>FR989938.1:7643094-10401348 GCA_905404155.3 Plebejus argus | reverse complement strand
TCGAAATCAAGTTCAATTTTCACGAGAATACCTTTTGTAGTTTGATAGGAAACGGAAAGGATCGAACGAGGAACGAAGTTGTAACAATGCAGCATAGGGGATGAAGACATATTTTCATTTAATATTTATTGTTATTTTTGAAGATTTTTTCATGTTTTAATTTATGTGCATTAGAAATCATTAATGTCTCTGAGCGCGGGAGTTAGCAACCTTTTACTTGACTGTTACTTGATAATTACTTGATTTTCGATCTCAAATCTCAATACTTATCATGGACAATGCAATGGTTACCAAAAGGAGTAAACTTAGGTATTTCATAACCGTATGTGCCAAATACATTGTAACAACATGCTATCTCGACAAATACTTTACAACTTTGGCCTTCGCTGTCAGCAATCCGCAGACAGAAAGGTTACAACATTTTTATTACGTGTTCAACTGTAATTAAACTTAATACAAAATAACGCAATTAAAATAAATAATTTGATAATAATCGCTAGAGTAAAAAAAAGATAAGTATTTACACTTTATAAATTAATATTTATATTATTGTTATCGCTTTATTAATTGCGTTTAGTTGTAGAAATCTCATAAATATAATAAATAAGTTTAGTTCAAACTACATATTAATTAATTAAAATTGTCTATTTTAATAAGTTTTAGTTTTAGGGTAACAATAATTTTGTGTACTTTTCGTTAGGTAGAGTTGCGGTAGAGTCTTATAAAGTAATCGATGGTTTGAAATAATATAAGTAATCTATACTTTTTTCCAAATTTTCAGCTTTCATTTATATTTTATAGAGTATCTTTTCGTATAGCCACAGAATATATATTAGTGGTGGTATAGCTAGATAAGTACTAAGCAACAAGGTTACTTTAGAGCGCTAAAACATATTATTTAATAGCTTTTTATAATTCTTTTTTTATATTTAGATCTGGATTTGTCCGAGACAATTTTTATTACTTGGTTAGCAATATTATATTTCACGAGCTTTTGCCCGCGGCTTCGCTCGCGTTAAGAAGTATTACGTTATTTATATACAAATTTTCATCCCCTATTTTAACCCCTTGGGGTGAGAATTTATCAAAATCCTTTCTTAGCGCATGCCTACGTCATAACATCTACCTGCATGCCAAATTTCAGCCCGATCCGTCCAGTGGTTTGGGCTGTGCGTTGATAGATCACCATGTCAGTCAGTCACTTTTGAGTTTTATATATTATATAGATTAATGATTATCAGTTTAAAGGACAATATGATTTGCATGTGTGTGGTAAAACTGTTAAACAAGAGTTTGATTTATAATAAGACATAACCAAAAGTGTCAATTTGAGCACCGTGACCGTTTCACAAAAACTAGCACCCCATGTGGACGTCACAGGCCAATAATTTCCGTTTAAATAAATAATTCGGTCTGCGGTGTGTGTGGACTGTGGACACCATGTGGGCGCGTGAAGCGACCTAATGATGGCGGTTTCACGCCTTCCAACGATAGAAAATGAACAATTTTCACTATGACAGATGGTAAGTATTCCCTAGATAGGGTGTAGATATTAAAGGCGATGTTAAGGACGCTATTACAAATATCAGCGATTTTCCGGTACCCTATTAAAGAATTAGGAGTCAAACTGCGAGGATATTTTGGTTTCAAATGAAATATAATATATTCATCTCCACGACTGTACCATAAAAATTCTATAGCCGCATACAAAAGTTTCACATAAAATACGTTTTAACCATCACAATAATCGCAAAATATGAAAAAAATGGGGTCTGATTAGGTACCTTAATATCTAAATACACTGAACTGAGGAAAATAAATATACAAAAAAATTGTTGCTTATTTAGTCCTCTATAAAGTCCGCTAAAAATTTTATATAAAAATAAACAACTTTTCCAGTTATAAGAAAAATAAGAAAATTTCTCAAATTTTTTCATACATTTTCGCCATATCTAGAACGCGGCGAGCATCGTAACCGCCACTGTACAAGGCGCGCTAATATGAATCTTATTTTAATGTTATTAACGTCGATATTCGTACTGACAGACATCCGACCTGCTAATTAAAAAGTTGGAGCATTCTTAAGTAGGCTGTTGTTTTTTTTTAATGTGAAGAGAAAGAATATTATAGAAGTAGATGTTGACCGCAACTTCGTTTAGTAGTATATCGCGCCGAAACTCTACATTTTTTGGTATGAAAACCAGTCAATGTCGTTTTTTAAGACTCAAAAACCTCCATACGAAATCAAAAATATTAAAGGCCTGTTTCACCACTTCCTGATAAGTGCCGAATAAGCTATCGACCAGATAACTTGACAGATGAAGTATGGAGAATCTGTCAAGTAGGTAATCAAGAAAGTTGTGAATAGCCTATTCGGCACTTTATCAGAAACAGGCCCTTAAAGTGTTAAGAGGTAAGGGAATGAACATACCGAAGATAAAAAAACTTTCGAAAGTCGATAAATAAAGAACTTGTCTCTTAGAAAACATCATAGCACACATTAAATTATAGTTACTACGTAAACCATACACGCATATCAACATAAACTGCTGTCAAAATTAACTTTAAAAAAAGTTTATAGTAACAAAATGAGTATTTTTATCATTATTTAAACAAAACATGTTCCAATATTTTGCGTGATGGAATCTCTTAAAATATTACAGTGACGGCCGACCTTTGGGATAATAGGAGGTACAATTTCAAACCAGTTTCGAAATCTCGATAAAAACCGACCGAATAAAGGGGATCGCATTATTCCCTTTGTTCCTGCGGTGTCTGGTACATGGCTTACATCCGTGAACTCTTTAAATATTATGTATCTCTACATAATAAGAGTCTTTGCATATCGAGTTGGAGCAATATATGTAATAGATGCGCTCCCAAACTCCAAAGTGATATGAGGTAGTATAGTATATAATACTAGCTGTTGCCCGCGACTTCGTCCGCGTTAACATAGTATAATAACGGAAATGGATAATTTTCTCCTTTTTAAGGTCCCTTACTCAAAGGGTAAAAACGGGACCCGATCACATAGATAAAATAGCAGCCTGTCCGTCTGTCCATATCCAGGCTGTACCTCAAGAACCGCGCTTGACAGTTGACATTTTCACAGATTCTGTATTTCGGGGGGGGGGGGGGGTGGCGCATATTAATCAAATAACACTCGAAAACATCTACGCCTACGTCATAGTTACTTTATGCATACACAGTCTCAGCCCGATCGGTCTAAAATTTACAAAAATTCATGCAATATTTCATCCCCTATTTTACCCCCTTAGGAGTGAAATTTTTTAAAATCCTTTTAGTTTAGTTTAGTTTCATACAAACATTCAACCCCAATTTCACCCCTTTGGGGGAAGAATTTTCAAAAACTCTTAAATAGGTATCCAACCATTTTTAATCAATAGCCCAAAAATAAAGTTTCATGTTTCTAATTCAAGAAATGACGGACTTTCATTCAAACTTTCAACCCCAATTTCACCCCCATGGGGGAAGAATTTTCAAAAACTCTTAAATAGGTATCCATCCATTTTTAATCAATAGCCCAAAAATAAAGTTTAATATTTCTAATTCAAGAAATGACGGACTTTCATTCAAACTTTCAACCCCTTTTTCACCCCTTTTGGGTTAAAATTTTCAAAATTCCTTCCTTAGTGGGTGTTTACTTTATAAAACAACCCTACTCACCAAATTTCGTGGTTGTAACTTCAACGGCTTTTGCTCACCGATGATGAATCAGTCAGTCAGTCAGTCAATCAGTCAATCAGTCAGGACTTGTAATTTTATATGTATAGATTTCGTTTGTCGTCACAAATAAAAAGTTGAGTGTTAGCCAAACTGTTCAATTGTTTTATTTTCAAAGAGCCAATAAAATAAAAAACCTACAAACTTTCCATTGCAATATGGTTAGCTTATTTTGTTTTACACTAAAAGTACCTCTGACGAGTGTAAAACAAGAAGACATGGATTAGATTATTTAGATTAGACTATTAGATTATTTTTTAATATTTACTAATTCACTAGCTTCTGCCTTTTAGCTATTTAACTTTTTTAAGGTGTAATTTTGATAAATTTTGATAATGACCCAACATCATAATATTATGCCAAAAACTTTTTCAAGTGGCTTCGTCCAATACTTTGATCTATCTGTCAATCAAATTTGCCGCTTTTACAAACTAC
Organism: Plebejus argus; assembly: GCA_905404155.3. Lineage (NCBI taxonomy): Eukaryota > Metazoa > Arthropoda > Insecta > Lepidoptera > Lycaenidae > Plebejus > Plebejus argus. The sequence goes on along the minus strand of FR989938.1, from coordinate 10,397,169 downwards.
ATATTGTTACTGTCATAGAGCTTGCACGAGGCTGAAGGCCGTACTATACAGACTCAATACAGAATATACACTTATGTATAGTAAATCGCGTGAGCTGCCCGTCGCCGTCGGCCGCTCTGACACTTCTCGGAAGACGTCGTTAAACTCACGTATATTTGGTAGCACGATAATTCCAGTCATTTCAAGTAGAATTATAATAATTAGTTCCATTTAAGGGGCACAAACACATAAAATGTTCCTGGAGAATCTTTTATGAGATTTAAGAGTAAAACAATGAGATAGATACCTTTAAAGATTGATATTTTTTTAAGTATAGGTACTTGAAGTCTTGAACATTTTACTACTTTTTAATAATAGTTTTAGTTTTACTGTAAGAAACAGAGACAGATGACATAAGATCTTGGATGGCGAAACTCTACACTCACTTTACAGTCTACAGTAGTCCGTCGTCGTAAAAGGTAGCTAAAGGTCTAATTTTAGTATTAATTTTTTTCTATTGGATAGCTAATAGGTAATAATTAGTATGTATATATTTTCAAATTGATTTTTAATCAATGCTATGTAATATGTATAATGTTTTGTATATTACGCAACTTTTTCAAAAGCAAAAGGAAGTGCGTGTGAACGAACAATTTTTTCAGTGTTAAGAGGTCACTGATCGATATGAACTTTAGCCTCAGAGGGAAAAACGGTGTATCGCAAATACTACATCTACATTATTGAAAAAATAAGTAAACCTTATTTCCTGAGGAATAAGAGCTAGTTTTTGCGGTTTTTAAGTCTAATTAGTGATGGAATTACGTTTAATAATTACGAGCCCTTAGGGCTGGACGAACAGTGTAACGCTCTGGCAGCAATAAAAATTACTTTTAATTACATACTCCGCTTCCTGTTACTTCTCTTAGAATATTATACCAGCTCAACTTAAACTTTCGAACATGAAAAATTCGTATCAAATTATCATAAATTAACTAATAAAAACAGTTTAATAGAAAATTATGCGGTTCTGTTACGAGTGGTCGTTAAATTTTAACTGGTACTTCGAATGATAAAAACATGTTACTGCGGTTTGCGCTCGGAAGAAAACCTCGGTTTTCAGCAAAGTGGTGCCTAATGCCCGCTTATTGCATTTATCGGAGTGCCGCGCCATATTTACAACAATGACTAGGATTAGACGTCTAATAAATAGTACCCTATAATTTTCCATTACGGACAGTTCCGAGGCGCACAATCGGAGCGATTATCTTCGGCGCTGAGTGCTCCATCGTCACGTATTTACGTCGGCGAGAACAAAGGCGTAAAACAATGAGCGGCCACAAAAAGTCCCATAATTCAATTTGCATCCCGCTAGATGTGATTGTCGACAAGTGTGGGTACGCCGCGAGTGCTTTCGCCATCTTCGACGAATCGATTAATCGACAACGTTGCGAAATATCGCCGAGATATAGTGTCGACACTTCGAGGCGCGTCGGTGAGGTGACTCGCACGTTATTATGATAATGCGGGCGGAGTCGATGGTATCGCTATCCGCTCTGTAACACAATTGAATTAGCATAGCAGCGTCGGCCGCGGCGGGCGGTCCGCCACGCGACCACCAATGTGTCTGACCCGAGAGATATCGATTTCGTTCTGCTGACACGTTACAACACTATGACTGACATGTCAGTAACAATTGGAATACGATTAAAACTTAACCTGACCTCCAAATAGAACATTAGAAACATGACAGAAAGTTCACTTAGCTGCTTTTGAATCATTTCAAGGCTCATATTGTACTAATTTATCCATAGAAACTTTATAAATCCTCGCTAACACTATGCCGATCTAAAAACATTGCAAAAAAGCCTATAGCATTTATAAATATGAATAGTAAATTATAGATAAAATCTACGTCCACTTGCGAGTACCACTAAGCGCTCAATATAGAGCTATTAGGGGCATTTGAATGGTCAATTTATAACCACAATTGGTTCTAACATGTAGGTTTGCAGTACGTGAAATAGGACTAAACTGTGGTTGGAATAGGCCCGCCTGACCACAATCACGCTACACCTGCGCACTGTCAGGACTCAAGATAATTGGCCTTGCGTTTGTGAAATTTACATAATTGTGTCCCACAAAAAACACTTTATAAATGTGAGAGACGTGATAATTCATAAATTAAACTAGCAAGACAGTTTTGATGATAGCGGTTTTTACGTTTAACGGCTTATGTTTATTTAGTGGAAAGTTGGTAATTTTGTTTTCAAAAAACCACAATTTTTAGGGTTCCGTACCCAAAGGGTAAAAACGAGACCCTATTACTAAGACTTCGTTGTCTGTCCGTCTGTCCGTCTGTCCGTCCGTCTGTCTGTCTGTCTGTCTGTCTGTCCGTCCGTCTGTCTGTCTGTCTCCAGGCTGTAACTCAAGAACCGCTATAGCTAGACTTCTGAAATATTCACAGATTGTGTATATCTGTTGCCGCTATAACAGCAAATACTGAAAATAAAATAAAGTTAATATTTAAGGGGGCTCCCATACAAGAAACGAGTCCGACTTGCACTTGGCCGATTTTTTATAATATCCACCACACACACCTTAGGCGTCAAAGTTCGTCTATAGCGCAAAAAATATTATTTTTTCGGGATAAAACAGTCCTATATAAGGGATATATACTCTGGACTTAATACATTTTACGCTATACCAATGATTATATATTATTACTAGCTGTTACCCGCGACTTCGCCCGCGTCAAAGTAAAATATTATATCCTCCTTCTTTTTGGAAGTCGGTTAAAAAGTAACCTAAGTTACTCCTTACTACATCAGCTATCTACCAAAAAAAAGTCCCGTCAAATTAGCTCCAGCCGTTTCAGAGATTAGCCGGAACAAACAGACAGACAGACAGACATACAAACTAAAATTGTAAAAAATGTTGTTTTGGTGTATATAGCGTATAATATATACTCATATGCATATAGTAACAAACGGTTCTTTCAATATTACAAACAGACACTCCAATTTTATTTATATGTAGGTATGTATGTAGGTATGTTATATGTAGGTAGGTATGTTACCGTTAGAATGCGATATACGTTAACGTGCACATTACCTAGGTAACCTGCAGATTCCCTGATACCATCCGTTAAAGTGTGAAATTTTGAAATAAAAAAGCTTATATTGTCACTTCACTTTAACTTAAGTTAAGCTTGTCAACCTACGACTGTTGCTGTTTTGATTGGTTTTGTTCAAGTTGACACGATCTGTTAAATTTTATTAGTGGACTGTGGAGTAACATTTTACTAAAAATTTAATAATTTATTCCTTTGCTTATGTCCAATAAAGTGTATTGAATATATTTTTTTATTTTTTTTATTTATTTAAACATTTATTGCACACAAGACACTATTTAGATAGAAATTAACATTGAAAGACGACACAATAATTATTATCTACAACTAAATAACATGTTTTATTCAAACAAAAACCTACTTTATGTAATTTAATGAGAATAGAATAAACTTTTTGCACTTTACCTGACTCACCCAGATAATCTGCAGAATACCTTGTTAATCTGCAGTCTAACTGGTTTACGCACATTAACGGTAACATATAGATTATTAAAATGACCCTGCAGTTTAAGATGACGCCTTGATAATTTGGCTGTAGCGATGTCCATTTTTCTCAGCAATGACTAAAGCTAAGAAATTAAAGTTCATTGTCAGTATTCATCATGTCTTTGTCTTTGAATTACCCATAGCATAACACGATTGGTCAACTTTTATAACACAGAATAATCAATCAAAAAGACCTCTGTAAAAAAAGGGATTCCTATTTTTCCAACAGAGGAGAGTGATATAAGCTTCCAAAATTTGTACATAAATTGGTTCTAGTATACACTTTAATTTGTCCATAGCTTATATGAAATGTATTTATCGTTTTTAAATTACACGACAAAAACCATTTTGTCGCTACGCCCTTTCAATTTTTGCTGTTCCATTGCTTGTTTTCTATGAGAGGCCGGGCCAGCCTCGCATAGAAAACAAGCAATCTCAAACACATCCAACACGGTTTTTCACTTTAACATGGCGTCACCTTAAGCGTAAAGGGGTTACAGATAGATACACTTTTGTGTCTATAATATTAGAATGGAATCGCTAACAAAAATAAAAACCGCCAACTCGTGCACTGATTGTAACAATTTTGACAAATCACATCCGTAACGTTGACAAAAACATCATTGGCAGATGCGATTTAAACCCTCGAGTGAAGAGTATTCATGGGTTCCGTAAAATATGACCGAGGGTCCTCCCCTCACTAATGATGAGGTCGGAAAGCTCTCAGGACCATTTCAGCCAGTATTGTTTACTTCCGCAAACAGATAACTTTAGAAAAAGCACTTTACAGTGACTTAATAAACAAATGTTTCTATTTTCCAAGTGTAAACTCCTTACAGAAATATAAAAAATGAATCTTTGTGTTTTCTAAGATCATATTTTCTTGCCCATGAAATATTTGTATTCATTTACATACAGGTAAATTAATTAAAGTAAAATAAAAACTTGGTCAAGTAAGTAAGAATTATTATGTGTAAATTGAGTTTGAGTCGAATTCACTTTCTCTACATTTACTCAAATGTTACATTCGAAGTCAAAACATTTCTTGGTTACCTAAATACTTCATTGACAATACGAACGGTTAATCTAATATTTATATAGTGGTATACTGCATAGTGGCATTTCATAACAACAGACAACACTAAAATGAATCGGATCCAAGAAGTTCTGCAGTTAATGGCCCCTCTGCTGCAAGACTCTTTCACAATAACAAATGGCGACCGGAACAGTTAGTGCTAAAAACCGGACATGGCTGATAGTGGCAATTTCCGATCGCACTTATGACGGACATAATAGGATGCACTGGTTTTACATTTTCAAATACCAGAATGACCCTTTTAGCTGTAATCACTTAAGTGTCATTGTTGCAAATAATATAATTGTATATGTTTATGTATTATGAAAGGTTGCTGGCGAAATTCTGACGTCACATAATTTGTAAGCACGAATATTGACAAGACGTCTATGACTCTATACGAATGTTAGTGTCCAATAGCTATGTCCACATTGTGCCCTTTCATCTTCAAATAGCTATGTCCACATTGTGCCCTTTCATCTTCAATTTTTATAATCTTTTGACATTTCGAATGTCAAAAGATTATGAAAATTGCAGATGAAAGGGCACAATTTGGACATAGCTATTGTTTTCTTTTTCGCGCTTACACCGTTAGAACGATTAAGAATTAAATCTTACAGAAATGTACTTTAGAGTTTATATATCTAATAACCTATCAATATACAAAAAATCTGCTCGTTAGGTTTTCGTTATAGGGTTCTGTAATCAACAAAACTCGGTTGACTACTGGACCCTAAAATGGAACCTTATCAAGCTGATTTTTGTATGTTTATTGATAGATTAATACTTAGGGAGTAACATTATCCTACAAATAAAACATTCCATATTTTAGGACCATCAATTCAAAGTATGAAATCCTTTCTGTCTCTGTTAGCTACCACTTCTGAGATTTTTCGCAAATAAAAATGTTGTTCATCTTATCAAAATGAAGCCACTCATAAAAAATTAGCTTGATTGTATAATAAACAAAAATTGGTTCTAGGGCTCCCGTACTAATAGCTCGAGAACGAACGGTTGAACGGATTGGGCTAATTTTAGTCTTGAAATATTCAAGGAAGTCTAGGAAAGGTCTACCTTATAAGGAGGAAAATGATACGAAATTCATCGCGACATCTAGTATTTTATAAAAGCCCAGTTTTTATAAAAAACAACTGAATATCAGAATTCACAGAATGAAGAGTTAGGAAGAGAGCTGATCATCGCTCTACAATAAAATACAATATTCTCTCGTTTAGAACACTTTCAGTTTGTATGGATGTGTATCAAAATGTACAGTCACCGAGATATCAATATCAGATGCGGCGAGATTGGCCCAACAGTGCCGGGGCTGCGCCACGGGGGCTCCTCAGACGCCCCAGGACGCCGCTTTCTTCCTTTGTGCCTTGACCGATGTGCCAAATTAATTGTCAAAGTGACGCCCTAGCCGGTGAGCTATTATTCCATTGTGCTCTTGTTTCTTTTGAGTGGATATCGCACTGTATAGGAATACTTAGATAAGGAATTATGTAAGTAGTTCAAATAATTTTAATTTTATATTTATCTTAGTATTGGTTTGGATGGAGAAAAATTATTATGCAACATTTCCTTTTAAGCATGAAAACAGCATAGTATTGGACAAGAAGCTAAAGATTAGAAGAGAATATAAAATGACAGATTACTTTATGTCAATCTGTCCTTAATGTATTGTACTTCCGTAAACTCTTTCTATGGTGGCTTTTCTAAAAGTTTAGTCAATAGAAACGTAGGTATATTTCTACTTTATGCAAGTGGTTTTAGATGAGAGAGAGAGCTGAGAGAGGTCAATGGGCTGTGCTAAAAAGTAGGTACTTTTTTGACACAACCTATTGACCGTCTCTTACTCTATCTACTCAACCGAGTCCTCCTTTTTGACAGGAGAAAAACCAAAATAAACCCATTCTGGGACGCCAAAGCTTCCGGCCGGGTTTTATCGGCGCATCACTTAATAAGTATTAATTAGGCGAGCGTCTTTGAAGGTTCAGACATTAGGTATTGAAAGGGCGCGATGACGGCCGGCTCGGCGCCTCATGACTTGCACCTCATCGTCATTACCAACTAACAAGCTGGGTTAATGCAGTGAGTTGCAAAATCTCACACATACCCATCAATCTACTTCCGACCTTAACATTGAGATATAGAGTAGCATTTACACCAGCAGAAATCTCACACAGAAGCCGCCTGAGGCCATTTTGATGACATTAATGAAGATCAAATCAAATATTTTTGAAGTGTAATGGTCTTGAAGCGGCAATATTGGTATTATACTCGGCTTCTTCAGACAATAGTTCAACATTATAGACAAAAGGTTTTTTGTATGATGATTCATCATAAAAATGATATTTCAACACTTTGAAGTTTTAGGCTCTGGAAAAGCTTTTGCGTAGTTCTAACCTTTTGATGTTATCTTAGGGTATTGATGGTACAGAAAGTGTAGCAAAACAATAATACTTTAGGACTTTAGGCGTGTACTTTAGTACGTGTCCCTTATTAATATAGTTCACTGTGAAAATGCAGCGCTGAAAGAGCAAAATTGTTTTTGTGATCTATAATATGCGCAAGCGATCCCGAGAGTCATCAATTTTTCTATACAAAAGTACTAATAATATATTATGTATTCTGTGACAAAAGTACACTTAATTTTGTTACATTCTGACGTATGTGAAGCTAGCATGACAAAGTTAGCAAAATCACTCGGGATTGTGTTATTAATTAGGTGCTAATTGAGTGCTATTTTGGTGCAAAAACCGCGAATTTAGTGCTCTTCAAAATAAGGAATAAATGCCAATACTGCTGGCTTCACGTGAAGCTAGCAGTGTACATAACCAAAAACCTTTAAAATGATGATATAGCTTCGTAATTAATACTTAGCTAATTAGTGCTCATTAAGTGCTCTTTCAGTGCACAAATTGCGAATTTAGTGCTCTTCAAAATTTGCGATAAATGCGAATACTGCTACCTTCACGTGAAGCTAGCAGTGTACAAAACCAAAAACCGTAATAATGATTATCTGGCTCCTTGATAAGTACTTTACTAATAAGTGCTCATTAAGTGCTACCGATAAACGTGAAAAAAAATTTAAAATATGCATTTTTTTACTTTTTATACCGTATACTGCTAGCTTCATGGTACCAGTGAGATGCTCCTCTTGATTTGAGTACTTTGACGAATTCCACACTCATAAATGTTACATAGGAATTAAGTGCTCATTAAGTGCTAGCGATAGGCAGCAAAAAAAAAGAAAATATGCATTATTTTACTTTTTATACCGTATACTGCTAGCTTCACGGTACCAGTGAGATGCTCCTCTTGATTTGAGTACTTTGACGAATTCCACACTCATAAATGTTACATAGGAATTAAGTGCTCATTAAGTGCTACCGACAAACGTGAAAAAAAATTTAAAATATGCATTTTTTTACTTTTTAAACCGTATACTGCTAGCTTCACGGTACCAGTGAGATGCTACTCTTGATTTGAGTACTTTGACGAATTCCACACTCATAAATGTTACATAGGAATTAAGTGCTCATTAAGTGCTAGCGATAGGCAGCGAAAAAAAAAGAAAATATGCATTTTTTACTTTTTATACCGTATACTGCTAGCTTCACGGCACCAGTGATATGCTCCTCTTGATTTGAGTACTTTGACGAATTCCACACTCATAAATGTTACATAGGAATTAAGTGCTCATTAAGTGCTAGCGATAGGCAGCGAAAAAAAAAGAAAATATGCATTATTTTACTTTTTATACCGTATACTGCTAGCTTCACGGTACCAGTGAGATGCTCCTCTTGATTTGAGTACTTTGACGAATTCCACACTCATAAATGTTACATAGGAATTAAGTGCTCATTAAGTGCTACCGACAAACGTGAAAAAAAATTTAAAATATGCATTTTTTTACTTTTTAAACCGTATACTGCTAGCTTCACGGTACCAGTGAGATGCTACTCTTGATTTGAGTACTTTGACGAATTCCACACTCATAAATGTTACATAGGAATTAAGTGCTCATTAAGTGCTAGCGATAGGCAGCGAAAAAAAAAGAAAATATGCATTTTTTACTTTTTATACCGTATACTGCTAGCTTCACGGCACCAGTGATATGCTCCTCTTGATTTGAGTACTTTGACGAATTCCACACTCATAAATGTTACATAGGAATTAAGTGCTCATTAAGTGCTAGCGATAGGCAGCGAAAAAAAAAGAAAATATGCATTATTTTACTTTTTATACCGTATACTGCTAGCTTCACGGCACCAGTGAGATGCTCCTCTTGATTTGAGTACTTTGACGAATTCCACACCCATAAAATATGTTACATAGGAATTAAGTGCTCATTAAGTGCTACCGATAAACGTGAAAAAAAATTTAAAATATGCATTTTTTTACTTTTTATACCGTATACTGCTAGCTTCACGGTACCAGTGAGATGCTCCTCTTGATTTGAGTACTTTGACGAATTCCACACTCATAAATGTTACATAGGAATTAAGTGCTCATTAAGTGCTAGCGATAGGCAGCGAAAAAAAAAGAAAATATGCATTTTTTACTTTTTATACCGTATACTGCTAGCTTCACGGCACCAGTGAGATGCTCCTCTTGATTTGAGTACTTTGACGAATTCCACACTCATAAATGTTACATAGGAATTAAGTGCTCATTAAGTGCTAGCGATAGGCAGCGAAAAAAAAAGAAAATATGCATTATTTTACTTTTTATACCGTATACTGCTAGCTTCACGGCACCAGTGAGATGCTCCTCTTGATTTGAGTACTTTGACGAATTCCACACCCACAAATGTTACATAGGAATTAAGTGCTCATTAAGTGCTACCGATAAACGTGAAAAAAAATTTAAAATATGCATTTTTTTACTTTTTATACCGTATACTGCTAGCTTCACGGTACCAGTGAGATGCTCCTCTTGATTTGAGTACTTTGACGAATTCCACACTCATAAATGTTACATAGGAATTAAGTGCTCATTAAGTGCTAGCGATAGGCAGCGAAAAAAAAAGAAAATATGCATTTTTTACTTTTTATACCGTATACTGCTAGCTTCACGGCACCAGTGAGATGCTCCTCTTGATTTGAGTACTTTGACGAATTCCACACTCATAATTGTTACATAGGAATTAAGTGCTCATTAAGTGCTAGCGATAGGCAGCGAAAAAAAAGGAAAATATGCATTTTTTTACTTTTATACCGTATACTGCTAACTTCACGGTACCAGTGAGATGCACCTCTTGATTTGAGTACTTTGACGAATTCCACACTCATAATTGTTACATAGGAATTAAGTGCTCATTAAGTGCTAGCGATAGGCAGCGAAAAAAAAGGAAAATATGCATTTTTTTACTTTTATACCGTATACTGCTAACTTCACGGTACCAGTGAGATGCACCTCTTGATTTGAGTACTTTGACGAATTCCACACTCATAAATGTTACATAGGAATTAAGTGCTCATTAAGTGCTAGCGATAGGCAGCGAAAAAAAGGAAAATATGCATTTTTTTACTTTTATACCGTATACTGCTAACTTCACGGTACCAGTGAGATGCACCTCTTGATTTGAGTACTTTGACGAATTCCACACTCATAAATGTTACATAGGAATTAAGTGCTCATTAAGTGCTAGCGATAGGCAGCGAAAAAAAAAGAAAATATGCATTTTTTACTTTTTATACCGTATACTGCTAGCTTCACGGCACCAGTGAGATGCTCCTCTTGATTTGAGTACTTTGACGAATTCCACACCCATAAATATTACATAGGAATTAAGTGCTCATTAAGTGCTAGCAATAGGCAGCGAAAAGAAATTAAAATATGCATTTTTTACTTTTTATACCGTATACTGCTAGCTTCACGGCACCAGTGAGATGCTCCTCTTGATTTGAGTACTTTGACGAATTCCACACCCATAAATATTACATAGGAATTAAGTGCTCATTAAGTGCTAGCAATAGGCAGCGAAAAGAAATTAAAATATGCATTTTTTACTTTTTATACCGTATACTGCTAGCTTCACGGCACCAGTGAGATGCTCCTCTTGATTTGAGTACTTTGACGAATTCCACACTCATAAATGTTACATAGGAATTAAGTGCTCATTAAGTGCTAGCGATAGGCAGCGAAAAAAAAAGAAAATATGCATTATTTTACTTTTTATACCGTATACTGCTAGCTTCACGGCACCAGTGAGATGCTCCTCTTGATTTGAGTACTTTGACGAATTCCACACCCATAAATGTTACATAGGAATTAAGTGCTCATTAAGTGCTAGCGATAGGCAGCGAAAAAAAAGAAAATATGCATTTTTTACTTTTTATACCGTATACTGCTAGCTTCACGGTACCAGTGAGATGCTCCTCTTGATTTGAGTACTTTGACGAATTCCACACCCATAAATGTTACATAGAAATTAAGTGCTCATTAAGTGCTAGCAATATGCATATTTTAATTTCTTTTCGCTGCCTATCGCTAGCACTTAATGAGCACTTAATTCCTATGTAACATTTATGAGTGTGGAATTCGTCAAAGTACTCAAATCAAGAGGAGCATCTCACTGGTACCGTGAAGCTAGCAGTATACGGTATAAAAAGTAAAATAATGCATATTTTCTTTTTTTTTTGCTGCCTATCGCTAGCACTTAATGAGCACTTAATTCCTATGTAACATTTATGAGTGTGGAATTCGTCAAAGTACTCAAATCAAGAGGAGCATCTCACTGGTACCATGAAGCTAGCAGTATACGGTATAAAAAGTAAAAAAATGCATATTTTAAATTTTTTTTCACGTTTATCGGTAGCACTTAATGAGCACTTATTAGTAAAGTACTTATCAAGGAGCCAGATAATCATTATTACGGTTTTTGGTTTTGTACACTGCTAGCTTCACGTGAAGGTAGCAGTATTCGCATTTATCGCAAATTTTGAAGAGCACTAAATTCGCAATTTGTGCACTGAAAGAGCACTTAATGAGCACTAATTAGCTAAGTATTAATTACGAAGCTATATCATCATTTTAAAGGTTTTTGGTTATGTACACTGCTAGCTTCACGTGAAGCCAGCAGTATTGGCATTTATTCCTTATTTTGAAGAGCACTAAATTCGCGGTTTTTGCACCAAAATAGCACTCAATTAGCACCTAATTAATAACACAATCCCGAGTGATTTTGCTAACTTTGTCATGCTAGCTTCACATACGTTACATTCTGTATATATTTGTTAGTTATTTAACTAGAAGTATTTCGGTATATAATAATGTTACAACTTATTATGAAAGTAAGCAATTTTAAAAAACAAAAACACAGATTTTTCGCTGTAGCGTCGCGTTTCCAAGTCTATTATAGCACTACACCAACTCGCATAATTGTGTGAAATTGACCGAAACGCATTGTTTTCGCGCCAAGCAAATATTATATTTTTATCTGCGAAACTTGTTTTCAAGAGCACTATAGTGGCATTAAACAGAAGAAAACTTAGGACTATCATATTACTACATTGGCCAAATTATACACTTTTTTATTTTTGGAAAACCCTGATCTTGTGACATATTATTTAATTTATTGCATATAAACGAAAAATAAATTATCAACAACTTTTAAAAGATTTTGTACCTACTGCATGCTTTGTTAAATAAAGTAGTAAGTAAAATCATATTCTACGCTAATGAAAAATATGTAACTAGCAATTACTTACAAACTATAACAATAATACAACAATTCTGTAATATTCTTACCACACTTGACCCAAAATCGAAAAAAAAAATGTAGTTAAACTCTTTCCAACATTTAATTGTATGTTCAAACATTGTTACCTTATTTAATACTTTTTTAATTACAGAATACTTTAGTTACTTTGTACAATTTACGACACATGCTAATTTCTAACACGCACTTCATTTCACAATATACACACCTCATATTTCAATAATATTGTTAACAAATGGTACTTACAAGGCCTCATAGTTAAGGCACAGTATTACAATATTATGTTAAGGCGCTATATCGAAATTATTTTTCCGCAAGGGCAATTTTATACTTAATTTGTATGACTATGAAGTCGTGCGATAAAACGTAATTTTAGTTATTAAAAAAATAACTAGGAGCATTTAAGCAAAATGCTTCTATACCATTTTGAGTTGCAAAGGTGTCTATCAATTAGACTAATTTCCTACGATTCATCTATTTTCGTTTAAAAATAATCTTCAAATTTCGTATTTTTAAGAGGTCATTTCGAAAATTAAATGTATCCAGGCAAAATACATTAATTGTGTTTCTAGTTCTTCTCAAACCTAGATAAGGCTCTGAAGATATGTATATTATCTCATTACCAGCGGTGCTAGCACGGCGTTGCCCAGTCGATTCTTCGGAAGAAAGTAATGGCAGTTTCTTTCCCATGTCTACATTTCTTTTTCTCGAGCATGGCGCCACCCATCGACTTGAGTTTCAGTGGACAAAGATAAGAAACTCTTTCCATAGCAACCATTATAGCAACGGCAATTATTTTTTTTGACATTTAGTTTCTTGATTTTCCTTTTTTTATAATGGCACTTCGGCTATAGAACCATGGCCAGTGTCGAGTAAATAGCGGCAAATTAAAAAAATCGACGTGTAGCAACTGTCTGAATTGAACTTTATTATTCGTAGTTTGTACTTTGTAGATCAAAACTGTAATTCCGGCTATAGACAGGGTTGCCATACATCGATTTTTTGAATTTGCTCGACACTGGCTATGGTTTTATAGCCAAGTGTCATAATAAAAATAAAAAAAGAATAAAGAAACTAAATGTCAAAAGCGGATAAAAAATGGTCGTCATGCTTGACTTATAGATTTACAAAAGCGGAAGAAATCGAGATACGGAAGAAACATTTTCTCCTGTGTTTTTCCGGGCAAACTGTCAAAATATTAGATTCTTTCGTTTGTCTACAGCCGTATGCTAGCCCCGCTGATTTGTAACATTTCTGAGGGTCCTATAGTATTACGTCAAAACGGACGTTGTTTTCAATATAGCGCCTTAAGGCATGCTATGAGTCGCTCAAGTTAAGACTTGTGACTTTAAAGTCAATAGTCAAAGATATAGTAGACAAGAAAGGAAACTAGGTTGATGTTCTCTACAGTCTACTATTGGTGATATCTACTACATGTGAGGTGAGGCTTACAATTATTGTACTATTATGTTTGGAAATCTAATGACGCATAAACACTTACTTTTTAACCAAAATAATAAAAAAATTGTATCCCAAATTCTCAACACAGTTGTTGGGATAAAAAGTAGCTTTTGTTCTACTCCATAGCATTTATTACAGCCATACCATTTGCTTAGGATCCGTTCAGTGGTTTTTACATCTTGTCATATTTATTTCGTAAAGGTGTTTATAGCTGTCATCACCATCAAAGTGAATACAAAAGTTAAATCATTATTCACTACATTTACCTAAGTAGGTACTACTTATTTACTATCCTTTTTATTGGTATTTAGAAGAATAAAAATTCACTAGGTTAATAATACGTACCTAATGAAACTTTGAATCAAAAAAAAAAAATATATACATACAGCCGAACGTATAACCTCCTCGTTTTTGGAAGTCGGTTAAAAATACATATTTTAATGAGTGTAGAGGGCATAACATGTATAATTAACTACAATGTATTTTCTAACTGTTATGCGGTATGCCAATATATTCATCGCTTCGGTTATTAATTTCGATATTAAAAAGGTATGATTAGCAAAAGTGATTGGTCTATAAAATCAATAGAATGAAACAATTATCATATTACGCTATACTCAGTACTCTACAATGTAGCTTATTTTATAAGGTCAGCAACTCTGCCTTGTTATAAGAAAAAAAAAACATATTTTTTAACTAGAATTTTTTTTCTTCATAATGTCTGCACGAAGCGTGTTAGAGCGATTAATTAGAACTGACAAAAGTAGAGCGATTGTTGGCGATCTCTCACGCACGCGGTAACAAAAAATTGCTGAAAAATTATTACCTGTTACATCAGTTTGTGTCCACTTACTAATGCTAGTAACTTGCTATAGTGATAAGCTTGATTAGTAATAAAATATAAGGTCCTTATAAAAATGAAATAGGCCACTTTTCAAGAAATGTTTTAATGTTTTTTTTACCTCAATTTAATACTAGAGTGTCTTAATATTTAAAAGCTGCATAATTTCTGAATTGTCCTAGTGAATCAATCGATATATGCAAAGAGGTAGCATTCCTATGTTTCGTCTGAACCTATAGGTAAGACTTTTTCGAGATCTTAATTTATATGCCAGCCTACATATTATTATTATAATTGGCACGTAATTAAAACAATCCATACTAATATTATAAATGCGAAAGTACTATGTATGTCTGTCTGTCTGTCCGTCTGTCTGTCTGTCTATCTGTTACCTCTTCACGCTCAAACCGCTCAACAAATTTTGCTGAAATTTGGCACGGAGATAGTTTGAGTCCCGGGAAAGGACATAGGATACTTTTTATCCCGCAAATGTACGGTTTTCGATATACGAATTTTGGTGTAACAAAGTTGCGGGCGACATCTAGTTTAATGTATAACTGATGAAAAAGGCCTAAAAGTGATTTCTATTTGGTAAGCATAAAATACATTGTTCCAAACTATTTTTTATCAAATATGTACTGGAATATGAGTGACATCTTTGTGCTAGTAGCTCGCTTTGTCTCTCACGCGCGTTTACAAGAAAGATAATTATTTTAAATTACAGAAAAAATAATCGTCTCTAATGTTACATAGTAGCAGATTTCTAACCGATCGATCGATTTCTAGAAAATTGTTCTAGCAATTATCCACTGAAGGATAAGCTTCCTCGCTGGAAGGTTGATCATTTAGTCGTTAAATCGCTCGAGAATGCCTGCAGTCTGAATATATACCAAGGTTTTGCCAATAAATTGTCCTAAAATGTAAGTAACAAAGAGATGTTTGAAAAACCTTCAACTTATTTTTTTAGGATTATTTTCTTTGTCCATTCTGAAATGTAGAGACACAAATAATCCTTTCTTATCTATATCTATATTATCTAAATATGTAAAACTCAAAGGTGACTAACTGACATGGTGATCTATCAACGCACAGCCCAAACCACTGGACGGATCGGGCTGAGATTTGGCAGGCATCTAATAATACTTCTTAACGCGAGCGAAGCCGCGGGCAAAAGCTCGTTGGTAAATAGTTTCAAATCTTAGATGTTTTGTGATAATATTATATTTTAATAACACAATAAAATATTTTAAAAGGTTATTTTTGCGGCTACTTTAAAAAGTGACATACCAGTTCTGTTTCACTTGAACTTGGCTTGACACGCTACTGCGTGTCTAGATAGCGTACGTATTAAATCAATACGAATGTTACTTAAGAATGCTCCAACCGGAGAACTAGCAGGTCGGATGTCTGTCAGTACGAATATCGACGTTAATGACATTAAAATAAGATTCATATTAGCGCGCCTTGTACAGTGGCGGTTACGACGCTCGCCGCGTTTTTGATATGGCGAAAATGTATGAAAAAATTTAAGAAATTTTCTTATTTTTCTTATAACTGGAAAAGTTGTTTATTTTTATATAAAATTTTTAGCGGACTTTATAGAGGACTAAATAAGCAACAATTTTTTTGTATATTTATTTTCCTCAGTTCAGTGTATTTAGATATTAAGGTACCTAATCAGACCCCATTTTTTTCATATTTTGCGATTATTGTGATGGTTAAAACGTATTTTATGTGAAAATTTTGTATGCGGCTATAGAATTTTTATGGTACAGTCGTGGAGATGAATATATTATCTTTCATTTGAAACCAAAATATCCTCGCAGTTTGACTCCTAATTCTTTAATAGGGTACCGGAAAATGGCTGATATTTGTAATAGCGTCCTTAAAGCAATAATTATTCTAAACACATGTCACATCTAAAAGAGCTAACTTTCGGCGACAATAATTCTCATGGACCAATAAATCGTGGCACTTCTTGACAGATTTGCACGTCATTAGTCTTTTTTCACAGTCGGGCATTGTTAAATTTGTCGTGAAACGAACGCTGACTGATGAGCACGTAAATAACCTGATTTAATGAACTCCGCGGCGTATAAAGCGTAATTAACTATAATTATTCATTAGCATAATACACTTAATGAAATAATTAATGATTCATCATTAGCTTGCAAAGTAATTGTGATATACATAACAGGTTTACTTTGAAATTATTTTTCTTAATCTGCAAGAGAGGAATTATTGTTGACTCTACTTCTTAACTATTTTTAACTTGTAGCGTTTTTAAAGACGCTAATTTTATAAGTTTTTTACTGCTGCAATATTTTTTTGTGTACAAAAATGGAATATTTTTCCCAAGATGACGATGATGAATCAATAAATTAAGGTTGAATCAATAAATTAGGGTGATGCGTAACTAGACTTCAACACTCAGAACTAATGAGATAACGGGCGCAGCAAGCACAGCGTTTTCAAATCCGTTGACAAGAATTATGTATCAAAAATAAACTAAACACTGAAATAGCAGCCGAAGACTATTTAATGGTTGGATGGTATGTCGTTTCACGCAGTAAATATAATTTCCTGGACAGCTTCATTTAAATACCTTTTGTCAACGAACGGGTTAAACAAGACGATAAAAAAGATATATGGCGGGGTGCCGTCGCTACCGTATGCAACAGATTTATTTTTTCCATAATTGGTTCATGTGACAAATGTTTAAATTTAGAATCAGTTTCAATTTCGAATCAGCCGTTTGCTCTTTTTTAACGGCCAGTATGATATTGAATGATGTTATGGTATTTAAAATATTTTTTAAACCTTTCTTAAACTTACTTGGTTGATAGGCCTGTTGCGACCTTATAAGTCGCAAGAAAATCTTGTAAAATAGAGTTTACATAGAAGTAGCCATAACATTAACTAGGTAAATAGGTACTGCGCACTTCAGATTTTTGAAATGTGAGTAGGTATACCGTTACAATAGAACTCCATTATTCCTATTCAATAAACCGTTATTTTTAATCTCAGATAATATGGTATTTAAAATATGACGACTGAGAAGATTAAATCCTAAACAAAACATTTTAACAGTATAAATCCACAAGCACTCTACAAAACTGTCACAAAAGTTACGCAAATAAAATAAAAGGATCGTGGCAAAAACTGACCAATTTAAAATAACTGTCAACGTCACTTAAGTGCCTAATCTTTGCCAACAAAAGTTATCTAAACTGACAGATCTCAACTCTTTTGTGTCAACGAATAGCGTCTTGAAACTAACTCTACATTTTGAAAATCGGATTTGTCGATTTCGCCACGGCACTCGTGACAAAAGCACCTTAATCTCTACAACAGCCATTTAGTGGTATGAAAAAAATAAAAGTTGGCCGACCGCGTCGGGTAGAGCCACAATGGCCATTCAGGGCGCCACGCTGCGCGCCATGAATGGGCCAAAAAATCTATTAGACACGCACAAAGCTGCCCGGGCAACGCTGTGAATAACTGTTTATTGATTTTGTCAACAGTCAGATTTTATCAATCAATAGAATGAATGTCATATAAAATGTAGAGTTCTGGAAATGATTAATAGACGTAGGCACTTTGTGAAATATAAGACGCGTGGTAAACTATTGAAGGAACCATCATAGAACATCACGTATGTTGTTTACGTTAAAAAATAAGAGTATGACTACAAATCGTGTATATTATATCCACAATGTTATCAAAAATACTTTTTATGGATTTACTATACATATTACACACAGTTAAACACTTAATTTTTTTGCAATATTGCGTCTTATTTAACGCTAGCGAGACTTTATCCTTCACTGACTCACATGAAGTGTTGCATTTATAAATGAAAACTAGCGATACAATGTGTTATTGTCCATTGAAACTTTCACAAATTTCATTTAATCTGTTTTCATTTAGAACACAGTATTAAACAGTCACAAAGTTATACATAGTATAATATATTATCAGCAGTAAAGTCCATTGTTGAGACTTGACTCGATATGACGTAACGATTGTAAATGGTGTATTGAAAGATAATTTTAATATTAAATCAATCGAAACAATACCTTATTGTTCTGTTCAAATCATACATTGTATTTACTATCTATCTACCTACATTGCTTAGTAGAGTTGCATCAATATATTGTAGAGCTAAGTAAAGAGAGTAAGAGAGGTAAGAAATAGAGGTAAATTACAATTAAGAAATAAAATATTTATTTTCGTTTACTTTTTCTTACTTACTGTCACTCTTTTAACCGTTGAAAACTGTTTAGACTATAATATGTTTTGAAATGTAGAGTGGAGTGTAATGAATAAAAAAAGTCTTATGGGTAGAGACGGCTACTATTCTTACTATGACTACTATTATAAATTAGAAAATTTAAAATTTTAATAATTAGAATATATTCATTTATGATCCCACACGCTACTTGCATACTTAAGTATTAAAGTTTTATAAAACAGATCATTAATTACAAAATGATGTATTTCTTTACTTGCATTTCATGTTTTTTATAGGAAATAGTACGCTATGGTTGGAGCACAAGCTACCAGTACATACTTATACCTAGTAGATAAATAATCTGGCCAAGAATGTTGCACACGACATATCAGAATATACTTATTGGTATGTTGTCAAACGTCGAACAACTTTTTGTTTACCTACTGCCTGTACTGGTGCTGCCTCTAGCGTAAAAATATAGGATTAATGTATCTTATTCTTTTTAGGGTTTCGTACCCAAAGGGTAAAAACGGGACCCTATTACTAAAACTTCGTTGTCTGTCCGTCTGTCCGTCTGTCCGTCTGTCCGTCTGTCCGTCTGTCCGACTGTCCGTCTGTCCGTCTGTCTGTCTGTCTGTCTCCAGGCTGTAACTCAAGAACGGTAATAGCTAGAGATTTGATATTTTCACAGATTATGTATATCTGTTGCCGCTATAACAACAAATACGCTATAAAATAAAATGAATATTTAAGGGGGGCTCCCATACAACAAACGTGATTTTTTTGGCCGTTTTTACTCTATATCAAAATTGGCAACAGGTAGGTACTTGAATTTTTCACAAAATGCTTAGTTATATGTGTACTTTAATATTTAATAATAATATTAAAATAAAATAAAAAAATAAGGGGGCTCCCATACAAAAAACACAATTTATGGCCTAATTTTGCTCTATAATGGTACGGAACCCTTCGTGCGTGATTCCGACTCGCACTTGGCCGATTTTATTTCAAATTTTAAATCACATAACGCAGTGACTATTAGGTAAATCAGAAACTAAACGCCAAGCGTCGGCTGCGGCGGCCGGCGATGGCTCTACATAAAGTCACATTTTCACACCCGCTAAAATTTTATTTTCACACTACCCTAACTAATTTTTATAGGTTATACTTGTATGTAAATATACTTGTTTATATCAAATTATTGTTATCCCAAAAAGTGTTATGTAAACAAATGATTTACTTTTTGAGTAAAATCATCTTAATAACATAATCAAAGAAAAGTTTTAATATCGGACTCTACAACTTTTCTTTTGTCTAAATCTACTTGTCCAATAAAAATAAGTTCCTTTTATGTTTTTAAATATTATGTATTAATATTTTTTAATCAGCTGAGTGTGGCTGTACTTAGAATAATTTTCAAATAATTCCACATCTGTTACAAACTAAAAGTCTTGAGTAATATCTGAGTATAAATCTATCTTGATAAGATTTAAATTTGTGTCGTATATAATATAATAACAAACCTACATACTAAGGCTAGGTACAAAACCAAACTAAGTTACTTTTAGATGTTTTTTTATGAGTATATTAAAATACACTTACAATAGATTTATTCGACGCCGGCATCGGCGCATACATATCGGTGATCATTGTCCACTAGCACAAACACATATTAATAACTTAAACTCAATAGTCAAATAATATTGCAATGTGCAACATAAAGGAGCGCTCACATGACGTCGTGTGCGTCCCGCGGCGCGACCACGTCGGCTGACTCTCGAGCTAGTGCGGGCGAGGTGGGCGGGATCGCAGGCCCCGCCCACGCACCCCGCCCACAAGGTCACAGCCTATATCGATCGCACGAGCGACCATTTTATCCGACTCGATTTGCATAAACTTTCAAATTGCCGATGAGCTTACACGTTAAGATTGAGACGTGATGGAAATATAGTTAGGAATTGGTGGTGAAGTTTTTAGTTTGGTTTAACTTTTATCTATGATTAAACTTACTTTTGTACGTGCACTGAGCACTGTACTTATAACTAGCATATATATTGAGTCTAGTTCTATTATAAATTTTGGATTTCCAAAACAATTACATTATTCAATTGAAAAGCAAGGTAATTTCAATAGGTAATTAAGATGATCTAGCCTAAGTTTTGGTGTAGGAATTATATTTGATATTACCTCTATGGCATTTAAAAATCTTTTCGTCTTTTTCTGGTGTTCGTGCAAAACTTTAAACTTCAATAGGTAGTAGATGGGTAAAGTTTCAACCCATTTACCATTGAATTATTCCTCCTAGAAATTTAAAAAATACAAAACCGTGTGCAACAATAATGATAATAGTTGGTAATTTCAGAAGCAGTACACGTCTCTAATAAGACAGTTACTGGCATAAGTATTCTCTCACAAGAACTAACCTCCTTTATTCCAGCAAATGCCAGCAACAATGATGAATAATGATCGGCTTGATCGAGCGTGACGCTGATGATTGGCCATGTGGGAATCCATTATTGGTATACAATGCTAGTATACCAGTGAGCTAGTTGCTGGCATTATATTGTTACCTAGACATAGGCGTAGAGGGCGCTGGGAAAGTTTAAAATTGGCTTCTCTCTACATAAAACGTTTTAATTATATCATCGAAATACAATACAGTACCATAATTAATTAATAAGTTATACCTTCAATATCTCAGGACAAATCTGGCAAATACGAAGCTAATACTGACTCAATTTATTCTTGTTAGCAATCATAAAATAATAATAAAAAATCAACTAAATAATTCAAAACCAGTACCTAGTTGCCCAAACATACCAGATGCTCCTATGTAATTGGATGTAACGTATTTTTAAACACGAGAACATTAGGAATATTCACCCCAAATAACATCACTAATATCATTTCTTCATCACAATACCTTTCCCCCATTTCCTCCCAACAAGGTGTTAAAGATAATGAAATAATGCTCATCACAAAAAACCCCATAAAAATCATAATTGAACTCAGAACCATAAAGGTATAAAACTTTGGAAAAAATATGGCGCCCTTCCGCACCCTTACCGCTAAACAGTTCTTAGGGAACCGTCGTCGGTTTAAAATAGCTTAAGCGGCTAATAGTTTTATGACACGCATCGGGGAGATCCGTGAGCGATAGAATAATACGCCCTATTGCTGACCCAGAAGGGCTGTCGTTCGGAGGAAATGACAGTCGCGAGACATTATAGGTAGATTAAGGGAAGGTAGTTAGGGCGCAGGGCGGGCCCTGGCCCTGGGCCGTGCGAACTCTTAATGCGATAAACATTTTAATTTGGACACGAAACTCACGCTGGGATGTAATATTGCGTGAGGGCGGGACGTGCAAAATCAAATTACTCCAATGTTTCGTACTTTTTAAGGGAACATTCCATTTGTACAGGATATGAGAGATTGAAGCGGTGATTTTTTTGGGAGGACTGGAAAAACCCATAAAGCAAATCAAATAATTTTTATAAGATTTTTTGGAGCTGATAGGCACTAATGACAGGGAAGTGGTTGTAGCCAGGCGTAGGTAGATGGCGGACCTAATTTGGTTGCGTTATGTCTAACCCAGCCGACCAATCACGACCGACCTTAAATTCAGACTTCAAATAGAAGCCATATTTTTTAAAGATTAAGGCGGTTGTACACCATCTCTAACTTTTTTTATCGGAGTGCACTGTGACATAGGTAATAGAGAGTACCTACTCATGGCCGGCGCCGTTAACACCAATGCCCGGCGGAAACGAGCGGAAGTGAGCGACGCCGGACCGATCATACTCTATCTGTTGCTGCAATCACTGTTATCCGTTTATCCGTCTATCCACTTAAGCCAGCAATGGAATAGACACTACAGTAAAACTGCATAGTTTTATTTTGATTTACACTGTTTGATGGTGGACAGCAAGAATAGTTAAGATCAAGTTATGTGTCATAAATCAATAGAAACGGACCTCTATCACATGAAAACCTTTTTCTCAAATATACTTTCTCCAAATTCATGTTCCAATTACTTTGTGAACATTATAACACACATCTATACATATAATAAAATCGTAGGAAAGTCAATTCTGTACATTGAATATTTTTGAAAAATAATACTTGGGACGTGATCTACAATCGATATGGAAGCCAAAAATATAGTTTTTAGAATTTTTGTCTGTTTGTCTGTTTGTCGGTTTGTCTGTTTGTCTGTATGTATGTCCGGGATAAACTCAGAAAGTACTGAATGGATTTACTTCAAATTTTGTACGAATATTATATAGAGGTCGGGTCAACACATAGGCTATATATTATGACGATATCACCTAGGGCGGGGGGAGGGGCTCAAGTTTCAATATTTTTAGTTTTTTGCTCATATCGCTAAAACGGTGCGCTGTAGAGAAAAAATGTCCGGTACGTAATGAAAGCCCATAAAATTTCCTACAAATTTCTCCTTCACACTTTGTATCTATCTTCACTCCTTGCCATGCTATGAGCTTTTGTCTATCTTTTCTATACAAATTTCGAGTGTCGTTTGATTAACATGTTGGGAGCTTTGGCATCGGTCTTTTCTCTTCAACCCCCCCCCCCTTTATTCCTCATGAAACTTTTGTTCTTAATTAAAAGGTATCGTGGAGTTTGTATTGCGTCTTAATTATCCTTTTTAGGAACAAACTAAGTCATCTATACATATTGTAATAAAATCGTAAGAAAATCAATTCTGTACATTGTATATTTTTGAAAAATAATACTTGGGACGTGATCTACTATACTAACGCGGACGAAGTCGCGGGCAACAGCTAGTACTTACTATACGAACAACTTCAAAGAATATCTTTATACCAGAAGTCGAATAACAATTGCCAACATGTGCAACGCCAAAAGAAAACAATTCCTGTAGGAATTAAAGAAATCAAGAATGGATGAGCACATTAATCACTGTAGGATATAAAACGCCCACTCCCCTACCTATCAGTGCAAGTTCCTTTGTCTTCACCTACACATACATATAGCTTAGGGTTGCCAACTGAAAGTTTCTGGAATAAATACGTAAAGTCGTTCGGTATCATAAAAAAATATAATAAAAATGCGGACCATATCCGGAGTACCACTTTGCGATGTTTAAACGATAGTAAAAGGCTTAAAATTTATTAGCCAGGGTTTCCAACGTCCGTAAAGTATGTATAAACTAAATATTTCAGTGATTGCAGGTAGCCCTGAATTCGACATCAAGAATTTCCGATGTATACGTGCTTGGAAAAGTTAAGAGCAGCTTGTTAGAGGGTAGACATAAAATTGTCCCATTTATTTTTCAAATCGTATACCTATAATGTTCCTCGCTGCTGTTACATTATACGTACTTTAAAAAAAGTTTATTAAGGAAATTAAGATTAGAAATAAAAATTATAACACAGCCACCAATCAATTATTAATATACCGTACTTAAAAGAAGTCTATAGATCATCATTCGACAGTCGATAACTCGACACTATCACTATGAATAATTTTGATATTGTTTTTTTTTATAACAGTCTATGGTCATTGATCAGGTCTGCCGTGTATGGCATATTTGTTTTTATGTATCTACTAAAAATAAATTCATAATATTATTATTATAAATTAATATAAAAACATTAGTGATCAGGATTATATAAAATTATTCAAGATAACACACACAGTCGAACGTTGATTTAAGCTTGGAAAACATTGCCAATAGATATCAGCCGAAAAATTACAATTTACTAGTATATCTGTCTCTTTTATCTTAGAGTTTTAATTCAATGAACACAATAGTATTCATATTGTTTACTGTAGAGTTAGACCACACGCGCTTAGCCCTCGGCTCCTATTGTATGTGCCCTATCTATTCAACAGATATAAACAAAATTATTGTAACGATGCAAATAGGAAATGGTGCGCCCACTTTTCACCAGCTTTCACTGACTGCCTGAGGAAATCTGTTTTATGTAGAGTTCTCCGTTTTATTGTAGATATGAAAATAATTTATCTATAACAATTATGCTTAATAGCTAATGCTTTAAATAACAATTTCATATACCTACGATATAATTTGAATATGTGAGAAGTTTTACTTTAATTTCGCTTCTAGCTCCTTATCCACTTGTATGCAAAAGTTAATAACTGCTAGGGAAGTGTGAATTTTTTTTTAGTAATTAACATATTGAAAATTGAAATTCAAGATGCTTCAATAAATGCATAACATATTGTGTGAGTTGCCTGGTAAAAAAAATACCTAACAGTGAAAAAAAATACAGCTTTGTACTCATCACCCGATCAATTAATTACTTTTAATTATGAAAATTGTTTTACGTAATACGCAACATTTGGATCATTTTAACGACTTTTTCGTTAAAAGAAATGAAATACCTACAAAGTACGAACAATGTCTCAATACAGCGTGTATGTCGTTGGATGGTTTTCTATACAAATGGTTATTTTATGCGACGACCAGCTGTTGGCCAACAATACTACCTCCGGCACTTTACATTTAATGGTTTGAAGTATGACCACGTACAGTCAGTGGAGTGGACTAGAAAAAATTGTGGTTAAAGCGAAAATAATTTGGTTTATAAAGTGCTGTAAGTTTAAGTAGATGGTTTCTTTAAATATTTTTATGAAATACTATGCGGCGTGGTTTAATTTTATTTGCTAAAATATATTCTATGAAATGCTGGGGAACAACCAATGGAAAAATCACACGAACCCATAAGCAGCTAAGTCTTTGTTGCCTCGGAAATTTAACCAAAATCTAAATGTTTGTGAATCCTGTTCGTGGTTCGTATGATTCTGTTGGTTGATAATTGGCTAGTTGAAGAATATGCATAATATATATACACATACTGTCAAAGTCAAGCTACACGTAATACCCAAATTCATGTGTGGTCCCTAATATTATGATTAACTAGATAACCCATGAACTTCCTATCACTGAACTTTTAAATTTTCTCACCGTATAAACCTCAGCCGCTCAGCCGTTATCGATTTTAGGGAGACTAACAAAATTGAAATTTGTTTTTATTTATATAAATTAAGAAAGGAAATACAACAATACCTATACTAATATTAGCAGGATATTTTGTGAAGCTCTGTTGTGTTGTCAATGTTTTATCTTATTATTGTGAAATAGAAATTAATTCGTTTAAACTTTAATTTATGTTTATCACTGTGTTCCCGAAAAAAATATATATATACCTACAACTTTTTCTTATTCTACCATATTTTCCGGTCGAGTGTACTTTACGCCTCTCTACAACTCTACCATGAATATTCTGTAAAATAACTCCACGTTATACTATGGTCATATCGCCGATAATTTTAATGCCGTTATTAAAATATCCATTACAGGACAACCTTCAATACTAAATGAGCCAGGATAAATAAACCCATTTTATTTAACTACATTTTTATGGAAAACCATTTTAATACGCTTTCTAAAAGTGTATCGACTGTAATAACTATTTATGGCTTGATTAACGTCTATAACTGGTGTTTATAATGTTTTAAATTAGCAATTTTCATACTTTACTTTCACGCCATGTCTTGCATAAAAATAATTTAATGACAATTTTCAAGGAGCAAGTAAGTAGTTCATTCAAACTTCTTTATAATCGAGAAAGAAAGAGAGAAAGTTAATAAAGGATTAAACGAAGACCAAGTCGTCACTATTCTTATGCGGTCTCTTCGGGTTGGCGGGTATGATCTCCGGATATGATGGACCAATACAACCTATGTCCTATTACAAACGTGTAGAGAGGCATATTCGTCTATACAGATTGCCTATGATCGACGCCGATTATGTTTGCTATAGACTGACTTATAATCATGGTGGTAATTTTGGCCCAATTTAGAGGAAAACTTGAAGGAATGTATCACGTTCAGAAATAGAAATTTCACACATTAGAGAAAAGATAGAGCTATGTCACACTAGAGAGCATAGAAAGAGAGCAAAGACAATTGGAGTAAAACACGTCATCATAAAAGCACCTTAACCCACGTTGATATCATTTGATACAATAGCAGTACAATAACAGTAATCAAAGTGTAAGTAAAAAATAACAGTCATTACTAGTCTAAGTGAAGAATGTTTCGTACAACGTCGCGGGCGCATGGCCTAAGGACGCGTGCACACTATGCGACTATACTTTGGAGTTTGGTAACATTTCTATATACACACGAAGAAGCCACCTCTGTGGAAACTCTATGGAATTAACTGGTTTCTTGCTGTACCAAGTTTATTACCGTTAATTTAAAAGTTTATTTGAACTTTGTAGATTATTTTATTGTGTAATATCGAATTTGTTAATTAAAATCACTTTCAAAGTTTTTGTTGCATTGCTACAGTCGTCTTAAGTCGCGTAAAAAAAGTTTAAATCGAGAGTAGACCAAATTAATGCTGTTTATGCACGGTTTAAATGTGACATTCAAAATAATAGCATCATAGAGCTTTGATCTAAATGAATTGTAACTGAGTACATACTCGGGCACGCGCTAGCCGTACCGAATCAATTCGTACCTCAGTACAATAGTATCGATGTTTTGAATATCGATATTATGATCACAAATTACCGATTTCACCAATACCCGGTATTCGTTCCGATCATTTCCGACGATCGTGACACCGCGACAAAGTCGCATTGTCTTTAGCGATTGAATTAAAAACCAAAAACAATTTTTGTAATAGCGATGAGAAAGTGTCAAAATTACTGGCCAATAATTTTGGGGTAGATATTAAATGAGAATGCAATAAATGGATGGACACTCGATTAACTTTAAAGTGTGAGTCTCAATATTTAGTATTGACGTGGTTTATATCTTAGGGCAACTAGTGCATGTATTCTAAAGTTTTTGACACGAGATAATCTATACATATCAACAACGTTGTTAATTAGTTCAAAGTTTAACATTATCCACCCAAAAGCCCAAATTGGATAGATATAAACTTCGATCAAAACACCTCTGAAACAGGGCATATTATATTGTGTATGGTAGTAACCCGATTACTATCGGTTGTGTTGTTGTTGTCAGAACAAGCCGTGTTTTCTTGGCCCAGTAGACATTAACGGTCTTACCACAAAAGATCTAAACATCTATTGAACAGTTGTTTTGACACTATCATGTATTGAATTTTTTTCTAATCAACTGTTCAACAGGTGTTTAAATCTTATGTAGTAAGACCGTAAAAGATCCGCACTGTTTATACCGTGTTTTGTTCTTGTCCGTTACGTTAGAAAATTGTCATGACATAAAATGGTAAAACATTATGTGGCTATATAAGTAGGCAGTATTAAGGTATTTGAGCTATGTTTGCATAAACAGTGTGGATCATTTTATTCGTTAGTACATAATAAATAATATTATAAATTATTGTTGAACCGTACATAAATATTATTTATATTATAGCTAACAAGTTATATACAATATGGTTTGTTAGTTGCGAAATCAACAAGACGATTAGCGAGTACTAAAGGTGTTAGGTATGAACCGTAATAAACGTTAGTACTTACTAAGATCTTCATGTCCTTGTGATCCGGGGACACTGGGTCGATACTAACCTGGAAACAAAAATTCAAGACATTATAAAATTATTCACTAATTATGAAAAAAGGAAGTGTCCTTCTTCGTGTCCAGTATGTAAAGTGAAATGATGTAATTAAAATAAAAAAGGAAAAATTAAATGAAAATGAATACTTGACGTTAGCCAATTGAAAATAATATAAACTCCTGTCAAATGACCTTAGAAACCAAGCGTAAATGTTATTATAGGTCTACCAGGATCTGATGGCAAAGAGCATGTGACATTTTAGTATGAAACCTGATATAGCTACAAATTCGCGATTAAAAAAAGTCATTTTGGTGGCAAGAGATGAAACATGTGTCAATCAATAGTAATCAAAATATAAATAGGAAATATTCTTTGGTAACATGGTCTCAGAATAAATAACAGTTAAAAGAATGCTGCATAAAAATATTTTTTTAAACTCTTATTTATTCCAAAACCGTGTCAGTTACGACATTTTACCAAAGAGTATCCTATTTGTATTTTAATGTACTATCGATTGGCACACGTTTCATCTCTAGCCGCCAAAATGAGGTGTTTTCCAAAATTTTCAACTATTATAGGTATACCAATAGTTCCTAGCAATAGATGAGGATAGTCAGTTAAAGATAGGTTAGAGATAATTTTAAGATGAAGACTCGTATACATAATTATTAATTAGTATCTAGAATCTAGGTATCATACAAATTACGAAATGGATGGTTATACGCGTAAAACAAAAAAAACGTAGCTCTACTACGGCGTAGTAGACAAAATTTTATATTTTGATTTTTTCCACCAAATATTTTAGTCATGTCTACGTAGATTGTATTTAAATATTACATAAAATAAAATAAAAAAATCTCAACTTCAATCAATTTTATCTTGTTAAATAATCAAAGTAGGAACTAAAATTAAAATTTAGTCGTAGACACCAAACGCGTTGAAGTCTAATTAAGGTAAAAAAATCGTATCCATTTTCTTGTACCCTAGAGGTTTTAATACAACGAAACTTTTCAGAATATGTTATACGTTAACCTCAGTGGCGTAGCTAGACAAGGCCGAAGGGTCCTCGGGCCCGCAATTATCCATAATAACAGGCCTGGCGCCCAGCTATCCCGCCATAATTAAAAACGCTCCAAATTAAATTCGCTCGTGTACACGCCGCCTTATGATATTAACTTTTTAGGGACTTTCTAATTAGTTTTTGTATAACTAATAGAAAATGAAAACACCCATTTGCGTTTCATCTTGGGGAGTTTTTTGGTAATTAATATCGGTACATTTGTATTGTTGCCACTGTAATGGCGAGCATTTGCGCAGCTGTCTGATTTCTTTAGTTTAACATTAAAAAGAAAATAAAAAAAAACTTGGATATAGTTCTTAGCACACGCTTATGCTATAATGGTTTTCGGATGCCCAAGTACATATTTTTAAGTACTATTAGAGAAGTTGATTCCTAGGCAGATGGGGGACCTACGTAGTTTGGTCACGTTACGCCAAACCCAGCCGACAGATCACAATTAACATTGAATTTACATGATCCGACCAAATTACGTAGGTTGGTCACTGCTTGGTGCTTTACGCATCCCCGGCAGATTGGGGATATCGGCCGGGGTATGTGGGACTCCTGGTAGACTACCCACTAAAACCCCATGGTGCTCCAGGCAGAGTTGCGGGTACGATAGAACCTACCGCAACTCTACCAGTGGTTTCTAAGCAGTGGTCAACTGCCTATAAATAAATTTCCTCGATGGTACAAGAACATATTTTTAAGTACCAAATATTGTGATGTACGAATTTGAGTAAAATAAAATTTTGAGTAGGTAATGTGTAAGTATTTCTGTGTATTTATTGTCAATTTGAGATGAAAACTGTTCTATGTAAGTCCTTGAGACACAAAGTATTCCATAACAAATGGAGCAAAAGTTTACCTACTCGTAAAGACAGACAGACCAAAAGACACACTTTCATAATATTAGTATTGATATACGCTATCAAGTATAGCAGCTTAAAAGGATTTCATTTAATTGTGATGACTAGCTCGGAATACTTTTAGCAGTACATTATAATAATTATACTTTTAGTTGAAAGCTCACCTGACCTTTTGATTCAAAATATTTGTGGTTTTGTTTGCTTGTCTTGTAGGTGAAGATTTGATTATGAAGATGATAATTAATTTGCTACAGATTTTTTTTTCTATAAGAGAAATTACATTTCACTTGAAACGATTTTAATTCAACATGCTTTAAACCGCCCATGATGTACCAATATAAGCTTTTAACGCCATTTATAATATTTATATAATATAATCAATATTGTGCCATGATTGACGACGGTTTTGCATGCTATAGACGGCTGTACGATGGGCTGTACAGTGTAAAATCATGGTGGTGGTCACGGTAAGCAGATAGCCCCAACCCCTTTCTACTGCCCAAGCATTAGAAAGGGGTGCGAAACTTCATATTAAATTTTTAAAAAGTTCAGAGAATCGGTATCAGAAAAATTTATTGACAGGCAGATAATTCGATCGGGTTTCGTGAAGCCCAGCCGACAGACTGTAACTACTTTTGTCTTGACATACCCCAATTTAATAGGTAGGTACCTAAGCCATTTGCCTATGAATCAATTTCTCTGAATATCAAC
Source organism: Plebejus argus (assembly GCA_905404155.3). Lineage (NCBI taxonomy): Eukaryota > Metazoa > Arthropoda > Insecta > Lepidoptera > Lycaenidae > Plebejus > Plebejus argus. The sequence continues at coordinate 10,366,026 of FR989938.1, read as the reverse complement.
AGTCTTCAGGCTGCTGATGATGCCAACATTGTAACAATACGAACCGGAAACAGCAGTGTTTATAGATGTCAGGGCGATAGCGCAAGCGAGCTGGCACCCAAGTGCGACTCGCGTTAATGTGTTATGGTGTAATTACTGGGTTTATGACGTCATATGTCATGACCATGTTTGTTACTAAAGTAATAAAGATCTAAGAGCAAATTTTACATTGTTATAAGTTTGAACTGTCTGTTTCTCTACCAAAAAACTTCATTCTGGGAGGTTCTGTGATAGGAGACTCTTATCACAAATTAATAAATAGTTTTTATCTTCTAACTTGTGTCACCAAAATATAGACGTTTAATTAAGAGCCTTCACATTTTTCTGTCGTATCTTTTTAGTATTCTCCACAACCTCTCATCGTTTTAACTTGAACTGATAAAATAAGGAGGTTCTTTTTATGAAAAGTTGGAAACATAAAAGGTGTTTCTGGCAGAATAATTTAATTAAAATTAAGTAGTCATTAAATAAAAAGTATGGTCGTAAAGAGTAAAGACTAAGGGCCTGTTTCACCACTTCCTGAAAAGTGTCGAATAGGCTATCCACCACTTAACTTGACAGCTTAAGTATGGAGAATCTGTCAAAAAAGCTGTGAAAAGCCTATTCGGCACCTTATCAGAAAGTGGTGAAAAAGGCCCTTAGCTGATATAAGTGGCATTAAATATTATTAAGACGAAGCAATATGTTACTTCATTCTGCCGTGCTGCTTAAATAAATTCTAAATTATTCTGTTATTCATTTTGAATCTATTATTTTGATATTAGTTATTCCCATTCATTTATTACTAAGCCCTTGATACACAAAACACAGGTGAGCAATTATTATGAAGTCGCATCGAGTCCGCGGGTGGTGTGATCGCGGCATAATCACATATAATCACACCAATTCAATATTTTGTTACCATTATTCCATTGTTAACTCGTTTTTGAATTTGAATGAAAGCGCTATATTTGCTATTGTAATGCCCTTTTAAATTCATTCGCTCCAAGATATAAACTGAAAAGTTGTTAACACTTTGATCTGAGAAATAAATAAATAGGCAGACTCTGGGCTGTCTTAATTTGGTGGGGTTATATGAAATGACGCTAATAAAATACTTATCTCGGCTAACATCCTCTACTACTAGCTCAGACTAGGTAGATAGCGGACCTACATTATTTGATCGAGTTATGTGAGCTCAATGTTGACATCACCCGACCAAATGACGTAAGTACATCGTTTGCCTATTATTAATTTTTCTGTTAGTATATTGTTAGTATATATACAAAAAGTAAAATTCGACCTTTATTCTTTATCGGAGGATGATTTATATAGCAATTTATACATAAATTACATAACGTCAATATGTTTTATTTAAATACGAAAGCGAGCGAGTAATTTGTCAGTGTAGATTAAAATCGTCGATAAAATCGGAATCGATGTGAAGTCGGCCGGATACAATTATGGCGGGCGCGTTTGTTGACCGGACTAGTTACTGCGAGCTTTATGTAATAAGCATAAAGTAATAAGTATAAAGTAATAGGTGTAGTAGATAATATGTGTCCCAGCTTTTCCCTCTTGTGAATGGAATATGTAATGGAAACGCTTTTTTCAGGATGAATAGTGTATGTGCCAATCTAGTGACTTTGACAATTCAAGACATGAGTGAATGAACTACATTTTACAACATAAGAACAAGTACTCATTTTTTTCCTTTATAATTTGAACAAACCATGTAACTAACCTACTTCATGATATTGTAGCTATTAGATATAGTTACACATAGAATCTACATTTTTCTGGTCTGGTCCACATTTCAAATCATTTTCCGGTCTTAAAGCCTCCATTTATGAAAAAAACGGCAACAGAAATTGTTAGTTAATTAAGTACGTAGTTCATCCACTTATGTCTTCAATTATTAAACGAGCAAGACGTTCAAACATTTTGTTTAAAAAACTGAACTATAGACATTAAAGTACATAATAATTAATTTGCTTTGATTCATTTCTCGTGAAAATATAATTATAATAAACGTAACTTTTCGGAAAAACAATAATTTACTGTCAATAAATAATTTAACATGTTCATCAAGATTTTTATTTCAAATAATTTGATTTTTTTTAATGACAAATTAGTTTTCAAACTGATATTACTAATTTAAAAAGTGTTATAATATTTCATACAGTATTTTCCTGTTCACATTTTCTTTAAAACTTGAACGAATGTTATGCAACAACATGGATTATTAATGTATTTTAAATGAATAATTTAGCAGTTAATATCATAAATTAGCTAAGCGTTTACAATTTCAACACAATTTTAATATTGCATATTTTATGCTGCGGTTTTGCCACTAATTTGAAACTTTACATTAGATACTCTCACTACAGTATTTTAGTTTTAACAGTCGTACTCACAAAGTTTTAGTACTCAACTCAACTGTGATTGAATAGAGAGTTAGTTGGAAAGTGTATGGAGTCTGTGCTAACATTTATGGAATCAAAGTCAAATCAAACTGTATTTAGTTAAGTTATAATTAACTGAGTTCGACGTGGCAGCTAAAGATTTAAATATCAATAATTTAATAAAAACAAATGTTTTATTTTAAAGCACTTATCGGTAACATAATGTATTTAAATAAAATGGCACTTAATTTATCGTAACACTCACAATCGTAGGCCACAACTGTAAATAAAAGAAGTAGAGTCTTATAAGAAAATTGCTACAATATAGAGCTTAATTCACTACACACTTATTTAGTAATCGGAAAATTACTTAAGCGCCACTTAAAACTATGAATCGAGCTATAATACAATATTTTAATAGTTTATGCTCGGAAAATTTCACAATAATAATTCAAATTCCTAATTACCTCGTTGAAGTAATTACTGTTGTGGTTGTGTGGGGGGTGCGGGCCCCCCGTCTGCTGGTAGTACGCACAGTTCATGGCCCATGGAACACACGACACTAGTTTTTCATTAGAAAAGCCCAAATTATCTCGTAACGAATCGATGCCGCGGACGAATCTCGCCGACTAATTGTAGGGTTTGGTGGCCGACCGAGTCGAGCGTCCGTCCCGCTCGCACGTATCGCCGTCTCACGTGCGCTATTTGTTTACGCTGGGCGGGCCGCGCAGGCCGGCAGGGCGGGTACTGCGTAAAACTAATATACGATAACGCACGACAAATGTAATCAAAACGGTACATATTTAAAGAAACAATGCATTATCTATCATACGCCTACAATCTACATTTTATGACGTCCTATCAGCCATCAATGTTGCATTTGAGTTATTTCAATGTGAGTGGCTTGAGGAAAAGTGAGTTCAAGGAAATCGACCCCGATAGTAGATTTTTGTCTGCCAGATGATTAATTATATTTGAGAGCTTAAAAGCATAATAAGTTTGTAGCTTGTGGTTTCGATTTTATTGAAACCTTTAAATATGGTCTAAGCAGAACCTATGTGGCGTAATACTTAGGTCATCTAAGGCTATATCAACAACTGATGACTAATGTACTACTGACGGCAGTATGTGAAATACCCATTAATATTTACATCCCTAGACAGTGTAAATGTAATTAGGTATCATAAAAAACACGATTCCATAGGTGTCAGCTGTTCGTCATATAGAGTTTCACGAAAATCAAAGTATTTTTTCGCCTGACAGAAGTAATAAATGTTTCCGGTTTGTAATAAAGTACATTCGGATCGTTACCCCAGAGACTATTATAAAAATTGGTCCATTTTTTACGTCCCCGAGTCGTGAGGGCGGATACGCCTCGTATGACAGGATGCACTTTCCGTATCATGCGAAATCTACTCACTGTTTGGAGTTATATTGCCTCTGACATGATCTGTATGTCTATCACATATGGGTTATAATATAATGTTTAATGATTTAACATTTGAACGCTAGGCGCTAGCATGTTAACAGATGTTTTTATATTTCTTAATCCTTTTTATAATAACTAGTAATTATCTATTTTGACAGTAAAATTATTATAATCACACCTAATAACATTTTTAATAGTTTCGTCACGGCATTTTCTGCTCTCTACACTATTTCTACTCCTATAAGTTACATTTATGCTAAAATCACAAGCCGAGGCTTGCAAAAAAACTCCTTCTTTGTGCCACAATCGGTATAAATAACTTTTTCCTAAATTAGGCAGGTACAATTATTATAGTTACTGATTTTTGATCGTATACAAAATTTGACAAAAGATATTGAACCATGGTTCAACAAAATCCGTCCATATCTGCCTATGAATCAATTTCCCGACACTACAAATTGTGATGTAGCATTGCTGTTTCAAATATATCACCCTGTGGTAGTAATGTCGCTAAACAGTTACTAGGCGGGGTACAGCGGGATATAATAGCAAACAAAACACAAATCAACCTGTGGTACTGTGAAGGCTAGATGTTGCTAAGCAACTGTTCGTAGCAACTGCTACGAAACGAATAGCAGGGATATAATAGCAATTATTGATACATCACTCTATGGCAGTGTTCCGTAAAAGGTGTGCCGCGGCACACTGGTGTACCGTCGCCAGTAGTTGGTGTGCCTCAAAAATGACATTTTACCTACATATTCCCGGTTTTTGAGATTCAAAAAGGCAACATCTCTGGACGATCGACGAAGAGAATGGGAATTGGGAACGGAGCCCCCCGTACACATTGAAAATTTCTGGTGTAGGTTCCTTCAAAAATTGTCATTTTTGTAGATGTACCTTGAACACAAAGAGTTTGCGGAACACTGTTCTATGGTACCGGGTACTAGATATCGTCGCTAAACAGTTGCTAGGCGGGGTACAGCGGGGTACAGCGGGGTACAGCGGGGTAACAGCAAATGACAGTAATCTCAGGCGCGGCGCGGCGCGTGCTGACGTAATTATTGTAATTCGTGCGCAGGCGTCGCTCCCGCGGCGTGCTGAGGGCTGTGAACTATATTCCCTTGTAATATACTAGATATAAGTAAGTGTTTGGCATGATTATAATATTATGTGAGAAATGATGTTGATAAGTAAAGAGCTAAGAGTTTAATCTAGTCGATAAAATGGCAGGAACATAGCTTAAAAGTAGGTGAGATAAGATTTGAGAGTCTACAAATGAATGGACAAGCTCACCTACTCAAAAGTAGGTAGTTTTAGGTACTTCCTTAGTTCTTAAACTAAGTAAAAGAGATTTTACATTCCAATAGCGTATAAGGCTTTTTAACATTATTTTGGAACTTAAACCTTTAACAATACTCTTGCCATATCTAATTACTAAAGAATCTAGTTACAAAGAGAAATAATAGAATAAAACTCATTGTAGCTCAGCTGGTAAGGGCGGTAAGGCACGGGCGCTGCGCGTGCGCACATGGCGTCGCCGCCCAGCTCACGCCCAAGAACAAATATCGAATAACATTAACAAAGCAACTGTACACAACTTTTTATTATTCGCTCGCGATTGTACAAAATAATTACATGCTCTACGCCCATACATTTTGACCGAATGCAGCTCGTTCGCTATTTTGTTTGGATTTCATTCAGGGCTGTCGAAAGCGGAGGAAATGGATTAAAAAACTCCAGAAAATGTTTTGTGTGATTGGCGGGTCAAGATTCTCGTGTTTTAAAATTTAATTTTACATACCATAATTATTATACTGTTTTTTAAGACCACGTAGGTAATGACCAAGACTGATAGGTCTTTTTAAAAACCTTTAACCTTTTGTGTTCTTTTAGGCCAGCTAAGTGTTTATATTATTAATAGTGTATTTATAATTATTTTGAGGTGGGAACCTCTCAATTATATTTATAAGTGGTCGACCTCACTTAAGTCAAACGCTTGGCACAATTCGTTGTCGCAATTTACAACATTTACTTGCATGTTTTGGCACCGCCATTTTGTCATGCAAGGTATTTTTCAAACAATTACTAAAATTGTATAGCCTATTTAAAATCCACTTTGATTTAATAAATGTAATCATTACTATATAATTTATGTATTTAGCTTTTATTATCACGCTAACAGTTTTAATCGAGTTTAAAATATCTAAGTTCAGTTAAAACTTAAACAATATTTAACCTAGCTGTTTTGAGTGACCTGTTCGCAAGTTGTAAGCAGTAGCTACTTTTCAAGCGGATTTGAAAACCAATGAAACCTCATAGTTGTTGTCTGATTTCTCCAAAAATCATCTCCGATCCTCCTGATCGGAGGACCCTCAATACCAAATTTGAAATTTCATTAAATACGTTTCAGCAGTATGAAAGTAAATATGGACAGACAATCAGACACACTTTGCTATTTGTTATAATATGGATTTTCGCATTTATAGTATGGATTGCTCCTACTTAGTGTCACGCTTACCATAACCAAAATTTACACGTGAGATTTAGGTAATCCCCATTTATGCGCCCATTCATACGTCATACAATGCGATATTCGACGCCGGCTTCCATGCAAAATCCCTAATCCCGGAACAAAGCCGCTTCCGCTGGATGAGCAAGTGTGACAACTGACAATCCGACAATGTTAAGATGCTCACTTGACGGATATCGAAGTGTCCGTACTCGAGTATGTATACAATATAATAGGATTATCGTCCGTGTCAAATTTGTTTTGGAAATATTCGAAATTATCGCACAAAATCTATTAGAAATACAATAAAATATTCGTGTATTAAGTTACGATTTCTCACACTTGAGTTCAGGTGTCATTTCAATGGAGTTAAATATTACTAAACTTCTTTAATACTTTGAAAGTTGTCAAACCCGAAATTAAAAGTTTTGGGCGGCCGTGATTTAGTTAATCTTTGAAATATTAAGGGAGTTACAAATATACTGTTAAAGTGATACCTGAATTGATAATTTACTTAAGAAAGTACCCACTTCTAATTTCAAAGTTCGTAAAAACTTTTTCTTCGGTTGTTAACAAAAATCCTTTTAGTATTTTTTTATTTCACTAAATAATGGAAAACTTTGTTTACCATTTAGTAAAAAATTAAAATACACTTTACCATGGGTGGTTTTCGAACTTCGAAGCGAAAAAACGTCAAAACTCAAATCATGCGCATAAATACATAACTACATGGCTCTGGTTTTCCTGATTTCTTTAAATAAACTAATTACATCTAATTTTTAGGACCTAACTCGTAAACCTATTAATATTTGAGATGAACCATTTCGCCAAGCTGTGGGCAAGGCCGCGAACCGCTACGAGCTAACAACATGTAGCCGGGTAATAATGGTGTTTCCACCCCGTAACAATAACTACATAATAGTGGAGTGCCTTTACGAGCCTTTGTACGCAGCTCCTGCCTGTTTTTTGTACCGCTTTACGAGCGAATGTTTTATTGAATACTTATTCCACATTTAAAGATCGAACGTCTGAAAGGGCCCTAAATCCTTTTACTGGCTGGCCCTTCATCGCATTGTGTGGACACTGTATTAAGTTATGTCTGTGCAACATTATGTGTGACTAGTTGCCCTGGCGATATTTTTGCTCTTTTTAGGGTTCCGTAGCCAAAATGGCAAATAGCGGAACCCTTATAGATTCGTCATGTCTGTCTGTCTGTCTGTCCGTCCGTATGTCACAGCCACTTTTCTCTGAAACTATTAGAGCTATACTATTGAAACTTGGTAAGTAGATGTAGTCTGTGAACCGCATTAAGATTTTGATGCAAAAATGGAAAAATTATTAAAAATTTTAGGGGTCCCCATCCAACTGAAACAAAAAAAATTTTTTTTCATCTAGCCTATGCGTGTGGGGTATCTATGGACAAGTCTCCAAAAAATATATTGAAGTTTCCAATATCATTTTTTTGTAACCTGAATAGTTTGCGAGAGAGACTCTTCCAAAGTGGTAAAATTAGAGGGGGGGGACCCCTCTAATTTCTAAAGTTGTGGCATGATAATTCTAAAAAAATATAATATGATGTGAATACTATAAAAACTACCAACGAAAATTGGTTTGAACGAGATCTAGCCAGTAGTTTTTTTTTTATACGTCACAAATGGTAAACAGCTTAATCTAAATTTCATTAAATCGACTGAAATATAAAAATAAATCAAAAACCTTTTAATTTCATAAAAATAAACCTTATTGCTGCTGCGGAACCCTTCATGGGCGAGTCCAACTCGCACTTGGCCGCTTTTTTTCATATTTATGGGACTTAAATTAAATTAACTTTTAATGTACTCTTTCAATTCGGATAGCGACTGTAAAATAATATTGTGGACAGTTTGCAAGTTGTCTGCAACTTTGTTTGAGCAAAAATTCAAGAGAGAAAGCGGAAATCTTAAACTTTTCTGATCTAATTTCTAAATACTGTTATTTTCTGGAGCTCAATGTATCTCCATACAAAAGTTTAACAAAATCCGTTTTCAGTTCTGTGGTTCAAAGGTAAGAAGTAATTAACAGACACATGCATATTTTTAATATCCGTATAATACTATATAGCCTATAAGTATATAGAAGTATAGATATAAGATAGTTTGAGGCTCTCGACACGTCCATTTATTTTCAGGCAAAAATTAATTTAAGATGATGGCAATTTTATAAGCCGTTTAAAATGTAGAAAATTAATTACGAGCACTTATCTTAACTAGAAATAGAGATGTCCGATAAGATGGCGTCGTTGTTGTAATATTAATGGCGGCTATTAGACCGCGAAACTTGTGGAAGACTTCATTAATTCCCGCCATAATACGCCTCTGATGGCTCGCCGATATTTTGCTATAAAAGGCGCCAGATTTTTGATAGAACCTCAAATTATGATCTCCATAGAAGAAATCCATACAATATGCGCCACTCAACTATGAAATCTTATAAATAAACCAAATTACTAATTTCTTGTCTTGTATACATTTGTAATTACAGACATTATGAGAGCATACAACATCCTAAATATCTGTTCACCGATTAATGTAGACTCTACATTAATCTGTGAACAGATTCTTAGAAGAAGGATTTTTAATGTATAGGTAGAGTAAACAACACGCAAACTTCAAAAGTAAGATAGAACACCTTTTATCAATCATAAAACAAAAGAAATTAAGGTTAAAATAAAATAGCTATTAAGGAATCCAAAACCTCATTTAAACCTTCGTTCCCACAAATTACAAAATAAATTTTCCAATATGGAATTGTGAAAGCAACAATTAGTCCTGATATAATTATAGTGTGTTTCACAACTACGGATTAAAATTCATCAGAGGATGAGAACAAAATCACAAATCAAGCTGCCGAAGGCCCGAGGCAGTAAATCTCGACGTTTAGGCCTTCTTAGCTTTTCTAGATAAAGATTTATCTCGTAATAACACGTTGCTTTTCACTAAATCAACCTCCGAATTATCCGGTAGAGGAGCAATGATTAATCGCTCGAGTAAAGGTATGATGGCTCAGCGCACGCCACAATCACTTCCACTATTTGTCTATGTAATCTTGTAGATATAATTCTGATTGTCTGTGGCTGCGTTCTTTTTTGGAATTCAAAAGATTACAGTTAGAATTGACCAGAAGTCAACTGTAACTTTTTGAATAGTACCTACCGTAATTGTAGACAAACAATTATTCCGTTGACAAAACGATTTAAACTCTTATGCAGTTCCATCGATACTTGTGCTAATACTTTCTGAGTTAGGTAATTCTGTAGTTTTTGTCCATTTTCAGTTATAGTTTTCGCTCCATTTCGTAAGACATAAATCTTATGGCGTTCCCTTTCAGTTTTACTAAACGTTCAACAACGTTGGCGTCGAAATTATCTAGTTATTATAATATCGCAACATTCTAAAGGTATGCCTACAATCAAAACGCAATTACAGCAAGCGAGCTAAGTACCAAAATACATCTCGGCTTCGCAGCTTAAAGATTACGTTTAATTAAAAGCGATCTTTAATTAAAGTACGCGAGATATTTCATCAAAATAAAACATGCATTATATTCGTCTAGGAAGTCTTTATTGAGATGGCGACTGGAAAAAGGCGGGGCTTACCAAACTAAATTATTGCTAGTGGATTACGATAATAATTTGGTATTTATTAATAATAGGAAAATTTATGGACATATTCATTTCAACTTTGTTTATTATTAACATGTTAATTTATGCTACTAGAAATTGATTGCCATAATGAAACTTTCTGCTTGATTGTTTAATGGAATGATTATATTCTAAACGAGCTTTACACTTGGTATTATACTTTATTTATTTTATGAGTCAGCAAAGACTTAGCCGTTATAGCTGTTATTTTTAATAGAGGGGAAATAGAAAATGTATGAAAACTGAAGTTTACAGTCAAGACTAAAACTGTTTGGCTCATTATGTATGTTTATCAAACCTTAAAATTGCACCGAAAGAATTTTTCCGCTCAGATCCGATTAACACCTCAAGATACGCATTTTTCAAGAACAACAAATAGTCATTTCAAAGGTTCCTCTGTGTCTGAGATATTCGGCGAAATTCCGCGGTTCGCGTACATCAACGTTGGCCATATTTCAACAGTAATGATAGCCGACGAGCGTGATAATAATTGTTATTACTATACACATCTGCTATTATTTTATAATTGAGGGCTTTTTGATCCAAACCAGCAATTATAAGGGCGGCCTGAGGCTGGGAGAGCCTGCGATGTTTTTGCTCCGCACCAAATTAGGATGCATACTCGTGCATGTATCATTCACAAGTCGGCGTACACTCGCGTATTATCACGTATGACGAAACATTTTTGCTCTGTTTTGTTGCTGGCTCAGATATTTTTTCCATCTGGTCTGGTGCCTTACTGACATGAAGATACCATTTAGTAATTGAATATTATATTGACATTTTGACCCCGTTTAATATCGACATTCTGAAATTTTGTGTTTGGCAATTTACTCTTGTTTTTTTTTATATCTATGGACGCTTCACACCACGTTAGTCTGGCCCGGTGCTAAGTACCTAAAGGACCTGTGTTACAGGTACCAGACAACGGAAATGTATTTAATACTTTTATACTATACATAATATATTTAAGAGTTTTATTATATCATACACATATTTAATACACATCCAGACCCGGGAACATTGAAAACTTTTTGTTCCGTCAGCGGGATTCGAACCTGCGACCCCCGGCTTGAACTACCAACGCGCTCACCACTGAGCCACAGAGGTCAAGGTTGAAAGTATTCAATAGAAATCCGACATATTTACATCCCAAACATTCTTCTACGCAGTTTCTAAAGATTGAAAATAAATTGTACTTAAGTTTTTGATTTTAAAACTTTAACTTTTTTGTTTTATTTTGTAACTTAAGCTGTGTTTGCATCAGCGAGATTACTGACAGCTCACCTTATAACCAACACCGCTATACAGCGAATTCGTTCGATTAAAACGAACATTAATCGGGCGAAAATCTATACGGTAATCTCGGCCGAGAGGATCATTATTTATTATGAATATTAGTCAATTTTTATTTAGTCAAAAAAAGCTGGACGAGCGGCCCGCAATTAACCGCGGCAACCCTATAATTATGGCCAGTAAATTCTGGACGCCATTGTTTCGTTCCCGCGGATTGCTGCCTCGCTAGCTGAGCCCTAATTCTGTCTCTATATTCATTTTTTGGGACCAAATCATGTGAAGTTTTAGTTTCATTGTAGGCAAGCCAAGGATAAATTTTCGAAAGGATTGTTGATATTGTTCGTCGTCGCAATCTTAGTCCTAGGATATGAAAACTCCAAGAAAAATTTGTATGATAATATTCATGATATTATAATACCTATAATATAATATTATAATAATTAAATACATATCCATACTACTTAAATTATTATTAGAAAAATTGCATAGATACACTTGGCATTCCTTGTTACATTTCATGTTTTTGGTGGGATAACCTCCTTCCTCAATTTGATCGTCAGCTTAGAATTACTCATATTATTATTGACTCCAATTTATGGACACCTCATATCCAAAAATTGGAGTCAATGGAATGACACTCGTGTTAAAATTACATGTTTTTTGTAACGTATATCATTAATTGTACCGTGAACTAACTTGTATAGTGTGTATAAAAAATAAAGATTTACTAGATGACGTTCGCAACTCCGTTGCGCCAAAATTAGTTTATCGCGCTGGAACCACGTATTTTACCGGAATACAAAATTTCAGCAAAATCGGTGCAGCGGTTTGAACGTTTAGGGGTAAAATACTTTTATAATATTATTACGATGGATCATAATGCTTCTTGATTTTAACTTATGCGATTGAAATCAAGAACACGACGTATTAATTATAACCTAGAACCAGTAATTAATATTTGCATAAAATATCAATTTTACATTCATAGACATATTATTTTCGGTCATATCATTTAGGATTCATATTAAATTATTATATTGGACACCGCTTTAGGAAACCATTTATAGTTGACATTTGGATAATGGATTCTGACCTTATTAGAATATGAATATCAGTGGGTTATTTGAGTAGAGTAGATGTAAGTGTGTCTTTGTTAATAAATAATAATAATAACATTTTATAGAATAATATTTTCATTTTATGTGGGTATTAAGCCAAGTTAGTTATGAAAAAATTAATAATATTATTTTAAAGGTAAAAAGTACATACTTACGTAACTTTTTTGCTTTTTTGCATTTCAAAGAAAGTAAATGTCTTGTAAATGTATCCGTGTAATGTCCCGATCGCATCTGCGTCTATCGTCTATCGTCCGAAGCTTCGTGCAATGAGACGATACTATTGGACGATACACACAGATCGTCCAAAAGTATCGGCTTTAGCGCGAAGCACCACGCATAATATGCGGCCGCGGCATATCACTCTTCTTGTAATTTTGCGCTATCTGGCTTCTATTTGTCTGACATTAGTGTTTTTTTTTTCTTATTCTAGAAGGGGTTCTAATTTGAAAAGGCTTAAAAATTTATAGTAGCCCTGTAAGTCTACGGATGGTTTTATTCTAATATGTATTATTCTTAATACAAACGTTCTAGATTGGGCACGTACCCAGACTTAATATTTTAAATCCTAAAATACTTATGTCTGTATTCTCTAATATCCTGCATGGTATCTGTTCACTCATACCGCTAAAAGTTATACTTCAGCTCCCGAGAAATGTAGAGCCAAGTAGGTACAGTTTATTAGTAAAGTTATATTAAAAGTTTTTACAGGGCAGTACCTAACGAATTTCGTAAGATTTTTTTTAAGTGTTATCTATATGTGTTTGTCAAAAGCCATGTCGTTGTTTATTAGACTTTCTAAGCAAGGAAGAAATAGTCCTCTAACTTTTTTACGAATGCAACAAGACAAGGACATAAAGGTTAGACGACTAGCCCGTACGGTTAATCAGACAACATGATTTTTCTGGTATGTATTTGCATACGACCATAACCGGAGTAGAGCAGAGTCGATCTCTCACCCCTCACGACACATGGCGTGTTTTTCGGTCGTGATGTAGGTACGACACAATGGTCCCATGACTTGCGGAATGTGGGGCCATTCATGAGCATGGAGTAGTAGATTGTAGAGAGGAGAGAGAGCGTTGAGTTAGTGTTGATGCCTACACGTATTGCTTAGAACGTGGGCCTCGGTAGAAAACACGCCGCACAGTTCAAACTGATACAAAATTCGTAACAAACACTCCGATCTGACATACGAAGCGTATTTTATAGTCAAGGACTGTAAGGGCCTTTTTACACCTACCAAGTATACTGGCGAGAAAATGTGAACGACGAGAAAATCTCGGCCAATCAAATTGTCTGTTTGCACTGTCTCCCCAGTGTTTCACCACTCTACTCGGTAGGTGTAACAAGGCCCTTACCGAATACTGGACTTAAATTAGTTTATAGGATTTAAAAATGAATAGTTTGTTCTAGAATAGAGAAGGAGAACTAGGACTTTGTTAATTGTTTTTTATTGAGAGCCAGCCGCATCAGCTTGTTTGGATTTGGATTACAATACTTTTGTTTCCAAAAGTAACCATTTAAAATGCAAGCTTACCCTAAATAACATTTAGGGTAAAATTCTAGAGTAAGCCTTCCGAAACTAGAGAACACACACAACTAAATGCAGCAATAAAATAATTAATTTTGATTAGCATAGAGTAATTATACTAATATTAACCATAGTATAATTTTAGTTACATACGGTCTACTATAAATAATATAATATTCATTAACTACTACTACTACTGGTAAAAAGTAATTCACATAACTTTTTGTATGTGTATTCATTCTGTAGAACGTTCAGAGTTTCTCCTCTATTAGCGTAATTGTTCGTATTGTCTCAAGTTCACTTGAGTTATTAAATCTACGCTACAAAGAATAAAAATTGTATAAAGGACAGAAAATTGTGTGTTATTAGCTTAATGAAAAATATAGCTAGTTATGTCGCTTGTTTAGAAACGATCTGCAATTAGGTAGTAATACAAAGGCTTCAAAAAGGTAAATGGCATGCTTGATTTCATAATAGGGCTAAAGTCATTTATAGATTTACAAACTAGAGCATCTGGATTCTATGGGATGACCATCACAAGAGACCTCGCAGGGCAAGGATCAGTCCCATTGATGAGAGTTCTTACGTAGTCGTTGATTTAAAAAGAGATGAAATAAAAGCCAGGCCACATAGTTCCGGTACGTTGCGATTCGTAATAGTAAAAACGCAATGTGACAAACAATATGTTACATTGTTTGTCACATTAGCCAAAAGCTATGTCGACATTGTGCCCTTTCATCTTCAATTGAAAAATTGAAGATGAAAGGGCACAATGTCGACATAGCTAATAGCTTTTATTATAACATTATGCAATTTCATCTTAAATTTTCGTCATCTTCTTTTTATTCAACTTTCGTTTGGCATATTCAATAATTGAATGCGTCAAAATCCACCCGCGTTGAAAGAAAAGTGTCAAAGCGAGCGCTACGATTTCAACGCGCGTCACGGGCATGCCTCACGTACGCTGTTGACTGCGCTATAACGCATGCCCTTGACGAACAGAAAAAGGCACAATGTGAACAAAGCCATTACACATGCTTTGTATGACAGCCCAGCATAATATTATCATTCGCTATCCTTCTTCGAAGGAGTTTCTTTCTACAGAAGATTAGACAAAGGGACTCATTGTTCAAAACAATCTACCATTTTTTCCCTAAATCAGCCAGTAATGCTAAGTTTTGACATTTCTAGAGTTATTATATAATGTCTAAACACAACGACGCAAGCTTCAATGTGGAATATTGCAGAATATTATGTACTTTTATGTTTCGATCAAATATTTGATCAAAGCTTGTATGCGTTGTACCAACGCCGCTAGATAGAGCAATGTGGCTTCGCTCTAACCGTGAACGGACTATAGGGTGTTCAGAGTTATTTTGCATCTCATAAGACTTTAATTCCAAAGTCATAAGTATCATTTTCAAAGGAGCACGAACGTAAAATACCTCTGGATCCACAGTCTGGATTCTGGCGACCCGCGACCTGCGATTTGCATACAATAACATGTGGGCGACGAGCATTCTCCTTGTACTATGTTTTATTTTAATTTGTAATAACATTTTATTGTAATTTATACTTTGTCAGCGGAGGAAATTGTTGTTTTTTAGACTCAAAACATGTTTGTTGATATGGCTAATAACTATGAAAGGTTAACATCTTTAAGCTGTAGACAGTGCTGCTGTTATATCACAAATATGTACTATGTATGTATCAAATCAGATATCTATTAGTTATAAAAATATATTAGAAGTTGATGACTAATTTCAACACTTTGGGAGCGCAAGTTCAGAATTATGCAATCGTTAAGTACCTAGGTGTAACATTATCAATATATTTTTATTTAATTGATAAGTAGTCAAGTCTTATAATTGTTAGTTTAATTCCTGACAATGAAATATTTATAAGACTTGATAAATTTAATTGTTTCAGTCTTCGTCGATTTCATACGGCACCTGAGGATTAATTTCACAAATAAAATCTGCACTTATTTGTGAAGTTTTTTTATCGTGTCTTCAAAAGGATTTATTCTTGGCAAATAGGAATGTCTTCTTTATTTATATACCAGTAAGTTGGATTGCGAGATTCATACTAAAAACACTACAACTCACTAATTGCATTTTATAGAGACAAAAATTCTAATAAAATACCTAAAGTAAGCTTACTTACTACAGCCAACGATTCCAATTTCGCCTGGACATTGGAATCGTTGGTAGAAAATGAATTAACAGTTTAAATTTTACTATCCGTAATTCTCATAATATTATCATTTATCACAGTCTAGGTCGTTTACTTCACTACTGGTCGGAAAACTCGCGCCTGGAAAAGTTCGACTTTATTCTGATTTTCTTCCATTTTCTCGTCCGTAACGAGGGTAACCATATAAAAATGAAAAGCACTGGTGACATCTTGACATCCTGGTCCTCCTCTAAGGGTAACCGGATGAGAGTAGCACTGATAAACATCTAAACATATTGAAACTTTATACCTCTCACTTTTACCGGTTAATATCACCACAGTGTAATAAATATCACATAGCTCATCATGGGCACATCAAAGAATAGTAGGCGTGATAGTCCTGGCATGTTTATTTGAATCGGCAATTTTTCAGCGCGAATGTACCGCAGTGCAGTTGCCAGGAAGATTTATGGCATCAGACTTCACCCCAGTACGGCCGGTACAGTCGCGTAGAACCGTGATTAATGGCCCGATCTATTTACTGCCCCATCCACTATTGGACAAATTAACTCAACTTTGTTCAAGTTTCAAATGTTCACAGTTTTGTAGATAACATGATACACCTCGCGACAGAACTCCAAATTACTATAATGGACAAACGATAAATTAAACTTAATATTAGGCAAAAAAAAACAACTTTAATGACATTAATTACACTAATATTATAAAGGAAAAAGTTTGCAGAAGTGTGTAACGTACTTAAACGTTAATGTGTACCTAGAGACGTTTTGCAACTTCTTCTCGCAGGCAAACTAATTTTAATGAAATCAAAGCGCACGGAGTGCGCGGCCAAGTTCCAGCAGGCCGCGCGCATGCCGTGCACTATTTACACGAACGGTTTCGACGCACTTTTGACCCCCTTGTATCTCAGTGCCTATTGCGAGAGCAAAGATAAAATTTTACCTACCTAATTATATACTAGTACTTACGCAATATACCAAATTTCATATATATAGATTTGTTAGATCCTGAAATATTTCCTTGTAAAAATAGCTAATTTTGGCACTGACTCACTGACCGGTAATCAAAATTCCTAGGCCACTTCCAGTTGTCGTAGCGTTATGAAATTTGGCACACAGGTTGTTTGTTATATGTAGATTAACAAAAAATTAAGAAATTTGAGAAATTGGTCAAGC
Source organism: Plebejus argus (assembly GCA_905404155.3). NCBI lineage: Eukaryota > Metazoa > Arthropoda > Insecta > Lepidoptera > Lycaenidae > Plebejus > Plebejus argus. The sequence goes on along the minus strand of FR989938.1, from coordinate 10,348,667 downwards.
GTGAGTCGGCTCATCTATGAATTTGAGATAAAAATCGGTAATCAAAACCTCTAGGCCACTTCCAGTTGTCGTAGCGTTATGAAATTTGGCACACAGGTTGTTTGTTATATGTAGATTAACAAAAAATTAAGAAATTTGAGAAATTGGTCAAGCGTGAGTCGGCTTCAAAACCTCTAGGCCACTTCCAGTTGTCGTAGCGTTATGAAATTTGGCACACAGGTTGTTTGTTATATGTAGATTAACAAAAAATTAAGAAATTCGAGAAATTGGTCAAGCGTGAGCCGGCTCATCTATGAATTTGAGATAAAAATCGGTAATCAAAACCTCTAGGCCACTTCCAGTTGTCGTAGCGTTATGAAATTTGGCACACAGGTTGTTTGTTATATGTAGATTAACAAAAAATTAAGAAATTTGAGAAATTGGTCAAGCGTGAGTCGGCTTCAAAACCTCTAGGCCACTTCCAGTTGTCGTAGCGTTATGAAATTTGGCACACAGGTTGTTTGTTATATGTAGATTAACAAAAAATTAAGAAATTCTAGAAATTGGTCAAGCGTGAGTATGCTCATCTATGAATTTGAGATAAAAATCGGTAATCAAAACCTCTAGGCCACTTCCAGTTGTCGTAGCGTTATGAAATTTGGCACTAAGGTTGTTTGTTATATGTAGATTAACAAAAAATTAAGAAATTTGAGAAATTGGTCAAGCGTGAGTCGGCTCATCTATGAATTTGAGATAAAAATCGGTAATCAAAACCTCTAGGCCACTTCCAGTTGTCGTAGCGTTATGAAATTTGGCACACAGGTTGTTTGTTATATGTAGATTAACAAAAAATTAAGAAATTTGAGTAATTGGTCAAGCGTGAGTCGGCTCATCTATGAATTTAAGATAAAAATTAATATGTACAAGTAAATACACTGAAATAAGATGAGGAGGAAAGAAACAAATTGGTATGATTCCTTAAAAAAAGTATTGAAATCTCACCAAAAACATACCTGTTAAAACGGGGCCAAGTTCCTATTCACTAATTGTTCGCCTTAAAAAAGAGTTGAAATCCAATTCAATGCCAAGTTTAGATGCACTTCCAAATCGATCATAATCATCTTCATCAACAGCCTGATCCTAAATACTTCTAAATTTGAACTTGGCAGGTATTAATGCTAGTAGCACTTGATAATGTATAATTTTTAAATTTAAATATAAGATATCTATGTGATTAAATTAACCTGCCAAGTTCAAATTTAGAAGTATTTAGGATCAGGCTGTTGATGAAGATGATTATGATCGATTTGGAAGTGCATCTAAACTTGGCATTGAATTGGATTTCAACTCTTTTTTAAGGCGAACAATTAGTGAATAGGAACTTGGCCCCGTTTTAACAGGTATGTTTTTGGTGAGATTTTACATTATAGAGTAGCTCGGTTAACATTAAGGCTACTTTTCATCCCAAAAAAACTGCCCTGGTCCCGTGGAAAATTGTAATATCTAAGTTGCTTTTCCCTGCGGCGGAGCTGAGCTTTAAGTAAAAGCAAGTATAAAACCAAAATTCACTTGATTCCTTAATTAGGTTCTGCTAAAGACATTTGTGCAATTTTAACTTCAGCCATAATATGACCGCAAACAAATCATGTTGTTACATATTTAGGCAGATGACGCGTATCGATAGGGTCGAGGCGATAATTTCCCATGGCGCGAGTTCTCATGCCGCAGGCTCGGGCTAAAAGCAGGGGCACGGCGGCGGGGCCCCGCACCACAGACCACTAGGGGCGCCAGGGGCCAGGGTAAGCCAGTTGACCGCATTACGAGCGCGACAAAGCGGGGCGACGCGCGCCGCGCACCCCGGGGACTATTTATCAAATGATCATTTGATTTTCTTGTGTTTGATCACTGAACATATTAGGATTTGCTACATTTGCTACAAAACTATGGAGGTGGATTTTATTTCAGACGTTACTTTACATGGCATTTGATTAATATCACATTCCTATGCAAATCACTTTTAAGGTAACTTTATAAGTTCAATCTAAATGCAAAACTAATCGCTTTGACTGATGTATTCCTAAGCGGTTAGCGTAAAACATCGTTTTGACCTTTAAGGTCCCATAACTGTCATTGCGAGATGTACGACGCTACTGCATAAGAATCTATTTTCAGTGGCGGAGAGAGCGCCGTGGTGGCCTCGGGCCACGACCTTTGGGGCACCTGCGGCATTAACTTGTCACTTTGATTTTGATTAACGATATCGAAAGCGAGATTTTTATACAGCATTAAAATAACTCGATAATAAAGTCACCCAGAAGATTGATACTTTTTATTTTCCTTGATAATTCAAACGCAATTTTTCGCACAACATGTTTGCGTTGTCAAAACGTTACGAACAAAAGTCACTCTTCGCACTCGACTCTCCCTCACCCTCAACGAGATACGTCTTATAAAATACGATCTGTTTTGATTGTGGCCTGGGGCACAAATCAATTAGGGCCCCCGACGCCGGGGCCCCCCGCCGCGCGACACCCGAACCAGTGGCTCGTTTTATGACACATCTCGGCTGATTAACATTCACAAACTTTATTACTACCAATTGATGCCTTTTATGATGAAGTGTAATAGATTGGTCGTTTTATTGTGCTTCGGCCGCAATTAATAGAACCGACCACCGTACGTGATTAATCAAATGACTCGTAATCAACTGATATTCGCGTTACAACTTACAATTCTTCGAGATATAAGTAAACTAGACTGTTGCTACGGACAGGTAGGTCAGTACGTTTGGTGCTCCGAGATTCCTTTACCTTTCCTTTTACCTTTCCTTTGGTTACTTTTCGGTATAAAACTATTCTTATATCGTTTCGCGGGAGTATCTCCATATAGAATTTCAATAAAATCGGTTTATCTTAATGTGAAGAGGTAATAGGACAAACACACACACCTTCGCATTATGGAAACTAACAGGAATGACCACATAAACGCTAAACCGGATATTAGATTTAGAACTTATTAGTAAGTAAATTAAATTAATAGAAAATGGTACAATTTTAATACTCATAAAAATAAAATCATACGCACAAGTCATAACACTAAAGCCGCTGTAAAATTTAACAACATAAACATTTCCGTAACAATTTCAATAAGCCCAAGTTTATGTCCCATTTTCCGGGATACGACCGTATAAACCGACTAATCGAATTAAGTGAATTATAAAATCGATTCTCTATTAATCATATACACTAAAACATAATAGAAAATGAGGATAATAGAGACCGCCGGACGACAGGGCCTTTCCCACGCCGCTGCATAATTTACTTCTTTTTTGTTTTAGAGAAAATAAATTAAGTTTTGGTAATCAGGCGGCCGCGGCGCCTCGACCTTCTTGCGATATTTCTAAAACGCTATTACAAATACATTTATATTGCCACCACAAAAAAATGTTTCGGGCAATTTTCGCCACATAATGAGGCCATTATGGGGAATTTTGTTTTACCAACATAATAACGCCGCCTCCATTCGAGCAAGGACTCGGGAGGAGACATTAATATTCCTTATGAGATTTTCGTGTTCAAATTTAAATTTAAATTACGACTATTAAGTTTATATCGGGTCATGACTCATAAGGTTAATGTGTCCGTTACATTTACCGGGAAATATTTAAAACGAAGTTATGATTAGCTGTCTGTTACCTCTTCAAGCCCAAACTGCTGAACTGATTTTGCTGAAATTTGGTATAGAGGTGCTTCATGCTTCGAGTTCCGGGAAAGGAATACTTTTTATCCCGAAAAAATGTACGGTTTATTTCAGCAATGTTATTATTCTACATTATTTGCCACAAACCTTTGATTGGCTGTCCATCCATCCATACAATGTATCCATCTACTGACAGGCCCGCCTTACGTAATTGAAACCAATGACCAGGAGAGCAGAACTGGACAGCAGTAATCGCGCTCGTGAGCGTCAACCGCACCCGGCGCGGGCGCAACCGACCTCACGACTTTAGACTATTCATTATCTACCATAGATCTATTTAGACAATATCTACCTATGACACCATAGAATATAGATCTATGTAGACAAAGATCTATCTACAAATTAATTACTAGGCAAATAACTAGAGCATTGAGGAAAAAACTTTTTAGGTGATCAATAATCATTGATCATGGACATCACAGTATAATTAATAATTATATATCATAAGGATGTCACCAATCACCATGTTCATGATCCTACTGGCGTTCCCCAAGGTTCCTACTGGCGTTCCCCAAGGCTCTCATTTGGGTCCGCTCCTTTACAATGCATACTTGTTTGATATAGGATTATATATAAAAAACTCAAATTATTTAATGTATGCAGACGATAAGAAGGTTTTTCTTAAAATTAGAACACCTACGGACTGTAGTTTGCTTCAAAACGATTTAGACAATTTACTCTCGTATTATGCATTGAACAACATCACAGTTAACTCGAGTAAATGTGAGTGCATCACCTTTACTCGAAAACCAAACCCTGTTACTAATCACTACAAGCTTGATGGAAACGTCATTAAAAGGAAACGTAGTATCAGGGATTTGGGTGTCTTTTTAGACAGTAAATTCATGCTCTCGGACCACATCGAAAATATAATCTCGAAAGCTCACAAAAATCTTGGATTCGTTCTACGTAGCTGTAAATCTTTTTCAAACCCTACAGCTCTCACGTCAGTCTACTCAGCTTATGTCAGGAGTATATTAGAATATAGTTGTCCTATTTGGTCTCCACACTACATTATCTATAAAAGCCGACTAGAGAGAATACAAAAGAAGTTTATTAATCACCTGAACTATAAAAGCCGAAAATTCTTTAAAACTTATGAAGAAGCCTGTGATTCACATAATCTGCTAACCTTAGAGCAGAGGCGCATTGTTTTTGATATGGGGTTTCTTTACGATATTTTAAATAATAGGATAGATTGTCCGCACCTTGTATCTCAAATTTCATTCCGAACCCCAAAATCCCGAACCCGTAAGACTCCACTACTGCATGTTCCGTTGCATCAAACAAATTACGCACAAAATTCTGTCCTAACACGTATCACTCATATGTATAATAAACATTTCAGTAATATTGACTTATTTTCTCACTCTAAGGCTAAATTTAAATTTCAAGTAATAAAATTGGCAAAAAGCCTGAAATTATGAATAAAGAAATAATATTAATGCTTGTTCCCGTCATTTTTAGTTATTTAAATTAGTTTTGGTCAAAATTAATCAGATTTTTAGAATATTATAAACAATTTAAATTAAAAAAAAAAATAACTAAATCACCTCGATATTGTTAAAACTTGCAAGTTACAGTCTTATTATAAATAAAAATAAAAAAGGTTTGAATATTATGTGTGATATTTTTAAGTGTATTACTGTACAACGAGAGATGTAACATTATTTTAACATTATCTTGAACTTAACAGCAATTTACTGTACTATACTGTCTAAACTTCTCGACCAACCTCTTCTGGACTTTTAATATTAATGTGCCTTTATTATGTTTTTAAGGTTTTAGTTTGTACTACATCATAGTTATATATGGGAAACCTGTTATTGGCTTTACTCTTTGTTAAATGCTCATTGTAAATTGTATATTGTATATATAAGCTGTTGGTTTTCACAATAAATAAAATAAATAAAATGATTGCATAAAACCCTATATTGGAGCACAAATATCAGAACTATTAAGAGTAAGGTGGGATTCATTAAAAAATATTCATAAAAAGATTAAAATAATTCTTGAGATAAGAGCAACCTAATAATATTTCTTAATTTCACCTTTTCTGATTTTACTGACAAAACTTTCATGGGATCTCCCATCTTGTCTGAGAGCCACGCTTTCAGAGAAACCAAAAATTGGTAATAGGTTCTGAGAAGCTCCTAAAGAGGATAAATTTTTTATACAACCTTTGACTTCGTGATACCTTTTTTCCTTCGGGCGTAGATTTCTCTACATTTTTTTACCGACTGCATCTAATTTTAACTTTTGTACCTACCCAGTTACAATACATTCGATGTTGTACCTGATACTTATATTACTTATATAGCTTGGGCCTTAGGGCTTGGCAATTGTTTCTAGTCTTAGCTTACAAACGATTTGACTATTATAGTTAAATGACTAAAGCGCCTAGTAGCTTTGAACTAATTTTGCAGCTATCTTATCGGACAATAAACCGAAAGTCTTTAAAGGCAAATGAATTTTGTAACCTTGTGGTTGAAATTTGAACTTTATTATGTTTTCATGAGGTGCATGTTTGAATGTCAAGTTTTCTCTTGGTCAGGACACGGTCGTTATAATTGGTGATTTTGTGCAATTTATGTCGATTCGCGAAATTTATGGGCAGCCGACAAGTGGGCGACTTTTCCTCGGCCTATGGCCGTAAGTTCACCGCCGTCGTCACCGAGACGTCGACAACAACGACAAATTTCAAATAAAATGCCATATTATAATAATAGCTCCCACACCGGTTTCCCGGTTTTCATTGAAACCAGGCCAGCTACGCAGGAGTAATTTTATAGTGCCCAAGTGTGTGCGCACTGCGCAGTACACAAGAACACTCTCTATTCCTTTACTCTCATAACCCAGTGGGACGGCAGACCGACACGACCGGCGAGAGATCAGGCGCAGGACCGACTTTTTACATGCCCATCCGACGCATGGATCATGTTACTTGTCAGACAATCAGGTGATCAGCCTGCATTGTCCTAACCAAACTTGGAAATAACGTGTTGCCAACGCGTGAATCGAACCCACGACCTCCGAGTCAAGAGCCGCGCTCTATATTACTGGACCACGGAGGCGTTGCTATATTATGATGCCATATAAATAATGCCATGATAGGCTATATGCTTCATTTTCTACCGACATTAGTCTAGCGATCCATGCTGCCGCTGCTTTGTACCGGCGGAGAGCAAAATGAAACCTGCAATCTTGGTCATAAGGTGGCATTTTATTTGAATTTTTGTCGGTGACGTCCCGGTGACGGCGGCGGTGGACAAACGGCCGGCCAAATTGAGTCCAGTTTTCAATTAAAATTTTATGTTTCGCAAATTACCCCTCAATTATATTATATTAAATATCGTAGAACAGGATTTATATGTGAAAGGTGTACCTACCTAATGTTTACGCGGCCTGTAAAAATATTATGATTAGTTTTTCTAAACAATAGGAATGTCACATAACAGAAAATATAAAGTACGCAACAGCTATTATAATGATACTATAATTGTTATGTTTCCATTAATATAATATATGATCCTAAATAAATGATCCAGCGTTTTGGCTGAAATAACCTGCTGGATCACTATGACTACCTACTGAACCTACCTAATGACCTACTGTACTGTATTACAAAATATACATCCTAATAGAAAGACATATTTAAGTACCGTATTTGAGGTATTTTACCGGTATGTAAGCAAACTTAAAAGCTGACAGCACATTTTCAATAACCCCGCAAAGCGTCTTGGCTGAAATAGCCAGGCGGATCCGCTAATACACTGTGTTGTAACAGCTTACAATTTAAAAAATATACATCCTAATTCCTAATATACGATAGGTAGATGACGAATCTTACTATAGTATTTATGTTTGCAGTTTTATCGTATCTAAACAAAGTTTAAAGCTGACAGCACATTTTCAATAACCCCGCGAAGCGTCTTGGCCGAAATAGCCCGACGGAACCGCTATGACACTGTGTATTTATGCGCCCCGCCCACCGCGGCTCTGCCTATTTATTTGTATTTCTCTCGTGAATTATGCATGAGCCGAACGTTTCCGTCGTGTGTAGGCAGCGTGACGCCTAACCCTGCTCTTTGACGGGTCTAAACTATTCCAAATAAGTATAGTTGAATAATTTGGTGTCGCTTCTGGAAAATTTGATGGAGCAATAAAGTCTACAAGAGCATAATATCTGTAGCGAGATTTTGCCGGAGACTTGCGCGCGCAGAAAAATCTCTTAGGAGTCGTGAATTTTTTAGGCCCGCATAAATAGTCAGTACTCAAGATGCACCTCGGTCTCAAGACACGGTTCAGGCTCTGTGATTGGTGGGCTGTAAAAATTTGGTCCAATCACAGAGACGAACCGCGTCTTAACTCTTGAGACCGGGTCGCCTCTTAAGTACTATTTCTGTACGGGCCTTACTTAGGTAGAGACAAGAAAGTAACCTTTATTATTACGCGTGGTCAAACCTATGCCTGCATCAATTGTTGAACGGTTAATTCAACAAGTAAAATCAGAGTCTTTTAAACGGGAACAAATAATCCTTCGTTTTATTACATTAAATACAAAGTTATATAATTTTATGATAACAAAGTGGTAGGTGGAACTCATACTTTATAATCGAATTTAATATTCGAATCTAATCGATAACGGTTTGGTATCGATTGGGGCGGTATCGAGTCGGTACTGCTCCAAGCCAGTGGTGATGTCACGCTTTGTCTCTGCTATGAATATTCAATAGATATTTATTATATCGTGACTCCGTATATAATATCAGCTTTGTAAAGGATAATATGGAGTTGTTAAATGTCGATTATTTCAATAGGACCTTTCTTGTGTTCAAAGTTCAAACAAATCATGCCTTGGAGTTATAATATGACATAAATATAATATATCTCGATGATGGCATCGACAGTATGACGTATAAACCCAACCGCCAACGTATGGACGTTGGGCGGGCGGATTCAACTAATTGACCAATACATAATTCTACAGCCATCTAACCGCTTTCTTTGTGGAAATCGGTTGAAATATGTCATCATGAAATAATACTTACATTGTCGCAAGAAAAGTATATCTGTATAGCAGTCATGGATTGTTGATTCTCATAAATCAAGTAACAGCACGACATAAAGACCAATTTGTGTGCCACAATGTCACAATTGACTTAAAATTTAGTACAGCAGGGAATTGAATGCAAATACCTTTATTAGATTTCTGTGCGCACTACCGAGTTGCTATGACATGTGTAGGAGTTAAAACGACTCTATATCTATTGACGATGACTTTACGACCTTATTTACTTTTAGGCAACAACAAAATTTCAGAAACTATTATCTAATATATGGTGTACTCTAGTTACTACGTAGAATAGAAACGAATCTCAGATCGCATTTATTTACAACAAACGACCAAGCAGAGAACCTCAAGCGGCGCAAATATGAGAACCTCAGCGGAGATCTCACAAATAAAATATATATTATTATTCTATGTTCTCCATTCGACTCTACGATCTATCTAGTAAATCGTAATACAAATCACAATTTTTAAAAACTTTCCGTCTCCGATAAAGTTTTGCAAAATGCAGCATTATTCTCAATTCTTATGTTTATATTTTGTATTATGCGCGAAACGTAGTGCGTTAACTGCTGAAGAGATTTTGAGAGAATCAGACTAGAATCATACTTTCATCAGACATTCATTTCTTTTTGCTACAACAAAGTCACCAACTATATCAGGGGGGTGAGTCAAGACTTTTTCGTTTTCGCTTCGTTATAGAATCACCGATCAAAATGTATGGAATTGATATAAGGTGGACGTTCGACTCGTCTTATGTCAATTCACTGACAAGTTTCGGCTAAATGGCCGGGTATAAGTTAACAATAAGTTACGTAGCGTACTATTTAGTATGAATCATGATAATAGTGCTTTGGTATCGTGAATCGTTACGTTCTCTACGTGTAAATTATACGTTCTAATTAATTAGCACCTAGGCAATAGACGCTGATGAATATATTACTTGATATGTGTAATTTGTAACCTGTAATATTTCTGTCATCGAGTTCTTTGTTACGTTTTTCACTCGACTACGCTGAAGAATAAAATAAGGCCCGCGGGTGTTAGACATAGATGTTACTCGATTTACAAATTGCATAATCTGGTTACCATTTTAAACTTTTGATTATCTTATATCTTTAAACGACAGTTCTTGTATACAATGTGTAATTGGAATCTCGGAATTGGCTCCAACGATTTTCATGAAATTTAGTATACTGAAAATACTACATGAAATATATATAGGTAATAGGGGGTTTCGGGTGCGATAAATCGATCTAGCTAGGAATTATTTTTAGAAAATGTCATTTTATTCGTGTTTCATCGAATACCGAGCGAAGCTCGGTCAAATAGCTAGTAATATTTATAGGTTATGGATATATCCATAACCGTTCATTCAAAAAAACACTATTCATGAATAGTGTTTTTTTGAACGTTCGTTCGAAACGAAACGAACGAACGAACGTTCAAACGAGCAATCGAATGAGTAACGCAAAGTTGATTTCAGATACAAAATAATCAATGGTCTAGTTATAAGATTCGGTAGACTAGATTCTAGATTAGAGTCTAGAATCTAGTCTACCGATATAATATTGAATCCTGAAATAATAAAATAATATCCGGAAATAATAAACATTAGAATGTTTATTGATCTCAAAGAAGATCACCATATTTTGTCTGTAGGTCTATATAGAGAGGGATACTTAGACTACCCTCAAAGAGCACAGTTAATGTTTTCATTAAAAGCAACAAGCTTTACGGTCGGGTCGCTGGGCTGAGGGAAATTAGGTGGCACTTTGTCTTGCTGAGGCTGCACTTTGGGGGAGCCGACAGACCCCTTCGTGGGCCGGACCCAAATACTGAAACTTTTATAGGTATATTAGGCGGATACTGGGATGTTTCTAGGAAGGTAGATATTACGTAGGTGAGGACTGGGGCTAATATATTATATCTGTGGCTGGGGTAAGATGGTGTTAAAATGTTCCTACAGTTGTGGTGATAATCAAAGCGCACGGAGTGCGCGGCCAAGTTCCAGCAGGCCGCGCGCATGCCGTGCACTATTTACACGAACGGTTTCGACGCACTTTTGACCCCCTTGTATCTCAGTGCCTATTGCGAGAGCAAAGATAAAATTTTACCTACCTAATTATATACTAGTACTTACGCAATATACCAAATTTCATAGATATAGATTTGTTAGATCCTGAAATATTTCCTTGTAAAAATAGCTAATTTTGGCACTGACTCACTGACCGATAATCAAAATTCACTGGCCACTTCCACTTGTCGTAGCGTTATGAAATTTGGCACACAGGTTGTTTGTTGTATGTAGATTAACAAAAAATTAAGAAATTTGAGAAATTGGTCAAGCGTGAGTCGGCTCATCTATGAATTTGAGATAAAAATCGGTAATCAAAACCTCTAGGCCACTTCCAGTTGTCGTAGCGTTATGAAATTTGGCACACAGGTTGTTTGTTATATGTAGATTAACAAAAAATTAAGAAATTTGAGAAATTGGTCAAGCGTGAGTCGGCTTCAAAACCTCTAGGCCACTTCCAGTTGTCGTAGCGTTATGAAATTTGGCACACAGGTTGTTTGTTATATGTAGATTAACAAAAAATTAAGAAATTCGAGAAATTGGTCAAGCGTGAGGCGGCTCATCTATGAATTTGAGATAAAAATCGGTAATCAAAACCTCTAGGCCACTTCCAGTTGTCGTAGCGTTATGAAATTTGGCACACAGGTTGTTTGTTATATGTAGATTAACAAAAAATTAAGAAATTTGAGAAATTGGTCAAGCGTGAGTCGGCTCATCTATGAATTTGAGATAAAAATCGGTAATCAAAACCTCTAGGCCACTTCCAGTTGTCGTAGCGTTATGAAATTTGGCACACAGATTGTTTGTTACATAATTTGAGAAATTGGTCAAGCGTGAGTCGGCTCATCTATGAATTTGAGATAAAAATCGGTAATCAAAACCTCTAGGCCACTTCCAGTTGTCGTAGCGTTATTAAATTTGGCACACAGGTTGTTTGTTATATGTAGATTAACAAAAAATTAAGAAATTTGAGAAATTGGTCAAGCGTGAGTCGGCTCATCTATGAATTTGAGATAAAAATTAATATGTACAAGTAAATACACTGAAATAAGATGAGGAGGAAAGAAACAAATTGGTATGATTCCTTAAAAAAAGTATTGAAATCTCACCAAAAACATACCTGTTAAAACGGGGCCAAGTTCCTATTCACTAATTGTTCGCCTTAAAAAAGAGTTGAAATCCAATTCAATGCCAAGTTTAGATGCACTTCCAAATCGATCATAATCATCTTCATCAACAGCCTGATCCTAAATACTTCTAAATTTGAACTTGGCAGGTTTTCATGCTAGTAGCACTTGATAATTATTGTATAATTTTTAAATTTAAATATAAGATATCTATGTGATTAAATTAACCTGCCAAGTTCAAATTTAGAAGTATTTAGGATCAGGCTGTTGATGAAGATGATTATGATCGATTTGGAAGTGCATCTAAACTTGGCATTGAATTGGATTTCAACTCTTTTTTAAGGCGAACAATTAGTGAATAGGAACTTGGCCCCGTTTTAACAGGTATGTTTTTGGTGAGATTATTTATGCTCATTTCTGAGGTTCTTTGACAGAACTTTATCTTTTCTACAGCGTTGTATTTGTTGGTTAGATAAATACCTCAAAAACTGTACAGATTGGAATTGGGACGGTATGTGCCAATATAGTTACTATTACTTTCTTTCTTTCTTGTCACATACAACGAAATCAATGAATTATGAGGATATTTAAACCATTAACGTTCCCAAACTTTCAACTTTTTGAACCCAATAATCCTCAACCCTCAAGACGTCTCGAGTTGTATCTGTCACACAAGTATGATTAACGTCGGATGCCACTCACATACCGCGCCGTCCGCCCGTACAAGTTCATTCTATTTAAATTTAGTCGCGTGCCGTCCCGCGGGGGGCTGCGGGGGGGCTGCGGAGGGCTGCGGTGGGCGGCGCCGACCACCATCACTCAAGTGACGAAAATTGACGGAAAATGGGCGGACGTCGCGCGGACGAAGCGTCATCAATAACGCGACGGTCACCGAGACAGACGCGCATACTAATATCCTTCTATTTAAATAAGATTTCTTCTGAGACAGTGTGTAGATTGGCGAGAAAGTGATCCATAGACTTTGCAGAAACAAAATTATGTATATCTAAAAGTATACCCACGGATTTCCAGCAACGATTAAGTGTTCATAATATCTATCTCCATTAATATTTCTTTAAATGTTTATAACTCCGGAACTAATACATTTATATGTACGTAGGTATTATGTTAAAATCTTAAAAAATGACGACTTTACTACGGGATCAACGGCTTTTGGGAACCGTTGTTTTCCGCATTTAAATACTTTCGTCTTTAATTTCTGTGTAAAACTGAATGATAACAACCATCATTGACAACCAGCTGATGATAGCTAAGTACCTTGGAAATAAAATGGCCGCGCACAGGAAACGGTTACAATAAAACATGCGCAAATATAATAGCGTACGATGGTAGATATATTTTAATGAGCAAATAGTAGCTCGACGAGCTACTCGCAATCTCGGACATCGGTCGAGGATTGAGATGCAATCTACCGGCTATCGATACTACGTAATTCTGCTCACAACCGCTCATTACATCAAACTCAATCTTTGACGATGCCTCATTAAGTAGTAGCTTCCTCAATGATCCGATTTCATTTATCGAGTGCAGAAAAATAGCACTGTAGCGCAATAATATTGGTAGTGAAAAACAATAGTAGCAAATAACCTAACAGTAGGTTCTTAGTACAACCATTTTTAAAACATTATTGCTATCCCATTTTATTAGTGAAACTTTTTTTGTTTTCAAAAGTAGTCGAAAATACGTCAGTACCTAAATAAAGGCGGATTTTTTTTCAGTTGGCATCGAAGGGTTAAGAATTAAGATACAGTAGCCAATATTGATACGGAATAAACAAATTCGCATGTTCAAGTCTTAAGCTGTCCGGTTTTGAAAATTACCCACAATTAGTGGTGCGTTTTATGTTTATTCCAGTAGCGTTTACGGTAGTAGTTCCCAAAGTGGAGGTTCATGGGAGACCCGACAAGGGCCTACGTTGAGCGTGCCAAAAAATGGGGGTCCACAATCTTAAATCCTGACTCGATTTCTTCCGTCAGGAATAGACAGATAATAAGACGATGAACGTAACGACTGTTACTTGAAAAAAAAAACCAGGTATAGAAATTGGAAGGAGAATGTAAATGCAGGGCTCCACCGGAGCAGAAAGTGGTCAATAAGTATAAAACAAAATATTTTTTTTGTTTCATTGTAAAACTGCACTATAAATAGACTTAGGTATATTGGTGAGTCGTCTATCTATGGCCTTTTCGCTCAAATCCTTTTTGTTTCTATATTGTTTCTTTTTCAAATCCTTTTTGTTTCTATATTGTTACAATTTGTTCATCAGCTCAAAGAGTTTGGGAACCTCTGGTTACAGTAACGGGCTCACCGGGAGCTGCCAGCACAAATTGTAGCCCGTCGCACGTCGATTGTTCTACTTGACTTTCTAGTGACTTTGACGTTACTTTGTCCGTTGCGAAATTACTCTGTGCATTGCAACATCGCTTTAACTTTTGATCTGTTTTACAATCGCTCAAATAGCTTATCCCAATTATTATTAGACGCTTATATGAAATTATAATATGTGGAATTAAGGAAAAATCCGGAAAACATAGAAAGTATGGCTATTAGTCACTTTTCTCGTATCGGCATGTTCTTATCCATACTAATATAACACACATAATTTATAGTACATAGGACATAGGATAGTATATTTTATTCTGAAAAAATGTACGGTACCCGCGCGATAAACGAATTTTGGCGCAACGCAGTAACTGTGGGCTACATCTAGTACCTAACGTCATAAGTGACATGCAGAGAAATGTACCTTGATACATTTCTGTGGTGACATGCATAACAGTGGTTGGAAATAAAATAAAAGCGCTTAAAATATAAATTTAACGTGACTTGTGATAAGAGAATAACATTATGTGTTATTGATAATCGCATGTACGGTAATGTATATTAATTGTGTCCGCGGGCTATGGGCTCTGTCGCCTATTTATAACACATACATTTAAATACATTTCAATAATTTTTCATTTACTGTTCAGCATAATTGGTGTAGGTGATAATTTTTTACGATAGCGAATTTTTAACCAGCATTTGTTGCATTTTTATAAATGATATATCTTTTATCTTTCTTTTCACACTTTAACTACAACGTGAAATTTTAGTGGGTGTTTTCCCGCAGCAGGACGATTTACCTACAGTAGTACTATCGAATCATGCAAGTTATTTTTTGAAAATACAAAATATTTTCTATGACGTACCATGGCAACTTTATGCCGATAGGCGCGAGCGGCTATGGACCCGGCCGAATTTTTTTTATGAATTGAACAAAAAAACTTCACAAATCTATTGTACTCTTAGTAGTATAATAGAATCATTTTACTGCGGGAAAACAGCCATTAAAATTTCACGCGGTATATTGAAATTTTAACGTTTCATTGCATTCATTTGAAAAACATTATCTCGTGAATACATTATGCACTTTAAATTCATATTATATGTACTTGAATAGCAAAAACGGGTAGAAAATTTTGTCGAATTTCCGTCATTTTCAGGGTTTTATAGTAACTACAAGAAACTTTTATAATTTTACTGTGTTCGTAGTCCATCCATCCATCCGTACGTACCTAACCCGTATCTGACACGCCCTTGGCTAAGTTGTTTTTACATTTATTTGAAAAAGCGTTTATGTTACTAGATGACGCACGCAACTCCTTTGCGCCAAATTTCGTTTATCGCGCCGGAACCGTTCATTTTTTCCGGGATAAAAAGTATCATAATATATCCTGGGACTCAAAGTATGGGTATACCAAATTTTAGCAAAACCAGTTGAGTGGTTTAGACGTGAAGAGATAACAGACAAACACACTCGCATTTTTATTATGAGTTTTCTGAAGATTTTGTATGCTATTGAAGCTCATGTACCAGGAGTGCAGGAGTGGGCAGAAATTGTAATGCTCGCTATCAGTGACCCCACATCGAGCGAGTGGCCCGCGGCCAGTCCGCCGGCGGTTATTCTAAACATTACTTTAATGTAAATAATTTTACCTATAAAATATATTTCAATAGGAAACGCTGGTTCGATATAATACTAGAGTTTTGTGTGTTTCACTAAGTACGCTTCTAACTACATTGAACGGAAAAATATAGTATTTATTAGGTATGTTTTAAGCGATTTTTTTTTTTTGTGACTGTTTACAAAATCCGGCATAATTTTGTAGATTTGATGAATTTTGGTTAGAAACACTGTACTTTAACTACTTTATTGGTATGAAAATCTATCATAAAGTCAGTGAATTTTAGATACGCTGGCTATACCCTAAAGTTATACATAAATCTTAATCTTTGCATTAAACTCTTAATCATAAATTATAACATTAGAAATGTAAAGAAAACTCAGGTTTTAAAATATTCCATTTTGGATACATATTTTTGACCAATAATTGTATAGAGCAATATAAAGCACCAATGTAGAGCAACATCACATTACGACAGTTTTTAAAAGAACATGCAGGGTCACTGACGAAATTCGCAACTTTTCTATCTCAATCCAATAAAAATAAGGTTTACAAGTTGTGCAGCGAGTATTTTCGCGACTGTACACGAGGGCGGGCGGGCCTTTGATGTAGTCGCGACCAATTGTGGCGAAAATTAATCATCACATGAAAGGAATGTAAGATGCTATCGTCCGATTTTAAAATTACTCGCATAAAGTCTGACTAATAATAAGTTCATTTGTCGGCCTATTGAATGTTTATATTAGACTAGCAAATTGAAGATTATTGTGCCCACTATGTTTGATTTCCAGAGCATATCCTCTAATATCATATCACTTATCAGATAGTTATTTTTTCTTATGTGGGCCTTCCGTACCTCCTCAAATCGGTACTTATAGCCAACCAATTCACATCAGGCTTCTATGAAGCCGTGGTATCTTTGTTTCTGATGCCGTGGTATCTTGATTTGCTTTGAATTCTGAAATCAAACATTTCAGAATTCAAAGTAAATCCACTATAGCTAATTTTATCAGACGATTATTTTTTGTCATTATTTATGTGACCGTACCACCTCAAATTGGCACATAGCTAATCAATACATTATCCACACAGGTTTTATATGAATCCACGGTAGCTCCCTGGTTTTGGTAGAATATCCCACGCAATTTTATACCATTATGCTAAAACTTTGGCAGAAAATTGATAACGTTTACCCGGAAGTGAGCGACGTAAAAGCGTATAATTTCACACTATTAGAGGAGCCGTAATAAAATTATTCACTAATGCACCGGAAGTCGCCCTGACGGCTCTATCTGTGTGTTTGTATGTGTGTTTGTGCGGTAAAACGCACAAAACACTTGCGGTCAGATGACTCAACATATGGCTTATATTCGCCACATGTTTGTTATATTGTGGACAATGTAAAACTGTTTGTGAAAGTTGATAAGTTACGTAAGTTTTGGTAGTCTATTTTGGTTGTTATGGCTTAAGTACCTTTTTTTTTTAGATCATAATAATTATTGAATATGTATTATGCATAATTTGAAGAGATAATAACGACAACCCATAAAAATACCTTAACTGAACCAACAACATTTTTATATAAAAATATTTTAACCTAAGTCCTAACTGTTCGGTGAAGTGCCTTATTTAGAACTCTACTAACTGTCGAAATACTAATTTCAAAATTCAAATAGAGACTATTAAATTATAGAAAAACGTAAAGGCTTGAAACATTATTAAAATATATGATATAACCGTACGATATACCGTCTCGCATCTATATCTTGAACGTGCCAATTAGACAAACAAGTCCTCCATAAAAACTTTTCATGGAGACATCCAGTATAAAACACAAATAATAATTAAAAGATAAATTACTGTTCGCGTGTCCCAGAGAAGCCCACATGAGGCGCTATTTACTTAAAAATTCAATTGATTGGCCCAATTATGTTTCTATTTCTTATACGTGAATTTTCAATAACCTATAATCATTTTAATTTGAAAAATAATTACCGGTTTAATTTACCGTACTTATATGAAAGGTGTTCGCGTTCACGCGTCCTTCGATAACTGTGAAATATTACTTAAATTGTGCATAGTTACTTTAATTAGTAGGTTTATTTGAGAATTTTGAGTCATTATCCTGTATACCTAGTTAAATATTTTGTAGGACTATGACAAAATATGACTATACGAATTATCCTGTCCTTTCCCGGAATATAAAGTATATTTGTACCAAATTTCATTTTAAGTTTAGTTCTTAAGTGTTAAGAACAGCAGGCAGAAAAAGAGATAACTGTTTGAAAAAATTGGTTTATATTTTGAAATTTGAATTGTGGTTAAGGTTGATTGAACTCTATATTTAAGGATACACGCTGCACCTGTGAAACTATTTTTTCATAGTTTTCGACTACTTCAATAAATCATTTTGTAAGCTGTAATTAAAATAAACCATAAGATTCTGTTTCCTATAATTAATTCGAAGATGAATTAACGATTATTGTTAGAGTTACGTGTGGAGATGTTTAGATTGTAATTATTATTATATTAATGTTTCTCCGATTCCGATATTATTGTTGTATAATTACAATGGTTTAAACGTTCTTTAAACGGCAGATGAGAACGTTGGTAAACATACAAAATTACTTTTAATTGCTACATTCTAATATTTAACAAGGTAAGATCATCACTCATATTAGGCACCTACATCTAATAATATCACAAAAAATTTGCAGTAATTGTGTTTTTTAATGTGTTTTTATAAATTCTTATTCTCCTTGTTAAACAATTCAATCGACGAAGTTTCGATATTCGTCTAAACCCCAAAGAAATATCTATATTTTAACCCCCGACAAAAAAGACGGGGCTAAAAAATTGATATTTTTACCCCCTCTTTTTAAGTTTGTTACAGTAAACAAGTAGCAACGCGACCTATAATCGTTAAATTGACAGAAACAAATTTATTCATTGAAATCATATTTGTTATAAATGCGTAAACACCGCTAATAAATCTTAATAAATTACCTCATAAAATTGTTTTTTCTCACATCCTCTCGCGAAGGATTGTAAGAAAATTATAATAATTGTGGGCTCTATAATTACGTGATGTAAGCTCGGATATATAGCGGTCAATATGAATTTATGTAAAATCCAACGATAAATTAACATTTTATGACGTTGGACGAGATATCGCCTTTAGAATCAGGACACGACCAGCGCTAAATATTTCAATTCCTTATACATAACTGGTAATTATTGAAATCAAATAAATTTTATGTAGCAGACTTTTTAAGTATATAACTATTTCCTATAGATATCAAAATAATCATTGTTTTTAAAGTTTATAGAACCTACCTACTCTAGTTTAATAAACATCCGTTTTATTGAACCAGAGCAGTAAGAGTTAACAATCCTCATCAGATGATTGTTAATTCTTTAAAACACTGATATAGACTTCTTGGAATTCATAATAACTATTTATCATTTGAAGTAGCCAATGGCAATGGTAGTACAAAGAATATTTTACTGGCGCCATTGCACAGGAATTAGATAATGACATAATTACGGTCAAGCGAATTAATTCTAAAACCATGAGCAATTCGAATGGACGTAATTGGTATAATACACATAAATTGCTGTACCTAAGCAGCTCCATAGTTTTTCCTGCATGTTTTAATATCTCGAGATCAGTCACGTCTCAAACTCTTTTGACATAGACGATTTAGACGCCTAAAGTAAAATATTCTTTGTGTGATAAAGGTTAATTCCTGACATGTTTCGTATAATGCGAGCCCGGGGCGCTTCGGCCGACACTATGTCTAATAAATTTATGGGCCTTCATTTTCATGTTGATCGGCGTTCGAAATAATAATCGTCGCGCTTGAGGCGCGGCTCGTGATACGAGTTATCGACGCAGGGTTATCATTCCGGAATTTTTACGTTTTATAATCATTTGGACGTTTCCTAAGGCGTTATGGCCGTGGGAGAAGTTGTTACTAGTACTAGACAAAATCGAAGAAAAATAAAAGAAAGGAATAAGATCTCATCGACGAATTGTTGGAAGGAACACAGATAAATACATATCTAGCTGCACGTCTGTATTGTGCTTATAATACGAAAACCTCAGAAAAACCCTTAAAGATAGGAAAATAAAACACAGGAAAAGCCCAGAAATCCTAAGAAAAATTGTAATGAGATGTTTATGTTCTACCAGGGTAACAGGATGGTGCAGCGATGTGGAAACGCCAGGGTCAGGGGTCACGTATTAGTGATACTTGAGCAACTGCTCAGCACATTAGTGATCAAATTACCGAAGGGTGTGATAATGTGCCCCGATGAAAATATATTAACTGTAGTGTATACTTTTTTCATGCTTTCAGAAAAATTTTGTTACATAATCTGTGGTCTAATCTTCTTATTTCAATTCAAAAAAATAATTCTTATTTTTAAAATAGAGAAAACCCTAAACCTATAATATTAGGTACAAATCGAAGTAATGAACATCCTTTTTTTCCTACTATCATATTGTAATTTTTTTTGCGCCGAAATTCGTCGCGTGCTGGAGAGTAGGTACCAAAAATGTTCTATGTCCTTTACCGGGACTCAAAGTATCTCCAATTCTCCATACTTTTTATCAACATCGAAAAGAAGTAAGAGACAAACGATCACATATTTTAAACTATTATATTAATATAGTCTAGTTTTTACGTTAATCAGACAACATTAAGCAACTTTCATCTAAATACAATTTTATTTGACACAAGCAAGATGGATGGCGCAAAAAATTCCTCCAAAGAATACAATTGATATTATCATTTATCCATTCGTCGTATTGAAGTCGGCACGTGCTTGTGTTAACATACGAAAAGTAAACTGCTTTTTTATGGAAATTCCCTCCATTTGTGAGCAAAAATAAAATATGGCGGACGACAAAACGACTTGTCCCGGAAATGAAACACTCGAGTGAGCAGCGATCGTGTTTTATGTGCTTTCCCATTGTCGTTACAAAAGAAAATGTTTGAACGGTAACTGAATGAGTCGCCAATGGAAAGTATCTTGTAAGCGAGAAACATAATCCATATAATATTATGTTGCCTGCTATTTTACTACTCCAAAATTTCTTTGTTGCGAAATACGTAAATTTTTCCGGGGTTACAACTATCCATTATCATGTCTCGGAAGTCGGAACTCAAGGTATCTCAATCTTCATCAAAATCGGCTTAGCGATTAAAGCGCGGCTACAGACAGACAGACTTTTGAATTATTAGATAGATTCATCATTTAGATTTTAGTATCCCTAATATTCTGTTGTAAATTATGTTTCAGGGTAAAGATTGTATCATTTCTGTCGTCAATTCACAAATTAATATTGAAATAACTTGTTGCTTGAAAGAATATCAAAATATTTTTCTTCAGCGCTTGTGTATATTCAAAACATTAATTGGTAAAATTAAATTTCAATTCGTGTTGTGATATACGTTGTGATCGCTATCTCGTCTGGGTAAGGTTTAATTGGTTTTAGATCACCGACCGCGTAATTGCTGCAACCCGTTTACAGTATTAAAATTAAAGTTACTAATGTAAAATATGAATTGAACTCTCACGATGATACGTATAAATACTAGTTGTATACATGGGTTCAATGTACCATATATTTCTAAAAGCCTACTACTAGCTTAAGAATATCAGTACTCATATAGTTGTAAAACTTTTCCTAAGAATCACAGTGGACGAAGCAAACAGAGGTAAGTGGTAACATTTTTATCATTTTATGCAGTTAGAATCGATTTTTAATTCGTCGTTCATGTTTATAGTCATTGTGGTCACCCTGTGGTTAAATGTTTTGAGGAGTCCGAATATTTTAGCAAACTCGAGCGGCAACTTTGTTTTGTACCTATATTTAATAGCTACTTATTAATACAGAGTAATGCTGTCAAAAGGAAAACATGGGAAAGCTCGGCTGTCGCCCTCGAATTACACAGTAGCTAGGCTGTCAATATCGACACTGACAGGCTAGACCGTCAGCCCTGCGCACGCACAGCGAAATAACAGCCCGACTGGCTGTCACAGGCGCAATTACCGTACCGAGAATCGACATTAGGCTGAACTATTTATGTAAAATAAGAGCAGCCTCTGTTACGAGGAAACGGCCATCGCACGCATCTCTCATTAAGCACTTTAGAGTAATTTGAAGAAAAAGTCGAAGCATCGCGTGGTCAATTAAAATACGCCGATACCCAACGGTACAACTTGTTCCAATTGCTCCTATCCTGGTATATAATTGTTCTTTGCAATTAAGGATTTAACGGCACTAGGCAAGTTTTCATTTGCAAGTCTCCTATAATCCACCACCGTTAGATCATTATGTAATTTCAAATGTACTAGAACGTGGGCCACTTACATCAGTTAGATGCTACTAGAACTAATAACGAAAAATTAGACTTATAATGCAGTGCGTAATATTCAGATCTGAAATCACACTTTTTCCTCTACAATACTGGAAGTTTTTCCTATTTTATAATTTCGAAGACCGCTTAAACTTTTTAAATGACGTGTTATGAAATTGAGACTCTTATGAAAATCTTGCAAGAGCAGTGTAGCGACACGTCCATATTTTTAACCGACTTCCAAAAACGAGGAGGTTATACGTTCGGCTGTATGTACTTTTTTTATGTAAGTTCAACGATTACTCATTAAATAGACTATTCCTAGATGAATCTATTGTATTAAATGTTTTCCAAGGTATATGCCCGAAAAATGACACTACTCTACCTACCATTAGCGGATTGATAGGCACTATGCAGATTACGTAAGTCCGCTTTCCTTATGAATCAGTTTCTTTTGAACATCACAATAATTATTATTATGTAGTGTAATAGAGCAACAAAAGTCAGCTAGCGATGCTAATGTCAAATCCCACTTTTCGAACATGAAAGTAGCGATAGCATAGCTAAAGGCAGTTGTAAGTGGTCTATAGACTATAGGTTATCTATAGGTAGAGCACTTAGCGAGTGATGTTCATTGTGTAACTAGTCACGCTGGGCTACCACTACCTGTCCGCTGCACCTGAAGCTCGGCAGGAGCGTGACTCGGGACCACCGGTAAAACGAGTTCGGCCGGCCCATGTAAATTGTAGGAAATTGCTTTACATCTTCGGCGTATAAAAGTTTCTTACGATACGAAAGAATGTGACGCGATTATTTTTAGTTATTAAAAAGTTATGATATACAATAAATAGCGGTAGTATTATAATTTTATGAATACCCACTGACCTGAATATTGGTCGCGAGCCTCGACGTGGTAATAAAATCATAAAGCCTTCCTCGATAAATGGACTATCCATCATAAAAATATTTTTTCCAATTCGTACTATAAGAACTAATTTATTTCTCGAGATGAAAGCGTTCGAACAAACTCTTCAGCTTTATAGTACAAGTTTAGATTTAGTAATGAACTTACTTATTAAATTGCAATAATATAATAAGGTTCTTTACAACATTTTAACTTATTTTGAGTAAGTAATATATTATTATTATAATAATATGTAGGTACTTCTTTAATACGGCATAAAAAATATGCCAATTTTTTTATGTAAAACACACGTTTCGTTCCGACCATTAGGGCCCTCCAAACTAATTGTTGCTCTTTCATTAATTCTAATAGAACAAACGTGGAAACCGACTGACAAAAAACAACCTTTTTAATTGTATTAATATGCGCGAGCATTAGTAGATTGGGTCTAGCAAATGGACAAGACTTACACTAATTGAACTGACCAGAACATCAATCAGGTTCCAACGAAAACACTGTTAGTTTTGCCGCCGAATTATTAATTACATTCCCACAAAAAACTCACAGAGCCCCGAAACGCATAAATTTCTTTTTTTTTTCGACTCACAAAGGAGCCGAGGCACAACACTAAACAGCCGACACGGTCGTCGCGGCATAATTTTTGGCGCCAGTAGTCCTGCCTCTATATTAAACTAATACGAAAAGGAAATTGAGTAGAAAATGGATGAAGGTTAGTGTCATTAAGGATTGGTCACGGCCCCGAAATTTTATTTATTTGACTTATTCAATTAAATCTCTTCGCTTTTTACGAGGTGACGGTAATGTTTGGAACTAAACTAAATGGTTGTTTGGTAGTAACAATAAAATTTAATGTTTTATTAAATGTCTATTAATATAATGTAATGTATCACAAAACAAATAAATAAATTAGTTGAATTGGATTCAAACTTTTTGTGTGCTAGACGGTTTTATGACTTTTTAATATTGTTACGGTATTAAAATGACTATTTTATGATGGAAAAAATAAATCAGATCAAATTTATTACCGTAATAAAAAAGTAGATAGATATTTAATATTTTACAATTTCTTGTAACAAACATTTTAGCCCAAAAATTACATACATCATAACTTTTTTCATGACCGCTGAAAATGCTTACATAGCCTTTTGACGTGAGGGCTTATAAATAGTTGTATGACCGGCGGGTCCTCTCAACCCGCCATGAATAGTAATGGAGGTGAGGGCTCTGGGGATGCCTCTTATGGTGCGTGCTAAATCAACTATACCCATGGGCTTTCTGCTTACGGTTTCATGACCTATACAGCAATTCTTAATGTAAGTAAGGAACTTAGGCAAGGACCTGCAGTGTTATAACTTATAAGTTATAACAAAGGTATTTATTTTAGAATTTTTTTAAATCTCTACATATTATTTTTAATTCAGCTCACAAAAAACGATATAACCCCCTTATAAGACGGGAATTTCTGTAAAACTAAAAGTATATCTGTAGTGTTCCGTTTTCTCAAAAGCTAAGGAACATAATATGAAATAAAAGATATGTAATTAAAATTGATAAAATATATGTACTTAGTTTAATTTAGTATATTCCTTGAATACTTTATGGAAAAGCTACTACTTTATGGAAAAGTTATTTTGTTTGTGTGTGCACATAACCTCAAAGTATAACCTACAAAGTTAGCATAGGTAATATTATTATGACTTAAGAGTTCAGTGCTAAAGTGTTAGTAATATAAAACACACTTGTCCAAACGAGACCCGACTTAAGGAAATGAAAAAATAATTATTATTATACATGTCCCTTTATAATTATTTTACCATCAAAATCTTGATTTTCCGCCTGTTAGTGCACCTCACTATAAAATGTGTTCACATTTTAGAACCAGACAAAAGTATGAACATTAAAAATCCTGCGCATCAGAAAAAGAAGGAGAAGAAATTGGGTTGGGGTGAGAGGGTTTCAAACTTTTTCCACAAACATTTTGATGCTCTCTCACACTATTTTCAAGCTCGATTCGCCGCGATTAGGCGTGTTATTTTGTAGAATCTGTCGATATCTAAGCAACTTTCTAGACTCAATATGGCTAAGTTGTAATACTTTCTAGCCACTTAACACTGTCTGTTGACACAAAAATCTATGCAGATATACTTTAGGTCGAAGTTTGTGTGATCTGTGACGTCAGGTTACTCTACCATTCTGACACGGACAGGCCTTTTATTTTTTTTTACACACAATGCTAACATCTTGAGTTTGCCCACTTCGGCGGATTTAGGTGGCCCATCGGGTTGAGTTTGGACTCGCGTGTACTCGGATATACTCGGATGTAGTCGGGTATACTCGCACTGGACTCACGTTCATGAGTAGGTCGTCCTTGCTCATGTTGTCATCACTGAACTCGCGGTGCGGCGGCGCGGGCGGCGAGCGCCGGGCGGACTGAGCGCTACCGTCGTAATTTGCGTGCTCGTTTTTTACCGTCATTACTCCCTTTTTGTTTTACGTATTATCGAGTGCATCCCGCTCGCACAGTCGCCGCCCAGATAATAGCGGCGCAATTACCGCCCCGCCATCATGACAACTAGCGACATCTAGGAGCGAGCGGCGGTACTAGACGCACGTTAAGTAAGAACCTTGTGTACTGTGTAGAATTGACTGGTACCTGTGAACCGTGCCGACTTGTGGGCAAATATAACTGCAACCTAATCCATATAAATTTCATACTCCGAAATAATAACAAAGGAAAAGTATATTTGTTTGTAAACAAACAATACAACGTATTAAAAGAGTTTTGATAAAACTTGGCATAGACATATTATAGTAAACCACGGAGAAAAACATAGGATACTTTTTGCCGATGGAAAATGTACGATGACCGCAGAATACTGTTTTTAATAAAACTTTTAAAAGAAAATAATAGATTATATTCTCAAAATCAAACCAATTCCTGCAACTACTTTTTTTATTTATTACATTATCTACTAAAGTGGCATAATATACGTTCACTATTAAAATTTTAACAAATGATTCTTGCCGACGCTATGGGGCATTAAATACCACCAATTAAAAATCGCTTACGTAATGAGCTACGGCGTAGCGGCGTAGAGCGTGCGTAGCGTGCGTGCTACGCCGCGTAGGCCGAACTACATAAAATACTTTTACATAAAAGTGGTTTTAATAAATAATGAGAATTTTGTAATGTTTTGTTTTAAATAAGCTGTTGATACTAGTTGTGAATACACTCAAGTGATAAATACGGCATCAGTATTTTTCAACCTACGGCTTCTATGTGATTTTATCAATAGTGGGATCACCTAGGTTACTTGGGAGTTGGGACTATTAGTCCTTACTCTTCTCTTGCCTAGTTCTTTGAAAAATAAAATTTTATAGACGTAATATCTTGTGATTATTAGTTGTGTGTCTCCTGTATTTTTAGTTTAATCAGCTAAAAATAGAAAACACTGTTCAAAAATAAGTATCATTCTTTCTACTTATTTTCTTATTTGATTTGTTGTTTTTAATATAAAACATAAAAAATATATTAAGTTATACATAGGTAGGTACACGGTACACCTTTGTTTTTAAAAGTGTAAGATGTAAAAAACCAATTGAGTGATAATCTATTGTAACTCTTTCTTGTTTATTATGTTGATATTGCTAGTTGCTACAATAATTATTTTGTTACGTTTTATGGCAAAACAGATAATATTAAGATACAGGGTAAATAACATTTTCTTTTGTCACCATAATATAGAGCCATCAAAAGTTTTAGATAATAGTACCTACTTTAAATATTTTAGTTAATCAATAACAAAAATATTATTAGAAGACTTTAAATTTAACTTTATTTGGAAATTGCTATCATTTTCTAAAATTATTTTCTAGGCTTTAAAATTTGTTAACTACTCAAAAAATTTATAGGATAATAAGGAAAAAATTTAATAACTTCAAAATTTTATTAATAAAAAATATACAAAAATGTACAACACTAACCATAAGGCACATCACAATTTCATGCGGTAACTGAACGTAATGTCACTAACGAGAAAACATAGTCACTTTGTTATTACAGAAACTTGCGCTGTAAAACTATCACTTATTTTGTTATTAGTGTTATTACAGTTACATGTTTTGTAATACTGTCACTTGCTTTGTTATTACAGTAACTTATAGGTCTACTAGAATCTCATGGCAAATTTGGGTGGGATTTTTTCAAAAAATATCCTTGATCATTGGATATTTTTTTACATTTGCATGTTTCACACACAGAATCAGCCGCTATAAGAAAAAAAAAGTATCAAACGTTTTGCTCCAATCTCCCCAGTATTGGTAGCGTCAATTTCTTTTTTTCCATTTTTTGCTATCAGATTCTGGTAGACCTATACTTTGTAATACTGTCACTTGCTTTGTTATTACAGTAACATTACTCTTTAATACTGTCACTTGTTGTATAATTACAGTAAATATTATTGGCCAATCGCGACGGGAGGCTGTAGGTTGTAGTGTCCTTGGAACATATAGTTGTCTTTGGACGCACACTGGTAGGGCAGGGTCGGATACTGATGGTAGAACCTGTGGTCCCTAGTGGGGCCCCGGGGGTACAAGGCTTCCTGATGCACGTCGCCCCATCCGTTGTACATTACACTACCACTGTACACTGGAGCACTGTTGTAACTCTGGTTGGGCAATTGCGGGGCAACCGTCGCGTAATTTAACATCTGTTTGGGAGCGTTAGCGACCGGCACTGTCCCATAGTTTGAACTGCCCGTCATGGCGGTGATATCAGTAGGCACTGGCTTCTTTTCTTCGCTCGGTTTCGGAGACTCTACCTTGTCATCTTCTTTCGCTTTCTTGGTCTTCTTCGTTACGTTCGCGTGGGTCTTCACATGCTTGGCCAAGTGGTCAGACCTCATGAACCGTTTCGTGCACAATTGACAAGCGAATCTCTTCTCTCCGGTGTGCGTCCGAAGATGCCTCTGCAGCTCATCGGATCGAGTGAACCGCTTGCCACAGAACAGCCAGTTGCAGACGAAAGGCCTTTCTCCAGTGTGCCATCTTAAATGAGCCTTTAGATGCGAGGTTTTCCCGTAAACTTTTCCGCAGCCGGGCACGTGGCAGATGTGTTCCCGTTTCGCGCCATCTTTCCCGAAATTCGGGCCGAATCCCGCAGCTTCCGTTAGGCAGTTGGGGCAGCGGCATTTGGCACATCTTCTTTGTAGTTCACGAGCCTCCTCTGTTGTGGTGGTAGTGGTGGGGGGCCAGTAGGATGAGTACTGGGGGTAGGGCAGCTCCCTCCAGGAGGTGCCGCACCACGCACCAGAGGATGCACTGCTGCACGAGGAGTAGTCCGAAGCCGGGGACAGGACGTCGCTCCGGCCGTACGTACATCCGTAGCTTCCCACCATGTTCATCATCTGTAAAAATTAAAGTTATGTTAGTAAAGCGCACAATAAAATATAGAGTATTGTACGGTAAATTTAGAGGAATTGTAGATTTAAATTCGGTGAAACTAAATATACACGGATATAGTGTGTCAAATGATATGCAAATGCGGAAGAGGCGGTACGGACCTGCGCAGGCGGCTCCACGTATTGCATTTCCGGTGGTGACAAACAGCCTTCAACTGGATAATTACAGGGCGGCGCACCGCTCGCGCCGAGACGTTTTTAATAACTGGCTTGGTGCGGAGGTAACGAGCGGTTGTGGGCTAGCCCCCCGCGCCCCGCCCCTCGCCTGCGCGCGCGCACCCCGGCTCCCCCTCGCCCCCGCGGACACACCCCCCGCGCCCGTGACTTATGGGCTTGAAGATGTTTGCACAACTTAAGCTTAAGTAAGCTTAGATTTAAGCTTAGCACCGACTCTATCGATTGACTTCAACTGTTTGTTCTCATTTTTATTAGAGTAATTTTTAATGGGTGCTAAGTGCATATATTTGTTAAAATTAATTTGAGAATAAATCCGCAAAAAACTAGATAATACGAGTACAGAGCACATAGGTACACCTACTATTACAGATACACTGATCTGATTGTGATTTGTGAGTAGTTGTTTTATTGATTATTCAATTGATAAATTCGACATTTTCCTCGATTTTACAAATAAGAATAATTAGTAATAAAAAACAAATTAATTATTAAGTTGAGTTAAATAATAATTTAATTGGTTCTTGACTCGCACTTCACTCTAGTATAGTGCTCTTTTAAGTCTTAACTCTTAAGGGGTGTGAACACTTTATGTCGTGAAGGTGAGAAGGGCTCTTGATTCTTGAAATGTTTGAACTTTGACTATTAACAAACAAAGACTACTAATTCTTTGTAAGTATTATTTAAATATAAGTACTAATTATATTGTTCTTTTTTACACACATGTAGAAGTAGCTTAGGTATTTAGAATTTATATAGATTCCTACCTAATTTAATTATCTATAATGATTTTTGCTTTATAAGTTACAGTCTACATTTGAAAAGTCTACAAGTAGCTAACAGGTAAATCTTTCTATATCTGCAACATGCATCCAAAGCTTTGATGCTAGGTACAGCTCTAAGACGTAGATATAAGTGATATAACTAGTAAGCATAAATAATAATTTTAATCAATGAAACCGCATTGTACCTCGTAATTAAAGCTGGGAACACACTAAATAGTCTCGTCTCTGGTCTCTCCCGCGCTGTATTTTTTCTCTATTTCGGCCTCTTATGATTTATGCACGAGTGGAGGCTAACCTTTAATTACAGGTTGTTAAAATATGGCAGTTTCTCAAAACGATTGTCTTGCTTTTGTTTTAGTATACTGCTTTATTTTCTTTAACAAATCATCTTAAGCTTTGATATCTCGCATCTTAAATCTCCGCAACAAAAAATAAATTCGTTTTCACTTTGATATTGGCCGCACTTTTACTCAGTATTTTCTATTGAATTTGATTTTATAATAAATTTAATTAAACACGAGAGAGTATTAATAGTTGTTTATCATTGAAAGAATTAAAAGAAAACATACACGAGTAGGTAGGTAAGTTTTCTTTTATGAAATGATCAAAAGCTATTGATAGACTGTATGTTAATCCCCTAGACCTGCTAAGTTTTTGCAGAACTAATAACAAGTTTACAAAAGAAACTCTTACCTAGTAGGTTATAAACTTGAAAGAAGTGAGTCCTATTAATAAGTATTTTAAGGGGATAGGAATGAGTCTAGTGTTTCACGTGACAGTAGGTAGCAGGCGCAGTCCGAAAGGGGGGAGGGGTCCCAAAATCTAAGGTCCAATTAAAAATCTCAAAATCTTGCCAAATAATAAAAGGAAATTTTTGCCAATAAATTTTTTGTATAGTGAGTGACCCCCCCCCCCCTCCAATTTTCTAATTATTAATTTTCAAAAATAATAATTTTATCTTTTACCTACGTATTTATATTTCATACTTTAAAAACTTATTGAAAGGTAATAAATTACTCAGTACATTCCCAGAAAGTAACTTGTAAGCTTTGTTAAAAATCAACACCATCCGAATAACCACCTGTAGTTTACGACATAGAACAAAAGCATACAATTATTACTAGCTTCTGATTATTGTACGAAATCACAAAGGCTCTGCAGCATTTCACAGACACTTGCTACTGTAGTTTTTACAAAGACCGCTCGGTGTGGACAATGGATGGTACTAATGTTCTATGATCGCTTCACGCCATAAATCAGCTACTGTTTTTGTGAATGTAACATGAACTCAAAAATGCCGGGACAAGACACGTCGGATGGCCGGGACGCGGTCCGTTTCAATAAATTAACAGTTGACATTTATCTTGTTAATGCTCTATGTTGGTGAAGTTTTATGTTGCGAAGAAAGATTGAACGGTAGATGCAACTTTGTAGTCGTTAAGATACAGGTTAACATCGTAATATTATGGTAAGGAAAATTTTTAATCTATTAAGAGCAGTCCACACAGCCGTTTCTCCATACAAAGTACGTTGTCCCCTACCTGTTTCCTCCCTGGATAATGCCGGTAGAGTTATATTATTTTCTGAATATCTATGGCCCTTAATACAATGTCCCTATGTTTTTCTTTTTTCATAATTAAGTTATTAAAAAAGATATGAACGTTCAAAAACCCAAAAAAATGGCCAGATTTTCCGCTGTGTTCAAACATTCAGAAAACAGATTTGGCTAGATTATACAAAAAAATGAAACATAGGAACACAGCTCAAGCCTTTCTTTAATCTTTAATGAAAAAAGTACTTAAATCAGTTAAGTTTTGGAGAAGGAATCAGGGGACAACGAATCATTGATTTTCTGCAGTTGTCTCTATCGCGCTCTACGGTATAGGCTTGAGGTAGGTAAGGGAGACAGCTATAGATATTACAAGTACTTTTTTTTATTTCTCTTGACCTTTTAGTATCCTCTTAAACCACCACCATGGTAATTACGAAACTTTGATACCTAAATGAGTCGACACTACAGTGAATAAGTTATAAGTGAATTTTTAGTACAGTAGGTCCATTTTATTAAACTTTTGTAACAACAACAGAAAGACTGCTAGTTGACTAAAATCATATTATTGAATTTAGGTTAAGAAAACCGGGACCAAGTCCGTTCGTTCAATAGAGCGCTATGACCATTGGAATGCATTTTGAATTTCTGATCAATTGAGCACCTAACTTCCGTTCAAATCTGGGATATTTTACACTAATTGCAGGTTTCATATTGCGGGGGCGGGAAATTGGTTTTATCGTACTTCACTTCCTGTGTATTGCTCATCTCTGTGCTTTGTGGCGATCCGTGCCGGCTGGTGTCAGGTTGCCTTTGTGCGGCACCCACGAGAATTCAAAAGAAAGTGTTGGGAGAAAACGGTTGTCAACGGCTCATACGTCTTTATCGGACGTTATTGTTCATCCGCTTTGAGTATTAATCTATATTGATATGGTCACCCCGGGCCTGGACGTAGGTGATTCTTAATATCTGACAAGCTGAAAGGAGTGTGAAGTGATCTATCTTAATACTTGATAGATCACTTCACACTTCTTTCAGCTGTGTTTTAGCAACTTATCTTAATACTTGATAAGTTGCTAAAACACAGTTTGTTGGTAGGTAACTACTTAACGTATGTTTTAGCAAATAAAATGCTTCTACGAGCATTTTAACTTTACGGGCGGACGATATCCACATCAACTTAGAATAAAAATCCACAATAATTTTTGGGATAAAAAACTAAAATCCCTATCTAGGGATTCGATTACAAGTAAGTTTTGTATCGCCATTGTAGCAAAACGGACGCGGGTTTATCTGATCGGAACTTTGCTTAAAGGAGTGATGCTTTGTGCAATGTAACCAGATCGTACCTGTTCGCACAATAACTTCGCACCAAGTGTCTCGAGCACAAAAAACATTATACGCTTGTCTATCCGAAAGACATGTCTTTTTATGTCTGTATAAAGTTACTTG
Organism: Plebejus argus; assembly: GCA_905404155.3. NCBI lineage: Eukaryota > Metazoa > Arthropoda > Insecta > Lepidoptera > Lycaenidae > Plebejus > Plebejus argus. The sequence continues at coordinate 10,315,974 of FR989938.1, read as the reverse complement.
TTCCCATGGAAATGTGATTTTGTAACAGGTGTAGAGTAGGAGCTATAGTTTTTAAATATGTTGTACCTTGTAGTTAGTGCGGTATAGAATCTATAGTCATGTTACGTATTGGCTCGAAGGACCAAAAGGAACTGTCGTCATCAGTCACCACAATCCACAGTCAAGGTAAGTCTTATAACTTTCATTATTCATACCATATCAGTCTTATAATTTCGTTTTTAGCTATCTATAACTTATATAACTTATGTACTTATTTAACTATGTATGTACTTATAAGTACCTAATCGAACCTTACACCGAGTAGGTAAATAAGTAGACAGCCTTATCCTTCTGTTAAGTGCTAACACAACATAAGTACTCATTACTCACAACAAAGAATTCATAATATTTATAACACCACCCTTATTATGACGGTAGGTATAGAAATCGCGAAAGGCATCGCCAAATATTTTATTTGATCAAACATCAAGCAACTTTTGACAATGTTAGCCGATAGTTAAAATTGTCCAAAAAAAGTCGGGGCCGACGCCCCGCAGAGTCGCGGGTGCATCAAACGAGTCTCAAAGACGGCCTGTGACAGCCGAGAGCGCCCTAAATCAGGCTAACGGCCAGTCTGTTAACACAACATGCCGACTAATGACGCACTTGACACTGATCTCAGATAATTCGTTAATATCTACATTGTTGTTAATTAGTGTTTTTTAATATAATTTGAAGAGCCTTTGAATGTGATATATTATTATTGTAAGAATTGTAACAATAGTAGATTTTGGTAGTAGGGTATAGGTAACTAGGTACAGCATACACCTAATATCAATAATTATATTATTAGGTCTTAGCCCGGCCGCACATTGTCCGAATTCTGATCAGAAACAGTTGAACTCCGCCGGACCGCCACCCCGCACATTATCCGAAATATCTTTCCGGCGAGTTCGAGCTCACTCGGCTCAGTACAAAATGTAAGAAACAGCGCGGACGTTCAACTGTTTCTGATCAGAAATGTCGTAGGTACAATGTGCGGCCGGGCTTAACAAGCCTTAGGGCCACCACTTCCTGATAAGTGCCGGATAGGCTATCCACCACTTAATTTACTCAATCTAGTATGGAGAACCTGTCAAAAAAGTTGTGGATAGCCTATCCGGCACCCTATGAGGAAGTGGAGAAACAGGTCCTTAAAATAACAATTTTACGAAGGTACCTATTAAAACAACAAAAATGTAACTTAATTTCTTTATTAGCATATTATGTGTATCAACAAAACAAAATAATAAATACAGAAAAAAATTGGTTCCTACCTGTTTTTATTGTTCTGTGGTTCCTACCATAAAGTTAATATACTACCTAGCGGAATAGAGCAACAAACTCGAGCTGTCAAACAAAACCGAAATTGGTTTACATCTGTGTGTAAAATATATGTATGTACGTATACACTTACACAAGCATCTTTCTATGTGATTTTTGTCAACGTGCCGAAAAGTGCCGACATCTCGCTTGCTCAGACGGGTGAGCCGAAATCTTTTCGTTTTCGCTTCGTTATAGAATCGCCGATCAAAATGTATGGAATTGACATAAGACGAGTCGAACGTCAACGTCATATGAACGAACGCTTATGTCAATTCCATACATTTTCATTAATTTTCATCGGCGATTCTATAATGAGGCGAAAACGAAAAGATTTTGGCTCACCCCCCATGTCTTAGTTTCTCTATTCCGCTAGGTATATTAACTTTATGGTTCCTACTCTACCTATAGATAATAAGACTGCAACTGCACTCTGAATATGCGACTGACAAGCTGACAAGTGACAGTAATTGTAAAAAATAAACGGAGGCGGTAGGCAAAATACCAACTCACACATCATCAATTGTGACATTTGTTGCCTTCTATCTACACTATTAACACTCCATACTTCCTTCACTGTATGGACCTTGTTCAACTGTTCACGTAATCTAACGGCAAGTTAGTAGTTAGTAGAGACTACAGAGTAGGTACTGTGGTAGCGTAAAATAATTGAGTTTAAAAATAGTGCCCGGTTTCTGAGCTGCTTTTCAATAAACTTCAAAATATAAACCAAACTCATCTGACGCAGTCAGAAAAGCGCCATCTAACGCTCAGTAAAATAAGTATATCGACGCAAGAAAGCAAACACGTAGTAACCAACACCCATCGAAATATTTTTTTATTACGTCATTAGAATCAGAAAAAAATTACGCGTCGAATGGTATATGTCATGTAACTGTACGACTGATAATAAAAAATATAGGATTTTCAAAATTGCCATATTTTTTTATTTTTGTACCAATAAAACGATGTAAATAACAAAAAAACAGGTATAATTTCTTACTCTGTTTCTTACGACAATTTGTTTTCTACAAAAAAAAAATGTCTACAAGTTACAACATCAATAATTCCTTATCTAGTGCGGGTTACTACAGTTTTGCAGCTCGTAAAATTATGATCACTTGCGTTTATACCCTTTAGTAGGCGATATTTTTTTATATTGCGATGATTATAACGATTTACATGGTATATTATTATTTTTTTCACTTTATTTACACCATTTACAAGGATCCAATGAAACAAGTAACTTTGTTTTACAACACTACTAAATATTTTAGGTGCAACACAACGCACATTTACTTCCAATGATCGGCGCCGACGCCGGCAGTCCTTTGATCCTTACGCGGCGGCTCAGTGCGTGTTGAGTAGCCGAAGCGAGCAGATGTTTTGTAGTACGTATTATTTTTAACCGACTTCCAAAAACGAGGAGGTTATACGTTCGTCTGTGGATATTTTTTTTTTATGTATGTTCAACAATTACTCCGCCGTTTATGAACCGATTTTCAAAATTTTTCTTTTGTTATATTAGGTTCCACTCCAATTTGGTCCCATTTTGTCAAAAGTGGTGATCTGATGATGGGATCCATGAGTAATCGAGGGAACTCCTCAAAATTCAAATGGAAACATATGTTTTTTTTGATTTCATATGAAGTATTCCAGGCATATGTTACCAAAAAGTAAGATTTTGCACCAGGATTTACCATGGTTCGAAGGTGGTGAACAGAACTCCTTACTCCTTATAGATACATGTTTGGGGGTTTCGGCGTTGTCTTAAGAACTGAAAGCATATACTACTATGCAAATTTAATTAATCATCATCATCATCACCACCATTCCACCATACATCCGTGAGTAATCGAGGGAACTCCTCCAAATTTATTTGGAAACTTATAATGATTTCAATTTTATAAGAAGTATCCTAAGCATATGCTACCAAAAAGCAATGTTCAGAAAAGTGGTGACCTGATGATGAGATCCATGAGTAATCGAGGGAACTCCTCAAAATTCAAATGGAAACATATGTTTTTTTTGGTTTCATATGAAGTATTTCAGGCATATGTTACCAAAAAGTAAGATTTTGCACCAGGATATACCATGGTTCGAAGGTGGTGAACAGAATTCCTTACTCCTAATAGATACATGTTTGGGGGTTTCGGCGTTGTCTTAAGAACTGAAAGCATATTATACTACTATGCAAATTAAATTTATCATCATCATCATCACCACCATTCCACCATACATCCGTGAGTAATCGAGGGAACTCCTCCAAATTTATATGGAAACATAATATTATAATGATTTCGATTTTATGAGAAGTATCCTAAGTATGTGCTACCAAAAAGCAAGATTTTAAAATTAGTTATACCATGGTTCCGAAGGTGCTAAGAGAACTCCGGATTCCTTATATATACAAGTTTGGGGGTTTCGGAGTTGGTTTAAGAACTGAAAGCATATGCCACTATGCAAGTTATATTCATCATCATCATCACTACTACCAGTCACCACACCATGAGTTATCTAATTATAACCCTATTATTGTTACTTTTAATCGTCTTTAAGAACAAAGCCCGAATTTGTCGAACGATTTAAAAAATTATAATGTTATTTCAATGTAAACGACTCGACCTTGGTGTTTAGGTTACCGAGTTAGCAACTTGATCATAAGATCTATGAGGAAAGTTATTCTTAAAATTTATAAGGATGATTTTAGTTATATATGAGCATAAGTTAAACTCAGTGCATTGAGCAATGCGAAACCAAAACAGAAGTTATACTCTTCAAAGTTGGCAATTTGTCAAAAGAAATATGCAGATTTAAAAAAATTGGTAGAAAAACAGGTAATTCCGAAAAGATTCGCTAAAGAATATTTAGATTTTAAGACCAGCGCAAAAGTTAAAGATTGCTTACCTGACACCGATGTTGAAGACGATTGTTAATGTACTTAATTATTTTTTTTAAAGTTTAGTCCAAAAAAAGAAGCATTATGTTTAAAAATACTTTTTAATTTTATTAAATAAACATTTCAAAAGTAGTCTAACTTTTAATTCTTTGACTCTTACTACAATTAGATTTTTCAGATTATGCAAAATATTGCTAGTTACTACATACTGATGACAAAATAATCACACATTGTTCATTATTATGAGGTTTTATAGGTGATGTTACTTAAAGTAATGATGGTCACAACATTTTTACTTTCCAAAAAAAAGTGCGGTTTTCGTCATTCCATACGTTTACTTACTTCAGTTACTACGTTTTAATGGATTGTAAAATATATTGTCAAATGTCGTAACCCACAAAATATTATTTTAAACTAACTTTAGGTTATATCCATTTAAGACAATTTATTAAGCAAAAAATCATAAATATAGTGTAAAAAAATGGCAACCCTAGGCCCGTAAATACGCAAGTTATGATCAAAATAAAAAAAAACAAAAAGTTTTTCTGCTCTGGTGAACAATTGTACTTTTGCGGGTTACTACCTGTTCGCTTTCTAGCGTCGATATACTTTTACAAATTCGACACTAATTTTATTTTTTGTAAAAGGTTATTGAGTAAAAATACCTTTATTGAGGTACATTTTTTCAGCCATATTACTAATACAGGGTTTCGTGATTCATGATTGGTTGATTCTTCATCTTATAGCGGGTTAACATTATTCCAATCCAGTGATGACTCCAGCTCTTGATTGAATCACTGGATTGTAAGGGCGTAAACTGTGATACGTGGGCGCCTGCGCGCGTTCATACCAAAGTGACCCGCGGCCGCGTGGGGAGGCGGGCCCCGTGCCGACAGGAGCACGCGCGGCAGTGTTGCCAGATGTGCGATTTAAATCGATTTCATACGATTTTTTACATTTATTTTGCATGTACTATCCAAAGGCAGAAATCGTACACAACTGGTGACACTGCGTAAGTCGAGCCACCGCAACGGGCCCCGCGCGGGCGCCCGCTTAAGGCGTCTCCCAGACAGACGCGGCCTGCGGTGGCGGTCGCGGTGGCGGTCAGTTGGATGACTTGAGAGTTCTAGGAACGACACAGACATACGCGGCCACGCGGCCAAGTCATCTAACTGACCGCCACCGCTACCGCCACCGCAGGCCGCGTCTGTCTGGGAGACGCCTTATGCGTCCTCTACATATCGGCGGACGCGTTGGCAGATTGTATCTGCCAACGCGTCCGCCGATGTGTAGACGGCGGGTTTTGCTCGTCTTTGGTATGTATTTGACGTCGGCCGATGCATCTGCCGCGCATCCGTTTGGTGTCGGTTTTTCGACACAGATCAAAGGGATCGAGTGCGGACGCACGGCGCCTGTCCACACGTCTGCCGATGCATCAGTATTCGACGGAAATTTAGTGAGAGTGGACATGTATGTGCTCAGTTTTGTCGTCGAAATGGCTGCTAGTAACATGCAAGCTGCTTTTCCATGCTCGCCGTAATCAAAATTAAATAAATGTTATTATCTTAGATATACAAAAATGGATTTTCAAATGTGTTAGTCGCGCTAAAACTCGAAAACGGCTGAACGGATTGGTCTGATTATAGCCTTAAAATATTCGTAGAAGTCCAGGGAAGTTTTCAAGTGACATGAAGTTCACCGGGACAGCTAGTTAGGTATATAAGTTAATATTGCCAAAATATTTATTTCGAATATATTTTCGTTTTTGTGTATAGACAGCATCCACCACCTTCTTTTGCTCCATTTTTTTTATAACTCTACTGCGGACTGCGGTGCACTCTTAGGTAATAATACTTATAGGTGCTAATTATATAAGACGTATGTATTAGAAGCAGCCGCTACTGTCTTTATATTATATCCATTTTTTGCGGCACGAGTTACGTCTTTCACGATTGAGCACAGACTGATTAACTCACAGATGTGTGGACGGATCGCAATTTATCCGCAGATATGGTTGCGGATGCATCTGCCGACGCGTCCGCCGATATCTAGAGGAGGCATTACACAGTTTACGCCCTAATAATGTAAACCGGCCATTAATGTATAAAAAGAAGTAAGAAGGCATTGCAATAACTACAACAACAAAAGTAGTAGAATATAATTTACAATACACACACTTTGACATACATTTTATTAATATTACTAGAAGTCCTATCAAAGCACACTTTTTGTATTTATAAAACAATTACATTTTTAAATAAATTATTATAGTCTGTTGAATTGAAAGAGAAACAAAAATATAAAAGGAATTCTGATAAGAATCTTAATAATAAATACATATTTTTTTTTGTCTCGAGTCACAAAAAAATAAATGCAAAAACAAGGACGCAACGGTTTAAATGTATAGAAGAATATAATATATTAAAATAGAGGAATATTTTATCCGATGTCAGACAACCATTATTATTAGTGAAGGAAACACATAATAATATATGACGTAATTTGTGTTTACTTAACATAGGGGAAAACGTACGTTGGAAGTTTTGATAGAATGAATAAATTATCCCGCATTATACATTTTTATAATATTTAGGTGGACACCAAAAATTATTGCAGATACATAATTACTTTAATAAAAAGCGACGTGATGAGCACAAATTACTTATAAAAGTACTTTAATCTGAATACTAAGCGAGATTTGTCTAGAGGATAAATTACTAACAAATTACGCTTTTATCATTATACTATTTATTTAATATTTACACATACAAAATACACATACATATTAACACGAAAAACAAAAAGATAGCACATATTTAGTACAATTTTATAGAAGTATTTTGACTACGGAAAAGTGTAAATGTACCAAAAATTCATTTGAAATACATTAAATAAAAAGTGTAATGAGAAAAAGGTAGTTCCTAGGAATAAGATTTTTTTTCTCATACTAATACAATGCTTTCATTCGACTACCAAATAGGTGAAATTATTCCAAAGGATTTTCAAAGAGTAAAAATCGCAATTGCTGAAAGGCAATTTTGATTTCTTAATAAATATCTAATAATATACACTTAGTATAAAATTCTATAGTCCAGTCGTGAAACAATGGTGTGCCTGTGGAAATGAGATAACAGAATTTTTACATGTTCCGCGACCGTTCTTTAGTAGACTACCAAAACGGAGGTTTGTAGCTTTGTTGTACATCACTATTATAATGCCAAAGTACGTCTAAATTACGATAATTGAATATGAGCAAGGATATTCCGATTGATTATTATAATTACAAATCAATACTTGTTTTTGCTCATTATTAACTTGGCATTAATTGATTTATTTTTTATTGAATTTATTCTAAAAAAATATTTAGAACATTTTAGATCTAATTATTAAGAATTCATTCAATCATTAAATATTTGTAGGCTAGAATTAAATCAAAACCACAAATCCAATTAAGAAAAATTGTTAAAATTGACAATTATAGATGGCGTTTGTTTCATTTATATTTTATAACCTTTGAGGGCACCACAGATACAATTTCAATACGACCGAAAACTGACCGATACGAATCTAGGGGCCGAATTTGACGTTCGCAAGACGTATTGAACCTCGAAACTCAATCTTTGCTTAATGCAGATACTGGAACTATGATATCACGTCTTATCAGCATTATGAAACCAGCTTTATCCTTGACCATTTTACTAAATCGGAACATCCTTGTTATATTTATATTCACAAGTTTATAACTCGTCTCTGAGCAGTGTATATCTGTTCTTAGATGGTGCTAGTTTCTTGAACGTAGACTCTGGTGGCGTTGTCACTTTCACATTGGATTCCGAGATCTGAGGCACATCTGGACCGTAGTGGAATTCCCTGTTTATATAAATAAATACATTAGTCTTTTGTTTTAGTCTAAGACAGTTTTCAAAGTAAAAAAACTATGATCATCAAGTCACAGAGACCAGAAACATCATATTTTATTTTATATATTCAGACTAGCTCTATATATATATATATTCTGCTAGCTCGAAAGTTAGTCAATAATAATAATTATTTATACATTGATCGTGGAAATGGTAGACACATAGATAATCAATTGTTATGCAGCACCGGGGGCCACTTGGGGTTTGATGGGTTAAAGTATAATAGCTAATAAATAAAATATAATAGCAGTATGATATGATATTTTTTAAGGTGCCAAACTCGTCAACTCTAAAACTAGTTATGAAGAAATTTTCTAAAAATAGTTATGAAGAAATTTTCATAATAAGTCCTTAACCTATGTAAGGCTTCTCTTATAAAAAGCATAATTAAATACCAAAATATCCTAAAAAATAGGTCCATTTGTATGTACCATCGAGGAAATTGATTCCTAAGCAGTAGACGGACCTACGTCATGTGGTCGGTTTATATAAATTCAATGTTAGCTGTGATCAGTCCGATGGGTTTGACTTAACACAACCAAATTAGGTCCGCCGTCTACATAATAACGAACTTCTCTGATAGTACAATCATAAAAACTCACCTATGCAATTTTCCGGAGTAGAGATCTTGTAGGAATTGTTTGAGTTTCCCCGGTTTCTCCATGTCGTTGTAATCGGGGAACAAGTACATGTGTCTGAAGGAGTCTATAGCGATCAGCGGCAGATCAGACGTAGATTTGCCCAGGTGATGGAGAGGATGCTCAAAACGCTTGCCATCAGCAGTTAAAAAGTTTATGTTCTCTGAAAAAAAAGCAATAAGACCGAATATAATTATTGTAAATAAAGGCTATTCAATACATAATATTCATCGATATAATATCAAAATAATTTTTTTACATTATGTCGATAGATTTTGACAAAGAACATGTAGACAAAATTTTCTTATGCGCACGCGCATCTTAGGCGCACAGTGAATCCTACGACTTAGCTGCGGCCCGGCAAGCCCCGGCCCCCGCCACACCGCCCACACCCCGCATCGCTCCGCCGTCACTCGTCGCGCAGAGCATGGCAGAGCGTTGCGCGCCGACCCGCGCCGACCCGTCCCGGCCCAACCCGGCCCGCCCCGGCACGCTCCGCCTCCGTGAGCGTTAAAATCCGTCAATGCGATGCGACCCGACCCGGCAACAGTGTACTATAGCGCATTATGCGCTGCGCTGAGCCCCAACCCGCCCCGGCACGCGGCGACCCGCGCCGACACAGTGGGCGCGAAGCTTTAGAGAACGATAATAATAGAAAGATTTCTATTTCTTATAAACATAATCTATGAATTAAGATTGACCCACAAAGAAGTCGTATTCTGTTGAAAATAATTATTATTTTACAATTTACAAAATAAATGTTATATTGTTATTCTTGTTATCTTACATCCAACACACACAATATGGCCTTGCATTTTAAAATGCATTGTGTTTATTACTGCATAACAGTATACCTATAGTACTGTTTTCCATGATAAAAGCTAATTATGTTAGTATGTATTAGGTATCTACATTTATACAATAAACAATAACAATACTATCTTCACTGTGTCTTCGCTGTATACAACAATATGATTTCAGCAATAGAATTTAAGTTTAAGAAATTAAGCATCTCATTTGAGGAGCTGGTGAACAGGAACGGATTAGTCCGTGGGAAAAAAATTACAGTGGCTAAAAAACTAGTATCAACTACTACTAATAATAATACTAAACTAATCCTGTTTTGTTTGAAAATGGACTTTTTAAAGCCTTTTTAACCTGTTTTGATAGAAAATGTTACAGGGATTGACGCAGATGGGTCAAGAGTAGACGATTCGAAAAAATATATACTTTCGCACTCTGGTGGACTTGTCCGGTTTGGTTCACCAGCTCCTCATTTGTTACAGAAAATATGTACTTACGTTTCTCAGATTGCAGTTCTCTGTTGATTACATCCTTGTACTTCTTAACACTTTCAGTATCAGTGGGGTGATGGAACAAGATGAGGAACGGCAGCCCTTCTTCAGTAAGCTCTTCTGCATTTTCAAATGTTATTTCACGAACAAGTGGTATACATTTCTCCTGCACCCAAGCATACAATTCGTCGAAATTTGTTAGAGATCCTCTATAGGTCTCATCAGGTTCATTAGATTTTTTCCTATCAGCTCTGAACACAACCACTGGCTGGCCTGTAAAAATAAGGAGTTAATGTTATGAACCTGCAAATTATTAAACCTTGGTTAAGGCCTGTTTATATATAAAATTACAAGTCCTGACTGACTGATTCATCATCGCAGAGCAAGAACTGTTAAAGTTACAGCCACGAAATTTGGTGAGCATGGTTGTTTTATTAAGTAGACACCCACTAAGGAAGGAATTTTGGAAATTTTAACCCGAAGGGGGTGAAATAGTCCGTCCGTCCGTGAAATAAACCGTCATTTCTTAAGTTAGAAACATGAAACTTTATTTTTGCCACTGATTAAAAATGAATGAATACGTATTTAAGCGTTTTTGGAAATTCTACCCCCAAGGGGGTGAAATTGGGGTTGAAAGTTTGAATGAAAGTCCGTCATTTCTTGAGTTAGAAACATGAAACTTTATTTTTGGGCTACTGATTTAAAATGAATAGACACGTATTTAAGCGTTTCTGGAAATTCTACCCCCAAGAAAGTGAAATTGGGGTTGAAAGTTTGAATGAAAGTCCGTCATTTCTCAAGTTACAAACATGAAACTTTATTATTGGGTTACTAATTAAAATTGAATGGATATGTCGCAGTCATCTAGTTCAATCTGCGGTTCGATTGAATGACTAGCGCATTCATTGAATGACTCCATTCAATTGAATGACTCGGCCGAACGTTGATTGAACAATCGTCACTCAACGTTCAACTAGTTAGCGATTTTTAACATAGCCCTTTGAAGAGAGCGGATATGAAATTAGTCAGGTAATTGAATGTATTTATTTTTAACGGAATAGGAAATGTATAAAAACAGTATATCATTCTTAGTTAATTAATAGCAATGTATTTATTACTTCGTCTGTCCAATACGATTGGATTTGGTTAGGTTAGATGGCAAGGCGGGAGCGTAGCGCAGCGAAGCTCCCGCCTTAGCCATCGTGGTTATTTTTTTTTGTAAACCACCCAGAAGTAGCCGTCGCCTCATAATTGAAGTCAGTTTCTAGATTAACCTATTAGTACGCCACCAACAAATACTTTAAAAAAAACATAGCATTCCATTTAACGACTTCACTATGATGACGTTTAGTCAAGACGTTAAACGTTACAGTCAGCGTCTTGACTAGTTGTCCTTCAGTCAGTCAATAGAACGGTGTCATTCAATGAATACGCTAGTCATTCAATCGAATCACAGATTGAACCAGATGACTGCGACAGATATATATTTAAGCGTTTTTGGAAATTCCACCTCCAAGGGGGTGAAATTGGGGTTGACATTTTGTATGAAACTTTTAAACCGATCGGTCTGAGACTTTGCATGCATAAAGCTACGATGACGAAGGTATCTCCTAAGAAAGGATTTTAAAAACTTCCACCCCTAAGGGGGTAAAAATAGGGGGTGAAATTTTGCATGGAATTTTGTCAAAAATAATACTTGGGACGTGATCTAACTATGCTAACGCGGACGAAGTCGCGGGCAACAGCTAGTAATGTTATAAAATAGCTATGTGTCATCCAAACAAACAAAATATTATTATTGCTTAGTACTCACATACGGTTTTGCTCCATAGTTTTACTCCAAATCGAGCAATAACCACCATGTGGACCGCAAAACTGACAGCCCGAAGGCTCGCTTCGAGCCGGCTCGATGGAATTGAATATGTCAAATATGTCATTTCCTTCGATTCAGGAGTAAAACTATTGAGCAAAACCGTATGTGAGTACTTAGCATATCACATTTGTTTGGATTATGATGAATGTACCTCTCCACAGTGGTCCATGCTGGCCTACTAAAGGCCATCACTATTATGTAGAGACTCGATACTGACATGACCATCGTCTGCCATCATACACCACTACCCCATCTACACAATGGCGATGGTTTCTAGTGGGCCAGCATGGACCATTGTAAAGAGTCACCTTAAAGAATATTCAATGTTAATTCAAATCTTTTAGGTTGTCACTTGGTAAAAAGAAATTTTAATGTTAAAATTCAACAGTGATTATATAATTATGGAAAATGTAAGTGAAAGTCAACATACATTTATGTAAAACTTAAGTAGGTAACTTTAAACAAAATATATGGGTCGCAATTTCCAAGCACCTTCACTCCATGTAGAAACATTTTTATTATCAATGAAGACACTAAAACAATGATTCAGAACAAGTACTTATTATTATAATTAATTATTATGACATCACAGGTAATTAAAAATGACTGGACAATGAATCATAATAGGATAATAATAAAAAGTATTACATTACATTATTATGTGTGACAAATTATTATTATATTTTGTAGTGTTCATAATGAACACCATAAAATAAAGTTTTTTAGAAGCATAGACAGATTATTTAAAAAAAACAATTTGATGCATTTTAAAGTTAGCTATCAAAGGTGAATTGCAATCAAATCAAAATTTTTGCAATCTATAAATGTATAATTTTTTGCTTAATAATTTACATAATATTTATTATTGTGACACAACTGTTCTGACTTTTTTAGTCTACATTCTGGATTTCATGGATTCAGTAAGCTACATAATATTATAGGCTCTTGGAACATGTCATTCACTTTTAATATCACAAATTGGTGACACATTGAAATGTAATAAAACATTGCAAGTATAAAAATATAATCCTCATTCAACAAGATAATAGTATCCTTTACCTGGAGGGTGCATTTGCTGGGAGGCGTCTCCAAATCCAGCGTGGAAGAGACACTCATCCTTAAGATTGGCAGCTACTTTCCTCAGCATTTCATATTCTGGCTGGTCACGTCTGTCCATGTAACCGATAATATGCCGCTTCTCTTCACTCAAATCAAGTAGCTCCTTCAATGATCCAAATGTTATGATTGAGTCAGTTAACTGTTTCTTTATGAATTCTGCAAAAGCCTCCACCGAACGCTGTCCTGAAAAATATGATAAAAGGTACATAATATTTAACCTTTGAAAAAATTATGAAATAAAAATGCTTTTTTATTTCATTTTATAATTATTGTGTGTAAATTATAAAGTGATACCTAATCAACTTTAATTTAATGAAGACTTTTACAGATAGTGTATGGGTAATGGGACTCTGGGTACTTTTACCAAATACCATCCATTTAAATTAATCCGTCGATCGTGGAGTTCTTGGAAATCTATTGTCTATCAATTGTTATCGCAGCCCACTTGGGCCGTTTGGGGGTTAATGGGATATTACCTCTGTACTCCTTTTTAGCAGGTATACCATTTCTAAACAGCTTTAGTGTAGGATACTTGGAGATGTGAAATCTTGTAGCTATAGCACCTTCTTTGTCGCAGTCCACTTTCCCCATCACAACCTTCCCGGGGTCGTAACCCGCTTTTGACACCTCGTCTGCCGCATCATCAAATATCGGCATCAACATGTTACTAAACTTACACCACTCAGCATAGAAATTTATAAACACTACTTCATTTGATGCTGAAAAACAAAGTTCCTGGTGAGTTTTAAGCGATTTGCGATTAAAATACGTACCTACAGGCTTTTGAGCATACGAGCCTTACCTAAAATCATATCTAAATTGTTTTGAGTAATTTGTACGGCCCCACTGTCGGTTGGGTTGTAAAAGCTGTGACAGATCTGTAACAAAACAAACGGCGTTATCGGATTAGCAATTACACCGATAATTAAACATTTACACGCTTTTATACGAGTATGGTTTACAATAATTATTCTGAGAAATAATACAACTTACCAGCACAAGCACTGTCGCTAATACTTTGTAACTAAACATATTGACTATATTTTTATACATTTTTGGTGGCTCTATGACTGCTAATTATTATTTCATCAACATGAATAAAATATGTAAATCGCCAAAAAAGACGCCAACACCATTGAAAATCTTTCACACCGCAACCTAAAAACTCGGAACGGTGACAAATTGACAAATGACAATTGACAAATAGCAATCGGCCAAATGTATGTAGGGATTTAAAAAAAATGTATGTAGGGATGTATCACTAGAGACTTCAAAATTATCTGATCTTATAAAAGATCGATTTTGAAAAAAATATGATATCAACTTGGCTGGCCATCGGCCGGATAAAAAGGTGAAATTTCGAAATAAGTAAACAATAAAACCTCAGAATAAAACAAGCAGTTTGCCCTCAGAGCAATAACTAGTTTGCCTCTGAGTTCTGGTTTGTGGTCGCGACCATAAACCTATAATGCATAGACGAACAAAGAGTGCGAGAGAGAAGAAAATCCTTTATGGAATTATAACAAGATGAAAAGAGAGAGGCAGTTTAATGTGAACTGTAACCACTTTTATTTGACAGGTCGTCACAAGTCGACACGCGTTTTTGTGCCCTTTCAGTATTTGAAATTTATTGTTTAAATCGTTTGTTATTTTTAACAAATACTATTATATATAGCAATGATAAATTGTTCTGTGAGTGATTGCAGTGTAAATCATAGGAATAATCCTGAAAAATATACATTTCACAGATAATTAATCTTCATGTCCTAATTGCTACGATGTGTTTATTTTTGCTATATTCTGTCTTTAGTTCTGTATTTCAAATAAAATAATATCAATCCTCCCTTTTACTTTCATATTTTGCGTAACTAAAGGTACTATTGTTCTTAAATTTTTTGATGCCTTTGAAATGACAGCTATTTTTTGTGCCTATTTGATGCGGAATCAGCGCCCCTATTATTCGGGTAGAGAACTAAATCTGACGTAAAAATGACGTTTGAAAGCCGCCATATTGGCGCTGATAGCAGTAGTGAGAGTATTTGGAACTAATACTAGTGATGACAACTGTTATTGGTTGTGGTTACGTCAAATTAAGTTCTCTACCCGAATAATGGGGGCGCTGATTCCGCTTCAAATAGGCACAAAAAGCAGGACTGTCAGCAATCCAGCGCACAGATCCAGGCTCCAGCGTACTTGTATAATAGAGATCAGTGCTGCCACTGCAGAAGTCAAGCAGAAGTATTCAGAATTCAGATGAGTAGGTATAGTATTCGTTGATTCAGATTTCAGGGCAACGATTGCCGGCAGCGCAGCGCGAAAAGTAGTGGCAGTTGCAGTGGCTGTCTGGGCTGAATATAAACGTCTTATAACTCTGAAATTTTTAAATTTTTTCTTCATTTGAGATACTTACAATCACATCTTTATCTTATTACAGCTTACATCTTTATCTATGATCTTATGCTATGGGGTTTATAAAAACAATATTGTACAAATAATCAAAGTGTACAATAGTAATAATTGTTAAAAAATAGTTTTATTCACAACTTTCAGTTTTGAATACATAATTATTATTAATATGAAAAAATAAAAAATGGACGGAATTAGTTTAACACAAGTAAATATTTCCATAAGTATAATTAAAATTATGTAAAAAATGCTACAAAAATGTTTTAAACTTACAATCATAGCTGCATTTGTCCTCATAATAAAATACCATTTCACTTAAATTCTAAATGGATGGATGATTAATTGTAAAGCTTCTGAAAACTTTTCCCATACATCTGTAAGGTTTAAAGGCATTGCAGGCTCCTTTACAGTTAATTTATATTGTAAATAAATAATTAATTTTTAAACTGTTTGCAGTCAAGTTGTCTTAAATTGGTTATACAAGTCAAATTTCTGAAGTCCGATTGCAATGTTTCCAATAAAGAACTCTTATAAGGTTTTCACCCAAATGCTAGAAATTCAGTGTAAATTAAATACGGTACTTCTTCCGAGACCTCCGATTGAGTTTGTCAAACACTAAAACATTAAAGTATTTTGTAAATACACTAATAACATTTTAAACAAATAAATGTGTTCATTCTAAAATACATATTAAGAAATTGGTGCACAAAAGTTCACATAATATCATATTTAAATTTTATGATATTTATAAGTTTCAAAATGAAAATTGTATACATTTTCCTGGGTTGCATTTTTATAAAATAAAATTAAAACTCATCATAGACAATAATATTACAGTCAGCATACTGTTTATTGTTGGCTTGATTATCCCGCTTGCATTCTGTAAATTAAGACAAATTACAAAAAAAAAGTACAACAACAGCTATTCACATCAGTAGTTGTGACTTGTGGTGTATTGGACACCAAATTGTTGAAGGATAAATGTTATATAAACAAATCACACTTTTTTGTAATTAAATAATCTGTACAAATACCAATAAAGTTTATCTGTTGGTATGTTTTCACACTGCCAACATAATCAATTTGGATGAAATTTGGTATGCTGTTAGCCTAATGAACTACAAAGAATATTGTTCTATATAGAATATTGTTATTTTTGTAGTTGAAAACTATGGCCGGTATAAATAGTCAGTACTTAAGATGCAACCCGCTCTCAAGACGCAGTTCGGCTCTGTGATTGGTCCAAATTTTGACAGCCAACCAATCACAGAGCCTGAACCGTGTCTTGAGACCGAGATGCATCTTGAGTACTGACTATTTATACCGGCCTATGGCATGTAAGATAAAATCTGCATAAGTGAATTAGCAGTCTAGACTCAAGTATAAAATATTTGAATACTTACAATAACATAATAGTTACATCTGTCCCCCTGACAACAGTCTGAGCAACGCCAATCTTGGTACCAAATATGTGTGCAATAGGGCATGTTACGTTGCCTTATAGTGGCACATTCAGTTTTGTTTGAACAACGTTTTGACACGTAATATTGTTTTAAAGCCCCCTGTGACCAATAAGGGGTGCTACCCCATTTAATTTCCGTTAAGCACACATCTTGATTATATTCACAAATTTTCAAAGTTTTTGTACACTTCTCGTTGTTGTCCTCTTGGTTTTCACAGACATAGCATTCCAGAGGTAGAACTGAAATAAAATAATAATTTACTAAGCCGATAACAGCTATATAAAGTATTTTGCCTTATTTAAATAACAATACTTACCAGCTACAAAACATGTAAACAATAAAAATACGACTGCTTGTGATATTATGCACTTGACCATTTTGATCAAGGTTGGCCAAGATTAAGAATCAGGCTTGTTTTAAAGTATACTACATATAGTTTGTAAGTAGCTTTTGCTTTCGATTTATTCTTAACAACAATTTCATAAATTTGTTACTTAATTTCCCATCAAGGGTGTGGCAAACAAACCAAGCTTACAGCGAGATCGGGCGATTTCAAAAATTCCGAATTCGAAACGCATCAATCAACTTTTGAGACTTTTGAATTGGATTCACAGATTAGAGTATTATAGAGTAGAATTGGATTGACATTTGACAAATGACACTGACGTGTTTGGTGTGAGTAAGAGGGCTAGACATTAGCGTTGCGTTCAAAAACTTAGTAAATGTCATAGTCGAAACTCGAACATTAAGTTATTTACGAAATTCACGTACTCTACTGATTAATATTAACTGAAAATGTTTTCACGGGTTCGTACCCAACTAAAAAAAACTATATGTCACTTGCGTATTCGGTATTTTGGAATTTGGTATTCCTCACTGATGTCTATAAGTCTATGTGTCTATAATTATACAAGTACGCTGGATTACTGATAGCTTTTTGTGCCTATTTGAAGCGGAATCAGCGCCCCCATTATTCGGGTAGAGAACTAAATTTGACGTAACCACAACCAATAACAACAGTTGTCATTTGTCATCACTAGTATTAGTTCCAAGCACTCTCACTACTGCTATAGGGACCGTGCAGAAACTATAGAGGGCGTCGTAATTCGACAGCAGCGCCGCGATGCGAGTAAAAGACGTAACTTGTGAGTGACTTTGACTTCGCATTCTCCTTGACCCTGGCTAGTTTATGAGTGTTTTTTTATGTTTTACAATATAAAATGATATAATACTTACACTCCCAAGTGGCCACATGCGGCCGCGAGAACAACGACAGATTTCCAAGAATCCGCGATCGAAATATTAAAGTTAAAGACTAGATGACGCCCGCAACTCCGTTGCGCCAAAAATCATTTATCGCGCGAGAACCGTACATTTTCCCGGGATAAAAAGTATCCTATGTCCTTTCCCGGGGCTCAAAGTAAATCCATACCAAATTTCAGCAAAATTGGTTTAGCGGTTTGGGCGTGAAGTACTAACAGACAGACACACTTTCGCATTTATAATATTAAGTATATTTTTATAATATTAATTAATATAATATTAAGGGTTTCTACTTTCTACCCGTAAACAAAGAATGGAAGAGTGAATAAAAATGTATAAAGCTTATCTAGATAACTAAGAAAATATCTGAAAAAGTAATTAATAGCATCCGTCAGCATAGAAAGTAAAAACTTGATAAATATTGCAATAAAATAATGAAGCTATGCAAAAATACTTATATTAATTACTGAAAATGCTTGTGGATTAATAAAATAAAACAAGTTCACTAAAATAAATGCTTTTATTTCAACCTTCTGCGATTCGATCGATACCATCTTCACAACTTTTGTCTGTCACTATTTTTAACTAATTTCAGTCTGGATCTCATAAGTGTAAACACCATTTAGGTATGTATTCTTTAAATAACACACAAAGACTGCACTACTAATCTTTTTCTTACTTGAAGAATCATCCTTTTGAGAACCAACACTTTGACAAGATGGTTCAAGTTCAATACTATCCTCAGTGTTGAATTCCTGGCAGGACTTCTCCAAATTATCCTTACTTTTGATGCAACTTTATGCCAATTAAATGAGCGGTGCCTATGTATGTATATCAATTAAGATGGAAGCCAGTTTGGATGTTTACTGAAAGAAAGCAATGGTTATAGGTTATGTTCATATTGTGTTCATAAAAAATGAATTTACGGTTATAATCTACAAAATTTAGTGTTTTTATTAATCTACACTTAACACTCATGGAACTTTTTAAATACTTACGTATATTTTTACCGCCTTTTATCCATTTCTTTCGTTTTTCAATAAGCAAAGCCATGTGAATATTTTGGCAGAAAAATAGTAAAATTTTACATCGTTCGATTTGCCTTTATATTTCTTTTACATCCGGGAATACAACAATACATTTAAATTCTTGAAAATACTCAGAATTTGTTAAGAAATCTTCTAATTTTCCGTAGCTTCACTAGAGCTTGACAGTAAAATTTTCGTAAAAGTTTCGGCTATTCGCCACTTGTGGCAGTGTCGTCGCTCTGCACGGTCCCTAATACAAACGTCATTTATACGTCAGATTTAGTTCTCTAACTGAATAATGTAATGGGGGCGCTGTATGACATCAGATCAGTGGTATTCGTATTTCCCATTGAGGTAATAATACTATGTATTTCCCACCTATGCACAGAACAGATTTACTCCTAGCGGAGAAGAACATTGACTTAGTACAAAAAATTCTCGCGAATACTTCAACGCCATCTATTGGCTAGCCCCCATCAACTTCACGAACCCGCGAATTTTGAACGTATGTCAATTCATAGGGTTCTTATAGGGACCGTGCAGAGCGACGACACTGCCACAAGTGGCGAATAGCCGAAACTTTTACGAAAATTTTACTGTCAAGCTCTAGTGAAGCTACGGAAAATTAGAAGATTTCTTTACAAATTCTGAGTATTTTCAAGAATTGAAATGTATTGTTGTTCTAATACATACAAGAAATATAAAGGCAAATCGAACGATGTAAAATTTTACTATTTTTCTGCCAAAATATTCACATGGCTTTGCTTATTGAAAAACGAAAGAAATGGATAAAAGGCGGTAAAAATATACGTAAGTATTTAAAAAGTTCCATGAGTGTTATGTGTAGACTAGTAAAAACACTAAATTTTGTAGATTATAACCGTAAATTCATTTTTTATGAACACAATATGAACATAACCTATAACCATTGTTTTCTTTCAGTAAACATCCAAACTGGCTTCCATCTTAATTGATATACATACATAGGCACCGCTCATTTAATTGGCATAAAGTTGCATCAAAAGTAAGGATAATTTGGAGAAGTCCTGCCAGGAATTCAACACTGAGGATAGTATTGAACTTGAACCATCTTGTCAAAGTGTTGGTTCTCAAAAGGATGATTCTTCAAGTAAGAAAAAGATTAGTAGTGCAGTCTTTGTGTGTTATTTAAAGAATACATACCTAAATGGTGTTTACACTTATGAGATCCAGACTGAAATTAGTTAAAAATAGTGACAGACAAAAGTTGTGAAGATGGTATCGATCGAATCGCAGAAGGTTGAAATAAAAGCATTTATTTTAGTGAACTTGTTTTATTTTATTAATCCACAAGCATTTTCAGTAATTAATATAAGTATTTTTGCATAGCTTCATTATTTTATTGCAATATTTATCAAGTTTTTACTTTCTATGCTGATGGATGCTATTAATTACTTTTTCAGATATTTTCTTAGTTAACTAGATAGCTTTATACATTTTTATTCACTCTTCCATTCTTTGTTTACGGGTAGAAAGTAGAAACCCTTAATATTATATTTAATATTATAAAAATATACTTAATATTATAAATGCGAAAGTGTGTCTGTCTGTTAGCACTTCACGCCCAAACCGCTAAACCAATTTTGCTGAAATTTGGTATGGATTTACTTTGAGCCCGGGGAAAGGACATAGGATACTTTTTATCCCGGGAAAATGTACGGTTCTCGCGCGATAAATGATTTTTGGCGCAACGGAGTTGCGGGCGTCATCTAGTCTTAAACTTTAATATTTCGATCGCGGATTCTTGGAAATCTGTCGTTGTTCTCGCGGCCGCATGTGGCCACTTGGGAGTGTAAGTATTATATCATTTTATAGTGTAAAACATAAAAAAACACTCATAAACTATCCAGGGTCAAGGAGAATGCGAAGTCAAAGTCACTCACAAGTTACGTCTTTTACTCGCATCGTGGCGCTGCTGTCGAATTACGACGCCCTCTATAGTTTCTGCACGGTCCCTATAAGGATTTTATTTATAACTAAAATTGGGTTTAGTTTTACACTAGCAAGAAACTTGTAGCAAATTAAGTTTCTTACTAATGTAAAACTAAGTTACAATAAAAACAACATATAAAATGAAAGTCATTTATTTTCAAATATAAGATACCTATATACACAGTTTCTTTAATATTTTGTTCTTATTTCTTAATATGTACCTGTAGACTCAAGGTGAATTTAAGCTTCTAAAGTTCTAACAGTGATTAGGGTTAAGACATTGGCGATTCACTAAGTAGCCAGTTTTAAAAAAAGAAGGAGAAGAAGATTAAAGAAGGAGAAGAAGAAAAATAGGTTATAAATTTATGGATTCGGAATCCTGAATATTATGCTATGTCCTTTCCCGGGACTCAAAAGCATCTCCATACCAAATTATTGGTCTTACCCCTTTCAGTATTAAAACCTTATTTACACGAATTTATAACTTAAATGTTCACATCAAATGCAAAGTCACTATCACACAATTTTCACAGCACTAAAGCACGGAGAGAAGCACAAAACACGGAGGAAACGAATCCTAACTCAATGTTAATTGGCGAGCACAGTTTAGTTATTGAAATAATTACAAAAGAACGGAATTACAACAAAAAGCAAAGTCAATGGCAGACATTTTCCTTGTGACAAAATTACACAGAATATTCTACTATACTACGTACTCATTGGGGTGCCCCGTTGAAAAAATTATGATTTTTAAAATATTTTTACATTGGCATCCCAGGTCTGGCCCCCGTTTCATGATTGGCTATAGTAGGGAGCTGACCACCCCTGCACCTATGTCTTTGGGTGAAAATTGAAATTCAGAAATTGAAGTTGTGGAAAACAATAATAAATATTAATTAAAATATTATCTTTGTTTAAAAATAAATATGGAAGGTGTATTGTGGAAATGGACAAATTATTGGAACGGTAATATTTGATGCACACAGGGGGTAATAAAAATACTAAGTAAAATAATTAAATCTTGATTATTTTACAGGTTGGCAAACGCGTTGGTTTATTTTAGAAAACGGTGTACTATCGTACTATAAATCACAGGAAGAAGTAAATCAAGGATGCAAGGGCTCTGTAAAAGTATCGGTCTGCCAAATAAACGGTAAGTTTCTGAATCTAATCTACTATAATATTACCTTACTTTCACCATGCCAGAATGAATTGAAGCAGCTGTTGAGAAAGGTATTCTTGCCATTTATCCATGAACTTCTATGGAATACTAATAATAAGCAATTTAAGATACTTAATCATATACATAATTAAAATGTATAGAATTAAATTTCTTATTCTATTCTCACATCAGTTGAACACATTAAAATGAATTAATAATTTCTAAGTAAAAATACTTAGTTAAATTATCATCAATATTTTTTCAGTAAACAACATTGATCCTACCAGGCTGGATCTAGTGATTCCGGGGCAACAACATTTATATTTGAGAGCTCCTTCACCCCAAGACCGACAAAAGTGGCTGGTGGCTTTAGGAAGTGCCAAGGCATGTGTGGAATCAATGGTGGAATCCAAAGGTTATTACAACTTATTTAGCCTGGTATTGTGCCATAAAGGAGTTGCAGTTATTAGTTATTACTTCTATTACTAATACTAATATTCTGTCAATCAGATTGATGAAAAATTGACCGTATAACCTCTGCCTACACAATTTTAATTTAATTTTTAAGAACAATAAAAATTAAGTTAGAAAAGAACATTATAAATTATTCAAGTGCAAAAACTCTAGCCATTAATATTTTTTTGTTTTTCTATTACAGTAATGAATAATGAAGATACCCTAAATCACAAAAAATCAGAATTACATTTGTATTGTGATTTGTTAATGCAACAAGTGCATGCTGTGAAAAGTGCCGCCACTGCAGAGGGATGCCCAAAAGTACAGGTAATAATTACTTTTATTAGTTCCTGTAGGCTTAGCCATAGTCAAAATTTTAGACTATTCTATACAGACATATTGAGTAATTTTGCTAAAATGTGACCATATTTCTATTGATAGACTTACTTTGTCAAACCTTCATAGAAAGAAACCCTTTCTATTGTGGCATGTGTCCTGAACAAAATAACAATTTTAAAATAATAATAGTACTCAGAGAATACCAACAAATGTAAAAGAATAGCATGCCACGCATGCAGTACGACATGACCAATCTGGCCCATATTCACGTCAGAAACTTTTTCTTATGTAAAGGTCAAAGCAAGCCACATAATATATGTGGCTTGCTTTATGTATTAGGATACTAACATTGTTTATTTTGTTTTCAGAAAATGGAAGATGAATCCAGCCTTCTAAAGGCAACTTGTGATACATTTATAAGAACTCTTGAAGACATCATGAAACTGACAAATAGTCCTGGAAACAGCACTCCATTCGAGATGCCAATAGCTAATATACCAGCAACTAAAAATAATAACATAAAAAGCAACAAAACCTTAACAAGGTCTCTATCACAAGAAAATAGATGAGTTTATTTAAAATATTTTTTTAAGAAACAGATGTAAATTTTTGTTGTTTATCTTTTGTATTGTGAACTGATAAATACTTTACCGATTTAGTTGAAATTACATAATCGTTTGTACTTATGATATAAATTGTAATAACCATGTAAAATGAAAGCTATATTTAAAAAGGGCCTGTTTCACCACTTTTTGTTATGTGCCGGATACGCTATCCACCACATAACTTGACAGATAGACTATAGAGTATGGAGAATCTGTCAAATAACTTGTGTTGTGGATAGCCTATCCGGGAGGTGGTGAAAAAGGCCCTAAAAATGTAACCATTTCAGAAAATTTATTGCCAATGTACTTACGAGACTTTTATTATTGTTATTTCTGTGATAATATTAATTTATAATGAATCTACTATATTATTGCATAATTCGGCTTCGGCTCTTACTCACTTCGGCAGTACATAATATACTAAAATTGGAACGATACAGAGATTAGCATGGCCTCTGCGCAAAGATGACACGCAAAATCATGAAGCATTCCACATTTTTGTATTCCCTCTTAAAAGGCCGGCAACGCACCTGCAGCTCTTCTGATGTTGCGAGTGTCCATGGGCGACGGTAGTTGCTTACCATCAGGTGACCCATTTGCTTGTGTTATTTAAAAAAAAAATTGTTAATCTGTGGTATTTTTTTTTCAATTAATGGATCTGTAAACAATTCATTATGAACAATACCTATATTTTATGTTTGAAAAATATACATTCCAATAACTATGGATTTATATTTACTTATAAGGTTTTCATAAATAAAATGGTAGATGAAAAATAATACTAGCTTTTATTTTATAACAGCCAAGTAGATTACTATTACCATATTGGTTCGCCAAATCTTAGAACAGTTTTTTCTTGAGTATCCAATTCCATACCAACTTTCTTTCTCATATAAAATATAGTGCAATCTCTGTTAGTGCATAAAACTTCCTCATGTAAGCTTCCCTGGCATCTTTGACACTCAGTCCAAAGCCTAGAAAATTTGTCCTGCAGATGTCTCAACTTAAATATCTCTGTTATATACAATTGGCCTTCCTTATCCAAGCAATGAGTACACAATGCTTTTGTAGTATCATTAGGCATAACAGTTTTGCAACCAATACATTTTTCTTTCTTTTTGGTGAAAGCAGCTAGAGCGCCAACTTTCGACGTCACCATTGCTTTTGTCCTAGTATGTTCCCCTTTGAGCAACAAAGATTCAGCCTTGTCACCGAGTATTGGTTCAAAAATTCTAAGTAGTGGTTTGGATAGTTGATTTTCTAAGTAATAATTGAAATCTATTGGAATACTATTCTCTAACACATAGATAGGATCTTCTGCCTTCATATAAGCTGGTGTGTTTTTAGCAGCACAAGTTAATACATAGGGTACTCTATCACCAAGTTTTGGAGCTGTGCCGGCATCTCGTTTTTTCATCCTTTTTGCCAATTCAACATGAGCTTGTTTAGCAGCATAGTCATTTTTGGTGAGCTCTTTAGTTACCACAAGCTGAGAAATGTCAATGCGATTGCATAATAAGTCTGATATTATTTGTTTTGCATAATTTACTGCACCCTCTGGATCTCTATCAATCAATAGCTTTTGAAGACATGTGCTCATCATGTTTGAAACAAGTGGACAGTTGTCTCTTCTAACAGTTTCTATTCCTTTACAATCCATTTTATCATATTTGTCTGGTTTCGTAAAATATAACCCAGCATATCTCTTTTTATTAATTAAAAGGTATGGATAATACACTTTTTCGAATTCTAGTTTAATTGGCTTGACAAATTTGGATGTTACAAAATCTGCTGCTTCTTTTCCTAATTCCATACTTTCCTCTAGAGTTTTTACTCCAAACTTTACCATAACAGAGTCTGTGTCTCCATATATAACAACAGCATCTTCTTTGTAACCATTTGCTTTTGTGTATTTCTTTTCTACTTCAGATTTGGTAAATTCAATCATAGTTCTACCATAGGCAGTTACACTTCCAGATATTTCTAAACATGGTAATTTGCCTACTTGTGCTCCTGTAAAACCATATACAGAGTTAGCACTTATTTTGAGAGCTAACTGACGACCATCCAAGACAGATCTTTTAAATGGATCCTTCTCATTTTTTAAATCTGCTTTAGCTTGTTTTCTTGCAGAAAGCAAAGATTCTAAAATTTCTGGAAGAAGACCTTTCCTTACATTACATTTAACAAACACATTTTTAGTGGGAGTGGTAGTTAAATCTTCTGGATTAACTTTAATATCTTTATGCATATTTGGGTGCACAAGGGTAGTATAGCATAGATTATGTGCCATCATTATACTAGGATACAGGGAAGCAAAATCTAGTGTTGATATTGGGTCAGCATAGTATCCTCTTTTTGGCTCGATAACTGTAGCTCCCTCAAACTGGTCATCGGAACCTTGGCCTTGATATGCCGGCATTAAATATCCAGCATCCTTTGCTTTACGAAGCAGTTGACTGACAACTTTAATTTGCTGTCCTCTTGTTAATAAGCACAGTAAAGGTACTCCAGTTACTCTTGCCATTTCCATGTAGTTAATAATGCACATTAATTTGTTAAGCAACTTTAATGGCAAATATGCATCTTTTAAACAGTACATGGCTAATCTTCTCCTGGTTTGTTCATTTTCATTTTGCAAGTCACTTATTATGCTATGATGAACATCCTCCTTTTGTTCTTGAAGAAAATGATAACTCACCGCATTTAAAGTGTAGGATCTAAGTTTATATTCCCTGACTAGTACAAGTAGTAAGTCAAATGGAACTCTACCTTCAAAGTTTATGCTCTTGTTTTCTCTGCGTCCCATTTGTTTAGATTGTAAAACTGAATCTTTAATAACTGATCTTATATTTCTAATTCTACTTAGGAAATCAAAATTATCAACTTTTAAATGCTTAGCACGGTTTATCAAATAGGGCCAGTCAAAATTACTAATATTGTAACCAGTTATAATATCCGGATCCAACTCTCTGAAAAAATCTGACCACTTAGAAAGCATCTCCGATTCAGACTGGAAGCTCAAAACTTGAGAGCCAACAATTGGTGCACAGGTATTTAAAGTAAAAACATTTCTCAAATAGGGTTCTGTTTCTCCCTGTCTTATAACCATAGAAGCAATTTGAATTACTGGATCTTTGTCTGGTTCAGGAAATACTCCTTTTCTACCAGCACATTCAATATCAAAACTCAATATTCTAAAAGGTGCCACTTTCAACCACTCTCCCTCAGGTTGATGAGCAATAAAGTTGTTCCATGCAACATCAACTTCAATTTGACACCTTGACTCAGGTTTTACGGAGCTATTCTTTGATCTCAACAACCATTTTCCGGCTGGCAATTCTATCCAGCTACATCCAACAACAGAGGTATCAACCATGAACCGAATATCATAATCAATATTGGTTTCATAAAAAGTAGGGTCCATTAAGCCAAATGATGTAGGTTGCTTATCAATAAGACGTTTAGCAGGAGCAATTAATTTTGGTAACGCTACTGAAATTCTAGCAAATGTAATCTCAGTGTCACCCTTGTAGTACATAATGGACTTTGCTTTGACTAGTCTTATCTCTAATACAGTTTCTTTGATGTTATCTTTGTTAGAACGCAAATCGTCTAAGATTGCTGCGTTTAGCTTTGATTTCAAATTAAAACATGAAGTTTCAGTAAAATCAGAGGGCACAGTAACGTAAAAATATGGTGTGAAACCATGAACATGACAACATACGGAATTTCCATCCATAGTGACTCCATACATTCGCATAATAGGAACAGGCCCAATCTGTGAACCAGGCATGCCTTGAAATGGTTGTCCATTATAGTGGTCGATATCTAGCTGCTGAAAAGCTAGCGAAGTTGTTTTCGGATTCATTTCAGGCGGATTGGGTCGCGACCATTTTACATCTGTCGTTTGATTGTCAGGTCCTTCACCGAAAACTTCAGGCGAATCAAATTCACAATATTCCATACTTGCAAGTTGTTCTTCAAAACTGCTCGGCATTTCATTTTCATCGTCATCGTCGTTGGATTTGAACCTTTTGGGCGGCGGACCCTTATATTGGTTTTTATTATTCATTTTTAGCTATTTATTGCAGCCGTTTTAACTTTATTTAGATAAAAGAGAAACTTTCGCGCCAAAAAGTTATTGAGATATTAAACACTGTCTTGGGAAAGCAGATACTAGATTACTCTCATTCCACGGGCAAACCAAATTAGGCCTGCAATTAGTTGCACCTAAAACAAGTTTAACTTTGTTTTTCAATGAATTTATTCCAAAATAGTTTAAAATTTGTAGCACCTTTTCATTATTTTGACTTTTGAGTTTCCCACTTTGACGTTTGACATTGACTTTGACGTCATACCGTGGGCATTTTATTTGTGACATTTAGTTTTTTTCTTCGTAGTAAAAAATAAGCCAAAGCTGCTTGGCAATACTACCTTGGTTTTTTTATGAAATAAGGGGGCAAACGAGAAAACGGATCATCTGATGGAAAGCAACTACCGTCGCCCATGGATATTCGCAACATCAGAAGAGCTGCAGGTGCGTTGCAGGCCTTACCAGAGGGTATAATATAATCTAATCTCTTCTTGAAAGTTTACAGGTCGTATAAGTATATATTGGTATGAGATTTTTAATTTTAAAATGGACGTACTTAATTTAAAAATACTTAAGGCCTTTTTAGTTATATTATACACGAGCTTTTGTATGCGGCTTCGCTCGCGTTAAGAAGTATTATTATATGAAAACTTTTATCCCCTATATAACCCCTTGGGGTGGAATTTATCAAATTCCTTTCTTAGCGGATGCCTACGTCACAACATCTACCTGCATGCCAAATTTCAGCCCGATGCGTCCAGTGGTTTGTGCTGTGCGTTGATAGATCACCATGTCAGTCAGTCACCTTTGAGTTTTATATTTAAACGAGCTTTTTCGAGCGTAGTATTATTATAATATGAAAACTTTCATCCTCTATTTTAACCACTTGGGGTTGCAAATTCCTTTCTTCTTGGAAGTTGGGTTGGGGTTGGAATTTTTAACCCGTCGATCGTGGAAAAACGAGACACAATAGCTTATATTTTGTTATCGCGGTTGCATGCGACCGCTCGGGGCTTGATGAATGCCCACTTGTGCAGATCTGAGTTAAATCTATATCGTGTGACCAATGGATCGACGCGCAATGCGCAGCTCTATCCAATGGCATTAAAATGTAAAAACCGCCAATTTTCGACTTGAGCGGTGTTGTTAGCTAAGGGACGTCAGGACTCTTGCGACCTAGGTACGCAACAAATAAATAGGATTTTGTGTAGGTACATAATTTTCTATAAACCCAAACATTTCTAATACAGAATAAAATAACTGAAATGAAAACAAAACAAACAAGATGATAATTATTATTATATTGCATTCCAATCCATTCAAATATTATGGTGTACTAGGTACCTAAATATTATCTTTATGTAAGTACTCGGGTACTATAATCTTTGTCTCACACAGCTTCTAAGAATCAATAAATTGAATAAACTCATTCATTATTGCAGGCAAACATAATAAAAGTGGTCGCACAAGCGTCTCGCTGTGTTTACGCATTTACGACCAGCTGCACTTCGCTATCTTTATTGGTCACATTCACCAGATAAAGAATAAAAGTAACCATTGACCCCGTCGCCCGTCGGTAACACCACACGTCTTAGTGTTGGGCAGAGGCCAATTAGGATTACAGTTATGAATACTTATGCCCGTGGGAAAGTAATGATACATCTGCTATGTATAAGTACTTAGCCTTAAAACACATACCTACCCCTTAGTAGGTACTAATGAAGATATTCATACGGTGTATCAACACGGTCTTGACTCTTGTCTGGCATATTATTGGAAACCACGACAGATAAAGCAAATAGACCTATAATATTGATTATAGTTTTATGGTTTTACGGTGCGTATTTTTTATTAAGTAGTACGGAGTATGTACCTATGAGTTTTAGGTTTATTAAGTGTCCCTATGTAGCATGTATGTTCGGACCAGACCGAACTATTAGTGTGAGCATGGAGTAAACCACGTGGAAACTGGAAGCCAGAATGAACACACTAATAATTATTATCAGCAAAAAGTAGATATTTTAATGTTACCTAGTAAGTACATAATTAATTATTATGCAACAGCGGAGTGCAAATATAAATTTATTATTACATCAAAATTAGATAAAGTCTAAAAATATCTGCTCCATATTTTGTTTGACCTTCAGTGGAACGGAAATAGATGAAGTTATAACTTGGACTATGGCATCAATTCATTATTAGTTTGTTTGTCTGTCTATAAGTGTCAACCTGTTGAGTAAGTAGACACTTTTACAACTCAATCGAAGTAAATTTTGACGTCTCTGTTGTTAGCGAGGTGACTAGGTTGCAGGTTTAAATTCCGCCGTGGTTACAAAAAAATAACAAACCCAACTGCTTTTTAGGTAGGGCCGGTAAGTGCGAAAACATACAGTTACAGACATACAGCAGTTTCGGCGTAGGTACGCCGTACAGCTGGAAGGTAAAAAGTAGGGGGTTATTCTGCGAAACCGCGCCAGCGCGCTGGTGCTATGGTCCTATATTTACCAATCCTAAAAAAAGAACGTAATATTATATTATGCGGTTGAATAAATTGAATAGTGTGGCGGTACCCACATTCGCCTAACATTCCTGCATCGCGCTATCGAAGTTTTCTGAGCGCGTCAGTATATATACGACAGCTGAAAAGTATCACGAGGGCTCCGGCCTGACCGAGCATACCACCTCGCTCGGTCGGAAGATCTTCCTTTGGGCCTCCACGCATTATCCCACAATAGAAAAGAAAAAAAAATTGGAAGATTAAAAAGTCGGTTAAAAACATTTTAACCGACTTTTTAATAAAAAGTGCACAACTCCGCTAAATAAGTTTTCACTTCAAGAATATTTTGTGACCTTTTGAGTCCCGAGAAGGATACGATAGACATAGGATAACGATATGATGTGTTAATCACAAATCGAAAATCCGTTGAACTTATCAACAGATCAAAAACGCGAAGCTCGCAGAAAGCATGGAGTGGGTGATAAATACCACCTGAGTAGTTGACAGGATATGACGTAGATATTGTAATGTGCATACTATCTTATCTATGGAATGCATCCCAACACGATGGATAGCCACTTGCCTCACAACTCACAAGTCAACAAAGACTCGATTGGTTTTGAATACTGTGGCACGTCATCGGCATATTTTTTATAGTTAAATCCTAAAGACGTGGTATCTAATATTATATATGTTAAAGGAAATTTAACAATCCAGCCAATAAACTAGGTTCAATTACCTGGCACCTACTTATACATTTTGGTATTTGAATTTAAATGTACTTAAAAATATATTAAGTAAACAAAATAAAAACAAATAAGTCGTATGAACATATTTAAATATGTTAAGCAACGTATAGTATCAAAAAAACTATATTACTAATTTCGATTATCGCACGGTTACCATTTTGCCGAAATAAAAACTTTCCTAAGTCCTTCTGGGATCCAAAGTTTCTGTACTTATATCAAAATTTATCAAAATCCGTTGTGCGGCAAGCAAGAAGTTAGAAGAGAATAGACACTTCGTATTAGGTATAATGGGAATTGTAGAACTAAAGATTTTTACGCAAATTCTTTAAGTATTAATTATTATTCACTAGATAACTCCCGCAACTCCGTTGCGCCAAAATTCGTTCATCGCGCGGAAACCGTACATTTTTCCGGGATAAAAAGTATCCTATGTCCTTTCCCGGAACTCAAAGTATCTCTATATCAAATTTCAACAAAATCGGTCCAGTGATTTTTGAATAAATAGGTAACATACAGACAGACACACTTTCGCATTAATAATATTAGTATGGATAGCTGACAGTTTTAATTAAAACATTCGATTAGATACGGGCTGGTGCATCAATATGCAAAATATGCTCTGGCGCCATTTGAAATTACTTTGATTTAGCTCATTAGTCGTACATGTGCTGATCGTAGATGCATCATAATAATATGGAGATAGGCGGCTACTCTACCAGGAAAAATGTGACGCAAAATAACTTGCGGCAACTTTACTTCCTTCATTAGCAGAAAACTTGTCGCACTAACTGATCTGATTAAATAAAGTGTAATGTAAAATTACAAATCTGTAATGGATTTTCTGTGTGAAACACTTGTATTTAATAAGTAATTAAAAAAACCGGCCAAGTGCGTGTCGGGCCACGCGCAATGTAGGGTTCCGTAGCACCGCTAGTTTTTGAAAATTTTTGTATGGTCAGTGAATGTACATTTATAACATGTTTTACACTACTAATAACAACATCAAAGGAATTTGAACGAAAAGTTCCTTTATACTTCGCCAAATACATTTTTTTTAGTTGATCGACTACTACTTAATAACTTACGAAGTCAACTTAGCCGTGATAGTTTTCCTTTTAAATTCAGCATATTTCCTTCTCCCGTGAATTTTTTCACATTTCCAGAAGCAACTGTTTAGCTGGTAGAAGCGGGGGACACTGGACTCTAACGATTTTTTCCACTTTAAAACTTAATATTTCACAAATGGATCCCTAAACCGGAAAATTATCTATGAATACTCATATTATTTTAAAAAAACCTATCCAACGACACACCACACGATGGGGTGGGCGCGAAAAAAAAATTCATCCCCGCTTGATGTGTAGGGGAGGTACCATAAAAAAATATTTTTTAAATATTTTATGTACCATTTTGTCGGCATTATTATTATGTATATTCATGCCAAATTACAGCTTTGTAGGTCCTATAGTCTCTGAGCAAAACCGCGGACGGACAGACAGACAGACAGACGGACAGACGGACGGACAGACCGAAACTATAAGGGTTCCTTGTTGACTACGGAACCCTAAAAATGGTAAAAAATATGATAACATTTAAATAATATTTTACATTTCATTTCTAAATTCAAGGCTGAGTTATGAGTACTTACAGTAAAATACGCCGAAATTTACACGAAAGTTGCTTCGTAGCTGGTGCTACGCAGTACTTTTTGACCGACTTCCAAAAAGGAGGAGGTAATTTATGTTCGTCTGTGGATATTTTTTTTGAATGTTCAACGATTACTTCGCCGTTTGTGAACCGATTTTGTCAATTTTTCTTTTGTTGTATAAGGTTTTATCCCAATTTGGTGCCATGTTCACAAAAGTGTCGACCTGATGATGGGATCCAAGAGTAATTTACACATTACAGTGTACCTGGTTATTATTGTATTATTTCCTATATTGTCCACTATAAAATTAATGTAGTAACTAGTACTCGATGCCCATAACGAGACATAAACAAGCTATTATTACAGCTGTATACAATGGATTGTTTTCTGCGGAGCTCCGCATAATATAAGGTGATTAGATCTTTACTCTTTAGTCCTTACTAATAATTCTATGAATTTTGTATTCCACAAGATAACTTGGCAGAGAGGAAACAATGCATTGACACTGTACTCTGTAGTTGGTTAAAATGAGACTTATAATAATAATAATTATTATTATGATTATTTATGAATAATACCAAGCTAAATGCAGTTTCTTAAGACTGTTAGGTAGAGATCTGGGTAGAGACATTCGAACTATTTCACGCACGTTTGATTATTATATGTATACTTAAGTAAAATAAGATAATGTTGTTTGCCATAAATAATTTAATTAAATGCTATTTATATACCACTATCACAAAGATAACTTAGGTTCACTCTTAGCAGGTTAAGATGTTGTTAACTGCCGCACTCGAGAGACGTGTAACGTCAAACGTGACTACTCAATTGTACTTAATTAAATGAAGATTTTTA
Organism: Plebejus argus; assembly: GCA_905404155.3. Taxonomy (NCBI): domain Eukaryota; kingdom Metazoa; phylum Arthropoda; class Insecta; order Lepidoptera; family Lycaenidae; genus Plebejus; species Plebejus argus. The sequence continues at coordinate 10,282,351 of FR989938.1, read as the reverse complement.
GATTCGAATCGCCGATGAAAATGTATGGAATTATATGATAAGCGTTAAATGGAATTATATTATAATAAGCGTTCGTTAATATGACGTAGACGTTCGACTCGTCTTATGTCAATTCCATACATTTTGATCGGCGATTCTATAACGAAGCGATAACGAAAAAGTTTCGGCTATAGGCCCAAGTCTTTTAATAATTAGCATGTCGTCAATAAATAAATAGGGGAGTAACAATTGAAAACATGGAAGTGAAGCTCAGCTACCAAAAACTGACTGTATCATGTCATCATCACAGAGGTAGCGTACAGTCGACCGTGTGGTATTTTCCACTTGATTTCAAATTAAAATACTACGTCTTATTATGTTTTATTAAGACTTTTATAAAAAAAAATTAAAACGACTATAACAGCTTCCCTGCACAAGATACAGAGTTACGCCCATACAAAAAAATATGAAAGTGTTACAACACATGGGACGAAACCGCCCATTCGCCTTTAAGAAACTTATATTATTATCTAAATATAATATTATATAACTCAAAGGTGACCGACTGACTGACATAGTGATCTATAAACGCACAGCCCAAACCAAACCACTGGACGGGCTGATCGGGCTGAAATTTGGCATGCAGGTAGATGTTATGACGCGACGTAGGCATCCGCTAAGAAAGGATTTTGATCAATTCTCCCCCAAGGGGATAAAATAGGGGATGAAATTTTGAATGAAACTTTGTCAATTTTAAACCTATCGAGCTGAGACTTTGATACCTTATCTATACATACAATAAAATCGTAGGAAAGTCAATTCTGTACATTGAATATTTTTGAGAAATAATACTTGGGACGTGATCTACAATCGATATGGAAGCCAAAAATATAGTTTTTAGAATTTTTGTCTGTTTGTCGGTTTGTCTGTTTGTCTGTATGTATGTCCGGGATAAACTCAGAAAGTACTGAATGGATTTACTTCAAATTTTGCACGAATATTATATAGAGGTCGGGTCAACACATAGGCTATATATTATGACGATATCACCTAGGGCGGGGGGAGGGGCTCAAGTTTCAATGTTTTTAGTTTTTTGCTCATATCGCTAAAACGGTGCGTTGTAGAGAAAAAATGTCCAGTACGTACGTACAAATTTCTCCTTCACACTTTGTATCTATCTTCACTCCTTGCCATGCTATGAGCTTTTGTCTATCTTTTCTATACAAATTTCGAGTGTCGTTTGATTAACATGCTGGGAGCTTCTTGGGGGGGGGGGCTTCGCCCCCCTTAACCCCCCCCCCCACCTCCCCAAATTTTGCTTCAAACAAAGCGGTGTTGTGGCGTTATACATCTTTTTTAAGAACAAAGTTAAAAACTAAACTACACATACGGTTTTCCAGTGTCGTTTGTTTTGGGGGGGCTGCGCCCCCCCAAACCCCCCCCCCCCCTTATTCCTCATGAAACTTTTGTTCATAATTAAAAGGTATCGTGGAGTTTGTATTGCGTCTTAATTATACTTTGTAGGAACAAACTAAGTCATCTATACATATTGTAATAAAATCGTAAGAAAGTCAACATTGAATATTTTTGAAAAATAATACTTGGGACGTGATCTACTATACTAACGCGGACGAAGTCGCGGGTAACAGCTAGTAATTAATAATAATATGTACTTCTTAACGCTAGTGAAGCCGCGGACAAAAGCTAGTTCTTAAATAAAGTTGTAAGGTACCTAACTTGAAATAACATGTTATTACAAATCTACATTGTAAAACATCAAATGAACAAGATAACCTATATTGTAATGAAGTGTTATTTAAAAAATTATCATTCGATTAATGAATGGACATGAATGAAGACACAAATTGGAATGATACCCAGCAAATTACAAAAGATAATATCTGACTTGACCTCTGCCTGGTATTTAGTTCATACGATAGCACTCTTGCCACAAAGTGAATTTCAGTTCCTTTGTGGTGAGAGCGCCGACTCAAGTTTTATCCATCTTCGAGGTGGAGGAGTTCTGGCCCGCCGGTGTAGTTTACCGGAGGTTTCCAGGGAGGCTCCCGAACGAAGCGCGCATCACGTCGCCGAAAGAGACTTTACGTGATAAAGTGTAGTGTGATTGTGTGTCTGAATGTGAGAATAATAATATTATTATAATATTATATTAGGATAAAATTGTTCGGCGTGCATCCGTTGTCTGATTGCCCATAACACAAGTTTTTAGGGAGGGTTTCAATGAAGCCAACCACTGTCACCGAAACCGGTGTGGGAGTTATTTTATAGGAATTTGTTGGCTATTAAAATTTAAATTACACACCATTTATTGTACCTACCTATCATTTATTATCAAAAATTTGTCGGCGTAAATATGAAACGAGTGATGGAGGATAGTCAAATAACTTCTTTAAACTAACTCAAGGAGACGTGTCTGTAATATTATATTAAGTACTGATAATATAAAGAGGATAGGTTTATATCTTTGTTTTTTGAATTGACAAAATGTATATTAATATATAAAATGTATTATAATGTAAAAGTTTTTTGTTGCGACCCATGAATGGGAGAGACCACGAGCTTCTATCTCTTCCATCGATCATCAGGCAATCAGCATTCAGCAGGTCTCCCGGTTTATTCTCTCTTTATCTCTATACTAATATTGTAAATGCCAAAGTGTGTATGTCTATCTACCTGTAACCTCTTCACACCCAAACCGCTTAACCAATTTTGCTTAAATTCAGTATATAATATGTAGATAATTTGAGTCCCGGGAAAGGACTTGGGATACTTTTTATTCAGGAAAAATGTACGGTTCCTGCGGGAGAATCAATTTTGGCGCAACGGAGTTGCGGGTGTCTCTAGTAATAATTAAAACGTGAGTTTTTACAAATGTCTGGGTTCATCGACCCCGTGGCCTTAGCGCAGGCGGATCTAAGGAAGTGTTGGCCGCATGAATGGCTGTTATCGTCGTGTAGTGACAAAAACTCTATATCTAGTCAACTTTGGCCTTCGTATCGTATAACAAATAAGTAATTATTTTATTAACGAACTCGAATAGCTAAAGGGCGGTTTGCTTAATATATTATAAGACGAAGAGGAAACTATCCTAGCTCAAAGCTAGTACCTAGTAATCAGTTTATTATATTTGCTGTTCGTCTGAAATTACTATATTATGTAAATGCCAAATAGGATTTTCTTAGTAAGAATTCTTAAAGTTTCAATAATTAGGGGTTTTACCTTAGTTAAAAATGTAGTTTAATATATACCGTGGGAGAGCCATGCTTCGGCACGAATGGGCCGGCTCGACCGGAGAAATACCACGGGCTCACAAAAAACCGGCGTGAAACCTAGCACTTGTGCTATGTTTCGCCGAGTGAGTGAGTTTACCGGAGGCCCAATCCTCTACCGTTTTCCCTTCCCTACCCTCCCTTATTTCCTTCCCTACCCTCCCCTATTCCCTTCCCTACCATACCCTACCCTATAACCTCGTAAAAGGCCGTCAACGCACCTGCAGCTCTTCTGATGCTGCGAGTGTCCATGGGCGACGAAAGTTGCTTTCCATTAGGTGTCCCGTTTGCTCGTTTGCCCCCTTTTTTCATAAAAAAATAGCTTTTCCCAGCTTCGCCAGTCTTCTCCTCTACTCATCAGTCATCATCATTGCTACTAACCATCTACAGCTACTCATCATAGATTTCAGATGATTTAATGTAGAGGCACAGAATAGATAATAGCACAAGTAGTAGACGTTTACTAGTAGTAGTACCATCGAGGAAATTGATTCCTAGTATTTCTTAGGCAGTTGACAGACCAAAATCATTTGGTCGGATCCATAAAGTATATATACCTAGCGGAATTAACTTTATGGTCGGATCATGCCAATTCAATGTTAGTTAATTGTGATTTGTCGGCTGGGTTTGACGTAACGCAACCAAATTACGTAGTTCTCCTATCTGCCTAGGAGTCAACTTCTTTGTTAGTACATATAATGCAAAATAATATATATTTCATACTATTATTTTAAATCTTGTCCCAAAACAAAGTTAAAACTGGGTAGGTACAGTTTTATCAACGACGCGACAAACTGCATACAAAATGAGTAGAGTTTACGACCAGATTCGTGGATATACCTGGGCTGAAGCCGATAGGATCTAGGAGACGTAACATCTGATACCTTTGTACTGAAACCGTCTTATCAGTATTCGGTTACGGTTACATAAATAATAATAAATTGTTTTGTCAGAAAAACCGCTTTTACATAAGTCTAGATAATTATCTTCCATATTAAGTTCACCTCAATCTCCAATTTTGAAAAGCTATTTCAAAATTTTACCCCTAACTCCTAAGTTATGGTATAAATATTTGGCAGGGCCGCAGGTATACTATTTAGCTAGCTTATATCTATAAAGTAGAAAGTCAATAAGACGTTCAAAAATACTGTAAATATTTAAACGCACGACAAAGGTACGAAATCAGAATTAATTGAAATACAAAGGCGTGGATTGGAGATGATAAATTCTTTTGGATTAATTAATTTGTAAAACTCTAAAGGCGGAGTCAACCGTGTTATTTGCAATAAATCGTATTGTCAAATTTTAATTACTTTTTGATTTTGACGTATTTTCGTGGGAGTGCTAACTGCGATGAAATAATGAATGCTTAAAACTTTATATAGCTTAAAATGTAGAGTAAACAAAAAACTAAGCTAGAATAGGAATAATTAGGATACAGAACATTTCCTAGTAGAACTGTTAAGTTGCCGCGAGATTATTAAGTTTTTTAGGCAACTTTCAAAAGAGTAGGAGGTTATTCTAAGTTAAAAACAGAGTGACAAATGCAGGCCTATTGTAGAAAGAAGAGAATAGGCAGACAAGAGAGAAGAGACAGAACCTTTTTACTTGCAAAACTACAGGCTTGGACTAATTAGTCAGGTCCTGACTAATTAGTCTAGTAGTAGGAGGGAATTCTCTACTTTGAGAGAATTTACCATAAAAGAAGGCATTCTTAGGCAAATGGCGGACCTACGTCATTTGGTCGGGTTATATAAATTCAATGTTAGTCATGATATGCCGGCTGGTTTAATATTATGGCGCTATATTGAAAATAACGTCCTTTTTGAAGTAATACTATAGGACGCTCAGAAATGTTACAAATCTGGTAATGAGATATACATATTATCTTCATAGCCTTATCTAGGTTTGAGAAGAACCAGAAACACGATTAATGTATTTTGCCTCGATACATTTCTCGATCGAAATGACCTCTTAGAAATACGAAATTTGAAGATTACATTTAAACGAGAATAGATGGATTGTAGGAAATTAGTCTAATTAATAGACACCTTTGCAACCCAAAATCGTAGAGAAGCATTTTGCTTAAATGCTCCTAGTTATTGTTTAAATAAACAAAATTACGTTTTTTCGCATCGGCCGAGCGAGCCGATAGCTTCTGACCGCAGCGTATTTACGACTTTATAATCATACAAATTAAGTATAAAATGACCCTTGCGGTAAAATTACTTTCAATATAGCGTCTAATAACCAAATTAGTAGGTCCGTCATCTGCCTATGAATCAATTTCTTCGATTGTACACAACTCATGCCGCGCGAACCTTTTTAGTTTTTACCGACTTTCAAAAAAGGATCAGTTGACTCAGTTAAAATTAGAATGTTGTATATCAGATAATGACAATAGGAGCTGTGTGTAGTGAGATAAGCGATAATGACCGTGCGTGGGCCGCGTGCGTCAATTTGCTTAGCTATCGTCTCCCTAACCATCGATGACGTCATAATTCCCATTCACTTCTGCGTTAAATGTTAACAGGGCTTTCGGATTAAATGGATAATTCTCGTTTTACTTTATCAAGTCAAAGTGCACCACAGCGGTATTGTATGATTCTTTCAACTAGCAAATAAAATATGGCTCTTACTCTGTTCATGCCACATTTTAATCCTTTTATCATGCCACACCTTAATGCTTACCAGAAGCTGGACAGATGATAATGAGCTGATGAAGTATGAATGCACTAAATGCCACCGACTCGAGTAGGCGCTTTCCACATTCTTCGGAACATTGTGTCACCAGTTGTTCTGAATAGTTGATTGATTTGCTCGAAACCGTATAGCAATGGACTGAGCAAGTACGAAATTTACTGATTGAAAATGATTATCTCTGTATTGTAGGTCTGTACTCTGTAGTAATGAAGGGACCTGCAAGAAATTCCGTCTCCCGCGTGGACCAATCGAGTCAAAGACGCGCTTGTTTTTTTATCTCTTGCCTCACTTTCTAGCGCTATATTGCCTCCTGTCTTTCTTGGTAAGTTAAGGAGATACTCCAAGGTCAAGAAAAATGAAAAAAAAAGTACTCGTAATATCTATTGCTGTCTCCCTTACCTCAAGTCTATACCGTAGAGCGCGATAGAGACAGCTGTAGAAAATCAACGATTCGTTGTCCCCTGATTCCTTCTCTAAAACTTAACCGATTTAACTTAACTTTTTACATTAAACATTAAAGAAAGGCTTGAGCTGTATTCCTATGTTTTTTTTTGTATAATCTAGCCAAATCTATTTTCTGGATGTTTGAAAATAGCGGAAAATCTGGCCATTTTTTTGGGTTTTTGAACGTTCATATCTTTTTTAATAACTAAATTATTATGAACAAAAAAAGAAAACATAGAGACATTGTATTAGTAGCCTATTCAGGAAAAAAATTATAACTCTACCGGCATTATCCAGGGAGGAAAGAGGGGACAACGTTTGGAAAAATGTCCCCTTCTAACACTTAACCATAATATTATGTTTTCCGCCGCTTCATTCGCGATAATATTTTAAAGTATATGCCATATTTTTAGTTACCTCACGGTCAAAGGTGAGACGTGAAAGATTTTTTCGATTTGGATAATTCTCAGACCCGATAAACATACACATCAAAATCGGTGCAGCCCCTTCCAAGGAGTTTGGCAACACATTATACTTTTTAAATCAAAACCTTGATGATTAATTTTGGGAATTTGGAAGTCCAGGGTATGAGGCATCCCAGACAATCGCCCACGCAGTGAATCAGGCTCCTATGTCGTCATGTCATGACTCATGTTGGACGACATATTTTTTTGCCACCATTTTCTTCCTCCTTTGTATTATTTTTAGATGCGGTTAAGTCGTGGTTACCACGTTAACAGATGTTACATTATACTCTATGATTCAGATGTGAGTAACACTATGTTTCAGTTCATTATGAATTAAATTATTATAATTTTTAACATGAAAATAGGTCCGAGTTCCAAGTGTTCTGAAAAACAATACTCTTTATATCGATTGAAAAATACATAGAGTGATTACATTATACATAATTACATAATACAGTCCTTCCCTGGGATTCAAATTCTTTACACCTTTTTTATATTATCATGTAAATCGGTTGAGACTTGAGCCGCATGAGCTTTACTCTACATCTGTCATCGTATAAGTTATTGCCCATAGAAAACTGTTTATACTTCAGGAAAATTAATAAACCATTCCGAAATAGTGTTGTTTATCAGATAGTAAATAACAATTGACAGTACATAATATATTTGTTCCAGAGCCCTGATATATGTTGACATCGGGAAAGCCGCGTGGGAGGAAAATATAGTAGCTTTTGGAAACGCCTGTGACTTCAAAATATATCAGCGACTCCAAATAAGATATGAGAATAACATATTATTTCAGGCCTACTTGAACATAATAATATATGGGGTAAAGTTAATCCTGGTTTACGTGCCACTCTTGTTCAATGCGCACACGGCCTGAACGTATAATAAAAAAAATAAACGTATAATAAAAAAAATGAAAGCTCTACTTTTACTTTTTGAAAGACTTGATAGACAATAATAATAGGTAGCTGTAGGTACCTGTATAACTTTAGTGGGTGATATTTTCAGAAAAAGTATTTGTAAAGAAATGAATGAGATGTATAATGTAGAACGGCAAAAACTACCAGAAAATCTAATAGAAATATTCCAATGTGTGGTGTATAAATGGGTAACCCCTCCCTATTAACCGTTTCCGCCTCATGTCCCTCTTAACTTTTAAGTTTGGACAATATACAAAAATTATTATTCTATAATATTTTATGTTTCAGTGCATGAAAATGTTGTTTTTTTTGCAATATCACGTCGCGGGAAACTCCTGGAATACCTAGACATATTTTATAAGCAATTTGTATGAACGTTTAGTGGCTGATAATCGAGCGCCTTGAACACAGCTCAGACAATTGAAATGTATCAAGGATCCTCAATTATGGTTCGACTGACAGGGTTCCCGGGGTTAATGAGACCAATCAGCCCTTCTCGATTGTGATTACGTTTAAATGCAACGAGATTTAGTGTCAGTACACATTGCAACGTAACGAGACGATGCATACATTCTCATGGGTTGAAACTTAAAATGTTTCATGCAGTGCATTGTCATCAAGTCATGACTCATGAGTGGAAATAGAAAAGGCAGCCCAAATGGCCCAATCTATTCAATGTGTCTTCTCGCCTATGAATAAAGTTCATCTTACAATGGTCCACTGAAATTCCCATCGCATCGCTTCGTCGCTTTGGAATGTAATGTCTAAGAAACTATATTTGGCAATTCGGTATTATCTATCATACAAGTCAGGCAATTAAAAAATTCAAAAAAATGCGAACCCACAAAGGAAATTACATAATTTTATCGGCTTTTATGCCTCAACTAACATTATTTCATCAGACGTGTTCATAAGATAATAATTAATAGTATGTTCGTAAGTGACTACCTATAAGGAGCCATTATAGTAGTCGATGATGATGATATGTTTTATATATTTAGTAAAAAAATAATTATAATAATATTTACTTACTTACAAGAATTAAGTGCTTCCCTATTCTCAACCCTTGGGAGGATACAGGGCTTGATTGAGTACATCCTCATACATATTTATAAACTGGCAGAGATTCAACCCTTTTCGTTTTCTTTTTCCGCCATAATTACTTTTCTAGCAATACGCATATATAAACACTTATACAGCCAGTTCTAGTAAGAGAAAAAAATATGATGAAAAAAGATTTTATGCTAGGAAAATGCACCAGAAAATTCAAATACATTTTCCTATTAGGTATTTGATTGAAAATATAAAGTAAAAATATGAAATCCGCTTTATTCATTATTTTACTAGATGCATCTGGCCACTTTGTCACGCTGAAGCTTACAAACGGACACACAAAGTAGGTATCCTCCCAAAGGAGATAAACCATTTTATACGTTACGGGCTAAGCCTCAACTTGCTTATACAGAATGCTTATACAGCCTGTCACAAACCTAAGTGTTATAAGCTTTAGGGTGCGAATATAGAGCTTATATACCAACCCATCGTATAGAGTTTACTGTGAAAGTAACAGCGCTGAAAGAACTTTTTTTTTAACTTTAGTATGAGGAAATTCTTAACGCTCGGGCGCTTGCCCATACGAATCACAAAAAAATGCGCTTTCAGCACTGCTTCTTTCACAGCGAACTCTATATAGGGAATCCATACACACTCTAAAGTAAATATTATCACTTAGTTTTGCTACACCCTGTATATTTATAGATGTAGCTTAAGTAGAGTTTTTTGACGTGGCCTTCAGCTGTATTTAAAGCGAAATTTTCCCTCAGTTTTTCCCATTCAAAATGCTAAAAGCTGTATTAGCATAATTAAAAAAAAATAGGTAAGACGCCAGATCACCGACGCCAGTGTGTCGGAGATTCATCGTAAAAGAAAATATAGACAAAATAAATTAATAAGGCTGAGGGACGCCCACGCTACGGAGATAACAAAGGCAAAACCACAATTTATTCCACTTTTAGCGTTCCGTAGTCGAAGAGTAAAAACGGCACTCTATTACTTACAGCTGCAAGCCAAGAGATTCAATGATTATTAATTTAATGAAGAGATTGAAAATATTTCATTTAGTAAAGTTAAATATTCACTAAATTAATTAGTGAATATTTAACTTTAACTTTAACACTAAAATAATTAGTAAAGTTAAGAGTTCGCCAGGCTATCTCAAGAACTGCTGACACAACTTCCAAAAATTATGTATTTCTTTTTCCGTTTCACGAAGCAAAATATACAAGATACTTAAAAAACAAAATACCTAAAATAATATTATTTAATATTTTAATACAACACATCAAACGCTTTACACGGCGACAAGAGGGCACATGAATATTTATCCATACTAATATTATAAATGCGAAAGTCTGTCTGTCTGTCTGTCCGTCCGTCTGTCTGTCTGTCTGTTACCTCTTCACGCCCAAACCGCTGAACCGATTTTGATGAAATTTGGTAAGTATGGGGGTAGTTTGAGACCCGAGAAAGTACATAGTATATTTTTATCCCGGAAAAATGTACGGTTCCTCCACGATAAACGAATTTTAGCGCAACGGAGTTGCGGACGTCATCTAGTTATTCATATAAAGTCAAACATACGGAACTCTTCGTCCGTATGTCCGGTTCGCACTTGCCTGATTTTTCCATTCATTTGCGTACCACTTTGTGGCTCAAACTTCATGTTTCAATCAGTGAAGTAGGCTACGAATAAATATGAATAATTCAGGCGTTTCTTTTTATATTTACAGAATAATGTATAAAAATCCAAAAATAGGAAAGTCAAGTATACTTACTTGTATAATTAAGGACATAATATTATAATTTTAGAAAAAAATTACCGTAATGTCCCAAAATATATTGTGTTTTCAACCATCATAGCCCACAGAATAGAAGTCTTATCCCAAAAATATTAACGCTGACGTCAAAGAAAATAATGTTTTTAGGTTAAAATATATTATGTCAGCCTTAACTGACATAATATTATATTTTAACTACGTTAGTCTTAACACAACCTCTGTGGCTCAATTGGTTGAGTGTGTGGCAGCTCAAGCCGGGGGTCACGGGTTCGAATCCCGCCGACGGAACAAAAAGTTTTCAATGTTCCCGGGTCTGAATGTGTATTAAATATGTGTATGATGTAATAAAAATCTTAAATAATATATTATGTTTATTATAAAAGTATTAAATATATTTCCGTTGTCTGGTACCCGTAAGTCGTAACACAAGTCCTTCAGGTACTTAGCACGGGGCCAGACTGACGTGGTGTGAAGCGTCCATAGATATTAATATAAAAAAAATTAACTCCAAAATATTGTGTGCATACTGCATAAAATATAGTTTTTATTTAAACATAATACCTATTATTTTGTTTTATGCATATTGGGGAGGTCAGCTGATATATTAATTTTGTAATTATTATGTACATAACATTATATTGTAACATACTTTATTGTTAAAATGTTGTAATCCTGTTTGCATAGTAAATATTTTGGATTTTGAAGCGAAATAAAAATTATTTTAAAAGCCTCAATTATCTGCCATACTTATTTTAAAAATTAAATTACTGTAATAATAATTACGTTATAAAGTTTTAATTTCACAAAGATGGTCCCAATTTTTAATCAATCTCAATTTTTACCTGAGCTGAAAGATCACGATGTAGATTTTAATTTTAATTAAGTACTTTAAAGATTGTTACAAAGTATTACCCACAGATTAAGAATTAATACAATTTGTGATTCTCTGGTCTGAAAATATTTTTTTACTTATTTATAATAATAATAATATATTGGTTAGATCGTGAAAACCATTTGCAGTTTACGGCGTATAAAAATATCCCACCAAAAACATAAATGTAAAAATGCTGAGCCAAGTTCCATACAAACATTATATTTCTTGTGTATGGACTTCGCCGTAAAAAGGATGGAGATCCAAATGAGTGCCAAGTCCCATGGAAAATCGAATTATGTACATATTATAGGAACCATATAACATTATGAACAAATTGATGTTATTTCAATAATGTGAGATTTTAAACTAGATTAGATCTAACTTGACCAGTTTTCATTACATCAGTCATTTTTCATAAAGTTATTAAATATTTTAATTCTGATGAAGCGACGTAAATTTAGAGCATGTATTTATCTCGCAAGTTTCATTATATGAGCCAAAGAAACGTTTATATGAAATAGTTTCTGAATCATGAGGGGGTCAAAAGTAGCTGCAAATGGTTTGTGTAATATTACACACGGTGCATGCTCGCCATTCTGTTATGCTGGAACTTGGCTTGACACTCTACCGCGTGTCTAGATCTACCTATCATAAAACAGCATTGTGACAGCAGAAAATTACAGGAAAAAGGTAAAGTCAAGTAGTACAAAAGATAAACAGTGTCAAATATACGGAAGTGAGTAAATACGTAGTAAAATATTAACATCATATTATTATTTTATTGTATTCTCTGAGAGTTTATAGGCTATCAAATATAAGTGTAGGGTTTAGTTAATGACTCAATATACTGGTTATGATATACAAACAAACATATTAAACGTATTTCTTATCTAGTGGTAAATTGTTGATTTGTTTACTTTACATGTCATAACTACATAAAATATTAATAAGAGACAGGGTGTATGGATCCCTTAAAACCTAGGTAATTACTAATTACTATTATCAGTCTTTACGACATACTTGCACCTTAGACTAAATATTTGTGAAAATGTACATAAACAAAAATTATTTTCAATTTTATTAGTCTCGCTAAAACTTGAAAACAGCTGAAAAAAATGTTTGTGGAAGTCCAAGGAAGGTTTATAGGTACGGTGATAAAAGATAGCGAAAACTGCGAGTAAATAGGTAATTGACACAAAGTTTACCGGTCATCTAGTACTATTATATTATAGTAACGTAAATGTCGAAACACCGTTTGCCGGGTTAGTTAGTTGCTTTAGAACAGGGTTTCTCAAACTTTTGGCTCCACGAACCCCTGTTAGAATTTCCATGTGTCTAATAAACTACATATAAATCGATGGCGAACCCCTTATATTAACTAATGAAAACACATAAAGTGCTAACAGCGTACCGTGTGTGCCTGCCAGTTATCAAGCCACCAATTACGTAAATCATGTCGCGAACCCCCTGCCGTCGAATGTACCCCACTTTGAGAAACACTGCTGTAGATGATTGAATCTCACTTCCCACATCACAAGTAGTTGACAGGACATACCGGGAATGTTTGTTCGGCAGTTACTGGCTGGACATCCTGCTATCGGATGTGATTAATTGCACATAATGTGCTGATCGACACCCGACTTCGAAAACAAAAATTGGTCAAGCACGAAGCTGTAGCAGCGAGAGGTTCCGTATCTGTTGCCAAACATTTCGGAAATGTCAGCCCTAGCCCCTAGTAGACAAGCGGCAAGCGATTATCGTAAACGCTAACGCTAACGTCACAAAATGTATGCGAATTGACATAAGTCATCGCTTTGCTAGCGAATACTAATGTCAAATTGCATACATTTTGTGGCGTTAGCGTTAGCGTTTACGATAATCGCTTGCCGCTTTTGGTTGTAGCCTATTGTAGCATACCAAGCAGCGTACAATTCGAAATCGCGCCCATGGATTTTTCTGAGATCAGAGATCATGAGAGTGACAACATCAGAAAGGAGGAGTTGTAAACTCCTCACATCCGGAGTAGCCCTCAATATACTAACCAGCTCTCAATCTTCAAGTGCAAACAACGGTTGCTAGATCAGCGAGTAATCCTTACTGATAATTTAAATGAAAAAGTGTGCCTGTCTATTTGTTATTTCCGATTTACATGAAGTTTGGTAAGTATAGATATTTGCGAGCTGGGAAAGAATATAATTTTAGGGCCTTTTTCACCACTTCCTGATAAGTGCCGGATAGGCTATTCACAACTTCTTTGATAGATTCTCTATGATACATACTTCATCTGTCAAGTTAAGTGGTGGATAGGCATTCGGCATTTATTATCAGGAAGTGGTGAAACAGGCCCTTAGGATCAGTTATTCATGCGGAAAAATGTGCAGTTACCACTTACGGCAATACGAATTTTGGCGCAACGGAGTTGCGGGCGTCAGCTAGTGTCACATACTTACATCAAATATTAAGGTCAGGTACTGCAGGCAAACCTAGTTCTGACGATAACCTCGGTATTTTGCTACTTAACCTGGTGACTACTGACGGCATTTTCCGTTTATGATTGACAGCCTTTATCTTCGCTGCTCCGAGTCCAGAAGTGTATCGAAAATTTAATCGTACTGACAAACATAATGAAATAAAACACTCCTTTTACTGAAATACCTTACAAAAATGTTGTGAACAGAATCTTATTTTTGGGACAAGGATCTGGGTCCTGGGAGAGGATGTTTCACAGGGGAAAAGTAAAAGAAACTAGGAATGTGTCCCTATTGAAGATTTACGTCATAGCTTATCGAACTCACATTCTTTCTACTTTACTACTACTGAGTAAGTAAGTAGTAGTAGAGTTAAGATCTAGTATCTTTGTTATAGGTTTGACAATTTTAGGCTACAATATTTAGTATTTACAAGCGACGTGTCTACGCGTGGCGTGGCATGGCAGTCTAGTAAACCCTACACGCAAAAGAAAAAAATAAGTATGTTAGCTTTTGAACGCAATTGTATAGGGCTTAGTGTCACACATTAGGCCGAAGTTACGCCGCGCCGCGGCCGGCGTAAATTCCGCCGCAAACGTCAAACGCATACAAAATACGGATAACGCAACGCGACGGAATAGTGTGTCATCCCTCGCGTTCGGCGTTCCGTCTGTATTTTGTATGCGTTTGAAACGCGGCGGAATTTACGCCGGCGTAACTTCAGCCTAGTGTGTTTAGACACTCAAATTGTAACTGGTGTGTACTGAGCTGTGTAGGCATTGTGATTCAACTACGGAATATCTGAACGGGGTCTTAGACAATTGCAGCGAAAACATAAGCAAAACGAGTGTGCCTTAAGTGGAGTTGTTTATGACAATATTATGCGCGATTGTGAATCAAAATGCCTTTTATATTCATTCGGTGCAGTCCTAATGGGCCGTGCCGTCATCGCGTCTGAGGACTCTGGTTAATGTTACTACTTACTCACTGTTATTAGGCGCTTCGTATGTGAGACACATGCTGTAGTACAGTTTAGCGCACGCCGCCTACAAATGTTGGATTAAAGCTGGCAGACGATCTGTCTTATTCGCCTACTTGCCACACCTGCAGCGGTGTTTGAAGTATTATGTTAGATGTAGCCTATAATGACTTTTACACAAAAAATATGGTAGAGATAAACTACGATAACATGGCGCGCCCCTCCAAATTACTGTTTCAATGTGTGTAGTCATATCCTTATGAAAGAGTTTGTATGTAGTAAGTATTCAACCAATCATAATATTTCACTTAATGTCACTTATTACCACGATTTATTGGTCAACTAATTATATCTAGCCGACCGCGCAAGACAACGCTCTTCAAACGTTTTGACAACGCACTTCAAACATTTTGAATTTTGGAGGGGCGCGCCATGTTATCGTAGTTTATCTCTAAGCTTAAATTTAAAACGGGGTATTTATATAACTTCAATGTGGGATTACTTCTAGGGTATAATATAAGGCTTTATTCATCCACTAGAATCTAGATGATGCCTGCATCTCCGTTGCGCCAAAATTCGTTTATCGCACGGGAACCGTACATTTTCCGGGATAGAAAGTATCCTATGACCTTTTCCGGGTCTCAAAATATTATGTCCATGCCAAATTTCAGCAAAATTGTAACAGCGGTTTAAGCGTGAAGAGGTAACAGACAGACAGACACACTTTCGCATTTATAATATTAGTATGGATATGCTAATAATAAAGACGCGAAAGTATATTCCTCTATCTCTCTTTCTGTCTGTTACACTGCTTACACTTTACGCTTGAGTGAATTTGATAGATACTTTCGAGTCCCAGAAATCGAAAGTATAAGGACATTGGATAGATAATTGATAAACAAATTTCAGTGCAGTAAAGTAGCTGGAAACATCTAGTTAGTTGAGTATATTATTCTATTTGTGATCAAACTGTAGCAGCACTATTACATCGTATCGTGTTTAGCCTTGTTAAGTAGGACTTCAGTCATACGGAATATGCTTAAATAAGTCACTAGGGCACGATTCTCATGCAATAGAGAAATTCTATCATTGAAATTCACAGCGCGACTTTATATCAGCCTATTATTTCAGTGGCACGGACAGAAAATTGGCAGAAGATTGTATTTCCATTTACATCGAATAAAATATTTTCATGGCAGAGATTACATGCATTTGATATCTCATTAATACATTCTTTATATATATTATCTATCGAAAAATCCGTACAGCGCGGCGTCAAGATGTATCCCGATAACTTCTAGAAGTTAAATCTGTGCTTTATTTTTTGGTAGGCGGTAGACCAAAGTGTGTGTTTGTTACTTCTTTAGGCGTCTCCCAGACAGACGCGGGCAGCAGTGGCGGTCGCGGCGGCGGTCAGTTGGATGACTTGAAAGTTCTAGGAACGACACAGACACACGCGGTGGCGGTCGCAGTACAAAAAAATGACCGGCGCCGCGACCGCCACCGCAGGCCGCGTCTGTCTGGGAGACGCCTTATGCAAATAGAAAAAATAGGATATTGGCATGGCTGTAAGACTTTTGAATAACGTTACCACTATCCTGATATCTGGGTCTACCAGAATCTGATGGTAAATTCTGACGGCAGATTTCCAAAAAAATACTTGATCATTGGATAAATTTATATACCTATTTGCATGTTTCACGCACATAATCAGCCGCTATAAGGAAAAAAAGAATCAAAATGTTTTATTTCAATTACCCCTGTATTGCTACTAGAGTCAATTTATTTTCTCACTTTTTGCCATCAGATTCTGGTAAACCTATACAACGCTTTCTTAAGATACTATATAATATCTAAGATTTACTACTACTATTTAAGACTCTGCCACGGTAGTTTGTGATAACTGTACACACTCTCAAAATGTGCAGAAAATATCAAAGAGTATCTGCATGAGTTATTAATTTTTCATACCGCAGTAATTTTCCTGGCGCCATTGGCTTCTGCGTCGAAGCCACGTTTCGTAATTTGCGGTTAATGATTCAACGATGATTTATAGAATGTAATTAGATCAATTCTTATATAAATTGTTCAGTTGAGAAATGCAGCCTGTGATGTATGCCCTTCGCTACTGGCGCCGCGTCGCGTCGACGTTAGAAAATTACATGCCTCGCAGATACTTGCAAATAAATAATTATTTGCAACTAATTGCTTTGTTGGAATAACTGCTACAATTTTCTAGATTCTTTTGCTACGAGTGCACACGTAAGAGCGAAGCTAATAAAAAAATAATGCATGAGAAATCTGAGAACTGTCACAAAGAAACTCCTTACAAATAGTTATGACAAACTTTACTTTCACTTGGTATACCGATAATGTTTAAAACATTTAAGATTTAGCAAATAAGCAAAAACCAGGATATATTTTAGTGATGATGGCGTAACCAACATCAACTGTGCAATACTATTGAGAACATAGCCATTAAAGTAAATGAACAGAGAGTAGACTTCAAATAAATCGTGGCTAATTCCCGATAATATACGTGACATCGTAGATGGCTGGGTCAGATAGCAATCTAATTTCTTTTCGCCCCATAATGGAGAGAAGCCAACTCCCACACATCCCCAAAGTATTAGGTATTAGATATGAGCGCCGCGCCGACGCGCCGTCGTCGCCGCGAATTCTCACGACGCGCCGCCGCCGAGGAAAACGAGCGACGCGCCGCCGTGTCAAGTCACGACTTGTCGGATCGCCACGCCGTGCCCGATGTCGCGCGCGCAGCATCTACTCCCCCCACGATGCTCTCCCCGCCCCGCCCGGCCGGCCGCGCGTTCGCGAGCGCGCCTCACGGCCCGTCCAATCAGTCGAGTAGAATACTTTACCGAGCGCGGTGTCCGTTTCGTTATTAATGCAGCGGCGCGGCATAAACAATGGAGTCACAAACTAGTATTGACGTATTTAAAACAAAAGTTAAAGATATTTTCATCACACCAATGAAAAGTCTGTCTACAAAACATACGCAGAGTTTTTGCTGGACCGAATTTGGCCCGCTATCTGTCGACCTGCAAGGAAAACGAAGAACTGTTTTAGTTGATCAAGTCTATTGTGCAGCTTGCTTGCGAAATGCAAAAAATGAAGATGAAAACAGTGTGTTTTCGAAGTAAGTCTACATATTATTATAATATTATTTTTTCAGTAAGTAGTTAGAATGTTTATTAAATAAATCTAATTTTGACTTGCGAATGTATGTACTTACATTATCTCCTTAGGTATTTAAAGCTGTCTTGTTAACTACTATTTGGCATATTTTATAATTATGTATCTTAGCTACTTACTACTAGATCAGTGGTTCTTAACCTTTAAGTCATGAGGGGCCATTTTACAAATTTTTGTCTTGCCGGGGGCCACCCAGTTGGTTTACCTATTTGTACCTAAATTTTTACAAATTTCATCTTTCTTTTCAGGGCTCAAGTGAAAGGTTACGGAAAAAGCGTAGCGACGAGTAATCTTCTAAGACATTTAAAAGATGTCCATAGTTTGGAAGACAATAAACCCCAAAAAATTTCGAATATAAAAGAGTTTTTCACTCCAAAGTGTTCGAGAACACCAAGTATAACTGCAAAAAAACGCGATAAGTGGGCGCTATCTCGAGATTTAGCCCTATGGTTTGCTAGATCGCTGATGCCATTTGATACTGTGGATAACGATGCAATGATCGACTTCTTTAAAAAATATAACATCATTGTCTCCGAAGCAGACTTACCTTCTAGACAAAATATAGCACGAGAAGGTCTAGAAGATGTATACAATAGCATGCTCGCGTTCATAAATAATTTCATTTCTAAGCAAAACTGTCGATTTGGTGCTTTGACTGCTGATATGTGGACCGATAAATATAGACGACGTAATTATATAACATGCACTTATCATTTTCTTGCGGAAGACATGACGCTTATAAAACTAACACTAGCAACAAAACGAGTTACGAAGAAACACACTGGCGAAACAATTCGAAATGAAATTCAGGAGGTGTTGCGATCTTTCAAAATAGAAAATAAAAGCTTTTATTTAGTGACTGATGCCGGTGGTAACATGAAGCGCGCTGCAAACTTATTAGGATTTGATAACGAACTCTGCCTTGGCCATGCACTTCATAATTTGGTCAACGTAAACGGCATCGAAAAGACCAGAGAAATATTCAAAATTTTGAAAAAATGCAAAAAAATTGTAAAGCATGTTCGCTACAGAGCACCTCAGGTCGAAGACGCTGCTTCTGCAGAACAGCGAGAGTTACTGTCGTTTATTGAAGACATTGGCGAACATGTAGGAGATAGTGACTACGATACGAGTGAAGACGAATCAGGCTCTGAAGCAAGTGAGCAGACTACAGGACCCGCTTCAAGTTCAAGACAATATTTGCCACCACCTCCACCGACGATTAAAACGAGCACAAGTACGAGATGGCACAGTATTTTGATGATGTTACAGAGCATTTCACACCGTGCCAATCGCCAGCCTATTAAGTTGATTCTCAGCGAAATTGGTAGAAATTACCTTATTTTAGAAGAGTCCGAATATGTAACGATTGAGGCTTTAATAAAGTTTCTTGAAAACTTTAAGAAAATGGTTGAGTTACTTAGTTCGGAAACTCAGCCTACTATCAATCTGGCTTTAGTCTTTCGCTCAGAAATAAAAAGATTGCTAGAAGAAGTGAACGATGATGAGCCTCTCGTAGTATCAAGGCTCAAAAATAACATGTTAGAGGGGTTAGAGTACCGTTTTCCTCTAACTGACTTAGTTGTCGCAGCAACGTTGCTGGATTGTCGGTTTCATGCTATTCATGAAATCGACGAATACATGGAAAATCACCAAACTACTAAAGTTACCTTCATGGCAGATATGATCAACAGGCGATTGACAGCAGAAGATCTTCAAGAAAACCAAGTAGCTGATTCTGCTAAAGCAGAACCGAGCTCTTCTGCTGATGTGTCAAATTATTTACTTGATTTGGCACGAAAACACACTTCTGCTCACCGTGATTCTGACAGTGCAGTAGAAAACGAATGCTGGAAGTATTTCAGTACAGCAAGACCTGAAGATTTAGAGCCCTATGGTGGAAATATTTTACAGTTCTGGAAAGACAGAAAAAACTCAATGCCTGCGTTATACGCACTTGCACGCTCCATTTTGAATGTGCCGGCGACCAGCACCCCAAGTGAGAGGGTGTTTTCAACGGCAGGACTGGTTATAACTGCCAAACGTTCGCGTTTGAATCCACTTAGGCTTAATAGGATAGTATTTATCCATGATAACTATGCGTTCTGTAAAGATACCGTAAATTAGTTAATGGATCTTTATTTTTTAAAGCATATTTTGTCCTTTAATTTATTTTAAAGTTTCATATTAAAATATTCAAGCGATTATATTATTTCTAGGTAAAAAACAGAAGTTTTTAAAAAAGTGTTAAAATAAATAATTTAAGTAGTGAAGAATATACTTATAGAATGTAAGATTGCTACAAGAAGGATCGTATTTTTGTTGAATTTTTTAGTTACCTGAGAGAGTTTTTAGTCTGAAGAGATTTTTTTTATTAATTTATCTTATTTTTAAAATAATTTAAATATTTATACAATGTTACCTTGCTAAAGGATAGTCTGAAAACCAAATAAATAGGTTGTATTGTTAAATAATTATTAAAACTTTGGAAATAATGTATGATTAATCCCATTGCAAAGATCTCAAAATGTTTGTTCTTAAGTTTGTTACTTAAAGATTTAAAAATTAATAAAATATACCGTTTTTGTTCTCAAAACCAACCTTCCTTAATTGTAAGTAAAGTTATTTCTAATTAAGGTAAAATACTAGTAGATTGGACAGTACCAGTCATTGGAAAAGCACAAAAACATAATATTTTTTAATGTTGCTTTAAAAATTTCCTGTTTTTAAAGTAAAAGAACGCCTGTTTTTAAAGAAAAGTCAGTTTTTAAAGCAACATTAATAAATATGGTGTTTTTGTGTTTTTTCCAATGACTAGTACTGTCCAATCTACTAGTCATTTACCCTACTATAAAAAAAAAACAATTCAAGGTAAAAAATCAGGTCACGCCGCCGACGCCGCCGCCGCCGTAGTAATTTTGGACCGGCGCCGCCGCCGTGGAATCGAGCTACGGCGCTCATATCTATTAGGTATTAAGTTCCTAATAAGTTAAGCAAAGTTTCAAAGTGCTTTACCAAAACTACTTAAGGGGGATTAATTGGCTAGTTTGAAGTTTATCCTCTATTAGATATTCTTAGGTATCGTCGCAGCCTCATTACAGTGCTATTATCGCTTTTGTACTGTAAATCAATCCATCTGCACTGTCAGATTGTGATCTACCTGCGATTAGTTGAGCCGCAACCTTTGTTCTCGTGGCTGCATTACATGTATAATAATTGTTATTGCCGTAGGTAATAAGTGGATGAAATAACGATCCTTGTCTAGACACTCAATTACCGATGCAGTAGCTGTTTATAAATAGGGGAAGACAAACTTGTTCGATCCTCTGTAACTTTGATAAATTCTGATGAAATAAAAATTGAAATTCAGGAAAGGGGGTTTGGATAATGGAAAGTGACAGCCGATCTCAGAGACACCCTAAACATCAGACAAGTAGCGCGTGTTTTGTCAGCCTTAAAAATACGCTATCTGATTGACGGCAAGAAATACACAAGCTTTTATATAAATTCTATGTACTATGAAAATAATAAACTTTTAGGGAAATATTGACTGGAAAAGATATAAAACTTTCTTGAAAATAATGGCAGTGCTAGAAATGAAATTGAATAGAAATTCAATTTATATTTTAGTCCCATTGTTGTCTTCCTATTTTCTTGAAGCACATAATTTTGTATTCCTCCTACATTTCAAATGTATTGGAGCTAACGTTCAAATTATTTGGATGAAAACTTTTCTGGAAATCCGCCAAGCGTGCCCATATCCAGCTGAATGAAAATATAACAGAAAAGGCCCATAATATATTAACTTCAATTGATATTTATGGTGGATAGGAGCAAACAAATAAAAAGTTGAATTATCGTCGAAATACCGCTGACAAACTGTATAAGGACTATTTCATTTCACCATAAAAACAATGGAGCAACAAAATGCCAACAGCCAAGTAAGTGTAAATAACATTAAAGACGTATCAAAGATGTGCTTATTATGATAACTTGAACACAAACAATGGAAGTTTTCAAGGACAGAGAGTATATCGCATGAAGTATTTTATTGTAATTTAATATTAATAATTACGAAGTACCTACAGGTACGGAGTACTATTATATATTCTGTGCTACAGGCAAAGGTAGCTTTATTAAATTTCCAATAGATGGCGTTACAGACTAAACCCCTTACAGAATGAAATTCAAACCGGGACGCAGCGTTTGAAATGTTATTATTACTTACTTAATTATTAACTAGCTGTCCCGGCAAACGTTGTTTTGCCATATAAAGTATTTCTACTTCATCAGTTGATACAAAATCTTACCCCCTCTTTTGACCCTAAGAGGGGTGGAAGGGGGTTTATACACCAGATGTTAAGTTGGAAAACACAGTAAATAATATGAAGTAAGTCCAAGAAAAATATTTGACACAAAATCTGACCCCCTTTTTGGTCCCCTTAGGGGGCGGGGGGGGGGGAATTTTATACACCAGATGTTAAGTTGGAAGCAGACAAATATATCTGCGAAAACCGTATGCAAATCGGAAAAGTAGTTTTCGTGTTATATACAAAAGTTTGATACAAATTCTGACCCCTCTTTTGTCCCCTTAGAGGGGTGGGGGGAATTTTTTTTATACACCAGTTGTTAAGTTAGAAGAAGACAAGTATATCTGCGAAAACCGCATTCAAATCGGATCAGTAGTTTTCGTGTGATGCTGGAACAAACATACAGACTAGAGGTCCGCGCCGCGGACAAGAAGGCCGGCGGCGGCGCGCTGGTAAAAGTAACCGGCGCGGCGCGGCGTCGCCGGCGTATTGTAATTTTTTTGCAAATTATTATGTGTGGAAATGTTGGAATAAAAATCCTTTAACAGGATAAATTGAATTTTTATTTTCTTGTTAAGTGTGTGTTATTAAAAAATTAAACATTAAAAATATTACAAGCCAAATGTGATATCGATGTTTTAATTTTTTACGTTGTCCAAACATACTTGACAAAAAACTTGCTCCTCACAGATTTTACTCCTTTTACGGTTTTCCTCGTGAATTATTACACCAAAATGTTTCCAACAGAAGCTGTTTCTATTTTTGCTATCAAATAACGTTGATATTGATAACGTGCTCAACTTATAGTCATTTATAATATTAGACATTTTCGAAAGAAATAAGTAATAACAAATAAAACCAAGCAACGCAGCGATCAGCGAGTGGACACGGGCTGCTCGCGTTGACGGTTGACAAGCGCGGTTGAGTGAGGACGGAGGGTACGGGACGGGGAAGCGACCGAACGAACACACGAGCGCGAACGCAGTCGCACGAATTGTAATAAAATGTTGAAGTCGGCGCGAATTTTTGAATTAACCGGCGGCGGCGGCGGCGCGCTGAGGTAACTCAGCGGCGGCACGCCGGCGCGGCGCGGACCTCTAATACAGACAGACAGACAGACAGACAGACAGACAAAAAACTAACCACAGTTTTGGCTTCTATAGCAATGTAGTAACACCCCCTGCTTATTATTTTTTGAATATCTTTAATGTATAGAATTTTCATTTCTACAGTTTTATTATATGTATAGATATTTTATATTATATTTTAATATTGAATTAAAATACGTTATATTAAATGATTTGAAACTTGTGCACAAAATCAACCGTATTGAATAAATCTGCTTGGCAGATAAGAAGAGTGTGAGATAATCTAGTATGCATTAAATCAAATTAAGAGTCAAAAACCAAAAAGAAATAAGAATCAAATACTGTAAAAAAACTAAAAAATAGAATACTTACAGTTTACAAAATGTTGCACTAAATTGTCTAATAGATAAAATATGTCCAAAAATATAGGTATTTTTGGATCCATTGTATGTAATTCTATTGTATCGATCCTCGTTGGGAATTCCAATATTAGGTGTTAACTTGTCAAAAACATTACTCTAGGAATGAAGAATCACCTAAGTAATTTTGTCGCCCTTGATTTAGCCCCTCAATCCTCATTTAGCCTAGTCGACAGATCGGGATTCGGGACATACAAACTTTGACTTGTCATAAGTCATAACCTGACCAAAATGAGTACGTTCGCTATCTGCCTATGAATTAATTTCTCTGGTAGTACATTCTTTACCTCACAATTACTGAGGGATCGGTATGTCGTTGAAATAAAGCCCTTGTCAGAGGTGTAATAATTTTAAACGAATAGTTTTTGTGACATAATATTATTATGTGATTCATAGAAATAGAAGTGACTCAACAATATGCAGAAGGTTTACGTTTTTTACGTTGATTTTATGAACACTGTCCGACTTCAGTGAGTAATAACCGTAGATATATTACGTGATTGTAAATGTATAAGCTACTGATTGACCTTTTGATATTTTTGATTGGTTACTGTACTCGCGAATCACGGAACTAAAGTTGCGTAAAAAGTTTGCTCACGCTATTACGCTCCGAACATCGATTTATATCCGAACTACAATTTCATGAGAGCTACGTTTATGTTAACTGGCTAGAAAACATCTAAGTACTTTTAAAAGATTCTTTGAAGTTTATAATTTAGTTTCCTAGAACTTTTTATGATCAGAGTAAGCTTCTAAGGTTGTTTTAGTCTTTTATGCAAAAGACTAAAACAACTTGTATGCACTTTATTACAAGGTATGCACTTTATTACATGTTTTGATTACATACTTCTTTTATCAATACATAGTTAGAAAAGATTAAATTTGCATTTCCCATACGTCTTCTGCTTCCTCGTTATCACTATTAAAACTTTCCACGTCACCGGTTAAAGTCCCATGCGCTGTTGACAAACTTTGCGAAAAGTCATCATTTACTCGAACTCGTAAAGTTGTCAAACAACATTATCTAGAATGCATTGATTTACCGGTGTCAAACGTTCTCGATAGCGATTGCGAGGAGTGCGTGTGGTCCGGATGCTGTTCGGTGCAATCGGTGCAGCGGACGGACTGACTGTCTGTCGGGAGGCTGTCGGGAGGCTGTCAGGAGTCTGCCGGGAGGCTGTCGGGAGGCTGTCGGACCGCTATCAGGGTCCGGCGCACGCGCGGGGAGTCGGCCGATGATCGGCGGCCGGCGGACATGGCCGCTCAGTGCCCGCGACGCCGCCGCGCTGCCGTCACACGTGCACACGTCTCGTCTCTCGCTAATCGCATCGCTCCGAATAAGTTCGAATATTCAAATACTCGCGTGTGATTCCGATCCCCGGTCCGCCGAGTGTTTTCTCCCGCTTTTCCGAGTGTTACTGTGCAGTTTCTAATGAACGATCAGTTAACGGAATAAGGAAACTTTGATCTATAATTAAGGTAAACTATGGCAATTTTATTTCGTACTTAGCGCTTAAGTCTCGATCGAGATGTCTATAATTTCATTAGAAAGTTCCTTGCTGCATACGAGTTGAAACCACACGTACGCGCTTACGAGAGTAGCTACTCGCCGGAGTTGATGTAACGTTAATGTTCGATGGAGCAAGTTAAATAACGACCGATACTACAAATATTGAATATTAACATACCGATGAGCTTAAAACATAAGTGATAAATTATTACATACACTCGAGGACGCTAGCGCAACGTCTCTGTAACTCACGAATAAATATTTCCTTGATATGATATTATAAACTGTGAAAATTGAGGAAGTAGTAAGTACAATTATTAGTGTTTACTTACATACTATGTAATTATTATGTTGTAATGTTACAATAGTTTTACAACAAAGGAAAAAAATAAATTCTATTTGTACGTGACTACCAATCTCATGAAACTTAGGCCTCAGAACTTTTGAAAAGAACTTGATTTAAAATTAGTTCGTAAATAATTAATACCTACTGCAAATAGAAGTCCTAAAAAGTTTTTAACATGCTTTCAGATTTTTATAATTCATAAATCATATCACAGAAAAAGTTAGCTTTTCAGCATTCAAAGTAAGCTTTCGACTTTTTCATTTTTGTTGCAATTTTGCGTGTGCTTTTTAAACTTCTATGAAAGTAAGCCTTTATTCTAGTTTCTAAAAGTTTTTTTCTAAAGTTAAAACTTAAAAGGGATATTATAAAATATAAAGTAGCATAATATACTAGATCAAGCCGATCAAGTAGAATAAGAATTGGTTATTCCTTTTAAATATTATTTGCGTTAAACCATAATTAACGTGCTTGTTATTTAGAATTGGTTCATTATAATTTCTAATTTTTATTATTAGTGTAAATCATTCATCAAGAAATCCAGATTTTTAATACTCGATGATATTATTCTAAATTCTGTCAGTTTAAGAAGTAGATTACTTAATAGAATGTAACTATCCTCAGTTTCCCAACACGCTGCTTTAGTTTCAACATTTTGTCCATTTTATTTGCTGCCAGTAGAACCTGTTGAAAGATCACAAGTGTCTAACAAGGCATACAACAGGGTACTGTAACGGTCGCGTTGCTCCAAGGTCTCCCTGACCCACATTTGGCACCATCAAAAATCATTACGCAGAATTCAGATCACCGAAGGGCTAATGTTCATTACAAATAAACTTATTAGCCTGGTTAGTTAAGTGTCCTTAATTGCATGTTTGATGAGGATTGTATTCGTACTGAGAATAATGTTGTTGCTGTGGTGAATGTGAATTGAAATAATGTTAAAATATTATAAACTTTAGTAAAATATTGAATAACTGAAGTATAAAAGTAGTAAAATTCTTATAGGATAAGAGCTGATGGCATAAATATACCTATTAATCTATTATACTTGGTATGTACCTGGATTCTGGACATGACTTTACCTCTAGTAGTCAATCAAAATGATGTAAGTGGTGCATTCTAAAGAATTGAAGGGCAAAATTTACCTATTTAACTTGAAAGTTTTGAAACTTACGAAAGAAATTGTAGATCGGAAACAGGTATAAAATATGTTTCGCTTCTTAAAATTGAGAGGCTGAAAGAGGGCTGAAATACCTATTATCCTGACTGAAATGACTGAAAAGTCATGTTAGGTATCCTGGTTATCCGAGAAGCAACATAACTAGATTTTGAGGCAGCCCTTAACCATAATATGTTTGGAATTAATTTCGGCAATTAATTTTGGAATAGCGTGTTATGGATAACATTTTTGGGTAAACACGTGCGGGAAAATCTTCGGCATTTATGTACTGTTATTTGCGGTGATATATTGTTAAATTATTCCGAAATAATTTATTAAATATCAACATTAATTTGTTAACCGATGAATTTTCAATTTGACCGAAATCGGGTTAATGATGCTGGTAAAAAGTGCAATTTGCATAATGGAATAATATGCTTGGATTAAGAAACGAAAACTGTTTCTAAGCAGTTTGGCCAAAAATTGGCACTGTCCATATTATAATATTGTTGTCGTTTTTGGAAATAGGCTTGAAACAAATTCTTTTAGAAATGTACTCTACATTAGGTACCTACTACACTACACTGGGAACCAATTATTCCCTTGTATCTGTAGAGAAATTGGTTTATATGTAGATGGTGGATGACTATATTTTGTTCGGATTAAGTCAACTCCCTGACTGACTTTGCCTTATCATAACTTGGCCAAATTATGTAGGTCCTTTATCTGCGTAGGAATACATTTTTCTGATGGGACCTAAACTCGTTGAGATAAAATATCGCTTCTTTTTAACCGATTAAAAAAAGAGGTTATTTATGAAACATTTTCCCGTTTCGCTAGAATTGAATTATTCGAGTAGGTACGGTGTTAACGAATGGTGTTAGCAAATTAGAAGGGACAAGCAAATGCTAATGTATATTAGTGTCAATGACTTTCAGCTGTCAAAGCGTTGAGTAACTCTGAGTCTGTTGCGCCTGAGCAGAGGCTTCGGTGAACGTGGAATGCTCTGTAACCGATCCCTTTGTAACCGACTACAAAAAGATGGTTCTGTGTTTGTTGTTTAAATATACCTAAATGTATGAAATATGTATATAATATGTACCTATGTTGTCACAAAATGTAAGAGAATAAGGATATGTTATTGTTTTAAAAATAGATACTTAAGCTATTTGGGCAGTTTTCATTGTAACTTTAGCTACGTCTACACCACACAGAGTATTTGTTTGTACAAGACAATCAACGAAAATATTAGACCGACACTAATAAATGTTGCACTGATATAAAATATAGAAAATATTGTAGAGAATTACAGTTTTTATCGTTCAAATTTATGTAGATTCAAGACTATAATATTACAGTAAATCTTACTGTTTTTATTTTGTATGTCTATAAGTAGTTAAGTAGATATTGGACTAAAATAACTTCAGAAAGCTTTTAGCCAATATGAAATTATTTTCCAATCCGATACATTTGCAATATAATTTTGACAAGTTTTGACACTATCCCACTTCTGATTTACTTGTGAGCGATAACTGATTCATGTCTTTATTGATGCTGGCCTGGCATTTTATTGCTTAATAATTTTCGTATTATGGGCCGATAACATTCTAAAACAGATAAGAGAAATAATTTTCACAAACTGATACAAAACATGACGTTTCTGCGATAAGAACGCCATTTTGCATCATATTTAACGAAGTTATTGCATACCGACACTACGAAATGCTATTTTGGGTCGTGGGGTTTCTTGGTTCATAATATTTTGAACCACCATTGTAGATTAGCTCAGTCTGACTAACCTAGTAGTCTGACTGTACAGAAAATATTATGCATATTTTTTATAAACGTCAAACAATTTGTTTTAGAAATTACCAACGCGTTGATTCGTTTGAAACTTTATAAGAATGCTTGATGACACCCGCTGCAACTCCGTTGCGCCAAAATCGTTTATTGCGCGGGAACCGTACATTTTTTCCTTATAAAAAGATTCCTATGTCCCGGGACTAAAACTAACTCCATATCAAATTTCGGGAAAATCAGTTCGGTGGTTTGGGCGTGACGAGATAACAGACGAACATAAACACTTTCCCATTTAGGTATAATACTATAGTTATGGATTATGGAGTTTATTATGCCGACTGCATCGAAACCATATTGCAACATTATCGTTGGTCTCAAGTACCAGAATCGGATCATTTCGAAGTATCATTCATAGATAGTATTTTTCAGTAGAGACGGGTGCTTCACCGTTTCAGCGAATGGTGACTCACGTGCTTAGTAATAATTATTAATTATAGGTAGGCGCACCCTTACTCATAATATTACTAATGATTCGTCTCTTCCGCTGTCTATTTTCAGACGGGAATGAATCCAATTTTATCTATGATCTCTTTATAGATAAACTTGATGATGCTCGCAAATCCGTTGCGTCGAATTTGGTTTATCGCACAGGATCCCGTAGATTTTTCCGCAACAAAAACTATTCTCTGTCGTCCCGTTTCTCAAAGTATCTTCCTACCGATCTAGATTCTAGGTAAATCGATTTAGCTGTTTAAACGCAAAGGGGTTACAGACAAACACATTTTCGTATTTATAATATTAGTAAGGACTATTATCTATCGAATCTGTCTGCGACGCGATGAATATTCATTTACTTACTGTGTAAATGTCTTGGTACAGGAAATAAAATTTGTAATGCCAGGTTCTACGGGTATTATTTCAAAACAATTATTACATTTGCATTTTAAGTGGATTATTAGTTTACAGTATGGTTGTTCGTAATAACAAGACATTATAATTACATTTTCTGCACACTGAACTGACAAAATTTTACTGAACAAAATTTTAGGCTTATTAACCGACCTCTAAAAAGGGAGGAGGTTTCTTAATTCGATGTACATGAAGGTATGTTACTTTTGTAGTTTTTAGAGTTCCGTACCCAAAGGGTAAAAACAACTACTACGACTTTGACTTCGATGTCTGCTCGTCTGTCCTGTATCTCAAGAACCGCTATAGCTAGACTTCTGAAATTTTCACAGATTGTGTACATCTGTTGCCGCTATAACAACAAATACTAAAAATAAAATAAAGTTAGTATTTAAATCTTTAATTATATTTGTTATTTATTAATTAATAATAAAAATAAAATAAATATTTAAGGGGAGACCCCATACAAAAACACAATTTTTGTCTACTTTTGCCACCTTTCGCTCTATACAGGTACGGAACACTTCGTGCGCGAATCCGACTCGCACTTGGCCGATAGTTGCCCGATTTGTCCATTGTAGACTGGAGTATTAGCGAGTACACAGAGTAAACTGCCTCATTTGGTATTTTAGATTTTTTATTGAAGGTACTAGATACAATTTCCAAACAATAAAACTTTCTGCAAGTCTAAGTGGCGAAATTGAAGTTTTTTAACCCCCGGAAAAAAAGAGGGGTGTTATAAGTTTGACGTGTCTGTCTGTTTGTCTGTCTGTGGCATCGTAGCATCCAAACGGGTGGACCGATTTTGATTTAGTTTTTTTAACATTTATTTTTGAAACTTTGATAATAGTAAGGGATAGTGAATACCTATTATATTTAAGTAAAACATTGTAATATTGTTTTTTGTTAGCCGTTTAGCTTTATGAAGTTTTATTGTAACAACTTCATTGTATGCTAAACAATTGAATAAACAATTACAGTTTTACAATACTTTATGATTTATGACTTATGAGTGGTTTTAAAAGTTACCTTTTAACAAATTACATATAAATACTTATTGTAAAAATGGGCCGGTATAGTTTATTCAAATTTTAAAAGTTGTGACAAAAGATTAAGCGTGACGCAGACCATGACTAATTTTGAAAATAAGTGATTGTACGATAAAAAAATTGTTAGACGAAATCATTATGATGTTATCAATTTATATCTAACACATATTATTATTATGGTGTGATAGCGATTAGCGATCTTAAATTGCATCTAGATATCAGCAGAAATCCTTAATTCCAAATAACAACATGAGAGCTAGTAATTATTATACTGAACAGTATACCAAATTTTATTGCCGAGATGCTGATTGGTTAAAGTCTTGGTGTAAGCCAATCAAAGCGATAGTTTATCTCTTTTAAACTCGTGTCAAAAACCCAGAGACCTAAGTCAGGGTCAGTAGATTTAGGCCATGTAGATTCAGAAGCTTGGCTCTACATGAGATCTCA
The DNA here is from genome assembly GCA_905404155.3 of Plebejus argus. Classification (NCBI taxonomy): domain Eukaryota; kingdom Metazoa; phylum Arthropoda; class Insecta; order Lepidoptera; family Lycaenidae; genus Plebejus; species Plebejus argus. Next base: position 10,251,137 of record FR989938.1, on the reverse strand, counting down.
TATCTTTTTCACAGGGTAAACCTTAATATTATGTGGTCATCTCGGCAACATTTTACAAGAAATGTTTTTGGTGGGATTTCAGTTCTTTTTGTAAGTTGGTTCTTGTACGTACTTATTTAAAGGTTTTTTAGTTATTATCTGCAGTCCCGTGTAAACTCTTACATCCTAATTCAAAAAATTTGTGAAAGTCTTATATAAACTTCGACCCCCTTATTTAAGGGGATGGGGGGGGGGGGAAAGTTACATTAGTGTATGAAGTTTTTTTTTGGTTGTATACCTACTAACTGAGATTAAATACCAAATTCTCCAAAAGCTCTCCTATCCTGATGTTGCAAGTGTCCATGGGCGACGGTAGTTGCTTACCATCAGGTGACCCGTTTGCTCGCTTGCTCCCTTATTTAATAAAAAAAAATCAGCATTCTAGCACTTTAGGAAGTAGCCAAACATTATGATGATCATCAGTGAGTCAGTGACGAAATCGGTGTATTTTTTTGGAAATGCCCTTGCGCTTCGTTTGGCTCATCTCGGCGATACTTATAACGCTCGCAAAGGCTTATCATAAGGCCTTTATAGAGCGCCAGGAACATTATGACACAATTTGAGAATGTCTGGTAGAGATAGCAGCAGTCATGGATAATTATTATTCCACTACACAATAACGTAGGCGCGGGCGCTTACACTATTTACATAACTAAAGTTGCCATAAGTGGTGATAATGAATTACGGTAACACGTCAAAACATGTTGATTCCTGAAGTCTACGTGAATATCATGCTTTGATAGCTCATTTTGCGGCATAATAATTTATATTGTATAATAAACCTTATCAAGTGACACAAGAGATAGAACTTTTATACCTACTGAAATAGTACTTAAATGTAAACGGGCCGCTTTTCACTTAAAAGCAGAAAATGTGTACAGTTTATATTCATTTTAGTATATTATATTTTGAGGATTATCATAAAATGTTCGAAAGAATAAAGGTGATATCAGACTGCTATTTTTTGTTCATTTTCGTCTTTCATTTTGCATCATTACTCTAATTGTAAATTGATGACAGTATTCTAAAATCTCAAAGATATACAGCGGGCTATCTGCGTTGGTCCATGATTGACAAATACAAGCAATTAGTAACGTTATTTGTTACAAGCTTATTCGTTACGCTATTAAAAGCTTTACAATCATGGTAGCCACGATTGTAACCTGTAAAAAAGCGGCTAAGTGCGAGTTGGACTCGCCCATGAAGGGTTCCGCAGCAGCAATAAGGTTTATTTTTATGAAATTAAAAGGTTTTTGATTTATTTTTATACTTATTTCAGTCGATTTAATGGAATTTAGATTAAGGTTTACCATTTATGACGTATAAAAAGAACTACTTGCTAGATCTCGTTCAAACCAATTTTCGCTGGTAGTTTTTATAGTAATCTACATCACATATTTTTTTAGAATTATCATGCCCCTACTTTAGAAATTAGAGGGGGGGGAGGGGGGACACACATTTTACTACTTTGGAAGAGAGAGAAAACATGATATGAGAAACCTCAATGTGATTTTTGGAGACTTATCCATAGATACCCCACACGTATAGGTTAGATGAAAAAATTTTTTTTTGTTTTAGTTGTACCTATGGGGACCCCTAAAATTTTTAATAATTTTTCAATTTTTGCATCAAAATCTTAATGCGGTTCACAGACTACATCTACTTACCAAGTTTCAATAGTATAGCTCTAATAGTTTGGGAGAAAAGTGGCTGTGACATACGGACGGACGGACAGACAGACAGACATGACGAATCTATAAGGGTTCCTTTCTTGCCATTTTGGCTACGGAACCCTAAAAACGATACCACACTAAAGCGACAAGACACGACGCGGCATTTCATTTTCTATAAAGCCGACGTTTGTAAAACATCAGATTCGCGTTTGAAAAACTTCAGTTCTATGTGTCGTGTCACGTCACCTTGCTGCCGCGTAGTGTCGCGTAGTGCGGTCTCACCTTAATGGCCAAATTGATTAAAGGCCGTCACAGACTTAGCTATAATATATAATATTAATATGTTTATAGCTAGGCATATTACTATATAATTTCTATACAATTTTCGCGTGACCACACACTCAGCTATAGTATATATTTCTGGTCTCAGTGTGTTTAGTACGGTATATTAATATATATTATAGCTAAGTCTGTGACGGCATTTAGTAGAGCTTGTCTAATTTGAAATGACGTGCCCCACCACCTCACTTAGGGTGAATTGCACCAGAAGCATAGTTAAAGTTAAGATTAAGGTTATCGTCAAATGTGGCGACTTTTGCTAGGGATTTCACAGTTTATTTCACATTTTGTTATGGCTAAAGTTATAGTTAAAGTAAGCCGGTGCAACCCACTCTAATTATTGATATAAGTAAATAAAAATTTTGTACTGTAAATACGAGGGACGGGCGCGTCATTTAATTAAAGTTAGACATGCACTACCAAGCTTTTAACATTCCTTTGTTTTAATATTGCAATGCTGTATGTCCGGATTACGGCATATTATAATCATTAATTAAGTTAAATGACTAGTACGTTAAATGACTAAAAACACTTGAAATCGTCTACTATAGTTGTGTAATAATTGTTATTTAGGAGTCGACCGATGTAACGAAGTATTGACGGTCTATGACGTATTGACTCAATACAAAATATAATATAATAATTATATTATAGTAGCGTAACTTTACCGTTCATGAAGTCAAATTCGTAATATTTTTCAGGTGCCACGTTTTAATGCATTATCGAACCATATTTTACTTAAGGGCCCGGGTTACCCCCGAAATTTTCATACATTCTTAATACCAAAATCATTTTCTCATGCGAAAATATTTAACATATTTGAGTTATTTTTCAGCTTAAGATAGTAATTACCTAGGGTCCTGAACAATTTTTTTTACAAAATATTTAAATACTAAAAAAAATTTTTTTGTTTAAATATTTTTTTTGTAAATTTACTACTAAATATTTAAACACCAAAAAATAGACAAAAACACTAAAAAATATATAAATGAGTAGTAAATTTACTACAAAATATTTAAACTTTAAAAAATATTTTTTATTATTTAAATATTTTGTAGTAAATTTACTATTTATTTATATATTTTTAGTGTTTTTGTCTATTTTTTGGTGTTTAAATATTTAGTAGTAAATTTACTAAAAAATATTTAAACACAAAAAATTTTTTTTTAGTATTTAAATATTTTGTAAAAAAAAATTGTTCAGGACCCTAGGTAATTACTATCTTAAGCTGAAAAATAACTCAAACATGTTAAATATTTTCGTATGAGAAAATGATTTTGGTATTAAGAATGTATGAAAATTTCGAGGGTAACCCGGGCCCTTAAGGTCTTCACATAAGCGTTCTCTTGATTCAAACAGTTTGGTGGCAAGAAGATCTACTGTATGGTATTTAATATGTATTTATACTGTGTATTGACTTATCTACATGCGCTTACTTAGGTAATAACTAAAGGAATTTCAATATTATCTATAGAGTCGATTGTTTCTCTTGATTGCCTCTTCACTATCTAATTCCGATCATTCCATTCTTGTGACGTTTATCTGTAATAATTGTCTTTTATACGTTTTTATTGAACAACTCCGTTGCGTAAAAATTCATTTGTTTCATGGGAACCGTACATTTTGCTGAGATAAAAAGTATCCTATGTCCTTTCTTGGGACTCAAAGTATCTCCATACTTACTGCTTTTCAGCAAATGATATCAGTGGTTTGGGTATGAACAGATAACCGACAGATAGACAGACTGACACTTTCGCGGACAGAAACGTTGTCAAATGTTGACCAAAACTTTTTGTTTACTGTCTGTGCTTGTGCTGCCGCCTAGCGTGAAAACATAACGGTAGTATTAATATTCATCTATAATATTATAATGATCCCTGATCGTCGATTAGGCATGCTTTTCAATCATGGTGGCAATCATCGTTATTCATCATGGCCCAAAAGAAAATGTTAAGCGTTAACAGTTAAATTATCAAGGCCCTGTTTCACTACTTCCTGATAAAGTGCTGGATAGGCTACCCACAACTTAATTGACAGATACTCTATCTGTCAAGTAAGGTGGTAGATAGCTTATCCGACAATTATCAGGAAGTGGTAAAACAGCCCATTGAGGTTTTGAATTTTGAGAGAATATAATTATATTGGATTCTAGCTAGTCTATCTAGTAGTAATTTATTTCCTAGTATACTTTTTTTCCACGGGGAGGGCGGGATTGTCATGGATTCCCTACACTATAGGCCGGCCCATAAGGATATGTCCGACTTTACTGTGGTGTTACCCCCCAGTTACTACGGACAAAACTCCCTCCAGTTACAACCAACTGCTGTCAAATTGCAGCACCATTTTACCCAGTTAATCCTAGTATACTTTATAGTATAGTAGTAGGTATAGTATTCATTATTCAGAAGGTTTCTTTTGGGAAAGTACAAAGCTTAGATAATTATGGTTGTAATAAGGAAATTACAATTTTTCCGTGTAGGAAACGTTACATGTAATAATTATATTTTTTGAGGTTTTCCTACGTTTAAATATATTATTTATTTATTTATTATACAGTTAATGGTTGTGTTACATATTAATTATATACCTGAAACATTTTGCAGGAAGGAAAATAATTGTATGGAATTTTCTTTTAGTTATTTTGGGGATTAAATCAGTTTTTATGTTTTTCCTTTTAACGGTAAAATCTTCTTATATTTTACGATAAAATATATTAAGGGTTGATACAACCCTTAATATATTTGTGTGTTCTACATAGAAAAGTTCTGATTTTGGCCACGTGGCAAAAAAACATTGTATTTCTCTACATAGAGCTTTATGGCTTGTGCTATTAGATTTCTAGTTTCTACTATAATTACATAATATTACCATACATAATTGTTGTCGTTGTATGAAGTGTAGTTGTGTGTATGTAATTGTCTGTAATACATTTAATTGCTTGTCATAGTATAGATAAACGTAGAAGACTTTGGAAGTTGGAACCTTGGCTTAAGTCTCTATCGTGTTTTCTATTCTAAAATAGATTGCTAAGCTCAAATTCTTTTAATATTTCTTAAAAAACTGTTCTTACCGTTTATGACTTTCCTTAAATCTTACTAGTTATTTCTCAAAACTTAACAGTTTTTTAGAGATTGGTTACTTATTAGTTATTCTGCCCCTCTTATAAAATAGAAGTGAGAAATCGACGATGATGTTGCGAGTGTCCATGGGCGACGGTAGTTGCTTTCCATCAGGTGACCCGTTTGCTCGTTTGGCCCCTTATTTTATTTTAAAAAAAAACTTTAATTCCTTATTACTTTAGGTACATTATTATGTATATTGCAGGGCGTAGAGCGTTGACAATCGAAGTCACAATTACGTTTTATCAATAGTCTATTATGAGTCGATCGCTATCTCGCGCCGCAAGTCAGGAGGTTAATGAGAGGTCACAACCTACAGTTAAACGTTTATTATGGTGAAATAATTAAGCAGACCGGCAAAATGACGATTAATTGCCTGTTGACATGTCAATAACTTTGGTCCCAGCATTATCAGTATGTTCCTGTTAGCACTGTATGTGAATGAGTAGTACATACTTAGGAGTTTTTTGTTTAAGAATGATATTTTGATATTTAAATGCATATTATAAAAGAAATATACTTTTCTGTCGTAAAGGAAATTTACTGTCCAATATCAAATTTAATTTCAGCTCCGTTTTTTACAAAAATAAGATAAAAATACACTTTCGTTATGGAAGAGTAGCACACTGAATGGCTCCCAATCATAAAATGCGCATGAATCAGAAATTACGCTCATTCATTTTATTTAACAAACCTCGACCCTGTTATCATAATCAGAAGTGGGATTGGCTGCAATCTGTGTTTACGAACTTGTGAAACACTGAACAGACTCTATACAATAATAAACTCTGAAGCGAATGAAATAGGTAATGGTTATAATAAAAGAGCTTGCGGCTGGTCGCGATACTTAGGCTGCGGTCACAACAAACTGAGTGACTAAAATCTAGTTATTTTAGTCACTCAGATTGTTGTGATCTCTTTCAATATAGTAGCGTTAAAATAATTGAAGTGAGGGTATCAAGTAGGTAACTAACATTTAATAACATAAGAGCATTAATTTTTTCCCTTAATATTTGAAAAAACCTTGTACCTTACCTACTTCATTATCTAGCATATTATATCTAGCTATACAAAGTCCACTTTTTTTTCAAATAATTTTCCCGGTCCTAAAGCAGTCCAATCCATTTATGCAAAAAACTACAGTTTTCGAATTGTTGGTTATCCACTTAATTTGCTCATGTCTCCAATTGTCGCTTAGTTGTAAACAAAAAGGTGAATAAATATGGAAATACCACTACGTAATGCTTGCTCACTATCTACTGACAGTCATTTTTGTGTGAACACAGCCTTATCATCATCAACAGCCCCAAACCAGCTAATGAAATAACTCGGTGGTGATAAAGCTAGAATTGTTATAACGACGCACTTATGGGACGATAAAGAGTTCCCATTATCATGACACGATAGCCACATTAGGATGATGTAATGGGTTAAAGTTAACCATTTTTATTCTTGTGCAATATAGGGTGACTAACTGAAATATTATAATGAGCTATTGTCGCGACAGCGGCCAAAATTAATGATCTATGTATTGGTACATACGGTTCGCATTAATTATGGAAAGAATTCGAAAGCATGACTGTATATTGACAATCCTTTTCACCGTGTTAAACGCTACAACACAGGTTGCAACGTTTCGAGCACGCGATTCTCAGCCTTAAACCCTAGAGTTTCGGACTATATCGTCGTGGTGAATGTAAAAAATTGCGGCTGGCGACAATCAGGCTGCGTGGGCTCTATCGGCCGAGGTCGAGCCGCTCACCCCGCTATCGTGCTCATTAAATCTATTAATAATTCATCTGGTACTTCTTACCCCATTGTTCTTTGGTACCATTTTCCGTTGCACTCTGGTACCATTGTTCTTATTACTTTCCGCTGCATATCTCACCTTCGCGCTGAGGACGTTGACTCGCAGTTCATCTCGCTGATTCCAATGACCTTTATATTTATAAACGCCGTTTTTGTCTTTATCTGTTTCAAAGAGTCGCAAATTAAACGTACTTACATTAATATTGCATGTAATCGCATGCTTCGAGCTTTATTATTGCTACATTGTTTTTGATGCTGAAATTAAAAGGTACTTTACATATTTCCTACCGTCGGATTCCGGTTTTATAACTAGGTATTGTACGTAATATCTAAAGTACACTTATAACACTGACTTGGGAAAGTTTACTCTGCTATAATTATTTGACCATTTCTTTGTCAAAGATTCAACTTCATCTGATATAATAAGTTCATCAAGGTGTAACTCATCCTAACCAAACAATCTCAGCTAAAGATACATTCGTGTGCAAAAAGACCTCTTTTTATTCATACTTATTTTGTATAAACATTCTCCGTCCTCTTCACTCTCACGGTTCATTGCGGATGAAATGCAATTTGTGTATCTGTCCGTTGCACTCGGGTCCGAATGTTCGCTTAGCGGTATTCTAGCAGCCACTCCCTTATTTGACACATCCTGTGCCACACCTTTAACAGTTACCAATTATATTAACAAGCTGCGCCCTCAGCTTCACTCGCGAAATTCCGCTTGTAATGCTCAGATTCCTTTCAGCTTAAATATCATCATCATCTTTTTTAAATCGTCAAATAAATATTATGGTGTCTAAATATGCACATTAAAGATTTAATAATGTCATTTGTGAAAGAGCCAATTGAGTTCCAAACGTAAATCACGTACTCTACAAGACGATAGTCCGTTTTGTTGTTCCATCGAGGAAATTGATTCCTAGGCAGTTGACAGACCTACTTAATGTGGTCGGCTTAAATATGTCAATTCAATGTTAGCTGTAATCGGTTATCGGTCGGATGGGTTTGACTTAACGCGACCAAATTACTTAGGTCCGCCATCTGCCTAGGAATCAACATCTATGATAGTACAAAAATGTGTAATCCCTGTAGCATCCAAAAAATAAATGTCGCATATTTGACAAAAATATTATGTACAACAAAATCATCGGTGAATGATCTACCTACTATTATAATGGAGTTTCAGTGTTGGAGTTGTTAATTTAATTAGCTGACGAGCTGAATGCGCTATTAACAGTGATTGTCGCCAGATAAGCGATATTCTTACCTACTGTTATACACTATATTGTAAAAAAACAAGGGTTTTAACTTCGCGGAACGCTGAAAAAAGAGGGGAGGGAATATAAAATTCTCTCCTACGTCGGGCGGGGCCGGTCTACTTCCGTCTTCCGAATATTTGATAATAATAATAATATAACTATGGACGCTTCACACCACGTCAGTCTGGACTCTAGCCCCGTGCTAAGTGCCTGAAGGACTTGTGTTACGGGTACCAGACAACGGAAATATATTTAATATTAATACTTTTAAACTTAGTATAATTAAGATTTTTATTATATAATACACATATTTAATTATACACATCCATAACCCAGCTTAAACTTATGTACCGTCGGCGACGATTCGAACCCGCGACCCCTGGCTTATGCTACCAAGTACCAACTCGCCCACCAACTGAGCCACAGGGTCGTCGGTATGCTCACGTTTCCTGACGCGAGTTTAATTTACCCATACCAAAAAAAACTGCAAGATGACGCTAAATAATTTTTATTACAAATATCTACCGTCTGGACTTAAAATTACTTCGCTATTTTGTCTTTGGATAACCATTTATTTGACTAAAAGCCAATCTAATTTTTTTCTTTGTTAAGGCATATTAACGAATAATTACTTTAAGAAATCCATAAAGCATTGCAATGATAAGTCACAGAGCCACAGAAGTATAATATTGAATACCAATTCCTTATCAGCGTAAGACACAGTCCAAAATTAGCATAGATAAAGACGGTTATTATTACAGATTTCTGTCAATATTTGTTAGAGATAACTGGTTGCAACGGATAATCGTTGTGTTCAAGAGATTACAGGCGAGCCTACATTTACTTAACAACTGTATCAATTACACCTAAAAGGAGTTAGAACTTTGTTTCGTCTAAAACTGAGTGTTAACGAAATGTTATACAGTGGCGTAGCAGGGTGAAGCCAAACGAGCGTAATTTGTAAGATTTCTGCCGGGTTGAATTCTGCTGCATTCATTTCCATACAAAAGTCCTGTTTGATTCACACGAGCGTAATTTTGTCAATCGTGATTTGTATGAAAAGAAATTCTGCCCGGCAGAAATTCTGCGGCTCACGACTCACAAATTACGCTCGTTTGGCTTCACCATAATGCGAGATATAAACTAGGAATGTCAAGAAAAATATATTATACTATTTGATATTTCAATTGTATTGCTTTATGCATCGCCAAGTCGCACCTCGTTTCGTTTCTATTTGCATTGTGCAGTGTGCACTGACCCTACAGGCTACATCTGACGGTACTAATAGTAATAAAGTAAATCAAGGCTATTCTAAAGTGACCTAGTTGGATACCTAATCTTTATAATAAAGCTTACATAGTAATCCGTTTAATCCGATCCAATAACGCATCTCTTTGTGACGTCGGCAAATGACTCGCAAAAAGCACGATATCGCACGCGTGACGATAGAGAATTAAGCGAATATTGTTATTGTGATTGGGCTCTGCGGAGCTGGTCATCTTTTTTATACAAAATCTATACTTATATTATAAGCGTGACAGTGTGTCTATCTGTTGCCTCTTCACGCCCAAGTCGCTGAACCGATTTTACTGAAATTTAGTATAGACATACTCTGAGTCCCGGTTATGGACATAGAATACTTTTTATCCCGGAAAAATGTACGGTTCCCGCGAGATTTACGAATTTTGACGCAACGGAGTTGCGGGCGTCACCTAGTATGCTTTATAACTAATTTTATGTTATAACTTATACCACTAATAATATGTATTCTGTGGTTATACTTATATCCCATCGCGCACTAAGAACTAAAGGAATAATAATTGTACAGCCCAATAAAAATATAAAACCTCGTTTTCGGAACGTCAAAATGCGGCCCGCGTCGTCACAAACGAGGAAACAGCCGACCCGGAACTCAACCCTCGCCCTTGCCGATCGTCGAACCTGCCGAGAAAAAACACGATCTCGTTTACAGTTAGAGTTAAGTAATCCGAGTATCGAGAAGCGCACGCGTCGGGTTTTTGTGGCGCGTTCCGTTCGTGGTATGTCGAATTCGAGTGGTTAGCCTTACGGCGACCTTGCTGCAGCCTCTATCCGTGCTTCTGTGAAAGTAGGTGACGCTATTGTCACAATCTTACGTAGCCCTACAGATTAAAAATCAGCTTTCTAAATTCTCTCGTAAGCCACGAAATGAATATGATAGATGGCATTTTATTATGCATATTGAGTTTCACTGTGCCGGAGTAATTGGTGTAAATGATTGGGTGAATAATTTTTGGGTTTTGGGAATTCCCATGATACTAAAAATGTTTTTATTTATGTACTATCAGAGAAGTTGATTCCTAGGCAGTTGACGGATCTGCGTCATTTGGTCGGATTATGTCAATTCAATGTAAGTCGCCTGTCGGCTGGGTTTGAGTCAAACAGCCGACAGATTGCGATTGGTTATGTTAAACCGTTTGACATAACCAGCCATCTTATTGCCTTACGGCCTTGGAATCAACTTCTCTGATAGTACATAATATGTAAGTACCTATATCTTTTTGCGCTAACAATAACTCTCTTTCGGGGCAGTCGGTTAAAAAAGTTGTAGTAGCAGTTCCAGTACTTTATTTTACAGATTTGGAAAAAATACGTATTTCTGCTATTTCTGGATTTGGAACACATTGAAAACAAACACCAAAAGGTCTACGCAATGAATGCTGAAGTAGTAAAATTTAATCACATGTAATTTAAACCTGAAAATAAAAATTACACAGCAAAAACAAAATAGTAAAGTAGTAGTAAAATTTTTAAGATTTTTGTTGTTGGTATGGCAATCCTGTTAATATACGAACTTAGTAAAATCATAAAAATAATAAAATAAAACGACACTTAGTAAAATCTTTTAAGACTTAATACTCTATAATATTATGTAGAGACTTAAAATTCGATATAAGTATGGTTTTAAGTATTAGTATTGTAAAATAGATAAGCCATGACGAAGCAAACATTATGTCACTGGAGTTTCGGGAGTAATTTGCCACTTTAGATATTTTTTTTATGTAATATGTTTTTTATAATATAATATGCCCCCTGCAAACGAGCAAACGGGTCACCTGATGGAAAGCAACTTCCGTCGCCCATGGAGACTCGCAGCATCAGAAGAGCTGCAAGTGCGTTGCCGGCCTTTTAAGAGGTAATAGGGTAGGGGAAGGTAGGGAAGGGAATAGGGGAGTGTAGGGAAGGAAATAGGGGAGGGTAGGGAAGGGAAAAGGGTAGGGGATTGGGCCTCCGGTAAACTCACTCACTCGGCGAAACACAGCGCAAGGGCTGTTTCACGCCGGTTTTCTGTGAGCCCGTGGTATTTCTCCGGTCGAGCCGGCCAATTCGTGTCGAAGCATGGCTCTCCCACGGTTGAAAAATGCTTACGCTGTTTCTGGAATTCGCTGCTTTCAAAAATTATCTTTTACAAGTTTTATCATTCTGACTACTGGTGAATGGTGAGTGGTGACGCATTTTTACGTTTTTTCTTACAGAAATATTATCGTAGTATGAGTAATGAGACTATTATTTGTAAACTATTTGTCACTATAAAATATTTATTACGTGGTAGGATTACAAGCAAGATAAGACCATTGTTTTATCTTCTTAGAAATAAAGTGCTTAGTGCCACCTTACTTTACAATCTATAGTCTTTTTAGGGTTCCGTACCCAAAGAGTAAAAACGGGACCCTATTACTAAGACTTCGATGTCTGTCTGTCTGTCTGTCCGTACATGTCTGTCTCCAGGCTGTATAATATCAAGAACGGTATAGCTAGAGAGTTGAAATTTTCACAGATTATTCATTATGTATTTCTGTTGCCGCTATAACAACAAATACCAAAAACAAAATAAATTAAATATTTAAGGGGGGCTCCGATACAAAAAACTTGATTTTTTGGCATTTTTTGGTCTATATCAATAATGGCTACACGTAGGCACTTGAAATATTAACAAAATACTTAATGGTATTAGTACTTTAATGGTTAATAATAAAATTAAAATAAAATTAATATTTAAGGGGGGCTCCCAATTCCCATACAAAATACAAATTTTTGCTGAAAATTTGTGTGGAGACACTTTGAGGTAAGGACAAATGATACTTTTTGTCCCGGAAAAATATCAAGTTCCAGCGCGATCAACGAATTTTGGTGTGATGGAGTTGAGGGCATCATGTAGTTTCTACATAGATATGCACCATACAGTGTATGGTATGGCATACCGCATACACCATAGATATCAGAAACAAACGGTGGTTTAATATCTCTATGGTATACACAGAATTTTTGCAAAAGCAGGCTTATAATACGGCGTGGTGGGGCTGCGGTCACGTATCACGCGTGTCTAGTCCCACCTTCAGAAGCAGGAACATCGTTGGTATTTTAGTGAGTAGTCCCACATACCTCGGTGCTCCTCCCCAGGCCCTGGAGATGCGTAAATGCATTCCCCCAACGATAAAAAAAAGGTTTATAATACGGCTGCTATTTTTTTGCTGTCTCTACTTGATTTATTTTGTGGACCATACAAGAACACCAGTAGCCGTTAGCACATTACAAGCGAATGTATACGGTACAGTTATTAGAGTAATAAACACTTGATTGGTTCAAATGAGACCTTTAAGCGATTGGAGGTCTTATTAGTTTAATTCACATTCTATTAAAATGAGGTTATCATTAAATTATATTAATATTTTCTATATAAATAAAATTGAATTTTGTTACTCTCGCTAAAACTCGAGAACGGCTGAACCGATTTGGCTAATTTTAGTCTTGAAATTTACGTTGAAATCCAGGAAAAGTTTATACTAGGAGAAAAGTAACACATAATTCACCAGGTTATCTAGTTATTACTAAGTATGTGCACGCGAATTCGTAAGACTTTATCTAAGTTACTTTCGTGAAAGTGACTGTCGAAGGTTGTCATAAAAAGGGGATTTTAATATATTATTTTATCAAAGGAATCGAAATGTACGTGTGACTACGTCAAATATCTACGAGTATCGATCTATCAAGTATTTAGTGCACTTTACTACACATACCGATCATTTTAAGATTTTATTAGGGTATGTTTGCTATTTTTTTCTATCGAGAAAAATAAGTTGCATCGTGTTTTGAAAACACTATGGATCTAGCATAATAATTATTAAATAACTAGTTGACCCGGCAAACGTTGTTTTGCCATTTAAAGTATTCCTACTTCATCAGTTGATACAAAATCTTACCCCCTCTTTTGTCCCCTAAGAGGGGTGGGGAAAAATCGTGTACACCTGATGTTAAGTTGGAAAATACAGTTAATAATATGAATTAAGTCCATTAAAGAAAAAAATGTATACAAAATCTGACCCCCTTTTTGGTCCCCTTAGAGGGGTGGGGGGAAAAGTTTATACACCAGATATTGAGTCGGAAGAAGACAAATATATCTGCGAAAACCGTATGTAAATCGGATCAGTAGTTTTCGTGTTAAAGAAAAAAGTTTGATACAAAATCTGACCCCTCTTTTGTCCCCTTAGAGGGGTGGGGGGAAATTTTTTATACACCAGATGTTAAGTTGGAAGAAGACAAATATATCTGCGAAAACCGCTTTCAAATCGGTTCAGTAGTTTTGGTGTGATAGTGGAACAACATACAGACAAACAGACAGACAGCCAGACAGACAGACAAAAAACTAACCACATTTTTGGCTTCTATAGCGATCTAGTGACACCCCCCGTTTATTATTTTTTGAATATCTTTAATGTACAGAATTCACATTTCTACAGTTTTATTATATGTACATAGATATTATATATGTAATATCTTTCTCAATACAAGTATTCTATCATACAGATTCATACAGTCATATTCCTCTTAGAAATCTTGCATTTAGGTGTTCTAAGCCCCTATCTATATTAAAATTCAAATTCGTCCCAACTCCCAGCTAAGGGTCATTTTGCAAATGAAGAAGAAAAAAAAATGATAAAATGTTCAAGAAACCATACTTAATAACATCTTGTTGAAGATAATACATACATATTTATAACTTTGAGAATAATCACAGACCTCAAAAATTATATTAAAATTTGTTTTATTTTATTTGGAAAATGCTCTGGGAAAGCTTTGTCCACAAGAAGGCCATGATCAGTTAATGACATTTTTAACCCATCAATCCCCAAGCGGCAACCGGCTGCCGCATAACAATTGAAAATCTATTGTGTCTCCGATTCCCACGATAGAGGTATTATTATTCAAATTACCAAACAAATAATGCAGTTGAAAAAATATGTTTACATTCCATAAATATTTTACAGTTATTGTTCCGGACCATAGATGTATGTTAAGGTTAGAATATAGAGTTTATAATTCAACTTTTTAGTTTGAAAAGTACCTATGTCAAATAGGTTTCTTCTTTTCTACCATGCAAATGCCCGCATCTTAATCAGATAAAAATTATATTGCAGCTATGTTAGTTTTTGGTCAATTAAAAACTATTATTATTAATAGTTAAAAAAAACTATAATCACTATGTAGCTTGCGATAGCGATAATATAATATGTAAGATAAAATAATATGATTAAATATTAACATACATACTGTTATAATAAAGCTAAAAGAAAACTATTGCTTTTTTACGAAGAGAAAAGAAATTATCTCGTAAGGAACCTTTTACCTTAACTTATGCACTTTGCATATTCTCTGCCATGTCTCTACACGCCTCGCTCTATGAAGTAAACTAATCAATAATTTAATGTTTTCCAAGTACTGTAACATTGTCGCGATATTCTCATATGAGTAACAAAAGGCTTTCATTTTGCTTAGCGCGGTCTTCCTGGATACGTCCAAGGTGGTCCATCGCTTTTCTTAGCGAAACCATACACTTCAGTCTTTCTTCCGTTCCTGTCCCGGTTTGACTTGTGATGTGTTTTAAGTGTACCGTATGTATATTTTTTACTTTTTTGTTTAATACGTTTAATAAAGTTTTTAAAAGTTTTACGAAGTATATTATGTTGTAGATTATAGTATTAGGAAATACAAATGAAAGTTTGTTGCCAGTACAATCGTTTTGGAGTTTCATGATAAAGGTGTCGTTATAAAAATCCTACTTTTAGCGGGCCCCTAGACGATCAATTTTATTGCCCAATGTTGTGCAATATTATTGACCTATTAGAGTTAATATTGAATAGTTTGAGCTTGTTTAATTTTTATTGCACCATATTATTGTAGGTAGGGACTAGAGGCCGCTTTACAATGCAATTTTGTACACTTAATTTGTGACAGTCCGATTCTTTATTAGTTATTACAATCCCCGCGTTCCATTTAATGTTAAAAACCATCGAAACGCCTAAAATACTCCTATATGCCTCCGCATTTTGAGCGTTTTGATAGTTTTTAACATCAAATGAAACGCGGGGAATATAATTCCAATCACTGAAAATGATAATATAACGCCGGCCGTCCAATGGTAGATAAGTATTAATTTCGCACGTCGGTATTCTATTTACTTGCTTATAAATGAATCGATAATTAGATTGTTGATTATAGTTTTAGGTGTTGTGTTAGCCTTTCAAAGCGCACTAGGCCCTAGGCCTAGGTATTAAATGCTAATTTTAGGACCTGTAATGTCAATCGTGTCTATCGCCATTTAATTACTGCTTACAAGATTATAGGCGGGCGACTGTTGTCCTGTCAACTATTACACTAGAACTTGAATAATTGAAATTTCCAATTACGTGTAGTTTAAGCTCACGGTTAAATTAAAATGCGGTTAAATTAAAGATCAAACATAATAATAATTATGTTTACTAACTTTGTTTGATATTTTTAAATTACTTTCCGAAAACGGTGTCTGTCAGTTTTACTGTATATCTGAGTTACCTTTTCGCGGTTGAAACTCTGAACTGATTTGGATGATATTTCTGGAAGACATACTTTCAGTCCCCAGAAAGAGAACAATGTTCCTATGCGATAAATCAGTTTCGGGTAACAGAGTCGTTGGACACATCAAGCATTTAATAATAATATAATTATTATGGCCTGCTGTATTTTTTATTATCTACTATCGGTCATTCCAATTGTTTGTCCATTTGGATATACCTTATCAAGTTCCAAGTGATGCGAATCTCTCAGCCAAGACGTTTTCTTTATCGCTTTTCTATAAAATCGCCGATCTAAATGTTAGAAATTGAAAAGCGTCCGATACAATAGTCGTTAGTCGACATTCGTTTCATGTCATAATATGAAGTTAGTCAGTTTCATACATTTTGTCCGACGATTCTATAAAGAAGCGATAAAGAAAATGTCTTGGCTCGGGGCTCAGGGGGGTGAGCCTCTTGGCTCTGTAAAGATCTTTCTTTACTTTATCGCTTCTTTATAGAATCGCCGATCGAAATGTATGGAATTGACATAAGGCGAGTCGAACGTCAACGTCATATTAACGAACGCTTATGCCAATTCCATACATTTTGGTTGGCGATTCTATAGCGAAGCGATAACGAAAAAGTTTTGGCTAAATGGCCTGAGGCCGTAGACAAAGTCCCTTTCGTTAAAAACGACGACGATATTCGTTATCAAAATGTATGGGATTTGACATTAGTCTTCGCAAGCGAAATGTCATTTAGCGATGACTTATGTCAAATCGCATACATTTTGATAACGAATTTCGTCATCGTTTTTAACTAAAGATACATTGTCTAAGGGGGCTGGACTTTTATTCGTCTGTTTACAGATAATAAATAGAGTGTGTCTATCACAAATGAAAATTGCCTAAAATGACGTCAACTAATCTAATCTCATAAAAAATCATTGGAATTAAATATTAATGAAATATGTAATTATAATATGTGTCATTGTGATTATTCATTTATCACGTCATAATCTTACTCGCAAAATTATGATATTATTGTCATTTTCAGTTTACCCTCTGAATAAGTATGCAAATAATCATAGGAATAGAGAGCAGTATAATACACATAGCAATAGAGTACTACTAGTTTTTGTACGAGCTTATATCATGCTGTCCCACTGCTGGCTAAATGCCTCCCTCAAAGAGCAAATATTGCCCATGCTATTACGCAACTCAGTTGCGCCAAAATTCGTTTATATGCGGGAACCGTACATTTTTCAGGATAGAATGTATCCTATGTCCTTTCCGGGATTCAAACTATCTTCATATCAATTTTCAGCAAAATCGGATCAGCGGTTTGGGTGTGAAGAGGTAACAGACAGACAGACTAATAAGGTAAGGAAGTATGGATAGTGATGATGATGATTCCTCTTTAAATATTCATGATGTAACACAGTAGTCGCACGAACGGGTTTTTAATATTAATTAATTCAATCGATTTGTTGGTTATATTTTAGAGATTTCTAAGATATTGTTATTAAACGGATTTCTTTATTAAATATAGACTGAAGGATATAAAACTCGTTTCTATTTAACATTTTCTTTAAGGTATTTATTGTCAATATTTATAGATAAACAAATAATGCACTCTGGAATTTAAAGCAATCGTAGAAAGCAAAATGTCCAATAACTATCGGCTGTTGTCAAACAGCTTGTTTTTTCAACTGTTTATTCAAATTGTATATTATAATTTCTATTATGTATAGTTCCGCGAGCATGATAAAGAATAAAGATACCTATATACCTCCTCGCAATATTCCTGCGTCGTTACTATACAATTACTGTCTGTTAGCTCTCCATGCTCAATAACAACTGATCTGTGATTATTGAGTAACAACTAACAAGTCCTGATTTATCTTTCGATTCGAGTGTGATTACGGTTTAGAATTTGAAAATATGAAGGAGAATTGAAGAAAATGATCACAGGTCCTTTGTGTCGTCTTACTGTGTAAATTGTTATTTTGTAAATGTTTCTTGGGCACAATAAATTATTATTAAATAAATAAAATGAAATCAGCCCAAGTTTCGACCGTGGGAGAGCCATGCTTCGGCACGAATGGGCCGGCTCGGCCGGAGAAATACCACGGGCTCACAGAAAACCGGCGTGAAACAGCGCTTGCGCTGTGTTTCGCCGATTGAGTGAGTTGACCGGAGGCCCAATCCCCTGCCCTTTTCCCTTCCCTACCCTCCCCTACCCTATTACCCTATTCCCTCGTAAAAGACCGGCAATGCACCTGCAGCTTTTCTGATGCTGCGAGTGTCCATGGGCGACGGAAGTTGCTTTCCATCACGTAACCCGTTTGCTCGTTTGCTCCCCTTTTTCATAAAAAAAGTTTGGCCTTTGGAGTTCGGACGTATTCAAGGGTGACGTTTAATAAAGTTGCATTAGGTAATTTCAACAGAGAACTAACTATTATCGAATCTAACTTACCTTAAAATGTTGTAGGTACAAAGAAACATAGGTATTTAAATCTTTTTAATTACAACCTGTTAATAAATTATATTTATAACTGAAATATTTCAATTTCAAGTTATTTTGCGCCACCAAAAAAGCGCATCACGGATGTAAAAGCGGAACCGTAATATCAACCACGATACTCAAATTGTTTATGCGAATACATTTGAATATTATATTATGTTCTACATATAATATGGACCACTTTTTGTACATCAGTTAATGAATTGCTATGTCGAATTGCGGGTCAACGTACTATCGGAATGCTGTAAAAATACTCTAAGGACGACCAGTTGATAGAGATTTATATAGTTCGATCGGGGTAGAGATTAATATACGAAATAATTATGAGCATAATCTTGATACGTATCCAATTTTAATGATGCATATCAATTTGATTAAATGCATCCGCAGCAACAGACTTAAAGCTAAGTTTGCGTTTAAAACATTCTAGTAGCTTATCTCTGCTATAAAATAATAAAAAAGCGGCCAAGTGCGAGTTGGACTCGCCCATGAAGAGTTCCGCAGCAGCAATAAGGTTAATTTTTATGAAATTAAAATGTTTTTGACTTGTTTTTATATTTCAGTCGATTTAATGAAATTTAGATTAAGGTTTACCATTTATGACGTACTTATAAAAAAAACTACTGGCTAGATCTCGTTCAAACCAATTTTCGTTGGTAGTTTTTATAGTAATCTACATATTTTTTTTAGAATTATCACCCTCTCTAATTTCTAAAGTAGGGGACTTTAGAAATTAGAGGGGGTGGGGGGCACACATTTTACCACTTTCGAAGAGTCTCTCTCGCAAACTATTCAGGTTAGAAAAAAATGATATGAGAAACCTCAATATGATTTTTGGAGACTTATCCATAGATTGGGGTATCTATGGATAAGTTACGCATATGTTAGATGAAAAAATTTTTTTTTGTTTCAGTTGTACCTATGGGGACCCCTAAAATTTTTAAAAAAATTTCCATTTTTGCATCAAAATCTTAATGCCGTTCACAGACTACATCTACTTACCAAGTTTCAATAGTATAGCTCTAATAGTTTCGGAGAAAAGTGGCTGTGACATACGGACGGACAGACAGACAGACAGACAGACAGACAGACAGACATGACGAATCTATAAGGGTTCCGTTTTTTGCCATTTTGGCTACGGAACCCTAAAAACAGTATATTATAATATTATGACTTGTGAAATAATAATTATTTTAGAGCACTGATACTTTACTCGTTTTACATAATAATTTATACATACGCTATACGAGTTCCCTAAACTAGTTTTTTCTAGCTCTTTGTGAATTTTTGTGTCACTACAATAATAAATATAATTATTATAATTTAATTTGTCCATTTCCAAACTCACTTCACTTTGGCTCCAAATTACACCAATAAAAATATTTTTACATACTAATGAACACTTATTTTAGGTTTTTTGTTATCAATTATTTTTGTCTGATCTCTTGTTAAGTATATAAAAAATTAAAAGGTGTTGTTTTTAAGTGTTCTATGTAAGTCACAATATTTAAATGTTTGAATAAATAATTCCACAAACGTGTTTATACGCTATTAAAATTCGTATTTAATAATTCCTATTTAAAAATAGTTCGCTAATAATTTATATACTCGGCGCGTTCTGTTGCTTATTTTGAGATTTTTCAATAATTTTATAATTACAAGATATAAACTGCAATAAACTTACAGATAAACAGCTACTAAAATAAGCCATCAGTTAAGCTATTTCAACTCCATGACCACGTGATCTTTCGGTAGAGCACATGACTCCTAGATAGTATACTTAATCCAAAAATTGTTTACTTTAGCAGCATTAATGTATGTATAAATGTACCAGACACTGTTTTATATAAAACAGCGGACATTCCAGACTCGTGTGTAGACTGTAGAGTGAGTCTGGTCATGTGCTATTTGAGTATACGCGGTGTGACGTCATAGAGAGTGACGTGGCGATCTACGCGCGGGGGTGTGGTAACTAGATCATCTTTTCGATCTAGTAATAATAATCATTTGTACATCAATTTATTCAAAGCCAGATGGCGGAACTACATGATTCGTTTGGGCTATGTCAACATAAGCCAGCCGACATAATATTATTTTGATGACTAAGGGTTGATTCAGACCGCAACGCGACGTGTAGATGCATTTCTAAATCAGTATGGATTTGACAGATTCGCAAGACATCTCACGCTGATGAATTTCACTTTCACATTTTACATCATATATCTTCGGCTAAACTTGAATTAGTGTGAATCTAAATTCTAACGTTAAAATTATAGCGCACGAAGCTTGTGCGTTGGGCACCTACTTATCTATCTAACGTTACTCGACGAAAGTTCAAAGCGCAAAACTTTCTAATAACATTATTGTGAAAAACCAAATGTGTGAAGAGCTATCATAGCCTTTTGTTTTCTAATATGTTGCGTTTCACTAAGCTAAAGGTTGGCACGATAGTACGTTACTGTAACGTAAAAAGCACGCTGAGCTTTAATATGTTTCACGTTCAAAGTCATATTTCAAGTTAATGTAGCTTTCGAAAAATATTAAGATACCATAGTTCTATGCTATCAGATATAAGGGTCTATACAGACGGACTAGACGGACTGCAATCCAACCGCAAATTGCAGTTCGTCTGTCTAGACCCTTATACTGTTGTAGCTTTCCCACTATGTTGCTGTAACTTGTTGTGTTGAAGAGCTACGTGCAACCGTCTTATCAGTAGCGCTACGTCACTGTAACCGTCGTAGCAGTTGCGCTACGTCACTGCAACCGGCGTAGCAGTTGCGCTACGTCACTGCAACCGTCGTAGCAGTTGCGCTACGTCACTGCAACCGTCGTAGCAGTTGCGCTACGTCACTGCAACCGGCGTAGCAGTTGCGCTACGTCACTGCAACCGTCGTAGCAGTTGCGCTACGTCACTGCAACCGTCGTAGCAGTTGCGCTACGTCACTGCAACCGTCGTAGCAGTTGCGCTACGTCACTGCAACCGTCGTAGCAGTTGCGCTACGTCACTGCAACCGGCGTAGCAGTTGCGCTACGTCACTGCAACCGTCGTAGCAGTTGCGCTACGTCACTGCAACCGTCGTAGCAGTTGCGCTACGTCACTGCAACCGTCGTAGCAGTTGCGCTACGTCACTGCAACCGTCGTAGCAGTTGCGCTACGTTACTGCAACCGTCGTAGCAGTTGCGCTACGTTTACTACTACCATCGTAGCATTTTTGCTACGTTACCGTAATTCCTGTAGCTCTTGTGCTACGTTGCTGTAACTGTCGTAGTAGTTACGCTACGTTGCTGTAACCGATGTAAGTGACGTATCTTTATCGTTGCAGGTGTTACGGCTGGGGCTCGCGCAGGGGGGTGATGCGCGTCGCGCGCAGCGGCGTGCGCAGGCGCCGCGAGTAGCCGCGACCATGCGGGGCCCGCGCACCGCACACGCCGCCCACCTGCTCACTCTCGCCGTCCTGCTCACACACTACACCGCATCCTCTGCCTTCAGCCCAGTCATTAGTAAGTACATATTATTAATATACAGTTTTGAATCATCAAAAAAAAACTCGTTATAGGATAAAAGTATAAACCTCAAATGGAGTTCATACTACAGAAAGTCTAAAGTTTCGGCCAAACCTACGCAACCAAAGCGACTGCGAAGCGGGAGCGTCTCCAACGCGGGACGTTCGCGTCGGCAGAGCGGAAATAATCTACGGTTTCGCACCGTAGTCGCGCAGGTGACGGGAGCGTTGCAGACGTTCCCGTCCCGCGTTACTGACGAGTAGGTTTGCCCGAAGCCTTGTTAGCATTAAAAAATCTAAAATGCTAATGCAAATTCATATTAGGATGAATGCTAACGTTAGGCTAGTTTACCCTTATCATATATTATGCGAGCTACGTCTGTGCTATGCCGTTGCATAATTCGTAACAAATAAATTTACTATAAGCGGGTCAGTTACTCCACAAAAATATTATATTTATATTTACTAAATGCATAGTATTAATGCATTATAAGGTGTTTAATTGTGTTTATTTTAATTCTATTGTTATTGACAGCTTTGCAAACTTCGTGATTGGGTATAGTTAAGAAGATTCTGATTGGTTATTAAATAATGCCAAGGCCGTAGTAAAATAGCGAGCTACTATTGATATTTAAACGGTCATTCCACAATGTTATTGACAGAAAAACTTAGTAAATAATGACTGACATCATAGAGCGTGGCGCGTGCGTACGAAAAGGCTACTTGTTTTTTGGGTATTTCGTAGTCTTACGACCACAATTACAGCTGTAATGATTAATTAACATAAATTTAATGAAAAGTTTCACATGATTACACAATTGCAATATGTTGAAGTTTTATGGTTATGACTGGAAGGATGGAGATCCTTCCAGTCATGACCATAATAAAACTTCATAAAAATCCATATAAATAAAATAAGTCTCGCTAAAACTCGAAAACGGCTGAACCGATTTGGCTAATTATAGTCTTGAAATATTCGTAAAGGCCTAAGGTTTGTACAGTGTGAAAATATAAGGAAGTGATACGAAGTTCACCGGATCATCTAGTTTTAACTAAATATCAAAATTCAAGTTCTGACGAGTCACTTCTCGTGGTTTGCACCATCGAACCTCATAATGATGATGTAGTTAAAACTAGCACGGTTATACGACAACAAATACCGTAAAATCCACAAACCGCAAATCGTTTTTACGATTAGTTTATTAGAGAGATACAAACAAAATTAGCAGATCTCCAAAATTAAAGATATTCAAACATGGCCTCCGCGATAAAAATATCTTGGTATTTAAATATTAAATTGATCGTTTAGGTGCATATATATTTACATGTTGTTTTCACCGGTCAATGTTTACTCCCGTTTCTTATCGGTGGAAAATTACCGAGTCTGTCCGTTTGTTTATATGTACTTCAGAAACAAAACATTAAATTAAAACTGTATTACGAAGGTAATAATATGAGATACTTTACACTCAGTGTTAATCACCAAAGTAGGGGAGGGAAGGTAGTCTTTGTCCTTCCCAGTGGTGTTCTCTATTTTATATCGCGGTAGATTGAAAAGTTTCTTACGGGCCAAAATACGTTTATCACGCGGGAACTGTACATTTTTCCACAATAAAAAGTATCCTATGCTCTCTGCATAAAAATTAAATTAAATAATCAGCCAAGTGCGAGTCGGACTCGCGCACGAAGGGTTCCGTACCATTATAGAGCAAAATTAGGCCAAAAATTGTGTTTTTTGTATGGGAGCCCCCCTTAAATTTTTATTTTACCCCCATACAAAAAACACAATTTTTGGCCTAATTTTGCTCTATAATGGTACGAAACCCTTCGTGCGCGAGTCTGACTCGCACTTGGCCGATTATTTGTTTAATTTAATTAAAATGTGAAGGGGTAACAGACAGAGAGTCACAATAATTATAATAATATTAGTATGGATTTGATTTCTTGAGCCATTCTTCTCAGTAACAGCTTTGCAATTTATCGATTAACGGCCGTTCCCAATATTTGATCTATCTCTTACTTGAGATAGGAATAGCTCACATTAGACATTAGCTCCATATATTTTATGTCAATTCTATGTCAGCTGCGATCGGTTGTATGTCAAACTAGAGATAGATTGAATATAGGGAACGGCCAATAATCATATAATATCACCAATAAATTATATTCTGATTTATATTAGCTACAGATTGTGCCCAACGGCCCAATTACAACGATGTAAGGTAGTTCCCAATATAATATTATGTTTATCTTTTCCTGTGACCTTAATTATGAATATTGATAAAATGAACATGACAGTTTTTTACAAACGCATCGGTTCATTAAGAGAATTTTTTAAAAAACAAACTAAGTTTTTTTTGTTAAAGGCATTATTTTAATACTAGATGACGCTCGCAGCTCCGTTGCATAAAAATTTGTTTTTCGCACGGGAGTCGTACCTACATTTACCCGGAATATTAAGTATCCTATGTTTTTTCCCGGGACTCAAAATATAGCTTAAAGAGATAACGGACAGAAAGGCACACTTCCGCATTTATAATTTATTATTTATTTGTTACTAAATTTTTCTTTTATAATAGTTAAAATAGTTAACTGAAATAAAATTCCCTTCTGTTATGTTAAAATGTTTTGATCCCTATTGACTAGCTAGATAGTAATGGCAACTTTTAGTACAAGCCATTTAGCATTTTGTGGAACGTTAGCAAACGCCAAATTGATTGTTTGGGCTACAAAGAGAGATATTTTTTACAATTTGTGATTCTTGCCAAAAAGCTCATGCTATAAAGCTTTCATGTCTCTTTCATCTTACAATGTATAAGATGTGACTAAGAAATAATATTATGTTTTTCACTTGGATCCACCATTCCCGCCACTCGACTCCTATGTCGCCAGGATCGACAGTGGTAGCCAACCACGAAAACTAATTGATATAATCACGCGGAGTCGCCCGTGCGCCGTATGCTGTTAGGTGTCTGTCTTCATTACTCTTTGGTTTACTTACTAATATTATAAATTTGAAAGTTTGTCTGTCTATTACGTCTTCACGATTAAACCACTGAACCGGTGTTGTTGGGTATGCAGATATTTTGATTCAAAAAATCTTGTACTACCTCAAATTACTAGTAATTTGAGGGAAACGAGTAACGACCTAGGATAGTTTCTGTTTCGGAAAATTGTATGGTTACGGCGCGTAATAAACGAGTTTCGACGCAATGGATTTGCGTACGTCATTTTGTACGAAAAAAACATTAAATCACGTTTAACTTCAAAGCAGGAGTTCGGATAGTGACCCCGATAGACAGGTGTTGTTGTACAGCTGTGTATTGATTTGTACACTTGATAAATAAGAAACAACTACAGCTTCGAATTACCATAACTTTACATTCGGTGATAAAAATTTACATTTCGAATAGTTTGTTTCGATTAACTAGTCAGGTTTCATAAGATACAACTCAGTTTCGACACACGGCTAATAGAATGCCTGTTACTATTGGCTTACAAATATAGAATAACTGAATAATAAAACGTATAGGCATGCTGTAGTGTGCCCAAAGTGTACGTTGGGCCACGTATCCTTGATTGGCACCATGATTGTAGAGTTACAGCATGCACAATCGACACGTTCGTGATTGCTTGTGTGGGTCCATCATCAGCCAATGTAGAGAGGTCGCACAAGATACATCAATAAGGAAAAAGATGATGCCCGCAACTCCGTTGCGCCAAAACTCGTTTATCGCGCGGGAACCGTACATTTTTTCGGTACAAAAAGTATCCTATGTCCTTTCCCGGGACTCAAAGTATCTACATGCCAAAATTCAGCAAAATCGGTTCAGCTGTTTGAGCTTAAAGAGGTAACAGACAGACAGACACACTTTCGCATCTTTCGCATTTATAATATGGAAGTATGGATTTCAGAAATGAAACTAATAATTATCCCAGATTTAGGAGAAACAATAGAATATTATATTATTCCAGATGCCTTCGTGGTTACTTGAAATTTTTGACAATAAACAAGCATATTGAGCAATACACAAAAATACTCACGACCCAAGAAGGTCGTGAGTATTTTTGTGTATTGCACAATAATAAAATAGATGGACTGATTTTCATGAAGGGTTATTATAATGAAAACTAAATAAGAGTTTTTTATTGTAGTAGGTACAGAACTAAGTAGATAACCTATATGTAATTAGGTTATCTAATAAGTTGTAGTACTAAACCTAAACATTTAGTGACTCTATAATAGGTACCTGTATTTATTGTTGGCATATTATAAAAAGTTTTTAAACAGAAGAACAAAATTTGTTCCTTGAAACTAAAATGTCCATCCTCGACCACATTTAATGCTAATCCGGCTGGTTTTTTTTAAGTAGCCAAGAACACACGACGCGGATGTAAGCTTAGACAGCTTTAGCAGGCATACAGTACAGTTGTAATTTAAATCGCAGGTGGTTTTAGTCGGTAGGTTCGCAGTCAGTCCACATACCCCCGGGGTGCTTCAGCTTAACTGAAGCACATCCCCACCACGGAGAGTGGGTATCCATGTCGTGATAAAAAAGTAGAGTCGAATTCATCCCCTTGACCTTAAAGTAATTGCCAAGAAGAGATCGGAGTGCATCTCATCTGTTTTCGACAGCGCGTGTTTCTCACAGAGAGCTTACATTTTTCAAGACAAAATCTATACTATGAACTTTCCCGGGACACAAAGTATGTCCATACGAAATTTAATCCAAATCAGTTTAACGATTGCGTGGCGAGGCAAGAGACTCTAATTCTCTAACCAGACAAAGCTGAATAATGTAAACCACCCAATTATTGGCACTTTTACAAATCTCATTACACGAAGTCCCATTATTGGCATTCTTAGTATCTATGGCTATTGGTGTTTGCTATTGGCTATTTGTTGCATTTGGCAAAATGCATTTGGCACAAACAAGCAAATAAAGGCGAAAATACGACCTTACATTACACACATGGACGTCAAATACCAAACTTTTACTTGATTTTGTTTACTTGCCTATTTGACTCATTTGTCTAAAACCGACATACGTGTATTTGATATTGGTTATATTTGTCAAATAGGCAAATAAGGCCAATACTTTGTCAAACATGTACCGTCTACACATTGTGAATGTTTGGCGAATATATCAAATACGCAAATACAAAATATAGCCATGTGAAGTGCCCCAGAAACCCACGATACGATACGATACGATTGGGTAGTTGACCTGCAAAATATTTTTCAAATGACGCAAATGACATTCAGAGAAATATCATGTACATAACATGTTATTTCCCATTACAATAATTACCTAAATATCCTCTTTGTTTTCTAAGAATGTTTATCGAGGAATTCTATTATTTTATTCCATTATATTATAACAGCTTTGATTAATTCCAAATCATAATAAATAAAAAATACATTATACAATATTTAGTTAGTTCTCGCCTGGTTAGTTCCCGAACCGGTGGTAGGCGCCATGTAGGACTTTCTGAAAACATTTATTTTAAATTTATTCAGAAATAAAACGATTTTGATTTGATTTTGATTTTGAGTTTTGATCAAAACAAAAACGTTTGATGTCAATATGGTCGGTTTTTTGGATACGAGAATACCACTTCGTAATTGAATTGTACCGTGACTGCATTGAAATTATATTGCAAAATTATTTTGCAGAATCGACAGATGCCTGCGTAGGTATCTAAAAAATTATGCACGCGGATGCATTTTTGCAAAAAAAAAAAGACGAGACACGATTTATGTCTTTGAATTCGTAATGATTATGATCATATTATAATAATCGATATGTTTATCTAATATCTATAGCTAGATTTTTCATTTTATATTTATGTACTTATTTAGCTCAAACCTTTAATCTATATTATCAAGATATTTTTGTTCACTTGATTATAATAATTGAAAGATCAGACTAATATTGACATGACATAGGTAACCCGACCAAATGGCCATATTGTGCCATGAATCAATTTCTTCGATAATACTTTTAATATACATATAGAGCCTTTTAATTATTGCATAAACATTTAATAAAGAATTAAGTATGATGTATTTACCGTAACTTTACAAGTTAGTTAATAATCCTTGACCTCTTGTGACCTATAATGGCAGACAGTATAGGTTCGATTACTGGTGACAAATAAGTCACGCAGTCGGGTATTGGGGAAGTACCAGTCCCAAAGTTTGTCCACATCTGTCAAAGTGTACATAATATACAAAGCCAACTTAGAAAAGTTTATTACTCTGAATAATATCTTGTTTCTAAGACCATAAAGGTGCTCCCTGATAGAGAACATCCACGTGTAATGTAACATTAAAGATTCGTTTTTGAGCATTAGGTACATTACAAAAATATCTCCCTGACCGACAAGCTTAGCATTCATGTGTAATGTAACATTAAAGATTCGACTCTGAGTATTACATACAATACTACCTACCTAACTGACGAGCATTCGCGTGTAATGGAACATTCTACTTTGAGCAATGAGCATTCCATAGCTAGTTGCATCAAGATAATATTACATTGCACACAATGTGTACAATAATTGTTCGGTTTTGTATCATTGTAATAATTTATAAGGCGCGCATTGCAATGTTCAGTTCGGCTCTCCTCAGCCCTCCCTCACTGATGAGTGATGTATA
The DNA here is from genome assembly GCA_905404155.3 of Plebejus argus. Taxonomy (NCBI): domain Eukaryota; kingdom Metazoa; phylum Arthropoda; class Insecta; order Lepidoptera; family Lycaenidae; genus Plebejus; species Plebejus argus. The sequence goes on along the minus strand of FR989938.1, from coordinate 10,222,353 downwards.
TTGTATATTGCTCGACTCTGTAACGTTTTACATTACATTACAAGCGAATGCTCCCGGTGAGGGAGCAAGCACCTTTAAACAGCTGGAGTTTATGTATGGAGCGTTTAAATTAGCTTATTTCAAAACGTTGCACGTTGCAATTAATCAATCAATTAAAAGCTTTAGTCAAAAGCGCTGAGGTTTTTGACTTGGCATTAGTAAACTAAATAGGTCATACCAATATTATAAATGCCAAAGTGTGTCTGTCTATTTCCTCTTCACGCCCAAACCGCTGAACCGATTTTGCTTTTTGGTATGGAGGTTGGAGATATTTTGACGCAACGTTGTTACGGGCGACCTCTAGCAATAAAAATACTCCGATGGATAGCAACGATTGTCACCGTGAAAAGCTAACTCCAGTATCTACATTGCACAATCAACGAAAATCATGCGCAATCATAATCGCTTAATATATTGTCTTTATTTATTGTAGAAATATAGAAAATAATAAAATTTTAATTAGTTTGCGGCAAAAGTCGTCGGTATAAATTTTCCATTATATTTTGTTATCAACAGGTGCTAATCAATAGCGAAATGAAAATATGTCCTTTAAGATTATAATTCTAAGAAATATAATTATATTAAAATTCTTACCGTTATGTTTACGTTTTGGTAGTTTTAGTATTCTTTTAATTGCTTCCGCATACTTGTCAGTTTCTGAACGCAGAATTACAAATAATATGTAATTTTATTGATTTAAATATACACAACCTCAACTCCGGTAATTTATTCGGCAGCCTTGAGATCTCGTTGCTAAGCGAGTATCGTAAAATGTTACTGTTTCTTGTGCGAAAAGAGTTCCTTATAATTTTTGAATACGCGTCCAAATCTTTATTTATGCAGAGTCGGCGTGAAACAGCGCTTGCGCTGTGTTTGGCCGAGTGTGTGAGTTTACCGGAGGCCCAATCCCCTACCCTATTTCCTTCGCTACCCTCCCCTAATCCTTCCCTTCCCATCCCTACCCTCCTCTATTACCCTATTCCCTCTTAAAAGGCCGGCATCGCACCTGCATCTCTTCTGATGCTGCGAGTGTCCATGGGCGACGGAAGTTGCTTTCCATCAGGTGACCCGTTTGCTCGTTTGCTCCCTTATTTCATAAAAAAAGTCGTCGAAAAAAAATCGTAAAGTATGTTTTATAAGCATTAATCAGCAAATATTGAAGACGTTAAGTTTGTTGGATGTTCGTGTAATGTATGGGCACACATTAATTACTAATTCATTTGCTGTTGGCGGCGGGAGCGTCCGAAAACATTTTGTACGCAAGAATGCGGATCTAAGTCTTTTAATCAAGGTAAGATCCAACCGGCTACGACAAGCATAAAATCGTTGGTGCCATCTTGCGAAATCTCTAAAGAAATAAAACAACGCTGGAGTCAATTTATATTACTGTGCTGCATACTTGTTTGTGATTTAAGCGGAGTCCATACTTATTGCTCTAAATTACGCCCTTACTAAGGTATACTATATTTTGGCATTTTTTGTCTTTGTCTTTTACTTTTAAACAAGCTTGATAGACAAGGATAAAACATTGTATACAGTGTCACAGAATATATATTAGTAGTACCAAACGGTGTTGCAATTTGTAACTATTTTATTAGTAAGATGTGAGATTTTTGCTCTATCTTAAGTCTTAACTTTTAGCTTATAAGTACTTAAAAAAAACTTATTTTATGGGAACAAAGTCCTCAAAATGTTGTTAATTATTACAAATATAACTACGATAATACCTTTTTTTTTTGATGTGCAGGGGAAACCCATCATGGGTCCCCCGGGTTGGGTATGTGCTCATGCACCCCGGGGGTATGTGAGACTCCTACTCACTAAAACCACCTGCGGTTCGCCTTCAGCCGTATAAAGGAGGGATATCCCGGATCTAACAAACACGGGACTCCCTCCACGACTGGCCGGTCTACCTCAAAAGGGGCCGGACTTCCACCAAGGTAAGGGAACGCTTAGGCCAACTGAAGCGTTCCCCTCGGCGCCGGGACTGGCTAGCCGGGGAGGTTCCCATCCTCTCCCGGAGCCCCGTTAGACGAGAGCGCACCATGCTCGGGAGTGAGAGGTCCCCACCTAGCACTGCCACGAGAAACTACGATAATACCTGCATTGAGTACTTTTAATTCCCATTGACATAAATGCGGAAAACGTCCAGGAAAATTTAAATTAATTAACATTATTATGTCAGTATCAGCTACCCAAAGGCACACATTATGATAAAATATTATATTCTTCATTGTTTACTAGGTTCTTTCCTTAGATAATAGAAACTAGTGAGGTTTCATGTCCAACTTTACAATGAAAATATTATGCTTCTCATAGTTTAAAAGTTCGGTGTTGTTCTAGGCTAAAAAGGTAACTAGGACAGCATAGAAACTTTACATTAATTTTATCTAATTATCTACACATTTTAGTAAAGTAGGTACTGTCAGAGAAATGTGGGTCTTAAGCAGAACAAATAACGTAGGTAGCCCATAGGTCCGCCAACCTACGATGTAAATTCTAAGTTATTTGGTTGCTTTATAATCCGACCAAATAACACTTGCTATGACGCAATTTCTCTGATGGATAAATATATCATTACTCCCACACCTTCAAAAAAACGCTTGTCGTATCGCAAATGTAAATCACTTGTATGAAATTAGCTTGCAACTTTTGCCCAAAACACACAACAAGATTTTACGAGCTCATGTGCCCATGTAAGGACACTAACATTGTCCTACAGACGCCTCGACGCCAACGCTTCTCCACTAAACAAACCATAAATTATATTATTATAATTATACTGGTTATATAATTCTGTCCGTTATAGAATAATTATTTATTCTGTGATTTTTTTCATTCGGTATACTTACTTTTTATTAATTACCTTATAATTTATAAGGCCCGTTAGCGGTCTAATCCACGTATAATTTAACTTTTACAAACAAGTTTTGTTGCACGTAGGTACGCGAAGAAGTTATAGTGCGTACAATCAATTCTATTGCGAAAGTGTGTCTGGCTGTCTATCTGTCTGTCTGTTACTCCTTCATGTCCAAAACGCTGAATCGATTTTGCTGAAATCTGGTATGGATATACTTGAAGCCCCGGGAAAGGACATGGGCTACTTTTTATTCCGTAATGTATGTATGTTTCCCGTGCGATAAACGAATTTTGGCTCAACGGAGTTTCGGGCCTCATCAATTATTATTATAATGTTACGAACATCATTACAGCTATTGTTAAAATGGTGCAAGATTTTTCAAACTTCCTTCCTAGCCTGTTTTATACATGTTACATAATTTTACTTGCTGACTCTACCAAAGTTAGCATGCACGAATCACGATCGTCATGTTTGTCTCGCCTCTTTCCATAATATTTAAATGTGAACAAGTAGTATGCAGGCAAAGGCTGTATTTTCTTCCTAATACCATCAAATACATAATAATATAATAATATCTAATAATATCTATGGACGCTTCACACCACGTCAGTCTGGCCCCATGCTAAGTACCTGAAGGACTTGTGTTACAGGTACCAGACAACGGAAATATATTTAATACTTTTATACTATACATATTATATTTAAGATTTTTATTATATTATGATAAATTTATTTAATACACATCCATGACCCAGGAACTTTGAAAACTTTTTGTTCCATCGGCGGGATTCGAACCCGCGACCTCCGGCTTAAGCTACCAACGTGCTATCCACTGAGCCACAGAGGTCGTCAACGTCAAGTTTTTCAACTCTGCCTAAATTTTAAATATTATTTACCTATTTTCCAAATACAGCGCGCGACGTACTGCGCGTTTGTTACGCCGCGTCCGTAGCATCATTGCTACTGATCTGATTTTAATGAACAAGGTGCCAATAGATTTGTAATAAAAGCCCAAGTTAGGCTTATTTTAGGTTATTTTTTTAATTGTTAATGTTTTCTTTGCAGAAGGTCAACGTGCATCTTGCTCGAACGAGGGCGAAGCGGTCCGGCTGGAACAAGATTTCAGCACTTGCTTTCGTTGTATCTGTAAGGTAAATGATTTCATATAGCTTTATATTAAATTGTATTTAGTTTGTAGAGTTGGTAAAAGGTCTTTCAGGCCATTCATGGATTCGCCAACAGCTAATGTACGACAGCCAATAAACGCGCGTCTCAACTAGGGCTGACCAATAGGCGCGTGTGATTCTGAGTCGAACAGGAATTGCGAATAGCCCCGCAGATAATAATATTATTGTGATATTTAAAATTTCCAAAAATGTCCAGTTTTATAATAATCAAAAGCAATAAACACACAATCAGCAAAATGAAAAAAATACCAAATTTTCCTTCCAAAACCTTTCTATAACTTATTAGCTTTACCAAAAACTCTAATAACTCTATTGTCCCTATAAACTCAATTTCGACTTAGACTTTTTTGCTAACCGTATCTAGTACGAGCACTTAAGATTTATCGAAATTAGTATGCCTCCTGACGACACCTGCTACTAAATATTATATTCATCACGTACCAAAAGAATAATTTAAAGTCACGCACGGAACGTGCTCACTCCTAGACAATGCCGCCTTAAGTGCTTAATAATAAGTGACCTTCTACTTCGGGAAAATAAAAAACTGGCCAGGTGCGAGAGGAATTGAAGACGAAGGGTCCCGTTACGAAAACGTAATAAAATATACATTTCAGCATCCCTGAAACCACAGTTTTCCTAATTTTCATCCCTATAAATCCCTGTAAAAAATATTTGTTAAGACATGGAAGAAAAACTTGCAAGTAATTTTAAAAAATTAATCCTTTATCAAAATTTAGGTTTTACAAAACATCGAAGCAAGAATTATCTAAGGGTTTCCTGTTTTGTAGTCGAAAGTGACTGCTATTATTTTAGTACTCCGTAAGAAATATTAATGTCTCGACTTATGTTTCAGTTCAGTTACTATAGAGCTCTACGGTAGAGCAGACTAAACATTCTTTATAAAAAAAGTGTAAAGGTTTCCTGCGGATCCCTAAACAGGTAACTTTCGAAGTAGGCAAAAATATAGTCTTATAAGTTGTGATAATAAATAACAATTTACCTGTTTATTTAATTAGCAACTCTTAAAACGACACATAAAATACATCATTATACATTCAAATCGCAAAAAGGTAAGAAGATTTGAGAATTATTAAAATAATATTTAATGGAATTTGAAATATTTTTATTGCTTTAGGCATCTGTGATTATACCAAAAACTATGTTATTGACCAGTCATATTGAATAGTAAATACTATAGCAACGATGACGTTTATATATTTTTTCCACCGAATATCTATTTAAATATTATTTTAGTTAAAAATAAACTTAACCTTAACTTTTTTTCAAATAAACGCGCAAATATTGGTCCATGTGGCGCCGCCTTTACGAGTAATGCAATGCTTTTTGTTACAGCAGTAATAAGATACAGGTTCCGCGCGTGCTGGTTTAATTATACTGGGTAGCAAAAAGTATCAATGCGGAACCAGTGCTCTATAATTGCCATCCCTGGAATCCACTGCACCTGCTTCTAACGTCGCGTCCCTTTATTATAAACGTGATTTTCTTGATTCTTTTTATTCCGATTAAAAAGTTATCGGCGGCGGCGCATTGGTCGGAACGAATATTTAACTTGGTCGGTTGCTGAATATCAGATGGATTAGCATAAAAACTTTAATAGCTTATAGCTCCCATTTCAATACGTTTGGCGAGTGTTATTTGTAACTTATGCTTTAAGAGTACTCTAAGAGCTTTCACACTAACGATTAGCGAGCATTGCGATTTTGCGGCCGTCACTAGATCATAGGTAGTTTAGTCACGGCGAATACGCAGCGAATTAACGGGGATTATTAAGCTTCGGCCAAACCTACGCGATCAAAGCGACTGCAAAGCGGGAGCGTCTGCAACGGCGGACGTTCGCGTCGGCATGCAGAGCGGGAATAATCTACGGTTTCACACCGTAGCGTAGTAGTCGCGCAAGTCTGCACATCTGTTTTTTTGCGTTGCAGACGCTCCCGTTCCGTGTCCCGCTCGCGTCCCGCGTTACTGACGCGTAGATTTGGCGGAAGCCTTAGGGTCGATTCGGACCGCAACGCTTCGCGTAGATGTATTTCTAAAGTATGGATTTGAAAGACTTGAGACTTACATGAGACGTCACGAAAATCTGTCAATTCAATACAAATATAGAAATGCAGCCACGTGTCACGTTGTGGTCTGAATTGACCCTTATGCTGCGTTTAATTATGTTTGCCGAGGCTTGGCAAGCGTCCACAAGGCACAAGCGTCCACAAATCTCACTTGGGATTTGGAAATCGTTTACAGACTTGTGAATGCGTCAGTGTATTACGTACATCCAAGCATGGCGGACACCGAACTTGTGAACCGCGAGATCTCAGCGGCTGCCGGCTACTAAGCGCGCGCCAACATGTGATCGCGTCGCAAGCGCCCTTGGATCTGTGTCCAAAAACCGACACTACACCGGATCGGATACAAGCATCCACAAGCTCACGCAAGCCAAGCCAGATACTCTCTTTACACGCTTATGCTTGTGGTCGCTGGTCAGGCCTTGGCAAGCATAGAAACGCAGCTTTAGATGTATGGGCGCGGGCCGCGGAGCAAATGCTCAAAAGTATTACTAGTGAAAGTGCAAGCATTTACTTTTTAGGGTTCCGTACACAAAGGGTAAAAACGGGACCCTATTACTAAGACTTCGTTGTCTGTCCGTCTGTATGTCAGCAGACTGTAACCAACTATTACATATATTCTGTGCTGTAACTCAAGAACGGTAGTAGCTAGAGAGTTGAAATTTTCACAGATTGTGTATATATCCGTTGCTGCTATAAAAACAAATACAAATAATCGGCCAAGTGCGAGTCGGACTCGCGCACGAAGGGTTCCGTACCACAATAGAGCAAAAATAGACTGAAAATTGTGTTTTTTGATGGGAGCCCCCCCTAAATTATTTTATTTATTTAAATTTTATTATAAATTATTAAAGTGCTAATAATATTGAGTATTTCTTGAATATTTCAAGTGCCTATTATTTGCCGTTATTGATATCGAGAAAAAAATAGCAAAAAAATCAAGTTTGTTGTATGGGAGCCCCCCTTTAATATTTAATTTATTTTGTTTTTAGTATTTGTTGTTATAGCGGCAACAGATATAAGCAATCTGTGAAAATTTCAAAAGTTTAGCTATAGCGGTTCTTACTTGGCCTTTTTTGCTCTATATCAATAAAAGCAACAAGTAGGTACTTACTTGAATTTTTCACACAATCCTTAGTTTATGTGTACTTTAATATTTAATAATAATATTAATATAAAATAAAAAATTAAGTGGGGCTCCCATACAAAAAACACAAATTTTGGCCTAATTTTTCTCTATAATGGTACGGAACTCTTCGTGCGCGAGTCCAACTCGCACTTGGCCGATTATTAAAGAATTTTTTTGATAGTTGAAGTTTGAAATGTGTACCTGAATTTGTGATCATAAGGAATTTCCTAATCTACGAGGAAAATGGACTCCGCTGCGATTAGCAAATTCTTACTTTTAATTACCAAACTATAAAAATATTTAAGAGCCATCGGCGCCACCTTGGTTTTTATTTATTTTGATTTGCATGCTATAAATTAATTTTACTGCGTCTATTATCTCTTTTAAATGCAATTAATTTCGCAAGATTTAATTTAGAAAATTCATAATATTAGATTGTATGAGCACTGCTAAGCAAAAACAAAGGCTAAAATAATTGGCTAGATTCCCCGGCTGTCTGCGGTAAAGCCATAGGCTATTACCTGGTAAAAATAAAAAAGTATGTACGTCAGGTTGAGCGGTATTTCCCAGTATTTGTATTCCATACAAGTCATCCAGCAAGGTGAGATCTCACCTTGCTGGATGACTTGTATGGAATTCGAAAGCCCATCGCATTTATCGTTAACTCCATATTAAAATTTGCCAAACGGCGTTTTTGTCGCGTGCTTTACAAAATATGTGCGTGTGCTTTTAAGCATATCCTGATAGTTAACATAATATATTGTTAAGCGATTTAAGTAACCTGAAATAAGATAGAATATCGTTTAGAGTGTTAAGCGATTAATTTAATGAGATTAAGAAAAAATATCTGGCATTATTTACAAGAAAAATTCTTGAATGCCTTTGATTGATAGTAAAAAAGGGAAATTAAATATAAGGAGGCTAAGTAACATGGCGTGTGAAGAAAATAAAGTAGAGTCTAAGTTTTCGGCACGTACAGTCATTAACAAAAGTTGTGAGGGCTGGTATTATATAATTAAAGTACCACGTGACTCGCGAGGATGTCCTCAGGGCACCATTAGCCTTTATACAAGATAGCATCTTGGCTTATGGCTACTGTACGCCGCTTGCTTTATGTGTGTACGCATAAGGGGACATGAGATATAATTTGGCTCTATCTATAAAAATCTAGCTCGATTTGTCTTGTCAATAAATATTATGCATTGAAAAAAATCTGGTGCTATAACAATTGACATGAAAATTTTAGTAGCAATTCACCATGTGTGTAGGGTAGGGCCCTGGAGCATGGCATTTACTGCGCGCGCGCAGCTTGCAGTAAACTTTAGTAATTTAATTCTCCGTTTTACACCACTATCAAGATGTATTGCTGGAGAAAGTAGTAAACATGTTTAATTTAAATGATTTTTTAGTTATAGTTTAGTTAAGTACATTGATATTGAATATTAGGTAATCTTTGATTTAAAAAAAAATGATTTGTTTGTATACATATTTAATATTATCATGTTCTTTATTTTATGCAAAAAGCAAGAAACTTAAAATTAAATCATATTGTGTTTAGCTATTTAAAGCTTGATAAATTAATGTTCATAACCTGATGTCTGATGATCCTTCAGATTAGAGATAAGTATATCATGATAATCATACAGCATCTTAAAATATTTTCAAATCATTTTCATTTTTCTTCATATTATATCATTTTTTTTAATTCATTAAATAATGAATTAAAAAAATGTTAAATGCTTGTGTTTGTGAATGCACCGCACAAAAGAAAAAAAAATGTTAAATTATACATAACAGCGCAAATGCAATTTTACGACAGAGCTGCCAAAACATAATAAATTCGCATAAATACGCTATGCGTATAAAGTGTGGAATTTAAAATAAGCACATAATCCAGTGGTTGGCATATAAACGAGTGCTATTTTTGTTGTGGTCGTCTATTAATATCCCATAAATCGTTTATAGTTACAAGTAAATTGCTGGCTCTTGGACTATAATATTAATCGCTCGTAGGCTCTCGTTGATAGCCTCAAAAGGAACACTTTTTTTTCATTTAAATCCTTTTCATATGTTATATCGATTCAGTCACAATATATAAAGCCAATTTTACAGTATTTTTTAAATAGGAATTTGAATTTAAAAAATCTTAGTTGCTAAAATATACAGGTCAAGATCCTCCTTTTTTCTTAGCCGTGGTTGGGTAAAAATGACAACGCTTTTTTTCAAACATTTGCAAGAATTTGCTTTTGCACTAATAAAACCCTAGTTCTTGAGGTTTTTAAGAAAATTAAAAAGATCCGTTATAACAAAAAAAAAACATAACACAGATTACACGAAAAACCAGACGCTGTACTGTTTAACATATTTTCACATTCTGCTAAGTCACGATCAAACAAATGCTAAGAAAATATATTTATAGCCATCACTTAAATAAATTTGGTTTTCATCCCATATTGATTTGCCTAATCTTTGGTATATAGGTATATATTTTAATGTAGCTAATCTTGAGAAAAAATTGAATTATTTTCCCATGTAGGTATTGCATCATAGTTTTCTTGCGTAATTGAGTAAGATTTTAAATGATTTCATAACAAATTGAAAAATATGGACGAAATTATAACGTGACGCGCGACTCGAAACTTAAAATCTTGACATTTTAAGTTTCGCGTCGCGACGATTTTGATATTTCTCTCTTGTGTACCCTCAAGTCTCACTTAGTTTTGGGCATGTATGGTGTGCCCTAAGATAAAGGTAAATACGCTAAGTAGAGGGCGCTACTTGCACATACATTTAATAATCCGACACGTGCGTCGTGCACACGTCATATCAGAATAATAAAACTTTTTGTTCACTGTCTATGCTTGTGCTGCACTCTAGCGTTAAGCTTAAAACATTGCAGTAATATATCCAATCATTTTGATGCCTAAGAGTAGCAACCATAGAGCAGATATCGACACAAAAAAGAAAATGACGTAAAACTGAAAATGTGCACGTGAAAGTGGGGCTCGCAGGTGGTATAGGAGGCTCGCGGCATGCGGTCCCACCGGTTACACTGGTGACCAGTGACGTGTGCAGCACCACTACCACAATATAGCTAGCTCTTTCTCATGGTTTCGCCCGTATCATAGGAACTTTTAACAATATAGGATAATACCTTGATGGTGGGAATCGCAGAAACTATAGCTATTCAATTGTTATGTGGCAGCCAGGTACCGCTGGGGGATCGATGGGTTAAGGCAATTTAGTGGTGGAATTTAAAAAAAAATCATCAGGAAGATATTAAATGTGTGTTTCAAGTTTATAGCTGTTAGGATAAGGCCAGTTACAACTTACACTGCAGGTGATGTGTGCAGCACCACTACACGGTACACCATAATATAATATGTAGCTTTTTAATGTGGTTTGGACTGGGTATTCATAGAAACTTTGAGCCTTTTAAATCCATTTAGTGGTGGAATCAAAATAATTCGTTGTTGGTAGATGGCTGGAGGTAAAGGTTGTGAGATAGGATTTGCAAAATTTCAATTTTCTTGCTCTAGCGGTCACTTAACATTGCAATTTGCTACGTGACGAGGCAATGCAATGCATAGTGTAAATGAGCTATGAGATAATATTATTATTATGCGAGTTCGAGTCTCGAGAATTGAGATGCACTTTCAACTCTAAAAGACTTTAAAATGAAATAAATATTTACTCTTTCGGAGAGAGAGAGAGAGAGACTTAGATCTGACGTAATTAATTTATAAAATAGACTAGTTAGAGAAATAGAGGTGCCAGACCGTTTGAAATCTTTGTTTTCAATTGGTATGTTAATCCCAAACAAAAAAACTATATGTAGTTTTTTTTCGCTCTTTGAATACACTATACTACACATTGTTATTTTACTACGGGTAAAAAACTTCCAGTTACAAGATCTTGTTCGATACGAAGGTCGTGGCGCGTCCTTTTGATTCTCGTTATGTAATCCACACGTTTGTTTACTTTAAACTTTTTTTATTATGCAATATACCACGGATGTGAAAAAAATACAATATACATATTGCAGAAGACAGAAGGGCACAGAAGAAGAAGAAGACTACAGAACATTATTAATCTTAATTATAATCATCATAGGTACAAGAGTAAAATATATTAAAATGAAATGGTGAAAACTATTTAATATATAAACATTTTATAATCAATTTTCACTGTCGAATCTAACGAAAATAATTTAACTAAGCTCCTGGTTAAAACTGTAGATATTACAAGACGCCTATGAAACCACAAGTAACTGTTCTAAATTAAGGCCATCCCCCGAGCAAACGACCTTGACCATGCATTTTGACGCGTTGCCGAGATCGCACAAAAATCCTATTTTTTACTTATCTTAGTTCAAAATTGATCTAAAAAATTAAAACGTGGAATTAAAATTGTCTATCTATTGTCTTGTGAAATGTCTTTCAAATAAATGTAATTTGTAAATTAAATAAATTTACTAGGGAGATGCTGAAAGTATGCTTCAATTTTAATAAATTAGTATGTGCAAGCTATCATATCATGCTATTATATCATGAGTTTAATAAACAAAAATAGGAAATTAAAAACGGGGAGAGGAATGTTGATACACTAAAGATTATTGCAGTATTTTTATTATAACTTTGTAGCTTTCAAATTATGAGTTTATAAGCTTCTAAATACGGTAAATTACGGCATCTCCGTAGGGGGGGCGCCTTAAAGCAATGCTAACCAGCAAACACTGGAGGTATATAAAGCATGACATATCAACAAACATACTCAACATTACATACAATTATAATAACGTAGATATTGTTATTGGCGATTTACTTAGAAGCTCGCAGCAAAAATGTTACCTACACGGCGCCAAGCCACGCGCCTAGGGCTACCAGTTGTTAGAAAAACTTAATAAGGACATACGTGTTTAGCAAAAAGTATGTAGATACGGGGAAGTGACGAGGGGATTAAACTTTATACCCTTTACTAATAAAGACTGCTTACACACTAGGTATAACAGCTAACATCGTCTTCTAGTATTAATATTTTGTTTGACACATTGGAAAAGTCAGGTAAAGAACCAGAACGCCATAGTTATATTGTAAAGAGTTATAGAGGAAATGTTTGTTTGTCTGCATGGAAAATGCTCTGAAATGATCCGATCTTGATGAAATTTGGCTTAGACATGAAGTATATTACAAGGAAGGAAGGACATAGGATACGTTTACAACGGGAAAATGTACGATTATTGATTACCGTTAGTATTGTACGAGTACAAAGTTTACACGCGGGCGCAACTGCGTGCTACTTCTAGTTGTAAATAAAATAAAACCATTTCAATTACAGCAATGTGCTAGCCCTACTATAGCTTGAATGCCCACAGTCGACCTTGCGCTGTCGCCTTCCAGGATCATTTACTCGTCTAGATTCAGTTACACGACCGAGTTCAATATACTTGCCGCACTAGACGATCGAAAATTAAAATTGACTTTAATAAGGCCTGCCTGAGGGCTAGGTAACATTCGCTAGTTTCGCAAGCGAAGTTAGGGCGCTTGTTGATGCGTTATTCCAAATTCCATACAATCAAAAATAAAATCAAAACTCATGGTTGTAATATTCAGTTGTAAAATTTGCAGTAAACTACAAATTCATTAAAAGTTTTGAAAATCTAAATATTCATTCTTTTTCTGCTAAAAATTACTCGTAGCGAGCTTCTTAATATTATTATGTTTTCCCACAAGGTTAGTTTTCAAGTTCAGGATGGATCAATAAGTAGCTGTAAGACAACAATAATTATTATGATGAAAACATAATTTTGATTGAAATTCATTCAGAAATAAAATATTTTTTTATTATTTAAAATGATTTTTGTTTGTACTACGGTAGTTACTACATAGCTGATAACAATACAGACATAGATAAAATGTTATGTAACACCACAATCAGTAGCGGTCAGACTGTGGTTTTTTATTTACGTAAACTATTCCAGGCGGAAAGTACGTAGTACTCTTAAAGGTCAGGTCACACTGAGATGAAGCGTGACTTTACGATGCATGAAATAACAAATATTGGAATAATAAGTTTCATGACACTAATATAATTTTGTGTATTGTTTCGTGGTTTAGCCTATATTTTAATCTTCAAACTACAGTAGGGCCTCGTTAATCCGGAGAGGCAAAAACAAGACCCCTTTCGGATTATAGAGGCGTGCGGATTATAGATAGTATGCAATATTTTAAGTTAATAAAACACAATATTATGTTTAACCTAAGTTTCTTTAATCAATTTTTAAATTATAGCATAAGACAAAATGTACCTACATGTTCATAATTACAACCATGTAAGCAATCAATGAGTAAAATAAAACATTAGTCAATTATTCTTGAAAAAGTCTGTATAATACTCTTCTGCTTATAATTTTCGCACTTCATTTCGAAAGCCCGGTCTCCAAGTCGACGGAGAAACATAAGTTCGTGGCTATCAAATTCGTTATCTTCAGCCCATTTTAAAGCAGCGTAAAGGAGCGTTTACAGCTCCTACTGCCTCTGAATTAACTAAAGACTGACACTCATGACAACCCGCACAGCTACACTCGCCGGCCTGCCCTGCAAATCCCATTGGCTGGCTGGATTACAGCGACGATCACTTAACAAGCGAGAGTCCGGATTACCGAGGCCCTACTCTATTTATCTTTTTAACTTATAACACTCCTAAATTCTCACGCCTCTTACGATTATCACTGTCATCTCCCTTCTGATGCTTTTTCGTTCCATCCATTATCTTTCGAGCACTTGTTACTTTATGTGACTAGACATAGAACAGACATAAACAGTAGAATCAAAGAATTAGATAAGTAGCTGATCACACGCTGCGTTTACGACTGCCACGATAAGGGAGACGGGACCACCACTCACCAGACTTCATTTACATTAATTTTTATTTTATTACCTATAAAAGTAATAAACTCTATATTTAGAAGGTCAATGACTGATGCACTAGAAGAAACCACATTATGACGTAATTTTAAATAGAATCTAGGGTGCAATTATTCACTCACCTTATGCGCTCAGAAATAAACAACTTTGAGTTTTGCTAAGTACGCTTTAGGGTCTGTTTGCATTGAGAATTTTAACTGCGCGGATTGCACAATCTTTTGAGATTATTCGCACTGCCGATGAAAAAAATGTATGGATAAATTCACGAGAATAAAAATCGCGCGATGATAATTCGCAGTGCGAACAGGCACTTATAGAGTATCTAAGCTCTAACTTATAAAGCAGTGCCCTTCTTTAAGTCATAGAAGAATTTGGTTGGTCCTTGATGGTATATGAATACGCTTGTATAGTTGCAAGTGTATGCGTAGCGTGGCATATTCGGGTATAGTTGCCCATCATCGACGCGACAGCTTCGCATTTTTTTTTTCTTCCTAACGGTGTCAGGGAAGCCAGCATCGCAACCATGGTGGTAATCTTTGTATTCCATCATAGCCCAACGTAGTGGGTGGCCAAATGTAGACTGCAGGCACTCAATATATAGATGGAAAAGCTATATTATGGACGATCACGTTACTCCAACCAATGCTAGATGCATAGATAAGCGTCATTTGTTTTTCGACCACTACATTAAAGCAAGCACGTATTGTGTCAATATCGTCCTTTTTGTAGTTGACCTACTGTTCTAATTTTATTCTAGGATACTGACAGGCAAACCATACAGTATTTAATGCTAACTTTTTACCCACCTTTGCTTTTTGGAGTACAACCCTGAAAGAGAAGTTGAGTGGTTGATTTGAAATCACTAAATGCGATATCTACAATAATTACACATACTATCTCATTTCCTACGCAAAATACTAAAGCTGCATGTGATAATACGTCTAAATAAAATAATATAATATGGGAATCAGAGAAACCTAAAGGCAGGCTTGGTATAGAATAACAAAAGACCTAAAAAGTGACATTGACTCTACTTTTGTCTAAGGCTTGAGGCTTGGCATAGACAATTCTTGAAGGGCCTGAAAATTGACACGTCCATCTTCGCTGCATAGATAATTAACCATTAATAAGACACGAGTCGTCCGCGTGTCCCATTTGAGACTTGACCTACTGTATGTGTGTCAATCGTTTGTTTTGGTTCGTTTCCTTTGTATTAGTATTACTCAAGACTCAAGAGCCAGCGACAGCCAGAGACTTTCGTCATTTTATCAAAGCTAAAAGCTTATGACCCCCGTTGAGGTGACAACGACCAGCAACTGTGCAGTTTCGGTCCCGGTTACTTTTGGAGGAATCCAGTTTTGAAGGTCTACCTAACCTTCGATAAGAGTTAAACTCAATTTTTAACTTATATTCTTCTGCATAACTGTAGAAATCTCGTCTTCCACTTCCGGACATTTTTGACAGTTGCTTCCTTCAGTTATTCTAAAAACAATAAGCTAAAAAGATTGAGCTTAACTCTTTATCTGAGGACAGGTAGATTTAGAACTGGAATCCTCGACCTAAAGTAACTGCGACCAAAACTCCATGGTTGCTGGTCGTTCTTACCTCTAAAGGGGTCATCTGGCTCTTGGGTTATTATATTTTTATGTAGAAGCGGGAAATACCCACGTCAAAGGTATATGTTGCGCAAAATCCTGGAAGCGACAAGGATGTTGTGTTATCAGGCAGGAAACGGCCAGCTGCGATCTGAACAACTAATCTGAATGCGATTAGCGCTTAATCAATATTATACAATATTGTGTAATATATATTAAATAGAGTTTTAGCTTTACGCATTTGCTTACGGGCATACCAATGAGATAAAATGGTGTAGTATGGGACCATAATTATATACTATATTTCATAAATAAATAACATAAAAAATCAAATAAAGTAGCTTACTTTTAATACCTACTTGTTCTGCGCTAGCAATAAGAAGTTGATACTAAGAATACAAGTTTCAAGACTATCTAATTGATTCGAGAAAAGTTTCGATAAAAGTTCAATAACCTGCGTGATAATTCGCAATGTGACACAGATATTGTAATTAATTACACTTGTAATGACCCGCTACTCGCCGGCCTTTGTCTCTCGTGTCTAATTAATATTACGTGATCACTAATTATCAATATCTCTAACATAAATTATTATGTAAATGCGAAAGTATGTGTGTCTCTCTGCTACCTCACTTTTAAGACTAATTTAGAGTAACGGTTGAAACTAAACTATTTTGGTACCACTCAAAAAAAGGGCATAGGCGATTTTCTCTTATAATATCTTTAATGATAAAGTCATTCTAAATTGTATGACGGAAAAATTTGTCTGCAGATTCCGTGCTATACACGAATTGATGTCCGAAGTTACGCACAATGTCTTTAAGGGTCAATTCAGACCGCAACGCGACGAGACGAGGCGAGGCGCGCCGCGGCATAAGTTTTTAATTTATAGTATGGATTTGACAGATTTCAATTGCGTGAGACATCTTGCGAATCTGTCAAATCCATATAAATTTAGAAATGCATATAGTACGCGTCGCGTTGCGGTCTGAATCAACCAACGCGATTATTGTACGTACTCAATAATCAAGTCCAGCTTCAAGTAAAGTCCTAAAAATCTAAGTTCAATTAGAAATTAGAATAATTATACAAGAATTGTAAAAGGAGATATTATAATCAAAAGAAATCGGGGTCTGGCCTACTGGGTAAATGATGATCAGTCGACAGGTTAAAGTATATTAAAATAAATATTTCACTCCCATGGGAATACTTGTGAGCGAGGCGTCTGATCTCGGATTTATCTAACAAACAAACGCGCGTAACCTCGGGCGCGCGAAAATATTGAAGAATGATTAGAAACGTTAGCTTTACAAGTTTATTGGAAACTGATTCATCCTTGTTTAGGGTTGTCACTGTCAGATAAGTCGGATCTGCAAAATGTAGATGATCGCTGGTAGAGTTGCGGTAGGTTCTATCGTAGGCACAATTTGCCTTGAGTGATGAGTGGAGCACTTTAGTTCGTAGACTACGCAGGAGTCCCACATACCCCGGCCGATATCCCTAATTTGCCGGGGATGCGTAAAGCATTTCCCCATGTTAAAAAAGTGTAATGTCAGATAAAGCCGGACAAAGTCAGGCTTTTTGATTGCGTGTCCGGCTAAAATTAAAGGGAATACGGCTTTTGTAGAGCTTTGAATCCGTAATTTTAAATGAATATATGGACGGAATTACGCCTACTTAGATGTTAAATTTTATCTATTATAATAATATTATGTTTAATTGTTTTGATAAAATAGAAAATTTGAACACATGCGATTAGCGATAGTATTGCTATAAGTACTGCGAGTTTAGATTTTAGGTAAGTATATTGCTTTTTTGTACAGAATATGTCCGGCTAAGCTGACTGTTTTGTCCGGTTTTTGGGTTTAGCCACAGAATACGTCATAATATTAGTAACAGTTTAGCGACCTAGCAACCCTACCCGTGCCTATAAAAATAAATAATACTTCGCCGATTCACCTGGGCTTCTCATTAAATGTAAATTTATCTGATTTGTAAACATATCGTTTTACAATTCCAAGAAAAAAGAAACGAAAATAGACTGCCAATTAAAAACAGATTAATCATAATCGAATAAGGCAATTAAATGCAAAAAAAGTAATTAAGTTTGCTAATTTAAATTGAATCTTGGAATATTAATGTAATTTTTATTTTTCCAAATTTTGTTACTTAAAGAAATGCCTATATTATATTCTCAAATTCTAAAGTAGTCAAATGATCATAATAAACTTTAAATAATTATTCATCTTTATCTTGTAAAACAAATAATTGTTTTAATGCATCCAAGCTTTTAAAGGGGTACAAAATGTTTCAATATTATTAATGGAGTGTTTTATTATTTAATGGAGTTTATTGCACTTTGTTATCTGTTTTAAGATTTGATTAATTTAACATTCGACAGACTATAATATTATATTGAATATTATATTGCTATGCGTACAAATTACAATGTTTCTTTATAACATTTAAGGACCCGGGGTACCCTCGAAATTTTCATACATTCTTAATACCAAAATCATTTTCTCATACGAAAATATTTAACATGTTTGAGTTATTTTTAGCTTAAGATAGTAAATAATAGTAAATTTACTATTATTTATATATAAAAATATATAAATAATAGTAAATTTACTACAAAATATTTAAATAATAAAAAATGTTTTTTAGTTTAAATATTTTGTAGTTTTACTATTTATTTATATATTTTTTAGTGTTTTTGTCTATTTTTTGGTGTAAATTTACTAAAAAATATTTAAACACAAATTTTTTTTTTTAGCTTATTTAAATATTTTGTAAAAAAAATTTGTTCAGGACCCTAGGTAATTACTATCCTAAGCTGAAAAATAACTCAAACATGTTAAATATTTTCGTATGAGAAAATGATTTTGGTATTAAGAATGTATGAAAATTTCGAGGGTACCCCGGCCTCTTAAAGCATGCTCACTGCTCAGAGGTTTAGGTTTAAAATTATTCTTATTATTTCCTGATGTGAATTTACTGCATGTTAGTTTATTATTGTTAGGCCCTGCACCTGCGCAGATCTGAGTTAAAGTTAACTCTGAGTTAAACATCATGTCATCTGTATCACTCACCAAGTGTGAGTGATACAGATGACATGACACAACTCAGAGTTAACTTTAGCCCAGATCTACGCAAGTCTGCCTAAGAAGTTTGGTTTATGGTTAAATTTTAAAGGACATAAGTACGTACCTACTAAGTAGGCTAATAGATACAGAATACCGCAGCTGACCGGTTTTTCTGTAATTTGTAAACTCATGTAGTGTCACAGTGACCACACGTCTGTTGCCAACCGCAACCAAGGCTGTGTCCTCTTTTGAGGCCACGGACACCGAGGCGGTGTTTGGTGTGAAAACGTCGGTCTGGGTAAACATGACCGCACACGCTAATAGATTCGCTGGAATTTCATCACTTTTCAATAATTTCCGCGATTCGGTGTGGAATTCCCACTTATTATAATACAAAATTACGCCCGAAACTCCGTTGTGCCAAAATTAGTTTATCGCGCGGGAATCGTACATTTTCCGGGGTGAAAAGTATCCTATGTCCTATTCGGGACTTCGGGAAAGTATCTCCTTACCAAGTTTCAGCAAAATTGGTTCAGCGATTTGAGCGTTCAGAGGTAACAGACAAGCAGACACACTTCCACATTTATGATATTAGTATATAATATGTGTATGAAAGTATGGATGCCTTCATAATAATATTATATTGATTAATATTTTTCACTCTGCTCTACGACCTACGCGGAGGACCTCGTAGGCCAAAAGCTCAACAATTCTAAATGTCTTCATAATATATTATGTACTTATGTAGGTACTACCGCGTTTGTTAGAAATTAAGAAAATGTGGGAATTTCCGTTACGGATTCCAAGCGTAGCTTAGAAGAGTCTGTAGTACTTAAAATTTTTAGATAATATATTTTAGAACAGTTTTATGCTAATATTTTGAAAATACACACACAAAATAATGTATCAAGAGTGAAACTTACTTAATTAAAAGATGTTTTACATTTTATAGGACATAAACAAATTTATATTTTATGTTTTTGAAAAATAAAAACTCATTTCGCAAATGGATTTAATGCTTATTTTACGACATCGAAAAACACAATGTCAATGCAATTTAAAAAATATAAAAGTCCTAATAAATAATGTACAACATCAAAATCCTTATGTAGCTCGCAATAAAGTGATTTAGGTAGCGATTCTGCATCACTGATCCACTTATAATATAAATCATTTTGAAAATTGAAAACTGTAGCTAAATGGCTTTGACGTCATATCCACTTAGGAACCGTACCGCTCATTATTATTTTACCTTTAAAAGGATCCTTACACTAAGGACATAAGGACCAGTCTTAGAGAAAAATAGGTAAAATAATTCCGAACTATACTGAATGACTTCGCAGATCAGTATGACCTAGAAACTGCGACATGTAGCCTAAGTTCTATGCGCGAATATCAAATTATTGAGCTAACCTAATTAAGTGGATAAATGATCTGTTTACTTCTTCGATTACACCTCAATGTGTGCATATAAGATTAATCTAAAAAGCGTATTTAGGTTATGTAAGTGGAACTCATGATAACAATAATAATAATTGTAATTATTGTGCGTTTAGCATTTTTTGTGAAGTAGAGATTAATTTGATGAAAAACGAAAGAAATAATATTTTAACTCCTATTCAGATACCCTTAAATTCGAAATTCGAAGGTTAAAACGATAAGCGCTAGATTTAATGTTCCGCAGCATTTAAAAACAACACCTATGAAAGAGGCTATAACCGAAGTCACTAAATTTTGCATCTTTGAGTGTTATGCTTAGTCTCGTTGTCTAGACCATATTTCTTTACCTCACCAATTAACATGTCATTGACCTTTCCAGAACGGCTTCGTGGAGTGCTGGAAGCCGCACTCCTCGTCGGAGTGCGGCTTGATGGAGGACTGCGCTGTGGTGATGCCGCGCGAGGGCTGCTGCCTCCGCTGCAAGGGCTGCTGGTACAACGGCACGGAGCACGCTTCGCACACGGAGTGGGGGGAGGGGGGGAGGCTGCTTCGCTGCGAAGCCGGCGTGGTCACCGTCAGCCGGCCGGAGTGCTACGCGCCCTGCGACAGACCGAAGCATCAGCGGCACACGCATTACAACTGTCCGATATGTGACGGTACGTTGAGGGTTGGGGTCACTGTTGGGGTAGTTAAAGGGAGGTAGTTCAAAGCAGCCATTTTAGAGAAGTTGACAGACCTCAGTTTTGGCAATAAATATACTCTTGTAGATCTACAGATCTATAGGCTGCCTTCACATTTAGTCATATCATAGTCATAATGTGAAGGCAGCCTTATTCTCGTAGATATCTCATTTTTATGTTTTTGGAGATGTATGGGGTTCGAGCTTTCATCGCTAAGCGATATAGTAAAGCTCATGTCAAATCCCAATACACTGTAAAGTGTTATTGGAATTTCGTCATCGTAATTATTAGCGAAAACAAATTAGTTACAGACTAAACTTTTGCCTAATAGCAATTACTATAATAGTGAAAGCGTCAACTGGTACAAAAGCTCTGCTTTTGTACTTTGTTTTCTTGACTAAACTGAATCTTGAATTCGAAACAAGTTCGTAACTGAATTTAGCTGAAAACAAAATTTCAAACATAGGATTTGGTATTTAGAGGTTCAAGGGGCCAATAACATTTACTTAAAAATATTTTTCGTGGCGCACATTTTATAATTTGTAATATAATATGCCTGATATTGTATTACCTGTTAATTAGTTATTATTTATTAATCGATTCGCTCTTCTTAAGTGTTGTTACTTTTTTGACACTTTTAATTACATATAATATTTTATGACCTCTTAATTAAAACAAAACACTTAGGTATAATTAAGAGTAGTAAAAAACAAAAGTTTAATAGCTAGTCTAACACGGATATTTTGCTACTTTTATTAATTTTGGTGTAGTCTGTAGATAGGTATTTTTGGTTTTAAATACTGACTCCTTGGACAATGTGTCTAGACAAATGATTTTTTGTACAATATTGGGATATGTTAAAGCTTAAAGCTATGCCTCTACGTTCGATTTAATTCGAAATTAAAAAATATTCAAAACGAAACGAATTCTTCGGACCCCGCCAATCCACCGATCATAAAACAATTGAAAGATTTTTTAAAAGTAACCAAAATAACATAAAAGGTACATTTTAATATATTGTACACACTATACAGCAACAAAAAACCCTGACAGGTTTATAAGATAAAAATAAAAACGTAGAGGCATCACTCACTCGTCCTGAAGATATTTATAAAAATAATAATAATTAATTAGATAGGCTCTATTTTGAAGAAGAAATCAGAGGAATACGTTACCTCGATTTACTGTAGGCAGAGACCTAGTATGTCTGGTCTTTGTTGTAGGTATCTGTCTATAATTGTGTTAATAGACAGATACACGTGCCGGCGCAGGTGAAGCGTGATGGCAATCGTTTCTTCGTTTAAATTCTACTGTACGCGCGTTTTCTTTTAACATAGTATTTTTTATTTATATGTAGATGTGTTATCATATCATCATCAGTCAGTATCGTCAGTCAGTCAAGGTGTGACGACGCGAGCCCGCACATAGCTCGGCTTTTAGCTAGTATAATCACAGAATACATAATTGACAACATTTCAAAATTTTAACATGGCTTTTTTATTATTTTATAAGAAAGTAGACTTAAAATAAGGCGACACGTGTTTCTTGCTTTTTCAAAATTATGTTTTTAAGATACCTAAAAAATAGATTTTAATCCTTCGTATTCTAAAGAGACGTAAGCGCCAAGTGACGTCATACTTACGCCTGAACGGTTAATTCCATTACAGTTTACAAAAGAAAAAATATGTCAGTGTAAGTTTGTTACGTTTATTAGGACGTCTGTCAATGTCATCGTGGTATCATATAACCTCATTGGGTACTTTCGTATGTAGAAATGTCATTGTTGACAGTGACTGTTTTTTTTATGCTTCATGATGTTTTTTTAAAACGCTTTTACATCAGGCAAAGAAAAAATGTCTGATATGCCGTAAGTATGACGTCACAGCGTATTTTTCAGTTTTTCTATATTTTCTCAGTAAATAAGCAATATAATTTTTTTTTGAATATTTTTTTGATATCAGGAAAAGAAACTAAAGAAACGGTATTTTTTATTTTAAGGCTTAAAATTTTTGAAATGTTGTCAATTAGTAACAAGTAGGTATAACATAATATGTATTATGTATTATCAACTTAGCTATAGTTCAAAACATAATGTACCGAAATCGGTATTCCAACAACGTGGAGCTAATTTGTTGTAAGTAATCAGTTTTTCTCACAAACTATTTTTATGGACGATTTTATAGCACAAACATAAAAGAAATTAAATTATAACGAATTTAATGATTCGAAAGAATGCACTTCTTTGTTTCACGCTGCGCTTTCCCACCAAACACATAATACTAATGTACTGCCTTGCAGGGCTGTCAAAACAAACCTAAGATTAAAATAAATACCTTATATTATAAACTTGGTAATTTATATAAATATGTAGGTATGTATAACCAAAGAATGACAGACAAAACATAACAAAGTACGTAGTACCTACCTTATGTAGGTAAGCAATGACTTGGCATTTAAATTCTTGCAAATAAGCAGTTGTAACTTAACCAAATAATCCGAAACAGAGCCTCTATTTTTGTAATGGGGAAACCTGGCGAGGCAGCCCTACCCTCAGTATGTAATTGCTGAGCGGCGCTCGCTTGTCTCGAAGGACCGGCCACCCAGACTCCACCAAAAAAACCATCGTAATCTCATTCAAAAGCAAATATAAAACACGCCACAATAAAAGCACGACCGATCGATTTACGTCAGCCCCAAACTTTAACAAGTTTATTAATTCAAAAACAAATAATAGTAATTTAGATGATGATGGCACGAAATTGCTTTTGAAAACGGCCGACGCATTCCTGGATGTAGTTTTATTGACTGTATATTTTATTCATGATCCGCTTCTAAGAGAAGCCCTTAACTTTTGAATTATTTAACAATCCTCAGTAATAAAAGTGAATAAGAGTATGGGATAATTATGATTGTAATGGTTTTAAGGAATGCTTTGATGCTATCGAGATGAAGAAATCGTCGTCGTAAAACATGTATTTTAAGGGTTTTGTGAGCTATCATGTCAGACTAATAAACACGCCACAGTATAAAAGCTTTATGAATTTTAAACACAGTTAACCCTTAGCAATAAAAACAAAAGTAGATAAAATAAACTCAATGGTTATTTGTTGGTTGATAATTAATAATGCATAAAAATTTCTTAGCTTTATTTTTTTTTACAAAAAGTTCTAGTTGAGTAGTAACTAATAACTAATAAGTGACATCCCTATCCTTAGCTTCTAAATATCAAGCTGTTTAAAATGTATGAGATTTGCAATCTTATTTCTTACGAGTTGCATTATGTTACTGAATAAATAATTGTGTTTCAACTATCAAAGAAGAGCCTTTGTTGTGTTCGCCCACATGCGGCGATTGACAATGGCACTGGGCGTTGCGCAGTAGCCACAATAGCACAATACAAATATTTACAACAGTATAACTCAGCCGTGTTCTTGAAATCTAATTTGTGCAATACGGAGACAAGTTTTAAGTGCGTTCAACGTAGGCATCAGGCATGATTCCTTTAGATAGCATGTAGCTTAATTTGTTAAAATGTTGGTCAGAATTGCGTTTACTTTAGCTGTCAACAGGAACTCATGTTCATCCCTGTTTTGAGTGTTCTCTGAAGTTGTCTGAAATCACGATTATGTGTGCGTGCGCCCGATCGGTCGGTCTTGTATGGAGATGGTTTATGTTATTAGTATTTATTTTATTTATACATACTGTGACAATAGTCCTCGGCCATAACTCGTTGCGCACATAATATTTATACGATTATTATCAAACAACAAAGTAACTCATTGATCTGTCTGTCATTAATGAAAAGTCAAGAGTAATCGTTCGTGCCGACTTCACCTTGTTACGTTCGAGGAATCTATTAACCTTTGCGCTATGGCGTCGTCTACGGCGCCACGTTTTACGCTCTTTGTTATTTTATTATATACGCTTAAATTATCATTACGAATGATGGACGATGATGAAAACCTAATTACAATCCTAGTCGATAATGTTTTGCAACTATTCGCTACAAATCGTTACGAACGACGCACATTTGTCATATTTCAAGCTACCAGCGGGGTGTAATCGCCGGGCGCGGACCACCCAATTCCCGGCGAGTTTATTGTGTGGTCGATAATGTCGAAACACTAAACGGCAAAGACAAAAGGAGCGATTCCGAGCATCTCTCGTACAAAAGCTCGTGGGGTTTTAAAATTATATATCTGCGGTCGAGGAGTCTCCCACGGCGTCGTGTCTCTATTATTGATCATAAATCAAAAAGTTAACAACCTACTTAAAAGGTTGAGTCGGGTTGGTTTTTGTTAGCGGTTCAAAGCGACCGCGACGCTGCGGCTGCGGCGGCGGGCGAGCCCGGCTTGTTTGTTTTATGATCCCAACGGTGCATTAGGCTTTTTGTTTCTTTTACGTCTTATTCTTCTGACTTATCAGTACCTTTTTATTTTGGGTGCCGGCAAAAACTTGCCTCCTTTGCGACTTTGTTATTTGGAGTGCCTGACGAAGTTTGAAGTGGCTCTAGCTGCTTACTTATTTTGAGAAATGTCTGGAATTTGGAAAGTCGCTTTGGCGTAAAGTAACAATTATTACTCATCGGTACGTTCCGCGAACGGTAGCGGTGTTTAAAAGGTCTCGGAAATTCTCGGCTGGCTCATCTGAATTCCACCTGCGTGTAGCTATCGTTATTATTGGCTGTGTCGCGACAACGACCCGAGAATTAAAATAATTAGCCGGTGACATACGGCCGCGTGTAGGGAATATGTTATGTGTTATGTAACTAACAGACAAAGTAGCGTTCGGTAGGACGAGACATACCTTGTCTCTATTAGATACTTTGACATCGTGTGCTTTTGATAAATTCGCTTATGATCGTAAGTTCACAGATTACTTAATAACGTATCGAAAGAGACAGAGTGGTGGAAAAAAAGTACCCTAAAGCAGAATAATCGCAAGCTTCCACAATAAAAACAGTAAAAAGTCAGGAAAAATAAGTTTGCAGACAGGCTTTTAATTACGTAAAATATGAACAGTAATTAATAAGTTTAAATGTTTATTACTTCTGTAGAATTTGAAAAACTGAGTTCTAACTAAATAATAAAAGTTATTATAATAATCTCAAACAACATGTTTAACCATTTACATGTACTTTGTAGCTCTCATCAAGTTCCATTATATTCGAGCACTCGTCAGTACTTCAGCACTACCATAAAAGCTTATTGGAGTTGTTACATAAGTTGATGTTACATGTTGCTTGTTGATATAACATGTTGCTCGTGTTGACGTACTGTCGGAAGCTTAATTATTTGTTTACTTTTAAACCTTTTCACACTTTTTGTCCTCAAACGTGGAAGCACCTCTGGAACAGAATGCGTTAAAATACTTTGAGTTACTTAATTATTTATTAATCTCAGCTTCAACCTAATTTTGAGTTGTTGAGGATTCTCCTAATCTTTGTTTGTTGAGTGCTACTGACATCAATAATATAACGTATAGGTAGTTATATACTTTTTTATTTTAAATTTAGTTATCTAAAAAGTACTATCAGAGAAGTTGATTCTTAGGCAGATGGGCAACCTACGTAGTTTGGTCGCGTTACGTCAAAGTTCAAACCCAGCCAACATATCACAATAATTAATATTTTTGACATCATCCGAACAAATGACGTTGGTCTGTCAACAGCTGCCTAGGAATCAATTTCCTCGATGGTACAATGATTTCGGAGTTTCATGGTGTCATCATATAGTTTGTAACCGGAAAGTTTTGTATTTTTTTCGTCAGCTGAAAATCAAACTAATGATAAACGCTACGGATAAGCGTTTAAAACGCATTAATATCAAAACTTGAATGCAACAGATTATGCCCCCGATCCTTTGTGTTTAAGGCCGTGATTTGTCGACCGTACACAATCGAGCCGTCATAATAATCAGGATACAATTAGATATAGGAAATGTTGACTGGTGAATGACTAGACTATAAAGTAACGCTAGAAGAACGACAATATAGTTTTTATAAAGGCAGCGGTAGGTGCGTTAGGGCTGTCGATCGGAGGTTTTAACGGGTAACTTGAATAGGATAATTTTGACAGTGAGGCTAGAATTTATATTAATGATTTGGATTGCCCTATTTGAAATAGTATTGTTTGATTTATTAAATGATCGTACCTACAGAACGCTGTTTGAGTTGGATGACTAAAGGCTTTGGTATTTAGGTACGTTTCAGACTTTCAGTGCCACGCGTATGCGTAATGTATCTGCGACATCTACGCGCGTTCAATGAACAAACTATCCTGTCCTTATACATTTCCAGGTTTTCAACCCTAGTTGCCATGAAACGGGTCTTTTAAGGGTTGTTCAGACCGCAACGCGACGCGTAGATGCATTTCTAAATTTGCACTGAATTGACAGATTGGCATGTCGCCTCGAGCAATTGAAATCTGTCAAATCAATACAAATTTATACCGCGCCCCACCTCGCCTCGCCTCGTCACGTTGCGGTATGAATTAACCCTAATACGTGATACCTGAACTGGGTGGCAACCCTGGAGCCGTGTGTGAGGCCAGGCTTCTCATTCATTAAGCCACTGATTGATTCATCGCTAGTCTTTATGGTGCGCTGGCTCACGATTGCGAAGGAATTCCATTTTTTTAGGCTCGCCGGACAATGGCCATTGTTGTCGTTTTTACAACCCGCCGAAGATAATTATCGGGGGATTTAAATTAAATTGGAAATTGTGTGATAATGTTTATTATGTTCCTGCTAAAACATTGTAAGTTAAAGATAAATGTATGACTAAGTAATAGGTATTTTAATTATACTTTCGGTTGGAATTTAAAAACTCTTTTTTACTACGCGATTTTACTGAAGTAATGATTTACATACCCAAATGTCTTTTTGTTTTATAAACGACATCTTTGTGTGTAGGTATATTGCTTAAAAATATGTCCGTTTTAATGTTTATAAAGATTATTATCTTAGCGTGACTAAGCGCCGGTAATTTTGTTTAACACAGTAAAACAAACAGGGTTGAAACCCTTTTAACACGCTCCTTCAGAGAACTAGCCTTATCATCTACTTAATCTTCATAATATTGCGTAATTAGGTAAATGGTCAATTATTAGTCACCAAATTGTCCAATTTTATATATTTTTTACAATCACCGAAGGATTCATCCATCATCCATATTTTAACAGTTTTAAAAAATAATCTCGGTGCATTTTAAAATTAAACTTTAATGAAAAAATATTTTTTTTAATTATACAACTAATTATGACTAAATATACTAACTCAACTAATATAATAGCCAAATATCACGTCGAATCGAATCGACGAATCGAAATATTGAACATGTCTCACCAGTCATGCTGTTACAACAAGAATAGACGATCGAAATAATTAGAATAATCAAGCGGGTAGCTTTGCAGTTGATACTGCTTGCGCTTATCCTTTCTTATTATTTTACGTTGTAATAATTACGGTGCATAGCGAATATACATTTTTAAATAATAAATAATTAATTATTTAAATAATTAATTGTTTAAATAAAATATTATTAACTAAAATAAAATATTAAATAATTATTTAAATGAAAAAATATCATCGCGTATATCTTGTGTGAGCTAGCCTTTAATTCAATTACCTAATTTTCGTCCGTGTTTTCCAGAATGCGTCATCAACGGGCAGCGCGTGTCGGAGGGTCGCGACGTGGTGATCCCTGAGGAACCGTGCCTGTCGTGTCGCTGTGTGCACGGTGCGCTGTCGTGCGCTAAGCGCGCCTGCCCCGTGCTGCCCTGCGTCGCGAGCCAGCAGTACAAAAAGCCGGGGGAGTGCTGCCCGCGGTGTCTGCACCCGATCGCTGATAAGATCTTACCAAGTACGTATTTTGATTAAGAAAAGGCTTTTTTATCGGGAAAATTAAGAGATAGATGAAGTTGTCGATTTGGCTATAAACGATTTAGATGCAACATTGATTGCATTGTTAAAGAATCTAATAAGAAAGGGTAGAACACAGAGCTTTTATTCATTCTAATCTAGTAAGGTCATTAGGACTCTTTTACTTAAAGCACTTTCTGGTTGTTGTTTCCATAGGTACGATATATTATTATCATCATAGAGTAATAAATATACTTTTACGATACTCAAAGGATCGATGCTCAAAGGTGAAAACAAATAAATTAATTTATACATAATATTATGGTAACTTTGTAATAGTTAAAAGCGAACTTAAAAATAGACAACATAAAACAATGTACACTCTCTCAGTTTCAGGCATCTCCGACTTGAAGCCGTGCGTGATGGGCAAGGAGTACCACAGCCATCTCAGCGCGTTCCGAGTGGACCCGTGTACGGACTGCACCTGCATAAACGGCACGTCAGTGTGCACAAGACAGACCTGCCCAGTCCTCACCTGCGGAGCCCGAGCCCTCCCCCCACCCCCGGATAAATGTTGCCCGGAATGCCCCAACATTGAAGAGGCGAAAGCCGCTTGCGTTGTAGGTGGAAAAACTTATCAGGTTTGTTCTTGATGATAGAAGTAGTTAGAAGCATGACAAAAGCACGATAAGGACATTGCACAGATCCAGAAAACATTTAAACTTAATTGGCAAACTCGAAGAATGTATATTCGTATAAGTGCAGTACTTACATTAAAATTATTTTTTTCAGGATGGCGAAACTTGGCAGTTGGACGCGTGCAAGTCCTGCGAGTGTCACGGAGGAGAGCCGCGGTGTGCCATGGAGCAGTGTCCGACCTTAACATGCGCTCCGGATCAGGTCCTGAAGCTGCTGCCCGGACAATGCTGTCCAAAATGCGAGGACAGGGACGGCATCTGCACCGTTTTCGGGGACCCGCACTACAAGACATTCGATGGCAAATTCTACAGCTTCCAGGGCTCGTGCAAGTATCAGTTGGTATCGGACTGCAAGAACCATACCTTCTCGATAAGAATATCCAACGATGCCCGCAACACCACGCACTCCTCGTGGACCCGCACCGCGACGCTCCGGATAGGCTCCACCAAAATTAACATGGGCAAGAAGATGCGGATAAAAGTTAACAGCCAAAGAATATCGATTCCCCACAAGATCGATGGCGTCGCGGAGATAACCCGCAGCAACGGCGCGGTGACCCTGACGTCCGATATCGGTGTTCAGATACTGTGGGACGGCGACGGGTTCCTGGAGGTGACCGTCTCCAGATCCTACAAGGGCAAACTGTGCGGGCTCTGCGGCAACTTTAACTCGGTGGCCAGAGACGACATGCGGACTCGAGACGGGCGGCTGGTGAATGACACGTGGAGGTTCGGGTCCTCCTGGAGAATCGGCGGTCGTCACGCCTGCACGCGGCGCCAGGAGCGGCCCGGCGCTAACATTCGGTGTCGCCAGTCCAAGCTGACGAAAGTTCGACGTCTGTGTCGGGAGTTTGAACGGCACGAGGTGTTCACGGAGTGTGGTACCAAAGTGAACCCTCACAACTACAAGGAGGCGTGTCTCCTCGACGCGTGCGGCTGCACCGGGGTGAGGTGCCACTGCGCGGCGTATAGAGCCTACGCCCGGGAGTGCACCCGAGTCGGCGCGGAGCCTCGCAACTGGCTGCAGGCCGTGTGGTGCGAGGGCCCGCCGCCCCCCTGGCTCAGTCGAGGACGGAAAGGGAAGAATCGAGCTAACAAATCCAAAGATCCAAACCAGAGTCTGTTGGAGTTGGGCTCTATCCCCAAGCGGAACTCCAGCCGCTCTCGGCCCCCACCGCCTATATTACAATAGTTAGATAAGGGGAACCGACATACCTACTAGTCATTGTGCCATCGTGGCATAACAAGGTGAGCGTTTACAGTAATTTATCCATTAAAATTGTTTTTTTTTTTTTTTTTTTTATCTATTTTTTAATGGGGGTTTTTGTCAATAAGACATGTCAACCCCATCGTATCCGCCTTAATGAAATTTACTCATCAACTTCCAATAGTAAATTGTAAATAGCCAAAGCTGCACTAGACCTAGGCTTGTGTAAACAACTCAGAATCCATCCCACATCGAAAACATTTATATTAAATTGGTTGATGAATAAATATTAAAATTGTTTTCAGAAAATAATTTTCTACCAAAAAACAAATTCTGATCCATTTAAAACTTAACTTGTATTAACAAAAACAGTATTTTATTACCAAATGCCAAGACGTCTAAAGCATTTCATCAGAGTATACCTACTTACGAATGGAAGAAGTTTATTTTGACTAAACATTGATAGCTCCAATAAGCTTTCGTTAAAAACTAACCAGATTAATCAATTGGTAACAGAATGTTATGTACTTATTTTCAGAGTGTATCGGAAGGATAGTGAAGCGTGTGCGAGCAGTGGACGTGTGTGAGGAATCAAGATCTTTTACTTGAGCAGTATTCGTAATCTACTTATAATGTTACTTTAAATATTACAATTTATTGCCTCGCAGATATTTTTTCAAATGCGGCAATAGACGATGTAAAATAGACAAAGTTATATAATTTAGATTAATTTATTTCAACGTATCGTGGATGTTAAAGGTTAACGTAAAGCCTAGTATAAAGTTATATTAATTAATCTAGCTTTTACACGAGTATATTACGCGTAGATGCGACTCGGCTATTTATCAAAAATTGTGATAATTAGTTTTTGCATTTGACTTCAGATCGGTTAATAGTTCAAAGTGAGATCTCATTTAGTTAGTTTATGAAATCTTATACGAAACATCCGAAGCATAGATGCTAATAAGATTCCAATGTTAAAAAGTTTATTTTCTAGAATGAGTTCTCTTTACGTCTTATAGTTTATTCTGAAACTGAATGTGTTTTACTCAACTAAGTAATATAATTAAAAATAATGTAACTAAATAAATAATTGTATTGAGAGGAGTATGACAAAGATCGTCCTTTATTGAGAACTTTGCAGAAGCTCCTTTTGATGAGACTAAAAGAACTGCAAAATATAATATTCTAAGGCCCACTTGCGCCAATCTGGGTTAAAGTTAACTCTGAGTTAAACATCATGTCATATCTGTCACTCACCAAGTCAGTGATAGAGATGACATGATGCTTAACTCAGAGTTAACTTTAACCCAGATTGGCGCAAGTGGGCCTTATAAATTTAAAATTTCAGAGATTCGCATTTCTGTACCACCTTACGGTACAACGGGCATTTATTTTCAGAATAGATTAAGTACACAAACCTGTAGTAATAATTTGACAAGTGTATCATCTGTACATAATTTGATCTATTCCACTTAATTTTACTTTTATTAATTTTAAGTTACACTTTAAGTTAATATTAGAATTATTTGTACTTTAAGTATGAAAGCGTTACCAATGATTTTAAATTGACGTGTGGTTCTAAAATTTTATTGATACATTAGTCCTTTTTGTCTACAATTAACAAAAGTGGAAATAATTTTTTACAAAAAACTATAATATACTATTTCAATTTTACTTTCGCAAAAATTTTTATATAAAATAAGGTCAAACGAAAAATATGCCTATCTCTTAAACATAAGCTTTCAGAAGGCTTTTGATTAAAATATCTACTCATTACTCTATCTTACCACAATAGATGATAAACTACCATCTGCATACGAAGGTTTTGTACTATAAAGCAAATACTAGTATATTATTCAAGTATATTATGTATTTTGCTGTGTCTTTAAAACAAAATAAAGGTAATACTTTTTTACATTTAAAAGTCTGCTTCTCAAACTACTGCAGTTATTAAAATATAACTTCAGTAACATATTCAATAACTTCAGCATGATAAAACGTTAATATAGTTAGCAAAATGATGCCTTCAAACATTAATAGATAGTCTTTTATTCTGCTGTATTTATAATAGTTTAAATCGAGTTAACATTCCAATACTTACATCCCAGGTGAACTCAGGTTTCAAAGGTTTTATTTTCTTAATATTTTATGTGCCCATTAAAATCTTATGTTTACTGCCTCTTGCAATCAATCTCGTGAGGTACCTACTGTAAAATTGATTCATAGACTGCTGATGGCAGACCTAAATAAAGCTACTTAAACCTACATTTTGGCCAAGCCAAGCCCTAACAACTGACTTGACATAACCCAACTAAATAATGGAGGTCTGCCACCGTATAAATCAATTTCTTTGATGGTACATTGTAACACTCTAATCATGTTTGGCTGCAAGTAAAAAAAAACATTTCGGAAACTGTATGGCTTTACGTATAATTTTTATTTTTGTAACGTTTGTTTTAAGTCGGGTCTACGTTTTAGGTAGACTTGTAAATTATTTGGAAATATTATTTTATTTTTAGATTTTAAAATGTCGCCATATTACTGATGTATTATATTTAATTGTTAAATAATTAGGATTGTAACTTGCTTACAACTAAAGCATTTTGTATTTTATTTTAGCGAAAACAGCTACGTGACTCTTAATACGACTTCTAAAAAGGAAGTTAAATAGGCTGCGTTTACAAAAAATTGATATTCAGCCGCTGACTGTGAGCAAACTAAATCTAAGCTCAATAAAATGGTATAACGTATTGTCGGTTAGGTGTGACGTTTTGTTTAATTAGCCTGTCCCACTGCTGGGAATATTATTTTATGGGAAATGGGAATACCATAAACCGCGTAACGCTCGCTCACTTTCGGCGTTCGACAGGCAGATGTGAATACACCCTTATGTTAACTATGTACAAAATTATAAATTATTCTATTCTACCATTTAGTAAGATTGATGGAACTTGTATACCCTATAATTGTTGTCAAATGAATGCTTATGTAAAATATTTGTATTACGATGAAAACATTAACAATAAATAAATAAAGTTCACTGTGTTTTGTATTCTTCACCAAGTCGTTACTCCTAATCCTATTTTTGTATTCTAAAAGATTATATAGGACAAACAAATTGACATAAACATTTTTCCAAGAAGAAACTCACCTGCCCCGGGACTTCACTTGCCCTTTTCGAGTCCTCAAATTCTATATAATGCCTTATATAGCATTAAGTCCGCCATTGTACTATCAGAGAAGTTGATTCCTAAGCAGAGGGCAGACCTAAGTCCAATCACAACTAACATTGAATTGACATAAGCCGACCACACAACGTAGGTCTGTCAACTGCCTAGAAATCAATTTCCTCGATGGTACATTGTGCAAAAAGTGTATATAAAATAAATAAATAAATAATTTTAATAAGTCTGCTCGGTGGTTCATAGTCCTAAAATTGTGACGGATAGGCAGACATACTTTTGCGTATTTTCATCATCATATTGTAGGATAGGTAGAAACGGTTTCATCATCATCATCAGCCTATTGCCGTCCACTGCTGACCGTAGGCCTTTTTTTTTTTTCCGGAGGAGGAAATGCATTACGCATACCACCCAGGCGCAGGGGGCGACCCGAGCGGTGATGTGGGACTCCCGTAGGTAATGAGACCACGGTATACCCACTAAAACCCCCCCCCCCCATCTTCCGCCACGCCGCCTTTTGACGGGGCCACGGGAACGATACACACATCCGCGACCCCGCCAGCGGTCCAAAGACTCCACGATGGGCGCACAAGACGTGCGCTCTCCTCCTCGGCCCCCACCAGGGCTGTAGCAGACGCCCCCCGAGTCTGCTACTTGGAGGCCATGTGGCAGATCAGGTCTGTGGCTCTGCCACCGACCACACCTCGGCCGCAGAGGATAGGGCAAGCGGCGCACCGCAATACCTACTTGCCTCTTCCTCTGCGGCCCCACCAATGCCGTTCAAACGGAACGGCCAGCTCGCAGGGGGGGTAGGGAAAGCGGCAACCTACCACAATGCCTCTCCCCCCCGCGATCCGTCCTCGGCCGCAGAGGATAGGGCAAGCGGCGCACCGTAATACCTACTTGCCTCTTCCTCTGCGGCCCCACCTCGGTGCGCATCCGCAGCGGACTCCTCCAGTCCGCTGGGAGCGCCCTCCTCGGGCCAGGCGGCGACACCGGCCGGCCCGGGTTGCCTCTTCGCTTCACCGCGGTTGTCCAAGCCGCGGTTACTAGAGCCCCACCGCCACGACAAGGCGAGCAACCATCGGGGGGGCTGACCGTAGGCCTCCCCCAATGAGCGCCAACCATCCCGATCTTGGGCAGCTCTCATCCATCCGCTACCAGCCACTTTCTTCAAATCGTCGGTCCACTTTGTCGCGATACAAAGCGTAGAGTAGGTAGGTAGGTATATAGTTATTTGTTATACATACCAACATACATGTATAACACGAAGAATGTTGAGTGATTACATTATACGCTTCTCTACTCTTCCTAAAATCTGTATGCTTTTAGTATAGGCATATTAAATACAAAACACAAGGAATTTAATAAATTCTAATAATAGAATTCCAAAGCTCACAAGACCACCTTGTCAACAAGAGCTTTATCAAACGAAATAGAATGCTGATGAAAACTTGTTGTCATGGAAAGAATCGTTTAAAATAACTAATAGTACGGGTGCCCTAGAACAAATTTTTTTGTGATTACTAACAAACAAATTTTTTGCGAGTAGCTAGTAGCTACATTTTGATAAGACGAACAACATTTTTATTTTCGAAAAATCTCGAAAGTGGAAACAAAACTTGGTTGACTACTGTACCCTAAAACGGAACCCTAACCAGCTGATTTTTAACCCCCGACCAAAAAGAGGGGTGTTATAATAAGTTTTAAGTTTGACGTGTCTGTCTGTCTGTCTGTCTGTCTGTCTGTGGCATCGTAGCATCCAAACGGGTGGACCGATTTTGATCTAGTTTTTTTTGTTTGAAAGCTGACATGACGGTGAGTGTTCTTAGCTATAGTTCATCATCATCAGCCTGCTCATTGCTGAAATATCACGGTATATCTGGTTCGTGATAGGACGATTAGCAACTTGCAGTCGTTTGATGGGTTTTATATTTTGCATCCTGGTTCGAGACACTTATGAATATATACACATTATTGGAAAGTTGACCTGGTGGTGCAGCATCACCTGGTAATCAATAGGATACCCAACTCCTCACCAACTTAGAGCAGCGGTTTCGTGTTTGGGCTCATTTTAATTGCGACAACCAGTAAGACGTAGATAAACAGTAAATATTTGCATGCTGCTGCTTCAGCATCACCTGGATTCTATAGGAGCCAAGCTCCGTATGAACCTAAAGTGGAGGTTTCATGTTTGGGCTCATATTGATGGCCTCATCCAAGAGGACATATTTTATAGATGGTATTCATTGGGATATGATCCAGTTGATAGGAATTATTCTGCAGAAGTTTAAAAAGCATAAAATAAAATTAAATTAAGAAATTTAAAAAAACCCCCGCCAAAAAACTTTAAAAAGTAATGAAATAACATTTCCTGACTTTAAGTTTAAATCATTCCTAAGAGTAAAGTAATATTTTAGTCCATAATTGTTGTCAAGGTGTGTCGGGGGACCGCTAATGTAGATGTTTGATTTCACATAACAATATAAATTAAGGGTCTGTTCACAGCGACCCGAATCGAGAGAATCATCGACTATTATGGCGATACAAAATGCAAAAGTCGCTGTTGTGGTAGTTTACTTAGCGGTCCCCCGACACACCTTGACAACAATTATGGACTAAAATATTACTTTACTCTTAGGAATGATTTAAACTTAAAGTCAGGAAATGTTATTTCATTACTTTTTAAAGTTTTTTGGCGGGAGTTTTTTTAAATTTCTTAATTTAATTTTATTTGTGTATTGGTAGGTTAATAGTTATATAATTTAAGAATAACCTTGTTCGACAAATAAAACAATCCACATTTTAGGACCATCAAGTCAAAGTATGAAATCCTTTCTATTTCTGTTAGCTACCACTTTCGAGATTTTTCGAAAATGAAAATGTTGTTCGTCTTATCAAAATGTTGCTACTCACAAAAAAATAGCTTGTTAGTAATCACAAAAAAATTTGTTCTAGGGCTCCCTAACTATAAGCTTACCCATAAGAAAGTATGACAATATAACTGAATATAATTTTTAGGATTCCGTAGCCAAAATGGCAAAAACGGAACCCTTATAGATTCATCATGTCTGTCTGTCTGTCTGTCTGTCCGTCCGTATGTCACAGCCACTTTTCTCCGAAACTATTAGAGCCATACTATTGAAACTTGGTAAGTAGATGTAGTCTGTGAACCGCATTAAGATTTTGATGCAAAAATGGAAAAATTATTAAAAATTTTAGGGGTCCCCATATTATGTACAACTGAAAAAAAAATTTTTTTTCATCTAACCTATGCGTGTGGGGTATCTATGGATAAGTCTCCAAAAATCATATTGAGGTTTCTCATATCATTTTTTTCTAACCTGAATAGTTTGCGAGAGAGACTCTTCCAAAGTGGCAAAATGTGTGTCCACCCCCCTCTAATTTCTAAAGTAAGGGCATAATAATTCTAAAAAAAATATATGATGTAGATTACTATAAAAACTACCAACGAAAATTGGTTTGAACGAGATCTAGCCAGTAGTTTTTTTTATATGTCATAAATGGTAAACCTTAATCTAAATGTCATTAAATCGACTGAAATATAAAAATAAATCAAAAACCTTTTAATTAATTCATAAAAATAAACCTCATTGCTGCTGCGGAACCCTTCATGGGCGAGTCCAACTCGCACTTGGCCGCTTTTTATTTTCTATTAATATTGTGTCACTTATAAATGTGTAGCATTTTACATTTATTAGATTATTCCAGGCTGGCTGCCGGCCAGTGCAGTGACGTCAGAATTATCTAGGACAATTTGGCACCTATTTCAAACGGAGACTTGACAAACAATTTTTATCATAAAATCTCTAAAATAATATTTTGCCTGCTGTTATTTCGAGATTTTCCTTTATAATTTATTTGATTTTCCAACTGTCTGGAGTATTCTCTGGTCGTAATTTTGTTTTTCGTTTTATGAAAACATCTCATCTTATATTTTTATATTCTTAAAGTTACAGCCCTATATCTATTAGGGCAGATATTATAATAATGAAAATTAAGTCAGACTAAGGTGCAAAATTTATGCTAAAAATAAAATCAAAATAAGTAAGACATTTTAATATTTATATTGTTATCTAATAAAAGGGCATTGGTATTGGGAAGTTCAGTAAAACAATGACATAAATTAAGTGTTTTAATATTACAGTAATGTGACTTCAAGACTTTTAGGTCAACAGAAGATGTAGTCTGTACAAGATGTGTAAGAATATAAGACTATAATAAATCTTAAATTAAAGCATAAAAAAGTATAAAATAATAGTAAGATAGGAAAACGCTTATTCTCCAGTCATCATCTCCATGAATTCTGAAACAAAAAAAAAAAGATTTTAAGACACTGTAAAGTTTTACCAACTTAATATTCTTAAAAATTATAGCATAATCTACACGAGATTATGTTATATTCAAGAATTAGATTATTTAACGACAGAACTACTAGCATTTAATTTATATAGCAGTGCATTAGGGTTACTTTGCTCTACCTATTTTGCAAGTAGAGACAACAACAACGAGATGCTAATTAAGAGCGTTTTGAACGGTAGCATTGCAATTCTGTCGTTGTTTTTCCGAGTTACTAGTTAGTCTACTTGTTAGGAATTTCTGCAGTACCTAAATACCGTTGAGCACTTCATAGAAATTTTGTGTGTCAAGCAAGTGCCTCGTCTTTGACTATATACTGATTCAAGTAGTGAAGCAAT
The DNA here is from genome assembly GCA_905404155.3 of Plebejus argus. Classification (NCBI taxonomy): domain Eukaryota; kingdom Metazoa; phylum Arthropoda; class Insecta; order Lepidoptera; family Lycaenidae; genus Plebejus; species Plebejus argus. Next base: position 10,183,663 of record FR989938.1, on the reverse strand, counting down.
ATAAATTCTGTGTGTATAATATGAAGTTTTGTAAGAGATATAATATGAAGAGAGATATAATATAATATGAAGTTTTCTCTAACCTTGCCCTTCGGCTATACATCATCATTACTCACCATCGAAGTCGACGGTGCCGCTACCGTCTGTGTCGATCTCCTGTATGAGGCCGTCGAGCTCGTCGTCCGTCAGCTGCTCGTCCAACTCCCGCAGGATCTCGCGCAGGCTTGACGTGGGAATGTAACCATTGCCTGGAAGTAACAGGGGAGTGGTGAGGCCGAAGCTAAATATACTCTTTTTTGAACCACTCGGTGATGGAAGTGGATTGAACATAAGCCCCCGCAGACTGCAGACTTTTAATCGGCCGATAGTTTGGTTTGGCTCTTGATCAGTATGAAGCTGTATAGAAGTGCGCATATTACAACGATACCGAGTCGGCCGATAATTATTAAATTTGATGGGCTATACGATCAGCGGCAAACTGTCAGCCAATGCTAATATCATCAGTACGACGTTCTTCCACGCGCGCACACGACGTCGATTGTTTGGTCGGCCGACTCGGCAGAAATCCAAATCGTGTAAATTTTTCCATTCAAAAATCTATCGCTATGAATGGAATCGTGCGAGAACAATCGGCCGACTGCAGTTGTCTAGTCTGCGCACTTACCCCCAGGCCCCAACCCAATTGTTTAGTTGGCGTAGTGTGCGCGCTAACAGCCCAACCCGACCAAACTATCGGCCGACAGAAAGTCTGCAGTCTGAGGGGGCTCTTAATGATACCTTATTGTAGTCTTATTATTTCGGAACTATACCAAAGCAGTGTAAAGTAGCAGATTTGGGGACTGGGGTATAGAATATTTTTGGTTTGTTTAAAGTTTATTAATCAGTCGTATTGCAGCTACGTCTGATAAAAGGTTTTAATTGCACCTTCTTGATGAAAATTATTATCAGCGAAAAACTAAAAAGTTACACGTAAACTAAAACTTAAACGTAAGCACAGAATATATTATATTAGTTTAAACGTAAGTAACGACTAGTACAACACGCAAGAGAAATTTTTCAGCGTTTATTTATGTATTTTTACTCACTTTATTTAAGTGCGAGGTCATCAACCTTCAAGAGTTTATCGAACTTGCCAACAATTTAATTATTATTAAGTTCTGGTAATTGTACTATAATTGCATTAATTAAGGTTACTTAATTTGTTTTGTTTGAGAATGTTAATCTTTGTAACTGCAACTAAGTAATTTTTTTAAATGAATCAATCATCATCATCATAGGATAAAAATAAAATAAAAATATAGAGCATTGAGAATATATAATGCTTTATTGTATTGCATGATAACTTTGCGTTATAATTTTTTTTTGAATTCGTAAGCCAAATTTTTGAAATATTATAATATACGAAAATATATTATTACATACATTGTTACAAATAAGGGTTTCGTTATTAATTATAAGTTGGATCTACTCCCACCCCATCGCACACATTGTACAATGTACATGATATAAAGCGGATTCTTTGCGACGGACATTTTGGAGTCATACAGATTTGCTCACACATGCGGGGTTGAGCTGACCTGCTTAATAACAAACAATATAATAATCTAAATATATTATAAAACTCAAAGGTGACTGACTGACATGGTGATTTATCAACGCACAGCGCAAACCACTGGACGGATCGGGCTGAAATTTAGCATGCAGGTAGATGTTCCGCTAAGAAAGGATTTTGATAAATTCCACCATCAAGGATTTTGATAAATTCCACCATCAATTATCAAAAATATATTTTTTTTTTATTATACTTTGCGAAAGTATTTAAATTCTTACGACTCTAAAAATGCCTGAACGTCGCTATGAATTGAGTGCGTAGTGCGAGTTTTATTCGATCATACTCATCGAGAACGTTAACGCGAATTTGTATGGGATCAAAGCAGCGCCACCTACTGGCTAATGTGGATACCGCTTTGATCCCATACAAATTCGCGTTAACGTTCTCGATGAGTATGATCGAATAAAACTCGCACTACACCCTCTGGTGATGCTTCGCCTCACGCCTGAAAAAAAGGAAGTATTTTTCCTTACCTTCTTTGTCGTATAATCTGAAGGCTTCCCTCAGCTCCTTCTGCATGGCCTCGGCATCCTCCTCTACGATGAACTTGGCGGCCAGCGTAACGAACTCCGGGAACTCCAGGCGGCCAGATTCTAGAAGAAACGTTACTTATTATATCGTTACTTGATACATAAAGTAGTATACCTTCTTTAAAAACTCTTCAATAATACCTGTGTTTCATGATTTTAAGGTTTACAAGAAAGCAAAATTTATATCACGTACGATCTCCTTTCACGCAAAAAATACTAGATGTGGCCTGCAACTTCGTTGATATACGCGTATTTTGACGAATGAGTATTCCAGTGAAAATAAAGTCTGTGATATAATATAGGGGAAATAACTATTCTTTTTTCTTTCAGGAATTCAAAGTTAATACCAAGTTTCACTGAATTTTTCAGCGATTTAAGCATGAAGACGTATCAGACAGACAAACAGACATACAGGGCCGAAAAATACATAAATCCAGAATTGCAGACAGATATTCTACTATTAGTACTCACTGTCGGCATCGACTTCCTCGATGAGCTCTTCCAGGATCTTCTTGTTGAAGGGCTGCCCCATCATCCGCAGGATGTCAGCTACGAAGTCACACGGGATGCTGCCCGAGCGGTTGTGGTCGAAGCCATCGAACGCCTTACGTAGAACTGTAAGAAACGACCACTGTTACGCAACCCAAAAAATAAAACTAAACATTTCGATTTCTCCGTCTTGGTAGAAACTCTCCTTCATCCGAAATATTGGTAGAAACTCTATATTACTATTACCTTCTACGTTAAGACTCATTCCGGATTAACACTTGATACTATCGGAATACACTTTAGACTGCACCGTCGAGAGGCGTGCTGGGATTAGGACAGCAGTTCAATGCTCTATGCAGTGCGAATATTGTGCAACGGGCTATTTTGGTCGCTGCACCGTAACGCGCTATATAGGCCGATTATATTCGAAAACGACTATAATGAGGTTAGTAACCTCTTTTCGTCTATCTTTTATGTTACTAAAATATGTGATTGCATTTTCATTAAATCGTCAGCGACTGAAGTAAAGTTTACATGAAATGATAGAAAATTTAGTGTAGTTTACATCATAATATTATTATTATTATTATTATAATATAGGTGCCTACGCCAAAAACAAATAAATAAATAGAATATTATCTTTATCTTTTAGAAGTCAAATGTGTTGTCACTGTTAGTGACAACTTAACAACGTACACACTACATAATATGAGATGGACTACGGAGGAATGTGAAATTCGATATAAATAAAGTTGATGGGAAGGATTGGAAAAGCTATTTATTACTGTTGTCAAGTGTTGTCCTCTCATATTTATTAGTAAATACATTTCCATAGAAATCAGTAGTACATGTAAACAAGATTTATTACTCCTATTCAAAGTCGAACACCGAAATGTACCGAAAATAATTCACAGCATTTGCGTAAGTCGGTTTTATGGCGTGTACTAAAGAGAAACATGACCTAGCACTATTCCCGACGATTATGCGACACCCGAAAATACAATTTTATTACTAGACATAAACTTAGAACGTGGCCTAACCTAATTTCAGAATAGCTTTCAAAAATAAAAATAAAAACTTAAGAAAACTGATAAAAATATACAAAAGTATTTAAAAAACTGACTTAATTTTATGATAAAGCTTTCTTTGCCAGAATCATAATTTAACAACTGATGTTCCGCATAAAACAAGCACCTATAAATAATTTATTATCAAAAATATATTTTGTAAAAACTTGCAAATTATTAATAATACGACCGTAATGCTGATAATAAATCAAAACATGTCATAACGGATCCGATTTCGTTTATAATTTTTTATTTTGCTGGTTTTTAGCAAAAAAATACCTTGTCTCATTGTAATAATTATGTACAGCAGTATTTAAGCAAAATAGTAGTACGTCACATATATTGCAATTTGCAAAGCTGCCTGCTGCCTATAAAATTGTATGTAAGAAATATTAAATATTATTATTTCGACTGGTAAATAGCTCGTTTTCGTAAAATTGAATTTATGACACAAAAATAAATGTATTATAGAGAAAAAAATATATGTATTTTATCAGAAGTTGCCTTTTCCGGGACTCAAAGTATCTTTAAACTAATTGTGAAGAGACAAGCTTGAACCGCTGAAACATTTTCGAATTTAGGCATAACATAATATGTATGGGATATTAACATTACCAAATTAAAGCTATACATAACTCTCAGGAGCAGACTTTATTATCAAATCTCTTGTAATCTCGACTTATGAATGAAGTTATTTATAGAATGTTTGAACTCACTATCGGTTAATGGAAGGAAGTTTCGTTAGATGGAGTGAGATGATTGGCGTTATTTGGTTTCCGCTGAATTGGCAGCAATCCAACCGTGCTGCTCGAACTTTTTCATCGTTCACTTTTAACATCTAAGAATAGCTTTTATACGTGATTTCTTTGTGAAAATATACCTTAAGATTAATTAATTTTGAGATTAAATTGAACTAAGCTAAATATTGGGAGTTATTAATTTTAGTCAGTATTCAGTAGTAGATTCTCTTAAATGGTTTGGTTTGGAAATAAATTATAATATAATGAAGAATTGCCCGCATACTTTTGTTGTACAAAATATTTTAACAACAAACATATTAAAAGAGTAGTAGTAATATTGTTTAAACTCATTTTAGCTTATTGTTGTTATAATAAATGTTTACCTAGTATTTTAGTATGTTAAAAAGTGTGTCGTTTAAATTATTCAAACTAATAAATACTATTGGAACTATTTTACTCAATACTCGAGAGTGCATTTCTGAATGAGACAGGGAAAGGACGCTTTTAATTAAATAAAGATTTACGACTATTTTTGTTGTTGTTACTTGTGGATAAGTGCCAATGTTGATATTTTCTGTTTTTGTTAAATTACTTTTATTTCGATAAAAGATCTGCAGAAAGGAATACAATTATCCTCAAAGGGTCTGCTACGATTATTTTGTAACTATAGGTCTAGCAGGATTTGATGGCAGATTATGACGGCAGATTTTCAAAAAATATCGTTGATCATTGGATACATTTTTGTATTTGCATATTTCACACTAGGAAAAAAAGGATCGAAATGTTTTATTCCAATTACCCCGGTATTGTTACAGTCATTTCTTTTCTTTTTTTGCCATCAGATTCTGGTAGACCTATATTTTTTTGGTATTTTATATCCGCAACTTCTGGTATCAAAATCCGCTTAAGGTTTAAGTGTAAAGAAGTAACAGACATACTGTCGCGTTTATTCTATTTGGATAGTGTTTACAGCTGCACTCGTATTATATTGATTTCTTAAATTTATTGATGATTTGCCACAAATTCCATACATTTTCATTTTTCTGTCATGTTTTCATTTGAATGTCTAAGTGCGGCTGTTGGAATGTACCGTTTGATAATAGAAAATAATAATAATAATTTATTGAATCATCAAAATTAATGACATATATTTCACATACAAAACACTTACAAGTAAAAGTTTGGCATTATAATAATTTTAATATTTAAAAATGCACACATTAAAGGTTAGTCATCTGTGGCCGAACTAGATCAAGTCAGTATTTCGGACCACAGCGCTCTTTAGTTTGCAATGACTCTATAATTTAGTAGAAACATACATAAACAATACAACATAAACAATAGAAAATCGAATGAAAGTGAACTTGTATTCTTTTGTGTAGAATTTCAAGATGACTTCGGTAGTAAACCACTGGGTGTTAAAGACATCTATATCTCAGTATGTCGTCATGTCACTCCGTCACCTCGACAGCTGTTAATCGTTGTTTCCGTCTGTCTGTCCGTCCATCTCGCTGTCGACGAGAGTGTTAAATTTCTGTTTATATAGATTAAAAATAATAAAAGCAATTTTATCATTATATCATATTTGAGATTTTGCTATTGCAAATAAGTTACAATATATTGTTGTTATAAATTTCTCCAAAGTTTTTCAGTACTTGTCTGTCTCTTAATTGCGTAAAAATATTGAAGAGGTCATTCGAAAGACCCCTGAAATTTATTTGCAAATTGTCAATGCTATGGAAAGAGCTATGTTGGGAGTATCTCTGGTGGACAAAATTCCTAATATTATAGTCATTTGCCAGAGAACTAAAGTCACCGACATCGCTCATAGAATTAGCACGCTGAAGTGGAAGTGGGCTGGTCATGTCTGCAGACGGGAAGACGAAAGATGGAGCAGATAAGTGTTAGAGTGGAGACCACGCTTAGGCAAACGTAGTGTAGGACGTCCCGCAGCACGGTGGACCGACGATTTGAAGAAAGTGGCTGGCAGCGGATGGATGAGGGCTGCCCAAGATCGGGATGGTTGGCGCTCATTGGGGGCGGTCTACGTTCAGCAGTGGACGGCAATAGGCTGATGATGATGATGAAATAATTCATTACTGACATGGAAATTAGAATGGAAACAAAGGGGGATATTCAAGCAAGCGAGATACTATGCTTGGTAGCTAAACAGATCTTGGTGGCTACAGCTGGCTAGACTGAAACCCACTTTCTCTCAAAAAACACATTTTCTCTCGAACTCATGTTTATATAATTAACTAGCTGTCCCGGCAAACGTTATTTTGCCATATAAAGTATTTCGCCCATATTATTTTATTGAAGTGACTAAATAAGTATGTCACCATGGCAACGTCCATCGCTATCCCGTCGCACAAACAATGGTCGCCGTCAGTCTCGAGTTGTAATAATTTACTGTTATTTATTCAACAAATGCACTTATCAATATAAAAAGTAGATGTTGTCCGATTCTCAACCCTAGCTGATATGCTCGTTAAGATTCACGAAAATCGGTCAAGCCGTTTCAGAGGAGTTCAGCCACGCACACCGTGACACGAGAATTTTATACGTATATTACATAAACAGTAATAAGTAAGGGCGTTACTTGTCAGCTAAGGCATTTAATTATTATTATCACAAATACGGAGAACATCGATAGCGCAATCAAGATGGCATTACTTATACACTATTATTGTAATCTCAATATTTAGTCAGCAATAATGTTGCAACAACAATTAATCACGTCCGTCTCGCGGTCACTAGGCGTGCTCGCGTGACACCGATAGCGGGACACGGCGGGACACACGTGCCAACACCTCACTACTCTACTCCATATCTATAAATCTAGCGCGCTAGTCTACCTATTGGCTTTGTCCACATTGTGCCTTTTTCTGTTCGTCAAGGGCATGCGTTATAGCGCAGTCAACAGCGAACGTGAGGCATGCCCGTGACGCGCGTTGAAATCGTAGCGCTCGCTATGACACTTTTCTTTCAACGCGGATGGATTTTGATGCAATCAATTATTGAATATGCCAAACGAAAGTTGAATAAAAAGAAGATGACAAAAATTGAAGATGAAATTGCATAATATGGACATAGCCATTTGACTATCAACAATGCATTTTTACAATTAATATTTATGAACTTATCATAGGACGTTAAGTTTATAATAGCTGCAGTTGCCCGCGATTGCGTCCGCGTGCACGTCAACTTTTTTCATATTTTTTTTTTATAAAAAGTATCCTACCTATATTAATTCTGATACCTCCAAGAGTATATGTGTACAAAGTTTTATGATGATTCGTCAAGTAGTTTTTGCATGAAAGCGTAAAATAAAATATTCAAGAGTGTAAAAATTTATAAGTCATCATATCAAACCACGTGAAAAGGTAATCAAATAGTAGATGCAGTTTAGGTTCAAGAATATTAGTATAACCATCTTGTATAACTTACAATAAAAAGGTATAGCTCTCCGATTCAACAACAGATGTGAATTAAAATATACCTAAGAATTTTACTCTGCAGTCTTAAGAAACTAGCCTAACGACCTAGTAGTAAGTAGTTGTTTTGTTATAATATCTTTGGACTTAGCACACATAGTTCATATCTCTTGTACCAGCTCTAAATATTATTGTGTTACCGAAAAGAACTAAGATTTTACACAAAAAAACTGATTTGGTTAGGCATTATAAAAACTCTTTGAAATGATATTCTAGCGTGGAAGTTTCTTTCACGAGGAAAAATAGCGATTCGCGGCATTAAAGATAATGCATGGTTGTTCTTAAAAATGACGGCAATTGTGTTGTTGGGAGGTCGCCAAGACTTTATCCAGCATTTCACATAAAACAAATATAACAGAACATCTCGCTTATAATTATTAAATCACTCGATTTTGGCAGATTTATATCACTTATGCACTTTGCCTTGAAATAACATTATTATAATGTTATTTAATATGTTCGAAATGTAAATTTGGTCAGTTTATTTATAGGTACAAAAGTTGGATTAACATAAAGTTTCTTGTCTATTTGTTTACGTTTAAACAAATTAATACAATATGCCTACTAGCGTTAATTTTACATTATTTATTTTTCATTTGTTTACAACTTTATTAAAATAGTGATTATTTAAAATGGTACAACAAAAATAGAAAATGTGTTAATTGCATTTTTGTGTACATGTCGTAGGTGCTACGAGTGTCTACGCGGCCTGCTACGCGGGGGTAGCGCGTAGCCCGTAGCCCGTAGCGCGTAGCACGTAACTCATGCTACGCTAAAATGTCGCATTTTCAAAATCCTATACTATACCCTAGTGCAGTGTTTTTCAACCTATGCGTCGTGACCTCCGTTATGCGGGGGACCTAGGAGTAAAAATTTCGGACACAATTTTCAACAAATTTGGATTTGGCCCTGGATGGACATTAACTTTATCTGTGTTTAATTTCACATTCGTACAACTACACAAGTTATTCGTGTAAATCGCTTCTTAAATGTTTATAAGCTTTAGATAAATTTCACAATAAACACCACAGCACGAGAATTTGATATTAATAAGATAGCGACGGAACACTTACCGGCTATCTGTTCTGGGGGAAGCTCGTCAGCCTGAAATTGAAAAACATATCAATTAGAATCGTTATTTATGATTAGACATAATATAATGATATAGGATTTTCTTTTTGTCCCCGTTCAATTCATTTTGATCTAAATGTAAACAAAAAACTTTATTACAGTAAGGACATTTCACTTGAATACCTAAATATTATAACTAGCTAAAAGCCGAGCTTTATGAGAGCTCGCGTCGTCACACTTTGACTGACCGATGATACATATCACATGATTATATGCATATAAATAAAAATTACTATGTTAAAGCACACATCAATAGGGGTGATAGTTTTTCCGTAAGGTGTACCACAAAATGTACAGGTTGTGGGATATCGCTCTATCGGTTGTGGGGACTCGCTTCGCTCGCCCTGATTATTATGATATTTCAACTTTACATTGAAATTTAAAGGAGTTGGAATAAGCAAAGGAAAAAGCTAATTTCGATTATACTGTATTATAAAGCTACTGCATTGTAAACTGCGAACAGCTTGGATAAATCCAAAACATAAGTTGGCGAGAAGTATGAAAAATCAATGAAAGCTTATTATTTCATTTTATGTCTGTTTACAAAATGGGGATTATTTACTCGCAGATAAAAGGTATTTATCGTCTAATATAATTTTAAATAAATCTTCCACCTATACGAATGAATAAAAACGCCAAAGTGCTCCCGAAATAGAGGCGAATGAAAGAAACATTCTTATAATTTCTTCGGTATTTTTAGCTTATACAATCTGGAGAACGAATTCGACTTTATTTTCGTATCGTGAAACATTATACAGCTGTTTATACGAGAGTCTTACCTTTTGAACCGCGGCTTGTTTAAATATTTAGGCTAGTACTGAAGACACAGATGTATATATAGAGAGATAAATAGATCTGTATGTAGATAATGTATCATTTGTCTAGAAGTTGTAGAGATGTGTTAAAATAGCTGATAATATAAATTATTAAATTAAGTAAAATCTACACAGGATAGTACTTTATTATATCTGTTTTTATTTCACTGGCGTTTACTTTTGTAGGTAACTAACTCATTAAAAGTCTTACTCTACTTAGCAGGTTTTATGCACTGTTTACAATTTATGTAATGTTATACACGCATCCACAGAATATATAAGAAGGTTTACTATAATATTATGTATTGAATCTGTGCGTATCCGAAGCGCATGTAATAAAATTAAGGACTTCTTAACACCAACGCTTGGACGATAAAATTAATTGACTTTGAAATTTAATTGTCGCGAATCCAGAGTGTAAGTGTATAATATGTGGCCTTCCCCCAATTATAAAGTTTATTTCGCGTATGTAGGTCATATTCCCGTAGACCGTGGTGGCACGCAATAAAATTTAACTGCAAATCCAACTGAAATAGACACTTATTACGTCAACTATATAAAGCTCACTTCGATACTAAGGTTTTTGACTTACATGTTACATGAAAAGTGGAAATAATAGTAACTTAATGATTAGACTATGGCAATAAAAACTGATTTGTTGATTTTCTGAATAACAAAAAAATCTAAAGTTACAGCAGAAGTTAGTAACAGAAGTAAATGGAGATTTTTGTATTCAATCCTTACTGTTAATAATTATTATTTACATCATTTTCTTTTTTCTCTGGCCTTTAAATTATTTTTTACCTAAGCTTACGGGACGTTTATTTTCCATTAAATGTCCATTATTTTTCGTTTAATTAAAAGCTATCATACATCTCACCTATGATGTTAGTGTACTACCAGTAAAAAGCGTAAACGTGTGCATAAATTGCTATAATTATAGTGTCAATCATGCAATTATATAAAACTTTAGTAGATGAGTTATTCGGTTCATGTCCATCACGTTTAATTAACAGTAGTAATTTTTCAGTCAATCAAACTGTTCGATCAACTAACATGACTCCTACATAAATTATATGGATATCACCGAAGTTATACCAGCTTATAATCCTAAGAGTTAAGGGGTAATGCTTTAAGCATTTAAATTTTCACTCTATACCGATAAAAAATGTACTCTATGGGTAGCTAAAACAATAACGTCCTTGTCTGATATACGTAAATCGAAAAAGTCACTTAAATTACGTTGTGAAAATGCTTAAAAGTATTTTTTATTATAGTTCAAACGACGAATCGAGGCACTGCAGTTTTGTGCATATAACGTGTGCACAGCATTGTTTTGTGCACACAAAATGGCTAAATTTGTAATATGAAATTTTGTGCCTTGTTATTTTGAGTCCATCTTAGCAGCTTCTACTTTTTGGGGTTAAACAATCATCGGATCCAGCCAACACCTACCCAGTCTTCTGTGTCGAGAACCATGATGATCACTAGTTAGCACTATGAGACGCACAACACGACTGACCGCCGTTCCAGCGTCCAGGGTTATTTTCTGCTTTACGATTTCGGTCTTTCGTATACTTTCACATAAAATTGAAGGCGAGGCGAGATGTACGGGGGGGAATGTAGTTCCAGTTCCTGCGCTCGCGCCGGCCAATCGCACGAGGCCCAAACGGTAGGATGCTAAGGTATTTTTAGTTGGAAACGTGGTCTGTAAAAACGTAAACAAGCGGTACACCAGGGCTGCCGATTTCGGCACTTTTATCCTTCCAAATGACATGTACCTTCGAAGAAATTGATTCATAGGCAGTTGACGAAAATACGTCATGTGGTCGGACGATGTCAGTTCAATATTAGTCGTGATATGTCGGTTAACTTTGACATTACGCGACCAAATTATGTTGATCCGCCGTCTATGAAACAACTTCTCATGATAGTATTTTAAGGAGCTCTTCGCAAAATGGACAGCCCTGTACTGGTTTTTCCTGTAAGCAAATCCACCCACCCTGTCCTTCAGAGCGATGTTTGCATCATTTAACATATTTCGAGCGGTTTGCCGTGTACTCGTTTCATATTCATGAAATATTAGACACGTTTATGACGTGTATAAACGCAGTAAATTTATCGATATTGGGTCTTGAATTTAGTAATTCTACGAAATTGATAGAGTATTTCGACTGCGAATATAGTTTATCATGTTCTCATATTATTATTATAAGCTTTACTAGTTTTGATACGTACTATATTTTGTATTAGCTACAATGATTTTTATTGTGGGATTTTGTAACATCAATTATTAGAAATATTTTTTGTATAGTACCTAATTAGACAAAAGTTGGAAATAAGTAAGCCATAATGGTCTCTAGCTGGTAACAAAAACACTTTCTGGTTTCATTTATCTTAATAGAAAACAGACAAGAAGCTGTCGAGCGTCTCGTCTCGTATTCTCAAATCATTAAATATTTTTTATCATTATGATCATTAGCCACTTTACATACTTAATCAGCTTAAGGTCAGAGCGCACTAGGTGCAAGTAACCTTGCAGAGCGATAATATGAAACGGCCAAATACCTGAATTTATATGAAATATTAAACCTGTATTTTTGTGAAAATTCCTATTATTAGTTCGCAATAATGACAATCATCTTAACAATATCAGTTTAAGGTGTATGCTAGGTAATACGAGTAAAAAATACGCACATATAGATTGCGCTTAGCTATCAATATTTTTATACAACGTGAAACTTTAATGGTTGTTTTCCCGCAGTAACATGATTCTATCTTAGTAGTAAAATAGATTTGTGAAGCTTTTTTTGTTCAAATCATAAAAAAAAAATTCGCGTGGCAACTTTATGCTGATAGGGCATAAAGTTGCTATAGTACGTTATACAAAATATTTTGTATTTTCAAAAAATAACTTGCATGATTCGATAGTACTACTGTAGGTAAATCGTCCTGCTGCGGGAAAACAACCACTAAAATTTCACGTTGTATAATATTAACGAGCTAAAATTTTCTTTTTATTCTTGCTTTTTACTTTACATTTTGCACAAAAGTGCTTTCCGAAAAAATGGAAAACAAGTTTTAGATCGCTGTGCGGCTCTGGTGTCTTGTGCATTATAACTGAAAGAGGAGTGAAGTAACGTCTTGTCACTTCGCTTCGGTGTCGTTCCGCCTAGTGCAGCTTCGCCTTTATTCTACCCTGACTTCATTTATCTCAATAGACGCCATCCGAGCTGACAAGAAGCTGTCGACGCGTCTTGTCTCGTAGTCCCAACTCGTTAATGTCCACGCCATTATAACTGAGACATTTATACTCTTTATTATATATTGTAAATGGTTTTATTGTAGCATAATTTTAAGTTTTAAGATTATGTACCTACCTTTAAATTAAATATACGATATAATATAAAATCTGAGTTATTATTCCGAAATATGACAAAGACTACCTTAAAGTCCAGTAGTTTATTCAATCATAATTTCTCTTGCCTTTGCCGTGCTGCGGATTTGATTCATACGATAGAAGATCAAAACTGAAATAACGTTTTTGGCAGGGCCATGATAGCCCTCAAAGCAACAAACAGAATTTTGTAACAAAACAAAATAAGAATAGTTTATTATTTATATCGAAATTGCTTTGAATAATAAAAATTAAATTGTAATGACTTTTTTTTTTCAAAGAACAATTTTCCCATATTTTAGCTATGGTGGCTTCGTGCAAGTTTCTTACGCCGGTTCTTCTCGCCCGGTTAGTTTCTCAACCAGATACTGGTAACTGGCCTCATGTAGACGTTCTAAAAGTGTTCGTTTCTAACCAATTCAGAAACAAATATTTACATTTTATTTCTAATACGGTACTTAGGAAACCTAAAATCAAAAATGTACGAGATATAATCGCACCAGCGAATCTGTGATGAATGATGATTACATTGAATTTCTTAATATAATTACGAATTATAAATAAACCGGAACGGGCAGTAAATGTATTCTGAAAAAAAGTGATATAAATAAAATAGAACCAAAAATAACGACACAAAAATACAAAGATGAAGTCATAATAATATTATCTTCGAATGTTGCTTTTTTGTTTTCAGAGTTGAATGACCAATTCTCGCAAAGACGCACACTGCACAGCTGTTGTAATTAAAGACCTAAGACCACGTAGGCCATGACTATCGGTGACTTATGGTTTCTATGGATCTTCCAAGGGTCGGCTTAAATAATATCTGTAAGTGGCAAGCAAAAATCCAAGGCGATCATTAACGAAAAACGTGACCAAATTTGATCTATATAGGACAATTTCAAAGATAACTCAGATTTATTATTAAGATTTTAGATTTATCTAATCTTAATATCAAGATCTTATAACTTTACGGTGCTTAGCCTTAAATTTTTATTCCTTTTAAAATTTATTCATATTTAATAATATCTAGAGATTAGATTTTAGACGAAGATATACCTAGGTAATCAAATCTTAATTGCTTTATCTATGAGCTTTATGCCTGCCATTAATTCTTTGACAATTTATTATATTCATTGATTTGTTACTGCATAGGTATTAGGTATACTTAATTATCTACCCGCAAGTTTCATAATTAAATACACCTTTCTTTCATAATCCAACACACTTTTCTAGACTTATATTATAGTACCTAAATAGCGAACATGAGTATACTATGTTTTATTAAATCAAAAACATTTTTGAGATAATTTCATAGTTACGCCGGCTGTCATTTCTTGGACGTTCTCCAAAAATATTATCATTTTAATATTATATTTGAGTTTCTTGAAACTTTATAAAATATATTTTTGGCTTACAAATGAGTTGACAGTGTAAGAAAAGTTAAAAATATGTGAGCATTTAATTAGCGTTTTGCACAAGGTTTTTTTGCACTATTTGAAATGATGAATTCTTTTAACTTTTCTCAGGAAAAGCATAAATTATGATAAATTTAAAATATTATATTAAATTTAAAATATCTCTATGTACCTTGTAGCTAGAAGTTAATAATATAATTTTATGCTAATAAAGGTTGGCGCAGGAGAGAGCTGAGAGACAGATGGAAGTCTTTGGGGGAGGTCTTTGACCAGCAGTGGGACAGTTTAGGCTTATAATAATAATAAAAAAAATAATAATAAAGGTTTAACATTAATTTCATTTAATGTAAATTAACAGATACTTAGACACAAAAGTTACCTTCCCGGGTAGGAAAATTAATGGTTTGTTTTAATCGTATGTACACTTTGTACAGCTGCTGATGTTATAGCTAAGTATATAACTTTTGTCACCGTATTACAATATTTACTCTATGGAATATTAATGTAATACTTTTGTTGAATAACGATATAATATGATCTACCAATGACCTATAAATGCTAAACTAATACCTAACGTGTCATAGTCTGACCGCGAGATGTAGATCTCATAGAGATTAGAGATGATACCAACTGGTATCTTTTATCACTTATAACAGTAAGAGGGTTCAATAGCTGTTAACACTAGAAATCGTAAAGCATTGAAATGTAAGCATTTTTAATTCTCTCAAACACTTTATTCTTTCCCTCTTTCTTCACTAATCTCTCCGACTTTGACTGATGTTGAATTCTTTTATCAGCACACCTACGCCACGTATGTTTAGAGAAGCCGGCCGTGGGATATGTTTTAACGTAAAATGAATGTTCGGCGAATGTGTAGTCCAGTTTTATTGTGAACTCCGGCTTTACATTATTATACTGTACAGCTGCTTGTGAGAGTATAAATAGACTAATGCTTAGCGTTTTTAACGCGCGATTGTATTTTGTTTCAGAGTTCTGTTAAGGGGTCTAAAATATGCATAGGTACTTGATTTTAGTTAAAGTTTTTTTATTGTTCACTTAAATGTATAAGAAACATCAACAGAAAGTAAAACATCATCTCTAGGCCGTATATAAGTTCTCTACCCGAATAATAGGGGCGCTGATTCCGCTTCAAATAGGCACAAGAAAAAGCTGTAATTTCAAAGTAAACAAGTACGCTATATATATATATATATATAGCTATCTAGCGTACTTGTTTAATAGAGATCAGTGGGCTTAGAAGATTAAAGTCGCCAGCTAAAGCTTCTGAGGTTGTTATCTTCAGGTGGTCGACCTGCCACTATGGATGATTACGGAACCCAAGTCTATGTGTGGCCGACACGCACTTGGCCTCTTTTTATTAGTATTATCAACAGTATCGACTCCTGACCGGCTGCGGGCTAATGGCACAGAATAGTATATTAGCTAATGGATGACTCAATTGAGACACAGTATAAATAGGATACAGTAGAGCACCTTCATACTAGACCGCCTCAATCGAGACGTACCTACGCACACAAAAGCATTTTTGATCTGCTTGCTGCTGGATGGTTTGGGATATTTTGATTAGGAATATATGATACCATAAAGTACTTAATTATATAGTAGACGTACGATACGATAGTGTGATCCGTAGATACCTATTATCAAAACAAATGATGGATATCGCGTTGACCAAACACAAATTGAGAAACCTAAGTCACCACTCACCGCACGATCGCGCGCTAGTGTAGGTACTAGGTACATCATACATGTCAGGACTCAGGAAACTTAGATACTGCAGAGATCAAGTTGATCCGATTTTTTATTGTGTCACTAATAAGATTTATATGGGAGGAGGTCTTTACTCTGTGTTGCACGAGCTTAATATATTTTTTTGTTCATCTTATTCGTATGTTTGTAAAACACAATTAAGTCACACTACTGTGTTTGTATTGTGATTTGGATATAAAACTGGCATCTGGTCAACATTCAGGATTTATGGTTCCGCCTTTAACTTGTACGAAGCTCGTATAATTATTTAATAACGTACATAATGTCTGACGACATTTTGATCGCAAATTAGAACCTTGGAAATTATTGCGATTAATCTGTGTTTGCGAGTTTATTGGCAAATGTAATTAGATTTTAGTCACATCGGTTTCTCCCGACGTCTGTCTAAACTCTAAAGGGGTCACATATGTAAAGAGTTAAAAACCGATCGAATCGGTTGGGGTCGGAAAGTTATAATATTTAGGCAGACCTATAAAATATTATTTCGGTATGAGCGACGTGTCAGTGCTGACCTGGCACTGCCATGGTCAACGGTGTAAAGGTACTTATAATAATCTGGCAAAAAAGCGAAGAAATTAAAAAGTGGCAACATCGTAGTTATCCCTTTCAAATCAATCAGAAAAAAAAGGGATGACACTAGGTACGATGTTGCCACTTTTTAATTTCTTCACTTTTTTGCCAGACTATAGATTTACATTGAGTCAGTAATCATTACTGTCGCCAGTGTACCTACTGTGCTAACTTGAAGTCAACGTGCGAGATCAATTCCACTAACACGGTAGCTGTGGATTAAGGCCAGTTCCTGACTCTAGTAAATTTGCCTTTATATTTTATTATTATTAATTATTAATAGACATCACTAACTCACTACCCTCAATATTAAGTTGCTCAGGGGGTGTAGTGCGAGTTTTATTCGATCATATGCATCGAGCACGTTAAGGGCCTTCCCTACGGAGAATCCGTAATTTACCGTACTTAGAGCCTTATAAACTCATAATTTGAAAGCTACAGAGTTATAATAAATAATAAAAATACAACAATAATCTTCAGTATAAAAGAAATCTCTTTGTGATTGGTTATATTTTCTTTTGTGTGCGTAAAATGTTACTGTGTGAGTTTGGCGACAGCAGTTTCAATCATAAAGTAACTTAATTATAGAGGTTTCAATGAAACTTACTTGTTATGCCCTTTCCTTTTATATATTCCTTGTTATATATTCCGTGGGTACGCCCATGGGTCTACCACTTTGCTAAAAAAACTGACTTAACTCGTTGACTTTACTGACTACTTTTCAGACTTTTACTAGAAAAACGACTTTATATTTTGGAAACTTTTGACGAAATTATTTTTCCCAAATATTTTACTTGACACTGGCCATGGTAAAAAGCAGAGTGCCATATTAAGAAAAGAAAAAGAAAAATATGACAGTTGATAGCTGACAAGTGACACTAATAAATTTTATTATCAAAGAACTAGGTATTTTGTAAATATTTTTGTTTGTAAGGACTAAGGTTTGTATGGTTTTTAACATGCTTTTAGGATTTAAATACCAATTCTTACAACAAGAAATTCTACAATAATTCGTTTAAATATTCATTAAGAGTTTTGGACAATTAAATTAAAAAGTGATCATGGAAAGTTACGTTGTATTATCATTTGTCGGAGAAGGCTCTTTCGGTCGCGTATTTAAAGGAAAACATAAAGAAACAGACGCTGTTGTTGCCTTAAAAGTTATTCGAAAGGTATGTAAAACTTAAAAAATAACTATAATACCATAAAGTAATACAAGTCACAAAATATGTGATGCTTATTTCATCGTCTTTATTCACAGAAAGGTAGATCAACAAAAGACTTGAAAAACTTGAGACAAGAATGTGATATACAGAGAGAACTTAACCATCCGAATATCATACGAATGATAGATAGTTTTGAGACAGAAACTGAATTGGTTGTGGTGACAGAATATGCTGAAAAAGAGCTGCATAGTATTTTAGCAAAAGAAGGATCTCTGAATGAGGATCAAGTTAAAAAGATAACCTGGGACCTGGTGTCAGCTTTATATTATTTACACTCTCATAGAGTTCTTCACAGGTAAGTTTTGTTGCATTATTCAGAAAAAAAGTAACTATATTAATTAAAATCCTGTTAATTGTAGCTGGTCATCAGTTCCTCTTTTTGCCTTGTTGCTAACTGTGCCAAAGAGTAGAAATATATTTTGATTCTTATGTTTCAGGGATTTAAAACCACAAAATGTGTTATTGGATTCATCGGGTAAAGCTAAGTTGTGTGACTTTGGTTTGGCTAGAATCATGACTAATTCAACACACATATTAACATCCATTAAAGGAACTCCACTGTACATGGCACCAGAGCTTATTGATGAAAAACCATATGACCATCAGGTAAGCGTCAGTCTTTCTCAAATTAACAGATTTTACATACTTGGTCACCTTACCTTAGAGATCTCTCTAGAGTTTCCGAAGAGAGAAGAGTTATCAAAGTATTCATACAAACATTATCATACAAACTATAAAAAAATTCCTCGAATGCTGTAATAAGTACTATTTAAAAAAATACAATGCATTGACTTTATGACTGTAGTTAAAAGAATTAGGGAACTATAGAACTGCCATATTAAGTTAAAGTAATTTTATGCTTTAAAATTTCAGGCTGATCTGTGGTCTCTGGGCTGTATTGTGTATGAACTGATGGCTGGACAACCTCCGTTCTGCACCATGTCTATTTGGCAGCTTGTACGAATGATTCGACATAAACCAGTACAGTGGCCGAGTTTCATCAGTGTTGATGCTAGGTCATTTTTACAGGTTTGCTTATTTTGTTTAACTGTATTAACCCATCTACTCCCAAGCGGCATCCGGGTGCCGCATAACAATTGAATATCTATTGTGTCTGTGAATCCCACAATCGAGGTATTAACATAATATATAGTAGTTTATTTTTTAAGATTGCATAATAATAATGAAAATTTTGTATTTTTAGATTGAAACTTGTCTTAGAAATTACACGTGTAATTTAAAAATGTGTCTTAATTTTTAACGCTGTTAGACTGTTACTAAGACTAGTATATGCCTTCTCTAATTTGGAAATAATTTTACAGGGATTATTGCACAAGGATCCCGGGAAAAGAATGAGCTGGCCAGAGATATTGGTGCATCCGTTCGTGGCTGGGCATATCCACATAGTAGCAGAAGATGTTCAGAGTGATTCACCGTTTACTAAACCCTTGTCCTGTAGCCAACAAGAGGCCAAGTTTCTGCAAACAGAAAAACTTAATAAGAATTCCAAGTATGTACTGCATAACCTAGATCCATACAAATATTATAAATGCAAAAGTATAGTAAAGATATAGGATAATTTTCAACTTGGAAAATGTACTGGATATGATCGCAACCAAGTTGCAGGCACACACACATTTTGTGTATAATAATATGATAATATAATTATAGCTGACTCAAGTACCTTTGGCCATAGAGTTGCTACATGATTGACAAAAATCTGTTGGAACATTTTAATGTGCGTAATTATTGCATTTTCAGAAGTATAAAGCTGAATAACGAACCAAAAAGAGAAGGAAGGGAGCATGATCTAAGGAATGTAAGAGTTATGCAAGCTATGGAGTGTGTTCCCATGTCGGACGATGACAGTGTCCGAGCTACGAGTGCTTTCAGCGTACGAGACAGTCTTAAAACAGATGACGAAGACCAATCACAACCAATAACAGCAGCCAATGCAAAGTTGCTACGACACGAATTTAACGTCATGAACAATTCTAACCTAGTTGTTTGTAACCTCGAAAAAAATATGGCTCAACTAATGGCTGCCAATCAAAAACAAGATACAAATAAAATGCACAAAATTGATGAAGAAAAACATGACAAGGATTTAAATAAAGAAAAACAAACGACCAATGACTCAAAAGACTCTGATGTGGATGTTAAAGTTAAACCGACAGACACGGCGTCACAGAGCCTAGAAACTCCAAAGAGTTCTTCTAAATGCAGCAGTGAAGTCAGCGCAGGGTTAAGTAAAAGTGTACCTCCATCTTATAAGCAGAAACTTCTACAATTTTCTAAAGACAAGCTTAGATTTGCCAGCGGTGGAAACAGACTGACAAGTAGCATCAAAAGATCATTCCGGTTCAGCAAAAGTTTTGAGAAGAACAAACAAGAAACACAACAAAGACGTACGAGTGAACCAGCTCTCGAAATATCTAATTTACCAGAACACAAAAGTGAAGATAAAATCAAGTACTCTAAAGAAGACAAGGATGAAGACGTGGAAAAGTGTGAAGTCATTGAAGAGATTTTAGATGACAAGGAAGAAGCAAATAACGATCTGCAAAAAAATAACGATACTCATGAAAGTAAGTTTTTAATAACTGTGTGGAAATCACAGTTATTAAAAAATTATAATAAAAAATACCTTTATTGTGGGATGTAGTATTTGTTTAATCTTAGTATTTTATTCTGAATGTTGTGGTTTTTTTTTTCAGTAAAAGAACCAACATCCTTGGAGTTGGAGGAATGGGAGGCGTTTCTTAATTCTAACATCAATGAAGTAATGGAAGGTGATGTTGAATCTCTTACTCAGTTAAATATGGTGAGTTTTTACCGTAAATAGTATTTGCATCATTTTAATAACATGCTCTTTAGCATGCAAGTAACGCTATATCAGTGATTCTTAACCTTTTAGTCATGCTCGATAGTTCAATGCACTAAAACTAAAACTGTGCAAAATTTCAATCACCTACGTTTCCGCATTTTTCTTCAAAAGGGATCCAAAGTTTTTCGCTCGCGTATTAATATATAGAATATAGATATGCGCACTTGCCAGGTAGGCGTGTTTTGCCACACTCACTATACATATCGCATCCCGTAATGTTTATTATTTATGTAAATGGTATTTACAGGTAAGCATGGTAGTCCGCGTGGTAGAGAGTGCGGCGCGCAGCGAGCGGGGTGGGCGTGTCTGCGGCGCGGTTGCGGCGCTGTTGACGCTGCCGGCGTTATCGCATTCCCTGCCGAGACATACGCTGTTGAATATACAGGATGTAAGTACCATCCCAGAAAGCACTAAAGCACTAGAAAACATACATTTCGTTGGCAGTAAAAAATATGCGATAGGAGTATGTGGCATATGCGTAAGATCCAATAGAATCGCTGCGCTGAGCGAGGTTACGTCAATGAAGCGATTCTCAAAAACACATTCCTTGCAATACATCTCTGGTGGAAACGCAGTCTAAAGGGAGATCTTCCGACCAAGCAAAGTGGTATACTCGATCAGGTCGAAGCCTACGTGATTAATTTTAGCGGTCGTATGTATATTGTATACCGTCGCACTTAGAAAACTTCGATAGCGCGATGCAGGAATGTGGCATCTGATTGTGGGTACCCCCACAAGTGCGATAACGTCGTGAGTGAGTGAGAGAATCGAGTAGCTATATTGTATTTTTTGTTGCAGGTATATCTCGAAGCCAAAGTTGTTTATACATTTGTGGCGGCTATAAATTCTCTAATGAAGCATAATAAGAAAGACGAGGATGGTGCAGATGAAAGGTCCTTATCACATTATATTTCAACAATACTAGATTATATTTTAACGCATGCGCCGGACGCGCCGCATTTTAGAATTTGTTCTATGAAATGATGTGAAACCTCGCACATTCGTCCGCACCGTACGCGCTGCATTTCGTGTACTATGCGGTGCGTTCGACGCTGACATAATTATGTGCGAACAGCTTTCGGCAACAGGTTATAGGGTTATTTGTCTGTCCATTTCAGGGAACAAGCCGTGGCGCGTATGATAGAGGTGTGCTCGTGGCTGTGCGTGCGCTCGTGCCGCGGCGTGCGTCAGTTCGCCACGGCGCTCGCCGCACACGCCGCGCACCACGTGTTCGCCGCACTGCTCGCCGACTGTGAGTACTGTTTGTAGAGCGGAAATCATAAATGTGGGGTATATTTTTCTCAAGATGACGTCGTTACATGGAAACAACAGAAACAAAGCGCCTTCACTCTTTCCACACGTGCCACGCGTCTGCAGCATGCAGCAGTAGCGCTGCAACGTCAACGCTGCGTTAAATTAAGATGGTTAAATTAGCGAGTATTTTCTTCTCCTGCAGGCCTAGCACAACACTGTTGTTATGCTGGGCCTGCAGCTAGTAGAAATGGACAAGAATCGACATACTGACAGATTTTATCGACAAAATGGTGGATTCCCATTGTCTGTCACTTTGTTTAATCTTCCGTAGAAAGAAACCGTTTCAATGGTGACCATGCTACGCCTGCTGGCCTGTACGCTGGCCCGTACGCTGTGACAGAACAAAACGTCATATCGCACTGTAGAGCAACAAAATGGCAACATAATACTGATTTGAACTTGAATTATCTCTTTACTCTGCTCTAAAGCCCTGTGCACGTAAATTTTATCACCAAAAACTGCTGTTAGCTATATCTAAGCACGCAAAGTCTAAATAAAAACTTTTTAAAAATTTAAATAAATAAATATCTTTATTTCACAGAAAACTTACACGCTAATCTTACACAAAACTCTGGTCTCCACACTAGGATTCCCTGTGTCGTGGAGACCAGATATTATTTTATGTTATTTTTCAGATCAAAAATCGTCGCGCATAGTGCTAAACGTCATCGGCATATTCATAACGATACTTCAAGACCTACCGGAGCACGCAGAAGTAGTAGAGAAGATACTCTTCGAAGATGACTCCTTCAACTTCTTGAGGCTTCTAGAACAACCGAGTGACGCTTTAAAAATGAGAGTATGTATTCTGATAAGTTTATTATGTACTTTCTCATGTACTGCGTTTTCGGCGGCTATGGAGTCTAAATGGACGAAGAAAGAAAGCGACTGCTTGGAGTCTTTACACAGTCATTGTAATGTCACACTCAATAGAGCAGCTAGGTTAGCTACGAAGGAACTAAGTAACATGCCATTCTATTTGAGCTAGGTATTAAGTAGTTAGTAGTTAGCTATATTTATATCTATCGTATTTTTTCTCAAATTATGAAATTTATTAAGGCTCTTACATATGGGGAGGCTGGAGGAATCTAGTGGAACTGATCGCAGGCCGATCTGACCTAACTTATGCACGTAATAAGTTCGGTCAGGTCGGTTTTTTTATATATTTAAATATATGGGAATGACTTTAAAATGCACTTATGGCAGCTAACATCGAATTAGAGATATTTGTGGGACCATAGACAAAACTGAAACTAAAAATGCTCGATCGAATTTTACTGTATCTATCTATCTATCTCTATACGTAACCTCGATTTACTGTATCTATGTATCTCTATCACAATACACGTGCCAGCGCAGGGTGAAGCGTGATGGCAATAGTTTCTTCGTTCAAATTTTGCCGTACCCGCGTTCCCTCTTAATACTTTGATTTTTAGTCAGCCTTCAAAACCGGCCCTTTTAATTTAGAGTCGATTCGTCGCTCGCAACCTTGAAATATAAACCTCCGCCTATTTTTATCTTATTATATTATTCGATTGTTGATTTAATTAACTATTCGAATGTTTTATGTAAGTAAAACAATATTAATTATTAAGTTTTTATGCAAAATATGTCCATGAAGCATAAACTATAGGTATGTAGTTTTATCCATTTTTTGATGTAAGTATAGAAAGTTAACACTGAATACAGCCGCTAATAGTCTTAGGTACATTTTTTATCTTCCACTTTTCTTAAGGCCGTCACAGACTTAGCTATAATATATATTAATATGTTTATAGCTAGGTATATTACTATATATTTTCTATACAATTTTCGCGTGACCACACACTCAGCTATAATATATATTTCTGGTCTCAGTGTGTTTAGTACGGTATATTAATAATATATATTATAGCCAAGTCTGTGACGGCCTTTATATATTAGAGTTTAGACGAAGACAAAACATCGCACTTATCATATTATTTCTGTATACTGCATTGTGAATCCTTTTATTAGACCAGTGATCCGCAAAGTGTGTGCCGCGGCACACTGGTGTACCGTGGTCGGCAATTGGTGTGCCTCAAAAGGTCAAGGTACTTAGTAGTAGACTCTAGTGCTAAGTGCAAAAAAGGGACATCTCAGGTCCATTGACGAAAGGGTGGGCTCAGAGTAAGACCTTATTTTTTTTTAAATTTAATCCGTCCCCCTTACATTATCAGGAATGTTTATGTTCTGTTTGTCTATAAGTAAAATACAATTTGTCAAAATAGCCTTGGATGTAACAATGATGTGCATTATTATAATTATTATTTATAGTCTATAAATCCAATATAAAATATACAATGTATTAACACTGATTAATTATTTGTGGTGTTCCTCAAAACATTTTTATTTTCCTATAATATGTACATATTATATTGAACACAAAAAGTTTGCGGAACACTGTATTAGTCAGTCGCAATGTGATTATATTATCGCGTTTAGGCATAATTTGATTTACGTGTAATTTTTTAATTCCTAAAAAAAGGAAAGAAAAAATCTTTTTTAAATAATTGTTTATTAGTGTACAGTAGCAGGTATATGTACTGTTAAGTAATTGTTAAGCTTTTCCAAATTTTGACTATGTAATGTGCCATATTTACCTGAATTAAAGACTGGAATATGAAATCATACTTTGACTCAATATGTACCCTCTGTTTATACTAATTAAAATATCCATACTGCCTATTCTTAGTTGACAAAAAAATTAAGATGATGGTGCCAGTACACTGCGTCATCTCCTGTCGTTGCGTCAAAACAACGCATCCGACGAGCGACAAAACAACGTAACAATATCGCTTGTCTAAAATATATGTAACGCACTGCGTCGTTGCCAGAACGCATCGCAACGCAGCGCAGTGTTATGGCCTAGCTCTTACATAAGGAGGTGATCGGCCGGCCTCGACTCGGCCGTGCATTCACCGCTGCGTATTCAAATCCGAGCCCGCTGATAACTCGTCTTACTGCGCATAATTATTATGCTCCAAATCTTTGATACCGAGAGGAAAATATAATCACGCCACTATCGGTCGATTTAGACACTAGCTATGGCCTGCAGCTTCGCTCGTAGAAATGCAGTAGCCTATGGGCCATAGGCCATACGACACGGTACATTTGGTACTTAAAGTAGTAAATATAATGAAATTCGTTACGTGAACTACTGATGCACGAAGATGTCAAAGTCTGATGTTTTTCTACCGATTAGGGGGTACCTTAGGAACACATTGGTATCAGTTTTATGACTGTTGGTTGGTGGGGACGGAGCCCATACCTTTTTACCCATAGCCTTTTGTTCAAATTAAGTTAGTTCTAAAAATTCATAATAGATGGCGCTCTGCGTCACCTACATCGCACAAGCGCTAACTCAAACGTGTTTATATAACAGGTGGTAAGGATGAACTATGAAGAATCCTGTCACTTGTTTTTTTTTAAGTTTTAAGAAGAGCTGATATTCGACCCCAGTTAATTTAAAAATGTGTAAAATCTGTGAAAATTTTAAAAGTCTAGCTATAGCGGTTCTTGAGATACAGCCTGGAGACACACAGACGGACAGACAACGAAGTCTTAGTAATAGCACAGAATAGTATATTAGTTTAACAAGTAATAGGGTCCCGTTTTTACCCTTTGGGTACGGAACCCCAAAAAATAAAACTACGATATTGGATTCTTTTTAACAATGGTAAACATTTGAACCAGTTTGAACCAGCGCAACTAGTATAAATAATTATAATAATATAATGTGTTGTGGTGTTGGTGAGCTTTCACCGACCGCGACATAGAAGTGCACAGCCCCTGGTCTGCGCTCGCTACAGTGCAGACAAATATATGTATTGGCAGCAAGCGATCGCTTGCGACTGAGCGTTTGCACGGTCGATTTTAGTCACCAGCCGCATCTGGCCTGGCCGCGCGGCAAAAGTCGGTTGGCAGTCTACTTTTGGGGCATGCGACTTGAGCCGCAAGTAGCATGTCTCTGGCCGCATGCGCCGTAGCCGAATTGCCATTTAGACAGTCGATTTTCGCCGTGCGGCGTAAATCATGCGGCTATAGTCACCCGCGTAAGCCCCGCAAAGTTGGGGCATGCGGCTTGAGCCGCATGCGGCGTAGCCGAATTGCCATTTATACAGTCGATTTTCGCCGTGCGGCGTAAATCGTGCGGCTATAGTCACCCATGTAAACCCCGCATAAGGGTAGATTTACACGGGTCGATTTTAGCCGTGCGGCAAGTCACTAGTCGGATCGCCTGTCCAAGCCGAATCGCTACCCCATTTACACAGTTCTACAAAAATCGCTTGTGACTAGTTTGCTTCAACTTGTTGTTTCTTGAATGACCAAGTTGTCGAGAAAATCCCCGGCCTGCCCGGCACAAAATCGAAAATCAATTCGTTCGAGTGACACCTGCGCAGGCATATTAGACTATTTCTCCAAAAAGACTATGGGCGGAATCATCCCATCAACACAAATGAAATGTAGCTCAATAATTGATAGATCTTGTCAAGATGATATTTTTATACTATGGCGACTTTGCCCAAATGCATGGGTTTCTCATGGTATCTTACGTTTAATCAAATATACAGCATTATTTTTTCACCAGTACAATTTACCACGTCATTGGTATCGATAATAGAGTATATTTCACAAATAAAAACAATTTTTTTTTCATTTCAATTAATAATTTATCCTTTATCCAATCTAATACCGCATGGGCGCACTAATTACAAGGCGACAACGGGTGCGAAATGAGGTAAGGGGCGGCGGGGTGAGGTAAGCGATCGGTCGCGCCATAGGCCGCGCGCGCACGAGTTGCCTCAAATACGTAATACATCCACATTTTTTTGTAGTTTAGCGGATAATTTTGGGGCTTGATAGTTTTGTTTTTTTGTTCCAAAGGGGTAGTAACAAAAATCGCTAGTATTTTTTATTTTTGACAACAATTACATATGTTGATTTATTGTACTGGTGAAAAAATAATCCTGTATTGTTAACGTATCACTGACGACTAATTTCAAAATACATGCTCATTTATGTATTCATTAGTGCACAGCACCGTGGGATAAAGGATCTTAATTAAATAGGGGGTACTTTAGGACCACATTGGTATCAGTTTTATGACTGTTGGTTGGTGGGGACGGAGCCCATACCTTTTTACCCATAGCCTTTTGTTCAAATTAAGTTAGTTCTAAAAATTCATAATAGATGGCGCTGTGTGTCACCTACATCGCACAAGCGCTAACTCAAACGTGTTTCTATAACAGGTGGTAAGGATGAACTATGAAGAATCCTGTCACTTGTTTTTATTAAGTTTTATTTAAGAAGAGCTGATGTTCGACCCCAGTTAATTTAAAAATGTGTAAAATCTGTGAAAATTTTAAGTCTAGCTATAGCGGTTCTTAAGATACAGCCTGGAGATACACAGACGGACAGACAACGAAGTCTTAGTAATAGCACAGAATAGTATATTAGTTTAACAAGTAATAGGGTCCCGTTTTTACCCTTTGGGTACGGAACCCCAAAAAATAAAACTACGATATTGGATTCTTTTTAACAATGGTAAACATTTGAACCAGTTTGAACCAGCGCAACTAGTATAAATTATAATAATATAATGTGTTGGAGAGCTTTCACCGACCGCAACATAGAAGTGCACAGCCCCTGGTCTGCGCTCGCTACAGTGCAGACAAATATAAGTATTGGCAGCAAGCGATCGCTTGCGACTGAGCGTTTGCACGGTCGATTTTAGTCACCAGCCGCATCTGGCCTGGCCGCGCGGCAAAAGTCGGTTGGCAGTCTACTTTTGGGGCATGCGACTTGAGCCGCAAGTACCATGTCTCTGGCCGCATGCGCCGTAGCCGAATTGCCATTTAGACAGTCGATTTTCGCCGTGCGGCGTAATTCGTGCGGCTATAGTCACCCGCGTAAGCCCCGCAAAGTTGGGGCATGCGGCTTGAGCCGCATGCGGCGTAGCCGAATTGCCATTTATACAGTCGATTTTCGCCGTGCGGCGTAAATCGTGCGGCTATAGTCACCCATGTAAACCCCGCATTAAACTTCAAGTCGCATTTGACTATTTGCATATTATTTGAATAAACTATAAAACATTGAAAGCTATCGAAACATAATACTAGTCATTACCGTCGTGCTTGTCTGAAGTGCCGTGAAGCGGTGACGTTTTAATTGGAACAGGGCTGGATCACTTGCACCAGTTGTACCTATAAAAAGGTACAAATAAAATGTTACCTTCAGCTTTCTTTGCTGTGGGTTATTGTACAGTTAGCAAGAATATGGATAAAAACTGAATTTTTTTATTTTCTGATAGCAGAGATTTGGTAGTAAAAGGCATTGACCATTGGGTAGAGATTGGATTGGATGATAAGGGTTATTCCATCCTAAATGCAGTGTGGTGGCCCTAGGTGGTGGCGAATAGCAATCGCCCGGAGCCTCGTTCTTGCAGGTATTTTTTCGTAAGACAAAGGGCCTCGTGAAGAACTGCCGCCCAGGGCCTCGCAAAAACCTTCCGCCCGGGGCCTCGCAATAGGTAAGGCCGCCACTGCCTAAATGAACATGGTATTAACTGTCTTAAGATCATAATATTATGTTGCAATAATAAAATTATTTCAAAGCAAATATAAGAAACCCCAATTAAAGTCAATTCATACCATTCATGAATGCGATGGATAAAAAAGATTGCAAACTACTCTACGTATAAAACTCTAGCACCACTTTATTTCACGATGAAATTCCACGTCAAGGTTTCTCGCCCCGATTATGCTAGCTGATTCGTGATGGAGGATGATCAATAAATCGTAATTTTTTGCAGGAAAGAAATAGTCCTTACTTCATAATAATATCTATGTCGGATGGACAGAGTTTAGATCAGAACCTTCAGACATTGTGGGCTTAGATGGGTATCGTGCAAAAGAACAAAACTTGTAAAAATCAAGTCTTGTCTTTAAATCAGAGCACTAAATTATTATAACACTGTACACAATCACTATTCTCTCGACACTATACACGAACACTTCACTGTACACTACACTACACTGACACAAAGCGAA
The DNA here is from genome assembly GCA_905404155.3 of Plebejus argus. Classification (NCBI taxonomy): domain Eukaryota; kingdom Metazoa; phylum Arthropoda; class Insecta; order Lepidoptera; family Lycaenidae; genus Plebejus; species Plebejus argus. The sequence goes on along the minus strand of FR989938.1, from coordinate 10,154,109 downwards.
ACGTAGGACAGTTTCGTAAGCACTTGTTGACTGGTCGGCGGCTGGAGCGAGAGTGAACGACGCTCCACCCCACCAGAGCTTTACGACTCTGTCGAAGCGCGCCATTTCTAAGTTGCACCAATTCGCCGCTTGGTGGCGCACTTGCGCTTCGTTTCGTGTCTGTATTCATGACCGGATACGACACGGCCATCCTGCGACGACGTGCGTCCTCGCACGTTAATCTGAAACAGTATTGAAACAAGCACAGTACCTATGCGCTCGACCATTCCTGACGCTTCATAATGCTGTCAATGTATGTTGAAAGAAGTTCATAGTTTATCAATCAAACTTGTTTATTATAACCAACCATAAATTCTATTCGCAAAAGAACCTTAAAAACAAAAATTGACAGCATTAGTCTAAAGACATCATTTGATTCTTAACTAATACTAAAACTCAAGATTAAACCTCATAATTGAAAACGGCTCAAGTCTTAGAGCATTAAACCAGACTCTCAAGTACCATTGATGAGATGTATTCTCAAAAAAATCACATTTAACTTCGGTTACTCATTCGTGGTCAAGATTCACAACACTCAAAGCGAGTCAGTCACATGACTCTATGGTCTTGGCTTCCAGGCTAGACCCGACCACAGCATCCAGAGCTACTGCCCACCGCGTACCCACGGACAACCACAAGGGTCGATACCGATTTCTACTAGGCTACGGCTACAGTACAATGGTATGGTCTCCGATGTCCGACCCAACGAACCGAGTATCCGAAAAACACTACTAAAACAAATGCACTAAACATCTTCAACAACATCAATAGGTACTTCGCACTCAGGCATTTTTCTAAGACGATCATCAGCGTATTTGTAAGTACGTTTGTTCGTCAGGGACTTTTAAAGGTATCGGTCATCATCTAAAAGTTCTACAATTTGAAATGGACCTCTAAATTTGGCATGCAATTTGGTTTGGTTACGTTCTTCATTTTCTATCCAAACGTCCCAAACGAAATCACAACTATGGAGAGAAATGAAAACTGACTATTTACTACTTTCAATTTATCTTAGCAATTAGATTTATTAAAAAAAAAAAAGCATTAAAAATGGTTTAAACTAATCAACTCTTCTAATAGTAATTTACCAAGTTACGACTAACTAATCATGTACCTTTTGAGAATCATGAATTTTATCAAAATAAATTCAATGACAAATCAATGACAGCCTTAGGATCCACATTCTCAGTTCATAGGTTTGCAAACCTGCGCACACACAGCAACTCATACAGAGTGCCCGAGTCACACCACGAGTCCACGACTCAATGATCAATGCTACACGGCATGATCCAACTGTACCATCCAGGACTACCGCAATACCGCCTATCCACGGACTACCCATAGGGCAGATGCCGATTTCTACCGGACTACGGCTACAGTATCCTGGTACAGTCTCCACACTTTTGAATGTGAACCCTACACAGCTTTTGACTCTGGCAACATTTCTTAAGTCTCCACCTCATTATCCTCATCAATCTCAATAGGTACCTGACTTTCGGGCATCTTTGGAATACTAAAATAGCATTTTTGAGACCAAACGGCATTGTTAAAAATTCAAACTGTCCCTCTGGTGAAATGAATGCGGTACGCTCAATCGAGTCTGCCTGTTCAGGTATTAATGGAATCCACTGGCACAGTCCAATTTTCTGAAGTAATTGGCACCATATAACCTTGAAATTTGGTCAGTAATTAATTATAATCACTAATCACATTCACTGAAGATAATCACTAAGTCAAAGTAATTTTAAGATCCAATCACATAATCATTCCAGAGTATCAACTGACAATTTTGCTATCACAAGTCTGTTACAACTACACACAATAATTAAGTCTAACAATAATTGATTTCTGTCAACACACAGCCCTGTGGTCTGCAACCACATCTCATTACCCTAAACCTAGGGTTCCCTGGTTTCCAATGAAACCCGACCTCCACCAGAGTTAACTGCTTACCGCGTACTCACGGACAACTCAAAGTTGACACCGATTTCTATCGAGCTACGGCTACACGACAACCTCTGGTACAGTCTTATCAATTTGTAAACTTAATTATCAGTCTCTATGTCATCATTACTATTTAGTTCCTCAAAATCGTCAGTTACACTCTGATTTTCGGGCATTCTGCGTAATCTATCATGAGCGTACTTATATTTTCGATTAGAATTCAACTCCCTATCATCAATACACATACGCTGTGAACCATCTTGTTTATTTACCAAGATGGCAGGGCTAGCAAATGAGTATTTACTAGGTCTTATTATGTTTGCACTTTGCCTGAAGTAATTCACTAACCCTATCTCGCATAACTTGACGCTCGATTGGGGACAATCTATAAGGGCGTCTTTGGACGATACGGTTTGGGTCTATCAATCGTATTTCTAATTCACCAGTGTTAACTCGAGTGGTTGGAAAACCAGTTATAAAAGAGCAAGAATAATTTTGCAAAACATCTAAAAGCTCGATTTTTCTATTAGAAGGAATGTCTGTGTCAACACAATTTAAATCATTTACACACGGTAGGTCAGTCGAGGAATATGAGTTAACAATAATTTTGTCTCGCGTCAAAACAGTCAGTTTCAGTCATATTTATTCGAAAACAGTTATTAATTATTTCTTGTCCTAACAAAATATCACTGCGTATAAAATTTTTCAGGCACAACGTGAAATAATATTTCCATGGTTAAATCGGTGATTTGAACTGGACACAATTGAATCGTACTATAAATGTTACTATTGCCAATACTAACTAAAGAAATTACGTTATTTAGTCGTTTACCTCGTTACTAGCAATATTTTCTTTAACTAATGTACACTCGGCACCAGAATCAAATTGAAAATTAAAACACTCACAAAGTGACTTACGTACTAGATGGGGTTGTGACTTCACACAGGTCGACACGCTTCACTGTTGGGGTGGCAGCAGCGCTAGATCCACCCGCAGTACAGCAGCTGGCGATGTGGCCAAGGTTGCCACACTTGTAGCAGGTGATAGCGTTGCTGCTGGCTGGAGAACGCTGTACCGCCCCTTACGCCGAAGAAGTAGACGCAGGCTTCTTAATGTCATTCTTCTGCGCGCGACAGTGTGCTTGCTTACGTCCGAGTTCACCACACGCATGACATTTGATTTGCGAAAACGTTTCTTGCTTCATACGTTTCCCGTTCGTTACGTCATGTCGGGAATCCACTGGAGCCTTGCGTTTTAAAAACGAAAAGGCCTGCAGTTCTTGTTGCAGCTGACTGCGCGTTGTTAGCTCCGTTGTAAATGCGAGTCGTTACAGGCGGCTGTCAATTTGTGCCAAATAAGCGACCACAGTTGACACTGCAATTTGTTCTACGCTCACATTCTTCCATCGGCTGAGCAGCGATATTATGAGACGACTGGCGTAGGCGGAATAGGTCTCGTTTTCTTTTGGCTTTTCGTTATTCAAATTTATGAGGGTAGCCGCTGAAGTTTCAACGGTTACAAATCTAGCCGTGAATAACCCTTTAAACTGAGGCCAAGTAATTCCTGGATAGGTAATTTGTGGCAGCCATGCCGATGCGGAGCCTTTTAACGCCTTACTTAGCATCATAATCAGTTGCCCGCCTTGGACAACATCACCGTACAAACAAAGATCGGCCATTGCGCACCATGATCGCGCATCCGCGTCTTGCCTATCCGGATTAAATTCTGGCAAAATAACGTTATTACTCACAGCTGGGGTCCTCAATGTTTATCAATTCACGAATTTGTTGATTCTGAATTTCAAAAAGTAACCGCCATTGATCTTCGTTTTTGTCAAGGTTATTTGCGTCTTTTGCACGATTTGATCCCAGTTCTGATGTCGGATGGACAGAGTTTAGATCAGAACCTTCAGACATTGTGGGCTTAGATGGGTATCGTGCAAAAGAACAAAACTTGTAAAAATCAAGTCTTGTCTTTAAATCAGAGCACTAAATTATTATAACACTGTAGGTACACAATCACTATTCTCTCGACACTATACACGAACACTTCACTGTACACTACACTACACTGACACAAAGCGAAACGTAGGACAGTTTCGTAAGCACTTGTTGACTGGTCGGCGGCTGGAGCGAGAGTGAACGACGCTCCACCCCACCAGAGCTTTACGACTCTGTCGAAGCGCGCCATTTCTAAGTTGCACCAATTCGCCGCTTGGTGGCGCACTTGCGCTTCGTTTCGTGTCTGTATTCATGACCGGATACGACATCTATTATATACCTACTTCCTAGCATGCTAATAAACTAAGTATACATTATTAACATATTTTTTACACTGCCCATCAACCAACACAGTTTTTTGTCGCATTTTAGCGTGTTTCTATTGTCGTCCTTGCTGTTATGTTGATCTGTGACCCTCGAGCTCAGTTTCCTCTTCCGTCATCATGGGCAGCCTTCACATCGCTAAATATTAATCATCTCGCTAAACCCGTTAATTGTCTTTTACCAACAAATAAGATGAAGTATGTTACAGTAACACACTACATCTTTTATATGGCACCGAAAAACATTTAATGCTTTTATGGATGTACATGGTGTACATTTTTCACATCCTATAGTATTATCAATTTGCAGCTTTGCTTTGTTGCATACCCAGAAAGTAAAATTGATGTGTGTTTTATCAACTTCTCCGGCCTACCCATAAATAAGTAGAGTAGTTTTCTCTTCAACACAGTGTGTGTGTTTTGTCTGTGTACCTATTATATACTTCAACAAGCTTAAACTGCAGGACTAACTTTTTGGTATCTAAGATATTATATAACAGTAATGTAACGTACGTCACGTACCTAAGTCCCGATAAAGTTTTTAAAGTGGAAAAACTATAATTTACTGAGTTCATACTCTGGTTTCCGCGTTCCTACATAGTAATTTTGCACATAATTTTTGTTGCTAACTGTATGTGTGGGCTGAAATTGTTTTTCCAAACATTCACGAATTTTTCCAAACGAAAAACCGTGGACTAGCTTTTAACCCAATTACGTTTTTGATACGAGTTGACTTCAGCGGCGTGTATGTAGGTACCTATTTTATTAAGTAGGTATCAAATTAAAGCAATTTTTTGATGTGTTAACTTTTAGATTTTTTTATTCACAATAATATGTATGAGCATTAACCTGACAAGCCTGCATACTTAACGTAATGCCAAAGTGTGTCTGTATGTCTATCTATCTGTCTGTCTGTTACCTCTTCTCGCCCAAACCGCGAAACTGATTTTCTTAGGCATGGAGATACTTTTAGTTACGGAAAAGGAAATTGGATACTTTTTATCGTGAAAAAATGTACGGTTCCCTTTCGAAAACGAATTTGGGTGCAACGGAGGTGCGGGCATGCATCATCTAGATTCTAGGTTCTAGTGATTTAAGGGGCATTATAAAGCTATGAAAACTAAGTAGGTATAATACGATGCTGCCACAATAATTTTAATACAATTTCGATTCGGTACAAATACCTATTTTGTTTTCAGTCATTCGTGCTTGGTCTCAATGCAAAAGTGATAAATATTAAAGAAAAATTCCATTGAACTAGCCCTAGCCTCGAGGACTATCTTAGGCAATAGGCAACCCAGGCCCTAGGTAGCCTAAGGTAAAATCCGACTTAGATTTTAACTATTTACCTAACAGGAAATATGCAAAATCTGTCACAGTCACCAATAGAAATGTATACTGACGCAAATCAATTTTCTATACCAGGGAAGACCCAGTCGCAGAAAGTTTCCGATTATATAAAGCACATTCTAAAATTTTTTCCTTAAAACTGTCATAAAAATTACAGTGGAATATTTAGTTACGTATTCATATTTTGCACTTTTAGGGTTACGTAAAATATTGATATTATAAACCTAAAAAGTAAAATTATATTAAAACCTTATGTCCAACCTATAGAGGTACCTACTTTATTAAGTTGATAGATGGAAGGCCCTAAGGCCTTAGCAATATCTTTTCTTCAATCCAGGACTACCAAAACCCTGTATCGACTTCTTATTTATAATATAATATTATCTATTGTTTATTTATTTCAAACTGAATACTTACTGAAAACGAACCTCTTTTAGCTACATCAAAATAGCGTATGAGGTATTGCTATTTAATTCAGGAAGGCGCCTATTTTCGCAAGTAATTTAATCCGTAATATTCCTGACGGATATATTATAAGGATCTATAGGTTATATTATAAGGATTTCAAACATAATATTTATTATTCCCCACAACGAATATGGCAAAACAACAGTGGTGGTCGGTAGAACATTCAATTTATAATACATACGAGAAAATTAGATGACGTCCGTGACTTATTTTTCCAGAATACCTAACTAAAAAAATATATCGCAATTCGCATGTCCTTTCCCGGAACTCGCAGTATCTTCATATACCTACTCAATTTCAGAGTTTTGGGCGTGAAGTCGCACTTTCGCATTGATATTATTATTCGCAATATTCAGGGCCGGTTTTTAACACTACCAGCGCCTTGGGCGGGTTTTCTTCGGAGCGCAGCGCCGAGGGTGCAAGTAGTCTGAAAAAATTGGCGCTCATTTTGTTTGCCTTCAGCGCCCCTTTTTATCTGGCGCCCTGGGTGGTCGCCCAGCGTCGCCAACCCCTAACGCCGCTACTGATAATATTAGTAGGTATAGATTTGTATAGATTGACTTTAAACCTACATAACAAGGAGGTATTATGTGTATCGCGGCCATGATCCCGTACTGAGTCTCCGTATTGCGGGGTTTACGTGACTTGGGAGGTTCATCGCGGTAACTGTCCAATCAACGCCTCGCTCGGAGAAAATATTAAATCAGAGAGCCTTGCAGAATATTAAAGCAGAAAAAATCGGTCAAGTGCGAGTTGGAAACGCGCACGAAGGGTTCCGTACTTATTTACTTTATTTTGTGTTTTGTATTAAATACAAATTTTGTTATTATAGCAGCAACAGATATACACAAACCATGAAAAATTCAGAAGTCAAGCTATAGCGGTTATTGAGATACAGCCTGGAGACAGGCAGATGGACAGACAGACGGATAGGCAGACGAACAGATAGACATCGAAGTCTTAATACTAGGGTTCCGTTTTCACCATTTGGGTACGGAACCTTAAAATAGTATTGTATTTTTTCTTAAATTGGAGTTTCTCATAGTCGGCGGCAGCAAGCTCCTGTCTTGCATCTATATTCTATACAGTGTGTAACAAAAATAAGTGATAATACTTTAGGGTGTGTACGTGTTCCTTGTAGAGAGTTCACTGTGAAAGTAGCAGCGCTGAAAGATGTTTTTTACACTTTCGTATGGACAAGAGCCCGAGCATCACGAGGCCTTAGCAATTTTAATATATTATACAATATACAATTTTTTGGGAATATAACCATATTGATCTCTCACTTCTCAGCGCTGCAACTTTCACAGTGAACTCTCTACGAGGAACACGTACACACCCTTTTTTTTTTTTTTTTTTTTTTTTATGCGCAGGGGAAACCCTTTATGGGTGCCCCGGGTTGGGGATGTGCCTCAGTTAAGCTGAAGCACCCCGGGGGTATGTGGGACTCCCGACTTCGGTTTACCCACTAAAACCACCTGCGGTTTGCCTTCAGCCGTATACGAAGGGATATCCTGGATCTGTCTAACACAGGACTCCCTCCACGACCGGCCGGTCTACCTCACAAGGGACCGGACTTCCACCAAGTTAGGGAACGCTTAGGCAAACTAAAGCGTTCCCCTCGGCGCCGGGACTAGCTAAGCCGGGCAGGTTCCCATCCTGACCCGGAGCCCCGTGGGACGGAAGTTATTGGAGGTTCGCATAGCGACGCCTTCGCACTCCCGTCCTACGCCGGCGGAGTGGAACGGAGGATGGATCATCCTCTCTGTTCCGCTCCGCGGCCTCTTTCTGTGAAAGGACGGTTTAACACGTACACACCCTAAAGTATTATCACTTATTTTTGTTACATTCTGTAGATAGCTGACACTTATTAATTAAACTGGAGCCTTTGTGTTGTCTGTGATAAAAATGCTCTTACGAGGATGAGAGGTAAAACTCGCTAGTATGACAGACTGCTGTACCTGAAAAGGCAGCCCCATCCGACCCGCATCTGGCCGATTTTATTGATACATAATACGAGTACTTACTTCGTAGATTATGTGGGCTCCTAGACTGCAGTAGACTCGAGTAGTGTACCCTAGCAGTCAACCAAACCTCTCAAAATGGTAAAATAGCTCGAATGGGCTCTACCGAAATCTCTCTAGAAGATACCTCTTCTAAATTGTGTTAAAAATGTTATGTAATTCAGAGTTTAATAGGAAGTATAACAACAGTATTATCAGCTGAATATAGGTATACACCAGTTGTATAATAGGAAATATTTAGTAATTAGCCTATAAATAATTTATATACGGGCGGTCGGTATGCATGACGTCAACCTAGGTTAGGTGCTAGTATTAGATCACCTAGGGTTCAACAACACCATAATAGCTGGAATGCATCGTCGGTAAATACCAATCACTGATATTTGTTGTTTATGCACGTGAATGCAAAAGCTATGTGACAATATTATATTCATAGAACATAGCCCACCTGGTGTGCCACATGTACGGAGTTTATTCAATTTTATTAGCTTTTATTATGCAAGGAATCGCTGATATTAGAATCAAGATATGGCACAAGTTACTTTTCAGAGAAAAATCTTGATAAAGAATGAGTTACGTCATTATCTCTATAATAAGTCCTCAAGTGTCAAATTTACCCCAAATAACACTGAAAAGTGGAGCCATTTGTTGCCACGCTTTAGGCTTCGATATGCCATGTCTATTAACATAATAATAATATGTCTATGTACAGCATTCGCTTAAAAATTGGCCCTCACGCTGAGTTCAATGACCCAGCGGGCCTGCAAAACGCGTGATGCAATGCAAAAACGGTCAGCCTATTACAGTACTTTATTATTAAGTATTTCTATTCTCCCAAAATTCTGACAAAGTCGTAACTCTTAAGTAACAGATTACCTATTTAGTGCTAAAAACTTGCTCTTAATCCAAAAATTTATGGTAATCCTAAAATGGATAGGTATGTCTTAAATAGCCTGCTAAAATGCATCTTTACACCTTTTTTCCTAAATTGCATGATTATAATATGAAATGTTGAATACTTCCCGCCTCGCGCAAGAACGTACATTTTCGGGGATACTTAATATATGCTATTTTATGTCCTTTTTCGGTACTCAGAGGACAGTGTATCTTCATGCCAAATTTTGTCCAAATCTGTTCAGCGAATTAGGTGCAAAAAGCAACACATTATATACAATATTGTTCCGTAAAACACTGAAATACCTTATCAAAAATGTTTCACGTTTGTCCTTGCGAAAACCGATAAAATCAAATTTGCGCACCGTACTCGCGGGTTCATCGACCCCACTCACTGTACCATTGGGTCATGAGTATTTTGACAACGCACAAATTATCTAATCGGCACGCGAGGACGCGCGGCCACTGACTCCGGGCCCGGTGCAACGAAAGTGAAATGAAAAACGTGTTTCACTTTCGGGAAATGTGCTGTCTCTTTCTTACGGTGAAAAGGACGATCAAGCCTCCTACATTGGTTTCGGTAGTAGGAGCAATTTCATAGTGCCCAAGTGTGTGCGCAATAGCTTTCTCTATTTGCTCCTGTAAGCTAGTGGCACGGATGACTGACTAAGATTGACGAGATATGATTCGCCGGAACCGACTACACACGGAACCGACATCACCAGAATATTATGAGCTAGGGTGATGTTGGTTATTTTATTATTATTTTTTAACAAAAAATTAAAACCGACTTCCAAGGTAAAAACAAAAGTACTTAAGTAATATTCTTAAAAATAATCTAAAAAGAATCAAATAATTCCTATTCCTTATTATAGTGCAGTCTTCAGACTTAGCCTAAACCTCAACTATTTCTGTACTCAATCTTCGTACTTTTGAAGTCGCTAAGGATCTAGTCTAGCAGAAGAAGTTTAATGTGATAGCAGTAGAGTATTATTGCTCTTAGAAACTCTAAAAGTTTGACGAAAATTTGCTTATATTATTTCTTTTTTTTCTTTCAAAAATCTTTCATACTAATCGTTAGCTAGAAAGTCAATGAATTTATGCGAAATGAAAGCGTCACCATTTTCAGCTGTTATACCTGCGTATATTTACATATTGACGAAGATAATATCATGGAACTACAATGATATCTTCGTTATGTCGTCCCTCAAAGTGTACAATGTACATCACCGTATATTTCCTCGAAATGCATTGCAATGGTTACTAGTTACTACCATACACCACATGGTTTAAAATTGTGTTGCCACTTGCCTCTTTTTCAAATCTTTCAGTTCAGAATATAGATTTTAAAGGTACCCACAAAAATATAATTTGGCCTAGAATATTATAATTGTCACTTAATCGGAATAGCTTATTTTTTTCCTTGTGAAGATACAACACAAAAATTTCTTAGGTAATCTTTTTTACTTTAGGCCTAACAGCTGATGTGTCAAATCGCTTACGCTTCTCTCTTAAGAAACAGCTGACAAAAGCGAAACCAGTGGTTCTTAACCCTTTAGTCATGTGGGACCATCTTACCAAATGTTTGTCTTGCCGGGGACCACCCTGTTGGTTTACCTAAATTAAGGGTGGTTTGATAAAGAAAACAATAAATCATTATGAAATTAGCACTCATTTTTCATTTGACAAAAATCTAAATGTTACAGATTTTAATTTTTGTGCCTGCATACTCTTAATTACTAACTTCTGAATTCTCATCTAATATTAGGATGGCTTCACGGACCACTTGGAATGTCTTCAGGGACCACCAGTAGTCCGCGGACCATCGGTTACGAACCACTGAGCTAAACAAATGCGCACACAAACGAGATAAAAGCAGAACGACCAAACACTTTGCATACACGACTTGTCGATGAGAAAGAATTTGTTCTTAAATGAAATGCTTACCTAGATTTTGGAAGTCAATGACCTCGCCATCGAGAGATTGCATATCACAATCATTCGGTAACCTACATACGTTATAGGCATACTAGATTAAATTCGGAGGCGGTTCGCCGCTTAGCAACAATGTTACGTAAATGCTGCGCGAATTTTACACTTTGATATAGTTTTGTAGAGTTTTCAGATATAACGTAAGGTATATAACGGACTCCCAGGAGTAGCTTAGAACCTAATTGAGGTAGTACATATACGCCTAGATCCCTCTCATAGAGGGAAGGTAAATATTGTGAACTTTGAAAAGTTCTTGAGTATTGATTAACAATTGTCAATTTAGCATGCCACCATACACAGACACTGTATTATTAGGCCAGTCATTAAAGCCAAAACCCGAAAGAAATTAGTAAGTTGATAAAATTTTAGGGGGTTGTTAAAGAAGGTAAAATAACTTACCGTGTGAATTTGCAGCGTTCTGGGGTGTACGGAAAGGGTTGAAAAGGGGTGAAAAAGGTTTTTTGTTAATAACATTGCGTAAAAAATTTGTAACACGCTGCAAATTTGGAATTAGGTTGTTCTTACCGTTTTGTAACATGTATTAAATTTGCAGCGTTTTGCAACATACGGAACATTGTTTATTATTAAAAAACAATGAAATTTGTTATTAACAAGGGTAAAAAATGTAGTAACACGCTGCAAATTTATAATTAAGTTGTTTTTACCGTTTTCTACCGTACCGTACCGTATTTGTTCATATAGTAATAAGAAATGTTCCGTATGTCGCAAAACGCTGCAAAACAACAAACACTTTACAAAACGGTAAGAACAACTTAATTCTAAATTTACACCGAGTTATTTTTTTTACCCCTGTCATTAACAAATTTTATTGTTTTTCTATACATATAATAAAACTGTAGAAATGTGAATTCTGTACATTAAAGATATTCAAAAAATAATAAGCGGGGGGTGTTACTAGATCGCTATAGAAGCCAAAAATGTGGTTAGTTTTTTGTCTGTCTGTCTGTCTGCCTGTCTGTCTGTCTGTCTGTCTGTCTGTCTGTATGTATGTTTGTTCCAGTATCACACGAAAACTACTGATCCGATTTGAATGCGGTTTTCGCAGATATAATTGTCTTCTTCCAACTTAACATCTGGTGTATAAAAAATTTTCCCGCCACCCCTCTAAGGGGACGAAAGAGGGGTCAGATTTTGTATTAAACTTTTTTCTTTAAAACGAAAACTACTGATCCGATTTGCATACGGTTTTCGCAGATATATTTGTCTTCTTCTAACTCAACATCTGGTGTATAAAAATCCCCCCTCCGACCCCTCTAAGGGGTTCAAAGAGGGGGTCAATTTGGTATCAAACTTTTTTCTTGGACTTACTTCATATTATTGACTGTGTTTTCCAACTTAATATCTGTTGATAAAATCCCCCCCCATTCCTCTTAGGGGACAAAAGAGGGGGTAAGATTTTGTATCAACTGATGAAGTAGAAATACTTTAAATGGCAAAACAACGTTTGCCGGGTCAACTAGTTAATAATAAACAATGTTCCGTATGTTGCAAAACCCTGCAAATTTAATACACGTTACAAAACGGTAAGAACAACCTAATTCCAAATTTGCAGCGTGTTACTAATTTTTTACGCAATGTTATTAACAAAAAACCTTTTTCACCCCTTTTCAACCCTTTCCGTACACCCCAGAACGCTGCAAAATCACACGGTAAGTTATTTTACCTTCTTTAACAACCCCTTAAAATTTTATCAAGTTACTAATTTCTTTCGGGTTTTGGCTTTAATGACTGGCCTATATTACTTATTAGATAATATGTATAGATATTCTCAGATAATATTTTGGCCTTTGGGACAATTAGAGGACATACGATTTTGTGATATTGTTATATAAAATTATTGTTGTTAGATAATAATAATTATCAAGATTTTTATTCCTACATCTCAAGAAACAAACGAAATATGAAATATTAGCTTGCATCAGATCAAAAGCTGTAGTGTAGGCGTTTAAGCAACAGCAATTTAGTGAAATACTTTGAATAAATAACCATTCCGAATTACTCTGGCATCTTAAAAGGAATGTCAGGGAAAATCGATTTGATTGCCCAACGCAGGTTTAGAGCCATAGTTATTGTTCCGAGAGAGCCATGTATGAAGTGCATGAAAATGATAAGAGATGGCGCTGCAATACCCTACTGAGCGAAGACGAAAGATAATAATTATTATTGTTGATACTTTGATGATTTTCATTTCTATCTTATTAAAATAATTAGTAATCATAGCTAAACACTTTGAAAATGTTAAAACAATAGTATAGATTCGAGGGATAACATAATTATATTAACATAATTACTTTCAAAATACTGGTCACGTTTGACGTTAGTTAAACCTCATGCTGTTTAATTACCTATACCTATCCCTGTTTCTATAATATTTAGATTTTGGGTTCTATGGATTTATTAACTTTTAATTTTTGTATTAATTCTATGATGGCTATCAAACGGAATATTAATTTAAAATGATTCCAAGATTCCTGCAAGCCTTCGATTTTAGTATCTGTGTCGTTGAACTCTTTTGAAGCCGTGTGATTTTGATAACATTTTTGTGGCCTTAGATAGGCATTAGGAAGGCCAAATCAAACGATTGTCTCAATCATTTAAACTAAAATTATTATTACTTTATTACTTAAAAAAAATAAGTAAATATTTATTTTATAAATTAACAATTAATAACATTGCAGTAATGCGGTTTCCTAAATAAGCTAAGATTTTCTATTCCTAAAGAATAAAAAGGCTTGAATTAGATTTTGTCAATTAGTTGAATTTGATTTTGCCAATTGTTGAATATTTGTACTTAAAATACTAAGTTATAGCTAGTATTTCTAGGCAAATCTTAATGCCTAAATTGGTTTTGCCCCGGTTTCTGTAACGGTCCGCATGGCGTGAAATACACGTGAACTATGGCATGAAAGTCATAAGTTTCTACAAAATATGCCACTATAAACTGATTACGCGAGAACTGCGCAAGATATTATGTCCTTTAATGAATCATTTTTTTATTGATCCCGATAAATTCATCGAAATCGCGCGGTTTAATCGATTCAGAGATTTAAGATAACAGACGGAAAAACTTTCGGTTTTCGAACATCAATAGAGATGGCATCTAATTTTAACTTTGCAATCGTTAAAATGTCATTAACTCGTTATAGACGGAAATCAGTTTATTACTCTCTAGTGTGGTGCACCGCAAATTGCCGTGTTATTACTAAATTATCGATGCATTTTGAGATACAGGTGCGTTGACCCTACTGCATAGTAAATTGCTAGGGTTGCCACCACCTACTAGGTTCTGCAACAAAATTTTTTTCTTCCTTAGTATCAAAAACCTGGTTCAATGGTTCGCTTATTGATAGAGCGAGCTCTAAACTGAGGGCGGAAATTTTGCAGTTTCAAGTATGTATGTACCTTAATATATCTTTACGAAACGATATAGATAACTACATAGTTGAGATTTATACACACACTTGTGACAGATGTAAATGTAAAAAAACCGCTTATTCCGGTGGCTTATTATGAGAAGAAGAAAGTATATTATACCTCTATGATATTTTGTCTATTGGAAGCTTGCAGTCTGTAGCGGTAAGCATACCTAGGGTTGGTACTTACGTTTCAATAAACTACGTGTTAACGTATACTACGAACTACGTCAAATGCCACGTGATGTAACTTCACGGGAATATAGCTCTTATCTGCTACGAATATGAACCAAAATAACATACGCGTGATACTCGTACACGTGTTGATTTTGCTGAACCAAACACATTAATCAATTGGCACTTAACATACGTCCTTGTCGGAGCGTTGAACCCGGAATGATGATATGACGATAACACCAGAAGTTATTCAATGACTATTGATTAGGTAGTGATTACTGATTACTTATGTAAGCCCTCGATGACCACGGCCGAAGTCAATACCACGCGAGTCATTGGTCTTTCGCTAATGACTTATTAATAGATCACAAAAATAAAAATCGATCTCACAATAAATGTATCGACGATGACCGATAGTTTTCTTTATATTCTAGATTCTAGAAAATTACTAATTACTGAGCCACAAACGTCTTTTTTATTTAAACTAATTTAAAAAAAGTGTCAATAAAAGTAGTAAGCAGAATTTCTGAAATGTAAAAGATCCTAAGGGTTAGTTAACACCAAAACAAACGCAATGAGGCGTTACTGATTCGTCTTTAAAGTTTAAAGTATAAGTTGAACTTACATAATATTAATAATAATAAATACACGGAAACAAAAAAAAAACATATTATATTTTCATAACGTATGCTACTTTCCTCTGACATTTTAATTCGAAACTTCTAAACTTTTCTAGAATCTACAATCTACATAGTCATATTTTCACGGGAATTTTATCGGTTCATTAGCTTCACCTTCAGTTCCTACACCGTAATCTGACCTGTGAATCGGTGACTTGTTGTTCTGACAAAACGAGATACACATCCGTAGATAAATGTCTTTGACTGCAGTCAGTTCGCTAACCTGCATCGCATAGATAAGTCCTAAAACTCGGTTCAAGTATCCAAATGACAAATGCATCTAGAATATTACAATGTTAAATTATGGACAATTCCGTCCGTATGTCTGTATAGTATAAATACTATCCTTTTTCTAACTAAACTGAAGTCCCTTTTCTATGTTGGGCCAATCAATACTCATAGTACAGGTTCCCTAGAACTTTTTTTTAGGGTTCCGTACTCAAAGGGTAAAAACGGGACCCTTACTGAGACTTCGATGCCTGTCCGTCTGTCCGTCTGTCTCCAGGCTGTAACTCAAGAATAGTAATAGCTAGAGAGTTGAAATTTTCACAGGTTATGTATTTCTATTGCCGCTATAACAAAAAATACTAAAAACAAAATAAAATTAATATTTAAGGGGGGCTCCCATACAAGAAACGTGATTGTTTTTTGCTCTATATCAATAATGGCACCTACCTGTTGCCATACTTGAATTTTTCATAAAGTACTTAGTTATATATTGTGTACTTTAATATTTAATAATTATATTAAAATAAAATGTAAAATTAAAGGGGGCTCCCATACAAAAAACACATTTTTGGCCTAATTTTGCTCCGTAATGGTACGGAACCCTTCGTGCGCGAGTCCAACCCGCACTTGGCCGATTATTTAACTTTTATGAATATTGCGGTTGCTCATTAGATTTATGGCAATTATGTAGATGATGCAGACGACGTAGGCCTTTTCTCTAAGTTTATAAAATCTGCCAGGAAAATAGAAGAGTTAAGGAAGAAGACGTTAAGAATTATTTTGCTAATTATTGTATTAATCTGAAAATTATTTATGAGACCACCACAGTAAGTTTTTTCCCCATCTGTAGAATAAACCAGGAAACAATCGCGTTTTGTCAGTTTAACCGTACTCTGTACAAAAGTTTCGTTTTAATGAAATCATGTCGGCAACAAAAGCAGGGTGTTTGGGAGGGTTATGACACAATACATATTATAGGAAATGTACAGTATACTATCTTCGTCCTTGATTGCCCAAATGAAACGCAAGCATACCCAGTACATTCTGCATACAGACAGACATCAAATAACTTAAAGCGGCAAAAAATAATACACTATAAGCCGCACACGCTTTTATAGTTTGTGCGTTATAAGTTGATATGCGTGACACATTGTAATTGACAATAGTAGGGAAGTTACCTAAAAAAAATATTCGATAATTTTAAAAACATCGAATCACTTCGTAAAGGAATTGCAATCGAAATTATCGATTTCGTACTGACGTTTCTTCCGCGCCGGCGATTTAAGATGGCCGCCCTTTTTATCGATTTGATTTCGATTCAACAGTGTCAATCTCTATCGGCAAAAGTTCCGTTTCATGCATCTGAAATTTTTTCAAATATTATCGTAACAATAATTTTATACTCCTATTTCACAGTTAATATTTATAATTTTATATTAATAAGTTAGCATTTAGCAACTTTTCATTTTTATTCATTTACAATTATAGAAACATTTGTTTTTGTAGATGGAATATAATTTATTACATTTTTATTTTTTTTGTTTTCTTGTAAAAAATATCCGTAGCAAGGAATATGAGAAGTGTCACCCATATCATCTTATAACGCACAAACTATAGTTTGTATCTTTATCGAAACAGTTTAATTTAAGGACCGAGTTACTCTACTGTACGATATTTGTACTGTGACGTGTTTGGGAGCGTTATATAATGCCATTATAATGGCATTGACAGTTGACAATTCTATAACTGGCCTTGAGCTTTTTGTGAACTCAAAGGGCAAAAGGGAAGCGTTGTATAATGTTTATGCGAATTGACCTCAAACAAGTTCAAGGCCTTAAGGGCCAGCTATTGGTTTCTGTTATAAGGGCCAGAGTAACGAAAAATGGCGAAGAATCATACTAATATTATAGATCCTAAAGCTTTTGAATATGGTTGTTATTTTATGAAGAAAAAAAGCGGCCAAGTGCGAGTTGGACTCGCCCATGGAGGGTTCCGCAGCAGCAATAAGGTTTATTTTTATGAAATTAAAATATTTTTGATTTATTTTTATATTTGAATGAATGAATGAATGAATGAATGAATGAATTATTTCAGTCGATTTAATGAAATTTAGATTAAGGTTTACTATTTATGACGTATAAAAAAAACTACTGGCTAGATCTCGTTCAAACCAATTTTCGTTGGTAGTTTTTATAGTAATCTACATCATATATTTTTTTTAGAATTATCATGCCTCTACTTTAGAAATTAGAGGGGGGGGGGACACACATTTTTCCACTTTGGAAGAGTCTCTCTCGCAAACTATTCAGGTTAGAAAAAAATGATATGAGAATATGATTTTTGGAGACCTATCCATAGATACCCCACACGCATAGGTTAGATGAAAAAAATTTTTTTTTGTTTCAGTTGTACCTATGGGGACCCCTAAATTTTTTAATATTTTTCCATTTTTGCATCAAAATCTTAATGCGGTTCACAGATTACATCTACTTACCAAGTTTCAATAGTATAGCTCTAATAGTTTCGGAGAAAAGCGGCTGTGACATACGGACGGACGTACGGACAGACAGACAGACATGACGAATCTATAAGGGTTCCTTTTTTGCCATTTTGGCTACGGAACCCTAAAAAATACTAAATAGATCTTGATGTTGTTATTAATAGATTTTGGCAGCTGAGTCGCTTCTAATTGTTGGTTTTAAATATGACTGAGATCTATCACGTTCTTGTATTTCTTCAGTTTCCTCTTTTACCCGATTGCGCCAGAAAAATATAATTGGGCCAGCCAGATTTATGCTAAAGAAGTATAATTTTTTTGGTCGTGAAAATGAAACTGACTCCACCGCACTAGAGATGACTAAAATATAATGTTATGAGCTGTAGCAACGTTATTCATATTTTCATATGGGTATTATAAATGCGAAAGTGTATCTGTCTGTCTGTTTTCTCCTCAGTCCTAACGCACAAACCGCTCAACCAATTTTGCTGAAATTTGGACTGAGTTTTACTTAGAGAATCTAAGTCACAGAAAAAATATCTGTCTTTTTGTCTTTCCAAATATCCACTAAAATTATTATTAGTGAAATAAAGATTTTTTCTCAAAATCTTTAGCCAACCCGGATAAAACTAAAGCATAATATTAGCATTCT
The DNA here is from genome assembly GCA_905404155.3 of Plebejus argus. Classification (NCBI taxonomy): domain Eukaryota; kingdom Metazoa; phylum Arthropoda; class Insecta; order Lepidoptera; family Lycaenidae; genus Plebejus; species Plebejus argus. The sequence continues at coordinate 10,135,406 of FR989938.1, read as the reverse complement.
GTAATTTATCAAAGCTCTTGCTCTTGGCAATCTCTCAGCTCGAGGTTTTTGTGTTAGCTATTTCCTTTATGTGAAGATTTTCTTCTATGTCTATTTTATATATATGTCTGTTTTATATTGTCTTATATCTTTTAAGATTTTTCTCCCCTTTTTCTCCCATTTTTAAAATGAATGTGAAAAATATTTTCACATTTCACAAAAATATTAAAAAAAAATCTTACCTATTTCGTAATTTCCATTTATAACCACCAAACTCACAAAAAGACAGTATTGTTTTAAAAATTAAATTAAAAGTAATTAACCATTTACAAAATTAATTACTATTATAATTTACTTAGTTATTTAATTTAATGACTTTATAATAGCATGAGGTAAAGTAAGTATAGAAAAACAAATATTGCTAATAATTGTCCTCGGAAACAATAGTTTCAACGACGTTTTTTGCAAACGATTCTCGAAAACTATTGGGACTACGATGATACCTACTAGAGGTTAAGTTAGACGTTTTGGCGGAAAAGGTTAAGTTCATGATTTTCGTTAAATTGGAAAAGCATAATATATGCTTTTCGAATTTAACGAAAATCTTCGACAGAATAGATGAAGATTGTTTTTGAATTTTGTAGAACATGATAATACATGTTTTCTTTAGTCTATGATAATACTAAAATTAGGTAGTCTTATTTTTCTAAAAAAAGTTAGATTTCCAATTTTCTAGGTGACTGAAAAAGACTAAGACTCTTTTTCAATTCTCAAGATCATAATACTATTAGTTCGACGTTTCAAAAAAATGTTTTGATTATTTTCGACTTTCGGGGACTGCCCCTTAAGTTGGCACGTGTAAGTCGGCGTGGACGCGCGTCCAAGGTCAGGGGATGAATGGATGCTGTAATTCCCTGCGCGCGCGCAGACATTGACCTTCCAGCCATTATGTAACCCACCTGCCTATTTTATTGCGCATTCGATTGTGGTCCATGTCTTTCAAATTGAAAGAGCTTGAATATACTCAGAGATTTAGTCCTCAAAAGTCTTTGATGTGATTTGTGTTTTCTAAGCACATTTCTAAGCATTGAATTAAAAAGCTTTTGTTCGATACTGGGGTTGTGCAATTTCCGCCATATTTAAAAAAAAACAGGCGACAAAAGCTAAATGGCATTTATTATACTGATGAATAACAACCCGATTATTGCATGGTCATTTCTATATAATAAATAGTCTGCGCAATATATTAATGTACGAAAAAACGAACGTAACGTCGTATATTATTTTTCGTAGCACGTCGTAGCAGTGCTACGAGACAGGACTATGCTACGAGTTACCAGAGTATTTAATAAAAATTCTAATTTTGATTTTACATTGTAACGTAATCCATTACTAGACTGGATTTCACACACACACACACACACGCACACACACACAAACACACACACACACACACACACACACACACACACACCACACACACAGACACACACACACACAAAACAATTACACACGCACTTTCATACACACCTACACACTTCATTATTGTTATTAATAGAAAATTTTAATTTATGTTAATTAATTAATTAAATATGTTAATTAATTAATTAAATATGTTAATTTCATCTGTTTTTGTTAATATTTGTACTCTTTTTTGTAATTTGCAATTCCCCCATAGCACAGGCTGCGCCTAGTTTGGGAGACTGTCACCTATTAAAAACCTTGTTAATTAATTTATGGCAATAAAGATCTATTCTATTCTATTCTATTTCTTCAAAGGCAGGTATGAACAATGTAGTGGACTAGATGGAAGACCTAAATCATTTTGAGATGAGATTTTTGCTTTTTGTACGATTACTGTTAAGTAAAATTATGTGTCGGTGATGATAATTATACTTAATAGAGCTATTGTTCTAATTTTTTTACCTCCAAATTTTTTTTTACTAATAATTTTCAATTAATCGGCTGTGAAAATTCCCAATTCCATCCAACGGCTTAGATGTATTTTAAATCTTAAAAATTTATTCAAATTCAAAAAGAGGAAAACATAAAACACGATATAAAATATAAATATTAATTTCCTATGTTTCATTTCACAATGGTACCTACTACATACAGCGTGAAATTTTAATGGTTGTTTTCCCGCAGTAAAATGATTCTATCTTAGTAGTACAATAGATTTGTAAAGTTTTTTTTTTGTTCAAATCAAAAAAAAAATCGGTCGGGTCCATAGTAACTCGCGCCTATATCGGCATAAAGTTTCCATAGTACGTCATACAAAATATTTTGTACTTATTTACAAAAAATTACTTGCATGATTCGATAGTACTACAGGTAAATCATCCTGCTGCGGGAAAACAACCACTAGAATTTCACGTTGTATAGTTATTACGTCAAATGAGTATTATGAAAGCGTGCAAAATGTGACGATAGTGACCTCACGCACCGCGCCGTTTCGCAAGCGCCGAAAACCTAGGCCTTCGTCATCATCATCATCATCATTTTATAACCATTGTTGGAAAATATTCAGGATAAAAAATATTAGTTTCATTATTTATTAAAGCAGGTTAGCTTCAAGAAAATGTAATTGTAATATCTAATAAATTTATTATGATGCACATACAAAAAAGAAAAGACATAAAAATACAATATTAAAAAAATTAAAAACAAAAAAAAATATACTAAAAATGACAAAAATGTGCAAAACGCCGGCTTTAGCCGGTTTCTTCCAATATATATGGAATGGAGTTTCTCTCTTCTAGTTTGTCTACAAAACCTATTATGTAATTAAATATTCGTCTATTTCATCGCTACAATCATAAACTGATGAATCAGTCACCTAAATATTATTAATATAGAGAGGCCGAAACTTTATTCAGTCTAGAATCTAGATTGAAAGGTGAGATGACTAATTAAACAATTCGGGCTGAAATCTACTCCCGTTTTCCCCTATTTGAAGTCCACCAACAGTTTGAGTACGAAACCCTTTGAGTAAAACGCGTTCTAGAACCTTCGGTTCGCGGCTAAAACTTTTTATCTAAAGTCCATTGTCCGCCGAAGGTCAGGTAATATATTCTGTGGCATTGCTAAACATTTTTTACGGGTTCGCTCGTTAATATCTGTCCACGGGTGTTTTGTTTAGGTTTCTAAAATAATGATAACAAAAAATAGCAACGCAACAATGATATCTCTATCTTTTTGTATTTTGTGGGAACGTTTTTGGAATTGCGAAACGTTAAAAATATTTTTATGAGTTGCATTCAAAAGGATAAATTCGTGATTATAGTTAGGAAGGTTAGGCTAATTATAATATTCAGGAACACAATGAAAATATAATAACGTCTTTTCTTAAAATAGTATTAAAAATAAAAAATAAAACTTTTAATATATTTCAGTCCTTATTCCTTAATTCCATTGAACAAAATATACCCTAGCAACGAATTCACGTTTTTCTTTAACTTTTCCAGAACATATAAATATTCAAACGAATTGTCCCCTGCAAATGCCAATATGTGCACTTGGCCGTAACACTAATGATTATGTATACAAAGCACATCTGGGTCAAAGTCGGACATTCGTTAAGATGCTACCTAAATTACATGAAACATTGATTTGTCTAGTCTAACAGTGCTCAGATTACTAATGCCGCTATGACTTTGCGTTCAGAAATAGATGTATCACAAAAAGTTGCAATATCAACACTTAGCGCAAAAACATTTATACTAAAATTTAATGTTGTTTAAGGAAAACGCAGTTTCCATTGTCATAATGTCACTAGTCTTTGTGGCCTTATTAATATTTCCCTTTGTCTATAGGGACGACATATCTAAATTTCTACGATAAGAGAGCGATAGCATTTTCTTCATATCACTTTAGATCAAAAACTGAATCTTACCTGCGTTTGCATAAAAATATGAAAGGTTGCTGCTTCTTAAATAGCTTAGTTAGAAAAATGTATTTTAGATTTTTAAGAAAGAGGTCTTGCGCGCTAGACAGGACAATGATGATTTCTACATTACTACAATTTATTTGACGTAAAACAGTAATTTCTAGCACCGTACACGTCACGAGACGATTAAAAGGCAATAAACGCCGCTAGGCGCTACGTTGTCGACGATAAGATCTGGAGGAAACGTGGTGTTAACAGCTGTTAACCAAGGTCAGGAATATGGTTCGGTTCGAATTAACAGTTTTATAGACTACTAAATGATGCCCGCAACGCCGATGCCCCAAAACTCGTTTATCGCGCGGGAACCGTACATTATTCCGGGACAAAAAGTATTCCTTGTCCTTTCCCGGGACTCAAAGTATCTCCATGTCAAATTTCAGCAAAATCAATTTAGTTTGGGTGTGTAGAGGTAACAGACACACAGATAGACAGACAGACACACTTTCTAATTTATAATGTGGCGGTACCCACAATTCGCCTAGCATTCCGCATAATGGATAACTGCCGCATTTAAAAACATTAATTAATGATGATTAATCTTCAATTTCATGAAGAGTTTGACATACTATAATGTATGGTGACATATAATGTATGATTGTATGGTGACATATAATGTATGTCAAAATCTTAAGGCGTCTCCCAGACAGACGCGGCCTGCGGTGGAGATCGCGGCGGCGCGGCGCGCGGTCAGTTGGATGACTTGAAAGTTCTAGGAACGACACAGACACACGCGGTGCGCAGTACAAAAAACTGACCGCCGCCGCGACCGCCACCGCAGGCCGCGTCTGTCTGGGAGACGCCTAATTCAATTATAGTTAAATAAATAAATAAAAAATAAAAAATAAAAAAATAAAAATAAAAAAGCCTTTTATTTCCTCCAGATATGCTAGTTTAACAATAATTAAGTACGTTAACAACATTTTTCTTTTTGACTCTACTTACATAATTATAAATATTTTTACACGTAATATATTTTACTTAATAGAAAAATTACAATTTTTTAATATTTTGCTAATGTAATTAATTATTTTTTAATGGGGAACCCCTCTCGGGTAAAGGCCTCTTCCAAACCTAGCCATTTTTCCCGGTCATGCGTCACGTCTTGCCAGTTTGGCCCTGCAATGTACCTTAAGTCGTCATCCCAGCGTGCGTGTGGTCTACCTCTGGGTCGTTTTCCTTGTGGTCCTCTCCAAGTTGTGACTGCTTTCGTCCATCGATGGTCTTTAAGCCTGATTATATGTCCGGCCCATTTCCACTTTAATTTTTGTGCGTACTGAAGGGCGTCTATTACTTTAGTCTTGGATCTTATCTCTTTATGTCTTATTTTTTGAATTTTTTTAATGTTTATCATGCTTCTCTCTAAAGCTCTTTGGCAGGTAATTATCTTGTTTTTTAGAACGTTTGTGAACTTCCATGTTTGGCATCCGTATGTTAAACATGGGATAAGACATGTGTCCATTGCCCTTTTCTTTAGTTTTATAGGTATCATATCGTTTTTGAAGACTTCTTTATAACTCCAATACTTGTTCCATGTGTTTCTGATTCTTCTATCAACTTCTAGAATATAATTATTTCTTTTGAATCCTATTTGTTTTCCTAAATATATATATTCATCTACATATTCTAAGCTTTCATTGTTTATTTTTATTTCTTTTCTTTTATAGTTGGTCATTATTTTTGTCTTCGATATGTTTATCTCGAGACCTACATTTTTACTAGCTCTACATAGGTCTGTGATCATTTTTTGTAATTGTGAGCTAGTTTCAGCAAACACAACTAGATCGTCTGCGAATCTTAAATGACTAAGGTTTTTACCTTGAATGGATAAACCTTGTTTTTTCCAATCCAGCTTCTTTATGATATTTTCTAGCACAGCGCTAAATAGCTTTGGCGATATGGGGTCCCCCTGTCTCACACCTCTTGCAATTGCAAACGTTGGCCCCAGGGATTCCAGCCTGACTCTACTTGTGCTCTTGTTGTAAAGGTTTTTAAGTATTTCTATATAGTCTGACTCTACTTCCTGTGCTTCGAGAGCTTCCCATATGCTTTTATATGATACAGTATCGAAGGCTTTTTGGTAGTCGATATAAGCAATATACAGTGGGCTGCTGAACTCCTGGTACTTTTCTATAATTAGTTCCACCGTATGAATGTGGTCTATTGTCGAATATCCCTTCCTAAAGCCCGCCTGTTCGATGGGTTGTTTTTGCTCAAGTAATGGACTCAGTCTGTTGTTTACAATGGTGGAAAAAAGCTTGTATAAAGTAGGCAACAAGCTTATAGGTCTATAATTTCCAATGTTTTTTGGATCTCCTTTTTTATATAACAAAATTATAACAGAGTCGGACCATTGAGTTGGGGTTTCTAGGGTTTTCAATATCATATTAAATAAATTTGTGATTGGTAGAGTTAGTACCTCTTCGCCATATTTAATAGCTTCGTTTGTTATATTATCTGCCCCCGGGCTTTTCTCAGTTCTTAGTTTTCTTATCGCTTTTATTACTTCCTCGTACTCTACCGGTTTTATGTTATGGCTTGAAGGTTTGACTGGCATTTCTGATTGCATCGTATGTGCAGTTTGCTTCTCCGTTGTGCTATACAATTTTTTGTAAAAGTCGGTTGCAATATTTATGATTTCTTTCCGGTTGTATTTGCACCCTTCATTGTTTTTAAGACTCTCTATCCAATTTCTTTTTGTTTGCAGCTCCTTATATCCTCTTTTTAAGCTTGATTTTTGTTGTAGATATTTTGTAATAGTATTGACTCTATATTTTTTGTAGTTCAATTATAGTTAAGTCATTATAAATATTCGTCTCTGAGTGCGGCAGTAAGTTTGATGGTATTAAAATTTTGGTAATTGCGATTTTGCTGTTTATTTACTAAAAAAACATGTAGCGTTTAGACGATTGAAATTTATCTCTATATATAATAGATATCACTATATTATATAGTGTCTGGAATATAACAAAGTTCTTAAATAACTGCAATTGCCAATTTAAAAGCCGGAATTCTTAGCAAATAACATTGATAAAATATCTTTTGGAATATAAAGGATATTTCTACGGAGATAATTTATTTTCGCAAAGAGCTAACTCCCACGAGCAAATATTTTTGTGCAAAGTAAATGGTTACCAAAAACAATTCCTTTAGCGTTTGCCGCAATGTATTATTCAGAATGGCGCAAACAGCAATTTGTCAAGATCAAAGGAACATTTTGTCTAACGATTATACTTCGTTCTTCGCTACTCTTACATCCACTTAGTTATCCCATGTATATAATAACAAGAATACTCCGGTTTCGGTGACGGTGGCCGGCGGTTTCATTGGAACCAGGCCAGGTACGCAGGAGTAATTTTATCGTGCCCAGGTGTGTGCGCAGTACACAAGAGCATTTCTATTCCTTTACTCTCATAACCCAGTGGGACGGAAGACCGACACGACTGGCGAGAGATCAGGCGCAGGACCGACTTTTTACATGCCCATCCGACGCATGGATCATCTTACTTGTCAGACAATCAGGTGATCAGCCTGTATGTCCTAACCAAACTTGGAAATAACATGTTTCCAACGCGCAAATCGAACCCACGACCTCCGAGTCAAGAGCGACGCTCTAGACCACGGAGGCGTTAGCTTGCTTATCCCATGCGTACAATATCCAGATATAACGGAATCTGTTATGTTAATCCAACATGAAGACAGCTTCGATTAAGATACGATGTAGTTTCGGTTCGAACCTACAAAAAAGTTTAGCACTGTTAGTAGCATTAGGGCCGGCTTACGTTATTCCAATCCAGTGATCCAATCCAACGTTGGATTGCTACTGGAATAATGTAAACGGGCGCTAGAATGCATTTGGGTATATTTTAGTACACGTACCTATGAGAAATCCAGAATTGGATTGGAAGAATTTAAACCCGCTATAAGGTCTTGGCTAAAACGATGAAATTCTATTGTCATTTCATTATGAATATCAAGTAGAAAAGGCCCAAAACAAACTATTCGGAGAAAATATTCATTAAATGTTATGATTCTTAGAGAAAGTGTTAATGCTATTATTTTTTTTAAATACTAAACATTAATTAACACAGCTAGTGTTAATTATTTACTGTGCTAATTTGTAATTTATTTTTATAGTCACGAATAATATAATTAATAACCGCGTGTTCCGCGGCTGCACTCTGTGTTCTCTGTACTATGTATAAGTGTATCTGTCTGCCCACCGTATAGGCAATTCATGATAGTTTTTCACTTTCCTATTCAATGTCAACAGCCCGTTGCAAGTTATCCTATATGTAATGTGGGTCGCGACCCGCTCGTGTATGCGCACGTGGGTTGCCACGTGACAAACGCATTAACTTGCAAATTGCAACTATTATAATTGCACTACAATAGAAGCGCATCACTTCGCAGTAAGCCACGCTCCACACATCGCGGCGCGAAAAATTGCGAGGTAAAAGTCCGCAATCCGCATATGTACGAAGATCAAATGTAACGAATGCGTCACCGGTTAGTCAAGAATCAAGATGCTTTTGTTTTTTATTATGATAAACTTTGAAAACAAAATGTTTGGGCTTGAGGTTTCAAAGGACGTGACAATTGACGTGCGATGCCACGAGCGATAGGAGGAAGTGAAACCATACGTAGGCGTAGATCTAGGTAGGTGGTGGAATATTGTATGGGTGGTGGTGGCGATAGATCTTAGGCCTTAGGCTTGGTACTACTAATAATATATATTCTGTGCTTAAGCTGCCTAGTAATTGGCTGCCCCAAAGATGAAGAACACAATTAATGTTTTGCACTGTTACTTTTAAATGCCTTATTGTTTTCAATACGGAATACCTATGTTACCATAGTTTTTCTTATTTATTTTTCGAATTAACGTACAAAACGCTGCGAAAAAATCTTTCCCGATTCATATTAATTTCACTAGTAAGGGAGTTGTAAAATATAAAAATTATTAAATCTTTTGAAAACTGGTACTCAGAGATTGCTGGAAATTCAGCCTAGTACAAAAAATATTGATTTTTGTTTATTTTAAGCAAATATAAACAAAAATCGAATATCAGCAAAAAAATGCACTTGTTTAACATTTGTAACATTTACATCTCAAAGTCCAAAAATGCTTAGCCAATACTCTACAAAATTTGGCATTAGATGCAGATCTTTCTAGCCAAATTAAGTGGGACATTAGCATATAGTATGCGATTGGAAATTCCGATAGTTGCCAAAATATAGTTTTCTACTGTCACGTATCATTTATTGGAGGCCTTCAAGTCGAATTTCAGTAGTACAGTATTTTGCGATAAAATAATGAGGGATTTTGAAAGCCTTGAATTAAATTTATAATACAGCCTCACTTTATACCTGTGAATGTACTAGCGACAATATTTTATTATGATCCCGCGTGATACAGAGACATAACATAGAGCTTGGTTCTTGACTAGAAGACCATGGGTCTGATACCCGCCGTGGACAACCATTGTTGCATTGCAGCCTGCAGGTTGGTCACCTGATTAAGTATCTGGAAATAATAATGATCGGTCATCTTAAAAGTTGGTCCTGCGCCTGATCTCGCGCCAGTCGTGTCGGCCACCCATTCCTTTTCATCTCGAAAGTGAAAGAAAATCGAGGGGTCCTCTTTATGAATTCCTTTTGTTGTAAAATCCTTAATTGCGTCAATAAAGCCGACCACCGACACCGAAACCGATGTAGAAGTATCGCTACAGTTATAATGTGTTTTCAAACTTTAGAATCCGAGATTTGCAGATGACGGAGAGAAACTAAGAGGTATCCGAAGCCGGATATAGAGCTTAAGCTGTCATAGTGTCCGTTTTAGCACTACCAGCGCCCTTGGCGAAATTTCTTTGGCGAACAGGGTGCTGCAGGTGTAGCATGGTCACCATAGAAATGGTTTCTTTCTACGGAAGAATAGACAAAGTGACAAAGTGACAGGATAGACAAGACAAAGTGACATTTAGACAATGGAAATCTGCCATTTTGTCGATAAAATCTGTCAGTATGTCGATTCTGTCCCATGTCTACTGTTGTTATGTTAGCCCTACTGGTAGAGGTAAAAAATGTTCTTTAGTCTATCTGGCACTCTAGGTCGCCTAGCATCGCCCTTCACGCCGCTATGGTCATAGTTCTACGTCTACTTCCGACCGTATTACAAGTGATCGGATCGGAATCGGAGCGGACGTTCTGCTTCGCGGTTAGATGTATCACGGGAGTTTCACGTGCGGCGGCTATTTCTGTCCGGCATTGGTGACGTCACCAGGATAACAGCTCGCCTTGACCTTCCGGCGCCGGCGTCTGCGCTTACATAACCGACTAGATAACCTCATGGGAAACAGTTTCTGATATGAGATCATTTCTATCCCGATAAGGTCGTTTATGCAATTGATGTGTGAAGTTTCTTATTTTCTTCTGTTGATTTTTATCTTTTTCGAGCAAAGGAATCGCGAGCGAGAAAAGCGAGTGTTGCCTATGGTACCGTAAGTATTCTGTGCCTATGGACTACTACTACATCGAAGGATGAAGTGTGTTGAAGACCTTTAAGGGGGGGGGGGGGTACGTTCTTATTTTAGAGGTGATTTCTAGTTTTTGTATTATTTAGCAGGAACTAATTTAATTTCTTGTGCTTAAGGACTCTTTTACTCTAGGAAAATTAGTTTATCGCGCGGGAACTGTACTTTTTCAGAACTGTACTTTTTGATCAAATTAAGTACATCAAAATCACTCTTAATCCATAAGCGTGAAGAGGTAACAGACAGACAGATTCACTTACGTATTTTTAATATAAAGTGCAAAATTGGGGGTAAATCAAATAAAAACATCAGCATTTTTATAAGATCGTAAGTTGTAACTTAATTTACGTTATGCTATAAATACACAAACCACAATAATAAAGTATTGTAATTCCTACCGCCGGTTTGAATTACATTTATATACTTACGTATGCTTAGCATATCAATTCTGATTCTAGTAATAATATAAGGTCATTAGATGTCATAGCGACCTCGCATCTCAAATAGGAAGCCTAGACTAGTATATTATCTTTCATTGACTTTGATAACTACAATCTATTCATTGTCATTGGATGTGTTTTTTCCACGGCTATAAAGTTGTTTTTATGGCCAGACTAGAGAATAAAAAATTTGAATAGACAAAATAGTTTAACATGTTTAGACTCGTCTAAAATTTTTGTAATACGTTCGTTATGAACAAGATACATGCTAAAAACAGGCAGGCCGTCCTGGCAGTCGGGTAAAAACATAACGTTCATAATGTTTTCAGGGATTAATCCAAATAATGTTAAAAAGTGGATCGATCGCGCTGAAAAATTACCTTCAAAATGGTATTTTGACGATTAGATATACTGAATGGTCAAACAACATGCATCACAGTAATACACACTTTTCCATGCACTTATTCCACATTTATTAATTTAATTTACTACAATTATATCTCACACGACCGGTTTCGTTAACATCATCATCATGTTAACGAAACCGGTCGTGTGAGATATAATTGTAGTAAATTAAATTAATAAATGTGGAATAAGTGCATGGAAAAGTGTGTATTACTGTGAAACATGAATTTCCACCAAGAAGTTACAGTACATTCAATATCATAAACAACATGCACACCAAAATGTATTAATGTAAAGCTTCAAGAAACCTCATGAAACGGAACACTACAGTTGCAGCCGCAAAGAGGTAGGCACACAAATTTATAAGACGTACGGCGTCTTATAAACTTGTACCTTACGTAATATTATTACGTACAGGTGACTTCACAAATTTTCCCCAAAAAACTTACTTTTACAAATAAACAGATCCACAGGACAAAGCTCGTTATAAAACACTCTGCAATTTCTAATTTGTAGTACACAGTGAGCATCAGCTTTTTATTCCTAACTAGATGACGCCCGCAACTCCGTTGCACCAAAATTCGTTTATCTTGCGACAACCGTACACTTTTCCGGGATAAAAAATATTCTATGTCTTTTCCCGGAATTCAGAGTATATCCATACCAAATTTCAGCCAAATCGGTTCAGCGGTTTAGGCGTGAAGAGGAAATAGACTGACAGACACACTTTCGCATTTATAATATTAAAGTAGGGATTTTGTAAATAAAATTGTATGTTGTTACGGGCGAATAAAGTTATAAAGCGACCTCGGCTGATGGAGTAATTTGCACAAACAGTAAAAAATTTGGCAGCGGTAAGGATGGCAAACGTGTTAACCTTGTCTGCCTCTTGTCTGTCTCTTGCGCAACCCCGGGTCAGGGTGAAAAGGGGCCGCCCTCAATTTTGGCAATAAGCACTCCTACGCGCACCCAATGCTAAGTACCGATAGTTTTAAATTCTCGCCGCACTTTTTTACATAATCGTCAATGTCAGAATAAATGTTTTATTCTGAATGGATAGTAATGCTGTGAGAACTTATTGTAGGCGCGGTTGTAGTCACAAATTTTTGAGGATTTTTTTCACAACAATTTTAAGTTCTACTATTAAAATATTAAAGCTTGCAACGGTCACGCTTGAAGCTTGCTCTAAGGCACAAATATTAAAACTATAGAACTAGAAGTTAACAATAAGTAAGCAGACAATAAAAATCTAATATTATCATTATACCTATCTAGTAGTTTCATAGAAATAAAAAGCGGCCAAGTGCAAGTTGGACTCGCCCATGAAGGGTTCCGCAGCAGCAATAAGGTTTATTTTTATGAAATTAAAAGGTTTTTGATTTATTTTTATATTTCAGTCGATTTAAAATTTAGACTAAGGTTTACCATTTATGACGTATAAAAAAACTACTGGCTAGATCTCGTTCAAACCAATTTTCGTTGGTAGTTTTTATAGTAATCTACATCATATATTTTTTTAGAATTATCATGCCCCTACTTTAGAAATTAGAGGGGGGGGGGATACACATTTTACCACTTTGGAATTGGATTCAGGTTAGAAAAAAATGATATGAGAAACCTCAATATGATTTTTGGAGACTTATCCATAGATACCTACCCCACACGCATAGGTTAGATGAAAAAAATTTTTTTGTTTCAGTTTGTACCCTAAAATTTTTAATAATTTTTCCATTTTTGCATCAAAATCTTAATGCGGTTCACAGACTACATCTACTTACCAAGTTTCAATTAGTAGGTATAATACTCTCTAATAGTTTCGGAGAAAAGTGGCTGTGACATACGGACGGACAGACAGACAGACAGACAGACAGACAGACAGACAGATATGACGAATCTATCTATAAGGGTTCCGTTTTTTTCCATTTTGGCTACGGAACCCTAAAAAGGCTCTTTGGCTGCGTTTCCACCGGAGCTGAGCTAAGCTGCATTGCGAGGAATGTGTTTTACAAGAACCAATAGAATCGTAGCGCTGAACGTGGCCAGGCAAATGAAGCGTTTCTATTGGCTCTTAAAAACAAAATACTCGCAACGCTCAGCTCAGCTCCGGTGGAGACGCAGCCTAAAGCTTTTACATTCCGAGAAACGTACGTCATATTTTTAATTAATTTGTATTTGCGTATCATCTTATAAACACCATTAATCAAGATAACATAGTCAGTTGTAATACTAGTACATATTTTTCCAGCAGCTACTGGTTCTGTGAAGCGACTGGTTATTGATACCTGCGCGTTAGCACAATATGATACCGCAGTGTAATAAATAGATGATACGATAAACAAGTGTACGTACTAGTTCTCACCCTCTCTGTGTCTGGAGAATTCTGTTGTTATCAACAAGAAAAGTTTATAAGGATTCATCCACATGTGATTAGTACTGGGGGGTGTGCCAAAATGTTTTCGTTTTCGCTTCGTTATAGAATCGCCGATGAAAATGTATGGAATTGACATAAGCGTTCGTTAATATGACGTTGACGTTCGACTCGTCTTATGTCAATTCCATACATTTTGATCGGCGATTCTATAACGAAGCGAAAACGAAAAAGTTTCGGCTAAATGGCCAGGACGAGGAAAGAATAGGACGAGGAAATAATAGGACAAAGGAATTTATATGCATAAAAAGACATAACACGGGGACGGGGCAGGGGTTTCAAAGTTTCGAAATGTGTGGATTACCCCTACTTTATTTAGTTTAAAAAGTTTTTATAGGTTACTCTACTCCAAATACATGTATTTACAAATTACAGAAAATAGTGTACTTAATCGTCCTCAGTGGTTTCGTCACGAAATTTCATCGAAGTTTTGTATCGATATGAAGTTTAGTATTGCCTTGCGTTTTTTAGGTATACTTACCATGACAAATACTTCAAGGATACGTAAGCATGGGTGGTGGAATGTGGATCCACGAACCAATTCGTGACCATGACCCGCTGTTGTGATACAGAGGTAAAAGCATGATTCATCCCGTGGGAGAAAACGGACAGTGATGTCATAATAGTATGATAGTATGCTAATTTATAACGTCGTAATAACTTAATTTATGCTTATAATAATATACATACTAATATTAAAACTGCGAATTTGCGTCTGTCTGTCAGTGTGTTAGCTCTTAGCGCCTAAACCGTTGAAAAGACTTAAATGAAATTTGGCACAGACATAGAGTTATAGATCACAGATAAATTATAATTTACTTTTTTTGCGTGAAAGTGGGCTATTATACGTAGGATTTAATTTAAATTATTAGCTTGTAAAATGTATTAGATGTTTCTGTTTTAACTTTTAAGCAATTGCTACTGGGGAGTCAGCAGAAACAATTAACATTAACGACGTTTTCATATAATTAATTACTAAGATTTGAACACACTATAATACCCCGCGTTCCATTTGATGTTAAAAACGATCAAAATGCCTCCTATTTCAAGCCCCAAGCGGTCGCATGCGCCCGTGATAACAAAAGAAGAACAAAAGATTTCCGAGAATCTGTGATCGTGGGTTTACCATCAAATGGAACGCGGGGTATGTGCGAAAATAAAAAAATAATAAAAAAACTACGAATGTCTTTCACTACGTAGTAAGTATAAATAGGTGTGATCTAATATTAATAATATTGTTGTTTGTAGTTTCTTAGAAGCTACGAGTATGACATGATAAGTATCGAACAACAAGAATAAAAACTAGTTTAACGATTGATTTATTTCTTTGACAACAATATTTGTATGACGTACTTACATATAATAAAACCACAACAATATCAATAGGTATGATTAAGCCAGGCCGCACATTATCCGAATTTCTGATCAGAAAAATTTGGATGCTCATACATTTTGGCACGTTAGAATTCTGTAGCATGCGGGGTCCTCAACAAAATGTATGAACACACTCTGTTCATACATTTTGTTGAGGACCCCGCGTCCCGGCGGGCGTCCGAATTTTTCTGATCAGAAATTCGGATAATATGCGGCCGGGCTAAAACCGATAGTAATAATATTGGTGCTATCAGAATAACAATCTGTCGTAACTCGTATGAGAAAAGTCAATTAATGTTATCAGCACCTCACGAAACCTTTTTTCCGCTTCCCCGGCAGTCTGGGATGGGCCACCGGGGTCCGGGGTATGTGTGACTCCCCGGGAGCGGTGGAGGCCGCGCCCGGGCATACCCACTAAAACCCCCTGTTCCTGCTTTTCCGCTTTGTCAGAGCCACGGGATACGAGGTCTACACCACCTACCAGCGAATGCCTCTTAACCTGTTTTCTTCAGTCCGAAGCACGACGTCCTTCTGTCTGTCTATGTGTTCACTTTTAGCTAAATTCAGTAACTGAAAAACCTAAAGTTATAGTAGATAACAGCGCTACTATGATGTTTTTCAACATGCAATTAAACATATTATGCAGGAGACATCGTTTAAATTTATAGTGCCTGAGTATGTGCGTAATATAGAGGAGAAATACTGTGTGTACTCCTGACTGACAGGAGGGATGAACATGTTGCTGGCGAGTGTCCATGCTCATCCGACTCATGGATCACCTAGTAATCAGACATCTATAGACATCAAAACCACTTATCAGCATGCATTGTTCTAATTCCTAAGCAAACTTGGAAATAATATTTCCAAAGCGGGATTCGAACCCACGAAATCTCTCAACTAAGCCCTAAAGTTTAAACCACTGAATCACATAGGCGTTACATGAGCGTTGAGTAGCAGCTTTTTTTTAATAAAAAAAAAAAAAAAATGTCTCTATATTTTTATGTGATCATAACAATTGGTTGCTCCTGGTGATAAAAAGTTGTACGCAAGTATGTGACTATATTGTCGTCTAGAGTCTAGACTCTAGACTGTTTATTGAATTAATTTAAATAAAAAAAAAAATGACAAAAAACAGGCTGCGCCGGTTCGTGAATAAAAATGTCTAGCTTTGTTTTTTAACAGATTTTGATTCTAGAAATAAAAGAGCGAAGATTGTTTTTTTTTAATTCGTTTCCTTTCTGACCTCTCCGACATTCATTAAAATGTGTGATACAAAGTATTGAAATCTCTGACATTCATAAAAAGTGTGATACAAATTATTGCTAAAGTCTGTATTATATTTTGACGTGGGAGAGCCATGCTTCGGCACGAATGGGCCGGCTCGACCGGAGAAATACCACGTCCTCACAGAAAACCGGCGTGAAACAGCGCTTGCGCTGTGTTTCGCCGAGTGAATGAGTTTACCGGAGGCCCAATCCCCTAAGGGTAATTAATATTTTGTGATAAGTCATGTAGAGATAATATTAATTACTAGGTATATGTTTTCCGTTTAAATCATTCGGACATAATATTATTAGCTTTTACAAAAGTAAATGTAGTAACAGCAGGTAGTTGTAAAAAGATTTTAAAAGAAAACTGACCTGAAATTTAAAGAGAAAACTGACTTGAAATTTATAAATGAAACGAATTTTAACAGTAGCCAATTACTATTATGACAAATCAAAAACGAATCTAACTGAAAATGCTACAAGTTTTCCACCTACGAAAGATACTCCGGTTCTTATTTGTATAATCGAGATTCGAGCCCTTATTGAGAAACAAGTTACAGAATAATAAATATGGTCATTATAGACGAAATTAATCGTGTGACAAGTATTATTTAATTTTATGTAAATAAGTAGTGGCCGTGAACTGAGTGACCTGTCCGTAATGTGTCGTACTATGAGTTTGTTTGTATATTTTATGTAATAGAGAGGAATTTTATATATAAGCATGATTCGTCTGTATATCTGTTTAATTCATCATCCCCATACGGTCACCGGTGACCGAGACACAATAGAATATCTATTGTGTCTCATTTGTCCACGATCGACGGGTTAAAACGTCAGTTTTAATATATTGATCACTGATCAGGGTTCCAATTCTTTTTAGGGTTCCGTACCCAAAGGGTAAAAACCGGGTTCCTATTACTGAGACTTCGATGTCTGTCCGTCTGTTTGTCTGTCTCCAGGATGTACCTCAATAACCGCTATAGCTAGACTTCTGAAATTTTCACAGAATGTGTATTTCTGTGGCCGCTATAATAATAAATACTGAAAAAATATATGTTTAAATTTACCCATGCAACAAACGTTATTCTTTTGGCCTTTTTTGCTTGTAATTAACAATGGCAACAGGTAGGTGGCACTTGAAATATTCACAAAATACTTAGTCGGTTAGTTGTATTTGTACTTTATTAATAAAAGTGAAATCATGGGGGCTCCAACAAAAAAATTTTTCGCCTATTTTTGCTCTATAATGGTACGGAACGCCTTCGTTTGCGAGTCCAACTCGCACTTGGTCGATTTTTTTTCATTACGTTTCCAGAGTACCAAGAACTGATTATGTAAATAAAAGACATTTTTTTATCTGTTACTTTCCTGCTTCATCCACTTACGTGATAAGTCTGCAATTTATTATGATGTAGAGTTTCTTTGGTTCCCGGAGGTTGAGCTAGGATTTTTTTACGGAAGCTGTGGCAAGTCTTCAGTAGGTATTTTAAAAGGCTTTATCGGTCGTATCAGCGATTTGTGATAAAGATGTCATTTTATCGGCATTATTTAGGATAAGATTAGTGTATTCGATAATCGAATTTCGTTAAACCACAACATTATTATTTCGTTAGAAGCAAACGCCATAATCACTGTATCTCGCTCGCATTTATTTTGGCAGTAAAATAGAGCTTATGAAGTGGTCACAGGGTTCATTTTGAATTAACGTAATGTAAGGTTGTTATTGTACAAATTAGCACCCTTGAATGTTACAGAAACCCGAGAGTTTATTGACACTGATTACGTTACGATTTTGTAATAGATATTATTATTATGTCATTATCAGTATAGTCAGGGTGCCCATGAACAAATTTTTTTGTGATTACTAACAAGCAAATTTTTTGTGAGTAGCTACATTTTGATAAGACGAACAACATTTTTGTTTTCGAAAAATCTCGAAAGTGGTAGCTAACAGAGATAGAAAGGATTTCATACTTTGACTTGATGGTCTTAAAATATGGATTGTTTTATTTGTAGGACAAGGTTACTGTTAAATAATATAACTATTAACCTACCAATGTACAAAAAATCAGCTGGTTAGGGTTCCGTTTTAGGGTTCTGTAGATTACAGAACCCTAAAACAAATAAAACAATCCATATTTTAGGACCATCAAGTCAAAGTATGAAATCCTTTCTATCTCTGTTAGCTAACACTTTCGAGATTTTTCGAAAATAAAAATGTTGTTCGTCTTATCAAAATGTAGCTACTCACAAAAAATTTGCTTGTTAGTAATCACAAAAAAATTTGTTTTAGGGCACCCGTACTAGTATTTTTGAACGTTCTAAAAATTGTTTTGATGAAATTCGCTGGGTTTTATTGCGTCTTTATTCTTTACGCCGCGCTTCGATAACAAAGTTTTTGTTTATCTTTTATTGATGGTAGATAGTAGTCGTGGTTTTAACAAATTGGGGAAATTTCGTGCGTAAATAGTTTGTACGCACTTGGTTACGCATCTAATGATATAATACGTATTATTTATTTTGTCGTAAAGAACATAAATTGTAACCAGGATCATAATAAAATGTATTTTTAATTTAATCATTAATTACATTACTTTTACTTTCAGTTTTCATAAAATAAAGAGGAAATATTAGAATTATTTATATTCCTTAAATTCTTTATGTTTGATTGCTTTGAAAACGATTTTAATAATAAAAATATATTTTTGTTACAGAATACTGCAAATATTTATTAGATACTTACATTCTTTATTTTGTTGCAAAAACTAACTTTTTGGTTGGTAGACGTTTAGAGTCTAGACTCCAGAGTCCAGACACCTAAAACAAACGAGAATTCTTTATGGCTGCCTAGGCCCTAGACAGACAGCAGTTTCTTAGAATCTGCACCCAATACCCATGCAATAGATGCTAACAGAAAAATGTCTCGATTGTCCTTACAAACATGCGTATCTAAATTTATGCTATACTCCTACATCTAAATACGTATTTTTGTAAATTAAATAATTGTACCTTTTGAATTACCCCTTAGCCCTAGCCCGGCCGCTACAGAACGAGATAAGAAGAAACTGTATGTAACGATTTATTAAAACAGCGACGCGGCTTTTTACATACAATTGCTTGTGAATAATAATTGTGATATCGTAGTGTAGGTCGACCAAACTCCCCCCGATGGTTGCTCGCCTTGTCGTGGCGGTGGGGCTCTAGTAACCGCGGCTTGGACAACCGCGGTGAAGCGAAGAGGCAACCAGGGCCGGCCGGTGTCGCCGCCTGGCCCGAGGAGGGCGCTCCCAGCGGACTGGAGGAGTCCGCTGCGGATGCGCACCGAGGTGGGGCTGCAGAGGAAGAGGCAAGTAGGTATTACGATGCGCCGCTTGCCCTATCCTCTGCGGCCGAGGTGTGGTCGGTGGCAGAGCCACAGACCTGATCTGCCACATGGCCTCCAAGTAGCAGACTCGGGGGGCGTCTGCTACAGCCCTGGTGGGGGCCGAGGAGGAGGGCGCACGTGTTGTGCGCCCATCGTGGAGTCTTCGGACCGCTGGCGGGGTCGCGGATGTGTGTATCGTTCCCGTGGCCCCGTCAAAAGGCGGCGTGGCGGAAGATGGGGGGGGTTTTAGTGGGTATACCGTGGTCTCATTAGCTACGGGAGTCCCACATCACCGCTCGGGTCGCCCCCTGCGCCTGGGTGGTATGCGTAATGCATTTCCCCCTCCGGGAAAAAAAAAAAAAAAAAAAAAAAAAAAAAAAGGTCGACCAAACTGCTCTGACGCGCGGACGCATATAACTCAAGCCATATCACAGCCTATCACAGCCATATTCACATCTTATAATCTGACATAATGAATTCAGCGTTTATCATTTTTCTTCTGCAAAACTACCATTTTGAGGTTTTAATAAAATATGTAATTGACATTCTAGCATAAACATTTTTTAGAGTTTAACAAAGTATTCCTATGAGACGTCACGTAATATATTAGGTTTTTGTTTGCCAGTCTCGTAAATATAATAAACCGTTTATTAAAAAGGTCGGGTAACTTTTGTTATCAGTTTTTACCATCGAGGAAATTGATTCCTAGGCAGTTGACAGACCAACGTCATTTGGTCGGATCATGTCAATTCAATGTTAATTGTAATCTGTCGGCTGGGTGGGTTTGATGTAACGTGATCAAACTATGTAGGTCCCCGATCTGCCTAGGAATCAACTTCTCTGATAGTACTTCAAATTACGAGTGTAAAATATTTTGAAATGTAAACGATGAAAGTGCGGTGTCATTATTATCAGTAAAAAAAATTTGTTTGTTCATAACATTATATTATGAACAAACAAACAGTTCATAAAATTACATCATTTATCTGGCATACGCAAGATAAGTGTTTCATTCAATTCGCGACGAAATGAATAACAAATCTGAATATACAAAATTTTATACCCCGACGAGTAAAAATTAAGCTGCACGGTCTACGTTTTAAATGCGTGCGAAGACGCACTCTCTGGCACCTAGAAGTATTTCTTAAAATGTTTTGTTAATTGTTACTTACTTAAAAAGCATATAAAATCTTGCCGGTACACTAGGTTTTGTTTGAGACCTAGGTTACTATTTGACAGCGAGAGTTTAGACAAATCAGGAATTTACACATAAAATACTATGCCAAAATATGATCTACGTCAGCGTTTCCCAACCTGTGGTCCGCGGACGACGAAAAGTTTGAGAAACACTGATCTACGTCATACATTCTTGGAAATATTGACATAATATTATATAAAATGCCTTTGTGAATTATGTTGCGATCAGGATTTTAACATAACACTAACAGCTAGCAGCTGTACAAAAGAAATGATGTAAGCACGAATTCGTGATGATCGTATGTCGTAAAGGTTAAAACGGCAATAAATATTATAACTGACTGGTCTTTATAACGCTTAATATTAAGACGAAAATGATTTGTAATGGCCCCCGCAGATTCCACTTCAGAAATTAGTAAGTTTTTTTTTCATGATCATAGGTCTTTTAAAGAAATCTACTTGCAATCTTTGATTTCTTAGCTTTACCATCAGTAATTCAACGATAGTAGTTTTATTTTTATTAGTCCTTTCGTTTAGCTTATATTTTAATACAATTAAATTAAGCTTTTTACGGTAAGAGTGGTCCTGTAAAACTTTTATTTTTAGATTGAAAACTTAAATAATATTTTAAATATATATATATATATATATATATATATATATATATATATATATATATATATATATATATATATATATATATATATATATATATATATATATATATATATATATATATATATATATACATTAGGAGGTACCATAATATTTTATTCTATTAAGCAGGTAGGTACCAATAAAGCTATAGATGCCAAGACTTCAAGCTGTTTAATGAGTGACGAGACGAAGAGTCAAATCATTATACTAATAATTAAGTATAATGGATCGTGCTCTTTTTGCGGTTTTACGATTAAGTGCTCAGACGTCCTTAATGTTTTGAGTTAGACGGACAAGACGGACAGTCATTAATAAAAAATGGCGCCATTATGAGGATAACTGAAGGTGACCGCTATCAAGACAAATGCAGGTGTCAGGTGTGAGAAAAATTAAGCAAATGTTAGACTATAAAATCTCTAAAAATTTAGACTCAAAAGCATAACAATTTTATAACCAGTCTAGATTATAAAATTGTTAAAAAACTTAAATATTTTGTGTAATTTTGGGCACTGGCTACCGAAGATATGGCGAAAAAGAAAATTAAAGTTTAAAAAGCCTTTGTGAAGTCGTTAAGGTATAGTATGCAGATGCGTAGATATTATGTTCTGTGTTGGATCTATCTCCGGATTTCACAGTAATATTAAATATTAATATGTTGCTGAAAACTGCTGCAAAAAAATTCAATCAAAATCAATTCACAGAACAAATCACGGAAAAAACTTGCTTTTTAAGCGCTGCTACCTTCACAGTTAACTTTATACAGGGACTAATACACACCTTAAAGTTTTATCCTTTAGTTTTTTTTTCGTCCTGTGTAATTAATTGACTCTATCTTAGCATGTAGTAGTTATTATGAGAAAATATTATTTATAATTTTCATAACATTTATCTTGATGATTTTCAAATTCTCATTGAATTACATTTATTTGTGTAACAAATACAAATAGTACGATAAGTGGCGGTCGCATAATCGCGCTATCAAAATATTTATTATGTTAATGTATTATCGTGACTTCTGTGATAAGCATTATGACGCACAACACAATGCAACAGCCTACCGCCCACGAGCTAAGGGCGCTATAAGGGCGCTAAAGGCGTTTTTAGCGCTAAGTGGATCTGGATGGCTGTCCAGCATAATAATGTGAAGCGTTAAAATCCCATTTTAAGTAACACTACTCTAAAGTCTAGACCACAGTCCAAGTATTATTTTAAGGTCGAAAAGTTGTTAAGCTAAGCACCATAATAATTATTTCCTTTTTACGAGTATACGAGTGTTAGACAAAATTCAACATTTGGATTGGAACATCAATAATACAAGTGAAATTATTAAAATTATTTAAAGATTTATTTTGCGATAAATCTTTTAAAATTGAGCAATGTCATTACGCTTATCACTTATCAGTAAGGTGACCCAGCTTAGTGCTTAAAATATTGAACACTGTTGAGTCTCGATAATATTATTATGATGTAACTTTTAAAAAACTTAACTTAGGCATGTTACATATTGTATGACTTGTTATACGGATTTACAAGGATCGACTGCATGTGATGAGTGCCACCGCACTTGGACATTGTTGGATGACATTGACAGTACCGACACCGGCGCTGACGCTGTGCCGGTGTCGGTGTCGGGCAGGCTTATGGAAAAACGCCCATTATACGCGCTCTTAAGAGGGAATGCGGGTACGGTAAAATTTTAACGAAAAAACTATTGACATCACGCTTCACCCTGCGCTGGCACGTGTATTGTGATAGAGACAGATACAGTAAATTGAGGTAACGTATTTCTCTGATTCCTCCTTCAAAATAGAGCCTATCTAATTAATTTCTTTTTAAATATCTTCAGAAAGGATGAGTCTATGCCTCTACGTTTTTATTTTATCTTAAAGATCTTTCAAATTTGTTTTATGGTCGGTTGATTGGCGGGGTACGGAACATTCATTTTTTGCGATTTTTGAAGGTTCATTTTTTTACTTATTGGTACATTTAAAAAAAAATCGAACGTAGAGGCATAGCTTTAACAGATCCCAATAGTGTATAAAAAATCATTTGTCTAGACGCATTATCCAGGGAGGAAATTGGGGAATACGTTTGTATGGGAAAAAGTGTTAGCGTATGCTCTTAACAACAAATCTGAAACTTTTAATTTCACAGTCGACATGTTGCTTAAAAGTGGGTTATCGTTTGACCCGTCAACTACGCCGTTTAGAACGGCTACGTCACAGGTCTTGAATTAGAATAATCGTTGTGATTTATAACATACACTGATATCGCTTGGTAGATACACTTAAACCACACCTACTAGCTTGAACCGTCAGAAAAATAATTGATTTATCTAGATCTTAGTCTAGACTCTAAAAGACCTACGGTGTTTAGTTGATATATTACAGAAATTGACTCACAGAAGTAGATCCTTTTTTTTTTATGCGCACTGGAAACCCTGTATGGGTGCCCCGGGTTGGGGATAAGCACCTCGAGAGTATGTGGGACTCCCGACTTCGGTTTACCCACTAAAACCACCTGCGGTTTGCCTTCAGCCGTATACGGAGGGATATCCTGGAACTGTCTAACACAGGACTCCCTCCACGATCGGCCGGTCTACCTCACAAGGGACCGGACTTCCACCAAGTTAGGGAACGCTTAGGCAACTAAAGCGCTCCCATCGACGCCGGCACTAGCTAAGCCGGGCAGGTTCCCATCCTAACCCGGAGCCCCGTGGGACGGAAGCTATTGGAGGTTCGCATAGCGACGCCTCCGCACTCCCGTCCTACGCCGGCGGAGCGGAACAGACGGAGGATGGGTCATCCTCTCTGTTCCGCTCCGCGGCCACAGAAGTAGAGCCTACGTTATTAATTATTGTTAGTATTATCAGTATTATGTTAAGTTAATCTAGTCGCTATATTATGTAGGCTGGGTTAACATAACCGGATAAAATTACGCAGATCCGCTATTTACCGGCTAAGCGGTTAAGCACGTAGAAACAGAAGTATCTATGCGAGTGGAGTCACTTTCAAAAGTTAGTTCGTTTAATAAAAACAATCACAGAAATATGCCAAGTATCTCGCGATTCGAAATTTCGATAGCTCTCGAATCTCGATCAAGTCTGGAGTTCCACTGAAAAAGATCAATAGACAAAAATAAAAACAATCAAAATTTATTTACATGGTCGAACAAAGGAATACTCTGGTGTTTCGTCCCAAAGTTTTTGGGCCCACTGGGACCAATGACCAGATATGAATTTTTAACATTTTTTCATCTAGCGATTGGTCCCACTTTTATGATCCATTGTTTTCTGGCAAGAAATTTTGAAGTAGGGTTGGCACAAAAATAATCAGTCATAACCATAATATTGTTTTGTTCATATAAAACATAGAACACTCTCACCTTAAACCTTATATTACAATTATTATTACCTAAACATACTGCTTCTAATTAGGTTTTTAAAAATACTGCTCTATATAATATGTATATCTCAAATGTCGTAACAATATTTAAATTACATACTTTATAGTGTTTAGATAAACTAACGTTCATTACTGTTAAAGTATTCATAATAATATAATATCATGGTTAGACTTAACAAGTCGATCGGCGCGGGCGCCCGCGCCATGCCCATTGTACTTATTTTCCCCGCCTTACATAAAAAGTGCAATAATTTGCAATGTAATAATATTGAGGGACCAACTGGCAATTCTAATATTTTTAAACTTATTAAATTGGATTATTTAGGCTAATATTATAAATGCGAAAGTGTGTCTGTCTGTCTGTTACCTCTTCACGCCCAAACCGCTGAACCTATTTGGCTGAAATTTGGTACGTAGATACTTTGAGTCCCGGGAAAGGACATAGGATACTTTTTATTCCGGAAGAATGTATTATACGGTTCTCGCGCGATAAATGAATTTTGGCGCAACGGAGTTGCGGGCGTCATCTAGTTAACAATAAGTTCACAATTACAAGGTACACGTGAGATGTTATTTCATAATAGAACCTGTGATTTTAATTGATATAAGATAATTACCTACTTTAGTTTTGTTTCAAAGTTTCCAAACAAAAGAAGTACTAAGAATCATATTATGTTATTCGTTTTTATAGTACTTTATTTTATTATTGGCCAAGTATTGATTAATTTCTTATTATTTTTACTATTTGTTCGAAGTTTTAATTTGTCTTGAGCCTTGACCGATGTCAATAAATGTTTTCATACAAAGTAATTATTTGGTTTTTATTCAAATCTACAACTTTTTTGCTAGCCCTATGGACATAACCCCGACAGTCATAAAAAATAATTACTTGGGACCAATCGCTAGATGAAAAAATGTTAAAAATTCATATCCGGTCATTGGTCCCAGTGGGCCCAAAAACTTTGGGACGAAACACCAGAGTACTCGAACAAAGGCCACGACTCTTAGTTTTATTGTGTCTACGACTACGGATAGTATGCTTAGAATTTGTTTTTTTTTTGTCCAACATAGGTTGCCATGCGCAAATTTTTAAGAGCTTGATAAAAGTGGAGAAACGAAAGCTTTTATTCAAAAGCACTAGATTGTTTTCAAAATAAAGCCTTTGCTTTTTTGGGAAAAACACTACTGTGATCTGGTTTTAGTTAAATGCGTAGATATTAATTTATTCAAAGATTTTCCTCTTGATACGCTGGCCTACTCGTCTATGTGTCTATGACAAATAAATTTTCCTAGCTAATTAAATGATATAGAGTCAACGACCTCGCTAAATATATTCATTATTCGCACACTTGAAAACGATATAATCGAAGTTGCAGCTGCACTTCTGTTTCATTGTTGTAGAAAACTACGCTTTAGAAATACGATATCTAGCGATGAGTAGGGCTGTCATCCATCCGGATTTCCCTGGGTTTGTCCTAGTTTGAAGACTTTGGTGCGGGGACCGTCCGGCCGGGTTTTTGAAGTGTCCGGGTGAAATCCGGACACTTGTTGTCAGCAATGCAACTTTTTAGTCAGGCAGCAACAAACGTAAGATAAAAAACTCGCTAAGCATACACACAGTACGATTTCAAGGACTTAAGTTAATCAAATGTTTACAAATTCTTGTTGGAAAAAAATATGTTTTAGCGAAAATTGGCAATCAAATTATGGATGTAATCATTAAAAATACTTTTTATGAGGTGTTCCCCTGAACACAAATAACCAAATTTCAAAAAATTCGGCGTTTTTGTCGTGCTTGACGGTTGACCGGGGACGGTGATTTATATGTGATGGCAGCCCTAGCGGTGAGCGATTCCCGAGACATGCGGTCTACGAACTGATAGTACTATAGTATAGATCTAGGTACTTAAGTGATACTTAGTATTTAGTACTAACTATTAAGCCGTTTTAAACCTGAAATAAAGTAGGTAAAATCGCTAATGACGATGATGACTAAAATAATTATACTAGTATGTTAGATTTTTAATTTTTTACATAAGATGTAACAAAACAAAGCGATAATACTTTAGGGTTTTAGCGCTGCTACTTTCACAGTGAATTCTATATAGGGGACATATACACATCCTATAGTATTATCACTTAGTTTAGTAATTTGTTACACCCCGTACAGTTACATATTTCGTTTATTTTTAACAGACCTATTGTATAATGGTGTATAATTGGTGCATGATTGTTGGTGTGGTGATAAAACAACTGTCCCTCAGTAAACAGTTTTCGTCATTAGCTCCAATTATAAATAGGAGAATCGATGGTAATCCAATTCTAAAAAAACATCCTTGTGGAATTGACGTAAGTTAAGTAAGTTCCCAAATTGTAAACAACATAAGTCAATTTTATGGTGGAAAATTTATGAAATGTCATATTTTTTTAGTTAGGTAAAGTACGCGACGAGTTTTGCATTGCAAGCAGTACAGATAGAGTACAAAGATAGCGTCAAAGATATAGTAGGATATGATATAGATGGGCCATAAAAATATGAAATCGACTACCATGATCTCGTTACGTGGATTTCGGGTAGAGTTATAGTTACATAAGTGGTGTACGCAACTGTTACGTGGCCGTAATCCTGGGAAGACGTTATGGTGTCGTCAATCGTCATAACGATCGGGCGACTTTTCCACGTACATTGACGACGGAAACTTCGTCACTTGTGACCGAGCTTTAGTTAAGAACGTGTTATACGTATAACTTTATGTGTGTTCTAAACTTTGAGCATGCTATTAGCCAGTGCGATTCGAGAGATTAATTGGCTGGGTACCTTGATGTTAATATTGCACTAGCCAGTATAATATTGCAACCAATTTAGGAGCACACCCGTTAAAGATGTTTTGAAGATTTGCGAAAATCATCAGTTAGATTTCTGCTAGACCGCTAGTTCAATATTCAAGTTATTGTAAGACACATAGTTTGAATTAATGGTGCAATTTTTGTTAGGTTTATTTATATTGTGTTAACTGGGTTTTCAACTTTCCAATTACAATAATAATAGACACTAATTTATAAAGGAGATTAACATATAAACGTAATTTATACAATTCTAAAAGGTTTACTATAAAATTACAAAACTGAACTATTTTATAAATAAACACTATAAGTAAAAAATTAAGTCTAGGTCAGAGGCTGTGGGCAAAGTGCCTACACTGGCAGCATTACCTCGTTGTATGGCAAAACTAAGTTTTTGGACATATTTTTTTACTGGTTTATTTTACATTTCAATTCGTCATTAGGATGTATGAAAGCAGTTTAAACAACAAAATGGTAGCGTATTGACGCATAATATCTATACGTCACATGTAATAAATATTAACCATCTTTGTTGGCAACTTAGCAATATTATTTAATTTCTCATAACAGTGAGTCACTAATGAGTAACTTGAGTGAAACGTGCATCACGCCGAGACCTTGAGTCTGACCAAATTTGTTGTTGTCATTGCAATGGCATAGTAATAAAGAATAAGTAATGGTTTCGGGTCCACGCTGATTCGACGAAATTCTTTTGAATCAGAATCCCAAATCACAATAATTAGTTGATTCGCAGTAGGATTCCAAACGCCGTGAATCGTGATAAATTGATAATAAACTGAGCAATGATGTTCCGAAAAAAGTTTTTGGACTCGATCATGTTTGCTTACTCGGGGATCATGTCATATCTCATAAAATTTTATTTTTTTAATATCTTGTTATGTTTAATCTCAATTAAAAAACAAACGAGCAACATAATATAATATTTTATAAAAATCATATACAGCATGACTGGTGAGTCAATACCGATATTTAAGGAGAGTATTCAGTACTCGATTCTCATTATAAATATGTAATCAAATTAGGTTCTTAATTTTTTTTTAATTTCCCAAAAATTTATGAATCATGGATACCAAGTAAATTACGCGGCTAGGCAAGTAGGCATACTATGCGGCCGGTGCAGAGGCGTGCGCTACCAAAGAAACACCACACAACTACCCCTCCCGCTCGGGGTGTCCATGCGTTGGGTAATATTATTTTATTTCCAACTAATATAATAGCCAAATATCACGTCCTCAAGTATTGAACATGTCTCAAGATATATCAACATAGTACATAAGAATACCCACAAGATATCATTTAGATCGATAGATATATTGTTTACTAGCGACCCGCCCCGGCGTCGCACGGGTATAAAATATATTATCGCCACTGAAAAAATGATTAAAACCGATAGCTCACGTAGTCTACTTCTTATCTGTGCCAAATAACATAAAAATTGCTTCAGTAGTTCGCGAGATAAGCCCTTTCAAATAATTTCCCCCGTTTTTTCCACATTCTCTTATTAGTCTTAGCGTGATAAAATATAGCCTATAGCCTTCCTCAATAAATGGGCTATCTAACATTGAAAGAATTTCTCAAATCGAACCAGTAGTTCTTGAGATTAGCGCGTTCAAGTTAGCCCTTTCAAATAATTTTCCCCGTTTTTTCCACATTTTCTTCTATTTCCTCGCTCCTATTAGTATTAACGTGATAAAATATAGCCTATAACCTTCCTCGATAAATGGGCTATCTAACACTGAAAGAATCATCAAAATCCGTTACGTAGTTTTAAAGATTAAACGGAACAAAGGGACATGAGGGAAAAAAGCGATTTTGTTTTAAAATATGTGTAATTGCTCACATTACACTAAAATATACAATAATGTTACTAAAACTAAATTTATTTATTTATTTATAAATAGACTTTCGGAAGCCGACAAATTATCATATATTATAAGATATGATATTATATAATTTGTCGGCATCTGAAAGTAGAAGCATAAGCACTATCAGTTATTAAATTGTTAATCTTATGATAGATCTAAACTATATTTTAAATATAGGTAGAGAAACACTTAAGCATGTATTACAAAATGTTGATGCTGTTTTCATTCATTCATGACAAAAACATGATAGTGGCTACGCGAAATATAGATAAATATTTATACCAATTGGGAATTTTCCGAAACGGGGTAGGATCGGAACAAAAACACATTTAATCGCATAAAAATTCCTAGTGGAATAAAATTTATTTGCGATTATTAAATATTCTTTCGACGTGCGTCTGTAGGGCTAAGTACTTATCTTGAGTTATCGGACGTGGCAAGAGGTAGTGCAAAAACGGGTCACCTACTTTTTCATATTCAAGGTCCCTGATAGATCCTTTCTGATCAATTTTATTACGATCGAAATTAAATCATATGACATACGGGTCACGGACAGACAGATAAAAATATGTTCACGACGCTTATGTTTAAAATATAGTAAAAGATAATAATATCGCATACGGCTATCGCTGTGTGTAACCTACAGCAGCGTCCACACGCCAAATGATGACCTCTATAATCTTATAGGCATATCGCTTAAATTATTTTCAATATTGGTGTGAAATATAAACGTGACTTTAAAGTTTAGAGTCACGTATTGAAAAACCTCATAAAATTAAAAAAAACCGTTTAGAGTCTAAACGGTTTCTTCATTAATTTTATGAGGCAGGTATATTTAGTAGGTATGAGATGAGAATAGTCCGTAGGTATATTTTTTTACACTAAAGATGCATGGCATAATCCACATTGTTTCATTGCACTTTTCTCTTATATTTTTACGTTATTATAATTATTATTATGCTCTCGTCATTTCCCTACTAGGTGGAACCCAAGAATTTGAAATACATATATACCAATTAGTAAATTTTATAAAAATTAAGAGAAAATATCTGTTTCTTACGAAAATATTTAGAGATTATTAAATTAATTGCAATAATAATTAATGTTGTTTAAAATACAAATGCGTGCAATATTCTTCGGTGCGTGATATATTGTGAATTTTAATACTCGTAGTAATCAAATTTTTGTATATTTTTAATAGTAAGATGAGGTCAGAAGTACAAAATGCTAATGTAGTAAAATTCAGATCTGCTGAAGAAGAAAAATATTTATTTCAGATTTTGTAGTGGCAAGCAAAAAAAACTGACAATTTAATACATAATAATTAATAATAATTATAATATTATGTTACTAAGGTCAATTCGGATGGATAATAATTGTGAACATTTTTGGTAACGTTAAATAATATACGTAGAATCCGGTAATACGATCTCGAAGTGAGAAAAGTGAAAACCAAAACCTGGCGTGCGCTCATCCAGACACATTTGTATCAATTCCAAATTATTCCTGTTATCAAGTTTCGTCATCGTATTTAGCGAAAATGTAAAAAAAATTAATGAAATTTAAAAAAAATTTAAAAAATTTCATTACTATAAATTAAATTCAAAATCCATGGTAATACCACGGCTTAGTCAGTGCTGGAGCTGCCCATACTCTACCCAAATTCTGCGAGTAAACAACAATTCACATCAATCAGCCGGCAAACATGCCACATTTGACGTATGGTCCCAACATCCCACATTTTACCGTCACAAATTCGGCCAATGTTTGCTATAGTCCGTCCAGAGGTAATTTACGAGCGGGCCACAATACTCGAGTGCGGTGCGTTGCGTTTTTGGACGTGCGGCAACACGTCGTACAACAATACAAGAGCTAAGTTCTTAGGCTGCGTCTCCACTGGAGCTGAGCTAAGCTGCGTTGCGAGGAATGTGTTTTTAAGAACCAATAGAAACGCTTCATTTGCCTGACCACGTTCAGCTTAACGATTCTATTGGTTCTTGTAAAACACATTCCTTTAACTCAGCTCCGGTGGAAACGCAGCCTTAACCTCCAACTTTATCCCTTGTCCGTCTTTACTGCGTTTTGCATAGCAGCCCCCCTGGACAAGTGGCAAACGACTAACGCTACGCTAACGCTACAAAATGTATGCGATTTGACATAAGTCATCGCTTCGCTAATCGCTAGCGAATACTTAAGACGCTATATTGATAATAACGTCCTTTTTGAAGTAATACTATAGGACCCTCAGAAATGTTAATCTGGTAATGATTAATGAATACATTTATTATCTTCATAGCCTTATCTAGGTTTGAGAAGAATCAGAAACACGATTAATGTATATTTTGCCTCGATACATTTCTCGATCGAAATGACTTCTTAAAAATACGAAATTTGAAGATTATTTTTAAACGAGAATAGATGTATTGTAGGAAATTAGTCTAATTAATAGACACCTTTGCAATCCAAAATCGTATAGAAGCATTTTGCTTAAATGATCCTAGTTATTGTTTAAATAAACAAAATTACGTTTTTTTGCATGTTTTCCGAGCGAGCCGATAGCTTCTGGCCGCAGCGTATTCACGACTTTATAGTCATACAAATTAAGTATAAAATTGCCTTTGCGGTAAAATTACTATCAATATAGCGCCTTAATGTCAAATCCCATACATTTTGTAGCGTTAGTCGTTTGCCACTTGTCTAGGGGGGCAGTACGGAAAGTTTTGACTAAACACTAAATAAAACTACTACTAAAATCTAGTAAATGGATAATACTCGTAAATATGCACCAATGCTGGCAGTCTAGTATAAAAATTAAGATGTAGGATTGCACGAAGTGTACCAAAATAAAGTGATAATACTTTAGAGTTTAGACTTTAGTGTGTACCTTGTGTATTGACTATACCTAATTATGTATGTATCGCTCACATAGAGTTCACTTTGTTAGACCCAGTATATATGTCTACAGCAGCTCGTAACGGAGTTGTGTTGCCGTCTATACGGGGTACAATTCAGGTGGTGTTTGTAAACTTGTCACAATTGCCCCCACCTCCTCCTAAACTGTTTATTGTTCCCTCGCCGCTGCGGCGCCGCACGTGATGACTCGCTTTTATACCGCTCACTAACTAGACCAATCAGGCGTTTTCACTCATTTCAGTTTTGACGGACAGTTATTTTTTTCTTACCCACGCTGATAGTTGTGTAGTATGTTAGCGATTTTCACCTTTAACTAATTGTTACCATAATTATAGACCCATAGTCTATCACTTGCGTTATCTTGTCAAGGCCTAAATTTTATTTCGAGCTTTAAAAATTACGTAAGCATGTGAGCTAGGGCGCCCTTGATTCTAACAATAAATGCAAAAAAACGAGACTATAACAGGCTATTTACTGTACATAGTTATGAACGTCACAACTGCATTAGTTAGTTTCCAGTTCAGCACGTGGCCAGTTAGTCGAGATGCGATAAGCGACTTGTACGGTGCACCAAATGCACTCTGTGAAATGCACTGGATCGATGGCCGACTTATCGGTGGAGTAAAGTTAGTAAATTTGCGATTGGAGATTATAATTATGTTGAACTAAAACTTTAGTGTAATCCTGAGAAATTCGTTATTGGGAGATTCATATCTACTTTTTTTTTGTTATACTTGCTACCTGATAAAAGCATTAAGAGCTTGACGAACTTTTAAAACTTTCTTATGTAGTTAACGTCGTAAGTTGTAACATAATAATATACCTATAGAAAATCTAAGAATTCTACAACATGACAAGGTGTTTTATATTTAGTACACTATTATGTAAATAACAACGTGGGAGTCTTAATTATCAGCCTAAAACTCGAAAAGCTGTAGCGAGTACGACGAAAGAATTAGGATAACCTTAAAAGTAGGACCGGTATTCACCCGCCGAACCCAAAGACAGCGCGGATTACGAGTTACGACACAGTATCGAGTACCTAACACACGAACTTTTAATTTTGAGCGCGATATTTAAGACGTGTCACTTAGAGGTCGCGCCGCATAGAACTTCGCCCAAGGCTCTCCGCCGCGAGTCGACGACCCGCCGTCACCTTGCTTCGCGGCAACTTACGCAATTCGTTAATCTTATCATCTGCATGCATACTCGCGCGACCTCGGTGGCCCCCGATTCCTCACTAAATTCCCCGCCCGCTCGCGTGTGCCGACCGCTCCGATCCGACGCACGACCGCCCCGATCTCGCCAGAAATCGAGAAAAAAATAGTTTACATACAAACAAAATAATTTCTACGATCCGAAGAAAGTAACGGAAAAATTGCAGTGTGAAAATAAAAGTGGTCTACGACGGAGTGCTACGCGGCGTAGCGGCCGGCCGGCGGAAAAGCGGCGGAGAGAGGAGTGCCGCGCGCCGGTGGGACGAACTTGCGCCCGCGCGCGACGCCGCGCCACCCGTATTTATTGGCAAGGCCACGCCAGCGGCGCGCCAGTGCGCAAGCGACACCGGCACGCTCTGTACGATCTTAGGGTTCTCCTGCGTCGCCGCGATTCACGTACCGCGCTACAATATTATGTCCAGTTGATTCTCTATTTATTTACGCACGTTCAAAAAATATTATGACCATGTTCGCGAACTCCGCGCTACTATGGGGGTTGTGGAAAATCATAGGGTTTTTTTCTGGGATCTCGCTCCTGTCGATCCTCGTGTTCCTCTGTGTGACGTTATCTGCGATGTGGTTGATAAATAAAGTGCACGAAGTCTACGACCTGCCGCCGGGCCCGTGGGGGCTGCCCGTGGTGGGCTACCTCCCCTTCCTGAGCGTGCGGCACATCACATTCCTGAAGCTGGCGCAGAAGTACGGGGCGATATTCTCCGTCCACCTCGGCAACCAGCTGACAATCGTGCTCAGCGACTACAAGCTGATCAGGGAAGCCTTCCGCCTGGAGGAGTTCACTGGCCGCCCCAGCACGCCTCTCATGCACATCCTGAACGGATTCGGTGAGTCCATTTCTATCATTCCTCATAGTTTTAGCATCCACATTTTATCATGGTATATATTGTTCGATTAGATATATTTTTATGTAATCTTATCGGGTATAATAGTAATTTTATAACGATAAATTTAGCTATCATTTTATCTGCAGTAATTTTTTATTGTTATAAAAACTAACACCGGTGTATTCTGTGACGCCGGTTACGATAGACGATATCAAAGAATTTTAGTATTTTACGAGGTGCACTTAGAGTACAAAATTGAGGAGCTCGAGTATCGTAGTCATAGAAAAAACACACACGGGAGCGGCCTCGGCCCTCCCGCCGCCGCAGGCACCGCCCACATGCACTCATTATCACCTCCCTCTGTGCAGGCATCATCAACAGCGAGGGTCGCCTGTGGAAAAATCAGCGACGATTCCTTCACGAGAAGTTGAGAGGATTCGGCATGTCCATCATGGGCGACGCCAGAAAGACGATGGTCGGCAGAATAAAGGTGGGATATCTCGATTATTAGCACTATTTTGCAGAATATCATAATAGGAGTAAGTACTCATTGTAAATTTTGTTAACAGAACGAAGTGCACGATTTGGTCGGAAACATCCGAAGATCGGAGGGTGCGCCTATCGATGTCAACCCCCTCCTGGCTCTGGGTGTTTCTAACGTCATATGCGGCATCACCATGTCGGTGCGGTTCACCGTCGGCGACGACAGGTTCAAGAGACTCAACTTCCTGATCGAGGAGGGCATGAGGCTGTTCGGAGAAATCCACTACGGAGAATACATTCCACAATATAATGTAAGTAGAAAATATACAAAAAAGAACACAAATTAAAACATTTCGTAATAGAAGCAAGTTATCTAATCGAAGGTTTATTTTTAGTATCTTCCCGGCAAAGCGGAGATCCAAGCGAGGCTGGCGACGAACCGCAAGGAAATGTTCGACTTTCATCAAATTGTGATTGATGATCACCGTAAATCTCTCGACATGGATAATCCGAGGGATCTCGTCGACGTTTACCTGATTGAAATTGAAAAAGCTAAGCTAGAGGGCAGGGAAAAGGAATTGTTTGAAGGCAGAGATCACGGTAAGGATTTAATTTAAAAGTGAAATGTATGTTTTCATTCAATAACAATTTTCCAAAAAATATATTTACTTAAAAATCATGCTGACATAAAATAATGTTGTTTTAGATCTACAAATCAAACAAATTCTGGGTGATCTATTTTCTGCCGGTATGGAGACTATCAAATCTTCTCTGATGTGGATGCTCGTGTTCATGCTGAGAAATCCGGATATCAAGAAACGGGTTCAGGAGGAGCTCGACGCCGTCATCGGCCACGATCGTCTTCCTAGTCTCGAGGATATGCCCAACCTTCCCTACACGGAGGTCACAATTCTGGAATCGCTGCGCATGTCGAGCATCGTTCCCCTCGGCACCACACACACCCCCACCAAGTAAGTATTGTTACCTACGATTAAAAATAGGTTCTGTTTTCCCCGCGAACGGCTCACTAAAAGTAGACTCCTTTTCGCAGAGACGTCTACTTCAACGGGCACAAAATCCCGGCGGGCTCGCAGGTGGTGCCGCTCATCAACTGCGTCCACATGGACCCCGAGCTCTGGGACGAGCCCAAGAAGTTCAACCCCAGCAGGTTCTTCGACGAGACTGGCAAGATCCACCGGCCCCAGTACTTCATGCCCTTCGGGGTGGGGCGACGCATGTGCCTCGGGGACGTGCTGGCGCGCATGGAGATGTTCATGTTCTTCAGCTCGATAATGCACCAGTTCGACATTCAGCCCGAGGAGGGCGCGGCGCTGCCGTCCCTAGAGGGCATCGTGGGAGCGACCATCGCGCCGCAGGCTTTCCGCGTGAAGTTCGTGCCGCGCTGCCCGCCGATGCAGTCGCCGTCGGCGGTCGTCGAGCACTCGCACTTGCGCTACGTCGGCGCGCACTAGTCGCGCCACACCGGCGCGCGCCCCTAATGTATCCCACCAGTATTCCACGATCACTCGTTTTAGAGCGATGATGACATTTTACGTTTAAGTTATTTATAAGTGACCGTATCGCGTCGCGATGGTCGAGGCTGTGCATAAAGTGTTCAATAGTATACCGCGTAATTTTAAGTGTAATCCCGATCGCTGAGATTAATATTTTTATAGTTATTTTGACTTCAGTATTATGTTTAAGATTCCGAGGGCGGACGGTAATCACACGTACGATGCTAACTAATCCTGGATTAATTTGTATTGTAAGGTCTAGTTGTCAATACCAAAATGTTATTTTATTGTAGATAATTATTTATTGTAGGATTCAGAGTGGAGCGTGTGTTGAGTGTGATCTCATGAGTGTCGGTGCGGGGTGGGCTCGCGGAAGCCGGGCGATGTTTTGACGCTTTGAATTTTGTCTGTCTTAACTTTACTTGTCGCCCGACTTCGGTGAGCGTTTCTCAATCCAGAGTAATATTAAGTTTGTTCGTGTTCATTTCAAACATTTCTAGTTATTTTTACCCATGAGTAAGTGTAGTAAGTAACATTCCACTGTAGTTCGGAAACCAGCAGCTAGTCTAAGGTAAATTTAACGCTGAGTGCGGTTCGGTCGGTTCTGTGACTTGAGTAGAGCAGTGTAAAGCATTTTAGTTACGTTAACTAGACGCACTTGAGTGCCGGCAGGTGAATTACCAATGTTTACCCTGTCTTTTAAGTGCACTGCGTTGTTGTAGAATAAGAATAATTAAATTAAATAAAAGATAAAACCTTTATATTTTAAAAATGATTTTATTTTACCTCATTTCCCAAAAAAATTGCTAATAAAAGTTAAAGATAATAATGATTTTTTGCACACCATTTTTATGACTTACTTTATTTCTGCACATAATAATAATATCAGCTCTCTTTTGACACTTTAAAATCGGAGGGTATTTACTTTTGACACTTTAAAATCGGAGGGTATTTAAAATCTTAATTATTTCTTTTTTTCTCAAATTCCACTTTAAGTATAAATTTTTATACGTATCTAATTTCAAGCACCTACGTATGATAATAAATTTAATTTAAATAATACAAAAGTTATATTAATAAATGACAAGACAGCACTGAGCGGGCTGATGATGATGATAGCTAAGAATACGCTCCATAATAATATAATGTTTAAAAAAAAGATCAAAATTGGTCCACCCGTTTGGATGCTACGATGCCACACACATACAGTCACGTCAAACTGATAAGTGATACAAACACCCCTCTTTTCTGGGGTTTAAAAATAGTTATGATGTTGAATGTGCTGTCACTTCTTGGTGGAAATTCATGTTCAATTAAATAATAATTATACACTTTCCTTGCACTTATTCCACTTTATGTTACTAGATTTATTACAGAATTAAATTAAACACGGCCGGTTCCAAAAAAATCTAATCAACACCTGATGATGATTCTTTCGAAACCGGTCGTGTATATTATAATTTTGTAATAAATCTATTAATATAAAGTGGAATAAGTGCAAGGAAAGTGTATAATTATTTATTTAATTAAAAAATATAGGTCTACCAGAAGTTGGTGGCAAAAAGTGAGAAATTAAATTATTGACTCTAGCAATACCGGGGTAGTTGGAATAAAACATTTTGATCCTTTTTTTTTAATAGCGGCTAATTCTGTGTGATGAACATGCAAATATATTCAGAATCTGATGACAATTTTTGACAGCAGATTTTCAAAAAATATTATTTTTTGAAAATCTGCTGTCAAAAATAATTGTCATCAGATTCTGGTAGACCTATAGTTTTTAACATATTATTTTTATCTTTTCCAGTGTTGTGCTAATAACAGACATTATATTTAATGCAACCCCATTATACTATAATATTATGTGTAATTATAGGTCGTCATGAAATCATAAAATAAACACGCAAAATCACAATTATACAAACATTTCCAGAAACCATTAAGTACCGTACTAGGAGTGGCCAAAAAGTTTCTGCCGCACAAAAAAATTCTTTTTAGTTGCTTCATGAAAGCGTGTAACTTATAACGCCGCAGACAAAACCTAGTTATTGAAGTACCTATCAGAAACACAATATTTTTCGGGAATAAAAAGAAGCCTACCTAAACTACCACCGTAAGCGTAAAGTAGTAAGTAGTAACAATCACACATAGCCTTAAGGACGCTATTACAAATATCAGCGATTTTCCGGTACCATTTTAAAGAATTAGGAGTCAAACTGCGAGGATATTTTGGTTTCAAATGAAAGTTAATATTTTCATCTCTACGACTGCACCATAAAAATTCTATAGCCGCATACAAAATTTTCACATAAAATACGTTTTAACCATCACAATAATCGCAAAATATGAAAAAAATGGGGTCTGATATTTAGGTACTAAATATCTAAAATATACTGAACTGAGGAAAATAAATATACAAAAAAATTGTTGCTTATTTAGTCCTATATAAAGTCCGCTAAAAATTTTATATAAAAATAAACAACTTTTCCAGTTATCAGAAAAATAAGAAAATTTCGCCACTGTACAAGGCGCGCTAATATGAATCTTATTTTAATGTTATTAACGTCGATATTCATACTGACAGACATCCGACCTGCTAATTCTCCGGTTGGAGCATCCTTAATATTCTCCTTTATAATAATATTGATTTTTAAAAGTGATTCCTAATAATGAGCCTTCAGTGGCGTAAACACAGAAATAAATCAAGATAGAACGGCTAAGCAGGTCGAGTACGCGTGTTACAATTTTGCACAAGTGTGCAAGATTCGTTGAACGTTCATTCGACGTCTCGACTTGATTGCACCGGAGCGGTTGTGCAAAAACGCCTCATTGTGCAGTGTCTAATTGTAAAAACAGAAGTACGAAAGTAAATCGGTCAAAAGGAGGTATTTCTTTCCACGGATAAGCCATTTGTTCTAACTAAAAGCAAAGCAAAAATTGACACGAGCGATTCCTTAGCAACGCACGCGCATCGCCGTTCTATCTTGATTTATTTCTGCGGGCATAAGTCATTAAAATTTCTTGGAGACGATAAAAATAGCTGTGGCTATGCCTAAATAAGATTTTTTTGAATGTAGCTGGAACGATGTACACATAACACATTGCTAGAAGGCTTTAACATCTGTGGCTTTAACTCTACCAATCATTATTCTAGTTTTGACGCCATATTGCACGTAAAAAATTTAGCATATTTTTATGACAATAAACTTATAGTAAGAACTAGACTCCTTTCTATTAAATTTGTGATTTGAAGATTTTCTATAAAATATATTTTTTAAGATAACTAATGTAATTACAAAATGTAGAGTATTGTAGAGTATATAAATGACACAAACAATATTCAAAAAGTTTATTATGTTTGTACTCATTTAAAATGTTAGTTTTAATTCTATATAATATTTAAAACTATTTTCTTTAATACTAACTACAAAATAGGAACTATAATATTTTATTAACTACACCGCTTCACAACGAAATAGAACTTTCGGTGGTGTTAGAGTCAATCCTATTTCTCCCTCCATTTCCCCCTCGGTAGGAGGATCGCTGGCCAGGCTGAGACGGACTGAGCGAAAGAGATAGACGATGAAACAGGTAGATATCATGCGGGATAGCTCGTCGCCGGGACACATGCGTTTGCCTGAAATTAAGTTATCAATATTAAGAAATTACTCTTAATAGTAATAAATTATAAGCACATTTTTATCAATATTAAAAGGTATTTTAATATCAACGCTATCTAAATTTAGATTGCGTCGCCAGGGGTCGGCATCAGCGCGACTTCTATAGTCTATACTAGAGTCTCTGGCGGTCGCGCTTCTCTTTGCCGCATTACCGGCTACCTAATGTAAAGGCACCCTTAAGTTTTCGAATTATTGTAAACAATTTAGAACGCAGTATCTGTTAAGGCCGTCACAGACCTAGCTATAATATATATTAATATATTTATAGCTAGGCATATTAATATATATTTTCTATACAATTTTCGCGTGACCACACACTCAGCTATAATATATATTTCTGGTCTCAGTGTGTTTAGTACGGTATATTAATATATATTATAGCTAAGTCTGTGACGGCCTTCAATGTCTGAATTTCGTCTAAGTTGGGAGTTTCAGATATTATGATACTCTTTACACAGTTAGCAAGAGCGTTAAACAAGTTACAATTGAAAATTAAAACCCATTCTTAATTAGCATTACGTTATGTAAAATGTAAATTGTACATGACATTATATTATTATGTAACATTAATCAGCGTCAGGGCCAATGGTGTTTCAGCAGTGAGCCGTGAAAAGTCGTTCCATCGTGCCATTGCATTGGTCAATTTTGACATTTTGCTCATGATGTTATGCAGCATTATTATGCCAATATGTTGTAGGTAATACTTAATACTTTCATGTCATTAGACACAAATCACAATACTCTTACCAGTTTGGAACGGTATGAACTCCTGGGGTTTCAGCAAGCTTCCAGTTTCGTCTATGAACCTACTCGGCTTGAACTCTTCAGGGTTCTCCCAGACTGTCGGATCCATGTGGATAGCCCACTGCAGTGGCATTACCATTGTACCTTTTGGTATTTTGTAGTCACCAATATAGGTATCCTAAATATTCAATAAAATATGTTGGATTTAAATATTTTTGAAATTGATCATCTTAAGGCTGCGTTTCCACCACAGATGTGCTCACAACTGCGAGGAATGTGTTTTTAAGATCCAATGGAATCGCTGCGCTGAGTGAGTTCACGGCAAGCTCACATCAATGAAGCGATTCTATTGGTTCTCAAAAACACATTCCTCGCAAGTCGCAACACATCTCTGGTAGAAACACAGCCTTAGGGCCGGGACACAAAAACACGATACGACGTCGTGTCGTATCGATGCATCGTCTTTGAATTTCTACGTGAGTTTCTATGACGCCACGTCGCGCCGTATATCGTGGCACGTCACGGTGTCGCGTCGTAGTTTTTTACGATGCTCGTCGTGGATTCCCACGACACGACGTCGCATCGTGAAACGACGCCGCGTCGTGGTACGACACGACGTCGTATCGTGTTTTTGTGTCCCGGCCCTTAATCGCTTGTTTGTTCATCTCGTGTAAGTGACTAGTACCAGTGCGCGCGACGTTTTTTGATTGATATTGTGTTTGTATTTTAATTAAAGTATAACTAGTGTTTATTATGGTACCTCCGTAGCACCATGTGGTATTCCAACAGGAACGATGCTTCTGATTCTCTGCACCTCACTTATAGCGGCCATTAAATATGGCAACTTCGCTATGTCTATTTCTGCTTGTTCCGGATACACTTCGAGAATTTCTTTTCGGACTAGCTCCTGCAAAAATTAAATAAATACATCAAACATATAGAGTTCAAATCAATATCAGGTCTGTTGTTTATTTTCAGATCTCTTTAGTGGTACGAGGAGTGAACATTCTTTGCCTGTTTGTCCTGTAAGTTACGCTGAGCTGTCTCAAAGTTAAGCGCTGCCTAAAACAGATAGCCACTATGAGTAGTGGTCAAGTAAAAAGTTTACCTGCTCCTTTGGATGCATAGCCATGTATAATAGGAACCAGTTCAGTGTTGATGCAGTGGTATCCAGACCAGCGCCGAACATATCACACAATAGATGCAGCAACTGTTCATCCGTAGCATACATAGCTGAATCCTCTTCGTTCTCAAACCTCTTATTCTGCTCCAACAGGTAATTGTCTAGAATACACTCCTCTCCAGAACTTATTAGGATATCTGGATCAAAGTAATTCTCCTCGTAGCTATCCATGTTTTTGCTATACTGGATGTATTTTATGAATCCTTTGGGATGTTCCTTGAATATGTTCTCATGAATCGGGTATTTCGCCTTCTCTGGTGCTGTAAGACCCAATTCCTTTCTTCGCTTCGCTATGATGCTCGCGTACAGTCTGTGGGTTTGAGCTTGGCCTTTTGATAGTACTTCTATGGATTTTTGTGTGGACGGTGAAATGAATCTACAAGGCAAAATTGAATAAAAAAATAGTTCCATAAAATTATTAGGTATTTCTAATGTTTCTAAGATTGTCCTACTTTTGGCAACAACAGCGCATTAAATTAGCAGCAGTCTGAATGCAGACTGTCCCGCTATTTTCTGGATCTCAGTCTGTCAGAAACTTGATAGGCCTAAAATTAACGTACTTTTTGGGTTTGTATTACAAATGTCTAATATCTGAATTTGTAGAGCTATAGATTGTTATCAAAAACTTTCATCGGCACTATAAGTCACGTGAAAGACCGTGTGTCTTTCACTAAAGATAATTAAACTTTAGTAAAGATTTTAAAATTTCAGCAGTGAGATTTTAATACCTATTTACCTGACAAAAGGCAGAAAATTAACAGCACCAGCGACTCCCATTTCGTGACAGCCTTCCTCCTGGATCTCCCGCAGCCAGTGCCACACCTTGTCGTGTGGAGGGAACTTGCAGCCAAATATGAGATCATTCACCACGTTACCCAGGGAATGAGTGATAAGGGTGGACAGGTCAACGGGCGAGCCTAAGTTTTCTTTGACAACCTGAAATATCAGCTTGGTTATTCAGAGATAAAGATATTCGTTTGTAAAACGTAAAAGTTGCTACTGTTGCCTTTTAATATAAGTAAATATAATAAAGGCTGACAATAATTCGCCATGGCACGGCACAACGCGACTTTTTTAACACAGTAAAGTAGAAAGAATATGGTAAGATATCGTATACAAACACTTTTGTAAACAGTTTAAATTGACGATCCTCATACTATAAGCCACGATCAGGAGTACGCATACATTAGCGTAATTTTAGAAAATTC
The DNA here is from genome assembly GCA_905404155.3 of Plebejus argus. Lineage (NCBI taxonomy): Eukaryota > Metazoa > Arthropoda > Insecta > Lepidoptera > Lycaenidae > Plebejus > Plebejus argus. The sequence continues at coordinate 10,091,897 of FR989938.1, read as the reverse complement.
AGATAACTCTAAGCAGCGAAACAACGTAAAGCTCGACAAGGCTTTAAATGAACGTGGCGAGAAAAGGAACTAACGCTGCTATCATACAAAAACGTCATTTTTGACAGTTCTCCTTTACCAGCAACGCCCATTGACAGATTCATTTAAGCCTTGGAGCACTATTAATATCACGCACGTAAAACTCGGAGCTACTATGATTCCAATACACAGCTGAGTTACTCTTCTGTATGATATTTATTTTGTGTTATTACTTACTGAAACAACTTCAATAACCCCCTCAGCAATTCGCTTCTGTAGTTTCTCCCGAGACGAACTGATCTTACTCATGCCGAAAGTTTTCAGGTAGCCGGTTATTAGTTTTCTTTGATCCTTCCACCGCGCACCCTCGGAACAAATGATGCCTGAATAATGCAATAAATATTAAATTCTAAGGGTCTGTTTCACCACTTCCAAATAAGTGCCGGATAGGCTATCCACCACTTAACTTGACAGATAGAGTATGGAGAATCTGTCAAAAAAGTGTTGTGGATAGCCTATCCGGCGCTTTATCAGGAAGTGGTGAAACAGGCTCTAAATATAATATTATTATCGTAAGTATCGTACCAGGGTATTAGGCAACTTGTTTTCGATAATTTTGACGAAGTTGTATAAAAAAATGTATGAGCAATTGAGCAACAATTGCATAACGCATCACTGAAACATGGCAATCAGTGTATTTAAGGCTCTTCTTTTTTCCTTCAAACGCGAAAATGTTGATAGTTTATATAATATTTTGTTTTGTATTTACTTTAATTTACTTTAATGTAAGCGTATAAACTGTTTTGGATAAATATTGGGATTAACACCGTTAACAAATTGTAGAGATTATCGTGAAATACAATCGAGAGAATGAATTAATTTATAATCCTTCAAAGCCGCCGCAAACTTCTGAATACAAACTACAAAGGGGGTTACGCTAGGAACAATTAATTCCAAGCAATTTGAACATAATCCGCCTTGAAATACTCCGTCTTGGAGTTCGTGATAACAGGTTTACTGGAATTGACTGTATTAAACAATGTTTACGTTAGTGATCATCATCATTCATCACCGTCCGATTCATGGTGATGTTCGCAAAATTGGTGAATGTAAAAAAACGACACAGCTTGGCGTCAGTTAAAATCAGCAGCCTTACCCCCGAAAATACGATTTTCATTGACGAGTCTGATTAGTTTCATATTGAGCCGCAGCACGATCGTGCGCCAGTAAGTTGTCATGAGTGGGAAAAGCCGTTGAGATCGAACTAGTTCCGAATTGAGCCGCAGCACGATCGTACGCTAGTATATTATATTATGTCGGAAGTAGCAAAATCTTTGAGATCGTGCTGATTCGGTTTTCTATTCGATTCTGATTATGTTGGGAGTAAGTGCCATGCCACACGATGCGGTGCGGTGCCGCACCGGAGGCCATCTCGACGGGCTACCTGCCACACGGTGACTGGTGAGTGCAGCACCGTAACGTTTTGCAGTACTGTAGCAGCGACGGACTCGAGCTCCCCGCCTCCGCACCGGACGGCACACGGCACCGTCCGGTGCGCTCCGGCGTTGCACCGCACGCGCACCGGAATCGAGACGAAGTGGGGAGGGGTGTATGTATTGGTGGAGCTCGAGTCCGTCGCTGCTACAGTACTGCAAAACGTTGCTGCGCCGCACCGCCGCCGCATCGTGTGGCATGGCTGTAAGGCAGCAGTTTACAACAAAACGAGACAAATCGAAGTGCGATTCGTCATACAAAAAATGTCAAATAGCAATGCAAATGCATCGCCGCGTCGCGTTGCGTCTCGTCTCGTTTTGGTTCCTTTATTTCCTTAAATTTTCCCTTAAAGTTGGGATTTGGGAGAGATAGACTATGGTCTACTAAGTGCTGCTTATAGATTCGTGAAATAAAGTTTAAAAACTATAAAATTAAATAAATAAAAAAAACTTACCGAAACCCTTCATAAGTCCATGCGTAAGATACAACGGTGCGCGTCCGGAAAATACGTCCTTTGCGAACGCCTCCCTTATGAGCTTGTGATCAGATAGCACCACGGTATAAATACTGCCCATAGACAGTCCGTAAATAGAGCCGTAGACTTTGGATAGATTAGTTAAAGTGAAATGCGGCTTATGTCTATCTATGAACGGCAAATATCCAAGAATAGGTAGCCCCCACGGCCCCGGCGGTAAAGACTTCCATTCATTCATCTTTTTGCAAATCCAAAACCCCAGCACAAAGGTCATAAGGAATAGAAACAAGAGATCCATGTTGTCTGAAACAAAAAACAAGAGACAACTGCAGAAAATCAACGATTCGTTGTCCCCTGATTTCTTCTCCAAAACTTAACCGATTGCTTTTTAGGGTTCCGTAGCCAAAATGGCAAAAAAGGAACCCTTATAGATTCGTCATGTCTGTCTGTCTGTCTGTCCGTCCGTCCGTATGTCACAACTCACAGCCACTTTTCTCCGAAACTATTAGAGCTATACTATTGAAACTTGGTAAGTAGATGTAGTCTGTGAACCGCATTAAGATTTTGATGCAAAAATGGAGAAATTATTAAAAATTTTAGGGGTCCCCATAGGTACAACTGAAACAAAAAAATTTTTTTTTCATCTAACCTATGCGTGTGGGGTATCTATGGATAGGTCTCCAAAAATCATATTGAGGTATTTCATATCATTTTTTTCTAACCTGAATGGTTTGCAAGAGAGACTCTTCCAAAGTGGTAAAATGTGTGTCCCTAATTTCTAAAGTAGGGGCATGCTAATTCTAAAAAAAAATATGATGTAGATTACTATAAAAACTACCAACAAAAATTGTTTGAACGAGATCTAGCCAGTAATTTTTTTTATACGTCATAAAAATGGTAAACCTTAATCAAAATTTCATCAAATCGACTGAAATATAAAAATAAATCAAAAACCTTTTAATTTCATAAAAAAAACCTTATAATTGCTGCTGCGGAACCCTTCATGGGCGAGTGCAACTCGCACTTGGCCGCTTTTTTTGGGTTTTCGAACGTTCATATCTTTTATAATAATTAAATTATGAAAAAAAAAGGAAACATTGAACACAGGGACATGCTAATAGTGGCCATAGATATTCAGGAAAAAATTATAACTCTACCGGCATTATCCAGGGAGGAAACAGAGGACAACGTTTGTATGGAAAAACGGCTCTAGTGTATCCTCTTAATGTCTGAGCAATTTAAACATCATTTGGACAATAATGGGTTAGAAATGACAAAGCATACCATTATTATACAATATGTATATTGTATAATAATATGCCCCTTTACACGTTCGTAATAATCTTTTGTTTAAATCATCTAAGGGCAAAGTGAAAAAAAAGGTCGAATTACGTCACGTATTGAGTTACGATGCCAGAATCCAGATTGAAGTGACTTGCAATTCGCGAAAAACTTATTTTCTATCGGAGTATAAAATATACGTATTTTAATGCTTGTTTTACCTACAGTCATACAGGAGAAACTTGTACGCATAATAGCGCTACCAATGCCCAGTTTATTTTTTTGACCGGAGTTTATCTTTTCACTATCGCATTTGATTGGCTGGCGTCAAAAAATTAACCAATCAACAACGCTAGTGAAAGGATAAACTCCAGTCAAAAAACCTCAGAAACCGGGCACAAGAGCGCTACTTTATTAGCGCCTGCGGCCTGAGCAAGATTTGAGTATTTTTTATGTATTAGAGTTTATTTAAAGATCGATGAATGCTATTTCTTGGCGACGAATGACGGATACTATGAAGCTAGCAAAGTGTACTTTACTACTATTTGGCAAATGGTCATTATTACTTCATTTTTAATGACACGATAGTAATTTAGATCTTATAATTATCCATAATAATTCAACAATCAGACCTTATAAGAATAATTAAGGAATCAAACGACTACGAAATAGCAATTCTAACAATATTACAATTTAATTGGTGTAATCATCTCATTCAACTGATGAGTTTTATTGTATTTAAAATAGATAGATAAAATAAATTTGAAATAACTACACAAAAACCAGCCAAGTGCGAGTTGGACTCGCGCTCGAAGGGTTCCGTACCGGTATAGAGCGAAAGTAGACAAAAAATTGTGTTTTTTGTATGGGAGCCCCCCTTAAATATTTACTTTATTTTAATTTTATTATTAATTATTAAAGTACAAATACAATTAAGGATTTTGTGAAAATTTCAAGTGCGTAGCTATTACCATTATTGATTACGAGCAAAAAAGGCCAAAAAAATCACGTTTCTTGTATGGGAGCCCCCCTTAAAAATAAACTTTATTTTATTTTTAGTATTTGTTGTTATAGCGGCAACAGATATACACAATCTGTGAAAATTTCAGAAGTCTAGCTATAGCGGTTCTTGAGATACAGCCTGGAGACATACAGACAGACGGACAGACGGACAGACGGACAGACATCGAAGTCTTAGTAATAGGGTCCCGTTTTTACCCTTTGGGTACGGAACCCTGAAAAGTTGACGTTTTTGTTTGAGTTGCCATCTTTATTTACCTCTATAATTTTAAAATTACCTTATCGCTAAGACAAAACATGTTTAAGATCTAGAATATGAATATTCTAGATAGAATCATTATTAATCAACATACAACAAAACCTACTCGTTATTTAAATGTCAATGTTCATTTTATAAAGGAGAATGTTTTTTTAATGTATGGCGTCTGGTCCAAATTTCCACCATGAACGAGACCTATATAGTAAAATTGTCTACTAAATACTGAATCATTATAACCAGACCGCAGTCAAAAATACCCTGTCAGTGAAAAGTTATGGCTGAATGAAAAGTCATGTTTTTACCATTTTGTATGAAAAATATTGTAGATATAATACAAATGTATTGAGTTTGGTGCAAATGTCCACATCCAATAACACTTACGTAATGGTCTGCTAAATACGGAATCATTATAACTGGACTGCAACCAAAAAATATTCTGTAAGTAAAAAATTATGTCGGAATAAAAAAGTTTTCTGCTATTTTCTTCCATAAAATAGTGTTAATAGGATCCATTGCACTTTTTTACTACTCAATCTATGTGATGTCATGCCGCTTGGCATTTCCTATTAGGTTTTCACTAAAATAGATGAATATCTATATCAATATTATTTTTAACTCCAAAAATTTTTTTTCATATGGTCATAACTTCTTACTGACAGTTTATTTTTAATTTGTCTCATAATGAAAGTTACTCTATATTTAATGGACAATAAGTCAATGTGGGTCTATCGTTAGTGGTGGAAATTTGGACCACTTAAATCATTCTCCTTTATTTCTAAAACAGGAAAAATACAATTAAATATAGAATATTATAGATTAGTAATAGGAGATCGTGATTTTAGCTGCAGCTGCAGAAAGCTACGTAAGACTTAGGTTACACTCAAGGCGCATTTACGCACAGCGCGTTTCCACCTTATAAATTCAGTATGTTCAAGGAGGAAGAAAGATAATTAAGAAAAAATATCTATAATATTACAACATCTATAATAATTATAGATCTTAAAATCGAGAATAGTAATATAAAAACTCGTTTATCATCTTGATCCATAAAATGATGAACCTGCAATTACTCTGTTGGGCAGCGGTAACGTGCGTTGTGACATCACACGCACCGCATGCCTGCTTAGGTAGAGATCCGTAACGGTTGTAGTGTGCACATGGGTTCATATTTGACGTTGTCAATCAAACCGAGCAAAAAATAATCGGCCAAGTGCGAGTCGGACTCGCGCACGAAGGGTTCCGTACCGGTATAGAGCGAAAGTAGACAAAAAATTGTTTTTTTTGTATGGGAGCCCCCCTTAAATATTTACTTTATTTTAATTTTATTATCTATACATATTATAATAAAACTGTAGAAATGTGAATTCTGTACATTAAAGATATTCAAAAAATAATAAGCGGGGGGTGTCACTAGATCGCTATAGAAGCCAAAAATGTGGTTAGTTTTTTGTCTGTCTGTCTGTCTGTCTGTATGTTTGTTCCACTATCACACGAAAACTACTGATCCGATTTGAATGCGGTTTTCGCAGATATATTTGTCTTCTTCCAACTTAACATCTGGTGTATAAAAAATTTTCCCCCCACCCCTCTAAGGGGACCAAAGGGGGGTCAGATTTTGTATCAAACTTTTTTCTTTAACACGAAAACTACTGATCCGATTTGCATACGGTTTTCGCAGATATATTTGTCTTCTTCCAACTTAATATCTGGTTTATAAACTTTTCCCCCCACCTCTCTAAGGAGATCAAAAAGGGGGTCAGATTTTGTATAAAATTTTTTCTTTAATGGACTTAATTCATATTATTAACTGTATTTTCTAACTTAACATCAGGTGTACACAATTTTTCCCCCCACCCCTCTTAGAGGACAAAAGAGGGGGTATTTTGTATCAACTGATGAAGTAGAAATACTTTAAATGGCAAAACAACGTATGCCGGGTCAACTAGTTAATTATTAAAGTACAAATACAATTAAGGATTTTGTGAAAATTTCAAGTGCGTAGTGGTTACCATTATTGATTACGAGCAAAAAAGGCCAAAAAAATCACGTTTCTTGTATGGGACCCCCCTTTAAAAATAAACTTTATTTTATTTTTAGTATTTGTTGTTATAGCGGCAACAGATATACACAATCTGTGAAAATTTCAGAAATCTAGCTATAGTGGTTCTTGAGATACAGCCTGGAGACATACAGACAGACGGACAGACATCGAAGTCTTAGTAATAGGGTCCCGTTTTTACCCTTTGGGTACGGAACCCTAAAAACCACGTTAAACCGAGCAAATTACAGCGCGCCTAAGAGCCAGTCCATAGCGCGTTGCGTTGCGTTACGTCGTGGCAAACTCGCAACGCAATTAATATTTTGACGCATAGCCGGCCACACGGGCGCTGCGCCATCGCAGCGTTATTACCACGCAGTCTTTAAGGCTCCATTCCACCGCTACGCGCACGCGTGTACGTGCACGCTTTATTTCTTTGACTTGAGTCAATTCGTGCGTAGCGTGTCCGTGGGTTGCAGTGGACACAATGACACAGTCACATAATATATTTTCTTACAAAGCGAAGCTTGACGCACGTGCTAGTCTCTCCGTGCGCCGCGGTGGAATGGAGCCCTAACGTCAACATTCCTCACTCACCACCCCTCCCGCTTCATCTCGGGGGCTGCTGCCCGTCATGTGTGCGTTGCGACGACGCAGCGCGCCGCGCAACACCTTGGTTATTTGTATGTAAAACAACGCAACGGCAGCGCTGCGTCGACGCAACGCTGACGCAACGCGCCGTGTGGACTGGCCTAACGTGAAGGTCAGTGTCAAATTACACTTCCGATACTATGCACTTATGCACACAAAATAATATATTCACACAAAATATTAGATTTAACAAGTTCGTCTCAGTTTTATTACTTCATAAGTGTTTAGTAAAGCAAAGCATAACAATATCTATAGATAAAAACGTACCAGGTGTAGCGACCTACAGATAAAGATAATAAAATAAAGTGCAGCGACGATATAAAGTGTACTCACGCGCACTGTCGCCAGAAGACTGACTTGAATAATATGATAAAAGTGGACGAAATTTGGTAGTCAAGCACTGATCCTTAAAATAATGAATTTTAAATCGCATGCTTACAGATAGAATCTTTGAGATGGTAAAATATGGAATAATGTTTTAAAAGTGTTTTACGTTTGACATTTTAACTGTTAACAGTTTCCATTGCACATTTAGTGAATGTGTCGAGACTTAACTGCGGTTTAAAAAGAGCGATGGAAACAGTATAAATGTCAAATCATATAAAGTAAGAACTTACCTGAATAGTTATCGTGCGGTCATAGGAAACTTCTGGAATATTTACCGTTGGGTTCAGTCTTTTATGCATTCGAATTTTAAATCGGGGTGAAGTCTTAAACTATGTGGTTATTAATAAGCAATATAGTCGACATGCTTTTATCGATTCTTCTTTTAGATTATTTTTCAATAAATCTATTTCTTTTCTAAATCTTCTATACATAATCTATACATCTATACATAATCTAGATACATTAATTAATAATATAATAAAACTGTAAAAATGAAAATTCTGTACAATGTATATTGAAGATACCTATTCAAAAAATAATAAGCGGGGGGTGTCACTACATCGCTATAGAAGCCAAAAATGTGGTTAGTTTTTTGTCTGTCTGTCTGTCTGTATGTTTGTTCCAGCATCACACGAAAACTACTGATCCGATTTGAATGCGGTTTTCACAGATATATTTGTCTTCTTCCAGCTTAACATCTGGTGTATGAAATCCCCTCCCCTCTAAGGGGACAAGAGGGGGTCAGATTTCGTATCAAACTTTTTTCTTTAACACGAAAACTACTGATCTGATTTGCATACTATTTTGACAGATATGTTTGTCTTCTCCCAACTCAACATCTGGTGTATAAACTTCTTCCCCCCACCCCTCTAAGGGGACAAGAGAGGGGGTAAGATTTTGTATCAACTGATGAAGTAGAAATACTTTATATTTCTACTATTCATTCTATAAAAACAACGTTTGCCGGGACAGCTAGTAGGTAATAAATGTGAAATAGGTAGGTAAGGTAATAAGTGTAAAAAAGTGGGTTTAATGTGAAAAAATGGTATTTGGTAAATATAATAAGCGCTAAAATTTTTAATTTTCGCAGATATGTATTACTTCTGACTACTCTTCTCTCGTTACAACGGTCTACCTAACGAGGCACAGAATTTAATACTTCCATTTGACATTCTGTGTAAAGTTTATTGCCTAGATTAGGTAAGGTTAGGTTATGTTACACTTTATATCCTGGCTTCGCTAGTCGCTACGCTTCGGCTTGGCCAATGGTCTGTCTTATTATATCGTGACTGTTTGCGCTTTATATCCTGCCTTTTCAATTGGGCGCCACAATTGCTGCAGGCGTAGCATGCAGGTCACCATAGAAACGGTTTCTTTCTAAGAAATAATAGACAAAGTGAGAGTTAGACAAAGGGAATCCGCCACTTTGTCGATAAAGTCTATCAATATGTCGATTATTTCCCGTGTCTACTGTTGTTATGGTAGCCCTACAGGTAAAATAAGCTAACAAAGAACCATACCGCTGAATCACAAGTGAAGGGGTGTTCATCCCGGTCAAAACTAGTTCTATAGCGGAAGGTAAATACGTAATAAAAAGGTAGGTTTATTAGTAATGCACAGAGAGACGGAGTGCGAGGCCGCCGTGTGAAGGCCGGTCAGCGGCCGCAAGTTATCGAACCGATCATAACTATTAGCTAGCGAACTAGACTCGCATAGATACAATAGATCGTATTGGAAGTAGATACAACGTATACTGCGTGACTGGTGAGACATGTTCAATACTCGAGGACGTGATATTTGGCTATTATATTAGTTGGAAAAAAATAATATAAAAAATATAATATCAATTGATCACTGAGTAAATGTAGCTTAAAGTTAAATAATTATTTACCCAACACATGGACACCGCGAGCGGGAGGGGTAGTTGTGTGGTATTTCTATTTTCTTTGGTAGCACACGCCTCTGCACCGGCCGCATAGTATGCCTATTTGCCTAGCCTCGTAAAATACTAAGTATCCAAGATTCATTTTTTTTGGGAAATTCGGAAAAAAATTAAGAACCTAATTTTATTACATAATTATAATGAGAATCGAGTACAGAGTACACTCCATAAGTTTCGGTATTGTCTCACCAGTCATGTTGTATATAGGTAGATGGGTAGATTCGATACTATAGTTCATAGGCGGTAGAGTGGATACAGAATTCACCAAATGACAATAAGATACATAATAATAGCCCAGTCGTTCTCAGTGTGTTTTATGAGCAAGTATATATGCAAGTATATATAAGTATATATGAGCAAGTAAGTATCGCAAGTAATACATTAACCCCCTTACTAATAAACGTTGTATAAGCTTTGAATAGTTATACAGTGTTTTGTTCCTATCACACAAGTGACATTTGTAATTGGATTGAAGAAGACAAAACACTGAATAACTATTCAATGCTTATACAGCGTTTATTAGTAAGGGCCTAATTGTTTTACGAAATGTCATCACTCAGCAGACACCAATACGGATCTAGATCATTTGAAGACAATTTTTTGGGTCCATGAAAATGACAGTTTTAAAAGGGTTCCGCCTCCGAAAATGTTTGAGAGCAGCTGGCAATAGACGAAGATAAACGAGTACATTATAATAATATGGACACGGATAGATACAACGCTAATGCTTACTAAAGACTGAATCGCTTGCTAAAAATATAACAATAATATTAATAATAATCAATGTATGAGGGTTCATACCCTACAATTACACTAATTACACTCATGTATAATCGATATACTTAATATTACTTATTAGTTATTAGTAATTACTATAATACATAAAGCACTGCTCGTGTTTTCGAACCAATAATTTTTGCTACTCTACGAATTTATACTCTATGTTCTCGAGAACTAGAGTATAGACATGTAGAGATACAACACTCGTTCATAAATACAGAAATCATCATCACTTTTGAAAAAAATCATCACCTGCCTAGCAAACTACACTTTTGGCTAACAATAATTGTGAGAAATAAAGATTTATTATCATTATCGTATAGGTGTAGAAAAGCTTTAAGAGCATACGCTAACACTTTTTTTCCATACAAACGTATTCCTCAATTTCCTCCCTGGATAATGCGTCTAGACAAATGATTTTTATACGTTATTGGGATCTGTGAAAGCTATGCCTCTACGTCCGATTTTTTTTAATTTACTAATAAATAAAAAAATGTGACCCTTCAAAAATCGCAAAAAATGAATGTTCCGTACCCCGCCAATCAACCGACCAAAACGAATTTGAAAGATCTTTTAGGTAAAATAAAAACGTAGAGGCATAGACTCATCCTTTCTGAAGATATTAAAAAAAATATTAATTAGATAGGCTCTATTTTGAAGGAGGAATCAGAGGAATACGTAACCTCGATTTACTGTATCTGTCTCTATCACAATACACGTGCCAGCGCAGGGTGAAGCGTGATAGCAATAGTTTCTTCATTCAAATTTTACTGTACCCGCGTTCCCTCTTAACAGTGAGACATTTCGGTGTCCGAACATTTAGTACCTTATAGTTTATTACAAAATACAAAGTAATAATTATTAATATTTTCGGAATCGTAACCTTTAAAATCATTTCTCCTACACCTAGTTGAATTGGTGGTTTGGTTTTCCTGTAAGATAAAAGTAGCAACACTTCTTTTCAGGGTTCCGTAGTCAACAAGCAACCCTTATAGTTTCGGTCTGTCCGTCCGTCCGTCCGTCTGTCCGTCTGTCCGTCTGTCTGTCTGTCCGCGGTTTTGCTTAGAGACTATAGGACCTACAAAGCTGTAATTTGGCATGAATATACATATTAATAATGTCTACAAAATGGTACATAAAATATTTAAAAAATATTTTTTTTATGGTACCTCCCCTACACATCAAGCCGGGTTGAATTTTTTTTTTCGCGCCCACCCCATCGTGTGGGGTGTCGTTGGATAGGTTTTTTTAAAATATTATGAGTATTCATAGATCATTTTCCGGTTTAGGGATCCATTTGTGAATTTTTAAGTTTTAAAGTGGAAAAAATCGTTAGAGTCCAGTGTCCCCTCTTCTACCAGCTAAACGGTTGCTTCTGGAAATGTGAAAAAATTCACGGGAGTAGGAAATATTATGCTGAATTTAAAAGGAAAACTATCACGACTAAGTTGACTTCATAAGTTATTGAGTAATAGTTGATCAACTAAAAAAAATGTATTCGGCGAAGTATAAAGGAACTTTTCGTTCAAATTCCTTTGAGATGATGTTGTTAGTAGTGTAAAACATGTTACAAATGTACATTCATTGACCATACAAAAATTTTCAAAAACTAGCCGTGCTACGGAACCCTACATTGCGCGTGGCCCGACACGCACTTGGCCGGTTTTTTTTAGCCTTCAACGTACACGAAAGTAATTTCGTATTCTCAGAATAATAAACTAGTATATTATTATCAATTATTGATCATGAATATTTATAACTGGTAAAACCTTACTATACAAAAGGTTCGTAATAATAGTTCTATCTTATCAGAAGATAAATTGTTTGTTTCATCCCGTGGTGGAACAGGAAAACTGCAGATTCTTTGGTACCTATAGAGTTTATAGTACCTATCACGTACAAATTATAGACATGCTTTTAACACTAAAAGTAACACGTTACTTAAATTTTTATAAATAATAATTTGAGTGTCAAAAATTTTTTTGGTCTCAACAAAATTTGTCCTCTTTAGTCTTCCATCAGAGGGCCTCCCAAAATATGTATATCTTGCCTACATCAAATTTAGGTCTCGCCCCGCCACTGTTAGAAGATAATGATTTGAATTATGATTTTAAATAAACTTTAATTCCATCGAAACTAAAGTTGCACAGAGTATAAAACTTCCATTTAATTTTGTAAGTAATTAATAAAAACAAAACGCTCGAAGAATTTGACATTCAGATGTCGCGTGAACAAAATGTAGAGCCCTTCACTCTTAACAAATTGAGATTTATTTACTTTGTTGCCGAGCCCACAATAGCATGTTACATAATGCCTGCAGGCTATTATCTAGTCGATACTAACTAGCCTAGTAAAATATATATTTATGGAGCTTAGAAGAATATTGGTATTGTTGTATGTTAAGGATTCAAATAGGAATAATAAGATAATAAATTGCTAATATAAAAGGATTCAAGCAACGTGAACTTTAATTTTAGGTACTGTGTCTAGTAGGTACTAAGTTCTAACTACTTTCCGTGATGAAAACTAAACTGCATTTTTCCGGGCTCAAATAATTTCCAAAAATACGTAAAATCGGTTCAACCGTTCAACGGCTCAGACGAGAAGTTTATATCAACTTTTTAACAAGTTAATACTGGATGACGACCGCAACTCCGTTGCGCCTAAATTCGTTTATCGCGCGTGAACCGTACATTTTTTCGAAATAAATAGTGTCCTATGTGCTTTCCCGTGACTCAAAGTATCTCCATTTAAATTTCAGCAAAATCGGTTCAGCAGTTCCGGCGTGAAGAGGTAACAGACAGACAGACACAATTTCGCATTTATCAGGAGGAGCGAAGCGAGCCCTAGTATTATCCCACAATCTTAACATTATGCGGTACACTTTATGGAAAAACCATCATGCCTATTGATTTGTGCTAATTTTTAGGGTTCCGTACCCAAAGGGTAAAAACGGGACCCTATTACTAAGACTTCGATGTCTGTCCGTCTGTCCGTCTGTCTGTATGTCTCCAGGCTGTATCTCAAGAACCGCTATAGCTAGACTTCTGAAATTTTCACAGATTGTGTATATCTGTTGCCGCTATAACAACAAATACTAAAAATAAAATAAAGTTTATTTTTAAGGGGGGCTCCCATACAAGAAACGTCATTTTTTGGCCTTTTTTGCTCGTAATCAATAATGGTAACAGCTACGCACTTGAAATTTTCACAAAATCCTTAATTGTATTTGTACTCTAATAATTAATAATAAAATTAAAATAAAGTAAATATTTAAGGGGGGCTCCCATACAAAAAACACAATTTTTTGTCTACTTTCGCTCTATACTGGTACAGAACCCTTCGTGCGCGAGTCTGACTCGCACTTGGCCGATTATTTATTTATTTATTTGTTATTATCAGTCAGCTAAGGTGTGAATACACTAGCCCTCACAAATCTCGGCTTTTAGCTACCTAGTAAGTAATATTATAGTATGGATTATTATTGATTTTTTTAATCCAGTTACATTATCTATAAACAGCTGTCTTGTAGCAACAGTAATACTGATCGAACAATAATAATTAACGATGTGCTGATCCCACAGTTTGTTGGCCGACTTTTCGAGCGCCTAACCGAAAAATTATTGACAGTAGGCGGAAAATTACTCTCTTCGTATAACCACAATGTAAGCAATATACAGTAGACCACCCACATACTAGACCGTCTAAGTTGGGGGCACGCACACTGCACACATTAGCGTGTTTCTAGAGTAACATTTGCATTTATAGCAGTGCAGTATCACGATCCACGCGCGTAAAACTTGTCCTTATGTAGAGCGAGTTGAATTTTAATGGAACGGCCAAGTAGTAGTAGTTAGAGACTCTACTGTAAGATGTTTATACTGTGGCATCACTGGTTAAACTACTTACTATTGCTATGTGCATTACTAAGAACAAGCATCGTGATGAAGCGTGTTGTTGTCAATTTTAAGCATGTAAAAGAAATTCATGTATCGGCTCGACGGATTAACCATGACCTCATTGAAAATCGACGTAAAACAAAGCTTATCTTGGTTTTGCAGTGAGATAACTGGAGGCCTGAGGACGTCCTATTATAGGACCAAAGACAAAAAAGTTTACCAATTGTCGAGTTATTAACGTACAAGAAACTAGCTTCTAAAGGTAGGAGTTCGTAGAAAAACATGACTGAAAGTTTCTTCGAACAGATTATACCAGATTGGTACCGGGAGGTTTTAACCAAAATGATTAAGTCGCTATTAAAATGTTTGCGCTTAGGTATATCCTTAGTGAACTTAAATAAACATTTCCTTACTTATGCAAAAGAAAAACTGCAGTCGACAGGTTGATGTCCTTGACTGTTTACTTCACTTATTCATATCTATTTTAAACATATCAACTTCATACTATTGACACAGTATCAATAATATGCAGTAGATGAACTTCCGTCTAGACCACCCGAATAGGGCGTATACACATGATTGTGATTTCAGGTAACATGAAGGAGCAGAACAGTGTATAACTTATGCCCGTAATATAATATAATCTCTATGTTGAGCGGGTTTGATGTCAAGGACACAACTGGTTCCACTACCGTATGATATTTGTACTATGCTATTAAAATGGATAATGTGTAGAGGAATGCACTTAATTTTTTAAGTGGAATATTATGAATTGCACTTTAAATATTCCGAAAACGGCCATTCCAGCACGGACCGACATTCCGTCATCAACAGCAGCATAAAATTAAAAATATAGGTGTCAGTTGCTAGGTAACTCCACAATACATTAGTAGTAGTGCCACGGTCACAGATTAAGGATAAAAATAGGTATCTCAATGGCCACGGTGTATAGAATACAAGGCTGTTTGGGCACGACAAAATCAAAACTGATGACGCCATTAATTGTAAAATTTCACTTAAGTGTTCAGTGTGGATCGAAGATTGTGTCAATGACAGGGTCTGAATGTAGCCCTCCTGTCTTGACATAATATGTTCATTTATCAAAGATAATATTATGTCTTAACAAATAATTATTTTTAATTTATTGCCGAAAAGAACTTTTTAAAGCTCATGACCTTATTAGAAATTCCCTTAGTTAAATGGGTCAATGTGTTAGTTCCTATAATCCCTAGAAAATATTCCTATTTTCCCTAGGAAGTCTACCTCATACGGTCATACCTGCGCTGTCCGCTGATATCTGAGATAAAGACGTCAAGGTATTTTAAAAGCGCTAGCGTTAGCACTTTTAATACATCACCACGTTCACACGTTGTAGCCAATCAAATTCTAAAATGTAAAATAGCGAACACTAAACAAAAAATAACATAAATGAGGAAAACGTACTGTAACAATTCTCATTCAAACATATAAAATATGTAAATACAAAACAGAAAGCCTGTACACAATGCATCCCTTGAAATGCCGATCGAGACGCGTTCTTTCACCTTAGTCCTGTTAGGTTTAATAAAGGGCTGGAGTCAACAGCCTGCGCCGGACACTCGACCTACGGATATGGAAAGACCTGTACTTTCACTTGGAATTTTGAAGGTCCTTTCAGAATTCTACGAGGAAACGTCTTAAAGTTTCCTTATAGAATGCAACAGAAATGGAACATATTTTATCATAATAATTATGTTAAAAATATTTTGTATGTCTGTATCTTATAATAATAATATATTTTAGTGAAAAGAGGTTGTCAAAAGTAGCTGTTTTAAGGGTTGTCTTGAAATTTAGCTACCTACTTATTATAGACAATACATTATGATAATTTCTTTCACTAACAGGTGTTACTTCTTCCCTTTACGCATTTTAAATACCAGACAGCAGGAATGCCACAAAAAGAGCTTTTAAGTTTAAGTTTTTTATTTTAAGCACTTGGACAAGTCTGGTCCCGTAAACAAGATGCATTTGACAATTTTGACATGGAAGCTGCGAATTGAAATTGTATTCCATGGTGGGATTGCAAGCGCCATGAAGTTTAACGACGCTCTAATAAATATTATGTCAAATTGATTATGTTTTCCGGGCCCGATTAGATTCACAATGCCGAATTCGACTCGGATTCGGAAATATCACGGTGCGACATCCAATAAACGCTCGCCTTGCTCGGTATTGGCCAATGACAGCACGGTAAAGTTTCCGAATCCGTGTCGAACGGGAATCCTGAATCGCCCGATCTGCCGAAATTACGGAATTACGGGATGCAGGTTATCCACTGCAGTCCTACTTAACCCATCAGCCCCGTACGAGCACCGGTGATCGCGACAACAATAGAATACAATGGCATATCCGAGAATCACCGATCGACGGACATGCCAATGGAAAAAAATTCTCAACATACGCTAATGGTGAACGTGGTCATCTGTCGAATCAATGGCATCTAACGAGCCGGCGTCGTCAATGGGCTCGAGTCGTCCTTTTAGGTTCGTCGGGCCGACGACTCGGAGTCGGCGGACGCCGCTCCGGTCGTCCACCGGACGTTCAACGAACTAAATTCTTTTATTTTTTATCCCTCGCAGCCTAGAGCACTCTCACATCTTTCCTGCTTTATTTTTAGTTCCCGCGAAAAAGGTGGGCAGCGGGGGCAACGCTTTCCAGGCTCTACCCGCAGCTGTTGCACAATTCGAGAGGATTCCTGGAATGCTCGCCGCGTGGATCTATTTATAGTCCACACCTTAATGGTCGTCTACAAAAAATGACTATTTCGAGCTCGTCTGCGATTGTGATTATGACAATATGAGCACCTGTTAGATGCGCGGGTTATAATATTTTAATATGCTCTATATATCTTTGATTATTTAATAGAGCATTAGATATTTTTTTATATTAACCCGGTTTATGTTTATAATATTGACTTGATGGTGTTTTAACTTTATAATGATATTAAACAACTCGTTAAGGGGTCGAAGACCTATTGAGTTTTGACCTTAGCCATTTCAAGTTAAAATATTTAAGCCGGCTTTAACTTTTTGTAGGTATCCGTTCTCTATTTAAAGGCTTTGTAAGCTTTATAAATTATAATTTGACCTCGGATTTTTTTTTCTTTCGAGCTATTTTGTTACCTACTTACCTATTTAGTATTATATAGAGTGCTAGCCTTTAAAGTTTAAACTTACAAAGTTGCAAATATTTATAGAAATACCTACATACGAAATAGCCAATAATTTTTAGCCAAATTTAAAACTAAATAAATGTATTATAGTTATTACGATAGGTACGACAAAGCAAAAATTGTTTGCTTAAAATTTAAAATTGTATTAAAACCCTTTATAAACAGTTTTAATATAATATATTAATTATAATAACAATTTGTACCAATTAGTCAGTTGTATTAAGTATTTGTTTTACGATCGGCAGCCCACTACTATACAAGCCAGCTCTACAAACACTAAAATACACAATTTAACGCAAACACTAAACCCAAAAGCCTATGTTGAAATGTTTAAGTGGCATTTAAGTAGATGTCAAAGTGTCCACTTTATTTGCCAAAAGTGTACTTAATATTTTAATGAATATTTTTAGAATATTTTTTCTGGATGGTAAACCTACCTTAAGTCATGAAGGTACTAGGTGAATAATTATATAAACTACAGTTACATAAAAATTATATTAATACACTAATATAAAATTAATCCATTATCTTAATATTTAAGTACCAACTTATTTAATTAATTAAACGGAAAATTTGTGTTTAAAAACAAAAGTTTACGTAACCTCACTTAACTGCATTTTAAACTCGAATATCTGAAACAATTTATTAATGAGAGCTAAAATATTTTTAAAGTAAATTGCGCCAGCAGCGCGGCAGCGGTTCGAACTAGCTTAATTTTATCTTATCAATAAAAAATTAAATTTATTTGTTTGTTTGTGCGTTACGCCATACTATTTATTCGATTGCGGGACTACATCAACTTTATAATTATTCCAATAAAAGTAATTGACTTATTAGATCAACTATGTTTTTAAACAATAAGGTTATTTTAAATGAATAAAATTCGAAAAAAATTGAATATTCAAATAAAAAACTGAAAACTTAATCGTAGTGAAAATGAAAAGTCAGTGCGAAGATATGCTTTACGTAAAGTTCATTTCGTTAGCCGGTGATTTGTGTCGCCATCTTTTGTAGAGTAACGTAAATGAAAAACATCACAAAAATGCACACATTTTTATCATACAATATTGTTCGAATGAAGTATATTATTATATACTTACTTATCTATGATTTTTTCGTGATTGTTTCGTGATTTACTGAGGAAATGGTAAAAAAATTAAAAATGAAACTGAAAAAAAATCAAACACAACAATTTGACCCAAACGTTCCAAAATTCCAAAATTAAAAAAGTATATTATATTGTAATATATTTTTTTTAATTTTACTAAAAACGAGTGGCGGGCACGGCGCGGTCGCCATGTTTACAAACAAAGAGAGCAACGCTCGCCAAGTAGGTTACCGCGGCTTGTTGCGCTGGTCGTGGTTCGCGCGCCGATCTCCAAAAATAAACGATATTTCCAAATTTATATACATTTTGCAATTTATTACATCGGGCACATGCAATTTATGAAATTATTGAGTAGTTTTAAGTGGCGACGACATAAGAAATTTCGTATATTTTGCAAAATTGCCTAGGCGTTTTTGTAAGTAAATAAGTTTTTCATAACGTCCGTATCTATAGATGCATACCCGGATCTATCATCTCAAAGTCGATCATTCTACAGTTAACACGTATTTTACTGCTTATTACCATTTTATTGCCACTTAAACTCAACACTCGCTGACAATCAAAAGTTCATCGGTGAAATCTGTGTAACGGCAGCATTCACCGCGCGGACGGAAGAAAGTTCCTGACAATTTGCATAGCTCGAGATCGGCAAACTCGAGATGGCCTACTTAGACACGCTTCGTGAGCTAGCGGACCTATTTCCGTGGGTGCACGACCGACAACCCAGGCCGGCACACTTAGTTTAAGTTTCACCAGAGAAACCTCCGCGACCCACATCCGTCTATGCAGATTTCCAGAGCGAACTTCGCACCGACCCAAATACGAAAGCTGCGGAGAAAGGTCTCGTTAGGCTTATTTCGCGACGCTTTGTCTCCGAGGGCCCGAAACACGTAGAAAATACGAGTCGGGAAAAACTTGCACTGCTAGAAAGTGGAGCCATTTCACCATAAGCCTAGAAAGTGTATAGGAAGAAAGTGAAGAAGTGTGCAAAAAATTTGCAACGCGAGTGCAGCGAGCGGTAGAACGCGGCGCAGACAATACTCGATTCGAATCCATTTCCAGTCCGACCGCCGACCACTTTTTCTCCCTAGATGAGAATAATCACACACACTTTTCTCCGCGCCTCATGTTATCCAGTTGTTGAGCTCATTTTTACTTTCTTTTCCGTTCGCTCTTATTCGTACTAAGTGCAGTTAAAAATGTCTGTTTACGTGAACATCAGAGAAGGGTATCGTTGCTCTTGTTGCTTGAAAGTTGAAACTCATGTGCTCATAATATTCGGCTGTGGATCTTATTAGTATTACCTACATGATAGTTTTATAGTAGTATGTAATTCATACTAATATTATTTTTATTAATGCCAAAGTTTGTCTTCCTATTATACTATCGCACTTAAGCCACATAACCGATTCTAAAGAAATTTGGTGTGGAGATTGGATGGAGACAGTTTGGATGTCGAGAAAGATTTTTATCTTTTTAAACGAAGTTACGGGGCAATATTATTTATTTATTTATTTATTTATTCTCTTTATGTACAAAATTAACACATATTATATAAAAGTGACATTATAACATTGGCGTACTTATCTCTTTGAGAGATCTCTTCCAGCAAACCATAAGCAGTAGTGGATACAAAAAAGGTGTGAAAACAGGGCAATGTACACTAAAGACACAACATTTAAACTAGTACATTAAAAACATAAAACTAACACTTAAATCCTATAACTAACTTATTCATAATATTATAATAATATACATACTTAAATAAGTAACATATTATAATAAACATACATATACAATACTTACATACAATATAAATGGACGTAATTTAAATAAGTAGAGTATAAATCATAGATATTTGTGATATGAAGAACCAATTTTTGTGGCTAATATATTAGAAGTTATTTAAACCTGTGATAGATAATACCGTTTTAATCTTGATTTAAATGTGGAAACAGTAGGTGCCTCACGAATGTGATCTGGCAAACTGTTCCATAGTTGCGCCGCCTTACACGAAAATGAGCCCTCATAGAAGATTGTGTTACAGTGAGGAATAGCTAGTGGTCTCTTAAGGTATCGTCAAGGAACACTTATAGATTATATTATAGGTACGCACATGCACCTTAATTGAATTTGCTAAACATATTAATAAGAGGAATGTATAAATTTACAAAGGACAATGGTCAAAAATGTATATCTTTTTTGAGGTGGTTCCAGGCGAACCACCTCAAAAAAGAAATAATATCAAATTAATTAATCGCCTTCTTATTAAAAATATAAGCCAACTAAAATATATATTTTATATTTAATTGGTATTGTCTGACCTGTCTGTCTGACTATATTCTGACCTTTACTGTACCGTTTTGTTCTTTATTAGGTATAAAGTTCGTATGTTGTAACGTCATTCCAATACCAAATAATCCTAATACTTCTCTTGTGTGCCCTTTTTCACGTATGGAAATCCATAAGTCAAGAAAATATGTAATAATAGCAATAAATACCACTCAAGTTTTCACTACACAATTAAGAGGTAAATGCGACAAGATAACTAGTGATATTGATTTACAACAGGAAAGTGAAAAGGAAACAATTCTCGCGTTTGCCGGCCGCGGCGAGCGCACGCAGATGCCGCGACGCATTTCGTTCCATCCTCCATGCGTACGTCTCCGTACCTATAAATTATGTGCCAGTAAAAACGATTCTCGTATTATTTGATATTTTAATGACAGTTTCTTATGTCAGTTCCGTTAAATAGTTCGGATGGCGACATGCGAGCGAGAGAAAACGCGCAGCACGCGTATCGCGCGAATGTTGTGGAAGATAGGTCATACGTGGACAAACGTACAACATTGCAAATAGCTTGACATTGTTTAATCTACCCAAAAGTCAGTGATAGTTATTACATATTTCTACTTAACCCTATAGTATTGGCATAAAAAGCGAGCAACATTCTAATCGAGACAGGCAAAAATCAACTATCGGGAAAATCATGAAAAGGGCCATCCCACGGCCATCCCCTTTGAAAGCTATGCTTGATCAAAAATAATTGCCTAAAAATTAAAATGTTTGTATCAATCAAATGTAATTAAAAAAAAAACCTGATTGTCATGCGCAGCGAGCATCTAGTTTGAACTTATAATTTGGTATTATTTATTCCCGGAAATAGTTAAAATATTGTCTATCTCGCACCCTCAACTTTTACTTTGATAAACACAATAATTCAAGTAAGAACTACAAACAATAATGAAAACACTTTTCACCGTCGATGGGAAAGGCGAGATCGAGAGAAAGAGTGCACGAGAGGGGCATTTCTCCGCGCGGGGTCAACGCGCCGCACTGTCGCTGATTGTGGCCCAATTGTATGTGGGTCTAGGCCGGCGTTCGACGACCGGCACACTTCGCGACCGCGGGGCTTTCACGACGCGGGTCGCGGGTCGCGGGGCGGGGGAGCGCTAGGCACAATGCGAAGAAATCGCCCATAACGCCTATTGTGCCTTTATTGTGCCTTCGAAAACCGTTGTTCTACTCCCACGACCGTTTTAATGTTAAGTTTCTTTTTTCTGATGCAGGATTTTTGGCAATAGGCATAGCTTACCCAACACCCATATAAGGCAAGTTTGCCTTATATGGGTATGTTTTGTAATTTTATAATAATAAAAATTTATATGTTTAAATATTACTTATTATAAAATAGACTGATGTTCTACATAAATATCGGCGTTTGTATAATTATAATTAATAGACATTAATAATTAATGTCTATTATTTATTACTGTTGTACGTAGTAGTAGTACGGGCGGGAATGATAATTATTGTTAAGGCCGTCACAGACTTAGCTATAATATATATTAATATATTTATAGCTAGGCATATTACTATAATATATTTTCTATACAATTTTCGCGTGACCACACACTCAGCTATAATATATATTTCTGGTCTTAGTGTGTTTAGTACGGTATATTAATATTGTATATTATAGCTAAGTCTGTGACGGCCTTTACTGTTACTATGCACACAATATTTTGATGAAAATAAAACATATATATATATACTTATATCGCACAATAATCGGGTATTATCAACATTGTAGCAACCTTTCTTTGATAACACTCTTTGCACCCGAGCGAATTTTAGAAGATACTGATTGTTAAAATTAATTTACTTAAAATTAAGTGATTTTATTGAGAAAACGAGCAAGGCGAATAATGGATCATATTAAACTTAAAAAAAATAGTTTATTTTAGATACATATTTTGAATTTTCTATTGTTCTTGCTTATAATAATATGGAGGCCAGAAAAGATAGAAATTCTTCCTAGCCTCTTAAACTGAGATAAACTCTCTCTCTCTCGCGAAAACTCTTACCTGAAACATATAATATTACTGCAATGTTTTCACGCTAGAGGCAGCACTAGAAACGACGGTATACAATAATCGGCCAAGTGCGGGTTGAACTCGCGCACAAAGGGTTCCGTACCATTATAGAGCAAAATTAGACCAAAAAATGTGTTCTTTGTATGGGAGCCCCCTTTAATTTTATATTTTATTTTAATATTAGTATTAAATATTAAAGTACACGTCATATAACTAAGGATTTTGAGAAAAATTCAAGCACCTACCTGTTATCATTATTGTTATAGAGCAAAAAAGGCAAAAAAAAAACACGTTTGTTGTATGGAAGCCCCCCATAAATATTTTATTTCGTTTTTAGTATTTGTTGTTATAGCGGCAACAGATATACACAATCTGTGAAAATTTCAGAAGTCTAGCTATTACCGTTCTTGATTTACAGCCTGGAGACAGACAGACAGACAGACAGACATATAGATGGACAGACGGACAGACAACGATGTCTTAGTAATAGGGTCCCGTTTTTACCCTTTGGGTACGGAACCCTAAAAAGTCATGTTCAGCGTTTGACAACGCTTCTGTTAATATTCTGATACGATGTGTGCAACATGTCGGATTTTCGTCGGATCAATTATTTATTGTATGTGCTAGTAGAGCCCTCTGCTCCGACCTTTGCGGAACATACCCTATTGTTAAGGGCCTTATCACACTGGCGATTAGCGAGCGATTTGAAAGCGACGCGACTGCACAGCGCACACGCCGCGACAGCGCATCGTCGTCGCCACGTGGCGTGGACGCCATTTTGTACACTCGTCTAGAGATGTGACATTGTATTTAGTGTTTGAGCAGTAGTGTTTCCTCGTCAGAATCCATTTTGCTACTGAGTGTCCAAAACGCGGAAGGCAAGCTCCGTGCACGCCGCGCAATCGCGGCGTCATCGCGGCGTGTGCGCTGCGCAGTCGCGTCGCTTTCAAATCGCTCGCTAATCTAGCGATTGTATAGATTGTGTAATGTGTAGTGTGATAAGGCTTTAAGTCCTTTTGATTAATTTTGATAATAAACGATGGATCCCGGCTTCTTAAATCTTAATCCGATAAGGGTTAGTACTAAGGCAGGTCTGGCTTGAAGCTCAAAATCACAGTTGACAAAGATTTATATGTCTTGTTTAGAGCTGACAATTTATCTGATAATCCCGAGTAACCCATACTAAGATAAATATGTAAGTGTTACTGTTTTCTCTCACATTTAACCGACTGAACATTCTGAAGAAATTTGGTATGACACTAAATTGTTTCAGACCCAGAAAAGGAATTTTATTTGTGATAGTTAAAAAGTATGGTTCAAAGTTACGGGCAATTACAATTAAATCATTAACCAAACGTGTTTAATATGCATATAGAATATAGCTTATAGAGTAAGGCCTGCGGCAGTACTTAGACTTTCGACATATTATAAAAGTTGAGAGTTTTCCTGTATATATAACCCCAATTATAGAAAAAAGAACGACTAGCTATGGCGTTTCGGTCGTTGTTACTTTTGGAATAGTTCTGAAGGTCTACCTTACTAACCTTTGAAGGTTAAAGTATAAATCTCAATTATTTATCTTACATTCTTCGGGATAACTGTAGGATGTCTTCCACGGACGTTTTTCAGTGGGTTTTCCGTTCTCTAATGAAGTCGCTAATGTATTTTTTATGACGCAAACTGCACATTATATTATTATATCTTGTCCTTCAC
Organism: Plebejus argus; assembly: GCA_905404155.3. Lineage (NCBI taxonomy): Eukaryota > Metazoa > Arthropoda > Insecta > Lepidoptera > Lycaenidae > Plebejus > Plebejus argus. Next base: position 10,067,245 of record FR989938.1, on the reverse strand, counting down.
GGAGTCATGGTTCATGATGTCTATGCCCTTACATACGTCAATCCGGACATGAGTCGTTCTGCCACGCTGACTCCATGAAATACTGCCTCCATTAAATCCTAACCTCAGGTATATAATACTTGGTAAAGCAATTTCAGATCTTGAAGAGGCGATACTTCAGCCTCCAAGATCGATTCTTTCGGGGCAGAGTCTTTACTGAAACACAATAATTATTGCCAACTAAAGCATACTGTATAGTGTATATGGTATACCTAACTACACCCAGGTAGTATAGACCGTGGAAGTGTGACGTCACAAAAATGGCGGATCTTGACGTTTGGGTAAAAACAAACCGTTTTCGCTAGGGAGTATTATTGTTTTTAGTGTTTTGGGAGGCTTTTAGCATCATTTATCAATTTATTGAGTATATATACTAACTAGTAGATAGTGTTCTGTGTTTAATAATGGCTGTGATTGTGAGCTAGTAGGAAATCTAAAAAAACCTGCAGGTTTCTCTTCTAGAGACATGGTTACAACTGGGAGCAAAACAATATAGCATTATATATCTTGAAAACTAATGCAAACACTCGATAATTTATTCAAAATGTAAATTTTCATACATTTTTTGTGTTTGTTTTTACCCAAATGTCAAAATCCGCCATTTTGTGACGTCATAGCTTCCACGGTCTATTAGCCCCTATGAGACCGGAGTCTGGATAGAACTAGTTTTACCCGAAAATTATCTGATTATACCAATACCTTGATACAACCTACAACTAGGGCTAAGACCCGAAATGTCTCTCTCTGTCTTTCCGTGAGTGTCGGCAAAAAAGAAAACGAAACAGCAGGATCATTTCGCCCATTTTCACCTATGTACCTTAAGAGAAGATGATTCCTAGGCAGATGGGGGACCTGCGTAACTACGCAGGTCCCTGGGTTTGACGTAACGCGACCAAACTTGGTCGCGTTACGTCAAACCCAGGCGACAAATCACAAATTTACATTATCCGACCAAATGACGTTGTTCTGTCTTGCCTAGAAATCATTTTCCTCACATATTTTATCAATACAACGCTGCTAAAAAAATACTATAAGTTATAAACTTATATACCTAAATAATATAATATAGGTAAGTAGGTACCAGAATTTTGATCCTTCGAGTCGCAACAATTAAAAAGCTTGAATAGGTTGATAACGCGAATAAAGTTAAAGAACTATAATACGCTTCGAATAAATGTAAAGAACTATTGACCTGCTGAGCTAAAAATATTCTTATGAGAAAAAAACCAAACAAGTGCCCACGTGAATGATGCATTTTTAATATTTAAATGCGATGCAAAAGTATTCAGGCAATGAATTTAATTATCTTTGGTTCAATAACCTACATTATCTTTTACATGCAATAATTGTAAGATTTTTACATGCATTAAAAAGTAATTGTGCTCGTGTGAAACCCTTTCATTTTAACACTTAATAATAATATTATAATGTTTTAAAAGTAGGTACGTAGGTAATTTCCTATTCTTATTAACACAGCTCTACCTAGAGAACGCTATGATAAAATAAAGTTTGCAATTACATTATTTCTGATACACTGTTTTAATAATTATATCATAGCAGAACGACTCAGACGAAAATGCTTGAAAACCCCTAAATTAAAGCTACCTTAAGCTAGGTAACCTTTATCTAGGCACCAAAATAAGCCCAATATGAAAGCTAATCTAATTTTGTATTACTGCACCAACGAAGCGCGGCACGCGATCAAAATTAGATCGAACAAACTACATAGCGCATTGATTTTGAATTTGACTTTTGAGTAGTCAATAATAATAATAACCATGCAGCTGTACAAAAAAATTGTTTTTCTCTCTTTTACAATATTTTTTATTTGTAATACAAGAATAAGTATTGTCAGTAAGCTTTTCAGATAGGCGTGCTAACAAAAACTAAACCTATGTGTGTCTGTCCAATACCTTTTATGTTTGTGGAAATCATAATAATATATCTAGTTGAAATCAAAACTTCTATGTTAACTGAAAAAGTTAAGAAATATGCCTCTGACATTGAATGCTCTACAGCATTGATTTTCAAACTAGGGGGCGCGCCCCACTAGGGAGGCGCGAAGACATGATGAGGGGGGCGCGGGCGCCGGTGGCGGTTTTACTCCAGACGCCCGCGCATTCCCGCGAGTCACGACGTACGCGAATTGGAAATCTTGTCAAAAACATGCAAGCTCATCCGTCACATTGATTCAGTGATTCTTCTTAAGAGGGCGACTAACCCAAAAAATCAAACATTGTCCTTCTCAATAACTAGATAAATATTATACAACATTTTAAAAATCCGCTAGGTCGGTTTTTCAATGATAGAATTTTTACAATGTGTTAAAATATTAACTGAGTTTAATGCACGGTTATGGCAATATATGAAAAATTCGTGAAAATTAGATGCATCTTTGCGAATTGCGATTTTTTTCTGTCGAAAAATTTTTAAGATATTGTGTTTTTGCTCAGATCGGACTCTTGGAAATATAATGTAGTAAGTATTTAATTTTAGAAAATGAAACAATTCGGAGCTTAATTTCAAGAATCAATCACAAAGAATTATAAAATCGTCAATTTTGGGTTAGTCGCCCCCTTTATAATGAAACATCTGAAAATGTATTTTTGGTCTTTATTATTTTATTTTACAATAGCTTGGCTAGCCCACTTGCTACTACTTGCTGGGCCCTGGGCCGAAGGGAGGCGTAAGCATGTTCATTTTAAGCAGTAGGGAGGCGTGATACTTATAAGTTTGGGAACCTCTGCTCTACAGTGTACACTCTACATTCTACAATATTGGTAGATCTACTACAGGCGGTCGATATTTTCAACTTGTTTTACCTGAATAATGCAAACATTATACCTCAATTTATGGGTATTATTTGTAAATGTCAATTTAAATATTTAATTTAAATATTAAAATGAACGCAATCAAAATCACACGCAATATCTTAGCTTTATTTCACCTGCAAAGGTATACTTGAGCTGTGCCAAAAACGGATGCACTTTTTTATTCTAACACAAGACTTTTTGTAACATCCTAACGATTCCTCCGAGAAGGTTTCAAGGTTAATCTGAATGGCAAATGTTATATATTGGTGCTAATTTATCTGCGCAAGAGGGGGTATTATGTGCGATTAACAAAAGTATTCCGAGTTTTTCTGAACATTCCAAGACATATTTTGGCTTTGGCGTGAAATATTACATATACTTTTCGAGACAATTTTGTAATTATTTGGTATGCCTTTGGATCATGTTATTTTAAATTAGTTATAATATCTTAATCTGGCCAATCTATGGTAATATAAAATATTATGTATAGTATACCCGAGGAAATTAATTCATAGGCAGTTGACACTTGACAGACCTACGTCTTTTGGTCGGCTTGTTTCAATTCTAGCTGCAAACTATTCAATGTTAGCTGTGATCAGTCGAATGGGTTTGACATAACGCGACCAAATTACTTAGGTCCGCTATCTGCCTAGGAATCGACTTCTCTGATATATACCTACTATTGTGGCTTTATCGAATCCCGACAGCCTGCGCATTTCCGGTCTACGGTCAGTGCTATAACTGACAGGGTGAAATTACAATGATAATAATTAATAGATGACGCGCACACTGTTACGCCAAAATTCGTTTATCGCGCGGGAGCCGGGAACCGTAGATTTTTCCGGCATTAAAAGTATCTTATGTCATTTCCAGAGACTCGAAATGACTCGAAACATACAGACAGACTTTCGCATTTATAATAATACTTAATATAAATTCCGTTGTCAATCGCTTTAATAAGCGTTCGTAACGTAATCGTTGCTGTATCAAGAATCTAGATACAATATCACCCTGCAAAGGCTTTAATCTGCATCGGCCTTCTCGCGTATTGGGGCCTTAACAATTAAAAATCCGATCGTAATATCCTTTGGGAATGGCTATCAGCGAGATATTTCCGAATCGATATGACTCGACAACCTTCAAGTAAGAGCCTACTCATTTCTCAAAGGCCGGTAACGCAACTGTAAGCATTCTGGCATTGCGGATGTCCGTAGGCGTCGGAGATCACTTATCGCGAGGGAACCGCCTACCTGACTAGTTGCCCCCTTTCCCGTTAAATACTATAGTTTTTGTAATCCCTGTTTTTTCAGAAGATGTTTAAATTTTATATTATATTTTATCCCTAAAGCTGATCGCAAAGTCAGCACCGTACGCGCCGCATAGTTCACGAAATGCGGCGCTTACGGTGCGGTCGAATGTGCGAGGTTTCACCATAAAGTGAATATTATACCTAGCAGGTATATTAACTTTATGGGTTTCACAATATTTTATACAACGAATTCTAAAATTCGGCGCGTACGGCGCGTGCCTACTGATAAATGTGTAATCACTAATCACTAATCACTAATCACCTTTAAGCTCTGCTAGCTAGAATCTGATTTGATATGTAGAATTATAAGCTTCCTAGCTTCCTTTACCTCGCTGCTGATTCACCCGACAGAAAATGGCGCTCGATATTCAGAAAGCGAAAACAGCGCCATGTTATCACGCACCGGCTGAGTCTAAAGATATTTTGATAAGATCTGCTGTATTATTAGGCATTCTTAACTCGCCCTGGATTCTGAAAACTACACCCGTCGATCGTGGAAAAACGAGACACAATAGCTTATCTTTGGTTATCGCGGTTGCATGCAACCGCTTGGGGCTTGATGAATTAATTCAAGCACAAGCAACTGCAACATCAATTTTCTTGAAAAAAATTCGTCGACTGGTAACGAACAGGTCTTAAAGGTGGACTATACAATACGCATACATACATAATATTAACAATACATGGTTCTTATACTAATTACTCTGGGAATACCTTAAATTAGGCGCAGTGGGGCACTCAGTGGGGCAGTAATTAAACTAATACGCGAGATAAGTAAGCCCAAGGTTGGCGATGTGGGGCAGGGTCACCCGTGATAGCCTGACCTCTGGGCGGATCGCGATCACATCTAGCATGCACTTGATTGATATAAGGGCGGGCATATTGCACAATCGGAATTTCAACAGTGAGGGACAACCCTAGGTAAGGTTAAAGTACCTACTATTTGCCATGGAGCCTTTTGAAGTGTGGGTTTTTAAAGCTATTTGTCATGAAAAAATATTCTTTGACTCTATGATTGCTCTTGGTTGATATAAGGGCGAGCGCATAATGCACAATTAGAATTTTGACATGACTGAGGGTTAGCCCAAGGGTTTTAGGGTTCCGTAGCTATTTCAGAATTATCGTTTTTTAAAGTCTTTTTTGTGTGTTTGTGTGTTTCTACGGTTATATTTTACAATTATGCACTCGGTTGACATAAGGGTGGGCGCATATTGCACAATCGGAACTTCGACGTAACTTTGGCCCAACGCGACATTGTCCCATGGTGGTTTGGAACCCACAGTTTATAGGTTTTTTTTCATTCGTCGACTTTCATGGATACATATTTTGTTCGTTTAAGGGTGCTACTGCACAGTCGAGAAAGTAAAGCGGAGTGTACATTGGCACAGGCTCCAGCATCATTGGATTCGGCGCTAAAAAAGGAAAACAAATTTAACTGTTGAGTATTGAACTTTTGTTTATTTTTTACTTGATTAATTGACTCAGTGCAATTACTAGGAACCATCACACTTACTCGATGTTTCTTTTGTTCTACTACATTGAACTAGCGTAAGTAAACAACTAATTATAATAATTATCACCATTCACACAATAGCTATATTTAGACCGTGTCAAAGTAACAGCTATTTATAAAAAACACTTTCTAAAGATAAACATCCCAAACATTGGACAGTTGTTAACAATTAGGGTTAATTCAGACCGCAACCGATGCGTAGATACATTTCTGTTTGGATGGATTTGACAGATTTGCAAGACGTCTCACGCATTTGAAATCTGTCATCCATACAAATTTAGAAATGCGTCGCGTTGCGGTCTGAATTGACCCTTACTCGGAGGCAAAAGAAGGTTTATTCGATTCTTACAAATCAAGAAACACAAAAAAATCCTCATCGCTACTATTTGGCTAGCGCAGTCAGAAATGTAATCGAATACACAGACGAAAATAAATACATTTATCCCTTAAAAGGAGCAAAATGGACATATTTTCAAGCCTTTCCTCAAAACAATTAAATCGTTATTGGTAACGTCTGGATGGGGAATTAAAATGACGTCAGGCGGGGTGCATCATGTGCTATATTTAGCTCATACAGGTTCGCGGAACATTCAGCATTTCCTAGAAATAAAAGCCACCTGTACACGTCTGAGACGATCAATTTGTGTAGTTCTTCGTATTTGCTCGTGTATATTATATGCGAGTTATAATGCAAAAATTATAAGGTAATATGTAGGTGTTACTTTGTAACATTTTACATTGTGGATACTAGTTAATTTTCATGAGTAAGTACTGATTTCATGAGTACTGATTCAGTACTACTGAACATGGTGATACAAACTACAAACCTACTATCCAAATAATTATCCTTCCTCTTGGCTTCCTTGTAATTGGTAAAAACATTTCATATAAGGCATGCAAAGCTTACGACTCTCATATTCGTTTTCCTGTTTGTAACTGATCCCTATAAACCTATATATATAGGGATAAGCTTCGCCGCAGGAGTTAAGATGACGTCATATTATGATGACGTCACGCGTCCTGCGTCATGGCGCTTGTCTTTCATTCAACCTCTTTAGAACGCATCATAACATTCTTGGCTTAGTCACACAAGAAGTTTTATTTTTCTCACGTGCTACGGCTCAAAAAGGAATTTCTAATCAGATTCTGGAATGAAAAAAGACAAAACGTCTGTTAGGAATGACCAAACAAAATAGATTGATTTTAAGCTGATGGTACTAATATGAATGTCGGAAGATGGGAAAAGCTAGCGCACATAATAAGAGCCTTTTAACCGTGGAAGGAGGAAGAAAAAGTAATAGTAGGTACAGTATCTCTTGAACTTAGAAGACATAATATTTATTATAGTTACCATAGTTATTAGTTATTACCTTCTATAGTCTTTATATGAATAAACGATATTTCACATAATAATTTATTTATACATTTTTTGGCCCATCTCAAAACGACAGTTTTCTTGTTTATAAACAAATGTGTTTTTAATGTGTAGTATCATTAATTAGTTGTTATTACAGACAGGTCGCAGACACGCGAGAGACACGGCCCGTATCTGTGATTGGTGTAAATAAGGTGTAATAATATAATATATTATGTAGCAGGCCAAAGCCCTTCCCGATTCTCACAAGTCACAACTCACAACTTAGAGCGCTTACAGACGAACGGCACTTATTGCCGGCAGTCGATGGCACTTGTACGGCAGTCGACAAGACGTGTAAAAAAATCAATGTTAAGGTGACGCATTGATAATTTGGCTGTAGCGATGTCCATTTTTCTCAGCAATGACTAAAGCTAAGAAATTAAAGTTCACTGTCAGTATTCATCATGTCTTTGTCTTTGAATTACCCATAGCATAACACGATTGGTCAACTTTTATAACGCAGAATAATCAATCAAAAAGACCTCTGTTAAAAAAGGGATTCCTATTTTGCTAACAGAGGAGAGTGATATAAGCTTCCAAAATTTGTACATAAATTGGTTCTAGTATACACTTTAATTTACCCATAGTATAAATGAAATGTATTTATGGTTTTTAAATTACGCGACAAAAACCATTTTGTCGCTACGCCCTTTCCATTTTTTGCTGTTCCATTACTTGTTTTCTATGAGAGTCCGGGTCAGCCTCGCATAGAAAACAAGCAATCTAAAACACATCCAACACGGTTTTTTACTTTAACATGGCGTCACCTTCAAGGTACAAGTTGGAAGCCGGCTACATGAAGTTGCAGCAGACGACGTGTCTTCGCGACACTACTGAGGGGTTAGTGCGAGTTTTATTCGATCGTACGCATCGAGCGCGTAAACGCGAATTTATATGAGATCAAAGCAGCGCCATCTACTGGCTTACGTGGATACTACTTTGATCACATATAAATTCGCGTTTACGCGCTCGATGCGTATGATCAAATAAAACTCGCACTAACCCCTCTGGTTTCTATGTATTTCTATGAATAGTATCGAAAGCATCGTGTCGCTTGCTGCGCAGGGTATTTCATAGAAATACCTGTGGAAATACATAGAAGCCAGTAGTGTCGCTATGACACGTCGTCTGTTGCAACTTCATGTCGCCGGTTTCCAACTAATACCTTAAAAATCCAATGACTGCGGTCAACGCGTGCTGTCGATTGCCGTACGCGTGCCGTCGACAAGTGCCGTTCGTCTGTAAGAAGCCTTAGATAATTTTTAAACGGTCAAATGGCCCACCACACATTCCCACCACTGCAACTCCTGTGTCGCCAGGATCAACAGTGGTAACCAATCACGAAAACCCTTTGATATGATTTATGAACTCAAGAAACCCCGAGGGACAAGCTAAATGTGTCTTGTTATCGAAATTAACCAGAACAAGACGTATTTCCTACTCATCCTGATTAATTCAACTTAGACATAACCTTATGTCCTTTTCGTCTCTCAAAGTAATTCTATAATTGACTCCAATTTCTTTAAGGGTGGATTGCACCAGAGGCGTTGTTATAGTTAAGGTAAAGGTGTCGTCAAAATATATGGTGTCCATAATCGACTTTTACTAGGGATTTGATAGTTCACTTGATATTTTGTTATGGTTAAAGTTAAAGTTATAGTTAAAGTAAGTTGGTGCAATCCACCCTTAGAGAACAACATTTTGTAATTTGTAAGGTAATTGTATTTTAAAAAGATAAAACCGACTTCAAAATTGTACGTATATGAGAATTAAAACTCCCTATCTCCAAAACTACTGAACCGATTTTGATGAAACGTGCACTATTCCCTAAGTTGAACAATATACTAGTATAACAAAAAAAGAATTACTAAAATCGGAATGGTAGTTCTAGAGATATGCTAACACAAACATAAAAATATTAATACATACATACACTTTTGAAATTTGGCACATTTGTTTAGACGCCGCTGATATAGACTAACATTTAAGTAAATTGGGCAGTTCTGTAAATATTACATGCGTTGAATATCAACCTCATTTTTGACGTCGGTTAAAAATGTTCTCTACAGGCTACAGTCAAGCTTTGGTGAAAGCGTTATATTATCTTCTTAGATAATGCCCATTGGTGCCATTGGCCCTAATGGTCATTTCAGATGTTGTTCACTTTAACTTCGTATTGACATGCAGGTCAAGCCTTTTAGCCAAGACCTGTATGTATCGCTTCTTTATAGAATCGTCGATCAAAATGTATGGAATTGACATAAGCATTCGTTGATGTGACTTTGACGTTCGACTCGTCTAATGTCAATTCCATACATTTTGATCGGCGATTCTATAACGAAGCGATAAAGAAAAGGTCTTGGCTTAGGTAAATTGATTATTCTCTTAGTTCACCAAGAAAGTTAGTTGTTGTTTTGGACCATGATGATAATAAATCATGGCAATCATCTGTCATCATATTTGATGACTATCACCACGTCCATCCAATTAAAAGTCCAAATGGTCCATCATGGCCGCAAAGTAAAGAGGCTGTATAGTGTATACCATCCAAAACCTAATAAGCTAATTAGTACTTAAGAGGCCGGGGTACCCTCGAAATTTTCATACATTCTTAATACCAAAATCATTTTCTCATACGAAAATATTTAACATGTTTGAGTTATTTTTCAGCTTAAGATAGTAATTACCAATAATATTAAAAAATATAATAAAAAATATTTTTTATTATTTAAATATTTTGTAGTAAATTTACTATTTATTTATATATTGTTTAGTGTTTTTGTCTATTTTTTGGTGTTTAAATATTTAGTAGTAAATTTACTAAAAAATATTTAGGTAAACACAAAATTTTTTTTTAGTATTTAAATATTTTGTAAAAAAAATTTTTCAGGACCCTCGGTAATAGGGATGATGACAAGGTCAAAGATTAGCGAATTTTGTTAATAAAATAAAGGAATAACGGTAAAAAATAAGTGTTCCCAAAATTTCAGCTCGATAGCATTTGTATTTTTTTTGTTATGAGCCTTCAAAGTTTGATAATCAGGTCGATTTTTTTTTTCAATAAAATGTCTTAATATTTGTATACCATTCGATAACTTATGCAATTAAAAGCAACTTTTGTTATGAAACCACTTTCATAAACGCAATATTTAATATACCTATCGAACAAAGTTCTCTCCCGATGCGTGCAAACTAAGAAAGAGTGACGTCAGTCTTTCGTACTCACTTTGTATGGAGCGTTTCGGGCAGGTCTATTTTATGAGATGTTTGAATTGTCATAATATCTTGGTGAATTTTTAAGCTATCAGAGTCATTCTTTCAGCGATGTTTCTATTTTTTAAGGGTCTTTCAATTACCAATAAGAAAAAAATTTTGTCATCATGCCTATTAATATGAAAATAACTCAAACATGTTAAATATTTTCGTATGAGAAAATGATTTTGGTATTAAGAATGTATGAAAATTTCGAGGGTACCCCGGGCCCTTAATGTATAAAATCACTTTATAGTCGCGGAGCCAGTGAAAATAATTGCATATCAGTAATAAGATTTTCTCGGATATAAACAGGCTTTTCAGCGCTATTTGGAAAGCCCGCCGTGGAAACTGTGTCGAGCTCCGAGTAAAAGTACTTTCTTCCGACCGCTTTCTGATGTTTCCTGAGTAGCAACCTTGTGTGACATAAGTTGCTCTATCTCTTCGTAGAAAAGGCAACCGATACGTGAGAATCACCTACGATTACTGTTGCCAGGCATTTGAATAAAGCTGGACATGATTTTTTTGATTGTGTGAGGGACTAAAACGAATACGGCTTTTGTATTTTAGAAATGAATAAGAAAATGTTACCTAATTATTTTAAGTTTGACATCTTTACAGCAAGCGGATTAAAACACAAATTCTTCAATAGAAGACTAGCTTTTTTACTGACGAAATAGGCTAACTTGTCCGGCCATTAGGTTTAGCGACATAGCAATCCTACGGTTAGTAACACTCGTGACTCGACTAGAAAAATAATTTATTTATCTATAATAGGACAATCAATCACTTTAATTGTTTGCGGCAGAGTACGCACAGGCATTTAATTGTGGGATTTTCGCCTTTAATTAATGAGGGTATTGTGCTTTGGGGAACTTTGTTTATACATCAGGGTGCATTGCCTCCAGGCTTATCCGATTGGAAGTTCCCGGTAAGAGTTAAATGCCATCATCGATTCTAATTATCATATCAAAGGGATTTCGTGGTTGGATACCGCTGTCGATCCTGGTGACACAGGCGATTCAGTGTTGGGAATGTGTGGTGGGGCAGCGCCCGTTAAAAAAATCTATACTTCTATACTAACATTATAAATGCGAAAGTATCTCTGTCTGTCTGTCTGTCTTGCTTTCACGTTAAAACTACTGAACCGATTGTGATGAAATTTTGTACACAGTCAGAGTCTAAAGCCTGAGAAAGTACATAGGCTACTTTTTAACTGGAAAAGGGGTTGTAAGGGGGTATGCGTAAATTTGTTCAAATTAAGTTAGTTCCAAAAAATCATAATAGATGGTGCTGTACGTCACCTACATCGCACAAACGCTAACTCAAACGTGTTTCTATAACAGGTGGTAAGGATGAAGGATACTTTCATGTTCTTTTTTAAGTTTCAAGAAGAGTCGATGTTCGACCCCAGTTTTTAACCGTAACGTGGCTGTCTGTCTGTAAGCATTGAATTTTGAAGTAAGCGTACCGCCGAAGCAACTCTGTCGTGGAAATGTTGCAATTTACAGTAATGTAGCCTACAATATGGAAACGGGAACTACAGCGCGCTATAAGCTGAAGTCCACGCGGACGGAGTCACGGGCAACAGCTAGTACATAATAAATACTAACAATATTAAAAATGCGAAAGTCTGTTTGTTACGCCCAAGCCGCTGAACCGATTCTGCTGGGTCAGTACCCAATCTTTTAAAGTATCTCAATTCATTCATCAAAATTAAATTGAGATACTTTAAAAGACCCGAGAAAGGACGTCATGGCATACTTTTTACTCTAGGAAAATGTACGGTTCCCTCACGATGTCGGAGTTGCGGATTTAAAGAGCTTTTTACATGAGAAGCGAGTTAGCTGAAATAATACCTACAACACGAAGATGAAAATAAAAAATATATAATAGAAAACTAAAAATATGTAGTTATTTATTTCAATGAAGGGATAGTCAATTTAATAAAATCTACGTGTATAAAAACTACGTATGATAAGGACTGAGAAATTGATGAGGAGATAGCTGTGATAAGTCATTGAACTCATGTCAATGGTGCCCAATGCATCGCCCATTAAAGTCAAACTGACCCCTGAAATATATTTTGGTCATTTCGCGGCCAAAATATTCAGACAAAGGCTTTGGCTTTGCATACTGTTTTAAATCTTATTTTTTGATGGGTTAGATTAAAGTTATTCTAACCTTAAATTACGCACCTAACTCAATAGTCTATACGCACTCAAAACTGGAGTGTGAGTTCCTAGAATTTGGAAACGATCAGTGTGCGATCGCCTACTGTATTCCAGTTTGAACCCTGCCTTTAAAGCTGTAATCGGATCCAACCTTCCTTACTTATTAATTATTTTCTTAGTCCTTCCTTATCGCATTTAAACTTTATTTTCTGGCTACTATATTTTTAATTTTAAATACAAGTTAGTTAAGCACGTAGGTGCGCAGGCGCATGCTACAGCCACGGCGGCCGCGAGAGCTGTCGGCGGCGAAATTCGCCGCTCTCGCCCACTGATCTACATTTCACCTCCAATATGGGTCAATAACTGCCCACGCGCCCCCCGCGCCCCTCCCCCTACTGCGCGCGGCCATTCACCTCGCCACTCCAAATCATTGTTCGCCAAATGTATAGCGAGTTCGACGACCCCGAGCTATGGTCGCCAATGTCTTCGCTGAATGACACTTGACCGCAGTAAATATAAACATCCTGCAATTTCATAGAACTCGCCGTGTAAAAGCGATGACATCGCCACCGTGATTGTGTTTCGCTAACTTTACAAAGTTGCGTTGAGAAACTTTTAAGTTTGGTTAAGCGCGAATGCTATCGTGAGCTTCGTAAGCATTTTTTGCTATGCGCCTGCGCCGATCTTCAGTACATGACCTGGCCATCTCTAAAAACAGTTTTTTTTGTTTTAGTGCACAGCAATAAAGAAAGTCGCGTCGCTTAAGGTAAGGATTTATACTACCTCTATATTATTGTAATACGAGTGAGATAGATCAACCGGTGACAATATGGAAAGAAACGCCGAAGGCTGCGCAGCCTGCCGCGGCCGTTACGTATAAGCTCCGTGTGAAATACGCCTGCTCCCTCTTCACACCGGATTTCTACTTTGGGCCGACAATAATAAAAAATAGTCGCTTCTAGATGCTAGCCATGTCGTACTACCGCCTCGCCGACCGAATTCCTCCGTCTACGAACCTTCGGAATTTTGTACGAGAGACAAAAATTACGGTTATCCCAAAAAAATGAAATCCTCATCCTGATGATAGAGGAGGTCGACGAACGGCGCACTCGGCGCGGCTAGACCCTTGGAATTTTTTATAATCACCACGGGAGTAGATCAGGTTAACGACCTGTACAAAAAAGATATAGCAACACCGTCGAACCTTTTCGAAAAAAAGGATCCCACACGACCATTCCTCTCTCGTTTTTACACGACCCTTTTTTGGAAACTGTACAAAAAACGATGCACGTTCGGAGCTATTTATATCGCCGACGAAAACAGATTCATTGAACCGGCGTGAACTCTTACATTTCAATCATATACACAGTGACATATATTCGGCACGGCGCGGCCGGCCCGCAATGAGCTATTCAAAATTAACTTAACTTGGCGCTAAGGCGTGCGGCCTTAGCGCCAAACCGAGAAATGCCAAAAAGTTACGTTACCTCGCCACCTCAAGCTAGGCGTGCCGCGTACTCACCTCGCGTCGTACTATTTATGAAGAGTTGATTATACTGTGACATAACGCACTTTTTGACATTTAGTTGGTAAGGCCGAAGTGTACTTTGCCCTTTGACATTTTGCGCAGGTTGCGAGCGATTTGAATAATTTTAAAGTTTAGCCCGGCCGCACATTGTCCGAATTCTGATCAGAAACAGTTGAATTCCGCCGGACCGCCACCCCGCACATTATCCGAAATATCCTTCCGGCGAGTTCTAGGCTCTAGCTCACTCGGCTTAGTACAAAATGTAAGAAACAGCGGGGACGTTCAACTGTTTCTGATCAGAACTGTCGTACAATGTGCGGCCAGGCTTAAACGTAGCTAAGTTCTAAAGTTACATATTTGTATAAGTTACTCAAAATGAGCAAAATTTTGTCATCGCAACCTAATGTAAAAAATACAAACATAATTTAATCGGGTTTTAAAAATAAAATTCAAAGAAAGGTTAATTTTAGTAACAAAAAAATTCTAAAGAGCTCTTCGTTCAATACACCCAGCGTTGGGATGACTACCTGACCCCGAGTCAGGTGTTCATCACCTTTACTGTTTTTTTTTTCATTTTTATGGTTCTCTATAACGGAACCATTTTAAATGTGGCCACGAATTTCTGAGAATTTTTTTTACTATTTAATTACAATGCCCAAGTTTTAAACATTTATAATATTATACCTAATGTTATTATTGGTTTAGGTACTGTAATGTATGCTTACAATAATGTATTTTTTTTTAAAATAATGCAATACAGTCACACCTCTAGACTTTTAAGAATACTTATATTCATTTCTAGCATTTTCCGTTACTAAAATGAGTCAAAACTTAGTCCTAAAAATACAAGCATCAAACTTTGGGACTAACCAATTGGAGTGCTTTTGAAAACCCCAGGTATTAATGCTTCTAAATTCTAATATATCTAGTATCTTTAAATATTTTATGAAATCTAGTATTTATGAATTTTTAAAACCCTTAATCATAATGACTAGCCTTACTTAAGCAACTAAATACACATACATGTGTGCGTAGGCGCTAATCTCGAGAACGGCTGAACAAATTTCGCTAATTATTTCTTTGTCGTTGTCGCTAGTCGCTACTATCGGAGGAAGGTTGTTACGGAGAGAAAAATTAAAAATATTACGTAGTAAATTAGAAAATTTAAGAACCCTTGGGCCCGCTGGTAAACTATAAATTCATATAATGTATTCGAGTGCGGAGTGGCGGAGTGTTGAAGCAAATATTTGGCTGCGAAGAAAGTGGCGCGGCGAACGGGCTCGCGGGAAGTGTCACGTTGAACTGTTACATAAGGACTCGGTGCTTTCCAAAATAATCGTCTCACCATCACAACAATTGCCGAAGAGCCGTTACCATTGTGGCAGCAGCTTGAGAATTCTAAATCGAGTATGGGAATAGCGTGCCAAATGGTTTATCATCTATGATTTTGATAGTTTTACTTAATAAGAGATTTTCAAGGATAACTAAGTCGATTTTCGCTGAGTGGTGCAACTCACAAACACTCCAACGTACATTTTTATGTACTGTGGTCTGACGATTCACACATCGTTATTAGACAAATCGTTATTATCGTTAACAGAATTCTTTGGTACCTGAACATAAAGCTAAAAGTAGTTAGAGAATTCCGAAACTCGATACATATTTTATTAGCAATGTTTATAAAATTTCATGTAACGTGAACATTTCCCCTGTTAACGCTACATAGAGTAGTTAATTAACGTTATTTAACCAACTTATCCATCACTTTAGCTTTTACCTACTTAAGTATATCTACTAAAAATAAAATATTTACCGAGCTACTCTACTTTGAAAATTGTTAGAATCTATGTTGTTATAATGTCGTTTTTTTTTTATTCTTTGTAACCAAAACTGTTCATTACTTTAACTTTATTTTTCATACTTTCTGCATTGTTATAAAACACCACACTAGAAGTTTCAAAAGATAGCTCGTCGTTTCCAATAAAACATATTGGAAGCTTAAACTTTTAAGTTTTAACTGCCATTAATGGCTCTACCGTTTACTTATGAGCATTCTAACATATTTAAACCATAAAACTAACGCGCGATTAAAATGTCTTCACCTACAAACCATAGAGAACAAACTCGTTTGTACAATTGTAGCGAGCTTATTCTTTCAAACCAGCTTGGCCTGAGGCATGGGACAGGTCGGCCCAAGGAGAAATACTCGGCTCGCTCCACATACGAGCCGATGACTCTTCGTGCCCTCCTTACGGCCTACTGCCAAATTTCTCCATGTCCATCACAGACGCCTAGCAACAACTATTCTTGTCGTGTGCCGCAAAACGCCGCTAAAACACGCCGCAGTACGCTAATAATTGTAATTTGTACTGAAAACGCGCATGCTGTGTACACTGTACAGTTAGGTTCATTATTTTAAATGTATTTGCTTTGAGACAAAATATTGTGGTAAGGTTTGTTTATATTATCTAAGTATACTTTTTTACGATATTATGAATGTCTGTCTGGTTGACAAATTAAGGCGAAACCCCAAAAGCTTTTAAAACTTGGGTCTTCTTTGGCCAAATGACTCTGACATTATTGACTTAAATTATAGTATCTAGTGTGCAAGTTTTCGATTGTTAAAACTTTAACCATAGCCCTATTACCGGCCGATGTATCGATCGAAGCCGAAGTAGAAGTCAAAAAACGGTTTTCACCGCAACCAACAGCCGAAAGCAAAGCCAAAAGCCGATTGAATGTTTTGAAAACCTTAATATTGACGCGGAATAACTAAATTAATTTTAAAGTTATTTTTTGTGCTTAAGGCAGGTCACGGTAGCCCTGGCCCCTGATGTTACTGCGACTTTTGACGGTCTATTTCACAATAGTCACAATAGTCACCTCTAAGGTACTATTTTGTTATAACGAAATGAATCCGGGGCGAATCTTTAGCCGTGGTTTTATCCGAACTTTCTTTGACCAAAAGCGGCTGCAGCTTCATTCAGTCACTTGTTAAAACAAACAAATAAACAGAATGTATCTTCAGTATATTTTCTACGATCACACCACTAACCCACTTCTGCGAGATTCGTGAGAGCCGCCTGACAGCTAACGGAGTTTATTTGTTTTTCTTTTCTAAAATAGCAGTAAACAAAACCTCTGTACTCAACACAGATTGATAAAAAAAAAGTAATAAAATAAAAAGTAGAAAATGTGGAACATTTTTATGGACATCCTGCAAAAGATAAGCTGTAAAATTAGAAGTCATTAAATTTGCTTTCTCTTTTGGGTTTTTTTTAAGTTATATTGGACGGGCCAGTTTTAATGAAATATTATAGGCGTGACCTTTTGGATACTAAAGTCAAAATTTTAGACACTTATGACTAAACCTATGCTAACTATTATGAATTAACTAACAAAATAATAATGGAATATACACATAGAGGTATAAGTTATCTTCCTAATTCTTTCACCACACACAATATTTTTCACCAGCAACACATTTCGTCAAATCCATTTAACGTTACGAGTTTTTAAATAAATTTGCCAGATGTGTTAAACCTTTTATGGTTAAACATTAAACAATCGTATAAAGAGAAACCGCGATTCGGCAAATAGTCGTGTGGCGAACTTAACGCAATTTTTCGCAAATACAACGCAATATTTGTAACGTTATCGTCCAGCACGTCGATCGTAACGGAGTTTATGGGACGTTTATTTGATTGTATTTTTACTACACAGCATCATAAAATCAAGTTTTATTTCGTAGCAGTAAAAAAAATTAAGGTCCCCGTATGTGAAAAGCTTCTCCGACCAAAAGCACTCTATGAGCACAATAAAACTAAATAAAACCGTAAGGTTGCAATTGACGCAAATAAAATTAATCACTCGCGAAATTTGCGAAATCGATTTCGATTTAAATAATTTATTTCGCTTATGGCAATGGGAATCGCCCCACGAAATTATCATAAATAGACGATAGATCATACAACACATTTGAGTAATATTCAAATGATTTCATATTTTACAGACATTTGAAATCTACAATGCTATCATAGCCTCCGTACACTCGCTATTCGCGCATGACAGGAAAGTAGAGCTTATTTTTTAGTCATACATGAGATTGCCGAAACTGTGGTGCGTTTCACAAGCGGCATGGCATGGCATGACAGTGCAATACGCGGGCGCGTCGCAGGTGTCAACGCGTCCGCTAAATGTCGCGCGGCCTCCGCATTGCGAACGGCCTTTGCAGTCCGGTCATCGACCCACCCGGGGTCAGTGACCGGCACTACATTTAGTTTTCACTTTCGTTCACTAAGGATAACTGTTCCGTGCCTATGCGTCACTCGTCGGCTGCATACGGACCGTACTCCGCTGAATTACAATTCTTATGCCAAATTCGTGAGCCGCCGGATAAATTATTTATATTACGGTCGGCGGCCGCGCACCTGCCTATTAATTTTTAATAGTGGTCTCATAAATTGCCGCGATCCCAACCAGACAATGCGCAAACGTGTACACCTGCAGTGATGTTAATCGATATTATTTGCTAATCCATTTCTCTATACTTATAATTAATTTAAAGCCTCCTCGGTTTCAATTTAAAATGTCCCCCTGTCAGTCGGCTGACCTACACTAATAGCGCGCTGTATCCGCCCGTCAGTTCGCTTGTCCGGTCTGCCCGTCGATGGCTACTAGTAGAATTTAAATTTAAATTGGTAGACTTTTTATTGAAAGAAACAAAACTGCTGCGGAATATAACATTATAAAACTACCGCACGTTCATAATATTGCGCTGTATAAAATCTTAATTTTGAACATCGACAAGATTAAGCGCTTCTTTAAAATCCTTACAAGCTATCGCAACACTAATAGTTTTATGGAATGCATACTGGATAAGAACCGTTTTACGCTTATGTGTCTGCAACACATATCCTTTTATGGTCTTATAAACATTCACAACAATCCTAATGTAAAAAATTTATTACGAACACCTGCTTTCTTTGCAAGAAGCGCCTGCTTTATTAATTATCACTTAATACTTATGAACAAGCCTGACAACAACACAGTTTTGTTACGACTGATTACGACATATAGTAAAATATATTTTATGTCTTTAGTTAGGTAACCTTTTTGGGCTAAAGTCATAAACAGCCTTATAAAAAGTAAGACATAGATTCGAATGTTTAAAAATTTTTCAGGCGTTTATTTCTACAAATAGCACGGGTGCCCTAGAACACATTTTTTGTGATACAAGCTAATTTTTTGTGAGTAGCTACTAGCTACATTTTGATAAGACGAACAACATTTTTGTTTTCGAAAAATCTCGAAAGTGGTAGCTAACAGAGATAGAAAGGATTTCATAATTTGACTTGATGGTCCTAAAATACGGATTGTTTTATTTGTAGGACAAGGTTATTCTTAAATAATATAACTACTAACCTACCAATATACAAAAAATCAGCTGGTTAGGGTTCCGTTTTAGAGTACAGTAATCAACCAAGTTTTGTTGATTACAGAATCCTAAAACGGAACCCTAACCAGCAGATTTTTTGTATATTGGTAGGTTAATAGTTATATTATTTAAGAGTAACCTTGTCCTACAAATAAAACAATCCATATTTTAGAACCATCAAGTCAAAGTATGAAATCCTTTCTATCTCTGTTATCTACCACTTTCGAGATTTTTCGAAAATAAAAATGTTGTTCGTCTTATTAAAATGTAGCTACCTACTCACAAAAAATTAGCTTGTTAGTAATCACAAAAAAATTTGTTCTGGGCACCCTGACTATAATGGTTTAAATATTAAGACTATGTGCGTGTCGCCATCTATTTAAATACACGTAAAATGTTCATCCAAAGAGCATGATATTATAATAGCTCATTGAATTGTAAATAAAATACACCTCAAGCCGTAGCATTGAAACAGTGTTTATAAACAAAATGTCAACTAGATGT
Source organism: Plebejus argus (assembly GCA_905404155.3). Classification (NCBI taxonomy): domain Eukaryota; kingdom Metazoa; phylum Arthropoda; class Insecta; order Lepidoptera; family Lycaenidae; genus Plebejus; species Plebejus argus. Next base: position 10,047,259 of record FR989938.1, on the reverse strand, counting down.
AACAGTGGTCGAGGTTGTCGCTCCGGCGGCGCGGCGGTGTTGTAACTTGTAACTGAAACGGACCAATGTCCTTTTAATGAAATTTTTATACAATTAGGTAATTTTGAGGGGGCGGGGCGGCGGGGCGGGGCGCGGGGTTCTAGGGTTGCGGGGTTCGGCGTTGCGCAAGCGGTCGACGACTCGTTATGTCAGCGTTTACGTAACACCTCGCAAGTCGCAACGCAGGCGCCAATTGTGGCCGTTTCGCACTTCGCGGATTCGCGCCACCACCGGCCGTGAGCTCTATTTAACCTGGGAAAGGTTAGAATCGAGGGATATGCCCCGGAGGAGCAATTATAGGAGAAGGGGCTTGCGTCAGGGCAGAGAGCGGGCGGACTCAACGCACAAGGTTGCGAAGGTTCAATGCTCTAGAAATACTACAGGCGACCCCGAGCGCCGCGCCCGCCCGCTACGCGCGTAGACCGCCCGGCTACGCGCGTAGCGGGCGTAGCGTATGCGCATACGCATTTCTTCTCGATACTCTACTGACTACTCGCTGCAGCAAAGAATTTTCTTATAGCATTTATTACAATATTAAAAAATATAATAATATAACATTTGAATGTATTTATGATATTCTGCAAGTTTTATTTTATAAAAAAATAGAAAAAAAAAACCTGAATAAAACTTACCTGTTTCTTTTCAGTTAACTTGCTAGTACACTTTGAATATTGCTCGATAAGCAAAATAGCGAGTTGAAATTATGCATAGAGTTTGATAACGACTTTACCTGGCTGGCTTAATCAAATCTACTGTTGCGTTAAAGGTATCTACAACTTTATCGACAGTAAATTGTGAAATAGGAAAGTAAACTAACTTTGTTTTAATATCCGTAAAGATATAAAGTACGATTTGAAAACCAAGCCTTATTTAGGTATCCTAAGAGAGAACCGAATAATCACCCCGTTTTGAATTGCTCGTGCAAAAAGAAATCAACTTAATAAAATAGTTTCAAACATTTCATAACATAATATTTATACTGAAGAAAGTGTGCGCAATATCTAACATAAGTTCGTTAAAAAGTAACGAATAGGTATAGGTACAAACTTATAAAAAGTGCCATCAAGAAAATTGATTGATTTTAAGATATTTTTGAGCACGCCACCTGCTTATGTACGAATCAATCCCACTGATAGTACTTATAATTGATTATTATATTATTCTTAACATAACGTAATAAATACAACATGCATGCAGCATGTTCTCATTGAAGTTCGTTAAACGTGGCATACATTAAAACAGCACAATCCTTTTACAGTCGGTTAAAAGCTGTTTGTTTTAACACACACGCGCGGCTTAACCTTCAAAAGAGAGACCGCGCCGTGATCACGTCCAATTTGCCAACTCTTTTTAAGCGTTTCGTAATTTTTTATAAATTATTTTGTCTCCGACCTTTGCCCAAAACAGTTCAATTAGTATTCCTGGGGCATTGTCATAATGTACCAAGCGATATGTAATGTGTCGTATACTTGAATAGGGCTGGTAGTTATTACGTACTTGAACATAGTCTGTACTAATAGTAAATACATTATATAGTATTAGTCCGACCGAGGCTGCGGCTTGGCTACGTTACTTGTGACTTCACCTGAAAATCACCTAAGCTAAAAGTTTGCTGACGATTCATTTTCTCGAAATGTCGTCAAAATGTAACGAAGTATTGATAGTGGTGTCGATCCTTAATTATATTCGTATCTAGACTCTTTTAGATTTTGAAATCAAAGAGCTTTAGCTTCAGTTTTAGCTAAAATTTGACCTTTAGTTAACTGTACCTACACAAAAGCACGTTTCACAAAGGTTTAAATTTTATAGAGCCATTATAAGCTAAGACGATACTCTGTCTAGTGTCTAGAGTCTAGACTACAGACACAATTTTAAGTTAAGTACATATTACTTAATCTCTTACACATGTAATGATAGAAAATGAAAGTTGTAAATAAATAAATAAAAATATTTAAGAATAAGACTGAATTGATGAAGGTAAATTTTAATACTTTGGTACAAACAATTTACAGAATAGATAGAAGACTGAAGTTTCAAAAATAGTAATATTTTGTTACAAAGCCAGCATTATAAGGTCTTTTGAGCCTTACATTTATAGTAGTTCTGATAAGCACAAAATAAGAAGGAATTACGCTATCCTTATGTTTAAATTGTAACACCCAATCCGTGGCGAAACTGGCGAAATTTGAAATCTGACGATAGAATCTCGCTGGTCATAAATCCAAATGCGATCCAATAAAGATTGGATTGCGTTTCAGTTGTTACACAATATACCATGACGTCACAATCGGGTAAGTCTCTTCCAAACGAAATGGAACGCCGTAAGGACAGGCTATATGTAAGCGTGACGTGGTGTTCTACGAGCGTGCCCTGTTGGGGCCAACGTGATGTCCGCTCGACAACGCTACGCATAAATTATATCTAGCAGTAAAGCTTTAAAGACCGGACACTTGCACTCACATGGGTCAAAACAAGTCCGGCCAGGTCGAGCTGTGTAATTAGTCCGGATTTAATGGCCTTACCGTTTATGGGGATTGCGGGTGTATACGGTAACTAATCTCAAGCTGGTCAGGTTGACCGAAGGCGCACACACGGGAGTGCACAAAACGAGTCCGGCTAGCTCGGCCTGCGTTAGTCCTGATTCGACAGGCCTCTCCGTATATAGGAGCCTCTATAACTTGTACGAAGAAGGTCAACGCAGAATGTTTCTATCGGCTCATCCTTACTTTCAAAACCGTCGCTTCCCACAGAATATATTCACAGCATGTATCATACGGCGTGACATTTCAAATTGCGGTGTCGCAAGACGGTAGCGAGCTCGTTAGATATTGATTTATAATTCAAATTAAAGCTATTAGGTAAATTAAAAGTGGCATTTAAGTTTGGCGACGTAGGCCACATTGGAGGAGAATAAAATATATCCAAAGAACCAACTCCACCTATGCACAAAAGTTAATCAGGGATTTAATATCTCCCTCTTTTTTCGTTTTAATATTAATTATCAACGACAATCTACGCACGACTCATAAATCCTACATATTATTTTATTGCAAGCTTCCTCTCAGCTGCCTGCAGGGAAAAAACCTATCTACCAGTATATTACTATTATAATATACTAAAGGCAAAATTGTATCATAAATCATAATCCGAGAAACATGTGAAAAGATATTTTTATTGAATTAATTCATTAAAAGTTACTGCAACTTTCAAAATATTATGTCCTTTAACATTTTTTTTCTTAGCCTTGTATTGTATTATTTTCATCAACTTTGGTAGTTTCCTTTTTACCCGACTATGTTAGAACTAAAAGGAAAGTAAAACCATTATTCTTCTTAACGAAGTCAGTTGATACAATAAATTATCCATTGTAGGCTGTATTTTTTTCAAGTTACGTATTTACTATATTTTACATAACTGGCAATAAGGCGACCAATTTCTCCGATCACTTCAAGTCGTATGTGCTTTCTTTTCACAATTATTCAACAGCTGATGAATAAAGATGTAAACGTATGCGGAATCACAAATTTCGATGCAAATATACAAGAGGTCGATGAACTCCCAACGTCAACAGACTACAGCTGTATGTGGTATACATTGTACGGTCAGCAAAAGTTCTTGAATTTCCGTATGACTAGTTACTAAGTAAGGTATTTTACCGGACCTGTTTACAGGGACTTTTAATGTAAGAAAACTACACTATTTCTTTTAATATCCGAAAATATTCTAGTGCGACCCTTATTGTTATTATTTTAGTGCCAATGTGCCTTTCTATAATGGTTGCCTATAGGCTACACGGTACCTTGGCGTACGCTGTTAAATTATTTTTCAAAGTTAATTATTACTAAAGGCATGACAAATCAGATTCTGCTATTTTAATAAATAAATAATTGCATTGTTGTCATATTTTATGTCTTTGCCGAGTCATGGCTTGCCGAGACCGCATAGAAACCTAATCGAAGATGTGGTTAGATTTAAATCGCAAAATCGTACTGTAAAGTGGGTGATAGACAAGTAAATACACGGACTTATGTCATACATGAATTCATACTATATTCATACAATAAGGTCTTTTTTAGGGTTCCGTAGTCTGTCTCCAGGCTGCAACTCAAGAACGGTAATAGCTAGAGGGTTGAAATTTTTACATATTATTATGTATTTCTATTGCCGCTATAACAACAAATCCTAAAAATAAAATAAATTAAATATTTAAGGGGGGCCATACATCGATCCTCGATCAAAATCCTCGATTGTATGTGTAAGTGTGTACTTTAATAATAAAATTAAAATAAAATAAAAATTTAAAGGGGGCTTTGGAACCCTCCGTGCGCGCGTTGGACTCGTACTTGGCCGATTTTTTTAATTACACTTGTATCTGGTATGGACTATATTTATCCATACTAATATTATCAATGCGAAACTGTGTCTATCTGTTACTTCTTCACGGCTAAGCCGCTGAACAGATTTTGATGAAATTTAGTATGGAGATAACTTGAGTCCCGGAAAGGGTCATAGGATACTTTTTATCCCGGAAAACTGTACGGTTCCGGCACTATAAACAAATTTCTGCGCAACCAAGGCGGGCCGCGGGCATCATTTTGTATTACTGTCCTTTATTATAATAATTAATATTATACTTACTATTCGACTGCAATAAGCATTAAAAATTCATAGTGCGCCGTCATAGAATCGCGCCCGACTAAAGGAACGCTAAGCCTTTCACGAGGTTTTTGGCAGGACCCCCCCTTCCCCTCCCCCGCCGCGCCCCGAGAGAAAGTAGCTGGCCTACGCAATTCTAGGGTCAACGACCGCACTCGAAAATGCTCACTTTGACAAAAAGTGTCACAAATCTGCGTGCACTTCATATTCATGTGCGGCACTTAGGCGAGTTGCATTCGATAAATAGATAAGAGATCAATTTAAATCGGATAGTGTAGACCACTTTGGTAGACCAGATGTTTTTAAACTTTTGTGGTGGCGGAACCTTTTTGAGAAATGTTTTTTTTTTTTTGACAGATCCCAAAAAAAATTCTCCATGCTGGTGTCTCAGTGATGACATTTAAAAAAAAATTATACAGGGTGTAACAAAACTATGTGATATTATTATGTATTTTAGGGTGTGTATGTGTTCCTGGTAGAGAGTTCACTGTGAAAGCAGCAGCACTGAAGGACCAAAATAATTTTTCACTAAGTTTTGAATGGCCGAACGTCACGAGAACTCTCTACGAGGAACACGTACATGTACACCTTAAAGTACTATCAATAATTTTGTTACACCCTATAATATATTGCTCGCAAGAAAGCCTTTGCGGAACCCCAGGGTTCTGCGGAGCACACCGTGAGAATGGCTGGTTTAGACGCTAAGAGGGCATAAATACACATACACACAAAGAATCCAGAATCCTTTTCTTTTGGGTTCGCCGTAGTCGATTAATGCTTCGTTCAAACCTTTTTTTTTTGTTTTTTTTTTACGCGACCACGCGACTGCGAAGCGGGAGCGTCAAGTTGTCAAATGTTGTCAAATATGTTTTTTGAATACAAAACACACATTTGACAACATTTGACAACTTGACGCTACGCTTCGCTTTCGCGTTGGTCGCGTAGGTTTGGCCTAAGCTTAAACTTGACTTAAATCAAATATTATCCCTTAGGGTCAATTCAGACCGCAACGCGCGTAGATGCATTTCTAAATTAGTATGGATTTGACTTTGCAAGACAACTCACGCTCACAAAATTTGTCAATTAACGATACGTCAAATCCCATAAATCTTTTTTATACTTAGATTTCACTGTCGAAATTATCGAATGCAAGTTGTCCAAGTATACTGCGGATATCGATTAGGTAAGGTAGGATAGGACGTCACGTACACCTAGAAATCATTGCATGGCTCCCTTTAACAATGGGAAATCGCCCACCGATGTAGCAGTCCTCAACTTCCCATAGTGTGGTTAGGCCAGCTATACTCAACTTGCGGCCCGCCACCGGGACTATTTAACGGACTTCAAAAAAGGAGGTTATCAATTCGACGCGTATGTATGTAATATTTCCAGAACTACCCAGTTTTCGTATATGTAAATCTATATTAGCGTCTGAACAAATGTGCCAAATTTCAAAAATGTATGTATGTATACGTATATAACTATGTATCAGAAACATAAAAACATACATACATGTTTTTATGTTTGTGTTCGCATATATATCCACAGTCAAACATATACCTAAACTCCTCATTTTTGGAAGTCAGTTAAAAAAGAAAAACTTATACCTACTTAACTGGTCAAACAATCTTTTTTTTATCAGTGGCCCGCGTGAAGTTAAACTATTTTATTAGTTAAATATTATAGCTTTTAAGTCCTTTTTCTTATTATACAGCTTGACTGGTGAGACATGTTCAATACTAGAGGAATTGATATTTAGCTATTATATTAGTTGAAAAAAAATAATATAAAAAAATAATATCAATTGATCACTGAGTAAATGTAGCTTAAAGTTAAATAATTATTTACCCAACGCATGGACACCGCGCGCGGGACCCAAGCGCGCGGCGTGGGGCGGGGTGGGCTGCGCCAGCCGCGTAGTAATTTACTATAGTGTTTATGATTCATTTGTTTAAAGCGAAATTTGGTCAAAAATTAAGTACCTTATTTTATTACATAATTATATTGAGAATCGAGTACAGAATATCATCTTAAATATCGGTATTGTCTCACCAGTCATGCTGTATTATTTTTTCTTCTGTGTTGTGTGTGGACAAAATAAAGGTATTCTTTTTTTTTTTTAATTCGTACTCATCCGTAAAATAGTGCAAAGTCGTCGTGAAAGTCGTATTTCCTAATTTAAATTGCTGATTATGTCCGTAACTCCGTTGCGCGGCTTGCGCCAAAATTTGTTAATCGCGAGGGAAGCGTTTTTTCGGTATAAAATGTGTCCTATGTTCTTTCCCGGGACTAAGGGCCTGTTTCACCACTTCCTGATAAGTACCGAATAGGCTATCCACCACTTAACTTGACAGATGAAGTATGGAAATCTGTTGTGTCAAAAAAGTTTTGAATAGCCTATTCGGCACTTTATCACAAAGTGGTGAAACAGGACCTTAAAGTATATACCATACCAATTTGCATGTCCCTTACATGCGTTCAGCCGTTTAAGCGTGAAGAGGTAACAGACAGACAGATACACTTTCGCATTTATAATATTATATTATGTGTAGGTACCGGGCGGAATGTCCAAATAGTAATTTTGCAAGGCTGTCTGTCATAGTTTTCCTCGTCAATTTACATACAGATAAAATTACCACTAAATATTTCCACATTTCAAATGTCTACAGTTACTACTGTAGGTAGTAATAATGTATAAAGGTAAGCAAAAATTTGAACCTGGACTAAAATTCTATTACACACCGCCATAGGACAAAAGAAAGATATTATAATTAACCAGGCGTTCTATTTCACGCGGGTGAATTCGCAAGAGAGACAAATGGTATAAACAAATAAAGGTAGTTCTATCGTCTGCGAATCTAGGCAATAAAACAGTAATACCGAAATCCAGAAGATAACAATCGGACAGCCTCGTAAATTCCAGCTTGAGCCTACAATTAACATCTCAGACAACCGCTAAGCCGTAACCTCCGGCGTTCCACTTATTGTCTTAAAATTTAAGACTGAAACAAAAAGAATTCTCAATATAAAACACTTATTAGAGCTGTCTACAGGATCGTGTAAATCAATATTATTTATTTTACGAGAAGAAATAAATTAAAAAGATAAGTTATGTCGATGTCGATTTAAGATCATCGTGATGAGAGAGATGTTCGTCTCAATTTACTTAAACTTCAATCAATTTTATTAAAATAACATAAGTAATGTGAGTATTGTGAGTAGGGTCTGATTTAAATTATTTGTTATAATACAAAAATCAAAAACTTTCCTCTTAGGAAAGGGTCATGGAAGTTTCTTGTTTGTTCTTCTCCGTCCGATCCTTCTTTTCCGTCAACTTCTAACATCAAATGGTAGCGACAGTTCTCAGTAGACTAAAGGGAAAGTTGCTTCTTTTCAGCCATCAAAGACAAAGTAGTGGTCAAAAGCAAGACATTAAGCAATTGATCCCTAACCCAAATAGGAAGTACGAGAAAGTGATAATACACAAAAGATACGATCAGGCGCGAACAAAAAACAAAGAAGCAACGTGATACAATGAAGGGCTTAGGTCCGGACGAGAGCAGCATTACAATAATCGGCCAAGTGCGAGTCGGACTCGCGCACGAAGGGAACGGAAAGGAAACGTACCACAAGAGAGCAAAAATAGACTGAAAATTGTGTTTTTTGTATGGGAGCCCCCCTTAATTATTTTATTTATTTAAATTTTATTATAAATATTTGCCGTTATTGATATCGAGACAAAAAATAGCAAAAAATCAAGTTTGTTGTATGGGAGCACCCCTTACATATTTTATTTTTAGTATTTGTTGCTAAAGCGGCAACAGAATATATACACAATCTGTGAAAATTTCAAAAGTCTAGCTATAGTGGTTCTTGCGTTACAGCCTCAAGACATACAGACAGACAGACGGACAGACGGACAGACATCGAAGTCTTAGTAATAGGGTACCGTTTTTACCCTTTGCGTACGGAACCCTAAAAACTAACAGTACACAAATTATTGTACCACTGCTCTACTAAAACCAGCGCCGCGGGCTGCGCCGAATCTTTTTATGCGTAATTCTAATACTAGGCCAAGACTTGACCTTCTTATTGTTACCATAACAAATCGCCTCATAATATTGCGTTTTAACGGTCCGCGACAGTAAAAGAGGTGTGTCTGCATTGTTTTATGAGATCTCTGATAGAGCACGGTAAGTCGCGTTTATTTTTATTAATTTAGTATGTTGAGATAATATTATAAATGAAATTCATCTAAACTAAATTTTATTTTCATCTCATTCTTTATTATCAAACTTTTCATCTTCAGTTACCCTACCCATCATTTAGGAAAATACTATGTTTTATATTCAAGGTTGTAAGTTGTAACCAATAAAATATAAACTTTTTAACAAAGCTAAACCTACTGGTCGTGTAGGTTTAAGTGTTACATTCTGTTCTACATTGTAACCTACTTAAAAGATATTTTAATTAGATTTCATTAGAATTATGCCACATTATATAATTAATGTATGCCATACAATGAAAAAGAACCCCTCTTATTATTCAGTTCGAAGAAATCAGTGGCTGACAGTTGATCGTTACTGGAACCCGAAGCCGTAGCAGTTTGGAGACTTCCAATATCGATACTCGGAAGCGGTGTCGGCTCCAATTGTACGCTGAAAGTTTAGTCTTCAGTAGAACACATTGTTCGGAGTTCAATTTCGTACATGCAACATACAACAATAGCATCGATGATCAATTGATCACATTGAAAATGAAATGAAAATTGTGATCACATATGATATATTATTGCTAATTATATTGAATGAAGTTTATATTGATCTTCGTAATTACTGTAATGGTGAATATGTACGATATTTTTCGATAAAAGCTGTTCACCAATACCCAACCGCGCTAGAAGGATTCTACTTTAGAACAGGGGTTTCTCAACTGAGTTCTATGGAACCAAAAGTTCTGAAGAGCAATCATCATCTATCAGCCACAATATTAGAATTTTTAAGTCTAGGGCCTTCTCTCATTTAAGCTTGGGAGGATTAGTATCATCAGTTTCTAAAGTTTTTTTTACCGAAGTTTTTGTTTCGTTGACATTTTTAATTAAATCTGAGTTGAAGTGTAAACTGTACAAATACTGTACAATAGATGCATCTTCGAACTGACAACGCGTCGCAGCCGTAAACTGCCAATCTAGTTACGTTATAGAATATCATTGGATACATCAAACCATTCGGGTTTTAAAAATGGTTGAGATCTTATAATTATTGTAATCGCCAAGGATTACATTTTAAGGATTACATTATATGTAAACTTTATGATTACCACACCTACAAGTAAAACGATTCAATGTAAATAATAAGTCTCCTGAAATATGTAAATGACTTAAATTCAATGCAAGGTGATTCACGAAAAAAGAAACCACGCTACATCGTAACTAAATTTAATTACTGCCGAGGTTACGGTAAAATTTAGCATTGTTGTAAAATTTAGTTAAAATTATGTCGATGTGTGCAAAAATTTGCATATTATATTACTTACCTACATATTTTAAAATTTTGCCAACTTGTAGTCTTGAAAAAATCTAACGTTATTTTATTTATATATTTCTTTAATACAGCCATTCCCAAAGTGGGCGATAACGCCCCCTTGTGGGCGCTGAACCGCACACCGCGCTCCCCTTCAGACCGAAGGGGAGCGGTGTGGGACCCAGAAAAAAAACGGGGGCGTTGTGTAGAGGCTTGGGGGGTGATTTATTTCATCAGGATTCATTTTAAATTGAAGCGATGGGGACGCTAAAATATAATTTGTTCTTAAAGTGGACAAAATAAGTTTGGGAACCTCTGCTTTAATATTACAAATGCGAAAGTGTTTCTGTCTGTCTGAGCTCATTAAGACCAAGCCACTGAAGCGATTTTGTTGGGTATGGACTATGGAGATATATTTTGAGTTCCGGAAAGGATATAGAATATCTTTTTTCCCGGGAAAATGTACGGTTCCCGCGCGATAATCGAATTTTGGCGCAACGGAGTTGCGGTCGTCACCTAGTTTATAAAAAGTTTTTTTGATGTTTATGAGAAAACATTTTTGATCCCTGAGAGAAAACGGACTGAATCGAACGAGGAATGAAGCTGCATTGATCGACTCGTAGTAAAATATTGAAAATTTTAAAACTTTAACCACTTTAAAAGATTTTGATAGATCGCCAAAACTTACAAAGCGAAGGCGAGAACTCTTAAATTTATATTCGGGCATCAAAAACCACTTAGAGCAAAATCCTTTGAATTGAATCGTCTTTTTATAAACGGTTCAAAGGTTTTTGGCGCTTAACAACTATAAAATGTAGAAAGCTCTTTATTATAGGCAATTTGGACATTTTATTTAATGTGACGTTTTTTGCCTCGAATCTCGATTAGTTTGCAGGACTAATAAATATAATTCTGTGGTATTAGGTCAATTCAGTCCGCAACGCGACGAGGCGAGGTGCGGCGCGGCATAAATTTGTATGGATTTGACAGATTTAAATTGCGTGAGACGTCTTGCGAATCTGTCAAATCCATATAAATTTAGAAATGTAGCGTCGCGTTGCGGTCTGAATCAACCCTTACAAATTACAGTGCGTGAAAAAACAAAGGCATGTCACTCCTAGGATCTCATTCTACATGTTGTTCAATGTCGAAACATAAGCAAAGCTTGTTTGGAGCAAACAAATTGATATAATGTTTGTCGAGCTCATAACGCAAGTTGTCGACGTTACGACTTTACTCAACTACTACGAATAATAAATACTATGGAAGAGTAACTGAGTCAAGAATGATTCCACAATATGTACCATCGAAGTTTATTCAAAGGCAGATGGCGGAACTACGTAATTTTGTCGGGTTATGTCAATTCGATGTTACTCGTAATCTGTCGGCTGGGTGACATAACGCGACCAAACGCCATCTACCTATGAATCAACATCTCTGAATCTACATACATAATATTATAGTTGTACATGAGATACATTTTATGAACTTTTCGTACTTTCATTTGGTTATCAAACTCTGGTCGGTGATACAATTTTCGTTGCCCTAGCTACGTATTAGAGTAGCCATGTATGGGAGGCCAAATATAGAGTAATTATCGTTCTATCTGTATTATATCTCGATGGCTATCTACGAAAAGGACGTAAACTACAAGAACTTTTCCTTTTACATGACGCAAAGTTCCACCTTGGGGAGTTTCAGTTACATAACAATATTATTTCCCTTTCCTTCTAGATGAAAATACTTTAATAAGGCGGTACGCAGACCTGGTTTTACACAAGGTTTGGAATGGTTGTACACAACACTCCAAATACAACAAGTTTCCAGGATATTGGACTACGACGACGCTTTGCGAAAAAACATACGATTATTTATTTATAAGGACGGAAAACGGGAGTTTTAGGCATTAAGGGACATTTTGGGGCACTTTTGCTCATTTTGACTGAGATGAGCAAAAATTGTTGACTGTAGAGTGTAGACCCAACGTAAAGGTACTTTAAGAACAAATGTGTATGCTGGGCCTTAGCGCGTAGCACCACAAAGTAACGACACCTAGCAGTAATACAATTTACATTGTTTCATTTATTAGTAAACTTAAAGAGCAAAGTTGTAAATAGTAAGGGTAAAAGTAAAACAGGTTCTTAAAAGTTTTAAGTTCTTACTTTTAAGTTAAGTTTTAAGTTATTATCATTGTTTTAATTTACAACTAGAGGCTTGTAAAATCATATCATCGTCGTTGCTTGCAACTTTCTTTGCGTCAAAAAGATTACGTGGAAATCTACATTTTGCTAGAAAAAATTATTCTATCATAAAAGTATCTGTCGTAAAATGTAGAGTGAGTTGCACCAGCCTACTTTAACTATAACTTTAACTTTAACTTTAACCATAACTAAAATTCAAATGAACTGTCAAATATCTAGAAGTCCATTATGGACGCCATAATATTTGACGATAACCTTAACTTTAACTACGCCTCTGGTACAATCCACCCTTAGAACCCAGTTGCACCAGAAGCGTGGTTAAAGTTAAGGTTATCGTCAAAATATATTACGTCTATAATGGACTTTTACTAGGAATTTGACAGTTCATTTGACTTTTTGTTATGGTTAATGTTAAAGTTATAGTTAAAGTAAGTTGGTGCAACCCACTCTTAGTGGTTTTATACCAAATTTCATCTTAATTAGTTCAGTGCTTTCCCTGTAATCACATTGTTACTTATTACGATGACAGACAGGCATACTTTCACATTTATAAGTATAGACTGTTACATGAAATTTTGAAAATAAAAAATGCAAAATTAAAATAGTTTTCGTATATTATTTTAACTTACGTAACTACATAATTGAATGTTATGTATTTTATTTTAATATTTTCAGACCTTGCGCAGGCCAGTGAACTGTTTCGTAACTTTCATGCAGCCGCCATTGATGTTGAATCTTAAACAAGTTTGAAATTAATCATATTTTATTTCAAAACTTTTATTTCTTCCATTTTGAAAACTTTACTTTGTGTGTAATTATGTCTATTTAATTATTTTGCAGACCGTAATGTAATTGACGTAATAAAAATATTATTAATTTATTAAATTAAACGTCTCTGACTTACGCAAACACATAATAATATATTTTTTGTTTACTTTAGCAGATTCTCAACAAATAATTGTTGCATATTATGATTTATGAAGCAAAATAAATTTTCAGGTGTGCACAAACTTTATTTTCGAGTTGGCAACAGCACAGAGCCTTCAAAGTGGACGACGCGCGTGCCTCGCACTCCGCCATGGAAAATCACAGAAAACAAGGACACGATGCAATGGTTCATTCAACCGGACGTTATTATTCAACGAGCGCACTGTGATGAAACTACGCAGATCTTCATTATTATTAACAAAGCAACGTGACGAAATATCGGCCGGGCCCGGGAGCGAGCCCTACGCCAGCGCCGCGCAACACATTTTAATCGCGAAATCTTTTCTATTTCCAACCATAGCGGGCAAATGTTGCGCAGCCCTGTTTCATAATTTGGGCTGTCGACGTGAAAACGACTTGAAATTACTCCCATCGGGGACATGTCAAAACGCACACGTATATTTGGTATCACGATACCAAAAAACAAAATCAAAAGATACTTAGGTGTTACTTAGATATTACGACTAAAAGCATCCATACATTATTGCATGAGATGTTTCTAACAAGCCTTCTCTTCCTTCGGTGAGATGAGATAGGTACCGCTGCTTTAATTCTTAAAAAAAAACTTTTATTTAATCACACTTACCTTCAGCATCAAAAGCCTTCAGCGCTTTTGTAGGAGAAACTCATAAAACAAAGTATATATTTATTTTTTCATATTAAGTCATAATTCATTTTAAAATTAAAATAATATGGCAATAAACTTACAGAAAAATACATAAATTAGAGGCTTCGATTTTGAAATTTGGAATAAATTAGTTCTGTAAATTTTTCTTGCGCAACAAAAATGATCGAGCCTTATAATATTTTATATTACCTACCTATACTTCGTCCTTACGTCAACTGTCTAGACCAGAAACCTTGTAAGATTATTATAATATTTTATTCGACTGAAAAAAAGTGAGATAAAGTTTGTGTTTTTGAGATCATAAACTTTAACAATTAAAAAAAACAAGCGCTACGGTAATCGCATACCAATACAAAGTATTGAAAATCTATTAACTCTACCAATAAACCTTTATTTGAGAGTATTTAAACCTTTATTTGAGCTACTTGATGCTTAGAGCCTGTATTCACTTAGAATAGCGCGAGTGCAGGTGATTAGTGCAAGTGATTAGGAAAAAATCTTAAAGGACTTGCAATAATCGGTCGCTGTCCACACGTACTTTTTCCTGATTACTAATCACCTGCACTAGTCACTTGCACTTATTACTAATCAAAGTGAATACGGGCCTTTACGGATATTACATATTCATGGACCATGGTAAATATTCAGTTTCATAATATTATAGCCTTTAGTCACAGAATACATATTATTAGTACTTACTTTAGTTACACTTTGAGAACCTTAATAAAAAAATACTTTAAATATAGATTAGCATCAACATACTCAAACAGACAAAAAGTTTGATATACCTAGTACCTACCCAAATCTTAAATATTGTACCTACGATTAACTACTCGTAGTTAGCTACGAAGAACTTTGTAGAGAACCTCAATCTATACATATAATAAAACTGTAGAAATTTGAATTCTGTACATTAAAGATATCCAAAAAATAATAAGCGGGGGGTGTCACTAAATCGCTATAGAAGCCAAAAATGTGGTTAGTTTTTTGTCTGTCTGTCTGTCTGTCTGTCTGTCTGTATGTTTGTTCCACTATCACACGAAACCTACTGATCCGATTTGAAAGCGGTTTTCGCAGATATATTTGTCTTTTTCCAACTTAGCATCTGGTGTTTAAAAAAATTTCCCCCCACCCCTCTAAGGGGACAAAAGAGGGGTCAGATTTTGTATCAAACTTTTTTCTTTAACACGAAAACTATTGATCCGATTTGCATACGGTTTTCGCAGATATATTTGTCTTCTTCCAACTCAACATCTGGTGTATAAGCTTTTCCCCCCCACCCCTCTAAGGGGACCAAAATGGGGGTCAGATTTTGTATAAAATTTTTTCTTTAATGGACTTAATTCATATTATTAACTGTATTTTCCAACTTAACATCAGGTGTACACAATTTTTCCCCCCACCCCTCTTAGGGGACAAAAGGGGGGCTAAGATTTTGTATCAACTGATGAAGTAGAAATACCTAGTTTAAATGGCAAAACAACATTTGCCGGGTCAACTAGTAAATAACTAAATAATTGCAAAGCAATTATACATTTTCAGATTTTAAATGGCCCGAGGACGTAAGCATTGACGAAACAAGTATAAATGATAATATTATTTTAAAATTTTATGTAAAAAACCACTATAAAAACTTTTTTCGGAAATTCATAGAGATTGTGTAAATTTTAGGCTGTACTTAATTGGCAGCCGGCAGGTATGCAAAAATTATACAGTTAAGTAACACTATTTAGGTTGTCATACTGTTTTTTTTCTTTATAATTTTAATATTATACTTAATTTTAGTAAAATGATATCTTTATCATTTTCATATTTTATTTCATGATAATAATCATTATTATTATATTACTGAATAAGAAATGGACAATGGTCAAAAAGTACACTGGTCACAACAGTTATAAACTTTGGTACAACTGTACACAAAATAATTAATAGCAGTTCTGAATTTTTTTATTAATGTCTTCCACGTCTATTGTCGAACCTTCACGCACGGTAGTCTTTCTTTCTTATTTCCTGATGACAAAAAGAACTAAACTAGCCTATTGTCGAACCTTCATGCACGGTAGTCTTTCTTTCTTATTTTCTGGTGACAAAAAGAACTAAACTAAACTAAACTCTACAAATGCTCTACACCTATTAAGTAGTTGGAGCTTACGAGTCACAGAATTATTATGAAGAGATTTGTGCAATGCATTATTAATGAGTTGATGATGATGACGTCAATGATATCAAAGTCAGAGTAGTATTTCAATAATAATTATAATCTCATTAATTATACGAGTCTCAGCTCTTGTCCTCATTTGCGGCATTGCAAATTGGAGAGCTTTTCAGTCTCCACGGAAATTGAAACAGATATACATAAGTATACACAATCGTCATTTGTTAGTCCCTCTGTTATCGAACGTTGTTGGAAGGTGTGAGGATGAGTGTTATGGTCAGATAAGTAGTAAGTAAGTTTAAGGGATGATTAATTACTTTTCAAACCGTAAGTTATTGTCTACTTTGATCGTAACTCGTAAGTCCTATCGATAAAATAACTTTGATGATGTTGTTTTTTTCACTTAAAACTTTTATTTTTATTTTTCGTTTTAACTAAGACACTATTTTGGTGATCTGCAGGACAGGCTCAGCCTAGTGCAGACATCAAAGAAACTCGGCAGTAAAACGTCTGTAATCTTAAATAATATTACATAATATAATGTAGGCGTACCTGTAAAAAAATTTTGTAACAGATGTAAATTTTTTGTTGCTTTCAATAAAATTATTATTATTATTAGCCATCAGTGAGATTACATGCAAAAGTAATATATCGTTTCTTTTAACAAAATATAACAGGACTTTGCGAACGGCTAAGCAATTCCCTGATAGAACATGTGTATTGTGTACAGCTACTAACCTATCAACTCTACAGTCTCTATCTCAGTTTTAATGTCACGCTGACCGCACTCTGTATTTCAGCGCCAGCAATAATTATGAAATTTCAGAAGACATTGGATAATGCATGGTAGTGTGGACATTTCAATTCAGTATCGGCACTGCCGGTCGCGGGCGGTCAGTGCGACACTTATAGGAGAAATCTAAGCACACCCCTAGCGCTTAGTATGCATACCGCAGTACGCAGCCAAAACGCGGCTGTGGTGTAACAAAGTTCGTTCGCCGGTAAAAGCGAAAGTCCGTTCACTGGGACAACGACCGCCTCCTGAAGCCCTCGACTCATCGCTACGTCACGAGTCACGACACTCCTTACGCCACGACCAATGGAGCAGTACCTAAAGCGAGTTTGCCAGCTTAGATCAACGCCCGGCTGACATTCGCAGCGTCTAACAAGTATATAACTTCCTTGCTCATAAAAACATTCTCCACGCTTACAATCTATGTTGATGACTTCGCCTGTTGTGTTGGAAAAGCGTGACAATAGAAGGTTTAGTGTAAGTGTGAAACGCCCTTTACAATGAATTTTGGCATATGGATACATAATTTGGAGCTAGTAAAGTACCCCCTGGGGCTCAGCGCTCTACATTTCAAAAGATCCTCATAAGCGAAATTAGTATCAGGAAGTCAGGAATTTTGCATCGCACTTGAATGGTCTGAAGACATCAATAACCATCTCTAAATAATATAATATTCAATTACTCAATAGGCGGTATATTAAAAATAGACAAGTTCAAGGCGTGAGGACGGATTATGTTACTTGCGAAGACCTAGCAACGAAAAACGCAAGCACAAACCAAGTAAGTAGTAAGTACTCACCTAAGAGTCGCAGTGCCAACTTGCGCGCTCTTAAAGAGCCAGTGAACTCCAGTACTTGTTACTTAAGGCTGAAAAATTGTTAGCTCACGTAAGGGTGCTAAGGTGCTCTCTGTTCTCTTTCTGTGGCTCGGCCACAGGTAAGAATAATGAGGCGTAATACCAGACACATAACAGCTACCTGCTACAATCTACATGCATATTAGCTGCACATTTGCATCCGTGTGGTATTTCATTTACTAAAATAAGAATAAAAGTAGAACGACCATAAAGTTAATATACCTAGCGGAATAAATCTTCCGATAGGACATGGGTATATTAACTTTATGAGAACGACTTCTATGATGACTGATGACTGATGCTACAGCGTCTGACGTCTAACTCTGACAAATTAATCGAATTAGAAGCTTAAATTATTCTATTCCTCGCTGTTTCTCTCGGTGTTAATCTTCAGAGCGGAAAAAATAATGAGGTGAAACTGGCAACCGATTCAGAACACAAGCGGCCGGCCCATGGGACTTCCTGAAACTTTCTACTTAGTATTATTCAAGTCCAGCCTCTGATAAAGGCTTTGAAAAACAATTGTTATAACAATTTTACATACTTACGGATTATCTGCTTACCTATAATAAATCCTTTTCCGCCTAATTTTCATCACAAGTCAGTGTTACCCATCAAAGCTATTGTGCTCCATGCTAGTGACGATACACATTGGGTAAAACCCAACAAAGTGAAAGCCATTATGCCAATAAAATCAATATTTTGAAATACACTGCCGCCTTGTTGCGCTAAGTACAAAATAACGTTTGATAGATTTGCTGATAAAATACCACAGGCGCCGGTAAGTTTTCAACTCGGTTGGCCTCTTTAATCTTTTACGTTGGCTCAAAACTTCGGCCGCTAACTTACCGTGGTATCCGCTCCTTTGGCCTCGATGTTATCTAGACCTAGCACATTACAGGCACAACTTTGTTATACACAAATTTGCAGTCATTTCCTAGTAATTACAAGAGGGATTCTAGATTACTCGTGCCTTGTCACTAACGTAATATTTTAGTTATCCTAAATACATAAAGAGCAAATCACATCACACGTGATTTTAAATTGCCACAAACATGTCAGTAAGTAAATAAACGTAAATAAAAGTAAATAAAAACGGTAAGTTGTTACTTAATGTAGCAACAAAAAGTGATTGCTAAGCCTTTTGTGTGCAGTAGGCATGTTATAAACTTGTATCTTATAAGTTAGTACGAAATGCAGAATATTTTCAGAGATCTAACATGCCATCTATGAGTTTGATTGATGACCGCGAGCGCTCCAAAAAGGAAATGAAATAGCCTCTACTCTACCTACCTATCTATATTATATATAAAACTCAAAGGTGACTGACTGACATGGTGATCTATCAACGCACAGCCCAAATCACTGGATGGATCGGGCTGAAATTTGGCATGCAGGTAGATGTTATAACGTAGGCATCCGCTAAGAAAAAAATTTGATAAATTCCCACCCCAAGGGGTTCAAATAGGGGATGAAAGTTTGTATATAATAATACTTCATAGCGAGAGCAAAGCCGCGGGCAAAATCTCGTATTGTATATACCTAGTCTCTACATTAAAATATGTTCTCTACATAATACAGAAAGGATATTTTATTTAAAACCTTTCTGCATTAACACCTATATCTCAAAGGAAATAATATTGTGATCCTTATTCAAAACCTGAGTCAGTAATTACATTACAGTTTGGCGCAGCATTTAAATTTCCCTCGTGACGCCGGAGCCGGCCAGTCTGGTCGTACGGCAATCGTTACGACACGTCGGGCTGCATAGCCGCACATGCGCACTCCGCGCCCGCTCGGAGGGAAGTGCGGCCGGCGCGAGGAAGCAAGAGGCCAGCACTCCGCGCCCGCCCCAGTCCTCCCGCCGCGCCGGCTCGCGCCTCTCGCCTGTCGCATCATGGTGAGTCATCCCCGTGCGAAACGATTCAGCAGCACCGACCTTGTTTAGATGAATTAACACTAACGCAATTATTGTACTAAACCGCAAAATACACGAAACGCGCTAAGATTATATTTAGCTCGTGCACCGTTATCTCGTTCATTGTTCGATGTTAATCTAAAGGTATTTTAGAGCTGGTCGCCTGTTATGATTCGCTCGCTCGAGAAGTCGAGATTTCGCTAATGATGTTTTTACGATGTTTCAGGGTATGGACAATCAACTCGCCGAGGAGAACAAGAATGAGCAGCACGAAAACATATTCATAACGAACTTTCAGGATGGAGAAACCGTTAATTACTCCCTCGTTATCATCAAGGGGTTGATTACCGCCGGAGTTTATAATTGCAACGAAAAGGTGAAATGTATTTTTACTAGCAACGGAAATAGATCTGAATCCAATTGGGACGTATTCAATCGAGAGTTCAAGTTACTACTGGACCTAAAGAGAGGCGACAACGTTATAGAATTGGAGTACGTAAAACAGAAAACGAAATCGTTCCGACTGACTTATAACCCCCGGAAGACTAATTTGAAAGTAACCCCCGTTTATATTATATGCCAAGGACACGACGGCTGCTTTCAGAGCCCGTATGATGTGGACTGTTCTATTGATAGTGCGTGCTCGAGAATAGCGATAGGGGCTAAACTCATCCAAAGTGTAGTGGCCGAGAAGTTGTACGAGAGTGGTGTGGGGCGAAAAACCTTCCAACTGGAGCATGAGGTCAACCCCAAGAAACCGGAGTGCACAATATTCAGGAGCAACTTGAACGTAAACAAAGCCAGGAAAATGAAACAGGGGGAACTCTGGACGCACTTCGGAAGAGAACTGATGCTCTCCGAATTGGGAAGTAACGACCGTAAGTTTTTAGCCTTCGTGTCCTGCACGAGATTCAAAGGAACCGATGACGACAAGCCTCTGACCCACGAAGAAATCGTCTCGCTGACGGAGGCACACGCGGCGCTAGGCGGAGGTGGGCTGGCGCTATTCGGCACCGCGTGTTTGTATACGTGGCCGGTCGCCGTCGACGATATACAATTGCGGTTCATGGATAACACCCCTGTAAACAATAAGCGCTTCATGGATGACAGCGGATACAGAGGAAGCTTGGGGGGATGTTTTGCGACGACACTGGGATCGACGTTACACGAACTGGGCCATACGTTCGACCTCGGCCACACGAAAGATGGAATAATGGGACGAGGCTTCGACAACATAGATCGGGTATTCCTCGTCGGAGACAGAAGGTCTTCGGCCACCAAGGACAACATGAACAATTACAACGGGAAACCCGTGCAGCACTCCACAGTATCACTGCAACGCAACATAAGCGTTACCATGAATGTAGCCGAGCCGCTGAGGGTATTGGGTCCGAGGAGCAAAACGACTCTTGGTAACTTTGCATCCATGTCGAAGTCGGACATAGTGAGGAGGAGTCCGAACGTGACGCCGATCACGAGGCCATCCAGCGTTTACTCGACCATCACGAATAAATTATCGGACTCGAAAAGAAATTTAAATCGAATAAACAGCACCGATTCAATATATTGGACGAGAAACTGTGCGGTTTTCCTCTCGTACCACAGATGGTTCAATAACGAGTACGGGCGGGAGAGGCAAGCCATCACCAGATATTTGAAATTCGATACGAATAAAATGATGATAATTTCTACGGCAGGTATACGGATAGTTGAAGTGAGAGACGACTCCGACGGCATGGTTTTAGACTCCTATGAATTCACGAATCCCTTGCCAGAAAAGAGATTCTTAGTTCCGTTTACATTCTCTCCGAAGACTAAAGTCCTAACTATAGTGGTCGAAGACGATTTGGGAAATGTGTTAAAACAGACTTTTTCATACTGAAATATTTGCATAGAATTATAATAGAACGTCCGAGAATAGAGACCTACCAAATGTGAATACCTACCTACCATGTAGAAAAATAAAGTTTTATAATTGCAATGATGATGACCTACCCAATAGACACTACGTAAAAGAAATAATTAGCTCTATGTTAATAATTTAATATTTATTGTTAGTGTAAGCGAAGAATAATCCAGAATGCTTAACATTCGAAAATGTAGCTGATGTAAATAAGACTGATGGTAGAAGAAATGGATCCTCACATTTTGATTAAGTTAATGTGTTTGTGTTCCAAAGAATGTAAAAGACAAGAATATTTCAGCGCCATATCAAGTAAGTATTTAAAAATATTATATGTACAGTGAATTTTTAAAGATAGAAAAATTTTTTAATTAAGGGATATTTGGCTAATAAAATACATTGACATATAAAAGAGATAAACTATATAGTCCAGTTATTACGTCGGAAAAAATAGGGTTAGAAATGCATGTCAACAAAAAGCGGCCAAGTGCGAGTTGGACTCGCCCATGGAGGGTTCCGCAGCAGCAATAAGGTTAATTTTTATGAAATTATATTATTTTTGATTTATTTTTATATTTCAGTCGATTTAATGAAATTTAGATTAAGGTTTACTATTTATGACGTATAAAAAAAACTACTGGCTAGATCTCGTTCAAACCAATTTTCGTTGGTAGTTTTTATAGTAATATACATCATATATTTTTTTTAGAATTATCATGCCTCTACTTTAGAAATTAGAGGGGGGGGGACACACATTTTTCCACTTTGGAAGAGTCTCTCTCGCAAACTATTCAGCTTAGAAAAAAATGATATGAGAAACCTCAATATGATTTTTGGAGACCTATCCATAGATACCACACACGCATAGGTTAGATGAAAAAAATTTTTTTTTTGTTTCATTAAATTTTACTATTTATGACGTATAAAAAAAAACTACTGGCTAGATCTCGTTCAAACCAATTTTCGTTGGTAGTTTTTATAGTAATATACATCATATATTTTTTTTAGAATTATCATGCCTCTACTTTAGAAATTAGAGGGGGGGGGGACACACATTTTTCCACTTTGGAAGAGTCTCTCTCGCAAACTATTCAGGTTAGAAAAAAATGATATGAGAAACCTCAATATGATTTTTAGAGACCTATCCATAGATACCACACACGCATAGGTTAGATGAAAAAAAAATTTTTTTGTTTCAGTTGTACCTATGGGGACCCCTAAAATTTTTAATACTTTTTCCATTTTTGCATCAAAATCTTAATGCGGTTCACAGACTACATCTACTTACCAAGTTTCAATAGTATAGCTCTAATAGTTTCGGAGAAAAGTGGCTGTGACATACGGACGGACAGACAGACAGACAGACATGACGAATCTATAAGGGTTCCTTTTTTG
The DNA here is from genome assembly GCA_905404155.3 of Plebejus argus. NCBI lineage: Eukaryota > Metazoa > Arthropoda > Insecta > Lepidoptera > Lycaenidae > Plebejus > Plebejus argus. The sequence goes on along the minus strand of FR989938.1, from coordinate 10,024,203 downwards.
CCATTTTGGCTACGGAACCCTAAAAAGAGCCAAATGGATATTATGTGGGAGATGGCTAGAAAAGCTTAAGGGCCCGGTTTACCCTCGAAATTTTCATACATTCTTAATACCAAAATCATTTTCTCATACGAAAATATTTAACATGTTTGAGTTATTTTTCAGCTTAAGATAGTAATTACCTAGGGTCCTGAACAAATTTTTTTTACAAAATATATTTTAAATACTAAAAAAAAAATTTTGTTTAAATATTTTTTAGTAAATTTACTACTAAATATTTAAACACCAAATAATAGACAAAAACACTAAAAAATATATAAATAAATAGTAAATTTACTACAAAATATTTAAATAATAAAAAATATTTTTTAAAGTTTAAATATTTTGTAGTAAATTTACTATTTATTTATATATTTTTTAGTGCTTTTGTCTATTTTTTGGTGTTTAAATATTTAGTAGTAAATTTACTAAAAAATATTTAAACAGAAAAATTTTTTTTTAGTATTTAAATATTTTGTAAAAAAAATTTGTTCAAGACCCTAGGTAATTACTATCTTAGGCTGGTTTTAGTGTCACGCGGGCCGTCGGTACGAATGCGGACGAGTCCGTACGGACCCCTCCGCATTACTCTAAAACGCTCCTTATAGCGTAATGCATATTGCTTATATACGGAGCGATCCGTACCGACGGTCCGCGTGACACTAAAACCAGCCTTAAGCTGAAAAATAACTCAAACATGTTAAATATTTTCGCATGAGAAAATGATTTTGGTATTAAGAATGTATGAAAATTTCGAGGGTAACCCGGGCCCTTAAGTTCAAATTGTCGACCAAAATAACCTTGTGGGTTTTCCGCCATCTTGAAAAAAGGGTTAAATTCAGTTTTTTCATCATAACTCAATTCCCCGTAGAGATAAGAAATTTTTAAAAAGTACTTTTTTGTTGCTCTTTGTACGATCTACAAATAAGATCTCATACATTTTTCACGTATCGATCATCGTTGTCGAGATATTTATATCGAAACCACAAGTTTTGGGAGAAAAAATTGTTTTTCGCTATTTTCTTTGTTCTCGTGAAAGATATCGAAAAATGTCTGGTTTGAAACTTGTAGACCGTGTTTAGACCTACAAATTCATTTTTTTTTATTATTAATTTCCGAGAAAAATCAAGACCTCTAGCGCGTCGCAAAATCAGTAAGACTGTGCCTGGTTTCGATTTAGCCGCTCGCACGGTTGTAACTTGTATCTACACTTAATAAAAATATAAAAATCGGCCATGTGCGAGTCGGACTCGCGCACGAAGGGTTCCGTACCGTTATAGAGCAAAAATAGGCCAAAAATGTGTTTTTTGTATGGGAGCCCCCATTAAATTTTTATTTTATTTAAATATTATTATTAATAATTATTAAAGTACACATAAATGTCAGGCCTTTGTGCAAATTTCAAGTGCCTACCTGTTGCCATTATTGATATCGAGCAAAAAAGGCCGAAAAAAATCACGTTTGTCGTATGGCAGCCACCCTTAAATATTAATATTATTTTGTTTTTAGTATTTGTTGTTATAGCGGCAACAGATATACATAATCTGTGAAAATTTCAAAAGTCTAGCTATAGCGGTTCTTGAGTTACAGCATCAAGACATACAGATAGACAGACAGACAGACAGACGGACAGACATCGAAGTCTTAGTAATAGGTCGTTTTTACCCTTTGGGTACGGAACCCTAAAAATGGACAGAATGGTTGTTCAGGGAATTATTGCTATAGGTACAATATAAATTAATAAACATGCCAAATTATAAATCATGATTATATCTATTGATATATTATAACAACAAAACAAATATAACAATAAAAAAATTAACCCTATTACTGAGACTTCGATGTCTGTCCGTCTGTCTCCAGGCTGTAACTCAAAAACGGTAATAGCTAGAGAGTTTAAATTTTCACAGATTATGTATATCTGTTGCCGCTATAACAACAAACACTAAAAACAAAATAAATTAAATATTTAATGGGGGCTCCCATATAACAAACGTGATTTTTCAAACATTTTTTACTCGGTATCAATGATGACAACAGGTAGCTACTTGAAATGTACATAAAATACTCAGCTGTATTTAAACTTTAACAATTAATAATAAAATTTAAATAAAATAAATAATTAAGGGGGCTCCCGTACAAAAAACACATTTTTAAATATTTTTGCTCTATATTGGTACAGAACCCTTCATGCGCGAGTCCAACTTGCACTTGGCCGATTTTTATTTTCGTACGGCGTAGTGTCGCAACTCAATCATCTCGACGCAGAACCCAGTTATGATGAAAAAACTGAATTTAACCCTTTTTTCAAGATGGCGGAAAACCCACAAGGTTATTTTGGTCGACAATTTGAACTTAAGCTTTTCTAGCCATCTCTCACATAATATCCAAAATTTGGCTCTTTTTGTTGACATGCATTTCCAAATGTATATAATGATTGGAGTAATAGGTCTACCAGAATCTCATGGCAATTTTTGACAGCATATTTAAAAAAAAAAAAGAAATTTAAGAAACCCCCGCCAAAAAACTTTAAAAAGTAATGAAATAACATTTACTGACTTTAAGTTTAAATCATTCCTAAGAGTAATATTTTAACGGTGAGTTGGGGGACCGCCAAGTAAACTACCACAACAGCGACTTTTGCATTTTGTATCGCCATAATAGTCGCTGATTCTCTCGATTCGGGTCGCTGTGAACTGAGGGGTTAGTGCGAGTTTTATTCGATCATACGCATCGAGCACGTTAACGCGAATTTGTATGGGATCAAAGCAGCGCCATCTACTGGCTAACGTGGATACCGCTGTGGCGGTATCCACATTCGCGCTATCGAAGTTTTCTGAGCGCGGCGGTATATATACGACAGCTGAGATGTATCACGTGGGCTCCGGCCTGACCGAGCATAACACCTCGCTCGGTCGGAAGATCTTCCTTTGGGCCTCCACGCATTATCCCCACATTGGTGACCCTCGACAGAACACGCCTCCTTCATCATCATCACTCACCGCCCCTCCGCACCGCGCCAGCCAGCATCGCCTCATCGGTTACCTCGTCCACTAGCCGCTGCAATGTACCGCGGCCTGGGCGACTCCGCATCGGCATCATCGGGCTTTCTCACTACACCGACCGGTCAGCAAGCAGAGCACATATCTCCTGGTCAGCACGTAGCATCGGCCCCGCACGGCAGCTTATCCGACTCACTGGATCCCGTGCAGCAGCTTACAGTTCCGACTCACTGGGACTCACTGCAACAGTTCCGACTCACTGGAACTCACTGGCACTGGCGACTCAAGCGACAAGACTTCAAGATTCGACCTCCGGTCTTCGTGGGAGAGTGATGTGGCGGTACCCACATTCGCGCTATCGAAGTTTTCTGAGCGCGGCGGTATATATGTCGCAGTCATCTAGTTCAATCTGCGGTTCGATTGAATGACTAGCGCATTCATTGAATGACTCCATTCAATTGAATGACTCGGCCGAACGTGATTGAACAATCGTCACTCAACGTTCAACTACTTAGCGATTTTTAACATAGCCCTTTGAAGAGAGCGGATATGAAATCAGTCAGGTAATTGAATGTATTTATTTTTAACGGAATAGGAAATTATAAGAACAGTATATAATTCTTAGGTAATTATTAATAGTTATTTATTACTCCGTCTGTCCAATACGATTGGATTTGGTTAGGTTAGATGGCAAGGCGGGAGCGTAGCGCAGCGAAGCTCCCGCCTTAGCCATCGTGGTTATTTTTTTGTAAACCACCCAGAAGTAGCCGTCGCCTCATAATTGAAGTCAGTTTTTAGATTAACCTATTATTACGCCACCAACAAATACTTAAAAAAAATCATAGCATTCCATTTCACGACTTCACTATGATGACGTTTAGTCAAGACGTTAAACGTTACAGTCAGCTGCGTCTTGACTAGTTGTCCTTCAGTCATTCAATAGAACGGTGTCATTTAATGAATACGCTAGTCATTCAATCGAATCACAGATTGAACCAGATGACTGCGACATATACACGACAGCTGAGATGTATCACGTGGGCTCCGGCCTGACCGAGCATAACACCTCGCTCGGTCGGAAGATCTTCCTTTGGGCCTCCACGCATTATTCCCACACCGCTTTGATCCCATACAAATTCGTGTTACGTGCTCGATGCGTATGATCGAATAAAACTCGCACTAACCCCTCTGACCCTTAAACTATATTGTTAAGTGAAATCAAACATCTACATTAGCGGTCCCCCGACACACCTTGGACTAAAATATTAGGTACTTCTCTTTGGAATTATTTAAACTTAAAAGTAAGTAAATGTTATTTCATTACCTACTTTTTAAAGTTTTCTGGCGGGTGTTTTTTAAATTTCTTAATTTTATTTTATTTTATGCTTTTTAAACTTGTGCAGAATAATTCCTAGCAACTAGATCATATTCCAATGAATACCATCTATAAAATATTATGTCCTCTTGGATGAGGCCGTCAATATGAGCCCAAACATGAAACCTCCACTTTGGGTTCATACCGAGCTCGTCTCCTATTAGAATCCAGGTGACTTTTTAATTTCTTCACTTTCTTGACGCACTATACTTAGACTTTGACTAGACTTTCGACCTGATAATATAGAAAAACGAAGATAAAAATTGTACTATAGTATATTGTTTTCCCACCATATTTATACAGACTTTGACTAGACTTTCGACCTGACAATATAGAAAAACGAAGCTAAAATTGTATCGTAGATTATAACAGAACATTGTTTTCCCGCCATATATTTTATACTCGACACTGGCCATGGTATTGTAGCCGAAGTGCCATAATAAAAAAAAACTTTATTTGACTTTGACATTGACAACTGAAAAGAAGAAGACTGAAGAAAATGTTTTGGTTCATTTCGTGACGTGAGGCTTGATAATAATTATTTAGATAATATTTTAAACTTATCTCCTCTATAAACCTTGTTTCTATATTAAGTAAATCTACGTCAAACAGTGTAGGAACAATTAAGTGGTCTAAAATGTTTGGAAAATGTGTTTGTTTGTCATTGGGTGATGAGTATTATAATTGCCGATTAATCACTTAAAATCATTTTCATCTTTGATAACGGTACCTAGATACCTATTATGTATCTAAATTTATGAATAAAGACATTGCTTGATAGTTTTCATTATCTAATTGTAAGTAAACAAAATGGCCAAAAATACTCCTCCAGAAATGACTCAAGAATTTCATTTCTATACTATGAAAAAATTTCCAAAGATACTGGGTAATAAAATTCACGTTATACATTTTTTGGAAGCGACCACCGATTTATTGGTTTTAATAGGTATGTTTTATAAAGATAGATAGTTTCTGTGTATTCTTGTGTAGTTTTTTTAATGTAGTTTTTTTTTATCACTATATAATAAAAATATTTCAGATCAACTGGGAAACATGTTTGCACCAGTAAAGTATGATATGCAGGGTAATGTGGATGTTAGTACTTTATTTTAAAACCTAATATTATATAACATATTTTTTCAGAGATTTTAACCTAATATAACAAATTGATACCTTATTGACAATTGACCACAATGTAAGAAGAAAAAGTTACTGTTACTACCATTTCCCTGGCCGCACATCGTAATAATTTCTGATCAGAAAAGTTCTGACGCCTGCCGGAATGGTCTTTGCTCATATATTATAATGTTTTATTGTGGACCCCACAGACATAGATCAAGATAAATACCACATTTCGCTTTGTTTGTATGAAAACGAGCGTGCCACTTTTTATAGCTACTGTGACGGACCGATAGATCGCTCTTTATACATTTTGTACTAACTACTGAACTCAGCCTTGCCGGAAGGAAATTTCTCATAGGTGTGGCTTAGTGGTCCAGTGCGCGTCCAAATTTTTCTAATCAAAAATTCTTATAATGTATGGCCGGCCTTAACAATGAGTGTAAAACACATATTTTTTGTTTTACTCATCATCATGATCAACAACCATTCTGACATGACATATTAATAATATGTATTATGACAAAACTGACCTCATCTACACTACTATTATAAAGAGGAAAGATTTGATTTTTTGTTTGTTTGGGACGAATAGGCTCCGAAACTACTGGACCGATTTGAAAAATTCTTTTGCTATTGGAATCCTACATTATTTCTGCTGAACATAGGCTACATTTTATTTTGGAAAAAAGTAGGGTTCCGTAAGATATTTGGGTTTTTCGGACGCAAGGTGTAAAAAATCAGCCAGAAAAGTTACTTATTTTGCGTACGCTGCCTAAACTAAAAGATAGAACCATAAAATGTTCTAAGTAATTCTACAAAAAAGTCCGCAACACACTATACCTATCTATGTCGAGTGAGGCAAAATAACCATTTTTTTATTTAAAAATCCTGATTTTTTTAGGGTTCCATAGTCAACAAGAAACCCTTATAGTTTCGGTCTGTCCGTCCGTCTGTCCGTCTGTCCGTCTGTCCGTCCGCGGTTTTGCTCAGAGACTATAGGACCTACAAAGCTGTAATTTGGCATGAATATACATATTAATAATGCCGACAAAATGGTACATAAAATATTTTTTTTTTTTTTTATGGTACCTACTACCTCCCCTACACATCAAGTGGGGTTGAATTTTTTTTTTCACGCCCACCCCATCGTGTGGGGTGTCGTTGGATAGGTTTTTTTTAAAATATTATGAGTATTCATAGATCATTTTCCGGTTTAGGGATCCATTTGTGAAATATTAAGTTTTAAAGTGGAAAAAATCGTTAGAGTCCAGTGTCCCCCCTTCTACCAGCTAAACGGTTGCTTCTGGAAATGTGAAAAAATTCACGGGAGTAGGAAATATGCTGAATTTAAAAGGAAAACTATCACGGCTAAGTTGACTTCATAAGTTATTGAGTAATAGTCGATCAACTAAAAAAAATGCATTCGGCGAAGTATAAAGGAACTTTTCGTTCAAATTCCTTTGAGATGATGTTGTTAGTAGTGTAAAACATGTTATAAATGTACATTCATTGACCATACAGAAATTTTCAAAAACTAGCGGTGCTACGGAATCCTACATTGCGCGTGGCCGACACGCACTTGGCCGGTTTTATTTTACTTCATTTTAAACATATATTTTACTCACGCTATTAATCCTTATCAAAATATATTATTATATCACTAAGTACAGTTTATGTTAAATTGGACGTTTGGTTTTGAAATTATGGCAAAATTAAAATATTACGATAGTGGGCGTCACCAAAGCGCGTGCGGCGTGCGGGAGGAAGACAATCTGTTGTAGAAATGAAAATTCTGTACATAAAAGACATGAAATGACACCCAAAATTACACCTCTGTCACTACATCGCTATAGAAGCCAAAAATGTGGTTAGTCTTTCTGTCACTCTTTCTGTCTGTCTGTATGTTTGTTCCAGCATCACACGAAAAATACTGATCCGATTTGAATGTGGTTTTCGCATATATATTTATCTTCTTCCAACTTAACTTCAGGTATAAAAACTTTTCCCCCCACCCCTCTAAAGGGACAAAAGAGGGGGTCAGATTTTGTATCAAACTTTTTTCTTTAACACGAAAACTACTGATCCGATTTGCATACGGTTTTCACAGATATATTTGTCTTCTTCCAACTTAACATCTGGTGTATAAAAAATTGTCTCCCCACCCCTCTAAGGGGACAAAAGAGGGGTAAGATTTGTATCAAACTTTTTTCCTTAACACGAAAACTACTGATCCGATTTGCATGCGGTTTTCACAGATATATTTGTCTTCTTCCAACTCAACATCTGGTGTATAGAAATCCTCCCCCCTCCCCCCTCAACCCTCTCTGGGGACCAAAGAGGGGTCAGATTTTGTATACAACTTTTTTCTTTAGTGGACTTACTTCATATTAGTTATTAACTGTGTTTTCCAACTTAACATCTGGTGTATAACACCCCCCCCCCCCACCGAGGGGTCTGGGGTTACTGTGTTTTCCAACTTAACATCTGGTGTATAACACCACCCCTCTTTTGTCCCCTAAGAGGTTAGGGGACAAAAGAGGGGGTAAAATATGTATCAACTGATGATGTAGAAAATATACTTTAAATGGCAAAACAACGTTGCCGGGACAGCTAGTTATATATGTATTATCTTGACCAGAGGACTATTATCAATTTTTTTGGCAATATAACGCTTATACCTTCTGCATAATATAATATTACCTATTATTTAAACTTATTTTATTTAATATTAATGTTTACAGAAAATCAAAAAGTTTTACACTTACAATGAAGATACTTGCTTACTTGCTTTGATGCTCGATGAAAAATCAAGAGGGAGAGATGAGGGGGCTGAGGGAGTTTTGTGGCTGAATAGGTAAGAAGAAAACAATGATTTCTTAAAAATTGTGGCACATTAAAATTTTAAAGTTAGTGTTTATTTTTAGTTTAGTTTACTTAGTTAAAATAACAATTTAATTTTAACCCATCAATCCCCAAGCCGCAGCGTTGTGTGTTGTGCATGTGATACCCACGATGGAGGTGCTACAGAAATGTACTTACAATTTACATAATATCTTTAAATAGTAAAAATTGTTGGTTACTTAAATTTTCCCTTTACATACATATTACTCTCCAATAAATTGAGTAAGTTTAAAGAAATAATTGTTGGTTTGTTGCCCTAGGATGTTAATGATATTTTAACTTCTTTAAGCTATAATATATAAGTAAATTTTGTTTTATTTTTGTGTTACTTAACAATTCTCTGTTCGGTTTGATTACGTATACTTATATTTATTGTTTTGTTTGTTACCACTTTAGATACATCATAGTTATTATCAATTATAGTTCTTAAGATAATGTGTGTAAGATTTGTGCATATGTAGAACTACACCTGTAATTTAGGATACATTAATCTTTATTCTACAACTGTATGCTTTCTATATTAAGATCTTTTCTAATGTAATTCCTTGTTGGTGTGTCAAATAAATAAATAAATAAATATTACAACAAAATATTAATTATATTATTATAATAATTTATTTTTTTCTTTCAGGTCCCTATTATTTTTTGAGCTTGTGTTTGAAGAGATAATTAAGAGTTTACAAAGAAAAGAGATTGATGCAAGCATTAAAACTATACTTACAACTGCATACAATGGTTCAGTCAAAAAGTATCACAATTGGGTCACACAAAAATTATTTTCTGTAAGTAAACCACATGTATAACACATAATAACATGTAGTATTTGAATAAAAAATAAAACTAGCAAATGATCTGACAAATCATCTACCTACTATATTATTAAACTACATAAACTTTTTTACAGTGAGATGGTTGTTTTAGCTGTACTTACTTTTTATGACTTTCATGTAAGAAAATATCACAAGCATGTTAAAAATAAAAATATGTACAATATTTCAAAATTTACTGTTGTGAGATGAAAATATTACAATGCGCTTTTTTATGTTATTGTAAAATGGTTCACTGAGATATTATTTTCTGTAATTATCAAGTATTTTCTCTAATTTAGACTTTATTAAAGATTCGGCCATTTATGTACTTTATTTTTTTTCTACTTACTTATTTTTTTTACTTAAGTACATATTCTATACATATTATAGAAATTTGACATAAAAAGTTTTTATGAAAATGAATAGTTATAGTGGTGAAAATAACTACTTACATTGTTTAATGTTTCAGCTAATTTTGAACATCTCTCCGAGTCTGCCGCAGATGCTGAAATTATTAGATCCTTCACAAAACATGGAAGAATTCGAAAAACGGCTAATAGAACTTCACTATTGCTTAAAGACCATTAGGTGTAGAATAGACACATTTTTTCAAGATAATAATATGTTTAGAGAAAAAAAATAATTTAATGTCATACAAAAATTTAAAGAGAAGTTTAATATATTATACTATACATTACTTGTGGATGCAGTTATGTTATGGCCATGCTAATAATTTTATTGGCAGTAAGTAGGTAATGTTACACAGTGATGATCATTTTATAATAATATTTTTAATAAGACTCAAATTACAAATACCTACCTGAAGTTAAAATAGACCAGCGAATGGTGATGTAAATTTCTGTTTTTATTGTTTGTTACCAATTTGATATTTTTAATTTTAAAGACTTATTTAAATTAAAAATTCCTACAAATTGTGCATTAAAAATTGCATTAAGTTTGAATGTCATCTAGTCCCAACATTCCTTTTAATCTGCAGTATTCTGTAGATTAAAGTTGTAATCTTAATTATTGTCCACTATATTAAGTCCAACTATAAAATATTAGGCCAAAGAAATTTCAAACTTACAGTGACCTTCACAGACTTATTTGAAGTCACTCGGTAAATCAAATGTAGACTTGATGTTCCTCATAAATAACATGTTTGTGGTTAAGAAATAAAATTATAGAATATAATTAATGAATTGGCCGTAGGTTCATTGGTGCTCCCAAATAGAAATTATGTTTAAAAGATTATAATAATTAGATGTAACTTGTAAGAGAACGTAACATAAAATTATTAAAATACCAAAATAATGCTTTGAGCATAAGTTTTATTTAAGAAGTGTTAAACATATTTTTGTATGGAGTGATCTTTAAAACATTTTAATCATACTGTAGTTTGAACGTGAAAAGTATTACTTACCAACAGTATAACTCTTGTGGTTATGTTATTTTTATGGATTTGAAAGAGCTTTATTATAAATAAATGTAAATGGTAAGCACAAGTTTTATTTATTCACTTTTAATGAATGAGTTAAATAAACACTTTTTGCTACAGAAGATGCATATTTTAGTGAAGAAAATCCAAATACGATTTCGAGAGCTGTTAGTAGAGCTAATATAGTATGCAATATTATTTCTGTAGGTGAGCTGTACAAATATGGATTTAATAGGAAAAAGCTCACAAGTGGCATCTGCATAAGAACACTCAACATCAAAAATCCCGCCAGTTCAGGCACCTGGAATTACCAAATATGTAATCATAGAGATACAGCCAAGGTACATGAATTAAGGCCGTCACAGACTTAGCTATAATATATTATATTAATATGTTTATAGCTAGGCATATTAATATATATTTTCTATACAATTTTCGCGTGACCACACACTCAGCTATAATATATATTTCTGGTCTCAGTGTGTTTAGTACGGTATATTAATATATATTATAGCTATGTCTGTGACGGCCTTTATCATTCATCATACAGCCGTACTCAATTTAAATATAATTTAGTGAAGAGTTTGACAGATAATGTGTGAGGCTTATGTCAAAATTTTGAATAATTAGGTAATTAATAATTACATAATTTAGGCCCACTTGCGCCAATCTCGGTTAAAGTTAACTCTGAGTTAAACATCATGTCATATCTGTCACTCACCAAGTGAGAGATGACATGATGTTTAACTCAGAGTTAACTTTAACCCAGATTGGCGCAAGTGGGCCTTAGGCAATTAATGTTCCACTCTGAGTGCGGCAGTTAGATGATCAATAGTAAAAACGTCATCTAGTGGCCAGTATGAAACATAAAGTGTCATACCGCCGGGCCGTACTGAGGTCTGAGAGACATTAATTAATTACGATTAACCTTCAATTTAATGAAGAGTTTGACATACTTTAGACTCAAACTCAAAAATTTTTAAGTATTCAGAATAATTTTTTCAAATGTTTTTGATATTAATAATGTATGGGGCTTATGTCAAAATTTTGAATGAATTACATGAGTGAGTTGCACCAACCTACTTTAACTATAATTTTAACAACAAAAAGTCAGTTAACTTTAACTACGCTTCTGGTGCAATTCACCTTAATAATTAAGTAATTATTAATGTTCCACTCTGAGTGCGGCATATAAACATTCGTAGGCAGTGAATCTCGTACCTCAAATTCATCATACACTGAGCAAGCAGTTATAACTTACCCTGGATGATAGGTTTCCGTAGTTTCCAAGATACAGTCTAATTCCTTCTATTGTACATAACAAGGTATAAACTGATATTGATAAATATTTAGAGAGATGACCCAGTCTGTTGATCTGTAATGACTAATGAAGCAAAAAATATTTAAAAAAAAAGATTCCTCTGGATTCGGGTCATCTTGATAGGTACTTTTCAAAAACTTTACGATGCTGCAAGTTGCAACACTGTTAAATTAACTTAATACTTATCAGTTATCAGAGAAAGCGAGCGAAACTTTGAATAGTTATACCTACGCTGAGTAAAAGTATCTATAGGACTTAAAACTAGGGGTGTTGATTATTTTCATACTATAATATACCTTTACGTATAAGAAAAACCCTACGACAGGAATCCAAACACAGTATAGACATGAATTAAGATAAAGACAAATTTGCAAACGCAGCATAGTGCGATATTCCATTTTTACAGGGTAGGCAAGTGGGCAAATTGGATAAATTGTAAACAAGTACAAATTAATTACAAAGCTATGTTACAATAATAAGTACGGTATTTAATAAAATATATTTCTTCAACTTTTAACTTTTGAGTGAATTTTCTGAGGACGTTATTTGTTGCATTATCGTTGTTATGGAAACGGTAGGTAGGTAATCAGTATTGCTCTCGCTCTCTACACGATAAAAGCCCGTTTTGAACAATCGTATGTGCTAGAGGAGTATTTTATGTATTCGTGTGATTGGTCATATTTTTCGTTTCAAAATTGTTTATCGATAAGTTTTTCTTATATTTCCCATCACACACCCCGCGTTCCACCTGGCGTTAAAAACGATCAAAACGCTGAAAATGCCTCCTATTTTTAGCGTTTTGATCGTTTTCAACGCCAAGTGGAACGCGCCCTATGTAATTAATTTTGACATTTTTTATGTCATGGCAAACTGGGTGCGTTCCTATATTAGCAACAGTCCAGTTTTGGTCCAGTCGATAAACGATTTGACGAGATATTTTGATTGGCTCCCAAGATGTCACTTCGCATTGGTTAGTACTGGGATCAGAGAAGAAACGTACATTGAGGAGAAGAAGTAGAAGATCAAAATTCAAAACCCATTAATTTGGGTTGATCCATGATCTTGGACTGCTATAAATGAGTAGTTTTACTAATTAAAAATATAAATTTTCCCTTTAAAAGAGTAAAGGCTGTGCACAATGAACTTATATACCTCTACCAAGTTTATTATAGGTAAATATGACGCCTCAGTACATTATTCTTTATTCATAAATTTCTAACCTTATATTTTTTAATTTCACTACATACATGTATTATTTACAGGACTTCTTCGTCCAGAAGCAACTCAAATAATATTAAGCAAAGGAATCAAATATTTTCCTCCACCGAAAAATTATGACGGTAAACCAATATTCAAACATTGCCAGAGATTTGGTCACATTAAAATAATACTTAAGTAACAACTTTTGTTCTTTCTAGACATCGAAATACCGGAAAGGCCGCGTCTTAGAGTGTATGATAAAGTCCCGCTTTATCCCTCAAATCTGAAACCTCCTAAAATGCAGAAGAGGCTTCGGTACATGAGAGGTCCCGAGCTTCTACATAACACTCTGCAGCTAAAACAATATGGTGTTGTAGTAAGTATATATATATTTTAAAACTAATAAATTCCATCGATTTAAGGGTTCCATTACTAATCTATGCTCTTTTATATAAAATATATTATAAGGGTAAAGGACAATAATTAAAGAATATTATATGTTATATTTTATAAATTATAAAGTAATATAATAAATAAATAAAATAATTTGTATATAATATTAAATAAATATAATATAATATTTATAAAAAATATTATAATATTATATATAATTGACACTTCTTTGTACCTATTCTAATGGAAATATTTTAGTCCTGGAAAGGACATAGGAACACCTGGTTTCTTAAAGATAAACTGTCTGTTAATCTGTCCCATTAAAACAAAGATTTTATAATTTTAACTTTTCCTGTCTCTTCACATACAATAATAAAAGGTGGAAACTTTGTAAGAAGAAATAAGAATTCTGACCGTTATCCCTCAATATATTTTGGACAATGTATTATACATGAGAAAAAATGTAAATAATTTAAAAATGAAAAGTGACATTCACTGCAGGAACACTAGAAATAAGCACAAGCTAGATATACCAATAGCCAGGCTGAGCAAAGTAAGCAAATCTTGGTTAAGCTTTCCAAACCTACCGCAAGATTTATGGGGAGCGGGGGTGGGGGGGGAGTGGGGGGGAGAGGTTAACACCCCCCCGTACCAAATCCACACTGAGGAACCCCCCACTTTTGGAGCTACTCACCTTTGAAATTTTCGGAATATTGATGCTACATCATATTCTATTCTCGACAATTTATAGAGTGTTTCTTCGGAAAAATGCCTGTTGCTAGGCTGTTGTGAGTGGAGAACTAAAATTTCAATTTACTTAACAATGTAAATCAAGGTTTTTTGATAAAAATTAAAAGTAAAAATTAATTACAAAATTCACTACTTAAAAACTACTGTCTCCTTCGTCTTCTTTTTCTTATTATGGCACTACTTTGACGTTTTGTTTTTTTTATGACAATTAAGCCTTCGGCTTAGGAATTGTACTCTAGAAGTTCAACCTCAGATCTTCAGATCCATCATCAGTTATACCTAGAGACCAATATGGCACAACTAGCTTCAATTATCAGTTGACGGAGCCCCGCTACGCGGGGCTCCTATTTCTGGGTGTTGTGGTCTAAGTTCTAACATAACCTAACCTACTTATGGACTTTCTGGATTGTGTTTGTTTTTGTTTTAGCGGGGGGCTGCGCCCCCCGAGCCCCCCTTTGGGGGGCTGCGCCCCCCCGTCCCCCCCCCCTTCGGTATCCGTGGTTAAGTGGGCCTTCTGTTATGTCTTTTCATTTATAATGAAATGAAATAAAAATGATGCACTGCGGCGCCGGCAGCGGAGACACTCCCTAGTAAGTAAGTAATGTTTTGTTTTTTTATGACAATTAAGCCTTCGGCTTAGGAATTGTACTCTAGAAGTTCAACCTCAGATCTTCAGATCCATCATCAGTTATACCTAGAGACCAATAACCCTCAATATGGCAGAACTAGCTTCAATTATCAGTTGACGGAGCCCCGCTACGCGGGGCTCCTATTTCTAGGTGTTGTGGTCTAAGTTCTAACATAACCTAACCTACTTATGGACTTTCTGGATTGTGTTTGTTTTTGTTTTAGCGGGGGGCTGCGCCCCCCGAGCCCCCCTTTGGGGGGGCTGCGCCCCCCCGTCCCCCCCCTTCGGTATCCGTGGTTAAGTGGGCCTTCTGTTATGTCTTTTCAAAAATGTCAAGTGGCAAATAATCCCAGGTAAATAAAAAAAACAAGAAGAAGAAGAAGAAGCGAAATATTTAATAAGCCAAACCTTGAACAAACCCAAAGAGTTACCTAGTAGTGAATTTTGATAATTTTTCCTAATTTTTATCAAGAACCTTGAATGATATAGTTTTGGAATGATAAAATAATCGTCCTCCACTCACCACAGCCTTAGGATGCCTTGAAAACAATAAGTCAGTAAGTAAGTAACACGCAAACACCAGAAAACATGACCTTATCTCAAGATGACGAAAATTTCAAATGTGAATTTCTCCAATGGGGAGGGGGGGTTTTCCGGGGGTGGAAGTGACACGAGGAAGTTTTTCTCATCCAAAACATCCTCTCTCAATCCATGTGACCATCAAAAAATTGGGGTAGGTTTGGAAAGCTTAGCCCAAATCTTTCAAAGATCAAAGTCTACGCCTATGTAACAATAAAATCCCAGAAAACATCCAAAATCTTTCAATTAATAAATTTAAAAACGTTGTTAGAGAATGTTTGTGTGCTAAGGCTTATTATAAGATAAATGATTTTCTCAATGATTGCACATCTTGGGAAAAATAAGCTGACAAACCATAGGCCGCTTCTATATATAAATGTACCACATTTTTACATATCGATTGTAAATTAGCTTAAGCTATATTATTGTTATTTTCCACTTTTTTGGTAAAAGGTGGCCCCGTGCGAGTTTCTTACGCCGGTTCTTCTCGCTGGATCAGTTCCTGACCCAGTGGTAGGCCTCATGTAGACATTCTAAAAGTTTGTTAACCTACTTAGAAATAAATATTTTGATTTTGAAGAGTAAAATGAGTACAAAAATTTATTTTAAATATATTTTACTTTCAGGCTACTGGTGGTGGCAGATTACGTCATGAACATTTTGAGATGGCTCGGTTACAAGTGGCCAGGAGGTTAGATATGAAGAGAATGTTTGCAATTTGGAGAGTAGATCCTCCGTGGCAACCGATTACCAAGAAAGGACAAGGTCAGCGTATGGGTGGAGGAAAGGGTGCTATTGACCATTATGTCACACCAGTCAAAGCAGGCAGAATTATTTTTGAAGTTGGTGGAAAATGTGAATATGCTGAGGTAAGCTTATATTATAATAGCAAACTCAAATATAATAAGAAAATATAATAAAATAAAAATAAGACCTAGTAAAGATAACAGGCAAAAACTGGCTCAAGACAGCTAAAGACGGACAAATGGAAAAACATGAAGAAGACCTTCACCCGACAAGGGCCCTACACCACATAAAAAGGCCCGGCAAGGCACAGCAGAGGTTCTGAGGGCACAGGTACTGACGGGCTAGGGTGTCAGTGACAGGTTACCTTAAAAAATCTTCCACTTTGCTCCCAGAGTCCGTCTGGGCTTGTGCTACCTTAAATATTCACTGTGTTATGCCAAGCCACGAGCAGATTAAATAAAAACAAACATTCTATCCTAAAACATTAATGTAGCTAGGAAATAAAGGCATGGCTAGATGGCATGGTATGGCCATGTTTGATAGGAATTTTAAAACACTATCAATTTTTAATTTAAATAAAAAAATATTTTAGTGTTAGCTCATTTATCAAGGAAGGCTATAGGATATAATATTTTATCATGCTAAGACTGACAGAACCAAAGAAACAGAAGAATTTGTGGAAAAAAACGGGGAAAATTATTTAAAAGGCCAAAGTGCTTGTTTCACGAAGTACTGGAGCAATTTTTAAGTTATTTGGCACAGATATAGAGGACTACGTTAAGAGACATTTTTTGTAGAAAAATGCCTAATGTTGTGATGTTGTGTAAATAAAGGCATTTAATACTTTTTCAGGTGTATGACATGTTAAGAATTGTGGCTGAACGATTACCATTCAAAGCTGAACCCGTATCTCAAGAAATCATGGAAAAGAAAGCTGAAGAAGAAAAGTGGAGGGAAGAGAATAATAAGAACAAATACACATTGAAATATATAATTCAGAACAACATGGGAGGCAGCCACAGGCATATATCACCATTTGATCATCAGTGGTATGGTAAATATGTGTAATTTAATTTGTTAATGTTTGTAGATTAAATATAGTTCTAAACTTGTATCTGCTGCTGTTTTCTATTTTTCCATATATTTTACAAATTATAAATCTTTTTAGACTTATTCTTATTATTTATGTACAAATAACGAGCGCGATAAATAAAAGATATTAAATTACTAGTGTGATGACGTCACATCCAAATCGGAAGTACTGCAAAAGCGTTTGTCAGTACACATTAAAAAATATAAAATCATATTTCCAAATCTACTAATAATCATAAGCTTTTATTTGATGATAAGTAAGGGTGAAATACGGTTTCCTAGGCCAAGTTCTACTAGATACATAATATGTATTTGTTCAATGAAATTGAATATAGGTCAAGGCATTTAACTAAAATAATATATTTTTTGACATTTTATGTGTTGGGGCTACAAATAAAAATATCATTTAAGATTCTAAGGGTCTTACCACAAAAGATTTAAACACCCGTTGAACAGTTGTTTAGAGAAAAATTCAGTACAAAAATGTCACAAAACAACTGTTCAACAGGTGTTTAAATCTTTTGTGGTAAGACCGATAGTGCTCAGGTAAATAAAACCATGTGTATATTAATAATGTTTATTATATTCGACATCTTATTAAAGGAATTCCGTGACAAGCTTACATTGCGTACATGTATATCTTGTAGCAATATTCATATAGATAAACTTTTCATTATATAATCGGGCAAAACTCAACAAAAACAAATTGTATAGTAACAAATACTACTATTTGACCTTACTCCTGTGGTGACACTAACCTAACGACTAAAGCCAAACGACACACTATCTGCATTAGGTAGTTAGAGATCGAAAACTGTTAACATATTTTGTGCAAACAGTCGCTTAAGAAATATATTTTTGCTAGTCAATGGATTTTGACATTAATTATACCTAATACATTCAGTAAAATAGCTTCTAATAAGCAACTGTTTGATTTACAATTAATGTTATAAAAAAAAAAATGTGACATAGCAATATCAATATACATACATTGCTTGGAAGAGAAAATAAATATAGTGGACACATTGCGAAACAATGAGCCATTAAGTGTTATTTTCTGTCCCTGTCTTTAACATCTCGCTCTAATCGGTGGTTACTGACTTTGAGATATTGTCGTCTCGATAAACTTATACGCGAGTGACAGAGACGAAAAACACAGTCAATGGCTTATAGTTTATCTTTTGAGTGCCCAGCTACAAGTTTGCTAATCAATACACAGTTACAAGTTGGAGTACCTTAGAACATTTACTATGTGTACATATTTTGTTATATGAATGTCTCTGTTATACATCGTGTACAGCCTACTCTTTACATAGATTGTAAGCGACTACCACATTTATTAATACCGTTCCATCCATGACCTATAAATTATATAACGTCGTAACAATATGTACAAAGCCTAAAGAACTAACTTACAAGTAAATGCAATATACATTTTGTCAATAAATTAATGCTGTTTACATAATATTATACAAGCGCTAGACTTCATATGATATGGCTCTTTAACCGACTGCAAAAAACCACGGCAGTCCTATCACAACACTTAATATACTTTACAAAGTGGAAAGTCGGAAGTGTAGCAATGAGTAGCAAAACAGCTGTTAGGCCAGGTGTGATCGGTTACAAAAATATACAGCCATCACATCAAACGAAGAGAACGCTTAAATATTTGACTAGTACCGTCTTATTAACCTCTAAACTATAACTAACACTGGTGATTGCAGTCTTAAAACTTATTTCAACAAAAATTCGCATTCGGGAGACGCAACTTCCAGAGTAACTTGAATAACAAAACTAATTTTGTGTAAAAATCGTTTAAAATTTTTGCACTTTGATGATAAGTTGTTTCAATATTTTAATATGCAATTAGACATTTTTTTTTGTGTGTTTTGTAGCTGTGTAATTCAAGTTAATTTGGAAATGTGTCTTGTACCTATCCGTGAACCTGCGACATCGGCTAAGCTATAAGTTAGACATAAGTGAGGTAGCGTTTTTATCGTCTAGTGGAAAATATTTACAGACCTAGCATATGCGATTATTTGGTACTCGGATAAAATTGTGGCTTCGGCTAAAGGCATCATAGACTAAGAATATCTTGGAATGATTAGGTCGTGTTATAAAATGTACACGTAAACGCCTTACTATCTACAATGTAGATTCTACATCATTGACGTTGTACGCACGTCACAAAGTTCGTTCGCACATGCGTACATTGACTAGACTTCGTAGAGTATAAAATATCTAAGGATAGCGATTCGGGCCCAATACAATAGACGCCGGGCTCACGTTTATCCTATAATACAGCATTTCCAAACCTGTGGTCCGCAGACCCCTGGGGGTCCGCGAGCATATGTATGGGGGTCCGCGGTGTCATCTCTGGAGTCTGGACCATACATAATCGGCATTTTTAGGTGTTTGTTTTATAAAAGGGGGTCCGTGAAAACTGTGCCTGATTTCCAAGGGGTCCGTGGCGAAAAAAGGTTGAGAAACACTGCTATAATATATCGTCCTACTAACACTCAGTAACCCTATATCGATTTTCGTAAATCGTTATCCCTAGTCGCATCGATTTCGATCACTGCAAGGATCCATAGAGGACAGTACTATAAACACCGACAACGTTACTCGTAAGCTTCGCTCAGATGGTCTAAGAGGAATCTCAATTGGCGCTTCATGGAATGGTTGTTGTGCGCGATGGATTCGCAGAGGCCCGCTGCGGCCCGACCGTTGGGAACGTTTTCGTACGTGTGCTCGTCAGTGTTATTGTCGTGCGTGTCTATGGTAGTATCCTCTCGGGGCGCGCCCGCGTTCGGTGCATTGTATACGTCGATCGGAGGGGCTTTGGTGATATGCTGATATTTAAACGTAGACAATACCTGCCGGATCTTTGCAATGATCAGCTCTACTCAGGCGTTCGATTCCTGAAAATTTCAAATTGATATCAGTTTTGCAGCATGAGTGATCGCTAGCGCTACATGAGAGGAGCGGGGTGGTTCGAATGGGATGCTGCAACTCTATATCTAGATGTGATCCTAGCCGGGCGTACTTACAACTATAATACTGCAACATCGAATTATACTATGCTAATAAATATTAAATGCATCAAAAATCAGGCTCTAGTATTCATAAGAGAGTCGAAAAACGTGTAAAATGTGATCGAGTTCGTGAAAAATCCGTGATCTAAAACCTCGTGAACGAGAGCGACCGATGTTGCCAGCTTCGAAACTTCCCAAACTTTAACGTAACTAGCAACACCGACGTCTCGGTCACGTGCGTGCCACGTGATCGCCGATGGCTCGGGGCTCTACAAGCGGTGCGGCGATTATACCTTGAGGTTGTGGAAGTAGTGCATGATCTGGTCGTAGTCCATGTGCAGGTCGTCGAGCGCGAGGGGGTCGGGGGGCGCGACGGAGGGGGCGGTGGGGGCGGGGGAGGCGCCCTCCCCCCTCGAATACATCGGGTTACCCACGATCGTGGCGCGCTTCACCTCCGGGGACGTACCACCTGAAATTAAAAATAAGAATTTAAATGCCATATCTCCTGGACGTCTTTGAGATCTATCATCATCTATCGGACCTGCTGGGCGATTCACGATTCCCGTTCGACACGGATTCGGAAACTTTACCGGGCGGTCATTGGTCAGTGCCTAGTGCGGCGAGCGTTTATTGGATGTCGATGTAATTTCCGAATCCGAATCGAATTCCGCATTGTAAAATATGAGGACAGATAAAAAAGTTAAGATATATGTTTTTTTTTATTAAATAAGGGGGCAAACGAGCAAACGGGTCACCTGATGTTAAGCAACTACCGTCGCCCATGGACACTCGCAACATCAGAAGAGCTGCAGGTGCGTTGCCGGCTTTATACTTGTAAACTTCACTATCGGTTAATTAGTAGGTCAAAAAACAAATAGCGACCCTAGGTGCCCCGGGCAAACTCATTCATCTTAGGTAGAAGGAAATGAAAAATACCTTTATTCTGGTTAGCGATCTCGACGAAATCTCCTTTGTTGTTTACTTCCTTATTCTTGTTCTTATGTCTCATCTGTACCTCTGGCAATCCTGAAAAAGAATTTATAATGTAACTTTCTGAAACCCAGCACTTTACCGATTACTTATTTTTAGAATGGCATGGTTCGTTGTAAACGCATGGAGTAATTAGAGCTAGTACAGACACAGCAAAAACTACAATGCCTTTGTATTTTGTAATTTAAAGTTGTGTGTAATTAATAATATAATGTATGGGTCTCTAAATCGGAATTCAAATCGCTTTATTGATTGTGCTGATGCCTGATATTGTACTAATGTTATAAATCGCACGAGCTCCAAACTATCAGAAGCTTTTAAGGTCTGGATCTTTGCTACTCCTGAAAATTCTTCGCTACTCGCCAGTGCCACTCCTAGGCCGCGAACCGCGGCCTATACGACCTAATTATAAATCCAGGGCAGCTGGACTCTTGCTATCCCTAAAATTCCTCGGATTTCAGCAGAGTAGAGGTTCATTACAAACTCCTTACCGATCCCCGAGTCGTGCATATAATCCGGGCTCTCGGGCTTAGTGAAGGTGCGTCCCCGGTCGAGGCTGTCAAACTCGGTGTTGTCGGCGACGAGCGGCGCGTCGAACTCGAACAGGCGCGAGCAGTCACTGAGCTCGGGGTAGTCGCGCCCGTACTCCCCCCCACGGTACTCTTTGTTCAGATCAATAACTCTGGAATGAGCAATGTAAGAAATGGAGAATACTCTTTGTATGTATACCCGAGGAAATTGATTCCTAGACAGTTGACAGACCTACGTCGTTTGGTCGGCTTATGCCAATTCAATGTTAGATGTGATCGGTCGAATGGGTTTGACGTAACGCGACCAAATTACTTAGGTCCGCCATCTGCCTAGGAATCAACTTCTCTGATAGTACATTATTAGTCAATCTAAATACGAAAACAATCGTGTTCAGAGAAAATCTGGATTATAACCTAAAAAAGTCAAATCAGCAACATAACCTCAAACAGGTTTGGGAAACCCTTACAAATAATAAACTCTCCATTTCTTTAGAATTTAGATTAGTGATGATTTAAATATAATGGGCAGATGTGAAAAATCTCTCTTAATTTGTACTTATCTTAATTTTTTTGTTGGATATTCTAATTGCGTTAAGAAATCATAATACCTATCAAAGTGTCAATAATTCGTAGGCCGTACGTAACATTAAAATTACTTATTATAATTAATGTAAACACGGCTTGTCTGTTGTCGTCACAAGCGTTAGAGGTATTTTGTTTACATTGTCATGTCTTCCTAGCACAAACATACCATAGAATCTATCTAATCTATGGCAAAGATAAAAAATAGATGATTTTTTAAAAACAAATACTCCTTACCGGTCCGATCGGTGTCCATTCTCCGGAGAGCGCTTGGTAGCGTCATCGCGGTCGTGTTTCTTGTGTCGGGACTGACTACGGCGGGTAGGTGGCATGACAGTGTCCGGCAAAATCTGGAAGCACCATAGACAGGTGGTTACTCTTAAGAGTGGGTTGCACCGGCTTACTATAACTTTAACTTTAACCATAACAAAATGTGAAATGAACTGTCAAATCCCTAGCAAAAGTCGCCATATTTGACGATAAACTTAACCTTAACTTTAACTACGCTTCTGGTGCAATTCGCCCTAAGTTGGCTATAGTAAGATACGATGACATTAGAAGTCGTTATTAGTTAGGTTGCATTAATCGTTTCCTTTAAAAAAAAATCGTTTATTGTTCATCCACTATTATAGATTGCGCACAATCGATTCACGCTAGGCTCTATCCTTCGCGCAAGAATTATTGCTATTTCGTTTCCACTCTAATAGCAGAACTGATAAAGCACTTTTTTATGCTCTAGTAAAATAGACAAATCGCTAATTTTTCTTATCAAAGTAGTACTTACTTTATTGGTGTTGCGCGGGGGCTGCGGGGGCGCGGAGGCGTGTCGGTGCGGGGGGACGGGCGGCCGGTACTCCTCCGACCTGCAACAATCATCATCATCACACTGCCCACCACGTGGTATATTATGTATGTATGATCGTGAGATGTAGGAAGGGTACTAAACGTAAGCACCAACGTAGGTGTTATCTATGCGATATTCTCCACAAATATACGAATTTGGGGATTTACCAACTTATTAAATTACTTAATGGTTTAACGTTTCTGAAGTTAAACGTTTTTTTTATCTACGAAGCTGACAAGAAAACGCGTGTAAGTAAAAAAAAAAATTTTAAATCGGGGCTCCATTTGTTAGATACGAAATTACTGTAGCGTGTTTAGCATGCTCTCAATAGAAAGAGTGGAAACATCTAGAATCTGTCATTTTATCCCTGAAATCTGTCCCAGGATAATATGTTAGGAACAAAATGGTTGAGTCAATCTGTCACTTCGTCTCTTCTCCCGTAGAATATACCCTATCTATGGTGACTATGCCAAATGGTAGCTGTTAAGCATTTGTGTATTAATAACCCACCAAAAATCGGTGTTGATTTATGAATGCATATTGTTCTAAATGATCTAAAGAACATAACTGCATTCATAATTCAATACTTAACATTGTGGGATAATACACAGATGCAAAACAGCTTCCAACTATGTGATAGATTGACAAAGAAATTTTTTCCCTAAAAAATTCGCATTTCTTTTGTGATCATGCTTAGGTCGTTACTATAGTTAAACGTTTAGTACCCGAGGCGGGGTAAAAATGGTGACTATGACAATCTTACTGCCAATGACCGTCTCCGGTGTGCCGCGCCGGCTTCTTGCAGTACGTCGTCGTATCGATCGCCCGTCGTTCACTCTGCGACGGGAGTTCTATAGAGTTGGGGTTGTCGAAACTCGTCGCCATGACGTTGTCGTTGATCGCGTCGTCGGGGTCGACGTAGTTGTAGTTTAACGGGTTGGAGGTTATACGCATTTCGGTGCTGTTCTTGTCCGGTTGCGCGGAATTACGGTTTACGCGGTTGCCGTTGCGTTCGATCGTTGCTCGACCTGTAACGTGAAGTTGAGTCTTCGTTGATTAAAAATAATAAGTAGGTATGTAATTAAATGAGGGCCTTACAAAATCTACAAATAAGTTTCGGGTAGGTTATTCAGAACATTTTTTCATTCAGATTGATCGATAAAGACAAAACAATATAGCAAATATTATGCTCGTCTTTTTGACTTAAGTATTTGGTATTGAAAGCAATAATTGTTGTCGGTATTCAATCAATCATAGATGCAAAGATAAACAGATTTTTCATAGCTAGATATTCTTCAAACTCCGGGATTTATCAAATGTACCTAGTATGTCTATTTGTCCTAGTATGTATATGTCTATTTAGTCAACCATTCTTTGAAACTCTGGCGCGGTATAATATCATTACAGCCACATTCTTACTCCTCCTATTTTATTCTGATTAATTTCGTTGCGGGTCCCAAATACAGTTTTAGCATGTCCCTCGGGCCTGAGATCATATCAAAGGATTTTCACACAGGCACACTGTGCCTGTGTGTCCTCCTGTCAGGAGATACCTACAGTGGTGGGATCGTTAAAAAAAACACACATACCCAGCCACACCCAATCATGTGCATTAGTAGTGGAATCCCGTGGCCGGTCTCGTAGCCCGAGAGCCTGTAGCCGCCCGCCCTCAGCCGCACGCGCGCCCGGCGACACCACGCCGCCTCCGCTCTCCGCCGGCTTGAGTCTATACGCGTATACCACGCACGATACTACGAATACCTAGAAATGAAATTGATTATATTATTACTAGATGACCCGGCAAACGTTATTAAAGTAAATTATTTCTATTATCTAAATATAAAAAAAGATAAAAACCTGTTCTCAGGCCTAACGAACGTACACACAAAATTTCATTAAAATCGGTTGAGATGTTTTGGAGGAGTTCGCACATAAACACTGGGACACGAGAATTTTATATTATAATATATTAGATTGAAGGAGTTTCCGTAGTAAGTTGAAGTAACTTTAACATGCTTATTTCCTTACGTCTTATTCGTTTACTTACATTAGAAAATTTCATCAAATACGGTGTATGAAACAAGAATTATATGAAACTTACCACAATCGCGAAGCAGAATGCTCCAAGCAACACGAACATGCCTGAAAAATAAAAAATATTAATTATTGTAGTAAGTAAAACACTTCCAGAATAATTATAAAGCTATTTCTTCTCGCCGCGCCGGGTTAGTTCCCGAACCAGCGGTAAGCACCATGTAGTCCGCTGTCCGACATTTTGAAAGTATAAATGATTCAAAATTCAGATATAAAACATTTTTTTTCTATTACTGGCTGTATTTTATTTTATCTCTCCGTTTAATAAATATGGTTTATTTATATATTCAAAGAGTTTAACACTTACCAATTTCGA
This sequence comes from Plebejus argus, assembly GCA_905404155.3. NCBI lineage: Eukaryota > Metazoa > Arthropoda > Insecta > Lepidoptera > Lycaenidae > Plebejus > Plebejus argus. The sequence continues at coordinate 9,998,419 of FR989938.1, read as the reverse complement.
CCTGCGACATGGAGTTGTTCTGGTGGTGTCGCGGGTGGACGGAGTTGGCCTTGAAGATGGACCCGTACTGCTGCGCCTGCACCGTGGGTTCGTGGTTGTTCTCGTCTTTGAACGGCGAGAATCCTGCGAGAAAAGGCGTTATTTATTCAGAAAATAGAGAATTTGGGATGATAGACAGTTCAGAAAGGAGAATCCTGTAATAATAGACTACTTATTTCAGAAACTAAACTGTACTCAGCGAAACATGGAGGTAGCGGTCATTGACTCCCTGTCAAAAAACTTGTCATTTTCTATACAAAGCCGCGATTGACAACATCTTCGGTATTCTTCCGGTTTCGTTCGGTAACTTCATTGTCAAGATTCGCGGTTTAAATATAGAAAATGACAAGTTTTTGACAGGGAATCAATGACCGCTACCGCCATGTTTCGCCGAGTACAGTATAGATATTCATATATTTATAGACAACTAGATAATTCTATATTCTATAGTTAAACTAGATAATGACTTATCCTAGATGTGTTTGAGGGCGAAATTAGTGAATGTGAATTTAACAAAATCTCAAAATTTAATTGGTACTAGGTAGATACATCTACAATGTACCTAAGCCGAGGACGTAACAAGTAAGGTAAGGTAGGTAAAACACAAAAACGCTAGTTAACAACACGGTACAATAAGCTACTTATTACTTTGATCGATCACAACTTTTCCCCTGGTAAAAGTTTCTTGTTTCCTTGTTTACAGCAGATTGGGGACGGACTATATTGCGTGGCCTCCGAAGTTTTATCTTTTCGATATAGGGAAGAATACCGAAGTTATTTTATTGTTTCCCAGGCTGCTTTCAATATTATTTATTTTTTTAAGTTAAAAGTTGGTTCACACTGAAGGCTAAAGGTTTTGTTGTGTACCTACTTATTTACCTAAATTGAAAGACACAAAAAAGGGTGAAGCCAAACTCCAAACGAGCGTAATTTGTGAGTTGTGAGTAGCAGAATTTGGGTCGCGTAAATATCTTTACATACTCATCATGACTCACAAAATTACGCTCGTGTGAATCAAACAGGACTTTTGTATGAAACTGAATGCAGCAGAATTTCTGCCAGCCGCAATTCTGCGACTCAACTCACAAATTACGCTCGTTTGGCTTCACCCTTAGAAACATTGTCATAACACCACTGTGGTCATACTATGCCAATTACGTACCTATATCAGCACCTACCTATACCTACCTATCTAATAATAATTTTGAATAGAAAATAATTTGGAACCTATTTCATAAGAAATTATTAGTACTAATACTGCTATTTCCTAAGAAAGTAGTGGGTACTGCGTAGTAAGTACCTTTCAAAACATCGCTCAAATCCGCCATCCCGCTTCGTATCCCGCCTCGCGCCATGATGTCATCGTTCTGCGGGGTATCGGGCCGCTGCGGGGAATCCCCCCCGCTGAAGTCCACGTCGACGCTGGCGGCGGCCGTCGCGAGAGCCCCGGGGATATTCTTGATGTTGGCCGGGGTCTTCGTGTCCCCTTTCCCCGGGAGCGCCACCCGACGTAGCGGCCCGGAACGACACTGGTCCGGGGTTAGAAGCGTCACGCGTAAAAGCTCGCCGCTGCCTGAAAATGTAAAGGGATTTTTGGAACTGTTCGCAAGACTTCTAACAACGTAGTACCTACAGGAAAAGTTTAATATGAAACAAGAGCAACTTACCCTCTCCCACAGCGATAACTCTCGGATGTTTGGACGCCAGCATGGGTGCGAAAGCGACGACTTCCGTGTCCAAACTCTCCACCAGTAGATAGTAGTCCGACACGGCGACATCGCGCAGCGCCGTGTGGCTACCGTCGGAGAACTCAATGTCAATGTCCAGTAGACCCTCCTGAAAAAAAGGAGTAGGTACTTAGTCAAAATGATTTCACCAGTTGCAGTAGGAAAGGATGTCAAAATGTATGGGATTTGACGTCAAATCAAGTTCGGAAAATGATTTGCATGTTTTCCATCCAAGTACTGAAAAACATTTAATTATTGCTTGAGTTTAATTTAATGTAGAGTTTGTTATAAAATGTAGATAATATTTAGTTTTTCTCAAAATCTTAATAAGATTGTTGTTAAGTAAGAAACCATTAAATCTAAAAAGTATTAAGTATGACCTAGGTTCTGAACCAAGTTGCTAATATTCTAGTAAAGGACGCGATTTGTACCTACCTACAACATTAATAGTACGCCTTTTGTTTTTAATTGGCGAAATTAGCTGTGAAGGTCACACTATTGATTTTAGTTCAGCGCTACCTTCTTACAGCCTTCCCAAACTAAAAGTTACAATATTAGTAAATTACCTAGTAAGTACTAAGTACCTACGCTGTGGGTACAAGAAGAAATTAATATTCTTAAGAAAGTTCTTTCAAAACCCAATAAAGTAGCTACCCAAGACTTGAATATTAATTTTCGCATCAATCATTATTGGTTCTTCTTATAAGTTCCCAAATGTTCGACGCAGAATTTAATTTTGTGATAAAACATATTAGGTAACATACTAGCTAAGCCCGCAACTCCGTTGCACCAAAATTCGTTTATCGCACGAAAACCGTACCGTCCTGTATGATGTATCCGGGATGAAAGTTTCCTATGTGCTTTCCCAGGACTCAAAGTAGATATCTCCAACCAAATCTAGCAAAACTGGTTTGGGCGTGAAGAGGTAAAAGACAGACACACTTTCGCATTTATAATATTATTAGTATAAATAAACAATCCATGTTTTCAAGAAATACCTATTTCTGTAGAATTAAGTACTTAAATTGAAAAAATAATTCAGAATTACTTACAACTAAAAGTATCTACTAGCTTATAAGTTAGACATAAAAAAATCTTTTAGTTATTTCTTAGTAGGTACTAAACACGTATTTTGTTACTCGTATATACCTAAGTATTTTATATTAAATCTATAAGAATATCAAGGGCATTCCTTAAAGGTCAAAGATCTAAATTTTATGTGGGAGCCGTAGGAAAATTATTCTAGATTTTATTATGCATGAGATATTAGGTATTCCATTCCGTTCCGACCATCGCAGTACATATTTAGTAACGCAGTATAATGACTTTTCTAACAATAAAAGAAAACCTTGTAAAATAACCAAGAACTCCCACAGTATTTTGTTCATAAAATTTTGCTATCAATAATAATAAAGCTTAGGCCAAACCTACGCGACCAACGCGAAAGCGAAGCGGAGCGTCAAGTTGTCAAATGTTGTCAAATGTGTGTTTTGTTTTCAAAAAACACATTTGACAACATTTGACAACTTGACGCTCCCGCTTCGCAGTCGCGTGGTCGCGTAGGTTTGAACGAAGCATTATTTATTATGCCTCTACTTCAGCCGCGGAGCATATTGTGAAATTTCATGTGCTACGCGACCGGACCATATTCTACATCTACTAACTATAATCAAAAAATCACTAGAGGGGTCACAAAATATAGTACCTAATTAAAATTTAAAACAAATAGCAACATTTGATTTGAAGTTTACGTCTAGTCTAGTGGTTAGGACGATGAAGCTCTCAGATCTCAGTACCTACTCTATCTAGCTCAGTGTTTTTTTAACCAAAAAAGGTCAAAGGCCGCCTGGTGACATAATATGGTCTCTGACACGTAGCCGTTCTCGATGGCAGTGTCCGGTGAGATGTTGAGCTGGAGACCGGAGATGACGCGGAACAGCAGCCGGGTGATCGACACCATATTTTTTTGATCTCCACCCTCTTGTGAAGTGTCGCACCATCGAAGAAATTGATTCATAGGCAGTTGACGGACTTACGTCATTCGGTCGGATTATGTCAATTCAATATTAATTATGATCTGTCATCAGGGTTTGACATTACGCGACCAAATTACCTAGGTCCGCCATCTGCCTATATGAATCAACTTCTCTAATGGTACCTGGTACTATGGTTCTGGATTTTCAAGCTCCTGGACTAACCTGGTACTGCGCCGTCAGCCGCCTGGTGACAGTGGTCTCCGACACGTAGCCGTTCTCTATGGCGGTGTCCGGCGAGATGTTGAGCTGGAGGCCGGAGATGACGCGGACCAGGAGACGGGAGATCGACACCTTATCGTTGACAACACGCACCTCGCGGAGACCGATTACACGACCTGAGGGAGACAAGTGACTCTGATCAGGAAAATCACGTTAATACTTTAAGCTTTATATTTAGATGGTCGTCCAATATGCAATATATTATTGCACTTAGGCAAGTGAAGTGCCTTTAAGTCAAGATCTATTTTACAATTTTGACGACAAAATTTCCTCCTCCTTCCTACCTACCTAAACCTAAAATGACGAGGGACAATTTTATGACCATACGCACTTTTGTTTTGTAGTATGGGAACTCACCAGTAATAGGTGACAACACTTGCACCTCAGTTCTGCCAGTGCTTCGGCCCTGCAGCACCCTGTCCCGCAGCGACGCTATACGGGGGTCGGACACCCGCATGAGGGAGAGAACCAGCTCCGTAACCTTCAGCCACGTCCGACGTGACACGAAGTATGACACGCGACCAGAGTCGTGGTCTTTTGCCAGGAAACGCGCATACACCTGGTAAACAAAAGGTTAATATAAAGTTTGGTGAGACTGAGCACATGACTTGTCTATGTTTAGGCTTGTGATTTGTGAAGGTTAGGAAAAAAATGTGTGAACTTTGTCATGCTGTACAAATCTAAACATAATAATATTATGGTTGTAATTTGTAATACGTATTAGTTTTGGCTTGCGGCTCCGCATAAGAATTGTCTTGAATAATATCCCAAAGAAACACTACCTATTTAGATGATGAAAGTAGCCCTTGTTATAGAGATCTACCTACTAGAATTCCTATTGAAAATCAGTTTCTAAGTTAAAACATAACACACATCTTTATAAACTTTAACATCTGTTACAGAAACTGTAGGGATGTAAACCACGTAAAAAGGGACTCTTAAAATAAATACATAATTATGTAATACCTCTATTTCTACAGTCGGATAAGAGAGAATAATGCACTATAATCACTCCACTTAAGTACATGAAAAGTTGAAAAGCTTAAGGCTGTTTGTTGCAGGAGCACCTCATTAGTTTATTAAAAACTCCCAACTCCGCCACGCGGTAACAAAAGCGTCAGTTTCGTGTGCAGCTAACATGAAAAGTGTGTGAAAAGACAAGGACGTATGATATCCACACACATCTAATATATTATGAGACTGTCTTAAAGCAAGTAGCAAGTACTAATAGTAGATAATAAGAAATTACACACCTAGATACTACGGATCCAAATTATAATACCTAATATTTTTCCTATCGACTTTACCTAAATCGGTAAATATAAGTAGTTTGTTTGGTTTAAAGCTTTTGCGGTACTGAGTCCAACCGCAATCATAATATCTTTCAGGAAAAGTAATATTCACACATTCTGTCTCTAGGAAAATTCAAGACCACCTGTCTTGACCACTGAATTTTCCTGATCACTGAGTGAACTGTCTACTGTGAATCTAGTCTGAACTAATATTTGTGTCATTTATTATTATTTAACACAACCACGATAAATTCGAGGGACCACAATAATTTGACTAGGTTGAAATTAGTTCAACTTATGGTCAAGGTCAATTATTCAGACCGCAACGCGACGAGGCGAGGCGCGACGAGACGCGACCTTTTGTATGGATTTGACAGATGTCGTCAGCGTGAGACGTCTTGCGAATCTGTCAAATCCATACTAATTTAGAAATGCATCTACGCGTCGCGTTGCGGTCTGAATTGACCCTAAGAACTAATTTCAACCTGGCGCAAATCAGTTTACGTTCTCAAGCCACATCCCTACTGCATAAGAAACACACAAACCTCGACGTTGCTCTGCTGATATCTGAGGCGGCAGGAGCGCTGATCAGTGAGGGTGTTGGGTGGCTCCGGCCGGCCCCAGCCGCGCGACGACAGCGACCGCCGCAATCTCTCCTTTGATCCCGCCTCGTCTGACACCTTCCAGCCTATACACAAATATACCTGTCATATTTCAAGAACAAAGCTGCAAAGAAAAATTGGAAGAGAAACTCCAGGACCTTGATTTGCTTTAATGAACAATGTGCCGCAAGTCTTAGGGCCAGTTTCACCGCTTATTGATAAGTTCCAGATAGGCTTACCACAACTTATCTAACAGATATAGTATTGAGTATCTGTCAGATAAGTTACAGATAGCCTATAGGTACGGCCTTTTCTATAAGTGGTGAAACAGCTCCTCAATCAATGCTAGACAAAATAAAAGATATTTTTTTTATTCAATAAATGCTAGACAAAACAAGACTAAATAATTTCATATTTTGGATACTTTATGTAGAAAATAAAAGAAATATACGGCTACGAATAATGCGTTTTGTTATTCTCAATGTTAAAAAAATATTAATTTTGTCAAGTAACAAAACTTGTCCTTTGCGAATTGCGATATCAAATCCTCTACTCTTAATGGCGATAACTTCATTAAAATATTTTATGCAGCAAGAATAAAACATTTTGTTAAGTATTCGTAGAAGTAATGTAAAACAGTTATTATTTTGGTAAAGAAACTTGAACTGTGACCTTTGCTTCATTACATTTGACTCCTCTGTCCTCAAGGACTCGGCTTCGTCGCTATACTTTAACTTATTTATCTACAGATACTTTTATATTATAAATGTTTTCTTTATAAAGGGTGTAACAAAACTAAGTGATTATACGTTAGGGTGTGTAAAGAATCCAGTGTGAAAGTAACAGCGCTGAAAGCCCAATTTTTGTATTTGTATGGCCAACCGCCCGAGCGTCATGGATTTTCCCATACAAGACTCAAGAGTTAAAAAAGTTTACTCTTTCAGCGCTGCTACTGCCTACTTTCATATTAAACTCTATGTAAGGGACACAATATACACACCCTAAATTATTATCACTTAGTTTTGTTACACCCTGTATACAAGGAACACGTTCACGTACACACCCTAAAGTATTATCACCTTAGTTTTGTTACAACTTACACCAATATTCTCAATCGAGATTCATACTACAGTAAGTAGGTACATAAACAATCCACTTATAAGCTACATAATAGCTATATTGCATTATCTAGCAGCTAAATTACCTATAAGCTCGGAGTAATTTGATTCGGCCGACGTTTATCCTATTAACCAGGTTCATTAAACCCTAGTCATCCAGATTATAGGGCTTAGGACATTGTTGGCGAACTGTAGATAAATTACGACTCTATTAGCGGCTAAACGTGTTTAATAAAGCCTTTATTGAGCATTTTCGTTTGAAAGAGGCTGTAATATTCTTTATTCAAATGTATTTTTGTAGTCCAAAGGTTTAACGTACGAGAAATTTTGACTGGTCACGTGTTTTGTTCAAGTAAATCCAGTAAAGGCATACCTACGAAACTCTACACTTCGCTGACAATTATAATTTGTTTGCGTGAAATAGGTACCTACCTGAAACGATTTTTATGGAAAGCAAAGTCTCTTCGTGAATTAATTTATTTGTTTGCAATGATATCAATATATTATGCAAATATCTCTGATCCACGAAGACAAAATACATTATCTTCTTGTCGGAAAAGTTACTTTTGAGGTTCTAACAGAATTTCTCTTGCGTCACAGGCAACTAATAGCCTTTAAGGGAAGCGGCAATCAGTCTGCACAAATGGAAGCCCATTCATTGTCTAGGAGCAATTCTAATAAATTTAGACGTTTAATAATCATGACGTTATGTCTGGACGTGGCGCTGTGAATGCTAAGTAGATATCGGTAATTGAATATTCAGCCAGGGCTGCTACTGGCCAGTTTATAAAATCACATTGCAACGCGTCGATGCAATTGGATGCATATTTTATGAATTAATTCAACACTAAACTTTATTACGTGCACAAGAAGATACACTATGAATTGACAGACTTGCTGATCGCGGTGCTGGGCTGCCTAGTGCCTGTTCCATAGCTGTCTTGAAAATTCATGTCAACGCCTAGCAACGTTGCAATGTGAGTTGACCCTAAAGCCGGATGGAAATTATCAACAGCTAGCAATAAGTAATGCAACTTTGAAAACAGATATTCGGAAATATACTGCAATTCCTTGGTATCATAAGAAGCAACACATACAATGTCCAAAATATAGTTTATTCAAAGAATATAAATATGACCATTATTAGTTATTACCTTTGGAATATACAAGCTGACTCATATTCTCATCATTGACAGCCCTAGCATTCAACAATCGCGGTATCTACTAATTACCATAAAATGGCGTTAAGAGAAAACCCAATTCCCGAGATATCAAAGTGAAATGGATCTCTTCTTTGAATACAATCACAGTGAGACATTGTTTTAGCGAAAATTGTTTTCGCGCGATTTGCATAATTCTTTGTAGTCACCTAGGGCACCTTACACCTTTAATAATAGTTTTATTTGATGCTCAAGGAACAGTTTTAAGCCATAATCATAGAGAAGTTGATTCCTAGGCAGATGGCGAACCTAAGTAATTTGGTCGCGTTATGTCAAACCCATCCGACCGATCTATTACCACAGCTAACATTGAATTGACAATTGACAATATAAACCGACCAAATGTGAAATGACGTAGATCCGTCAACTGCCTAGGAATCAATTTCCTCAATGGTACCTTCCTTATTTTTCTGAATTTACCTATTCATTTTATAAGTCTACTCTAGGTATACTTTAGATCAACTTTCTCTCTTATAAAAAGCTTACAATATTATGTGCAGTTAAAATGTTGATTAAAGAAAACTACGATACTTTAAAAAATCGCTATACACCAAGATTGATATCTTCCACTTGGCTCCGGTGCATGCACCCCGTTGACCTGAGTAAACACATTTCAAGTGTCCTTTGTTCACCTCCGATTATATCAAAGCGAATGAGGGCGACAAAATCAATAGAAGGCCAGGCTACAGTGTACACATAATTATCTTCTGAAAGTGCCATTGACTGTACTATGAAAGTTATTACTTATTTGTAGGGTGCTTTTTATTTATGAAGCTATATATATTTTTTAATTATAATTTGGTAGATATTAACAAAAGATCTTTGCTGAACCAGTCGAGTTATTAGGTGACAAGATGAGACTTACAGCTAGAATTTATAAACGCTGTCTAAATGAAGGATAATTTTCTTAGAGTGGGTTGCACCAGCTTACTTTAACTATAGCTTTAACCATAACAAAATGTCGAATGAACTGTCAAATCTCTAGTAAAAGTCCATAATGGACGACATATTTGACGATAACCTCAACCTTAACTTTAACTACGCTTCTGGTGCAATCCACCCTTAGAGTGGGTTACACCAACTTACTTTAACTATAACTTTAACTTTAACTATAACAAAATGTCAAATAAACTGTCAAATCCCTAGTAAAAGTCCATAATGGACGCCATATTTGACTCTAACCTTAACTCTTTAACTACGCTTCTGGTGCAATCCACCCTTAGTAAGTAAGTCAGATGTATGAGGATGTATCATAGGCATAGTTCCGAACCAGTTTCACAGTGGTAGTTTATCATCTAGCGGTAAGCACCATTCTGGGAGTGGTGGTTTGTAACCCATTTTTACAATATTTCATTTCATTGCTCACAGCCAAACCGATTCTCGTCAAAACTGCTGATTGAGTTATCGGCTATTGGTTTACAAAAATTAATCGATTGTTTTTCATCTCGATGCGTACCTTTGATCTGGGATAATCGATTATCGTCGACGTCGATCTCGAGTGGGTACTCGGGCATCCACACGGTGAATCGTGCGAGGCCGGTGTACGTGCCGTACTTGACTATCACCGACGCGTTCGACGAGCCGCGAATCTCGGACCCGTCGACGTACACGGAGCTGCACGACGAGGAGACCTGCGAACGACATGTTATTGAGAATTTTGGGTACCAAGTGGAATTAGACTTTTTCTCACATACTAATAGGAATATTTATACAGCAACTATACACGTATTACACGCTCTGCCTGTCTTTATCTCACACATTAGAAAAAGTCACAGAGACAGTGGAACGTACATTGTTAGGCCGGCGCCACACATAGCACAAACATTTGAACACATATTTGAACACTTGTTTGTACACATGTGTAGCACGGGACTTTGAGACTTTGTTCACAGCTTTGTACAAACATTTGCACTTTGCCCTTCGATGTCGGTTTTTTGGCGCACATCAAAGAGCTCAAAGATCTATGTTCAAATGTTTGCTTACCTGCTACACATATGCGCAAAGTTCACTTGACACTTCTGTGTAGTCCATAGATAATACAATATATACATGTAGTCTGTGGTTGATCGAAGTAATAAGTATTATTTGGAGTTTTGCCGGGAATGTAAAAGAGTGATGTTGTGTTTTTGTATAATTATTTTCCTAAAATTGTGTTAGTTGGGTTTTATTGTGTAATATTGGTACGGCCCGGCCGCACCTGCGTCTATCGTCCGAAGCTTCGTGCTATGAGATGATACTATTGGACGATATACGCAGATCGTCCAATAGAATCGGTTTTAGCGCGAAGCACTACGCTTATATGCGGCCGCGGCAGTAGAGTATTATCCAATATTCCTTATCGTGCACAAGTGTAGGAAAGTGATGCAATATCCAGAAACGTGCTATTTTGTGTTCTCTCTAAAACTCCATCAAAACAGTAAAGCGTCTACCACTTTACTGAATCGACTGACTTGATTCTTTGATACAGTCAAAGAATCAAGTCAGTGACTTTTTAGGGTTCCGTAGCCAAAATGGCAAAAAAGGAACCCTTATAGATTCGTCATGTCTGTCTGTCTGTCCGTCTGTCTGTCTGTCCGTCTGTCTGTCCGTCCGTCCGTATGTCACAGCCACTTTTCTCCGAAACTATTAATTAATATTATAAACAGAAACATATATTATAAACAGAAACGTGCTATTTTGTGTTCCCTCCAAAACTCCATCAAAAGTTTCAGTAAAGCGTCTACCACTTTACTGAATCGACTGACTTGACTTTCTGACTGTAATGACATTTACTTAGACTTTGACTAGACTTTAGACCTGATAATAATATGGAAAACGATGCTGAAAATTATTGTAATAAAAAATATTGTTTTCCTGCCATATATTATGCTCGACACTGGCCATGGCTAAAGCCGAAGTGCCATAATAAGAAAAAAAAAAATTCTTGTCTGTGGTCAGTTGTCACGTCAAATCAGTCGTCCGTCTTGTTTGACGTTCTTGCAACAACTGTGAAGTGAAAATGTATGTGAAACTCTGTGAAACATGTCTGGCAGGTTCAACATACAAGTGTTCAAATGTGTGACAAAGTCTGTGTTCAAACATTTGTGCTATGTGTGGCGCCGGTATAATACGCTGTTCAAATACATATTTTACTGGTAAGGGAATTCGAGTAAAATGTTATTTGAGAAGATTAAGAATTTTTACCAACTACGAAATTTGAAATATGGAAACATATTCCACGTGTAAACAATATCGTCACGCTATACCTTAATTATTTGCAGTGCAATGTAGATTAAAGAGTGCGCGCACGACTCTGCGCGCGACAGTGTAGGGATTCATTAAAAAATGGGTAATCCCAATGATATTTTATTGGTAGTTTTACTTCAATATCCTTATAAATACTCATTTAAGTTATGTATATGAATAGGCGTATCGATTATTATGTAAATATGGCGGTCCGACGAAAAGTTTCGTTCAGCCGCGCGCAGTCTACTACAAAATATAGAGGAGATTGAATAGACTCTAGCGACTCTACATTTCTACCCCTGTTCGAAGTACCATCGAAGAAATTGATTCATAGGCAGTTGACGGACCTACGCCAGTTGGTTGAATTATGTCAATTCAATGTTGGTCGTAAACTACCTATGAGGCAGTTGACGGACCTACGCCAGTTGGTTGAATTATATCAATTCAATGTTGGTCGTAAACTGCCTATGAGGCAGTCGACGGACCTGCGCCAGTTGGTTGAGTTATGTCAATTCAATGTTTTTCGTAAACTGTCGGCTGGACTTAACAACTCTACCAAGTTTGGTAGTGGATACGTAGTTACGTATCCATCTGCTTAATATGAATCAATTTCTCTGATAGTACTACCGCCTTTTTGACTTTACATTTCTGTCCCCTGTTCGAAGTACATTTTTCGCCTTTATGGCAAAATCCATCCGGATCGTTCTAAAAAAAATAACAAACCTTAAGCACGCTCTCGTCCTCGGAGTGGCAGGAGCTTTGCAGCGTGACGTCGGCCACCTGTCCCGCCTGCGACACTATGAGGACCTTCAGCGCCGCAGACACCTGCCGACCCGTCAGCACCGCGGTGTTCAACACCTCCCAGTTCTGTGGACAATTTTATGATTAAAGTTTTTTTAATAAAATAAGGAGGCAAACGAGCAAAAGGGTTACCTGATGGAAAGCAACTGCCGTCACCCATTGACACTCGCACGGCCTTTTAACATGGTCTAACTTGCGAATTAAAATTTCGCTTTGGTTAAAATATTTTTCTCTACATTTTATATTTAACTTAGGTAAAATATTAAAATTAAAGATAAAGCTGATTGACTGAAAGATCGAAGCACAGGCAAAGTCATTAGAGACATACAGTTTACATTGGAAATGCCTTTACCCTTAAGCGATAGATGTATGTAGTCAAAAGAGAATCGATCAAAATTTCATTTATATGGTGGAAAAATGTAAATAAAAAAAAGTTAGTATTAATAAAAATAATCAAAATTTCATTTATATGGTGGAAAAATGTAAATAAAAAAAGTTAGTATTAATAAATTAAGTAAAATGAAATGCTAATCGTTAACGTTTAGTATTCAAGTCACCCCGGACCCATTTCTGTTGAATGTCCTGAACTTCAGGGCATACCGGTAAACCTTGACTTCCACAGGGTGACATTTTACGCGTCACAAAATTTCGGTTATTTAGTAGTTACCCGACAGACCTTAGTTTGGCCTACTTGGAGAAACTTAATGCTCATTTGAGCTAATACATTATGTAGTTTTTAATGTTATATAGTTGATATTGCATTATTAAACTTAGACATTGGGGAGGGGGATGCGTAAACGCATTTCCCCAACAAAAAAAAGGTACTTACGACATTTCAGTCTAGTCGGTATATTTAATCAAAATTTGCTGCAAGATTTTATACGAACAGACTTACGGCAACCCAACAAGTAAAATTTAGTTTTCAAACAAAATAGACATCTGTGCCTAAACTATTATTACAAATTAGCTATCAAATTGATACCCAAACTATTTTAATCAGTATAATTAAAAAAGATGGATTGATCATTAAAAAAGGCCGAAAGCAATAAAAAAAAGATTTTTAATTACAATAAACGGACAGCATAAGTCCTGATAAGATGGATGTGGCAGGTTAATCCATCAATGGCCGGGTGAAATGGACCACTGACCAAACTGGTTATCTACACGTATAATAGATACAAAACGTTACAGTTACAATATTTATTATTTAAATTAGTCAAACAAATTGGACCACACGGAATGGATTTAAATTTAAATAAACATTAGAACCAAACACGCAATGGATAAGTACATAGAGTCGGTAGAGTCGACATGTATATCACTTTTGAACCGAATTATAACGTAATGCGTTTAAAAAATGGCACGCCAAAACCGCCCAAAACTTACAACTTAAACTTCTGTACATTGATTCTACTATTTTAATGCAAGATTAAGACAACTTCGATCCAGTCCCGAAAAACAAAATCAATCAAATCAAATCTATGAAACAGGAAAATACGAAACAGTGTTTTCTTAAAATTCGAACAAACGAACGATAACTCAGTGCGCAAAGAAACGTTGGTTACTTAGATATTTTATGAAAATATATTTTTTTTATCGTACCGATATTGGACCACTATTACTAAAATGTATAACATAATATTCTGTGCCAAAATCCAAAACCATATCAAACCATAATGTTTCATTGAAATGTTAGCAAAATCGGGCTATCTGTCTAAACTATAAGCACTTTTGTAAGGAAATGCACACAATAAACAACTATGAAGAAAATCAGCTCATGGAAATTGTGGATAGATTGACCAAACAGTCCATATAACCGAAACAATACCGGTCGAGCCAATGAAGTTAGTACTCCACTTTGTGGACACGTCAAACAAACTAACCCGTATTGGGAACACCAATTTATTTCGCCCGTGTCCTGGTGTATTCCCGTTTTGCTTGGCGCTGGCAATGTAGAGTTAGTACAGTCAAAAATCTTTGATGAGGTACTAATTTCATAGCTTTGATGGACCGGGGACCATATTAAGCAAAAATAGAGAGGCCGTATTATATTGTAATAAATCAAAATTAATAGTGCTAACATTCGTAACCTACTTACAAGACATTCTTCTTCATAATGTTTTAAAAAACATACAGCTTTATTCGCTGAACAGTGAACACATTTCTTATTTCGCCTTTTCAACAGCTGCGGTCACGGATGGACTGAGGTGAGAGATGTCAAACTTGTTGAAGTTATATTTATTTTCAATTATTATTCTTCAATTATTTAAATTCATCAATTATTATTATTATTATTCGTATTTCGATCTACGCAAAACGCTTTCACAGTATTTTGTTCGTCAAAATCGAAAATATTTTATTAGTAAAGCTACGGCACAATAATGTGAACACTACTAAAATTAAAAACAACAAAACTGAAACATTTATCGTGAAAAAGGAGTTCATTTATTTGCATGCGAGTGTCAATTAATTGTAATTTGACACGTTCGGGATCATTTTACCCCATTTAAAATTAAACGTTATCGCTTCCCGAAATTCTGCGTAACTACGTCATAATGACGTGCATAATTTGTGTCATTATTGAACCATAACAATTACGAAATATTGTTTTACGTGAATTCTGCGATATTTTATTCGATATTTTTCGAACATTCCGGTATTTCCAGCCTGCGTTTAAAGTATAAAACAATAATACGATCCTGAAGCATTAAACGAGCTATTCAGTACTTTTAGTGTGTAGTAAACCTGAATAAACATGGTAAGAACTAAGAGTCCATCCATACAACTTACAACTTACAAGCATAATTATTACACAAAGCTATCAGTGTTATTTTTGTTACCCTTTTATCGCTAGTTCTTAGTTAAAATAAATCAACAGCATTTTAGAAATACTTACTGAAAAAAATAATAAGCTTGTTTATTTCGTTAAGTACTTAATTATATTTTAATCATTCATTTTAAATATTTAGAATTATTAAGATAAATAAAACATTACAGTGTTTCACTTTAATTTGATTTAAAAGCTTAAACATAGTATCAAATATTTAATTAACGACAGATTCAAGTATGTGGCAACTGGCAGCCCTGAAATAGTCTGAAATAGTTTACCAATGTAGTTTACCGCATATTGTTTACCATACGATGGAAATATTTCGAAGTTATACATTCGTCTATTTCGGGACCCGCTTACGATATTAATGCTTCCCAGAAACGGAATCGCTTTTCAATTACAAAGACTTCTATTTTTATTCCGTGAGACGCTTTTTATGAGGATAGAACGGAAATCATTTAGAAAAGTCGACCATTTTCACAAATTGAAACACATTTTCTTTGTGTAAAGGAAAACCTCGAGCGACGTTATGTTTTTTACCGTTCATATTTCTTATATAAAACTCATTTCTTTATAACGTTTTAACACTTTTAGAAAACAAATTGTAAGGAATATAAAATATAATACACCCACGTTCAATTATAACATAAAAGGTAAACGTAAACAAGCAAAGATTTCTAAAATAGCACGACGTACTTTGACAGAAAAAATCTTTTAATATACAGGCCTACAGGGTGTAACAAAACTAAGTCAAAATACTTTAGGGTGTATCTGTGTCCCTTATATAGAAGTCACTGTGAAAGTAGCAGCGCTGAAAGAGCAAATTTCTTTTGTGATTTGTATGGGCAAGCGCCCGAGCGTCATATATTTTCTCATACAAAAGCTGCTACTTTCACAGCGAACTTTATATAGGTTACCATAAAGTATTATCACTTAGCATTGTAACACCCTGTATTAGAGAAAGATATTCTAAAGATATTCTAATCTATCTCGCTCGGTCGGAAGATATTCCTTTACGGCCGTCACTCTCATCGCTAAACTATAATATAAGTACATTTGCTAAGCATTAACCCATCAGGTCATAAATAGTCCTTCTAGAACCTTCTATTTACGGCAAGAGAATACCTAATTTAAGCGGGAATCGCGAATCTAAGCCCCCAACGTCGGCTGTCCACCGCAAAGCTTTGCCGTCATCCGAGTATCACTTAGTGAATTATCTCTCTCTGCCGTAGTCTCTCAACTCGGTTTGAAATTAAGACCTCTTTTGATTACATGAGACCGAATTTTCAACCGACTTCCAAAAAGGTGGAGGTTCTATTTTTACTTATTTCGAGCGTGTTTTTGTATGTTCAATTTTACTGTATGTTTAAAAGCTCGGCTTACAGCGTTTTTCCTTCTTTTAAGTGATATAATCCATACGGGCTTATTGGCCATTTCTAGACCTCTGAAAAGTATAGATAATTATAGATGCTTACAAGTTTTCAAATCATTTAAGATAGCGCATGTGCGGTGCCTAGGATACTTCAGGTAATCTAATTATTAAAATTAGTAATGTAAAAAACCTTATATAAGCTTTCATTGGAATACAACACCTACCTTAGAAATCGGCAGCACAGCTTGTATATCGTCCTTCTCAATGTCCAGTCTGGTGCTGATCTTGTGCTCATGGGGCATTTCCTCTGTGGTGGACGCGGGGCTGGCTGATGACGTCATCTTGGCAGACCAGCTGATTCGCGCGGAGCCCCGCCCCGACTCCCCCTCAGAGGCCTCCGTATCCCCCTCCCCCTCCGCTCCCACTTCCACCAGCCAGGTGAGGATCTCCTCCCAGCCTGGACCTCCGGCGCCGGTGGCTTCGTCTGCATCTCTGAGTACAAAAATAGTATTTTGTCAATACTATATACTCTTTAATCTACACTTATTTTAAAGCGTCATCACAGAATTCAGAAACACTATCTTTGTGTTCTTCGGTTTGTTTGCGAATGGACGCCACAACCACTGGACTGATTGTGGAAATAGGATGTTTTATCCTTCTATATGCTCTCCCGTCTTGTGCGATTTAGGTTTAGGTACATAGGTTTAATTGGATATTAAAAATATACTGTTTACACGTAATCCGAAAAAAACTACAATGTGATTTAAAATATTCTGATTACCGCTAGGAAAATATAGTAATTATGTTTTCCTCTGTTTTTCTTCCCAATACCTTAGTGATTTAGTAATTTAGTTCAGTTTACGACAGAATATATAAATGTATTAGTACAAGTAAGTTTACTGAAAAGAATAAGGTTCAATTAAACTTTAAAATAAGGTTCGTTTTTACAATGCTAGAAAATAGAACTCTATATGCATTTGCAAATATGTAAACTAGATAACAACGAAAGGTTCTCGTAGTTTATTAAGTTAATTAATCTGAACGACGATCTTGCGCCGTTTGCCGTTTTTGAGTCTCGGCCAAAAGCCGCTTGAATAGGTTAACTTCGAAACAGCAAACAATAAGTTTCATTTTCGCCCCACATTGCCAATTTGCTCGCTCGATAAAACCGCATTTCGCACATAAACTAGCATAGTTAAATTTTCAACTTAATTATTATAAGTTTATAGCTTGAATATTAATAAAAATATTATAGACTAGTTGACCCGGCAAACGTTGTTTTGCCATTTAAAGTATTTCTACTTCATCAGTAATTGATCAAAATCTTCCCCCCCCCTTTTGTCCCCTAAGGGGGGGGGGGAATTGTGTACACCTGATGTTAAGTTGGAAAATACTGTTAATAATAAGACGTAAATCCATTAAAGAAAAAATTTGATACAAAATCTGACCCCCTTTCGGGTCCCCTTAGAGGGGTGGGGGGGAAGTTTATATGACCAGATGTTGAGTTGAAAGAAGGCAAATATATCTGCGAAAACCGTATGCAAATCGGATCAGCAGTTTTCGTGTTAAAGAAAAAAGTTTGATACAAAATCTGACCCCTCTTTTGTCCCCTTAGAGGGGTGGGGGGAAATTTTTTTATACAAGAAGACAAATATATCTGCGAAAACCGCTTTCAATCGGATCAGTAGTTTTCGTGTGATAGTGGAACAAACATACAGACAGACAGACAGACAGACAAAAAACTAACTACATTTTTGGCTTCTATAGCGATTTAGTGACACCCCCCGCTTATTATTTTTTGAATATCTTTAATGTACAGAATTCACATTTCTACAGTTTTATTATATGTATATAGGTTCAGAAAAAATACATAATCTAAAAATTCGGTATGACATTAGAAAATTGGATTTTTTTCACTACTTGGTTCGGAAATAGTGTCTTCGAATTTTGCAATTTATAATTTTTCAGTTTCAATTTCGTAATATTTTTAAGAATGGGCTCTGTTTTTTTAGACTTTAGCTACACATAAATAAACTTGCTGATGATCATTACCAGGAAAAATAATAAGTGTACTCCAATCTTAAGCATCGAAGATTCTACTCGAGTCGACCCTTATCAAGTGACACCAGTTCCAATATTGGGCAGGGCAAGATTCTTTGAAAGGCATTAAGGGCATAGTGGGCTAACCCACCCTTTTTTACAAACATTACGCAACCACGGATAGACATTGACATATTTTTGCCAATACTAGTAGCATTTACCAATATAATAAAATGTTAATAGCTTTTTGATTGTCCCTATAATGGGCTAAATTATACTTTGAGGCGTCATCGGTCACTAACAGATTGGTGATATAGTGATTTATGATCATTTCTGAACATGGATCCTTTCTTTGATTAGACTTACATATATGATATAACATACCATTAATAATATTATAAATACATTTTCCTTTGATGTAACGACACGATATTTTTTGTATCAAAAAAGTAGGTAGAGTTACTGCGTATAGTCTAAGTTAACGTTAAAAGTTAGATTAGTTACCTACGTTATAACTTAGATATATAAGTTTTTGCACTCAACATATTCTAAGGTTATGATAATACTATTTAAACACTGAGCACCTAATTTAGCTTAGTAATAGAATAATATTATATTAAATACTAAAGGCTCTCATTCTAATTGGCAAAGGCCCATTCAATTAGCCAGTCGTTGAGTGACGCAAGTGCATGTCATTAATTTTCCATCACCTCATCCATCATCGGTCATAATGACAGCAAAAACAAACCAGCGCCTTAACTGATAGAAAGTGGTGATCGTCTTAGTACTTACAGTTACGCAATAATAATATATCACTGGCATTCACAGAAATGATCATTGTCGTCTGTTTGTCCGCATCAATGAGCACAATCTAACTGAACGAAGGGAGACGCAGATCAGCAGAATAGACTTTACATAAATAACAATAATAATAATTCTTTTACTAATCATGGATAAGCCTGATTTTGTTTAAATTTAAACTTTCAGTTATCTTATTGATTTTCGTACTCAGATTAATTAATCCAACTAGCAAATTTAACTTGAGTTTGAGGAAATAAGATAATATAGATTTGTTGCTCCCTGTCCTAGATTTCTACGGGTGTTTAAAACTTGCTATTAGACGATACGTCTTTTAATTTTTACTTGACTACGACAGGCACTACAAATTGTCAATATCATCGAATATACCTCAGGCCATTGTCGTCGAATATACAACACTAAAAAGCTCAATATCATCGAATATACAAACTTGTCAAGATCATAGTCACCAATATACTAACTTGTCAATGCCATCGTCATCCCGCAGCGGCTGTTCCAGGCGCGTGGCGGTGACGGTGGCGGCGCGCGGCTTCACCTCCGCCGTGACCGCCCACTGCGAGCTCGCCGCCGACACGCTGACCAGCCGTAACCCTGACTTCACCTTCATCCTGAAAAATTTAGACTTTTTAATAAAGGTCCTGTACTTAAATTAAATAGAATAACTCCGCAAAGATCTAGCCGGGTTGGCGACTCTTTTAAATTCGTCAGCCGGAATCGGAAATAAAGGCAAATCTTTCGTGAAAACAAAATGTTTGGATGTGTCGAACTGCGTAGTCGAGCCACGGGCATCGAAAAGCTTCATTTCAGGTTTAGAGAACCAACAGCTATGAAAATACTTTAATAGACAATTAGTGCATAGCTAAAAAGAAGCCAATGATAAAGGCTAATAAAGGCTTTTAGTCTCTTGCTACTTTGAATCTAATAAGCGCTGAAATGTAATGATAAATCAATATAACTTTTGCCCCATTAGAATACTCAGGGATACAATGTCGCTTGAATCCTTGGAACTTGAAACAGGTTTGCTACTTTATAGCATCCATAAACTCCACGATTAAGATTGGCGAACCGATAAATTCGAGTGTCGATTATCGGAGCTGGTAGCCCTAAGCCCGATATAAAGTAAATGACATCGCAATATATTTTCATGCTCAAGATTCGCGGTGATATTCCGGCGCGGCGCCTCAGACTCATAACTCAAAAGTAGGAACAGGATACATTGGCTGAAGTTTCGGAGCAGGTGATGTTCGGAGCAAGAATAAAACGGCTCCATACGCTGCAAGCGAATAAACATTTTGGTCGGATGGGCGGAAAAGCGATATCGGCTTGACATGGATATGGGATAGTATCGAAGTTTACATAAATAATATTTAGTTCAAAACTACCAAGTAGTTAATAGTATATAAATATTATGTAGTTTGGAAGTGGTTTTGTAGCTCGTACTAACCTTATAACAACATGTCCAATGGTGTGGCCGGAATCTCTTCGAACAACGAACGGTAGGTGGAACCGGAAGTGCGGGTAGAGGGGGGCTCTCGGTAGCAGCAGAGCCGAGTCTCCGGCTCGGGACTCTCTATACCCCGCCCGAGCGCCGACTAGGGTAACGGTGCCCAAGGGCCAGGCCGGCTGAACCGATACTTTGCCGCAAATGCCCTCGCCGGTTTCCCCACTGCTCGCCTCCGCGGCGCTGTACGCCAGTTTCATAGTTCGAGGAGGTCTCTTTCCTTTCCCGTCCGCGGGCCACCAGGCGGCGGGCACTGTCAGCTCGGCCAGGCAGGCTCCCTCCTCGCCCTCGGGCCCGCAGGTCGTCGTCAGGGTTTTGGTTCCGAGGCTCGCGTGGAGGGTTATGCACACCCGCCGAGGTCGAGCGGCCGCCCTCCGCGCTCCCTCGCCTCCCGTGTGAAACAGAACCCTCAGAACTGGAGCATCCCTGGGAAGCTCCCTGAATACGAGATGCGCCGACACATCTAGCCGATGAGCGGTCGCATCCTGCAGCTCGACGAGGGAGGCGTTACGTTTCGGGGGCTCCAGGGGGTCAGGGACGGCGTAGCGGGCGGGGACCGTCTGCTTCGTCGAGAAGGGCCCGTAGGTGGCCCGGACGGACGCTGGCGCCGAGCCCTGCAGGACGGTGAACCGGTCGAGGGACAGCAGCGCGCCCGGGAGGGCCGTGCCCATCGGCTCCGGCGGGGGACCCGCGCCGTTCCATCGCGCCGTGTGCTTGATGAAGAACCCGCTGTCCTTGTTCTCGAAGTGAACTTCGACGCCGAGGGCGGCTCCTGCGAAGGAAACGAGACGATCAGTGTCGACATAATATATCGTCATCATTACGAGACGCGACACGTAAACGCGTCGTTATTTAGTTAGGTGACAGAAGATAAAAGCGCAGTAAAACCCTGGCACGGCTCCAACTGCATTCGCATTCTGAATTGAAATGTTTTTCGCTCCACTTGTTGTTTACAAATACTGAAGTATTTTAGCACTTTTTTTGTTCGAGCTTTACGTAACAGAGCTTATTGTGGTGGGAATCGACGTGCAGCCGGCCGGGGATATTGGTAGCCAGGGGGGAACGAATTTAATTGGCGCGCGCGTGAATATTCCGATGAGTGCATTGCAGACGGGTGTTAGACGGGCGTCAGTGGTCGCCGACACTCGTGCTCGTGTCACATTCCAGCGGCACGAGGGCTCGGGCCCACTTCATGGAATTCATTACGTGGCTGTCTATCACACGCAGCATGCGCGCCGCGCGCGGTCATGTTAAATGCTATTGCGGTTATTGTCTTTTGTATATGAAACCAGAAACAATTTAACCGATATGCAATTTGAAAAGCTTGAAGCCACACTATTCGGTAATTTTTAACGCATTTTCGTAGCGATAGCCAAACGGAGGCTTCCTTTTGTATTTCTTACAAGAGAAATTATGGCAATAAGCTACTTTACAATAAAACCTTAACGAGGGATTTATTCAGATAACATTGTATATTCATGGTTAATTTAATGGTTGTAAATAAAGCTGTAAAGCTATAAAATGAAACATAAACTTTTATCCTGGTAGACGAAAGATTTACGTTTTTAATGTTTTATTGGAACCTTGGACCGAATTGTAAAAATTGATCCAATTAAGCTCGAAATTTTAAAAATATATTTGCTTTCATACAAAATATACCTGGACAACCTTTATTAAAGATCATTAAAAATCTTCTTCGGTAACGTGAATTTTCTCTCACCCTCGGCCTCGATCATATTCTTAATTCATAAAACGGCAAATTGCTATAAAATTACATTATCCTTTTTGTAATACTGTGCATCGTAAAATAACAGGGAACGGTAGATTAGGTGTCATTCCATTTGGAACTTAGTTACAAGAGCATAAAGTAGAGATTGTGTTGTCGCTGTTTCGTAGGGATGAGCCGATAATAAAAAGCTTTTGCACGTGAGGTAGAACAAAGGACATTGGTACTTCCAATCCCGCATAGGGGCTCGATCCTCATACCTTGGATGCCGTTTCGATCGCAGGTTCAAATACACACAATAATATTGTCTACGATTCACGGTTCACGCGCGAGTAAGACTGCACAGGATTAGAGTAAATTCGAGGTACGAGAATCGGGCCCAGGGATATGATATTTCATGTTGTCGCCGACGAAATTGTTCTAACCGTATATCATGTTTTATACGTGTTTTTCCTTACAAATGCTTTAAGCTCGCTTCATGATGATATGAAAATGTGAATTCGGAGTTTTCTAAGGCTTTTCCTTTCAACTCGTGGCGACTGGCGTTGTAAAGGGTAAGTTTCTTCCGTATTACTCTAGGGAACATTCCGCGTACATGTACTTATCAAAGCTAGAAAACCTTATTATGTCTAGATTAAAAAGCTCATTTCATCGTTTGGGTTAATAATTTTATAGGGTTATTTTAAATGTTATTGTACACAGTAGTGTGGGAGCAGAGTTATTTTATAAATTATCTTACTTTTATTCTCACCTATTTCTATAGTATGTTCGGTCAATTCGGAGTATTGTGTAAAACATTTTCTAGGGCGATTTTGAAGTGCACAATAAATAAGCTCTCTCGGCGAGTCTCTTGAACATTGACATTTAACTGGAAAGCGCCATTTCTCCTCCAAATACACTTCCTAGTTTAACGTTATTAATGGTTTGTTTTAAAAGCAATTATAATTTTCAGCGGCGCCGCGTCCGGTCACGACTCGCGGCTGACGGTGACAAATGTACAAATATTTGCCCACTAATGGACTGCATTGTGATTCCGTATCAAACAATATCAATTATAACGTGCGGAAATTCAATTTTCATTCCGAAAATATGAGAAAAACCCAGAGAAACGGAGAAAATTTAGAATAATGCGTGCGGCATGAGTTGTGCGCAACCTGATGAAACTTTTTATTGGACGAAAGTTTTTGTTTTCTTTCAATCTGAATATGCTGATGCTGAACAACGACTTATTATAATATAAATCATAAAGATGGGTCTGATTTCCTACGTGTGTGCCCCAAAGGGAACACCGCGACAAGTGACATTTACGTTTCGTAAAAATCGACGAGTAGTGCTAAAGTACTTTGACTTAGCCCCTGAGGAAATAACAAACCAAACAATAATATCATCTAGGCTGTATAAACAAATGTTTCGTATTAGATGACACCCGCAATTCCTTATTCCGTTGCGCCAAAATTCCGTACATTTTGCTGGGATAAAAGTATCCTATGTCCTTTCCCGGGACTCAAGGTATCTCCATACCAGCAAAATCAATTTAGCGGTTTGGGCGTGAAGAGTTAACAGACAGACAGACACAATTTCAAATTTATAATATTAGTACGGATTTTCGTTAAGACTCTTCCTTACTTTACAACTCATTATAGCTGTGTTTCCAAAGATAATAGTAACTGCGAAGGTCGCCGATACGGAGTATCAGATAACGACCACGCCTGTCTGAGGATTAGGGGCTCGGCGGTGACAGGGGGATGTTTACAGTGGGGTGGAAAAACCCGATATCTGTAACTACGCTCTCGCAACATTTTCACCGGGTAACATCAATAGAGACTTCGTCAAAGTTTAAATCATTCCTTTGTTGTTTGCGAAGTTTCTGGAAATTTCTTTCTCGTAAACTTCTTTCAAGTTTATAACAATTATGATCGACCTCATTTAAGACTTTTAGTAGAAATATTAAATATTATAAGTAGGTAGGTCATAGCTTAGATATACACCTACTCGGTTGCTACGCCAAAAGCGTACAAGTTCTAATTCCGAGCCTCTTATATAGCAACCAGTTACCAGACAGTCAACCAGCATCGTTAAGTGTATGTCGACGTACGCGATGATACCTCCTGTCTAAACTAAAATAAATTTCATAAGTTTCATAAACAAGGGCTAAGTAGAGAACGTCGTCAGCTCTCTCTTTACGCTTAACCTCTCCATACAAGTGCTCTCGCGCTGAGTTTCGTTACGCAAGATACAGTCGCCGACAAATACGTCAACATTCCTCTTAAAAGAGGAAACGGGCAGATGGACTGCGGTGAATTTTTTGATAGATGTAAGGGGCAAAGTAGCAAAAAGATCAACTGGAAAGTAATTACCATAATATAACCAATAATAATCTGTAACACCAAAGAAGTGTGACTTTAAATTGAAAGGTTTACCACTAGCGATGGTTTTTAATTTAATATTATTCCAAATATTTATTATGCGAGGCAGAAAATTTCAGTAAAAGCGCCGCTAAGCCCATGGACAACTGTAGGATTAGATTTTTAACTGATATTAAGCGTGTTTTGTTTAACTTTTGTTAATCCTTCATTTCCTCACATAGAGAAATAGAAACGTTATTTTGCGTAAGGCTACTTTTTTGCGCAAAAATATGTACACAGCATAACCCAAGCCATTAGGGATCTAGTAATGTTTTGGCGTGAACTGTACTCTTATACTTGATATTCGTATGTCACCACAGGGACTGAGGGCCCTTCCCGTTTCATTTCGTGTTAACAAGCCTACATGTTGAGACAACGCTATATTTTGTAATTACAAAGTCAAATCTTGTTAAGATTGTTGACTCAGCGCTGGAGTTGTTGAGATATGCAGACGACTGACGAATTGATTTTGGAGTGAATCGAGGGAATGCATTTTGAAACCTTTAAAGCCTTATATTATTGTTTTGTTTAGATCGCTTTTTAACGACGCAAACAGAAAAGTGTATGGATTCGATACCAAAATATACATAAACCAATAATTTAGATTTTGTGATATTTGAAAGCGACAACATAAGCAGTTCGCGCGATTTAGGCGATAAAATATGTAAAAAATTTACCAATAAAAGCTGGCCATTTAGACGTTAAAACTATTGTAGAAGCCGTTGACACTAACATTTAGGACTTACTTGAAAGGGATGATCATATGATCAGAATGGACATTGGACATAAAGTTATGTCTTTTTGTAGCACTGCATTGCGTCTCTATTTTATTTTCCGTCTTTGAACCTGACTGAAATACGAAATCAAAGCACTAGACTTCGTTATTGATTTTCCAACAGTGAATTCCAATTCTCAAGGCATCTGCGTGGGTTTGAGTAGATGTAAGTGCATGTTTGTGCTAACGGTTACAGACATACAATTACATACAATGTTTGGTGACAAGTTTTGCTACTGTCGTATACACCCACGTATATTTAACTGCATGTTTCTTTTAGAAGGTGTGGTAGCATTGAGCAATTATTAGGATAACCCAAAGATTACAGATGAAAGCTAGAGAAAATCTTTATGCAAGATTAAAGTAAGAAAAGGCACGACGAGTCCTTAACTAAGACACATTGTGCTTAGATATGCCTCTAAAACAGGTATATACCTAGGACCTAGTATATCCATTGATACCATAATAATCATAATAAGCACAATAGGCACATCATAGATTAAACATTGGTCTCGCTTCGCGTCACGCCAGCGATAGACTAATCTTCCATCTACGAGGAACTATAATAAAATCTACATATAAGGTGGGCTGATCTACTGACAGATTAATGCACAGGCTATGTTCTTCATGATAAAGGCTTTATAATTGGTATTCGTCTCATAATGTAGGTTCTAGAGATGTCAGATTATGGTTTTTTTTTGAAAAATAGGCCCGGGGCTAAGAATTAGACTACAGTTAATAATCCTGGAATATGTCTTTCATTCGAACGATGTTGCAGGAAAAAATGCTGAAAAATAATGAAAATTTCATAATATTGGTATGGTATGAGAAAGTGTTGACTCTGAGAATGAGAATGTGTGGAAGTCAAGTTATCAGGAAATCACCTACGGTGAGCTTAAAGTGTCCAAAGCTCGGGTGAGAACATAAAAATATAAAACTGACCACGATGTAATCAATAGTAGTTTTAGTGCTAATAAAACCATGCTTAAAGCGACTTCACCGATAAAAAGTTTGGAGGTTATGAGCTTATTTACGAGAAGCACTCTGAGGTGACTCCCACAGACATCCGAAGACTTGCATGAGATACCGGTTAGACTTTGTCTCATGAGTCATGAATAATGAAATTACATATTATAATATGTATACATAATATTATAGACTAGATTTTGTCTGCAATTTTGTTAATCGCTTGGTAATTATACATTTTGCTGTAATAAAAACTTCTATTCTTACTTGGTACTTAAAGTACCGAAATCTAGTACATACCCTACCTAAATCAATTCAGCGGTTACGCATGAAGAAGAGAGGGATGATAGAAAGTAAATATAATGTAGCAAATCTTTTGAAGCCAGTTAACCTTAAAAGTGGTTTTAAAATGTAGTTCATAGTTCGCCATCTTAAAAAACAGAAACATGCATTTTACATGCAATCAGTTAAGCTATGATTTTATTTCTTTAAAATAGTTTTTAGGGTTCCGTCATCCGTGCTAGGACTTCGATGTCTGTCCGTCTGTCCGTCGTATGTCTTCAGGCAGTTCTCAAGAACCGCTTTAGCTAGACTTCTGAAATTTTCACAGATTGTGTATATAATATTATTATATTATGTTGCTGCTATAACAACAAATACTAAACATAAAATAAAGTTAATATTTAAGGGGGCTCCCATACAAGAAACGTGATCTTTTTTTGCCTTTTTTGCTCGTAATCAATAATGGTAACAGTTAGGCACTTGACATTTTCACAAAATGCTTAACTATATTTGTACTTTAATAATAAAATTAAAATAAAGAAAATATTTAAGGGGGGCTCCCGTACAAAAACACAATTTTTTGTCTACTTTCAATTTATACCGGTACGGAACCCTTCGTGCGCGAGTCTGACTCTCACTTGCTAATTATTTATTTTCAAATAACAATACACATATTATGAGCCTGCAGTCCCCACGTCTAAACAATCAACACTATTAATTCACCCTCCAGTCTACACTCTCTAGTATTACTGAATAGTGAATACTTACTGAAAATTAACTGAAGTGCCGACTACGTGTGCAGGTACTGTGTAGTGTGTAGTTAGTATGAAATTGCGCGTTAAAACCTAACTGGTAAGTACAACGTAGTGAGAACGACGTGTTCGACAATAACTTGTGGGGAAAAATGCAAATGATATTGAACACTTTGAGCAAAACAAGCAGCGACTACTCTAGGGTCCGATTCTCATACTTTGAAGTTCGAACGTCACTTGGATCACAGAGTGAGATCGATTAAGCTACAAGTATATTTGAGGTATAAGGAGGCCTACTTCGGAGGCGCATTCAATTCTCGTTACGATGATAACGAGCTTTAATATTTTTAACTAGCTGTTGCCCGCGACTTCGTCCGCGTTAGTATAGTAGATCACGTCCCAAGTATTATTTTTCAAAAATATTCAATGTACAGAATTGACTTTCTTACGATTTTATTACAATATGTATAGATGAATTAGTTTGTTCCTACAAAGGATAATTAAGACGCAATACAAACTCCACGATACCTTTTAATTATGAACAAAAGTTTCATGAGGAATAAGGGGGGGGGGGGGGGGGGGGGGTTTGAAACAAACGACACTGGAAAACCGTATGTGTAGTTTAGTTTTTAACTTTGTTCTTAAAAAAGATGTATAACGCCGCAACACCGCAAGAAAAGACCGATGCCAAAGCTCCCAGCATGTTAATCAAACGACACTCGAAATTTGTATAGAAAAGATAGACAAAAGCTCATAGCAGTGAAGATAGATACAAAGTGTGAAGGAGAAATTTGTAGGAAATTTTATGGGCTTTCATTACGTACAGGACATTTTTTCTCTAGAACGCACCGTTTTAGCGATATGAGCAAAAAACTAAAAATATTGAAACTTGAGCCCCTCCCCCCCCCCTAGGTGATATCGTCATAATATATAGCCTATGTGTTGACCCGACCTCTATATAATATTCGTGCAAAATTTGAAGTAAATCCATTCAGTACTTTCTGAGTTTATCCCGGACATACATACAGACAAACAGACAAACAGACAAACAGACAAACAGACAAAAATTCTAAAAACTATATTTTTGGCTTCCATATCGATTGTAGATCACGTCCCAAGTATTATTTTTCAAAAATATTCAATGTACAGAATTGACTTTCCTACGATTTTATTATATGTATAGATGTAGGAAATTTTATGGGCTTTCATTACGTACAGGACATTTTTTCTCTAGAACGCACCGTTTTAGCGATATGAGCAAAAAACTAAAAATATTGAAACTTGAGCCCCTCCCCCCCCCCTAGGTGATATCGTCATAATATATAGCCTATGTGTTGACCCGACCTCTATATAATATTCGTGCAAAATTTGAAGTAAATCCATTCAGTACTTTCTGAGTTTATCCCGGACATACATACAGACAAACAGACAAACAGACAAACAGACAAACAGACAAAAATTCTAAAAACTATATTTTTGGCTTCCATATCGATTGTAGATCACGTCCCAAGTATTATTTTTCAAAAATATTCAATGTACAGAATTGACTTTCCTACGATTTTATTATATGTATAGATGGTAAATTGATGTAACGTTTGTTTTCACATAATTTCGTAGAACATAATATCAAATCGTGAGGTTAATTTAGAAAATTATTTTTCAGTGTTATGCTAAATTAACGAATGAAACGCGGAGTTTATGAAACCAGATAGGTTTTCGGCATGATACCATACTTTTATTACTTTCAGCGGTAATTTTTGATGGTACTACATTTATTTAATGTCAAAACATGATAGCAATTTTCGAAATATGATTCATAACAAGCTTTGGTTCGGAGCGTGAAAAATCGATTTAAGCCGTTCGTATAAATTCTTATAAGGTACGCTCCCGTTATCCGTTTATTATAATATCAATTATAATTGAAGGGGTTCAGAAGCGATTTCACGCGTAATAACTAATAACATTCGGAAAATTTGATGTCAAATTGTCGTACCACTCATCCGTACTAATATTATA
The DNA here is from genome assembly GCA_905404155.3 of Plebejus argus. Taxonomy (NCBI): domain Eukaryota; kingdom Metazoa; phylum Arthropoda; class Insecta; order Lepidoptera; family Lycaenidae; genus Plebejus; species Plebejus argus. The sequence continues at coordinate 9,968,656 of FR989938.1, read as the reverse complement.
AACTCGAAACTATCCTATGTCCTTTCCCGGGACTCAAAGTATCTCATTACCTAATTTTAGCAAAATTGGTTCAGCGGTTTAAGCATAAAGAGGTAACAGACACCTCTTTACGCTTAAGCCGCTGAACCAATTTTGCTGAAATTAGGTAATGAGATACTTTGAGTCCCGGGAAAAGACAAAGGATAGGTACTTTTAATCCCAAAAAATGTACGGTTCTCGTGCGATAAACGAATTTGCCTGCAACAGAGTTGCGCGCGTCATCTAGTCGCCGTATAAATCCAAGAGAAACATTCAATTTTTAACACCGTCTATAAAGTTCTCTACAGTAATAAATCAGATAACTTTTCTGCAAATGGATCAACTTCAAAGTGAGTTTGTGCGTGTCAGAAACGTTATTACAGCAAAACATGTTCCAGAAATTAAAACAATAACTTTGTTCGACATTTCTAATCGAAATCTCATAATCTCTATCTTAATAAATACCGATTACCGACAAGTTAAATTGTATTGCCCCATTAACGGTAAGTGGTAACAAAGTGATTGTTCGTGGTTGGTAAAAAATCGGCCAATTGCGAGTCGGACTCGCGTACATAGGGTTCCGTAGCATTATAGACAAAAATAGGCAAAAAAACAAGTGTTTTTAATGGAAGTCTCCCTTAAACATTTATTTTAATATTATTATTATTGAATTATAAAATACAATTATAAAATACAATTGAGATTTTGTGAACTTCTTAAATGATTATTAATTATCTGTTGCCATTATTTTAACAGAGCTAAAATAAGCAAAATGTCGTATGGGAGACCCCCTTACATAGTTAATATTTATTTTATTTTTACTTTAAACTCTATAGCTATTACTGTTCATGTGATGTAGCCTGGATACATATAGACTCCGAAGTCTTAGTAATAAGTTTATACCCTTTGGGTACGGAACCCTAAAAAACCTGAGCAATGTTACACGGTCCGCGCAGGCGCAGCGGGGTCCAGAGACAAGCGGCAAGCCTTATAAACGACCCTGATACCTTACATTTTAATTAGAGGTAGAAATTGTGCTCGATACTTTAAAGTTTAATGCCCTTTCACGTCTTTATTTATCACTATCACTGCTCGAAGTTCGAACATGACTCCCGCGGTTAGAGAATTGAAGTCTGGTGTGTGTAAAAGTTGGTACTACTAATATAATTATTATATTCTGTGGTAAAGGTCTTAATGAACTGATCATTCGAATCATTGTTATTATCATAATTCATCATCATCACAATTTTTCGCTTTGCTCATTTCCCACAGTTAAAGTTCGGACTAGTAAGACAGCTTTCGACTGAGAGCAGTTTTAAATTATTTGATTAGCGTTCTTGTTAATTCCAATCGGCTTCGTTTGTTTCTTACATTTTGATGACTTAAGAATGCTCCAATTTTTTTAATTAGCAGGTCGGAGCAGTATGAATATCGACGTTAGTGACATTAAATTAAGATTCATATTAGCGCGCCTTGTACAGTGGCGGTTACGATGCTCGCCGCGTTTTTGATATGGCGAAAATGTATGAAAAAATTTGAGAAATTTTCTTATTTTTCTTATAACTGGAAAAGTTGTTAATTTTTATATAAAATTTTTAGCGGACTTTATAAAGGACTAAATAAGCAACAATTTTTTTGTATATTTATTTTCCTCAGTTCAGTGTATTTAGATATTAAGGTACCTAATCAGACCCCATTTTTTTCATATTTTGCGATTATTGTGATGGTTAAAACGTATTTTATGTGAAAATTTTGTATGCGGCTATAGAATTTTTATGGTACAGTCGTGGAGATGAATATATTATCTTTCATTTGAAACCAAAATATCCTCGCAGTTTGACTCCTAATTCTTTAATAGGGTACCGGAAAATCGCTGATATTTGTAATAGCGTCCTTAAATATTTTATGTGAAAAATACGAAAACGTTGTAGTTTTCCGGCATTGTTTTCAGGTACGCCGTAAAGCTTAAACGCGACCAGTCTGGCTCTAAGCGGCTTAAAGAGCAGGTGCGGTAAGAGCCTTATTGTTAGTAATAACAGGGCCTGTAGACAAGTGGCAAAACGCTCACGCTAACGCTAACGTTACAAAATGTATGCGATTTGACATATTAAGTCATCGCTTCGCTAGCGAATACTAATGTCAAATCCATACATTTTGTAGCGCTAGCGTTAGCGTTAGCGTTTTGCCACTTGTCTACGGGGGCAGAAATGTTCTCTCTCCAAAATCTTAATAATAGCACTGAGTATTGTTATAAATGAGAACGGTTGTATGTATGGATGGATGCGTTTATTGATGATGGACTGGTTGGTGGATTTGAATGGTTTGTTGGTATTTTAAGCCTAAGAGTTAAATCACTCGACCAATTTTGAGAAAAGTACTTTACTATGAGTCTCGGGAAGACACGTAGTAGGTATGGTTATAATTTCGGAAAAATATACAGTACTAGCGTGATTATCTATCTACATCTTTTATGTTTCTTTTGTAACATTGCTTGTACCAAACAAATATATTATTGCGACTTCCCAGGCGGTCGGGCATCGGGCCCCACAGGTTGAAAAACACTGCTCTACAATATGACAATTAGTATGTAAGTACAATATGATATATGAAGCAATAATTTAACGTTTAAGAATTTCTAGTAATTTATTTTATTACATAATACTGTTCTTTCCTGAAGATTTATGCATAGGTCATGTAAAGAATAAAATCTCATATAAAGTGGCTTTTACTGCCTCAAGTGAGAGAGTATGAAGTTTCCGTTCCAAAGTAATATTTATAAAGTTGGGTTTCATTTCAGTTTTATGCCTGTATGTTGTGGAACTTCACATGAATGTGTCTTTGCTTTATTCTGTTAAAAATTAACATTTAGAAGAAAAATTATAAATTTACTCAATATGCACAAACACACATTTTCACATTAGTTTTGATTATCAAAACTAATGTGAAAATGTGTCTGTCTGCCTGTCTGTTACTTCTTCACGCTAAAACCGTTGAACCGATTTTGATAAAATTTGATAAAGAGATACTTTGAGTCTCGGAAAAGGACATAAATGATACTTTTGAGGGAAAACGTTGAAGGCCTCACAAAATTTAATCTATAGCTATCGTTTAAAACTCAATGATTCGTGAAGTGCTCTATCAGTTAACCCTCTCCACATCTCTTGACACTGACTTATCGAGAGATATCACTTACGAACAAGTGTGGGGGAGCTCGTTTATAGATCGAGATTGATTAGGGCGTTTGAAAAGGGCTAGAGATTTTGTTTCAGCACTTTGAAGGTCTACCGAAGGACGCAAACTATTTTATTATAATAAAAAAAAACATTGTGTATCTAGCCTTCAAAGGCTTCAATCACACTCGACTTGTTTCAGGGTTTGGAGCTTGGACAATGACATGCAGGTAGATAAAAAACAAAATGAAATCTCTATCTGCATTCTTCTGGTCCGAAACGCGAAACGTATACCAAAATTAGATATCAATAGTCACTTTATTTACACATTAATAATTATTATTATTAATGCGTAAGTATGTCTGTCTGTCTGTCTGTTGCCTCATCACTCCCAAACCACTGAATCGATTTTGCTGAAATTTTGTATGGAGATATGTACCTTGAATTCCGGAAAAGGACTAGATACTTTTTTACCGGAAAAATGTACGGTTTCCATTCTAGTAAACAGTAAGGCACACTTTAAGTTTTTGCTATAAAGGAGGAGCAAAACATCTACCTAGGTGAATAATAAAGAGAGCGGCGTTTGGCCCCATCAGCGAGATTGGGGCTGAAAGCACCAACCACGTATTGTTGCTACGTAAGCTACATTTTAGAGTAATTGGAAACGACTCTGTAGTAATTGATACGTAGTAGGAAACTACGCAGACTGCTATTTCGTGGTTGTCTAGAATCTTCTAGATACTAACTAATATTGTAATTTCGAAAGTGTGTCTGTTTGTTAAAGCCGATTTATTTAATTACTGAGCCTTTGTGGCATAAAAAAAGTTGAGTCCGACTAAAAGACAGCATATTTTTTAAACCCGAAAAAATTAACCGTATACGATTTCCGGCACTGCAATATTGTGGGTAACATGTACTTACTTATTATATGAAGTTCCAAATTACTCGATCAATATTTTCCAATTATCTAAATAAAACATTAAGGGCCTGTTTCACCACTTCCTGATAAGTGACGGATAGACTATCCACCACTTACCATGACAGATATAGTATGGAGAATATGGCAAAAAAAGTTGTGGATAGCCTATCCGGTATTTTACCAGGAAGTAGTGAAACAGGTCCTTAAGGTTAATAACTGTTTAAGGAACTAAACAAAGGAGGACAGTAAAGCAAAGCTGAGGCTTTGCAAAATAATATCACTTTTGAATAAAACTCACTACGCGCACAAAAGGGTATCCTCCTTTGGCCAGCTCTAAAGAAGAACGTATCTTTGAGTTCCGGCGATTGCTCAAACAGTAATTTAATTAAAGTTCGCATTAGTCGCCGATGAGGTAAACGAGAACTTCCCAGGAAATAGTTTTATACTTATCAAGAAGAATTTTACATGAAATTCCCGGAGCGTCTAGGACTAGGAAATAGTCACGTTGCAGCTTTATGAAGTAAAAAGTTTGTAACTTTTTCCGCGTTTTCCTTCAGTATTAAACGGTTGGAAACTTGTGTAGATCTTATAAATATATTATTTATTTTCATATTATTATCATTTAGATCAGTGATTCCCAAACTTATTTTGTCTACTGCCCATTTTGGAAACAAATTATGTTTTAGCGCCCCCTTTGTTTCAATTTAAAATGCATCCAAATGAAATAAACCACCCCCCAGGCCTCTACACAACGCCCCCATTTTTTTCTAGGTTCCACACCGCCCTTTAGACCTTCAGCGCCCACAAGGGGGCGTTATCGCCCACGTTGAGAAAGGCTGATTTAGTTGCTTACTGTAGAGCAAAATTTTTCGGGACTCAAGTATGTGTGTCTGTGTTTGGTTTTGGTTTTGGATTAGCTAGATGATAAAGTAGGTAAGTTATAAGGTTTGTTAAAATTATTATAAGGGAGAAAATGAGTAATTGCTCCTATTGTAAAATATTAGTTATCTGGTTCTTCCACTCACGTCTTTATTTGTAATATTAGGTGATGTAATCTGGATATACATAATATACAAATAATGGATACAAGATCAAGTAACTTTTAAATTATAAAGGTGACTTAATTTCGTTATGTTTCCATCTTCCATAACCAAATTAGTAGCTCTTAACAAAATTTCGTCCCTACACGCTCAACGAAAATTAAATTATAGGACGTGCTGAGATTGTACTTGAGTATAAAAGGAAAATGATTAACCACAACATGGTAAATAGTAATTTTACCTTACAAAATATCATAAAAAGTTAATAGAGAGGTTCATAGCTCACAAAAAACTTATACAAAACTAGTTCGTAGTTCGTACCTGCAGCTCCGTAGTCCGTTGCGCCAAAACATTCGTACATTTTTCAGGATGAAAGTAATTCCTATGTTCTTTCTCGGGGCGGAAGTATCTACTTACAGAGCATCCATACTAATCTATATAAAACTCAAAGGTGACTGACTGACATGGTGATCTATCAACGCACAGCCCAAACTACTGGACGGATCGGGCTGAAATTTGGCATGCAGGTAGATGTTATGACGTAGGCATCCGCTAAGAAAGGATTTTGATAAATTCCAACCCCAAGAGGTTAAAAAAGGGGATGAAATTTTGTATAAAATAATACTTCTTAACGCGAGCGAAGCCGCGGGCAAAAGCTCGTATAATTATAAGTGCGAATCTGTCCGTTACTTTCACAGTCTTCATGCTCGAACCGTTGAACTGATTTTGCTGAAGCCTGAAATTTTGTAGGGATGAAAGTATCTATACCAAATTTCAGCAAAATCGGTTCAACGGTTCTAGCATGAATAGGTAACAGACAGACAGACAGACACACTTTCGCATTTATAATAGTAGTATGGATACTCTGTAAGTTATAAATTACAAAAAATAAAACCATCGGTCTGATAAAGTGGACAGTCAAAGAGGCATACAAATAACTCGTGCGCCTCTTGTATAGATAACGCCCTCCCAATTTATCGTTTTTCCCACAGGAAATCCATTTTACGAACGCATAATATACGTAAAATAAATCTCGCAAATGTAAATTCATCTGTTACATCCGGGAAATTAAAAGTTTTGCATATAAATCAAATACGTTTACGACCTGTCTTTAATTAATCTCTAACAATAAAATATTTACACTAGATGACGCCCGCAACTCCGTTACGCTAAAATTCGTACATTTTCCGGGATGAAAGGTATCCTATGTCCTTTCAAGGGACTCAAAGTTTCACCATACCTAATTTCAGCAAAATCGGTTGAGTGGTGTGGGAGTGAAGAGACATGCAGACACTTTCGCATTTATAATAATATTAGTATGGATATGACCTCCCCCTTTTTAGTAATGAGTTAAAAAAGAGACTCATCTGCTGCGCAATCTGGAATGGCTTTTCTTAATAAGAAATGTTTAAAAGTGGTCCTGTTTTGTCTCAGGTGTTGGATGCGAATTTGCTCCCGTTTTGTCTGTCTCAAAAAGTCTTTACGAGTAAACGAGAAGGCAAATGCGAGATATACTTGTAGGTACATTTCTTGGGATTAAGGCAGAATTTCTTTACTCCACAGTGTACACTTTGAACATTGTTCAGCATCGCGTGTTAAAACTAAAAAGCCACTAGCTGCAATCTAAAGTCTCTCTCTACGTTCTTTGAGTAACTTTAATTTGCATTTTAATTTAACATTTTTTTCTTGTCTTTTGTAATTCTGCAATACTCTGCATATATAGCCCATAGTTACTTGTAATTTAAGCTAAAACCTTACATATTCGGCTAACGAAAATAAATCCTATGAAAATCAGGTAAGTGAACTAACTCTCTTGAATACAACTTACAAGGGAAGTATTATCACTTACCTTTGTTACAACCTGTATACTAAAATCCATACTAATATTACAAATGCGAAAGTGTACCTATCTTACCTATTCACGCTCAAACCACTGAAACCATAATTTGCAAAAATTTTGCACGGAGTATAGAGGGAGATACTTTGGGTCCCTGGAAAGGACATAGGATACTTTCTATCCCGGCAAATGTACATGTATAATATGGAAATTTACTTACCATCGAGGAAAGCGACAAAGAGAATATAATCACTACGTGGAAAGTGATTCCTAGGCAGTTGACAGACCAACGTCATTTGGTCGATTCATGTCAATTCAATGTTAACTCTTTGATCTTGGTAAAAAATCTAGGCAAAAATCTAGGCTGACGTGCGTCAGAAAAAGATGGCGCCCGGCCTACCCTCTTTGTACAATTATTATAATATTTTACAAAAATTGGTATTTTTTATGTTTCTGTGAAAAGCATTAAACAGTTATGTTAAATTTTCTATCTAATAAGCATCATAATTATAGTATTTAGCCCGATGTGATTTTCATCTCACTACTATAAACTTTGAAATCTATTTAGGTGACTTTTTTTCGCCACAAGTAATGAATACATTGTTCTTATTTCAATAACACAGGGCTACACAAACTACATACATAAAAACAATAAACAATAACAATCTCCACATGCTTTGTGTAAGCACTTAAAAATTGGATAGCAAAAAACGTTTCGTATTACCCACAAGCAAACTTCGTCCTTAGTGCTACACAAACAAAGTTCAAAGTGGCCCGCGGCCGCCGAAAACCGTTATACCGTCTCATATTTCACTCAATTTCACTCATATTTCATACATAAATAATTGCGATAAATAGTTGTGTAGACATTCTAACTAGCTGTAATTACATCTTTTTAACGTTTCACGTGAGTAATTTACAAACATATTACGCAAATCGCGTAAAAATCACCAAAAAAGAAACCAACTTTTCGAGTGTAACCTAAAAATTAATACGATGTATTTCTTTCAAATTATTATCTAAAACTATATATAATTAGTAAATTAAACTATTTTACTACTTACATTTGATGAATTCAGCACATAATTAAAACAAATTACACAATTGTTACACAACATGGCAGAACACACACGAAAAAATCACGACTTTCAAATGACTGAAAAATATGTCGTCGACCACAGATTGTATAATATTTTGCATTCAGAATGTGGCAAATTTACCACAGATCATAACTAACCAAACTTCTTCATACAAAAGTAGACTCTAAGTCGACGAAATACGTAATTTAATCGAATGAAAGAGCGCGGCCACATCCGGCCGCTTGGGTCTTGACGGAATGGGCGTTGACAGTAACAACCACGTGACAGCGGCCGGATCCGGCCGCTTGGGGATTGAGAGGTTAATTGTGATCTGTCGACTGGGTTTGACGTAACGCGATCAAACTACGTACGTCCTCCTCTGCGTAGGAATCAACTTCTCTGATAGTACAATGTACAATGTACATTTAAGGGTCAATTCAGACCGCAACGCGACGCATAGATGCATTTCTAAATTAGTATGGATTTGACAGATTCGCAAGACGTCTCACGCTGACGACATCTATCAAATCCATACAAATTTAGGTCGCGTCGCGTCGCGCCTCGCCTCGTCATGATGCGGTCTGAATTGACCCACGTACATAAAGGTTCCCACTTCCCAGTCCTAGCTTATTTCATTAGCCGCGTACTAGCTCAACTCTATTACGAGTGGCGCTCTAAGTACCAATTATATCTTTAGCCCTCGATACGCTCCACCGCCTGCATAATTCCATTAGTGCTTTACACCAGAATTAAGAGCTATTACAGCTATTAGGTAAGGTTGGTAAGGTCTAAGGGCGTGAACAATTTAAATGTGAATGCAAAAATATAGGGTATGTAAAACTACGTTAGTAATGTTTTGTAACTGTTGCGAGTATTTCAGTGAAATAAGTTATTAGAAGGATTTGTGAAAACATTACATATCTTTTGATTTCGCGATTCCGCCTAAAGCTCTAGTTTCCACAAAAAGCGGTGCCGTTATGTGGCGGCCGTCATGGTGCGGCGGTCAGTGACGTCACTGGAACGTTGTCTATGTGAACGGTAAGGCGCGGTTTCCTTGAGAACGGTAATTGACGTCGTTCTCTAGGAAACCGCACCATATTGCTTGCATGGACAGCGTTCTAGCGACGGCATTCACCGCTGTGTTGCGGCCGCTGCATAATGGCGCCGCTTTTGGAAGAACCCAGAACTTAAGAGGATATACCAATGGCTAGAGAAATGAAAAAAGTACGTGTAATATCTATAGCTGTCTCCCTTACCTCAAGCCTATACCGCAGAGCGCGATAGAGACAACTGCAGAAAATCAACGATTCGTTGTCCCCTGATTCCTTCTCCAAAACTTAACCGATTTAAGTACTTTTTCATTAAAGATTAAATAAAGGCTTGAGCTGTGTTCTTATGTTTTATTTTTTTGTATAATCTAGCCAAATCTGTTTTCTGGATGTTTGAACACTTTTTTGGGTTTTTGGACGTTCATATTTTATTTAATAATTAAATTATGAAAAAGAAAAAGAAAACATAGGGACATTATATTAGTGGCCGTAGATATTCAGAAAAAAAATTATAACTCTACCGGCATTATCCAGGGAGGAAACAGGGGACAACGTTTGTATGGAAAATAGGGCGTTGTGGAATCCTGTTAACCGCGCGTTCGAGCGGGCGCATATAAATAGAGTCTTAAATATTTAATTACTTCTAGCATCACTTTTGAGTACTACGGCAAAAGAAGCGTTCGAAACTCCATTAAAAATGTATAGGAAGCTCTGTCAGCGAGTACTTTGTGAGTCACTGTAGCCGTGACCTTAGTAATTGGGTCGGACGTAATATGCAAATGTGATTTGCATAAGTGGACGTGTGCTGAATAACATGGAAATGACCCGTGGCTTAGTCAGGGAGCCCAGGAAGGGGTTTTGGGACGAGCGCGGCAGATTAAGGCTTAAGCTAGTGGGAATATGGACATAATATAGGAACGTGCAGCAGGATATAAGAATTAGGTCCTGACGTTTCACCACTTTCTGATAAAGGGCTATTCACAACTTTTTTGACAGATTCTCCATACTTGATCTGTCAAGTTAAGTAGTGAATAGCCTATTCGGCACTTATTAGGAAGTGGTGAACAGGCTCTTAGGCCCATATAAATAGTCAGTACTTAGGATGCGACCCGGTCTCAAGACGCGGTTCGGCTCTGTGATTGGTCCAAATTTTGACAGCCAACCAATCACAGAGCCTAAACCGTATCTTGAGACCGAGATGCATCTTGAGTACTGACTATTTATACCGGCCTTAGACTTATTTGCTGGTGACTCAAAAAAACTACTTATTATCTGATGTGTCAGATTAACATTGATAGTAGACCTCAAAAGAATTTAAAGGTAAGGGAGGGCTGTATAAACATTTTAAAATTACGAATCAAGCCTTATAGTTAAACCTAAGCAACTAATATAAATATATTAATAATAAAAATAGATATATAAATAATATTTTATGATGGATTAGTCATTTCAGTAATTTATTTTGTCTTTGTTGTCTAAAATCTCATAATATACTTTAAATTAAAAGCATTTTTTGTGTTTTCCACATTGGCTACAGCTTGAAATGGCTGTATTCTCTTATTTCACCGCTAAAACAAAACCGCTCATGCTCTTTAAACTAAATGCACACTATTTGGGCTCCCCTACTATTAACTTCACCTATCGCTTCGATTTACAATCCAAATTTAATCTCGCTCCTGTTAACACGTAATACAAAGTTTCAAAGCGTTCCACATGAATTTTCAACAGCTATGGCCCAAACCGCGAGACGAGTCACAGAACTTTAAATTAAATGTCACAATAATTATTTGTGTGTGTGTGAAATAGGCTCGTCTTGTGATTTTGTGCATAGTTTTGAAAGCATACTTGTAAAAGAAAGCTATATTATAATAGTTGTACAGAATATTCAGATAAAGGTAGGCAGGGCGTTTCTCTTGACATATCACAGAGCTCATTTAAAGTACCCCGCGTTTTAGTTCAAATCACATGTTGCTAAAATCCATATTATATTATCTGCATAAAATATTAACATTAATAACAACATGGAATCCGTCCCTGTACCACATTACAGGTGCGGATTCCGGATATTCCGTCCCACTTTTCCGTCGGCACAATTTTCCCTCTGTCCGTTTGTAGACATGTTCAATATTAATGAAAGAGTAATTGAAAGAGGATGATAACTTTTTGGGATAATACGATATGGCCGTATGGTATTACATTATTAATTAACACTTCTCCACGACTCACGAGGCATGAAATAAGGTATACATATTACATACTAAGATAAATGGTAAAGTGTGTCCCTTTGTATCTGTTACATTTTACTAGATTTTGATGAAGTAGCGGGTAACTTATCTAGTTATTTTACAAAGTATTGCTAGAGGCAGCACCAGCATAGACAGTACTAAACAAAAAGTTTTATTCTACGTTGATTCTACGTTTGACAACGTTTCTGTCAATAATTTCTGATTTAATATGAAGTGTGCAACATGTCGGTGTATGTGCTAGTAGCGACCACGTGTTCTGACATTTGCGTAATATATTCAATATTTAATTTTAAACAGGTTGGTACTAATCGTATTATTGAAAATGCCTAAAGTAACTATGTTATAGTAACATATCTCTACTTTTCTAAATAAAACCACAGCTAAAACTAAGGTTAATACAATGTGTTAAAATAAACATATCTGATAATTTTAATGTACAGAGGCTATTTATTACAAAACTTCGTCGTTATAACCATCATACAGAATAAAGATTTGTATAGAAAGTTTTCGACTCGTTATTCAGAGCAACACGAGAATGAAACAATATTATGTTTCAGTTGTAACTTGTAGCGGGTAACGAGCAAAGTGATATAAGTCACAAAACTTAATTTTGTAGCTTGATATTAATTAACGAAAACAATATATTATTTCGACGACACATTTGCAGCTGATACTTAGTTATGTGCTTTGAAATCAAATTATTTATTGCCATTTAAAATTTTTGAGTTTGCGTTCAGACTTCTCTTCACGTTGGACGATGTTTTTTTATGAAATAAGGGAGCAAACGAGCAAACGGGTCACTTGATGGAAAACAACTACTGTCGCTCCACAGACTAATAAGTAATAAGAGATACTACGTATCGTCGCTCATGGAAACTCGCAACATCCAGGAGAGCTGCTGCAGCTCTTGGGTCAGGCTATGATCGCCATTATGATTGCACTAGATCTACTGGTACGCACAATTATAGATGACCATGGGCTATTATAACATGCAGTACAATATTACTTTTAGTAAATTTTCTCAACCTTCATGGTTTCTTATCCATAAACCATAATTTTATTCAATCACGAAAAATCCGGACTCAAAACATATATTTTACTAGCATGACGACGCATTCCACGCCACATTTTCATACCAAAAGACGAACTCACCCACCATTAGATGTTTCATATCATAAACGTCGAATCACGCTGCGGAAATCTGTTCACGGGGTAGATTTTCAATAAAAACGTTGGTTAAGGCTTTTTACTTCCTCGGCTGAAACGAATATGTTAATATTATGTATTATATTAATAGCAATTTTTGGGGTAATTTGTTATAACTTATAACAATAAGTATACTTAGAAGTTAGGTGCCGTTACATTTTAGGTGAAAATACACACAATATACTTTCTTAAAGTTTAAATATCATGTGAGATAACTTCATAAAATATATGAGAGAGAAAACATTTTTCGGGGTTCATTTTAACCCACATCTACTATATGTGGGTCTAAAGCCAGCCTTGCGTTTTTGTGTTAACTCTTTTTATTGAAAATACACATTATAACATCGATAGCAATAATAAAATCCTTGCCCGTATAGCCCACATACCAGTCATTCGTGACTGGCTACTATTAATTATTATTATAGTGAAATTTATTGTTGTATGACGTTCGAATCCTTGATCGAGTACGAGTGGCGTGAAGCTAAAAATAATTTATATTGATAAAATTGATATGTTAAAGTCAGATATAAAAATAATTTCATTGTTTTTAGGTCCTATTTATTCTTACTAGATGTTTCCCGCAACATAACTCGCTTATTGTACGGGAATCGTAAAATTTTCGATTAACTTTTCTGCGATTTTATCTTCATAGTTCATACCCATAAAATGGGGTCAGCGACTTAAGACAAACTGACCGACAAACATTATTCAAAATAACATTAGTATGGATAAATTGGATACGTAAATTACGTATCAGAAAAGAGTGGTTTCGAAGTTAGATTTATTTTCATTTCAAGACTTGTCCTGTGACCACTAATCATACAATGGTAAAAAATGCCATTAATTAACGGAACAGCAAAAAACTACTTAGTTAACATCATTAGGGGAAATAACAATTTCGTGAGGAGCATCCTTCAAAATAAATAAACGGGCTCTGGATGTAAGACACACGAAACGAGATCATTACTTACCCGGCGAAATTACCGGAGTATTCTGTTTGAAAAATTGGAAATTACCAGTTACACGGACTTTCTGACAGCACACATAAAAATTAACCTTTTATGGAAATTGTATATTTGTTAATATGACGGCAGTAAAAAGATTTGTAATGTGATATGAGCATTGAGCATATACCTATACTATATAGAGTTCCTGTATGCAGTATAGATTTTAAAATGTTAAAGATAATAATTAATTTATTATCCATCATATACTTCCACGATTTTCGAGTTTTTTCAGTTGTTTCGCTTTTTAAGGATACGCTTATGTGCATGCGCCATTCGAGCGAGCGATAAAGATGGCACAAACCTACCGCAGGTTGGTCATAAACTCATAACAGAATGTGGCATTATAATAATTGGAACGTTTAGCTAGAGGTTACGTAACCATTTGTGTCAATATATCGGCAACCTTCATACATAACCTGCCCCGCGGCTTCACGTGAAATTGGGTCATCGATCACAACCAATGCTGCAGCTAAACATCAGAGGGTAACCAGCCGATTTTGTATCAACATAGAGTAATAATTACGTAATTCATTTGAAATAGCATAATTTGTGATAAATAAAAAAATATGTTAATAGTATTAATTAATTCGATAAAATTCAATTAAACATGTTGTAAAGAGCAGATTGGACTTGGTTACTACGAGACTCTTGATAAACCCATTTTCATAGGTGATGAAGATAAAATATATCATTACTAAATCCCTAATAATAATAATCATAAAGTAGGGCAAAATTTTCATCATCACGCGATACGACTTATGACATCGGATATCTGATCGAATAGGGGGTAAGCGTAATTATTATCAGGACCCCCGTAAGGGCTACTGGCGCCTGTGTGCAAAAAAGGATTTTGGCGCCCCTTTCTAAGGCAAATTTTTGGGACCTTGGATTTGGCGCCCCCAAAGATGGTAATTTAGCGCCCCCAGAGGATGGCGCCCGTGTGCATTGCACACATTGCACATATGGTAGCGGGGGCCCTGATTATTATGCTATTTACGTAAAGGAATAAGTACATTACACATATTAAATGGGCTGTAGGCTGATTACCTAATTGTCTGACAAGTAAAATGATCCATGCGTCAGATTGGCTAATGGCTTGTAAAAAGTAAGTCCTGTGCCTGATCTGTCGCCAGTCGTGTGACGTGTCGGTCTTCCGTCTCACTGGGTTATGAGATTAAAGAAATAGAGAGTGCTCTTGTGCACTGCGCACAAACTTGGACACTATTACTGCGTAACTGGCCTGGTTTCAATGAAACCGGCCACCGTCATCGAAACCGGTGTGAGAGTTATTATAAATGAGCTGTCTATGTTGACTCTTGAAACTACATTACAATCCTTTTTCATCATGAAGGTAGAAGCAAAAATTGTTAAGAAAGTGGTCACAAAGCATCATACTTTAAATTATGTTTAATGAAAACGTTTTCCCTGTCCGATATCGTATATCGCATTCTTCGAAGACGCTCGTACGCATATTCTCAACAAAGTAATAGACATTTCAAATGTGACCTATGCACTGACGTCATGTAGTAACTAATAAGACAGGGCATATCTTGGCATATCACATGTGCCGGTACATGTTAATATTTAATTAGCAATAGAGTTAATGTTGGCGGTCTGGCCTGATTATGCCGCAAATAGTCGTTGGCGCCAGACGACAGACAAGTCACTACTGCTAGGATTATTTTCGTCGTATGTGATAAAGGCTATTGGAAATATAACTACAGAAAAGGATATGATTTCTTTGAGATCTATTAAAATAAACCTTTAGTCATTTTGCTTCGAGAACTTTGATAGAGAAGTTAAAAACATGTAACTTGGCAAGCATCATGTCTCTTATCGATGCGTTATAACAATTCCGTTTGTTTCTGATATTGGATTGTCCAAAGCAACTTGGCTAAAAGCCTCAGCATGTTGGCCCGTGTTGGACCAATACAACCGCTTACTTAAGGGGCATGTCCGCTGCACTATTATACTGCATAATTAATTAGTTATCTATTGTCGTCTATTGCGCATCTTCAGACAGATTCGAAAATATAATGACAATTTTGGTTATTCACCATGATTTATGGCCCAACGTAGAATGGGGCCTTAAGATATTTATTTGGGTATGTGAGACTCCTACTCACTAAAACCACCTGCGGTTCGCCTTCAGCCGTATAAAGGAGGAATATCCAGTCAGAGCAAATTCTGCCTCAAACTATTGTAGCGAATTAAGATATCATATTGATCAGAGATGAGAGAGGCAATATTCCAGCGAATTTCTAGTTGGGTATTGTCATACAAACCCTGTACGGTAAACATGAATATATACGGCATTTAATAAAAATCGATCAGACTATGTGGTACTAGAACGCAATAGTTTATTTATTGTCTATGATACCCTAAGCTGATACGATATTATAACGATTTCGAGCGTCCTAAAGCGTACGAGCATCGAAATATGGGATGCAATACATAACTGCGAACTCGCATCGCATCGCATCGCAAATATTTGCGGTAAAACTCGATAAAAATCAATGTGATGCGATCCGATGCGAATTCGCAGTTATTTGTGGAATCCTTTCTCATCATCAGGTGATATCACTGCTCATTTGACGGTTTCCATAAAACCTAAAAAAAGGTTCAATACAAAGGTATGTGGGTCAGATTGACAATGTACGACTGGTGGCGGGCGGGATTCAATTTCACGGGTGATTTGGCCTTTATTTCTTTTACATGTCGGAATCTGCCGACTGCCTGCACTGATAGATACAGTGTTTAGGGATCATTTTGCAACGTATGGTTCAGAGCAACTTATGTCATGGTGAAAGATTTCCATTTGATTCTGCCAGAAAAAGGCAAAATAAAGCAGAAAAATAAATAAATAAGATAATGGTTTGTCCACAAACTACCCTTTGCAAAAGTTCCTCATGAATGTATTTAAGTAAAATGTACTTTTTAGAGTTCCGTACCCAAAGGCTAAAAACGGGACTCTATAACTGAGATTTCGATGTCTGTGTGTCTCTCTGTCACCAGGCTGTAACTCAAAAATCGCTTCAGCTAGACTTCAGAAATTTCAGCGAGCCTTTTAAAAAAAATAGATACTGATTTTAATTTTCCTGTATTATGATAGTGACCGCTACAATCGACTTTCGACACTCATTATCGCAGCTTTAATTCCCAAACTGATGCATTAATCGAAGAGATAAATGCATCAAGCCTGCTGACAAGCCAACAAATTTTGGTGAACATTAATTATTATGCCGCGGCCGCATATGCGTGGTGCTTCGCGCTAAAGCCGATGATACTATTGGCCGATCTGCGTGTATCGTCCAATAGTATCGCCTCGTCGCACCGCGCACGAAGCTTCGGACGATACACGCAGATGCGGCCGGGACGTTATAATAACTCGATTCCACTCTTACATAACGAAACCGCGTCCAAACGAGTATTTTGCGTGCTAAGCTGGACTTTTTCCGAATGAAATCCAATAAAGCATTGTCGGAACGGAATTGCTGCAATATTTATCATTGCAGTGTGGTAGCGAAAACGTTTGAACTGAAAACTTATGAAATTGCTCTAATGATTGTTTTGGTGTTTTTCGTTTATTGGTATTTTTTGTTTTCAATTGTTTATTTTTTTGGCACTTCCATGTTGGCCTTTTATAAACGAATTGGCGATTACGAATGAGAGGCATTTAAAAAAATAAAAAGTATGCTACTGTATGAATAGTGATTGTTTGGTAAGTGGTTTTTGCATTCATTATCATTTATCTGATTAACGAACAATGGTTTTTGGTGACTAAGTACCGATGTATCTGAGAATTGAGACAATCTTCAATAATTATGTAAGTATTTTTCCATGTTAACAATATAATATAACTTGAAGCAGTGTTTCTCAACCTGTGGGTCACGACACGGGTAGCGAAGTTTCTGCAGGGGTCTGCAAGGTCGTCACCAGAGATAACTAAGTATTTCATTAAAAAAACAATAAAAATTATTAACTGTATTTTAAAAAGATAAAACCGACTTCAAAATTGTACGTAAGTAATTGAGAATTAAAACTTCCTATCTCCAAAACTACTAAACCGATTTTGATGAAACTTGCACTATTCCGTAAGTTGAACAATACCTAGTACAATAAAAAAAGAGTCACTTAAATCAGACTTGTAGTTCCGGAGATATGCGTGAACAAACATAAAATTAAAAACATACATACATGCATACATACATACATAAGTATATACACTTTTGAAATTTGGCACATTTGTTCAGAAGCTGTTATAGATTACCATATACAAAAACTGCGCAGTTCTGGAAATAACACATACATACGCGTCGAATTGATAACCTCCTTTTTTGAAGACGGTTAAAAAGAGTGTCGACGTATCAAGTAGAAGAATTTTAAAAGGATATAATATTATTTTCTGCTCTCTATTTGTCTGCTTCTCCTGTCTCCAACAGTGAAAACAACGACACATAGAGTACGGTCTACTCTTACGTCCCGGCCGCATCTGCGTCTATCGTCCGAAGCTTCGTGCAATGAGACGATACTATTGGACGATACACGCAGATCGTCCAATAGTATCGGTTTTAGCGCGAAGCACCACGCATATGCGGCCGCGGCATTATTCATAAGACAGACAGAAGCGTGAGTACTGAGTAGATTACGTCGTCTAGATAAACCGATCTAACTCTAACGTGTGCAATACATTTTAATCACATTAGCTGGCGCAAACTACGAACTACGCTGTTAAATCCTAATTTCTCCGCTTCCCAGTATTGATGTTTGTTGAAACGCTGCGAGATTAGAGGCAGATTGGAGCATTATGAGCACTTCAGGAAGCTTCTAGAGTAGCGATAAACATTTACAGTACATAAATACAAATGTTACAAGTGCGACTGTATGTCTGTCTATAAATAAATAAAAAAATGTTTTATTTTCTGAATAGATTAAAAAAAATGCCTTCAGAACGTTGATACTACTGGTGCCTACCACCGGCTCGGGAACTAACCCGGCGAGAAGAACCAGCGTAAGAAACTCGCACGGGGCTTACTTTTTTACCAAAAAAAGTGAGAAAAAATTAATCTTTTAAAATAAAATTTACAATGCTGTAACTTAAAATATACAATGTCAAGAATGAAAATATGTTACCAGTTACCTCCTTACGCCTAACTGCTAAAGCGATTTAGTTGAGGTACGGAGATACTTGAGGACATAAGATACTTTTTATCACAAAAAAATGTGCGGGCCCCGCGCGATATACGAATTTTGACACAATGGAGTTGTG
Organism: Plebejus argus; assembly: GCA_905404155.3. Lineage (NCBI taxonomy): Eukaryota > Metazoa > Arthropoda > Insecta > Lepidoptera > Lycaenidae > Plebejus > Plebejus argus. The sequence continues at coordinate 9,949,816 of FR989938.1, read as the reverse complement.
GGCTCCAAATAGTGCTATTAAGATAGCGTATTACACTATACACTATACCCGAGGCGTTATAGTTATACAAAGTTTCATCCCTGACTTACACGTTACCAACGTTGTGAACAAATGACAGGTATAATGATATAACCGAATAATATACATAATACATAATGTATAAGACCAGTATTATATATTAAGAAGTATTGTCTACCTAAAATAACGAATATTTATGGCTTTAGAACACTAAAACATATCATACCTTTTTACCTAAATGAACTACCTGCCGACTTACAAGACATGTATTCAAATACAATTAACTACAAAGGTAAATATAAAAAATTTTATCTAAAAAATCCAAGCTTGTGTTCTAACTGAAAAATTTAGTAGGTTGTCTGTGCTGTGTTTATATTCAATGTAAGAGTTTACAGGTGTACAAAATGTTGTATGTACATACATTACTACATGTGCATAATATGTACAAGTGGAAATACTATTAATGCATAAGTAATAATATTATGTTTGTGTAATCTTGATTCCTAAAAAAAGTTGGTAATTGTTAACTTTAAAAAATATGATAAGAAGTATATAATGTAAGAGTAGTCATAAAATAATATTATATTAAAGTAGTTAAGTAAACAGAACGTCTCTCTCAAACCGATAAACCTTTCAGGTTTTGGTATGGGAAAATATGTCATGCTTTCTTGTATGCTGTAATGCTTTTGAATAAAGGAATAAAAAAAAAAAGAATTTATATCTGCGCCAAGAAACGTGTAAAACTATACAGGAAAAGTATTTTCAGGTTTTTCTGTATTTGGTAAGAATATTAAGTAGGCCGTACGATGTTTCATAGCATAACGAGTTGCGACTCGGTTGAAAATAGGAATTTAATGCATAAAATGACTCTTTAGATTTTGTGAAAGTTTAAATTACAAAAAAAAACACTCCTTTTTATTAGCAAAAGAAGAATGAGACTGGATTAACTAATTTATGTTATAAAACCTTTGATCCAACAATTAAGTTAAAGCATTTGCTATTGCATGCTAAACCAAAGCTTCTATAGCTTTTAAGCTTCATATAAATGTATCCTATGTTTCTTTAATGATGATGATAAATACAAAGTATTTTCCTAAACTGCTTAATATTGTCGTGACGTCACGCGGGTCGGGTAACATCTGAGGGTAAAGTTTAGGCGTCTTGATATATTGGCTCGCTTTGTTAGCGCGTGTAAACACGACTGATAAAATTCTCCTACTAAATTAACTTTATCATAGTTATGGTTTATTGGGGCCGCTATATTGCTTTAGGATATTGTTGCATAGATTTTAGTATGTTTTATAAGATGATTATATTATGTTTTCGGCTTTGAGGGCTTGGTTTTCTTTTTCGCTATGTTATAGAATCCCCAATCAAAATGCATGGAATGGACATAAGCGTTCGATAATAATGAAGTCGACATTCGACTCATGTTATGTCGATTCCAATACATTTAAAACGGCGATTCTATATAAAAGCTACAAAAAACGTGTTGGCTTAGCCATCTGGTATCGCAATTGTATTTTAACTGCATTGCTTCGTGTTTTCAAAACATATTTATTTAGTTACATTCGCAACCAAAGTATGTATATTATAGCTTTGGGTCTCGCGTAGAGTACTGACTACTGAGTAGAGTATTTGCCATGATATTTTGCGTCTGTGCCAATTTTAGAAAGAATCGGTCTAGTAGTTAGGAACTATAATTGGCCACAATAATTATAATTGGTAATTGTTATTTGCCCACTCACATCCGGCCAATCATTTCGATATAGCAAAAGTGGCCGCCCTTAGGTGTCAAAGATTCCCACACTGCTTTCAAAGATGATAAAAGCTATAAATAATAAATTGACCTCAAGAAAACTCGCCACTTAAAATTATCCAAAACTTCGAAGCTCCAAATGATGTCTATAAATTAAAATAAAAATTAACTGTTCGGGACATAAATTAAATTTACGGTTTGCGAAGGCGGAGGTCTATTAAGTAATGAAAATTAAACCGTGGGTCTTTAACTGATAGCCCGTGTTGAGCATATAATGGCTACTGGGCTATTTAAAGTGCTGTTTAAATAAAAAAAGCCAAAAGAGCTGCAGCTTGACTATACGATAAAAATGGCTTAGCAAAACTGTTACAATCGTCTCTACGGTCACGAAAAAGTACATAGTTGATAGTTCATCCATGTTTGCAGTCATTGGGGCAGTTTTTTTGCAAACTTTTGAAATGGTATAAGCACCACCTTTTTGGCATAACAATATAAACTTTAATTGTCAAAAAGTTGACAAACTGGATCAAAATCGGTTTATCTTTTTGGGAGCTACGATGCATACACACACGGACATGAAAAAAACTTACGGTTTTCCTTGCATACAAATAGCAACATTTTCTTGATTAAGAGAATAAAAATATAAGTTATTCAAAGCTAAGCAGGATGGATGTAAGCAAATTTCACGGGTTCATTTACAAGTTGCGGGCCCGCGTTATGGTCGATAAAGTCAGGCGTATAAAACCTTTGTCAACAGCCTGGAGCTCTTCATATAGAACCGTTTTACGTAACCATCCGATGATACGACGATATTTAAAAAGGTTTCTCTGTTATAAGTTATAACTTAGTTGCTTGGTTTAAAAAAAAAATGTTTTTGCATTTAAACATGCGATGATAAAACGAAATATTAAAAAGGTTGTTATATTTTTACCCTATCTAAATTAAAATACAAACTTAGTTGCTTAGTTTAAAAAAAATGTATGTAAAACGTTTTCAGAGATCATACTCTATATTATATTATAATAGAGTACAATAGTGTTACCGCTTTCGACGGATACGTAATACGGATATTATAATAATTTCCTGACTTTCGAAGGAACTAATGTTGAAAATGTTAAAGCTGGATAGCATTCCTCTGAATATGTGATACATACCTTTATGGACCTCATCATAAAGGAATAAGATCAAAAAGAGTCCACCCGAGTCACCCGATCTTATACTACCAAATACCAAACTAGTATCCTTTCATTTCGACCCGTTGTAGGAGGCCATATTGATAATATGTCGGGATAACCATTAAGGGGGTGCATCACATTATCGTCTTCTCCAAATCCCGGGATCCCGGAACCCCGGAACTCCGGGATGCCGGGCAACATTAAGCGATATAGGCTGAAGTCACACTGGGATAGAGTCAATGCAACGTGTCACGTGTTCGGCAAAGCATATTCATCTCTACTGTTCTATTAATATTTAAATACAAATTTCTGCTACGAAAATATAGAAGCGTCGAAAAACGAATACGCACGCTAGCATGTTTTCCTAGCAGGTACTTGAATATTAAAACAATAAAGAAACAAGAAAAGCATGACGCGTCCCAGTGTGGTTAATCCTTACGGAAGAATTTCCGTTTCTCTCTTTGTCACGTATTACGTAGCACGTTTAGAGGCAACGCATTACCCGGTATTATGTGACACAGCCTTTTTGACGAAGCATGATAGGCTTTGACGGATAAAACGTTTGCTACGCGCGGAATTAAGGTCATACAAACGGAGGAAGTTTTTTCAGTCATTACAGAATTTTAAATGTGCTGTTACTTCATGACTATGTAATGGCTTAACTTTTGGCTTTCATGCTAAATATTTGGAGCATCTTGTTAGTTTAATGATTTAAAGTTACTTCAAGTACGTAAGTACTGCGTTTGCAAAGTTACAAAGTTCGTGAAGATAATAAAAACCTACTTACAAAAGTTGGCCTGCATTTCATAGCAAACAAATTATATTGCCTTCGTGAATGTGGAGCTGTATTTACCTGGAACAAAATAACAATATTCATTTACATATTTTACTATAACAGTAGTTTTTAAAGTCCAAAAGTCGTAGCGAGATTCGAGGCACAAAACATAATATGAAATGTCAACATTTGTATGAAATTATGTGCCTCGGCCTCGTTATTTAATTAAAGTATACTTAATAATAATAAAAATATTAATAATTTATAAATTATAATATCACAACAGAAACATTTTCTTTACATGATATCAAGAGAGCAATGTTATAAAGTTTTAAACGCCGTTACTTTACAGGACCTAGCTAAACAAACTCTACGTCTAAGCCAAACAAATATACATACTAAGCAAGTCTATTTATTTGGCTTAGACCTCAGTTGTCACCAGACAACATTTCAGATGAAAGGCATTCTGATAACACGCGTCTTGTACTTCGTTTTCACTCGTCCTTCGCGGCTTTTGACTCTTTTGAGGCACTGCCATGTCCACAGGCTAAAAATATAAAAGCTTACTTCACGAACACGATCTATATTAAAGTTTTAATATCTCTTTTTTTATAAAAAAAAACTTCAACCCCTGTTTTTGGAGTCGGTTAGAAATATAGGCATAATGTTACTTAGGTAGCTCATCTACTACCCCTTGGAAGTGGGTCACAATTAATCAAACTATTACAAGTCTGTCACAGCCATGTCATGCCAGCGCTCGATAACATCGGAACTTTGGAAGCGAGACGTGGGGGAACATGGAAAACATGGAAAGCCATTAAGTAAAATTGTTTATAAAACGCACCTTGTGTGGAAAAAGGTTAGCCGTTAGAGGATTATATATAACCTGTTTTTGAAACGAAATGTTGGGAATATACAGTCCTGATATTATGGTTTGTTTAATAAAAATCTTTAGGCATAAAAAGGAAAAACAAAAACTTCATTTTGATTTTCAAAATGTTTACAAAATATGTACGTACCTATACCCGAAAAGTAACAAAAGGGCATCTCTATTTTACGTGTAGCAAAAAAATCTCTACATAATTTTATTTTAGCACTTTCTCGTAATATTTCAAATATCCTACAAAGGTTCATTATATCAGCATTAATCGTTTTGAGAGAGCCCAAAAAGTCTCAACTATGTAAAAACTCTTTAAATACATAATATTATATACCTCTACATTTGAAACACGAAATGTTCACGGTTCACTTTCAGCTGGTTCCGTAGATCCGTATCTATATCCATTATGCAAATTAGAGGTTGGACTGAACGCATTTAGCGAGGCTATTTCAGCTCCGACGGCATGCTATTTACAGTTGATTCGACACTTCTCACGAGCCCGGAAACCAGGGGATCCTGGCTCCTAATTACAAGCTGCCGAATGGTTTATTAGCTGTAACAGCTGCGCTTACATTTAATGATTTCAGACAGAAAATGTATGGACTTTATGTCAAAACTGTGATTCCTTAAGTTATGGTTAAATTTCGTGAAAGATGAGTACCCTTACCATGTAGGTAGGTACATTACTTGATCTATTCGTCGTACTAGCCACATACAAGTCTTCATAATTAGGTGGTAAATGGTAATAGAATTCAATATATTTTAACAGTAAGGATTATAAAACGTTTCAACTTTTAGTGTTGCTTAATTTGTCTCGAAAATTAGCAGGAATTCCGGTTCTAAACCATTTCAATTATACTTAAAGCTACAGTTAGTAAAATCGTAAATTAGGTACGAACAATTTCGAACTGCATTTCACAAGCTCGTTAGCTCAGAAAACACAAAAGCCTTCATTGCGACCTTATTCCTGACAATCTGAATATGTAGATCGTGGAAGACATCCGTCAAAACTAAGTATCAGTCATTATGCAACTTGTGCGACTGAATTTCATGCTCTGGAAACGAAACACAAAAACGGACGGTCTCAAGGCGGCACTGAGAGCATCCTAACCCTCATACTTTGTAGTTTAGATGCCATAAAAGTCGGAAACTATTTTTATACTACCGTTGTTCATACTCAAAAGATCTCTAAAGCTACGGACCTCCGGCGACGGAAGTACAGCTGTTAGTAGCAGTCGAGAGTCAAATGGTGCTTCAGACTTTTTGCCTTCATTTTTATTTCATTTCAAAGTACGCTTGTTCTGTGTTAGCGAATTCACTTCACATGTCTATGACCTTTGCATATAAGTGACAAAGTTGAAACATAATGGTTGGATAAAACTGAAGGCCATAAAGGTACAATCTTGAAAATAAATAAGTAAGAACAGTAATTAACTCTACACGTTGAATCAGCTCTTATTTCGGTTGTACTAAAGCGTAAAATAGCGTATTTAAATTATTGAAAATAAAAGACCTATGCGGGAACAACAACCCAGTAAACGCAAGCCCGTATTTTACCAGGTACAAGCGATCAATGTCAATCCGATGTCCGCCCACAAAATCCAGTATTGGTATAAAAAACTATGGCAGCTGTGATTAAAAAATCCGAACCAGCTGTTACTGAACCTATAACCGTTTTAATTTAACTTCCTGCGTCTGAAAACGTAGAATTTAGTTCGATCGGAATTCAGGAGCTTTTTAATTAAAAAACTACGAAGGCAAGATTAGAAGAATTTAGCAATTTATACTAACTGCCAGGGTATAACTAGTTCGTAGGTTAACTTCACTAGTTAGTAGTAAGTGAAGCTGCCTATTACAATTAAAACTAACTGCTCACTATCTCTCTATTAAGACAAACAGTCAATGAAAGCCAATGAATTAACGTCTAATAACAATTTCATTCGACACAAGTACGAAAACATAGACGCATTCAAAAATATGTCACATAAAAACACGATTATACGACAAGAATTCATTCTTGTCGTATGATCGTGTTTTAAAAATAATTTTTTCTACTAACTAATAACCATACTATTGTTACCATTTCCTGGATATCGTTGAAGTTTACAATGTAACTCTATAACGTGTGAACCGTACGCTTGAGAATGCACCAGTAAAAAAACATTCGCGTTACATCTGTTCGACGCGCCATGCGCCGGCGCAGCGCGGCGTGGGATCCCTTCTTACAACCATTTACAACTCACAATCTCCAGTCCCCAGATTATAAATTGTAAAAAACAGCAGCGCCATTTGTTTTGCATCAAATTGGCAGTGTTGTTTCTGTAATTACTAAGTTGTGTGCTAAGAATTTAAGCCAATTTAGCTTTGGCTGCCAAGTTTTTGCACATTTGTTAAAAAACTGTAGCGACGACTGTAGTTTTTTTTCACACTCTAAGTTGAAATACATTGAAGTCTACAACTTACAAGATCTTAAGAAATGCAAGTTCCAAAAATAATCAATGGTTTCAACTTTCAAAAACTATATCTAAGTAAAATAAAAGAAATAAACTTTGATGAAGACAAAATTAGACATGACATAACAGTTAGGAGAAACGGGAATAAACAGAAATGCTGTACATTTTGTTTGAATGGCCCTCCACCTACTTTCCAACGATGTCAAAATGAATGGCCCTTGAGGAGAGTCAAACTGTCGCAGAAAGACATTCTTCAAGAATCCCTTCTTTAACATGACCAAGTGCTAAAGTTGACAATTATTTTAATGATGAACAAAATATAGGGATATTTTCGTTCTAGTAGTCATAGAGTAGCAAAATATTTTTAAACCTTTATTTGGTCAACATTTCATTTGGTTATACTCCAGTATTTCTTATTTAAGTGACACAATTTAAATGTAGAAAACATCGACGCATTAAAAAGTCGAGAACGTTTTAAAGAACACGAACCATTAAAAATTTTACAGTAAAAATTAATGGATACAAAACTGACTTTAACAAAATTATCGGTCTGAGGTCGGAGCTTTTGAGAAAGTTTAATTAAAAACGTACCTACGAGAAAATTAATAAGTCAAAGTTTGGAAAAGACGAAGTTCTGAATTTTTAATAATATTTATTCAAATCTTCTTATCTTTATTTCGTATAAGATTTATGAGGTTGAGGTTTTAGAGTTTTTAATGTGGATAAGCTACTGATGTGAATTCATAAATACATTACTATAATCAAAACAAATCCAGTACCCGACCCGCCTGATTATTATTGATCTACAAAATGATTAATTCTAAAGAGACCTAAAAATCGAAGATCGTGCCTTCCTTACAGATGTTTGCCAAACGAACTTAAAATTATTATTGTGTTCATAATACACATACCACGTCTTATCCCCAAATTAAAAGCTACGATCTCTCGTAACTCGTAGAGTATGTATGCGTGCTTGTAAGCACAAAACATTAACATCTTGTAAGATACTTTTATGGATAAATATTTATTGTGTGGTTTCATTCAACTCTGAACCCGTTTGTGTACACTTATCATCAACGGAATACTCGGAAAGATACAAAAGAACCAAGTTGAAGTGACTCACTATCCACACACAAATTTAGAAAGCATCCCATGTAGTAATTGGTCTTAATTAACTACAAAGCTGTTTAACTTTTTTTAAAATATAAGGTAAGGGGGCAAACGAGCAAACGGGTCATCTGCTGGAAAGCAACTACAGTCGCCCATGGACACTCGCGACATCAGAAGAGCTGCTGGTGCGTTGCCGGCCTAACTTAAAATTTACGGGTCACAAATCTAAAATTGTGAATAGTAGAGTCAATATTAATGTGAAAAATTTACTCTACCAACCTACAAATAATAACAAATAAAACACAGAGCGAACACAGCCACTCCAAAACTTCACAAAAATGAATATTCTATTCATTCAAAAATATTTATTCATATTTAAAATACTTTCATCTCTTAATTGACTTTATCATTCCGATCACACGGGTGTATAAAAACGTTCGAACTGAAATTAATTCTCTCGTTGCGAGTACAATACTCTATTACGGGGACAATGGTGCCTCTGATGTTACAGCCGGGGCAAACGAGAACCTTATTTGGGGCCGCCGATGCCCCGAGCATTACGGTAATGGGCAATCTTACATGCTCATTGAATGCCTTTTATTTTAAACGTCATACTGTATTCACCCAACCGTATTGCATTACACATTACACACGCGAATGTTTGGAATGTCTTCCATTCATGAGTCAACTTGTATTCTTGGATCATCTTTTGCATTGTTGAGATGTGTCGCGAGTTCGCGACTTGCGGGAGTCAGGACAGCAAAAAAACAACGAGTTGCACTCCGAGAGTGCCGTACTTGTACTATTATCTATTCTGTAGTGCCGGCGGAAAGACGAAAAAGCAGGGGTGCTTCTTCTTAACTTCTGCTTTTTTCTCTCTATCTCTCTACTTTTGTTACATACTCTTTCCTCGTTTTTCACGCCATTTTCTCTCTTATAAGGCCGAGCAGGAGGTCTACTGTAAAATGAAGCTCACAAAGCCGCTAAATAAGTTTTCACTTTAAAAAGACTTAGTGGAAACTGGAAACTAAATACGGAATGTCTTAACCGAAAAATTATCCAAGCATAGAGTTTAATGATAAACCAAATTTTTTACATCTTTTCAGTAGCTGTCAGCTACTAGCTGATAAATCATTTTTTAGATTAAAATAAACTCACAATTTCCTTACTATTTCTGCACAGCTCATTACTCGCTGAATCCTAATTAGCGATCTGAGCTAATTATAGGAAATCAGCGTCAGCTTTGCACTGCGAATATAGAATCTAGATTCTAGACTAATTTCTAGATCATTTCAAAATGGTACCGAGAAAATTGCCCTAGATATATCCTTATTCTTAATCCGCGAGCCCGTACAAACGCCAAAGTAATCTAATCAAAGTAAATACCTTTCTTTAGGCCCTACGACATTGAATAGGAGTTTAGGATCCCATTTATTTCGATGGGCTTTCGATCCATTTTTCGCACAAAAAGTATCATACCTTTTATTATTTCTTATAATTATATTTAATGTCTACGTACCTGCGTAGAAGATAGAATATGATAGTCATAGAATTCTGTTTTATAATACATATTGTAATTTGTAAGTAGTGAAGACATATACTTACTTATTTTTTAGTACAACTTCATTTTCTCAAAATCTAAACTATCTATATCTATATAAATATAAACCATCCTATAGCGTTACCATAAACACCCTAGAACCGAAAGTATCTCCATCTTAAGCGGCGCGATTTCGACCTGAAGAGGTTACCTCTGTTTGTCGTCAGATACATTAAAAATATTAGTATGAATGCGGAAAAATACGAGTAAATACTATAATGGCACGGTAAAGCTCCACATGTGGCATGTAATAATTTTAATGGCTTCGAAATAACCTGTAAAAGGAAATACAGAGCGAAATACGGGAATTAAACACAAAGAGAGTCAGTAATGGGAAATACTCGGAATCGAACTACAAGAAGATAACACCGAACATGCGACATAACTGGTTCTGCAGCAAAGGACAATACTTAAGTCTTTGAAGAAAACCGTGTAAGGCTTTCTTCGAGACAGAAGTTTTTATTGAACTAATTTCTTCTATACTAGTACTATAAAAATGCGAAAGTGTGTATGTATGCCTGTTACCTCTTCACGCTCAACCCGCTGAATCAATTTTGCTGAAATTGGGTATGAACATATTTTGAGTCCCGGGAAAGGACATGAGATACTTTTTATGCCGAAAAAAACGGTTCCCGCGCGACAAACGAATTTTGGCGCAACGGAATTGCGGGCGTCATCTAGCCTTATAATAATGCGGCAAAATTTGTTTTTGTGAGATAAGTCCTCAAGTCCTTGCCCGAGACTACAATAATATTATTTCCAAAAAAAAATTCACCAAACTCGCTTCAGCTCGTGATGAATGATGATGTAGCCAGTAGCAGACAGCGAAAAGACAAAATATAACATAATATCGTTTAGATTTAAGTAGTTTACAGATCGATTGAATAATATTATTTTACGTATAGACTATAGAGTATAGATTTGTGATATCACGGTGAAGCGGCCAAACCGCGCGTTTACTCCGCCGTATATAAATCTAGGCCTATAATAAATCCTGGCCTCGAAATCACATACATACAAATCAAACCGGCGGCTACACAGGAGCTTAGATTTCCTGTCGAAGGCGCCAGACCATTATTCATACAGGGTGCCGCTATCCAGCTCTTATCGTCCGTGGAAATTACATACCGAGTTATGCCCGCTGCAGACGCCAACTGTCTAACCACATCGAACTGTGCAACTATACAAGGCGTAACAAAACAAAATGATAATACTTTAGGATTTGTTTGTGTCTCTTATATTATAAAGAGTTTACTGAGAAAGTGACAGAAATGAAAGAGCATTTTCTTGTGATTTGTATGGGCAAGACTGAGTCGAGCGCAATGATTTGAATATCATTGGTCGAGCGTTATGAATTTTCCCATACAAAAAAAGCACAGAATACAATATTTTAGTTGACAAAAGTTACTCTTACAGCGCTGCACCTTCACAGTGAAGTCTATACAAGGGACAAATACACACCCTTAAGTATTATCACTTTGTTTTGTTACACCCTGTATAAGTAGACTTACTGAGAGTACCTGTACCTGTACCCTTAATATTTTACGTGTCTGTATCTCCATAGTCTACCTGAGTGCCGAGTGTAAGTTTTTTGTTTGACATTCGATCGTGAACGCGTTTGGAGTTTACTAAGATTTTGTATGGGATTTATACAGCGCCACCTAGCGATTCTCACGGAAATGAGCCCAGCTCCCATACAAAATCTTAGTAAACGCGAAACGCGTTCACGATCGAATGTCCAACGAGTTTGAACCCCAGAACCCTTATCCTAAAACTGTACTTTGCTGCATTAAATTTTTAATAAGTGTTACATAGTATACGTCACTAGTTACTTTACAATTTACATCATGAATTTTCATGGCAGAGGCAGACTGTCTGAATTTAAGACCAAGTCTGTGATCGAACTCTACAGTTTTATCGTTACGTGTAGCACTTCCCGACGTTTCGTATTCAAGGGACGCTATTAATATGTGCCTCGAAATTATTATTATATCGTGATTTGATCAACCACGATACTCCAATATCCTCAATTTAATATTCAAACCCGCCCACAACACTTCTATTAGGAGGTTAGAGGACCCCCGAATTTTCTGTTATAAAAAATACACTTACAAAATACTTTATTACAAAAGGATCCTTATTCGCATCCCTTTATTATCCAGCGTATAAGGAGTTTATGAGCCTTCATCTTATACAAAGAATTTCTATCTAAAAATATTTGATGGTCATTTCGTTTCATCGAAAAACCGCTCCGGCGAAAAATTTTTAAGGCTACACTTCGGTGAAGCAGTTCATCACTTAAGCCGCTAATATAGATACTTCAAATGTTAATTAAAAATTATTGAAACTTGTTTAGTTAAGCGGTTGCGTTACTGCGAGGCCACAGTGCTCTGGGGTATTGCGGACAGCGGTGCGTCGCGCGTCGCCGCAGCGTTGTATTAGATACGTATTTTATGCCAATGTCACATATTGATGTCCTCATCAGATGCAGTTTTTAGGGTTCCGTAGCCAAAATGGCAAAAAAGGAACCCTTATAGATTCGTCATGTCTGTCTGTCTGTCTGTCCGTCCGTCCGTATGTCACAGCCACTTTTCTCCGAAACTATTAGAGCTATACTATTGAAACTTGGTGAGTAGATGTAGTCTGTGAACCGCATTAAGATTTTGTTGCAAAAATGGAAAAATTATTAAAAATTTTATAGGTCCCCATAGATACAACTGAAACAAAAAAAATTTTTTTCATCTAATCTACGCGTGTGGGGTATCTATGGATAGGTCTCCAAAAATCATATTGAGGTTTCTCATATCATTTTTTTCTAACCAGAATAGTTTGCGAGAGAGACTCTTCCAAAGTGGTAAAATGTGTGTCCCCCCCCCCCCTCTAATTTCTAAAGTAGGGGCATAATAAGTCTAAAAAAAATATATGATGTAGATTACTATAAAAACTACCAACGAAAATTGGTTTGAACGAGATCTAGCCAGTAGTTTTTTTTATACGTCATAAATGGTCAACCTTAATCTAAATTTCATTAAATCGACTGAAATATAAAAATAAATCAAAAACATTTTAATTTTATAAAATTAAACCTTATTGCTGCTGCGGAACCCTTCATGGGCGAGTCCAACTCGCACTTGGCCGCTTTTTTAACGACTGACAGAAGATGAAATGAGAAAGTGAATTACGCACCGCGTAGTCACTCTTGAGATGGACAAATTGCCCATAAACCAATTTCTGTAAATACCCAAAACGCCCGGGTATATTCTCATCTTTGGCGATAGATAAACGCCCATAAATATTTTATATATTATTATATTAGCATTTACCCTTTCGACATTATTGTTTCATGTTATAAATTATGCTATTTGCTTTTTATTATTCGTAGTATTGTGTCATATGCGTCGTCGCAACGAAGCTTGAAACTTAAATGCGTTCTTTTGTTCTGACAACGGAACGCACCGGAGCAGTGTGGCCCTCACAAGTCCAGAATCCCAGCAGTAAACAGATTTGAGTGTTGTCAGTCACTTGATAATCAATTTGCGTGTGTATTAAGTGTTGAAATTCAAATATTTATCTTCGTTCCCATGCGCCGCGACCGTTGACCCTCGGGCGAGAGTGCATCTGTATACAATGTACTATGAGTATACCGTGAGGAGTATCCCGGATCAACAAGTTTTGATACTTGTTCCCATGTACTGGATAGCGTGTACTTAATGAGTTTAATCTCAGGAAAACAATATTTATTAAAAATTGTGCATTGGTCGTAATCTACTTACATTAACTATTAAGTAACAATTTGCCAAACCCAAGTTTAAATCGAGTCTTGTACTTATATTAATTGTAACCGAAGCACATTTCTTAACTTCGAATAATTAATTATATTCAAATGATATTATATTTTAATTTTTGCCCAAGTTCGTGTCGATTTTTGTCTCATAAATTATTATAATAACAAAATGTAAAAAAAACTTAAACCTAGCAAGCAATCTAGGTGTGCTATTTTTATGCTAATAGCGGCAAAACGAAAAAGAGGGAACTTGTCGGCTTCGACGCTTTGCGGTCTGCACCTCTTGATCTATGGAGCTATTACTTTCGCTTTTAAGTTATAACTTACTTATAAATATGGAATGCATTTTGTCAAGGTTCTAAAGAGAGTAATTAAAAATAGAAGGTTTCGATTCGGTATTGAAGGAATATTACATAACAACTTACAATAATTTTTAATTCACATCTGTTATTGTAAATTTTGGTAGTTCACGGACTGGGTCGAACATGGAATGAGGCTAAAATAGCAGAATAGGAATGTCTTCAGGCTTATTTTAATATTACAGCGTCTTTCTCATCAGAGTGTTTCCTCGGTATGAAACTCACTTGTTTGCTGTACCCAAGCAAATTAAAAACATCTCATATTCTTTTCTTATTCATACTTCCTTTTCATAAAAGGTTTGCCTAAGCAACTTACAAAAGTTATTATATCTAAAAGTGTTTGTTCCGTTCACTGGGAGTTTGTAAGAAATCTTTTTATTTTTCTAGAAGTTGGAAAAATATATGTAATGTATTGAAATGAGAAATATTTTACCATTCTAAGGAAAAAAGAAAAAAGTATTAGCTGCTAAATGCTCATCGAAAAGTTATTTTACATGTCTATTCGAAGAATGTAAATAGGTCAGTTGGTATTCTTGAGGTTTAAGAAAGAGCTAGGCTGACCTAAATGTCTAGCCACATATTGTCATTAATAAAGAGCTGGAAATCGGAATTTTATTTAAAAATTCGGTCAAGTCTCTACGATGTCAAGCGGTTAGGATTCCGAAGTATCGTATAAAGCTTTTAGCCCACTTTGATATAGGAAACTATTAAGTACCTAAGAATGCAGTTTTCCTTTAAATTATAATGCATGCGTCCACTATACTTTTAATAATGGGTTTTCACCCATTGCGTTCTCTTCTAAACCTCTACCTATCCCAGGTAGAGTTTTTACCTCGTCCACATATAGAAATATACTTACATACGTTGTTTGATATAGGAAACAATCAAATACCTAAGAATGCATAGTTTGCCTATAAATTATAATGCATGCGTGCACTATGCTTTTAATAATGGGTTTTCATCCGTTGCGTTCTCTTCTAAGCCTCTACCTATCCCAGGTAGAGTTTTTACCTCGTCCACATAATATAGAAATATATTTACATTATTACATATTACGCTGAGCCTAATAAAGCGAAAATATACAAAACCTGTCTTATAAAATAATACTATTTCTAAATGAAATAGCAGTGCGTAATTAATTTGCGTGAATTAGGGCAAAATTACCAAAATTTTAGTCCTAGAATAATATAGGGTTAATATCGCCTCTATCCCCTGTATAAATATTAAGTTAGTAGAGTAAAACATGTAGGTAATGAGGACTCTTAATTAAAACGAACCGTTGGGCCTATGAGTTATGTCTACAACAAGTGGAAAACAGCAATTTATTTGCGAATTGCCCTTCAAAACTTAACGAGAAAGGTAAACTGGAGCCTTTATCTACAGCGCGAAAAAAGTGTTGAGTAATTTGAACATTAACTGGGCTTTTCCAAGTGAAAAAGTCTGCAAAATAACAATTTTAATAACTCTTTCACCACTTCCTGATAAAGTGCCGGATGGGCTATCCACAATTTTTTTTACAGATTCTCCATTCTCTATCTGTCAAGTTGTATGGTGAATAGCCTATCCGGCACTTATCGGGAAGTGGTGAAACAGGCCCTAAGTCTAAAATTGCAAAAGTAGCATGAGGTCTGCTTAATCAAAAGTTGCTCTTTACCTAGAGACTATTTCATTACGCGCGGGAACTGTGCATTCTCTACTCAGAAGGTAGTAGAGTCTCATTGACTTATATATTACTAGCGTATAGAGTGTACTATCCAATGCCCTCTCCTGGAACATCAACTCAATCCAACTGCAGTAGTCAAAATTTGTTTAGCAGTTAATGCGTAAAGATGCAGCTTCTATTATAGACAAATTATAGACCAACACACTTTTAATTTGCGTGGATTTTTAATTAACTCACGATTTCTGAGATTTTTTCTAAAAGTTTTTGATTGGCTAACGTAAAAATATCAACCAATCAACGCTGTTGGATAGATAAACTCCTATCAAAAAAACTCATAAACTGGGCATAAATTATTAACTGAATATGCATTTTAGTATAGAATATTATAAAAATCTTGCGCGGTGCTACTAACATCTGGTTTCGTAACTCGTAAGTGCAGTAAACGTGCAGACGGGCGTCGGCGCTCGGACGAAACTTAATTAAATGTCAACGGGCCTGTACGACAGAATACAGATTCCATTTCATTATACAACACTTTAATTAATATAATATTCAAACGTGGTCAGAAAACAGCTGCAGAAGAAAGCAGGAACATTCTATGTTAATTCTATGTTCCATTTTAAGTTTCTGTCATACGTGGACAGAAAACATAACTTCTTGTCTATGAAAAACAAAAACGTTTCTAAATTAATTTCATAAGAATTAAATTAAGTAATAAAAACGGAGGGTTTAAAAACTTATAAAGCTCAGAAACCGGACATAATCCTTTAATTTAACATTGGTAGAATAAATTAAGGACAACATAGTTATTTAAATAGAACAATAAAATTTATCAACGAAACAATCTTTTAATATCGAAAGGATTCCAAACGTAATGAGAATAAATTGGAAAGATATCGAAGTTAGACATTATCATAAACGTTTATTCGGACAATTCGGAACACTTAACTCGAACCGAACTTATCGGTATCTAATCAGGGACCAAAAAGTGCCGACTCAGTCGTTTCTACTATTCGAATACATACAATTCGTTCCTGAGCACGCGTGTTATTGCTTTTATTATTTCTCGTAATATACAATTCTCATAAGTAGTTCCGTGCCCATGCCGCGTTAGGTTGAATTAATATAAAACAGCTATAGTCATCGGCGTTAAATTTTGTTCTTTTCGAAGGTTCAATAAGGTATAAGTAGTTACTAGCCGAAGCTTTCCCTAACTTTGGTGGAAGTCCGGTCCCTTCTGAGGTAGACCGGCCGGTCGTGGAGGGAGTTCTGTGTTTGGTAGATCCGGTACATCCCTCCTTTATAGGCTGAAGGCGAACCGCAGGTGGTTTTAGTGGGTAAGAGTCCCACATACCCCCGGGGTGCTTCAGCTTAATTGAGGCACATCACCAACCCGGGGGACCCATGACGGGTTTCCCTTGCGCAAAAAAAAAGTAGTTACTAGTAAATTATTATTACCTTATTGTAAAATTAATGTAATTGTACAATTTTAATGCCTATTTTCTAGACTCATCGATCTAAAACAAGTAAATCACAAAAGTTACCCAGCAATTTCTAAATCGAGGTTACAAAAGTTTAAAGAACGTTTAAACTTTAAAGTTTTTAAACATTTTAGATTTATTTAGTCCATAGGAGTTCGTGTGAAAGTTTCGCCAGCCATCTGGCGCTACATCTAGACATTGCAAATAGAAGTTCTGTTTTAAAATGCATTTTCTTGTGCAAACTGTATGAAATGGTATGAAAAGCGTAATAAAGCCTATGTAAAAAATACGGTACAAAGAGTAAATGCAATACATGCCTGAATCAGAATGTATTCGAAGACTTATAATAATAATTATTAATTTAACAGAAAAACGCAGTATCTACTAAATAATTTTATAATGAATACAGTTTTGGTATAAAAAAACAACAAAATGGTACTTATTCTCAAAGAATGTCACAACGTTAAAGACGTTAGGTTTTGTGGTTTCAGATAAAGCCCCAAGGAACCCCAAGAAACCCCAACCATTGCGGCCTTACTACAAAATATTTTAACACCTGTTAAACAGATGATTCGAAAAAAAAATCAGTACATAATGGTGAGACCACAACTTACTGTTCAATAGATGTTTAGATCTTTTGTGGTATGACCGCAATTATTGTTTAAAGTATGTTTTAGAAATTACTATAGGTGTTTCATGAGATCCAAACTGCAATAGAGCGATAAAGAATATCAGAATAGTTAAGTGATACAAAAGTCCTGTAATTTGAGTGAAACAGGAAAAGCAATAACCGAAAAATGACCTAACGCTACCTTCGGCTTAACACCCACAATAAACCCGGGTTACAACCCACCTCTACCTCATATAAACGGCCATTACTAATTACGAGTTAATGGAACACGTAGCAATGTTAAAATTGAGACACTTATCATGATTTAGGAAGCATTTATTAGGGATTTACGATAAATACGTTTTGGAGTAACTCTAAACTTTGTAATGAATTCCCAATGATATTATTAAGTTTATAAAATGAAATTATAATTATTACAAATAAGAATAATATGAGTACAAGTAAGAATAATATGAGTACTTACTTATTTATCAAAAGAAAAACTGGAATATACATTCCCAACTCCCAAATAACAAAAACCTCAACTGATTTACATAAAGCTCTAAAACCAAAGTAAATGAAGTTTTTATACGATACATCATACAACCGAGTCAAAGTATAAAGTAAATTCATATCGCAAAAGAAAATTGTAGCTCAGTAAAAGGCTTTTAAAAATTATATTTTATGAAAGATGTCGGATGTTTCATTTTATTATCTTTATCTTTGAGCGGAAAGTTATGACGATGCAAACAGTTGAGTCGTGTCGGTAAAAATATGTAAAGGTTCGTGCACGTTGTGACAGGGCGCACAGCGGAATGGGCCGCATTTTCAAAATAAGTTTTAACTTAGCGGACGGAGCGTCTTCATTTGCTGATGGGGTGCGTCCACTGCATTCGGATTCAGCATAGGCAATACACCGCTGCACCTGCATAATCGCAACGCAAGCTACGCGTCCCCAGCGGACGGAGCGTCTTCATAACCTTCATTTACGAAATGCTGATGGGGTGCGTCCACTGCATTCGGATTCAGCATAGGCAGTACACCAACACCACCGCACCTGCATAATCGCACCAGTGTTTGCCTCATCACTACAAATACCGGTATCAGGTGCAGAAATGCCGATCCAGTGCACACAGTACTATAAAAGCAACAAATCTGTCCGCTCCGTATGCTCCGATTCCGATCCAGTGGACACGCACCTGTATGTACCATCACGCACTTGGTCATAAAACTCGTATGAAAAATGCGGCCCGCTCCACTGCGAGCCTTCACAATGTGCGCGAAGCTTTAAGTTTTTCTTTGCTCAGAAGAATCTAAGTTCTGTATAACGTACATGACAAGAATACTTTAGAACTATTGCACGTTTTAGGAACTACATGAGAAAAAGAAAATGTAGAGATCCTTTTCTAGTTTAGGCACAAAGGGATTGAAAATATGCTGTGAGAACCAATCCGGTATTGTGGAATTCCTATAGATACGAAGTAATATTATGTGTACATATTATTAGTTTAAAATGCGTTTGGTATTTTTTGTTCTTCTAAAAAAATACTATTGCAAAATCAAGAGCTCAAAGAACGAAAGTATTCAATCAAAATCTACCTTACAATATGTGATTTAAAGAACTAAACTGTACATAATTAATAATTTATAACGTTCGCGTTAGGAAACTTTTTCCTCTACTCTATTTTTATATTTCCAAGAAGTTAGTGAATATTTCACAACATTAACCGTGTCCTAAGAAACCGATATTCTAAATTACTATGATATCTAGATTCTTGGGTATAAGGCTGTGTGTCCACCGGATATGTGTTGCGAGGAATGTGTTTTAAAGATCCAATAGCGTCGCGGCGCTGAGCGAGGTCACGGCAAGCTCACATCAATGAAGCGATTCTATTGGTTCTCAAAAACACATTCCTCGCAGCACAATATCTCTGGTGGAAACGCAGCCTAAGAAGCTTATTATAGTACATTCCTAGAAAGTGCGCAAATCAATAACACGGAGGCATGTAGCAATTTATGTCCGTAACTTCAATAAGGCTCTAGGGTACAGATGGGAGGGCAGCAAAAGGGACAGACGTTCAAAGTTTTTACCCTATGTTGATGTAGGTATACCGTATACCCTTTAACCCTGTTTTGTAGGTAGAAACAGCTAAGCTATAAGATATACTTATGCCTACACAGACAACTTAAAAATTCTTATCCTTTAATTGGCTACTTATCGTATAGCAACAGTTTATTATTCCTCAAATAAAAATAATATAATTATAATTTACTAGTAAATAACTGCCGCACTCAGAGACGAATATTAACTACAAATGAAAATTATGACATTTAGGCTTGGATACATTATCTATCAAACTCTTCGTTAAATAATTGAAGGTTAATCATAATAATAATTATTATAAAATGTCTCTGAGTGCGACGGTAAGAGTAATTTGCAAAAAAAAAATCCGTACTGTAGAAGAAAAAAATCGTAATTTATTTTTATCTAACCCCCTTTCAACAAGTTTCAAGTTTTCAACAGCTACGAGTTAAATATTTATATTATTAATGTTATGAAAATTTATTACCAGGCATAAATTAGGTGTTGCAACTAGCCCGCTAAATTTTAAAAATCATTTACTAAACCTGCTCTATAATATTTGAAATTGTTTGGCTGCGCGAAAGAAATATTTAACAATGAAAAATTCTTTTAAAACAAAAGAGTTTTAACTAGATTTTTAATTAACTTTGACCTAACTACAGACTACGGTCACTTGTACTATTATCTATTCTGTGCCACGGTCCTGAATTTCGAGGAGGATGGAAAGAGCTACTCTTTCATTAAAATAAATTTAAATGTAGGTACTAAATAATAGCTCAGGGTTTGATGAAACGTCGTTTCTTACAACAAAAGTTAATTAAAATAAGCTGAGGGTTAAAAATTGTGATGGCTATGTGCATTAATTATTCAACTTTTGGATGAGAAAATGGGATATTTTTGAAAAGATTTTAATAAAAACATAAAATGAAAGTTTTTAATTATCATAACTACTGTTTAAGAGACATAAATGATTAAGATAGATACAATTTATAGACTTGCTTACTTTGAAGAATACTTCAAAATTTATAGAGTAAAAGTCGAACAACTAAATAAAAATATTATGTATTCGGCGAAGTATAAAGGAACTTTTCGTTCAAATTCCTTTGAACAGAACTGTTGTAAAACACGTTATAATTGTATATTCATTGACCATACAAAATTTTTCAAAAACTAGCAGTACTACGGAACTCTACAACATGACTGGTGAGACATTACCGATATTTATGGAGAGTACTCTATACTCGATTCTCATTATAATTATGTAATAAAATTAGGTTCTTAATTTTTTTCCGAATTTCCCAAAAATAAATGAATCATGGATACTAAGTAAATTACGCGGCTAAGAAAGTAGGCATACTATGCGGCCGGTGCAGAGGCGTGCGCTACCAAAGAAACATCACACAACTACCCCTCTCGCTCGCGGTGTCCATGCGTTGGGTAAATAATTATTTAACTTTAACCTACATTTACTCAGTGATCAATTGATTTTATTATTTTATTTTATTTTTTTCCAACTAATATAATAGCCAAATATCACGTCCTCGAGTATTGAACATGTCTCACCAGTCACGCAGTATATTGCGCGTGGCCTGACACGCACTTGGCCGGTTTTTGAGAATAACAATGATTTTTAAACCAAAACAAGCGCTTTCTTGCGCTTTATTTTTTAAAGTCAATACACATTTTAGAGTACGAAACCTTAAATAACTAAGACTCAGATGCAGAAACGCCAAACTTCCACAATGTCGGAGTTCTTACCTAATCAGAGGCAAAGTTTTATGAAAATAGTGTCAAAACTTCCGCGGTGCGACAGCGAACGACTCGAGAAGTGGGAAGTTCCCACAACTGTAGGTACCACAAGTACTAGAAGTATAGTGGAACAACTGTACTACTTACTAGAAGCACTGGAACTGTCGCTAACTTGCGCTAAAGACGTAACTGTGCCGGATTCGTTAAGGATTAAAAACTTTATTATATTCATATTATATTTCCAATTTGGGCTAAAGTAATTCACTCTGATTTTTCATGCGGAAATTTCTGGCGTTGTGACGTCAAAATATCAGAAAATAGCAATCGGAATTTGGAATTGAAGTGAAATATTATTGCATTCTGCTTCGAGTATTTGGTGCGGTTCAGTGATTTTCAGTTGTACCATTACGCTAAAAGTGACAGTAAGACAGCTTTGGTCGCTTCCTGTAAAAGCTTTTCGTACATTTTATTTTCTTCCTCCCCGCTGTACATTTTGTAGTCAAAATATAAGTTCTTGGAAGAATTATTCTACTTGAGCCTTCAAGTAATGGCATTGTAATGAACAGCATGAACTGTGAAAAGACGCATGACCATAATCTGACTATCTACTATAGTCTATACTCCTTAGAACTACTCTTCCCTCTGAAAAATAATTTAAGAGGGTAAAATACTAGTCGCACCAGAACTATCTTACGTAAGTCTATAAGTTGCTACGAGTATTCAACCGAGCACAATCTAGGACAAAAATTTCATTGCATTCCTAATAAGAAACATTTAATAATCCCAGTGTGAACAAAACGAGTCTAAAGTCTGTCGGAAATGCGGCGAGAGGCGAGACAGCGCGGCTCCATATTGAACGGGCATTATTTGAATACGACTTATTTATGGCTAATCCTTTCAAAATATCCACATTAACGTAACAAACCGGTAACTTTGCGAGTTTACTGCCTATACAATATACTGTTAGCTTTGTCAAAGGCTTATTCTGCTAGCTTCATAGAAATCAGCAACGGGGTAGCATAGCGTATCTATAACTTCATTTCCACTGACTTTCTCTTCATTTGGAAAATCGCTATTAAAATATCTACCTATTGTTAAGGGTAGAGCTTCCTTCTTAAGAGGAAGTAGGAACCAGCGCTCGGCACTGAAACTTGAAAGACGGCCTCAAAAAATTGGACTATAGTTACGATAAAATTTTATACCTTCTTATACTTCCTATTCAAGCCATGCGCTCGAAAAGGAAGTAGAACGGGGCTCGAATATACTCCGTTTTAAATTCCGAAGGCCATTCGTGATCATGGACCAATCGATAGTGGTAGAAAATGCAGACGCACGTCCCCAGCCATTATTGCCACATTTCACAGACCCAATCTACACGTAGCCAGCGGTCGTTAAATTAAGCCCTATAATTACGTTAACCGAACAATAGGGGAGACTCGAGTATTGCCAGGAAATGTCTCGAGCTGTACAATCCTCGAAATACTTGATAAGCCCTGTTAAAATTAGAAATCCGTTGACATTCTCCAGAAGTCAATTACGAGACGACGAAAATATACCAAGACAAGATACTCCAAGAACGAACAAAGATTTTACGATCGTTCAAATTTTAAAGTTCCTAAATAGAATCAAAAGTTAGTTAAATCTGTTTCAATCTAGTTATTTAAGTTTTTCACTTGTGCATTTGCAACTCGTGAAGTCCACTGTAAATAGCCCATTCAATCTTCAAGAGCCTGGAGTGAGGCGCTAACTTATTAAATAGTTAGCGGTACAAACGCAAAAGAATAAAAAGCGGAAGGTAAAATGAGTTGGAAAATTGTTTCTTTGTTGAGTTTCGGAGTCGGAACTCTGTTTGCTGTGCGTCCATCTGTCTCGTTGTTCACAATTTCCTGAATTTCTTTAAAAAATGAATAAAGACAGCAGAAAGCATCATGTAGTATGGAGTTCTTAAATCAAATGTGTACACACTCGTAGTTATGAAGGAATGTGGCAACTGTACGAAACTCTATAACGCGTGGGCCGATACGCACTTGACCGGTTTTGATAGCCGAAAGAGATGATCTTATGAATGCATGAGCAGACGCTTGTTCGTTCTTTTGAATCCTTTCATCCATTCCTTGTAAATCTAGTTAAACAATTGAATGGCGATCACAATGGTGCCATTTGCGGTGATCGTTAAACGCTTATTCAACAAAAGAAACTATTTAATTCTAAGGCACGCGCTGGCTCACGTTTCCGTCTTACGTTTATAGTGATTTCGTGCGAGGAACGGCTCTTTATGCATTAATTTAAACTGGATATTAGTCAAAAGATTCCAGGTTAATTTGCTTTGAAGTAAAAACTTCCTTACGGGGCGGTTAGAATAGGGAATATTACGCAAAGGTCGGAACAGAAATCGATACTAGATACAGTAAATACGACAATAGCCATGTTGTACAGAGTATACGTCATATCAAAATATTGATAGAAAAGTCGAACAAAACATTTTGTTAACTGTCTATGCTGGTGCTGCCTCTATCGTGAAAACATTGCAGTAATATTAATTCTATCAGACTTTGATAAAATAGAAAACTAGCCAAGTCAAAACAGTTATGTTTTTGCAACAAACGACTAAGTAAGCTCTGATAAGTTTATGCAAATGAAATGGATAAACTGATGCTTTAGATAAGCTTAGCAGTTAGCATGATTTCAAACAGAACCAGTTAGGTCTTAGCGCAGTTGAAAGTCACTAATAAATGCATCCTTTCTCAATATTAATATACATCTGTTTAGGTACTAACTGGTAAGTATTTAAATATTCTTTCGACCTTACTAGTTACTTTTCGAATAAATAAATGTAAATAAAAATAAGCGTACTAAATACACGATAAAGAATGCAATTATGCAAAAAGCGCATCCACAACAAATCGCTAAAAGAAAAAATCACTTAACACAGTTTCACCGCTACAAAAATGTGGGTTTCAAAGAGCATAGGTCAGGAGCTGTGGACCCAAAAACACTAGGAAGATTAATGGACTCGAAATTGCAGCGACGTAATGCAATAAAGTCAGGGAGACAACGAATAGTTTTATTGCTGAGACATGGGATTCCGAACTGTAGTTATGTTCGGTTGAATTTTAAATGTAAAGCGCTTAAAATCCCTGTGGAAATGCTAGAAAATGTGGATCGAATCTTTTGGGATGAACATCAGAATCACATATTAAAATGGTATCTACAGTTTTATAAGATTTCATAATCTGCGTAATGTTTTATGTATTAAATTTTAGTGTGTAAAAGTTAACCGGAATATTTTGATTCAATTTGGTAATTGGGAATATAAATTAGTTTGAACTAGACGTGGTCATTGCACAACCTAAATATGAATAATAAAAAAATAATCAAAGTTTTTGGAATATGCACAACATAACATCGCAATATAAAAACAACAAACAATATAAAACTTCAATCTTCCGACAAAACATTTTAGAAACTTATCTTACACGTTTCTACCGTTAATATTATCCTTATTGTTAGGTTCAGTATTACAATCGAATTTATAGGACCTCCATGCTAAGTACATACCTAAGTGTCCCTCTCATATATGTATAGGAGCTCAGAGGAAGAATAGCGCTGAACGTAATATTGTGCGTTCGCATAAAGCAATTATTATCTGTCTTTGGCCTATAGGGAGGCCAAAATGCTGTTTGTGTACATGTTTTAGCGTCGTATTGACCCAGTAGATTTTGTAGGTAGTAGTACCAAGAATGATAATGGCAATAGCCATTTCAATCTTGGAAAAAAACAAGCTTATCATATTTAAGTTCAGACAGCAAATACCATTTTGGCAAGTCTTGGAAATATCTTGGTTTGGGTTGCGTTTGAGTTATGAAAATATGGAACTCTATTTTTTATGCTTTGAGTGAAAGTTTTGTGAGGTGCACTTAACGTTAATTTAATCTGACAGGTCCGATGATATTCCCATATACCAAGAAAAGTGATTTTTACTATGTAAGTATATTAATATTTCCATTTTCCATGTATGGATACATGTGGGACGTGTTACGTACTATCTAAATCTGACACGCTTGAGTACCTTGCGAAAACCCAGCTTGGGCTCCCCTACTAAGAAAGTTTCTCGTGTATGTTATTAACGATTTATTAAGAGATTGATTAATGATGGCGCTGCTTATTGTTCTGAGTTAACTAATCGTATGAGGCATACCTTTTTTGCAAACCACAATACAGTTAATTGGCTAACGGAACTTTAGAAATCCTTAGCCAAAATTATATATTTGAGTAGTTTTATTGGTTAATTTAAGCTTACTTATATACATTTTTATTTCAAATAGTGAGTAGAAGTTACGGAAAGTAAAGATAGTTTTTTATCGCCATAAATTTTACTTTAGTTAAATGTACCGAGGGATCAGGGGTTTCTGCCGATGGCAAAGGCCCATGCGAACGAGGTTGGGAGTAAATCTAGTAGAAAATTAGTAGGTATGGCTGTCCTTCGAATAGAGTGCGCTCTTAATAGCCACTTCTAGGCTGAAAAAATGGCACTTAACATGTTAAAGCTACAACATACATAGTTCCAACTTAGGAAAACACTAAGATGAAGAAACACCATGCGAACGAAGTTGGGAGTAAATCTAGTAGAAAATTAGTAGGTATGGCTGTCCTTCGAATAGGGTGCGCTCTTAATAGCCCCTTCTAATTAAAGATACAACATACATACTTAGTACCAATTTAGGAAAACACTAACGGTCGTATGAATAAAAACTTAGCGAAGGTTTACAACAGCTTTATGAGCCTGTTGTGAAATTTAATATGAATAAACGTTCTCTAACAGTGCTCTAACACCTTTTTAAGGTGACAGCTGTCAAAAATTAGCGCATGTATAATAAGCCTGATATAAACCTATTTTAAGCATAATCGTTATGAATAAACGTTTGCTAACAGTTGTTTAGGCTCGAAACGTCAAATCGGAGTTCGCTAACTTTAGTGAAGCCTCGGACCTACTTTAAGACCATTTTAAGAGATTGAAATGGACGAAATATCGAGTATTATCGCGATTTCTGACATTATTGCAATTTTTGAAGTAATTTCTAGCCGCCCTCGTCGACAAAAAGTATACATATAATAAGATAATAATAAATCCATTTGACGACTTAAAAATATTTTTATTAGTACCTGCATGTTAGGGGCAGAGGGCGCTGCGCGTTGATAGTATTCCTGTTTGTCAATAGATGGTGTTTTTTTAATATTTTTTTTGAGTAGATTTTTTTAACTCATGAAATAACTCTATTCCTTTCGGGTGTCCTTTGACACCTCTCAAGTTTTTTTTACTGCAAAATACTCATTGAATTTCATTGAATTTGACACAATATTGATGATTGAACACAATAAATTGGCACACTACCAACATTACCAAAAAAAGAATACTATAAAACGTCATCTAACAGTATTCAAGCTAGCGAAGGCTTAGCAAGCATTTATTCATATGGAGTGTTTTATGACGGTTTTTAGCTTTAGCGAACATTTTAGTTTGAAACCTGTTAAAACCTTCACTAAGATTTTTTTATTCATACCACCGTTAGATTATAAAATCCAAAGTGTTTCTCTCTGTCTATCTGTCTGTCTATCTGTCAGCGGTTTTGCTGGGTATGGAGATACTTTGAGTCCCGGGAAAAGGAAAAGTGTACGGTTCCCGCGCGATAAACGAATTTTAGCGCAACGGAGTTGTGGGCGTAATGTCGTACTTAATATTATTTCCCTACTGAACATAACTAGGCAACATTGCTAACACAGTATAATCCAGGACAGAAAGTAATTAAAGTCAAAAAGTACGTTTCAAACGAAACGCTTCATGCCGGAGATTACAGAACTGAGCTAATTCCTAGCTTTCATTTCGTTAGCAATGGCCGTTTTCTAATTAACACAGCTCGCTCGCAGGAACTAAATATCACGTGATGTCAGATGAAATTAAATGGATAAAGCCTGCATGGTAGCACAGAGGTACGTTTCATACACAGAACACAATTTAGGACGAAACACGCAGTATCTTCTAACTAGAGCAAACTGTAATAAGCTGCAAAATATAACAATATTATTGTCTTCGTCTGTGCAAAACAAAATCCTTGTAGTCTGTAATGAAAAGAGAGTTTAAATCCATTTTAATAATTACTAAGGGCCTGTTTCACCACTTTCTGATAAGTGCTTCCACCACATAACTTGACAGATGAAGTATGGAGAATCTGTCAAAAAAGTTGTGGATAGCCTGTCCGGCACTTTATCAGCAAGTGGTGAAACAGACCCTAAGTAGTATAAAGCGTGTCATTTGTCTGTCTGTGTGATATCCTAATATTGTCTAATTAGGATGTGTTTTTCATCAAAACTATTTTTTAATTTTTGTATAAAAGTCAGATTTTTTTTAATTTCTTCGAATTTCTTATGTGCTTACGAAACAGTGGGCTACATCTAGCTTGTATAATATTATTATTATGTCTACAGAATGTCTACAGCTTGAATTTTTATTAATCTGTCTACAGAATGTCGATCAAGATTCTAGAATAGTCCAATATTTCGTCACAGAATTGCAGCTATCTGCGATCGCAATTCATAACCGTTTAATACAAACTGTTCACTTGAACTTGGTAATAACTTCGTTCGATGTCAAGTTGAATAGCAAATCAATTGAGACTTTGTCATAAATGATGAAACTCGACTATATCGAGTACAGACGGGAAAGCCGTTTGACGACATAGTAGCGAGAGGTATAAAATGCTTCCTTTATAAGAAAGCACTAATAACTAGTTCTATTAGTACTTACCTATATAACTCAAAAGTGACTAACTGACTGACATATAGTGATCTATCAATGCATTATGCACAGCCCAAATCACTGGACGGATCGGGCTGAAATTTGGCATGCAGGTAGATGTTATGAGGTAGGCATCTGCTAAGATATGATTTTGACCAATTCTACCCCCAAGGGGTTAAAATAGGGGATGAAAGTTTGTGTGAAACTTTGTCAATTTTAAACCGATCGGTCTGAGACTTTACATGCATAAAGCTACTATGACATAGACATTAGAAAGGATTTGATAAATTCCACCCCTAAGAGGATAAATAAGGGATGAAAGATTGTATATAATAATACGGCAAAAGCTAGTTACATATAATGTAAGCTAATATACTAATTAATAATGTTATGAAAGTGTTTTTTTTTTTGTTTGTCTGTAATATATTTAAGCTTATGAGCCGATTTTGAGAATATTTTGTATGATAATAACTAATTTGAGTCCCGGAAAATTGTACATCTCTTGCACGATAAACTAATTTCGGGGCATCGGAGCTGCAAGCAACATCAAACTGTACATTATCCATACTAATATTATTAATGCGAAAGTGTGTCTGTCGGTTACTTCTACACGCCCAACCCGCTAATTTTGCTAAAATTTGGCACAAAGATATCTTTAAGTCCCAAAAAGTATAAGGGATACTTAGTTTCTAAATTCTATCCCAGAAAAATCTGCTCGCGCTCTAAACAAATTTCGGCGCACCGGAGTTGCATCATAAGGTAGGTTCTAAATTATATTTTGCAGGAAAATAATTACACAAAACGCTCACGACCAGAGTCACGTATAACTCGCGGTTAAAGCTGAATTAACTTTTGTGTATTTAACTCGAAACTTTGAAATGGCGCGATAACATTACCGGAATGCGAGTGATTTTAAGCAGAAGCACCAGTGCCCGCATTGCACAATTTATTTAATTTATAGCCAGGAAACTGAGGAGAGGGACTGACTAATAAACTAAATCGTTTCTCAATGAATACTGGAAAGTGGAAACTTGATTGTGGTCGATATTCGTATAATTACACGGATACATACTTAATATACGGGTTCGCTTACTTTCTAGCCAAAAATAATATCTTTCGAATATTTATTAATTGTTATAAGTAGTACGATGATTCATAAAATATAAATTATAATACAAACTGAACAAATCTAAACAAATGTCTATCGCCCCAGCCCCCAACTATAATAGTTAGCTAAAATTAAATTAGCCATACTTGAATTACAGTTTATTTCAATGGGTAGCTAATGGCATTTTAGCTCAAGAGACGGCGCGGCGTAGAAAAAACAAATTAACTTAGAGTCGGAATCGATATATAAATAAATGGAGGGTAAAAGGCCACCCTACGCCCTCGAGGACTATAGTATTGCGTCACGATCCTTTACAATTTCAAGAGCTTAGGCATTTACCGATAAGAGCAAAGAGAGCATTTCTATACTATTGTGCTCGGATTTGTGGGTAGGATATACAATTCTACTTTTGTATGAATATGCAGGAGAGTATCTTCGTAATAGACCACCCTAATCAAGCGCGCACAATTATTATAAGCGTGTTTTCACAGGGCCCCCGCTACCATATTATGTGCAATGTGTGCAAAGCACACGGGCGCCATCCTATAGGAGCGCCAAATCGTCATCTTTAGGGGCGCCAAAACCAAGGACCCAAAACATTTGCTTAAAGGGGCGCCAAAGTCCTTTTTTTTGCACACAGGTGCCTGTTATATCCCTTACGGGGGCCCTGTGTTTTCAAATACTTGCAGTAGCAAAATGTCTCACGCGAGTCACGAGGCACGACCCAATTAGCCACGTGCGTGAAAAAAATTTATTTATACACGAATTTGATTTCAAGAACACGACGGAGTTACGCTACTGTACATATTTCTTTTGTGGCAATGGTTTTAGCTGGTTTTAGTGCCTAAATCTCTTTATCGCATTCTTTATTATCGCAATACCAACGACAACCACTGTAATAAAACTTTCAACAACAAAAACATTCAAACATTAAGCTGATGATAGCAGAATCCCGTAAGTTAATTTACGTATTTTGTGTGGGTTTTCGAATCTCGTGTAAAAAGTCAAAGGGGATGCTCCCCCGTGGCGCCGACTGTATGTGGGACGACGGGACACCCCATCTTGTGGAGACAAACTATCGGATTAAAGATACATTTTGAGTGTGCTTTGAGTGTACTATAAATACGTTTGTACTTAGTTTTGGTACTATCGATTTCTTATTTTGTAACATCTACCTCAGATTACTAGAAACTGTTTTTATACTCTACATTTAACTCCTTGCGACACAAATTTTTATATACAGAGTAAGACTAATATTTTTGTGTTTTCTTTATTACTAGGCTTGCTTATAGGTAGATTTTGCGGTTTTTTATATGTGGATTGATGGGGGCTCAGATCAGAGGTGGTTACTATGGGTGACCAGCTGCTAACCAGTGGAAATAAGGTCTAATTTTCAAAATTATCTTTTTTTAAGTACTTACTTATGTGATATTTATACATATTACACAAGATTAATCGTATAACAACAATTTGAGCATAAAAATAATTCATATTCGTAAATATTTACTTAGCAATGAAATAAAACACTTGCAGAACATAGAATTTCAAAGTCCAAGTTTTCGTTTGATAGTTTACTTTTCCTTCTGACCGTCAGAATATGACTATTAGGGCTATTCAAATTTTACATGTTAGTTTCGTTTATATTATTACAAACTTCAACTAATATAATATTATTATGTCGCTATATCATAAAACACACGAATAAGTAGGTGGTTAATTCTACTGACCAGAAAAGAAAAGAGTTACTTAATCCATACTTATATTACATTGTAAAATATTACTTTGAGTCCCGGGAAAGGACATAAGATACTTTTTATTCCATTACTAGATGATGCCAAAATTCTTATTTTTGCCGAAATAAAAAATATCCTCTGCCTTAGATTACTAATACAGTTTTCATACTCTACATTATTAGAATCATGAACTGTACGTTTTTGTTTGACGAAATTTATCGTACCTACAATGTAAATTGTGAAGGTACTCGTAAGTCGTAACCATCACGTTTTAATCAAGGTGAAAGCCTATAATTACTTTGTGGTTACGGTGTCACAATTTGTATTTCGAGAATATTATACGTCACCCCCCTGGGTGAATTTCGTTTGGGTTTAATGACGTCCTACGAATCCCTACTCGTAGGACGTCGTCAAACGTAAGTTGTGTTGCAATTTAATCAATATTTCGTGTTCTGTATAGTTTGGAAATGTCCCACAGAAATAGCAATGATTGAGGCGCGTTACAATAACTTAACTCAAGAATTTTAAAAACTTTTACCTTTCATCGACGGAATTCGAACCCGTGATCTGCTTGTAGACCAAGCACTCAACTACTAAGTCACAGAGGTCTTTATAGCATAATATTTAAAAATTCGCTTATCGCCCGGAAACCGTACTTTTCTAGGATAAAAAGTATCCCTTAGAATTTAGATAAATGATCGGTGAGCGCGAGACCAACCATTTATCTAAGAAGTTATCCTATGTCCTTTCCAGTGTCTCCATAGAGTCCATACCCAGCAAAATGATTTCAGTGGTTTAGGCGTGAAGAGGTTAAACCGACAGACACACTTTCGCATTTATAATATTAGTATGGATGCTACATTTAACTAAATGACCGATGACCTCCGACTCATTAGTTCATTATAAAATATATTACAATGCATACAGCCCATCAAACCGCTGCCGAGGTTCGTGTGATGGTATCAGATTTGTATCGGGTTGCCACCGAGTTACACGTTTGTGGCTTCGTGTGCACGTTAGGGCTGTCCAAAACTTAATACAGAAATTAGGACATTTTTCACTACCCTCACAAGTATCTATCATTAATTTACAGGAAAATATTATATTATATTCATAAACGTTAACGTTTTGTACATAACGAGCAATTTCCTGCGGCTTCGCTCGCGTTAAGAAGTATTAATATATACAAACTTTCATCCCATATTTGAACCCCTTGGGGTGAGAATTTATCAAAATCCTTTCTTAGCGGATGCCTACGTCATAACGTCATCTACCTGCATGCCAAATTTCAGCCCGATCCGTCCAGTGGTTTGGGCTGTGCGTTGATAGATCACCATGTCAGTCAGTCACCTTTGAGTTTTATATATATATATATATATATATATATATATATATATATATATATATATATATATATATATATATATATATATATATATATATATATTATGTAAATAGAAAACGGACTGAATTGAACAAATAACGGTATTTGGGAATTGGTGTAGCCACGTTTACCGTGCCCTTCATTCTCATTTCATTGAGAAATGAAATGTAACATATTATTATTCTGGAAATAAGTAGATAATTAAATTAGGAGAGTAATAATACAGGTTATTACTTTCTTACGAACTATCTGAATTTTGGGGACATCCAATAAAAAGAATCTATAAGGTTGCGAGTTGCGACAGAAATAAAATTACGAGCTTATTGTGTCAACCCTACAAATGTGGGGAAATTAAACTCGATACTACATAATAAAATTAATTATATTGTGTATATTTGCTAATATCATATAATTTCGTGTGTTAGCGCATTAGGTATTCCCGCATTCATTATTTCTTTCACCACCCATTCGTTTGTTTTGTTGTTCCAACTGTTTTGTACGTAAATAGGATTAGTTTAGAACTTTAGATTAAGTTTTCTGTTTTTTTTTATTATTGGCATTATTTTAACTTTAGCCAGAATCAAGTTGATTTAACATTTTATAGATTAGATATTATTTTCAACTTTTTTTTTTTTGGTAAAGGCATTGTTGCCATAATTATATTAAGAGCGTCCGTGGCCTAATAGGTAGACCTCTGGTTCGCACTCGCAGTCCGCAGAGGGTTGATGAGACAAATTCTGTTTTCTCTTGTACACAATACGGACGCTCGTACGGTGAAGGAAAACATCGTGAGAAAACCCGCACATGGTTGGTCCCAGACGTATTGACTAGTTCTTTCCTCTGGACTGGGCCGACTGTGTTGCGAGAATGCCGTATCCGCTTGGGCAACCATACGGACATTTAAAAATCTTGTCCCAGGCACTATAGTATTTGAAGGGCGGTTACTTTGCTCTGAAAATATCGTATAAAATAATAATCATCCACAATAGATGCAAATGCCTAGTTTTATTGTTGTATCTTGAGCAATTTTTATTTTTATTTATTTATTTATTTATTTATTTATTTATATCAGGCTACATAGCCCATACAATATATACCTTAATGACTAACATACATACAATTATAAATTATTATATACTTAATAACTACACTTTATCACGAGTTAACAGCGACGTGACGCGCGCTTCATTCCGGAGTCTCCCTCGGAACCTTCGGTAAACCACATCAGTCGGCCAGAATTCCTCCGCCTCAAAGGTCGACAGAAGATGCGTCGGTACTCTCACCACAAAGGAACTGATGCAATGAATTCGATTTTAGAAATCCAACTTTTTTAACAATGGTGGCGCTTGCAAATACCAAATTTGGCTTGTTTGTTCCCGGAAGAGACTCGGATCAATATTGCCAGCCGAAAATAAACGGAACAATTGCTGATTCGCTTAAAATGCTTTCCATGTCCACACGTCCGGAGCGGCGGGCGGTGGTCAGCGGAAGTGATAAGGCCGGCGCACACTTGTCATATCCAATTTGCCGTTCTTCCCGGAATCACAACGGATTTGCATTATTCCGGATATAGGGGACTGTTTTTTTTTTTTTTTTGGGAAAAGGAATTAGAGCCATGGCCCTTTAAAGTAAAGACCGCTTGTAAATTATGTAAAAAAGTAGGATTGGGAGATTTTTTATAGCTTCTGTTTCTATTTATTCATATTATAGATGGAGGAGGACTTGTTAAAGAAGGACAGCAGATATATCACTTGTAATTAAAAAAAAATGTAGTGAATACTAAAAACTCGTTAAATTATTGTATTATAAACTTTCAAAATAACATTTACGGTTTACCTTAACTTAACTAAATTACAAAAGTACAAACACGTCTGATAAAAAAGTTATCTGGCTTAGTTTCAAAGTGGATAAACGTCAATGACTGAAATGTACAAAGAAACCAGTTTATCTGTTCAACTACACCCACCACGTCGTACGTCCAGACCAGCTATGCTCAACCTGCGGTCCGCCGGGACTTTATCTGTGGCCCGCGTGAAAGTCCGTTCTGAAATTCACACCCACCGGGCACCGGCAAAATAATGTACAATCGTCGTAAAAGTCATGAAAATTTACGGCCCGCGACACCAAGACCAAAACGTGTTTGTGGCCCCTATAAAAAAAGGTTGAATACCACTGGTCTAGACGAATTTAGACGAGATAAGTACACCATCCCTTAGCTTTATCTTATTTTTCAAACGAAAATAAAAGGGCGACGGCGACAAATATCATTAATTTTGGAAGCTCGATGTGTCATGGGGGCTAGATGGAAGGAAGATTCGAAAGGAATTTATTAAAATAATTAATATTAACCCAGGAAATATTATGAGCACTGTTGATTTCCCCTGTTTTTATGTGAACCTCATAAGCATAACATTTTACAAATTATAATAAACCGAGAGTGTAGGAATAGAATGGACACAATATAATATCGTAAAATATTCAACAAGCCTAAGTATAATATCAAATTATAACATACTGAAACAAACCTAAATATCATTTTTACGTCCTCAACCTAAATAACAGCCACAAGTCTAGACGTTTCATATAATTAAAGCCATATTCGAGATGTAATTTTAATTTGGACGCGCGACGAATCTCAAGTCTCAACTCTCAACTCCCAGCTGGTATGACGCAAGCTCGATCTGAGAAAATATCCCACT
Organism: Plebejus argus; assembly: GCA_905404155.3. Taxonomy (NCBI): domain Eukaryota; kingdom Metazoa; phylum Arthropoda; class Insecta; order Lepidoptera; family Lycaenidae; genus Plebejus; species Plebejus argus. The sequence continues at coordinate 9,914,600 of FR989938.1, read as the reverse complement.
TACTAATAATTAATAGGTCATCCGCCGTTTTATATTAATTGCTTTGATTGTTTTATATTTATTATAATTTATAAATGAAAGATAACTTTATTATAAAGTTATCTTTTATATACCTTTATTATAAAGTTATCTTTTACTGCAGACGTCTGGCATGTGACTGGCGACACTGCTATTATGTTGGTATTGAATTTCATGGCATTCGTTTGCATTGCATTGCTCATTCAGATTTCAGAGAAGACCGCATACATGAAGTATGTATGAAGTAGACAGTTTTGCATTTCTCATTTTCAAAATTTTCCAGACATCTACTGATTATTATTACGAAGGAATTGCTAAAAAATGTCTGCAATAATTTTAAGAATCAAAACTATTTTGGACAATGTTGACAATATCGTATGTAATACAATATCTAAACAGATAACAGACTGAATAAAGGAATAAAACATTGGGGTACAGCGAAGCTTTTATGTAGTATTACTTTTTAAGGGGGGGTCGTAAAAGTAATTGTGACTCAGCGAAACAGACCCCGCTAAATGACTGCCCCAGATGTCATCTTGTGGCCCACAATGTTCTGTTTTTGGGCTTTCTCAGAAATATAAATAGTTATAGCACTTTCCCTATCTGCTCAGCTTACATCTTCTGTACCTACTGTATTACAAAATAACCCATTATCCATCCATATTAATATAATTTGTCTGAAAGTGTTTAACTGTCCTTTAGTTCCTCTTGAATGGAGATACTTCCCGAGCCCCGAAAAAAACAAACTTAGGATAGCAGCTGATCCCGCGAAAGTAGTCCTGAACTACGAAGTTACGAGCAACAATCATTAGAATCTCATGACATAATTATTAATATGTAATTGCAATACAATATATTTTATATTGATTGTTATACATGGCGCTTATATGATTGCATGTTCGGGTCGAGCAATCGATAAAATAGTCAAGAAACTAATTTCTGTGGCTTTAGGGTTGACCAATTTCAACCCGCGTAGGTACGGATTATAAAACAAGTCACTGTTTAACCCGTTATAGGGATTAACAAACGAGGGCTTGGCGAGAAGTATTAGAGACATTTTGAAACTAAAGTTTCCATTAAGTTCTGAACTTCTGACCTAAATTTGGTTGTGGAGCGCTGAAACTTTGGAAGATTTTGGTACAATGAACCTCAAAAATCGGTACAAATCTACATATTATTGATAAGTACGACATATTTGGTGATGCTTCCTTTGAGCTTTAATACTTTAAGTATGGAAATAAACATTGAAAAATTAATCAGAATTGAATGAACTGAAATTCATTCGGCTCAGGAGCAGTTGCGAACAGATAGGTATTAATTGATCTGAATTATTAAGGAACGGAATGAACGTGGGATCTGTAATTGAATGAAAGGAAGTAGCTTATTACTTAATAGCTCTCTATCTTGTGTTAATTCGATTATCGTTCGTTCATTCTTTAATTTTCACTTCCGCATGTTTTAATGGAAACAAACATTTGTTTTTCAATAGAACGATAAAAATGTAAACGAAAGGTTACCCAAGGCAAATTCAATTATTACTTCATTTCTTTCGTCCCTTCTAAAATGAAACGAAATTTGATATTACAAGATAGTGAAAGGGTGAATTCGTATTTCAAATTGTGGTTGTATGGTTTTATAAAAATCTCTTTTTTAATACCAGACCGAATGAGAGCGACAACCTGTATGGACTATGGAGGTATGTGAACAAAAGAACGAACTGGTTACATCATTGTCTCTGGACAAGTTTACGTCGCAGATTTAAAGAGCTTTGAATATTTTAGAACGCAGTAAGAATCAAGAAGTTTTTGATTGCAGTTTATCTTTGCGTTCTTGATTGGTTAATGTTATTAGTTTATTACGTTAGTAGATTGTTAATAAACAGTAACAAAATATACTGGCGAAATGTGAAACCTCCTTTATAGAAGTTCCTTAAAATCTACAGAAACCAGGCATTAGTATTTCGCAATTCTAGAGATTATCTTCATATCACATTTTCTAGAACATCAGCCTAGAGTTTGTAGAGCATGTTAGACAGTTAGACGCTCAGAGCAATATTTATTTTAACTTAAACATTCCCTTTACTTCCCTCGCATCTAACTTGTGAACGTTCACGTTTGTTTTGGATGTGAGTTATCTAAGCACTCTGAAATTCTGAAGCTAATTTGTCTAGTTGCCCTTAAGGGACCAATATTTAACCCGCAATGGAGTATGAGAGTTTTACTATGATGTAAATGTACCTTATTTAAAAAGTAGTTAGGTTAAAGACTCAACTGCAAACGGAAGGTGTTGGTGCATACTGCGGACCCCTTTGAAGCACCACCCCCCCCCCCCCTAAAATACTAATCCATGAAACTTGCTAATTAACAGTCGCCATGCTTTTCGGTTGTTGCGAAAATTGTGTATATTATACACAATTTAACAAAACAAACATTAACTGTGTATTAGACCGGCATCACATGGTCCAATTGAGCACATGGTGCACTATAAATCTCTTGTCACATAGGGCATGTCATAAAAAGGTCTGTATGTCAAAATATGGGGGCTCAGGGTTGTCGCACTCTGAGCCCCGAGTCCCGAGTCCCGATGACGCGACGCGAACGCCACGAGATAATGAAAAAGAGATTTACGATCGAAACTTATACCTAATCAAATTTTATGACTGTCCATACACAACCCCTATTCTTCTTTTTAAATACTTTTCATCGATATAGAAATACGGCGCCCGGCCCGCTAACCTACTTTTTCTAAAAACAATGCCAAGATATTTCAATGCAGCCACAAATAAAGGTTGCTTACAATGAAGCTTGATTTTTAATTACAAATGATCGGAGTGGATGGAAATAGGCTTCATTTTTAAAAGGCAATCTTTTGTGTTGTGTAACTTTTTAATTTTCCTAAAATTGTTACTAAGTACTAACCTAAGGTAATATTTTATAAGGCCTAAGCCAAATTACGTAATTCTTAAGAAAGTTATTGCATGATTCCGAAATTTGTGTGTTGGTTATCGATAGCATAATTATTTTCTGAAAACGTTACAATTTTTTATGTAAGGAGAGTTGGAGGGCGATTATTTGTTCATGATTAATTCTCAAAATATAGTAGGTACTCAATAAACACTCGCTTTTGAAATCAACACCTGATTAGATTCAATTGACTAGTCAACTCCTTGATATTTTATCGAATTATGTATTACAATTAACTTTACAATTAAGCTGCAATTAAGCTCATAAAATTAAATACCCAAAACGAATTAAGAAACTTATAATGGCAAGGAAGTTTTGACACAATGACAGTTTCAGCGCAAAACAAACGATGGGCGTTTTAGCTGTGAAAATGTGTTCAAAATGAGCGGCGCGGTTGACAGCTTGAATTTATGAAACCGGAGTCCCCGAAGACACTGCGAAATTTAAATACAAATCCAACTTCGTGCGAGAAATGTAAGTTTCTTTCGCCCGAGGCAGTATTTCCGTGAAGTTTCGTCATATGGTGGTGTAATAACAAGTGCACACGTCTCACCCCATCCCACCCCCTCCTTTGACCCAATTACACATGCCTTATTACTCGCAATTTTCAAGAAAGCAAGTAATTACTAATTAGCCAAGTAAGAATATTATAAAGGTGCTCCCTCACAGGGAGCATTCGCGTGTAATGTAACATTATAGATTCGACTTTGAGCATTCCATAGCAAGTTGACCTCACTGTCACGTAGGCCGTAAGCATTGATGTTAGAAGTTGTATCATGATACAAATTGTAATAACACGTTGTATCATTACAAGGTGCGCATTGTAATGCTCGGTTCTCCTCCCTCACTCGTGTAATGCTCGACTCTGTAACATTACATTACCAGCGAATGCTCTCGGTGAGGGAGCACCTTAAAAGTAACAAGTAGACAGCTGGTGTACGAAAACTTAAAGAAGACTCGTACAACTTTTGTATACCGACAAGACTAAGCGAACATGTGAAATATTTTCATGGAGAATGAAGAAACTATTATCTAAATTTTAAATGAATGCTGCGGAAGTAAAGAAAGTTTCATTCGACGGATGCGACAGCAAAATTTGAAAATCAAAAATATTTAGCATTTGAAATATTTATTTATGCACCGTAAGCGCCATGTCACTTATTAAGATAAAGAACCGTTAAGTTAGAAGAAAACTAGCTTATTTATTAGTAATACCATAGACTCTATGGCATAGACTAGGTAAAAAATATATATTAATATGTCTGGTCTCTGGTAATACATACCAATCATTATAATAACTTAACGTTTCTTAGGTTACTTATAATTAGTACCTGTTATATTTCTCTCAGTAAGTTATTACTGGGGCGAGAAATTCTTAGAAACTGAAACGTGTAGGACCCTCTTAGAGACGAGACTAATTCCTCGCTTACCGTTATTTGTAAAGACACATTTATCTCCAGGGTAATTTATTCTTGTAATAATTATTAATGTAATCCCCGTGTAATAATTATTAGTCTGGATGTAGGGAGCGTATAAGGGAGAGTGGCCAATTAAAATATAAGATTAATTTAAGAATTGATCAATATGAATTCTTAATACAAGTCTAATCTCCATAGGTAATTTTCTATATAAATAATAATAGTATTAAGCATAATATAATATACAATAATATAAATAGTATAATAATGTATAATTTTAAAAGGTCCAAGGCGTGATGGACTTACAGTAGATTAAGAGAAAATGTAATCTTGGTACGCGACCATATTATGACAATGAGACAAATAAAGGATATGGGCGACTAGCCCATAGACGACCCTAATTATTATAATAAAAAAAAATCTCCATAATGATGATTACTAAGTCAACATCATATTTTCTACGGAATTGTGAGGATAGTTACAAAATTTCATTATTTAACACATACAAAATTCATAATTATTTTGATGAAAATTATTGACATTATTATAAAGTTTTGTGATTTGACGCCATGTGGCTTAGAATGGTCGAATACTAATATAAAGTGTTGCATGGCTTGCTTTTTACAACAAAAAATCAAATGTGAGTATGTGTGACGAAGAAACTGCAAAATATTTAATACTAGCTGTCCCGGCAAACGTTGTTTTGCCATTTAAAGTATATTTTCTACATAATCAGTTGATACATGTTTTACCCCCTCTTTTGTCCCCTAAGATGGTGTGGGGGGGGAAGGTCATACACCAGATGTTAAGTTGAAAAACACAGTTAATACCTAATAATATGAAGTAAGTCCACTTGTATACAAAATCTGACCCCTCTTTGGTCCCCAGAGAGGGTTGAGAGGGGAGGGGGGGGGAGGATTTTTATACACCAGATGTTGAGTTAGAAGAAGACAAATATAATATATCTGTGAAAACCGTATGCAAATCTGTGAAAACCGTATGCAAATCGGATCAGTAGTTTTCGTGTTAAAGAAAAAAGTTTGATACAAAATCTGACCCCCTCTTTTGTCCCCTTAGAGGGGTGGGGGGAAAAAATTTTATACACCAGATGTTAAGTTGGAAGAAGATAAATATATCTGCGAAAACCACATTCAAATCGGATCAGTATTTTTCGTATGATGCTGGAACAAACATACAGACAGACAGAAAGAGTGACAGACAGACAGACAGACAAAAAACTAACCACATTTTTGGCTTCTATAGCGATGTAGCGACAAAGGTGTAATTTCGGTTGTCATTTCATATCTTTTATGTACAGAATTTTCATTTCTACAACAGAATATTGTCTTCCTCTCGCACGCGCTTTGGTGACGCCCACTATCGTAATATTTTAATTTCGCCATAATTTCAAAACCAAACGTCCAATTTTAATCATTCAAAGACGAAATATTATCTACATAAACTGTACTTAGTGATAAAATAATTTATTTTGATAAGGATTAATAGCGTGAGTAAAATATATCCGTTTAAATGTAGTCCAAAAAAAATTCAGGATTTTTAAATAAATAAATGGTTATTGTGCCTCACTCGACATAGATAGGTATAGTGTGTCGCGGACTTTTTTGTTGACATTTATAAGATCTACAATTACTTAGAACATTTTATGGTTCTATCTTTTATAGTTTAGGCAGCGTACGCAAAATAAGTAACTTTTCTAGCAGATTTTTTACACCTTGCGTCCGAAAAACTCAAATATCTTACGGAACCCTACTTTTTTTCAAAATAAAATGTAGCCTATGTTCAGCAGAAATAATGTAAGATTCCAATAGCAAAAGAATTTTTCAAATCGGTCCAGTAGTTTCGGAGCCTATTCGACTCAAACAAACAAACAAACAAACAAATCTTTCCTCTTTATAATAGTAGTGTAGAATACACAGTACAAAATATACTCTACGAAAATCCATTTTAAACTAGCGCAAGGTGATCTTTTAACATTTAGCCGGCCTGCGACCGCTTACATAATATTGAACGCTATCTTTCAACGAGGGAGAAAGAGCCTTGAATCCAAATATTTTTTAAAACAATCTGTCGGACCCTTCATAATTTTAGGGGCCACGAGGGCCGCGAAAAGGGCCACCGATGTGTAGTGACTTGAATTAGTTATTTAGTCGACTATAGCTCCCCTATAGCCACTCTATCATTATATAAGCACGTGCCCGTACCCTTCGCCGAGGTCCTTAATTACAGACCCTAGAGCCCTTCTCCTACAAAGGACACTAAATTAAACCAGAAAAACTCAATTTAAATGTAAGATGAATAAAATAAGCCGAGCGACCGTTCAAAAGTCTGAAGCAATTAAAAGTTTCCAATAGTGACCAGCTCAAAGCTTCCGAGCCAATGAAACCGAGCCTAATAACGAATACTTATGAGGCGATTTTTTAAAGCGATCGACTAAAAGTTCGGGTATTAGAAGAATTTATCGAGGTCTTATTAGAAATTCGAATGGCTACTTACCTACCAAACTAAACGAGACTAGTCACAAAACTTCATACGATATTAATTTTAATATTATAAATAAAATAATATTATCCTACTACTAATGATAAAAATTGGCCAAGTGCGAGTCAGACTGGCGCGCAAAATCGGACAGTCAGACGACGCGACGCAACGAGACACCGAAGTCTCAGTAATAGGGCCCCGTTTGTACCCTTTAGGTACGGAACCCTAAAAAAGGTCCTTTTTTCGGACGGACGGACGGGTCTGTCTGCCTGTAACTCAACTGGTTGTAACTCAAGAACCGCTGTAGCTAGAGTTTTGAAATTTTCACAGATTGTGTATATCTGTTATCGCTATAACAACAAATACTAAAAACAAAATAAATTAAATAATTCCCATACAAAAAACACAATTTTTTGTGCGCGAGTCCGTCTCGCACTTGGCCGATTATTAATTTATATTTTAGAAAATATAATACAATATACAATCAATAAGTATATAAAATTGGGGAGTTTGTTCCGTGGTAGTGATGATTATAACGTTTTTTTATTCAGGTTTTATGCCCTTCAAATTTTAGGTGTGCCTGTAGAAAAATTATGTTAAAAATTCATTCCGGCCTTTCGGGCATTCAGAAATTGTTCGTAATATTATGTGTTTATACAGGCTGATTGTGCGAACAAAATTAAATTACACACATTTCCACCTGGGAAATCTAAGGTTTTGTAAAGCTGCTCATTTTCGCAGATCTTTTCATTTAAAAATTCGTATAATATCTTTCCTCACGATGTACGTAAATTACTTTTAGCCGGAATTTCGTAAAACGAGATGGTTTAGTGAATAGTACCAAATTACCAATAATATGAATTATAATATTCATATAATACTAGATGACGCCCGCAAAAATCGTTTATCGCGCGGGAACCGTACAATTTTCCAGGATAAAAAACAGCCTATTGTCCTTTCCCGGGACTTAAAGTATCTCCGTGCCAAATTTCAGTAAAATCGGTTCAGTGGTTTGGACGTGAAGAGGTAACAGACAGATAGACATACAGACAGACACACTTTCACATTTATAATATCAGTATGGATTACCACCTTTCGTAGGAATCTAAAACCAAGATGAATATATGAAAGAAATGAACTATCCTTAGATTTCGATTGCGCAGTGCGCTAGTGGTTTTTGACTTATTAGTAAAACGGCAACGTAGAAAAAGCCACACCCCTTTCAACGGTATCCAATTCCAAATAGCTCATACTCGCTTTCTTCCTTCCTATGTTTATACAGGGTGTAACAATATCCAGTGATAATACTTTTGGGTGCGTACTATTATATTATGTGTCTTTTGTAATATAATATATAGAGTTCACTGTCAAAGCAGCAGCGCAAAAAAGTCAATAGTCTTTTAAAGCTGCTACTGTCACTGTGAACTCTATAAGGAACAAAATATACACACCCTAATATCACTTATTTTATCATTACAGCCTATAGTAAGTAACATAAGTAACTTTTGGGTGCGTATATGTGTCCTTGTAATATAATATAGAGTTCACTGTCAAAGCAGCAGCGCAGAAGTTACTCAGTACTCTTTCAACGCTGCTACTTTCATAGTGAACTCTACAAGGAACAAAATAATTCCACTAAAGTAATATCACTTAAACTCATCTTAGATCATATAGGGTATCTTTCTATATCTAAAATCTGCATTTGCGCAATAAAATCAAAATGACGCATGTACAAGATAGTTAACGGAGATGTAAATAAATAGGTCATCTTTGTTGATAAGGAGCATGTTGAATGAGCACGAGTAATCGCCAGCCTCGACTCGACCCCTGATCTAAAGCCGTGTTCACATGGCACAACTTGTTCTACATCTCTAGGTGCAAGTTGCAACTCCATCAAAGGACTGCAATTTGCACCAAACGGGATTAAATTTAACTTGCGTGTGGCTGGAGCGGATTAAGGAGGTAAGCTTTTTTCTTTTGGCGAAAGTGATTTAATTGAAAACGGATTGTTCTCCGTTCATAAGCTATTTAAGTGGAAAACTTACAAAAGACACAAAATTTGTACTGGTAATTGGCATTAAATAAAGGCCAGTTTTATATCAATGATAATTCCAAAGACTTTATTTTGATAACTTGCCAGTTCTCTCAATAAATGAATATACACAATTCATATCCAAAATCTTTTGACATCGAAACATTCAGATCAGTGGCAATTGAAAAGCATGGCCAATAGAAAACATTGCAGCCGTGAACTATCATGACTTATTCATGTTTGTTCTGAATACATGAATACACAACTTTGTATTGGAATGCATTTTTACTAACTGGATTTACAAACTAGCCGGCCGATAGAATCTAATAAAGATTCCAGATTAGACGTAAGTCGTGACTGTAACCGGGACATTTTAGAAGTGTAAGAACGGCCACATCCAGAGATATTTTATAATTTGTACTTACTATGCAATTCAAAATTTTGAGATAAGCCCCGTACATTATCTGTCAAACTCTTCTATAGATTGAAGGTTTATCATAATTAAATGTCACTGAGTACGGCGGTAAAACCCACGTAAAACCTTTTCTATTAAACTTTTCATTATGATAAAGTAATTAAGTCATCATTATAGGTATCAGAGCATAGATGCCACATGTCACGACATACAATGTCCGATCATCCCCTGACCGTATGTGATCCTGATCACAGTCACATCTCGCTAATCTGGACGCACCCTAACAATCATCGAAGCTTATCCACCTGTTATAATAACAAGCGATTATTAAATCCAGTCAAGTTTGAGGTCAAATTTAATGTATGACGAACTTTCGCACCTTATACAAAAAAATTTATTGGCTAGATCTAAATTGGGTGATTTAAAAGCAATTAAGCACGATAACTTATCGTTTTTTATCAATACTTAGATTGATTAGTAACCATGTCAAAAGTTTTAGCGCCTAGTTGAGCTACTATATTTTGCCTGAAATGAAGAGAATGATTTTAGCAGACTCCGTTGTGAAAATCGAATACAATATATTAATTACAAATAAAATTTATGACTACCACCTGCTCAGATATTATATTATGGTGGTAACTCGTAAGAAACTCGTGCGGTTCTATCTAGGTCTAAAACTTTAGGTATACCTCCTCATATGCCTAGGTAATGATCTGATTTTAGAGTCAGAAGATTCATAATAATGTCCTCTACCTGAGTAACATAGGCTACAAAATTTGCTAAGTCGGGGAAAAGTTTTCACTTTAATCAAAATCGTTTGCTAAAGTATGATAAGTACACTATGTCCTTAAAATTCTGACTAAAAATGTTCACCATTTTTAATTGAATAATTTCATCAACATCGCATTAGATTTAACAAATCTGGATTAATGTTCATATAATATAATATATTAAAGCAAATAAATTACATTCGTCGTCGATGTAGATCCACAACGCCAACTTTATTCGCCATTAAAATCTACTTACAACCAACTGCTTCTGCGAAATGTATTTTACGAACAGCACTTCTTTCAAATGTTAATTTAATTGAATTTGTAAGATTAATATTACTTCTATGTGTTTTATAGCTTCTTAGGTATTAGAAGTCATTTTATTATTTTCATATTTCGAAAGCTAAAATCAGAACCCTTATATTAATACGATCTATAATATTTAATTAGAGTAAATTGATACGTACAATGTACCTATACATAGACATTAGACATGCTCTATATATTATTATATAATACCCATTGATGCAATAAATAGTATTAAATATCGCATAAACTACTATTACCATAAACAGAGTTCTAACTCTACATTTATGGCACATACATGTAACAGTGTGAGCGCAACTTTAGATGCGCAAGCGCATACCACCGATTGTAAACACATTACGGAACAGATGAAAGCCAGCGGCGCCCGACCACTTATCGCCTCTCTCAGCGACTAAAATAGACTCATCCTTCCTCACTCCATAAATTCGGCGACAAAAACTTGACAGTTCAAATTAAACAGACAACTTTTGGGCTACAAAACCAAAACATTTTATCGTTGTAACTAAAAGTTTTAGTTAAGAACGATAAATGGGTTGAGCTCGTTAATTGTGCTCAACGAAAGCTACGTTTGGTGTAATCTCTACTAATTGCTTCTTTTCTGTTGTACCTCCTTGTAATTGCAATGAAAATATCCATAAGGTGTTTTGCGATGACTTACTTTTTGCTTTGGATCCACGGAAAACTTGGCGACTTTTAGGATTTAGTGTGTTAAAATCAATCGAAGATCGAGCTTCATATAAAATATATAAAAACCTAAAGAATCTAAGTATTGTTACAAACAAATTTTATACAGCTCTACAAAATCAAGGAAAAGTAGAGCTTAAAAGGAGCGTTCTGGAGCAATATCTCTATAATATAATATTGTAGCCGTATAGAAAATAAAAAGGGGCCAAGTGCGAGTTGGACTCGCCCATGAAGGGTTCCGCTAAGGTTTATTTTTATGAAATTAAAAATAAAATGTTTTTGATTTATTTTTATATTTCAGTCGATTTAATGAAATTTAGATTAAGGTTTACCATTTATGACGTATAAAAAAAACTACTGGCTAGATCTCGTTCAAACCAATTTTCGTTGGTAGTTTTTATAGTAATCTACATCATATATTTTTTTAGAATTATCATGATACTTTAGAAATTAGAGGGGGGGGGACACATTTTACCACTTTGGAAGAGTCTCTCTCGCAAACTATTCAGGTTAGAAAAAAATGATATGAGAAACCTCAATATGATTTTTGGAGACCTATCCATAGATACCCCACACGCATAGATTAGATGAAAAAAAAATTTTTTTGTTTCAGTTGTATCTATGGGGACCCCTAAAATTTTTAATAATTTTTCCATTTTTGCATCAAAATCTTAATGCGGTTCACAGATTACATCTACTTACCAAGTTTCAATAGTATAGCTCTAATAGTTTCGGAGAAAAGTGGCTGTGACATACGGACGGACGGACAGACAGACAGACAGACATGACGAATCTATGAGGGTTCCTTTTTTGCCATTTTGGCTACGGAACCCTAAAAAGGGACACCAGGTGCGCTTAAGACACCCTTGGAGCAATGTGGCTGTTGCCAATCCCATTTATTCAATACTTTATTGAATAATATTTTAACACAATATGCGAAGACCGACGAGAGTCACGTAGGTCCGTAATAGAGTCGCTGTATTTATTTTGTAACATTTTCTTTCATTATTTTCTCATATTCTTATTGTTCAGTAGATGATAAGATTTGACGATATTTAGGGCCTGGGTTTTAGTCAAATAGCATTCAGTAGTTTTAAAAATAATATATTATTATCAAATTGGATTTAATTCGTATCGCTAACCTATGAATGGCTTAGTGCATGTTTCACCACTTCCTGATAAGTGCCGAATAGGCTATCCACCAATTATTAATTTGACAGATCGAGGGCGTGTTTCACCACTTTCTGATAAAGTGCCGAATAGGCTATTCACAACTTTTTTGACAGATTCTCCATACTTCATCTGTCAAGTTAGTGGTGAAACAGGCCCCGAGTATGGACAAACTGTCAAAAAAGTTGTGAATAGACTATTCGGAAATTTATCAGGAAGTAGAGAAACAGGCCTTAATTTGATGGTTTTGTCCGTATAGCTATAGAGTATAGACTATAGACTCTATACGGACAAAACTAGCTATTATAGAGCCAAGGAGAAAATCCGGATAAGCTATTTATTACCAATACGATTTGTAAATAAGCCGTTAGTTTCGTTTTTAAGGAAATTACAATAATTGAAGTTCATACTTGTGTGTGTGTGTGATCTTGCGGTAGGTATGCCTGACACAATAGGTATTATGTTCATTTTCGCTTTTATCTCTCAAAACATTACATTTTAAGTTTAGAACTTGACTCTACTTTACTATATTATTTAACGGTATAGACTTCTAGAGTCTAGACCACCGCATTCAACATCACATCTAGCCTTTTGATAGCAAAGTTGAGTGTTAGAGCTAAGAACTTGAAAGGCCATCCATTCAACTCAGTCATAAATAATGGTGAGTGTAGGCTTTAGGCCCTCTTCAATAGTTTGTGTTTTAGGACAGCTTGTTATAAAGTCTAATGACTTATAAATTATAATATTGAACTCTATATTTTTCATACTTTACGCGACCGGCGCGGCGCGACGATAACGTTTGAAAAATTAATTTTTATAATGGTTTTTTATATATCATCAATGCGCTTACATCCTACATACACGCTTCTTGCTAATAGATACGAAAAACATATTTCTTAACTAATAGAATAATCCATATTCCATTTAAAACTTTTAGAAATGATGCCTATAGTATATTCAAAATTATAAAACAGGAATATGCTTTCAAATCAAAATATAATACTGGTCTCGGGGCCAGGTGAATTCAACCTTTTTTGTAAAAACAAAAAGCCGGCGGACAAACGAAATCTCCGGTTTACCTGCACACAGCATAGTGCTCAACACCTGTCGCACTCGGGATTCTGGCTCAAATCCCACTTTCTAAATGCACTCGATTCAAGTTTATTTAAAGCTTTTATCCGAAAATGCTTATGTTGTAATATATCGCCTCGATGCTTTGAATACGTTGTAACTTGTAACAGTAAGAAAGTACTGTTACTATAGGTTCTTGAGCTTCGAGCTTATAAGTTTGAAAGAATCTTATTTTACAAGATATTCATCTTGATAAGATCGTGATGAGGTTTGATTCAACTTAATATCTAACCTTACCTGCCAATAACAACAGTACGAGATGCCGCATGGTGGAGCCCTTTGGACAGCTCCCGAACATTTTCGCTGGAGATCTAGGCTGGTGCCATATCAGAGTTTAATCGGTAATGTCAATCCAATGTTTACGCGCCTCAGCTGATGTCTCTACGTTTGCTCACACACTCGCGCACTGCGGGACCCGGAGCCTGCAGTGTCAACGGCCACAGAAACTCGTGTCGACAGTCCGAACCGATAGAAGACCAGCTTCGATCAATCTAGCAGCGTTACTCGTTCATATTCGGAGGAGTCTCTACGATATCGCAGACGGATGGTCTCAGATCAAAACATCACATGGCGCGGGGCTGCGGTCGGGCGCGATCGGGGCGCTCGGCGGTCGAGTCGCGAGTTGCGTGCGGCCGGCTGCTGCGGGCCGCCGGGGGGCCGCACGGGGCGGGGGGGCAGCACCGCGCGGGGCACGCCTGCGCGCCCGCGCCCGCACCACAACCTACAGTATTGACCGACGCCTCCTTCGCACGTCGAACATCCTTAACTAGATTCTGTGAATTCTTCCCGAGGAGCCCGTCAATTCTTGGGCCGATAAATCAAAATAATCCCAAACGTATCATGTATGAAATCTTGACTTTGACGTAGATTCTCGATCCGAAGCTTTTATATGCACGAGAAGATCCTAAAATATTAATAAGAAAAGAAAATTACAAACTCAAACGTCCCATTACCCTTTTATTCCGAGCGTAAGCATTTAAGTAACCGATAATAATGGTTAATTATTTCTCGAGATCAGCCGAGGCGGATTCTTGGAAGAGCTTCGGGTCGCATCGATTTGTTCCCACTTCCCAATAAGGACCCACTTGGAGTACTGCCTAGTGACGTCACGTCGCATTCCTTGCCAATACCGAGCAAAGCCAAAATATTAAATAACCAGGACGAGATCCGTGGAGCTGAATTAAATTATTTATGGTAATGCTCACTCCGAGCAAAGTATTTATCTTCCAGTTGACACTTTAATTTATCCGTATTAAATTTTTAAGCTTTCAGATCACGCGAGCGTTAAGAAAATTAATTTCGTTGAATAAATAATAAATATAAAATATAAATGCAATGGAAGTTAATCTGCAATAACTAATTTAGTTTATAAGGATAAATCCTTAGTTAGTCCGGCCGTTTAGAAAACTATTAACTCTTGAACTTTTTATTGTCTCAATGAATAATAGAAGAGTAGTTAATAGCTTTAATTACCAACCTCATTCAGGTGGAATTATGCCTCCCACGCCGGTTTCAGTGACAGGGGTCGGTTTCAGTCGGTCATGGTAGAGAATATAATAATATAATATAATAATTGTATAAATCCTTTTCTTTACTTTTCTTTTTGGGGTTCCGTTTAGGAGTAAAAACGGGACCCTATTACTAGAAGACTTCGATGTCTGTCTGTCTGTATGTCTTAAGGCTGTAACCGCTATGAATGGCCGGGCCGGCCTATCATAGAAAACGAGCAATCTAAAACGTTTCCAACACGGTTCGTTTACTTAGACTTCGATGTCTGTCCGTCTGTCTGTCCGTCCGTCTGTCCGTCTGTCTGTCCGTCTGTCTGTCTATCTCCAGGCTAGACTTCTGAAATTTTCACAGATTACGTTTTTCTGGTGCCGCTATAACAACAAATACTGAAAACAAAATAAAGTTAATATTTAAGGGGGCTCCCATACAACAAACGTCATTTTTTGGTCTTTTTGGTTCGTAATCCATAATGGCAACATAATATAGACACTTGAAATTTTCACAAAATCCTCAATTGTATGTGTACTTTAATATTAAATAATTTAAATTTAAAATAAAAAAAAACGTTTATTTTATTTTAAGGGCCCATACAAAAACACAATTTTTTCCTTATTATCGCTCTATTACGGTACGGAACCCTTCGTGCTTCGTGTGCGAGTCCAAATTTTTTTACTTTAACGCGGCCGGCGGCGTCACCTTAAGTTACTAATAGGCTAGAGTCTAGACGTACAGCTTTTCATAAAAATACAAGAGCTTTAATAATATTATGAAAAAGCTTTCAGCTGGCTACTTACAGGGTGTAACAAAACTAAGTGATAATACTGTAGGGCGCGTACATAATATTGTGTTCCTTATAATATTATAGAGTTAATTGTGAAAGTAGCAGCGCTGAAAGAGCTATTTTTTGTGATTTGTATGGGCAATCGCCCCAGCGCGGCGTCATGAGTTTTCCCATACAAGTTTAAAAAAATACTCTTTCAGCGCTACTACTTTCACAGTTCAATAGAGGGGACTCATACACACACTCTAAAGTCTAAAGTATTATTATCACTTAGTTTTTTTACAGATTGAGAATTTAACATTATTCAATTTGGTGTTCTTTTTTATAGATGTTGGAAAATATGGAAAATCGCGAAAAAATAGCATAGCTCTTTGCCAAACATACATCAGGCACCATTCCGCTGCCTTTTATTCTCTATCTTTTTCTTCTTTTTGCGAATCCCTTCCTATTTTAGGGGTAGCTAACATTAGAGCGTTAGCGTATGCAAATTTTCAGTAGGTAATTGTCCAAAGTATTTTCATTCTAATAAACATTTAACTAGTTGGCGTCACAGAGTCGGCGTTAATTTCTGCGTAATTATTGGATGCTTTAAAGCAATGTCATAATTTAAGCTGGTGCAGTATGCCAAATGTGACACTAGTTATATAACCGCGGGATCGAACCTACGACCTTCGGGTCAAGAGAAACAGCACTTTCTCTACTTTTCTATCCACTCCAAATAAGTACGAAAAATAAAGAAGTTTAGAAGTATGAAGCTATAGAGTGCGTATTGTGTAATATTGTGACTTGTGAGTCATGATGACCATAACTACATCAACTTTGAAACCCTTAATATTAAAAATAGTCCTAAGTACTCTATTAATAATGGCCCTTACTAATAAACGCTGTATAAGCTTTGTATAGTTATTCAGTGATTTGTCTTCTTCAATCCAATTACAAATTTCACTTGTGTGACAGGAACAAAACACTGTATAACTATTCAAAGCTTATACAACGTTTATTAGTAAGGGGGAATTCTTTTTGCCGTCCGATACTTTGGAAACCCCACATAAGATGCAAACATACGCTTATAATATTATACTAGAGATATATTAAATATTATATAATATAGTGTGTAATGTGTTTCAAAAAATTCACAAGTCATAACTCATAACTTATTCTGTATTCAGTTATCAGTAGTATGTCAACAAATTCTGTCTTTCTAGAACTTAATACGTCCTAGTGAATTATTATAGGTAATACAAACACGTAGAACAACTTAAATCGCTCAAGCAGCTCGTTTTACAGCATACCTGGTGGAATTTATATCGACTGCACTTCTCACAATTGCTGTATGCTCAAAAGCCTTATATGTTTTATGCTTGACCTATATAAGAGGTCAATATTATTACCGGATGTAGCTTGAATTTATTTTGACTGAACACGATACGGTATTGTCATGATTTGTGTAAATTATAAGTACATAAGTTTGGTCTAAACCAGGGTTTCTCAAAGTGAGGTACGCGAACCCCTAGGGGTTCGCCATTCGACGGCAGGGGGTTCGCGACAAGATTTACGCAATGGTGGCAACAGGAGTCATCATAAGAATTAAAATTTAAATATTAGAAAGACATTTCTTTTGACACATTATGTGTTACCTTTTACTGAAATAAAAACCTTACTTTTTTCAACAGTCAATTTAATTATTTCCTGGCGCGGGGGGGGGGGGGGGATATCATTAGTTAGTAAGGGGTTCGCAGTCACCTAGAAATTTTAACAAGGGTTCGTGGAGCCGAAAGTTTGAGAAACCCTGGTCTAAACCATAAGACGAGTCGCACATCTTTACCTAAGTAGTATAGAAAATCTACTCCTACAATAATAGTACTAGCCTACACAAATACATACTACTACAGCTGCACCAGTAGCATGGCTACAGTAGATACAGAAAGTATAGACAAACCGCGGAGATAAACTGAAGGTGCCGTTCCGATCTTTACCGCGGAACGGCACCTTCAGTTTATCTCCACTGTTTGTCTATAGTATATACTTTCGTATTTCTAATGTAGCCATGATGTTTAACTCAGAGTTAACTTTAACTCAGATCTGCGCAAGTAGGCCTAGGTATATTAACTTTATGGTTCGCCATCTGCCTGATGTGAATCAACTTCTCTGATAGTCGAAATCGAAAAATGACATATGGCAGTACTATCATGGAACTGTTGTAATGTAGGTAGGTACTTACAATACTCAGGGTGGCAGTGTGGGGACACTGCCGCCCATTGCACCGAGTTCCAAAGAGAGCCGTGATGTGTATGGTGCTCCTGCACATCGCGGCACCCGTGTGGGCTTTTCTAGGCCACCTCGCGTGGCGACCTAGAAAAGCCTGCATGTTTTGATGAGTCTGGCACAGGCAACCGTTGGCAAAGTTGCGGTGGGTTGATCGTGCCCGTAACTTTGCCTAGAGGGGAGTGGAGCACCATGGGGTTTTAGTGGGTAGCTCCTCGGAGAGTCCCAAATACCCCGGCCGATGTCCCCAATCCGCCGGGGAGCGTAAAACATTTCCCCATGTAAAAAAAAGGTACTCACAATTTATGTTCCAGTGAACCACGAACCGCCAAGCCAGCACAAGTTGAACTTGGTACCTAAATACATACACAGAACTTACAACCCCATTCAATAGATGGCGGTTTTATGATACATGCTTCAAAGTAAAAGAATATCCAAATTCGCTTTTAAAATGTTTTCACTTCAAAAATAAAACTACCATTTAATATCCATGACTATATATTTACCTACTGCAAATACTTTTTAAGCTATGTGGCCTGTACATCTTGTTTCTGCAACTTAAGTTTAGCCCACGCTTGAGTCATCTGTTTCCTTATTTCACAGCTTATTACTGCTGTTGCCATGCCGGTGTTTAAGCTATCAACTCCTTGCTGCAATGGGATGTTCAATCTTACACCATTCTTGGCTGCTGTGAATCTATGGATAAAAAAAAATACTTAAAATTTGCGAAAGGTTGACAGGTTTTTACGCTGTAGTGTTTACACTCTAAAATCTAAATTATTATTTGTATCTGATCAATGTAATGAAATTATAAAATAATGTTAACTTTTCTTACGATCAACATGACCTAAATCTGAAAAACAATAAAAAGAAAATGATTCCTTGGCCAAAACATACCTACATTATTTTGCCGAGTTATTGTAATATATAAAGTTAATGTTGACTGTAACCATTAGGCCTACTTGTGTAAGGAAAACTAATATAAAATTTACAAAATCAACACTTACCTATAACTTTCCACACTTATCCCTTCAGTTTCTCCACCGACAATAAGTGTGACATGCTTTAGGTTGGCGAATTCAACACCATAGTAAGGTACTACTGGTATACCACTCTGTATACTATTTTCTTCGTCTAGGACGTTTGTGTTGCTATCAGCAATGAAGACTGATGTATCATGTGGTAAAAGTGTTTCAATGTCTTCCCATTCTACTGAAGGTTGTATCGGTTGTCTAAAGTGGGCCCCAGCGGCACTCCTTATGACTTTAGAATCCCATAGATCAACACAACCTAGAGCAAGTAAACATGTATTTAAGAGAACACCTATTCATGTTTCCATGTTTAGTAAATAATATTACATAACTTTGAATAATAACATAAATAGGGAAAAAAACAAATGTTTTAAATCAATCACTGTACAAAAGTTACAAAAATAAAGTTACACAGCTTTTGTTTATTATTATACTACATGGACATGACGCCCGCAACTCCGTTGCGCCAAAACACGTTTATCGCGCGGGAACCGTAGGTACACTTTTCTGGGACAAAAAGTATCCTATGTCCTTTCCCGGAACTCAAAGTATCTCCATACCAAATTTCACCAAAATCGGTTCAGTGATTTGGGTGTGAAGAGGTAACAGACAGACAGAACATACAGACGGACAGACAGACAGACACACTTTTGCATTTAATATTAGTTAATATTAGTATAGATTTTGTGATATAGTATTTTATTTACCTTTTGTAAGTAATATTTTATCGCATCCAACACCAACAGCCGCTCTGAGTATGGCACCCAGATTGCCGGGAGTCCGTATGTTGTCACATACCAGATGCAATGGTAGAGGACGGGAGGTTCTGGTTATGTTTTCTGATGTTGGCATTTCAAAAACCCCTAAAAAGCATTTTTTAAGCACTAAGTTAACATATTTTATCTTACTCTCTCAGACCAAATAAAAACTCAAAACAGAGCGCTGCGAACAACGCGAGTGAAGCAGGTTTTTTAAGCATGTGTGCGCGGCGCGGGCTAGTGTTACAATGTTATTCAAATTACCCCAAAATTATTGAAATAAATATAATAATTAATATTTACACTCGTTCACGACACAGATCGGTATTTGGCGTACTTTCGTTTTGCGTATGTGGGCGTAAGTGTGTAGATACACAGCTGGCGTACTTTCGATCGGCTTCACCTTTTTGTTCGCAGCGCTCTGTCTTGAGTTCTTATATTTTGGTCTGAGCTTACACTATCGAATATTTAAAAATTTGTAAGTAAAGCGTCTCCCAGACAGACGCGGCCTGCGGTGGCGGTGGCGGTCAGTTGGATGACTTGAGAGTTCGAACGACACAGACACACGCGGTGGCGGTGGCAGTCATCCAACTGACCGCCACCGCAGGCCGCGTCTGTCTGGGAGACGCTTAATATGTCTAGAACAAACTTTTTTTATAAATACTATTAGTTTTGTAAGTACTTTTCAAGCACTACTCTGTTTCTGTGAGATACTAAATTAAAATTCGCCAAGTGCGAGTCGGACTCGCGCACAAAGGGTTCCGTACTGTTATATTAGTAGAGCAAACATAGACCAAAAATTGTGTTTTTTGTATGGGAGCCCCCCTTAATTTTTTATTTTATTTTAATATTATTCTTAAATATTGAAATAGACATAATATAATTAAGACCTTTGTGAAAATATCTAGTGCCTATCTGTTGCCATTATTGATATCGAGCAAAAAAGGCCAAAAAACCACGTTTGTTATACAGCATGACTGGTGGTGATGTTCAATACTCGAGGACGTGATATTTAGCTATTATATTAGTTGAAAAAAAAATATAAAAAAATAATATCAATTGATCACTGAGTAAATGTAGCTTAAAGTTAAATAATTATTTACCCAACGCATGGACACCGCCGCGCCGGCTGCGTAGTAATTTACTAAGTGTCCATGATTTGTTTAAAGGGAAATTTGGTCAAAAATTAAGTACCTAATTTTATTACATAATTATAATGAGAATCGAGTACTGAATACTCTCCTTAAGACGTAATATCTCACCAGTCATGCTGTATATGGGAGCCCCCATTAAATATTTTGTTTTTAGTATTTTTTGTTATAGCGGCAACAGAACTGATATACAAAATCTATGAAAATTTCAGAACTCTAGCTATAGCCGTTCTTGAGATACAGCCTGGAGACAGACAGACGGACAGACAGACAGACAGACATCAAAGTCTCATGAATAAGGTCCCATTTTCACCCTTTGGGTACGGAACCCTAAAAAAACATAATATAAAAACTCTAGATACTTACCAAATAAACCTGGTGAGGTCTCAACATCTGACCACAGTCCAATCTCTTTGTATGGTATTTTGTAAAATAAAACACCAGTTTTTGGGAGGAAAGTTCTTAAACGATTTAAATCTTCCACATTACTGAATATGACATAATTCAGTTTACATTTAGCTTCCAAACCATCAACAATTAGCCGCCAACCTTCAACTAACATCTGTCCTGTGCGTAATCTTTCCTTCTTAGATTTCAGTTTTACCAATAAAGTACTGGAATAAAATTTCACACATTATATTTTAACCCATCAATCCCCAAATAGTAGCCGGCTATCACATAACAATTGAAAATCTATTTTGTCTGCGATTCCCACAATCGAGGTATTAAAACTTAATCTATATAAAAATGATTCCATATTCGCGTGGTCACGACATCACGTCTGAACGGCTGGACTGATTTTGCTGAAATTTGATATAAAGATACTTGAGTCCCGAAGACGTCAACGTAGGATAGAGTTTGTCCTGGAAAAATGTACAGTTACTGCACAATATACTTTTATGATTTTTGCCTAAACTATTCTATCTATTTTGATGAAATTTGTAATGGAGATACTCGTGAGTCTCGGGAAAGGACAAGGGATACTTTTGGTCCCAGAAAATGTATGGTTCCCGCACAATAAATTTTTATGATTAACTTTTATCATCGTTAAGACAGGACACAGTCTGTCGGGTCAGCTAGTACATGATATTTTACAATACTTTTATACTCATTTTATCTGTAAACAACTAGCATGCTCTGTATAATACAGGCAGCCTGGATCTCTTCTTAAATTATTTTACCAAATAAGAGATTATATTCTACTAAAAACTTACTTAATTCTTCCATCATTATCTTTCAATTTTTCATATATTATTTCACCATCATCATTAAAAACCTTTTTTTGGCTTAAATAAAACTTTCTCTTCTTTAGTTGAGCCTCTCTCGAATCTTTTACATCTTTGAACTTTTCTGGTTGATTTTTATTGTCTTCTTTTAGCTTTGCATCAGCGATTTCTTTATCAACATTTGGCATGGACACCTTCTGCTTTTGTTGGGCTTTCTCCTTTTTTTCTTCAACAACATAACTCAAATCTATAACTTTTTCAGTTTTCAGGTTTGTTTTCGGGGCAGCTTCAAAGGGCAGAACCACCTTACTGGGTTTTCTATGTGTCCATCTAGAGTAACATCTGATGGTATTCGCATTTGATACACGAGTTACAATACCCTTACACAAAATCGTTAGTATGTTTGTAGACATTATAAAGTTAAAATTATAAATTGCAGATAAAATGCTTCTTGATAAAACTGTACTTATAACATACGGATGAATTTTAATGTTGATCTTTAAACACAGAAATCTTTAAATCAAACCAAATACAAAATTTAATTGCAATTTTTTTAGGTTATGTTGTGACATTTTGTTTTTTTTAGTAAAGTGGTACATGGCAAAAACTAAGTTCTATTGGGCGTTTTTCGACTAGCCGGCCCGGCATGCACCGGACCGGTGCATGCCGGGCCGGCATGCACCGGTGCCACCGGTACCGGCGCTGGCCGCTGGGTCATTTAGGTCAGTCGCGTCGCTGGGCGCCGCGCCGTGCCGCGCCGGTAATTAAAAAAGCGTTAAAGGCCCACTTGCGCCAATCTGGGTTAAAGTTAACTCTGAGTTAAACATCATGTCATCTCTATCACTGACTTGGTGAGTGACAGATATGACATGATGTTTAACTCAGAGTTAACTTTAACCCAGATTGGCGCAAGTGGGCCTAAGCGAGCCATCAGCGGTCAGCCATATTATAATATTTTTGCCTCGCCGGATGCTTGCCGGGCCGGCTAGTCGAAAAACTCCCATTTTTGACAGTATCAAGTATCGACCAATCAACAACAAGTACGTGACGTTCAACCAATGAATTCATTGGTTGAACGTAACGTAATTGTTGTTGATTGGATAAGTTAACAGGAACCAAAGAGAACTCTATTGAACTCTACGTCTACGTTGACTGTTGACATCATTGAGGTAATGTATACTTAATCTGTGGTTGACATAGTTCGTCAGCTGAAATATCGTGTTGATCGTGTTTATAATTTTTATGCGTGCTATCTACCTACCTATATTATTTCCATCGTGTTTATTTATAAAATTAGAATTGAACGACGCAGAAGATTAGAAAAATGGCAACAGGAGTGAAACCTCGCGACGACGAAAGCAGCCTTAGTCGCGCTGATTTGGAAGCGATTCAAGATGCAATGAAAAATAAGAAATTTCGAGATCTCCTCAGCGAGTACTGCGATGAAGTACGTGACCCGGCGAATCAAGCGATCTATCAGAAAGAAATGACTCAATTAGAGAAACAGCGTGGCTACGACATAACGTTTATCAATCCGAAAGAAGGTTATGTTATCAAAACGAGCGTCGCTGGCGACCGGAAAGCTTTTATTAATATTTGCAGCAACACCAACGTCAATAAGCCGTCGTGTAAAGTTCAGGAATTAAACGGGCAAAAAGGTATAAACTGGCAGCTACCGTACTCTATCATACCGCCTAGGGAGGACTACGATAAAAATAAACAGAGGTGCGTCGTCTACGACGTCGTGTTTCATCCCGACACATTACGGATGGCTGAGGTTAACAAACGTTTCCGTGAGTTAGTAAACAAAACCGCATTCGAGGGGCTACAGAATACCTATAACATCCACTTCGATAACAACAACTGCCGGTTCCCGAAGCTAAATTATAAAGGCATGACTACACCCGCCGTTATACGAAAAGAAGATCCTAACTTCGTTCCTCCGGACGCCGAAGAAGATGATGCAATGACTCCGGAATTAATTGAAAAACTGTATCCACAAAAAGTGTACTCAGAGAAATCTAAATCCAGTGAAGTCGATAGTGAGTCGAATCACCACAAAAGGAGGTCGAAAAATAATAAAGAATTCAGTCACTCGTCAGAAAAAGGTTATACTATACCTAAGTACGTGATAAAACAGCAGAAAAATGTGGATCTTCAAGATTATACTTACGACAAACACAGTAAACAGCATATGGCTATACCTAGCCATATAGTAGTAACTGTGAACCTACCATTATTGACATCAACAAAAGATTGCATTTTAGATGTTAAAGATAGAAGCCTAAGTTTAATATCAGAGAAACCTGCCAAGTACAAACTCAACATAACATTGCCATATTCTGTGAATGATGAATGTGGGAACGCCAAGTTTGACAAAACAAAACATGTGTTAACGGTGACCTTACCAGTTTTACCTGAGAAAATTCCCAGCAGAACTCTGAAACCTCTGAGAGCCGACAGTGGTATTGATAGTGAAAACAACTCCTTTGATGAAGAAGAGGAGACTCAAAAGTGCTTAGTGGAGGAAATTCAATCTACCACTACTGAGCCCAGTTCAATTGCAACTGAAAATACAAAGGAAATAAATAACAATGAATTCCTAGAGTCCACCATTGGCTACATTCTACCATCTTACACTTACAATCTTTTGGATGATGTAATTGCCTTCACCTTCCATGTTAAAAACACCGACCCCAGTTCTGTTCAAGTTAAAAAAGAGAACAGTAAAATATACATTAAATTTTCTAGTGTTGGTTCTGGATTTGTACAAATGTATTATGCTGCGACTATCATATTCGAAGACGATGTTTCCTTTAATGATGCCATAGGCGAGGCTTGGGATAACAATGTAATATTACAGCTGGAGTTGAACGGATGCCTGCCAAAATGCTTCTCTATAGGCCTAAACGAGGATATGACTAAAGAAATTATAGAGTCCTCGCAAATAAACAAGACTATTCAGGAAACAGAAAAGGTGGAAGAGAAAGTAAAAGTTGCAGAAGATGCTCCAATTGTAGAAGTAACCAATACTGGAACGGAAACAAATATTTTGGTGTCTAGCAAAAGTAATGTTGAAGAGGAACATAAAGAACGGAAAATAGTTTGGGTAGATTCTGGTCATAGCGAAAATGGAGCTAAAAGTATACTCAGGAAACCGATTAGTATTATGAGAAGCTATTCTGAATCTAGCACAGGCGATGTCGCTTCATCTATAGATTATATAAGCTCCGACTATATTCCAGAAGAATCCAGCTTAAAAAAGACTGTTAGGTTTAGTAATGTTATTGCAAGGCAGTTTTACAGGTAAATTGTGTGATAATATTATTATTCCAATGACTATTTTATCAATGTAAATAACAATCAATCAATGTCTAGTAAGCCTTTTTATAGATAAAATAATTTTTATTATGATATCATGTAAGGCCATTGCAACTTATAAGGTCATGTTCAATTTACAAACAAGTAGATATATATGTAATATAAATATTAGTATTATGATTTATGATTAATAAATAAAGTTTAACTTCCTTCTCAGTAATTTTGGACATCTGTATGTTTAATTTAATTGATGTGAAAAAACATTGTTTATTATTTTACAGGTTCAATTCTTCCATTGAAGCTCAGAAGAGGAAAAATCAACGGAAGAAGAGCAAAAAACGTAGCCAAGAAAGAAGAAAGAGTGAAAGTGAAGCAGAGGAAGATACTTTGGTTTCAATTCAGGTAATAAATACATTTACAATAAGTAATTACTATGTTATTGTATATTCCTTATTATTATTGTTGTTGAAGAGCCAAAGTGTTTTATGGAAACTTTTCTAACATTATCTTGATGGAAAGGTTTAATTACTTTAAAAACTTCCAACTGTTAACATAATATTTACAGTCTTTTAACACTGTTTTGTAAACACAATTTTCTTTTGTGACTATAGTTGAGTAAACTTTAATGCTTCAAGCCCCACGCGGTCACTGGCGACCACGATAACAACAGAAATCTATTGTGTCTCGTTTTTCCACGATCGAGGGATTAATAAACATTTTTTTAAATTTTTCAGTCGTCACAACCGAGGAAGTCAACACTCAAGAAGAGACATGACAGTGGACTGGCAGACACTTCAGATGCCGAGGGCGACTGTAAATACACCATGTCCGACTCGGAGGTGGCATATGAGAAGATGAGAAACTCCCAAAACACCGGCTTGAGGAAAGGATCATCGGAGCTTGCCATTGATGATAGTGAAAAAAAAAGTAAAGAGTGGGCAAAGAAATTGTCGAAAGAGACAAGTAAAAAATCCAAGCTGCCCAAGAAAGTAAATGAGAAGTCCTGTGATAATATTAAGCATAATACTAATCTGTATGACTCTGAAAAGTTAAACCCGGGTCTATACCCAGAGGTTAAGTTTAAGAATGATCTCATTTTTGATCTTGATATGTGAGATGTATAAGATACATTGTAATAATGTTAATATGCATAATATTGGAATTATTAAGTAACTCTTTACTAGTAAAAAGATCCACAATTTGTATACAGATGTTATAATTATATAATTTTGTGTTGCTTTCCAGGAAAGGAAATAATTTTAATGTCTGTATACTTGTTGAGGTTTTTTTTATCAGTAAGGCGATAATTGTTTTAAAATAATTATTCATACACTTATTTTGACAACATCTACATATTTTATTATTAATGCCAATTTTTATTTCTTATATATAATTTCTGTTCGATTTGCAGTATAGTTCCAATGTCACAATATGAGATAATTCAGTCTTATGCTCATACTGAAACTTTACTGTAAATTAATAGAAATTGTCACATATGTAATAGAATAATAATTATACATTTTCATTGAGAAATAAAATCGATAAAAAGATATTTTTTTGACTCCTATGGCAGAGGTTACACGATCAGTATTTCATCAATCTGTTCCATTAATCCTGATCAGATTGATGAAATACTGATCGTCTAACCTACTGGATTGATGGATTGATCATTTTTTTAATATGAACTTTTTTAAAACCATCAGTATTCCGTCAATCAGATTGATGGATCAGATTGATGAAATACTTATTGTGTAACCTCTGCCTATGGATGTATGAATAATTATTTGACAGTGTTTAGAGTTGAGTGTTAATTAGCCCTGTGACTTGATTTCTATAATATGCATGAGTAGTAGATTTATTTTCTTGAACCTTTCCAGTACAAAATTATGTTCCTTGTTTTGTCGTGTTTATGGCAATGGTTTGTTTAATTTTGTGATCTACTGCCATATTATGAGAAACTAAAAGTAATTTATATTTTACAAAGTATAATATTTTTAATCTGTCCCAAATGTGTCCATCTATGTAAAATGCATGTTTTGTCTACTTAATGATTAGTATAAGTGCTCATATAAGGTACACGCATATTATTATGATGGGGAGTAGTGGGCCGAGCCGCATTTTGCATGTTTTAGTACCAAGAGCCACTTAGGTCATAAAAAGTGTGTGACCCAGCCCGCTGCACCTTGTCTTAATAATATGTGCGTACTCTTAGAATGGATATGCTCATAGAGACAATATGTGTAAAATATAATCACATGGTACAAATTAGTTTTAGCGATACACTTTGTGTAGAAATAAGTGTTTTGCACCGATACACAGCTACTACTTATTGTATCCTAGACTGGTAAAATTATGATCACGAAATCTGCAATTAAATCACTTATTCTCGTTCGATTGGAATTCGAAAATTTATCAGCCTGCGATCGAAACGACGTTCGTCACATGTGATTTGGGCCCCAGACCCCTGAAATTATCGCAGAAATTGATTAGACAATATAATACATAATATTATATAAGCGTATTTACATTGGTACAGTAGGGAGCGCAAGCATCATTGGATTCTGGCTCTATGTCAGCTCTGGCTAATTAAATACTTAACAATTCCAATCTGGTCCAGTATTGTCAAAATTGATACAGTGCTTGAATCCAGTAAAGCTGCTGCAAGCTAATCACCTTTTGTTACTTAAATGGTCAATAGACTTTTCACTTTGCTAGTGAAGAAGCTAGATGCCAGTGTCTCTTAAAATTCTCTTGAACATACAAACTTAAAATCATAGTTAAATATTTTTTTAGAATGAATAGTGTTCTAAGTTCAAACTTTACTGATCACTTCATTCGGACAAAGGATAATAAACTATTCTTTGCTGAAAATAATAATTTTACAAATCAATTCGGTGAGTGCCTTGTGTTAATCATAGATTTTATCGTAGTGTTTAAAGCACAGTAAATTTAGCTATTGTCATAAACCACGCATTTAATTTACTTTTAGTCTAGAATAGAATAGTTCTAATAATGGTTTTACTGTGTATAATTTTTTGAATAAAAAATTATTGTGATGTTTAATCAGTATTTTTATTTAAATTGAACAGGCTAAAACTAATACTAAACTTCGGGAACTTATTTTAGAACCTCAGGAAAGGAACCTTATCGGGGATTCAGGTTCAGAATCTGAACCTGAATTCCTGATTCAGATTCAGAACTTCAGATAGTCTCACGCTCACTGTCGGGGGTGCAGATGGCCCTCAGGCCAAAATGCTTTCTAGAATTTTATACATCTCGTAAGTATAAAATTCTAGAAATTAACACGTAAGGCTGCGATAGAAACGCTTCATTTGCCTGACCACGTTCAGCACAACCAGTCTATATTGGTTCTTGTATGTTCTTGTAAAATAGGTACGCAACGCAGCTTAGCTCAGCTCCGGTGGAAACCTTTATGGTGGAAACTAAAATCATTCTTAGGGATAGTGATGTGCCAACTCGAAACAAACAAAACTAAATTTAACTCGTGTTAAAATTCACGTAACTCGGGTTGAACTCGAGTTACGTAACTCGAGTTAACTGGATGGACAAGTGAATGCTTTTTTTGAATTTTTACTAGGTAGTTTATACTTTATTCCCACAGCTTCGCATAAATAGAACCGACAAAATATTTTATGATATTTTTAGTTCTTTCATTTTTTTAGTAAAAAACTTGCATAGTTACTAAGTAAATAAAAAAGAAAAATTATTGTTTGAAATAGAATCATTCATATTTAGGTATGTATTTTTAGCGGTTTACGAACTCGAGTCAGACTGTCAGAGAGAACCAATTCAACTCGAGTGGGTTCGAGTTACGCTCACTTCGAGTTAACTCGAGTAGGTAAGTTCTCCTTGTGAGTACTGAGTATTAAATAGTATTCGTTGAGTGAGTTTAACTCAAGTTGCCCATCACTGCTTAGGGATTTTAGGGAACGTGTGCAACGATGGTCCTGTGAAATGGTGTCGCCCACGCTGTCTTCTAAAATATTTACTTGCTGCCACCATATTAGAACTTGCACTAGAAGGTAGAAACTAGAAAGTACCTACTGGTCGCATTTATTTGTCAGTAGATGGCGTTAATAGCACGATTTACATGAAGTAATTTTTTTTCATGTTGTCAATCAAATTGCTTTACTATTTTGATAATTCAGCAATAAAGTAGGAAATATTATATTACTTTACGCTGGGCAAAGATCACAAAAGATGGCCGCGATAAGTAAGAATAATCACCTTTACTAGCCAGACTGGCCTACAGTTGCGTTCGCTCGAGAGGGATACTTTTGGGGAAGCCTTTGCCCAGCATAGGCCGATCTGCCAAATTTTAACTTAAGGTGACGCCATGTTAAAGTGAAAAAACCGTGTTGGATGTGTTTGAGATTGCTTGTTTTCTATGCGAGGCTGGCCCGGCCTCTCATAGGAAACAAGCAATGGAACAGCAAAAAATTGAAAGGGCGTAGCGACAAAATGGTTTTTGTCGTGTAATTTAAAAACCATAAATACATTTCATATAAGCTATGGACAAATTAAAGTGTATACTAGAACCAATTTATGTACAAATTTTGGAAGCTTATATCACTCTCCTCTGTTGGCAAAATAGGAATCCCTTTTTTTACAGAGGTCTTTTTGATTGATTATTCTGTGTTATAAAAGTTGACCAATCGTGTTATGCTATGGGTAATTCAAAGACAAAGACATGATGAATACTGACAATGAACTTTAATTTCTTAGCTTTAGTCATTGCTGAGAAAAATGGACATCGCTACAGCCAAATTATCAAGGCGTCATCTTAAAACAGGTGAACTTTCAGATCTACCGTTTGGGGTTTCAAGCGTTTACCCAGCTAAACATAATTTAAAGTTAATAAAGATTGTAATTTGTTATTCGTACGTGTTTAATTTCAGAATGTGGGTGTAATAATGTACGGCGTACCTATCACCTGACTAATTACATGGATATCGACTGCCAATAATGATTAATTACGGTTCTATTCGATGCCCAATTTAGATATTAGCTATACGCCTACCTAAGTAAGAATATTTAGCATGTAAGTAATATTAAAGATTAGTCCCCTTACTAAATATGAAAAGATCTACACTCTGTTTCATACAGAATAAGTACAGACGTTACTTATAGTAATTACTTAGTTAAAAAAAAAAATTGTCTACACTACTATTATAAAGAGGAAAGATTTGAGTTTTTGTTTGTTTGTTTGTCCTGAATAGGCTCCGAAACTACTGGACCGATTTGAAAAATTCTTTTACCATTGGAATCCTACATTATATTTTCTGCTGAACATAGGTTAAATTTTACTTTGGAAAAAAATAGGGTTCCGTAAGATATTTGGGTTTTTCGGACGCAAGGTGTAAAAAATCAACCAGAAAGTTACTCATTTTGCTTACGCTGCCTAAACTATAAAAGATATGATATAATATGATGATATATTATTATGATAGAACCATAAAATGTTCTAAGTAATTGTAGATCTTATAAATATCTACAAAAAAGTCCGCGACACACTATACCTATCTATGTTGAGTGAGGCACAATAACCATTTTTTTTATTAAAAATCTTGAATTTTTTTTGTTCTAAGTACACTTGCTAAATTTTTTATCAGTTTGCTATTTTTAAATACCCGTCTCGACGCCGTTGCGTGGTCGTGATAATGAGTCCGAAACTCCGAACTCATCCCGGAACCCTGGCACTTTTTGGACTTTTGTGCGCGTTTCGTTCTGCAGCCAAGGTTGATGTTGCATGATGCATCCCTCGATCAGTAGCTGCCTCGCGAGTGGGAGGAAAAGTGTCGCTAGCTTCGTGTCGCTAGCTGCGCAGGGTATTTCATAGAAATACATAGAAACCAGTCGTGTCGCGACAACACGTCGTCGGCGGTTGCTTCATGTCGTCTGCTGCCCACCAGCACCTTTACCTAACTCTATATACGAGACACATACAAAGTACACACCCTTTTAAATATTATCACTTTGTTAAGCTATTGCATAGATTTTATCACTATGGCTTTGACCGCGGACATCAAATCAAGAAATCAAATCAAAAAAAACCTAACACCCTGCACGTCGACCGGCCGCGGCACAGCGCCGTTGCCAGACTTTGGCATGGTGTTTGTGTGCGTGCGACTAGACGTATGGAAATTATAATTATTAATTATTATATATGTTGATAAAAAATGCTATTCAATTACTTTACCGTGGCAGTCTTCGAGTGCCACGTGTATTTTTTTTTAATTTTAATTAGTTCAGTAAAAACCGTACATTTTCCATCTCAATTACCCATATATTTCCATGTCTGCGAGGAGGCTTGACTGTCCTGCTCTACTACAGAGCAGAAACAGGCATCTTGGTCGCTACTAATACTCATCTACAGAGGAAAGTGGCACCAACCCCAACGACATCGTTCAATTTATGAGCAACATTGGGTTCGGGACGGTACTCTAATGCGAAGGACTAAGGAGTCACAAATCACAATAGATCCTCAAGGGTCGCAGTGACATCGGACTACTTGACCTGCCTTCAGCAAAAAAAAAAGTCAATTAATATTAAAGAATAATCTATGGAACCTAAAATATATTCGCATTGACATTATACAGATGACTATTATTATTACCTTTATGTAATTACTAATTACTAATTAAACACCTAACTAATTGGCGAGCCGTACCTTCTAGAATTTTAAATTCAATTCAATTCAATTAGAGTAAACTGGCTCGACGAGATCACTATCGAGTTTTGCGATGTATTGGATGCTTCGCTTTTTACTGCTAATTAGTTTTATTTTACACTCGACGCATTTTATGTGAAAATCTTATAAAACGAAGGAAATTAAAGACGCTTTTAATTTAAATTCGAAAGTTTTGACGAAGATTCAATCTAGTAGTAATCTTTAATATATAAAATGTTCGTGTTACGGTGTGCGTGGTTGAACTCCTCTGAAATGGCTCGACCGATTTTCGTGAATCTTAGCGAGCATGTCGGGTACCGGTAGGGTTGAAAATCGGACAACATCTCACCCTATAGTGCTATAGTGTGTAGATTATACTTAGGGCCTGCTTCACCACTTCCTGATAAAGTACCGAATAGGTTCCATATCCACAACTTTTCTGACATAATAATATACTCCATACTCCATACTCCATCGGTTAAAAAAAATGCACTGGATAGCCTATCCGGCACTTATCAGGAAGTGGTGAAGTGAAACAGGCCCTTAGACTTGTCAATGCGTGCCTATACCAATTTTACCGAGTTTCGCCACAAAAATGGGCCGCTGACGTGTGCGTTGTATAGTGAAATTGGCACCTTGAACCTTCCTTGACTATTATGAGGATACTCCAAGGTCAAGAGAAATGAAAAAAGTACTCGTAATATCTATTGCTGTCTCCCTTACCTCAAGCATATACCGCAGAGCGCGACAGAGACAACTGCAGAAAATCAACGATTCGTTGTCCCCTGATTCCTTCTCCAAAATATAACCGATTTAAGTACTTTTTTCATTAAAGATTAAAGATAGGCTTGAGCTGCACTGTTCCTATGTTTGTTTTTTGTATACTCTAGCCAAGTCTGTTTTCTGGATGTTTGAACACAGCGGAAAATCTTTCCATTTTTTTGGGTTTTTGAACGTTCATAATATCTTTTTTAATAACTAAATTATGAAAAAAAAAGAAAACATAGAGACATTGTATTAGTGGTCATAGATATTTAAGAAAAAATCATAACTCTACCGGCATTATCCAGGGAGGAAACAGGGGACAACGTTTGTATGGAAAAACGCCTGTGTGGACTCCTCTTAAGAATTCGTCAGAAATCTTGAGTATAAACTAAGCTTTGAGTATAAGCATAGAGTAATAAATAGATATGTATGATTGGTCCATGGTATAAGGTATAAACCTTATTTTCTCTTTTCAAGAGTTTAATAACCCAACTCTGCTGATTGAAAAGTAACCTGTGTATCATCATTATTCATTCATCAGGTCCATGTATGATGTAGGTACCAATAAAACGTGAAAATATCCGAATATTTATTAATAATCCAGACTTGGGACATAAGTATAACTGAGTATTTTTCTTTGTATGAAATTGTAACTGCGTCGTTTTTATTTTGAATCACTCGTCTGGAGTCTAGACGGTTTCTTTTAGTGTCAGAAATGTGAAAACTATAAAGTACCTAAGGTTTTATATCCTGAAATATTGGCTGAAGTCGTTTTATCTGTAGTCGTACATCTCTTTGTATTATTAAAGGTTTTATATGAACAATTAACATGGTACTTTTACGCCTTACGGGATAAAAACTAAAAGGGTAGGTAGTTTTTAATTAATTAATAGGTATATTTAGGTATATAATTAATTATAGGTATATAATTAATAGGTATAGGTAGTTTTTATTTAATTAATTATTACAAAGCCTTAAATACTACCTACTAGTTAATTATTATTGTAACTTAAAAAAGCTCGAAAAACCATCTTGCGCTTAGGGCAAGATGGTTTTTCGAAAGGTCCTATTAGGTAAATCATTTATTAAAAAAAATTAAATATGCCAAATTGTAGTTAGATTAATAAGACATTGTGCCTTATATAAATAAGCATAATAAACGTAAGGATTATACTGTATTTAAAAAAAAAAAAACTGCTCCATCGCCTTCTATACAGGGTGCAATTAAACCTTCCTGGCTGGATGGTAGTGAATTTACCAAACTTCGTGATAGAATACTTATTTTTTATCATATTATGTACGTACTTTTTTTGTAGTAGAGGTTTACTAAAGGATCATTTTATACACCCCTATGTGTAAAATGATCCCTTGAACTGGAGTAAAATAATCCCAGTGATAATATTGATGAATTAACTAGATGTTTTCCAGAAAATTTGTGAACGTAAAAATTAATCGCGTGGGAACCGTGCATTATTCAGGGACAAAACTATTCTTTGTAACAGACGGAGTACCTTTGATCGAAAGTACGCCAGTACATTCTACAGGCATGTAAGCCAATTAACTTACATTGCGATAAATATTGTGACAAGGCATTGTGATAATTGATAATACAATTTTATGTAAATTCCTTTACACTTTTGATTGATTGAGAAGGCTCAGATGGTCTCTACGGTTATTCAAACAGAGATCATTATCAATTCCAAGAAGTAAGGAAATGAGAAAACAATTTTCAATTTATTCTCGGAAGCTAAATGTTACTAACCATCTGGCAGAGCGGGTCCACAGTCTAGATTATTATTGTGATGTAATTATTTAAAATATCGTTATGTATGAAAGAATTGTTAATATTTTTCTGAAGCCCGAGACTATAGATATAGCATTTTAGCCGAAGTAATTTTAAGATTACAGTACACTATAAAGATTTTTTACGGTTATGCCTAGTAGCTTATCTCGAGGCATTTTGCGTAATGCTTGAAAATAATATAAGTTGGGTAGAAATTACTGTGAAATAAAAGTAAAATATTAATATTTTATACAAAGGTACGGAGCGACATGACGCAGCTTATCGGAAGAAAAACTTATTTCTGGAAAGTTTTAAGTAATTCCCGACCAATCAGACTTTCTATAAATTTAGTTGTGAAGTTGTCCTACTTAGTAAGTTCCCGTTTGCTCGCATCTTTTAGCTTATTAGATCGCTTTGAATTAACGCAAATTGTTAGATACTAAACTATTCCATTTTACAGGATAGTTTGTAGCCAATTATTACTGTCTTTGAAATCTTTAGAGTTTAGGCGGTAGGATTTTTTTTCTATATTATGACCCGGTGAACTTTGTATCGTTTTCCTGCTTGTAATAAACCTTCCCTTTTTTATGAACTAAGGGGGCAAACGAGCAAACGGGTCACCTGATGGAAAGCAACTTCCGTCGCCCATGGACACTCGCAGCATCAGAAAAGCTGCAGGTGCGTTGCCGGCCTTTTAAGAGGGAATAGGGTAATAGGGGAGGGTAGGGATGGGAAGGGAAGGGAATAGGGTAGAGGATTGGGCCTCCGGTAAACTCACTCACTCGGCGAAACACAGCGCAAGCGCTGTTTCACGCCGGTTTTCTGTGAGGACGTGGTATTTCTCCGGTCGAGCCGGCCCATTTGTGCCGAAGCATGGCTCTCCCACGTCAAAACGTCCCTGGAATTCCACAAATAATTCAAGACCAAAATTAGCCAAATCGGTTAAGTCGCTCTTGAGTTTTAGCGAGACTAATTATAAAACTTATTATTAATTTTAATTTATATACACAGTATATAACCAGCAGCACGATTCTGCTACAAGATATTTGAAAAATCTTGCTAGTTTCAAACATGAAACCTCGCACTGAAAAATATCATATAAAATGTCAAAGGAGACCGAGTCTTATTTTGAGCACCAAAGGAAGCATTGAATGCTAAAAGGATTAGGACTCGTATGTAGAAAGTGAATATCCATAAGATGTTAACATTTTCCGGATTTCCAGGAATTCTAGGCTTTAAAGTGTAGTGTACATTTTCATACAGCCGGTAAACTTTTGCTTAATAAGTGTTGTAGATAGTTTATCTATAATCTGCAGAACGGATTTTGCAGCTTTCTCTCAAAAAAATGTTGACAGGCAGTTGTATCTGCTGCCAAATGCCTACTGCAGAAATAAAAGGTTTATAATAAAATAATAAAAATAAGCCTTGCCGGCTAAAACTTAAACTGTACATAAATCGTCTATTTTGATTTTTGACCGAGTATATTTTGAAAAAGGTATTTGATATAATATTCATTACTGCAGTACTATAAAACTATCAACTTTCATCAAACATCAATCAATTCATCAGTTTTCAGGGAGCGCTTCTACGAATTCTACGGACGTAGAGCCCCGTAGAGCTTCGTAGTTTGCAGTATATTCGAAATTTGAATATTGCTTTGAAAGCTGCAGCTTATGAAATATTATATTTTCAATAAATTTTAAGAAATTTAAATGGAAATTTTAATATATTAAAAGTTAATAATATAGGAATTAGGATGTATTAACTGTGCGCTACGAAGTCCAGTTTCGTAGCAAGCGGCTACGAAATTATGACCCTACGTAGCACTTTCAGAAATACTTTCAAATTTTTTTATTTTGTAAGCTACATAATTTACACAATTGATAATACTGAAGAGTCTTACTGCCGCACTCAGAGTGGAACATTAATTGCTTAAATGTAATTAATTCAAAATTTTGACATCTATATAAATAAAAATGAATCCATATTTCCCTTGGTTACGTCATCACGCGTAAACGGCTGGACCAATTTTGCTGAAATTTGGTATGGTGATACTTTGAGTCCCGGGGAAGAACATAGGATACATTTTGTCTCGAAAAAATGTACGGTTACTGCACAATATACTTTTATAGTTTGCGCGTAAACTATTCAATCGATTTTGATGAAATTTGGTATAGAGATACTTTGAGTCCCGTGAAAGAACATTCAAAATAGGATAAATTTTGTCCCGCAAAAATTTACGGTTACAGCACAATATACTTTTTAAATGACCTAAAAAATCTCCACAAAAGTACCCTAACCTAAATCTAAACATCGAATGTCACATTAGGAGATATCGGAAAGAAAATGCTCTAGTTCTGATGATAATGAGGATGTAAATTGGGGGAGGGGGGGGGGGGGTTCCCAGGTAACCTGTGGCGTATCTGTTGCTCCCCCCCGCCCCCCGCTTGCCCCGTGCTGACGCCCCTCGCGTCAGTCAGTCCCGCGCCGAGCGCGTAAACGCGCGTTTCGTGAGGGCGTTAGCGCGCGTTGTGTCAGTGCGATGTTTGTGTAGTGATACTGTGCACTGCTCACTGAGGATTTTATTATTAAGGTAAATATTATTATGTTTATTGTGACGAATTTTTAGGTTATATTCAACTATGAAAAAATATTGATTAATTAAAGACAACAAAAAAGAATGTAATCATCCCTACAATAATATTAATTATTCAAATACAATTTTTACTGTACTTATTTAAATTTTCATACCACAATTTTATTATTAAGAAACTAACTTCCGAATTAGCTAAGCTAGAAGATTTATTTTATGCAAATAAAGCATGAAATGACATTAAGCTGATATCTAAAAAAAGCGGCCAAGTGCGAGTTGGACTCGCCCATGGAGGGTTCCGCAGCAGCAATAAGGTTTATTTTTATGAAATTAAAATATTTTTGGTTTATTTTTATATTTCAGTCGATTTAATGAAATTTAGATTAAGGTTTACTATTTATGACGTATAAAAAAAACTACTGGCTAGATCTCGTTCAAACCAATTTTCGTTGGTAGTTTTTATAGTAATCTACATCATATATTTTTTTTAGAATTATCATGCCTCTACTTTAGAAATTAGAGGGGGGGGGACACACAATTTTCCACTTTGGAAGAGTCTCTCTCGCAAACTATTCAGGTTAGAAAAAAATGATATGAGAAACCTCAATATGATTTTTGGAGACCTATCCATAGATACCCCACACGCATAGGTTAGATGAAAAAAAAATTTTTTTGTTTCAGTTGTACTTTACTATTTATGACGTATAAAAAAAACTACTGGCTAGATCTCGTTCAAACCAATTTTCGTTGGTAGTTTTTATAGTAATCTACATCATATATTTATTCTTAGAATTATCATGCCTCTACTTTAGAAATTAGAGGGGGGGGGACACACATTTTTCCACTTTGGAAGAGTCTCTCTCGCAAACTATTCAGGTTAGAAAAAAATGATATGAGAAACCTCAATATGATTTTTGGAGACCTATCCATAGATACCCCACACGCATAGGTTAGATGAAAAAAAAAATTTTTTGTTTCAGTTGTATCTATGGGGACCCCTAAAATTTTTAATATTTTTTCCATTTTTGCATCAAAATCTTAATGCGGTTTACAGACTACATCTGCTTACCAAGTTTCAATAGTATAGCTCTAATAGTTTCGGAGAAAAGTGGCTGTGACATACGGACGGACGGACAGACAGACAGACAGACAGACAGACAGACATGACGAATCTATAAGGGTTCCTTTTTTGCCATTTTGGCTACGGAACCCTAAAAAATCTGTTCATCATGATGTTGCTGAAAAAATTTCAAAAACAACAAACCCTATTTCTCCTACCTAAAATTTTCTATGGCAGAAATTGCCAAATGGTTAAAGACCCCTCGGGGTTTTGTATTAGTATTTTCCTATACAGCGAAACATTTTCATTATTTACAACAGTATTTAAAATATACATTATCAAAGCTGATAAATGCAATGCGGTCCAAATCCAAGGTGGTTATAAAAAGGTAGAATACCGGGTGGTTGATATGTCGCAGTCATCTAGTTCAATCTGCGGTTCGATTGAATGACTAGCGCATTCATTGAATGACTCCATTCAATTGAATGACTCGGCCGGACGTTGATTGAACAATCGTCACTCAACGTTCAACTAGTTAGCGATTTTTAACATAGCCCTTTGAAAAGTTTCGGCCGCGACTCTGCTCACATGAAAACTTTTTCGGTAGCTATCTTCTCCCTCTTTCGTACTTTCATACTAAGTTTGTACGCGTCTACGCATCAGTTCAAATTGCTTTATGATGACTGCCAGAACAGAGCATCTGCATATCATAGCACTGAAAAGGAATAATATTATGGATGTGGACGTCATATAACATATTGTTATTGTATATTATATATATGTTGTTAAACCACAAGACCAGTTAAAAAAGATTGTGTAATGCAGTAGGTTTACAAAATTGTTGCAGATTTTTTAAAGCCCGCTGGGCAAAGGCCTCACCCATAGTCATGCAGTAAAGTAGAAAAATTTCTGGGTCTCGTTTGTGGTGTTTACCATAATGAGGTATACACCACAAATTTTTACCCCACCCAGCCTCAAACTTTTGGGGGTAAGGGGCCACGGGATAGTAATAGACAAGTCGAAAAAAAACTTACATGCTATATTATACAGGCTAGATTTGGGTGGTGGGACATGACCCTTTTTGTTTGGAATGTGCGAAGTGCAGTCATTCCAGATGGATGCTCGTGTAAAGCCTAGCTAGCTCTACACGAACATCCAGTATTGTGCATTCTGAGTTGTCATAAACACGAGCTAACTAATATAAATTCCTCAGTAAACACAATGTTTATTGCAGACGCTATTATAGGATTATTATAAGACAGTCTTGATAAAGAAAAGCAAAGTCATTATTGTGCTAAAAGCAAATAACGTTCTTGGAATATCCCATCAAATAATATCACGTTATTTATTTTACGACATTTTTCCTCAAATAAGTATATTTCAGGAATACCCAGAATTGTCTAAAGATTATTATAAATGTAAATTCAGAATGTCGTCTTGTCTGACCAATAATTTATCATAGGTATATTGAAATTGGCATTCTATAAATTCCTGTGATCAATATGATCAATGTCATAGGTATATCTTCTAATATTTTTTTATATATTTTAGATGCTGTTTATACCGACTTGTTAGTTTAGGCAGTATTATAGCTTTGTCTGATACTTTAGTTTTTGAGTTGCTTCATAGACAAATACAAACAAAACAATAGACAACTATGACTATGGATCTTTTTAATAGTATAATATATTGAGTATATCTAACCTAACCTAAATGTAGGTACAAAGATTTAAGGTATAGAAAATTTTGACCGACCGAAATTTCAGTTTCAAGAGTAAAGACGAACGTCTGTTTTAGTTTTTGGTTGAAACATCGTTCGGATGGCTACTATAAATTAACAATGCCCACAACGTTATCAAAATCAACGCAAAATCACATAAATTAGCAACAATCGCACTTGACCTCACAGACCTTTCAATTCGCGGCGGCCCGGGGTCGCTTCACAAAAGCTTTTACAATAATTCACGAGTTATTGGGTCAGATTGTCCAGTCCAAATTGATCCTGAATAAAATGAACCAACAAAGAAATCCGCATATATAAAAATTTCAAGCGACTCCCGCAACGTAACTAATTAATATTTTTGCGACAACTTTCAAACTCACCAAAGATCAATGAAT
The DNA here is from genome assembly GCA_905404155.3 of Plebejus argus. Taxonomy (NCBI): domain Eukaryota; kingdom Metazoa; phylum Arthropoda; class Insecta; order Lepidoptera; family Lycaenidae; genus Plebejus; species Plebejus argus. Next base: position 9,874,121 of record FR989938.1, on the reverse strand, counting down.
TCACGTGTAATTTATTGGTTTGTTATTTTTTCCTGTGATAATAACCATAAGTAGTAACTGTTTAATAAGCTGTAACTATTCATAAATTATAGTGAGCTATCAACATTATTGCAGTACTGCAATAATACGGCCTACTGCCATTTTTGCTATAATATTATCACAGATATTATGTTAAGGTCCCACTTTATAAGACTCATCCCACCAAGAATTTAAAATCTGTGTATTTTCATCAGTTGCAAATTGCGATAATAATATATTATAATAGTTATTTTTATAAATGCCATTATAATCTGTCTAACTTTGGAAAATTGTATAACACGATAAACCGTGTGAGAGCCATCCTTCGGCATGAATGGGCCGGCTCGACCGGAGAAATACCACGGGCTCACAGAAAACCGGCGTTAAACAGCGCTTGCGCTGTGTTTCGCCGAGTGAGTGAGTTGACCGGAGGCCCAATCCCCTACCCTTTCCCTTCCCTACCCTCCTTTATTTCCTTCCCTACCCTCCCCTATTCCCTTCCCTACTCTCCCCTATACCCTATTCCCTCGTAAATGGCCGGCAACGCACATATTTTTTGATTTCCATCAGGTGACCAGTTTGCTCGTCTGCCCCCTTTTTTCATAAAAAAAAACTAATTTCGGCCCTACTTTGCTAGTAACGCCTCATTAATATTGTATACAAAACAAAACAATGAATAAAATAAGCAAAACTAACAAGAGCTGAAGACAGACAAGTATAAGAGAGCTTCGCAAATTACAGCCTGTTGCTAATAGCTTTTGAAGTGTTATTTATCTACGAAGGTTTGTTTCATTCAAGCCTCTTTGGAGGATAAATTGTTTTATGACGTTCCGTGTTCGTCCCTGTATCGGAAATCTTATCGGGATTGTCTTATAGATGAATATAATAGTCACCAGAAAGGCCAGGATGGTTGTTTCGGTGCCATTTTTACATAGTATTTGTGATAAACGAGTATTGAGTAAAGGCCGAAGCCTATCCCTATATTTCCAGTGGATTGAAATCAACTAAACTAAGAACTGGTCGCACGCTTGCACGTAAGGATATTACGGATAATTATCATATTGATGGTTCAAATAAATATAACGTTTTGTATGCAGCACTATATCAGTATTCATGGGCCTTGGGCCTGTTGTAGTGTATACCAATGTAGGTGACAATAGTCTCGGTTATTTTTTTAAATTGATCACTTAAAAATATAATCAAACGAAACGCAAACGCAACTATAAACGAAAATCTCGATTAGAGTCATATAGCCAGGTAAAATATAGACCGTGGATTACTAACTCCACTTCTACTAAAGAAAGCTATGTTTTTAACTTGTTCACGGTTTACTTAACCCTGAAATACGACACCAATTATGACACAATTCCTGAATATTCCGCCGCCGTTGTAGGGAACACTTATTGCACAAAACTGACACTTGAGTGACGTTTAAGATTGTGTTTGTTTCTATTTCTGACTTCTTGTGTTTTACAACTCCTAAATCCTGCAAGACTGTTTTGGCGCGAAGCTAAAATTAGAACTTGCTCCGTGATCTTGTAAGTTGTCATATTTACGGATCAGGGGGCTTATAACGAGCTCTTATATCCAGCCAGTTTACAGGCCAGTTTACAGGCCGTTGCATAGACACGGCCTGTAAATTGGCTGGATATAAGAGGTCGTAATAGCCTCCCTGTTCACAAAACAACGTGACGTGGCGATGCGAAGTATGTTTAAAATGCGCCATTCAATATAGGTCTCTAATTACTACACAAGAAAGACACATAATATTGAATTGACTGATACTACATGCGGTGTCGGGCTGCCTATTCCAATTTCGAATATCTAACTTGCTTAAAAAATGCATCATCTCGTCACCTTTCAACTGATCTTAGCGGTAACTGTTATCTCCATGTCAACCTACACCTATACTTCCATCACAGAATAGATCCTCCATGTCAATGTCACCTACCTAATTGTATCGTACAGCTGGTGTCATATTTGAACGGCGTTGGACGTGGTATTCCGTTATCGTGATAACTACTTGTGTGATGTTTTTTACAACATTACGTTGTCACGAGCGAAGAATCAGCAGGAAATTTTGAAAAAAACGGGGATAATAATTATCAATGTTTGTTAAGTGTTGACGCGGACGAAGTCACGGGCTACAGCTAGTAGAGCCCTGTGAATAGCCTATTACTATCGTCACAACGTATTAGAGGGAGTTATCATAGTGCTAGCCATTATCTTTATCTCATACCGATCGATACGAGACACCGACAATCAAAATATGTTGCAAACACTCTACTTAAAATTATGATAACCGTTACGTAGGAGTGGATAAAGTTATGATTAGATTTTGCATACGAGTTTAAAGTACATATACGAATATAAATCGTGCATACTGTATAGATATATAAACATAATATATAAATATTTAATTTAACGCCAAAATTATTACCGTAAAAGAGACTAGTTGATATTTTATTCAAACAAAAAAAACCTATGCCCTCTTCCAGAACACGAAAGTATCTGTAATACGAAATTTTGTCAAAATTTGTCCAGCGGATTGAGCTTAAAGAAGACACAATTACGAATAGAACAAAGCCCACTACATAAGGACGTGTTATAGATTATAATATTACCTCTACCTTAATTACAGATTTATTCCTCAGAACCACTCTACTTCTAACTGAAACTCAAGTTACGAGTTATAGTTACCAATCTATAGATTAATAACTTTTAGGTAGATATATCTGTAAAGTTATAACTAGTACACGATCTATATTATACATATTATAGACATTATGGTGCAAGCTGTCTATAGTCTACACTACACTCTACACAATAGACGCCGTGTACTGCCAAGTTATTATAGTTACAGCTAGACGCTAGCTATTGGCAGGGCTGTAATAATCGAGACCTGGGCTAGCTACATCGATCCTAGGTTGCTAATAATACGAATTCTGTGTCCTAGGCTCTCTCAAGCGCTTAAATCGGTTAGCTTTTAGGTATTTACGTCTTCTATGAAATACTGGGCGTACTTGTTCAAAATCTTAAATACATATTATATTATTATTATAATTATAACTCGAAGGTGACAGACAGACTGACTGACTGACAATCTATCAACGCACAGCAACGCCAAACGACTGGATGGATCGGGCTGCAATCAGGCGCGGTCCCCCCCCCCCCCCCCCCCCCAAATTGAAAATCTCAAAATCTTGCCAAATAATAAAAGGAAAAAAATTGACATGACCCCCCCCCAAAATTTCAGGCTGCGACCGCGCCTGGCTGCAATTTGGCATGCAGGTAGATGTTATGACGTAGGCATCCGCTAAAAAAGGATTTTGATCAATTCTACCCCAAGGGAATAAAATAGAGGATGAAAGTTTGTATGAATAATGAAACTTTGTCAATTTTAAACCGATTGGGCTGAGAGTTGAGATATAAAAATAGTATAACTCAGTACTTATACTTAAAAATTCTTTTTATTCTTTTAATCTTATTCTTAAAATTATGAAGATTTGCGCTAAATTATTTTGAAATGTTGCAATTTTTTTGTAAACAAAGTAGGAAATTGCATTTATATGCATATAACGACACGTTATTTTTATCTTATATCTACGAGCAATGCAAGAATCTCGGAATCGGCTCCAACCATTTTCATGAAATTTAGTATATTATAGGGAGTTTCGGGGGCGATAAATCGATCTAGCTGGGAATCATTTTTAGAAAATGTCATTTTATTCGTGTTTTATCGAATAACGAGCATAACTCGGTCAAATAGCTAGTATTATATTAAAATCGACTTTCCAAATCCTAAGAAAAATTAGAAATGCATTATTTAATAATAACTAATTATTCTCATAACAATTAATTAATTACTCGAAATAATTACGTTACAATTCCTAAAAATAATCTAAAATTTGTGGGAATAAGAAATGTTTACAAAACGAGGTCGTAGGAAAAAAATAAACAATGGGTTGTAAAGTTATTTTTAATGTTATTTGTTGTTTATGACCTCGCGGTGAAGGATCGCGTCTTTGGCGCGCATGTGCGTGACATAAAGACGTGAAATATGGCCTGTTCCTTCCACTTGTTGTGCCACAGAGTTTCCCCGGCTGTGCCATTACAAAACGGGTAAATGTTAAATACATACATAATATTACATACATCACTTTTGTGTTGTTTTTTGATGTTGTGTCTATATGTCTATAATTAGGGTCAGTCATATCAAATATCCACAGCCGAACATATTATAATCTCCTCCTTTTTGGAAGTCGTTCAAGAGGAAATGAAACGATGAATCCATAATATTATAAACCAGAGTCCAGATGACGCCCGCAACTTTGTTGTTCCAAAATTTTTGAACTGTATATTTTTCAAGGTTAAAAATATCCCTTGTCCCATGTCCTTTCCTGCAGGCGTAGCATGGTCACCATAGAAACGGTTTCTTTCTACGGATGACCGAAGAATAGACAAAGTGACAGTTAGACAAGACAAAGTGACAGTTAGACAATGAAAATCCGCCATTTTGTCGATAAAATTTTTAAGATTCTTTCCCATATGTCCATGTCTACTGTTGTTATGCTAGCCCTACTGGTATTCAAAGTATCTTCATACCCAGCAAAATCGGTCCTGCGGCTTGGGCGTCACGAGGTAACAGACAAACAGGAAGACGGACAGACACACTTTCGCATTAATTAGTATGGATCCGTATTTAGATGTAAGTAATAATATTGTGTAAGTACGTAAATACGACAATGAGTTAGTTCTTACAGTTTTTGAATACATGAATATTTCGTAATAGGTGAGACCTGACCTGCACATTAAGCCTTAAAGTTTAAGCTTTTTACCAAATAAAATATCATTAATGTCGTTTAAAAACTTTTGTGTTGAACTCAATTATTAGGCGAAAGTCGTTAAAAGAGTAACAATAAATAAAAAAGAAAGAAAGAAAAAAGTTTATTTGGTAAAACTGGAAAGTATTTACATTAAAAATAATAAAAATATTATTATGATTAAAAGCAAAACTTTCTTGATGATTTCACCTCTTTAGGTAGGTAACAAAAATAAATATTATATACCTTTCTATACCTATACAGATCAGAAGATATAGATAGAGATAGAGATAGAGATAGATACGCACAATACACAATTACACATGCAGAAAAATACGGTTACGGTATATACGGTTTTACCACTTTTACTACAAAACATTTAAACACCTGTTGAACAGTTGATTAGAAAAAAAACCGGCCAAGTGCGAGTCGGACTCGCGCACGAAGGGTTCCGTACCATTATAGAGCAAAATTAGACCAAAAATTGTGTTTTTTGTATGGGAGCCCCCTTTAATTTTTTATTTTATTTTAATATTATTAGTAAATATTAAATTACAAGTAAAACTAAAGATTTTGTGGAAAATTCAAGGGCCATTGCCATTATTGACATAGAGCAAAAAAGGCTAAAAAATCACGTTTGTTGTATGGGAGCCCCCCTTAGATATTAATCTTATTTTGTTTTTAGTATTTGTTGTTATAGCGGCAACAGATATACACAATCTGTGAAAATTTCAAGTCTCTAGCTATTACCGTTCTTGAGTTACAGCCTGGAGATAGACAGACGGACAGACGGACAGACATCGAAGTCTCATGAATAGGGTCCCGTTTTCACCCTTTGGGTACGGAACCCTAAAAACGGTACATAATGGTGTCAAAACAACTGTTCAACAGAAATGTTTAGTGTTTTTGTGGTAAGACCGACATAATTTTATTAGGTTAGTAATCCTTAGGATAAAATCTAAATCATTATAAGACGTTATTTTGTACAATTTCGTCACAATATGAATTTTGTCAGAATCACAGTCAGAATATAAATCGGGAGCAGATAGGTACAAGTTTTGCACAATTCGCCGGCGATATTATCTTGCAGCTATTTTCTGTTGCGACCCATTTCTGAGCACGGACAATAAAGCAGAGTGTTATGAAATTACTGCTGCGAATACCTAAATTTAATTAATAATATTTAGATGATAGTGAAATAACGCCCGCACTTTCAGTTTATAATAAAACCGTAAAATTTTCCGGGATGAAAAGTGTGTCCTTTCCCAGGACTTAAAGTACCCTCATACCAAATTTCAGCAAAATCTAGCCGTATGGAGATACTTAATTAAGCGTGAAGGGATATCAGACGGACAGACAGACACACTCTCGCAATCTAATGGACAAACCCTTGTTGGGTTTAATGGTGCTGTGATTATGTTTAAATATAATTTCTACATGTATCTTATGCATAATAAAAAAAAATATTAGTATGGAAGTATGGATTTTTTCGAAAATAAATACGTATTGTGAAAAAATAGAGACTTTATAGAAGCAACTCTTTTGAGATCCCGTCTTATCTCCACCACAAACTCGACACAAAATCCGTCAATTTTACAATCGAAGCGGGAAATTATCCGGAGCTTCTCAAAGCCTAAACTCATTATAAGTTTCTGATACCGGATCGAAAATATACGACTTCGCTAAGGCTCAACACTCACACTGGAACAGAGTGGTGGCGACGATATTCATCTCTATTGTTATTTTTTCGCTGTTAAGCATATTTTGTGTATTAACCTAAATATTTTTTAAAATTATCAATGTAGTCTTGTTTTAAATTATCTAAAGAACATAACTAACGTAATTTTTTGTGGGACGATACACAACTTAACTGTGCTGTGTGAGTGTGCTTAACAGCGTTCATATTATTATGTAAACCAATTTCTGCAATGAAAATATGAAAGCGACAAAGAGGGAATGCTTGTTGACGTGCACTAGCATATTTTCAAAGCAGAATTTTGTAAATGTAATTTGTAAATAAAAATAATTATTAGAACAATAATATAAATGTTTCAACGCGCAGTGTGCGTTGAGCCTAAGAGGCTGGGGATTATTAAAAACAGACTCCGATTTCTAAGACCGCAATATCAATAGTTCTGGAAAATGAACCTTATCAAAAGTAAAGCAATTCTCCGCTGATCAAAGAGTCTGAAGATTTTATTTATTATATTACCGATAATATCAGAGTACAGCTTAAATGCTCAGAACTAATTAAGTAATAAACTAAGAAATTTGGAATGCCTTTATACATTGTCAGACGGAATTTAATTAATCTTCACTACGTAATACAAATAAATAGAGAAAATAAGATCTAATCAGAGAATCACAAGATCAATTATACTTTATTTCTTTGATAACTACACTTCTTTGAGTTACCAACTTTAAACTTTCGTGTCGCGGTGTTTGTAAGCAGATTCTTCCGAAGCGGCTGTATCGATTTTGATGAATTTTTATGGGTTTATCGGGAACCTCTGAAATTCAACCAATAAAATTTATTTTTACGCCATATTGTCATTGGTGGTTCAATAGTTAATTTCATCCAGTCAGCGGCAGCGGTATCACGTATCTTGCGAGAGCAATGCGATAGCAATTATTTCGCGATAATTGCTCCAAAATCGCAATTTCGTATCACGTATCAGCCGAAACAATACGATTACAATCGATCGCTTACAATTACATGATACCATTGTTTTTAGGGTTCCGTACCCAATGGGTAAAAACGGGACCCTATTACTAAGACTTCGATGTCTGTCCGTCTGTCCGTCTGTCTGTCTCCAGGCTGCAACTCAAGAACGGTAATAGCTAGAGAGTTGACATTTTCACAGATGATGTATATCTGTTGCCGCTTTAACAACAAATACTAAAAACAAAATAAAATTAATATTTAAGGGGGGCTCCCATACAACAAACGTCATTTTTTTACCTTTTTTGCTCTATATCAATAATGGCAAAAAGTAGGTACTTAATTTTTCTTAAAGTCCTTAGTTATATGTGTACTTTAATATTTTATAATAATAAATAAAATCGAAAATTAAGGGGGGCTCCCATACAAAAAACACAATTTTTGGCCTAATTTTGCTTTACGGTACGGAACCCTTCGTGCTCGAGTCCGACTCGCACTTGGCCTATTATTTATACCCAGCAATCGATCGCGCGATTGTTGCTAGTGGATTGTTGATCGCTATTTTTACGTGATAGCCCTGCCGGCTGCCGGCTCCAAAACCTACAATAATTATGCAGGCACGTTCAATATTAATCCTAGGCGGTCAATTATATTGCACAATATGTGATATTGCACAATAAAATTGATCGTCTAGGAGCCCGCTCACAAACAAAAACTTTGTTCAAAACCATGGAATGTTTTTGAACAAAGTTTTAGTTCTAATTTTTCAATCATTCAGCATTGAAAGATGCTATCCAAAATTTTCCATTACCCGATTGACCCCTGTTTTATTAGCGACATTAACGATGACATCAGTTAGTATTTAACACAATTCATTAATAAACTAACCCCGTGATCCATTATGGAATGAGCTGTGTTACAATGTAACGTTGGATTAGCTTTGATACAACGGCACGGTAATCCTGCAGCTTCGCAACAAAGCGCGGATTTGGACGGTGATAACAGATTACATTGACTTAACTATGCGTAACATGTACTAACCTAACTCATTTATTTTGTTCGGCGTATATTCTTTTACTTTGTTTGTTAGAGGAAATACGACGAACATAAATAACATAAACAGAACCTCTAGCCAAGTAGTTTTTTAAATCGATTTTTCATTGACATAAAATAGGTAGACGAGTCGAAACTCGAACGTCAACTTCATATTATCAAACGCTTAAGTAATAAAGGAAATGTCTTGGCTACTGGGCTTGGACTTTTTAATAGGCCGTTGTATTATGCGCTCTATTTATTTATTTAGTTTTATGAAAACCAAGAAAATGAGCAGTTTCTAATTTAAGTAGGCAGCAAATAGTCACTGCGACCCGGGCATATCCCATGTAACAGTTTTGGATTTTTAATGAGGAAAGTGGAGTCGCCCAACTGTGAGGTATGTGGTGTGCGGGATGATATCTACCACCGATTGATGGAGTGTTCCCGGAACGCAATCTTAAGAGAACAGCTGATTTTTAATTTTAAATTAATTAAAAGTAATATTGGCATATTTCATAGCATTTTAGCAGAGCCTTCTTCTGAGGCTGCTAGAATGCTATATAATTTATTATTGTAAGTTTTGTCATATTTATCATAAGGTACGATGGGATTGACATCGTCTTTTTAGGGTTCCGTAGCCAAAATGGCAAAAAAGGAACCCTTATAGATTCGTCATGTCTGTCTGTCTGTCTGTCTGTCTGTCTGTCTGTCCGTCCGTATGTCACAGCCACTTTTCTCCGAAACTATTAGAGCTATATTATTGAAGCTTGGTAAGTAGATGTAGTCTGTGAACTGCATTAAGATTTTGATGTAAAAATGGAAAAATTATTAAAAATTTGAGGGTTCCCCATAGGTACAACTAAAACAAAAAAAAAATTTTCATCTAACCTACGCGTGTGGGGTATCTATGGATAGGTCTCCAAAAATCATATTGAGGTTTCTTATATCATTTTTTTCTAACCTGAATATAATATGAAAATATGATGTAGATTACTATAAAAACTACCAACGAAAATTGGTTTGAACGAGATCTAGCAAGTAGTTTTTTTTATACGTCATAAATGGTAAACCTTAATCTAAATTTCATTAAAACGACTAAAATATAAAAATAAATCAAAAACCTTTTAATTTCATAAAAATAAACCTTATTGCTGCTGCGGAACCCTTCATGGGCGAGTCCAACTCGCACTTGGCCGCTTTTTTGTACAAAAATCCCTTTAAATTAATAAAGAAAAAAAAAGAACACTAAGATAGACTACAAAGCTGCCAATAAAATGTTAATTAATATAAAGTGTTAGTTAACTTCCTCGCCCTTAGTGGAAATTCATGCTCCCGTGGGGGCCATTTCATAGAATCCTCAAATGCGGTGGAGGTCAGAATTGCCCCGCGTGGAAACTGTTTAATCATTTAAAACTTTGTCCCACTTTTTCGACAAACTTGGAGCGTTTTCTCCCAACACTAGTAAGTACACAAATAGGTTGTACGAGTTACAAATTCACATAAAATATAATATTTTGAATTCTAATTTTAGTAACTTGTTAGTGTGATTCAGCAAGAAACTGCACAGTGCACATAGTAAATATTATACTAACTAGTAGCAATTCAAAATTTTTAACAACTGTGTAAAACTTTATGATTAACAATGTTTACCAAATAATGCGATGTTTTACTGCAAATTTGAAGAAGAAACTAATAATAATTATGCATTTAACTTCTTCACGGCGGGAATAAAATCGTGCACTCACCATAACGATGAATTTAGACGTGAATCAAAAAGCAAAGTGCTGATTTTTAACTAATGACTCTGCGATAACGGCACACCGCACAAAGGACAAAGTAATCAAGAAAATATGCTCCGTTGTTTCGGAAACATGAAAATACTTTCAGAACGCGCGCTGCGCCGCAATACGCCTGAGCGAGGCCACGACACTTCGGTGCGTTGCGGCGTCGGAACGGATTACGCATTTTATGAAATACAAAACGGTGACGAGCAATTTGTCATTGGACACTTTTGAAATAGGAAAGCAAAAAAACATACCAATAAGCAAACGCTTATAATTTAACCTAAACGAAAACGGAAAGCCGTAAACGGCAAGAGCTTACGAAAACCTAAAATGTCACCGGTGCAGCACCGTGCCACTGCCAATTTTGAAAGCCACCACCATAGAGTTATTATGTACTACGTACGCCACCACTAACTTTTTCACTTGATCTCCGTCATTACTTCAAAATACCTCATCCGATGATCCGACACCGCAATGCATAATGATGTCACATCATAACATAATATTACGTATGTGAAACGACGAAACGGTGATACTGCGGTCGCCGCAACGCAATGTAGCAACGTGGCTTCACTCTAACCAAATATTTACGTTGACTGTTTACTACTCGCTCCCAATGATTCGGTTCAAACGTTTGAGATTCAAACGAATACTATTATTATGATTGATCATCATGCCTTGCGTCATGCGCTACGTTCTTACAACTTTTGTTTACTATTACAAGCCTACATGGATGTACACGTGGCCTAAATCAGAATTAACGTCCCTTGTATCAAAAAAATCTAGTGAATATAATGGTTGTAACAAAACAAGGTTATCACCAGTTTTCAGTGAGTAGGTATGTGTCCTCGTATAAAGGTCACTGTGAAAGTCGCAGCGCTGAAGAAGCAATTATTCCGTGATTGACATAGTTACGCCCCTGCGTCAATTTGCCCAATAAAATAAAAATAAAAGTCGCTCATTCATTGCTGCTACATTCACAATGAACTCTACAAAAGAGACACACACACCCTAACTAAAATAATATTATCACTTTATTTGTTACAACCTGTATATTTCAGAGGCATAGATAAGCGCAAAACAGCTGCTGTCTCCTAACTCATAAGGGACAGTATACAATATTATGGCGTTGTAAGTTCTAATTTTGGCCGTAATATGTGTGTTGGTCCCACGCCGTTACAACCAACTACCAAGTCTATAACATTATAATATTTCCTCCTACGGAATTTTCTTTTTTTACGGAGCATCGGGTGTCAATCAACTCGAAATTCGAATAAAAAAGATCAACCTCTCCCGGAGAAAAATGAGGGAGCAACAAAAGCGATAATAGAGATAAGTACTGCCTCCTGCAAAACGTATACATTCTCGATGACAGTGTTTTCCAATTTGTGTGTGGAGAAATATTTAAGTAAAAAAAGTAATAGAGTAAAAATATTTATAGAATAAGTAGGAGAATTTTAACAAAAGGATATATTAATAAACATACATAAAAAGGAAAGGGGGTTGCGAAATATTATTTGGTACCATAAAAAAGGTTGAAAAACACTGTGCTATGAAATATAAATGAGAATATGTTTCGACTGAAGCTGACATGACGAGTGACACTTATACGAAAAATATAATTCTTGTACGAAATGTGGTATAATATTATATTATAATATCTTCTTGCAGGTAAATAATGCATAAAATATTAATATATTAAGACTGAGTTGTCATAATAAATTCTTTTCACAAAGTTTAGGTCTAAATTACTTTCAAGAGCTTACATCACAGCACCACATCATATTCTCTTGTATAATATAAAATTCTGCAAAATCTAGGTCTTACGAGTCCTCCAACTACTATGCCAATTTAATACCTCGATCGTGGGAATCGCAGACACAAAAAATTTCAATTGTTATGCGACAGCCGGCTGCCGCTTGGGATTGACGTGCCTAATAAAAGTTAAATTTAGCTGTTTATTTAAAAACTCAAAAAACTACTTAAGGCCCGACTTACATTAGTGTTGAGGTTGAGTATGTATTAATTTTAGTACAACTTGTATGGCAAGTTCTTTAGTGCTTTAATGCGCTGTACTAACTGTAGAACTGTACTAAAGCAAGTAGCGTCATATTGTAAATCGGACCCAAGACCCAAGTGTCGACATTTCCGTCAACTTATTCATTATTTACGGTGTTTTCGTGAATTAATAAAATATAATATGATTTTCGTGCGAAATGGTCACAATGAGCCGGCTAATAAAGCGACTGACATGTTTGAAGAGGCCTCAGCAAACAGGCGCGCGGTGAGAGCTAAGCGGCTAATTCTCCGTCCATTACCACAATTCCCACCCATTAGCTGCTAGAAAAAGCTTTTCGTTAAAAACTAGTACAATATTATTTTATGTTATTAATTTATTTGATAAATGAATGATAATATTATTATTTGTTTAAAACCGATTATCCCAGAGTCAGACTCGTAGCTAAAGAAAATATACTTGACTATTATAAAATTATGTTTAATGGTATATTCACAACAAAACATATAACATACCTACATAAGCATATCAATTCCGTGAAATTAGTGGGTACTTAGACACATTGAATTCGATTATTTCGACAATTAATTTAGAAAAAAAGACGGGTTGCACTCCGGGAGTGCCAGCAGAAGTGAAAACTTTGTGTTGTAAATTTTTTCAACCCATTTTTTATGAAAATAGATTTAAAAAAATCGATTTTTTTAATTAATCGAAACCCTTACAATCGATTAAAAATATCGACAATCGAAAAAAAACAATCGATTGTTCGATTAATAGATTTCGATGTTAAAATACTACTCTCCAACCGTCTTACGGTTTTTCGATCAGCACACGTGACCTGACGCGAGTTTTACAGTTTCTACCCATCCCACAAAAGTGCTCAACGCCGCTAAAGAAGTTTTCACTTCAAAAATGTATGAGGTTTCCTACAGTTACTCCACATTGCATCGAAAGCAAACCTAGTGGTTTGCTTTCGATAATTTCGACAGTGGTAATGAATCGTAAAGAATAAACCCTGATAATGATAGATAGTAATTCACGAAGGAACAAAATATTGGAACTTAAATTGTCGGAGTATCGGCTAAGTCGGGTGGAACAGATTCATTTAAAAATTAATTACGATTTACGTTCATTTCACGACTTTTCCTCCACTTTAAGTGTTACGGAGTTAAAATTAATTAATTGAAAGCAAAGTTTTTTAAATTAGATTTTTTAGACTTAACATTCGTTTAAAACTTGAATAACTTTTTTCTGGATTAGGTTTAATTTATTTAGGAGAACTAGGCTATTTTCTTGGTTCATAAAATCTATTTAAACGTAGTAAGTAATATCAAAGAAAATAAATTTTACCTGCGATTTTATTCTATGGTATAGCGGGCCTAAATATTTAAACAATATTATATGTTAGTATTTTTGTAGTTATCTACGTAAAAGTAAACAAAAATTAAAAAAACTATTTTGAATTTTCCATAAAAACTTGTTGGCCACGTACTTGAAAATTATTCGATCGAATCCTACATGAATTTCAATTTCAAGATTGAATAAAAAAAGGTTGAATTTGAATTGATCGTTTCAGGGGAGATCTATCCACGGTTGTTAAACGAATCGTCAGCGAGCAGAAAAACCGTCGATGCGAACAATTTATTTCTGTGATTGTCTATGTCGTGTATCTCCGGCTGAGTTCTCTTTTTAAATTTGTAATTTTTTATAACCAGCCATATTATCAATTTTTTTCATTGAAAAATAATGATAATCAGCCGCTACTCACCGAAGAATTTGAGAGAATATCATATATTATGTATTATGATTTATGAAGTTAATGTTTATCAATTTATGTCTAAACTCAAGTCTTCATTAAATTAAAGTTAATCATGAAGATTTTATAAGTCTGTCAATTAATATCGTAGTGGAAATATTATTGTAAAATTTTAGGAAATAGGTCTCTATATTAGAATGATGCGATGGTCGCGGAGTACGTAGAGTTTCGCACATTAATTTGTCACTAATTGTCTCTTTCATGTTGTTATCACGATTCACGGCGGCACGATTCGCGACGCGTAGATGCATTTCTACATTTGTATGGATTTGACATATTTCAAAGACGTCTGACGCAATTGAGATCTGTCAAATCAGTACAAATTTAGAAATGCATCTATGCGTCGCGTTGCGGTCTGAATTGACCCTAATTGTACCACCAGAGAAATGGATTCAAGTGCAAATCTAAATGTAAAGAAATTCAGTTACAACCAAGAATTTTCCGGTATTAATAAGCTGGTGCATGCAAAAGGAAAACATTCGCTTTATACATCGTGTTCTATTGTTATCGCGGATCGCTATAACAATCTACTCATTTCCAAGTACCCTCGCCAAGTCTGGATCATTTCTTAAAGAGATCTAGTAGAAAGATTTCCCGAGTATTTCCCAAGGTCCGCGAGCTCGTAAACAAGATGTTAATTGAATGCAAATGCATGTGGATTGTAGAGTTCTTAGAATGGATTTCTTAAGGCTTGATCGGATCATTAAAATGTTGATCATTATTTTTGTTTGTTTTATTATTATCAGAATTCTGAACTTGTTTGCGTTAAGTATGAGGTATGGACGTCGAGTGGAAGTCACAATAATTAAAGCTTATGACAATTTACTATTTCATTAATTAATACATAGACATTTCTTTAACCAAAACATTCTTTAAAAAAATCAATATAGTACACAGACTTACAAGAACCTTGCACTTAGATGACTAAACAGCTTTCATTCAAAATGATACCAGCGCTTGTTTACATGCTGAAAATCATGCTTGCTGCTGATGGCGTTGACAGAGGACAATTTCAGGTAGCCGACTTGTCTAACTTAAAATAACGCGCCCCTCCCTCGTATTCACAGTACAAAAACTTTCATTTATATTAACTAGCGAAGTGGTGGGGCGCGTCATTTCAAATTTACAAGCTCTAATGTAATGAACAGGTATAAAACAGCTGTATGTCACGTGACGCTTTAGAATATGGCAGTGTTATTGTAATTTTGAAAAATGCAAAAGAATATTGTGGTTGCGCCAATGAATTATTACAAAAAAGAATGTACGATGTACTTATATAAATATTTTTTAACGAACGTGGTAGGTCGTCCTAAAAATACTCGCTTAAAAAATTTACATGGACCCTCGTGAGATCTCTGTGTTGTCCTGATTTAGAAGTCCCTGTATCGTTCCGCTCGAAATACTTGGAGTAATTTGTAATCTCGTCTTCCCAGAAATTTTTAATAGACATTTCAGCCGATCTCTTAATATGGTACATAAATCCTTTATACCTTTGAGGAATATTAACCGAAGTTTTTATTACTGAAAATTTGCCTAAATATTACTTTCAATATTTGAAAAGGCTATTTTTTCAACATTTTCGTCATCCGTTGTTTGTGGAAGATTCATGTTCAGTAAAAGGAGGGGAAAGGGACGACTCTTTGAACACCATGGTTATCCAAGCTCATAATATTAATGTACGGCTATGGTACGACGTCGGCCTACTGTCAAACTATAGTCAGTCTAGTTCAGAGGAATGACATTGTTGATACCTCTGTGACCTAACATGTAAGGGGTTTCTATATTGTTTTGCTTTAGCTCCTACAAATATTAAACATATTATAATCTAAAAAAGAATAATTTCTTCATTCCACCAATTCGCATCGAAGAGAGATTGTGGGTGAATCAAAGGTATAGCTAATCATTAGCCGAGATGTGGCTTCGATCTGCATCCTCTATTGGTAGTATCATGGAGAGTGCTCAGAGAAAATTTTCGGAATCATACATCCTACAACTATTTTCCGCCATCGTTCCACGAGAAAAATATACCATCTTCATCACCTTGATGAGTGGCAGTCTTCCACCGTGCATTTTTAACGTAACTTTCTGCTGCGCATCGTAAAACTCTGGAACAAACTGTCGCCAGCAGCATTTCCGGACCAATAAGACCGGCAAACTTATTTTGCGTATTCCCGCACTTGCAACTCTTCTGATATTGCGAGTGTCCATGGGCGACGGTGGTTGCTTTCCATCAGGTGACCTGTTTACTCGTTTGTCCTCTATATAAGAAAAAGCCCACGGACGCTAAATCTATTTTTGTATTACTGAAACGTAGATAAAGAATATCCTTTGTAACACGCATCTATGAGGTCATGTCGTGTTTATTGCGGACGAGACGGATAACAGATACGCTTATCTTTTATTACACATTATTTGCTAATTAACGGTCTAATGTAACCTTCATCTAACATTAGCCTGATTACTGATTAGCTAACAAAACAAGCTGACTCACGGCTGCTCTGTCTAGATTTGCTCCCAGCTCCTGTTTGGCATTGCTTTGATGAGTCGACAATTGTTAGGAAACTATAATTGGTACCGAGTCAAGACACTTTTTATTTAAACTACAATATTGAACATACATCTGTTTCGTAACTTATTTAAAATAGACAAAATTTAACATAGACAAAATTCCTGTAACGATCCTAAATTACCTTATTGACTGCAGACGTATTTAATATTTATTAATATAACGATGAACTACCATAAAATTTGTACCTAAATAATATTTTCTTAACACCTGGCCAGCTGCCAGCATCAAAGGACATTCTCCTCGGGTTTGTTGGATTTATTTAACTACTGTAAACGATTTATTGGTTGTTTCCTTATTCGATTTTTTTTATCACATATTTATACAGAATAATGTAACATCTTTTTTCAGAAAATTTATATTAAAAATGAATACGTATTAATAAAATTATTATAATATCTAATGTTTTCAACAGAATTCTGTTTATGGTATTTAAAGCAAAATGAAAATGGATTGGGAAATAGGAACGTTCCGTTTTAGCCAGCAGATATTTTGTATATTGATAGGTTAATAGTTAGCTTTATTATTCAAGAGTAACATTGTCTTACAAATAGAACCATCTATATTTTAGGGCCATCAAATCAAAGTATTAAATCCTTTCTATCTCTTTTAGACTACCACTTTAGAGATTTTTTAAGAAAATTATCTTGATAGTACTTAATAAAAAAAAATGTTCTAGGGAACCCGGACTACTAGTTACTAGTGGCTAGGAAAATAATTTGCAAGTACCTAATAAGTGGTTGGTCAAAATATGGTTTGAAAGACGGAATGGTTTTCATAGTGGAAAAATATACGCTTCGCTTATTGATATAGTAGACTACATTAAGTTCCTTTTTTTCTTATCACAATAATTTATCATAAAATTATACGCAAATCGTTTAGCCAATTAACTTCGGAATGTCTTATATATTTTATATCAAGTACTTGTGCCGTCGGTTCATAATATTATTTTTAGCTCACTCAAATACGTGGGATGGAAGAATGACCTGCTTGTAAATATTTGCACTCCATTTCATTTTATAATCATCTGACATCACAAACTTTAACAATGCTTTAAAAGTCATTTGACATTTCAGATCCCATAGTATCTTACAGCACCAAATTCTACTCGTTTTAAGAAATGCATTATTGACCTCTTGAAACTCGGCCTACTCTCGGACGAAATCTTGTGTGTCGATGTAATAATAAGTAATAACAATGATTTCATTTGCAAAAATACGATGTAATTATATGGTACCACATAATAAGATGGTACAAAATGTAAAATCCATATTAACTCCATAAAAAGTGTAGTAATTATTGTCTATTATTATCATTACATGCTTATTGCTTAAGCCGCTATACCGAACTAAGCAAAATGATGATGCGATAGCTGCGGGAAACTCTACTTCTAGACAAAATCTAAAAAAGTAATAAGTAGTAAGAAGAAGAAGCCGGAGCCGATTTCTTTGATAGAATACAAAAACCAGTATATCGACACAAATAAGACACAGTACCTCTAGTATATCGAGTTAGGAAACAAAAATAACCGCGCGTGCACAAATAAAACGGAATTATTTCCGAACGGCAATAAATTCGCCCGGAACAGGTAAACTGCTGTACAGATGTTGCTCGTTCACGATATTATGTTTTTAAATATTTTCTCATGATTGCTACAAACATTTGAAACTTTAGGTAAAACGTGAAATTAACTGAGTATTGATTACGATTTTATTCATATGAACTGTTAAGCTTGATGTTCTCAAACTATTAGTTACACAGATTGATAAAATTATATTTTAGCTAAAACTTGGACATTGTTATTTGTTTTGATAATCATCCTAATATTGTGCTGTATGAGGAATAGATCAAGCGATAGACCAATCATAAATCTATTTTTTTTATCTATGGCCGCTTCACACCACGTCAGTCTGGCCCCGTGATGAGAACCTGAAGGACTTGTGCTACAGGTACCAGACAGCGGAAATATACTTAATACTTTTATACTGTACATAAATATTTAAGATTTTTATTACATCATACACATATTTAAGAAAACTTTTTGTCTTGTCGGCGGGATTCTAACCTGCGACCCCCGGCTTGAGGTGCCAAACACAATCAATTGAGCCACAGAGGTCGTCATTATTGAATGAGGACTCTACAATCTACATTCTACCACAAATATAATTGATTTCGTTTTAATTTTAACACTTTCTTGTACACTACAGCACATTTTTTTAAATATAAGTACTTACTTCATTATATTTTTTTAATATACTATATAATTACACATTATTTAATTAGGTGTTGAAAATTACAATAAATGAATTTAAAAAATCTTATGATTTTAACAACAAAAATCCTGATTCAAACCACAAACGGTTAGTGGTTTGAATCAGGATATTTTGTTTTTCGGTTAGTGACTAACACAATGTTACTTTAAACCATATCAGGAACAACTTGTAGTTCAGAAGACTACTAGTGGAGCGAGTTTCTGGAAACTTTTAATGAAACAATACACAACATCTACGATGGTATAAACTTTGATATTAATCTACACTTGCACAATGCGACATTCTCTACTTCATAATGGAATCCCGGGCTCGCTTTTTTTTAATATACCTTTTTATCTTTGAATAGTATTCATACTGTTGCTATTGGGTAGTCTGATATAGATTTTTTTAGTGAGACAAAATTATTAAATTTGAAATATAGAAATCAGTAGTTGAAAATGTATGGTTACACATATCCACGAAGATGCACCAAATAAACGATAATATTATATTCAATAGTTTTAATAATATACAATACTAGTATTACATTAAAGTATGGCCTAAATGAAGCGGGTCTCAAATCTTTATTTAAGGCATATACCATTTTTGAGTAGTCTCGTGTTTTAATATTATAACTCCTCCTGAAACCGTATTTATCATTATAAAAAGTAGCCTTTGTTCTGCCCAGCTGTGAAGTACTCAGTAATTCTGGCTCATTTGACTATTTTCTGGTCTATATGATGCAGATTGCAGACAAGCAGACGAACCTCTTTTAATATTAAAATAGATAAAAATATTATACTCGGTGATCCACCTAAGAGCGATCTTACTTAATATTAAGATTATATTCTAAGGATATATTCCCAATGACGACCATACCGACCCTTATAGCTGTGAGAGCCCCTTGAGGCTCCACTTCAGAAATACGAGACAAGGCTCCTAGGCTCCTAGACATTATAATGAGACAAATCAGAAACATTCTTATTTGCAATATAGATATTCAAGCATTATGCTGATCATGTCATTAATCATAATCTTATGTTACTCGTCATAAATTATTTATGTTCTAATTAGGAGAGCTTTTATTATGAACCTACGTCAAACCCATCTTTAAAATACGAAAAGACGAATATTAATTACTTACTTTACTTTAATTAAATCAGGATTTTTTTTAATTTTTTTACATTACAGGTTATTAATATCCAACATATTATATCATAAAAGAATTCAATATAATATTTTCGTTGTTTACTTTACCCCTTCAGGTACTTACCACGGGGACGGACTAACGTGGTGTGAAGCGTCCATAGATATTATATACAACGAGCTTTTGCCCGCGGCTTCGCTCGCGCTAAGAAGTATTATTATATACAAACTTTCATACCCTATTTGAACCCCTTGGGGTGGGAATTTATCAAAATCCTTTCTTAGCGGATGCCTACGTTATAACATCTACCTGCATGCCAAATTTCAGCCCGATCCGTCCAGTGATGTGGGCTGTGCGTTGATAGATCACCATGTCAGTCAGTCACCTTTGAGTTTTATATATTATATAGATATCCATACTTCCATACTAATTTTATACACGCGAAAGTATGTCTGTCTGTTACCGGCTAACCGCGGTACCAATTTTACTAAAATTTGGTATGGGCATCCTTTGAGTCCCAGGACATTTAATACTTTTAATCATGGAAAAATGTACGGTTCCAGCGCGTTAAACGAATTTTATCACAACTGAGCGGGCGTTATCAAGTTTGTAATAATTTGCCTTCATAATTCCACAACATTTGGTATAGTTACATTGTCGTAACTCGTACTCCTAGTAGTCTTCATGTCTAGACATTTTTACGAGCGTGCGATATCACTGCTACAGTCAAGTTTAGCTACTTTATAATACAGTTTTATTTCTGAAAATTGCATTTGAGATACATTTCTACATTCTTTATCGTGGTTTTATGGTAAAGTTAACGAAACGAGTTGATGAATCGTCTGATAGAAAACCGCAAGCTCTTGCTTGCGGAAACTGTACAGTTAGCAGCGATAAAACTATCTTATTTCCTTGAATTTCACCAGAATCGGTTCATTGGTTTTAAGCACAACTAACAAAATAATTATATACTTTCGTATTGATGTAGCTTACGATAACATTTGAAGCGCCTAAGTATAATCCTAATTAATAAAAAATTAAAAGTAATAAATGTTTTAGGTAAATTCTTCTTTAATCATTAATATTAATTAAATAGTATCCGAAAACGTTTGTCAAATGATAATATCATGTATCAAATACCTTTGTGTTAATAACGACAATGGCTAGGAGCTTAATTACCGCTTTGAATATTCTGTTTCAGCTCAAATTTCCCCATTAGGTCGATTAACAATGTCGTCTAAGTAAGTGTTGCTAAACACTGCAATATACGCGATGCACCATTAGAAAAATTCATGGGATTGAGGCTTCTATGTAACATATTATAAAACAAAGTCGCTTTTTTCCCTCGTGTGACATGTCCCTTTGTTCCCTTTAATCTTTAAAACTACGCAATGGATTTTGATGATTCTTTCAGTGTTAGATAGCTCACTTATCGAGGAAGGCTATAGGCTATATTTTATCACGCTATGATTAATTAAGAGCGAAGAAATAGAGGAAAATGTGGAAAAAAATGGGGAAAATTATTTGAAAGGGCTAACATAAACGCGCTAATCTCAGGAACTACTGGTCCGATTTGAAAACTTCTTTCAGTGGTAGATAGGCCATTTATCGAGAAAAACTATTGGCTATATTTTATCACGCTAAGACTAATAGGAGAATGTGGAAAAAACGGGGGAAATTATTTATGTTATTTGGCACAGATAAGAAGTAGACCACGTGAAGGATCATAGGCGTGAAGGATTTTAATAATTTTTTCAGTGGCTATATATTTTATACCCGTGCGACTCCAGGGCGGGTCGCTAGTGATTTATAATATCAATCAAAGTAATTTATAATACCGCCCAATCACGCGATTTGGCGGCTACACACTTTTCAACAATTCAACAATTGTATTGTAAATGACAGTGCGACCGCGCCGCTATTGAAATAAATCGTTACATACATAATATTTTGCTTGTGATCTCACGGTGTAGCGGCCGAAACGAGCGATCACAATCATGACGCATATGAGTCCAGCCTGATATTCATAGGCAGATGACGGACGAACGGACAGAATATAATATTTGGTCGAGTTATGTCAAGTCAATGACAGTAGCAACTTGTACGTAGGGCCGATATATGCCTATGAATCAATTTATCTGGTTGTAATATTTTGTAACATTCTTTTAAATTCTAGGATCATTAAAAGGCTGTTTCACCACTTCCTGATAAGTGCCGGAGGCTATCCACCACTTCACTTGACAGATAGAGTATGGAGAATTTGTCAAATAAGTTGTGGATAGCCTATACGGCACTTTATCAGGAAGTGGTGAAACAGGCCCTTAGTCTACGAATAATAAAACCTACCCTTAGTCTATAAAAAGCGCCTTTTGGTAAAAGGCGAGTCCCTAACCGGAAGGTTAGGTTAATTCGATTGCGTGAGACGTCATGCAAGTCTGTCAATTCAATACAAATTTAGAAATGCATATACGCGTGTTTTATGCCATACACACATTTCAGATGTTTTGTGTGTTTTATTTTTGTGTATTATACGCTATACAGTCCATGACCCAGGATTCCAACCGGCGCGGCGATACTGGAACTCTCAGAACCAGGCTCTGAGTCTGTGTGTACGACGAACATCAATGCGAATATACGAATAAATATTCTGTTTGATAACGCGATGATTAAATGCACAAATCCTTTGAGAGTAAAAAACTATTGTGTGCATGTCACTTTATATAAATTGTTCAATAGAGCCATTTTAGAACGATATATAGATTAAATTATTGCCCAATTTGAAATTCGAGGGGGAACCGCAATTTTTTTCATGATTAAAATATTATACATATTGTCATGTAATTTGGCTCATAACAATCGTAATAGAAATATAGACACAGTTTTGCGTTTATAACATTGAGCTTTTTGCGCAACCAAACTGAACCCACTGAAACATGAACATTTTTAAATATAAAAAAAACAACGGTTTGCAGTCAGCAGAAGTGAAAACGAAAGAGCAGGAGTATACATTAATTTCACAAAGAGAAAAGAGAGAGAGAGAGGAGGATATAACACTTTTCTACGCCGCGTCAGCGGTCTTCTTACCCATCGTTTTAAGAATTTTTGATCAGTCCTCATGCAATTAAAGACTTTTATGCAATTTGTTTAAATCACGACGACATTGAGGACTGATCAATAATTTGGCGTGGTGTAGAAAAGTCTTTGTGAAATTAATGTAAACACCTGCTCTTTCGTTTTCACTTCTGCCGACTGTAAACCATTAGTTTTTTTGACTAAAAAAAGTTTTCCCTTCAAAATCAAGGTCAGAATATAGGAAAACACTAACTTTTATTAGTTGACAGTTTTAGACCAAACAATTAAGTGTAAAATGTTTATGCGACCGTAAACTTCAATTTTACGATTAGTGCACTAGTAGTGCCAGTGTTTTATTAGATTAGTGCAGCTATTTTAGTTAATTTTAGTACTATAATAATACCTAAAGCCCACGGTACACAATGGTCCTACTTGGCCATAAGTCGGAAGCGACATTCCACCTATCGTACTCTACACGTTGGCTTTACACGTTCGTAATCCAGCGGTTCAGAGCATGGCCCTTGTTTCAGAGTTTGGTTCGATTCCTGTGTTGGAAAAATATTGTTTCCATGTTTGTTTGTCCTAACCAACTTAATTCAAATTAGAAGTTTTTACTTAAATTTTTTCCATGTTGATTTCATAAAGACACAACAAATCCTTAAACATCGATAAAAGTCACACAGTTATGTGTTACATATTTTTTTCTTCTACTAGTATAATGTTATTGTGATCGCCCTTTATTAAAAACATTTCAAAATTATTTTAATTTTTACTACATTAGAGTAGCTCTATTTAATAGATCAAAAGAAATTATTTCAATGAATCGACATTAAAACACTTACATTTTAACAAACTTATGCTATAATCGGCATATAAGTTAAAACTTAAAAGCACAGAACTTTATAAAAGTTGGAATAGTTTTCAGAACGAATACCTCGTCATGATTTCAATTACGGCTCGAATTCGAATGTTAAAAAGTTATTGATTATATTATTTGAATAACTGTTTCTAATTGCGACATCAAGAAGAAATTTTACTACAGAGCTTGTAGCCAAGACTTTTTTTTATTATATATTATATAAAATGTATGGAATTTACATTAGAAGAGTCGAACGTCAACGTCATATTAACGAACTCTTATGTCAATTCCATAGAGAAGCGATAAAGAAAAGGTCTTGGCTAAGGTTTCAGGTCATTTATTTATACAGGCAACTATTTTTTTGGGTTAAAATTCTTTTATCGCTTAGGAACTGCACTTTTTTCCGCGATAAAAAATATTCTAACTGCCGCTATCAGAGACGAATATGAATAACCTAACTGTAATAAAACAAAGTTTCTGAATAATCACCTGATAAGAAAAAAATAATAATTAATAATCTGAATATAAGCCATATATATTATCTGCCAAAAATTCGATATTTTATGTACAATAATTAAGTAATTAATATTCGTCTCTGAATGGGGCAGCAAATCTTCCAAGATATAAATTCATTCAACGTTACGATATATTCATTCAACGTTACGAACAGACAGACGTCAGATACTGTATACCAAGTATTTGAGAATTAAGAAGCTCACATTGATATTGACTAATAATTACTTCTACATGTAATTTTAATGAATTAGCCAATCTCAAACACTAGCCATCTCTACAGGTAAACCATTTTCTATCGAAGTATGAGTTATAGAGGATCTAGTGGCATGTAAAGGAAGCGACTCTATATTTCACGTCGGCCAGGAATTTTTCCAATTTTATCGGGAATGCTGATTTATTCACCATATTTTCCTCCAGGATACGATGTAAAAATAGTGTTAATATCATGTTCTTAATAACATCATAAATAACATAAAACGATCCAATTGCGTTATCTTACATAGTTCTAGACTCTAGAGAAAAAAATAAAAGGTTTCACGCTGGCAGTGCTAGCAGAAGTAAACAGTAAGACATAGGATACTTCTTATCTCGAAAAACGAAAGAGTAGAATTCGGCACAACGGAGTTGTGGTCATTACCTACTTATAGTTCTTGCAACGAGTGTAAATATACGTACAATTTGAGAGAATTCGAAAGCGATCGTGTTATTAATAGTTATAAATTAATATTATGTTTATCTAAGTTGTAAAATAAAAACTTGAGAGGTGTCAAGTGACACCCGAATGGAACGAAGTTATTTGTTATGTTCAAAAAATCTGTATAATACAATATTATATTTTATACTCAAAAAATATATTAAAAAAACGCCATCTATAGACGCCCAGGAATACTAGTTAACAACACGTCGCTGTTTATTCTTAAAAAACGCCATCTAGTTGACGCACATGAATACTATCAATGCCCTCTGCCACTACCATGCTGGTACTAATAAAAAAGTGTCGTTACAACTTTTTCGGTCTAGCCCCCTTTCGCAACGCACGATAAGGAACTCCGTTCCAATAATCATTTATTTTAAAACTTACCAAGAATTTCTACAAAACAACGCTTATCTATCGCAGCTTTGTCGCCTAGTGTGTACACACCCTGATAGTAGTTCATGTTATCGCCACAAGCCGCTCTCTGGAGATCTCTATCTGACATTTTATGGATGCTGATTGTTATTTATTTGGGAGCTTACTGTAACTGAGATGAACGACTTTTCAACTGCATTTTTGGGAGATATTAGTAATAATGTAGGGGTATAATAAATTTCGGTCATTTGTAATTCACGACGTTTTTATTCTTTACTGAACAATGAACATAGCCTGTACATTTTTTGATGACATTAATATTAAATCGATTTCTTATAAACTATACTGCGTGAGTCGTGACTGGTGAGACATGTTCGATACTCGAAGATGTGATATTAGGCTATTATATTAGTTGGAAAAAAATAATATCAATTGATCACTGAGTAAATGTAGCTTAAAGTTAAATAATTATTTACCCAACGCATGGACACCGCGCGCGGGAAGGGTAGTTGTGTGGTGTTTCTTTGGTAGCGCACGCCTCTGCACCGGCCGCATAGTATGCCTACTTGCCTAGCCGCGTAATTAATTTACCTACTTAGTATCCATGATTCATTTATTTTTGAGAAATTCGGAAAAAAATTAAGAACCTAATATTTTTATTACATAATTATAATGAGAATTGAGTACTGAATACTCTCCTTAAGTATCGGTATTGTCTCATCAGTCATGTTGTATAATCTCATTTTCTCCTGCAACGTAAACCGGATGTTTGGAACGGAGTTCCTTTTCGCGCGTTGCGATAGGGGGCTAGGCCGAAAAAAACGACACTTGACCTCGACATTTTTTTATTAGTACCTGCATGTTGGGGCAGAGGGCGCTGCGCGTTGATAGTATTCCTGTGCGTCAATAGATGGAGTTTTTTAAATTATTTTTTTGAGTATATTATGTACAGATTTTTTTAACTTATGAAATAACTCCGTTCCATTCGGGTGTTCTTTGATACCTCTCAAGTTTTTTTCTGTTATTAAAAGTGACCAGTGTGCTTGTCAGTGAGATCACTGAGAAGGACATAGATTACTTTAATAATACGAAAACGTCAGTTTTCCGAGTAGCACAAATGTGGACTAGATCCACATTCATTTGCTTTTCATTAAAGTCTAGTTGAGTTTCAGAGCGTATTCGATGCAAAAAAAATCATAATTATATTTAAAACTTGAGAGGTAAAAAAAATCACATTTAAAACTTGAGAGGTATCAAGGGACACCCGGATGGAACGAAGTTCCAGTTTATTATTATATTTCTTATGTACAAAAAATACCTGTCTACACTAAAAAAAAACGTCGCTACACCACGAGAATGCGAGAGAGAGAGAGAAGATCGTAACGACACTTTAATTTTTTATGTCTAGCCCCCTTTCGCAACGCGCGATAAGGAACTTCGTTTCAATAAAATATATTTATTCATTTTATTTATTTTACACAATTGCACAAATATCGAAAAAATTGCAAAATTTAAATGGAAAAATTTAATACAATTACAATATTAAAAAAAACGTAAACATAACTTAACTGCATCATTTGATACTGTGATACATGAGGCACACGCCCGAGGTCGCTCGTATCTGAGTAATGGCCGCTATCGCAGGTGTTTGAGGCCGTTTGCATTATGAGGCCGTTTCATTTTAAATGTTTCATTGTTACCTCGCTACGTCACACTTCATTTTACTTACGACATGATTACGGCGGTTTTGTTTAAGGTCTATTATTTATATGATACAGTTAAAAGTACACGTGGTAGGCAATAATTATTTTAATTTCCTTTTTCAAATCTTTAAAATGGCTGCAGTTTCTGAACCCACCGCTAAAATTAAAAACGCTCTTATTATTTTTTTATCAGTTTTACCTAATGTAAAAAACCTACTAGATCTCCATGACGCTTATGTGACTACACAAATAGCACCCTCCCCTCCCCTACTATACTAGCCACGCCTGACAACTCTCGAGTAAATAGACAATATCCACGCGTTCCATTTGATGTTAAAAACGATCAAAACGCTCAAAATAGGTGGCATTTTGAGCGCTTTGATCGTTTTTAACGACAAATAGAACTGGAGGACTTAATACTCTGACTACACTATATTCTAGAATCTAGACTGTTACGTAGGTCTTGTATGACGTAGCATGTTACGTAGTATCGTGCTACGAACTCGTAGGCCGTAGCACACAACCTACGTAGACGTGCTACGAAAACTCGTAGAGCTACGGCTACGGGCTACGATATCATGTCTGTTTATTACACCTCTTTAGTTTCTATTAGTTTTGTTCTTGTGTTTAGTTACACGTTGAAAATTTAATTTATGTAACAAGTAACAGTCTTGTAATATTGCATATATCTATATATTAATACGCGAGCGAAAAACTTTGGATCCCTTTTGACGAAAAATGCGGAAACGTAGGTGATTGAAATTTTGCACAGTTATAATTTATATGGTGAAGAAGTACATAGAGCTACTCTTATTTTAAAATGATGCTTTTATCATAATATATTTTTAACAAATAAAACATTACACACACTACAACATACACACTAGGAATTTTGATTGATATTCAGCCTATACACACGAATTGTACTCTTTTATTTATGGTTGAAGTCTATTGTCAAATTGAAAATCGATATAGTTTTTTTTTTTAAATCATATATACTATTAGACAATTATCACACGGCCAGTCAATATACAGTTCCAGCGTGATAAACAAACTTCTGCGCCAACGAAATTACTAACGACATCTAATCTTAAATGAAGTAAAAATATTTTTAATAAAACGTATATTTGCAAAAATAACAGAAGCGATATCCGTGTTTCCTATTTGCCATCATTAAATGGTCTATTGAGAGCTTCGTAACAGCTGGGGGTCTGTACCGGACAAATAAAATCTTATGTTATAGTACCCAGATTGTTCTTGTGAATTCAGGTACAAGATTACGTTATTTCTTAAACAACCTTACCTTTTTGCATAATGTGAATGATCAGAAAAAAATAAGAATTTATTGTAGCAAATGTTTTAACAAAAAAATTCAAATATGTACTTCAAACAATAATTTCCTTATAATTGGACAACTTTTAAAGTATTTTTTTCCAGATAGAGTGTAAGGACTTTCAGACCAAATTATATCATATATTGGTAAATAGATACATTTTTACCAGCACAAAAAATATATGAAAAGACTTAAAAAGGCAGATAAAACGTTTGAATGGCGGAAATATTTAGCATTAGCTCCTCGGAGTGTAATGGGGAGGGTTGTTGTATAGGGTGCTGAGGGTACTGAATTGTCAGGGGAGTGAAATGCGAAGATTAAGCAAATACTGCCTATTTCTTGCTGAAACGATTGATTTACTATATATAGATGATATAACAAAATAAAGTGATAACATGTTTATGAGTCCCCTGTATAGGGACTGTGAAAGTAGCATCGAGGAAAATGTATCTACCTCTAACTAATGAGTTACAGTTTGTTTTACAGATAAAGACAAAATAGAACATTATTATATGCCAGAACTATACCTAGTCTCTATGCAAAGTGAAATTTCATTTAGTAAGGAGATATTATAGTTATTAACATACATTTTTAAATCAAATCATTAGTTGATAAAAGAGTGTAAACAATTTCGCTTTTTTTAAACGATACACATTCCTGTTTGTAATATTCCATTCGAAATCTTTGTTTGTAAATCAAACAGAAAGTTCAATTTCATTTGTTGGCATAGGCTTGGATTCAGTCCCTTTCGAGTGAATGGCTCTTATGAGGGCAACATGACTCGTGGCTTTCGCTAACGGCTTTTACTTGTTCAATATACTGTGATATGTTATAACTATACTTCATATTTCATTTTGCTATGTCTCTATCTGGTACTTACGGCAGCACTCAGAGTCATTTAATGATGATTAAACTACAAATTAATGAAGAGTTTAACAGATAATATTCATTAAAGTTATGTAATTAATGTTTGTTTCTGAGTGTGGCAGTTAAATATGTGCTAAAAAGTATTAACTAAAAATGTGTAAAGATAATAGACGTACAGAGAAAGAAAGACAAAGTTCGAAACAAAATAATAAACGAGTGTTGCAAAACAGCACGCTTAGGATTGTCACAATAAACAATGATTTGTTATGGGAGAATAGACAAATTGATATGTTATAATAAATTATACGTATTATATACAAAGAGGATCCGTAACTTTGTTCTTAAAATCTGGCATTATTACTAGTTTTCTGATTTTCTATGATTATGTTGAGCCTATAACTAAATTGTTAAACTTTAATTTGCAAAATTACAGTTAAAAGCTTAATCATTAATACCCATTTACTTACCAACATTAATATAGGGTAAGCACCGATCTCTATATCCCTTCACATATCATGGCCCTTTATGATGACAAATCCCAAATATGAAACTGTCACTTGATGCTGGTTATCTGGTCGTTTATCTACGGATCTCTTTGGGCGTTTGGGGACAGTTTGTCAGCTACACGGCTCACCAGTCAAAAGGAGGATTACCGGGACTGACTAAGGGCCAACCCACACGTACCAAAACCACACGACATCGCAACGACAAAATGTCGTCGAGCTGTGGTTACGTGTGAATGGCGTCGCTGCAGCTTTTTGTAGTTGCGTTGTGGTACCGACAAAATTGCGCCGACGTCGTTGCGTTGTCGCCAGTGGTTGCGATGTGGTTACGTACGAAAGTCAATGAAACGGAGGGGGGAAAGAGCGCGGGCGGTGTGCGCGCATTGTCGTTGCATCGACGCAACGTTGTGGTTGCTATGTTGTTGCGATGTGTTTGCGACGTGGTCGGCCGTGGTTGCGATGTGGTCAGTATTTGACAACGGTACGTGTGAATGGTCCAGTTCATTTACAATACGAAATATACGCCCGACCACGTGGTGTGGTTGTGGTTGTCGTACGTGTGGGTTGACCCTTAGGGTTAAATCCAATTGCGTGAGACGTCTTGCAAATCTGTCAAATCCATACAAATTTAGAAATGCATCTACGCGTCTCTTTGCGGTCTGAATTGACCCTATACGACCGCCATCGTCACCGGGACGTCACCGACGAAAATTCAAATAAAATGCCACTATATGATTTAGGGTAATCTACTTAGCTTGGTTAACTTTAGCTAACTTTATAGGTTTCATTTTCTACCAACATTTGTCAAGTGACTTAAAATATGCTGCCGCTGCTTTGTAGTGGTGTAGAGAAAAATGAAACCTATAGCCTAGAATCTAGATCATAATATGACTGTGTACAACGTTTGAGCATTAACTTTTTTTGGCGGGAACCTTACATTTTCTCCGCAACAATTAAGTACCTAAATACCAATAAACCAATTGATTCCCTCCAAATCCATCAAGATAATCTAAAGCTTAATACAATTTTAATTGATCAAAATTCCTGATCGGGATTTAATTATCTCATTCTGTTCAACTCTTTCGTGAAGTGATTCGACATTCGTTTGGAAATCTGACGAACATCAATTTGAAACATTAACTTCGTGTAGTTTTTATTTATTTTAATTTATGCCTTGATTTTTGAGGCCCTCAAGTTATTTTTGTTACAGTGGTTCAAGCATTTTGTCTGTCACGAAAGTGTGTCCGCTAAACCGATTATGCTGAAGTTTGGTATGGAAATACTATGAGTCCCGCGAAAGGACATAAGATTCTTTTTATCCCGGAATTCTTTTTATCCCGTAAAAATGAACGTATCCCTCGAGATAAACGGATTTATTAGGCGGGCGTCATCTAGTATTGTAATATAAGAGTTTTACCTACAGTACTACGAATTAAATACTTTGACCTTTGAAAAGCGATAAATGCCGTGCCATCGACAGAACCACGATATCCGGCTTAAATTCATTGTTTCCCAAATTCGTTTAACAAAATATAATATTTATCCCATATATTAGCGAAAAACTTTAATGTATCCCTTTTGACGAAAAATGGGGAAACGTAGTAGGTGAATGAAATTTTGCACAGGTAACCTCAATAAATATTTGACATCAATATATTCCACTTCCCATGCTCTCAAACATCCGATTCATTTAACAATAAACGCAATCCCAATTCAAAAGCTACCATAGTTTGCATTTAGACTAAATCACGCCCAAAACTACGTCGCGCCGAAATTAGCTTATCGCGTAGGAACCGTACATTTTCCCGTGATAGAAAGAGTATCCTATATCATTACTCGAGACTTAAATTATCTTTATTCTTTTTTTTTTCTTTATTAATTTAAAGGGATTTTTGTACAAAGAAGACGATGTCAATCCCATCTCTAATAAAAATCAATTCTAATTTATTCCAAATTTAATAAAAACCGGTTTAGAGGTTTAAGCGTGACGGGGTATCACACAGACAATTAAGGCCACCGCACACCAGAGACACGACTATTTTTAGACAAACTATCGCATAATAAAAAGTACTAGATGCGCACATTTGAAACAAAACGTCTCATAGACAAAGTTGTCTAATGCGTACAAGAACTGCCCGGCGACAAGTCTGACTAACGACTATCGGCTTCCCTTTGAAGTGTATGAGAACGCGCACATCAACGACAAACTACTCTGTCCGAGCGTTCTCTACTGATGAATATACAATTGTATGCGTTGCGTCGTCGTAGACAAAACGTGTGCGCCACGTGGTAGACACAACTGTTTCTCTTTAATCGTAAAGCTGACTCGACTATGTGAAACAAGATTGTCTAAAAACTGTCGTGTCTCCAATGTGCGGTCGCACTAAAGACAGACACGTCAGACAGACACATTTTCCCATTTATAATATTAGTATGTATTTCTCTATGACCTTGTAGTAGAAATAGCTGTACATCACAGTCATCAATATGTCCACATTCAATTTTCACTAAATATATTATTATACACAGGAAACTGTTAGCTCGGCGCGAGCGACATGTGTTTTCGACTATAATTAAACTATTTATATTAAACGATGTTTGTTTTATAAATTATGTATTCGGACCGGAATTTGACTCAATTATCTCGTAACGCTTGAATGCATATAATATTGTGAATACGTCTGTCGGGCTGTCTTGTTAAGTCATACATCCAAAACGCTGAACCGATTCGAATAAAACTTGTTATGAACTAGGGAGACACTAGATCATAATCATTAATGACATATTATATTATATTCACCAAAATGTACCATTACGTTTTTACAAATACATATTCACGGCTATCGTTGCTCTAAATAAAGCTAGCGTAAAATAACATTTGCGTCTTGCTAAGTAAAATATACCTTGAGGAATATTAAATACGTAATTATGCGAAATAATTTAAGCATTGTTTCGCGCCGGTTTTCTGTGAGAACGTGGTATTTCTCCGGTCGAGCCGGCCCATTCATGCCGAAGCATGGCAACGTGTAAATGCATCCCAAAGTGTATGCAGCCAACCTTATCAGGGAAAAGGGTCACGTCGTTGGCGTGTGTCACGACTCACGAGCTTCATCACGACTAAAACCTGCTCTCAGCAAATGAGAACGACCGAGCTCACCGATGCTCAGACATTGCTGTAATTTGAAACGCTAACTAAAGTCCAAACGGCGAAACTTCATGTAAAAGGTTTGTATGAAAATCTCGTAAATTTTGATTATAACACTATACTAATGGACGGCCCGCAACTCCGTTGTACCAAAATTTACCTGGATAAAAGTATCCTAAGTCCTAACCCAGGACTCGAAAGTATCTCAATAACCGTCAAAATCGGTTTTCGTGAAGGGGGGGGGGGGAAGTAACATGTAGAGAGACAGACACTATTCTTGTTGTATATTATAATTCACCAACATTTTATGTTAAACACGTAACCGTGTTCTTAAAATTATATTTCGTTAAATTATACAAAGATCCAAAAAGTGGAATAGTCAAGTTTTGAAAAGAACCTCCTCATTTATAATATTAGTATCAATAGTGAATTAATACACGATGTCCCAGTCGCGAATAATTAATTCCTCTTGTCTTCTGTCTTGTCGTGTCAACACAAAGAAAGCTTTGTATTTACTTTGTAATATATTGTATCGAATGAAATCAATTTATTGTTTACATCAATTTAATAAGAAATCAAAGGAAATAGAAAAATTTCGCAGTAGTTTATAAAGTAGTAACATTTTTAATAGTTAATGAGGAACCAGATTTACTACAACAACTTGTGCACTCGGTGTGTAACATTTTTCAAATCTGACGTTAATATTATTTACCGCTTCTTTTTTGCACTTGAAAACTTTTTGAAATCACCAAAGAAATTCCCAGCCGAGATCTTTGTTCTTTCTTGGGAAATAAAAATAAACATTTGAAACAATGAAGACTCCGAAATAACTGGATCAAACTTACTCAAGGCTTCGCTGTCACTTCTTTAGGGCGTCTCACTGGGTACATAAGGGCTCTTACGACGTCAGGTAGTAGGTCAATAACAGGAATATTTTAACCGCGTGTTAGTATAACAAAATGAAAGTCTTGAACAAAGAAAAATCTCTACCTTACTATTTTATGTAACATTGTTCGATTGCTTAGATAATATAATTTTAAACAAGCAACTTTCTTTGATTACGATATTTTCGGTTAAAGTTAGGCATTATTGTAGCAGTTCAAGAAGTTATTTCAACCCAACTACTTGATTTGAATATTGGAATGTTTGAGTAAGTAATTGGCGCGGATGTAACTCAAACATGACGTGCCGATTCCCTCGCATTATTAATACCTACTCAGGCGATTCTCTAATTGATAATAATAATGCTTTATTCATATTGTAAAATACACATTAATTATTTATTATCTAAGATGTTTGTAACTCTTTGAAGCTAAAACTACTCGTCGTTTTCTATCTTCGCCTTTCTACAAGAAATAGAGATGGATACATTCCTTTGTCTGTCGTTGTCTGCCGGTTTTTCTAACAAAACGTAAATGATATAACAAAATTAAAACGTTTTTACCACTAGATGACGCCCGCAACTCCGTTGCTCCAAAATTTGTTTACCGCGCGGGAACCGTACATTTTTCCGGGATAAAAACCTAGGTATGTCCTTTCCCGGGACTCAAAGTTTATTTATGTCAAATTTCACCAAAATCGGTTCAGTAGTTTGGGCGTCAAGAGGTAACAGACCGACAGACAGACGAACAGACAGACTTTCGCATTTATAATAATATTAGTATATTAGTATGGATAATGGATATCTACGTTACAGTGTTGATAGTAAAAAAAAAACTACAAGTATCAATAGTTTTTTTTTTGTTCAAATCATAAAAAAAAATCGCCCTGGTCCATAGCCGCTCGCGCCTATCGGCATGAAGTTGCCATAGTACGTTATACAAAATATTTTGTATTTTCATAAAATAACTTACATGATTCGATAGTACTACTGTAGGTAAATCGTCCTACAGCGGGAAAACAACCACTTAAATTTCACGTTGTATGCTTTTTCCGATGTTTATATTATAACAGCTTGTAATCCTAAAAAGTAGTTTTAATATTGTTGTAAAAAAACTTACAAGAAATATTAGTTTGCTTGGTTATTCCATTTTCACAGAAGTCCTTGTCGACCAGTTGCTCCGAGAAGCAAACAAACGACAAACAAAACGATAAACTACAAATTTAAATAGGAATAGGTTCATTAAAAACTCCAATGCTTCACCATTCCTAAAACACAAATTATTACTATAATTATTGTTATTTGATAATGTGATGTACTAACGTAGTTTTTAAGTCTCAGTTATATTTAAGTACTAGTTAACACTATGGATTTTTATCCGAAAT
The DNA here is from genome assembly GCA_905404155.3 of Plebejus argus. Lineage (NCBI taxonomy): Eukaryota > Metazoa > Arthropoda > Insecta > Lepidoptera > Lycaenidae > Plebejus > Plebejus argus. The sequence goes on along the minus strand of FR989938.1, from coordinate 9,838,669 downwards.
AAAAAGTTATTATTATTATTATTATTATTATCTTAAAAGCATTTGTTCAATCTAAAATCCAGCCATGGAGCAGGTCTGGGAAATCTAATATATTAAAGTGTATTTGCGACAGAACAGGCCAGAGGAAGCGGTGGACAAATAGCCTCGCTACAAACGATGTCAAAGGCCAACCTGCTGCCTTAATAGAGCCAGCCTCTACAATATGGCCTACTGGTTTATATAATATATTGAATCGTGTGTTAGATAAAGATAGTATTAAATGAGTTTCCCCATATAATAATCTCTAACTACTGTGAATCTTTCTGACAAAAAGGTAACAATGTCTCTTATCTATAAAGTTTTTAGACAATAAAGATGTTTATTTTTGTAGACGCTTTATCACGATATAAAATTAAATATTACTTACTGTGTACGTTGCGCGTCGGAATAATAATATTAAGATTAATTGTCGCACTCGGAGACATTAAATAATTATTAAAGTTAAACTTAATTAAGAGTCTGACGGATAATGTATGGGGGATAATCAAAATCTAATTACAATTAAGTACTTAATTTCCGTCTTTAAGTATGGCATATTTTTACAAATTTCACATTTTAACAATGGCTGTAAGGTAAAGTAAAACATCTTCAGTATCAAAGGAACTGTCCATCCGTATTTCGACAGCCTCCTGTGTACACCTCAAACAATAACTTAAAAGCAGCTCTGCCCCCATTTTATCAATCACTTAGGGCTTTTCTTTATAATATTCGTATTGATCCTTGACCTCAATGACCATTTTGTTTCGAATATTTCCTTTGCTTTAGCATTAATAATAATTTATCCATACTAATATTATTATTATAAAGCCGAAGTGTATCTGTATGTTACCAAACCGATTTTGCTGAACTTTGGTATGGAGATACTTTTTTTTTTATGAAATAAGGGGGCAAACGAGCAAACGGGTCACCCGATGGAAAGCAACTTCCGTCGCCCATGGACACTCGCAGCATCAGAAGAGCTGCAGGTGCGATGCCGGCCTTTTAAGAGGGAATAGGGTAATAGGGGAGGGTAGGGATGGGTAGGGAAGGGAATTGGGTAGGGGATTGGGCCTCCGGTAAACTCACTCACTCGGCGAAACACAGCGCAAGCGCTGTTTCACGCCGGTTTTCTGTGAGGACGTGGTATTTCTCCGGCCGAGCCGGCCCATTCGTGCCGAAGCATGGCTCTCCCACGTCACTTTGAATCCCAGAAAAGTACATAGGACATTACTTTTTATCCTGGCGATTTACCAGGACGGTTCCAGGCGTTAAAAGGATTTTTTTTGCAACGGAATTGTGGGCGTCATCCAGTTATTAATATTGCATAATCGAAAATAAGTACCTATATTTCATATTAGGTTGTCCTATCTATAAAAACATATTTAAGAGGGTTATAATTGCTTCTTGTTAGGTAAAATTAAATGAAGAAAGAAGCAATATTATGTTCTCATTCCTAAGTAGGTACTTGATACTATCTCGATTAATAATTATTATAACATAATAATTATTAGTAATTACTATGATTTCCTGCTGCTTATTTTAAGAACGCAATGGCGATATTAAAGTAAGTATTAATGAATACTTCTAGCTTTCAGTACTTATATTACGAAATAACTGAGCTGCGAACACAATATATGACAATCCGGCTCAGGTAGAGTCGAAAGTAATCAAAATAATGGAGCCTGAATGTAATAACGACTAACGAAGCCATGTCTGCATGAGTGCCTTGCGAACTTGTGAAGTGAGTTTGTTTCTGTCGTTACATTGAACTGTTTCAATTAAATGTGTGCAAAGAGCATTGTATGAGTTACATTTTAAAGACATACTCTTCGCATTTCTATAAAAAATTTAGTGCAACTATTAAAATACATATTCAAATCACCGACTAAAAAAATCTAAGTAACTGAGTTTTCAAAAAAGTAAACGCGCTTTGAAAGAAAAATGTATAGATATAGATAATAATCTATATCTATACATCCAAACTAATATTATAAATGCGAAAGTGTGTCTGTCTGTCTGTCCGTCCGTCTGTCTGTCTGTCTGTCTGTCTGTCTGTTACCTCTTCACGCCCAAACTGCTGAACCGATTTTGCTGAAATTTGGCATTCCATGAATATATTATGTACTTTGAATCAAAAAAAGCAGCGGCGATATGCATATTATGGTCACTAGTAACGCCTCCGTGGTCTAGTGGTATAGAGCGCGGCTCTTGACTCGGAGGTCGTGGGTTCGATTCCCGCGTTGGAAACATTTCCAAGTTTGGTTAGGACAATGCAGGCTGATCACCTGATTGTCTGACAAGTAAGATGATCCATGCGTCGGATGGGCATGTAAAAAGTCGGTCCTGCGCCTGATCTCTCGCCAGTCGTGTCGGTCTGTTAAGGAATTGAGAGTGTTCTTGTGCACTGCGCACACACTTAGGCAGTATAAAATTACTCCTGCGAAACCGGTGTGGGAGCTATTATTATAATATGTCACTAGTCTAATTGGCGGTAGAAAATGAATGTAGAAAATGTCGCAGTCAGTTGCCGCGCAACAGTACCTGGGAGTAGAGCAAAGCTGGAATATAATAATATAATTAGAAACGGTCTGTTTGTGACGCGTCGCAGTAAACGGTATCTGTTTGTAAAGCATTACATACCGTGGGTGGGAGAGCCATGCTTAGGCACGAATGGACTGGCTCGACCGGAGAAATACCACGGAATCACAGAAAACCGGCGTGAAACAGAGCTTGCGCTATGTTTCTCCGAGTGAGTGAGTTTTCTGGAGGCCCAATCCCCTACCCTCTTCCCTTCCCTACCCTCCCTTATTTCCTTCCGGAAGTTACTTTCCATCAGGTGACCCGCTTACTCGTTTGCTCCTTTTTTCATAAAAAAAAGAATTAACCGGTTTTACATTTCTAAAGGTCAATTTGAATGAGCCATTTGAATTTGGAACAGGCAGCCCAACACCACGAGCGGCAAAACTTAGTTCAAAAAAATTCACTTTTGTATGGGAAAACTCACGCTTACCCATACAAAAGTGAAAAAAACATTTGGTCTTTCGTCGCTGCTGCTTTCAGAGTGAACTCTCTACAAGGAACACATACACACCCTAAGGTATTATCACTTAGTTTTGTTACACTTTGTAGAGATACTACAAGTGCCATATTATAAAAAGTTTTATAAAAAACTGGACGATGCAACTCCACAGCACCGAAATTCATTTATCGCGCGGAAACCGTAAATTTTTCGGGATAAAATAAAGTATCTTTTATCCTTTCCCGGGATTCAGAGCATCTCCATACCCCAGCAATGACAAAAACAAACAGATAGACACATAAATACTAATATAGTATGGAAGTACGGATACTTCCTGAAAAGTTCAACGCCAATTCAGTAACGAACACGTGTCTAAGTCCTTAACACTAAAAGCTTCAGTAAATGGCACCTTAACTACGCGGTTAAAAAGTTATTTACCTGTTGTAATATACTAGTAGTTTGTTAATATAAAACCCAACTCCGCTTCACGCTGTGTAAACTCCCTTTATAACTATGATGAAAAAGTTACGGTAATATTTCAGCGGCGGTTGTTGGTCATTATCTGTGTATAAGGGACGCGCAAACGAGCGGCAAAAACCCGGTTTATAAGGTTTTTTTAATAGAAGTAGTATTATTATAGTGTTATCTATTCAATAGAATTACTGGTTCGTTAAATGTTTTAACGATAGCCAATCAAAAGCGCTATTAAATTTCGTTCAATTTGGTGTTGACTGTTGAAGTCTGCAGCAATCAATGTCCGGTTTCTGAGGCCTTTGACAGAACAGAGAACTTATAATATTATAGTAAATCGCTTTTTGGCATACATCAAAAACCTAACCAATCAACAACTCTATTGAAAAGTTAAACTCTTAATTCAGAAACCGGGCATAGGTCGTTTGATTTATATATTATATACCTACGTTCTCTAAGCTTAGGTAGAGTAAAGTAGTCCGTTTGCGCATGACTAAGGTAACATTAAATGAATATTAAACCAATATAAGTGTTGGGTTGTTGTCGGTATCATTTTAAGTCCGTTGGGAGTGCAGACTATAAAATAAAGTACCTAATAGACCGTTTACTGTTTGTCGAAATTCTCGTTTGCCGGTAGTTAATAGATAAATTAATGATTAATATTAAGGCTATTTCAAGTATACGAACTGTATTATTGAAATAGCTGTATATGTGTCTTAATATATTGATGAAGTAGAGTGATTTCAAGCCATTTATAGGGACCGTGGAGTAATTAAATAAGCGGCAAGTAATAAATAATTTTACTATAATATACTTTACATGTCGCTTCTTTTTGGCTCGTTTGTAGCACCATCGTTGCGCACTTTCCTTATGATGGAATAGAATAAAAATTATTATTAGGTGCCACTTAGCCCGCATGTTACTAAATAATTATCTAAGTAACATTGTATAGACCCCAAAGTCCCCCAAAGATAGTAAAATACTTTTTCTTCACATTCAACTATTTTTTGTAGTTAAATTAACGTGGGAGAGCCATGCTTTGGCACGAATGGGCCAGCTCGACCGGAGAAATACCACGGGCTCACAGAAAACCAGCGTGAAATAGCGCTTGCGCTGTTTTTCGCCGAGTGAGTGAGTTTACTGAAAGCCCAATGCCCTACCCTTTTCCCTTCCCTACCCTCCCCTATTCCCTTCCTTACCCTCCCTACCCTATTGGCTATTACCCTATTCCCTCTGAAAAGGCCGGCAACGCACCTGCAGCTCTTCTGATGTTGAGAGTGAACGACGAGTGGGCAACGGAAGTTGTTTTCCAGCAGATGACCCGTTTGCTTACTGCTCCCCTAATTTCTTACGAAAACCCTCATTCAAATAAAGTCTTACGTTTTATAACACTTAAAACCGGCTAACAATCAATACACAAAGATAGAAATCTTTTATTTGGTACTGTACGTCGTTAGTCGTATAATATGATATTTTGTGTATAAAGTACTATCGACTTTTGATCTTCAAGTTTTTGACCTACTTTCCGTGTCCTGACATTTGAGTGAGGTGTAATTTTGCATAAAGTACTTTGAATGCAAATGCCAATGCATGAAAACTGCGTCGACCTTTCGAGTTTTCTTCGTTGAATAAAATGGTTTAGGAGATTGCAGCTTTCCTTTAATTTATAAAAATAAACAGTTTGTTGCCCGCCAATGTCTGATTTTGGAATGTTATTTAATATTTTTAGCGCTTAAAATAAAAAAGTGGGGCATTTCTATAACACGTTCAATACATACTAATATTATGAATGCGAAAGTGTGTACCTGTCTGTCTGTTACCTCTTCACGCTCAAACCGGTGAATCGATTTTGCTGAGGTATGGAGATACTTTGAGTACCGGGGAAGGACATAGGAAGTAGCCTAGGTAAAAATTATTTGTCTTAGGATACTTTCTGTCACGGAAAAATCTACGGTTCCCGCACAATAAACGAATTTTGGTGCAACGGATTTGCGGGCGTCATCTAGTGATAAAATAAAGAGAAACAATACTTCATGAAAAGCTATCGATGAAACGTTTGGAACTGCTCGCCGCATCAATTTCTAGCAAATTTAACAACAACATTGATCAATTGTTTTTATATTTTCACAAATAAAAGAGTAATTTAAAACTTTCAGTCGTCGGCCAAAGTGGGTTTTGACGATAAAACAGAAAACAATGTTTCAATAGGTGTGCTTTTACGGCGTCACGTCGCGTTCACGTTAATTACAGTATTGCGAGTTCATACGTGTGCAATTGACCGGAAACAAACGTGCTTTTACGTAAAAAGCTCCACGAGATTTTATGCTTTTGGTGGGCTTAAAAACTTTTATCTTGTTTGTGGTCGTTTCATTCAAAATCAATGGTTTGGGCTTTGTTTTGATTGTATAGATAAAAGCGATTGATTTAAGTGAAGTGTGTATTGTTCACAAAATACAAATAAAAATTCTTTTTTAGTAGAATGTATTGCAATATTTCCATGGTGTGCTATTCTGTCAGTTACTGCATTTTGTGAATGAAAATTTCCTAGAATATTTTAACCTAATTTAGGCATAAATAAAATGAAAATCTCCGTCGTATTTAATACGCTCTTAATATTATTTATTAATGATGTATATTGCGTCGTAAACGTCCCTCAACCGAATTATAAGGTAAATCAATTATGGCGGTCTCGTCGTAATTGGTTAAATTATATTTTTCAAACGCAATTTCTTTGCTTATTTTGTTTATATGAAACTAGATGACGCCCGCAACTCCGTTGCGCCAAAATTCGTTTATCGCGCGGGAACCGTACATTTTCCCGGGATAAAAAGTATCCTATGTCCTTTCCCGGGACTCAACGTATCTCCACGCCAAATCTCAGCAAAATCGGTTTGGCCGTGAAATAGACAGACAGACAGACACACTTTCGCATTTATAATATTAGTATGGATTAATAACCTAAACCAGTGTTGCTAGATCATAGCCGTAGAATGCAGATTTCTCGTGTTTTAATTTATAACAACAAAAATCTAAAACCATCAACTTCCATTTCTGTATTGAAAATATTGACTCCCACTTGAAGTATGAATAAACTTTTTTAAGCGCAACTTTTATACAAATACGAGAAGCTAACTTGTGCAATATTTTGTACGAATATTAAGAGGATACACTACAGCCGTTTTTCCATACAAACGTTGTCCCCTGTTTCCTCCCTGGATAATGTCGTTAAAGTTATAATTTTTTCCTTGAATATCTGCGGCCACTAATACAATGTCCCTATGTTTTCTTTTTTTTCATAATTTAATTATTAAAAAAGATATGAACGTTCAAATACCCAAAAAAATGACCAGATTTTCCGCTGTGTTCAAACATCCAGAAAACAAAGGCTCGATTATACAAAAAAAAAAAACAGGGACACAGCTCAAGCCTTGCTTTAATTTTTGAATGAAAAAAGTACTTAAATCGGTTAAGTTTTGGAGAAGAAATCAGGGGATAACGAATCGTTGTTTTTCTGCAGTTGTCTCTATCGCGCTCTGCGGTATAGGCTTGAGGTAAGCAATAGAATATATTACGAGTACTTTTTTTTCATTCCTCTTGACCTTGGAGTATCCTCCTAACAGGTTCTGTTGCGGTACTGAACTACAAACAATCAGGTAACATATTCCTATGACAATATAAATTACTTACTACCTGCTGCGCGCGGCTCCTCCCGCGTTCAATGTGGTGCAACTTTTTAACTTTCAACCCCTGGGTAGAATTTCCAAACAAAAATCCGTTCATGTTGGGTATCTGCTTAAATTTGGAAGAATGTAGAATACATATTATTATATTATAGTAAAACCTACTTTTTTCTAACACACTTCAGCGTGATTTCAGATGTTTCAAGTACTAAATTTCAGGTCGCACGGGTGAATCTCTCTCTCTTTCTTTCTCTGTGTTGAGCAGGTTTGATTTCAGCTGCTGAGTTGCTCAGCTGTTGAGAGACTCTACAGTATGATATTTTACCGTGTTGTTAGATGATAATCGCTTTATTAAATAGCACTGCACGTTTTTTGTCGTGGTAAATTGTCAAAACAATGTATGGCATGTCGCTTTTATAACAACGACAACTGTAAGCCGTCCCTTTTCCTCAATAAAGATTTAAAAAAAAAATTAAAAAAAATAAAAAAAAAAAAACTGTAAGCCGTATACAGCAAATTGCTACAAAACTTGAGACGAACTTATACCTAAGCGCTCTTACAGGCGAACGGCACTTGTCGACGGCGGCCCGGACTGCCGCCGACTGCCGTCGACAAGTGCCGTTCGCCTGTAAGAAGCCTTAGTTTTGCCGTATCGTGCCACGCCAAATTATAAAAGCGACTATTGTTTACCAACACGACGGGTGTAGCCCACGCGATGGATTTATACCGCAACCGTGAGATAAACACAGAAGAATATGGACATTAATTCATGTATATTGCGACACGTTTATGAAACATAAACGTTTATGGCGAGATGGAGAGGCAGGTTACGGTTATGGGTCAAATACTGGTTTAATTATGAAGAATTATGGCTGGACTAATTAACGATACGGGATGGGATGAAAGAGATCATAATAAACATTTCATTAAAGAACTGGGAGGTATATTGGCGGTATAACCTGTGTGTTCTAGTTATGTTTGAAACCTATTTATTACAATACTGCATGACGCCCGCAACTCCGTTGCGCCAACATAATATTTTGTTGTTAGCATATTTTGATCCATTACACCATCCTTTGTCCTTTCCCGGGACTCAATCAAAATCGGCAGAGCGGTTTGCAGGTAATAGACAGACAGACAAACACACTTTCACATATTTTATATGTATATAAAATATAGTATGGATGCTAAGTTCTTTTTCGGGATAAATAATAGCAGCATAGACACATGTTATTCCAGAGCCTAACCTAGAACCACGTCAATAAAATCTGTTTAGTAGTTTTTGCATAAGTTACAAACATACACAAACGTTTGCTTTCAAAATAAAATATTTGTATGAAGTCATTTAGGCCTATAATATTTTTTAATTGTACCTAAACAAATATATTGGATAATGTAAGTCCGCTATTACATTTTAATGATAACAAAAATACAGCAGTATTTTTACCTGTCGGCTGTCGCTCAAAACCCACAAAATCAGAGGCCGGCCTTAAAATATACCGTGTACCTATAGCACCAGATAACTCGGTTAATTTATGAAAGATTAATGACGTTTATAGAACTAACGCTATAACAATCTTAACGTGTAAATTAATTTGATTTTCACGAATGGAATCTATACAGGGTGCAATTAAACCTTCTTGCCAAATTTTTTCCAGGGCTTAGGTATCATTAGGAGAGTCCATTTAACCAAAAAATAATAATTGGGTGTTATTTTTTTTCAATGACATATTTTATCCCATTTAAAATCGTTGCAGAACGGTCACTTGCAGCGGTGGGCATAAGCAGGGGTGGTGCGGGGGGAGGCACGCGTGCGGGCGATGCGTAGTTTCTATTTCTCAACATTTTAATAGTACTGAGTGATTATAAAAGAAAAAATACGTGTATTTTTAATTTTAACAAGGATCAATACTCATATCAAAATTTGGCAGGAAGGTTTAATTGCACCCTGTATAAATAAAAAAATATGAATTTTAAATTTTGTTGGTCACTAAACACACAAAATTAGCTAAATCGGTTTATCAACTCGAGAGTGGATGAACCGATTTAGCTAATTTTAGTCTTGAAATATTCGTGGATATCTGGGGGAGGTTTATATAGAGAGGAAATATGAAGTTTACCAGGTCATCTATACATAATACAATATTAAATAATAATATCTAATATAAAATGAATTAACGTTTAAATTTACATATAAATTGACACAAAATGTACATAAATAAACGATTGGACTTCAAACAAATTGTATTATCAGGAGGAAAATTGTAGTATTAATAATTAGAGTTAACGGCTTAGCGGATGTAAATTTGTGCAGACAATGGAGAAATTAATCTGCCTCGCCGCACCATTGTAATGTAGATAACGGATACTATTACCGATTTCGGTATTAAGGAAGATATAATATTCTGTATTCACTATTCACACCCTATTAATAAAAGGATCAGCCTTCATTCTGTATTACAGATGTTATAGTTACTACCTAAATCCACACCTAATCTACATTAGGGCCTGTTTCACCACTTTCTGATAAAGTGCCGAATAGGCTTATTCATAACTTTTTTGACAGATTCTCCATACTTTATCTGTCAAGTTAATTTAATATCAAAGGGAAAAATGTGATACAATTATACACGTAATATAAAATTGAGCTTGAACTATCATGATAGAAATACAGGCAAACATTTATTTCGTGTTAGTTTAGATATTGAAAAGCACTCGAGTAACTTTCGAACGAAATGAAAAGAGCGCTTCTAAAAGTTCATGCAAAAACTAAAAGTTTCACAGAGTGATAAAAAATAAACACTTTGAGTAACTGCGCTCAGGTTTCACTATAATTACAGCAGGTAAAAGGAACGAATAAACTGGAAGTTCAGTTACTGAAATGAGAATCTGAAGTAGTGTCTTATTACATTTCAAGGTATAAAACACTAGATATTACATTGTTGTAGGATAGTACATAACACTCAATTATTATAAATTGTTCAATACTATAATTTTCTTAGTTATTGATTTTTTAAATTAAAATTCAGCGGAACAAAGTTGTGGGTAACAAAATAATTAGGGATTGCAATCCGGAAAACCGGATCCGGTAATCCGTCAGATCCGGCGTCATTTTATGGGTACCGGATCCGGTCCCAATAATTAGCAATAGTTAATAGAATCAAGCGTTACTTTGCGGATATCCATAGCTTACAATTTTATTATTTTTAGCAATATTCCGCGACAGCACCTCCCTCCTTTCCTACACTGCCTATGCGTACACTCGATAATCGATTGCAACAACGTGCAAACACCACCACTGGTGCTGGTGGTGCTGTAACGCATGCCTATGTGTACACCCATTTATTTACTTACAGGTTGAGGTTTATTTCGCGTAATATTGCTGAAAATAATGATATAATAACTTTTAATTTGTGGCAAACGTTGTTGCATAAATAACATACTTACTTTAAATACTTACATAACCACTGGATAAGCTTTTTCTCGCTTTTTTATGATTGTATTTTGCTGAAAATAAGGCTGATTATCACAATAGTCTTTCAATAGTAGCTGAAAGGGCCTTTCGACCATAAGCAGCTCTATTAGAAGTCGTTTCCTAGGTGACGCTTAGGTTGGGGCCTATTAATATAATAAAAAATAAAATAGAATTCTCTTATATTCTATTCTATTCGATCCTGGGTAAAGGCGTGAACCAATGAGACACTTTCTGATTTCAAGTATATAATATGGACGCTCGTACGGTGAAGAAAACAATATCGTGATGAAACCCACACATGGTTAGTACCAGACGTATTGACCTGCTCATTCTTCTAGACTAGGCCGACTATATAGCCGTATGTGCTTGAACAACCATACGGGCATTTAAAATCTTATTCCAGGCACTATAGTATTTAAAGAGTAGTTATCTCGTTTTGAAAATAACTACACTATAAATAAACTACAAGTACAACTACAAGAAAGGGAATTAAAAAGCAAAAAAAATAGGATGATTTTCGGTTTTTAGTTCAATTTCGTAAATCCCATCAATCCGGATTGGTGGAAATCCGGTCAAATCCGGTCCGGATTGAAAATGACGCTGGATTGCAATCCCTAATGTTACCCACAATTTCGAATAGCTGAATTTTTTCTTTCGCGTCAGATAAGTTAACTTTTTACGTGATTAAGGGCCTGTTTCACCACTTCCTGATAAAGTGCCGAATAGACTATGCACAACTTTTTTGACAGATTCTTCATACTCTGTCAAGATAAGTTGTGGATAGCCTATCCAGCACTTATCAGGAAGTGCTGAAACAGGCCCTTATAGGCTATCCTTTATCATTTCCCATGACTCAACTCTCAGTATCAAATTTCAAAGGGTGTAATGGCTTTTAACTAGGGATACCGGGACCGTTACACCCTTAACAGCTTCTGGTTTAATATAACAATAACTAAAACACAAAAGAGGTTGAATAAGAGCAGTTTTTCTGATGATGATCATAGTAAATGCTCTGTGTCCCCCAAAATCGATCAACAAAAAATATCAACGACAAATTAACAAAGTCAATTTTGATATTCAATTTCCTCGCGTGACGCGTCAGATGGGAGGCGCATTCGGAGATGAGGTTGAGCCTGGCGGCCCCGTTTCCACAATCACTCCATTGTGAAGACTGTACAAGGCCGCGCTCTTCATTTCCAAATGTAAGATTTTTCGGAACGAGATTTATTTTTTAGAAACACCATGTTGCCTACAGCTATGTTATTCTATATTATTTCTTATTCAAACAGTTGAAGCTGGCTTCTCTCCTTATTGTATAAACTAAGCTTAACGTAATTGTTGAAGTGTTTTATTAACGACGCATCAAGATTTTTTTTTTCACTGAAAAAGTGTAAAAGTCTCATTTGAAATGCTCTCATTTATAATGTGATCCAATATACTCAAGAGTCAAGACAAATTGTTATTGATAGACTCGAAGCGACTGAGACTTATTGCCTCCTGCAATGGCACCCCGATGACATAAAATGTTTTATAATATTATGCCACATTGATGCTTTGCTACGTTGAAGGCCGCTTTATGGCATAAAGTATAGGAGATGAATTGGGAGGGTAAATGCTGCATAACAGCCGGTTATCAGTTTTAAACACCAATAATACAGCCCAAACAATAGCGATAGAGCGCGCTTTACCTCTCTAGACCAAAATTAGTTTACGTAGCAAAGTATACTTTGTTATGAGGAGCAATATTACTCCTCTTCGTGAGCTTGTAGCCAAGACGTTTTCTTTATCGCTTCTTTATAGAATCGCCGATCAAAATGTATGGAATCGACATACTTATACGTTCGTTAATATGACTAATTTCACCTATAAGAGATGTATAGCCCGCTCTATCGCTATTTTTAGGCCGTATTATTAGTGTTTAATTGAACTGGTAACCGGCTGTTAAGGAGCTTATTTTATCACTAAATCTATACAGAAATAATCTTGCCTAATAGGCCTGATTCTGTTTTCTCATGGTTCTCATCTCTTGCAGGTGGAGGGCGGCGGGCGCGGCGCGCGGCGCGGGTGATGCCGGTGCGCAAGGGGCTGCTGGCGCCCCAGAACACCTTCCTCGACACCATCGCCACGCGCTTCGATGGCACACGTGAGTTCATGCGTCCCAGAAGTATAAGACTCTTATTATAAGCCTGGTATCCGATGCGTTGCCACCACCGAGGCTGAGATGACGTGACGAAGACTGCAGTGTGACATGGATGTTTGACGATTTTAGTAAGAACCTAATGGTTCCGAAGTTATGCGAAGGTGTATAATATCAATTAAAGACCTATTGAGTGTTGGTATTCAATCCATTTAACTGATTTAGGCCATATTTACAAATGTAGCTATTTTCATTATCTTTAAAAGCGAAGCAAAAAGACTGGCAATTTTTTTTATTTTAAATTATGTGCGGTATTTTTCAAATGCTTTTTGTGACTATTATGACATCGCTCCACGCCGGAAACAGAGAAATGCTCTCCGCGAGAGCTCCGAAGTGTCTCAGTATATTTTCGTGAGATTTGCAGGTGGTTTAGTCGTGATAAATGTAAGCAATCAACATAAATGTAACTACTGGAAGTAAATGGAATAGTAAATGAAGAGAAAATTAAACGAACTAAAACATTGTTGTCTTACCACAAAAGATCTACACATCTATTGAACAGTTGTTTGTTTTGAGACCATTATATGCTGATTTTTTTTCTAATCAACTGTTCAACAGGTGTATAAATTTTTTGTAGTAAGACCGTAATTATTTCTTTTGTGCCTTAAGCACGGCTAAAATGTAATGACATTTAAGGTGATTTCACTGTTTATAAGAAAGTAAGGAATGTTGTAATTCGCATTAACAATCGTTTAATTATAAACCCTCTTATTGACGTAAAAGTTTCATCTATAATAGGTCTGTACTAGACACGCAAATCTTAATATCTAGATTTCTTCACATTTCACAGTGTACTTAAAATATTATTAGTAAAGTGGATAATTTTATTAATAAAATGCACTAAACACAGATAAAATGTTCTCAAATTACTTCCCTCTGGCGACAGAAAGAGTTTAATTTTTTTTAATTTCACATGTACTTAAACTCCCTAATGATAAAAATTTGATCATAATATTATCATAGAGTGGCCTAAGATCCCTCCATAATATGTATTATTTCAATAATAATATAAATAAGTAAACCACGCTAGTTTAAATTCATTTAGAAACATGCTTAATATATAGCAGTATGTCTGTCAAAAGACAAATTAAAATGATCATTACGGCATACTAGTGCGACTTCACAATGAAATTCAGATAGTCGAGTACTACTCAAACTATGCAGGTGTATGTGCACTGTGCAGGTCTATGCCTTTGACAAAATAGGTACAGGTGAATGCATACCGCTCGTTATATCACGCGCGTTAGAATGGTTAAGGGCTGTTAGAATCAGAAAATTGTCAATTAATAATTATGACAATAATTAAGATTAATGTACATTCAGTTCATATTAAGTAGAATATTAACTATCGCAAACTATTTGCAGTATTTGTTACAAACTTTTACATAGAAAGACATAATAAGGTAGCTAATCCGAATTCCGAAGTTTTTTGACAAAACCGTCAAAATAACTTCGAAACCGATAAAGCTGTTAAACAACTGTTAAAGAACCTCTTGTATATTGTCTACACAACTCGGTTACGGGTTAAAGACAATATTCTGTCAGAACTGTAAACTTTAGATATAATTAAATGAAATAAAATAAAATAAATAAACTATGACACACGTTCTTTTGATTGGCTAGCGTGTTACATAATATAATGCACACTCTATGAAAACCGGACTTAGAACAGATTTGCCGAACACCATTATAAAGACATCATCATCATCAGTCAGCTGCAGTCAAAGATCTCTTGGACTATAATAAACTTGAAGCTTACATAAATTGGTGCTGTCTCTCAGACTATAAAGGTGAGACCTCTCAAGCAGTTTCTTTATAAAATTGCGAAAAAGAATACGGAATACTGGAAATGCTGTCGCCGCATCATCGAGGTGGTCCCAGCTTCGTGGGACCTGATTTTGGTAGTTATAAGTTAACTCACTTCAGATCTTACATCGATCGGGGTCGGTACTAATAGTTATAATTTAGGTAATATAGTCTTTTCATACAGAGTAGATCTGTTTCAAAAAGTAATTACGTTATATAATTAATTGTAATTTTTATTTCAACAATTATTAATGTTAAAATAAAATCGATTTTAAGGAAGTCCCGTTCGAGAACACTTTAACGTCAAACGTATTTGACCAATCATCATTCATCACCACTTTTAAAATAGATAAACTCCTGACAAAAGATCACAGAAGTATCAATATAGGTAACGTTTTCCTTAGATTGGATATATCCATCCTATTACTCCAAAATAATAATAATATTATCGTTCAATGTTCATAGACCATGACATGAATCTTATGAATACGAAAATTTACATTTCTTTGGAACAATCAAAATTGATAAGCTTAATAAAATGGTTCCTCTCGGCCATTGTTTACATTTTCCGTTTCACAATACGACAGCGTTTCTCGCGCTTGTTCCGACTAATCGAGTTTCTATCAATGTACACAGTACTTTCAGAGTTATTTTACAGCTGAGAAAACCTTTATGTCAACTATATAAAGTTTTCTATAGTAAAATAATGCGACAAATAATCCCAGTCATGTAGGACGGCTCTAACTTGTGGCTCTAACTGTACTGTTATTTTAATCATGTTATTATTAATACAAATAAAATTTTATTTTATTCCAGACTAAATCATAAAGTTAATATACCTAGCGGTATCCGCTAGGTATATTAACTTTATGGACCCAATAAAATGGGGAAATAGTCTCTATAGAAAATGTCAAACGACTGTTTTTTAACAAATGGAAATGCATTAGATATTTGATGTAAAATCAAAGCAAATTATTATTGAAAACTCGGTGAAACCCATAAAGTTAATATATTCCGCTAAGTATATTAACTTTATGGTGAAACCAGACAATTAAGATTAATAAAATAATATTAACTGTCTGTTTTCACGGGGTTTCCAATAATAATAGTACACCACCGAAATAAATAATAACAATTAGCATATATTAATAGTTCAAGTTGGAATTTTATTATGAGTGTGTTCTTGCCCCAGAAATCTGTTCATATGAAAATTATCACATACCTACAGAACGAATGAAAAGAAAAAACTACGAAATTAACGTAAGGCCTTTCCCCTCGTACGGTCATTCGCAGTTAACTTGAACAAGTTAATTATCACCTGAAAAAAGTCGGACTGAAATTAGAATTTTCGTGTACTGGAATTTTCTTCCTTTTATTTTAAGTGTTGTGTGCTGGATTTCACTGTGGATGCATAAAAGGCATGACATGGGGAGCAATGAAAAATTTTGTATTTGAATTTTTATGAACCTAATTTTACGACTATCGCCGTCGCTTAAGAATGCTCCAACTTTTTAATTAGCAGGTCGGATGTCTGTCAGTACGAATATCGACGTTAATGACATTAAAATAAGATTCATATTAGCGCGCCTTGTACAGTGGCGGTTACGACGCTCGCCGCGTTCTTGATATGGCGAAAATGTATGAAAAAATTTGAGAAATTTTCTTATTTTTCTTATAACTGGAAAAGTTGTTTATTTTTATATAAAATTTTTAGCGGACTTTATAGAGGACTAAATAAGCAACATTTTTTTTGTATATTTATTTTCCTCAGTTCAGTGTATTTAGATATTAAGGTACCTAATCAGACCCCATTTTTTTCATATTTTGCGATTATTGTGATGGTTAAAACGTATTTTATGTGAAAATTTTGTATGCGGCTATAGAATTTTTATGGTACAGTCGTGGAGATGAATATATTATCTTTCATTTGAAACCAAAATATCCTCGCAGTTTGACTCCTAATTCTTTAATAGGGTACCGGAAAATCGCTGATATTTGTAATAGCGTCCTTAACGCAAAACAATGCATTTTCACGACGCGCGGACGTAAAAATGAGTCGGTGTCAAGCAAATTTGATTTCAAAGGCACGACTAAGTTCAGATCAATACTAATATTATAAATGCGAAAGTGTGTCTGTCTGTCTGTTACCTCTTCACGCTTAAACCACTATACCTATAATTTTGATGAAACAAGGACGTGGGATACTTTTTATCCTAAAAAAAATTACGGTTATCGCGCGGTAAACTAATTTAGGTGCAACGGAGTTGCGGGCATCGTCTAGTTTAAATATTAACTAAGGTCGAATTTCGACCATTGGGCGATCTCTAGGATCGCCCAATGGTCGAAATTCGACCTTAGTTTCAACGACATTAGGACTACTACATATATTTTGTAAAAAAATATTGACTATCATATTTTTTTCAACTCTTGTCCCTGGGACTCAGCATCTCGGACTGGCCGTGTAAGCATTGTCTCATAGTATCTAAGATTTAATAAAAAAATAATCAATTTTCAATTTGTCAACTTGTTGTCAACAGACTTCAACCATAAATAAAAGAGTATAATTCGTATGTATAGGCTTGTCACTCAAAAATCTGTCATCTCCTATGTGTGTGTGTTGTAGTGTGTGTAGTGTTTTATTTGTTAAAAAAATGTATGATAAAATTATAATTTTAAAATAATATTAGCTCGATGCACTCCTTCACCATATAAACTATAATAGTGCAAAATTTCATTCACCTACGTTTCCCCATTTTTCATCAAAAGGGATCCAAAATTTTTCGTTTGCGTATTAATATATAGATTATATTTATACAGGGCACATAACCGGCTGTAAACTTAATATAAGGGAGACGAAAATTAAGTGCTACGTTTACAAACATTTAAACAATAAGGGCTGAAAGTTTTAATGAAATGAGACAGTCCGAGATACTCATATTAATCTTATTCAGGGCCCGCTTTAATTGGACTTTCGAGGGTAATTTGTAGGAGCGAGGCCCGTTTGATGACTAACCTTTACACACTACTAGGAAATACTAAAGTTGATGTGGAGAGTTAACTTCTCTCATGAGGATAACAATTATAATTATTATATTATTATTATTCATGATAATAAAAGTTTATTTGCCGTTACAAACATTTTACATTATAATATCATGTTATAAGGATAAAGGAACTAAATCTAAGCTGCAGCATATATGCTGGTACACCCTGCAGAGGCATATTCGGTGCCGTTCTTTCGCAAAAGCAAAATTTTATTATTACGTACGAATAATAGCATTTTGGATAATATCAAAAATCTACGTCTTAGGAATGTCTATTTATAAAAGTTTTAACCGAGAAGAATAAGCTATTAAACTATACAATATAATTTTACTGATCTATGATGGAAAAATATGTAACGGCTATTGCGAAGTAAATGCATTTCTGTTTAATATTATAAAGTTGTAAGGAACATTTAACATTCTAACAGACGTTTTTTTTAAATTTACGATGTAACCATAAAAATATCATCAAAGCTTTAAAATTTAGTTCATAAGGTATTTATTATCATAATATGTATGTTAGTCTGTAAGGTATCTGTATTATGGGCCTAGATGCCTGAAATAAATGGTAAAATAAAAATAAAAAGCTCAATTATAATAAACGAATGCATTTCAATAGATCCATTGTCAAGTTATGAAAAACTTCGACAGAAAAGTTTCAATGTAGGTAAGCGAGGCTTCTTTTATTAGACCTTAATAGCAGAAATCCAACAAATCATAGCGAACCAGCGTTTTTTCCTTGTTTTATTTGTAGCTGCTATAAATTGTCTCTGGTCTGGTCGTATTCATTTTATTTTTAATTTCCATAGAATTAGTTTTCATTTAAGGATAATATTGTTATTGTACCGAGCAATGTCTTGCCAGCAACTACGTTCACGCTAAAATTCTTGCTAACACACAATTTTACAAAATATACAATACTTATAATAATATTTAAAATTGTTTAAAAAATTGGAACGTTTTGGAAGTATTTTAAAAAGAGAGATTCCGGATTATAGAGTATAGCTATAGACCAATGATATTACTAGCGCTATAGATTGGCAATGTACGGCTGCGACGCGTTGTCACTTCGAAATTGCCTGCAGGCATATCTGACGTATAGATTGGCATATATTATATTGTATTCTCAAAACTCTTTTGAAGTTTGAACTATCAAGTGGTGACGCATTTTTAAGAATGATTTGTATGACATTGCTACTCTAGTATTTTATATAAGCTCATTGGAATAGACTATAATACCAGAGTAGACAGAATTAAAGAGTATGCCGACTTTACGGCATACTCGGTCGAAAATCGGTCCCCATGTATTGTACACACTTGAGCCTTGCAAAATTAACATTACCACTCTGCAATGAAGCTGGCCACCGTCACCGAATCCGTAACAGGGCGACCAGTGCGACGTGCATCTTTGATATCAAAATTTCCGGCTTGAAAACGCTTTAACCAAATTTGCTTTTTCCCCAACCTATTATCTCACTACGTATGCAAATAAAGGGTGTTCTATGTCGACTATTGTCTATGACGGAACAGCGCCTACACAATCTCTTCAATTTGGAGCATTGCGAACGTTGTGCATAGACCTGCCAGGGCTTGGCAGCTCGCCAGCGAGTGTGCATCTCACCTAACTAGTGCAGGTGTTACATTACTGTACATTGTCACTTATGAGTTATGTAACAATTTAACGGTTATAACAATGGACCTTGTGGATCTTTCAGAGTTAAATAAGCATATTTTTAGTGTGATAAACTATAGGCATCATCAAAGTTTAATCATCAATTATTAAGTGTTAAAAATTTGAAATTGACCAAAACCATCTATTTGCGATGATGATGCTTGTCAGTATTAGGGTAAAAGTTGTGTTACTAACTTTATCTCGACGTTACATTATTAATGAGAGGAAGTGACTATTGTAAGGTTTCCGAGATCTTACGTAGCCCTTGTTCGCCTTAAAAGATTAAACTCGCCTCCATTCAATCATACTCAGGCCCTTTAGCAAAGACCTTTTCTTTATCGCTTCTTTATAGAATCGCCGATCTAAATAATAATAATATGGAATTGATGTAAGCGTTCCTAAATATGAAGTTGACGTTCGACTCGCCTAATGTCAATGCGATTTTCAGAAAGACTGTTTTGATCGGCAATTCTATAAAGCAGCGATAAAGAAAACTACAGGCTACAGGCTCTGCTCTTTTATCATAAATCGTACTTTATTGCTCCTAAGAATCTCCGTTCAAGCTTAGAGCTTAAAGATTTTTCACTTAGCTAATATATTAACTACGGATTTTAAAATAGGGGTGCACTAATTTAGTTTAGGAAATGTATTTTTACTTAAAAAAATACATTTCACCCCAGTGCACCCGAGTTTTTAAATCCAGTTAATTCAGATAACATAAAAGATTAGGTTAGTAATCAGAACTTATTTGCAATATAACGAATCTACTAAATGGTTTAGTACGGTAATTTAATTAGGAGAAATGTATTTTTTATTTCCACCGTTACTCATTTAGTATAGCCGCTGGTTATAGCGACCAATAAAACAAGTTTAGTTTTATTTTCCGCTTTATGCTACCACTTCTACTAATAACTGAAGACATGAGTGGATGAAGTTGGTAACTAACAATTTGATAAATTAAGTTTTTTAGGGTTTCTTACCCAAAGGGTAAAAACGGGACCCTGTTGTCTTTTTTTTTTTTATTAAATAAGGGGGCAAACGAGCAAACGGGTCACCTGATGGTAAGCAACTACCGTCGCCCATGGACACTCGCAACATCTGAAGAGCTGCAGGTGCGTTGCCGGCCTTTTAAGAGGGAATACGCTCTTTTCTTGAAGGTTTGCAGGTCATATAGGTCCGGAAATACTGCTGGTGACAGTTCGTTCCAGAGTTTTACAGTGCGCGGCAGAAAGTTACGCGAAAATCGCACTGTGGAAGACTGCCACTCATCAAGGTGATGAGGATGGTATGTTTTTCGCGTGGGACGATGGCGAAAAGTTGCAGGTGGTATGATTCTGAACAATTCCTCAGAGCACTCCCCGTAATACAACCGATAGAGGATGCAGAGTGAAGCTACATCTCGGCGTAATTCCAAGGGGTCCAAGCTGTTCGAAACACTATGGCAGTCAACAATTCGAGCGGCCCTTCGTTGGATACGATCCAGAGGGAGCAGATCTGTCCGTCGTCCGTCTATCCGTCTGTCCGTCTGTCCGTCTGTCCGTCTGTCCGTCCGTCCGTCTGTCCGTCCATCCGTCTGTCCGTCTGTCCGTCTGTCCGTCTGTGTGTCTCTAGGGCTCCCATACATAAAACACAATTTTTGGCTTATTTTTGCTCTATAACGGTACGGAATTCTTCGTGCGTGATTCCGACACGCGCTTGGCCAATTATTTTGCATAAATGAAGGCTTTAAGACCGAAAACATTTTAGGAAATCAATAAAGTGTGGATTTTGTGTATAGCTACTTGTACTATTATCTATTCTGTGGTATAGCTAGCTATATTAGCCAGATAATGAAGTTGATAAGTTGTACTAGGTTTGTTCTAAGAATAGGGGAAAAATGAGTAATTGTTCTTATATTATAAAACGTTAGTTACCCAATTCATCCACTCGACTTGTCTTCAACTTAAGTCCATTATTTGCATAGGAAAAGTTGGTGGGCAAAGTGAGTAGCTCGTGGAATGGACAAAGTTTAGATTTTAAACTCCCCTGGTGAAGTATAACCGCATAGTTTCAGAATCAATTTGTCGTGTAATAGCTTGGACAGGTGTAGTTTGCAGCTACTCTCTTTTGTTATACGATGCTTAAATGTTGTTAAGCTATTTGATAATAAAGCTAGCTTCCAAAATGCCATGGGTTGCTTGCAATCTGTAATAATAATCATAGGTAAATATCTACATTCGTAATTGCTTGTAATAAATAAATTGTGTCCATTAGTGGCCGTGGAAGAACCGCAATTCTGCAAACGATCAATTTTTGGAAGCCTGCTTCGCCTTTACTATCAAATATCTATGCGGCTTCTCCACGTCGACAAATAATGGACGATTACAAGCAATAATGAAGACGTGAGTGGAAGAATCGAACAAGTAACATTTCGTAACATATGGAAAATAACTAATTTTTTCCCTAGTTATTTTAATAAAACTTGTAACTTATCTACTTCATAACCTAGCTAATATATCTGGCTACACATATAATCTATAGTTTTTCTCTTTCAAATAATTTTTCCGGCCCTAAAGCCTCCATAAAAGCAAAAAGCGGGAAGTTTTTTCATGTTACTTACCTTATTCTTCCACTCACGTCTTGAATTACGAACGTGGATATTCGCCTATGATTATTATCATTGATTAGGTTCATTATTTTTTGCTAAGGTTGTTGGCATATATATTTTTACGGCTTCTCTATACATAATCTCTAGACTCCACATAAAATTGTCGTTAAGACAATGTTAGCTTTGACAAAAAATGTGTGGTAAAATAACATATAAATTAGGTTATATGCGCTGACTAAACATAACTTCTAATAATGAACTGGACTGGAAATGGACCATGGTGGATATATTAATAAGTATCTGCGATTAGAACATGAAGAGGCTCTCATATTGCTTATTTTTTATGAGCCTATGCTGTCCCACTTGGTGCTAGGGAAAGGCCTCAACCAAAGTTGTCCACTTCTTTTGATCTAGGCCACCGTATACCAACCTGGCTCGCATGTTACCTACCTCTAGCTCATCGCGCCGCGCACCGCGCAAATGCTTATAATATAATATGTACTCGCCCTTAATTGCCCATAATCGTAATTGCGTAATCATGATCGCAATCATGGTTATCCTCAACGTGGAGAGGGGTCTTTATGCAAAATTAGATCACGTCAAGGTGGATACTCGCGCCTCTTTCGGGGTTTCTCGAAATTATGTACCGTGGTTACGTACCGGGAAAATATACGAACGAAGAAAATACGTTACGTTACCACAACTCGAACACGTCATCGTATACGCCGTTTCATCATTCATTCCTTTGATCCTCATTTTAATGAGTTTTTCATTACGGAAGTAAAGTGTACAGTTTCTTTGTAAAATAAATATGAGTTTTCTAAAGTTGAAAGCGGTTCAAACGACGTATTTCCTGTTAGTGTATGTTACTATGATAATAATAATTATTATTGCTATTGTTTTTTTTTTTTTTTTTTTTTAATTTATTTTACTCATGTCCCTGATTTTTATTCGAGGGATTTATGTTCTTAATAAAATTTTATACTGTCCTATGCACTATGTCTACACACTTATCTTCTATTTATATTTTCTGTTTTGTTGACACTATTTACTCCTTTTATTATTTTAACACAATATAGTAAAAATTCTTCCCTATTTTTCTTATCTTTTACAATTTCCTTTATGCTATTAACATTGCTATTGTTTGGATGTCCGTTAAATTCATATGTTCGGAGTTTTGGCTATATTGGCAAACTATTTTGTTCACGTAAGTACACATTTTTATTCCGAAAATATGGTTGGTGGATAATGTTATAATGACACTCTTACGGCACAATGATAACTTAGAGTAGGTTGCACCAGAGGCGTAATTAAAGTTAAGGTTATCGTCAAATATGGCGTCCATAGTGGACTTTTACTAGAGATTTGACAGTTCATTTGACCTTTTGTTATGGTTAAAGTTAAAGTAAGTTGGTGCAACCCACTCTAAATTTGATGATAACCTTAACTTTAAGCCTATAACTAATCCTCTGGTGCAATCCACCCTTAAATGAAAAAAAATATACATACTCCATACATTTTTGTCAAGCACCTTATTAAAATAAAATTAAGGAATCATTATATCTCTGAGTGCGGCCGTTACTCTCCATTTGTAGTATAAAAAAGTGCTCATGAAGGAAATTTAATAAATGTCGCTATACCTAGGGTGGACAAAGGCACTGTTAAGGCACTTATAAAGTTATAAAGTTTCAAGTGTTGTTTATTAACTTTACTTACTTTTATAGCTCAGTTGCAAACTTTCGTTACGTCGTTTGAATCACTTAAATACCGATTGGAACATTTTTTTCTATTGCACAATCGGGGATAATGAAGG
Source organism: Plebejus argus (assembly GCA_905404155.3). Taxonomy (NCBI): domain Eukaryota; kingdom Metazoa; phylum Arthropoda; class Insecta; order Lepidoptera; family Lycaenidae; genus Plebejus; species Plebejus argus. The sequence goes on along the minus strand of FR989938.1, from coordinate 9,814,887 downwards.
TTTAGACTTTAGCACAACGTAAACGAAATTTGCTCGTGATATCACAGATCCCTAAATAGCTACTACATCCGTAATATAAATGCGAAAGTGTGTCTGTCTGTCTGTTACCTCTTCACACCCAAACCACTGAACCGATTTTACCGTTTGGTATCGAGATACCTTAATGAGTCCCGGGAAAGGACATAGGATACTTTATTCCGGAAAAAAGTAGATTTCCCGCGCAATTAACGAATTTTGGTGCAGCGGAGTTGCAGGCGTCATCTAGTAACCGATAAAAAAGGCATAGCCTGTGTTTTAATTCGTTTTGTTCGTGCTAAAAATGTATATAAGTTGTAATCAAATTCTTTAGACCTAAGACTTTAAATATAATTCCAAAACTACCATCTACCTACCTATCTATAATTGTGTATCGGATATCGCTTTCATTGGCAAGAATATTGCAAGTTCAGTTTCGTCCCTCATCAAAGTGAATGTTACAACTTACATGTCACACGTCATCGCGAATTTATTGTCCCAACTTCCTGGAGGGACCTAACTAGTTTACACGAAATGTCAAACTTCACAAATAGGTTATAATTAGGCATATTCACTGAGGAATTTCTAAGTTGAGTGATCTTTAAATGCCTAGTATGGTCACTACACTTCTGAGGGAAATATAATATGAAAAGCTTTCTTTAGATGACGCTGCGGCGTTTTCCAACACGAAATGAAACAAAGAGTGTGGCAAGTGGCTTACGGAATAAGAAACAGAATTTAATCACTAATATAAGTAAATTTATATAAGTATATCAGTGATCATCAAAACAGTGGTTTCATTAAAACCAGTGCCAACTTGCCAAGTATATACTTAAGAAACCACTTGCCACTGTAACTGAAATCGATGTGGAAAGGTAAAACTTTTTCAGCGACGTTGGACACTTTTTTGGGTTGGAAGAGAACTCAAAGTCACTGAATTCGTTTTTCACCGAAAGGGTTTGGAAGCTATAAATATTTCTATTACGATTTAACAGCGGGGAATCTAATACGATAACCCACGCAAACAGGTTAGATTAATATAATCCCTTTTAAAAAATATTGAAAAGATTTTAATGAATATAAAGTGTAGGAAGACATTATTCGTTTATATTTTCCCTTCTTTCGGTTATTTTACAAGATTCCGCATAACGGTCAATTCAGACTACAACGCGACGCGTAGATGCATTTCTAAAAATTGAAGCTTATGAATGATATAAGGTTTCATTTCGTAGGCAAGTGGTTTTTAGGGTTCCGTACCCAAAGGGTAAAAACGGGACCCTATTACTAAGACTTCGTTGTCTGTCTTTCTGTCTCCAGGCTGTAACTCAAGAACGGTAATAGCTAGAGATTTGATATTTTCACAGATTATGTATATCTGTAGCCGCTATAACAACAAATACTAAAAATAAAAGAAAATGAATATTTAAGGGGGGCTTCCATACAACAAACGTGATTTTTTTGGCCTTTTTTGCTCTATATCAAAAATGGCAACAGGTAGGTACTTGAATTTTTCACAAAATCCTTAGTTATATGTGTACTTTAATATTTAATAATAATATTAATATAAAACAAAAAAATAAGGGGGGCTCTCATACAAAAAACACAATTTATGGCCTAATTTTGCTCTATAACGGTACGGAACCCTTCGTGCGCGATTCGGACTCGCACTTGGCCGTTTATTATTGGATATACCGGCCAACTCGACGCATCATTCTTTGTACTGAATTGACAAATTTTCAAAACGTCTCACGAAGTTGAAATCTGTCAAATCCATACATAAATTTAGAAATGCATCTATGCGTCGCGTTGTGGTCTGAGTTTACCCTAACGCAAACTCAAAAAGTACATAGGAAAGAATAATAATAATAAAGAAGATAGGACCTCCTACTTTTTTGAAGTCGATTAAAAAGTGTTGTTTAGAATTACCCTAAAATGCCATAAATGTACGTAAACGTAATATTGATGTGAAATCTTGCACGTGGTTTGCAAAGCGCCAAGACTATCTGCACTCTAGACGCAAGCGAGACTAACCATACAGTTTTATTTACACCGTTCAAGTGATCAGCTGGCGCCAGCGAATTGCAGGCCAGCGCAATGAACTCGGAATGAGCGCGAGTGCAGTCCACGTAATACAGATTATTCTAGTAATGCCTACACATACCATTGACCTACTATCAATAATATCAAAAATTATACTAACCGATATCCATACTAATATTATAAACTAGTTGACCCGGCAAACGTTGTTTTGCCATTTAAAGTATTTCTACTTCATCAGTAATTGATACAAAATCTTACCTCCCCCCCCCTCTTTTGGCCCTAAGAGGGGTGGGGGGAAAACTGATATTAAGTTGGAAAATACAGTTAATAATATGACGTAAGTCCATTAAAGAAAAAATTTGATACAAAATCCGACCCCCTTTTGGGTCCCCTTAGAGGGGTGGGGGGGAAAGTTTATACACCAGATGTTGAGTTGGAAGAAGGCAAATATATCTGCGAAAACCGTATGCAAATCGGATCAGTAGTTTTCGTGTTAAAGCAAAAGTTTGATACAAAATCTAACCCCCTCTTTCGTCCCCTTAGAGGGCTGGGGGGGAAAATTTTTATACACCAGATGTTAAGTTGGAAGAAGACAAATATATTTGCGAAAACCGCATTCAAATCGGATCAGTAGTTTTCGTGTGATAGTGGAACAAACATACAGACAGACAGACAGACAGACAAAAAACTAACCACAGTTTTGGCTTCTATAGCGATCTAGTGACACCCTCCGCTTATTATTTTTTGAATATCTTTAATGTACAGAATTCACATTTCTACAGTTTTATTATATGTATAGATGAGAAAATATGCCTGTTTCTTTAAAGGAGATAGGATACTTTTTATCCCGGAAAATTTACGGTTCCCAGTAAACGAATAATACTATAAACGAATTTTAGCACAACGGAGTCGCGGGCGTTACCTAGTATTATTCGTATTATTATTTTTTGCGAAATTGTATCTGTCTGTACCTCTTCACGCCCAAACCACTGAACCGATTCCGCTGAAATTCGGTATGGCGACACAATAAGTCCTAAGAACAGACATAGGATAATTTATATCCCGAAAAAATGTACGGATCTCCGCGAACGAATTTTGGCGCAAAGGAATTGCGGGCGTCATGTAGTTGAGGTATAAAGGTAATGTAACAACTCTCGTAGAGTCGCGGTGTGTAATCGATTGTATTTGGTAGATCCCGCATCTGGGAAGTACCATGTTATCATCATTATCATCATCATCATGTTTCAAAAAAATAATGTAAGAAAACTATGAATAAGACATAAAGCGAGAAGGATTCTTCCCTTCAAATGACTCCTATAATCCTCTATAAAATTCTTAATTATAGCTACAACTAAATCCCTAATGAAATATTTTCATTTAAACCTAGCCTAAAAGTTAAGAAGTATAATCCTAGAAGTAACAACATTTTAGTCAACACTAAAATGTTGTAACTTCTAGGTGCTAACCTCTTAGAGCATTAAACCAGACTTTAATGCTCTAAGACTAACCTAGATGTTTACATCCTTGGAAATATTCCATCAGAAAAACTTTCCAATCAATGAATGAAAGGACTCACCAGAACAAAGAAAATTACATATTGGCATGAGATCACAGTAATCGGTATTTTTAACGCTCTAAATATAAAAGAACATGAAATAACGCAGCGAGTTTAATTATTGGTATACAATTCGATTTTATGGACTTATTTTTAAACACGTCTGGTTAAAATCGGAATGACATGACGTAGAGTCTAGTAAATATGTTTGCAGTGGATTTCTGTAGATAGGCTAGCTTATACCTCAAACAGGATGTGACAAAACAAAGTAATATAATACTTTAGGTTGCTGTAAGTTAATTAAAGTTTTCATAATTATGTTATGTATTCTGTTTCGTTAGTTAAACTATTACTAAACCATTATAATAGAATAGAAATACCACTCTTTCAAAATTAATTAAAAAATTATGACTTATATTATTGCTATTATTCTGTTATGTGATATTATTTATTAGAATAATAGAATTACAATAATTTGGTATATTGTCAGCTATGGTGATTGTGTTGATATCTTCCTCGCCTTCTTTTTTATTTATGACTTATGTCCGTTTTTTTTCCTTTCCTACACAAATGCAAAGGGTCTATTTAAGTAGTATGTTAATTGAATTATGATATTTTATAATTGATAGAGTAATGTTAATGCTTAATAATTTATTACCAATATGTACTAATGATTAATGAATTTTATTTAATATATTATAATATTGTTATTGAAATTAGATTACTTGATGATATTTCATGTTATTTAATGTTATGATATTATGTTAATGATATTATGTTGTTATAATTTTAGGTAAGTAATAGTAAATTTTGATAATTATTGCATGTTTAAGTATCTATTTTATTTTTTATTTTTTAAATAATATGTTTTGTTCAAATGGAGACTTGGGACGGCTGTGAGGTCACGGAATGGGTCAAGCGGAAGACCGGCGTTGGATACCTAGATGTGCCAACACTGCCGAGCTTGGTCCAATTTGCGGCTGATTTATTTAAGAATGTTTAATGTCTTTGTTTAGTTGTACTTACTTATTTATCAAAATTTAAGTTAATTTTTTTGTTGTTAGTATCTTATATATAGTAATAGCTGCAAATAAATAATTATTCTATTCTATTCTATTCTAAGTGTATTGTAAGTAGTAGCAGCGCTGAAAGAGCGTTTTTTTGTGATGGGCATGCGCTGCTATGTCATAAAGCCTATGTAAAAGTTAAAAAAGTCCTATTTTAGACATATTATAACTAAAGCTGCCACCTAGTCCACCTACCGGCTACCCTATACGGGGAGATTTTAAAAAGACAGTATTTCAGAGCGGGGAACTCTACGCTAATTTACCCAAACTCTTAAATCCTAGCAGCACAAATTGTCATCACAAGGATAAATATTTACTTAATATTAAATTTAATTAAAATATTATATTATTTATGAACTGGCAAAACTCAAAGCATTTAAGCTAAATGGACTATATAATTTAACAAATCTATAGATACATTTTATCTACCACGAATTATATTCAACGAATTAATTGACTACTAGTCATTACGAAAACATCCTATTATTTAGTCGTGTACATAATATCCGCTCATTATTTCTTCAAGTCCAATAAATTAATACTAGATATAAAATATTTAAAGCACATAAATTAATAAAATTTATAATGAGAGAGCTGTAAAATAAATAAGAATGGATTATAAACAGATAAACGTTAAATATTATACCTCAGGGTTTATTTTCCTTCGTATATTTATTTCGACATACGAACTCTTTTGTAAACACTTTTGAATGGAATTTTCGTTCCCAGAACCAATCTCCCTCGATCCCCGGTCTTCGCTAAGTAAGTACACATCCACTTGACTACATAAGAAATATCTAGACAGGTTTTTCTCGTTTCATTTAAATATTTTCTGGTGATTGATTTTATCATTACAGTCATGAACGACAGAAATTTTAGAAATTAGTAACCATCGTATAATACGATATCTACTTTATCGCGTATATTAGAGAACACCGTTTCAATAAACTTAATCCTAGAGTTAACTAGAGTGTCTACCATCTCTTCAGGCTTAAATTGCTGAGTTGTTTTAGATCAATGATTTCAAAAGTGGTCCAGGTGAACCCCCAGGGGTCCACGCGAGACTAGATGGGGGTGTAAAGATGGGGGTCCACAATCGTAGACGGGGGTGCATGTAAATTAATTTGGTTATCAGTGATGAACTTTTGTGTAGGCTTGATTTGTCTTATTAGAAAGCATAGGCCAGGGATGGGGAACCCTGCCTTATCAACGTGCCACTTTTCAGAATAATCTCTAATTTGTCATAGATATGCCAAATAATATTTTTCTGTGTAATTCAGACGCACATATTAAAATACTGTTACTTAAAATAATAGACCCTCAAGCAATAAAAACTGTTGCTACATGGGGTCCGCAGTCACACAACACCTTCAAAAATCAAAGTGGGCCACGAAACAAAGGAGTTTGGGAACCTCTGTTTTAGATGAAACTTATGGAAAAACTCACTTTTGGTTTCTCCATAAGTTTCTCCACCCAGGAAAGGAGATGCCTGATTTTGCGGACTTAGTTTAAAAACTTCATTAATTTCTTCACTAAAATCGTGTTTTAAATTTGTATTTAACTTTAAACGAAAATTTTAAAGTTTAACCCACAAAACCTGCCAGCAGGTAATAAAGAAGGTAACGAAGATTTTAAATTAAATATTTTTACTCTTTACTAAGCACTAAGCTAAACCATAGTTCCGTACTTACATAATATACAATTTTGTGCGCAAGAGATTTAAATATTTTAATTAAGAAATTATACACCCTTTATAAGCTAGACTTTAAAATTTAAATGAAACGCTTATGAGGTTTTTTAATATTCATTGCTCATCTTGTGATAATTTTAACTTATAAGTTAAGTCCTTGCATTCTTACTGAGATCGAGTCATTCATCCATCCATACCATTCACAATCAATATTGACCATGGCCAGATGAATACCTCTCAAGAGCCAACATACCGCAGAAAATCATGGCCTAATAATATGGAGAGACGCCGTTATATTGAGCTTAAAAAATTTAAATAATTAAATCATAAAACTTCTTGCTGTAAACTCAAACACTAAAGAGCGTAAACGGCACATATAATATGCGTATCAAATCTGAGCGCGTTATATTATTATGATACGGGGCAAATATGCGCCATATCTGATATGAGTAAAATGTTTGTTTTATTTATATCTGACCTTCCAGTTATTATTGTATGTCATTAGGTGTTTGGTTAAGGATTTGTATATTGCTGTTTCTCCACCTTGACTTATGAAGATACGTGTCGACGTGTAAGTAAACTTTTATATAATATACTAAGCGCCAGTTCTCGTTATACTTTTAACTTATTATTTAAAATAATTAATCCTGTTGAATTTTTTCAAGATGAACACAATTAAAGCCAACAAAATACGTAATCGTCACGTCAATTGTTAGGTGCTGTCTTGATTTACAATACATGATATTATGATGATACTACAGCTCTACATTATCTCAATTATTCCTGCTAGTCCTTCTATTCGCTGACAAGCCGACAAAACGATACTATAGCGGATAGACAACAGAAGAGACAGCTAGGTCACAGGCTACTGGCTAGACATATCATATTCATTCATTACATCCTACAGCTACTGCAAAAGTGCTGAAATCCATAATAATAAAATATTTTTATTATTCACTTAAGAATATTTCAACACAACAGAAAATTCCAAGTTTCGGAGTTGTGAGGTTGTTTCGATCCATTTTGTGTATGGACAGTGATCGAGTGCGGAGTTTGCAAATTAAATAAGTCCGCTATTATGATACAAGCTTTTGTATAAAGAAAGTATTAAGGTATGTTAAGGGTAAGTTTAGGAATATTATACTAAGTTACTGCACAACGAAATATTCGTGCCAAGTTTTATCCTGGCACTAGCCGTATGATCGTTGTGACCGAAGGCGAAGGCAAAAGGACGGACGCCACATGAAAAAATTATAAGGAAGGGTTCCAAGACTAGACTACCAAACTCCTGTGACAAAATCTAAAATGTATGTGCAATTGGAACTGAGGGATTGGATTGGGAGTCACTAGACAGATGAGTGCACGTCGAGAGGCGTCTAGCTAGCGACGTCACAGAAGTTGCATAGGAGTATGTCAATTGAATGTCAACATTTGCGTGTGGTAAATAAAGTTCAAATTTCAATGAGTTTTTTGGAAATGCAGCTCGAGGTATCTACGCGTCGCGTTGCGGTCTGAATTAACCCTTAGTGCCATAGACCATAGTAGCGCGTTTACTACTAATCCAATTTTAACGAATGAAGTGTGTGAATATTAATATGTTTGCTGTGGGATTTTCTTTTATTTATTGTCAGGTTTTTACATTTTTTTAAACATGTTTAAACTTTTTAAATGCCATGGTTTATACATTATGCAAAAGCGTAAAATATAAAAACAAAAAAATATTTAAAAAGAATAACGAGTACGAGGCCAGAGGTTAGAAATTATTAATTACTCAATTATAAAGTTTAATGAGTTGATGTCAGAAAATTATTATTATTTAACATTTACGGTACATATTGAATGGAAGTCTTTTAGTCGTCAAAGTTTAAATAAGTAGTACCCATGGAGTACTTTTACATTATTTTTACAATTTAACCTAAAAATTTAAGTCACTCTGGTTTATTTGATTGTATTAATCTAAATGTTACCAAAAATAAGAACATACTCAGCCATTTTTATGGTTTCCACAAACAACTGTATAGTTTTTCCTAAACATTTGTTTCTACATCAAAAAGGCTCTGTAGTTTTTTTATAAAATATATACATAATATAATAACAATACAATAGTTATTTAAGTACTTAAAAAGTCTTGTACATTTTTACGATTACTTCAAACTTGCAACCATTAAAATGAAACGAGGATTAAAGTAACATTAAATAATAATTATTATACATTGTTGCTATAACTGGAAGTACGGAGTACTGTTATACATATATTCTGTGCTGGAAGTTATCATATTTATGTAAGTAAGTACATCAAAATATTTTATGGTTTTATGCTGTATCGTACGTAACATATTTATGTAAATTATCTTCCACACAAGAAGAGTTGCAAGTGCTTTGCCGTTTTTTTTTAAAACCGACCAAAAGGCCACACGCACGAAAGAAATACCTACTTTCCCGTTTTCGCTTTTAACAATCATCTCAAGAAACTTGATAAAATACCTGATTTGCGTGTAAAAGGTCCTTAGAAAATGTTTTGGCGGGAAAACTCATAACTTTCAAGAAGTTACCAGCTGTCAAGGAGTGAGAAACGAGAATACTTTTTCTACTCTTGTCAGCCGTAAAATCAGAAGTCCATTAAAATCTTGTGTTAAAAAATTAAATGTTGATGTATGAAATGGGATATTCGGGCATTTCTTGATTTTTTAAAGTAATTTAAAAATTTCCTTTCACATTTGAAACTCTAAACGAAAAATCATTTAGGTATAGTCGATTATTTATTACGTACAATATTATTATTAAAGTTCGACAAATACTTTAGTATACTTGCTTAAAACGCTACATACGTGACAGATACCTAATATATTTATCGTTTTACAATATTATAATATTTTTAACCGACTTCCAAAAAGGAGGAGGTTATATGTTCGGCTGTGGATATTTTTAACGTATTTGGTTTAAAGCATTTCGTTACAATGTAAAGTGAATTTTTATAGATTTCTGTATCGACCAAATTTTTTTAAAGAAATGTTAATATTTTATGTTGTACTTAATCACTTCCTGAATGTTACAGGTTTCGTTTTCCAATGTATTGTAATCACATTTGTGATATTGCGATAGAAAATTTGATTGTCCAATTTATTCGAACACGGGTATGAAAGGAAAACATACTTTGTTAATACATCTTTTTGTTGTGTATAATAACGAAACTTGTACAATGTACGCCTACCAAAGATTTTTGGTTTCCGTAGTCAGAGTGTAAAAAGGTGTCATTTTGCTGTGTATCAAAAGCTTCTCAAATGTGACAGTCGTAACTTTTGCAGATGACCTAGTTTCTGATATGAAAAGACAATAGTGGGACTAGAGTCTAGACTCCCACTTTTTTGTTTAATAGTCAAATCAAAAATCACTAGATTTTTTGCATTTAACCGAACCCGTCGTGTGTGTGCCCGACTCAATTTTTGCCGTTTTATGTTGTATTAATAATAATTATTCTTCACTTACCAAAACATTCCATAAAATTTGACCTTCGATTATTATGTATTTAGTACATTTTTTGAGCTCGCTAAGCTTGACGAATGAATAACGAACAAATATCAATAAATATCAATATAATACGAATGAATAATGAATAAATATCCTTACCTGCATTACCACAAAATGATATTATTATTTTCAAAAATAAGTCACTTTAACTGTTTACCCATTGGAAGAAATCCTTTTTTCCATGCTAAGCGTACACCTCTCTGCAAATTCACATTAAAGAAGTAGGCACAAAAACTATAAAATACATTTTACTTTCTACAAACACCTCCGTACCCACAAAATAATTAACACCAATGTCGGAACAATAACTAATATTTCATTCTCGAGGCAATTAACCCGTAATCTTCGTCTGAATAACTCCCCAACGGCAAAACTGTAATAAATCGATCCCGGGGTGCACCCGGCCGGGGTAATAACGACCCGCAACCTGCTATATTAGTTATTATCTCATCTGGCCTTCATTTTGGGGTTTCCCTACGGATAATGTAAGGAGAAACAATGGGTCGGGTTACTTGTAAAGACAACCTTCGGCAACCACCAGCATGGGAGTAATGAGTGTAAACTAAGACTTGATGTTTTTTTATTCTTACCAACGCTACCTAGCGTAGTTTTGGCGATCATAAGAGCCCCCGCAGACTAAAGACTTTAAGGGAGATGCCACACGATGCGGTGCGGCACCGCACCGCGGCAGCGCAGTGTCCGTCTCAACTCTCAGCGGACTACCGGCCACACGGTGAGTGCGGCACCCCAACGTTTTGCAGTACCGTACCAGCGACGGACTCGAGCTCCCCGCGTCCCAGTCGGCCGATAGTTTGACCATATTGGGGTTTCAGTAAGTACATCAGCCGATACAAATCGTTTAGTGTGCGCACCTTCATACATCTTCATACTGATAAATAATAAGCTTTCGATCAAACTATTGGCTGATTAAAAGTCTGCAGTCTGCGGGGGCTCTAATGTAGTTTTGGACCTTATTCTTTGCAAAGGAATATATTATTCGCAACATAATAATTATTATGTATTTGCAAAAAGTAATTTGCTAATGTATCTCGAGTTATTTTCCAATGGCCATTTTATGAAGGAAATTAATTAGGAGCATTAGACAGCAGCTGTAGACGTTTCCATTGCACGATGGTTTATAGCTAATTTCATTCTCTATTTCCCGCTGACATTCCGATTGGTGGATGGTTACATACTACAGACAACATACTGATTAAAGCTCCAAGCTTTAAGGCGTTCGTATTATTAAAAAAATGAGACGAAACAAAACTTTGCGATGCATTTAAGCTATTATCACGTTTGACATTTGAAATGTAAAATACTAAAGAGGCGAAAAGCTTCGTTAACACACGCAAGGAAAAATTTAAATGTTTATTTATAAATATCCTCACATTTAATTATCAGACTTATTATTTGTAAAGGGCCTAAAATAAAATATGCTAACAGCCATTTGAAATATAATTTGTTGGTCGTGAACTGTCGCGTTGATTTATGGAGCAGATGTTTTCACTTACATCATATTGTTTGTTTGAACAAAAAATCTGTTAGCACGTTATATTTTAAACGATAACATGCAGGAAGAATGTATTTTTTTTTAATTTATAAATATAAGGAAAACGGTTTTCGGTCGGTATGAATTTTCTTTAATATTATATCAGTTAGACCAAAATTAAAGCTGCTATGTCAACCTGTTTTTCTAAGATGAATACAAAGGCTTAAGGGTCAGGTTACACCGAAACGAAATGCAGTCATATCATTATATACTAGCTTTTGCCCGCGGCTTCGGTCGCGTTAATATAATCTTTTATCCCCTATTGTAACCCCTTGAGGTTAGAATTGATCAAAATCCTTTCTTAGATTATATGACGTAGGCATCCGTCATAAATTCTACCTGCATGTCAAATTTCAGCCTGACCCGTCCAGTGGTTTGGGCTGTGCGTTGATAGATTACTATGTCATAGTCAGTCAGTCAGTTGGTAGAGCGCAGTGCAAATCCTTAGAGTTAAATATTTAGATTTCGCCTGATATAAAAAGAAAGGCGATATTACTTCCTTTTATGCGCCGGTCTGCTCTCTGTTTTACAAATTTTCAATCAGCTGTTTTGTCATGAGTTTAACATTTTTACTCATCCCAAAAGTGTACAACGCCGTTAAAGAAGTTTCAACTTCAATTATTATCTACTAATGAATTGCTTTCCATATTCAGGTGACCCGTTTGCTTGTTTGTCCTCTAATTTTATATATATAAAATCTCTACTTCTCTCATCTCTTGTTTATACATTGTTTGTCCGTATAATCGCCTTATAGTCCAAATGTTTACGCAAAGTATTATCTGATTAACACCGGAGACACGTAGACATACTAACACGTCCCACCTAGATTATACGAGTTACGACGTATGCCTTGATCGAATCAAACAACTATAAAACTAATTATAGTTAGTATACTCCTAGTAATAATAATAAACAAAGAGAACATAAAGGAAGAATAATAATTAGGCTTATTGTAATCATAATCAAACCTGCAATATTAATTGGAATAATTTAGGACTAATCTAATAATAATAATATTAATAATAATAATAAATGATCAAACGAACTTACCAAGTGAAGTTCGATCATTATTATATGAGTCGCTTCATTCAAAGATATATTAACCAAGTAGTCCTTTGTCTATCTGCTAGGCAATCGCGTTTTTTAAAGACGTATGTAGGTAGTTGAAAAAATAACTTCCCATCCCGGCCACTCGCTCCTCGACGCGCCTCATTATGTTTAGAGAGAGGTAATGCAAAAAATCTTTCTTTCTTTCTTTGGGTACTGCAGCAAACATAGTTTCTTGCAGACTGGGTGGGAGGGAGATTATATCTTTGAATGAAGCGACTCATATAATAATGATCGAACTTCACTTGGTAAGTTCGTTTGATCATTTATTATATTTCTTCGCTTCATTCTTCGATATATTAACCAAGTAGATTTTCAGAGTAACGAAAGAAAGATTTTTTACAAAATACTTAGAATTTATATATACTTATATTATACATTATGAATAGTAATCATTATATACGAGAAATTTTTTTTTTTAACATTATGCCCATAAATAATAATAATAGTCGAAACAAAACTTAAGAGACCTCTATGGTTTTGTGATTCAAATGATAACGTACTGGGATCATGGTGATTAAGATTATATAACTGATTCAGCGAAACTTTGTTCGTCGATAAAATTATGGCTTAGGAAAATAGCGAAAGTATTGGAGTCACTAGTTCTGCCTGTCGACTGTCGTCTTACTAATAGGTCCAGTATCAATCCCCGTGTCGGCGCTCGACGTGTCGACGCCGCGCCGCTCTCGCACAGCACCTGCTTTATCCAGCGGCTATTACCGAATGGGAGGTGGCTGTTCTGTGCAGAGCGTTAAACCCGTACTGTAGCATTATCCTATTTAGTATAATCTTGAATAACCATCGCAGGGCGTAATAACTTAAATATTATAACTTCTTCTTCTTTTTTTTTTTTTTTTATAAAAGAGTTACATAATTTAAGAACATCCGATCACGCTCAGGAGTTTGTCTTTATAATATAAATTTCGAATAATTTAAAAGTTAAAACCGTATTTTTTATTTTGCCGAGTTTTATTATTAGGCAGAAAGTTTTAAGTCAATGATCAGTATTCAGTAGGTACAGAGTGCAAGAAAAAACAAATAATTACAAGTGGATCCTGGGTACTACACTAGGTACTCAGGTATGGGCTAGGAATTAGAATGTTTACCGGAAAGCTTCTTTCAAAAGACACTTTAAACATTCATCTAAGCCAATGTCACCATCCAATAATATCAACATTGTTCATAAACAATGACAGTGCACAGTGACATGGCTGTAGAAGATATCGTTTTACAGCCATTGTCAAATTGTTTGGCAAGGTTCTGATAAAGCAGACGAAGATCTCTGTAATAAGTCTATTAACTAATGAGATTGAAGAGAGTATTTACCTAAAATCTAAGTCGAAGTAGAGCATTTTAGAATAAATTTTAAGGCGTCTACTGTTATAACTCATAACTGTGTCCGGCCCTGTGGTCGTCGACTCGTCGATAGTGTGATTATTGCATATTACAAATTACAATTACAATATGATTGAAATTAGAGAATATTGTGTTCTCGGTCCAGCAGGATAAATATTTATACTTACACTTATATTATTCAAAATTAAGTGTCATTATGTTATCGTATTTATCATTGCATTTATTTAGCATTAATAATTTTAATCGCTGAAAACCAGTTGCATTCCGCGACGGGGGTCAGAAATCAGGTGTCAGAACACCTATCAGTTGAGGTAGCTCACGAATAGTACACTGATTTAACTGTTCTATATTATTATTTCGTTTTTAATAGGCTTATATTATTATTATATAATATATCTAATATGTAGGTACATAAAATTCTCGTATCACGGTGTGCGTAGTTGAACTCCTCTGAAACGGCTCGACCGATTTTCGTGAATCTTAGCGAGCATATCGGCTAGGGTTGAGAATCGGACAACGTCTAATTATTTTTATATTGATGAGTGTATTTTTGAATAAATAATAGTAAAATGTTACAACTCGAGACTGACGCCGACCATTGTTTGTACGATGGGATAGCAATCATAGACGTCATGGTGACATACTTACTAAGTCACTTCAATAAAATAATATGGGCAAAATACTTTATATGGTAAAACAACATTTGCCGAGACATCTAGTTATGTTATAATAATATGTATTGTAAGCATTAAGACTTAAATATTTACATATTTGTTGTGGATTTAATACACCCATGGCACTATTAACAATAAAACTTAAACAAAAAAGGGGCGCCTGAAGCTGCGCCTAGAACACTGGTATTGCGAAAGCGTGGTAAGGCTAGTAGTGATAAAGCCTTCTACGCCTGATCTGGTTTCCTTCTTTATATTTTTTGTGAGAATAATTAATGTAAGCGCACTGCGCATCTGATAGTCTGTACGTCAAGACTTGAGGCTTTAAATCTTTCAATCGAATAGTGAGTTAATAGGAACCAACAAGTAGCTGGCTTTTAAATCTATTTTTTACAGATATCCACTTTTGGATATTGCCTTGAAAGCCATACGGTAATTTTCCAAATTAACATGTAAAATAATTATTTAGAAATAAACTTACGAAGTGGATTCAAATTGAAAATATTTTTTTAAAAAATTGTATTTAAAATATAATACAATATTTAATAGTTTGAAGAAAGGAAAATCTTTGAAATAAGGTAATCTTCGGTGGAGTTACACGAAGATATAGTTTTAAATTCTAATAATAATTTATTGATGTCATGATGTATAATACATTAAGCCAGTGGCCCCCAACCTGTTGTTGTTTTTGGAACGAAGTTCCCTATTTATTTATTTTTTAAGCGGGCCACAAACTTGTTTTGGTCTTGGTGTCGTGGGCCGCAACAAACATTTTTAGGTTTAAAAATAACGTTCAAAATCAACGATTTACTAGTGAACAAAAATAATTTACGAGTTACGACTTTCACGATTACTGCTGGTGGGCGTGAATTTCAAAATGCTTTAACATCACGCGGGCCACAAATAAAGTTCCGGTGGGCCGCAGGTTGGGAATAATAATTATAATAGTAACATCTATAAAATATGTATAAAAATGACTGTTAGCTGCACTACGGCTGCGGTGTTGAGCATTTGTTCGTCTCAACGTTCTTCGAACTCGAAGGGGGTTGATTGTAGCGTTACAATACTAGTGGCGCCAGCCGACGGTTACCACAGTCCACATCTCTCCCCCCCCCCCTCCTTGACGGGTAACGGGAAGGGTTTGTCAGAGCCCGAAAAGTACCCGATTGATGATGGAATGTACTAATTTGTCTCTGAGAACAAATACTGGAATTATCCAGCGAAACCATAATAATCTCGGTCTGATATAACAAGGCTTATAATCTTGTCTTGTCTGATAGTATATTATCTGATAAGTCTGATAATAATTAATATCGAGATAAGTTAGATACTGGCGATAACTGATAGGTCTTATAATTTCGAGACATTGTCAGGTGAAATCAATAATGATAATAATCGATCGAAATAGAATCGAGCTGCAACACTTATTAGCAGGAATGTTTTATAAGCAATAGCTTATCTTAATCGTCTTTGTGATCCTTTAAAATCATAATCTGGCGAACCCAACAAGGGTTCACCTAACGTCAGTAGAAGCTCTGGATCTATCCGGATCTGGTCCGGTGCCGGTGGGTCAGAATCGACCGTTGGCGCCTGGTTTAGGAGTGGGAAAACTTCTGGTTTATTCGTAACCTGATCGACCCGTATATCGGTCACTTCTAATTATATTTCCCCGATAGTCTGGTCTTAGTGACCTAAAAAAATTATTGGGGTAGTTATATTGTTCGTTATAATCGACTTATTTGTCATATAAATTAATATTATGTTACAAAAAATATTGAGGGTAGTAACTATCACGTTACGAAGATATTAAATAAGTTTCGTTATACACTCGCGGTGTATCCCGAATCCCAACATTGGTGCAAAATTTATTTAATAATAATAGTTACATACCGTCAGACATAATAAATTATAATCGTAGTTCTATATTTAGAACAAAAGGTGTGCGGGACGCGCATTGGTTGTTAACTGATAAGACTCGCAGTCAATGTAGTTATTAGCTCGAAATATTTTTGTATAAAATGGTAAAGATAATATTATAATAATTATGTAGTTCTATTTATAGAACAAAGAGCGCGGGGGAACGCGCGGTAGTTGCTCATTTTTATTTTTAAACATTGTCGGAGACTCCCAGTTAATCCATACTTTATGTCGATTTAAAGAATAACAATATATTTTAAATTTAACTAGTAATTAACTCGCAGTTAATCATCTCAAACCAGCCAACATATATTATAGTTCTATTTTTAGATATAACATCGTCAGAGACTCGCAGTCAATTCCGATGCATAAGAATTGCGTTTAGAGACTCGCAGTCAATCCACACATTATGGCGGTTTATAAAATAACTCGCAGTTGATTCAGACAAACCGGCCAATATATAGCTATTTTTATAGAAAAGCTGAAAAAAAAACATCGTCAGAGACTCGCAGTCAATTCCGATGCATATAAATTGTGTTTAGAGACTCGCAGTCAATCCACACATTATGGCAGTTTATAAAATAACTTAATATAATTAAGTACTTGCAGTAATTAACTTGCACTTATTTCCCCCAATCGGACAAACGTATAGTTCTATTTATAGAATAGGTAAAACATTGTCAGAGACTCGCAGTCAATTCCGATGCATATAGATATAGATTGTGTAAAAGGACTCGCGGTCCAAACACACTGTACTTATTGACTCACAGTCGCAGTACATGCCGGTTAATTAAATAATTGCAGATGTTTCCCCCAATCCGGCAAACATATAGTTCTATAATAATTATTATATTTATAGAACAGATGAAGCATACATAATATTATAGATTGTGTATAAAGACTCTCAGTCCAAACACATTGTACGTTTATTGACTCGCGGTCGCAGTACATGCCGGTTAGTATTGAATATAATTGGCTCGTCTTGGCCTCGGTAGTGCCTGCCGTTTATTTAAGTATTTAATAGTACTTACATGTATTTTCTTGTTACACGATAAAATAACACTGATTTTAATTACAACACTGACTCAATC
Organism: Plebejus argus; assembly: GCA_905404155.3. NCBI lineage: Eukaryota > Metazoa > Arthropoda > Insecta > Lepidoptera > Lycaenidae > Plebejus > Plebejus argus. The sequence continues at coordinate 9,797,298 of FR989938.1, read as the reverse complement.
ATCTTAAAAAAATAACCAATTTTCGTCTGAGCGCTGCGCTTTGGCATGGTTACTTAGTATACGTGCACGCGTTGCCTCGCGTTAACAAAGAATGAGGCGCGTCGAGGAGCGAGTGGCCGGGATGGGAAGTTATTTTTTCAACTACCTACATACGTCTTTAAAAAACGCGATTGCCTAGCAGATAGACAAAGGACTACTTGGTTAATATATCGAAGAATGAAGCGAAGAAATATAATACGTTTATTGACATCCCAAAAACATTACAATATTTATCTACAGGCGATGAATTTTGTACAAATACTAGCTGTTGCCCGCGACTTCGTCCGCGTTAGTATAGTAGATCACGTTCCAAGTATTATTTTTCAAAAATATTCAATGTACAGAATTGACTTTCCTACGATTTTATTATATGTATAGAAGATGACTTAGTTTGTTCCTACAAAGGATAATTAAGACGCAATACAAACTCCACGATACCTTTTAATTATGAAAAAAAGTTTCATGAGGAATAAGGGGGGGGGGGGGGGGGGGTTTGGTGGGGCGAACCCCAAAACAAACGACACTGGAAAACCGTATGTGTAGTTTAGTTTTTAACTTTGTTCTTAAAAAAGATGTATAGCGCCGCAACACCGCTATGTTTGAAGCAAAATTTGGGGAGGTGGGGGGGGGGGTTGGGGGGGGGGCGAAGCCCCCCCCCAAGAAAAGACCGATGCCAAAGCTCCCAGCATGTTAATCAAACGACACTCGAAATTTGTATAGAAAAGATAGACAAAAGCTCATAGCATGGCAAGGAGTGAAGATAGATACAAAGTGTGAAGGAGAAATTTGTAGGAAATTTTATGGGCTTTCATTACGTATAGGACATTTTCTCTCTACAACGCACCGTTTTAGCGATATGAGCAAAAAACTAAAAATATTGAAACTTGAGCCCCTCCCCCCGCCCTAGGTGATATCGTCATAATATATAGCCTATGTGTTGACCCGACCTCTATATAATATTCGTGCAAAATTTGAAGTAAATCCATTCAGTACTTTCTGAGTTTATCCCGGACATACATACAGACAAACAGACAAACAGACAAACAGACAAAAATTCTAAAAACTATATTTTTGGCTTCCATATCGATTGTAGATCACGTCCCAAGTATTATTTTTCAAAAATATTCAATGTACAGAATTGACTTTCCTACGATTTTATTATATGTATATAGATTAGGATTTATAAAATCAGATGGCACAGGTTGGTTGATCTCTGACTTCGAAACTATTATTAATGTGATATCGGAGTCAGTGATTCTCACAGTTGAGGCGGTTGTTAAAGAAAAGTACAATATCATGTTATTATAAAAATTAGTCTATCATTTTTTTTATTAATCTAAATTGGTCTTATTTTTTTAAACCATATAATACATCATAATATTTTTGCATCTTTTTCATATACTTTGTACTTTCACAAAGCCATAATATTCAAAGGATTTTAAAAAGATCCACTTTACAGTCAACTCATAAGACTGACGTTATTTAGAAAATAGTCTGACAAGACAATATTGCAGTAAGAGCACTTAATCCCCTGCACCTGATGCTCAGCGCGATATCTGATCATTTATTTAGCGGGAAATTTAGCGTTTGATCTGGGAGGTTCCCCCGTCTAGACGGGCAAGTAATAAAAACTTCTGAGAATACCTTTGTTAGCTATCGTTACTAACATTTATTTTCAATGTTATTGTTCCAAGGGCGATAAATCTATGTCCGCGCGTAGGGTTGTCAAAAACTGTGAAACCAGATATGGAACGAGCAAAAGCATTCAATAAACACTGATCCAAAGGTAGAGTGCAGTGCAAAGCCTTTGAAATATAGCCGGATAAACCGAACGCTGCCTAATTAAAAGACCACAACCGGATAGCTCCACCGGAAAAATTTATTCGATGCGGCAACCCTATTTCCGGGACTAAACTGGGAACCTAACGTGAACAACACTCTGATTGTTCCCTGTCAACTATTTTTTCCGCTTGCCGGCGATTGTTTACAATAGCCAGAATGGTTTTTGCTGGTACTTTCTTAGAAATTCGTTGCTTTTAAAATGATAAAGGCCTGTTTCACCACTTCCTGATAAGTGCCGAAAAGGCTATCCACTGCTTAACTTGGCAGATGAGGTATGAAGAATCTGTCAAAAAAGTTGTGAATAGCCTATTCGGCACTTTTCAGAGAGTGGTGAAACAGGCCCTAGGTGTAGAATAAGCGAGATCTATCTTTTATTAATAGGATTAAAGTCTCAACAGCAGAGAAACTGAGCTGAAAATGGCTTACAGAATAATTGATGTTACCAGTCGTTGCGCGGTTTATTTTTCTTTGGACAAAAACTGTCGTGTTTCCTTTTCCGGGTGCTCAAAGGTTTAGCGAAGTAAGCAAGGACAGGACAGAAATATTTTCGTATTTATAATACATATTACAGTATGGATTTTTTGCTAACGAAATGGAATAAGTAATATAATGATAACGATTGAGTATTCATTCTAAGAAGTATTTGCCTTTGATAAATCTTGTCGAAGCAGGGGCTTGAGAAACTTGAAGCTTGATCCAATTTGTTCGTTATTATTGTTCAATGTTCAATACACAAACTCTGTCACTTAAAAAACCAACCTCGTGAGGTGTCCCTTTGATACAAATCCATTAGTGGGCCTTTGAATCTTCGTTCCTTTCAAACCTGAGGCGCTGATAACACAAGTCTTTTGGATTACAAATTCTTCAGTATTTTTAAATAAAAATCAATGTCATTTCATTATTTTATCATACTGCTGGTTTAAAAAGAAACAACAATTAGAAATGGGGATCCCAAACCTGACAGACACCAGCTGTCTATCAAGCTTCGGATCCCGATATTGCCTGTGACCGAATCACAGAATAGGATAATAGTAAAAGTACCAGAATTGGCTCACCTTACTAGCATATTATATTATGAACTTAGAATATTATTATAATTATACTGTACCTACAACCTGGTATTTGTGAGTTTGATTAGTGAAGACTGAAGAGCCTTAATGGGTGACTGGCTAGCCTGGGATTTCACTCTACTTGCTAATGTGGCTTAGAAATTCGAAATAAAATCAAATAAACTTCATCTTAAAGATTTCTTTTTTGTGTTTACGAAAGGAAATATTGGGGAATCTTTGTATCTACAGTTTGAATAGGCCTATCCCTCATCTGAGTCCCCGATGATCGCTGTGGTTCTGAAAAGTTTGGGATACATGGAATACATGAGCAATATCCATTGAATATTGACATTATTTAGTACGAGCTCAATAAACTCAATAATAAAAGTCTCGATTCTGGATTCCAAACTCACATCCATACTTATATTATAAATGCTGTGATCCTGGTCGTCTGTATGTCTCTTACCACACGTTAAGTACACGTCAAAACCTCGTTAACTCGTTAACGTGTTAACGGTTAACTCGTGATAAAGTGTAGTTATTAAGTGTATAATATAATTTATATGCATGTTAGTCACTAAGGTATATATTGTATGGGCATATACAGTAGCCTGAAATAAATAAATAAAATAAATAAATAAAAAAACCGCTTAACCGATTTTGCTGAAATTTGGTATGGAGATACTTTAGGTCCCAGGAGAGGACATAGGATACTTTTTATCCCGAATGCACGGTTCCTGCGCGATATACGGATTTTGGCGAAAAGAATGTTGCGGGTGTTACCTAGATTCTAGTTACAAATATGAGAAAGTATGTCTTTCTTGCCTGTTCTCTGACTGTTATTCGTACTCTTTAACCCAGTAAACCTCGATGATGGACTTGGAGATACACTCAGTCCCAAGAAAAAAATTACAGTCCTCACACGATAAACGAAATTGCGTGGACCGTCTAGTTTTAAAAAAACTACCTAATGTTTTCGTTTTAGTTAAAATTTTAATCAGATCCTCTCACTAAGCTTTGAAACTCCAGGCTTAAAACAAAACCGACTCGCTTTAATTTGATCGCCACGTCCTACAAGCTCTAAAATCTAGTTAGCAAGGAGGAATAAAAATAATTACTTAATTATTTCGCTTGGAATGTTGGATTAATTATACCCCGTAGAATATTTTTTTAGAAAATTAGGGGGCAAAGGGGCAAACGGGTCACCTGACAGAAAGCAACTACCGTCGCCCATCGACAGTCGCAACATTAGAAGAATTTCAGTTAAAATTAAAAATAGTTACACATTAAAAAGAGCTACTCTATAACACGGAAGGTGCTATATTATTCACTTTTTCCCATTCTTTCAATATCAAGTATTTAAACGGCTATAATTGATTTGAAGATTAATTCTTAATCAAATAACCGTGGCTGTTAACGCACAAAGTTATCTCCGTTATGCCAATAACACTGTATCTGTTACTGAAAATCTGTTACCAACTTGTATCTTATAACTTCATCTACATTTACCGACTTGATTTTAAATTTAAATGAATTGAATAACTTTGGGTATTACCAAAGTTATTCAATTCATTTAAATCAAAAAGTAATTATACACATACAGCGTTTCCCCTTTATCAATACTAATATTATAAATGTGAATGTGTGTCTGTCTATTCTCACGCCCAAACCGCTGAACTGATTTTGCTGAAATTAGTATGAAGATACTTTGAGTTCCATTAAAGGCGGATACTGTTTAACCCGGAAAAATGTACGGCTCCAGCGCGATAAATGAATTTCTGTGCAACGTTGTTACGGGTACGGTGTTAAGTTAACTAGTTTTCTAAAAAAAGTTACGATTATAATTAACTAGCTGACCCGACAGACCTTGTCCTGTCTTAACGATGATTATTTAATTCTTCATGCCAAACATCAACATAATAGTTTATTGTACGGGAATCGTACATTTTTCACGACAAAAAGTATCCCTTATCCTTTCCCGAGACTCAAAGTATCTCCATACCAAAATTCATCAAAATCGATTGAATAGTTTACGCGCAAATCATAAAAGTATATTGTACAGTAACCGTACATTTTTCCGGGATAAAATGTATCCATTATTGGTCTTCGGGACTTAAAGTATCTCTATACCAAATTTCAGCAAAATCGGAATTATATAGAGAGATTATAGTCGTCAATTATTGCTGCTAAGCTATGTGAAAACATTAATGTTTTAACTTTAAAATAATTGTCATGCCTAAAAACTACGTCTTCAACAAGACGAACAGTGTAGTAGAACCTTAAAACCGAGGGATGCGTTTACCGAATTCCTTGTTTAATTAACGTTCATAAATTTTGTATTATTAAATTAACAGAAAATTGAATAGGGTTGAAACAAGCCAGATTTAACTTTGAGATGGCCGGTTGACAGTATATTGTAGTGTTGTTTTGAGTGTTCTTAACGAGGTTATTTTAATACATTGTATTATAAAATACCTCTAAACTGCTTATTACCATTTAAAATAAGTTTTAGTTTTTTAGGGTCACCTTACAATGTAACGTGACTTGTTGATGCAATAGGATGAACTTTACGACATCTCATCTCAGTGGTTTTCTAAATACAACCTTACTCCTCGGATCATTTTAAACAAATTTATCATTTCACGAGCACCATTAAATGCGCAAATGATCTGTCATTCAGAGTCGCTGACCTGAAAAGGCTAGTCTATGGAAACGTGCGAAGGAGGAAGCCGAGCGACCCGACTCATCAATTCAGCTCTTTTTTCCACGGGATCGAGTATCACGCCAGATATATTATTCCTTTTCTTTGTTATTGACACTATTATACTCGAATTTGGGAGTCTGGGTTTTGACCTTCATACTCACAAAGAGTCAGGAACCCCTATCGTCACATACATGAAAATCAAGAAAAATATTCTAGATTATGTCTTTCACAGTATTTTTTGAGTTACGATAAAGTAAAGTTAATACTTTAATAAGCGATATATAATAAACAGTATTTTAATTAAACTTAGACTTGAAAATCTTCAATTTTCGTTTTAAATATATTTTACAACAACCGTTTTAGGTCTAGACAATAGTCTGAGTACTAAAAGACTTTATAAAGCTTAAATTAAACACACTTGAAGAGCAAGTTGAAGAAAATACAATGAGTTTCATAAAAACGTGAGCATTGTGAGTATTCACAGTACTTTTGACGCTGTACGAGTACCTTAACTTTATGCTATTACAGAACTCCCTTAATAACATTCCGTATAAAAATTCCCTCCGTAAGTTAACTCAAGCAAGAAAAGTTGTTAAACTTTCAAGTTCAGTAATTCTACCCAAATTCTTCCCGGTAAACAGAATTACTCAAATCAACTTTATTTATTACTGGTTTACGGTTAATTTAAAATATTATCCGTCGGGGAATAAGGACAAAAGGTGACAAATGGCTAATTAAAAGGAACAAAGCTCGTCTTTTATAAAATAACAAATCGCAACCAATTTAGAAATATTACTGCAATTGTTTAACCCCGGTACTTATGCCATGACCATAACACTTACATGGCATAATGTACTGCCCTCATCCAGCTGTACCATAACACTAGCTACATAGCACTTACTACCTACTTACTTTAGTACCCATGAATTTCATCCCATAAAAGACTACTTCTGCTTTTACCACGGAGGTATTACAGGTATATTCTCAGGTTACATAATTGATTTACCGCAAGTTTTTTCACCCGAAGAATAACCCATCTTTTATGGCGAGATAAATTAATATGTTTATGGAATACATCACTAGTCGGGTCCAAATGCTGCCTATTTATTATTCGCTCAGTGTCCCAAGACCATTCCTCTCGAGGAAATAATTTCTACAGCATACCAGACCATTCTTTACGTTTCGGTATGCTTAAGGAGACTTGTCCGACATAAAACATTGGGGTGGTGCAAACGGGCCACTTAAACGACTCCAACGATCGTCTTTTAGCAAGAATTTATTATTGTTGTACAATGTACTATCAGACAAGTTGATTCCCAGGCAGATGGCAGACCTAAGTAATTTGGTCGCGTTAAGTCAAACCCAGCCCAGCCCACAGATCACAGCGAACATTTCGATTGACACAAGCCGAACAACTGACGTAGGTCCGTCAACTGCCTAGAAATCAATTTCCTCGATGTATTTGAAAGTAAAATAACATTCATAACTGATATGATTTTAATATTTTCTGAAAACTTCTTTGCTCACTGTAATGATTTACATTACAGTTTCATTGCTAGGTTTTCAATATTTGGTCTAAGCTGTGACACGAGTGAATACGGTACATTAAACAAAAAATGTACTTATGCATGATTTTTCTAGTGGTTAAGACCAAGTTAAGACCATACTAAACAAGAAACTTAATAGTTTAAGCTTCATTTCCTGTTCTATCCATCCAGTTTCGTATCAAACTATGAAATTATAGCTGATATTCTAATAAAATAATAAAACGACATTAAACTTTATTGAGAATGCCATATTGTAGTTTCATAGAAAACAGACTAGATCAAACAAGATTTTGAAGATAGTAAAACAGGGTTACTTAACGACGCTTAACTTTTACGATCAAGTGGATTAGAAAAGTTCTTCACTTCTATTATTTCTACTAAATATTCATGTATTCTAAAATACAAATCAAATACAAATGGCACGGCAAAATAAATTATTCATTCGGGCCAAAATAGCGACATGATCCTTTCAACTACTTAATGCAAGGGTCTTGTGACAAAAGGAAATTGGTTTTAGTTAGCACTACGGGATTCACTGAGAATAATGTTAATTAAATATGAAAGTACCAAGATTTGGCAAGATTGGTCCACCAGCTAAATTAGTGTCTCCGGTGCCGTAAATAGGGCGGTGCCACCGGTGCCCAGGCACAGGGCGTAGACTCTGGGGGGCGCAAGAATGGCCAGACCAGGCAAGACTATTATTTTTTCGGATTGCTCCCGATAAGTTCCCGCTGCGCCCCTAGTGATGCACAGTGTGGGTGGTATATATTCGTAACAGGTGAAGAGCTTACTTCTCATCAGATGGCTCACCAGCTTGTTTGCCCATATCAGTTCTTTAAAAAATGTTTTTTTTCCAAAACATTAGTAAGTATAATATTAAAATTATTGTAATAATTTGTCTACCAAGACCAAGTTTTATTTATCACCCTGAAAGAAATGAAAAAAAAAGGGCGCACTCGCATAGGGCGCATAAGTGCTATTTACGGCACTGAGTGTCTCACAAAAACTGTGTGGATGGAAACGTTTTTACAGGTGATTCTGTTGCTGAGGATCTATCAGCGAAAAGGCTGACGACGTCATTTGGTCGGGTCACACCAATCCCAATAATTGAAAGAAAATTGGCAACGAACAACACCTGCAGACTTGCAAAAATCAATTAATAACGTAGGTTTTTCCATCTCCTATAAATTAATATTTTTGATGAAGAATGGCAGACGTGGTAGAGCTACTGATACGTACTCAGCGCATTAATTGATAAAATTAACTGTATTTTAAAAAGTTAAAACTGACTTCGAAACTGTACGTAATTGAGAATTAAATCTCCGTATCTCCAAAACTACTAAACCGATTTTGATTAAACTTGCACTATTCCCTAAGTTGAACTATACCTAGTACAACAAAAACAGAATTACTGAAATCGGAATGGTGGTTCCAGAGATATGCGAATACGAACATAAAAAAATTACATAATATACATATCTACACACGTACATACATACACTTTTTTTTTTAAACGGGCAAAAGGCCCACCACACATTCCCACTACTGCAACTCCTGTGTCGCCAGGATCAACAGGATCAACATATACATCACTTTTGTAAATTGGCACATTTGTTCAGACGCTGATACAGACTGACATGTTCAACGAAAATTGGGCAGTTCTGGAAATATTACATACATACGCGTCGAATTGATAACCTCCTTTTTAGGGTTCCGTAGCCAAAATGGCAAAAAAGGAACCCTTATAGATTCGTCATGTCTGTCTGTCTGTCTGTCTGTCCGTCCGTCCGTATGTCACAGCCACTTTTCTCCGAAACTATTAGAGCTATACTATTGAAACTTGGTAAGCAGATGTAGTCTGTAAACCGCATTAAGATTTTGATGCAAAAATGGAAAAAATATTAAAAATTTTAGGGGTCCCCATAGGTACAACTGAAACAAAAATTTTTTTTTTTCATCTAACCTATGCGTGTGGGGTATCTATGGATAGGTCTCCAAAAATCATATTGAGGTTTCTCATATCATTTTTTTCTAACCTGAATAGTTTGCGAGAGAGACTCTTCCAAAGTGGAAAAATGTGTGTCCCCCCCCCCTCTAATTTCTAAAGTAGAGGCATGATAATTCTAAAAAAAAATACATGATGTAGATTACTATAAAAACTACCAACGAAAATTGGTTTGAACGAGATCTAGCCAGTAGTTTTTTTTATACGTCATAAATAGTAAACCTTAATCTAAATTTCATCAAATCGACTGAAATATAAAAATAAATCAAAAATATTTTAATTTCATAAAAATAAACCTTATTGCTGCTGCAGAACCCTCCATGGGCGAGTCCAACTCGCACTTGGCCGCTTTTTTTTTAAGTCGGTTAGAAATAAAATACTGTGGTTGTATGTGACATTTGCAATCTCGATTCGGATTATTAAACCTAGTTCTTAGAAAACATTTTTAAGTAGGTCGACTTGTTAAATCGCAAGCCTTACTTAGCTCTAATAGCCTTCATTTTAAATCGTAACGTGCACTTGCTTTCTTATTTTTATGATAGTTTTCATGTTGAATGCAGTTTTATATTAAAAATTAAATAGTCATATCAGGCATTTCTGACTGAATAGTGAATACTAGTTTCACGACTGAACGTGATACACAATGCCAGTAGCCAGTGCCTCCAGATTCCAGATGCAAACAATAAAAAAAACTCTCGCCCTCGGCTGATGTATTCTTTATTCAAATAATTTCATAGAACACTATTTAAAATTTCGTTTTCCACTTTAGCTAAGTCGTATCCTAATTATTATTACTATTAATGCAGGTTTTTAACTAGTACTTTTGAAGTATTATCAAATTAATTATTTTAATAACGTAAACAAAAAGAAGTTACATAATAAGGTGCTGTTTAAAGACTACGGCAAAGCCAAAAGAAGGTGAATATTTTCGGCACTTAACTTCATTACAATTTTATAATAATTATACAATTATGCATATTATTAAATATTATAACGTGTACGGTATATGCAAAACAACGTTTGCCGCTTCAGCTAGTATATAATTCATAATAATAGTCTAGCTGATTCGACAAAAATCACATCTATAGAGACATACTTAAACTTTGTCGGTTTGTAGACTTTATTTCCCGACTGCGCAAGAAAGAGAGTTACTAATTTTGCGAGACATAATATTTGTCTGATTGTGAACTTTACCTGACTGCACCAGAAAAGAGTGGGTTATAATGTGTAATTTTGTCCTCAGACAGCAACTTCGTGCTGGGCAACGCGCAGGTGCCCGCGTACCCGATCGTGTACTGCTCCGACGGCTTCTGCGAGCTGACCGGCTGGGCGCGCGCGCACATCATGCAGAAGGTGGGAATAGGATACTGTGGGAATAGAGTAGTGTTGTTTTTTTTAATACTACCCAGTAATGTTAACGTTTAATCTTCGGCCAAACCTGCGCGTCATGGGACGTGAGCGTCTGCAACGCGAAACTGGCGCGCACACCTGCGCGACTACGGTGCATTTAAAAGTAACTTTGCTACGGTGCGAACCGTAGATTTATTTCCGCTCTGCCGACGCGAATGTCCCGCATTGCGATCGTGCAGGTGTACACAGCGTTATAAGATTATTACATGGGCACTGGGCAGTGTCCGCCACGCGGTAGACGCTCCCGCTTCGCAGTCGCTTTGGTCGCGCAGGTTTGGCCGAAGCTGTATAGATTTTAAACCCGCTGTTCATGTTGGATCAACGTATTTAGCCAGCGTATTGGGCCAATGTGTAGAGTACGGAATGTCGCTCCCAACTTATGGCCAAGTAGACCTCTACGCGTTGCCCTGCAGTGTGCTTACACGCTTTACACGAGCGAAGACAATATGAGGGTTTTGACAGTGTATGTGTGTTAGTAGGTATGTAACATATTGGTTTATTTGGTTGACACATGACAAGTTATAACACAATAATGAAATAATATACAGCACAACATCTTCATACTGGTCAAACGTGCGCATTGCGCATGCACACATTAGCGTGATTTAAGTTAACTTGAAGTAACAAAACAGTAACTTATCTCTGCGTTGAACGAGCTTGAATCATAGACAGCTGACTATGGTATTTTTAACCGACTTTTAAAAAAGAGGAAGTTATATTATTTTTGTCTGTATAAGTATGTGTTTATATTTTTAAGTATGGTGATAAAGGTTCTTATGGAATATTTAATTCTAGGGTTGCGCGTGCAAGTTCCTCCACGGTCCCGACACGCGGGACGACCACCGACACGAGATTGACGCAGCCCTCGACTCTAAACACGAGTTGAAGCTCGAACTCATATTCTACAAGAAAAATGGTGAGTTAGAGCGCTTACAGACGAATGGTAGTCAACACATACCAAAAAAAATCAATGAAACCGACAGACCGTTTGAGTTCGTATGTAAGAAGCAGTTAACTAATCATAGGTCTCTGTGGCGTTAGATTTTAAAGTTTTGGGATGTAATTACCTCAAACATTATAAATATGAATACTTATATTGAGAACCTCTTAGTTTTATATATTATATTTTTTATGTAGATCAAGTGGGTCAAAATCGTAATTTTTGGTAGCGAAATAATTTATCTCTTCAATCCATTATATTTTAAAGAAATGAACACTTTGAGTATCATAATTTTTTGTGATATCGTAAAAGGACGTTTTATATGGATGTTGAAATAATTGCATTTTAAAATTAAGTGCGTTCGTTAAAGCCGAAATCGTAAACAAAACCAATAGAGTTTTATGTGCCATTCTACGAAATTAAACTTTGAAGTCGTTCACACGAGTATCGCATGGTTGCCAATATTTTCAAATCTTGGTTAATACCTAATAATAATGCAAAACAGAAAATTTGAGGTTGTATAGTTTCTAGTTCTTAGACTCTTCGCGATGCCTAGACTACTCTTTACTCTTTTCTTCGAATGCTCCAATTTATCTTTTTTGTAATTTATATATTTAGGTGATTAGCACAAAATAATGCATATTTTGTTCAGATTTTTTTATACTAGCTAAAAACCGAGCTTTGTGATGGCTCGCGTCGTTTTTCTGCGTGGTAATAATATTTTTAAGACATTTTTTTTATTATTTTAATAGTAACCAAACCTTGACTGACCGATGATACCACATCTACATAATATTAATAAAAATTACCATGTTAAAGCGCAAATCAATAGGCGTGATAGTTTTTTCGTAAAGTGTACCACAAAAGTGCTCAGGTTGTGGTATACTAGGGCTCGCTTCGCTCGCCCTGATAAAATAAGGGGACAAACGAGCAAATGGGTCACTTGATGGAAAGCAACTACCTTCACCTATGGACACTCGCAACATTAGAAAAGCTGCAGGTGCGTTGCCGCCTGCCGGCCATTTAAGAGGGAATACGCTCTTTCTTTGAACTTTGAAGGTTCTTCTTCGTATAAAATATAATGAATATATAAAGCATATAATAAGTAAAGCACCCAACTATTGAGGGAACTTGTAGAGTTCCTGTCAGAGATATTAATCCTATGATTGGCATTCATAGTACTTTTAAACAAAAATCTAAGGTGCCAACTCTTAACAATAATAATAATAGAATGACTGACTGGGATAGTTTCCCCTGTGTCTAAATAATTCAATTCAGCTACTCAAACATAATCGATGCGAAAATAAACTTTAAACATTGTGAAAACTGAAGGTTAATAAATTAGATTTCCTATTTTGAATAGGCTCGATAATGAACCTTTCATTAAAATAATTTGCAACAAGCCGTCAATTTGTGCCGTGGGCGCTAAACTTGCCTTCTATCTTCAGAGTCCGTCACTCACAATTCTCTGATAAGCAGGCGAAATTGGAAGCTTATGGCTCGTACACACCTTGGCTATCATGATTTTACTTGGTTAGGGATGTAAAATTTTAAAATATATTATATTATTACTTTTCGATACCAATATTAATATGATGCATAAGTGTGTCTGTATGTCTGTCTGTCCATTCGACTGTCTGTGACGTAAGAATATATTATATTTTGAGTTCTGTCACTCCCGGGAAAGGATACAGGATAATTTTTCAGTCTAATATTTCTGAGAGTTTCCATAATTTCTTAGTTTATTAGATATATAAATAAATAAACAATGAACATCTCACTACACAAAACATTCATAAAATCTGGCACCATTTCGGACCACTAATAAAAACTTCACACTTCGTTACTGAAACTAAATTTTACATGCATAGTTTAGATTTGCATTTAAAATTCCCGGACTGAATTGCAGAGTTGAACAATGCGTGCTATTGTTTCAAATTTAACTTTCAAATGTTATAGTTTTTTGCCCTTTGGGACATAGTTTTTTATGCAAAAAAGTAATTTTAAAAAGTTATGTTGCAAAAAGCCGACTTAGGGTTCCCACACATAAATGCGAATTCGCATCGCATCGCAAATAATATTATTATCGCGACAAAATTCATAAAAATCGGCCAAGTGCGAGTCGGACTCGCGCACGAAGAGTTCCGCACCGGTATAGAGTGAAAGTAGACAAAAAATTGTTTTTTTTTTGTATGGAAGCTCCCCCCTAATATTTACTTTATTTTAATTTTATTATTAATTACTACAGTACAAATATAACTAAGGATTTTGTGAAAATTTCAAGTGCCTGTTACCATTATTGATTACAAGCAAAAAAGGCCAAAAAATCACGTTTATTGTATGGGAGCCCCCCTTAATTAATAACATTATTTTATTTCTAGTATTTGTTGTTATAGCGGCACCCGAAATACATAATCGCTGTAAATTTCAAAAATCTAGCTATAGCGGTTCTTGAGTTACAGCCTGGAGACAGACAGACGGACGGATGGACAGACGGAGAGACGGACAGACAACGAAGTCTTAGTAATAGGGTACCGTTTTCACCATTTGGGTGCGGAACCCTAATAAAAATGACATTACGATGCGATGTGAATTCGCAGTTTTGAGTGGGAGCCCTTATTCATAAAGGGTATTTTTCTTGTCGGTTATTTTGGTAGTGTAAATGCGACATTGTAAAGCATCCAAGCATAATACAAACAAATTATAAAGAACATATTATTATTCAATACTGACGAGAGACGGATTATACCAAACTCCAGACACCTGTTAAATAGCTTATCTCGGAAACTTTCAGCCCTTCAGGCTATGGGCTAATAACGTTATCATGCCAACCCTAGGGGATCCCTAAACGACGTGTGAAGCTGTCCCACAGTGGACGATATGCAAATGGGGGACCAAACAATGTTTTATATTATTAAACCGAATTCATTAAAGCGAAAAGTAGTTTATCGAGGTTAATTTGTTCAAACGTTTAACATAAATTATTGTTCATGCAGTCAAGAGTTATTAATTTTTAGGGTTCCGTACCCAAAGGGTAAAAACGGGACCCTATTACTAAGACTTCGCTGTCTGTCCGTCTGTCCGTCTGTCCGTCTGTCCGTCCGTCTGTCTGTCTATCTCCAGGCTGTAACTCAAGAACCGCAATAGCTAAACTTCTGAAATTTTCACAGTTTATTGTATAACTGTTGCCGCTATAACAACAAATACTGAAAATAAAATAAAGTTAATAATTAAGAGTTGCTCCAATACAAGAAACGTTATTTTTTTGTCCTTTTTTGCTCGTAATCAATAATAGTAACAGCTAGGCACTTGAAATTTTCACAAAATCCTAAGTTACATTTGTACTTTAGTAATTAATAATAAAATTAAAATAAAGTAAGTAATTAAAGGGGGCTCCCATACAAAAAACACAATTTTTTGTCTACTTTCGCTCTATACCGGTACGGAACCCTTCGTGCGCGAGTCCGACTCGCACTTGGCCGACTATTTGTATTGATTGAGGTCTTTAGTAATATGATAATAATAAATATATTATAATTAACAGATGCTGAAACTTTGTGGGCGTATTCGGTAGCCTATAATGTTTTCGTCGATTGTAGACTCCCAAAGGTCCAAGATAGACAGAGAAACACACGTATTTTTGATGTATATTATGTACTAGCTGTCCCGGCAAACGTTGTTTTGCCATTTAAAGTATTTCTACTTCATCAGTAATTGATACAAAATCTAACCCCCCCCCCTTTTGTCCCCTAAGAGGGGTAGGGTGAAAACTGATGTTAAGTTGGAAAATACAATTAATAATATGACGTAAGTCCATTAAGGAAAAAATTTGATACAAAATCTGACCCCCCTTTGGGTCCCCTTAGAGGGGTGGGGGGGAAAGTTTATACACCAGATGTTGAGTTGGAAGAAGGCAAATATATCTGCGGAAACCGTATGCAAATCGGATCAGTAGTTTTCGTGTTAAAGCAAAAGCTTGATACAAAATCTAACCCCCTCTTTCGTCCCCTTAGAGGGGTGGGGGGGAACATTTTTATACACCAGATGTTAAGTTGGAAGAAAGACAAATATATTTGCGAAAACCGCATTCAAATCGGATCAGTAGTTTTCGTGTGATAGTGGAACAAACATACAGACAGAAAGACAGACAAAAAACTAACCACAGTTTTGGCTTCTATAGCGATGTAGTAACACCCCCTGCTTATTATTTTTTCAATATCTTTAATGTACAGAATTCACATTTCTACAGTTTTATTATATTATGTATAGATTTATAGTTAAAGAAATTAATTAATTATAATAGCAATCAAAAATAACAGTCATTCAAAACGTATTTTAAAAAGTTCTAAAAATATTACTTTCTTAGTCATAACTTTTAAAGCTTTTTTGAAATTAGGATTATAGGTAATAATGAAGCACTATAGTCTATATCAAATCAATAAAGCAGCACCCGGCTGTCGCATAACTATTGAAAATCTATTGTGTCTGCGATTCCCACGATCGAGGTAATATTTACGTGGACTCTCCGGGCGAGTCGGTGGCACTGATAATTAAATCTCTCCCCTACCGCACGCACACCCGCGCGTCGCGCCTTGACGCCCAATTCGCAACGTGCAGCAGAAATCGTAATATTTTAATTTCGCCGTAACATTTAAACCAAACGTCCAATTTTAATCATTCAAAGACCAAATATTATCTACATTAACTGTACTTAGTGATGAAATAATTTATTTTGATAAGGGTCAATAGCATTATTTAAATAAACGCGTTTAAATATAGTCCAAAAAAAATTCAAGATTTTTTTATAAAAAAATGGTTATTGTGCCTCACTCAACATAGATAGGTATAGTGTGTCGCGGACTTTTTTGTAGATATTTAAAAGATCTATAATTACTTAGAACATTTTATGCCTGTATCTTTTATAGTTTAGGCAGCGTACGCAAAATAAGTAACTTTTCTGGTTGATTTTTTTACACCTTGCGTCCGAAAATCCCAAATATCTTACGGAACCTTATATTTTTCCAAAATAAAAATTAGCCTATGTTCAGCAGAAATAATGCAGGATTCCAATGGTGAAAGAATTTTTCAAATCGGTCCAGTAGTTTCGGAGCCTATTCGACTCAAACAAACAAACAAACAAACAAACAAACAAATCTTTCCTCTTTATAATAGTAGTGTAGATTAGGTGCGTGTCTTTAAATTTTATAATTTAAATGCATAAACTAAGTGGTTTGTAGCACAAATGGTAATTACTCAATTACGTATTATACTATACCATATTATATTGATAAGCATCGCAACAGCTTCCTTCCAAAATACCTAATACATATGATACGATATTACCCAACAATAATTGACACTTACCTACATTCCCAAGAATTTCATAGTTCAATACGAATAGTGAATAATATAATCCGACAATAATGTATTTCGTAGTAATAAAGAGTGATTTATGTGTACCCAGCCGTCAAAATTGCGGGATAAAAGTAATAGCTCCGATTTATTCTCTTTTGATAACACTTAAGATGAAGTGGTAGGGTGCGCATCGCGTTTCTGAGGGGGTGAGGTATGAAGCGTGGTGGGAGCATGCGCGGGGCAACCATCTTCCGCCCCGCGCTTTCTATGCGCACGCCTGGTAGTACTTAGTAGGTGCGTAGCGTAAAGGCAGCGGCGATCGGGCATGCGAGTTCAATATTTTACCCTCTATTATCTTCTTTTAGACAAATTTTTTCCTTAGTAGTCATAAATGAGAATAAGGGTCGCCGCACACTTGACCGGGTATAGTTATAATTGGTATTATATTGTTTTTGAAAAATTTTTTCCTTAGTTGGTATTGTATGAATATAAATAAGGGTCACCGTACACTTGACCGGGTATCGGTATCGGTATTATCTTGTTTGAAACACTTTTTAACCTCAGTAGGTATGAATGAGTAAAAATGAGAATAAGGTTTACCGTACACTTGATGTACACACTTATCGGTTGATTGTACAAGAGAATACCGATACTTACCTCATCAGTTACCGATTCCAAATTGTCTCGAATGCTTCCGTACGCTCACAGATGCTCTTTAGTGCTGGGCCCAGACCCGTAGCCGTAGCCCATACCTATCCCTAATTCCCGACTCAAAGTCTATGCTAGTATAACGTGAGTAAACTAATCCCTGGCTAACTTCAGGCAGATTCTTTTTACAAACAAACAAACATAAATAAATGAATGAATTATATTCAAAGTACAAGCCTACTTGACATACGTTATGAGATAATATGTCATATTTATTAGGTTATTATGTCAGAGTATACAATAGTCAATTTATTTATAAAAATATATTTAATGCAGTTACTTGGGCTTTTGCCTAACATCTTCTTGTGCAGAGTATACTATATATTAGTATAGAGTATAGTGTGTAAAATTAATTAATAATAAATTATTATTATTTATTTATACACTATTTTTATTTGAATACTATGAATATTTATTCGCCGTCGACACCTATATTAATGCACTAGCTGTCCCGGCAAACGTTGTTTTGCCATTTAAAGTATATTTTCTACATCATCAGTTGATACATGTTTTACCCCCTCTTTTGTCCCCTAAGAGGGTGTGGGGGGGGAAGGTCATACACCAGATGTTAAGTTGAAAAACACAGTTAATACCTAATATGAAGTAAGTCCACTAAAGAAAAAAGTTGTATACAAAATCTGACCCCACTTTGGTCCCCAGAGAGGGTTGAGAGGGGAGGGGGGGGAGGATTTTTATACACCAGATGTTGAGTTGGAAGAAGACAAATATATATCTGTGAAAACCGTATGCAAATCTGTGAAAACCGTATGCAAATCGGATCAGTAGTTTTCGTGTTAATCTTTTGTCCCCTTAGAGGGGTGGGGGGAAAAAAATTTATAATCCAGATGTTAAGTTGGAAGAAGATAAATATATCTGCGAAAACCACATTCAAATCGGATCAGTATTTTTCGTGTGATGTTGGAACAAACATACAGACAGACAGAAAGAGTGACAGACAGACAGACAAAAAACTAACCACATTTTTGGCTTCTATAGCGATGTAGTGACAAAGGTGTAATTTCGGGTGTCATTTCATATCTTTTATGTACAGAATTTTCATTTCTACAACAGAATATTGTCTTCCTCCCGCACGCGCTTTGGTGACGCCCACTATCGTAATATTTTAATTTCGCCATAATTTCAAAACCAAACGTCCAATTTTAGTCATTCAAAGACCAAATATTATCTACATAAACTGTACTTAGTGATAAAATAATTTATTTTGATAAGGATTAATAGCGTGAGTAAAATATATCCGTTTAAATGTAGTCCAAAAAAATTCAGGGTTTTTAAATAAATAAATGGTTATTGTGCCTCACTCGACATAGATAGGTATAGTGTGTCGCGGACTTTTTTGTAGATATTTATAAGATCTACAATTACTTAGAACATTTCATGGTTCTATCTTTTATAGTTTAGGCAGCGTACGCAAAATAAGTAACTTTTCTAGCTGATTTTTTACACCTTGCGTCCGAAAAACTCAAATATCTTACGGAACCCTACTTTTTTCCAAAATAAAATGTAGCCTATGTTCAGCAGAAATAATGTAAGATTCCAATAGCAAAAGAATTTTTCAAATCGGTCCAGTAGTTTCGGAGCCTATTCGACTCAAACAAACAAACAAACAAAAAATCAAATCTTTCCTCTTTATAATAGTAGTGTAGATAATAAATTATGTGTAAGTCTCACCCTTCTAAAACTTGAACAATTTTTTTTATATTTGGTTGCACAACCATAGCTCGATATCTGTAAGAAACATAATAACATTCTTCTTCATTCTATCTCTTCGGTCTTCAAAAGCAAAAGACAAAGCAAAATACACATTACCATCCTATTTGTTAGGAGTCCCTAAATGTGTTGTTCTAGTAACTGTTCAATGTTGTTATTGATACTGGACAATATCCTTATTCTCATTTCTACTCATTCATACCTACTAAGGAAACAATTGTGTCAAAAAAATATTATAAGTATCGATACCCAGTCACGTGTACGGTGACCCTTATTTCTACTCATTCATACCTACTGAGGAAAAAAATAGTCTAAAACAAGATAATACCGATACCGATACCAGATCAAGTGTGCGGTGACCCTTATTCTTATTTCTACTAATTCATGCCTACAGAGGAAAAGAATAGTCAAAACAAGATACCCAATACCCATACCGGTACCCGGTCAAATATGCGGTGACCCTTATTCTCATGCCTACTGAGGAAAAAAATAACGTCAAAAAAAAGATAATACCGATACTCAGTCAAGTGTACGGTGACCCTTATTTATTTTTTTTCCCTTAACTCTTCTTTTTTTTTGAATTATTCTTCTTTTCCGCAAAAGGGATATTTTTTTTCCTTGCAGTTTTTATTTCCCATTTTCACATCTAATTCTCGTAAAGAGCGGGCCGACGAGTAGTACGTGTCTGCTTGCGACGAGGCTCCGCGGCCGACTGAATCGCCACCCCGCATCCCCGCCGCCCTCATACAGTGCGAGCGTTATAGGTATTATTTTATTTTGAATGACTAACTATCATTTTAGTGAAAACCATAAATACTACCTTATGGGATTTGATGAAAGGTTTATGAAAACATAATTTTTTTACTAGAATTGTATCTAAATTCGCCGTAAAATCGAAAAATTGCAATAAAATGGCAATTTATGATGATTTTCACGATTTTTTTCTATCGAGGCAAATTACTATAATCGTGTTTCGAAGAATATAACGTTATTAGGCATATCTTCACCCTTACGCCGGTACGAATAACATTGTATGAATTTTAGCGGTTGATATCTAAAAACAGGTTCAAAGATACCCTAGATCGCGATATTATACGCTTCTGGCCCTACCACTTCATCTTAAAGTTATCGATGATAGCTTCGGCAAAATATATTGAAAATGTAGGTCTCGTAAATACTGCTTCGAGTGCATGGTATTGTTTTATATTGCTTTATTAACTTTATTTTCTTTATGTAAGTATTTTATATAATAAAAAATAGGGCAGATCACTCCTTGCCTTACGTATTATTTGTAATTTTTAGTGATATTTGATGGAGATTTATAAATAATAGAGGGTATTTAACATCGCAACATCAAACAATACGTAACGAATAAAAACATATTTTCCTCGTTATAATATTAGTAAAGATTATACAACAAAAACTCGAGATACATAAATTAATTTTGGGTTAGCAGTTTATTAATAATTTAAATCATTTTCACCGAGTTGTAAGAGGATTACCGCTGGGCACATCATTTATCCTACTAATATTTTAAAGGCGAAAGTTTGGATGTATGTATGGACGTTTGTTACTGTTTCACGCAAAAACTACTGAACGGATTTAAATGAAACTTTACAATAATATAGCTGATGATAACTTTACAAAAATATACATCAGAATAACATATAGGCTACAATTTTAACGGACTTACAAAATGGAGGTGTTCGTTTTTTAGGGTTCCGTACCCAAAGGGTAAAAACGCGACCCTATTACCAAGACTTTGTTGTCTGTCTGTCTGTCTGTCTCCAGGCTGTAACTCAAGAATGGTAATAGCTAGAGATTTGATATTTTCACAGATTATGTATATCTGTTGCCGCTATAATAAATAAGTACTAAAAATAAAATAAAATAAATATTTAAGGGGGGCTCCCATACAACAAACGTGATTTTTTTGGCCTTTTTTGCTGTCTCCGGGCTGTAACTCAAGAACGGTAATAGCTAGAGAATTGATATTTTCACAAATTATGTATATCTGTTGTCGCTATAACAACAAATACTAAAAATAAAATAAAATGAATATTTAAGGGGGGCTCCCATACAACAAACGTGATTTTTTTTACCTTTTTGGCTCTATATCAAAAATGGCAACAGGTAGGTACTTGAATTTTTCACAAAATGCTTAGTTATATATGTGTACTTTAATATTTAATAATAATATTAAAATAAAATAAAAAATAAGGGGGGCTCCCATACAAAAAACACAATTTATGGCCTAATTTTGCTCTATAATGGTACGGAACCCTTCGTGCGCGATTCTGACTCGCACTTGGCCGATTATTTATGTTCAACGATTACTCCACCGTTTGAGAACCGATTTTCAAAATTTTTCTTTTGATCCCAATTTGGTATCATATTCATAAAAGTGATGAACCTGATGAAGGGATATTCCATAAGAAATTGAGGAAACTCCTCAAAATTTATATGGAAACATGTGGTGACTTCGGTTTCGTCAGCAGTCTTCTAAGCATATAATGCTACCAACAAGTAAGATTTTGCACCTGCAAGGTATACCATGGTTCTGAAGGTGCTGAGAGAACTCCTGACTCTGTTTAGATATAAGTTTGGGAGTTTCAACGTTGTTTTATGAACGGAAAGCATATACTACTATGCAAATTACATTCATCATCATCATCATCACTACCATAAACCATTGTAGA
The DNA here is from genome assembly GCA_905404155.3 of Plebejus argus. NCBI lineage: Eukaryota > Metazoa > Arthropoda > Insecta > Lepidoptera > Lycaenidae > Plebejus > Plebejus argus. The sequence goes on along the minus strand of FR989938.1, from coordinate 9,775,272 downwards.
GCCATGTATCGTCCCGTTTTGACCCTATTAAGTATGGTACTTTTTGTACTCTTTTATTATATATCACTTAAACCGCGGGTAACACCGCGGGGCATAGCTAGTCCTGCTATAAATTTTTACCGGCCCCTACCCTGCCCTTACATTAGTCCAACTTGAAGGCACAACTACCTCAACCGTATGTAGGAACCCATAATTACAAGTTACAACCCTTACAATATTTATGCGAACAAATTTAACCATTACATCTACATCAAAGATAGTTTGGTTTATTTTAGTGGTTTATTTTTAGACTTAATATTGGAGGGCTTACGCATGTTTTCACAAATCGAGTCACAAAAAAGCGGCCAAGTGTGAGTTGGACTCGCCCATGGAGGGTTCCGCAGCAGCAATAAGGTTAATTTTTATGAAATTATATTATTTTTGATTTATTTTTATATTTCAGTCGATTTAATGAAATTTAGATTAAGGTTTACTATTTATGACGTATAAAAAAAACTACTGGCTAGATCTCGTTCAAACCAATTTTCGTTGGTAGTTTTTATAGTAATATACATCATATATTTTTTTTAGAATTATCATGCCTCTACTTTAGAAATTAGAGGGGGGGGGACACACATTTTTCCACTTTGGAAGAGTCTCTCTCGCAAACTATTCAGCTTAGAAAAAAATGATCTGAGAAACCTCAATATGATTTTTGGAGACCTATCCATAGATACCACACACGCATAGGTTAGATGAAAAAAATTTTTTTTTGTTTCATTAAGTTTTACTATTTATGACGTATAAAAAAAAACTACTGGCTAGATCTCGTTCAAACCAATTTTCGTTGGTAGTTTTTATAGTAATATACATCATATATTTTTTTTAGAATTATCATGCCTCTACTTTAGAAATTAGAGGGGGGGGGACACACATTTTTCCACTTTGGAAGAGTCTCTCTCGCAAACTATTCAGGTTAGAAAAAAATGATATGAGAAACCTTAATATGATTTTTAGAGACCTATCCATAGATACCACACACGCATAGGTTAGATGAAAAAAAATTTTTTTTGTTTCAGTTGTACCTATGGGGACCCCTAAAATTTTTAATACTTTTTCCATTTTTGCATCAAAATCTTAATGCGGTTCACAGACTACATCTACTTACCAAGTTTCAATAGTATAGCTCTAATAGTTTCGGAGAAAAGTGGCTGTGACATACGGACGGACAGACAGACAGACAGACAGACAGACAGACAGACAGACAGACAGACAGACAGACAGACATGACGAATCTATAAGGGTTCCTTTTTTGCCATTTTGGCTACGGAACCCTAAAAAAAGAGATAAATAACCCCAAAAAGTTTGAAAGAGTTGGTGAAAACAATCATTAAATTCTACTTAGAGCATTTCAATAATTGCCAATAAATCGATTAGACTAAATACCGGCTTCTTACACGCGGTGACGGCAGTCGACGGCTCATGTCGACGGCAGCCGTTGACACTTGTCCTGCCGTCGACTGCCATCGACGCGTGCCGTTGACAAGTGCTGTACGTCTGGAAGAGCGCTTAATCGTAAGATCCTATCTAGATTATCTTCAGATTATGCTATAATATTAATAATAATTAACCGTTAGCATAATCATAATATAAACAAATTAATCAATTTGATTTATACACTTTTGTCGAACCTTTATTAACCTTTGTGTACGATATTGGATGAAAAATTTGTACTGCGCCAGCCAGTCGCTTTGAGCTATCCTATTCAGAATATGAAGCTAAAAGTGAAAATACAAAACAGTTTTTTTTTATTTTCAGGCTCCCCTTTCTGGTGTTTGCTCGACATTGTGCCAATTAAAAATGAGAAACGAGAAGTGGTGTTGTTCCTGGCCTCGTTCAAGGATATCACCAACACCAAGATGGCCGCCATGAATACTAACGAAGAGTTCGACAGCGGTAAGTGGAAATGAAATCACGTGTATGTACTAAGCGACTCCGCAAATAAAATTGGAACGTAGTTTCAGAGAAACTGCTTTAAAGGCTGGTAGATCGGTAGATCGTTACATCTATTTATCTATTGTTTTGACTTAACCAAATTACAAATAATTTGATCAAGTCAAGACTAGCCACATAGATGACAACTAATTTTCTATTTATACACAGAAAGCAAAGTAGGTCTACCATCTGCGAATCAATTTCTCCGATGGAATAATGTGACTGACGAAAGAATGCTTTCTGGAGCCATGAATTTATGATTATAAAACAATTATTAGTACCTGTTTCAATTTTTAACATTGTTGTTTTCCCTGTGGAAAAGTTGAGTGATTCAGAGAGGTAAGCTGTATTTGGCAAATGCGTTAACGAACATTAAATAACTTTACCATGACGCAGCTTTCAAATGCTGCTTACCGCACTGAGCAGTACCGCATTCTTTCGTTGCTCGTACAGTTTCATACAAAGAATAGTGTCGCTTAGTCTGTACAAGTTATGCCGTTTAAAATTCATAATCGTTGTAATAACGTCTACTTATCGGTAACCGGTGTACAAAATATAGGTCTTATATTCCTAGTTTAGTTTCCCAGTCGAGTCGCCACACCGCACGAGCACGGTAAAGTCCATATGAAATACTATTTCCTTTATACTTTTTATTAGTTCCTTTTAAATGGAAGAACGTTGTTTCTATTAGCTACTTTCCTGTCCTGAGTAGGTTTATCAACAGGCATCAAATTGAATAACTATCACTATTTCACTGAATAGATTCAAAGTATTTCTATTGTACCTACACTAGTATTTGTTGATATTATATTTCTACTGGTATTTAATAAGTAATTATTGCTGTTTTGTATATTATGTGACTATATCGCCCATCGAGCATGTTATACTAGAGGTGTAATGTCAGTCATATTAATAACAAATCCGATAAACAACAACACGCTTGTGCTAAAACGAGTTTTGGGTTATTTGACCCTAATTTTTCTTCTTAAAACCGTTGTTGATTGGTTAATAGCGTTAGCCAAAAAAGCCTCAGAATTCGGACATTGAGACTCCCAAAACGCAAACGTTTCGACGCAATTTGTTTCAATACGTGACATTATCGCTCTAATGGGTACGTGCTCGATGGTATTGCCTGTATGTTAATCTTTCTACGTGCAGTATTCAATGATGTTTAAAAGTATCAATCGTGTCGAGTCCCTCTACAGTCTACATGATTACCCCCGACAGCAATTTCAAACAAATTGACATCGCGAGATTGATACTTGATTGATTTTGATACTTTGATACTCTATAATTAAGTCATCAATATACAAATGTTCAATTATTAGAACGTCACTCTGCATTTGCAGAGAGAGTAACATACAGTATTTGTATATTATATAATTATATACTTTATATTATGGTAAAACCACCCTGTATTATAATCCTTGTGTCAGTTGCTTGTTATTTTTGCAAGGCTTGGCCTTATATACCTATTTCATTTTTATAACACTTCAGTAACTTTCATACAACCTACGTTACATGAATCCATTGTCAGCAGTTTATTAATATTTCATTACGACACTTTGCGGTATAAGCTTCTTATTTTTTTAATACAAAAGTTTTTATAATAATATAATATTTGAATATTTCGTAAATGTTTCATGTAGCCATTTTTACCATATTTGTAAAGAATATCTACTTTAGAAACTGCTTTATGATTTAATTTTATTACTTCTGACTTTATATCAGGTGACAAAAAGTCTACACCTAGACAAACTATCAGCCTAATTACTTATTAGGTGATTATAATTCTAGGTTATAACTATAACCTGTGATAAAGTAGTCTTACATGCTTCGTAGTTTCTATCAAAGGAATGCTAAAGTACCTTTATCATTCCGAGCTAAATCTCATAACATAAAGTTACTCACACACCACACTATTGCTCTACAGAACTTCATATGCCCGTGATGTGCTCATCCTACCGATATTAAACTTTGTCGTGGGCTATTTTTAAAAAGTTATGAATAATATCGAAGCCGCCAACGCAGAAAATATTATTTATAGTCGTTTATTCCCAATAACAAGTCGACGTGGCATATTAACTACCTTAGTATGTTAAGACTCGACGTTCCCTGCGGCTTCCACCGCATAAATAAGGTGTTCCACAATCCACAGGCACTGTACTTTTTCCGCAAAAAGCCTACTTCCTTCCCTGTGGTCTCTATATCTAATATCTATGCCAAATGACATAAAATTTGATCCAGTACCTACCTAGTTCATGATTTTAGCGCGTTCAAATAAATGAACTCATCAGCTTTAAGCGTCTCCCAGACAGACGCGGCCTGCGGTGGCGGTGGCGGTCAGTTGGATGACTTGAGAGTTCTAGGAATGACACAGACATACGCGGCCACGCGGCCAAGTCATCCAACTGACCGCCACCGCCACCGCCACCGCCACCGCAGGCCGCGTCTGTCTGGGAGACGCTTTACGTTTACATCTACATCGCTCAGACTTATGGACATTACTAATTATACTGAATCATTAATATTAATTTTTAAGTTGTATCAAGCATTTTATAATTTGTGGTTAATTGAACTTACCTTAAGTGAACTTCAACCAAAATTATACGAGTTGCTGCATCCGTAGAGATTTAATAAACCTGTAGTCCGAATTTTGTGGTACTGCATCATCACACGCCATTTAGATATTATTTATTTAATTTAAAACTGAAAAAAGACAATCAATTGGTTTTATAGTACTTCCGCCTTGCTTTCCTAGATGGCGGTGTTAGTTCGTCCGTCATTCTTTTTAGAGAGGATAATTCATAACATTTTATCATTCCGCAAGTAAAGAATAGGGGCAACAAACTAAGAGAAGTGGGTGGGGTGGGATTTTAAATCTCTACGGATGCAGCAACTCGTATAATTTTGGTTGAAGTTCACTTAAGGTAAGTTCAATTAACCACAAATTATACTTCGTTGCTGCATCCTATGAGATTTAATAAACCTGTAGATGTTCAGCGCGTAATTGCGGAATGATAAAATACCAGATTAATTACATTAAGTTAATTAATTACGGAATTTAAAATGATAGGTATAACATTATAGACATGATAACAATTTTTATTTAATAAAGTATTGTACTTCTAAATAATAATACTACTTAATTAGTTTGGATATGCTATGAATCAGAATTTACATTAAAAATAGCTTCTGCGAAAGCTCTGTCTTGTGCTAAATCTGGTAAAGGTAAGTTATAAAACTTAGCAAAACAAAGTGATGAGCCGGCCCAGCCAGCGCATCGCTTGATGATGTCGACGGAGACTCCCGCGCGGCGCGCCGCCGACGTGGAGGCGTGTCGCGTGCTGTGCGCTGAATAAACGCCAATCTCTATGCCACTGTCCTTGAGGACACTCTTTATCCAGCGACTTATAGATTGGGAACTGGCATTATGAAAAGGCTTTCTAGTTGTTAAAATGAGCTTATCAGTAGCTGGGCCATTTCTCAGCTCTTTTGTCTTATCTAGGTACACAGATAAAGCTTTAGCTGGGGCTTGATGAATAATTATTGATAGTGATTACGATACGTGAATTTTCGGAATGAACGTCTTCTGTTCTTATGAGTGATAACGTCTGCACCCGTTGTCCCGTCGACAACGAGTTGAATTATTATATACCTAATATAATTATTATAATATTAGAATGAGAGTTACCTTTTTATAAAATTTCTAATGATAATAAGTATAGAATCTTACGGATAAAATTTAGATACGTACTCCAAAAGTTTATAAGGTTCCCTTAAAAATGAATACTTTAGGAAGCTGGGCTTACTCCTAAAAACTCCTTTAAAAAATCTTAGGATCGTTATTGCAACGGGATTTACCAATAAAATAAATAAAATAAAAATTGTTTTATTTCTGAATAGATTTTAAAAAAAAAATGCTTTCAGAACGTTGATACTACTGGTGCCTACCACCGGTTCGGGAACTAGCCCGGCGAGAAGAACCGGCGTAAGAAACTCGCAATGATTATTAATAATGATTAGAGACAAACTAGAGTCTAGACCTATAACAATTTAACATTCCGCAACTTGCTTTTTCATTAAGTTTTTCTGTTAAAATTTAAGAATTCGTAATAATATTATATCAGCTACGGATCCTTAAAACAAATCAATATTATTAATTTGACAAAAATTAAACCAATTTGTTTTAATCCTGTATCATACTGATTAATTGTACCTCCCGATAACGGTTTTAGTATGAAATTGTCAATAGACATCTCCGGTATTCAGCGTCTTAGGTAGACTTTCCGCACAATACTGCGCACGCCAGAAGGTTTTATCTGGCCTAAAATAAATCTCGTCAGATTTGAGAAGCGATCAAAACAGTGGAAAACACGGCCGAGACACGACGGCCAGTACGGAACGACTAATTTACCAGTCGCTTCCTCTTCTATAATTTTCCTCGTGCCATGAAATTGTAAAAGCAAGGATGATGAAGGCACCTGGGTCTTGTTTCCAAGAGACATAATATCTTAGCAGATAATAATATAGCACTTATTATTAAAGCACAACGCGAGTAAGTACGGTATCAGCCATCAGGTTGTCAGGTTGACCGAAGCTCAATAAGATCTTTAGTAAGTTCCTATCGTTACGTTACGTACCTAGACGCCTGGTCAGCATCTGTGTTTTTATATAAATAAGAAGCAAATAAATTATATGCGTTGTTTCTCGCACTACTGCCATATATCTCTCGCGATTTCATTGAGATGATGAAATTGAATACTTCACATTATAATATTAATATAATATAAGATAATATAATTATGGCAGTAGTATTATTTATTCTTAGTAAGACATTTAAAATATTATCACAACGATGAAATGAAAAATGATTTCAATCCCTAGGCAGCCAATAATTCGAGATAATTGATATGATGGCGAGCTTCATCCGCAGACTAATGGCATCTAGTTACTACTCCGTCGCACGCGGCGCCCCAGCCGGTGAGTGACGAGTCTGTGAAGATCTCCAGCTCGTATAAACTTGTGTTTATTCTATTAAAAAGCTTACTTTATTCTATTAAAAACAATATTGCACCACCAACTGGTGGTACACATTTTTTGTGGTTTTACAGGCATGATGGAATCAAAATTATTATTACATTTTTGTGAAGCTAAAAACTTCTCGTTCAAAGTATTTAGTACGCGGCCAGTTGTATCCAAGAATATACAACTACACGGCTGTATGCTATTGCTGGTCATGCTGAAATTAAAGTGCCAATGAACTTCGCGAAATCGCGCTTTGTTATGGATTTCGTTGGCTAGTTAGAAAATTTCTGGAGTAACTGCATGACTTGAGTATTTAATATTATGTCAAAGCTAATATAATATCATTGGTCAAAGCCAATAAATCTACAAAGTTGTGAAGGCGTCATACTAGTTTTCTCAAAGTTGATAATAAAACCTAATTGTTTCAATTTTGACCTTAATATATAATATAGTAGCATAATCTTTAGATTTCGATTCGAATTTCGACCACTAGATGGCCCTGCTTTCTTGACCACATAAAAAGAGGCTTTTGAAGCTTTACAAATATAAATGGCACAGAACTTAAGCCGTACAGGAAGGCAGTTAAATTCACAAAGATTATCATGAAATCGAAATCTCAAAAAATAATAATAATAAATTTATGTAATGTATGAATCGGCACACCGCACAAGCAATTCCTTGAGATCGATTGAGATATTTTGAGATTGAGATATGAGGAATATAGGCATTTGAAAAGACCAATTTTATAGCAGTGCGAATATCTTCCATTTTAAAAGTTGATTACGTGCACATTAGAAATGTATTTAAGTAATTTTGAGTTGAATATAAATCTTAACCCACCGATACTTTTCGGTGTAAGAAAAATGTATGAAATAAATTGGTCTGGCAAATTTTCATTACATACTGAAATAGCACCTAATTGTTTGAGTTCACTTATTGCTTTGCTCATCTGACTCTTTGTAAAAGGTGGATTACTTGGTTCCACACGTTGGTAAGGTGGCTTACAGAAGGGACTTATAACTCAATGCAGAAGGGTATTTTATAATATCCTTTAGCATAAGACAGCACTGCACCGTGCTGTCGGAGGTTATTAGAAGCCAATTGCGTAAAAAGAATTGGATGCGGCCAGCGTGAGGTACCTCTAGTAGCGGCGTCTCCTGTCGTTGCTCGGTCTGGCGCTCGCGTAGGGGCGGCCGCGGCGCGGGGGCTGCTGGGCCCTCCTCGCCGACGTGTCGACGGCTGCGGCTCGTGCGGGCGGGCTTCGCCACAAGCGACTCCTTGTATTCCTTAGCCAAACCATCGACCAAGATTTTACCCCAACGTTCAGAGAGTTCGGTGGGAATGCGTTCGCCTAGGGCTTTCTCTGTTTTATTGGCCTTGCCAAGAATATTTAGTATTTCAAGTGGTAACCTGGGAGTAGATTCTTGGTTAGGATCTACTGGTACGGTGGCTTCTGGTTGGCTCAGCGGCGCTGATGTCGGCGGTGCGGCCTGCGGCGACGCCGGTGCAGGCGCGGCCGACTCCATATAATCCACGTCTTTGACGTCGGCTAAAGATTGTGGAGTTCCACAGCAAGATTGAGCCTCCCGCGCGTCGATGTCTTCATCGCGCCTTTTGTCGTCGGATGAGTGCTCGTTATCGCAGCGGCCTTCCCGGGAGGAAGACGCTGATGACTCGGATCTTGTCCGGTGTGAATAAGCAAAAGCATAAAGTTGCTTTCAGGATGATATCACGTATCATCACGACTCAGTTTGTAACCTGGATAATATCGCGTATTACCCCATTAAGGTACAAAAGGTTGACTATCTAGTTAATATCACGTATTAACCCTTAAGATAGTCCTTTTTTAACGTATCGTTACCATGCCATAGCTGAGAACAAAGAAAAAATTCATAATATTTTTAAAAATTAATGCGGGTAGTTTGGTACCTTTTCCTTTGTTGCAGCGTAATTTTACTTCCAATCGCCGTATTTTGCGGCGAATATGTTCGTAATCATCCTTATTCTTCCTTTTTCCAATATTATTCGGCGATTTACACTAATTATAACACTTTAACACTGTAGAAATTAATTTAAAAAAGGATAACGTGTTGACGATGCCGCACACGAAAAACGAATGACGGACGAACTAACACCGCCATCTAGGAAAGCAAGGCGGAAGTACTATAAAACCAATTGATTGTCTTTTTTCAGTTTTAAATTAAATAAATAATATCTAAATGGCGTGTGATGATGCAGTACCACAAAATTCGGACTACAGGTTTATTAAATCTCATAGGATGCAGCAACGAAGTATAATAATATTATATACACATTTCAATCATTTAGGTAGTAGCGCTTGCATGGATATCTTATAATCTTGTCGTATCTATTATATTGAATTTATTTTATAACTTTTTTGTAGTTCAGACTTGAGCATAGGTATTTTGATTTCAAATTATACATTTAAACAAAACAATACATTATGCTTGCATTTACTTAAATCATGTAACTTACTGGCAAGAGTGCTGAAAAGTATACGTTATTTCAAGCAACCAATCATCTGTCATACCAAATCATTGATTTGTAACTAAACAGTACACGACAGTACTTAAACACATGTCACATACCTTATAACCGAATTCAAAGAAAGGTTTTTGGTTTTCAAACCAATTGAAGTCCGTTACCACATTTTCATTTAATTATACTGCATATTTCATAATTTACAAAAAATTGCTTTAATAGCTAAGGCGAAGGATTTTCCTTTTAATTCAAAAATATTGTATTACTCAAAGCTCGCTTTTGGGGCTCAAAATGAGCAACATGAAAAATTCCATCATTAATCATTGTCGAACGTCACCGTGTTTAATAAACGGTAAAGTAAATAAAAATAAAAAGAAACGAGACTTGGCTCTTTTGCGTTTTCGTGAATATTATTAGGGTTATCCCCACATAATACGAACGAGTTCGCCGAAATGATATTTGTCGCTTTCATCGCAAAGGAAATCCTTCGCCTTATCGTTTTATTACAAGTACCGGTTGCGAGAAGTATAATTTGGCGCTTTCATACGCTTAATGACTTAATTTGGCGGTCCGTATCATTTGAGCCGCTCAGAACTTGCATGTGTGAAATGTTTCGAGATTTCAATTTCGTTTATTTATATTTAAGCGCTTTGCTCTCTTGACTTTCCGGCCACGTCATTCGTTATTTTCTAAGCGCATACTTGCGAGACCCACATAGACGCGAGTATGCTCTACATGACGAAAAATCTATTTTAATATTCGTCAAAAATCGATTGACGTAGTCGGGGATCGTAGCGTATGAAAGGGCCGTCGGGCCGATTGTAACAGGGTGGTTTGTGATACAGGAGCCGCGGTGCGGCCGTCGGCTGGTGTGGTCACTCTAGCGTTATCCCCATTTGTACCCGCAGCGGCACTCTTGGGCGCCCGGTTTCGAGCTGAATCTAGTTGCCTACTTCCAGACCCCAATGGCAATCTTGACCCGGAAGCCCCCTCGCCCGCTAACATGGGCAGGCGGCGCTCCAGGGCAGTTCTTTACCAGCTTTCAGGACACTATAAACCGGACAAAATGAAGACTAAACTTAAACTCAACAATGTTAGTAAGGTATCTATGTTTACACTAACACAGTAATGTTATTCGACTGCCAAGGTACTCGAAGTAGTGGCTTTATAGTTCGTAGATATAGATTATAGTTATTATTTTAAATTGAATGCGATTAACAAATACTAATCTAAGTGGAATTAAAATAACCATTGCCAGTAGAAACAGACTTATCATAGTGCTTAGTAAAGCGTTCCGTTTATGGACACTTCGCAGTTATTATAGTTTCAGCTGAGACCATCTCGTTCTAGAGTCTCCTTTAAGTGTCTATAATATCTGGGTAAACACCAGCTGGTGTCGGAAAATCAAATTATACTACGAGTAGAGTATAGTCAAAGTGAAGTAAAGAGAAATTCTAAAAATTTTAAATTACTTATATTATCTGTATAAACTTATTTAAAACAATCTTATTAATAAAAATATTTACACATCTAAGGAGAGATCTGCTTGTTTTAACTGCTATAATATTGGTAACATCATATCACTGACAAAGACAGACCTTGACCTCGAATAGTTATGTCCTACGTAAAATTTTTTGTAGTAAGAAAGATAGAGTATTTAAAGTATTAAATTTTTCTATAATATGGTCGCTGTTAAGCATTTGTGTAGTAACCCACAATATTTTTGTTGAATTATGAATTACTTGTTCAGGTTCTAGGTGCTCTAAGCTCTAAAGAACATAACTGCATTAACATGCATAACAGCGTCCATATAACGTTTTGAGTTTCCCATTTCTGCCTTCCGGCTTTCCTCTTCTATGAAACCTTAATCAACCCGCGTCAAACAAACAGCGCTCCGAATTAACACCTAATGCGTTCTAAATTTGAATTCTCACGCAATTATTCATTGTAGAACCTTCTCCATTCGTCGGACCCGCCGTTACCCGAGTACAAAACGTCGGCCATCAAGAAGTCCCGCTTTATAATATCACATTACGGAGTATTTAAGACGTTTTGGGACTGGTTGATACTGATCGCAACATTCTACGTGGCCGTGGTTGTGCCGTATAATGCGAGCTTCGTGGACGAGGGTCATCCACGGATTAGCGTGACCAGCGATGTGGTTGTCGAAGCATTGTTTATTATTGGTAAGTTTTTAATTTTCTTGGGTTAACCGACTTAAAAAAGTATTTGTCGTAGTTGAAAATGTGAATTTTTTGTTCTCATTCAAGAACACGAAATTCAAAAGTCAAGAAGTATCAAAATCTAATTTTACTGTAAAATAAATCAATGTTTTAACAAAAAAAAAACGAAAGTAAATATTCACACGAAAAATGTTATATACTTTTTTGCTGAATTAGAAGTAAATGAAGTAAGAATATAAATTAAATTATATTGTTAGAGGTAACTCAAGCGTTCATGCAAATATTAAAATGTTGGAAATAAATGAAGTAAGAAAATTATTAACATTATATTATTAGCAGAGGATACAATAATGTTATTATGAAAATTTCATTTTCACCTGCAAAGTAAAAATCTTTACAAAATGATCACTCCACCGATTTCATAAATTAGTAAGTACTAGTAATTATTTAAATTAATTTATTAAATCGGTGGAGCGTTGTAGACAGGTGGTTATAATTTTTTTCTAACGTTTACAATAAAAGAAAACCTTGTTTTTTATTGTGATAAAAAATATTTCCTATACTGCCTGACACCGGTATGATATTCAATCTTAAGGGCTCCATATACGGTACGATTCGTTTGTGCTTTATACGATCGATCGTGAATTCGTGACGATTGATCGCATCAAAAATGTCGCTCATATTTGATTAAGTAAATTGTTAACGATCTTGACATACACCATCGATTCGTCGTTTCGATCGGTTTGACGCGACGTACGTCGAACGTCGTACGACGTTGTACGAGAACTATCCAAAAAAAGGTTCAAAACACCTTCACCGTAACGTAAAGGAGCATGTCCATTGCAGATATAGTTCTGAACTTCCGCACGACGTTCGTGAGCAAGAAGGGCGAGGTGGTGTCAGACTCTAAGGCGATCGCGCTCAACTACATCCGCAGCTGGTTCGTCGTGGACCTGCTGGCTGCGCTGCCGTTTGACCTGCTGTACGCGTCAGATGTGTATAGTGGAGCGGTGAGTAGAATGAGTAGTATAGGTTGCACAAAGCTGTCAAACAAAGCTTTAAGATCACTCGGCTTCGTGAGTAACGCGGGTGAGGTGGTGTCGGACTCAGGCGATCGCGCTCAACTACATCCGCAGCTGGTTCGCTGTGGACCTGGGGGGTGTGCCAAAATCTTTTCGTTTTCGCTTCGTAATAGAATCGCCGATGAAAATGTAGGGAATTGACATAAGCGTTCGTTAATATTATGACGTTGACGTTCGACTCGTCTTATGTCAATTCCATACATTTTGATCAGCGATTCTATAACGAAGTGAAAACGAAAAGATTTTGTCACACCCCCCTGCTGGCTTAATAATTAATAAATGCTGTTTAACAAGAATTTTAATCCATTAATTCAATAGGATTAAATTATTTTATGCCACAATGCCACAATTTTCCAAACACCAATGTGTACACTGCTTTTTCCTCCCTAATTACGTCGCGCCTGCGTTTTATGGCCGTGCAATTGAATAGTTTATGCAGATTTATTTTCAAATATTTTCCGATGTTTTGATTTGAATCCATTCTTCCATTCTCATAATTATTATTGTAAACGTATATACTATGTACGGTTCCAGCATGAAAAACTTCTCTGCATTTATTATTTTCTCTGCGTATCGTAACGTATGATTTGTCTCCAGGAATCTACCCACGGCAACGTCCACCTGGTGAAGCTAACTCGTCTGCTCCGCTTGGCGCGACTGCTGCAGAAGATGGACCGGTACTCGCAATACTCAGCGCTGATCCTCACACTGCTCATGCTGTCCTTCACCCTGGTGGCGCACTGGCTCGCCTGCATATGGTTCATCATAGCTGAGAAGGAGATAGAACATCATAAGAACGATAATTGGGATTTAGGTGAGTAGAGACGTAAAGCGTCAAGAATAATGATTTGTAAGGCCAACCTGGATTTTAAACATAAAATTAATCTTAGCGGAATAGAGCAACAATCTCGAGCTGTCAAACGAAACCGAAATCGGTTTTCATCTGTGTGTAAAAAATATATTTGTGTACGTATACACTTAAATACAAGCATGATTGAAAATGAATTCTATGAGATTAAATTGTCAACGTGCCGATACGTGCCGACTGGACGTCAAAAAAAGAGTTCTGCTGTCATGTATCACACGTCTCTTTTTACCACGCAGTGTTACTTATAGTGACATCTCGCTTACTCAGACCTTTGTTTCTCTATTAACTTTACGCTAGGTATATTAACTTTAAGCAAAGTATATTAACGTTTTTGAGATTTATGAAAGAGAAGGTATGATATTTTGACAAATGCTAAGTTGCTTCTACTGCAATGAGTGGGTCTGAAATAATAAAAATTTTATGTATATGATTTTTTATAGCTTTTACGCCATCACTTTCTCTCCAATGTGGTACAGGTTAGCTTCGAGGTTAGCCTTGCTTTTTCTGTTAGAAGACGTTAGATTCGATTAAACTTTATACAATTAAAATTAAAATTTATACAATATTTTCAAAAGTCAAATTTTTGTCAAGATATCACACTACAACAATGTCAAATTCAACTGAATCCTCCCAGAAACATCAATAACCCTTGATTGGGTAGTGAAATTATTGAGCGTTCGACTTGATGCGATTCCCGTGTTCGGTGGGAGCTCGAATTATTAATTAATCAGTTCTCTTATCAGTTTGACGTTAATTGAGGAGGGTCTTAGCACAGTTATAATTAATGCAGTAGAGTAACTTAACTATATCCTTGAAATATACTGTGAAAGTTTATTTCACAGTATAGACAAAACTTAGACTCGGACTTATCCACTTGATTTTTTTTATGAAAAAAAGAGGCAAACGAGCAAACGGGTCACCTGATGGAAAGCAACTTCCGTCGCCCATGGCCACTTGCTGCATCAGAAGAGCTGCAGGTGCGTTGCCGGCCTTTTACGAGGGAATAGGGTAATAGGGTAGGGGAGGGTAGGGAAGGAAATAAGGGAGGGTAGGGAAGGGAAAAGGGTAGGGGATCGGGCCTCCGGTAAACTCACTCACTGGGCGAAACACAGCGCAAGCGCTGTTTCACGCCGGTTTTCTGTGAGCCCGTGGTATTTCTCCAGTTGAGCCGGCCCATTCGTGCCAAAGCATGGCTCTCCTATGGTGAGTGATACTTTTTCTACACGACTTCTACTACAGGATATCAGTTCTGAAATCACGCCTGTGCGACGTGCGTGCTATCGTTTCGAGTACTTAAATTCAAATAAGGTTTTCTGCATAATAACATAATATCTTTCTACATATGGTGACAAGCTTAGTTCAAGTTTATGCGCAAACGACGCGAAACAGATTTGTTCTGCTATTTTAAGTTATCTGAAATCACGCTTATGTGTGCTGTATCCGAATCGAGTAGTTTAATTTAAGAAGGTCTACTGCATATTTTATATTGTGGCCGTAGTTTATTGACAAGCGATGGGCCGATGGTAATGCTGATAAGCAAAACCGTTAAAAGCCTCGCTTCTGTTTATTGAATACAAGTTTTAGGTAATTGTTAAGGATCTATCGAATCTTGCCTTTAGCCTTGTTTCTATTTAATTTAGTATTGTAGAACAGTGAGATACTAATAATTATTTAATCTGATGATCGCTTTATTAAAGCTGTTGTGAAATTTTATAACATAATTTTTAAATTTAAGTAAAGAAAGGGATTTTGGCGAAATATTTTGTTACGGAATCATTACTTTATTTTGACGTGTTAAAAGTACCTAGCATATTATAATATTATTATCCATGAACGTCGAATAAAAGGCAGACGGAGTTATTATACACAGCACTGTCAGTGTCTTCAGAGTCGGCCAGGCTGACTGCATGTACATTGAACATTGTACACGGTCCGCACGCACACATTCTTACGCTAGTCCGGCCATTTGACAGGCGTAAGAATGTGTGCGGAGCCGACTCTAAGACACAGTTCTGTGTATAATAAGACTCTGTCCGCCTTTTTTTCTACGTTCATGATATTATCTTCAAAAGCATAAGGTTAGATAAGAGCAAACTTATATTATCTTTCTGAGTCACATACATAATAAATTAATAAACCATCTACTCTCATCTAGCAATAATGCTGCGTTGTCTATCAGTTCAATAATGAGCTGGCTTTGAAGTTCGCGGCATCTGACAGATGTTTGACATGACAAGGATCCAATAGGATCTGCGTTTCCTGATGCCAGAAAGCGATTCTAATATTCTAATGTCAGTTCTTAATATCATTTTTTCGTTTCTACCCCTTAGCTACAAAAAATATCGAAACCCTCCATCAATACTTCAATCATGTGAATAGCAGACACAATAGATATTCAATTGTAATGCGGCACCCGGGCGCCGCTTAGGAGTTGATGGGTTAAGCCGATAATTTAACAGTGTGTTAACAGGATACTTCGACAACTTTCATTCGTTTGACAGCGAAGTTAAAAATAAAGACTATACATATTATAATTTTCGACGCGTTCTACCGAGCCCCATACTTTTTTTGTTACTTTATTGCCAAAAATTATCGAGTGCAAGTTGTTTAAATATCCAGGTTTTTAATCACCAATCACCATCGCGTCGTAACAAACAGGATGGTAAACAGATTCAACCCTTCAAATTAAAACGCTTTGATCTTCCCATTTGATCAAAATTAATTCAGGAAAAAAATGATGCATTTCATTAAATACAGTCTAGAAAATCAAGGCCAAAAATACAACTTTTTTGTAGCAATTAAGATGTGATTAATTTTTTAAGACTTTATTTAACTAAGTACGTATTTTTGATACCAAATTATTATTTTTTGTTTACAGTATCAAGATAACTTTTATATTAGAAAGTTCTATGTCTGTATTTAGTATGAATTTACGAAAGCAACAATGGTTTAAACCATAATAGTAATAATTAGATATTATCAAATAAAACACAACCTAAACGTTAAATCCACGTAAAATTATCTCGTTAATTTAAAGTTTTTACTATCATTAAACAACCCGTAGCTCGCGTAGTGAGACGATTTTTCTGCAAAAAGAGAGTTTTATATCAAAGTGAAATACGACGCAAGTTTTCGCACGTTAATTCAGACAGGTTTATTTTACAGAACATTATCTTTATTACGTGTACATTGCTTTTATAGTATCAATAAAACGTCGTGTTATAATTTTATTTTTTAAGTTATTGCTCGCTTCGTTAAGTGTTAATAACGTGACAGCAATAAAGTTAACGATATAAAAACGTTTCTTTGATTAACACGTTTTAATGAAAAATGCTATCTTTATAAAGAACTGTTAATTTTACCAGGATAAAAAGTATTGTATGTCTCAGACCAAGTAAAAAAAAAACTAAAAAAAGAGTTGTATGTATGTAATTTCCTAAAAAATGTCAAAATTAAAACTATGCAAAACTTCATCCGGAATCCGAATGCAATTAATTCCGGAATCTATGCAATTCGAACAAATACATAATGATCATCTTTATAATATTATACTTATAGAAAATTCCTTACAAACAATGTTAAAAACTTTCGTTTAATTTAGAAAAATCGGCCAAGTGCGAGTTTGGCTCGCTCACGAAGTGTTCCATACCATTACTAAGCAAAAATAGTAAAAATTTTTGTATGGGAGACTGGGAGTCCCCCTTAATTATTTTTTTTTATTATTTTTATTATTAATTATTAAAGTACTAGTTGACCCGGCAAATGTTGTTTTGCCATTTAAAGTTTTTTTTTTTTTTATTATTAAATTAATTCGGGGCTGTCTATGGGCTGTTCGCCCATATCCTTTTTTTGCTCTTTTTATATTGGTTTTTCGCACCAAGGATAATTATAGAAATAATATTATTAATGTAATTGTAAAGAATACCTGTGGCCTAATCGTTTCCTCACGGGAGGGGATTCTGTCCGAGATCGAGGATTTCTATAGCCGCTTGTATGCTTCACATGCTCCGCAACCTGATCCTCGTGACGACGACCCGCGTGCCAAACTCACCCGGCATCTTTCTGGCGAGCTTCCTGACGTCAGTATAGGCGAAGTCAAATTGGCTCTGAAACAACTTAAAGGAGGAAAGGCCCCGGGGAGGGACGGAATTACGATCGAACTTCTCAGAGCGGGAGGCGAACCCGTCTTGAGGGAGCTTCGTAAAGTCTTTAATTTTGTCCTTCAACGGGGAGTTTCCCCCGAAGAGTGGCTTAAAAGCGAGGTGGTTCTCTTTTTTAAGAAGGGCGATTACACCCTTCTTAAGAATTATAGGCCCATCTCGCTTTTGAGCCACATATATAAGTTGTTTTCCAGGATCATTACGAATCGCCTATCCAATAAACTTGACGGATGTCAGCCACCGGAGCAGGCTGGGTTTCGCAGAGGCTTTAGCACCATAGACCACATTCACACCTTAAGGCAAGTTGTACAAAAGTCACACGAGTACAGACAGCCACTGTGCCTTGCCTTTGTGGACTATGAGAAGGCTTTTGACTCTGTTGAGACCTGGGCTGTTCTGGAAGCCCTACAACGATGTCAAGTCGATTGGCGTTACGTCGAAGTTTTGAAAGGTCTATATAATGCCGCGTCTATGTCCGTCCGAGTACAGGGGGCCACAACAAGGCCAATCTATTTGCATCGAGGAGTGAGACAGGGGGATATTATTTCCCCGAAACTGTTCACAAATGCGTTAGAGGACGCCTTCAAGACCCTAAACTGGAAAGGACGTGGCGTAAACGTTAACGGCAAGCACCTCTCACACCTTCGTTTCGCCGACGATATCGTCATACTGACAGAATCGTTGGAGGACTTGCAGGAAATGTTGAACGACCTAAATGAATCTTCCCGGCGGATTGGTCTCGGGATGAACTTGGACAAGACGAAAGTCATGTTCAACGAACATGTTCTCCCGAGACCGGTTGTAGTTAACGGTGCCTTTCTCGAAGTCGTAACGGAATATGTCTATTTGGGGCACATACTGCAGGTAGGTAGACATAACTTCGAGAGAGAAACCGATAGGAGGATTCAGTTGGGTTGGGCAGCATTCAGGAAGTTAAGCCACATTCTCACGTCGCAAATTCCGCAGAGCTTGAAGACGAAAGTCTTCGATCAATGCGTGCTTCCCGTTATGACCTACGGGGCGGAAACCTGGCCTTTCACAGCAGGGCTAGCTCGTAAGTTTTCCGTTGCTCAGCGTGCTATGGAGCGCGCTATGCTCGGAGTTTCTTTGGCGGATAAGCTTCGAAATGAAACAATTCGTCAAAGAACTAAAGTCACCGACATAGTGCAGAGAATCAGTACGCTGAAGTGGAACTGGGCTGGTCACATAGCTCGAACAACAGACGATCGCTGGAGTAAACTTACTCTGGAATGGAGACCAAGGCTGGGAAAACGGGGTGTAGGTCGACCTCCAACTAGGTGGGACGACGATCTCCGTTTAGTCGCGGGTCCATGTTGGATGCGAGTAGCAGGAGATCGGTCATCTTGGCGTTCATTGAGAGAGGCCTATGTCCAGCAGTGGACGAACATAGGCTGATATGATGATGTAATTGTAGTCCATCACGCCATGGACTTTTTTTTTTTTTTTTATTAATATACATAATATTAATATTATATAAAATAAATAATACAACATGTTATATACTTACAGATATAGATAATATTACTTATATGTCATAATAATATACATATATATACACATATACACACATAACAATATATGATACTTCCCAGTGTGTCGGCTAGTAGATCCGACATTTTCCGATTTTCTTAGATATTATGCTGCTCCACCCTTTGCCTTTAGATGTTGTGACATTGGCTTGGTGGAGAGGGGTCACTCAAGCTGGGTGGAGTTTTTAGGGTGTTAAAAAGATATCGTTCTGTGTCGAATCTACCAGCCAATGTGCTTGCTAGGACCATGTCCTTCCAAATGTTTTTTTTTTTTTTTTTTTTCGATGCCGATCTCTGAGGATCACAATTCACGATCCGCTATTATATGGCTTAGGACTTTGTCGTTCCTATCTTTTATAGCCATTTTTATGTTGTAGTCTTTTATGTATTCGGTTGACACCTCCGTGGCTCTTTTTATGAAGCTTGCTACAGCGTCTCCATCAGTGTCAGTGTAGTAGACACAGGTGTTAGTGTGCCGGGATATAGCTACAACTGCATGAGGAACGCTGTCATGGATTGCCAGCTTTCGGGACTTGGTCTGTATGATGACCACCGAAGGACTCGTTAGTCCCTGAGCTTCATGGATTGTGAGGATGCGAGAGTCCGTTCCCGATCCATAGCCATTTAAAGTATTTCTACTTCATCGGTAATTGATACAAAATCTTACCCCCCCCCTTTGTCCCCTAAGAGGAGTGGGGGGGGGAATTGTGTACATCTGATGTTAAGTTGAAAAATACAGTTAATAATATGACGTTAGTTTATTAAAGAAAAAAATTGATACAAAATCTGACCCCCTTTTTGGTCCCCTTAGAGGGGTGGGGAGAAATTTTTTTATACACCAGATGTTAAGTTGGAAGAAGACAAATATATCTGCGAAAACCGCTTTCAAATCGGATCAGTAGTTTTCGTGTGATAGTGGAACAAACATACATACAGACAGACAGACAGACAGACAAAAAACTAACCACATTTTTGGCTTCTATAGCGATCTAGTGACACCCCCCGCTTATTATTTTTTGAATATCTTTAATTTCTACAGTTTTATTATATGTATAGATAAATACAGTTGAGTATTTTATGTACATTTCAAGTGCCTACCTGTTATCATCATTGATACCGAGCAAAAAATAGCAAAAAAATTACGTTTGTTGTGTGGTAGCCCCGCTTAAATATTTAATTTATTTTGTTTTTAGTATTTGTTGTTATAACGGCAGCAGAAGTACATAATCTGTGAAAATTTCAACTCTCTAGCTATCACCGTTCTTGAATTACAGCCTGGAGACAGACGGACAGACGGACAGACATCGAAGTCTCAGTAATAGGGTTCCGTTTTTACCCTTTGGGTACGGAACCCTAAAAAAGCTAAAGAGCGAAAGCCTCTGTTGTTGCACGTTGGGTTGTTGTAACTTGTAGAGCGTGCTACGACATTAATTCACTACGAGCTACGAGCGCTACGAGGCTACGGCGTAGAGCTACGCCTCGCTTGTGTATGACTTGTATAATAATTATTATGTTGCATACATAGCATGTTGTATGTGTGGTGATGCGCAGCTTGTAACAAAGTTATAAAGGATGTTTTATATTATGTACTTTACCTGTCATTAGAACTCATTTTATCTATAAACAAATTGTATGTACAAATTTAAATTGTCACAAATGCTGTTCTGTTGGTGAGTCTGTAAAATAAATAAATAAATAATTGTGCAACTTCATTGTATTTCGTTTTGTTAATTATTATGCCTTTTAACATCGTCAAAATTGTTAAATAGTTACTTACTAGTCATGATACACAGCCATACTATGTAAACATCTACAGCCAATAATAACATTGTCTACAGCAATCAGATCAATCATACTCCTTTCAAAAAATAGTAAGATATACAGCTTTTCACTTTACGAAGCAACCCTAAACACAAAAGCTTTTCACACCTCAGTCCGCCTTAAAATAATGGATTTTGTGTTTTATCTCCAACAATGGTATTGCAGTTCCGTTGTCGTGCTTTCGCATTGTTTTCCACTTCTTTGTACTTTTAAACACTGCATGAATGTAAAGAATCTGGTCGTTTAATAAATTAGCTGCTACAGAGAACAATGACACAACGAAAATCACGTTTTTAGTTTAAGAATCGTTTTTCACTAGTTTTCTAAAGCAATAATATACATTTTTTTCGCAGTAAAAAGTATATTATTTTCTATTGCTTGTCTAATATACTTACTCGTATGTGCATAATTTCGTCATAATCAGTCCAGTAGTTTCAAAACCGATGCAAACAAGCAAACGAAAATAATTACTTAAGAAAATAAGTAAAAAATCGGCCAAGTGCGAGTCGGACTCGCGCACGAAGGGTTCCGTACCGTTATGGAGCAAAATAGGCCAAAATTTGTGTTTTTTGTATGGGAGCCCCCCTTAATTTTTTATTTTATTTAAATATTATTATTAATTACTAAAGTACAATTATATTTAAGGCCTTCGTGAAAGTTTCAAGTGCCTACCTCTTATCATTATTGATAAAAGGACAAAAAAATCACGTTTGTTGTATGGGAGCCCCCCTTAAATATTATTTTTATTTTAGTATTTGTTGTTATAGCGGCACCGGAAATACATAATCTGTGAAAATTTCAGAACTCTAGCTATAGCGGTTCTTGAGATACAGTCTGGAGACAGACAGACGGACAGACAGACATCGAAGTCTCATGAATAGGGTCCCGTTTTTACCCTTTGGGTACGGAACCCTAAAAAGTAACTTGTATGATATTTAATGCAAAAAGACTTATTTCTACATGATATCACTAAAAATTTATGAGCAGATACAAGGAATAAACTTATAATGTAATAAACTTATGTTCGGAGTAAAATGTGAGTTTTACGGTGGAGTAAACTATTATGAAGTAATGTGTAGGGCCGAAGTTCCCGCTGGAGGTGACGTAATGGATTTATCGCCGAATATCACGAGAGGACTTCATAAAACACTTGTTCAACTGACTGTTGCTGAAAGTTATGGCTATATAGAGCTCGGGTTAGCAATATTATAGTCATTGTAATTATGGATTAATGGATAACAAATGGCTATATTTTATTAACTTCAATTTTAATTCAAATAGGCTCATAATAATAATAGTCAAATATGCTCGTATTTACGTTACGTGATGAACTTGACAACTATTGTTGGGCGTAAAGATATTTATTTGCACAAAGACCATAACATTGTTTAATTAATATAGAAAATTTATTACTCACTTAAATATTTTATCTCTTCTACAGGTTGGATAAACAATCTAGCGGAACGGCTGAAGGTGCCCATCATCAATATCTCCCACAGCGAGAGCTATGTCACAGCTTTATACTTCACTTGCTCCTCGCTCACCAGCGTCGGCTTCGGGAACGTGTCCGCCAACACGCTGCCAGAGAAGATATTCAGTATACTCACCATGCTCATAGGAGGTAAGTCCGGAAAAATTGATTTTCACGAGGATACCATCATCATATCCTCACATCATGGTCATGGGACCAACGTTATTCTATAGTCTTGTAATCAAAATAAAATATTTTCAATTTCGTTTAGAAGTTTTTGAGATATCACGGTACATACAAACAAAAACAAGTATACGTTTAAAAATTTGAAACTGATGAATTACGTTGCAATTTCCATGAAAACAAATATTTTTAGGAAATACAAAAAACACGGAGCAGTCTGCACAAAAATTATTACCCATAATATTGTGCTTACTGAAGCGAAATACATAAACCTGTTTACAAGACCTGACTAGACCTTTCGCCTCCGTGATTCCATCGCAAGTAATAATAATCACTTTAGCTAGATTTTCCTCGGGTAACACATTTTATATATTGTTTTTCTCTCAACTTTGCCTTTACAGAACTAATAATAAGTTAATATGATACCTGTAAGTGCATCTACGTGAAAACTACAGTTTTAGTATGAAAGACACAAGAAGTAACTCTCACAAATTTCGCATTAGTATTCTTAAATTTTACTACAAAATAAGAAAACCTCTATTTTCCGATAAATATAACAAAAAAGCTATTAACATTCTAAATTTTATAGCAAAAACTGCGTTTTTAAAGCAGTTTATGCGGCGCAGTGAACTCATGCAAATGCGGCGATTGTTTGCCCGCACTCAACATCTAGACTTTATTATACCAACAAAATATAATTATGCCGACAATAAAGCTATTATTTTTAAAAACGCTTTTATTCACCTCGGGTATTAAAAGCCGCAAATTCGCGCTCGTTATTCACTTTGATCAATGTACGGTTCTGTTTATTTCCGGTAGTTTTAATTTGCAGCTTTGTAGCTCGAAATTACAGTAGAACGTGTGTGTTTTAATCGTGTGCTTGTAATCGTTAGCCAACGGAGTCCACCAACTTATTTATATTTTACAACTTTAAGATATATTACAATATTAACGTTTATTTTCACCCTTCACATAACGCAATGTATGAAGACCATACAAGCAATTATTGAATAAGCCCGACTTGATATCACATGGGTCTCACAACTTGTAACGGTAGAAAAACTGAGTACAGTTAATTGTATCGTACATTATATTACTATAGTAGAACCGAGTTCACTTGATATATTTTGTAAGTTATATTTTATGAGCTACTCTATTACAGCACTTATGCACGCCGTAGTGTTCGGTAACGTGACAGCAATCATTCAGCGGATGTACTCCCGGCGGTCCATGTACCAGAGCAAGTGGCGCGACCTGAAGGACTTCCTCTCCATCAACCAGGTGCCCAAGGAGCTAAAGCAACGCATGCAGGACTACTTCCAGACCATGTGGTCGCTGAACCACGGGATTGATATACATGAGGTTGGTGAATTAGTGAATCAATTGGTGAATTAACTAATGAATATACTGTAGATGGATTTTGTTCATAAAATACATCTTTCATCACAGAAATAAATCAAGATAGAACGGCTAATCAGGTGGAGTACTCGTGTTTCAATCTTGCACAAGTGTGCAAGATTCGTTGAACATTCATTCAGTTAGCGCGCACGTCTCGACTTGATTACACCAGAGCGGTTGTGCAAAAATGCCTCATTGTGCAGTATCTAATTGTAAAAACAGAAGATCGAAAATAAATCGGTCAAAAGAAGGTATTTCTTTCCACGGGTAAGATATTTATTTGTTCTAACTAAAAGAAAGCAAAGCAAAAATTGAGACGAGCTATTCCTTAGCAACGCACGCGCGTCGCCGTTCTATCTTGATTTATTTCTGTGGTTTTCATGCAGTCTCGATGTAATGAGACTACAAAATGATATTCTGATAAAATAGCAAACCAATGACAAAATATGCGTTTTGATCAAAAATTTGTTTATGATAGCAACTTAATATTCAAACAATTCACGTAAAAGCTAACAATACAAAATGCGGGAATTAGTTTCGTTTTTATAGCCCACTTGTATTGGTTGTTGCTAATCGTTGGTCTGTCATGTTTTCCCTTAAATAAAATATACAAAGACCGAGAGAAATAATACATTAACCCACTATTATACCTAAACCCAGACTGGTGAAAGAAGGTACACGCAGTTCATTCGCTGTTCTTTATTCTATCTTTATATTTGTATCTTTATTCGTCTATTTTGACATTTAGGGCGACCGCACATTAGAAACACAACAGTTTTTAGACAGACTATCGCATAATAAAAATTAAAAATGCGCACGTCATTCGAAACAAAACGTCTCATAGACAAAGTTGTCTAAGGTGTACAAGAACTGCACGGCGACAAGTCTGACTAACGACTGTCGGCTTCCCTTCGAAGTGTATGCGAGCGCGCACATCAACAACAAAACTGTCTAGAGGTGTACCTAGTCTGATCCGAGCGTTCTCTACTGATGTATATTATACAATTGTATGCGTTGCGTCGTCGTAGACAAAACAGTTTCGTCTTGGTATGCGTCGCGTGGTAGACACAACTGTTTCTCTTTAATCGTAAAGCTGACTCGTCTAATGTGAAACAAGATTGTCTAAAAACTGTCGTGTCTCAAATGTGCGGTCACTGCGGTGGCCCTTACACTGAAAAGTCACTACAAGCTCAAAATACAAAAAACTTAAACACAAGTATAACACCTAAGTATGTGCATTGTGCAACCACAAATTAACATGTAAAAAGTGAATTTCAAAGTAATTTGGTTAAATTATTTCGTTTAAAACACATGACAATCATAAAAATTAGTTAATATGTAAAATAAACTACATGAACAGCTGTTTTCAATACGAAGTTATAATACCGTACTACTCTGTAGTAATGACAGGTGATTTTCATTATTAAAATATTAATTTCAACTCGCATTTATTTTACATATGTTTCAATCCCAGATTAAAATACAATTAATGACATATTTTCAGGGAATTACTTTTTTCATACAACATGCGATCTACGTGCATCTTTATGAATCAATTTCATATTGGTCAATAACAGTAACTAGTATCCGATCGAAAGCCGATTTTTGGCCCAAGCCGAATAATAAGACATAATATTACTGTACATTTTTCACGCTAGAGGCAGCACCAGCATAGACAGTATAAAGGCCGTCACAGACTTAGCTATAATATATATTAATATACCGTACTAAACACACTCAGACCAGAAATATATATTATAGCTGAGTGTGTGGTCACGCGAAAATTGTATAGAAAATATATATTAATATGCCTAGCTATAAATATATTAATATATATTATAGCTAAGTCTGTGACGGCCTTAAATAAAGGTTTTGTTCGACGTTTGACAACGTTTCCGTCAAAATTCTGATATGACGTGTGTAATATGTAGGCAGTAGGATTTTAGTCGGATTATTTACTGTATGTGCCAGTAGCGCCCTCTGCTATGACCTTTGCGTAACATTCCCTATGGTCACTATTCGATAATGGCAAGTTTTTCAAAGTTTATAATGTTCTTATCCATAATGGCAAGCTTTTCAAATAAATTAAATTAATCATAATAATAAAGAGTTCAGACAAAATCATAGCCTAAACATTTTGGCTGAAGGTGATCGAAGCGGAAAACGAAACTAACACGATAACAAAACATGACCATGACTTGTAAAGCTTTAGAAAACTTAGTAGCCGTTTACTCGTTCATTTATTAGCTGAATATTTCTATTATAACGCATGAATATTAAATTGTAAACATTTTGATACACTATTGCCTGTCTGCATTTGAAATGGGACATACATAGATGTTATTGGCGTTCAATACATCACAGAGTAATTAATGGTTGTCTATAGAGACTATACAGACACAAATAAAACATATTATACAGTAGCGTAACTAGTAACTATACCGTGTTACTGAAATGCAACACCAAGACTTGTTTGACGCAGCGACAAAATACCACAAATAATCGGCCAAGTGCGATCCGGAATCGCGCACGAAGGGTTCCGTACCATTAGGTATAGAGCAAAATTAGGCCATAAATTGTGTTTTTTGTATGGGAGCCGGGTACTTTTTTACTTTATTTTAATATTATTATATTAAAATAAAGTAAAAAAGTACACATAAATATTAAAGTACACATATAACTAAGGATTTTGTGAAAAATTCAAGTACCTACCTGTTGCCATTCTTGATATAGAGCAAAAAAGGCCAAAAAAATCTCGTTTGTTGTATTGGAGCCTCCCTTATTATTTTACTTTTAGTATTTGTTGTTATAGCGGCAACAGATATACATAATCTGTGAAAATATCAAATCTCTAGCTATTACCGTTCTTGAGTTACAGCCTGGAGACAGCAAAAAAGGCCAAAAAAATCACGTTTGTTGTATGGGAGCCCTCCTTAAATATTCATTTTATTTTATTTTTAGTATTTGTTGTTATAGCGGCAACAGATGTACATAATCTGTGAAAATATCAAAATTCAAATCTCTAGCTATTACCGTTCTTGAGTTACAGCCTGGAGACAGACAGACAGACAGACGGACAGACGGACAGACAATGAAGTTTTAGTAATAGGGTGCCGTTTTTACCCTTTGGGTACAGAACCCTAAAAACAGGTCATAGCTTAACAGTTCCCTTTTCGTTATTAGTGATATTAATTAATGAATAAGTATTCTTATTAGTGTCGTCACGTCGCTTTTGACGTGACGAGGACAAGTCTGGTGACGTTAAACTGACTGACTTATTAATATTGTACACAATACAATAACTGAGCTGAGTTCATAAACTCAAACTATTTACACAGAGACATGCTTTACGAGCACACAATGTGACACTACAGTGCTCTGCGCAGTGCATCTATCTCGTAAAATGGAGAGAGAGAATCTACTGTATATAATTTATTGTGTGGCACAGATAAACCTGTCGCGCGGTGAATCAAAACGCTTTGAACTGGTATCGGCACTGACGCGGCTAATGTAATAACACGTTAGGGTCAGTTCACACGTGACCCTGTGTAGTTAAGACAGAGAGATAGTTTAATATAGAACTTTATTTATTCAAGAGCGAACGCCATATCTTAGATATGTGTAATAGGTAAATGAAGATAAATCAAGGTGTTAACTCGTAGGTTTAGTAAATAAAGTTCAATATTTATGTATAATGTACCCTTAGAAACTATATTTTAATCTTTAACAAACTGTTTCATGTAGAGAGCGATAGTATGTCAAGCAAAGGGTCATTTCGATTTTTAAGTGGATTTTAATTTTTACAGAAAACAAGTTCGATAATAAACTTAACTCTCATCTGGACTGTATAGTAAAAATATATTGCATCGCTCGGTGCCATAATATTTCTCAAACATGCTAACGTCCACGTCCATTTGCATGATTCTGAGGTAAAAATTAAAATGAATCGTGTCACCCCTCTTTTCCTCCTCTCACTTATGAACGAGAAGACTTTATTTGACAAAAGTTTGGCAATTTCAAGAACATTTACAAATGCTTCTCGATTCGTTTGTTCCATTCCTGTTGTGACTGAGCGTCTGCGATGATGTTTTGAAACTGCAAGTTCAAAATAGCATAAACCACGAAACCGTAAACACGGAGCGATATTCGCAGTAAATATAATTTGCACTCCTGTAATTTGACGATTACCGTTATAGTAACACAATGGTGGGGGTATAATTGAATCCGAGATGATCTATAATTTCTCTAAAGGGGAGCGATAATAGTTCGTAGAGCTCTGTAGGCTTAGGGCTTGATTACATTAACGAGAAGAGTGGCGAGACAGCTGTGCACCCGGCCAAGCACTCGGTATATGTTTATTATGGATGTCCTCGGTCGAGGGCATTTGTCTCGCCCCTCTACCCGACGGTAGGTGTAATCGAGGCATTCAGGGATGGATAGAAGCGTGTTGTAAAGTTATTGAAAGAAAATTTCAGGCTAATTGTACTTTAGTAATGCAATGCACATTACACTGACAAATCGTCGGCGCCGACACCAAAATTTATGAAATATCGCTGAGAAGCGAATATCATAATTATGTATCTCGGGCCATTAGTGGCATCTACAATATGTAGTACAGTGTCTACAGTATGTAGTACAGTACAGTATGTAGATTGTAGATACTCGATACTATCTAAAATAAGCCTTAACCTAAGCTATTATTAAACTATGAAGCGGGTGAGAGTCCGTGTCCCACTTAATTTATTAGATCTCACGCGCGCAATATAAGATAAGTACCTACTAATCTTTTGTTCCTGCTAAGCTCAGGTATCCCGATTTTTGCTGCCCAAAAAATATTTCCAGGAACGCCGTGAAATAATTTTCATAAAACAAAACAATTTGGATCGTCTGACCTAGATAGTCTGACGTCGGAGCGAAATCCCCTTTTTCCAACATTTCGCTGCCTCGACTTAAGTTTATTAAATCTAGGCAGCTCTCAAAATCACCGTTTCTTTGCCTTTGACGCAAAATAAAGATTTCGGGAAAGACCATAATAATGTACTTACTAAAACGTTTAAAATTTCGAGCAGATCGGAGAAATAATTAAGGCAAAGTTTGTTCTGAAATGAAGTGTTAAAGAGACGTTAGTGCTTAGGAATCACAACAAAATTTGCAATTTCAAATACTCCGTCCGAGACTTGACATCAAAGGCCTAAATTCTTGAAATTTTTGTTTATTTTTTCGGCGATTAGAAGATACCAATATATTTTATATTACAATTTACATGATTACTTTGAAAAAAAACGAATAAAATATATTAAAACTGCTTTAAAAACGAGGTTCAGCAATAAGACTTTTAATTATACTTTTATTAGGTTTCGCCGAAACAAAAAGCAGTTTACAACACAGTATAACTATTTAAATAAAAAACTAGTATTTTCACTAAAACTTCGGATTCCATTATCCGGTTTACCCGCTCAAATAAACTGTCCCAACGATTCCGCTCAATTACAAGGTACGATACATTCTTTCCATTCCAGACTCTGAAGGAATTCCCGGAAGAGTTGCGAGGGGACGTCTCGCTTCATTTGCACCGGGAGATTCTCTCCCTGCCGATATTCGAGTCGGCCTCCCAGGGCTGCCTCAAGCTCCTCTCCCTGCACATTCGCAACAATTTCTGCGCGCCCGGCGAGTACCTAGTGCATAAGGGTGACGCCCTATCGTATATCTACTACATCTGCAACGGCTCCATGGAGGTCATGCAGAATGATATGGTCGTGGCTATACTTGGTAAGTTTTTAACACGCTTTTATTAGATTCCCTTGTAACTATGTATGTAAGAAAATCTTGGAATCTTAATTTGACCCACTTCCCGGTCCTCGATTAGGATGAAATTTTTGCACACGCTCTGAGTTCTGATGACCATAAATATAATAAATTATGACTAACTAAGAAACATCATTACAAATCCAATATGGCGGCCTCCTCAAGATGGCGGACAGGCTATTTGAAATGCATCCCCATGATATGGGTATCACATGAATGGGTTTGCTTGCAGGAATACGAAAATAATAGCCATATTGGATCGGACATCCAAGATCGCGGATTCGCTAAATCGTGTTTATTAGTTTTTTAACTTTTATTTTATTAGTTATGACTTACGAGTATAATGTTATGTTTGTCCTAAGCAGTAATGGCAGTTTTGTGAACAAGATTGAACTGCGCCTCGCTTTGTAATATTTTGTAAAAAAAACAGTGTTACACGTTACGTTTTTTTTTTTTCGAAAGGGTCTAAGCTACTGGTCTGGTTAAGACCATGGTAGTTTAATCGTGGCTATAACTAGTCTGTTGCTAGTTGGTTTGGAGATAATCAATGAGGGGGCCTGGCTCCCTCTCCTAAAGTCACACGTGTGACATTCTAATCGGGCAATATTGGGGAGAGCTACGAAAATAAGCTATTTTCATCTGACGTGGGTCGTACACGTTAAGAAATTACACCTTACTTTGTGAGGCGAATTATCGCAGTGTAGTTTTACGTGCCTACGTAGTATAATAGCTACACTCGCTTACTTTCATTTCATTTCATTCATTTCATTTCATTCATTTCATTTCATTCATTTCATTTCATTCATTTCATTTCATTCAAGAAAAATACGCTTGAATGTTGTTAAATTAAAGACACAGTACGTTAGAAAATAATTTATTAATTAAAAATTTTGAGCATACTTTTGTAAAGCAAATTTCTGCTTTAAGAACAAAGCAGTCTGTTGAGAAAAATGTCGACTGAGGTTAACTTCTCACTTAACTGGGAAAAGAAAAGTTTCTTTAAAGAAAAGAATCTCGTTTCTTTCATTACAAACTCGCTACTAATTTACAAAGATGCCTACGGAATGCGATGTAAATTATTTTCTTACAAATGGCTTAATACAAGGAGAATACACGTTATTATCTTGACTCCTTAATTTACGTTTTCTCTCCCCAAATTGGATAATGCCTGCGTATTGTTTAGAATTTACAAAATGTTAGACTTCGGTTCACAGTTCATAAAGATTAATGGCTCCGATATTAAGGAACAGTAGTACACTGTATACTTTTATAATTTATATTATGTGTTAGGGCCATTGTTTATATCACTGATCTCTATTATACAAGTACGCTAGATAGCTGATTCCCTTTGAAATGACAGCTATTTCTTGTGCCTATTTGAAGCGGAATCAGCGCCCCCATTATTCGGGTAGAGAACTAAATCTGACGTAAAAATGACGTTTGAAAGCCGCCATATTGGCGCTGATAGCAGTAGTGAGAGTATTTGGAACTAATACTATGATGACAACTGTTGTTATTGGTTGTGGTTACGTCAAATTTAGTTCTCTACCCGAATAATGGGGGCCCTGGGCCTTTAGACAATGTATTCTTTAGTTAAAAACGATGACGAAATTCGTTATCAAAATGTATGCGATTTGACATAAGTCATCGCTAAATGACATTTCGCTTGCGAAGACTAATGTCAAATCCCATACATTTTGATAACGAATTTCGTCATCGTTTTTAACGAAAGAATACATTGTCTACGGCCCCTGATTCCACTTCAAATAGGCACAAAAAGCAGGTGTGTATCAGCTATCCAGCGTACTTGTATAATAGAAATCAGTGGTTTATATTATGATGTACGCGTAGTTAAATAGTACTTTAGGGGCTAGGGCCACTGCGTTGGGACGTCACATCGTAAAAATCTACATTGCTGTGTTGTTTTTACGATACGACGCGATACCACGACGTATGTAGTGTTGTAGTTGGCCCATATTCCTATATTGTAACAAATCTACCAACATAACAAGACCTAAATACATAGACATTTGACATATTATTATTATTTCAACTTGTAATGTTACTCTATGTTCTTTTGATATTTAAAGATCAGCAGGGCGATTCACGATTCCCGTTAGATACTGATTCGGAAACTTTGCCGCGCGGTCATTGGTCAATTGTTTGTCGCGTCAAGCGTTATTGGATGTCGCGTGATGAAGTTTCCGTATCCGAGTCGAGTTGAGCATTGTGAATCAGGGCACTAACCAGAATTAAAATGTTTGTATGTTTAAGGCAAGGGTGACCTCGTGGGTTGCGACATGAACACTCACCTGCACGCGTACAACGGAGTCTCGGGCGGACAGTCCAACAACCCCGACGTCGTGGTCAAGTCCAGTAGCGATGTCAAGGTATAATAACTACAGGCAACACCAACACTTTTATCTTTGAAAAAAAGGCAAATTTGTAAATTTGTTACTATACTATATAACGTGGCAAGTAGAGTAAGAAAATAGTTATTCAAGTAGTAACAAAATTTAAAAAACGTCCAATTTGTTACTAGGTATACGTGGCAAGTAAAGCAAGAATATAGTTAGGTACTTATGTAGTAACAAATAAATTATGTTACCACGGATCTACTATTTATGCTAAGTTAATGCAGCTTGTTCGATCCAGTCCGCGTTAGTTATCCAATTATTTTTGTTATGTCTAGACTCTAGTCACTATAGCCCACTTTTATAGTGGCCATTCTACGATTCGATATTAAGAAGCCTTTATTAAATGCAAATGTATATAAACGAGCTTACGCTTTATAGCTCATTCATAAATCTCGCAGTATGCCTACTATAGAAGTGGGGTCTGCCTAATTCCTGCAAAATCGTTGATCAAAATATTCAGCCAAAACCAACTTTTCTTCTAGGCGCTCACGTACTGCGACCTGAAATGCATCAACATGATCGGCCTTGCTGAAGTGTTGAGGTTATACCCCGAATACCAGCAGGAATTCATTCACGACATCCAACACGACCTTACATATAACCTGCGGGAGGGGTACGAGGTGGAACAGGAGTCGGATGGAAACGGACATCCTTCGCTGACGTTACCATCCATATCGGAAGACGATGAGAATATTGCTGATGAGAATCACTCACCTAAGAAGGCTTTGGTGACGTCTACGAGCAGTCCACGACATGCGAAATTCAGGTAATTATTAGGGTTACCCTCCATAAAAAGAAGGCGTTAGTCACGTCCACGGGTAGGTTATGACATGCATAACTGAAGATGTGAGTGGAAGAAGCAGGTAGTTAAAAATTTGCCGTTTTCATAAATGCAGGCCTTTAGGGCCGGAAAATAATTTGAAATCAAAAAACTTTTGTTTCTTAGTATATCCATACTTAATACTATAAATGCGAAAGTGTGTGTGAAAAATGCCAATACCGCTGAACCGATTTTGATACCGCTGAACTGAAATTTAGTATATACTTTTAACCCCGAGAAAATGTACGGTTCCCGCGCGATAAACGAATTTTGGCGCAACGGAGTTAAGGGCATCATCTAGTAAAAGAATAATCCTAAAAATACTTAATTTAATAATTTTTTGAGGTTAGATTAAAAGTTACAAATACAAACTTTACACAATGTTAATACTTGACCTTTTACGGGATATAATATGATAATTAATTGTCTATTGAAGGGTCTACGTGGAATATTACACGAACATAATATTTAGTTAGCGAATTTCATTTTTACGTTGCGACCCAAATCTTTCAAAAACTTTTTCAAAGTTAGATAATAATATTAAGGTAAGGGAAAAAGGATTTGATAAGTATATTATAGTTATTCCTGGGTTACTGTTTCCTTTTGAGTTTTGAAGTAAATTATGGGAACATAAAAGATCACAAAAGGTTTATTACATTGTAGATAAATAGGT
This sequence comes from Plebejus argus, assembly GCA_905404155.3. Lineage (NCBI taxonomy): Eukaryota > Metazoa > Arthropoda > Insecta > Lepidoptera > Lycaenidae > Plebejus > Plebejus argus. The sequence continues at coordinate 9,741,337 of FR989938.1, read as the reverse complement.
GTATAAATCGCGTGGGTAAGCTATTATTATTTGATTGGAAAAGATTTTGAGGGTAGGAAAAGGTCATAGTGTTTCCTTTCAAACATAATATATTTAAATGATATTTGAAAAGTAATGATTACAATATAATCCTTGAAAATATAAGAGTCTTTATTGTAAATAAATTTAATTTTAGGTAGCGTTACTTTCAGAAAAGGAATGTTTAAAAATAAATCCTTTTTACGCTAAGTAGGTCGTATTAGCTACAAATCTTTGTGGAAACAAATTCCAAGTGAAAATCCTCTTCACGTATTATTCGCTACGTAAATATTTCCTTTAAACACCGAGCATATTTCATGTTTGGACTCTTACAAATTACACCGGATTCAATATTTTGTAGGGATATTTTAGGTAGAACATTGCGTCTTACATTGAAGCATTTCCTTGTAAAGAGGTTATTGCATGTTAATGATCTTAAAATATTTGAAACTCGAGCCTTAGCTTTGCTGTTACCTAAATTATTGATCTATTGGTACTCTTTCACATTACAGTATACATAATATATTATAGGGTTGGGGTTGGTACTGTGAATATCCTGCGCGATAGAGCAAAGAACTTAAATTCTTTATGATAAGAAAGTAACAAGACATGTATCCATTTCATTGTGGCAGAACAGGATCCGAATAAAATATTAAGGCATAGTTTCTGAAATAAAACTCAGTATACTGGCCAGTGCTCAAGACGTTATTCATCCGACGCCAATTATTAATGTATTTTAACATGCCAAAGTCATATACGTCAATGCACTGTCGTATATTTCGGAACGAATAGATAGCAGTCAGTATGCCGTCGTTTCTAGACGTCATCTGCACTAGTCATAACACTGGGATATATTTTGGAACATGCCCAAGGATACTGATTTTTTTTTCTTAGGATGGACAGTCAGCGGCTAACGCATAGGGAGCTACGAGAGCGCATAGAGAGGCAGCGCTCTGTGGTCACGCCCAAGGTCACGCGTGCTGACTCGCTGGAGGGACTGAACTTGGAAGTGCACAACACTCGCTCGTCAGTAGACAGGCTGGATACGCAAGTGTCAAGCTTACACCATGATGTTGCTGCTTTGAGTATGGAGGTATGGGTAGTCCTTAACATTTAATTTAAATAACCTCCTTATAAATTGCTTAACAGATATCAGCACCAGATCCTTATCGGTTTTCTTGGTGCGTATAAAACTATAAATACCTCGCCGTTAAGGCCGTCCCCCGAGCAAACGACCTTGGCCATACATTGCCGCGTTGCCGAGATCGCACCAAAACCGCATTTTTTTACTTATCTTAGTTCAAAATTGACCTAAAAAATTTAAAACGAGGAATATGTAGTTTATGATATTGTCGATCTATTGGCGTGTGTTTCAAATAAAAGTAATAATAATAATAATAATAAAACTCTTTATTGTACACCAAAATACATAAACAATATGAATGATACATTACTAAATATTATTATACTATACTTATTGATGTACAAAAGGCGAACTTATTGCTACTAAGCAATCTCTACCAGTCAACCTTTTGTAGATAAGATTTAAAATAGGGATAAAAGAAAATCGTGTGTAGGTGCACAAACTAAACCAATCTTAGTGTTTATACTATAACTAGACTTGACTATACTTAACTAGAACTAGGACAATATAATAATAATATGTATATACAATAGTAATAATAATCGGCAGACTATGTTGATGGTCACAAAGCAACGATATAAAAGTAATGAACTAGGGCATATTAAGGAAATAAAATTTTAGTTTACGTTTAAAAATATTTATTGAACCGGCTCGTCGAATATCTAAAGGCAAAGAGTTCCAGAGAGTAGCAGCGCGAACAGCAAAAGATTTGGAATATAAGGAAGTAGAGTGCAGAGGGATCTCGAGAGTGAGATTGCTTGAAGAGCGTAATGTTAGTTGATGTGTGTCGTGCAAAAAATTAAAGCGGTTTTTAAGGTAAGAAGGAGAGGATGGGCTAAACAGGATGTTGTACAAAAGGGAAAGGACGTGACAATCTCGACGCAAGCGGATAGGAAGCCAGCGAAGATTCCTCCGAAATTCTGTGACATGATCATATTTCCGCAGGCCATAGACAAATCTGATGCAAACATTCTGCAGTCTCTCGAGTTTATCTAAAAGTTCTTCCGTGATATCGATGAGACAGATGTCTGCATAATCCAAAATTGGCATAAGCAATGCATGAACCAATGCAATTTTAGTTTTTATTGGAAGAAAATTACCGAACAGACGAAGAGATGCACTCGCTCGAAACAGCTTGCTACTGACTGCATTTATGTGCGGTTTCCAAGAAAGCTGGTTGTCGAAAATTACACCCAGGTTTTTGACTGTAAATTAGGCGCTCAAATACTTTTGAAAGGAAAGGCAGGATGGATATGGGGCGGAAATCGGAAAAAAGGGAAGGGTTTGATTTTTTTGGGAGGAGTATGATGTCGGCGTCCTTCCACGCAGCAGGAAAATTACTCGTACGGATAGAATTGTTAAGAAGTAATTTGTAAATACTAAGGAGATGCTGAATGTATGGTTGAATTTTAATAAATTGGCCTTACTTTGGAAGCTGATATCATGAATATAATAAACGAAAATAGAAAATTTAAAACGTGGAAAGGAATGTTGAGATATTGTAGATTATTGTTGTATTTTTATTATAATTCTGTAGCTTTCAAATTATGAGTTTATAAGGTTCTAAATACGGTAAATTACAGATTCTCCGTAGGGAAGGCCCTTAACTAAGACTGTATGACGGCTTCAGCCTGACTAAGCATTCCACTCCGCTTGGACGGAGATCTCCCTTTGTGGCTTCTCATATTCTCACAACTTCAGCAAGGTTTTTGCATCATTATACGTTGAAAATTTTTATGACAGGACGATTGATATCAAAGTCAGCAACAACAACGCTAATGTTTCTTCAAAAAGGAAGCAAATTTATGATTTGTTTGTTTATTTACATTTTACATATTTTATTGAACATGCAAGCCATATGCTTACTAATATACGTAATCCTTAAGTGTGTCTGTAGATCATAATAGGGGGTCGTTACCGCATACAACCAGTTTTCAATAGGCACTACTTGATGGAGTACCTTTAAGTAGTGCCCAAAGTAGTAGCTTTATGTCTCGTATAATAAAATAAGCCTATATTTGGTTGGCGCAACTGGTGTTAAGAGCCCTGAGCCCTGACACCTGTAGCGCCGCGCCGTCCAGATTATACGATCTCCCAGCGGAATAAATCCTGTATTCAACGTAGCTGAATATCGGGTGTTTATGCCATGAATAATTCTGATAGAAAAATAGACACGTTTTATACTGGAGTTAAACTAGTGATTTTATCTACTTTTAGGGATGGTGTTGCCTTAATTCAGCTATTGAAGCTGCAACCCTGATGATACAGGAATAATTTTGGTACATGTCACATCCAAAATCAGAATATCTTTCATATGCCGAAAGATCCTTAGTTTTTGCTTGAAGACGTAGATAAGGGCGCATTGATGCGAACTTTGCGAAACATTTCAGGCCTCATACAAAACTATCTCAGGGGTGTAAAAAGATGTCTCTTTCGGACTTTACAATGTGGCAGCTTCAAATTACACAACCTTTGGTAGGTTAGCTTAGATTAGGTTAGCCAGCCTCAAAAATCTGTAACAACTTTGACACAATTTTTCGTTTCATTCAGGTGCGTCACGCGATCCAGGCACTCCAGGAGATGACGGGTCCGGTGTGGCACGCGGCGCACTCCAACCCCAATCTGCAGTGGAACGCACCGCCCAACCAGCTCGCGCGCTCCTGCAGCCATCCCCCTGACGTGTTCTGCTGGGACCAGGTAACAACCAATCCTATACAGTGTGAAATTTTAATGGTTGTTTTCCCGCAGTAAAATGATTCTATCTTAGTAGTACAATAGATTTGTAAAGTTTTTTTTGCTCAAATAAAAAAAAAATCGGTCGGGTCCATAGTAGCTCGCGCCTATCGGCATAAAGTTTCCATAGTAAGTCATACAAAATATTTTTTATTTTAAAAAAATAACATGCATGATTCGATAGTACTAATATAGGTAAATCGTTCTGCTGCGGGAAAACAACCACTAAAATTTCACGTTGTATACAGGGTGTAACAAAACTAATTGATAATACTTTAGGGTGTATATGTGTTCCTGATATAGAGTTCACTGTGAAAGTAGCAGCGCTGAAAGAGCAAACATTTTTTGTGATTTGTATGGGCAAACGCCCGCGCACCACGTATATTAGTTTTGTTACACCCTGTATAATGAATGAATAGTAATTAATACAACACTTTTATCATTTAACTTACAGACATAGTACCTCAATATACAGTAATCCAATTCCTCAGTAAAAAAGATGGTCAAATCCACATATTATGCACCATTTGGCATTTTTACTTTTATCTACTACATACAATTAAAGTCATGATACATTTTCAACCTAGAAACTATACAGAATTATATTTAAATATTAATTTAATTGTAATTTGTAATAGTATCTTTGTCGTTAAGTGATTACCGAGAGAAATTACATCAAACCGTACAAAAAGTCTTCTCAGAAATGTAAAAATATTTTGATATAATTCAGTAAATTAATATTTCAAAACCGAGAAACTCTCAATTTAATTTAAGTATCCGGGGAGCACAATACAAAGGGATGTCTTTTCATTCAGTGACCTTTTAGCCGTCGAATTAGTCCTGATATTTTCCTTATTAGTGGAGTTTATTTGGAGCTTTTTTTTACAGCAGGAGCGTCCAATTAGCCCGGAGCGGCCGAAAATAAGTCGGTACACGCAGACAGAGTCCTTCCTTCAGTGCGTGACGCAGTACATCATGGAGCATCCCGCTACGGTCATGCTCCTTTTAGGTTTGGAACCAATGCCGAATTTAGCTCCGGTATTGGCACCAGCTGAGTACTACGACCCTCGGAACCGGCGGCCCAGCGGGCTGGAACAGATTATAGAGACAGAGAATGGCAGTCAGACGCCCAGTTCTACTAGCGATAAGGAGGTAAGGAGCCCCGCTACTAGTGTAAAGGAATTTGACGTGGAGGAGCAGAGGGATACAGACGCGGACGCCGCTAGGATAAAACGCAACAGGTACTCTGCTAGCGACCTGTGTGACGTCACAGAGAGGCTGCTCCCCCCCGCGCCCCCCAGCTCCTACAGCCTCAAGAATATCAATAGTTAGATTGAATAATTCCATTCTGCTCATTTATCGAAAATCTATAAGTGTTCTCGGTGTGTAGCTTTAATGTTAATACAGTCGAAAACTAAAGTGATATTGATCAATTTTTTTTTTACTTTGAATAATAACTACTAAATAAAACTGTGTCAAAAATGGTTCCACAAAAAGGCTTCTGTAGTAGCCTATCATAATATTAATCAAATTTATAAAATATTATATATTATAAAAAATATAAAATATTATTGTGTGATAATTACGTTTTCTTAGAATTTATTGTATACTGCAGGGGTTCTCAATCTTTTTCAGCCTGTGGCGCAGTTATACGTAAAATATTTTGTCACGGCGCCCCTACTCTACCTAGCTATTAGAAAAAGATACATAAATAAATACATATTTTTATGATGTTTGTGGTTTCGGATAATGATGAAGGATCGACTCACGGCGCCCCTCTTGCCTTTCCACGGCGCACCGGCGCGGCGCCGCAGCGCACAGTTTGGGAACCCCTGGTATACTGTACCTATAGGTATAATTAGGTATGTATTTCATTTGCCCGAGTAGTCGGAAATCTAATTATTGCGATGCAGTGGAGCTCTGTTGACTGTTGGTCGTTCTGTCGGGATATTAATTAATAATAATTATTCTGCCAAACACTATGAAAGCGATCGGAAAAGCATCGAATACGAATAAAGCTTGAGGTGACCGACTTTCCGCTTAATTAAAATTTGTAAACAAAGGTGAGCTTCGCTATGTCATCTCAATTTAATTGACTGTAATGGGACTTATCAAATATATTGAGTACAGGCAAATTCTGTTATCAATATTATGGTATACCGTATACTAGATGACGCCGGCAACTCCGCTGCGCCAAAATTAATCACGCGGGAACCTACATTTTACCGGAATAAAAATTATTCTATGTTCTTTCTCGGTACTCAAAGTGTCTCAATACCTTTCAGCAAAATCGGTTTACCGGTTTAAGCGCGAAGAGGTAGCAGGCAGACAGACAGACAGATAAAACACACCATCGCATTTATAATAATATTATGTTAAGTATAAAGTACCTACTTAAAATATAATCAAATATTTATTTTTTACTAATATATAACTTTTTTTTGTTATTATTACAGTATAGAAGCAATAAAAATCCTTAGACAATTCAGAAATGTTATTTCAATTTGTATTGAATGACACGTTGTTTATAATAAAAATTCAACATCACTTTAGTTTCTGACTGTACAGTCACGAGCACCGAAGCTACTGGAATCAGTATTCCAATTCTGATATTTTAATTAATGATAATAATATTTTCGTTTCTTGTTAGATCCAGTCCTATGAAATGGTATTCTCATTGTTTGCTATTCGAAAGGCAACGGACTGGACAAAACATGATTCGAAGCTATATAAAATATATAAGCTTACAGCTCGACAAGGCTTTAAATGAACGTGGCGAGAAAAGGAACTAACCCTTCTGTCATACAATAACGTCATTTTTGACAGTTCTCCTTTACCAGCAGCGCCCCGTTAAAGCCTTTGAACACTATATTATGCTGATATCGAGTAGCTCAGTGCTCGCGACTGTACCACAATGTCATAGATGTCTCTTATTTTTCTATCAACGAAGAGGAATACTTGAAGTATGGTTTGTACATATCAATGCATCCGATTCTTTAGATTAATGTTAGTGATTCGATATATCTAGTCATCGTTTATAGTTTAAGTGTGAAGTCGATATTCAATCGCTTTGTGTGAAGTTGAAAGTGATCTTGAATGGATAGAGATTTCGATCAAACGAGAAATAATAGATATCATAATTATAATTATAGACTGTGTGGTGATGGTACAGCCGAAAACAAATCAATCGCACCACAAGCTCTCATGAGCCATGCACTTAACGACGTGTAAAACAAATCCCATGTGTTTCCATTTCTAAAGACCCCAGTTTACCAGTATTTGATCTTATTTTATAGTAATAAAGTAAAAATGTGCCAAACAAAAGATGGAAAAAAAACTGCAAAACATGATTTAGGAGTAGTACAAACCAAATTTTTCTTCGACTGTACTCACTCAGTTGTGTATCTTATTTAAAATTTACTATAACATATAAATTTATTATTATTTTCGTTTGATCGAACGTTATGAAATGTATAATCGTGAAGAAAATTCATAATCAGATTGTATTTTTATCTTATTTTAATATTAAGATAGGCAAATTATTTTCTCCTGACAACTCGATAGTCGAGTCAGAAAAGCACAATATTTCCTAGAAAAACTGCATCAATTAATGTTAGAAATTAACAATATTTTTATTGTCTTTAAATATATTTGAAACCTTTTGAACATTTTGTATTTACTGTGTATGAACTATGAACTTTGGATATACCGACTATGGAAATTTTAACTGTTCAAAAACTCTGCAATATGTAGAATCATGAAATTTTTCGAAATAGATTAGTAAATTCAACTTGTGGGACCCCCGATCATATTTTGCAACTGTTGTGTACCATCAATACATTTAAATCAGCCAGTATACTTAAGAAATTATTTAAAATCAGCTATCTTGGTGACGCCTTGATAATTTGGCTGTAGCGATGTCCATTTTTCTCAGCAATGACTAAAGCTAAGAAATTAAAGTTCACTGTCAGTATTCATCATGTCTTTGTCTTTGAATTACCCATAGCATAACACGATTGGTCAACTTTTATAACACAGAATAATCAATCAAAAAGACCTCTGTAAAAAAGGGATTCCTATTTTGCCAACAGAGGAGAGTGATATAAGCTTCCAAAATTTGTACATAAATTGGTTCTAGTATACACTTTAATTTGTCCATAGCTTATATGAGATGTATTTATGGTTTTTAAATTACGCGACAAAAACCATTTTGTCGCTACGCCCTTTCCATTTTTGCTGTTCCATTGCTTGTTTTCTATGAGAGGCCGGGCCAGCCTCGCATAGAAAACAAGCAATCTAAAACACATCCAACACGGTTTTTTACTTTAACATGGCGTCACCTTAATGAGTAATATTATAGATAAAAACTAAAAATCGAATATTTAATAATCAAGTGCAGGTAGGCAAAATCTAAAACTATAGAAGATAGCGAAAAATGCTGAGGGAGTTCTATGCTCGATTTTAGTGTAACTTTAACTGCATTATTAGAATTTTTGATAAATCAACCCTAGCATTTCGAATTTTGTCTAGCCTTTTTTAAAAAATACTCTGTATAATTTAGCAGTAACTATTAAATTATTTTTTTACGAGTATTGTACTCAATTTTAATTTCTTTATTCAAATAATTTTGCTTACAAGAATTTTCGGTACTAAAAATATGATTTTTGTAACAAAAATATTAAAGCCTACCTAAAGGCTGAATAATATTTTCGATATGAAAGAAACAATTTCGTGTTGTTATTATAATAACTGGTTTATCAGTAACAAAGTAAACCTTCGATCAAAATGCAAAGGAAATTGTTTGCTTTATTCCAAAGCTCGGATCTACGACGACAGGATTTGTCTTTAAGTTTACAATCTACATCGTATTTCCAGATTTCCGTATAAAATATACAAACGGAGAGACGTATTTCTGTATATATTTGTTATATATTTTGTGCCAAATGGAGTTTAGCCCCAGGCGATGTGTCAAATACTTTAAGAAGTTAAATCTAGATATAAGCGAGCAATATTTAGTATAATTTCAAGATTATTTATCAACTGTAAAATGTAAAAATTCTGTTGAACGCCAGGATTAATTTTATTGGAGTCTTCCAATAAATCGGAGAAACCTATTCAATGGATTGTTACTGTAGCATTGAGATGGAAAATGGCGGGGAGGGGAGGAAACGCCAGTGGCATACGAAACGAGCAGGTTTGATTGCAAAATAAACGTCTTCTTATTACTCATTTCCTAACTCGTATTGGGAGTCTGCCGTAAATTTTCATGAATAGGTAAGCATGTGTACACGGTACTGTCGAACAGTGTTCCGGAGTGCCACTTCACGAGGGTTGAAAGTAAGTGCTAGGATTTGCTTGTTTCAATTCAACAATGCAGCATATTGGCTTTATTTTCAACTGTCTTCTATTAGATTTCCATTTTCTTTGTAATATCAGCCACGCATTAAATAAAATATTACCATTTGGCCTTTACTAATTAAATGACTTGCGCTGTGCATAAAAGTGTATTGTAACTGTAAAGTTACACAATGCTTTGTCCTCGTCTGTTGTAACTTGTATCTAAACATTGTGAAACTAAAACAAATTATGCACAGTATAGAGCTTTCAATTAGTAAAGAAATTAGAATATTACCTTAGCACATTATTTTTCTTCCGTAATCATACTAGGGACTTTCCAATATAGAGATTTTAACTTGTGGTGCTCTGGAATACCGCCGAGAGTACAAGTAAGAATGTGAGTTTAAAATCTATGATGATAATTCTTATAGAACGGAGACGCTTACTAGAATAAATGAACTAAATGTGGTATGTTATATTAGAGCCCTCGAATGTGATATCTGATACACGTGCAGTGCCTAAATTCAAATTTATTTTAAATAAAATTCTTGAAATTTTAATGTAATCTTTTATTCGATAGCGCGTAAGTACATTGCGACTTGTGCGTATTTTTTGTACATAGACTATGTAACATTTCTCTTGTAGTACAAAGCGTTAGTTATGTAATGTTGAATAAAGACAGATTGATGTTGGACTGTTGTTTTCTCTTTCTAAATCCCCCACAATAGGTAACTTATTAATTAAGAATTTATCATGTATTGGCATAAACTTACATGAGGACACTGTAGAAATGACGCTAAGTCAAAACTCAAAAGTAACAAAGAAGAAACAAAAAATCTAACAGACAGGTTACACTTAAGTGTGATAACTTCAATAGATTAAGGTCTAGCAGGAGGTATAATTACGAGCCAAATGAATTCAAAATGACAATGTTACATACATTACATACACACAATGTAAGTCAACCTCTTAAAACGCTTCCTACATACTTCTTCATTACTATTTTGCATGATCAATATTAAAACGATTGACCTGATTTACACTGAAACGCACTCGGAAATTACCACGAGCATTATAAATACGCCTGGTGTCAATTTTTCACGACAGCCAATCGTTTCGCGGGGTTAGGAATTTTCGTTATGTACAGTTGAGGAAATTTATTTCTTAGCTATATAGTCCTCATAATATCCTTCGCAATGTATTTTTATTAGCAAAATGCTATTGGTATGCTATCTGACAGTCAAGACAAGATGCATTTCGAACAATATTATGGACATAACCAATTTAGGTTTTCTAGTAAATTATTATTAGCAATAAAGTGTAACATTCCAATTCATTTTTAAAATATGCTATTACCTGTATATTATTATACAGGTAATAGCATATTACTAATTATGTATTAAAGTGTTGTTTACAAGTCAATAAGGGTAGAATTAAGTATAAGTTTCTGTGACCTGTCTGTAGATTTAAAATATGTATGTCTGTTCACTGTAATTGAAACTTGGAACATTCGTATTTTAAAAGTTAAAACAGTCCAAGTCCAAGCGTGTAAATAATATAAAGTTTGAGTTCCGAATATTTTTGTTTTATATACGTAGTATGGAATTTGAACGGCTAAGTTTCCCACCTACCCTCATCTTTTTGCTATACACAGTTACTGTTATATAGCCCGCGACGACTTCGCGCGCGTTTCATGCGCCACATTTTAAATATTATTTCGTCCAATTCGTTGAATTCGTCACATTCGACGCATTCCTCAGTCCTTACATTCGTCACTTTTGTCGCATTCGCATCGTCGTAATAATATGCAGCTGGAACTATAACAATAGCTGTGTCCACATTGTGCACTTTCATCTTCAATTTTCATCATCTTTTTACATTCAACTTTCATATTGGCGCATTCAATAATTGAATGCGTCAACGAACGCAACGCCAACATTGTCATTAAAGAACAAAGCGAAAGTTTTGGATACGGTCAGAGGGCATGCGACGCGGGCATGCCTCACATGCTTTATTGACTGCGCTTTGATGCATGCCCGTAATGAACAAAAAAAGCACAGTGTGGACATAGCTAATCAGCTATATTAAATAGAATTATCGTGTGTGAAATCTTAAGGATCAGAAATCCTGAAGGTGCCTTCAGTCTTCACAAGCAGCTCCAGAGGACAGAACTGAAAGGTAAGTGCTATGCTTTTCATATACCAGGTACCTATTGTATAAGCAGTATAACCGACAACTTCAAAATAATATAATATAAATAATTATAAACCAATAACTGCAGCGCCCACAATACCATTTGAGGACAACCAAAGTCCTAGTGGTTAGTACTACCATAAAAGTAAAACACTCATTTCTTAAGCCATAGACCTATTTATTGTACGAATGAATAAAGTTTTCATTAAAAGTGCGATGACCTCCGAACCACAGAACAATGGCTAATATGGATTAAAAAGGGATCCAACTTGGCCGCAATTCACAGCCGACAAAGTTACAAACTCTGATTTAGCGGAATTAAAGATCTTTCGCGGTTTCTGTTCATTAAAGATAAAATGAATAAAAAATCGAAATAACCGACTTTTTCACTGTAATTATGATAAAAACATGGTCATTTAGAATAATTTCAAACCTATTAATACTTAGGTATTATAATTTACAGGGTGTAACCAAACTAAGTGATAATTCTTTAGGGTGCGTACGTGTTCCTTGTATTTTTTTTTACTTTTGTACAAACAAGAGCCCCAGGATCGTAACGAGTTTCCCCATACAAAAGTGAAAAAAATCGGTTTTTCAGTGCTGCTACTTTCACAGTGAACTCTCTACAAGGAACACGTACGTTAAAAAAATAATACTTTAGGGTGCGTATGTTTCCTAAAATATTATCATATTTTATCACTTAGTTTTGTTACACCCTTTAAGATAAGAATTAAGATAGATATTAATAATTTTAGGAAACCCCATTTTTGAATTCTGGCCGACTGATGTGGTTTACCGAAGGTTCCGGGGAAGACTCCAGAATGAAGCGCGCGTCACGTCGCCGTTAAATTCGTGATAAAGTGTAGTTATTAAGATTTTAATTAATGTGTATGTTAGACATTAAGGTTACATAATATATTATATGGGCCTACCTTAGCCTGATTTAAATAAATGAATAAATAAAAAAGATGGGTCTTGTAATTATATTTCTTCGCTTCATTCTTCGATATATTAACCAAGTAGTCCTTTGTCTATCTGCTAGGCAATCGCGTTTTTTAAAGACGTATGTAGGTAGTTGAAAAATAACTTCCCATCCCGGCCACTCGCTCCTGGACGCGCCTCATTCTTTGTTAACGCGAGGCAACGCGTGCACGTATACTAAGTAACCATGCCAAAGCGCAGCGCTCAGACGAAAATTGGTTATTTTTTTAAGATGATTGAGTCAGTGTTGTAATTAAAATCAGTGTTATTTTATCGTGTAACAAGAAAATACATGTAAGTACTATTAAATACTTAAATAAACGGCAGGCACTACCGAGGCCAAGACGAGCCAATTATATTCAATACTAACCGGCATGTACTGCGACCGCGAGTCAATAAACGTACAATGTGTTTGGACTGAGAGTCTTTATACACAATCTATAATATTATGTATGCTTCATCTGTTCTATAAATATAATAATTATTATAGAACTATATGTTTGCCGGATTGGGGGAAACATCTGCAATTATTTAATTAACCGGCATGTACTGCGACTGTGAGTCAATAAGTACAGTGTGTTTGGACCGCGAGTCCTTTTACACAATCTATATCTATATGCATCGGAATTGACTGCGAGTCTCTGACGATGTTTTACCTATTCTATAAATAGAACTATACGTTTGTCCGATTGGGGGAAATAAGTGCAAGTTAATTACTGCAAGTACTTAATTATATTAAGTTATTTTATAAACTGCCATAATGTGTGGATTGACTGCGAGTCTCTAAACACAATTTATATGCATCGGAATTGACTGCGAGTCTCTGACGATGTTTTTTTTTTTTCAGCTTTTCTATAAAAATAGCTATATATTGGCCGGTTTGTCTGAATCAACTGCAAGTTATTTTATAAACCGCCATAATGTGTGGATTGACTGCGAGTCTCTAAACGCAATTCTTATGCATCGGAATTGACTGCGAGTCTCTGACGATGTTATATCTAAAAATAGAACTATAATATATGTTGGCTGGTTTGAGATGATTAACTGCGAGTTAATTACTAGTTAAATTTAAAATATATTGTTATTCTTTAAATCAACATAAAGTATGGATTAACTGGGAGTCTCCGACAATGTTTAAAAATAAAAATGAGCAACTACCGCGCGTTCCCCCGCGCTCTTTGTTCTATAAATAGAACTACATAATTATTAAAATATTATCTTTACCATTTTATACAAAAATATTTCGAGCTAATAACTACATTGACTGCGAGTCTTATCAGTTAACAACCAATGCGCGTCCCGCACACCTTTTGTTCTAAATATAGAACTACGATTATAATTTATCATGTCTGACGGTATGTAACTATTATTATTAAATAAATTTTGCACCAATGTTGGGATTCGGGATACACCGCGAGTGTATAACGAAACTTATTTAATATCTTCGTAACGTGATAGTTACTACCCTCAATATTTTTTGTAACATAATATTAATTTATATGACAAATAAGTCGATTATAACGAACAATAGAACTACCCCAATAATTTTTTTAGGTCACTAAGACCAGACTATCGGGGAAATATAATTAGAAGTGACCGATATACGGGTCGATCAGGTTACGAATAAACCAGAAGTTTTTCCCACTCCTAAACCAGGTGCCAACGGTCGATTCTGACCCACCGGCACCGGACCAGATCCGGATAGATCCAGAGCTTCTACTGACGTTAGGTGAACCCTTGTTGGGTTCGCCAGATTATGATTTTAAAGGATCACAAAGACGATTAAGATAAGCTATTGCTTATAAAACATTCCTGCTAATAAGTGTTGCAGCTCGATTCTATTTCGATCGATTATTATCATTATAGATTTCACCTGACAATGTCTCAAAATTATAAGACCTATCAGTTATCGCCAGTATCTAACTTATCTCGATATTAATTATTATCAGACTTATCAGATAATATACTATCAGACAAGACAAGATTATAAGCCTTGTTATATCAGACCGAGATTATTATGGTTTCGCTGGATAATTCCAGTATTTGTTCTCAGAGACAAATTAGTACATTCCATCATCAATCGGGTACTTTTCGGGCTCTGACAAACCCTTCCCGTTACCCGTCAAGGAGGGGGGGGGGAGAGATGTGGACTGTGGTAACCGTCGGCTGGCGCCACTAGTATTGTAACGCTACAATCAACCCCCTTCGAGTTCGAAGAACGTTGAGACGAACAAATGCTCAACACCGCAGCCGTAGTGCAGCTAACAGTCATTTTTATACATATTTTATAGATGTTACTATTATAATTATTATTCCCAACCTGCGGCCCACCGGAACTTTATTTGTGGCCCGCGTGATGTTAAAGCATTTTGAAATTCACGCCCACCAGCAGTAATCGTGAAAGTCGTGACTCGTAAATTATTTTTGTTCACTAGTAAATCGTTGATTTTGAACGTTATTTTTAAACCTAAAAATGTTTGTTGCGGCCCACGACACCAAGACCAAAACAAGTTTGTGGCCCGCTTAAAAATAAATAAATAGGGAACTTCGTTCCAAAAACAACAACAGGTTGGGGGCCACTGGCTTAATGTATTATACATCATGACATCAATAAATTATTATTAGAATTTAAAACTATATCTTCGTGTAACTCCACCGAAGATTACCTTATTTCAAAGATTTTCCTTTCTTCAAACTATTAAATATTGTATTATATTTTAAATACAATTTTTTAAAAATTATTTTCAATTTGAATCCACTTCGTAAGTTTATTTCTAAATAATTATTTTACATGTTAATTTGGAAAATTACCGTATGGCTTTCAAGGCAATACCCAAAAGTGGATATCTGTCAAAAATAGATTTAAAAGCCAGCTACTTGTTGGTTCCTATTAACTCACTATTCGATTGAAAGATTTAAAGCCTCAAGTCTTGACGTACAGACTATCAGATGCGCAGTGCGCTTACATTTATTCTCACAAAAAATATAAAGAAGGAAACCAGATCAGGCGTAGAAGGCTTTATCACTACTAGCCTTACCACGCTTTCGCAATACCAGTGTTCTAGGCGCAGCCTCAGGCGCCCCTTTTTTGTTTAAGTTTTATTGTTAATAGTGCCATGGGTGTATTAAATCCACAACAAGTATGTAAATATTTAAGTCTTAACGCTTACAATACATATTATTATAACATAACTAGATGTCTCGGCAAATGTTGTTTTACCATATAAAGTATTTTGCCCATATTATTTTATTGAAGTGACTTAGTAAGTATGTCACCATGACGTCTATGATTGCTATCCCATCGTACAAACAATGGTCGCCGTCAGTCTCGAGTTGTAACATTTTACTATTATTTATTCAAAAATACACTCATCAATATAAAAATAATTAGACGTTGTCCGATTCTCAACCCTAGCCGATATGCTCGCTAAGATTCACGAAAATCGGTCGAGCCGTTTCAGAGGAGTTCAACTACGCACACCGTGATACGAGAATTTTATGTACCTACATATTAGATAATATATTATATAATAATAATATAAGCCTATTAAAAACGAAATAATATAGAACAGTTAAATCAGTGTACTATTCGTGAGCTACCTCAACTGATAGGTGTTCTGACACCTGATTTCTGACCCCCGTCGCGGAATGCAACTGGTTTTCAGCGATTAAAATTATTAATGCTAAATAAATGCAATGATAAATACGATAACATAATGACACTTAATCTTGAATAATATAAGTGTAAGTATAAATATTTATCCTGCTGGACCGAGAACACAATATTCTCTAATTTCAATCATATTGTAATTGTAATTTGTAATATGCAATAATCACACTATCGACGAGTCGACGACCACAGGGCCGGACACAGTTATGAGTTATAACAGTAGACGCCTTAAAATTTATTCTAAAATGCTCTACTTCGACTTAGATTTTAGGTAAATACTCTCTTCAATCTCATTAGTTAATAGACTTATTACAGAGATCTTCGTCTGCCTTATCAGAACCTTGCCAAACAATTTGACAATGGCTGTAAAACGATATCTTCTACAGTCATGTCACTGTGCACTGTCATTGTTTATGAACAATGTTGATATTATTGGATGGTGACATTGGCTTAGATGAATGTTTAAAGTGTCTTTTGAAAGAAGCTTTCCGGTAAACATTCTAATTCCTAGCCCATACCCGAGTACCTAGTGTAGTACCCAGGATCCACTTATAAATTATTTGTTTTTTCTTGCACTCTGTACCTACTGAATACTGATCATTGACTTAAAACTTTCTGCCTAATAATAAAACTCGGCAAAATAAAAAATAGGTACGGTTTTAACTTTTAAATTATTCGAAATTTATATTACAAAGACAAACTCCTGAGCGTGATCGGATGTTCTTAAATTATGTAACTCTTTTATAAAAAAAAAAAAAAAAAGAAGAAGAAGTTATAATATTTAAGTTATTACGCCCTGCGATGGTTATTCAAGATTATACTAAATAGGATAATGCTACAGTACGGGTTTAACGCTCTGCACAGAACAGCCACCTCCCATTCGGTAATAGCCGCTGGATAAAGCAGGTGCTGTGCGAGAGCGGCGCGGCCTCGCTCGACACGTCGAGCGCCGACACGGGGATTGATACTGGACCTATTAGTAAGACGACAGTCGACAGGCAGAACTAGTGACTCCAATACTTTCGCTATTTTCCTAAGCCATAATTTTATCGACGAACAAAGTTTCGCTGAATCAGTTATATAATCTTAATCACCATGATCCCAGTACGTTATCATTTGAATCACAAAACCATAGAGGTCTCTTAAGTTTTGTTTCGAATATTATTATTATTTATGGGCATAATGTTAAAAAAAAAAAAAATTCTCGAATATAATGATTACTATTCATAATGTATAATATAAGTATATATAAATTCTAAGTATTTTGTAAAAAATCTTTCTTTCGTTACTCTGAAAATCTACTTGGTTAATATATCGAAGAATGAAGCGAAGAAATATAATAAATGATCAAACGAACTTACCAAGTGAAGTTCGATCATTATTATATGAGTCGCTTCATTCAAAGATATAATCTCCCTCCCACCCAGTCTGCAAGAAACTATGTTTGCTGCAGTACCCAAAGAAAGAAAGAAAGATTTTTTGCATTACCTCTCTCTAAACATAATGAGGCGCGTCCAGGAGCGAGTGGCCGGGATGGGAAGTTATTTTTCAACTACCTACATACGTCTTTAAAAAACGCGATTGCCTAGCAGATAGACAAAGGACTACTTGGTTAATATATCTTTGAATGAAGCGACTCATATAATAATGATCGAACTTCACTTGGTAAGTTCGTTTGATCATTTATTATAAACCAGACCTATAATTGTTTGGTTGATTGGACCGGCAAACAAAAAACACTTGAACTACGCAGTTGGAGAGGCAAAACAACTTAAATCTCAATCAGACTGAAGGCTGAACAATGACTTGTTAAACCGATCAAAGCTTAATGAAGATTAAATCACTTCTTAGTTTCTTGTGAGTCGGATTATTCGGTAAGCGGCTTAAAGTGGTCTTACCGACTACTGGGTTCTATCGAAGTAATGCTAAAGTCGTGTTTGTTTTCCCGATACGACGACCTTTCTTATGAACAATATTATTTTTACGGTGGCGCGATTTTACGATATCCATTACGCGAGCTATAAAATTGGTGTAGTGGGGGTCAATTGTCGTGGTTGGTATACACTAAACAGAATCTACTATAATATGCAGCAGATCAAGTTTATTCTAAGCTAGATGACGCCCGCAACTCCGTTCCACCAAAATTCGTTTATCGTGCGGAAGCCGGGAACCATATATTTTTTTCCGGAACAAAAAGTATTTCCTTTCTCGGAACTCAAAGTATCTCTATACCAAATTTCATCAAAATCAGTTCAGCGGCTTGAGCTTGAAGAGGTAAAAGACAGACAGACAAACACTTTCAGATATAATTATAATATTGGTATGGATATAGATGTAATTTTTATATAACTCACAAGAGAGCAGAACAGTGCAGCATCGCATCGTGCGCGTTGTGTATGACGTATTGCACGAGCTATAATATTACTCTACTATAGTTTAGATTACCGTTAAGTACATTAAAAAGTTTATGAAACCTGTGATAGTGCTATAAGGGCTTTAGTTGTTTAAGGTAGGATAAGGTAAGCGTGCATGTAAACGAGTGTTTATTATAATTTGCGTTATATCGGCGGCGCGGCGCGCTCGCTCGTCCGTAAAATGCAATTTCCCTGCAGCCGTAAGGTTCAGTGCTTGCACCGTTACTGTATTACTACAACCCGTTTAAACTTTATTTCAACCTTAAATTATTACACCGATATTAAATTCTTCTACAATTTACTTAATAGGTGTGATCCGAACGTAATATTTAAATCACATAAAAGGTACAAAAACCTTATTAATGCAAATAAAAAATGTGTCAGAGCATAAATGTTATAAGTGCACAAACGTTCTCCGTGAAAACACAAGGCGCAAAAACCACCATTTGATCGTGATTAAGTTTGGAAAAATTTCAGCGTCTACTCCTTCTTGACAGACTGTATTCGGCATGCTTTAGCCTGGCCGCACATTGCATGACAGTTCTGATCAAAAACAGCTGTTGAGCGTCCGCGCTGTCTCTTACATTTTGCACTGAGCCGAGTGAGCTAGAACTCGCCGGAAGGATATTTCGGATAATGTGCGGGGTGACGGTCCGGCGGAATTCAACTGTTTCTGATCAGAATTCGGACAATATGCGGCCGGCTTATGCTTAACGGCTGCTATACGGCTGCGGGCACTGTTTCGCCACACTACTGGGTAAGTGTAATCAGACTCTTAGGCGTAATGTAAATCGTTGCGGTGGACTTAATCGTTATTCGTTCCCACAAAAGTTGTGGGAACCAAGTATAAAATGTCTTAAGCGATGAGTAGAGCAAGTTTTAGAGAAGTTAGAGACTTAAGTGGAGTGGTTCCTAACTAATCCTAACTTCTATGGCCGGTTAGAAAAACCGATTTTACCCCTTATTAAAAATATTTCAAGAAAACCATTCAGCAATTAAAAATAACTATATTTTAAACGTAATAAACGTGTATTAGTTAAAATATTCTCTCTATATAAAATAAATATTAATAATCTCGCTTCCCGCTTCGGGGAAACGCGAGAGATCGCCATGTGGTGCGGCGTACTACCCACTATTATTTTATTTTAAACACAAAAACATTATTTTTTCTGCCTATTTTAGATACCACCTCTGTTACTCCTACAGAATAGCTGTTTTACTCCCGCGGGGGTAATTACCCCCAGGTTCGGACCACTGCTTTAGTGGATAGACGCACAGCTGGGGAGTTTCACGTACCCACTATCTCCAATCCACCGAGGGTGCTGAAAGCATTGCCTATTAAAAAGGGAAGCATTTCCTAAAAGGGATAATATAAAGCAGAATAAACTGTAAGCATTTCAAATTATACTTTTCATGTATAGCTATAATTAGCTAGCCTTTTTATTAAAACTCATTTTACCAAATTCTACTCACGCATCTAGTAAATAAAGACAATTTATCTTGCAATTTTATTTTAGCTGATAATTTAGTTGGTATAATATTTTCGTGTATTTTGCATATTTCAGTAACTTTACACAAGATGAATGCGGGTCAGAATAGTTACTTTCACCCGTCCGACTCACGTTTCTTGACTTTTGATAAATTATTCTTGGACCCGCGTCGAAAAGGTTAACGTTATAAATGACACTTTGTTGTTTATTACACCCGAAATGTTGGTGAATTTGACGAATACTATAGTTTGGTTGTACGGGAGGTGTCCAAGATAATCCCCTTTTCCTATTATGCTGCTACTTTTTTGTTTTATGACTGTACAAAAGTTGAGCAAAGTAAAGTCGCACTAAAGTTATTACTTGACAGTTAAAGTAGTACTTAGTTTCTATTTTATAGCGACAAAGTATTGACAAGAAGGTATTATATGATGTATTGTATAGAGTTCCTTAAGTCTCGACTTAGGCAAAAGAAAGAAACCGCCGCAAACAGTAAGGACTAAGGCCGCCATTAGTTTCTATCGCCTACGAATTGTTTTATTGTTATTCTTAACTAGCTGCAGGCTTCTGGCTTAGCATAACAATATTAAAAACGGAAAAAAGGCAACATACTGACAGATTTTAGTGATAAAATGGCGGATTACCTTTGTCAATCTATTACTTTGTCTATTCTTCCGAAGAAAGAAACCGCTTCTATGGTGACCATGCTTAGTTAGCCTCCTGGAAAACTTTGTATCACTTCCTTCCTAATAACATAAACCTTTCCTAAAGTTCCACGAGAATATTTCAAGAATAAGGCGTCTCCCAGACAGACGCGGGCAGCGGTGGCGGTGGCGGCGGCGGTCAGTTGTTTGTACTGCCACCGCCACCGCGTGTGTCTGTGTCGTTCCTAGAACTCCCAAGTCATCCAGCTGACCGCCACCGCTGCCCGCGTCTGTCTGGGAGACGCCTAAAACTAGCCAAATTGGTCCACCCGTATCGAGTTTCATTTTTAATTTATATATTTAGTTATTCTATGTTGAATAAAATATACATATTGTACTTAAGAAAAAAAATAGTATATTTTTAGCTTCTAATTAAAGAGCTCTTAGTTCTGTAGGTAGAGTTAAGCTAACTCTTAAGTTCATCTTCTGAACTGTTTGTGTTAGAATCAAAGCAAACTCGCAATTCCAAATTTCAATTCCCATTAAATCAATGAAATTATACGGGAGTAACCTTTCGCTTTGAATTTGTGATAATAAACTTACGTTCATTTAGCGCTTAACGCGATTAATTTAATGCCCGATATCTTTAAAGAAAATGAGTTTAAAACATAGGCAAATACAATGTTCAAATAATAAAGTACCTACTGTAAAGTTCAGACATTATTTTTTAAACAAAAATTATAGTCAGAAAAAGTGAGAGATTAGACATGACATACAATTTATCCGAGCCATATAAGTTGCCGATTTCTTAGCGGATTAGCACTGAAAACTACGAATAATAAAAACTAAACAAAGTCAAATCTTTCAATTTTAAGGTCACGGAAGAATCTAAACAACTAGGGCCTAACCTAAAACCAAGAATATATTAAAGCTTTATGCTTTCCTCATTATAACGAATTTTAAACTAATAAAACTAACAAAACTTACACTGTGCACAACTTGTAGTAATATTGTAATGTTGATTATGCATCCATGGATCTGTTATTAATTAAAATATTTCTGAAGAGCGAAATAAAATTAAGTGAGTTAAAGCGAAGATACTAAACAAATTAGAAAGGATTGCAAGTTGCAACTCTTAAAACTGTTTTCTAATTGTCAATTATATCAATTTGGAAAAATGCGTAGCATTTTAGTGGGCCAAGAGCGCAATGTAGCATATATTCTTAATTCTACGTCAAAAACACTTAGGCCGCGTTTCCACTGACGCGGAGCGGAGCGGAGAGGAGCTTAGCGGTGCCGAGTTGACCAATCACCATGCTCGAAATCTTCGCTCTGCTTCGCTGTCATTCCGCTGGAATAGCATGATTGGTCAATTATTTGGGCACCGCTAAGCTCCTCTCCGCCCCGTTCCGCGTCAGTGGAAACGCACCCTTATCATAGCACATCGTAGCGCGCCTATGACACGTAAGTCTATCGTAGCAGATTGTAGCACATAATATTGTGTCGCGTAAGCAGATCGTAGCGGGTACACGTAGGCCCATCGTAGCGGCTACGACACGTAGGCAGATCGTAGCGGCTACGACACGTAGATCCATCGTAGCGGCTACGATACGTAGGCAGATCGTAGCGGCTACGACACGTAGGCCCATCGTAGCGGCTACGTTACGTAGGAAGATCGTAGCGCCTACGACACGTAGGCCCATCGTAGCGGCTACGTTACGTAGGAAGATCGTAGCGGCTACGACACGTAGGCCCATCGTAGCGGCTACGATACGTAGGCCCATCGTAGCGGCTACGATACGTAGGAAGATCGTAGCGGCTACGACACGTAGGCCCATCGTAGCGGCTACGATACGTAGGCCCATCGTAGCGGCTACGATACGTAGGAAGATCGTAGCGGCTACGACACGTAGGCCCATCGTAGCGGCTACGATACGTAGGAAGATCGTAGCGGCTACGACACGTAGGCCTATCGTAGCGGCTACGACACGTAGATCCATCGTAGCGTAGCTAGTGCTACGTCACGTATTGGACAGTGACGTCATCGCACACATGTACTTATTATCAAGTCGACCAGGTGATTTCCGAGTCTGAATTGCTCCGGATTGAATATCGACCGTCCCACATGCTGTAGGAGTTAATAACAAGTGGCTCTGACTCCAATATGTAACTTATTTAAATAAAGGAAGCTAGTAAAACGAAATGTAGGTAGTACTTTAAAGTAGATAATATTTTTATCTTATTTTAAGTACCAATAAGTACCTTACATTTTATCATGCTAATAATAATATCTGATACATAATTGCCGTTTTATTAACCCCCGACCAAAAAGAGGGGTGTTATAAGTTTGACGTGTCTGTCTGTCTGTCTGTCTGTCTGTCTGTCTGTGGCATCGTAGCATCCAAACGGGTGGACCGATTTTGATCTAGTTTTTTTGTTTGAAAGCTGACATGACTGAGAGTGTTCTTAGCTATAACTATAGTTCATCATCATCAGCCTGCTCATTGCTGAAATATCGGGACCGCTAATTTAGATGTTTGATTTCACATAACAATATAGCTTAAGGGTCAGTTCACAGCGACCCGAATCGAGAGAATCATCGACTATTATGGCGATACACAATGCAAAAGTCGCTGTTGTGGTAGTTTACTTGGCGGTCCCCCGACACACCTTGACAACGATTATGGACTAAAATATTACTTTACTCATAGGAATGATTTAAACTTAAAGTCAGTAAATGTTATTTCATTACTTTTTAAAGTTTTTGACGGGGTTTTTTTTAATTATTCCAATCCAGTAATCCAATTCCAACACTAGATTGCTACAGCTGGAATAATGTTAACAGCAACTGGTATACACTGGAATGCAATAGAGTCCATTCCAGTGTATTCCAGTACCCGTTTACATTATTCCTCTACCGATTCAGTATTGAGTAGGATTAGAATAATATGAACCCGCTATAAAGACAAACTATTATGAAAGTGCAGAAATATTTTATTGTTGACACATAATTTGAATTTAACATCGCATACAAGCAAACTTTTAATTTATAAGTTATAACAGTTACAAAGTTCAACTCGCTACGGATTCGAACTTTATTCCATAAATTCCACATCTGTGACCCGCTGCTGTTTATAAAGATATAATCTGTTTAATCATGTAACTTAGTGAGTCCTCGCTAAGCATTGTATGAATGCAAAAGTTTGTAGATATTATAATATCTGGGTTTTTTTTTCTTTTTCTTTTCGTTTAAGTAATAAAAACTGTAGATTAATATCCAAACCGAAATAAACCTGACACACAGAGTACAGACTATTTACTTAAGGTTTATTGTCGTCTGCATATGAATCAACTTCTCTGATAGTACATAGCTAACATACATCCTTTGTTTCAAGGTGGTTTCAAACAGTTTGCTAAAAGGTTCCATATAACTCAACTTAATATCACCATAGGTAATATAAGTGAGTCCGTAGCTCGTACTTCTCTATTCAGTATACACCCATAAGCGCACAATGGAGTTGAACTCTGTAAATCTCCGCATATTATGAATAGGTACAATACCACCCCTGCTTTACATTTAAATCATAAATGCCAATAGTAATCTTCATGATTGAGATTAGATGTCTACCGACTACATTTCATCAATATCTCTGAATTTATATCGGTGTTGAAAATGGTTCACAATTAATTCTCTATTTATTTCAAGTTTATATAATAATTTGTATTATTTTAGGAAAAAACTGTATTTTAAAAACCAACTTCAAAATTGTACCTAATTGAGAATAAAAACTCCCTATCTCCAAAACTACTGAACCGATTTTGATGAAACTTGCACTAGGTATTCCCTAAGTTGAAAAATACCTAGTACAACAAAAAAAGAATTACTGAAATCGGTATGGTAGTTCCAGAGATATGCGAACACAAACATAAAAACATACATACATACATACTTACATAATTATTATACACTTTTGAAATTTGGCACATTTGTTCAGACGCTGATACAGACTGACATATACGAAAATTATTGGGCAGTTCTGGAAATATCACATACATACGCGTCGAATTGATAACCTCCTTTTTTAAGTCGGTTAAAAATACGTGTGGCACTCGGGGACTGCCATGGTAAAGACATTGGCTATTGCATAGCAATTGCTAGTCTACACCAATATTTCTAGCCGCACGCACACAAACACCGTGCCGAAGTCAGTCGAACTGAAACGACGTTAGCGATGTGTTAGGTTTATTTTTGTTACGGAATTTCTTGATTCGGTACGCCGCGCGTATCAAAGCCCGCGATAAAAGCTATGCAATAGCTTAAAATATATTAAAATTCGCCTTAAAATAAAATATATTAAAATTCGCCTTAAAATAGGAAACAACAGCCGCCTATAATAATTAGTCCTATTACATAACATACGCATTACGCAGTTTCGATTAATTTTGATCTAAAAGTAGGTAAATATTAAATTATAGATAATAAATAATAGATAAATGCACCAACATCTACCATGTTAGTGGCACTAAAGTTGTTTTGTACCAGTAACCACGGTACAGTGTTTTTGTGCGGTTAAGGGCATCTATCACTCAAAATGTTTTTGTATGGGCCACCGCGCGACTGTCGCGCGGTGGCCCATACAAAAACACGCGAATTCTCTAGATATCTTGTCACTGGCATCAGTAAATAAATGCTACAATTTCCATTTTTGCGAATACGGATAGATAATCATTTTATCTAATTAAAGCTATAAAAAATAGGTCGCTTAGTTCAGTATTCTTAGCACAGCATTGAAAAAAGATTTTAAAAAGAGGTAACTTTGGCTTTGTTTTCTATCGAGTGAAGTTCTTCTGTTTGTGTCAATTAATGCGAAGCCGGATACGTTATATCCTCAAGTAAAGGTCGTAATTTTTTCAAAATTTTTAGATGATAATGTAAGGAATGAAACAGGATCAAAAAACTTGTCCACGCGCTATTTCACTGTTACCTGCCCTTAATACCATTTAAAACCACAAGAAAACTTTAAAAAAATAACCAGTTTGATAAACGACGTTGCATTCGGGGAACACCCAATACTCATCATTTAACCACACTTACTGATCTGACAGAACGGAATTTCCAAATCTTGAAATATTTGGGTGTTTCTCAGACTAAAAATACATATTGTTTATTTTGCTGTCGTGGCTTCATCAAGAAATTCTTAGGAGATTTTTTGTTGCTCTCAATGATACAATTAAATCAATGTTCTATAACCTTTATTACATTTGTACACAAACTATAGTGAACGCCAAACAGATCATGTTCAAGGGAAAACATTTGTACAATCAACCACTGGTTGCGTAAAAGTGGCCTAACCAACTTACAAGCAGCAAATTTTTTTGTATTTCAGATACTTTCCGTTTTGCCTTTACCCGATAACTATGATTTATACTTTTAACAGCGTGGTTTTATGTATATTTGTGTATATATTTTTCAATTAATTCCCAAGTTTAGAAATATGATAATAAAAACAATTTAATGTGAAATTTTTGAAGCCTGCTTCATTACAAATAGGGCTGAATAATATATTTTAAGGGCCTTGTCACACTGGCGATTAGCGAGCGATTTTAAAGCGACGCGATTGCGCAGCGCGCAAGCCGCGTTTTGTACACTCAGTAGCAAAATGGATTCTGACGAGGAAATACTACTGCTGGCTTTGTTACTGTAATGTCATATCCCTAGACGAGTGTACAAAATGGCGTCCACGCCACGCCGCGGCGACGCTGCGCTGTTGCGACGTGCACGTCGCGCAACCGCGGCGTGCGCGCTGCGCAATCGCGTCGCTTTCAAATCGCTCGCTAATTGCCTTTGTGATAAGGCTCTAAGGGTCCCTTAACTAAAAAGCTGAAGGTAAAAACGGAACCCTCACACCTTTAGAGAAAAAGTTATTTTCTTTGAAAGACAAATTTTGATATTTTTTTTAATAAACATCTAGCTCGAAACTCTTTAACCTTAGGCCACTTTATAAACCAACATCACATTACCTATTTACACAATATAGATAATCTATGACATGTGAATTCGTCACTATTCAACCACAATAAGTAGTAGAGCCGAAACAATCTAATCTACTTACAATTTAAAATTTTAAGTTACAACATAATATACAGATATAGGTATTACATACATTTTGTCGCAACAGTCTGACTGAAGCGATTGATTAATGATATTGTTAGATTATTAGTGTCCGACCGAAACTTTGGCTTTGGCCACCCTTTATCAACTTCGGCCAAAATAATATCCACCTAACCTTCAGAGTTCAGAATATAATAATATATATAATATTATAAGACATTTTGTTCGCAGAAGGTTTATTTCCTATAAATTGAACAATAACCAATTCGTTGTTATAGCGTTGTTTTTTTTTTTTGCCTTTACATAATATTTTACAATCAATGTAAATGTTTGATAGTAAACTTCTCAAAGCATCTCATCATCATATTTTTAAAAAAATATTTTTTCTAGCCAATCTGTTTTTTTTTATTATTAATCTGCAAAATCCTTCGGTCGAACACTACCTAATTATATTGTTGATAAAGAAAGGACTATTACTTTTTAAATAATAAAATTAAATGTTTCAGTCATGTATTCTTTTTCAGTTATAGAACTTAACAACTTAAAATCATAATAAAATTGGTTGTATATTATAGTTATTTTGCCTTTATACACTTATAAAATATGCATTTAAATAAATAAAAAATATGTAACCTTTACTTTGCTGCCACAAATACCCTGAAATGCAGTTAATTTTAACAAAATACATGATGATGTTTTTAGTCAGATCATGTAATCATTATCCTAAAAACTACATAACTATAAATGTTGGTAACAACAAGTACATTTTCTCTCTAAATAAGTGAGCATAAGCTATCTAAACATTGTTTTTAATTTACGTTTCTAATTTGCAATAATAACATACACAATAATATACAGCATGACTGGTGAGACAATACCGATACTTAAGGAGAGTACTCAGTACTCGATTCTCATTATAAATATGTAATAAAATTAGGTACTTAATTTTTGACCAAATTTCCCTTTAAACAAATGAATCACGGACACAGTAAATTACTATGCAGCAGCGCGGCGTCTGCGCCCCCCGCGCCGGCGCGCTACACCTCCCGCGCGCGGTGTCCATGCGTTGGGTAAATAATTATTTAACTTTAAGCTACATTTACTCAGTGATCAATTGATATTATTTTTTTATATTATTTTTTTTCATCTAATATAATAGCCAAATATCACGTCCTCGAGTATTGAACATGTCTCACCAGTCATACTGTATATAGCTTTAATTTAATTATTGAAAAAACTATAAAATATATACGTGACTGTTATGCAATGATAACAAAATTTTAGCTTAGCCAGTCACAAAACTTTTTCTTCATAACCTCAGAATTTTTAAATAGACAAGAAATCATTGCAAAGGTTCATGACGTGGTTGAACTGATAATTAATATTTAAGTATGTGTCTAATCCATAAAGTTAATATACCTATCGGAATAGAGAAACAAAGGCCTGAGCAAGCGAGATGTCACTATCAGTAACACTGCGTGGTAAAAAGAGACGTGTGTGTGTCGTGTGATACATGACAGCAGAAGTCTTTTTTGACGTCCAGTCGCCACGTATCGGCACGTTGACAATTTAATCTCATAGAATTCATGATCAATCATGCTTGTATAAGTGTATACGTTGTAGCGCCACCTGGTATTCGGTTGCTGCAAGCAACTGTCCTGGGATGGCAAGTCTGCCCGCCTTCGCGGTATCGTTAGTTTTTGCCTAAAATCGCCAGATGGCGGCGGGGGACTTTTTCGAGAGAGTTCGGGGAGCGCGCTGACAGAATGGCGGTTTGACTTGCGTCTCCCGTTTTTTATTTAGTTTTATTTTATTTTAACTCATGTTGGAACGTAAATAAACACAGTTTCTGAAGTATAAACGCGAGTGTTTCGAATTGTGGTGAAAGATCCACGTCTCCCCTACAATTGGCTGCCCAACGTTCGGCCGGACTATCTAGGACAAACCGGTTTTTTTTTTCAGTTTGGAAGAAAAGTGGGGAAAAACGTTTACAGTGCAATCCAGTGAACTGTTTACTGTATTACCGTGATAAGAACTGTGTCTACAAGCTTTTTTCACGTGGAGTGTTCTAAGAACTTTGTTTCCATCCTAGTTGTGAAGCGTACCTACTCATACAGGTTACTTAGGCTTGCCGAAATCTCACTTCTAGCGACAAAGCCTAGAACATTGTGTGCCCGCGTAGTGCTTTAGACTCTGTTTTCGGTTCTTTTCTTGTGTTCGGTAATTTCGAACTGTAATTCCACCACAAAACACTCAAAGTTTTCGTTTATACTTAGATCGAGTTTTGCACTCAGTTGAACTATGTTTGTGTTAAAATCTAGACTTTTGGGAACTGTAGCTGCAATATAGATGCCTAAATCTACTCTTCATGTGAATTGGAACCATTATTTACAGTTTTCCAATGAACAATTTTTCAAACATATTCTGTCGTTACTATGGAAACTCGACTCGAATAACAAACTAGAAAACAAGAGATTTTATACAATATTTGTAACAAACTTTTAATAATGACTATTTTGTGGTTACGTGAACTTTGTTATTGTGGACTTTGAAGTTTAACGCAGAGCCTTGTATTGTATTTAGACTACCGTATAGTAATTTGTCAAGATGGTGTTAACGAGAAGTGCTCTCGCGAGTAGTCTTGGACAGCTTTCTGCCGCGGCGTCTGCTGACGCCGAAGCTGCCCGTGGTGATGTTGCGACTTGCGACGCCACCCGTGACTCAACATTCTGTGTTCCCCTGGTGCAAGGTGCACACACACAGATGTTAACGCCGCGCTCGAGTACCTCGACAGTGTCGCCGCCTGTGGGCGCGACTTCCACATCTTTTACTATGACGGATCAGCAACTACAACAACTAATCGCTGCTCTGCGTGTACCTGGCCTGACGCCGTCCACTGCGAGTGTGATGGGGAGCCAGAGCAACTTCGCGAGATGTTCTGCAAGATTTGACGGAGCTCAAGGCACCGACGTCATCGCTTTCATAGACGCCATAGAGGTCTATAAAGAATGTGTCACCGTGGATGATAGCATAGCGCTTCGTGGCCTCCCTATGTTACTGACGGGGATGGCTGGCACATGGTGGCAAGGCGTTAAATATCCGTGTCAACTTGGCCTGATGCCATCCAGCTCCTGCGGCAGACATTTGGTCCTCGCCTTCCACCACATATGATTTATCGGAAACCCCAACGTCGCAAGGAATAGGGGGAGTCCCAAGTCACAACCGGGGCGGTCTTGTGACTTGGAGGGGGAGGTTGTAGCGCCACCTGGTATTCGGTTGCTGCAAGCAACTGTCCTGGGATGGCAAGTCTGCCCGCCTTCGCGGTATCGTTAGTTTTTGCCTAAAATCGCCAGATGGCGGCGGGGGACTTTTTCGAGAGAGTTCGGGGAGCGCGCTGACAGAATGGCGGTTTGACTTGCGTCTCCCGTTTTTTATTTAGTTTTATTTTATTTTAACTCATGTTGGAACGTAAATAAA
This sequence comes from Plebejus argus, assembly GCA_905404155.3. Lineage (NCBI taxonomy): Eukaryota > Metazoa > Arthropoda > Insecta > Lepidoptera > Lycaenidae > Plebejus > Plebejus argus. The sequence goes on along the minus strand of FR989938.1, from coordinate 9,711,127 downwards.
CACAGTTTCTGAAGTATAAACGCGAGTGTTTCGAATTGTGGTGAAAGATCCACGTCTCCCCTACAACGTACACATATTATTTTTACACACAGATGAAACCCAATTTCAGTTTTGTTTGACAGCTCGAGATTGTTGCTCTATTCCGCTAGGCATATTAACTTTATGGTCTAATCAGACAATTCAAATGAACTGTAAAGCAGTTTTCATTGTTCGTTTTAGTTAGTATGAGTAAGCTATAGGAGCTTACCATTTAAAATAAATTATTTAGAAGTTATACTAAAAATATGCTGTGCTTAAATAATATGCAAAGTCTATTAAATAATTTTGCCCCCACCAATATTAAGATAATATATCAAAGTAATTAAATAATAATAAGCCTCATAATAAAACATTATATAAAATTTCTGTTGTAGGTAAACAAAATATGATACTTGCAAATTAAACTGGCATCTTTTTCCTTTAGTTATCATTTAAACAAGTATGCTGTAATTATTGCTAAGATAAGTAATCTTAAACTTGTTTTTAATTTTATGCATTAATACATTATTGCTACGTAATACAACATCTAGTTCTATGTCAAAAAAGTTGGATACAAAATACAAACACAGTTCACATTAAGTTAGAAATAGAAAAAAAACCACAGAAAAATATACAGCTGATTAAACTATAAGCAAATTATAATAACTTCTACAAGTTTAAATAAACATTATTTATAGTTAGTTTAAATTATAAATAGAAATATTTCAAAACTGTACCCAGTTTTGTTGGTTGGCAGGTGTCGTAGGCTTGGCTAGCTGGGTTGTAGCACTGAAACAATAAGCAATACTAGCTTAGATTGGCATAAATAATTTTGTTATTAAAAAGAAGCTACCTATATTTTTACGATATACAGGGTGCAATAATTAAACTTTCCTGCCAAATTTTGATATATTGATCCTTGTTAAAAATAAAAATACACATATTTTTTCTTTTATAATCACTCAGTAAGTAAAATGTTGAGAAATAGCATCCGAAATTTATCCTAAAAAACACTACAATTAATGGACACTATTTGTCGCCCGCGCGTTCACGTGCCCCCGCGCGCGCCTCCCCCCGCGTCACCCCCGATCATACCCACCGCCGCGATTGACCCTTCCGCAACGATTTTAAATGGGATAATCATGTCATAAAAAAAAATAACACAATTTTTTGTTGTTAAATGGACTCTCCTAATGATACTTAAGCCCGGGAAAAAATCAAAATATTATGTATAATCAAACTAGATGACGCTCGATGATCAATTATTGCGCGGGAACCGTACGTTTTTCCCAAAAAATAAAAAGTATCCTATGTCCTTTCCTGAGATTGGAAGCATCTCTTCGTATCTCTAGAATAGACTAGTTAATCTTATAAAATTAATCTTTAAAAAAAACCTAACAGGATTATAGTAATATCATACCTGGCAGAGTTAAAGTCTCCCCACTCAGTGTTGGGAACAGCGGGAGTGCCCGCAGGGGGATGTGCGTGCTGCGGGGAGGGGGGAGGGGGCAGCCTGGAGCCACCGGGAGGAGGAGGCAGGAGGCCCCCACCAGTACCTGCCACTCTACGGGGTCTACTGCCTTCGCTGCCATCTTTTTTCTGGTGAAAGAGAAATGCGATACTTCAACTTAAAGGTAAGTAAAAGCAATAAGGATTTATCACTTGTCCTATTAGCATACATTTTGAAAAAGTAGTCATCTAGAAAAAAAATCTTCTGATGCTTGAAAATTTAGAGACTTTTAAAAGTTCTTTCAGAATATTGTCTATAAAAATACTTACAGTAATCTTCATGTTAATCTTAATGGTTTCTCCATCTTTGAAACTGAGATCGAGCTGCTGTTGGTCCCGTGGCTCTCCTTCTTGCTCCTTTTTCAGCCACTTGAAGTGATCTTGCAGAGCAACATTCAAGTCAAAGGAGTCCGACCTATCACCAAATCCTAGGCCAATGTATGCACTTCTTCCTAAAAGTATATTATTTTGTTAATTAGTGTTATATTTTTTTCGTTGGTACTGAATGGATAAATAGATCTAAATTCTTATTACATTTAAAAACTGTGTTGGGTTTGTTGCAAAATTGCAGAGACGAAATCTTACCATTATCATCTTGAATTTTGACAACAAAATATCTCGAGCTATCTGATACAGATTCAAGGGCGACTCCGGGATACTTATCGATCGGACATTTGGCAAACAGTTCGCCAGAAGTTTTATCCTCCAATTTCATAATCAACTCGTCACCTTTTGATACGAGGCGCATACGCCCCGTCCATTGTGGCTCTTGTAAATTCCAATCTGCTGCCCTAGTAAGATAAGCATTAAGTGTTACTTGCGTAATGTTAATGGAATAATTGTTTAATTGCCATAAACCTTACCTGTATCCTCGATTGGAAGTCCTTGGAGGAATTTTAAAGACAAAAACTTCGTTCTTCACGAGTAAAACACTTTCGTAAGCTTCCATCTTAAAATATCGACAAAAAATAAACGTTTATTTATATATTTTTATTGGTATGTGCAATTTAACAAAATAACGGTAGATTTTAGGACGAGAATCTAAAAACCTTTTGGTTTTTTTACCCCACAATAAGTTTTTATCACAATTTCAAAATATTATATCCACAATTCAATAAAAATTAAAAATGTTAAATGAAACGTCAGTCACCAAACGTCAACGTAGACGTTTTTGTTTTTTAAAAAAAAGTGACAAAAGGCAATGATAAGAACATTAAACAGTCTAATGCTGGGGCCACAGTAACGTTGAATGCCGTTGAACGTGAATGTCCAAAAACGCGACAATTAACGCGATAATTTTAACGCGTTCCAGTAGGTGGCTACACTTGAACGGTGAACGCCGTTGAACGCCATTCACGGGCACAGCCAGTGAATGGCGTTCAACGGCGCTCATTGATGTACCGCCACTCGCCAGTCGCCACTAGAGCATTCAACGGCATTCAACGGCGATCACGAACGCCGTTCAAAATTATCGCGTTCAATTGTGGCTACACTAGCGGTGAGCGTCCATTATCGCGTTTAATAACGGCATTCAACGTTAGTGTGGCCCGGACATAACTGAAAAGTGAAAAATCGTAAAAATATAATATACAAAATTACAAACTACAAAGATTATTTCACCTGTCAGAAATAAAAAGCAAAAGAACTCAAGCTTCAGAGCAGTTTATAATCTAGCTCACAGATAAAGGACGCTACTGAAATTTTAGTCTACAATCTAGAATAATCTAAAATTTATAAGGTCATACTTAAAAAAAAACGAAATGAAAAGGCAAATTTAATATATATTTTAATCTCAAAGAAGAAGATAAATTCATCACATTTACGTCATTGATTGTCAACGTCAATATAGGAGAAAAGCGCGGGAACTTGCAAAGGGCGGACGCGGTATTTTTTCGGAAAATTTTAAAATTCTTTTTGTCTATAATTTAGTTAATTAAATAGTGTAGTTTTAGTGTTATTTTTTCCTATTTGTAGTTTATATTAATTTTATTTGGTAAGTTTTTAATTTATTAACGTTGTAAATAAGAAGATTATGGAGGAGCCCGACCCGGGGGGACCTGGTCCCCCCGTTGGTCTTTATGTAACTATATCGAATGATTCGAGCATGGACACCGACACCTCATGCTCAGTAAATACCAGAAAACGTCCAGCGATTCCCAGGAAGCGTTGCAAAAAGTGCCAGAAAAAAATTAAAAAAGACCCAAAAAAGGCCAAGCCTGATATCAATTGCATGTGTCTTAGCGATACCGAAAACCACAATGTTCTTAAACAAGACGTTATCCCTGAAAATCAACCAAATTTGAACACAACCGAAAAATCCCAGGGCTTAGATTCACGGGTTGGTAGGATGCTGTATAGAGATACAGACTCCTCTCCGTATATTGTCCATATTCAAAAGGTACCAAAGTCACCCAATGAAAATATAAACTTTCACCCCATAGTGTTTGGCCATTACTTGAAAACTAATAACATTAAAAATATTGTAGATGGTAGTATTAAGAAAATAGCCAGAAACCGATTATCTGTAGCCTTTTCTTCATATAATGAAGCAAACAGTTTTATAAGTAACCCTAAATTTAATTCAGAACAATTTAAATCTTTTATTCCATCCTTTCAGGTAAGTAGAATAGGATTAGTTAGAGGTATACCTGCTGATTGGTCTGATGATGAGGTTATTAGTAATATTACTTTACCAATTGGGTAATTCTCATTTTTCCAAAAAAAGCGTGTGATCATCGTTTTTCCCAGTGATGGTACATAAGTATCAACTTTTATTTTTGTTTTCCTTAAATATTAATAAAATACTACATATTCCATAAAAAAGCATTTTCAATTTACAGTAGCGTTATATTGTTTTTTAACATGAAATAGTCAAAAATGTCCCTTCCATGTGTGTGATCACTCCATTTTTATACGGTTTTAAATTCATAACTAAATATATCATTAGAATAACAATATTTTCTGAATGCCATCATAAACCAAGTTAAATAAACTATATAAATAAAAAAAACTACGGCCAAAACCTTAAAACACTCATATTGTAATTACTTTTAAAACATTGTGATCGATTTTTTTAGTCACCTCCATGGATGATGTCACGATTGTTTTTTAAATGACAAACAATTTGCGTAGAAACGAACGTCGCACGGCTTCAAAAAAAAACATCCGCACCATTTTACTTCAGTTGTCAGATTTTACCGGCGACGTAAGCGTTACCAGAAAATGTATTTTCTGTTGTTATTCTCACAACTCGTCGAGCATAAGTAGTCACTACTGTGGTTACTGTCAAAGGTATGTGCAGTTAAATTATAAACTTTAGTTTTGTGTTTCGAACGCGTTTTTGTATCGAAAAACGCTTGGCAAAGTTTGTATAACCATGCTTGATTTGGAAGTTATGTTTGAACATTTAAGTAACGAAAAGTCGCTTCCATGGGCGTCACATCCATGGATCCGTGGATAAAAAATCACCCATGGAAGTGACCATGGCTCCAGGGAAGTGAGTTTTACTTACGAATGGCTGGTATTTTGCATTGTTATTATTACTAGTAATCGCCCAATGGTCGAAATTCGACCTCAAATAAAAATATTAAATTATAACAACGCTTTTCTAATAATTTCTATTGATATTCTTTTATCAAAATATTGACTTTATTATTTTAGACACAATTCCTGCGATAGGCTCAGAATAATAAAGTCAAATGATGACATACTCGTACAATAATAGCAATACAAAAGGTCTAATAAAAGCTAAACTAAGCTGTGCAAATGTTTTCACAAAAGTAAAGAATGCTTGATAGACAAACTGATTTGTTATTTAAGCTCGGGCTGAAGCCAAAAAAATTTAATTTAATTGAAGACTTTTTTGAGACTGTGATAATTTTAAGAGATCTTAAAATTATCACAGTCTCAAAAAAGTCTTACTGGTTTCAATAACATAGTAGCCTTACACTAAAAAAACAAAATAACATAAAATTAAATTTTTTTGGCTTCAGCCCGAGCTTAAATAACAAATCAGTTTGTCTATCAAGCATTCTTTACTTTTGTGAAAACAAAACCTACAATGTATAAGTAAATTTTATGAAAATAAATGTTTCTTTTTAGGGTTCCGTAGCCAAAATGGCAAAAAAGGAACCCTTATAGATTCGTCATGTCTGTCTGTCTGTCTGTCCGTCCGTCCGTATGTCACAGTCACTTTTCTCCGAAACTATTAAAGCTATACTATTGAAACTTGGTGAGTAGATGTAGTCTGTGAACCGCATTAAGATTTTGATGCAAAAATGGAAAAATTGTTAAAAATTTTAGGGGTCCCCATAGATACAACTGAAACAAAAAAAAAAATTTTCATCTAATCTATGCGTGTGGGGTATCTATGAATAGGTCTCCAAAAATCATATTGAGGTTTCTCATATCATTTTTTTCTAACCTGAATAGTTTGCGAGAGAGACTCTTCCAAAGTGGTAAAATGTGTGTCCCCCCCCCCTCTAATTTCTAAAGTAGGGGCATGATAATTCTAAAAAAAATATATGATGTAGATTACAAAAAAATCTACCAACGAAAATTGGTTTGAACGAGATCTATCCAGTAGTTTTTTTTATACGTCATAAATGGTAAACCTTAATATAAATTTCATTAAATCGACTGAAATATAAAAATAAATCAAAAACCTTTTAATTTCATAAAAATAAACCTTAGTGCTGCTGCGGAACCCTTCATGGGCGAGTCCAACTCGCACTTGGCCGCTTTTTTAAGTTATTATACAAATTCATTTATAAAAGTAAATTTGTGATATTAGTTTACATATTTTAGTCAACTAATGACAATAAAGCTGATTTTTTAAATAAAAATTGCATTTTACTTTTAAGAAAAGTCACCTCTTTGTTTTATGTCACAGCTATGTATTGACTTTTTATATGGAATGTCATTTCCATGGAAGTTAGGTCACTACCATGGAGGGCACTTTTTTAAAACCCCTTATTTCTCTATATATAGAGGGCTGCAAGCTCGGAGAACATTTTTCCAATGTAGAACAAGACTCAAACTAGTAGAATCAACCATCAAATTGCTCAAAAAGTCGTTTAGGATTTTATAAAAAAATTTTGTACCAAAAATGAGAATTACCCAATTGGTTGTGGTGAAATATTAAAAATTAGGAGATTAAAGAAAAAAACAATAGTGAATGGAAATGCTCAATTTAATAACACCGAATCTGTAGTAATAACGTTTGATGGACAGACATTACCGAAGAGAGTCTTCATGTGCTACAATGCACTACCTGTAGACTTATATATATTTCCTACAATACAGTGCTTCAGTTGCTGTAGATACGGACACGTTAAAAACCAATGTCGGTCAACACCTAGATGTTTTAGGTGTGGCCAAGGGCATGCCGGTGATAGTTGCTCAGTTGAAGAGGAGTCAATTTATTGTTGTATTTGCCACGGTTCGCACATTGCAACTGATAAAAAATGCCCAGAATTCCAACGCCAAAAATCAATTAAGGAGTCGATGGCTCATAATTGTCTATCATACTCTGAAGCTTCAAAGCTGCATCCTCCAATCTCAAAATTATACTCTGATGTGTTAATGTCATCTAGTGCTCCATCATCATCACCTGTAAATACACAAAAATCATTTTTAAACAATAATAATAAACAGAATGTGAATTTAATACAACGGTCATATAAAAAAACAGTTTTCAAACAGCCAAAATCGCCACAGAAACAACAAAATGGATATGACAGACAAACACATAATAGCTTAATAAAAGATTATAATCCTCCAGTAGGAGACAATGGATCCGCATATCCAGCTCCCGGTATTAACATGGATTCAATTCAAGAAACAATTTTAGCACTAAACAAACTCATTACATCATTATCATCTCTATCACCGTCCAACGCTGCCATATTCACCACTGAATCACAAATTAATACCTCTTCCAACAATGGACAACATAGTCCAGTGGAATTGCCGCAGTGTAGTTAGTAAAAAACACGAAATCATTTTTTTAATTAATAAATACAAACCTATTGTTCTTTCCTTACAAGAGACATGGCTCAAGCCGGAATCACTTTTCAGAATTTCTGGTTACACTTGTCTCAGGGAAGACAGATCGGATGGGTATGGTGGCACAGCCATGCTCATCAAACATCATCAATCATTTCATCACATTCCTCTTCCATCACATCACTCTGATTTTTCAATCATTGCTGCATCTGTAAATAACATATGTTTTGTTTCACTGTATATACCTCATCCTTCATACCACATTTTTTCTGAAATAAAAGTTATAATTAGTCAATTACCACAACCAGTGGTGATATTAGGAGATTTCAATGCGCAACACCAATCATGGGGAAGTCACAAAGATAATCAATGGGGTTGCGAAGTATTAGATATAATTGATTTCCATAAACTGTGCATTCTTAATTCTGGCCAACCGACTCGTCGCACTGCACCTCATGAAGGTTGTAGTGTACCAGATTTATCAATATGTTCACCAAACCTATCATCCATTTTTCATTGGTATGTGTTAGAGTCAAGTCATGGAAGTGATCATTTTCCTATAATTCTTTCATTTCCAGGAAAAGACAAAATTAGATCAAATCAGTTTCCATCAGTAAAATACCATATTAATAATAATTCTGACTGGGATAAGTTTCAAACTACACTAAGTAATCAGTTATCTTTTCTTCCTATAATCGAATCAAAAAATGAATCACTATGTGCAGAGGCGTTGGCTTCAGCATTTATTAAAGCAGCTGATGACACATTCCCAAAAAAAAGTGATTCACGTCATCATACGCCATCTCCACCTTGGTGGGATCAAGAATGCACAGTGGCCATAAAAAACAGGAAAGAGATTGAAAATCAATATAATAAAAATCCAAATATAGCCAACTACCAGCTGTATCTGGATTGTGTTAAGGATACCAAAAAATTATTCAGAAAAAAGAAGTTATTAAGCTGGAGAAATTTTTGCTCATCATTAAGTCCGGGTGTCCATCCTACTATAGTATGGAAAAACATCAGACGATACAGATCTGCTTTCAATAGCCCTGTTCACCCTATATCTGATTCGTTGGCTACTGAATTCCTTGATAATCTAGCTCCACCTACTGTTTCTTCTGAACCTCCTTCTCCTTTACAAAATGTTAACTTTGAAGACATAAATTCGCTTTTTACAATTGAAGAATTGAAAGGGGTAGTACAGAACTTGAAAGATTCTTCTCCCGGGTTAGATGGTATTCCGTATTCCTTCTTTCAACATGCCAACGATGAAATTTTATTGTACTACCTCAATTTAATAAACCAAATCTTATTAACCGGTAATTTACCCACTTCATGGAGAAGACAAAAAGTCATCCCAGTACCAAAACCCAATAAACCCCCGTCTTTGGCTTCATCTTATCGTCCGATAGTTCTCTCCTCCGTTTTATTGAAAGTTGCTGAACATTTAGTTAAAAACAGATTAGAATGGTTCGTAGAAAAACATAACCTCTTATCAAATACACAATTTGGATTTCGCAAAGGTAGAGGGACCATAGATAATATTGCGATATTAACCACAGATATACGCATAGCATTCTCAGAAAATAAATCTGTAGTTGCAGCATTTTTGGATATAAATTCCGCATACGATAATATTATCATAAGTATTTTAAAAGAAAAGCTGCTTGACCTTGGCGTACCCTTAATTTTAGTTAATTTTATTATTAATGTTTTGTTAGAAAGAGTCATCACTTTAAATAACTCTCTAAAGACAAGAACTGTTAGAAAAGGTTTACCTCAGGGATCAGTTTTAAGTCCCTTACTTTATGATATATATACAGCTGACTTAGAAAAGTGTTTAGATTTAAATATAATAAAATTATTACAGTATGCAGATGATAAGGCTATATACGTTATCAATAATTCTATAAATATTGCATGTAGAGATCTCTCTAACTCCTTAAAACAGTTAAAATCTTGGATGGACAAGCATGGTTTAGACTTGTCGATCAATAAAAGTTCCGTCGTCTTATTTACCCGAATGCGTATGCCTCCCCCCATTACTGTTCTTTATGATGGCGCACCAATTCCAGTAAAAGACAAAGTTAAATTTTTAGGGCTATATTTGGATGGAAAATTAAATGGCAATGCACACGTTGATTATGTTTGCTCCAAATGTGAGCGACTGTTAAATATGATTAGATGCTTATCTGGTGTTTGGTGGGGATCTCATCCATTTACGATGAAATTGATTTATAATGCAGTAATAAGGAGTGTCCTGGATTATGGCACTTTTCTTTTGGAGCCGTGTAACGTAACTGCTATACAAAAGTTAGACAAAATACAAGCGAAAGCCTTACGTATTATTTGTGGAGCTATGAGAACCTCTCCAATAAACGCGCTTCAGTTGGAATGTTGCGAACCTCCTCTTCAACTCCGTCGACAATATCTGGCGGATAAATATTTCGTTCGCTGCTACCAATTAGAATCACATCCATTAATTCCGAAACTTAAAATCTTATTTCGACTCTGTTTCAGTAATAACAAATATTGGCATCATAAATCCCATCCCTTACTTCTATCGAGTTACCGTAAATTTTTGATTCTTGACGCTCCTACTTTCCGTGCTCCAACCTTTCCACTATTTAATTCTGCATTCGAAGCTCTAACGCTTGTGCCAGATGTTAGATATGATATTGGCATTAAAAAAACCGATATGTATTTTTCTCAGTATATATTTAAATACATAACAAGTAATAATTGGCAGGGGTGGCACCATATATATACAGATGCGTCTAAGAATAGAGATAGTTGTGTAGGAGTTGGTGTCTACCATTTGCAATATAAAATTATACAAAAAGTAAAGTTTCCTCCTGAAACTTCTGTTTTTACTGGGGAGTGTTACGGCCTTTTCAAGGCTGTTGAGTATATTTTACTTGGCAGGCTCGAAAGGTCATTAATATTTACAGACTCTTTAAGCGCTTTACAATCTCTCAGTAAATTTCCGTTTAAATTAAAAAATTGCTATCCGATTATTATTCAACTTAGAAACCTTTTATATCAATGTAAGCTTCGAAACTTTTCAATAACTTTTATATGGATCCCAAGTCATTGTGGCATAGTTGGTAATGAGTTGGCTGATAAATTGGCGAAAGATGCTATTTTCAGTGGTGATGTGTTCCCTTTTCATAATTACGCGCATGATTTGGCAGCTCTTGCACGGAGCTCCCTTTTGAAAGCCTGGAATAAGTCGTGGTCCTTGAGTTGCCAAACAAAAGCGATACAATATCGGAAGATTCAGCCAGAGATACCCACTAAGCCCTGGTTTTTTAAAATTTTCCTCTCTAGAAATATTACAACGTCTATTATCCGGATGAGATTGGGTCATATGTGTATTCCAACGCATCTTAAGAGAATCGGTGTTAGAAATGACGATTTGTGTGACTGTGGAGAGGTTGGTGACTTGAATCACATAATCCTTTCGTGTCCCCTCCATGATCATTCCCATTTGTATCATAACTTATCTTTAATCCCTATCCCATTTCCCACTTCTGTAAATATTCTACTTAGTTCTAATGATAGAAATGTATATAATTGTATATCTAACTACTTAACCTTAAATAGTATTAATATTTAGAATATTATAATATACCTACTTAACCTATATACTTATTTTCTTGTAGCATTTCATATTTAGCAAACTATTTTAATTAACTTTTTTCCAAATTCCGATATCTTTTATTCCTTCCGCCGTTCCTTACCTTTTAACCTCGTCTGTGGCACAACATACGCATCCCCTGTGTCAAGTTGCCAAAAACAGAAAAAAAAAAAAAAAAAAAAAAAAGTCAATATAATTTTTGAAAGTTTCTCTCTATAATATTTTCAGTTCTAAAAATATGAACATAAGGTTAAATTTACAACGCTTAAGTTTTGTTTAGCAAGAATCTGATAAAGATTTAGATTTAAATTACAAAAGTTGTATTTTGTGTAGACATTTATAAATTTTTCTGTACAAACCAAAATACAAAGAGTGAACTTAGAGAATGGCGTACAATGTAAGTAGTTATAACAGCAAAGTATAATATTATAAGCTTTGAACTTTTACATACATTTTAGAGCACTAGTTATAGTTACCTACTTTCTTAAAAAGAAAAAGACCTTTTTACCCAATTACATATTAAGAAAATAATATTTAATTTTAGTTGATAACATGTAGATAATATTCAAAACATGTAAGTATAGGTAAATATCATAAATAAAACATTAATAAGTTTTGCTGTGGAATACAATATGTAGATTGCAATCAGCACATCGAATTGATACAAAAAAGAGTTTATAATATAATAGGTATTAATTTGTTCTCATATTTTATTGAAAATCTCTGTATACCAAGTTTTGGGATAGAACTAAAACAATAAAAGAATCTGTACAAATATACTGTACCGCTAAAAGCGGTTTCTTCCATAAAACCTTGAATATAAAACAAAACAATCTAATACTTATGGCTAAAATCAACATTATGTAAACTTTTTACCCACAGGTTGTGATCAAACAAACATATTACCTAATTGAAAAACAAAAATGAATTAAAAACTCTGTTAGTCTCGCTAAAACTTGAGAACGGCTAAGCCGATTTGGCTTATTTTAACCATAAAATATTTGTGTAAGGCCAGGGAATGTTTTTATTTAGAGGGAAGTGATCCAAAGCTCCAAAGTTCACTGGGTCATCTGGTGCAGTTTCCCAACCTGTGGCACAGTACACAGTACACACACAGTATGTACATGTATGCTTATTGGTGGTCCACAGTGTCATCTCTGTACTATACATAATCCAATTGTTTTTGCTGTTTATTCTATTAAGGGGGTTCATGGAAACTATGCTTGACTTCCTAGGGGTCCGTGGCTGAAAACGGTTGGGAAACACTGATCTAGTGCTATATAAATTTTAGGACTATATAAGCAACTGATATCTGGTTATAAGCTATGATGCTACATGAGCTCTAGCTCTACCATTACACAGTGAGCTCTATACATGTATGTATAAGGATATGTTAATGTTAAATGATCCTGTATAGACTAGACCTAGAAAGATATAGGCCACTTTTTGCGGGAAAATTACATTTTGGGGAGAGGCGTTACTTTCATATATTATATCTCATCAAATAATAAATATCCGGAGTTAAAGGGCCCATTCACGGCAGTCCGCCGTGCAGTCCTGCAAATGGACATAGCTCACTCAATGGCTCGAATTACACCATCAATATAATCACGATTCTAGTATCACAAGTATTCACAAGTACTACTGCGATACTGAGGCCGGTATAAATAGTCAGCACTCAAGATGCATCTCGGTCTCAAGACACGGTTTAGGCTCTGTGATTGGTTGGCTGTCAAAATTTGGACCAATCACAGAGTCGAACCGCGTCTTGAGACCGAGATGCATCTTAAGTACTGACTATTTATACCGGCCTGAGATTCGGCCTATTACACCATCAATATTATCACGGAATCGTGATAATACTGATACGTGTAATGCGAGCCATTGGTTCACACTCGGTGTTTCCGGCCTGAAACATCGAGTGTGAACCATGGAACCAATGAGTGAGCTATGTCCATTTGCAGGACTGCACGGCGGACTGCCGTGAATGGGCCCTTTAACGGGCAATTATTATAAAAAATTAAAATAAGTACATTACAATACTTTAATCGAGTTCTGAGTTTTGACTGAACATCAACTTTAATCGAGTTCTGAGTTTGACAATTTCAAATGTATACTTATTTTAAAAGTAAAGACAATATGGTTTCTATACCTATTATTTTGATAAATTAACGATTTACTTATAATAATTTATTTTAATTCTTATTTCTTAGTGTTAAGGCATTATGCATACCACTCCTTTGCCTCTAGTGACCGCTTGAAGCGTAAAAATCAAAAATGATCGATTGACGATCAAGAAAATGGCGGCCGAGTCAGTAAACAAGTGGAGTTGTTTTTCTGTTTCGTTGATTTGGTTTATGACATAATGTGAATCCGTATCATAATGCGAATTTGTTATTTCTATATTTAGTGAAGTGTGTGTTGTTAAATTAAAGTGTGTGAAATGATAAACACTTAATTCTAAATGATTCGTGAACCAATCCAAATGCATGAAAATGGGAGACACCCATTTCTTTACTATTGTTACGGCGTTATTACTGATACGAATTACGTCCCAAACTGAATACTACGAGTGTCCGCAAAAATGTGTCTGCCTAAAAAAGTATGTGGATTGCTCCGGAAAAAACTTGGCTACTGTGCCCAATATTCCTATGTGGGTGGAACAATTGGATCTAAACTCCAATAAGCTAAGCAAAGATGTTACCGCTGGTTTCGAAAGATTGGCCTATTTAAGAATCCTAAGGCTTGACAAAAATGCCTTAACACACATACCTAATTTTCTTAGCATCAATGAAATACAAGATGTAAGTCTAAATAAGAATCATATAGAATCCATAGACGCAGGACGTTTTCCAGTAAACTGCTCCATAAAAGTATTAAGTTTAAATAACAATCGCATAAAGACTATTGATGAAAATGCTTTGGTCAACCTTACCAATCTGGTCTCACTGAAATTGAACAAAAATGAAATTGTGTCACTGCCCAACCATCTCTTCAGCAATCAGTCTAACCTCAAGGTTTTGGAGCTGAATCACAACAAACTGAGAGTCATAAATGGGCTAGTTTTCAAAGGATTGTCTAACCTTTCAGTTTTGAGAATAAAGTACAACAATGTTGAAAATATTATGGATGGAGCATTTTTTGGTTTTAAATCAGTAAATTTATTGCATCTGGATCACAATGGAATTAAAAATATATCGAAGGGCTGGACTTATGGACTGGAATCTTTAGCCACATTGTCAATGTCCAATAATTTAATCTCGCACATTGATTTGGGCAGTTGGGAGCTGTGCTCCAAATTAGAAAATTTAAACCTCTCCCACAACAGTCTGTTTGAAATAGAGGGACGAACCTTCCAGCACTTAGTTAATTTACAAACTCTTAAATTGAGTAACAACAATATTTCCTCAATATCTCAGGAGGCATTTAGTCATATGAATAAATTGCAAATTCTCTATTTAAACAACAACAAGATTTCCTGGACTGTGGAGGACATGTCTGGACCGTTTTCTAAGCTACAAAGCTTGAAGATATTTAACTTATCAAACAATCATATAAAATCTATAGGCTCAAGAGCTTTTGAGGGATTGAATAATGTTGTGGAGCTAGATTTAAGGAACAACAATATAACATCTATCCAACAGCATGCCTTTGATTCTATGTCTAAACTGAAGAAATTTTACCTCAATTCTAATTCTCTCCTATGTGACTGCAACTTACTATGGATTGTCAAGTGGATAAGAGATAAAGTGGAGCATAGGTCTGTAAAAGCGACATGTGCCTATCCATCTGAAGTCAGAGGCTTTGCTATTTCCAAACTAAAGGAAGATAACTGTGGGGACAACTCCCCAAAGCCAAAAATAACAGAACATCCAAAACCACATCATGCCATAAAGAATCGTTCAGATAATTTAGTATGCTCAGCAACATCAAATCCCTTTAGTAATATCACATTCTTATGGAGAAAAAATAACGGCAACATAAGCAACCCAACAGTTTATGAAAATGTTACTGTATCTGAAAAAGGACATATAGCCACCTCAATTTTAATACTTCAAAATGTTGCTTATGGTGATGCGGGAAGATACCAGTGTGTTGTTAGCAACAAGTTTGGCACAACATACTCAAACAAAGCCACTGTCAACATAGTGACGTACCCACATTTTCGTGTAAAACCCACAAATGTGACAGTTAAGACTGGAGAACTTGTGACCCTTAATTGTGCTGCAACTGGTGATCCACCACCTGAAATTTCTTGGAAGAAAGATGGAGGCAATGACTTTCCAGCAGCCCGAGAGAGAAGGATGAATGTGATTCCCAATGATCCTCGATTTTTCATTGTTAATGCCAAACCAGCAGATATGGGAATATACAGCTGTGCAGCAAAAAATGATGCTGGTACTATATTAGCCAATGCTACAGTAACAGTGTTGCAGGAGCCATCCTTTATTAGAGTGATGGAAAACAAGGAGGTTGTCAGTGGAGAATCAACTGTACTAGAATGTACAGTGACAGGTTCACCAAAACCAGTCCTAAAATGGTTTAAAGATGGATCAATTGTAGTTCCTTCCAAGAGGCATTATTTCCTAAATGATAACCAGTACCTCGTTACAATTAATACAGAATCTGAGGATGCTGGCCAATATGAGTGTGAAATCACAAACGAACTTGGCACTAAAAAGGAAATGTTTGAGGTGAAGGTGCTACCTCCAGTAGCCATTATGGTTAAAGAAGAAGATATGACTGGTATAATTATAATAACGGTAGTGTGTTGTGCAGTGGGAACTTCGATCATATGGGTGGTGATTATTTATCACACCCGTAGACGGATGGCGGGTGCGGTACGCCAGTATCCGGCTGAGAGTGTGAAAATGACACAAGTCGTGCATAGTGATAGTGAATCTCCTCACATGTTTCCAGACAATCTATCTGAACATTCATCGTGCAAAGATAGTGGGACTGGAGATTCGGCTAAGCAAACGAGCTTTGATGGTGTGCCTACAGATAAAAGTGATCAAGTGCATTTTGAATCTGCAGTATGCCGAAGCTATTCACCGGTACAGGAAGCGCATAAGCTTCTACCTTCCTCCTTTAAACCGTCTATACAAGTGTGTGTAAACACATGCGTTACACCTGCTACATACAGTTTTTCTAGTCACAGTAGTAATGTGTAAGCCTAAAGTTGTATTCCTGTTAAAATATTCTTATAATTGTTTAAAACATTGCATTTTCACTAATTTATTACTGAACATTCAACTCAAACTCGAAAAAAGGATTAGGGAATAATAAATATATATGTATAATTATTTAATTGTAGTAATGTTAAAAATACATTTTGATAAAAGCTGCACTGTGTCATTAAAAATCAATGATAATTCTCATTGGAAATAATTAATTATTTATGAATCCATTAGTGAAAAAGCATTGTCTATTTTGCATTATTATATTGATTTCTTAGTACAAAATGTAACAAACTTGCCAGTATTGGTTGATATATAAGACTGAGTGTCATGTATGTATGGTTTTTGTTTTTCTTATGATTAAAATATTACCTAGTTCTTTATTCCCCCTTACTGGTAAAATTATTTTAACTATTGATTAGCTGTTTCACTATCCTTGTCCCTTTCTGTCATATGGTGTTCCAAAGTGTCAGACAGAGACATAGCTAATCAGTGATATAAAATTTTTTTACAGGTTATGGGTGATTCTGTATAACATCTGTAACAGAAGTGCTCAACTTCTAAATGAAACCTATTAGATTTCTTAACTTTGTGATTTGATGGTAGCTTTTTAACAGAGATTTTAGCAAATCTAACTATTTAGGGTAATTGTTTTTGTGAGAGAGATGAGTTTAAATGATTTCATTATAGTTATAAAATTATTATTAAAATAAGAATAACAATGTAACAATAATTTATAGACTTGATTAATGTAAGTGTAAATGTAATTGTATGAATGATATTATGGTTGAAAAGCAGAACATTAATGTTAAAATTTGATATAAACTATTGGGGCACAAACTTTCTTTTAAAAGAACCTAAATGAAGACACTTTCAAAAACATCTTCATTTAATGAAAGGGTAATTAAATGTGCCTAAATTTTAATAAATATATGAGCACTACTTCTGTAAAATACACTAAAATATTGTATACCCTGGTTGAAACTAAAAAGGAATATAATAATTTGAAATGCTTTTTCTGCACTTCTGCAGTTTTAAAGGTGCAGAATATATTTTGCTTTTGTTTTTTTTTTTTGTTTGTAACCAATCATTACAAACCAACTTAATTGTTTTCAAATTATTTACAAATGTTGCTACCTATGTTTGTATGTATTTGCAAGTGTTTGTGAATTATTAGAACATAGAAATTTACGGTCTTACCACAAAAGATTTAAACACCTGTTGAACAGTTGTTTTGTGACATTTTTGTACTGAATTTTTCTCTAAACAACTGTTCAACGGGTGTTTAAATCTTTTGTGGTAAGACCCTTATGGTCTTACGACAAAAGATTTAAACATCTGTTGAACAGTTGTTTTAACACCATTTTGTACTGAATTTTTTTCTAATCAACTGTTCAACAGGTGTTTAAATCTTTTGTAGTAAGACCGTTAAAGTCTAGCAGGCCTATGCTACGTTTTATTAATTGCAATATAATACTAGGTATGTAGTATGTACCTATCTATGCAATACTTATCAGGATTTTTCATGCCACCAACTTCATTATGAATTAAAATTTAAGAAGTTATGATATATGCAGTAGAAAGTAAAATAGTTTGCCTACTTAGATTAAATGGAAATGTTTTCAAGAAAAATATAGTACCCATAGACATAGAGTAACAAAGTATTAAGTACTAAAACTATATTTATTCACCCTTAGACTGTAAAGACGTGCCTTGATGCTTTTTAGCTCTTGGCATTAATTGCAAAGTTTATATATTGTACTACCTTCACATAAACCAGTGAATTATTTTGAAATATTGTAAGAAATAACAAGGAGTCTAGGACTAATTAGGTATTACCAAATCTTGAGTTTTTGTCACTTCTCACTGTGAGTAAGCTAACTAGATTTTTAATGGCATCAGCTGATTTGTCAGCATTTTTTGCCATTGGCACTTTTCTAATGTCATATTATAAAATAAAATCCAGCTACTGTCCTTTCGGCTAGAGATGACAATAATAACTCGCACTTGGCATTCTGATGGCAGGAAACTTCTATTACATATAAACCCCGCGTTCCACCTGGCGTTGAAAACGATCAAAACGCTGAAAATGCCTCCTATTTTTAGCATTTTGATCGTTTTCAATGCCAAGTGGAACGTAGGGAAAATATTATAATTATTATACCTACTTACTTTGTACTAAAATATATAAATCATTATATAGCTATACTGCAACAAAAGACAATAAAATCTCTCCTTTTAAAAAAGTCCAGTACTATTATAATAATTATTATACCCTATTGTTCAAATAAAAATATTAAACACAGTTATTAACCACAGGTCTGTGTCTGTCAAATGTAATACTTTCAAAGATATCAGACTGTATTTTGCTGTAAAAATATTTTTATCAGCAAGGAGGAAGTATCCAATATCCATAGTATTAAATGGTAATACCTAAAGAGTTCCTTTTATTCATTGCTGTACAAAAGTAGAGTGTTATGTTAATATAAACCACCTTAAAGCATGAGCTAAATTTTATAAGGTTTATTTTATAAAATATGTATATTTTGATAACAGATCCTAAGGAATTCGGATATGTATTTGAATTTAGTACATGTAACCATGAACCTGCTTAAATGTTAAATGTTTTGCCTATATAGGATAAACTTGATGCAGCTGTATATTGTTTGTACTGAATGTGTTTATAATAAGTGTTATGATATAATTATTAATATTTAAATGTACCAACTTGATACAATAAAGTCGTTTTAGACAAATGGTTTGTTATTTTCCATTGCCTAATGCCTAACTTACAAAATATTTGCTATAAAGTAACCCGCAAACTCTGTTGAAGAAATTCTTTAATCACGCTATAGCCTATAACCCTACATTCTGTCGCGATAAAAACTGTTCTTTCCCGGAACTCCAAGGTATCTGCATACCTATTGTATAATATCCGTACAAGGACTAAGGATCGAAATAGCGCCCCTAGTGGCAAACAATGGTAACTAAAGCAAAGCAAATAGTTGTTGATGTGCATAAGGTGGGAAGTGACTAAAACACACTCAAAGCACAAGATAAACAATCAGAGGTGGACAAAAGCAATCTTATTTAGCAGTATTGACGACAACACAGTTTTTTCTTTACCATGTTAAACTTCGTAGTTTTGCCAGCCAGCCAGGATTTTTATTCTGGCATACCTAGAGGTAGTCGTCTACCTCTAGGTATGCCAGAATAAAAATCCTGGCTTGTTAAAGAATTTTACATGCAACAATGCTCTACAATATACATAATTGTTATTTATTTGGAATTTCAGCCTGGATACGGTCAACCAGGTGCAGGGCATGGTCAACCAGGTGCAGGGTATGGCCAACCAGGTGCAGGGTATGGCCAACCAGGTGCCCAGGGTCTGGAGATGGGGCACGGACCGTATCCGTCCTTGGGAGGTGGTGGCACGGTATCGCCACAAGTGCAGCAGTGGTTCCGAGCGGTTGACAAAGACCAGTCTGGTTTTATAACCGCAGTAGAGCTGAGATCGGCCCTCGTCAACGCCAATGGACAACAGTTTTCGGAAATTGCCTGTAACTTAATGCTTGGTAAGCCTTTAGTAACTTCCATGAATGATTCATGATTGTCAATTCCATTCATGAATGATTGTGAATTCCATGCCATAAAAATGAGTGTTCAATAATTATGTTTCGAGTGATTACTTCTGGCAAGTATCTTCAAAATAGTGTTTTAAAGGCCCAATTTCACTAACATAATAATATGTTAATTTTAACAGCTTGTTAAAATGTTATTACGAAACATGTAAAAACGAAAGAGGTAACGTGATACTAATTCGAGCATTAACTCTGACAGTCCTTGGTGAAATTGGGCCTAAGGGTGCTTCAAGGCGAGCGGCGACCTGAAGCAAAATATTTTAGAAATCCATATTATAAGCTAGTTCTTAGTAGATTGATCGCAAGAGCGGCCGCTATGAAAGATCAGCAGGAATTTCTTTAGTTTTATCTCAAAAGTTGAAAATAAATTTGCCTGTATATTTATAGGTATGTTTGACAAAGACCGCTCGGGACACATCAATGTTGAAGAATTTGACAAACTGTACACATACGTGAACCAGTGGCTCACGGTGTTTAAGACATATGATACTGACCAGTCTGGACATATTGAAGAGGAGGAACTTAGTAAAGGTAGAGGCCTAAAAATGTCTAGTATCTACAGGGTGTGACAAAACTAAGTGATAATACTTTAGGATGTGTATGTGTTCCTTGTAGAGAGTACATCGTGAAAGAAGCAGCGCTAAAAGACCAACATTTTTTTACTTTTGTATGGGCATTGGGCAAGCGCCTTAGCGTCACGAGTTTTTTCATACATAAGTGAAAAAAATTGATCTTTCAGCACTGCTACTTTCACAGTGAACTCTCTACAAGGAACACATACACATCCTAAAGTATTATCACTTAGTTGTGTTACACCTCGTATAGTTCTATAAACTACTTACACCTACACACTATACTTATTGGTGTAGGTAGATAAGCTACATCTTTGTCATTGACCTACTATACTCTCTCTCACTATGGGGTCTATCTCCATAGAGTAAAACCATTTAAAAGACAAGAATAGCAAAGGTGCCTTTTTATAATTTTTTTTAATTTAAGAATGCTATGTAACGACTAACAAACTGTTTTTTAAATTATTTTCAGCATTCACGCAAATGGGATTCCGTTTCACACCTGAATTCATATCGTTTTTGATAAAGCGATGTGACCCAAGAGAAGGCAAAGTCTCTGTTGATAACTTCATAGTATTGTGTGTGCAGCTACAACGCTTTACTGAAGCATTCCGTACCCGTGACACCCAACAAAACGGGACAGTTACGATTGGTTTCGAAGAATTCCTAAACATCGCTTTAAGCTGTTCTATTTAAAATTTAAATGGTAGATGCTGATTGCTAACACTTTACAATAAAAAATGACGGGTACGAATAACAATAGCTTATAATCACGCAATAATTATGTATGAAGGTTCGCAATAGTAAAATCACAGACCGCGTTTTAGCACTAAGGAGGGAATTGGACTCAAAAAATCGAATATGAAATTAATTATATTTTGTATTGCTAGTAGATAATTATTTTGTGAGTGTTGCCAGAATATATTATATTTTTTATATTATTTTATGTTATAAAATGAGTTGTAATAATACATATTTTATTGAACGCTATTTTCATTTTTTCATTTCATTTCATTAGCAGACTGCATTTGAAGCACTGCTAAAAATCCAGAGTGGCACCTGAAAAAAGATTTAAAAAAAATGTATTACATACTAACAAGTTTACAGAACTGATGAAAGGTTTTAAAATGAAAAAAAAACTACAAGTGTCTACTTAATCCATACAAGTAGTAATTATTATAAATGCGAAAATGTTTTCACGCCAAACCACTGAACCGATTTTGCTGAAATTTAACATGGAGATAGTTTGGGTCCAGGGAAAGGACATTTTTCATCCCGAAAAAATTTACAGTTCCCGCGCGATAAAGGAATTTTGGCACAACACAGTTGCGGGCGTCATCTAGTATGATATAAACTAATGAATGCATTTAATTTATAAGCAACTTACTTGCTTCATTTCTTCGCCTTAACGCCTCTGCCTTCTCCAAAGAAAATACGACTTCTTGAAACGTTTTTACTGCTAACTTCATGTTGCTATCGTGTTTGCTATTGTCTGAAGCGCTGTCATCTAATAAAGTATATATCGTAGGGATGTCTTCTAGCTTCATATTTTTAGCATTCTCTGGCTTAAATGCAATAGAAACTTTTCCAGTCTTTGGGTGAATACTGAACGGGGACTTGAGCAAATGGTTGAAACCTTTTGTGACATTCACATCAAGTCTTGGATAGCAGTATTGAATTTTTATTTCTTCCAATAAATATTTAGATTTCCGAAATGAATTGGGATTCTGAGAAGTAATAAGGTAAATTGAAAACAAGCAATGATATGCAATATATATATATATGAATATATATGAATATAATGAATCACATACTATGAGATTAAAGAGTCATACATCGGTGGAAACTTTATATAAAGGTTTTGAGTCGATAAAATTCGTTATATAGAGGTGTTCGCAAAAATATTCGCAATGTAAAGGTATATTTTATATTGACTCTTATGGACAATTCAAGGGGATTACGAAAAATTTGTTAAATCGAGGAAGTCGTTATATTGAGGTACGTTATGTTAAGGCTGCACTATATATATACAGCATGACTGGTGAGTCAATACCGATAATTAAGGAGAGTATTCAGTACTCGATTCTCATTATAAATATGTAATAAAATTAGGTTCTTAATTTTTTTTTTAATTTCCCAAAAATTAATGAATCATGGATACTAAGTAAATTACGCGGCTAGGCAAGTAGGCATACTATGCGGCCGGTGCAGAGGCGTACGCTACCAAAGAAACACCACACAACTACCCCTCCCGCTCGCGGTGTCCATGCGTTGGGTAAATAATTATTTAACTTTAAGCTACATTTACTCAGTGATCAATTGATATTATTTTTTTATATTATTTTTTTCCAACTAATATAATAGCCAAATATCACGTCCTCAAGTATTGAACATGTCTCACCAGTCACGCAGTATATATTAAAGATCTAAAAAAGATAACTTACTTCTTTACAGTGTCTGTTGTAGATCTCTACAAAAGCTTCCCATCTTTCAACTGAAGATTCTGACATCTTTTGTAAATTATTCTGAACTTGATTTCGTAGATTTTCATCTTGAATCATTTTCAAAAACTTATTTATCCTTTCATCTGTAGATAAGAATTCTTGTTCTTCGAGAACTTTAATGAAATATCTATCAATTATAGTTACTGCTCTCCTGAAAACAGAATATTAAGATATTGTATTTCAAATCATAATGAATTATAAAAAAGAGTAAAGCTAAGCATAATATTATGGAGAGTTTTATTTATTTAAACAGAATTATTTACTTTATACTGGTGTGCAGATTGTCACTGCCTAAATGAACCTTTTTGCTCTGATTTTCACCACCAGATATCAAACACAAGTAGTCGGCCACAGCTGATCTTCCAGGACTGTCCAGGGTTCTTGCTTCATAATCGGACACCCAGCAATGTATACCACGCCGTCCAGAAAACACCCAAAGTATACTTTGAAATCCAAAGTCATCTGAAACAGAAACAAGAAATATGGAGGCTTTAAACTATTTGCCTTGTCCATTTTTTGTAAAAAAAAATGCATTTTCAGATAAAATTCTAATTTCATTCATTAAAAAAAATTATAATAACAATGACTACATTATGTGATTATTACCTTTTAATGCTGTGTTGAGAATTTCACACGCTATTACCATAAACTTCCAGCATTTATCACAGACTTTTGCTTCCTGACAACATGTTCGGATTTCATCATAATCTGTTAAATCTATATCAAACACAAGCTCCCTAGCCAGGACTACAGCATCATGTCGGCCAACTGATGGTCTGTAAAAATAAATAAACAAAAGGGATTTATTTTGGTTATAATTTAAAACTGTATTATTAGGGCAAAATATGAGTTTCATGTGTAATACCTCGATCGTGGGAATCACAGACACAATAGATATTCAATTGTTATGCGGCACCCAAGTTCTGCTTGGGAGTTGATGGGTTAAGTAAATTACGATAGCTTTTCAAGATTATAAACTAAAACTTACTTTGTGTTATACACAGCACCAATATCTAATTTATGTGGGCATTTCTTTTGAAATAGTGTTTGAAGTTCTTTTTGGTCACTGAATGATAAATATCGTAGGTAAACATCATCAGCAAGTGTGAAAGATAATTCCCTATTGCAGAGCGGCTGTGGGCTGCTACCACATGAAAGCCACCGACAGAATATTTTCTGAGGAAATTGTCGCGTATAGTATATAGGCAACATATCAGGTAATAAGTTTTCATCATATTGCCCAACCTGAAATGAGAAATATTCAGTAAAATACAAATCAAAAGAGTCAGTAGTACAATAGTAAGTTTGAATGCATAATTACCATTTTTATCACCGTATTGTAATGTTAACAGATCATATATTTTAAATAAAATCAATACTATGATTTTATTCACATAAAATTAATACAATTTCATCAATGCAACGTTGCAAATTCCGAAAACCATCCAAAAACAAACACAATCAAAATGCGCGCGAATCGCGATTGATTGACAAGACCGCCAAGACGTGTTGACTGTTGAGTGTTGACAAGAATGACTTTGACAATGACAGCAGTTCTTTTTTATTTGTGACACGGAGCCAAAATAATGCCAATTGCCAGCTTAAAGCATTAGGGTTTTGACTTTTGAAGGAAATTTGCAAGTACCCTACATTTATGTATGAGGTAACTACGTTTTTAGTATTCACATGATTTGAACCAATTGAACTCTTATAATAAAATGTACATGTGAAACAAAAACGAAGTCAACATGGGAATAGATTTTGCAAATTCACTACCTCTAGCTATAAAGTGTTCCATCGGTAGGTATTTGAAAGGAAATGAGAAGTAAAGTATTTAAATTTTACATTAACAAAATATAATAATTATTATTGGCAGTGAAAATAATAACTACGATTGTAATATTTTATTTCAGAACCATTTCTACCACTAATTAATACTTTATCGAAATGTACGCAGGTTCAAATACTAAAATGTACACATTTTCTGCTAGACAAGCCAACATTTTGCACGCTGATATTTATATTTACTCTAGCAGTATTCACCCCAATATTAAGTTTTATTTTAACCATGTTCATTGGAACCATTTCTGCTATTTTTATACTTTGCATATTAGAAGGTAAGTAAGTTAATATGAAGAATAAGTAAGCCATTAAAATATGCATTATTATTGTAAACAGCTATTGAAGACTAAATATTTTGTTTCAGGTTTATTCATTGCATGTGCTTTAATTATGATGAGCAGTTTTCTATCATGTATTACATGCCTTATTCTAGTAGTATATTATTTATTTTATTCTAAAAGAAAATATTATAGATAGAAAAATATATAATACCTATACAAAGTAAGAATGAACGGCTATCATTTGGTAGATATCCGTTTAATCTACTAATGAATAATGATAGGTACATTATAATCAGCTGTAGTCAATACTGTAATTAACAATATTTTTTATTATTTTTGTTAGTAATAATAATATTATGTTCATCGATATAAAAGCGCTAAGGTATATTGATATATTATAGGTATGTACCCACTTATTAGATCTTGTGCATTGCATGCATTGATTGCATGACACACACTCACACACTACTTACAGTGTGAGTGTGTGTCATGCAATCAATATTATATTATCGGCGCGTGAATATAATGCATAGAACACATATTTTACTGATTTATTGTTCCCATTTATAAGATGTAGGTACTGAAATCACTTTTTCTTCTTGAATCTTGCCCACAGGCCACAGCCCATGCCATTTATGTACATTGTACAGTTGTTAATTATTGTTATTATAATTATGATTACTATACGATTTATATTTATGATTGTTTTTACGGTGCATTGTTTATTTTATTCTAGAATTAACCCGTGTGAATTATAATTTATAATACTAATCTTGTCTGAGTATCGTAAAACCAGTGTTCATATTTTGTGGAACTCTAAAATAATATTATGTCAAAATATTTTAGTCTACGGCACCGGGCACTCTATGTTACTCTATGGAAATTGTTAAAAAAAAAATTATCGTCTATCGAAATCGAAATCTTTCAAAAACAACCTTTTGTAACTATTACGTACGCTTACAATAATTTTGCGGAGTTATAAATGTATTATTTTGATCAATATGATTGTTATTTACAATAATACAAATATCCATAAATAGTCTGAATAGCATGTATTCCAAAAAAATTTCTAGGTTGTGACTGTTCAAAGAATAAACCAAGAGGATCTTTAATCTCATCGACTGATTTCGTTTAAAATGTGAGTGTTGTAGTACAAAAAGTACAAAAACAAAGTATAATGCAAGAAAGTTACAGTGATTCAAGTTTATGATTTCATAAAAGTACATCTTTAGTACATTCTCATAAGTTGGCTACAAGATTTTCAAAGGTTCATTCCTTCACTTTCAGGCAGAAATATTATACTCAAGCAAAGGCCAAGTTCATGAAATAATACAGTGAGTACAAAAAGCTAATGAAATTCTTACACTTCTAATTTTTTGCCTATATACATATCATAATATTAACCTTGTATTGTTCATTTATTTTTGCCAGTTGTTAAGTTAGAAGTTATATATTTTACTTAATTGAATTGTGGGCACAATGCAAAAAATGCTAACATATTATTATTAAAATTGTAATATTTTTATAGAAATCAAAGAAACAACAAAATAATCCTTAGATAGCACAATATCAAATTGTTAAATTTGCATGTTTTACTACATCAACAATCAAGAAATATGAATATTAATTTGTTAAATGTTTTAGGGCAGTTCGTCAAGCTGGCGGCCCTTCAGGATGCCACTTGCGCGCCCTCGCTAGTCCAACGCACAACACGTCACATAGGAACGATAACAGGTGAGTTCCTAAATCAATTTCAATCTTTATAAATCATTAACTTTGCACCATACAATCTTCTGATTTCTCAGTACAAATTAGAGCATAATTGTGACTTATTACGTAGGATATTACAGTAATACAAAGTTAAAACTACACATTCTCACAAAAATGAAAAGGTACATTATGCTACCCAAGTTTCTTTTACAAATTTGTTGTTCCATTAAAATCAGTACTCTGAATCTGCTATTTGAATTCATAAAATCTCTTGACCTATCTGGATCCTATCAAACTGTAAAATAGTATATTCGTAAAAATCATATACATGTGTGAAAGAAACTTTAATCCCTCAAATGTGGAAAACGAAACACAATAGATTGTGGATATATATGCTGGAGGCCAAAGGAAGATCTTCCGACTGAGCGAGGTGCTATGCCCGGTCAGGCCGAAGCCCACGTGATACATTTCAGCTGTCGTATAGATACCACTGCGCTCAGAAAACTTCGATAGTGCGATTCAGGAATGTTAGGCGAATTGTGGGTACCGCCATAACATATTTAATTGTTTTGCGGCCGCATGTGGCCACTTAGGGCTTGATATAAGTTAAAGAGCAGAATAAATTGAAAAAAGTTATAAATAATAAACCGCTTCAACTACAATGTTAACAAGTGCCGTTCCTACTTGCCTTTTTCGATGGAAAAAGGAAATCATTGTTTTCTCAATTGTGCCAAAAACAACAGTTTTGATAGTATCTCAACCATTAAAATTATTCCATAACATCATACGGTAGTTAATTATATTGGTTAAAGAGTTATTTGGTAATTGAACCTAAAGTAAGTGAAAGTAACTGTGCAGGACAAGTTTTTGTATGAATTATGTTAACCTGCTGAATTTACATCCACGATCCAGTTACAACTGCCTGATAGCAGTATTTGGATGAACCGGTTTGCCTTGAATTAAGTGATTATATATGGTTCCTGTTGACTCATCTTCTTATGGGGAATGTATAGTTAGTCTGTTTACGAGAATTACGACCCTAACCACTTTAGGTATGGAATTCATTCATGATTGTACCTATGTACTAGAATTAGTCATTGATAAGTGGCTTGTTTCTGTAAGGTTTTGAGTGTACAAGAAAAATTAATCGCTTATTTCAGATTATATTACATTCATAAACTTTTACTAATACAAGAAACATATTCTTGTCATGTTTTAGAACGACACATTTGCGTATATTGCGAGTATTCTAAATAGAAGACGATCGTCGTAATACTTATTTATAAAAATTATGTCATGCACAATATTCTTGTATTTCAATAGGTATAATTTTTGGTTAGTCTACGCTCATTGTTCGACGTGACATCTTGCTATAATTTATTTCTTACAATGAGTGTTCCCAAACTTTAGGCAGTGATTCTTCTGAAAATTAAGTCCTCAATCCTCATTCGTTTTAAAGTATCCTAGAATTCCTAGACCTCTCACAAAAAGGTCGTAACTTCAAATAAGCAGCACTCCTATTTCACCTTGTTGCATTGTAATAGAGAATTATAGATAAATCGCGTTATGGTGTGAAAATATACTACCAAGTTTATAGTAGCCGCTTGAATGAGGTACCTGCAATTCGCATGTAGTATGCAGATTTCTTTCACACAAATTTCTCCAGTTAATTGGCTATAAGCTATAATCGATATCGCATGTTCTCAACACCAGCTCACGAGCATGTAATTTACATTGTTTACTTTTATTGTGGCGTTAAATGTATGCAATATGCATAATACTTCTCAGGCTTAACCTACTTTTAGGTAAGTCCTAATAACTCCTTATTGTTACAAAGATTTCGCGTCAACTTGTGTTGCAAAGATAGGACATTGTTTTAAAAAGGTCCCCATTACACAGGGCGGCCAATTGTCGATTGGGTCAATCGGACCGAGTATTACGCTCGGTCCGTACCGTTTAGAAAGAGTCCGGTCGTCCTGCGATCAGTTCGACCTGGATCAGCTTCCTTAGATACGAAGCCTTTAGCGTGAAGCCTTTACACGACGAGGCATAGTTTGACCGGCCTCAGGTTGTGATTTGCAGATCTTTTTTATTAGGGTTCCGTACCCAAAGGGTAAAAACGGGACCCTATTACTAAGACTTCGTTGTCTGTCCGTCTGTCTGTCTGTCTGTCTGTCTGTCTGTCTGTCTGTCTGTCTCCAGGCTGTAACTCAAGAACGGTAATAGCTAGAGATTTGATATTTTCACAGATTATATATATCTGTTGCCGCTATAACAACAAATACTAAAAATAAAATAAAATAAATATTAAAGGGGGGCTCCCATACAACAAACGTGATATTTTTGGCCTTTTTTGCTGTCTCCAGGCTGTAACTCAAAAACGGTAATAGCTAGAGATTTGATATTTTCACAGATTATGTATATCTGTTGCCGCTATAACAACAAATACTAAAAATAAAATAAAATGAATATTTAAGGGGGGCTCCCATACAACAAACGTGATTTTTTTGGCCTTTTTTGCTCTATATCAAAAATGGCAACAGGTAGGTACTTGAATTTTTCACAAAATCCTTAGTTATATGTATACTTTAATATTTAATAATAATATTAAAATAAAATAAAAAAAACAAGGGGGGCTCCCATACAAAAAACACAATTTATGGCTAATTTTGCTCTATAATGGTACGGAACCCTTCGTGCGCGATTTCGACTCGCACTTGGCCGATTTTGTTTCGGAAAACTCTCACACCGAATAGGCCTTTATCTACTAATGTCTATAAGAACTTCATTACTTTATAATTGTGCATACGAGTTCTATTTGATCGTGATTACGTACTAGGTCTTTACTGGCCGCAACCAGAAATGTAAATGATTAATTGATTCGCTCTATTATGTTACCACCAATAGATCTTTTTCGGTCTGCTGGTTACTGTCGCGTTTTCCACAGGCAAATTGATCAAGAAACAATTTTTAACACATCTTAAAATCAGCTAAACGCCCCGTAACGTTTTCTTGTAGGAATTCCCTTTAGAGATTAATATGCAACTTCTTAGTTCTTCATTCACGTGCAAAGCTCTGTTTAATTTTATAAGGGAATGAATCTTTTCTCTCTTTGGCAAATGCCGATACATCTTTGTTCTTAAAACGGATACTCGCCGTAGTCAATTTCTCAGATCTCACTTCTTATTGTTGAGTGACAGCAGTATACTGATTACTAAGAAAGTAATTGGTATCAGAGACAGCGCAGAGACACTTTCCACAAGCCTACACTGCTATTTTTATACAAGGATTAATCATGAGAAGCGGATATTGCTCTACATACCAACTTAATATTAATCGCGTTTAAGAAGTCAATTTTACCTCACTAGGAAAAGTAAAACACTGTAAAACAAAAAGTCAGAAAGGATGTTAAAAAGCTTCGATGTACGGCTTTATTAGCTCGCCCTTAACGTAGGGCTTATGAATGAAGTCGGTCCTGAAGACTAAGTGGGATTGGCCAGGTGCCAGGGATTATTTTGGGCGGGTGGCGCGCGCGCAGCCAGTCTCACGCCGCGTTCGGTCCACTGCAACCATTGTCCATGCCCGATCTTAATCGCATTAAACAATTGCAGTTCATTGTTTACGTTGCAACTTTCGAAGGCTTTCCAATAATGATAAATTAATGCAGCCAATTTACCTACATCATCGGTTTTATATTAGCTGATGTGATGAGATTTTCTAAATTTTAAAATTTAAGTTACCCGAAGAATAGAAAATGAAAGGTACGCAGTTTTGGCATGTAGAACGCAGTTTTAACGCCTGGTAGTCATGAATCGATCGTCGAATGCGAGTAGATGTTTCACATTCCGTTCATAACATTAATGAATCATTGCCCTGGGATGGAAGCCAGCGTATAAGGTAGAGATCAAGTTGTATCCCTGCATGATCTCACCTCGGTGACTGTCCTGTGACCCCGCCGAGAACTTAGAATAGTTCCGCTAACTGTGGCATGTATGTATACGTGAAGTTGCGATTACATAACAGACTTGAAGCCCAGAGCGCTTGCATGATTTAAACCATTGTTAAATACAGCCCACAAATACAGTTCTAGACCTTTTGTTTAATTAACGTTAATTGTCTACCGGCACTCGGAAACTTTGGATTCGTGAGGTTCTTGTTTATGTAACTTTCTTGTGCGACTATTTTGGTAGAGCAGTTTCTCCTACGAATTTTGGATGCTTAAGTTTATGATATTATGTTCGTTAAACCTTATTTATTATAATCTTATTAGTTATTACATATTCATACACTAGTCCAAAAAGCTTCCTGGTACAATACATTAGACATTTACACAGATGTACATAAGTACAAGAAAATTAGGTTCTTTGATCTTTCAGATAACATATTCTCAGTGTGAAGCATTTTTTTTGCTTATTATAATATTGAATGAGTTTTGATAATGTTATTGTAACGTAATTACTTAAAAATGCTATGGATATTAATCTGAAAATAAAAATTATTATTATTATTATTATTTTACCTTACTTAAAATCATTTGTTGTAGGAGAAACATTCAGTAAAGAATGCTCATATAATATAAATATATGCTAAAGGTTACAGTAACCGAATCTCGATTATTTCGAACTACATGATATAGGGAAAGGCTTAGAAAATTCTGCTATGGATTGAGAACGAAATGAAGAAAGACCAAAAAAGTGTCTCTATTTCATAATGTTTACCATTGTTTATGATTTATATGCCAAATGATGGCAGTTGCGGAGGTGACCCGCGTACGGCAGTGATGCCAACACATTGACGACATCCTTATTTATATTAGCTGCGAACGAGTGCGACGACCGTACACCGCGTGTGGCCTCGTAATCGTTTCTATTTACAGGACTTTTTGAAAATCGAACGCTTTTTTCGCGATGTTTACGGAGCGGCCAGTACCGTGCCCTATTTTACGGAACTTTTTGAAAATGGAACGCGAAGCTTTTTTTTTCGTTATTTACGAAGCGGCAAAACTGTGCCCTATCCGAGAATAGGTTTTAACGGTCGTGTGATTTGCCGTTAATTGCAGTCATCGATGTTTTTTATCGACGTTTCTGACGTAGCCCATTATCACACTATCTCGATTAGCCCGCGTTTGATTATTAGGGGAACTATCACAAGTGCACGTACGCCTAAGTGACAGTGAATTCTGATGTGAGTCCCAAAGTAAATAAACAGTAGATGTGCTATGATGAGCGAAAGACGGAGTAGGCCGCGTCCTCGGCGCCGGACCGACCTTGACAAGAAGCAGGAGGACCTGCTCATTGCTTGGAGCGACGGTAAGTTCAGGGTGAACGAACAAGAACAATGTTGCTACTTGTTAGCTACCTATTTCACAAGGAACTATAAACTAAGGGTTCCGATGTTATGTTAATTCCGGTAAGCTTATGCTCAGATATGACTGTTGATTAGAAGTAATACCTATGATTTTGATAAGCAGTCGTTATGTTAGCATAACAAAATGAAGATACTTACCAATTTCGTAAATTATTATTTAAATGTGTTGATTTCGTGGGATTTTCGCGTAGGAAATGGATAGGTGTTTCCCAAAATTAGTTGTCTATTCTAAAGATTTAACAGACATTAACACTTGAAGATATCCATTTTTAGCGTCATGGAAATTATTTAATAACACTCACAGGTTATCAATAAGTAATGCTTCGTAGCTGATATATACAATTTTATATGAGTTCATTTTTGTCTGTTGGACCTGCACAAGTATTTTGTGAGCATTTAACTTATCTTTAGTCTTTTTCAAACCATTTTAGTTTTTATTTTATTTTGGCTTTTTTACTTTGGCTGTCAACAAAAATGTTCTATAGCAAGGGTAGCAAGCGATGAGTTTTACGTGAGACGAAAGTTTTAGGAAAGCTTTATCATTCTCATTCAGTAATAATCAGAGACAGTTCATAAAGAAATAAGAATTCAGTATTAGTTACTTAACTGAAAAATTTCGTTTCTCTATTACCTCAATTCTTACTACAATTTTGTTGTATTATCTTGTTTATTAATTTGACGGCGCGGCCGAAATAGTTTTACTTTAAATATGATTTTTTGGTAGATTAATATTGTAATTGGTAATTTCCAAGCGAAATAGAGTTATCGCTCTGACGTGACGCTAAACACTGAATAGGCGGCCAATTAAAATGATACTGGCCGAATATGGCAAAAGTCAAAACTATGGTTTATTGTCTGTGGATAAAAAGAAGGAGAAGAAGAAATTGGTTCGAACATTATTCTGATGTGGATGGCGCTCGCAATTCAAGTGTTTGGCGGACGCCATAGTTTCAATTGGAAATTATTACGAATAATTGTCGTTGTTTCATAATCTCTATTAGTAGAAACTCAATAAGAATTATAGTGGAAAGATTATAAGGTGGCATCATTTCATACTATTCTCCTCGCCCGTATTCCACGCCTTTGTCTTGAAGCAGCACTTTACGATGAGGACCTATCCTGATAATAGTCAAATCCCTTTATCAGAAGTGGCACGAAGGGCTAATTCAATCTGAATTCTGAGGAGAATCTGCACCAATAATTACATTGAGAACAAAACCGTAAGCGAGCGATCGTTGAGGAGCGAGGTTTACATGTGCGAGCGCAAGAGGCGGGTACCTACAATAACGACAAAAAAACTGGTGAGATCTTTCCATTTTTATTTGACGACGGTTCGACTTGCCCATTTTATTAATTAAAAGTAGTAATGGGATTTAATGCTATTTTCTGAAAAGTAACTTCATTGACATGCTAATTTTGATGTCACGGCATGCTGATTGTTGTAGCTTTGCTATTTGCTGGAAGCGCGGCATTGTGAATTATCGGTTCACATCGGTGATCACTGATCGCTCAGCTCGCGTCGAGTATTATTATTAATTATTTCGCATCCGAGTGAAAAATAACAAGTTAGCACCGCGGTGTGAAACAGCGCGGACATGATTTTTATCGTGATCGCAGACTATTGCTGCTTGCGATAATGTTGGCAATCATGTTTTTAGCAAGTACGATTAATTATTATTGCTAATGGACATTTTCACAATTAATTGTTACTGATAATGCCGTATGTAATCGGGCGGTGCAGTGGCGGTTATTGACCCGTGTCAAAAAAAATTGTCATGTTTTCTATTCACATTTCACACTGTGATTGACGGTGAAGTGACGGATGTTCTGGTGTGGGGACGATGTTGTTTTTTGCATACTTGGGTAGAACTTAATAAGCAGTAGAGTGGTTTTTAACGCATGGGAGGTTTGAGATTGTCATTCTGAAGGCTGCTAGGAGGTTTTTCGATGAACTTATGATAACTTATGATTTCGATGAATATTCCATTATTATGAAAGAAATAAGACCAATGTCATTTTTTTAAAGTTGGCAGAATGCAGTACTTACGAGTGATTTTCGCATGGTTCCTAGAGTCGGCAAGGTAGTACAGTAGGTAAAGTAGTTATGTCAACTTAATTTATTTTGACTTCATTTGTCGAAAGCGTCATATTGGAACGAAGTTCCTTATCGCGCGTTCGGCGTAAGACTGAAGGCTGGAGGCTGGACAGAACGATATTTGACCTCGATACTTTTTTTGTTAGTGCCTGCATGTTGGGGCGGATGGCGTTGATAGTAAGTGTTTCTGTGCGTCAACTAGATGGCGTTTTTTTTAATGGACGACGACGCATTTTTGGTATTCCTGGGCGTCGGTGGATTTTGAGTAATTTTTCTTGAGTGTATATGATGTGTCAGTTTTTTTTTTAACATAAAGAAGTGGCTTCGTTCCGTTCGGGTGTCCGTTGACACCTCTAAAGTTTTTTTTAAATTGTTACGGTGCACGCCCTTAAGTACCTAGTAAACGTTAAGGCGTTTTCCAAGTATAAAAGGTTTAGAAAGCGACGAGTAAATCAATTGAATATTCGCCAATTAAGGCCATCCCCCGAGCAGGCGACCTTGACCATGCATTTGACGCTTTGTGTTGCCGGGATCGCGCAAGGATCCATGTTTTTTTTTACTTATCTTGGTTCAAGATTGATCTAAAAAGAGAATTCAAGCGTGGAATGTGTGGTTCATGAAATTGTCTATCTATTGTCGTATGCTTCGGTTTTGATGGATTGGTGTTGCTCTGGAGTCTGTTATCATGGGTGTAATGAAATTTGTGGTGCTTTAGATACGGTAAATTACGGTGTCTCCGTAGGGGGAGCGCCTTAATGTAAATGCGTGCGGTATGTACGACCTAATGCGTACAACTTTTATTGATGACAGCGAGATGATCTAGGGCTATTTTTCGGTCAAGTAACTACGTTTTACGAAGTTATAGCAAGGCATTAAGCAATGCATTTAAAGAACTTAAGCAACTAAGTATTATATATTCTGTGACTTAAGTAAACTGCGTTTACCAGTGCTTGTGATTTGAATGTTTTGACTACTAGGCTTGACTGTGTGTGGATTCAGGTGGATTAAAATCCCTGAAGTGCATATTGTTATTTTACTCTAAGGTGTAATTTCACCAAAGAAATTAAGAGGGCTACTGACCCAAGTAATCAATCGGGCATCGTCTTTCTCTCTTCACACTCGCGTCCGTCTTTCGTGTGCCGGGTGGGGGGAAGACGACGCGGAACTATCGCCAAGTTGGTTTTGCTTGAATGAAAGACGAACTATAATTATTGGGAGAGGGGTATTTTGAGAAAATTTAGGTTTTATCATTGCCTTTTTGGATATTGAAAAGTGTTGGGGAAGGGACGGTGAACTTCGAGGATCCAAGCAGGGGTGTGTCTGAAGCAATGTTTTTTTTTTGTAAAAAGGAAACTATCGAGCATATTTTTCAGTGATCGGGTTTTCATCTTGAGCATTTGATCTTCATGAGCTGAAGTTACTTGTGTGAAAAGAATCGGTTTTCTAGACCTTGCAGATTTTGAGTTTGTAAGCAGTGTGTGGTCAAGTTAGGGTCGGGGGCATTATTAAACGCACTTAGTGCACACTGAACCGGGTTGAAAACGTATGAACGCGTTTAGTAACTATGAATTGCATTTCACCAACAAAAATTAAACGAGTTCACAGCTAATCCGAGCTTTATCTTTTGAACGCTCAATGTTCGAGACTTAACTTCATAAAATCCATTCAAGTCCTGTCATGACGGATTTTAAAAAAAAAGTGTGACATTTGGTTGCTTTGCGTATCGTGTCTTGTTAATTTTTTGATAAGGTAACGTTACATGGTTCAGAAATGAGGAAAACGTGTATAATTGTCGCGAAACGTCATGTAAAATCTGATTCATTGATATTCTGAAATGCATTTGAAACAAACTGGGCCGAGACGGCGGTCATTAATAAAGAGGGAATCCGTCAGGAATATTTGACTGTTAATGAAACGCTACCAGCAGAGTTAACAGAATTATACCAGTCTCGAGCATACATGTAAAGGCGACACGGCGCCTTGATGGTTTGGCTGTGGCGATGTCCGTTTTTCTCGGCAGTGACTGGGAAGTTGAAGTTTATTGTCGGTGTTCGTCGTGTCTTTGTCTTTGGATTGCCCATGGCGTGGCATGGTTGGTCAACTTTTGAAGCGCAGAGTAGTCAATCTGAGGGACCTCTGTAAGAAGGGGGGTTCTGATTTTGCCGGAAGGGGAGAGTGGTTTGGGCTTCCAGGGTTTGTGCATGGATTGGTTCGGCATACACTGTAATTTGTCCATGGCTTGTATGAAGTGTATCTGTGGTTTTTGAATTGCGCGACGGAAGCCATTTTGTCGCTTGCGCCCTTTCCATATTTTTTTGCTGTTCCATTTCTTGTTTCCTGTGAGGGGCCAGGCCAGCCTCTCGTGGAGGGCAGGCGGTCTGAAGCATGTCTAGACTTTAGCTTGATATCAGATAATAACATTCACGAGGGCACTTATCAGGCCGTGGTGAATAAGCAAGTGAGATTCATTATCAGCTCTTGTTGTTTTTAAGGTGTATTTGTAGGTGAACCTACTACGCCCCATCCACATTTTGTTATTTGTCATACTGGTTGAAGTGGCTTCGCGCCCGGACCAGTTGAGTTTTGGTTTACTGGTTGAAGTGGCTTCGCGCCCGGGCCAGTTGAGTGTTGGTTTACTGGTTGAAGTGGCTTCGCACCCGGGCCAGTTGAGTGTTGGTTTACTGGTTGAAGTGGCTTCGCGCCCGGGCCAGTTGAGTGTTGGTTTACTGGTTGAAGTGGCTTCGCACCCGGGCCAGTTGAGTGTTGGTTTTCTGGTTGAAGTGGCTGCGCGCCCGGGCCAGCTGTGTTTTGGTTACTCCTGGTTGTAGTGGCTTCGCGCCCGAGCCAGCTGTGTTTTGGTTACTCCTGGTTGTAGTGGCTTCGCGCCCGAGCCAGCTGAGTTTTGGTTACTCCTGGTTGTAGTGGCTTCGCGCCCGGGCCAGCTGAGTTTTGGTTACTCCTGGTTGTAGTGGCTTCGCGCCCGGGCCAGATGAGTCTTGGTTGCTCCTGGTTGTAGTGGCTTCGCGCCTGGGCCAGCTGAGTTTTGGTTACTCCTGGTTGTAGTGGCTTCGCGCCCGGGCCAGCTGAGTTTTGGTTTCTCCTGGTTGTAGTGGCTTCGCGCCCGAGCCAGCTGAGTCTTGGTTTCTCCTGGTTGTAGTGGCTTCGCGCCCGGGCCAGATGAGTCTTGGTTGCTCGTGGTTGTAGTGGCTTCGCGCCTGGGCTAGCTAAGTTTTGGTTTCTCCAGGTTGAGGGGGCTTCGCGCCCGGATCAGTGGAGTTTTGTTACATACATTGGTTACTAGATAAAAGGCCCTGGGCGCTACGCCCGGTCTACACATTGGATGAAAGGGCCTAGTATGCCCGGTCCGCGGAACGAGATAAAGAGCGTATGAGCTAAAAGACTTATGAGTTATGACGTAAGACAAAAGGGCCTAGTGCGTCCAGTCAGCATTTGCCTAAAAAAAAAAGACGGGGCCACAGTGCTCCACTCTTTGTTTCCCTGCTAAAGCTTTCACCTACCTATTTCGCATAATATGTCAGGAATAATGCCCGAACGGGTATTAGCAGTTGCTATATCGCGGAGGACGCGCGACTGTCAGGGTTGGCCGTGACGGCGCGGCCGAAATAGTTTTACTTTAAATATGATTTTTTGGTAGATTAATATTGTAATTGGTAATTTCCAAGCGAAATAGAGTTATCGCTCTGACGTGACGCTAAACACTGAATAGGCGGCCAATTAAAATGATACTGGCCGAATATGGCAAAAGTCAAAGCTATGGTTTATTGTCTGTGGATAAAAAGAAGGAGAAGAAGAAATTGGTTCGAACATTATTCTGATGTGGATGGCGCTCGCAATT
Source organism: Plebejus argus (assembly GCA_905404155.3). Lineage (NCBI taxonomy): Eukaryota > Metazoa > Arthropoda > Insecta > Lepidoptera > Lycaenidae > Plebejus > Plebejus argus. The sequence continues at coordinate 9,672,903 of FR989938.1, read as the reverse complement.
CAAGTGTTTGGCGGACGCCATAGTTTCAATTGGAAATTATTACGAATAATTGTCGTTGTTTCATAATCTCTATTAGTAGAAACTCAATAAGAATTATAGTGGAAAGATTATAAGGTGGCATCATTTCATACTATTCTCCTCGCCCGTATTCCACGCCTTTGTCTTGAAGCAGCACTTTACGATGAGGACCTATCCTGATAATAGTCAAATCCCTTTAAATTTATTAATTTATTAATATTAAATATTATTGTTATTATTGGCACCTGCCTAAATGGCATAATCCATGGCAGATAACGAAAAATATATGGAAAAGCGAACTAAGTTCGCATACATATAGTGATTTCTAAATGTGGAGCCCTAACGAAAAATACATATAAAAGCATCTCGACACACCGATAGCGCGATGTAGACGACCGGCGGCGCCATCTAGTATTATAATTTATTAAGTATGCGAATTCTACATCAATTTTAATGGAATGCTGATAATATTTCTGTACGTATGCCAGGAGATGAATATTAGCACATCTGCCAAGTGCCAATAGGTCAATACAATAGCTCTATATTCTTTTGCTCTACATTGTATGTCTGTAATATTTGATATCAGGTTATTGACCCTACTTTTCAAGTCTTAACAATGAATTAATCATTCTTTTCGTTATTTTATTTTAAGGAAAATTCCATCAAGACCTTAAAATAACTCTACAAATGAAGCAATTGAGGTGATGGTCACGATTTTCAATACAAATGTCTACCAAAAAGAGCACAAGCGTTATCTAACATTGGTGTAACATTGGATCATATCATAAAATATAATATTTATGTAAATATCGAGTTTATGATAACGAAATTATACTATAAATTTCGCTTTGTCTAGAGTTCTAGACTTATTATTGAATAGATCTTTTAGTGATTCAGTGGCATGGAGTTCCCATAACTAGGTTTCCACATCAGCATCACTTACCTTAACATTTAGAAGCATGCAAATATCAGCATCATAGGACTTCCTTTGAACCAGTCTTTGCCAAAGACATTCTCCCGTTTAGTGAAGACGTTAGATGTCTAAATCCATGGAATCGCACCGTGCTTGGTACTACTAATATATATTCTGTGACCGTGCCTACAAAATGTTATATTATATAACCAGATAACGCCCGCAACTTCGTTGCGCTAATGTATATTTTTCCGGGATAAAAAGTATCCTATCCTAAGCCCGGGAAAGGGCTTCCCGGGACTCAAAGTATCTTCGTACCAAAAGGCAAAATCGGTTCAGCGGTTTGGGCTTGAAAAGGTAACAGACAGACAGACAGAAACACTTTCGCATATTTAATAATAGTATGGATGAATACTTTTGTTTCTTGTTTTAATTTTAAAGGCCTAACATAATAGTTAAATGTATAAGATAATGGCGCCTTGCCTCATACAGAAGCTGTTATGGTACAAGCGATTGTTTTAATATTGTCTGCTAAATAATCTAATCGCGTCGGAGCGTAACCGGAGGAAGTCAGACGCTTATGACTCAACACTAATAATTGTTGTTTAACGGCTTAAGACCTTAACTAACTGTATTAGCTCTGGCCATGTCATGCTCAATGTTTAAATCTACAGCAGCAGATATTAATATCGCTCTCAAGTATTTACCATTTTCCTCAAGTTTTGACAATATGTTTTTATGATCGTAAAACTCTACCGCGTTATACAAGGCAACGTAATTCAGTAATGTAAAGTTTAGAAGCGTGCCGTATACCCAAAAATCACATACCTTAAGAAGTTATGGAATTCAGAAATTTTACATCCAATCTAGCCACGATTCAAATTTTAGAACTTTGGTCTTAGGTTGTGTCTGTATTCAGCATGAACGACATTGATAAAATTCACTATTTGTTAACGTCTCGATAAACTTTAGCCTAACAAGTGCCTAACCTTACCTAGCAATTATTCCCATGATAACGGTGTGAGAAAGTCATAGCATTTGGCTCTAAGCTATTAATTGTACGACAAGTAAATAACTTAAATACAAAGGTGTATTTAGCTGGCTGTAAACCTTTGTGTATAAATTTATTCGTCAAGTCCGTAAAATTTTGAGTGTGGATAACTACGTGGACAACCAAAACCAAGGTATCCTTAACTTAAGTTTTCCTTTACAAAATCTCTTACTTGTCTATTGTGTAAATGGCAAAAGTTGGTATTAGCTAACTTAATATTTGCGAAGTCTATCTCCTTATCATTTAGGACACGTTTCATTTATCTAAGCACTTAGCAATCAAACGCGACTACGCTAAGTTTTGCCGAGTCCCATGAATTTAGATGCAATAATATTTGAGTCACGAAGGATATTGTGAAAAGTGCGAATATTTTCACCCGCTGTTTGCTAATCCAACTTGATCAAATCGAGGTGTGCCTCAGGGTCAAATCTTGAGACCTCAGTTGTTCTTCGTTTCTATTAGCGATTTGTTATCACTTATCAACTTGCTATTTTAGTTAATTGCAGGGCTTCATATATCGTTATTTTTTCATAACGTTACTGCTTCAAGGGCAAAGATAACGTTATGAAAAATAATGATATTAATAACGGTAAATCGATATTAATAATGGTAAATGTTATATTATAACGATATTTTTTCGTTATGTTACTAGATAACGTTAAAAAAATTACCGTTATCTGGCTACCATTATGAAAATAACGGTACGTAACGATATTATTCGATATTTTTTCTGCTATTCGATAACGTTATGAAGCCCTGGTTAATTGTTAATCAACAGTTAATAGTTATCTTCTTTCTGTCTTTATGTATACAGATATCTCATACTGTATGTTTTGAAATTATTTATCAAAAGACAAAGTTCATGCTGACATCAACATAATAAAACCTACGTCCTTGAATGTTAACCCTGTGTTAATTTGTCAAGCTAGTCTCGGTTCGATGTCCACAGTAAATACACGAAAAATACTACAGAGTCATTATCCTGTATTAGGTTACATAACGGCTATAACTGATCGTTTGACATCATGATTTTATTCAATCGTAAAAATATTTCCTATTTCATGATAAAATCTACAACTGTTTGGAAGGTAGAGTAAGAAGCAAGGAGTGCCAAGATTCGCATATACATATAATAATGTAGTTATAGATGCTCGATTTTAATAAAACATTCTACGTAGTATGTGTGTATGACAAAGGTCGTTCATTGACATCACGTTTGTTGATTTTGTGTCTTGTAATTCTAATGATTTTCTTATTAATTGCGAAAATAATTTATGAGTTTGTGGTGAATAGTTTTCTATCAGCACTTGAGTAATTTGATTTATATTCAAGACAGACAGAAAATAATAAAGATGAAGAGAGAAAACTATGCACATTAATCAAAATTTTATTATTATATACCAACATTAAATCTTTAGTGCCACAAAGATGAGTAAAGTGAAAATTAATTACTTATTACTGGTGTTAATTTTGTACATAAGCAAGGAGGTTGTATTGGAAAGTCGAGATCGATTTTGGCGAAATAATTCGTACGATACCGCGGTCAGCCCGAGCGGTGCGGAGTATTGATTATGTCTGCAGCCTCCGTCGTACCATCCAGTACAGTACATACAATGCGCCCTAGCGAGTCACGAATTCCCAGCCCAACCAGCTTTCTAACTATTCGTTATCTCGATCAAAATTTTCCTATTTAGCGTGAAAGTTGGATATTGCCAAGGTTTATATTATTATCAACTCGTTGTCTGTGTTGTGGTGGTATAGTGCGTGTTGTAATTGTTTATATTTTTGTCTGCAGAGTTGTGCAATAGCGAGGAGGTGCCAGAAGTCGAGATCGTCAGCCTTCTCCAAGAGCACATACCCAAGTATCGCTTGCGAGCGGACAGCCTAACGCAGTTTGGAGGTACGCTTTTTTACTCTATGGTAGAGACGTGGCGGTGTATTCCATATGGTCATATATGGTGCTATAGATTTGTTTTATCTGTGATTATTTAAATAATCGGCCCAGTGCGAGTCGGACTCGCGCACGAAGGCTTCCGTTACTCCGTACCATTATAGAGCAAAATTAGACCAAAAATTGTGTTTTTTGTATGGGAGCCCTCCTTAATTTTTTATTTTATTTTAATATTAAATATTAATAAATATTAAAGTACAAGTAAAACTAAGGATTTTGTGGAAAATTCAAGGGCCTACCTGTTGCTATTATTGAAATAGAGCAAAAAAGGCCAAAAAAATCACGTTTGTTGTATGGGAGCCCCCCTTAAATATTAATTTTATTTTACTTTTAGTATTTGTTGTTATAGCGGCAACGGATTTACACAATCTGTGAAAATTTCAACTCTCTAGCTATTACCGTTCTTGAGTTACAGCCTGGAGACAGACAAACGGATAGACGGACAGACATCTAAGTCTCATGAATAGGGTCCCGTTTTCACCCTTTGGGTACGGAACCCTAAAAAGTGAGCAGGCGCGTTGAAAGCTTTCCACCATATCTCTTCCATAGCATACCATACGTTTTAAGGCTAGATTTTCGGAAACAATTGCAAGCCTGTTTTTATGTATAATTTGATCTGCCATTATGGATTGTTAAAACAAACAGAAATAAGTTCAGCAAAATGCCGCCACCGTCATGTCGCCGACAGAGCGTGGCAAATGGTAATTTCCGCCAAAATAAGTTCGAGGTTAACAGCCTTCGACAGTAACGTACCAGTTACCACCGTAGCCTCTGATCGAGCATGCAACACAGTTAATACAATAGTTATCGAAAGTGGTATATTATATATGCGGGTCGTATTTCGAAATGGATCTACTGCTTAAATCCAACATTTTAATATAGCTTTAATTGCTAATCGCGGCCGGATTCTATCGAAGTGCTTAATACTAATACGTAAATCGACAAATTTTTTGCAGTTTCGACCTATCAGGAAGCCTGACCCTGGTTTGGTTTTATGAATACGATTTTGTAGTGTTAGTATACCGAGAATAAATGAAAATTATAGCTTTATTCATGTCGGATTGAAGTAGCAAAATCTTAGTAGTAAAGTTAGAGTAAAGAATTCAAATTAGACTGTTTGCAAAAAAGGTTCGAGTTTAGAGCTTTTTGGTCCTTGTAATTTTACGCGATCCTAGATTTGAGACTGGCCATGCGTATTGCGTGTGTAGTTTCAGCTTATAAACACTAGGTGGCGTTATATTTTATTGTTTCGTATGGCAACGTCTAAGAATTAAAATTTTTTACTCCGTTTAAAGTAAATAATAATTTAATATAAAAAAACTAACACTCTTGTAATCTTTGCTATAAATCAGCATAAGCAATCAGCAATCAGCATTACCATTGGGTATTTATTAGGTAAAATACATAATATTAAATTATATTTACAAGAACTCCTACCATCACTCTACCAATTTTTTACATGGGGAAATGCTTTACGCATCCCCAGCGGATTGAGGATATTGGCCGAGGTATGTCATATGGGACTCCCCTGCATTCTACCCACTGAAACCCCATGGTTCTCCACTCCCCGCTTAAACCCTCGATCATAGATTCTCTGAAATCTTTTGTTCTTCTTTTGTCATTGCGGTCGCATGCGACCGCTTGGGGCTTGAAAGGTTAAGGCAGAGTTGCGGGCACGATAGAACCAACCGTAAACCACCACTCTACCATAGGACCAACACTACTAAAATAGATCAGTTTCGCCTCTAAATGCCATGATCATGTCAGCCCACATAGTGAAGTGAACCAAAGCCTGGCTAGTGCAAGTGTGGCTGACGATATGAATAGTGACGTAATAGCGAGCTATTAACGGTTAAAATTGAGTTCACGGTCGGCGCACAATACTTTTCATTAGTCATAATATCATTTGGTATGGTGACGTTTCCAACACTGTCTGTTTTATTGCGGCGAAATCAAAGGTTGTAATATCTACTGCTGTCTACTACTAAATATTGCCAAGAAATCTAGCGACTCGGTTAATTTGGCTTTAGATTGGGTTGATTGGTCTCTCCACGTTTGGTTATGTTTGATAACTACCACTCTGACTGCGATGCTCTCTATAGCTGTTGACAGTCGACCACTATCGACGTCGATAGGGCCTTTTCGTAATCGCTTGTTTTAGTCAATCATAATTCATAAGCAATTTTGGAGAGCTCTCATAAGGGATTCCTTTTTCGTGCCAATTTTACCATACACACCCTAAAGTATAATCACTGTTTTGTTATACCCTGTATTCACGGGTTGTCAACAACTGTCAACCGTGGAGAAGGGTAAATCGTCTTGAAGATCATTTCTCTACATCGTTCTAATTGTTGTAAGAAAGAAGACAATTTAATAGCAAACGAAAATGGATTTTTAATTGTAAATGACGTTGATGAGTTGATAGCTTTGATGTTGATGGAGGTAATATAATTATTATTTTCTCTATGTAGAGCCAAGAAGATAGACATTGTGGTATATAGTAAGTAGTTGTATAATTAACATAATATTATGATTTATGACTAACTTCTGTCTTTAGTCCGAATTAGTCTTAGCAGGGCTTTGTTATCGTTCAAATGAAGATAGGAATCTGTTCATATTATATGTATGTCTTGAATCCATCGTAGACACATCTTGATACTTAGGGTGAATTGCACCAGAAGCGTAGTTAAAGTTAAGGTTAAGGTTATCGTCAAATATGGCGACTTTTGCTAGGGATTTGACAGTTAATTTCACATATTGTTATGGTTAACGTTACAGTTATAGTTAAAGTCGGTTGATGCAACTCACTCTTATTGTTGAAATATTATCTTAATCTTAATATTATAAAGAACTTATATCACAATAATCTATCCTAATGAGAATTCTTAATTGCACGTCTTTGGTTCTATAAATTAAAACAAGCTTAATTAACACATACATACAAACTTGCCTATATTATAATATCAGACATGTAAATTGAAAAACAAAGTGTCGCCAAAAATGTCACTTCGGTGCTGTTTGGTGGCTAAAGAGACTCAATATTCGAGTGTTATTTTCTGAGTTTAAAATGGTTGGCTGAACAAAAGAGATATAATTACCTGTGAAAAAAATAAATGTGCATGTTTTGGGTGAATCATAAAAGATAGAGGCAATATTGTATGAGCTATGAGGAAGTTAATCCGCCATGATTAAACTGTTAAATCGATCTAGCTCGTTAAAGGGATCTTCAGTTAAATTTAGCCGCGGCTTTAAACTAACCTTGACTCGATGTTACAAGTGTTTTCTTCGAATGCAGACAGTGAGTTCATCGTGGTAAGGAAAGTCCATATTCATGCTAATATTATTTAAATGTGACAGCGTGTCTGTTTGTCTTTGAGTTTCGGGAAAGGACATAGGATATTTTTATTCCGGAAAAATGTACAGTTCCCTCGCGATAAACCAATTTAGGCGCATCGGAGTTACGGGCATCATCTAGTCATAATATAATGGACCAATGTATAATATTTTATATCCGAATTCTTAAAATGCAATATCAAAAGCTGTCGTTGTCTCTTCTATGCACAATAAAATAAAAATAAAATAAAATCATTTATTTCGGGCTTCTAAGACCCATAGCATTACATTAATTACAATTAAAAATTTCGTTACATTATCATATTTAGTCATTACATTAAAATTAACATACATTTAAATTTGATTTAGCAATAAAAATTAAATTAAAATTGTACAGATAAAATTATGTATAAATAAAATAATAAAAAGAATTTGTCAAAAAATAGATACAATAAAATTAATCAAAATCAGTCAATCACATCTTTGTAAAAAATAAATTTAAAATCAGTGTATGTAATAAACTAGTCATATGTGTGTACAGAATATTATTATGCACTGCGCGTAACATGCATACTGCAGCAGTGGTTAACAAAGGGGCAGTCCACACGAGAGGCTATCATCGCCAGGACGGTGTTGGAGCTGTCCCGCACGCGGCGCACCAGCGACGCACACCTCTTGCGAATAGTCGCCTGAAAGCCATCGGTGCGCGCCGCTGCGAACATCCCGGAGGCGCTGCAGTAGCGGGGCAGCCCCAGCATCGCCCGGAACGCATTATTGTACTGGACAGTCAGGGCGTTGTAGCCTTTTTTGTAATATTTGGCCCACAGGGCGCAAGTATAAAGTGAGGTGCAGAAGGCTCTGAAGAGTGTTAATTTAACATCTACTGAGCACCTCACAAACCTGCGAGCCAACATATTAGCCCTTTTGGACAACGCCCTCCTCTCCCGCTCGATATCTTTATCGTCTCTGAGGTCGACGGTGACTATATGCCCCAGGTACCTGAACTCCTCGACTCTACTGAGAGCGATTCCGTTCAGGAGTATTTCGGGTACCTGTTTTGGGACTCTGCCACCGGCGGCCTGAAAGACCATATATTGTGACTTGCCAACATTATAATTGAGCCCGTGTCTGCAAGCATACTCCTCACACATTCTAAGTAGCTTTCTTAGACCACCGATCGAGAATGCAATGGCATCATGTGACTCTGCGTCTTAATTTTAAACAATTCTGAAGAGACTCAGCCTCTTTCAATTTCATTCCACAAAATTAATTGCTCGATCGTGAATAAGGAAATCTCATCAAAGTAAGTCATGCAGTTCTAGTTTTTGCTCACCGTTGATTGCAATTTGCAGTTAGATCGAGTCTTCCCAGTGTCTAGAGTTAGACCTTTTATAGTCATTGACTTTGGGTTTATGATCTTTGATGACGGTAGTTACTTCTTGTGCTACATTTGCCTAACGAGCTTAACAGTTACTGGTAAAGCTAGATGTCTCTTGATATCACTAGAAATGGAATTATTTATTGGCTTAATTATAATTTTTATGGGCTTACTTACAATAAAATATTAAGTCTATATTATGTAACAGTAATATTATTAACATTATTAAGGATTATGTATTAATTATGGGTACTAGTTATGTAATTGGCTGTATATTTGGTTTTAATTGGCTGCAAGTATTGTAATATTGCTTTTAGTACGTATTCAGATAGAGAATATTCACTTTTCAGTGTTGGTACTCTAGAACTCTTAAATACGTCTAATTTGATCAATCTCTGAGAAAAACTATATTCAGTTTGTAGGTACAAAGTATGAGGATGGATGAGTCATAATGACATCCTGACAGGATACCGGATATGTCTGTCAAGTGCGCGCGTAGCTCCAGTATGCGGCATGCGCTGAAATGGGTCAAGCATTCGATACGGTTCAGATGTTCGACCACGTTCAACACGGATACCCTAGAAACGCCTCTATGAATAGGTATCACAAAAATAGTGTGCACTTTCCGTGCCACCTACGTACGACATTTAGACTAACGTATCGACACAGATTCTCGTGGTGTAAATTATGAATGGCTTTCCAATGGATTCAGGTAAACAATGAGAGAGTGTCAAAATATGGTCCTTAATAGCAAGAATGGTAAAATGTGAAATTTTTCCAAGGGCCTGTTTCACCACTTCCTGATAAAGTGCCCGATAGGCTATCTACAACTTATTTGACAGATTCTCCATACTAATAAAAAGATATTTTATTTTATTTTATCAGGAAGTTGGGAAACAGGCCCTAAGTATGGCCCTGGATGACTAATAAGAATGTAAAGCTATATAAGTTTGATCTTAATCATCTTAAACGTTTTTTTTTTAATACGGGTTTATCCGATATTGAACACATTATAGAACACTAAATAGGAACAGACAGAGCGCGAACGTAAAGATTTCGGCTATCGATGTTCACTTTTTCAACATTGTGTAACATTTTCTATTGTTATGCAATGTTACATGCAACTAATATGAAATTATGAAGGATGTATTTAATATTATTACGATCTGAACTCGTAAATTCAGTATTTTATTAGCAGCTAACGCGAAAATGTTGTGGTAATTAAGCGTAAATTGAACTAGATTAATGTCTCTAATGAAGCGTTTATGTAGCTACGACAATTAATGAATTCCTTAACACGTTTTTTGCGCTTGTTCTAAACCGCAGTGAAAATACTTGCGTGAATTGCAGGGTAATTAAAACAAGAATCTTGTTTTCAGACCTAATTTGTCATTTGTGTTTGGGATAATGTGTAAATTTTATAATATTATTAGATGACGTCCGCAAGCGCAACTCCGTTGCGCCAAAATCCGTTAATCGCGCGGAAACCGTACAGTTTTCTGGGAGAAAATCCTTTAGCGATGTTAGTGGCGGCGGAAAAGGAAGATCTTCCGACCGAGCGAGATAGCATGCTCGGTTAGGCCGAAGCCCACTGACGTCATTTCAGACGTTGTATATATCTTGCCGTTCTCCGAAACTTCGATAGCGCGATGCAGGATTGTTAGGTGAATTGTGGGTACCGCCACAATCCTATGTCCTTTTCCGGGGCTCAAAGTATCTCCATACCAAATTTCAACAAACGGTCCAGTGGTTTGGGCGTGAAGAGGTAACAGACAGCCGGACATATTTTCGTAATTTATAATATTAAGGGCCCCCGAGACGATCAAACGGTTTGATTCAAACACGTAAATTTTGGTTTGACTCAAACCATTTTGATCGTTTACAAAGCTTGTTTGAACGGTTTGTCAAACATTTACGTGTTTGAAGCTTGTTTGATGAAATTTCATATTTTTGTTTTGTTTGACGCGCCGTTTGATCGTGTTCCGACGCGTTTGATCAAACTTGGAAGAAAAAAAAGAAAGAAGCTGTAGTTTCTAGCACTTTCTGTAGATTTTTTTATTTTTCGACAGAGGACATTGACGTTATAAACATAAGAAAATCGCGGTCCTCGTTCTAGAATCTAGATTCTAGACTCTAGAGCATCTTGTCTGCATCACAAGACGTGTACTCGACAGTGCGTATTGAATTAAACTGCGCAGTGTCGTTTGACAAACCGTTCAAACCGACATCAAACGGTTGCATCAAACACGTAAGGTTTGAATCAAACCGTTTGACCGTCTCGGGGGCCCTTTAGTATGGATCCTAGATTTTCATCGCGACTGTGTCCGCGTGGTCTCGCGTTGCATCTTTTTAGGGCGGCCTTTTCGATAGTTTCGGTCCATCGGAAGCAGACTATTGAAACAAATGTCATATAGTCAGATATCCATAACTATCCTTCTTACTGCCTGTGTATTAACATCTCATGGTGTTAATAGCATTGATATTTTAATTCCACCATAATAATTTTGGCCATCACAACTTGCAAGGTTAAGGTCAACTGTGGCATTTGCAAGGTTATGAACGCTTTTTTTGCAAACACACAATTCTGTAGGTATTTGTTGTTGCCTGTAAAAGTTTCACATTTCGATTCCTTTTAGTTACACCACACTGCTTCGGTGTTTGTCAATGTTTTATGTAATTTTTGGAGCAGACGGTAGGATCATGTTAACAATAATTCGTTTACAGTATTTAATTACGTGCAGCCCAATCTTTTGAGATTCATCTAATGTTTTTCATAAGTTTGAGACAGAAGTTTATAGAATGTATTTGGTGAAGATTTCGCAACAACGTGCAATTCCTACTGAAGTCATTACGGCGCAGAAGCAGTAGCCGATTGATCGGTCTGGCCCGCTGCAGTACCTCGTGTTTCCACCGCTATTTGCTTTTATTGCTGTTGCGTCTGCTTAATGCCCTTATCCTTTTACCAATTAGGACGACAAATGAAAACGTTTTCTATAACATACTTTTTACCTAATAATTTATCTGCTAGCCCAGGGCCTCCCAAACTTATTTGTACTGCGACGGCCTTGGGACTTTGCTATTTCTTTACGACGCCCCTCAATTTAGCCCCCAAAATACTTTCCAATTTTAGAACCAGCCTACATAGCACAGTGTGATTAAAACCTCAAATTTGTTTCATCTCGTTTTTCTTTCAAAATACTATAGTTAATAGCTATACAAACATTAGAGTAGAACTCCGAGATCGATATTATTTGTAGTTTTTTTGTTAAAGAGTGTCAAAGTTGGCCTTTATCCGGGTCATAAATTTGCATAAAAATTGAATTAAAAAAAAACTAATCAAGTAACATTAATTTTGTTTATACCGATTGAATAAGCACTTAATAATATACTTTTTCTCCAAAATTGGTTAACCTACTGTGATCAAGTAGGGAGATATTAATTTGTTTATTAATTTTAGTTTTTCATTTTTAATTTCCCCATTAGATCGAATTAGAAAAAGTTTTAAGCATGACACGATAGAGTGAGTAATCCTTTATCAATATTAATAAAAATCATATTCTAATGACGTCTAAATCAAAAGTTACAGAGTAATTAAAATTTTTGTTCAGGGTTGCCACTTTTTATATCCGGATGTAAACCTTTTTTCATGCGCGTGTGAGATATTATCTGTTTTGGTAAAATAATAAAAGTCATTTATATTGATGAATATAAAAGAAAAATGGATTTCCATTTATCACAAAAATGTTTTTGTTCAAATACCCAATTGTGACGTCATAATATTAACGCTAACAATCCTAATTATTCTAAACATAGTGTACGAAAGTAGCCTATATGCAAATTATCAAGATCACGTTTAGGCAGGTCTAATAAAAAAATAATCTAAAAAGTGAAAAAAATATAATGTACATCAATTCATTTATACGCTCAAACAGTATCTAATCACCTTCTGAAGTAGTAGGGGAAAATAAATTATCAACCGGATAAATCAAACAAGAGACTTTTAGTGACAACCCTAGGTCACTAAAAATCCGGATATAAATTGAATTTGATATAACTTCTGACACAGACGTTATTAGAATGTGATTTTTAATAACATTGATAAAGGATTACTCACACTAACGTGTCATGCTTAAAACTTTTTCTAATTCGATCTAATGGGGAAATTAAAAATTAAAAACTAAAATTAATAAACAAATTAATACCTCCTTACTTGATCACAGTAGGTTAACCAAATTTGGAGAAAAAGTATATTATTAGGTGCTTATTCAATTGGTATAAACAAAATTAATGTTACTTGATTAGTTTTTTTTTAATTCAATTTTTATGCAAATTTATGACCCGGAAAAAGGCCAACTTTGACACTCTTTAACAAAAAAACTACAAATAATATCGATCTCGGTGTTCTACTCTAATGTTTGTATAGCTATTAACTATAGTATTTTGAAAGAAAAACGAGATGAAACAAAATTGAGGTTTTTATCACACTGTGCATAGGTATCATAAAACGACTATTTGGACATTTATATTTTTATTAGGAAAATCAAAACAAGCATGAAAATTAAAAATATATTTATGAGAGATATTAAAGCCGCCAAAGCTGGCTAATGATAAGAATGCGCTTACTTTTCTGAAACCGGGTATTTAGAACTTCGATCAAATATTTCTGAAATATTTGATCGAAAATTTAGACTGTATGAATGTATGAATCTCATCACATCACTCGATTTGGTTGCGTTGACATGCGACGCCCCTGGGAGCCAATAAAATTACTAGAGCTTGCCTGCAACTTAATCGCACCGCAATTGGTTTATCGCGGTAACCGTATATTTTTTGGGACAACCACTTTTCTACGTCTTTTTGCTGGATTTTGAGTATCTATATACCAAAATTTACCAAAATCGGTTCAATGGTTTAAGCGTGAAAAAATAACAGCAGACAGACTCACATAAACATATATAAACTTTTATTATACAACATTTTTTACTTGGATTTAAAATGTGAATGAAAAATTTTTGACTCCACCAAGAACTTTACCGCCAGCAGCACAAGAAAGGGGTCTGCGATATCGATTTATCCAGATCCAATAAACATTCAGGTCATAAGAGATTAGATCATTGTTTGCCAGACGCGTGCAAGCGCCGGGCAGCCCTTAAAGTGTCGCATTACATGTCATTGGGAACTAACTGGGTGCCACGCAGGGCACTGACACTTGGTATAAATAAACTGTTGTGTTTACCTCCATGCTCAAAGTTGGAGCAAAAGCTTACATACAAGCAATGTTTTCCTAGGAAAACACTGCTTTTGCAGAATATAAAGTAGCCTTTAAATTATTCCAGAGCCAAAGCTACGAGCGTGAAATATTTGATCAAAATCCTTTCTGTACTTTTTGTATGAATCTAATAAGAATTTATGGTGATAATATAAGAGAGGTAATATTTAGGCACCCAAAAAAGATCTCATAATACCTAAACATGGCCAAAGTAGGTAATGTTCAGCGATGTTAGCTTTATTTACTTTTGGTGAGTAATGTACAAAGTTCGCCCAAACAAAAGTTCAAGATTTTTTGTGTCATGTAGGAAAAATCCAAAACTTAACCTTCGCATCAGTAATTTAGAGTATTTGTAAGAGGATTAATACTTTGAGGATACGTACGAGAAACAAAGTCTCAAAGTGCAATAATTAACTTTTGTATTGTTTTTTGTGAGGTTGCTGTTGTAGTAGCTGACAACACTCCGTTGGAGCCCTCAGCCCCCGCAGACTGCAGACTTTCTATCGGCCGATAGTTTGGTCGGGTTGGACTTTTAGCGCGCACACTACGCCAACTAAACAGTTGGGTTGGGGCATGGGGGTGAGTGCGCAGACTAGACAACAGTCGGCCGATTGTTCTCGCACGATTCCATTCATAGCGATAGATTTTTGAATGGAAAATATTAACAAGATTCGGATTTAGCTGCCGAGTCGGCAGTCCAAACAATCGGCGTCGTGTGCGCGGGTGGTTCTTCCACGCGCGCATACGTCGCCGGTTGGAACGCCGATTGTCGTGCCGACAGTTTGCCGATGGTTAAGTTTGAAGGCAATGGTATAGCCCATCAAACTTAACTATCGGCCGACTCGGTATCGTTGTAATAATTTGCGCACTTCAGCTTCATACTGATTAAAAGAGCCAAACCAAACTATCGGCCGAAAGTCTGCAGTCTGCGGGGTCTCTTACAGTTTGCACAATGTTCGTCCTGAGGGGTTAGTGCGAGTTTTATTCGAAGCTAAAAGCAGCGCCATCTACTGGCTAACGTGGATACTGCTTTGATCCCATATAAATTCTCGTTTACGCGCTCGATGCGTATTGATCGAATAAAACTCGCACTAACCCCTACGGTCGTGTTTTAGGGATCCTGCGATAAAAAGCCAAGAATCAACGTATGCGGAATCATGTTGCATATTAAGTGCGATTCGCTCTTTATGTTTTTGCTCCTAGAACAAAAAACCTATTAATAGTTCCGTGACTGGCAGTACCTACTACAGTAGAAAAGCAAATAACATTGCTGGTGTTCGTAAAAACCTAGCTCGAAATACCTTTTATGCTAGAATTTTTATTTGGGTTGAATAAATAATAAAATATGTGAATTGTATATTACGTTACAATACAAAGTGGTTAAGGCTACTTATTCTGTCGCTTCCTTTACACGCTTTCCTTTATTCAGCGATACGTCCATATTATGTTATCGTTTACCCGTATTTTCGGAGTGTGATACTAACTACAGCGACGGATTTGTGGCATTGTCTAGTGATTTTAAGCCTCTTCTTCTACTGAACCTCTTTATCTAATACCAGCGTCGTGGTACCAATCTACTTTATGCAATTTTAGGTATATTTAGGGCTAACATAAAAATAAAATCGGCCAAGTGCGAGTCGGACTCGCGCACGAAGGGTTCCGTACCATTATTATATGTATGTAGAGCAAAAATAGGCCAAAAATTGTGTTTTTTGTATGAGGGCCATAAATATTTAAGTAATTTTGTTTTAAGTATTTGTTGTTAAAGCGGCAACAGAAATACATAATCTGTGAAAATTTCAACTCTCTAGCTATTACCGTTCTTGAGTTACAGCCTGGAGACAGACGGACAGACATCGAAGTCTCAGTAATAGGGTCCCGTTTTTACCCTTTGGGTACGGAACCCTAAAAATGTCTTCGATGGCAACATTACTTATTATTTGGTAAAAACCATCAAAACCCTGACACATTAACCGTCTCTAAAAGATGAATTTGAAGCGGATATTCCGAGCCAAGGTCTGGCGAAGTTACTCGGAGTCACGTCCCCAAGGGTCCCCGATCGATACGTCTGCGGTTTAGTGGAATTGCGACGATGTTATCACAGAATTAGCTTTATTCTGTGACAAATGATCCTACATTATACATTGTAAAGATTTTGATCCATAATTTCATATTTTTAAAATATGTTTGGGCAGTTCTTCCCTAGAAATGAAGAAAGGTTTCCTGAAAAGATCCATGAGTAAAAATGTGTTAAACTTTCATTCATATTAGGTATTCCCTTTTTTTTTTGTTTTTAATTACCCTGATCACCTCTGTATGCGAAATTTTCTAGCAAGCTTTCAACGCCTTAGCTGCAAGTTCCCTGGCTATTGCTAAAATGCGCTTTTCCCACTTATTAATCGAATTCGTTAAATATATTGCAAAATGTTTCGTACATCTGGAGGAGATTCATATCTGCTGTAAATTGATTTAACTACCTACTAACTAGTAGTTAACGCCGCGCCGCTGCTGGCAGACTCATGGATATTTCATTAATTAATTGAAATTCTTGTGCAAATTTGAGCCATGAAAACGGTTCTATGATACACATAAAAACGAAACATAAATAGCCGCATCCCACCTGTCCTCACATTTATTACGGGATAAAATTGTTAATTAGGTCGTTAAAAACGCAGAGTTTACATAACACTGCAGTTTGGGCCAAAGTGGCGTCGTTATAGGTACATTATGGTTACATTATGGCTACATTATGGCGATATTGTGGCTTGTTCCGTCGCGTCCCTGTGAGGCGCGGCTTCCGGCGCCGGCGTCGCCCGATTATGCTATAAATAATGGCGTCTCATCGCTGCATCAGCGTACATTGACCAGCCTGCATTCCGTATAGGGTTGCCAGATGTGAATTCTGAAAATTTTGTTGACAACATTTTAATTAGTTATAAGAACTGACAGCTGAATTTAAAGTGGTGCAAATATTTTGGTTAAGAATTCTGCACCTTTTTAACCCCCGACCAAAAAGAGGGGTGTTATAAGTTTGACGTGTCTGTCTGTCTGTCTGTCTGTCTGTCTGTCTGTGGCATCGTAGCATCCAAACGGGTGGACCGATTTTGATCTAGTTTTTTTTGTTTGAAAGCTGACATGACTGAGAGTGTTCTTAGCTATAGCTCATCATCATCAGCCTGCTCATTGCTGAAATATCACGGTATATCTGGTTCGTGATAGGACGATTAGCAACTTGCAGTCGTTTGTCGGACCGCTAATTTAGATGTTTGATTTCACATAACAATATAGTTTAAGGGTCAGTTCACAGCGACCCGAATCGAGAGAATCAGCGACTATTATGGCGATACAAAATGCAAAAGTCGCTGTTGTGGTAGTTTACTTGGCGGTCCCCCGACACACCTTGACAACGATTATGGACTAAAATATTACTTTACTCATAGGAATGATTTAAACTTAAAGTCAGTAAATGTTATTTCATTACTTTTTAAAGTTTTTTGGCGGGGGTTTTTTTAAATTTCTTAATTTAATTTTATCTTCAGCTTGATTCTACAACAAAAAGTTGGTGCCCACTGGACAAATATTTCAGTAAAGAATTCTTCACCTTTTCAGTTTTCACCTTGACTCACGAGTCACGTCAAAAAGTTGGTGCCCACTGGGGCCAAATATTTCAGTTGAGAATTTTGCACCTTTTGACCTTGATCGCACGATAACTACGTGCTTGCAAACCACTGGCATATATGGACTTTGCTTGCACTTTTTTCAGCTAGCAGTTTAAATACAAATATAATAAAGAAAGGAAATATTTTATTTCAACCTGTCTTAGGAAATGATGGTTCATCTGATAACCCTAGTTGGAGACCGGTCCCATGCGTGCCGTGTCACATCTGTCAATGATTACAAGCTCGTAGCAACTAGCATATCATGAGATACACGATCTACAAGTCCATAACATACAAACATATTATTTACATTCTGCCTTGTTTATTGATGCATGTTCCTGTATTTATTTTCAAATACAGGAACATGCATGGAAACTTGAATGGAATTTTTTGGCATGATCAGTAGCGTCAAGAAAGAGGGTGTATAAATATTTAGGGCCTGTTTCACCACTTCCTGATAAAGTGCCGGATAGGCTATTCATAACCTTTTTGACAGATTTTCCATACTTTATCTGCCAAGTGATGGAGCTATCCGGCACGTATCAGGAAGTGGTGAAACAGGCCCTTAAAATAATAACTATGATATAAATATTGAAATAATAAAATATAAGTACCTATGTTTTTAGAAATGAAAAAGGGCTATTCAACGAATCATCAATATTAATTGATAACATTAATCTTCTTGAAAGTTTGGTTTTAAGGTAACGATAAAACAACTTATTGACCCGTCATTCATTTCGTGGGTGTTGACCATAAAGTTTTTTATACTATAGAAAAAATATAAAGGTATAGATCCCTTTACCATAACATGGAACGAGTCACGTAGTACAAGGAAGGGACAAACTGGATTGAAAGTTGCCACGGAATGTAGATACTATTAGTGATTCGGCGCGGCGCTCCTCTGACGTAGCTGCTTATAATGCAAGTGCAGTGAATATTCTCGAATGTTCTAGATTCTAGAAGAATTTGTTATGATACCTTTAAAATTTGATTCGTCTGACTCGTCATCAGGCGCTGTTAATGCATAAAGGTGATGTAACTGTGCATCAACTTTTGTTAATTCTTAAATCTTGTTAACCGACTTCAAAAAAAGAGATTATCAATTCGACGCGTATGTATGTAATATTTCCAGAACTGCCCAGTTTTTGCATATGTTAATCTATAACAGCTTCTGAACAAATGTGTCAAATTTCAAAAGTGTATGTATGTATGTATGTATGTATGTATGTATGTATGTATGTTTTTATGTTTGTTCACGCATATCTCCGGAACTACAAGTCCGATTTGAGTGATTTTTTTTTATTGTACTAGGTATTGTTCAACTTAGGGAATAGTGCAAGTTTCATCAAAATCGGTTCAGTAGTTTTGGAGATAGGAAGTTTTCATTCTCAATTACGTACAATTTTGAAGTCGGTTTTATCTTTTTAAAATACAGTTTTTTACGTGATTCATATCTAAACTACGGAACTTTATCATCAGCTTGACTTCCTGTAGTCAGAATAACTGATTTGTATGAAACTTCTAACGTTTTCTATACATTAGCGTTCTTTCGGTATCGGTAATCATGCTTAATTTTCTGGCCTTATTAAGTATATTTTATTAATCGTTTGCCTTTGTTAGTACTAAACATTCTACAATTTACGTGTAACAGGGATATTAATAAGTATTAAAGCTAATCAGATCCTTACCTACTTGTACATTATTAGTTATTAATTCTCCCAAACATACTATAATAATATTATTTTTATCGTAAGACATTATGTCTGACGATAGATATCAATTTATAGCGGACCATACGGAGGAGTAGCGTTTTTGTGGCGCCGAGGCGTTTTTAAGTCAGTCAATGTAATTCATAGTGACAATACTAGATTATGTGCTATAAAAATTACTCTTTCAAGTGATCAGACATTTATTGTGATTAATACCTACATGCCAACCGATTCTCATGAAAATATGATAGAATTCACGTCTTGTCTAGGTGAAATTAAAGCTATTATTGAAAGTAATGATACTGAGTCGGCTTACATTTTAGGTGATTTTAATTCCCATCCAAATCAGTTATTTTGGTCCGAACTTAGTAATTTTTGTAAAGATCAAAAATGGCTATGTGCTGATACTGAAATATTAGGTATTAGTTCGAATACATTTACATATAGGAGTGACATGAACGGTAGCCTACGCTGGTTGGATCACTGTGTCGTTACCCAGTCCGCATGGAGGACGGTTAAATCCATCAGTGTGCGTCATGATGTCTATTGGTCTGACCATTTGCCGCTCTCTGTGGTTTGTGATATGGAGTTAATAATTCCTAAAAAGTACAGTGCTAACAATAGTTACTGTAATGACATACTATGGGGTTGTAGAACGAATGATCAGATCAGTAGATATCATGATGAGTGTCACAGTAAATTGCGAGATATTAATTTTCCTCAGTCATTTGTATCTTGTGGTGATAAGCATTGCACATTAAATGCCCATAAGCGAGAGCTAGATATTATGTATAAAAATATTGTCACGATACTTTCCAACGCTGCTGCAAAAACAAACAAAGCACGCAAACATAAAAAGCGTCACATTGTTGGATGGAACACTTATGTAAGGGCGGCACACCGAGAAGCGCGGTCGAAGTATGAGGCGTGGCTGTTAGATAATAAACCATCGTCAGGACATACATGGAATGAAATGTGTAAAAGTAATAAAATATTTAAAAGCAGGCTAAAATGGTGTCAGAAACATCAACTTGAAATAAAAATGAATAAAATTACCACACTCAGGGCATCTAAAAATTTTTCTAAATTTTGGAAAGAGACTAATAAACATAATATTCGACCGTGCTTACCGGTGAGTGTGGCTGGTTGTAATTCTCAAAAAGAAATTGCAAACATGTTTAAGGACTTCTTTAAGGTCTCTTCCCCGTTAGGTCTTGCTGCACAGATAGACGATGCTGAGACTTGTCATGATAAAAATTTGGTACGCTTCTCATCAAAGCAAGTGTCTGACGCTATAAGTAAGATGTCAGGTGGGAAGTCTCCTGGACATGACCATCTCAGTATCGAACATCTGAAATATGCCGGATGTCACTTGCCGAGAGTGTTGTCTATGTTTTTTTCCTTATGTATAAGTCACTCATATATCCCAACGAACATGATGCGAACCATAGTGGTCCCGATTATTAAGAATAAAACGGGCAACATCTCCGATGAGTGTAACTACAGACCTATATCGCTCGCTACAATCATTGCGAAAATATTGGACAGTTTGCTGGACAAAGTGTTGGGCGAAAAGTTGCATTTTCATGACGCGCAATTTGGTTTTCGACCTGGGCTTTCTACGGAAACTGCAATACTAAGCCTAAAGCAAACTGTTCTATATTATACACAACGAAATACCCCCGTGTACGCCTGCTTTCTTGATCTCTCCAAGGCTTTCGATCTAGTTTCCTATGATCTGCTTTGGAAGAAGCTCGGGAAGGCTGGCGTACAACCGGAAATAGTAAATCTATTGAAATATTGGTACTCTAAGCAGTCCAATAATATAAAATGGGGTGAAGAGCTGTCTGATGATTACAGGTTGGAATGTGGCTTAAGACAAGGAGGATTAACCTCGCCTAAGCTTTTCAACCTGTACATCAATGACCTAATCGAGGAGCTCAGCAAGCAGCCAGTTGGATGCTGGATAGATGGCGTTTCAGTCAATAACTTAAATTATGCAGACGACATGGTTTTGCTGGGCCCCTCGGCTGGGTCTATCAGGAAGCTCCTTGGCCTCTGTGAAGCTTATGCAACTAAGCATGGTCTTATTTATAATGGTAAAAAGAGTGAACTACTGATCTTTAAGGTCCCCCGTAAGCACATTGAATATGAACCGAGGATCTCGCTGAATGGATCGAACGTGAAGCGAGTTACCCAGTTCAAATATCTTGGACACTACGTTACGGAGGATCTTAAAGATCACGTTGATATTGAGAGGGAACGTAGAGCCCTAGCTGTAAGGTGTAATATGCTGGCCCACAGGTTCGCACGATGTAGCAAGGATGCAAAAATAACACTTTTCAAAGCGTACTGCCAAACTTTTTATACGGCGAACCTGTGGACTAACTATACACAAAAATGTATTAATAGAATTAGGGTACAATATAATAATGGCTTTAGAATACTGTTGGGACTGCCGCGGTTCTGCTCAGCTTCGGGTATGTTTGCAAATGAGCATACTAATGATTTTTATGCTATCATAAGAAAAAAGACATGGTCCTTGCTGAGCAGATTGCGATCGAGTACCAACAGTATTCTAAAGATGCTTGCTGAGAAACACGACTCGCCGATACTAGAACACTTTATAAGGGTTCTAGTCAGGAAATAAATGGAAATTATTCTCATAAGTGTTAACTAAAATATTATCTACTAACATAGTTTTTAAGATCATTGTTACTAATAATTGTGGGCCTTAGTTGCTCCAAATAAAGAATTTATTTATTTATTTATTTATATAGATAGTCCGTTTAGATACTTTACTTCTGCCAGAACGGCACAGAAATTTAAGGATCACTTTCATAGAAACTCCAATGTAAAATACTCTATAAGCCTTCCGACTTGTCAGTGCCAGCACTATTGTTAATGAATTCCACGTTTGTTCCAGGGTACGAGAATCAAGATTGGTTCATACCTTCGCCGGCGCTGCCGGTGAGCTCGCAGGACCTCGAGCTAACGCCTGACCAGATCAGGGAGACGCTTAATTACTTTCGTGAGTATGCTTTATTTTTCCCCATTCAAGACATGAGTGGATGAAGTAGGTAACACTTTGAAAACTGAATTTTTTTGCATTAATGGAGGGCTTAGGATATGGATTCTATGTAAAGCTATCTATACATATAATAAAATCGTAGGAAAGTCAATTCTGTACATTGAATATTTTTGAAAAATAATACTTGGGACGTGATCTACAATCGATATGGAAGCCAAAAATATAGTTTTTAGAATTTTTGTCTGTTTGTCTGTTTGTCTGTTTGTCTGTTTGTCTGTATGTATGTCCGGGATAAACTCAGAAAGTACTGAATGGATTTACTTCAAATTTTGCACGAATATTATATAGAGGTCGGGTCAACACATAGGCTATATATTATGACGACTAGCTGTCCCGGCAAACGTTGTTTTGCCATTAAAAGTATATTTTCTACATCATCAGTTGATACATGTTTTACCCCCTCTTTTGTCCCCTAAGAGGGTGTGGTGGGGGAAGGTCATACACCAGATGTTAAGTTGAAAAACACAGTTTATACCTAATATGAAGTAAGTCCACTAAAGAAAAAAGTTGTATACATAATCTGACCCCTCTTTGGTCCCCAGAGAGGGTTGAGAGGGGAGGGGGGGGGAGGATTTTTATACACCAGACGTTGAGTTGGAAGAAGACAAATATAATATATCTGTGAAAACTGTATGCAAATCGGATCAGTAGTTTTCGTGTTAAAGAAAAAAGTTTGATACAAAATCAGACCCCCTCTTTTGTCCCCTTAGAGGGGTGGGGGGAAAAAATTTTATACACCAGATGTTAAGTTGGAAGAAGATAAATATATCTGCGAAAACCACATTCAAATCGGACCAGTATTTTTCGTGTGATGCTGGAACAAACATACAGACAGACAGAAAGAGTGACAGACAGACAGACAGACAAAAAACTAACCACATTTTTGGCTTCTATAGCGATGTAGTGACAAAGGTGTAATTTCGGGTGTCATTTCATATCTTTTATGTACAGAATTTTCATTTCTACAACAGAATATTGTTTTCCTCCCGCACGCGCTTTGGTGACGCCCACTATCGTAATATTTTAATTTCGCCATAATTTCAAAACCAAACGTCCAATTTTAATCATTCAAAGACCAAATATTATCTACATAAACTGTACTTAGTGATAAAATAATTTATTTTGATAAGGATTCATAGCGTGAATAAAATATATCCGTTTCAATGTAGTCCAAAAAAAATTCAGGATTTTTAAATAAATAAATGGTTATTGTGCCTCACTCGACATAGATAGGTATAGTGTGTCGCGGACTTTTTTGTAGATATTTATAAGATCTACAATTACTTAGAACATTTTATGGTTCTATCTTTTATAGTTTAGGCAGCGTATGCAAAATAAGTAACTTTTCTAGCTGATTTTTTACACCTTGCGTCCGAAAAACTCAAATATCTTACGGAACCCTACTTTTTTTCAAAATAAAATGTAGCCTATGTTCAGCAGAAATAATGTAAGATTCCAATAGCAAAAGAATTTTTCAAATCGGTCCAGTAGTTTCAGAGCCTATTCGACTCAAACAAACAAACAAACAAACAAACAAACAAACAAACAAACAAACAAAAAATCAAATCTTTCCTCTTTATAATAGTAGTGTAGATATCACCTAGGGCGGGGGGAGCGGCTCAAGTTTCAATATTTTTAGTTTTTTGCTCATATCGCTAAAACGGTGCGTTGTAGAGAAAAAATGTCCGGTACGTAATGAAAGCCCATAAAATTTCCTACAAATTTCTCTTTCACACTTTGTATCTATCTTCACTCCTTGCCATGCTATGAGCTTTTGTCTATCTTTTCTATACAAATTTCGAGTGTCGTTTGATTAACATGCTGGAAGCTTTGGCATCGGTTTATCTTGGGGGGGGGGGGGGGGCTTCGCCCCCCCAAACCCCCCCCCCCCCCACCTCCCCAAATTTTGCTTCAAACAAAGCGGTGTTGCGGCGTTATACATCTTTTTTAATAACAAAGTTAAAAACTAAAGTACACATACGGTTTTCCAGTGTCGTTTGTTTTGGGGGGGCTGCGCCCCCCCAAACCCCCCCCCCCCCCTTATTCCTCATGAAACTTTTGTTCATAATTAAAAAGTATCGTGGAGTTTGTATTGCGTCTTAATTATCCTTTGTAGGAACAAACTAAGTCATCTTATAATACATATTGTAATAAAATCGTAAGAAAGTCAATTCTGTACATTGAATATTTTTGAAAAATAATACTTGGGACGTGATCTACTATACTAACGCGGACGAAGTCGCGGGCAACAGCTAGTAGATAATATATTAGCTAGATGACGAAGAAAGTAAGTTACAAGGTTTGTTCAAATAATAAGGGAAAACAATTAATTGCTTGTAAAATGTTACTAACCTAGTAAACCTACTAGGTACTTCATCCACTAATGTGTTTCATCCTGAAAGTCAAAAGATTGAAAGAATTGTAGGTCAAGAGATGTTGCAAGTCAATCAAAATATTTCTGAATGGAAATACAAAATGTTTGGCAAATTGATAAAATATTTTTGATTTAAAATCTCTTAATAAGTGTTTACATTTTTTCTGAGGAGATCTGTGCTACAGAAAATAATACTTTTGAAATATAAATTTTATCTTTGGATCTATATAATATGTTTATAGTAGGCTGAATTGGTGTAAGCTTTTAGTCTACCTATACTTAAATAATAATGTACTTTTTAGTAACCATTAGAAGGTAACTGATTATGTCTGTTGTCTATGCCTAAATTGGCTAGGTATCTACTTTCTAGCCTGAAAAGTGTTATACAACCTCAAAATGGAAAGGTAACTTTTCTAACCTGGTGTGTATTTGACAGGGCTAAAGACCAGACTTAGAAATTAAATCCTAACTTTTTAATGCAGGTAATACTGTCAGAAACATTATAAAATTTTTAACCAATATTATAGAAAAAAGATTTTTTTTTCTTATCTTTCACTTGTCTGATACCTGAGTAGGCGCTAGCGCCATCTAGTTTTACGTATGGTAGACTTATCAATAATATTTAGGTCTTTGTCCGATTCCATTGTCAAGAAGGATATTTTTATTTTATTTTTCGTTGCAGCTAATTATAATATCTCATCTTTTACTGTTAAAGAACTTGGGCCTGACCTAATTGTTGTAACATTTCAATTAATATTTGCTGATAAAATATTTTGTGTAGTATCTTTCTTACAATTTTCTTCGGGAGATTTTCTTGAAATTCATCCAACAATAAAAATACAAGAGCGTACCCGCTGTACGGCGTACAAAACAAACAAATCACTTGAGTGTTGAGTGAAAAATTGGAAATATACTGTGGCGTCGCCACTTCTTTTGCAAGCAATAGGCATGATGATTAAATAATAAATAAATAAATAAATAAATAAATGACAGTAAGTAAATTTCATTGAAATAATTTGTGTGTCTAAAGTATCTAAATGCTTGATTATAAAACACTGGTTCTTTTTTTATTTTACATCAAGATTAATATTTTATTGATAAAATAAAATCACTAAATATGACAATCCGCCATGAAATGTTGAACGCCAATCAAAGCGCGTGACGTCACGTTAGAGCACTTTTGACATTGACGTTTGAGTTATTTCTCTTTTACCATAGACATTTTTTTTAAATCGTCCCGGTCGGGACAGGCAAAGGGATTACCACAGACAATAATTACTGTCGAATGATTCCTATACAGCTGTCACTTGTCAGCTGTACTCTAGAGTGACGTCACAAGTGACGCCATGACACCTTGAAGTGTTTTGGTGCAAATTTTAAATTTATGATTTAAAAACTAATTTTTGTATACTAAACCATAAATTTTAACAGAAATATTATGTTTGTTGTAATCAATATATATTTCCGAGTATTATAGAACAGTTTCTCAAAATTTGTCATCATGCCTATTGTTTGGCCTACGTTCTGTACGACCCACATTGAAAATGTAGGTCGAATCTGTATGCCTTGATAAGGAAAGTGAAAAAAAAAACGAGTTTATAGTATAGATAGGGGCTCATGGCTGATTTTTAAAATAGTATGCCTTGCTAGAATTTTTACATGTAACGTGCTCGTTTACTAAACAAAAGTTAGCCTGTTAAAATTCAGAATGGCGAGTGGTTTTATTGTTTGTTTATTGTTAACAGTTTCAATTGCTATCACTAGATGGCATTGCAATGAACAAAATTAATATTTACACATTTGTGTGTTAAACGTCATTTAAAACTATTTATCTTGCTCATTGTACACAAGTAAACTGTTTGCTTATCGTGTTACGTAATTTTAACTTGTAATGAGTTAACTCTAACGTGACCTTCGCGCAGAGTTAAAATTTTAATTACTTTGAATATAGTCAAGTGTCATATTGTGTCGCATAGATTTGAACTGAAATATTGAGCAGTGTTTCTAAAAGTGTTGGTAAGTTGAGTTTCACACAAAGTTTAACTTATGTACTATATTTACCAATTGCACACTTGCATTTTTAGTATGATTATTAATTTAATTTGCATGACGATTCATATCAGTTATCACGAGATCCATGTGATTGGGTCTTGGGATGTAACCGCTTTAAAAAACAAACAAGACGAAAACCCGATGTGAATGTGATCGATATAATCTTTTGTCTGTGAGATATTTTATTAAAGAGAAGAATGTTGCAAAATAGAGCGGCGTTCGGCGAGAGGGCAGCGCGCGTGCGCGGCTCCTCCTAGCCTCCAGTGCCGGTCGCGGCTGTATCCACGCGACACGCGTCCTCCCCCTACGCCGATCGATAAACGCACCGCGCAACCAGTGCATTAGACGTGCATTCTGCGTTTTTTGCGCTGATAGTAACGGTGATTGCACCGAGTTTACCGGTCCCGTCCGTCCCCGTGCGTCCCCGCTCCCGAGTCCGTCGTGTTCTTGACCTCAGTGTCCTTCGGTTCGCGACTATTTTCGTATCAGTGACAAAAGGAGACACAGTTTGGATGATATATTTTTTATACATACTTTGCGTGGAATTGAAGGGTATGGTTATGTGGTAGCCGAAGGGGCATCGATTGAGGAGCTATCAGAGGTCGCCTTTCGGGATAGCGACGCGACGCGCCGTCGTCTCGGCGCGACGCCACATTATTTGTTAATTAACCGTGAGAACACTATTATTATTACAGTACACACGTTATCTATCTCTTGCATTATACCTTCGTAATAATTATGTGATTAGCGTAGTAATTAATAAGTAATAACACAAAATTACGTGGAACTAAATTGCTTCTTTATTATGTACTGGGTGCAGAACTTACATGTGATAGGTTTACATTATGAGACAAGCAAACATAAATCTTTATTCACTTAACATGATGACCTGAAACCACTTTAATTCAATTAATTGACTACATAGGGTTGAACAGACGCTCAAGACGGATTTGAAATAGCTATTATGTACATAATTTTTTTATCTCGATTACGTTGTAGGTAATAATATTCATAATATTATATTTTTATTAAGCCAAGTAATAACGAATACATCTAATTTATATAACAAGGGAATCTCGTGCGGGTCGAAGGTCAGAGACGTAATTTGGAACAGAGGGATGTTTACAGGCTCCTTATGTATTTCAGGATAAGGAGGAGGGATACAATTTGTTATTTAATTTTTATCGCGACACATTTCTTTGCCCTTGTCTTATAAGTCTTACAACAGTAATTATTCTAAGGAGGTACAAAAATAACCATTTATTTTTGGAATTTCATTGGAAAAGTTTGAGAAACTCTTGATTCTCGTGTGATTTCAGGCAAAAGACAAAATTCGAAATTTTGTTTAAGTGTTGTAGAACAATCCAATAGTAAATTGGCATGATGTATGATATTATATTATAGTGCTAGATGAATTAATTTACAAATGAATGTGTTACAATGACTCAGACTGTGACTGTGACTGTGACTGTGTCATTTTGTTCGTAGTCTCTACCGAGTAAAAAAGGGTCAACCAAGTAAATAATGTATTGATAATAATATCATATGATGTATCTAGAAGTTTCATGTATATTGAATGGATTTTTTTTGTACGCATTTGGTTTCAATACCGTGAACATTTAAATTCTCAAAGGCCGTCACAGACTTAGCTATAATATATATTAATATACCGCACTAAGCACACTGAGACCAGAAATATATATTATAGCTGAGTGTGTGGTCAGTCACGCGAAAATTGTATAGAAAATATAATATAGTAATATGCCTAGCTATAAATATATTAATATATAATTATATTATAGCTAAGTCTGTGACGGCCTTAATTTTTGGATTAGTTTCAGATATTAGATCTAAAGTCTCAAGAACATCTAATATGATCCATAACATAGAGATGTTTTAGCATTATTCTTACTCTTTTCCTGAATCACTCAAGTAGCATAAAAATATATACTTAGTCTTACCTACATTATTATTATGTGTAAAATCACAGATAAGTACTAGAAATAGTATTATAGGACATAGGTAATAGGACTAATGTACTAAGCGTTGACTTGGTATTGCGGAAATGTTACATATTCATATCCAGTCATATCCAGTTTTGGCATCACACAATGTAATATTGTAATATTGTGTCCAGTATGTTTTACGTTAAATTGTCTTTTAATATTGTGTTGTGTGATTGTCGAAATAAACTTATTCTTATTCTTATTCTTATTCTTATATTATACAAAGATGATAACTAAGCTTTTAAACTCTATTTATTTGCGAATAAACTAAATAAAGATGGCAAAAAAAGGATATGGGATAGTCTTTATATTTCACCAATTTGTATAGTTATGTCACCAAGTCCTTAGATCTTGAGGAATTGAAAGACCCACAATGATACATGGAAAACATTTTTGTCTTAACAGAGCCATGGCCTAAATAAAAATACCGCTACTGGAGACAATAATTAGCGTTAGTTGCTGAAAACTCTTTATTCTCTAGAAGTAGGTACAAAAAGAAAATCCGGGATCTTATGTTTATTCATATTAAACATAACTGCTTAGCTGGGCTCGTTTGTGATGGTGGAAATTCCATCATCCTTTAATGCACGAGGCATTGACCGGGACATCGTCGCCGTAAATAGAAAAAGCTAGTTTTTACGGGACAGCGGTAATGGCACGCGCATCTCAGAGGAATGCCGTTCCTGTATTAGCCAGCGTAGCCGGCTTATAGTCTACAAATTGCAATTTCTGCGAGAATGTTCAATTTACATTTTACGGGTCTCCAGTTTTTAGGATCATTTCTCATTAGTCATTACTCATTAGGTGTGCTTGCAGCACGCTAAGCATGGTCGCTATAGGGAGGGTTCCTTTCTACGAAAGAATAGAATAGTGATTGTCAAATGAAATTTGTTTCTGTCCCAAAAATCTGTCTTTCGCATTTTTAATGTAGCTATGATGAGCCAGCTGGTTGGCCAAGTTTTCCTAGATTTCTTGACAAAAATACTTAATGATACCGATTAATATCCATATTCTACTGATTTGGAAAGGGTAACCACCATCCAAATCGTGATATACGTTAACCCTTCTCCACCGCTGAAATTCGCAAACGCCAAGGCCGGCTATAGGCATAGACATAACGCAAGCGACTATAAATATAATTGCTAATCGGATAAGAGTTAAATTGGCTTGTGATATAACAATCGGACAGTTAACGTGGACCACGTTTCGTTAGTAGTTACCGCGTAGTGGTCGGAAGTGGTCGTTCGTGGTCAGTAGATCGCGTGCTACGTGAAAGTTTCATTGGCCTCTTTTCGACCGTTCGCGTTAGTAGAAATTCGCCGAAATTACGGATTCTGTTCAAGTGTTTCAGGCTAATGAGTGTGTGTGATGTGAGTTGTGAACTTGTGACTGTTGTGAGAGAAAGGTCGCTTGCGCATATTGCACCTAATATGAATGTAGGTAACTGAAACTAAGGTAGACCCAAAGAAATCTTTTGACTGCATTTTGCAACTCTTTGAGATTATCTATGATTTGTTCTGATTAACTGACTGACTGATAGGCGCATTTAGCGGATGAATTTTGGAATTTTGTATGATGTAGGCGCTAAGAGTCCATTAAGAAAGGATTTTCCGAGACTCCTGGGGGGGAAAATGAGATGCAAAGTTTAAAACATCTTAAATACAGATCTGATCTGACAGAGATGTTTATATTTTTTGAATTCATCCCCTAACGTGGTGAAAATGAGGAAAAGAATCTATTAGAAGTCGGAACTACTTGTCGACTTCCTTGTCGAAGAGGAGCAAAAGCTACCATAATATTGAAGTATTTTATCGAGACTATTTCCATCATTTTTACGTGCATTTGGCTTATAATTACATGCTATTATTATTGATCTAGTAATTTTACTTTTTTATTGCATTATTCGTTTCTGTCGAATGCGCACGGAAATAACAGTTTTATAATGTTCATTAAATTTTAAAATGTATTGTAGGTTTATTTATTGTGCAATAATACTATTTTAAAGTCATAATTATATAACATGAAAATAATAAATATAGTTTTATAACTAAGTAACTCTTAATGTATTAATACATATTAAGTATGAATGTATTAAAAATAACTGTATATTCTGATTTGCGTATAAAAATATAATTTACAAATAATTTTATTGAGATAATAAAAACGCGATATTAAGGTATTATCTATAAAAGTAGCTATAATAAAAAATAACTAGCTTAAGTACCTACTAGTAGTAGTTAGTAGTAATAATATGCTCGAGAGTCGAGGCATTCCTCTGCTTCGATACAGAAGTAGAAGTGGTTAGTTTGATATCATGATAATAAAATTAGTAGTTACTAGTAACTTATCACGAAGAGTAATAGAATTAAGAGGTAAATTTGGCATTAGAATAGCACGACTTAAGGCCGTCACAGACCTAGCTATAATATATATTAATATATTTATAGCTAGGCATATTAATATATATTTTCTATACAATTTTCGCGTGACCACACACTTAGCTATAATATATATTTCTGGTCTCAGTGTGTTTAGTACGGTATATTAAGGTATATTAATATATATTATAGCTAAGTCTGTGACGGCCTTTATCATCTTCGTCTGATAGAAAGCTTTCTTTCTTAAACCAGGTTCAGACTGGCGACCTTATATTTTGGCAGATCTGGTTGTAAGACTTGTAACATTATATCAACCTATTTTAACCCATTAAGCATTCGCAACCGAATAGCTATAATAAATAAAATAAGATAGTATTTTGTTGGTCACATGTTTTATACTTAAACATTATTCTTTATTATTTTATAGCTAAAGATTACGTATTTGAATTCATAAAAAGATTAAACTATAATGCTAATCTCTCATTGCTTGATAGTTGATGTTGGTAAACCAGTCACCTATACATGTATTTTTAATGCCATTATAGTCATACTTAATACCGAAAATAAAAAAAATAAATGATTTTTCATATTATGCAAATATATATCCGTTCCTCGGACACTTTTGAAGCAAGGCTACGTCAGCGTGAATCACGTGAATATCGACCTTAAAATACCTACACCGCGATTGCAGCACTGTATTTAATGTATACTACGGGTAGAAATTTATATTATTGTGAAGAAATTGATACCGAAGTTTCGTCTCGATCGATTCTTGTAGCAAACTTTGACCCATCCGTCGATCGCGGATTCTAGGAATTGCCATTGTATTCTATTGTTGTCTCGGTCGCATGCGACCGCTTGGGGCTTGATAGGTTAAAGTTCGAGACCAAGTATCTACAGGGGGTTACAAAATTGAAACGGCCAATTTAAGCCCACTTGCTCCGAACTGGGTTGAATTTAATGTCATGATCTATATTTCTCATTCATAGCCCACGAAGAATGTCTTGCATAACTCGAGTTTAAAGTCGCAGGTTATATCGCTAATTTGAACTGTAGACATCATACAAACGTAAAATATAGAATTTCAGTAGATGTACTTTACATTTTTCATTTAACTCGGTGTAAAGTCATTAGCGGCTTACGATACGCCAATTACGTTTCATTTTTTTCTGCAATTGCTCTTGACCGTGAAACAGTGAAAACTAAAGAGCGGTTATAAACAGATGTAAATTCTGTTTATCTAAACTTGACTTTATGTTTTTATGACTAATGATGATTGTAGCACATTAGTAAACTATTTTGTCTTTTTAAAGAACTGAACTAAATGAATGCACTCGATTTTTTAACTTATTTACATCTAAGTTGTTTATGTAAAAACAACGAATTTCCCGAAAACGTTCGGCATCAAGTTATAAGAGACACCGCGGACACGTGACTTGAGATTAAACTTTCTCATGTTCTTCTCATCTGCAATTTTAATTATAGAGCTTGACTGACTTAACTTTCCACTTAACGACATTACTTACCTTGCAGTCAAAACATAATATGCACAAGCGACGAATCAATAACCAAAGTAGTTCGTGCTACGCTAGTCCTTCATATTTAACAAGACCGGCACACGTTTTCCACTAAAATATTAGTGTCGTCAAAGTTAATATTTATTTTAGCTCGCAAATATGCTCGTCTCGCATTCAAAATTAGACCCTCCATACGTTCGGACATATTATCAGTGCTAGACTCTTGTGTCGAAGATTGGACCTATCTAAAAATTTTAGCTCGCAAATATGCTCGTCTCGCATTCAAGATTAGGACTTTTTTACATTCGGACATATCAGTGCTAGAAGAATCGCTAGTGTTGGATAGTGGACTCCAAGTGCTAAGGGGGAGTGTTGTGACGCGTGCGGGGCCGATGTTGGCGGCGCGTCACGGCGGAGGGCGGTGCGGGTTGGGGCGCGGGGTGCGCGGGGGGCTCGCGTGCCTCGCCGCCGCCCGGCTTCGATCCCGAACTCTTCAGGGAGCTCAGCTTCCTGCCGGACGCGGAGCTGCGGGAGTGCCTAGGCGACTATCCTGACTTCCTCTACCACTTGGCGAGGGACAGGTTCGGGAGAGTCTACTTTCGCGTTATCAGGACCTTGCTCCTTGATCGAGGTATGGGGATCACCGTGCTCATCAGCCGCTATGCATCATCAATTAGTGCGCCTCGCCTATGTCGAATCTACACCGAGTCTTTCTATCATCAAGTCCTTTCTTCTATTTTCTCGCATTAACCCTCATCTCATAAGCCTTCTCATTATTTACACCGCTTTCATTTTCTGCTGCATACCTTTATTCAATATTTTTAATACATTATTTATCATGTTGTGTTATAATTTCAATTTCTCTAATCTACATTTCCAAGTTTTACATAAAAAGAAAGTCATCAACCGTGTAGGCCTGTAGGGCTGCATCATTATATTATCTCATTTTACCCTTCTAATGAGCGGCTTTTTTATAATATATTTCTTAGATAACTTTAAAAACCCTAGACACCTCCCTAAAGATGTCGGTAACTTTCCGTACCTACGTCAATATATTTTATACGTTTATGAATATTATGTTTTTGTTAGTGTTGTCCTCAATGCAGTACATTTGTCGCTACTGGCGCAGGGTCGTTTACTTTTCACTTTACAAACATGGAGTTACATAATCGTAAAGCGCTTTAGTTTGTATAATAGCAAAAGCTGTAATCAATTACGCTTTGTACGGAAATCGTGATGATAAAAACTGTGAAAGTCCCGAAGTCATGAGAGGCAAACGCGAACAATCGATATCCGTTGTAATAGTTAAGTAATGGGAAAAGTTCACATAACTAGGTATCTCATGTTTTGTTGCACTGGCATGTTCCCATCGATCCATTGCTACAAATGACAATCGAAAGCTAGATCATTAAATCAAACGTAATGAGAACTCCATGTCGTACCTCAAGTACCAGTCCAACGTTTCTAATTTACATAATGTTTATTATCATTAAGATGATCATAAATTTTAAAACAATCACAAAGCAGATATTTTACATCATTGTTCGAATGTAATCTCAAAATTCTCACGATTTTCGGATTAGCGACTAACATCTCAACTCAGTCTGTAGTAGATTCAGCTGATAAAAGTCAGTATTTCGTGCTCCGTATCATGATTTCTGTAACTAAGACCTTGTTTAGCTGTTTGCAATTTTCTATTCCCAACTACATAAAGTACACTTTTCTTTTCTCCACTGGTGAGTTCAATTATATCGATATGTGTGTCAGCTGCTAGTTCGTTAACCCTTTTATCAGTCGCGTTTTGAGTGTTCAGACTCGCGAAAGCTAGTGTTTATGTAACAAAACACTAGCCCGAAGTGTTTATCAATAAATAGTCAACTCGTTTGTTGTCTTTGTACTCCAGTTTTCCCATGTTGCACAATAGGCTCACCGGCTCCCAGTCCCAGTCTTGCCGTATACCGTCGCGCCGGTACACGCCCTCTCGCCGCTGCGTTCACTTCTGCCTCATTCATTATCATGCACTGCTGGGGTAGCATCCAGTCTGTTCAATGAACGACTGGGCGGATATCGAGGATATTTTAATGGGTCAGCATAATATTATCGCTAATTAATATTTCGAACAATGGCTTTATCTTATCAACGTTTCATGCTTCGCACCCGTTTTGTATACTACTATTTGTGATCATAGAACGAGCCCTAAGTTAATGAGCATGACATGTCGTGCGCGTTATTAAATTGTGTAACGAAAAATTGTGACGTTTGTGGTAATTAAATTAACTTGCCTAAAAATTCGTGTTAAAGTGTGTTTAACGCTAGCGCTGTTTTCACGTTTTGTGTTCTGTGATGTGATTTCGATATCTCCAAATGTCTTGTTTCTGTTGCAAATGTATACAATATTTCGTATTTTCTACTATTTAAAAGCTCAGAAATTGTTATCAATTTGCCAAAATGCAATTTCTCTATGATCTTTCATTACTTATGCCAAATTCGATATCAGTCTATTAAATATTATCGATAATTTCTAAATAGGTCCGTGTTAAGTGCTAAGTAATATTTACAATGTGATGATATGTTATCATTTGTGATTCGCAGCAACAGTGTTTTGTTGTGCTTAACGCGGTTGTGTTGTTTTCAGTTTTATGCAGCAACAGGGTGAGCCAAATGACAAAAACCTACAATGACATTGAAGCGGTAACACGGCTCTTAGAAGAAGTAAGTAACATCTTTTATTTCTTTGCTTGCGCCAGTCTTTATTATTTTTGCTAATTTATAATCTAATTAATGTTATTTTTGTTGTAAATACCAATTAGAGAGGAAACGTAGAACCAAATATCGTTAACTTTAATTTAGATAACCGTAACCAAACCAAAAATGCTTAATTTCATCCTTATAAATATTCCAAACAAAGCCTGTTTCAAAATATTGCAAAAAATAATTTGTTTTTATCATATTGTTCTGTTAATATTTGGTTAAACTTTTACAAAAAGACCCACTCAAAATAGTGGTTGTAAGACTATTTACTACTGTTATTTCGGCCTCTCTATTCCGAAAATAGTTAATGGAATTATCACAAAGTTTGTCAACAAACTATTAAGTTATTGACGATAATAATATCTCAATGATACAGAAACATGCTACACAGAAATTCATAGACTCCGGAACGCTGTGACAGTAATTGAAAGTGATATTTATAGCCTTTGATAACATTTGTAACAAATAGGAAGTATATTAGCATAGGGAGCATATTCATTTAATTATTTTGCCGGAATGGCAAGACTTGTATGTATTTAATTGTATCGAATTAAAGTACAAGTGTACTTAAAATCTAATTTTGGCCTTGCAAAAGAAAATTAAAATCATTATAATATCTACCTGTTGCTTTTCTAAATGTATTGATTTAGGGTTGGACCTCATCTGGCAGCACGGAATCGCCTTTTTCCGTCGCCTTTTCTCTTTCTGTCGCTTAGAACTGCCATTTGCTAGACCGAGACAGAAAGCATAATGCCGATCGCCTCGAGGATTCCGCCGCGTGCTATCGCATTATGCTTTCTGTCTCGGTCTAACAAATGGCAGTTCTAAGCGACAGAAAGAGAAAGGGCGACGGAAAAAGGCGATTCCGTGCTGCCAGATGAGGTCCAACCCTTAAGGCAAGGATGTCTGTTAGTACGAATATCGACGTTAAGAACATTAAAATAACATTCATATCAGCGCGCCACAGTGGCGGTTACGACGCTCGCCGCGTTCTTGATAGGGCGAAAAAGGAGAAAATTATACATTTTCTTCAATTTTTTTAAAGACCGAATCATTTATTAAAAATCTATTCGGTTATTTCATTAGAACTATAAAAAAGCTATCCTTTTTGTAAAAAAATCATATCATTTTCATTGAAAATTACGAGATGTTCGAATTTGAAGTGTATTTTTATGGTGATATTCAAGATTTTTTTACAGAATTACCATGCCATTTTTCAATATTCTGTTCGATTATTTCTTTACTTTGTTCCTTTCTGAGTCGACATCAATTTTGGTGTAAGAGAATTCCACATAATTTCTTCAGTCTGGAAGCTTAAAAATCAGTTTTTTCGAACTGGCCTCGCCTTAAGCTTTAAAACTATTTACATACGAATGAAAAGATATTCTATTCCGAGTTGTTTGAATTAAACTTCTGTAAGAAGTAAGGCAGCCTATTTTATTTTATTTTATTTTTATTTTTATTTGAATGGAAAACATACAGTGATAAACTAAAATTAAGATAAAAGCTGATTAATGTCTAAGCACTATTAACATGTTTCCGCAATTAGAGTCTAAACATTAACAAGATTGCTTTATATTTAGGTAGACAAAAGTATTTCTACAATCCCTGAGTTGTATATTTCAATGATAATAATACTTAGTAATTTTTCAAATAATCAATAGTTTACTATATTATAGTATTTTTCTTAAATGTTTCAGCGGCTATATTTTCGCGTTTTGGTTGCAGAAAGAGAAAGATTTGGAGCTGACGGCTCGCATCGGCAAGGAGCTGCTCTCAGCCAACGGCCGCCTGGAGGCTCGTGTCACAGCGCTAGAGGGGGAGCTGCGGGGGGCGAGGGACCACATCACACAGCTCAGACATGACCTCTCCGCCAAGACTGATCTGCTACAGGTACGACACCTTGACCTTAGTATTTATAACTGTACGTGTAATTCGACTCGGATTCGGAAACTTCAGTGCGCGACATCCAATAAACGCTCACCGCGCTCGGCATTGACCAATGACCGCACGCTAAAGTTTCCGAATCCGTGTCGAACGGAATCGTGAATCGCCCTGCTTGACGTATTTACTGTACCCCGATGTGGGGAACTGCAGAAGTACGCTAGATACAGAGTGTTTTTTCAATTACTGTCCAAACTTTAAGAAATTAATATACTCATGAAAAGTGCACTCTCTCCTAAATCTTTGGCATTCCTTGGTTAGCAATAACACCTTGTAGACCACGCGCAACTGTAGGACCGTCAGACGAAACTTATGAGGGTAATCGTATCAGCATATCACTGATTTATCGATTAGAGTGTGGGACGAGGCGGGGTCGCCTAGAACCAAAAATCGCCACTTCTATTTTTACCGACCCATTTTAAAGTTGTGGGAAATCTTTATCTCGTTGCTGGTTTTTTTTAATCTAACGGTTCATACAATTTTAATCCAGTCCAGATACTATGAAACAACAAAATTGTATTAAATTTATAACCACTGTCAAAAGTTAGGGCGAGTTAGAACGCACTTGATGTTGTTTCTTGTTTGATGAACATAATATAATATACTATTTTGTAGGTTATATGATATATCATAATGAAATTGTATTACAAGTTACAGCCTTATCAAACCTGAATTTAAATTGGATTGAAAAAGAAGAATTTTGGTACCAATCTGTCGCAGAGTATCTCAAACATTATCACCAAACAGATTAGATACATGTGATCCCGACCTCGGCATTGACTGATATGTCACCGATAGGAACGTTCTGGACTTTAGAATTGACTTCATTTAGAATACAGTGACACAACGGAGTGTGAAGTTGTGACCTCGTAGTTCAACGCAATTTGTGACTTGTGAATTGTGATTTTGTGGTCGTTGCGGTGTCATAAATGTTGCAAATCAATATTGTTGGGAATTATATTATCTTACTTTAAAACTATGTTAAACAAAAACTTATTGTACATTTACAAAGTCGGTTACAGAAATCGCATTATTTGAGGAACCCTGAAACATTTAAA
The DNA here is from genome assembly GCA_905404155.3 of Plebejus argus. Classification (NCBI taxonomy): domain Eukaryota; kingdom Metazoa; phylum Arthropoda; class Insecta; order Lepidoptera; family Lycaenidae; genus Plebejus; species Plebejus argus. The sequence continues at coordinate 9,634,451 of FR989938.1, read as the reverse complement.
CATCTTAATCTTTGACAAGGAACATTAAATACTAGAGTTATAGTCTTTTACGCCAAGTGTCTAAGAAATATTTATTGGTTCACTAGGAGTCACAAGTCTGCGTTTCCTGTAACAGGACTATTAATAATGTAATTTATTGTTAACCAAATATGAGCCTCTGGTCGACGCCACTGCATTTTTTGTAACATGGCCATTAATAATGTAATTTATTGTTAACCAAAATGTGAGACGCCAGGGAGAGCCAGGGGTAGGGGAGGACATTCTGACCTCGGCTTGAGATAGAGGCACATGTGTCTGTACTGTAATTGTAAAACTCTACCTGTTAATAATTATCCTTGTATTTTTAGTAACCAATATATATTACTTAATTAACTTCAGTGTATCAATTACAATCACTATTCCCCACGTCAGAATTGGCAACATATCAGAAGTGGCTAGGAACCTAATCGACGAAGTTTTGGTATGTATATTATTTTATATTATATTAGTTTTGCCTGTAATGTTCTATTAATACAACACAACAATTACATTTCAATTATTACAAGTGATTATAATATTATTAATTTAAAAGTAGGTATTTTAACCTAACATTAGGATTTAGTACAATATTGTGAATTTAAAATTCCTAAAGAAAATATTGTAATACTTACTATAATTATCATAGATAAATACAATATTAATTTCATATAACATAATCTTACTGAACCTTTTAAAATATAATATTACTAGTGACCCGCCCCGGCTTTACGGGTGTAAAATATATTATAACCCTTGTCACAAAAAAAAAAAATACGATTAAAATCGATTCATTAGTTTTGATTTTATATAATATTCAACATTACCCATGGGCCGTGGCCTGCATTGGTCGCTAGTGTTATATATTCCGTAGTCGGTACCGCTGCCGCAAGGGCTACGTACCGCAATTGTTAAAATCTGTACTTAATAATAACTTCGAAAATATTCATTTTTAAATCATATAATGCTGTAAAGGGCCATATTATAGATTTATATTAAATCAACAATGTATTTTAAGTATTTAATTGGACAAGGATTAATACCGTATTGGTTAAAATCGCTTTGTTTGGTAGTAAATAGTAGGTAAATGACAAATAAATGTTATTGTGGGATATCCATAAGAGACAGACATAATATTACATCGCGGAGTTTTCTGTAGACCTTTTCATTTGGTACAATACTTTGTACATTAGTTTGATAAAATAATATCTCGTAGGGTTCAAACGGTATTTACGACAACAGATAAGAAACCTCAAAAATAACGGTATTTCTTCAGTATTAATTTAATGAAGTCCAGTATTTACCTATAATATATTTTATAAACATTCCCCTTTAATTACTCTATCTATTAAAGAAGACCGCATGTAAATTCGTTGCGTACTTTTAAGGACTAAAGGGAACAAATGGACAGAAAAAGCGACTTTGTCTTATACTATATTCTAGGGATGTGCATGTGTGTTCACTTTTGGTGTAATAACAAATATTATTATCAAATGGTGTGTAAATTTCTTAGTCATATGTAAAGATAATTTAGCGAGCGTTGATTCGCTTGCTGGCGCGAGGCGACTGCTAAACTCGGCAGAGACATCTAAAGGTATTTTGTTTAAATTTTATCATATTATGATATTATTGTGTGCTAGTTTAATATAATCTGATATTTAACCAAATATCATAAGATACAGAGGCAACGGGTTCGACTCCCGTAAAGATAATGTAAGGCCTAAGTAATTCAGGGCCCGCCCCGGGCTACTGGCGCCTGTGTAAAAAAAAAGAAAAGGGGGATTTTGGCGCCCCTTTTGGCAAATTTTTTGGATCCTTGGTTTTGGCGCCCCTAAAGATGACGATTTGGCGCCCGTGTGCATTGCACATATTGCACATATGGTAGCGGGAGCCCTGCCTAAGTTATAGCAGTAGCAGGTTCGACTCCTGCGCCTATTTATTATTATAACAGTAGCGAGCAGCGGTAATAGTTTCGACTCTCCTCATACATCGGAAAGATGCTCAGAAGGAATTTATTACAAGCCATTTACTGCATATTAAAGAATAAGTACATAGTTGAATAATTATTGCAGAACAACCGAGCATAACTTACAGAATTTCTCCCAGTTTACTTTTACTTTTCGATCTCCTTGTTGACACTAGATATTGTGTTGTGCCCAGTAAGGTATTGTTTAGGCTAGATTTCATATCATTTTAAATATAAATTAACCGTTACATTTTGTGTTTCGCTAAAGAAATAATCTTATTTCTCATATTTTTTTAAACCATTTCAATAAGAAATGATTTTATAGGAATTTCGTGTGTAATCTAGGTACATTATACATAATGAATGTTAATATTTATTTAATGTTAATATTAACCTTTCGTGTTAATATTGAAATAAGAACCACGTGCCGAAATGTCGGCTATTATTTCTGGTTGCGCTTATCGATGCGATGCCTAACAATAATAATTATTATGGTATATATTTTTAAAAAAGTATGCAATCTAACTTATGGTTTTGTTTCTTCCTTGAACTGACCCCTTGCCTAAACACACATCATACACAAAAACATACGATAAAATAAATAAATAAACAGAGCTGATAGATATTGTGTATACCCCTATAATACACTCTCACACATGTCCGAAGCGTCGGGTTACACCCCACCCTATAACGATAATACCGCGGAAATAATGGAAACGAAACGGAGATCACGCTCTCGTAGACGTCGATCGTCTGAGGGGGTTTTAGAGTATCAAAGAAGGTTACGTAGTAGATCTACAGAAATAAGCAGATCTCGGAGGGTTTATGATTCAGGCGCATATCAAACTCGTAGGAGTCGCCAAAGGCGCCGCTCGTATAGCACAGAGACTGAACTCTCCACAGGCACGAGCTCCTTGAGCTCTTCCGATGAGAAGAAGAGACGGTCTAGATCTCGCTCTTCCATTTTTAGTAAAACTAAAAGGAGACGTGTACGTTCGTCCTCTCGTAGCTCACTTGTATTGGAAAAAATAGCTCATATATTTAGAAAATCTGATAGTCACTATGAGGGTGCCCAGCACGTAATACCAGAATTTAATCCCGATTCTCATGATCAAACGGCCGAAGATTGGGTACGCAAGGTCGATGAGACGGCAAGTATATACGGATGGAGCGAGAGACAAACGATTTTTTATGCTATTCCCAAACTAGCAGGTCACGCGAAAAAATGGTATCAGGGAAGGAGCACAATCAATTTAAGCTGGCGCGAATGGCAAAGGAAAATCGTTAAAGCTTTTCCGAATGACCGCAACTATGCAGATCAGTTAAATGAAATGCTAGAGCGCAAAAGTCGTAGAGAGGAATCTTTAGAAGATTACTTCCACGACAAAGCAAAATTAATTAAATTATGCGGAATATCAGGACGAAATGCCGTAGACTGCATCATTAACGGCATATTTGATAACAATATACGTCTTAATGCGCAAGGGTTGAACATTAACAGTACATCAAAATTACTAACTTATTTAAGACGCATAGCTAAGCAAAAACATACTTTACAGCGAAGAACCTTGACAACTGTTTCATACTCCAGTAAATTACATAAATTCACGCCTAATGCGAACCAACAGCGACCAGCTGACAACATTCACAAACGTGAGAACTTAAATCAAATTCAATGTTATAATTGCTTGGAAATAGGACACACTGTTCGAACGTGTCCAAAGCAAAAACGAAAATGTGATAAATGTTCGTTATTAGGACACGCCACTGAAAAGTGTGAGTTGGTCAGCAAGATACGTGCTCAGAGTAGAAATTCGCAAATCTCAAATACACCATAAACAGAAAATGTCATGAAAATTTCCCATAGTAGAGAAACCGATGAAAAATATTACAAAATGGTCAACGTCAATAACGTGACTTGCTCAGGGTATGTTGACTTCGGTAGCCAATGCACCTTAATACTTAAAAAGATAGCCGATGAATGCTCTCTTAACTTATGTACATCAGGCCTCTCTCTCTTAACTTATGTACAGTTACCAGGGGTTTGCTTTCGTAAGCATCACACCATTAGGTATAGTGGTGGTCAACATGACAGTCGATGCCGTCAATGCAAGTGTAGAAGCTTATATTGTAGATGATCATTTACTTGAAACGGATGTTCTCGTAGGGCAGTCCCTTACATAATTACCAACTGTAGTAGCTCATAAGACAAGCACTAGCTTAGTAATGTATTGTGATGACTCTGAGTGCAAGAAAATTAACGTATAAGTTATCGGCGATACATCGTTGTGTACAGGGATAAATAATATAAATGTAAAAATGAACGAAAATTATACAGGAACGATCGTTATACCTGGATCCATTTGCCTGAAATCTGATAACGAATACATATTATTGCAAGGACTGTATGATGTCACGGAGGGGAAGTCTAAAGTTCTTGTTGGAAATATTTCAAACAAAACAATCATACTACGTAGTAATCACTTAATATCACGAGCTACTATATTCACAGAAAAACCTATATTATGTTCCTCAACTCCTCAGCTTATAAACGTTAATCAGGTGACTACTAATGTAGAATGTTCTTCAAATAATAGTGGGGATAAAAATACCATAACAATGGAAATGATAAATATAAAAAGCGCGACCCCAACCATAATAAAACAAAAGCTACTAGATTTAATTAATAAATACAGAGACTGTTTTGCTTTAGACATTCACGAACTCGGGACTACGCATGTAACTGAAATGAGCATAAAATTAAATGATAACACAGCTGTAATTTATAAGCCCTATCGGCTGCCCTACAGTGAGCGCGAGAAGGTCCGAACAATGATAGGAGATCTTATGGCGGCTGGCATCATAAGAGAATCACAGTCCGCATACGCAAGTCCGATAGTATTAGTACGCAAGAAAACCGGGGAATACCGCTTATGCGTAGACTATAGGGCACTTAATAAGAAAACAATAAAAGATAATTACCCCATGCCGATGATCGATGACCAACTTGACCGTATAAGTGGAAAATCATAGCAAAACCTTTGACTAAACTCACAAAAGCTAATATTCCTTGGAAATGGGATGAAGAGCAAGAACAGTCATTTCAATTTATAAAAACAAAGCTCGTAACGAGACTACTTGCTCTTTATAATCCGAATTATATCACCGAAGTCCATTGCGATGCAAGCAAAGTGGGCGTTGGAGGTATTTTATTACAAAAAACAAATGAGGATACGCAGTTTAAGCCCGTAGCATACTATGGTCGTCAAAACACAAAAGAAGAAGAATTTTGGCACTCGTATGAACTAGAAACAATGGCCGTAGTCCTAACTCTCCAGAAATTTCGAGTGTATGTAATAGGAATTGAATTTAAAGTCATAACAGAAATTCAGCACAAAGTCATAACGTTACACACTATTTCACACACCGCATCCTCCCAGTCACACAGTTTCAGCATAGGAGGCGCTACACACCCATAGAGTGAGTCGTGAATGGCTGAGACATGACTGACCCCCGTGTGGACAGTCGTGTCAGCTTCACGAGTACTGCAGTACGCGCTTACGAGGATGCTGGATACGTGAAAGTAATGTACACGCTGCTCTAAGTGTAGCAGGTGTGTACAGTTAGAATGACCCTAGTGTGTCAAGTAATACGTAACTGGTTCCAAGAGTAGCCAGTGACACAGTAAAAAGTACTAGACCCAGTTGTGTCTACCAGTAAAAAGTACTAGACCCAGTTGTGTCTACCAGTAAAAAGTACTAGACCCAGTTGTGTCTACCAGTATCGAAGTCAATCCAAGTAAAAAGTACTAGACCCAGTTGTGTCTACCAGTAAAAAGTACTAGACCCAGTTGTGTCTACCAGTAAAAAGTACTAGACCCAGTTGTGTCTACCAGTATCGAAGTCAATCCAAGTACAAAGTACTAGACCCAGTTGTGTCTACCAGTAAAAAGTACTAGACCCAGTTGTGTCTACCAGTAAAAAGTACTAGACCCAGTTGTGTCTACCAGTAAAAAGTACTAGACCCAGTTGTGTCTACCAGTATCGAAGTCAATCCAAGTACAAAGTACTAGACCCAGTTGTGTCTACCAGTAAAAAGTACTAGACCCAGTTGTGTCTACCAGTATCGAAGTCAATCCAAGTAAAAAGTACTAGACCCAGTTGTGTCTACCAGTAAAAAGTACTAGACCCAGTTGTGTCTACCAGTGTAAAAATCAATGCAAGTGAAAAATTCTAGACCCAGATGTGTCTAGCAGTGTAAAAGTCAATTCAAGTGAAAAGTGTTAGTGTATTCCTATATATAAAAAAAAAAGTGTTTCTCCAATAATATAAACTATTATATAGATATTAATAACAATGACTTGCGTGGTGCACATGTTTTTTTTTTTCTTTTTATTAGATTAAGTTTGTCTAAATACTATTGATTAGAAATAGACGTAAAAAAAAAAATAATAATAATATTGTAAGTAACAATTTGTTATAAAGATAATATTTTAGAATTAAGGCCCGATTCGACCAAACTCTAAGTTGCACGAATGTAACTATCGGGAGAATAACTTTGCTCCTTCAATTTACTCTAGCTAGGATACTCTTTTCCGTTTAAGCTGTAAATTACTCGAAGAGTATGAAATAAAATTTTAATTATAGTTCACAATGACCGTGACAGTAATTGACACCATATTGTAAACAGCCTCATTCTCATCTCGTCTCTCTAGTAAAATTTTACTCCATTTTGGTCGAGTCCGTAATCCGTATAGTATGGATGTTAGAGATTATATATTTTTTTTAACTACAGATGATTTAATATGTATGATTAAAATAATAACAATAATTCTACTAATAATTTTATATAATTAATAGTGACCATAATAACTGAAAACCAACGATTTTTTTTTACTTAATATATTAGGATATTATGATGATTACAAAAAAAATATATATATATAATATACAGATATATTATTATATAAAACAAAATGTAAACCGTATCTAGGTAGGTACCCTTACGAAAAATTGCAAACGCATTTCATGACTCTGAAACATATTATGTACATATTTATTTTTTTTTTCTCTTTCCTATTTGTTTCAATCTATTTTTTTTTGTCTTTCAACAACAATAATTAATAAACCTCACTTTGTTCAAGTATTAATTATTGTTATAGTTACATGTACATGCTATCGTATGAGGGCATACTCACCCAACGAATGGCCGATCGGTTTTGGGGATGGGGACATCCCCAGGGCAGAATGGCCGTCTGTTGGGAATTATATTATCTTACTTTAAAACTATGTTAAACAAAAACTTATTGTACATTTACAAAGTCGGTTACAGAAATCGCATTATTTGAGGAACCCTGAAACATTTAAACATCTTAATCTTTGACAAGGAACATTAAATACTAGAGTTATAGTCTTTTACGCCAAGTGTCTAAGAAATATTTATTGGTTCACTAGGAGTCACAAGTCTGCGTTTCCTGTAACAGGACTATTAATAATGTAATTTATTGTTAACCAAATATGAGCCTCTGGTCGACGCCACTGCATTTTTTGTAACATGGCCATTAATAATGTAATTTATTGTTAACCAAAATGTGAGACGCCAGGGAGAGCCAGGGGTAGGGGAGGACATTCTGACCTCGGCTTGAGATAGAGGCACATGTGTCTGTACTGTAATTGTAAAACTCTACCTGTTAATAATTATCCTTGTATTTTTAGTAACCAATATATATTACTTAATTAACTTCAGTGTATCAATTACAATCACTATTCCCCACGTCAGAATTGGCAACAATATCATTCCATTTCTGTTGAAGTGCACGATTTAACTTTATAATAAATTGTTGGTATTAGTTTATCTAAGGAGTATGTAATGTTAATTGTGTGTTTTGATTACTTTATAACTAATTAAATAATTAATGTATTATTCAAAAACTACACGTGAAAAACCATTTAAAGTTTCAATGTTGGATGTTGTTCAATGAAGTTGGTTAGTATTATTATTTCTGATCTAAAGGACACAAAAAAATCAATTAAATTTTAGTTCTTAGCTGTAATAATGTTTTTTTGCTTATGCTCGCTACATACGGCAACGATAAACTTCAGTTTGGTCGCAGTAGGGATAAAAAGGTTCTCTAACAGTTACACATCTGTTGTGAACGTCATTGTATGTGTCGAGTTAGGTCATAACTCAAATATATTACGTAGACTCTACCAGTATGCGATAACACCGCGCCGTAACGTCACCGATTAGGCGTCTAGATATTTCAGCCGGGTAGTGCAATACTGTGTACTGTGTATCCGCCCCGCTCACTCCTTTTCTATGGAGAAGGAGAGCTACGCGAATATCCATACCATTTTCCCTTTCTTCATCATCTTTAACTTCCCTATGATGAGTTCCATATGATGTTCAAAACGATCAAAATTTGATCGTTTTTAACATCAAATAGGACGCGGGATTAGTGTCACTCTCTTGTAGGTGCTAACAAATGACACCGAGGAGTCACCTACGGAGGAGCCGGAGGGGGCGACGGCGTTAGCGCTCCGCAAGCGGCAGGGTGCCCTGGAGCGGGAGAACCGGGCGCTGCGCGAGGAGGCCGCGCGCCTCGCCGCCGGCGCTGACTCCGCGGAGCTGGCCGAGAAACAGCTGCTGAGGGACATCGCTGCGCAGCTCTGTGAGTATAGTGAAGCTAGCGTTGTCTGCGCATGCGTAGAAAACGATAAGGTTATCTGCGCATGCGCTGAGAAAGGAGCGGAGCTGGCTGAGAAACAGCTGCTGAGGGACATCGCTGCGCAGCTCAGTGAGTATAGTAAAGCTAGCGTTGTCTGCGCATGCACAGCAAAAGCTAGAGTTATCTGTGCTAGCGCTGAAAAAGGTAAAGCTGTCTGCATATGCGTAGAAAAAGCTAGAGCTATCTGCGCATGCCCAGAAAAAGCTAGTTATCTGCGTATGGGCTAAAAAAGGCAGATCTATCTGCGCATGCGCTGAAAAAGCTAATTATCTGCGTATGGGCTAAAAAAGGCAGAGCTATCTGCGCATGCGCTGAAAAAGCTAATTATCTGCGTATGCGCTGGAAAAGGTAGAGCTATCTGCGCATGCGCTGAAAAAGCTAGTTATCTGCGTATGCGCTGAAAAAGGTAGAGCTATCTGCGCATGCGCTGAAAAAGGTAGAGTAAGACCTATGTTATGCACTACATTCTTGCAATAAATATATTTCATTTCATTTCATTGCATTTCATTTCATTTCATTTCTGCGGTAGGTACCGACCTAAGCTGTTTTGCGAGGGATGCGTTTTTATAAACCAATAGAATGGCTGAAACGAATCCTATGGCTGCGTTTACACCGGACCTAAACTAACCTGCGTTGCGAAGAATCAAGAATGACGTGTATTTAAGAACCAACGAAAACTTCATTTGCCTGACGGCTAACCTTAAGAACAACTTACAACAAGAACTTAAAACTCATTACCCGTAATGCAGCTTAGCTCAGGTCCGATGGAAAAGCAGCTTCATCTGCGCATGCGCAGCCTAGCTAACGATCTTTTAAATTTTAGTCTTAGCGGTAACGGAGGCTCCAGGAACTAGGCTTATGTTGACAAACTTGTCAGTCCGTAATGAGTTCGATAAAGATTTTATAGACGACTTTATATGTATTGCTGCATCTCCAATTATAGAGACGTGTGCGAAAGATGTGAGAAGCGGGCCTTACGGTTACCTGCGCGATTGTATCGGTGCTAGCCGTTGAATGGCGGTACGGCGCTCAGACTTGTCGTCGCTGATGACGTCATAGTTTTATCATAATTAGTATTCCAGTCAGAAGTCAGTAAAGTATAAAAGAAACGAACACTCGATCGGTACTCGGAATCGAACCGGAATAAGAGTGGTCGCGTTGAATAAATCATTACTATTTTACCGATAACTTTAATGAAAACTTCAGCTTTTAGTAGAACTTCCGACTTTCATCATCGTTTGATAATTAATATGAGTGTTAAAAAAATATAAGTACCATAAAATACCAATGCTATAATACCAGAAAAAAACCTGGTTACTGGTACTGAATTGCAAATAGCCTGAAACAAAATGGCGAATACAAAACACGACACTCGTCGAACGGAACAATCGTTGTTATCGAAAATATCATGTTACGTCCATTAGCGATGGATGGGTAAACGGTGACAAAATGGTTATTGAGTTACCACCTTTTTCCTGGACTGTATTGATACTAGGATTCCGATAGACGTTAAAATTGCTTGTTCATAGCCAAAGTGTACATTATTACCACAGAATATATATTATCAGTACGACATTACTACAGAATGATAGAAATGTAATCTAACACTTGAATTTTAATGACTTGATTATTTTCATTATCCCAGATAATGTACATTGTGTTGATGATTAAACGTCGCGTAAAAAGATGTCGCCGGGAACGGAGCTTAGGTAAAACATTTTGCTAAGCTATACTTAAACTTTTTTTTTTTTTTTTTTCTTATTTATTAGGCTTGTGTCGAATCCGACAATGCCAGCCTCATAAAATAACAGTCCTTACATACGGTATTCCAACTACAATAATTGTTTAAGTTTTATTAAAATGATAATGGAGTTAAATTTTTATGTCAATATTTTTATTTATCATTAGTCATTACAATTATTAATATTCTTGTCAGTATAGTAAGATCTTGGATAAAGACAGAGAGACCGAATATCTGTGATAAATTTTAATCCAGTTCTAATTATTACAAATCCAACCTTATCGTTCACGTTATTATGATAATATCTTTGGTATGTGCCTTAGTCAGAGTCTGTTCAATGTTCAACTTGCATTTCGTACTTTTGGTAGTGTTAAACGTTAAGAAGTTTTTAAGAATCTGTGGCAATAATACTGTGGCATTATATTGTTTAATGTGATCGCACATTTATCAGCAAGCGGCGAACGCGTCGCATTGAATTCGTTGTATGAAATGATATTGTGAAACCTCGCACATTCGTCCGCACCGTACGCACCGCATTTCGTGTACTGTGCGGTGCGTTTGGTGCGTACGGTGCTGACAAATGTGCGATCAGCTTTACTTGTCTTTAAGTACACCTTTCTAAATTGTTTTAATCTAAAATGTAAACAAAAAATTGAAGCTTGACCAAATGAACGTGCGATTATATATTTATTTATTGGGCGGCTAATATGACGGCGGCTAATTTACCACATACTTTGTTTATATCTAGATCAATAATTTGAAACGGTGTATTATAATGCTAAGGTCAATAAATACATTTCACGTTTTCTTGTGAATTGTGACTCATAATAAGTTATGACCAGCTTCTGAACTAAGTACATAATTAATTGATACAAATTTTAAAATGTTTGTAGCAATTGGCAAAATGTTGTTCTTATTAAAGTCATTGTTATACATAAGTCAAGTTTCTTTAACTATATTCAGTAACCGGTTTAAAAATTTGTTGACACTTGGATTTAAAACCTTCACAGTTCACACGTTTTATTTGCTTATTGTTTTTCCTTTACTTACACCGCAAGACTGCTTTTTGGAAAATCCAAAATCTTTTTAGCTATTTAGTATACATGGTGTAACATTAATTTACATTATTTGCGGGTTTACATTATTCCAATCAAACAAAATTGATAATATTGTAGCTGTATTGTTCTATGTAGTATAATAATTGTAATTTGTATCAAGTTTAAAGTACTGATCGTAAAAAAGTTGTAAATAGAGTTATAGGGCCTTTTAACGTAATAGCTAAGATTCATTAAGAAAATTAGTTATGTAAGTTGCAAGTACAACACAATGGCGTATCCAACCAATTGGTCAACGGCAAATTAAAACTGCTTTGACATTGACATAGTAATATTTAGAGTCAATTTAAGAAATGATTAAGTTAATGGTTGTTTTTAATATTTTGTTTGATGTCCATGTTCCATATGAAACTACTAAGTATAATAATTATTTTAGGCACTGATTTAAAGGGGCAATTGTAAATTGCAGTTTTGGTAAGTTAAAAATTATAAATGGCATGTTCAATAACTAGTTTAGCGGTTAAAACTAAGCAGTAAAGTAAACAAAAATGAGTAGTAAAAAATAATGAAATGGATAATTGAAAACATTATTGAACAGTAAATTAATAATTATTAAATGAACGGTAAAAATTAATGAATGAGCGGTTACGCGTTGCTACGTAACAAATCGGAATTTGTCAGTAAGAATTCTCATTCTAAGCAGTTCTTTAAACGATGAGGTGGTAAAATATAATAAAATCGGCCAAGTGCGAGTCGAACTCACCCATGAAGGGTTCCGTACCGTTATAAAGCGAATTAAAGTATAAGACGGTCGCCGGCTGCTGCCGCAGCACGCTCGCTGCGCTCGCTCGGCTCTGTGTTGTGGTCTACTTATCTAATAACACCTAAGACTGAATAGAATAGAAGAGAATAAAAAATAATGAAATTCTCACTTTTTTGCTGTATGTCTAATGTCCATATAACCCATTCTATAGTTATATGTTGTAATAGTAGGTACTACACACACTGGCAAAATTAGCGGAACATAGTTAAAAAGGGGCACAACTTGAACTCAAGTGGGTCGGGCTGTCTGAAATCCTTTTATATAGTTTCTAAGCTCATTTAAGAAATAAAATATTGAACAAAACTGGCAATTTGAGAGATTTTTATTGCAATTATGCCATAATAAATGTTTTTCGATGATTGACGTTGTAAGTGTTTCTGATAAGAATGGCGTTTTTAGCGGGGTTCAAGGTATGCCAGCTCATTTGATTGTTTGGTTTTTGGAAGAACACATTGCTTAGATATAAAATTAGTGATTTCCCAGCATCTACGACAGCTAGAGCTGTAACCACGATAGAGAAAGGTCACACCTACCGTTCGGTCAGTCAGGCCTTAGGTGGGTCAGCTTCCGTGGTCCATCGTAACTTTCAACGCTACAGAGAGACTGGATCTTACGTCTGGAGACGAGAACAAGGCAGATATCGGGTGACATTGGTTCAGGATGACCGTTTTGTTAGGGTACAAGCCTTAAGAAATCGACCTCAAACTGCATTGCATACACGAAACCTGTCGGAACAGATCCGAGATGTACGTGTGAGCGATTGTACAGTAAGAAGAAGACTTAAAGAAGTTAAATTAAACTCAAAAGTGCCAGCAAGGGCACCAGAACTTGAGACAGGACACCAAAGAGCCAGGCTAAGATATGCGCGTGAACATCAAAATTTGACAAGTATATGAAATCGTATGCTGTACAGTGATGGGAGCAAATTCTGTGTAAATTTTGTTGACAGGCGATAAAGAATGTGGATAAATCGTAAGGAACGCTATAGACCATCAAACTTAACGGAAACAGTGGCCTATCATGCAGGCTTCGAAATGGTTTGGGGTGGCATATGACTTGGAGCCCGCACGGAACTGATGATTGTTAATGATGGTACTTTGACAGTACACGGCTAAAGCACAGATGTCCTATAACTGCATGTTGTGCCTTTTACACAATTTTAGGCAGTAGCTTCAATTTTATGTGCGTCCATAGAGTAAAAAAATCGGGCATTATTACCTAAATTATGCTGGCGTAGCCTAGGTGGAGAGGCCAGCACGGTCTACGGATATGGATCCGATTGAGGACGTGTGGCACATCAATGGGTGAACGGTACGAGTTAAACCTCCAGCTCCAAAATCTGTTCAGGAGCTCGAGTTGGCGTTACTGGAGGAGTAGGAGAATATCCCACAGGAAATGATTGACAATCAAAATGCAAGCATGGAATGGCGTATCCAGGCCCTCTTGAGATCCATAGAAGGCATTAAACGCTTTTAACATGGCATTTCTTAAGTAAAAATGGAGAATTTAACTTAAAAAATTACTACTGAAATTTCAAAGATTTTCTTAATTTTTGCTGATTTTTTTCCTTTTTACACGATTTCATGCCCTAAATTTATATAAGTTTTATTTTTTAATCATCAATTATTGAATTAATATGGAAATATATAAAAAAACAGCAAATAATTTTCAAAAAAAATGAAAATTTTGTTATGTTCCGCTAATTTTGCCGGTGTGTATATCATGGGCGTACCCAGGTTCTGGGCCAGGGGGGGCAAATCAGATTTTTTAGAAGCTAGGTGTTTATAAAGAATAAAAATTTAATAATTTTTAGTTGTACTTAGGTAAAAACATTGTATTGCAAACAAAATATGGCAAAAATTAGTTTTCTTAATTTTTAAATTTTTATAGATAAAAGTACTAGATAAGATACTTAGTAGGGACGTCAACATGATCCAGGGGAGGGGGGCAGCTGCCCAACCTGGGTACGCCCATGAGTACTATACTATATTAGATTGTATTAGGTAAATTTAATTTGAAAATTTAAAAGAAGATATTGAAGATATGTGGTCGGTGGAGCAAGGTGGCCTAGCAGCGTGTTTTCTCTTACGTTTGCACCCTGTCAGACCATACTTGTTCTAACGCGTCACCTATACATCGAGAACAGAAGACAGAAGAGAGAAGATGAAAAACATGAAGCAACATAGAATTAAAAGTTTTAGGTGTGACTATTACGCATATAATATTATGTCGTAGGAACAATTTTCCAGAACAAAAAATATTATTTTATAACTCATGTATGACAGGTACAGCTAACTAGGGCCTCATTTTAAAAATATATGACAAAACTTCTATCAACAACCTCCACTTAATCTTGAAGTGCTGAGTTCCGAGAATCGTGCAAGGTTTAATAAGAGGAAAAGTGGATTCGAGGAGCCTTTAAAAACGTTGACCTTAATTACTTATGTAAAGTTTGTGACCCTTATCCTTCCTACGGAAGAATAAATAACAGTTTGACAAAGTAAATATTTGTCTATAACTCTGTCAGTATTTCTATTCTTTCCCATTTCTTCTGTCATGCTAAACCTGCAAGACGATTACGTTAAATACTTTTTTATTATCTAAACTTTGTTTTTGCTAGCAACCCTTACCTAAAATTTCTATGGGAATATTCTTTTTGCTGGCAACCCTAACCTAAACTTTCTATTGGAATATTCTAAATTCAATTTCTCATTGCAGCGAGCGCGAACTCGGAGGCGAACGCTCTCGGCTCGGAGTTGTTCGAGGAGAGGCAGAGGTCGAATGAGCTGCAGCACCAGCTGGACAGCACCAACGCGAGGCTAGCGGTCAGCGAGCGTACCCTACAACAGGTGAGATCAATAAAAATCGTTAGATAAGCTTATGGTCGACCATAGAGGTAGGTTATAGGGGGCCGGATGAGTACAGCCTAATGGTTCGGACCGACCCCAAGATTATCGACGGCGTTTTCTTCACTAGCTAAGCTACACATATACATCTGTTAGGTGTCAGGCTGAAAATGCACCTATGATGTTTGGACACACTGGAATTCGGAGGTTGCGGAAAAATTCACATCACGGAAATAGAAACTGCGCTAAAAACAGAGTTGAAAATCAAATACTCGAGTTTCGAAGGTTTTGACATTGACATTTCAAGACTCTACATTCGATAAGAAAAAGAATACTGCATGACACACAGTTTGGTCGGCATGAAATGAAATGCAACAATTACATACAAAGAATATACGAATAGAGATGAACTTTTTTAGTACAAACTTTTCCTCCCGCCACAGAATACACTTCCGCATACAATTTCTTAAATTTCTCTTATTATTAAAAATGGTGTCAATTGTACCTACTACACTAGTTGTAGTAATTACTTGAAGGCACGATATGTGGTTTCTATTCTGTGATGTACCGGTGCGGCGGCGTCCGACAAAAGTAATGAAATCCTCAAATTGTTTTCGCCTTTACTGGCCGTAAAAAAAGTATTAAAAAAAGTATTCTCGAGTAGGTGTTTTTTAGGGTTCCGTACCCAAAGGGTAAAAACGGGACCCTATTACTAAGACTTCGTTGTCTGTCCGGCTGTCTGTCTGTCTCCAGGCTGTAACTCAAGAACGGTAATAGCTAGAGATTTGATATTTTCACAGATTATGTGTATCTGTTGCCGCTATAACAACAAATACTAAAAATAAAATAAAATTAATATTTAAGGGGGGCTCCCATACAACAAACGTGATTTTTTGGCCTTTTTTGCTCTATATCAAAAATGGCAACAGATAGGTACTTGAATTTTTCACAAAATCTTAAGTTATATGTGTACTTTAATATTTAATAATAATATTAAAATAAAATAAAAAAATAAGGGGGGGTCCCATACAAAAACACAATTTATGGCCTAATTTTGCTCTATAATGGTACGGAACCCTTCGTGCGCGATTCCGACTCGCACTTGGCCGATTATTTTGAGTTATTATGGCAACAGACGCAATGCAGTATAGCAGTCTAGCCATTTATTATGCGCCGTCACGTACGAATTGCACGCAACTTGACATATTATGCCATAATTAAATAAACGTATAATGGCATACGAAGGGCAACACGCCTTAAATCACACTAGCCTAGACCAACCTTTAATTTCATAGTTAATTAAGCAAAGTGAAGCAGTTAAAATATACGACTAAAGTTAATAACACCTTACACCACGATTGAATTACATATACAATGGAACATGTTTAACAAAATGAAGTCTGCAACTCCGTTGCCCAAAATGCTTTTATCTTGCGTCAACTGTACTTTTTTTCTGGGATAAAAACACAGACAGACAGACACACTTTCGCATTTATAATATACATATAAGTATATAATATTGTTACATTATTATATAGGTAAATTAACTCTTATTTTTTATAACAACAGTTAAAGAAAGCGTCAAAGAATAAATCTGCTTTCATTAATAGTTAAGACAGACTTTTCACCATAATGACTAGAAAGAATAATTCGCCCTAATAACACCATTCTTTAGCATAATTATTAATTAATTAATTTAACAATAAACGTTTCTCTCTCTCCGTAGGTAGTACATATGAGTGTTTGAACTTTTCTCATGTCAATCACCCCGTAGGACGTGTGAAAATTAGATAAAGGTTGCATAATTTATCACAATACAGATAAACAACTTTCTAATTATCGTGCTTTTATTAACACACCTGCACGGAGAGTTTTGAACCCTATGGGAATTATAATATGGGTTAGTTTCGAGTGATTAATATTAATACAGGGAAATCACGAAATCCGAATAAATTATAGTGCAGCTTACTGCATTCTTGAAATGGTTATTCAAGGGTTACACGTAACAGTGAAAATTACTTTCTACACTCGAATCAAAGTTTTCTTTTGAGCTTACCTAAAAATTAAAATAAACATTTTATGTGAGTATGATACGAGAGCTATACAGTATTTATTATGCACTTATGTCTTATGTCCTTACTGCACATTTCTTAGAAAAAAAATGTGTACAAACTTACATACGTTCTGCGAATGTTCTACCTGCATCAAAATTATTGTAACAGACATGTTGTAGACTCGTTTTTTTTTTAATTTTTTTAGCCTTTTTTTTTCTTTTTTTTTTTATTGTCTTAATTAATTTTGCCTTGTACCTTCGTACCTTTTATGGGTTAAGGCGAAAGTCGTGTTTTTGGAGTAAAATCACCAATGGGTTTGTTATTAAGTAAAGTAATACAGACAACAATATACTGTTTTTATCTCGAATGCGTGTTTCACTACACCATTTAAATAGTATAATATGTGTAGATGTAAAGATGTACCAAGACTGTTTCCTTACTCTATCATTGCATTTTTCACGCTTATAATAAACTGCTAATGATAAGTTCAAACCTGATACACTCCTTTCACATACAATTTTATTTTAAGTTATAAAGACAATAACTACTAAATATATAAATGTCGTTAATGTTTGTGCAATTAAAACATTTTGGGTATTTGTTGATTGTAGAGTATACTTTATGGCAATGTAGATAATAATTAGTATTTTTGAAGTATATTTGTTATTTGTCAATCAATCTTAATTACGTGTTAATTACCTTCGTCATCTGTCATTCATTGAATAAGTCTATTTCACGCTTGTGGTTACTAAAAGCCGGTAAGAGATACATTACTCGCGTGGTCTGTCTCAATCACAGTGTCGAGTTACAGAGTAATGATACTGTATAGAGTTCTTAATATATCCGATAACCCCGTTTGAAGTATCATTCAATATGATACATTACATTCTTGCTATACGATGCTAATTATTTTGGTAATTTGCTACTGGATATTTGATCTTCTAGAATCTAGATATTATGTAGTCGTTAGTTTGGGTTTATATTAGTTGTAGTTTACATTGACACATCAGTAGGCGCCAATATTATTCGATTCGTCGGTGGATAAGTATTGTATCGAAGTTAGCAGAAACAACATTTAAATACTTACATAATATTGTTTTAAATCAGTCCATCATCTATAATAATTTGACATCCAATATTGTATCCCTGAAAATCACATTACCACATTCGGATCCATATTTTTTTAGAGATTCTTTCTGTCTGCTGATGATAATGAAAAAGAATAACGTCACCATCCCGAAATAACAAAAGCTTGTCACAATACGTTGACACGAGGTGGGCGTAGGTAACTGTTCCAAATGATTTAACGATGTTATATAATTAATATTGTTGTTTTCAGTTGAGGACAGAGCATGAGCACACACTACGGATTCTGGAGATAACAAAAGAAAACCAAAATGCACTTGCAGCTGAATTGGCCGATGCTAAGGTATGTAAACAAAAATCACGTGTATTCAGAGAAGTCGATTCCTAGGCAGATGGCAGACCTAAGTAATTTGGTCGCGTTAAGTCAAACCCATCCGACCGATCACAATTCACAGCTAACATTGAATTGACATATGCCGAGCAAATGACGAAAGTCCGTCAACTGCCTAAGAATCAATATCCTCGATGGTGCTTTTGGAATAAAAAAGTAAACATTAGTGCATCTCTATTAAATCCCAAATCGTGACAATGGCGATTTTGACGCGAGTCGTGAATCGTGATGCGCTTTTTCGCTCCCAATGCACCTAAAAGGGTTTTTTACGTTAAAGACATGTTAAAAAAGTTACTACTTATTTCTATTCACAGTGCAATAATAGCGATCATGTTCATGAGATTTTCCCAACATTCTAAAATAATTTTAAATCTAGACAAAACTTACCGCAAAACAATAACACCTAAGTATACAGCTGACATCGTTATTTTCAAAACTTATTGCCGATTGTATGCTTACAATCGGTACTGTGATATTTATCCTCCACGAAAATCGTAACTTCTTAGCTCATTCATGAAGGTTTCATTACATTTTCATTTCGTTTGAAGGTTGCTCTTGGAGCTATTACGATAATTGAGCATTGTTTACAAGAAAATGTTCCATTATAGCGTTTATTTATGCGCAAGGTTCCAGCGGTTTCTATTACATAGTAGGTATTATTGTGTCGAAAAATGTTCGCTACCTGTTTATTATTCTGTGTATCGTACACAGTGTATGCGAGCTCCATTTTGTTTTAGTTACTATGAATACGATATTATGCTTTAAGCTGACGTCGCGATAATCCAAAACGCAATAGAGCTAGCCTGAGCAAAGCAATTTAATGTTATCGAACTTTGAAATGCGAGAGAGTGAATCTGTCAGCATCGTATTTCGCAACCAAAGTTCAATTCAGACCGGAACGCGACTCGTAGATGCATTTCTTATTTTGTATGCAGTTGACAGACTTCAATTACGTGACTGTGAGACGTCGTGCAAATCTGAAATGCATCTACGCGTCGCGTTGCGGTCTGAATTGATCCCAAAGATTGCAGCGTAGATTGCAAAAAGCATTCTAATTTAAATTTGAATTCCCGTCATTCATTTCCATTCTTTAACTATTTTTGCTCATGAAGAATCCGTCTTTCAGGAGCGATATGCAGAAGTTGCGGCGCACCTCGCCGAGGCGCAGGAGCAGCTGCGGGCGCTGCGCAAGCGCGGCGAGGTCACGCGCGGGCTCATGCCGAGCGTCGCGGCCGCCGCCGGCCTGCTGCCCGCCAGCCTGCATCGCGAGATGCACTCCTCCGTCTACTCCGAGCTCAGCCTCGACTCCGGCATCGGGGATCCGATGGCGCAGTGAGTATCTTATATTCTATGAACGCCTCCGTTGACGTGGGTTCGATTCCCGCGTTGGAAACATGTTATTTCAAGTTTGGTTAGGACAATGCAGGCTGATCACCTGATTATCTGACACGTAATCCATGCGTCGGATGGGCATGTAAAAGTTGGTCCTGCGCCTTATCTCTGGCCAGTCGTGTCGGTCTTCCGTCCCAATGGGTTATGAGAGTAAAAGGTATAGAGAGTGCTTTTGTGTACTGCGCACACACTTGGGCACTAAAAATACTCCTGCGTATAACTGGTCTGGTTTCAATGAAACCGGCCACCGTCACCGAAATCGATTTGGGAGTTATTATTATTATTGTATCTTATCTATAGTGAGTACAGAGAGTGAGTAAGTACAAATAGCGTGGTTCAAAAAGCCCAACCCCCTTTGTAATAAGATATTTTTAAAATGCCTAGCTTTACAATACCGAAACGTCTCACGGCAGTCGCTCATTTGGCAGTCGGCACGATGGCAAATTAGAAACAGCGACCTAATACTTTAAAATCCGAATACTATGTAGATTTTTGTGGACGAAATAACGCTAGAATAACGTCTTGGAATTAAAATCTAAATAGTATTTCACTGTTGGTTTAAACTTAACCTGCGCCACGCGAACGTGCAGAATACCTAATATATGCGCGTGCACACTGCATCCTTATGTTGCAAAATATCATAAAACCTAACACAACCTGTGCTACTTCCAGTTCTTAAACCCTATATTAACGCTACACGGGCGCACAGAGTACGCATGTGCGTGCAAGTTGCGTCCTTATGTCGCAAAATATCATAACCTAACACAACCTTGTTACTTCAAGTTCGAGTATGCAAAAAGTGTTCGAGACGGTGCAGTGCGCGTCGCGGTGGTCCGGCGGGTCGATCTCGGGGTCGGACGTAGCGGACAGCTCCGCCCCGGGCCCCGCCCCCTACAAGCCGCCACCCAAGCCGACGTCAACAGACTCGTTCTTCGAGGACACGTCCGATACGGAATCGGAGGATCTGTATCCGTGAGTATTTGTATATTTAGTGTGTCTGTTGTTGTTTTTTAATCCATCAATCCCCAAGCGGCACCTGGCTGCCGCATTACAATTGAAAATCTATTACGTCTGCGATTCCCACGATCGAGGTATTAAATTATTAGTGATGATGTGAAAGATTCTCTACGACACCGTGAATCGACCAAGCTTAGTATGACACAAGTTAGATAAATTGACAGAGTAATTTAGAGAAATAATTAAAGATTTCCTTTCCTCATCTGTTGCTTTCTTCCGTACAAAGAAAGTCTATCTATATTTCTATAATGGCCATTTTAAGCTTGTGTGTTGTCTTGTTGGACCATTGATAGAATTAAGAAGGTATAAGTAGTTCTATTAGACAAATTGATTGATAGATGGATGACGTATAAATTAACGTAATTTGGTCGGGTTGTATCAGTCCCCAGATCAGAAATTACATAAGCTTTACGCAACTCGGCCAAACAACGTAGGTCTGCCATTTGGTTACGAATCAATTTCTCTAATGGGCAATAGCATATTATACTCCTTTTTTCATTTATTTATTAATGTTTATCTATGTATTACAGGGGCGGAGCAGGAGTGGGCGTACCTGGCGCGCCGGGCGCAGCGGAGCTAGCCGCGGCGTTGCGACGCCTCACGCCGCAGGAGATCAACTCGCGTCGCGCCTCGCTCGCCGCCTCGCACGTGCTGCGGCGACGCAGGACAGGTGAAGGTCCATAATTACAGCTTTGTTACTTTTTTTTTATTTAACTTGTTGAAGTGAAAACTTCTTTAGCGGCGTTGAGCACTTTTGTGGGATGGGTAAAAACTGTGAAACTCGCGTCAGGTCACGTGTGCTGATCAAAAAACCGTAAGACGGTTGGAGAGTAGTGTTGTAACATCGAAATCGATTAATCGAACATCGATTGTTTTTTTTCGATTGTCGATATTTTTTAATCGATTGCAAGGGTTTCGATTAATAAAAAAATCGATTTTTAAAAAATCTATTTTCATAAAAAATGGGTTAATAATCAAGTTTTCACTTCTGCCGGCACTCTCGGTGTGCAACCCGTCTTTTTTTATGTTTATATTATAGGCTGTATATAGTGTATACTGTGTAAGTATAAGCTTAAAGCTATTAAAAACGGGTTACATAATATAACTTATTGGCTTACATATTTACCTGCTTATTCTATTTTGCAACTTGCAAAAATGTTTTAAGAGACGCAAAGTCTTTACTATTCTCCAATTGAATTTAAAAGAAATATACAATTACTAGTAGGACAGATAATTGATAGCAGAACCATAACATCCTGCTTTTTGTGGGGGAAACTGCTTCTCTCTTATGTGTGCCTGTTTTAAACATTTGAATTACCTTAATCTGAATAATGGAGTAAACAAACTTATCGTTGGCAATCTTATAATATAATAAATACGTTGGTATTTTACTGTCACCTTTGAATTTAGAGCTTTATTTCAAAATACTAGGGCTGCCAATATGTATAAACTCTTAATAATTTTGTGTTTTATCTTCTAGATCGCGATGTGAGCGAGGAGAGCGCGGTGTGGGGTGCCGGCGCGGGGGGCGGGCTCGCGCGGTTCCGTGCGCCGCACAAGCTGCAGATCGTCAAACCTATGGAGGGCTCCCTCACGCTGCACACTTGGGCCCAGCTCGCTAAGCCAACCATGTCAGGTAATTGATAGTTTGTAAAGTTTTTGTGTTCGCATCGGATACGCTCTGAAACTACTGATTTTAATGTAATTTTAATTACTGAAAACAGTAATAGTTTCTTCGTTTGTTTACATTGAATAGGCTCCGAAAGTACTAGATTGATTTGAATAAAATTTGGCATAGACAGACATTTTCTAAATGCGGGCCCCGCTTTTCGTCGTAATGTGTGTTTGTAATTTTGTACCCAAATCTATTACTATAATAATATATTGGTATCGTGTTTCAGGCTTACTCGAAGACCAAGAGGGCGTGGGGGTGCGCGGGTCTCGCAGCGCGCAGGCTCTCGGCCTACGCGTGTACCGCCTATCAGACGTGGAAGAGGACGACGACATGCCCCGCCTACCGTACTCCAGCCACATATACACTTTTACTAACAGGTATATTATTTATATTTATTGATGTATAAATGCATTATTATAAATTATAATCACACTTGATAATAGCTTTAATTAAGTATATTATTAAAGTAGAAACGGCGACGAATCAAATACTCATTTTATTTACATTTATATTCAAATATGTGATCGGAACAGAACACATTAGTTACCTTAAGTAGATCTTGGCGCAATTATACGCTTTGCTGATCTACTCATCAAAAATAAACTTACTTTTAACAATTTTTTAGACGCTGTACTAGCTAATTCCATAATTATAAAGAAGTATTTAATAATTTACATGTGATGGCAGTTTTATTTTATTGCGAACGCTTCGCTTTAATTATTTCGCTTTCTCCCGCTACAGTACAGTATTACACCCGAACGACGGCAGCCTCGTAGGTAGCAACGTGAGCAGCGTGTGCGGCAGCGGCGTGAGCAGCCTCGCCAGCAGCGTGCTTGGCAGCGCGTGGAGCTCTCGCCGGACCTCGCGCCGCTCCTCCGCCGCCGTCTCGCCCGTGCTCTCCCGACGCGACTCCTTCGTCGCCCCGCCCTCGCGCCCGCACTTCACGCCCACCGCCACGCCCGCCAACAGTCCGCTGCTTGGCTCGCCCGACTCCTCCCCGCCGCCCACGCCGCGCCCCGGCGACGCCCCGCCCTCGCTCCACGCCCTCATCGCCAGCGGCACCTCCATCCTGCGACGCCGGTACCTCGCCTCGCCCGACTCCGACCCCTCGCCGGCGCCGCTCGCGCTGCAGACGCCCGGCTCGCTCTACATGGGCCTCGTGCACCGCAGCCCCATGGAGCAGCTCACGTGCCTCAAGCGGACGCTGCGCTCGCCGGCCGCCGCGCAGCCGGACCGGAGCGGCGCGCCGGCGCCCCTGGGTGTGCCCGCTCACCCCGGCGAGGGCGCCCTGGACGCGGCGACGGGTCCGGGGGCCGCGCGCCGGCGGGCGAGGGCGCCGCGCCCGCGCACTGACTTGGGCACGGTGGGCGCCACGCCGGTATCGTCCCCGCCCCCCGACTCCTCGCCCCTCGGCACCCTTAGCACCTTTCTGTTCGGACGAAAAGGCGGTCTGCTGTAGTGGTGATGCGTCGTAGTAGAGGAGGCTCCTGCGATCGCTCGGACGCCGCTCGTGAGCCGCGTCACCGAGGCGACACTCGACGGGAGGGAGGCGTGCGTTAGGCTTTATGATATGATTTCGATCATATGTGATTTAGTCGTAGAATTGAACTTAACAGTTACACCTGAGATACTTATTCAGTAATTAATGTCTAATCGAAGATTTTTGTGTGTTATGTTTGTGGTCGTGAGGCTTCTATTTTATGTAAATTGACGTGTTGTTATCGTTTTTGTTTGTAGATAATTTTTAGTGAATTGATTTCGCATTTATATGACTGACTTTGATATCGATTTATGTTTACTCGATGGCCTCTGGGCGTCCGCGGCGGGCTCCCCGGGACATTCCTCTGTGGCCGATATGTTTTCACACCGCGATGAGGGGGGGCGCGCCCGGACACGGCATGCATCTTAAAGCATAACTGCTCAAATATTAAGACAGTATATGTTTTTATTAGTCAAATTTTTATTGTAATAATATCATTTTGAGAGGAATTTTTTGTTTCGTTTCGAAGGGTTGTTAAATGGCGCTGTTTATTTTTGGTTGTCGTAATATACTTATATATTTTTTAATATTTCTAATACCGACGTTAGTGATCGATATAATTAACTGTTCATTATTAATCACGCATTGTAAATAAATAATATTCCATAATTTAGAAGAGTACAAATTATTTATGTTAGCGATTAGCGATAATTTGAAAAATTATTTGCGGAAAATATAATTTGAATAAAGGTTTCATCGATCCATTTAACAAATGTTTACTAATCATGATAAATCCAGTTATTTGCTTTACATACCCATAAGTAAGCTAAAGTGGTGCATGCTATAGTTTAAGTAGGTAGTTATTTTATTCAATTGAAATTGTTCCTTCGCCTGTCGAGGAGGTTCGGTAGCTGAATTTCGGTTTACTTCGGTACTTGTACTTTTGATAGCTTTATTATTTATTAATCTTTCGGTTTAATAGGAAGAGGGAGCTTACAGTTATCACTAGTTGTTTCGAATCATGTTTGTAACATTTTTATAATTTCGATAAAATAATCATGTAGCTTTAAGTAAAATCATACCTGTCAATGTTTGTTGAAGTATTGTGTTGAGGGCCTGCAGAGATTAGAAAATGAGAAAATATTTTATTACCTTATGCTTAAGGTATTGTTATACTGCCTACAAATTAACCTTTTTATTGCACACTCTTAATGCTGTTGCATTGAGTCGTGGAATAGTCAAAATGGCTGCCATTCTAGTGTGTGCAGGCCCTAACACAATTTGCTAAGTAACGTCTCCAACCTCGGTGCTAGCGATAATGCCAGTGACATATTTTGAATTATCTGATTAATGATAACTGCTTTATATTAAGTTGTATATGAATCATGTAGGGAGTTAGAGTATTATTTTTTTATCATAATCGGATCGGAGTAAATGTGAAAGTAGTCAGAGCGGCTGTGAGGCGTGTCGTTTGTGGTTGATTTGAGATACTTAAGACAGGCACAAACTGTAAAGATTATGGGAACTTGTTGAGAATTGACAATTACAAATAGCTATTGATTGTATTATAATAGAAATATAATTTATTCCGACATTACAAAACGTTTTATTTATTTTTCCCTGGAGATGTTAATGTGGATGGCGCTGTCGTTTTTAATATCAGCTTTTCATTATCCGAATAAAATAATATTATTCAAATAATCATCGTCAAACCATAGAGTAATAAAAACTAAGGATATAATATCTTTTTCTGAAGAAAAGAAATATCCATAGTTTGTTTATTCTACAGTAGCTATGAAGATCTAGAATCTAGAGTCAAAAGGTAAGTGCAAGTCTTCCTATTTACAAACAAAAATAGAAAGCAAAATTACAGATAACTAGTGTTCGTTACAGGACAAGCAGGATTTTGAATATCTTCACTACGGATCAAGTTACAAACAAAATTTATGCCCTCAAATACGCTCTGCAACACTTTAATTATCTGCATACTTTCTATCTCAAAATATGCCATAGAAACAAACTTCTGGCTGGAGTAACGTTTGCAAACATTACGCCAGCCGAGTTTTTCAAAAAAGCTACAAGGGGACAAATTACGAAAATTAGGGCTCATTTATTATAGAAGCCTGTGGTCTAATTGGGCATAAGTAAAAAGTATAAAAAATCGACAACGTCTGGCTGGGGAATGGGCTGGTTATCCCAGCCCATTCAACTTAACCTTATTTGAAGCACCCTGTATATTATCTTTATCAGTTTTCAAAGTTGCCATCGACTATAATAATTTATTAAATTAAAACTTAGAACAGTGCTTCGGCACAAATATACGACGCGACTAGATAATAAACATTGACGCTCACTTTATATTTCACCAAGTGAGGTAGTGAATTCGAAAGTTTTTTTTATAGTAAGAAGTCAAATTAACTTTAATTGTGGTTGCAAGTCTTCGCACTATTGCTATCGCTTACCATCAGGTAATTTTCTGCTCGTTTCCGCTTAATAAAAAAAAACACTGAGCTAAGTTCATGGTCTCTAATTTATAATGATTAAAAAATAGCTTTTAAAGCAAAGAAATGAAGAGGGTATCATAGCAACCAAAAGTCACAACAGTTTTATTTTTGAGTGCTTTCAAACACGTAGTGATTATATTCTCTTTGCTTTCAAATTGCAAATTGCTTTTTAGGTTAATAAAATGTTATTCCACTAATTTAATTTTAAAAATATAAAAGTGATCCTTTTAATACCGAGTAACTGAACCAATAAAACGATATTCTTTAAGTAAAATGTCTGAACAAATGAAATTTATAATTAAAGAAATAAATGCGACGCTTAAAAGGAATTACGATCTAATAAAATTTGATGCGCTGAACGAGAAGCAATTACTTCAGGTGCTGGTGGATTTGCTTGTCACTTTTAATGCTGGGGACAAAGTAAGGACCTATTAATTATCTTTATCCAGTCTTAATTTGCGTTTAGTTTAAAACTGCTAAACGAGTTACTTTGTCGTTTAAACTTGTCCCTGAAGAGTACAACTCGGTCGAGTTAACTCCGTACCTGGCGGACATACCATAATATTATTTATGTCTGCTAGGTACGGAGTTAACTTGACCAAGTTGTATTATGTAGGTATTGTTTTCTAGGTGCTATGGTTAAGCTTTCAAAACCTACCGCAAGATTTATGGGGAGCGGGGGTGGGGGGGGAGTGGGGGGGAGAGGTTAACACCCCCCCGTACCAAATCCACACTGAGGAACATAACCTAACCTACTTATGGACTTTCTGGATTGTGTTTGTTTTTGTTTTAGCGGGGGGCTGCGCCCCCCGAGCCCCCCTTTGGGGGGGCTGCGCCCCCCCCGTCCCCCCCCTTCGGTATCCGTGGTTAAGTGGGCCTTCTGTTATGTCTTTTCAAAAATGTCAAGTGGCAAATAATCCCAGGTAAATAAAAAAAACAAGAAGAAGAAGAAGAAGCGAAATATTTAATAAGCCAAACCTTGAACAAACCCAAAGAGTTACCTAGTAGTGAATTTTGATAATTTTTCCTGATTTTTATCAAGAACCTTGAATGATATAGTTTTGGAATGATAAAATAATCGTCCTCCACTCACCACAGCCTTAGGATGCCTTGAAAACAATAAGTCAGTAAGTAAGTAACACGCAAACACCAGAAAACATGACCTTATCTCAAGATGACGAAAATTTCAAATGTGAATTTCTCCAATGGGGAGGGGGGGTTTTCCGGGGGTGGAAGTGACACGAGGAAGTTTTTCTCATCCAAAACATCCTCTCTCAATCCATGTGACCATCAAAAAATTGGGGTAGGTTTGGAAAGCTTAGCTTTCAAAACCTACCGCAAGATT
The DNA here is from genome assembly GCA_905404155.3 of Plebejus argus. Lineage (NCBI taxonomy): Eukaryota > Metazoa > Arthropoda > Insecta > Lepidoptera > Lycaenidae > Plebejus > Plebejus argus. The sequence goes on along the minus strand of FR989938.1, from coordinate 9,606,334 downwards.
TATGGGGAGCGGGGGTGGGGGGGGGAGTGGGGGGGAGAGGTTAACACCCCCCCGTACCAAATCCACACTGAGGAACCCCCCACTTTTGGAGCTACTCACCTTTGAAATTTTCGTAATATTGATGCTACATCATATTCTATTCTCGACAATTTATAGTGTTTCTTCGGAAAAATGCCTGTTGCTAGGCTGTTGTGAGTGGAGAACTAAAATTTCAATTTACTTAACAATGTAAATCAAGGTTTTTTGATAAAAATTAAAAGTAAAAATTAATTACAAAATTCACTACTTAAAAACTACTGTCTCCTTCGTCTTCTTTTTCTTATTATGGCACTACTTTGACGTTTTGTTTTTTTTATGACAAGTAAGCCTTCGGCTTAGGAATTGTACTCTAGAAGTTCAACCTCAGATCTTCAGATCCATCATCAGTTATACCTAGAGACCAATGACCCTCAATATGGCACAACTAGCTTCAATTATCAGTTGACGGAGCCCCGCTACGCGGGGCTCCTATTTCTGGGTGTTGTGGTCTAAGTTCTAACATAACCTAACCTACTTATGGACTTTCTGGATTGTGTTTGTTTTTGTTTTAGCGGGGGGCTGCGCCCCCCGAGCCCCCCTTTGGGGGGCTGCGCCCCCCCGTCCCCCCTCTTCGGTATCCGTGGTTAAGTGGGACTTCTGTTATGTCTTTTCATTGATAATGAAATGAAATAAAAATGATGCACTGCGGCGCCGGCAGCGGAGACACTCCCTAGTAAGTAAGTAATGTTTTGTTTTTTTATGACAATTAAGCCTTCGGCTTAGGAATTGTACTCTAGAAGTTCAACCTCAGATCTTCAGATCCATCATCAGTTATACCTAGAGACCAATAACCCTCAATATGGCACAACTAGCTTCAATTATCAGTTGACGGAGCCCCGCTACGCGGGGCTCCTATTTCTGGGTGTTGTGGTCTAAGTTCTAACATAACCTAACCTACTTATGGACTTTCTGGATTGTGTTTGTTTTTGTTTTAGCGGGGGGCTGCGCCCCCCGAGCCCCCCTTTGGGGGGGCTGCGCCCCCCCCGTCCCCCCCCTTCGGTATCCGTGGTTAAGTGGGCCTTCTGTTATGTCTTTTCAAAAATGTCAAGTGGCAAATAATCCCAGGTAAATAAAAAAAACAAGAAGAAGAAGAAGAAGCGAAATATTTAATAAGCCAAACCTTGAACAAACCCAAAGAGTTACCTAGTAGTGAATTTTGATAATTTTTCCTGATTTTTATCAAGAACCTTGAATGATATAGTTTTGGAATGATAAAATAATCGTCCTCCACTCACCACAGCCTTAGGATGCCTTGAAAACAATAAGTCAGTAAGTAAGTAACACGCAAACACCAGAAAACATGACCTTATCTCAAGATGACGAAAATTTCAAATGTGAATTTCTCCAATGGGGAGGGGGGGTTTTCCGGGGGTGGAAGTGACACGAGGAAGTTTTTCTCATCCAAAACATCCTCTCTCAATCCATGTGACCATCAAAAAATTGGGGTAGGTTTGGAAAGCTTAGCCGGTGCTATTTCCAAATTCGAAGGTGTCCCAACCGGCCAGTGTTGCTTATAAATTCATTCCTAAACAGCGAAACGCGGTAGCAGACCGTCCTCATTTAATATTACATGAAAACGTAAATAGGTAGGCACGTAGATACAAGCTTTTTACGGCCATAGTTACTTTTGGGAGACGACCTTTTTGCTAACAGTTGCAATATTTTACTACTGTAATAACTGTGACGAAATAAAGTTTATTAAGTAGAATTTCTGCAGCTGAATATCGAAGAGGACGACCCTGAAACCGTAAGCGTTTGTCTACTGGAAATGCTGGGGAACGTGAAATATCGTCCGCCGCCGGGCGTCGAACCCGCGACCTTCCGGGCCCAGCTACTCGCCGGCGACGCCAGGACCATCCATCACATCATTCACTGGCTCCTGTCAAACAGGGACCAAGTTAAAAACACGGCATATCTCGCGAAGTAAGTTTTTTTTTATTATTAAATAAGGAGGCAAGCGAGCAAACGGGTCACCTGATGGTAAGCAACTACCGTCGCCCATGGACAATCGCAACATCAGAAGAGCTGCAGGTGCGTTGCCGGCCTTTTAAGAGGGAATACGCAGCTCTTCGTTCTCGCCTTTCGCCTCTCGAAGTTTAGACTGTAGTCTGTACTAGATGATTTAGACTGTAAGGCCCACTTGCGCAGATCTGGGTTAAAGTTAACTCTGAGCTAAGCATCACGTCATACCTGTCACTCACTTTAAAGAGTGATAGAAATGACATGATGTTTATGACGCTATATTGATAGCAATTTTACCGCAAGGGCAATTTTATACTTAATTTGTATGACTATAAAGTCGTGAATACGCTGCGGCCAGAAGCTATCAGCTCGCTCGGAAAACATGCGAAAAAACGTAATTTTGTTTATTTAAACAATAACTAGGAGCATTTAAACGAGAATAAAGTAGATGTATTGTAGGAAATTAGTCTAAATAATAGACACCTTTGCAACCCAAAATTGTATAGAAGCATTTTGCTTAAAAATAATTAGAGATGCGCCGAATATTCGTTTCGTATTCGGTATTCGGCGTATTCGGCATGTTTTTCACTATTCGTATTCGGCCGAATTATTCGGCTCAGTTACCGAATATATTCGGTTTTATTTTTTTCAAAATATTAAAAACTAGACCCGCCCCGGCTTCGCTCGTGGGACATACATAGCCTATGTCACTCAGGGCTCAGCTCCTAAGTATCATGTAACACAACATTAGGCACTAGGCAGCAAAATTAAAGTCCAATAATATTGATGAATATTACACATTACATTTTAATATTTACAATATTGCTATTTAAGGCGGCTGAGAAGCCGCCCTGGTCTTCCGGTGTCTGTGGATGGTACGAGTGACCAGAAAGAGATAGCTGACAGGTAAACGTTAGGGCTTCTGATGTAGTGAGGGCAATCAAATCAATATCCAAGGGAAAATCCCCCGGACACGATGGATTAAGCATTGAACACCTACAATATGCTGGCCCTCATATATCGCGAGTTTTGGCCTTGCTGTATAATCTCTGTATATCGCATTCTTACTTGCCTCACGATATGATGAAAACTGTTGTGGTCCCAGTAACGAAAAATAAAACGAAAAGCCTATCAGATATTTCTAATTACAGGCCCATCTCGCTAGCAACTATCATTGCAAAAGTAAGTATTTGACAGCATTCTTAATACACATTTAAACAGATATATTAGATGTCATGATGCGCAGTTCGGCTTTCGTTCTGGCCTTCCCACCGAGTCCGCAATATTGTGTCTTAAGAGTGCTGTCAAGTATTATAATACAAGAAAAACGCCCGTCTACGCCTGCTTCCTCGACCTTTCGAAGGCTTTTGACCTCGTGTCATATGACATTCTTTGGAAGAAGATGAGGAAGTCGAATATACCTCATGAATTGGTTAATACTTTTAAATATTGGTATGATAATCAAATAAATATTGTTAGATGGGCTGGTGCGGTGTCAGATCCCTACAAGCTGGAATGTGGCATGAGACAGGGGGGGTTAAGCTCACCTGTCCTATTTAACCTTTATATAAATGGACTGATTGAGGAGCTCAGCATGAAGCATATCGGTTGTTATATAGATGGAGTATGTTTCAATAACATAAACTATGCGATGCGGATGACATGGTCTTGCTGAGTGCCTCGGTCTGTGGTCTCAAAAAGCTACTTGACATTTGTGAGCGTTACGCAGCGGAGCATGGGCTGATATACAATAGTAAAAAGAGTCAGTACATGGTCTTTCACGGTGGTACCAGAAAGGTGGATACAGTGCCGACTCTTTTACTCAATGGTGTTCCTTTAGCTAGAGTCGAGGAGTTCAAATACCTAGGACACATTGTGACGTCCACTTTGAAAGACGATACTGATATCGAAATGGAGCGAAGGGCACTGTCGGTTAGGGCGAATATGGTTGTTAGGAGGTTTGCGAGATGCTCGTTAGAGGTAAAAATGACGTTGTTTAGAGCTTTTTGTACATCCTTCTACACTTGCAGCCTCTGGGCAGCATATACGCAAAGGGCCTACAGTGCCCTTCGCGTCCAATATAATAACGCGTTCAGGATGCTGGTGGGGCTCCCCCGCTGGTGCAGCGCTTCGGCGATGTTCGCGTGCGCACGAGTGGACTGTTTCTTTGCCACAATGCGCAGGCGAACATCGTCGCTGGTGCAGCGCATGCGGGGGAGCTCCAACGGCATGCTGGCCGCGCTCTGTGAACGCCCTGATAACCTGTATATCAGTCACTGCTGTCATATGCATGCAGAATACAGGCTAAAATAATAACTGTTATATTATGTAAGTAATGTGTGTTTTTCTTTAAACAACAAATTCATAAAACAAAATAAAAAACAGAAAAAAGACAATAATGTTTTAAATAAACAAAGCATTTAGAGATAAATTGGTAGGTAGTGCAATGCTCAAACCGTCGAAAAGGAATCCACTCAGACTTTTATTAATGTAATTTGATCTGTAGTTACCTATTTATATGAGTCTTGGATACTTGCAATAAATGATTATTATTATTATTATAAAACATCGCGATGAAAAACTAATAAAGAAATTAATATTATGCATAAGAGGTTTGAGCTCTCCATTGTGGGTGTCGCAAACGCCACACACAATAGATTTTCAATTGTTATGCGGCAGCCGCCTGCCGCTGGAGGATTGATGGGTTTTAAGCAGTATTCTGACTTTAATAAATTTTTAACATTGGTTTTAATATATTTCTGTTATTATTAAATAATACATGAAATCTTTTATTTATTGTTGCACAGTTCATTATATTGGAGATTATGCATAAAATCATTAGTCATTTAAAGAAAATGTTTTACTACTTAAAATAAACCTTGCTTCTTATGTATTTTAGTATTAAAGGTATGTATTCCATTTAATTCTACTTACATGAAGACAAATAACAATAACTTAATAGTAATCTACATGCAAATGAAACAAATAACACTGTTTTACTGCTTTATTTTTCACTTCATTAATGTTGTAATAGAAATTTGAACCTTAGCTTATTGCTTTTTCACATAAAAAAGAAACATTTTTAGTCTATGACCACAGACAAGTCAATTTCCATATCCGGACTCCATATTGTCTTGAGACTTCCATTTGTAAAAATCTCTCGAAATGAACTGCGCTCTGTTATATTTACAAAACTTAGTTTTATTTAAAACTACAATAAAGATCACAACCTCTGCAAGTTCTTTGCGGTCTGCCACTCACTAAAACCTGGTTCTCACTTTTTCTGAGACACACACACATCCTGAAATGGCTAAAGTGTGGTTCTAAACTTGTTGAAGCACTTGGAAATCGTCGTTACTGGCAGGCGATTGTTGTTGCAAATGTTTCGCAACACTGCACAGATGTTAATCATTGTTTTTCTTGTCAATGTGTTAAACTCCTCACAGACAGTCAGACAGTTCCAGTGCCTGGGCTCGGTTGCGATTGCGAGGTCTTATTTAACTGTATTTCTGGCTTTCTTCTTCAGGAATGGCTTCTAATACGAGCACTGTGTGCACCAATGTTATAAAAATACGTTTTATAGTTTAAAATTTTACGTAAAACACCACTAACCACTCAGCGACAAACAAGCAATCGGAAAAAATCACTTTTGTTGTGATCACTGATCGCTATAATTTAACAGTTCAAATTGCTCGCCGATTGCCATCGCATTGCTGTCAAAAGCTTAGGTGATACGAAATAAATGCAACAGTATAGCAAATAGTGATAGCAAAAATATAAATTTCTTCAAAACCCGTGGATGAATATGACACAAAACTTTAACAGTAACAGACATCAATAAAATAAACCATATTACATTATTTACACCATTTTTACAAACTAATATTTTTTCGACGCAATTAGGCGACGTTTCTAATATTTGCTAAATTACTGGGAAACTCGTGGATGAATCTGACACAAAACGTGTCTGCATATATTTTGTTACTGCCCGAGAGTTTAAAATTTAGCTTTTGTGATATTGCTAATATCACAAAAGCTAAATTTTAAACTTTAATATTTTTTTCGGCCTATAGCGACCAAAAAGCAAAATACCTAAATATCTCTGGAAGCTGTCGACCAAAATGACACAAAATCATTTTTTAGGTTTACCTAGTGGTCCCAAACCTATACGCAAAAAATCAGAAACTTTAGAATTTTGAAACCAAAAAACCTAGAGCTATCGGTCTAAGTATGGAGATTTAGCGATTTAAATGTAATTATAGTTCCTTGATTATTCAGCAGAGGGAGTACTGTCGCTCGTTGCTATCGTATTTTTTTGGCTGGTATGTGATACGAAACTGCGATTTTGGAGCAATTATTGCGCAATAATTGCGATTGCATTGCGCTCGCGAGAGAAGGCTCGCTCCGAGCTAGCCAGCAGCGGCACGTAGAGTACACGATAGAACCTGTTTACGCGGCAAAATAAAATAATGGTAAACCGAATAATTCGGCCGAATATTCGGCTCGGTAAAGGCCGAATATTCGGTATTCGGTTATTCGGCCAAATCACTATTCGGCGCATCACTAAAAATAATCTTCAAATTTCGTATTTTTAAGAGGTCATTTCGATCGAGAAATGTATCGAGGCAAAATACATTAATCGTGTTTCTGGTTCTTCTCAAATATTTGAGATAAGGCTATGAAGATAATTATGTATTATCTCATTACCAGATTTGTAACATTTCTGAGGGTAGTATAGTATTACTTCAAAAAGGACGTTATTATCAATATAGCGTCTTAACTCAGAGTTAACTTTAACTCAGATCTGCGCAAGTGGGCCTTATAGAAATAAAAAGTCTTTTAAACCCAAGTTTCGGCGCAACGGAGTTAATAATCGGCCAAGTGCGAGTGGGACTCGCGCACGAAGTGTTCCGTACCATTATAGAGCAAAATTGGGCCATAAATTGTGTTTTTTGTATGAGAATTTTTAATTTTAAATTAATTTTTTATTTTATTTTAATACATTATTATAAAATATTAAAGTACACATAAAACTAAGGATTATATGAAAAATTCAAGTTGCTATTTTTGATATAGCGCAAAAAAGGCCAAAAAATCACGTCTGTTGTATGGGAGCCCGCCTTAAATATTTATTTTATTTTGTTTTTAGTATTTGTTGTTATAGCGGCAACAGATATACATAATATTACATAATATGTGATCAAATCTCTAGCTATTACTTAGGCTTCTTATTCTTCTTGTTCTTCTCTTAAAGCCGTTCTTGAGTTACAGCCTGGAGACAGACAGACAGACAGACGGACAGACGGGCAGTCAACGAAGTCTTAGTAATAGGGTCCCGTTTTTATCCTTTGGGTAAGGAACCCTAAAAAGTATTCTATGTCCTTTCCCGGTACATAACTGGTCTGTGCCGGTACTCAAAGTATCTTCATAGGTACTAATACCAAATTTTGCCGAAATCGGTTCAGCGCCTCGGGCGTGAAGCGGTAGCAGACAGAAAGACACACGACACGGATTATTGCTTCTTATTTATTACCCGACTGCACCAGAAGGAAAGTTTAAATATTTTTCGAGAGTACAATATAATATATTGTATCTATTGTTACATAATTATTATCTAGTATCTACGTAATAAATAATTATATTGTTTGGCACGCATTGTAGCCTGAAAAGCTTGATGAATTCCTTGCACCAGTCTTAGTTACTCATTGTTGCCGATTTTCAAGAATATTACCCATGCCTTTTTTCGTAAATTATACAAAGAACGAAGAGATTTAAACATTATAATTATAATATTTCATATGATTTAGTTTTATGAAAACTTGCACAATCTAGATACTTACTAATAAATAGTAATTAGTACCTAATTGCTTATTAAAATTTACTTAGGTATAATAGGCTATCGCTATCCACAACTTTTTTGAAAGATTCTCCATACATCTGTCAAGTTAAGTGGTGGATAGCCTATTCGGCACTTATCAGGAAATGGTGAAACAGCTGCCCATAGTAATGGTATAAAGACGCGGATAAAGGCTAGGTAAAGATGAACGTGCTTAAGGGTGTATGCAATAAATTATTGTTAGATACAAGCTTCTGTTTTCCTCAAGGAAATGGAAAGTAATGGCGATTTTTAAGGCAGGTTTAAGGAATAGCTCGTGGGTTTAAATTCTCGTATTTTATCTGATGCTCCTAAACGGGTAGGTATTTTTCATTAGGTAAGTTCTATAGTAGTGAGTTTTAGATTAGGTACGGTACAGCGATGTAGGTATCGGAATTAGACACGAAACAAAGTGTTGAAAATAAACGGTTTACTATTTATAGGACCGAAAATTAAAACAGTGTACCCAAAATGCGTTAGTGCATGTCAAATAATTAGTTTACGCTACTTTATTTAAATAATTTCTACGTGAACGAAGTTACGGATAGCACCTAGGTACAAAATTTTAGGAAGCTTAAGGAGCTGGTGGAGTAAGGAGTCCTTAAGTACCTATACTGCGTGACTGGTGAGACATGTTCAATACTTGAGGACGTGATATTTGGCTATTATATTAGTTGGAAAAAAATAATATAAAAAAATAATATCGATTGATCACTGAGTAAATGTAACTTAAAGTTAAATAATTACTTACCCAACGCATGGACACCGCGACCGGGAGGGGTAGTTGTGTGGTGTTTCTTTGGTAGCGCACGCCTCTGCACCGGCCGCATAGTATGCCTACTTGCCTAGCCGCGTAATTTACTTAGTATCCATGATTCATAAATTTTTGGGAAATTAAAAAAAAATTAAGAACCTAATTTTATTACATATTTATAATGAGAATCGAGTACTGAATACTCTCCTTAAATATCGGTATTGACTCACCAGTCATGCTGTATACTTACTCATATCATAATAAGGGCCCGTTTCACCACTTCCTGATAAGTGCTGAATAGGCTATCCACCACTTAACTTGACGGATAAAATATATGTAGAATCTGTCAAATAAAGTTGTGGATAGCCTATCCGGAACTTATCAGGAAGTAGTGAAACAGGCCCTTAGTCTGTTAAAAAATTAATTCTCCAGATATCTCAAACTTCCGGACATTCCTGAGGACGTGGCGCGGAACAGCACCATCCAGGAGCTGCTGGAGCAGTACCAGGGCCTCATAGCCGAGTTTAAGGACGTCCACAAGAGGACCAGGCTGCTGGAGAAGGAGAACTCCTCGGAGATTATCAACGATATCAAGGAGATGGCGGTTGAGAGAGATATTGGTGAGTGTTTTGTCTGTCTGGTTGTCTGATACTCACTGAACAGTGGCTTGACTCTTAACCTTTTGGTGCAATTTTGTATTCAGTTGAGTTCCAGGAAAAACATAGGATATTTTTTAACAGGGAAACTGCAGTTCCCGCAATATTGATGAGTGATCGGCGCAACATAAAAAAATCCACACCCAAAAAAAAATTGAGAACGCAGCTTAGGCTCATCACGACCCTGGAAAGTTGCCAATAGAAAAAAGCTTTCAAAATTAATTTAATTTTAGTGTTTTAAAATTGGCCAATACCCAGACAAAATTTTCCAATAATTTTATTAACTTTTCGATGATAATAATAATAATAATATTATAATTAAGTACCTATATTTTTATTTCAATTGGATTACCAATAATTATCATTACGAGTAAGTACTATCAGAGAAGTTGAGTCCTAGGCAGATGGCGGACCTAAGTACCTGATTTGGTCGCGTTAAGTCAAACCTATTCGACCGATCACAGCTAACATTGAGTTCACATAAGCCGACCAAAAGACGTAGGTCCGTCAACTGCCTAGGAATCAATTTTCTCGATGGTACATAAAAAGATTATTGCACGTACCTAGTTGTCTACAAAACAAAACACTAGCAATGCTTATATGCCATTACGATTACATGTTACGAATTTTTAGTGATCAAAAGACTGGAGAACGTCCAAGTTCACCTGGTGGACGTGAGGAACAAGGAGGAACTGCTGGAGGTGAGCAAGCGCCTGCGCCTGCAGCAGCAGCGGGCCAAGGAGCTGGAGCACCAGGTGAGCTAGTGGGAAGGGCAGGGGCTGTACCACGAAATTGTTTTGAGACTCAAACATTAATCGAATGAGAATGCCGCGTCCTACCCTAAGGGTGAAGCCACGAGCGTAATTTGTGAGTTGCGAGTCGATCGAGAGATTTCGGCTGGCAGAAATTCTGCTGCATTCAGTTTTATACAAAAGTCCTGTTTGATTCACACGAGCGTAATTTTGTGAGCCATGATTTGTATGAAAAGATATTTACGCGACCGAAATTCTGCGACTCACAACTCACAAATTACGCTCATTTGGCTTCACCCTAACAAACGAGAAACGACGTTATTAGAGCCAGGACGCAGCATTCTCATTCGATTGTTTGAATCTCAAAACGGTTTCGTAGTAGGCCTCCAGGTTGGGGAGATAATGTGAAAAAGAGGGCAGGTACCTACGGAGTGGACTCTATGTTTGCCCTCTCTTTCCCCATGAATTTCCCTCGCTCTAAACGCATTCACTAAATCAAACTTGTCTATACCCTTGGGCCACCGTGGTATGGTCATTGTAGGTGTAGGTCACTAAAGTGGCCAAATGCGAAAAAGCTGGATTGACTATCTAAGACTACGGGTTACATGATCAGTCTGGCATCAGTTCAGTCCATCAGTCTCAGACTGACGCCAGAATGATGGCCGGAAAGTACACATCAATCACACGGTTTACACGATCATTCTCCCGTCCGCGTCAGTATGGATCAGACTGATATGGACTGAACTGATGCCAGACTGATCTTGTATACCCTAGTCTAAAACATACCACGTCACGCTCGCGATTCACGAGTCACGAATAAAGCGAGAGAAATCTGTCAGTTGGTAATAAGCTAATAGCAATAGTTTCGAAGCAACTTTTTCGTGGTTCACAAGCTGAAGCGACGGTGTGCAAACGCCTTTATCCTTTCATTGAGAGCTAGAGACGCAAAGATATTTTCTTTTACACTCCTTAATGCAAACATAATGTATTGCCAAGACACAAATACACAAGCTGAAGAGTGAAGATACATAATATTTTACATGAAAATCAAAACGCGCCTTTTATATCAATCCAATGATCTGTTTATGAGATGAAAGATATTAGATACCCTTATCAAAAACAACGTTCTATTTTTGCCGCCTGATTGGGCAGTGGGTAAAGTAGGGTACGGAGTCACCAGGCTGCTAGAGGAAAATGTTGCCTTTGCTAACAGAAATTGCGTTTACGATGTTTACTCGGGAACACGTGGTGTAATATTGTCATAATAAGATAATAAATATTAATTAATAATTTAAGACATTGCACAGTGTACTTTTTGTCCAAAAAATTGGCCATGCCTTTTTTTTGGAAATCTTGAACAGAAATGTTATGTAAGTAATTTATTTATTTAAGTACATGCGTTAATTTCTTATTATGAACAATAAAAAACACTTTAAATTTTTTTTCAATAAAATTAAAAATGCCATAACTTTTTAAATATTTACTTAATTGTTTTCTTGATTATTCTGATCGACAATAATAAAAAAATACACTATTTAACCTGATTTACATATTTCTTAAATAAGTGTTTAAAGATTTATTTACGATTTATGTTTTTTTTTCTTTAATTTATTATGAACGTATTTCTAATTATTTGGATTTTATTTTTATACAGAATTGTTACTTAAATGTACAAAAATTCGTGTAAAAAAAATGAGATCCAAATAATAAAGGGCACCGAAGTTAGAGGCTTCTAAAGTTTTCTAGGGTAACACTATGGTTTTAGGGTTGTCAATATTTCTATACCAAATTTTTTTACTCATTTGAACTTTGTTTTTTTTGAGCATATAAAAACCTACTACAGATATTATTAAACTATGTGAACTATGCGGTGACAACCCTATCCAAAATAATATAAAATTGAATAACTCTGATGCCCCGCCTCATTTGGATCCCATGATGAATGATATTTCAGTCTTAGTTTCAAATCCAAATATGAAAAGACATGACGTTAAAAAAATTAAAATAGAAATTTACAAAATAAGTCATAAATACGTTATCTTGAACAAATAAAGCCTGGATGTTTTTCGCTATCGTAGGGCTTTTAAGACACTATTTAGACCAATTAATAAAATCTTAAAAGAATATCAAACTTTTGAGTTTTTTTACTAACTACTTAAAACTACTTAAAAACTGTTTCTGTTTTTTTCTGGAAACCATAGAATTTTTTTTCAAGTACTAATTTGCATTCTTCTAAACGAAATGGGCAGTCGGGTGTTCTCGTCCTGCATTTATAATCACAAATCCTATAAAATTAAGTACCTAATAAAAAAGGCATGGCCAATTTTTTGGACAAAAAATACACTGTGCATTGTTATAACTAGATGTGGTAGGTTGACCTCGTTTGGGAAGTAATTCGTAGACATGATAGGCGTATTAAGGTGACGCCATGTTAAAGTAAAAACCGTGTTGGAAGTGTTTGAGATTGCTTGTTTTCTATGCGAGGCTGGCCCGGCCTCTCATAGAAAACAAGCAATGGAACAGCAAAAAATTGAAAGGGCGTAGCGACAAAATGGTTTTTGTCGTGTAATTTAAAAACCATAAATACATTTCATATAAGCTATGGACAAATTAAAGTGTATACTAGAAGCAATTTATGTACAAATTTTGGAAGCTTATATCTCTCTCCTCTGTTGGCAAAATAGGAATCCCTTTTTTTACAAAGGTCTTTTTGATTGATTATTCTGTGTTATAAAAGTTGACCAATCGTGTTATGCTATGGGTAATTCAAAGACAAAGACATGATGAATACTGACAGTGAACTTTAATTTCTTAGCTTTAGTCATTGCTGAGAAAAATGGACATCGCTACAGCCAAATTATCAAGGCGTCACCTTAAGATTTTGGTTTTCGTTTTCATAAGTAAACATCTGGGCAACTCCGTTGCGCGGCGATCAGTCTATTGCCCGAAAAGTACATTTTACCACAATTTAAAACTATCCTATATTTTTCCCCGAGACTGTAAACTCTAAAGTATCTCTTTACCCAATATTTTTACTAAAATCTATTTAGTGGTTTAATCTTTATGACATAACAAACTAGTAGGAATATTGAATAGATTGCTATCATTAGTAAGGGTGAGGTCGAAAGCTCTAATAAGTACCAAGAGATATTCATATTATAATAATAACAATTTTGATTTATACTGGAGCCATATTTCGTAGAACTTTTTTATTGGAAGATAATATAGAATAGACATCTAGTCAATATCCGGTAGAGTTTTCGTTAAAATTGTATGAAAATATTGTCATCAAATATTTGGAGGCAATTTCCTGGGGTAGCGGCGACGTGACGCTCCGGATAGATGGAGATTGATATAATATTCTACAGGCGACAAATATATCATTATATTATATTATGTAGATCAATATATGTATATTATGATAGCGTAAATAAGTAGCAGCACAAATTTTTTTGTGATTTGTTATGATTTGTATGGGCATTGGGTAAGCGCCCACGCGTCATGCAATTTTCATTACAAAGGTGAAAAAAGTTACTCTTTCGGCGCTGCTACTTTCACAGCGAACTCTATGTATAATATAATAGCTCCCACACCGGTTTCGGTGACGGTGGCCGGTTTCATTGAAACCAGGCCAGCTACGCAGGAGTATTTTTATAGTGCCCAAGTGTGTGCGCAGTACACAAGAGCACTCTCTATTCCTTTACTCTCATAACCCAGTGGGACGGCAGACCGACACGACCGGCGAGAGATCAGGCGCAGGACCGACTTTTTACATGCCCATCCGACGCATGGATCATCTTACTTGTCAGACAATCAGGTGATCAGCCTGCATTGTCCTAATCAAACTTGGAAACATGTTATATGTTTCCAACGCGGGAATCGAACCCACGACCTCCGAGTCAAGAGCCGCGCTCTGTACCACTAGACCACGGAGGCGTTCTATGTATATATTATAAGCCTATAGGGGACCCATACACACCCTAAAGTATTATCACTTAGTTTTGTTACATTCTGTACTAGTTGACCCGGCAAACGTTGTTTTGCCATTTAAAGTATTTTTACTTCATCAGTTAATACAAAATCTTACCCCTCTTTTGCCAACTAAGAGGGGTGGAGGAAAAAACTGTGTACACCTGATGTTAAGTTGGAAAATACAGTTAATAATATGAAGTAAGTCCATTAAAGAAAAAATTTGATACAAAATCTGACCCCCTTTTTGGTCCCCTTAGAGGGGTGGGGGGAAAAGTTTATATACCAGATGTTGAGTTGGAAGAAGACAAATATATCTGCCAAAACCGTATGCAAATCGGATCAGTAGTCTTCGTGTTAAAGAAAAAACTTTGATACAAAATCTGACCCCTCTTTTGCCCCCTTAGAGGGGTGAGGGGATTTTTTTATTCACCAGATGTTAAGTTGGAAGAAGACAAATATATCTGCGAAAACCGCTTTCAAATCGGATCAGTAGTTTTCGTGTGATAGTGGAACAAACATACAGACAGACAGACAGACAGACAAAAAGCTAACCACATTTTTGGCTTCTATAGCGATCTAGTGACACCCCCCGCTTATTATTTTTTGAATATCTTTAATGTACAGAATTCACATTTCCACAGTTTTATTATAATATAATATGTATAGATAACAAAACATTGTGTTCCTAGTAATTTAACTTATTTATGGGTCGCTCAAGTAAGAAATTTCTACCGAAACCGAAACCCTGCTAGCTGCGTTATTCTGTGTCACGTAACAATTTTCCAATAAGCGTCACGGAAAGCCCGCTCAAGCCTCAATTCTAACCTTTATAATGTTAACGTTAAGTTCACTTCCAAAGAATTTCAGTTATGTGGTCTCTCCATGTCGATGATACAAATGATTACATTCGGCTCATTCTATTATTGTCTATTATTATTGACATCGATTTTTATTTTTAAATTATTTAACCACCGACGAAAAGGGTTGTTATAAGTTTGAAGTGTGTGTCGGGCTGTCTGGCTGTGTGTTTATGTATGTGTGTGTGATGGTAGAATCCAAACGTGTGGTCCGATTTCGATCTAGTTTTTTTGTTTAAAAGCTGACAATATGGTCGAGAATGAGAAATAGCCATAGTATATCATCATCGAGGGTTCTTTTTAAATTTCCTATTTTAATGCAGGCTACAGCTCCGTATCAAATGACAATCATAACTATATCCATTAAACGTGACATAAGGAGCTTAAGCAACACCCACGCGCCGCGCGTCGTACGCGCCGCAAATTAGAATTCGTTGTACGGTCACTGCCGGTTTTAAGTTCTACCAGCGCCCTGGGCGAGACTTTTTCGGCGCCCATGGTGCTGGTAGTGCTGAAAAAATTGGCGCCCCTTTTGTTTGTCTTCAGCGTTCCTTTTTATCCGGAGCCCTAGGCGGTCGCCCAGCGTCGCCCCCCCGTAACGCCGCTACTGCGTATGGTGCTGACAAATGTGTGATCAGCTTTAAATGTATTGATCATTTCAGTACGACGTGCAACAATCCCAATTGAACGTGTCAGCGGAGCAGCTAAGGCGGTACCTTAGCGTCACTCACGGCGCCACACCCAAAACCCCGGGCGACGTGATCAAACATTTACACGACGAAATACAGGTGATTTATTATGTACCTATTGCCGGTATTGCCTTTATTGCTTCGTGCGAATCCGATTCACGATGATGGGGAATGGTTCGAAGGGGTATTTTAGCAGTTGGATAATATTGAGAGGCGAATTATGAAATTCAATATTTTAATTAAAAATATAATTTAGTCATTTGCGGATTGCGGATTTGAAAGCTTAGAAGGGAAAAGTTAATAACGACATTTCACTTTTAAAACTACTAAAAGGATCGCAGAGTTGTTGTGTACGACTAGGTTTTGTTCTAGAAAAACACTTTGGCGATGTTTTATCACTAGAGAGCCTACGCGACTTCTTTAAACTTTTAGGTGTGACCTAAGTGTAAAAAAGTTATATGTAGATCATTGATTTCCCGTAATAATAATTATTGTAGGTATAAATAGAAATTATTGATTCATAGGCAAAACCTATGCCGTTTGGTCGTGTTATGTCAATTTGATGATAGTCGTGATCTGTAGTGGTCTGGGTCCGGGTGTGATCTGGGTTTGACGTAACGCCACGAAATTACGTAGATCACCCATCTGCCTATGAAATATGAATCAACTTCTCAGACAGTACAATTACTGTATGTTTTTCATCAGCTCAACACGTATTTGATGAAAGAGAAGCTGCCGCAAGAGTTGGACGGGCTGCAGAAGGAGTTGAACATAATGCAGGCGATTGCCACGGAGCAACATCCCTCTCGCTCTGACATCACTCTTGTACAGGATAAGGTAAATCGCTTTCCTTAACCTTAAATACTCTAATGTATGGCATAGCGCACAATTTGAAGATTATTCGGTGAAACTGAAATATCAATGATAGATGACCTGAAGCTATATAGCATGTACCGCGGTTGGCACTCCACAAGGACCATCCCAAAAAGATCTAAAAATCAATCTTGAAATAAAATTTGAAAAAATTACGATATAAATTCTTTTTTAGAAACGTCGTCTCACATCTTTCATTTCCTTAAAAAGCATTCTTCTCGGAATCAGTCTTGAAACAGTTTAAAGGAATGGATTCCAAGAACGTTTTCTAACATCTCTCCAATTGGAAAATGAACTTTAAATACTTTAAAATATAGTGTATTTTAGATCGCAGCAGTGAACAGCGAGATAGAGCAGCTGGTGCAGAGAAGACTGGCGGCTACCAACCCTGCTGAAGACAAGCTGGCGCCGTTCCGTCAGCAGGCGGCGGTGATCAAGCGGAACAAGGAGGCGAGCGCCGCCAGGGTTGAAGAGCTGGCTGCATCGCTGCAGAGCCACGAGGCCACCTTAGCTGATCTGCAGTCTCAGGTAATTTAGATATCAGGAGATGACTGCCAGAATCCAGACATGAGGAGACTGCCAGTCACTAACCTTACTAATTAAGAGCTGTCTATAAATTTATAAATAAAAATTCAAATGAGACAATAATTATCTGTCCGATAAATTTTCAAATGAGAGGAAAAGACTGAAAAAAATACGTTTTTCTTCATCTTTGGGAGGCTGCCACTGCCCACCCCACCCACGGAGTCGCAGCTGAGTGTCGCGAGTATTCATAGTATAAGTCCCTTATTCATTTTACGAAGTTTCGGTTGGGAGGGTCTTGGTCATGAAAATCTGTCACTGGCTCCAGGTCTATGGGTAAAATGTCAAGAGAATTATACCCAAGGGAACTATATATTATAATCTTCAATAATAATTCTATGAATCGAACTTGAATAACAAAGACATTCTCAGAAAATACTCCTCGTAAGTGGCGTTCGATCAATTTCTAAACTCTCCGCACATATTATGTCCCCTCAAACTGATCACGAAAATAATTGAAAACGTCTCTAGTCTCTATACAATTTTCCCTATTTCCAGAAAACCGTCATTAAGTGGTTCCTAAAATACTTCCATCTCAATCACGGCTGATCGTTTGATTAAGAAATCATTTTGTTTCATTAAGATTTAATAAGCGGTTTCCGAACATTTTCGACAAACGAATTTCATATCCGCTTTCAAAATGAAGACAACGAAGGGCTCTTTGAGTTCAAAGTTTTGACTTGTTATATTTTGCATTTAACTATTACAGAATTTAATTGAGATCACAATGTTCAATATTCCTATTTTAAAATGTAAAGAGCATTTTATCTATGAATTATGATCCAAATGGCAAAGGGTTTAGGGTGAAGCAAAACGAGCGTAATTTGTGAGTTGTGAGTCGCAGAATTTCTGCCGGCCGGGCGAATTCTGCTGCATTCATTTTCATACAAAAGTCCTGTTTGATTCACACGAGCGTAATTTTGTAAGTCGTGATTTGTATGAAAAGAAATTCTGCGGCTCACGACTCACAAATTACGCTCGTTTGGCTTCACCCTTAGAGTTTAGACCATAATATTATTTCATTGTATTCAAAATCAAAACGAGTTAAATACTTGAAAAATGAA
The DNA here is from genome assembly GCA_905404155.3 of Plebejus argus. NCBI lineage: Eukaryota > Metazoa > Arthropoda > Insecta > Lepidoptera > Lycaenidae > Plebejus > Plebejus argus. The sequence continues at coordinate 9,588,220 of FR989938.1, read as the reverse complement.
TTGTCACAATTTGTAATAACTGAGTGATGAGTGATAACTGATGAATGAACCTCGTGGTTCAAAGAGGTGGAGCTCTTTAAAGGTATTTAAGTAGATATAAGCGAAGTGTTCAAATATTAATGGACTCCAAGTTTAAAATCAATCGTGAAATGAGGCGGAAAGGGTAAATAGAAACTTGCAAATGTTGGACACGATTCACCAACTTCTCCTGGAACGTCAAGTTTTAAACCGTCCTCAAATGCGACTCATCAGGAAACTTTGATGAGAAATTTTATAAAAGAGAAACTCTCGCAATCTCACTGTATATAGATTATCACTGTAGATTGAAAACTTTATTACTGATTTTAAAAATAAAATTAATATTTAGTTCACTCTATAGATTTTTTCTGTTTACTGGAATATACTCTAATAGATAGAGGTACTTTTATACGCATTTTATTGCGGTTTATTCTCTCTATTCGCGGAAAATGTAGTTTAGTTTAAGTATAATATTTCCGTGTTTGTGCTGTAAACATTATTACGTATATCAAAATATTGAATGTCAGCTGTAACGTCGTTCCCTAGCTGGCATTAGCATATTTATAACATGCTTTATTCTTTTACAACGTCAGGAATATTGTAAGTGCGGAGAATGTAGCCATATCAAAATATAATTTGAATTTATTACTTTAATAGTACCTATCATCATGTATGAATTGATGTATCTGTAAAAGCATTGATGACGTCAGAATATCTATTCTGATTTGATATCTACCAATTAAGTTTTGTAAATACTTTGACTGTGCTTTAAAAATTCTAATATAATTTAAGTAATATATTATGCGATAAGTGAAACGCCTAAGTTCAAAACCAATTTGAAAATCTTTAGCGCTTTGTAAAAATCTTAACCTTAATCTATACAGTGATTTTTTTAGATTTTTAACCCTTTATCTTTGTGGTTTTTACTTTTTTTATTAAAATATCCTTTTAGGTAAAGCAGCTACTCGGTGACATGGTCCTTAGAGGTGAGGAGTTGAAGAAGTATGTCAACTCCCTTCGCGCTAAAAGCACTCTCTATAAGCGACAACGAGCAAACCTTTCAACTTTTAAGGTGAGAATACTTTTATGTATATTATGTTACATATCTTCGCTATATTTTGAGGAAATATGGATTGTGGATGTCGATATATTAAAAAATATGACGATCATAAAAGAGACAATGTTAGTATACTTATAGGTAGCGCAAAACTCAAAGGGGCAAAAATGGAATTTTTCCCCTTACATTATGCCCCAAGTTTCATTTGAAAAGTTAAGTGAGTAATTGTTTAAAACTTTAAATTCTTAAATTTAATAAGTTATTTGTCGAAAGCTTGGTTCTCAAAGATATCTAAGGAATTTTGACAAAAACTCATTAAGAATTCGTTTTAGAAGTATTTTACACAAAACACTTTTTGTGGTATAATTTTCTGACTTGTGTGAAAGTAAGTAATCATAAAACATCTATGGACGCTTCACACCACGTCACGTCCCGTGCTTAGTACCCGAAGGACTTGTGTTACGAGTACCAGATAACGGAAATACATATTTTAATAATTTTATACTATACAATACACATATTATATATTTTAATATTTTATATCATACAATATACACTTAATATATTTAATACACGTCTATGATCGAGGAACACTGAAAACTTCTTGTTCCGTCGGCGGGATTCTAAACCGCGTGACGCGTCCCCGGCTTGACCTCCAGAGGTCGTCAAAAGTAATAAAAAGAACAAGGATGTTTATTTCTTAATATGATGGTGATGGTGATATTATGATGATGTATTGATTTAAATGTCTATTGAATTTCGTAGAGCGAAGCCGGCGTCCTAACTCGGACTCTGCAGATACTGACCGCGGCGGATCCCACCGTGGAAGTGGCCCTCCTCAATCACAAGAAGATGAACATTGACGACGTCGTAGAAAAAGATAAAACGTCGGATCTGACGAAGACCTCCCTGCATGATTTATCCCAGGTAATGCCCGCTGTCTATGATAGGACAAGAATTTATGATAAGATCGTAGTCTATCAAGTTACTTTGATTTTTTTCGCCCCTATATATGTACGAACTCTGCCGCTATCCTCTAGGACGCTGCCGCTTCTAGGACGCCATAGGACGCTGCCGCCCCCTCCTAGGACGCCGTAGGACGCTGTCGCCCATAGCCGATGGCCTATACCTACTGCCTATACATAAATCCAGAGCTGCATTTTCCTCGTCATGAAAAACGTTTATCTAAACTCTAAAGACTGCCTCTCAAAGATACAGCAATTTCTGTCGCGTTAAATGTTAACAAAACGTATACTGTTAAAATTACAAAAGTGTCAAGCGACAGCCGGGAATTTGAAATACATGTCGTGTCGGGTCGCGTGACTCGTAAGTCGATTTCCAATACAAAACGGAAATCGGAGAGTCGGAAATCGTGTAAGTACATCCAATTTGCACAGCGAATATCTCAAGGTTCGAGTTTGAGTAGAATATATTTTTTCGAGACTAACGGAGGTGTCTTAAAGTAGCTAGGAACTAGGAAGGTTGAAATGTAAGTGTTCATACAGTTCTGATACCTACGTCGCGCCATACTGACGTTATTAAATCATGTCTACAGATTATAATAATATTTTAACCTAGTAGTAAACTGTACATTCTACAAGTCAAAAACTTCACGAATCATGAAAGTTAAGCCAGTCCGGGCCTATAAGTGTAATGATTTTAGCATTACCCAGCCAGCGGTAATGCTGAAGTTTTTAACACATGTAACTCAATATTAATTGCATTTTGGTTGGTGTTTACCGAAATTTTGCCAAGTTTTAAGCAACTCACGCGGAGCGCGAGCTCCCAACTTATTTGCGGAATTTCCGGAGTTAAAACGCTCTTTTAATGTCAGGTTATGGATGTGTAAAACTTCCTAATAGACATTTGAGTTGAATTATTTACGTTAAATTAGGCATAATTTAACGTGAAGAATTCAACTCAAATGTCTTTTTTAACCTTTACAAAACATACGTAAATTCCGAAGCACATTTTTGTAGTATTTTCCATGTATTTGCCCATTTTTTAAGAATTTTTATTTTGACGAATAAAATATTTTAAAGGGACTATTAAAATGTCTTTATCTGAATGTTATTATAAAGCCCGGTCACTGAACTTTATTTTTTTTTAATTTCCTAACGCCACTTAATGTTTCTTTCCCTCTTATCATATATATATCATATTATTATAATAATTATATCATCTTGTGTCAAAAAACCGACGTAATAAGTATTATTAGAAAGCCTGTAGGTACCGAAATTCTCTGTTTGACGACTGATTTGGATGTTATTGTTGTAGATGGTGGCGCAGACGGCTCAGAAACTATCCCAAGTCAGGCAGGAGCTGCAACCTCTGGCGGATCAGATAAAGCCAGTTACAATGGAGTTTCAAGAGACGCAACAGTTGTACGAGCAGAAGAAACGAGTATATGAGGCAAACTCCATCAACATCTCGTCACAGATGGAACCGCTGAAGAAGGAAGTAAAGGAGCTAACAGAGGAACTGAACAGCCTGGAGGAGGAATGGAAGCAACTGAGGCAGAAGATCGCCAAGGCCGAAAGTCTCCAAGAGGTAGTGATGGCCGAAATGAAGAATTCCATGCAGTCGCCTCGAAAACCGTCGAGGATGGAAGAGTTGACGAAGCAGGTCGCTGATGCAGAGGAAGAAGTCAAAAGTTTGGAAGAGGTGAGTTGAACTCAACAAATTCAGGACCATACAGTGCTAAGGTGACGCCGCGTTAAAGTAAAAAACCGTGTTGGATATGTTTTGGATTGTTTGTTTTCTATGCGAGGCCGGCCCGGCCTGTCATAGAAAACAAGAAATGGAACAGCAAGATATGGAAAGGGCGTAAGCGACAAAATGGTTTTTGTAAATATATAAATTAATTATTCTGTGTTATAAAAGTTGACCAATCGTGTTATGCTATGGGTAATTGAAAGACAAAGACATGATGAATACTGACAATGAACTTTAATTTCTTAGCTTTATAGTCATTGCTGAGAAAAATCGATATCGCTACAGCCAAATCATCAAGGCGTCGCCTTAACCGTGTTGTGTCTATTTATGTGTAAAAGTAACACTACCTTCACAGAAATTATACTTGTACTAAATAAAAATATTATATACTATATGTCCTTGTCAGACGTAACTTCAATTATTATTATTAGCAAATATTTTACATTGATAAGTAATATTTTACATTGTCGTTGTAAATGTTTACTAATCTCAGAAACTAAATAAATGAAATCTTTATTTGCACAAAATAAAAATATTATGTAACATTCGTAAAAAACATAAGTGTGCAAAAAGGCTGTCCACTTTTAGCTGGTTCTTGCAGATAACCTTAAATATTAATTGTCCTAGTATTAATAATAAATTTAATCACATTTGATGAGAGTGTCGATTATTATTTTAACGTATTTTTTTTTCTTAGCAACAACGCGCAATAAGCTCCCACCAAGGCGCCGTGGAGGAGCAGACTCGGCTGTGGCAGAATGTGGTCAAACTGCTGGAGTGCAAGATGCAGGCGAAGCAGCAGCCAGCCAGGCAGGGCCAGGTTCACATCACGCAGCACTCGCAGATGCTGACCTTGACGTAGGCGAGTGTAGACATTATTGCTTAAAGAATAGAGATGTTACTGGTTAGAGCGTACACTTCGGGGGAGTTTCGCAGGGCTATGTTGAACTTCTTGCGTTTTTTAGAGTTTGCCAAACTAAAACCCGCCTTCAAGCTTTTGGTGGACATAGGAACTGTTAGGATGAATTGCACCAGAAGCGTAGTTAAAATTAAGGTCAAGGATACGTCAAATATGGCGACTTTTGCTAGGGATTTGACAGTTCATTTCACATTTTGTTATGGTCAAAGTTATAGTTATAGTAAGCCGGTGCAACCCACTCTTAAGTGGTTTGCTACCACAGCCCTGCTGATGTTTTAGCTTATCAAGTGTCAACTGATTATGATAACAACATGCTGTCATTTTTACTTTACCAAGAGTATTGCATATTATATTTCAACTTTTCAAGCCCAACTTCTTCGAAGTTTAATTATAACACTACAATATTATAGGTGTAATTATATAGGAGGACATATTTTATTAAATTTAGTTAACATCTGATGACTAATAATGTAGTATTGAGAATAATGTAGTCGTTTCTTAATATTTAATTGTTGCATATTTTAAACTTTTAATAAATAGTATAAAACTAACATTTGCTTTTCATTGGGACTTTGTTTAGTTTTGCAAATATAGAGATAAACTACGATAACATGTCGCGCCCCTCCAAATTACTGTTTCAATGTGTGTAGTCATATCCTTATGAAAGAGTTTGTTGTAGTAAGTATTCAACAGTAATCATAATATTATGTCACTTATTACCAAGATTTGTTGGTCATTTGTTGTCATTTGTTGGACTAGCCGACCGCGCAAGACAACGCTCTTCACAAATGTCTTGACAACGCACTTCAAACATTTTGAATTTTGGAGGGGCGCGCCATGATAACGTAGTTTATCTCTACAAACAATGTGATATATATCGAAAAACTATAAGGCGTCTCCCAGACAGACGCGGCCTGCGGTGGCGGTAGCGATGGCGGTCAGTTAGATGACTTGGCCGCGTGGCCGCGTATGTCTGTGTCGTTCCTAGAACTCTCAAGTCATCCAACTGACCGCCACCGCGACCGCCACCGCAGGCCGCGTCTGTCTGGGAGACGCCTAAATCAAATTAAAAGCTAACAATACAATAAATTGTATGTCGATGTTGTTAAATTCTGTGGCCCGATTCTAATTTCTCGAATGCTTCGATCAAACGTGAGTGACTCTCTTGAGACTCGAGACTCAATTTTGAGAATCGGTCACGTTCAGTGTCGATCTCTACAAGATAATATTTTTGTAAAACCTTTTTCAACAGTATTCCGTCAATAATCAATAACAATCAATTCAACAAAGCAATTTCGCGATTAAATCTTTCGGCATCTAATTTAATAGCAATGGTAACGACTTATTCATGTTTGATAATAATTGACTGTATAAAACACATTCCAAATATTTCAAACATCGTTTTCAAGTCTATTTTGATCGTGCGATGTTATTATGTGCTATGACTAACTATAACTCAACGATACTTCAAAAGTATAGTTGAGTTATTGTTAGTCAATATACATGAAGACGTATGGATGCTAGAGGATCTTGATAAAATTATTGTTAAATAACTTGTGAAGCAAAGAAAAAAAAATGTTTTTATTACCAAAATAAAAGTGGCATGACGTGTTAGAACTTAGAACAATTAACGTCTTCTTAGTTCTTACCATACGCATTCAAAGTTTGCGAAATTCGCGCTATATTAAATATATAATATTAAATATATTGTCAGCAGTTACATAGAAAGTAGAAACTTATCTTTTTTTTTAATTAAATAATGGGGCAAACGAGCAAACGGGTTACCTGATGGTAAGCAACTAGGTACCGTCGTCCATAGATACTCGCAACATCAGAAGAGCTGCAGGTGCGTTGCCGGCCTTTTAAGAGGGAATACGCTCTCTTCTTGAAGATTTGCAGGTCGTATAGGTCCGGAAATACTGCTGGTGACAGTTCGTTCCAGAGTTTTACAGTGCGCGGCAGAAAGTTACGCGAAAAACGCACGGTGGAAGACTGGCACTCATCAAGGTGATGAGGATGGTATGTTTTTCGCGTGGGATGGTGGCGAAAAGTTGCAGGTGGTATGATTCCGAACAATTCCTCAGAGCACTTCCCCTGATACGACTGATAAAGGATGCAGAGTGAAGCTACATCTCGACGTAATTCCAAGGGGTCCAAGCTGTTTGAAACACTATATCCTCGATCAACACTATATCCTGGATCACTCGATCCAGAGGGAGCAGTTGGTACTTTGATGCCCCTGCCCAGAGATGAGAACAGTATTCCATATCGACGGTGGAAAGGCAAAAGTTACCAAGCGACACTAGGGGTCAAAATGAGTTTTTTATATATTCGGAATCAGCGAATTTTTAACCCCCGACCAAAAAGAGGGGTGTTATAAGTTTGACGTGTCTGTCTGTCTGTCTGTCTGTCTGTCTGTCTGTCTGTCTGTCTGTCTGTGGCATCGTAGCATCCAAACGGGTGGACCGATTTTGATCTAGTTTTTTTTGTTTGAAAGCTGACATGACGGTGAGTGTTCTTAGCTATAGTTCATCATCATCAGCCTGCTCATTGCTGAAATATCACGGTATATCTGGTTCGTGATAGGACGATTAGCAACTTGCAGTCGTTTGATGGGTTTTATATTTTGCATTCTGGTTCGAGACACTTATGAATATATACACATTATTGGAAAGTTGACCTGGTGGTGCAGCATCACCTGGTAATCAATAGGATACCCAACTCCTCACCAACTTAGAGCAGAGGTTTCGTGTTTGGGCTCATTTTAATTGCGACAACCAGTAAGACGTAGATAAACAGTAAATATTTGCATGCTGCTGCTGCAGCATCACCTGGATTCTATAGGAGCCAAGCTCCGTATGAACCTAAAGTGGAGGTTTCATGTTTGGGCTCATATTGATGGCCTCATCCAAGAGGACATATTTTATAGATGGTATTCATTGGGATATGATCCAGTTGATAGGAATTATTCTGCACAAGTTTAAAAAGCATAAAATAAAATTAAATTAAGAAATTTAAAAAACCCCCGCCAAAAAACTTTAAAAAGTAATGAAATAACATTTCCTGACTTTAAGTTTAAATCATTCCTAAGAGTAAAGTAATATTTTAGTCCATAATTGTTGTCAAGGTGTGTCGGGGGACCGCTAATGTAGATGTTTGATTTCACATAACAATATAAATTAAGGGTCTGTTCACAGCGACCCGAATCGAGAGAATCAGCGACTATTATGGCGATACAAAATGGTCGCTGTTGTGGTAGTTTACTTAGCGGTCCCCCGACACACCTTGACAACAATTATGGACTAAAATATTACTTTACTCTTAGGAATGATTTAAACTTAAAGTCAGGAAATGTTATTTCATTACTTTTTAAAGTTTTTTGGCGGGGGTTTTTTAAATTTCTTAATTTAATTCTCTATCGATTGGTCTTAGTCCCATGTCTCTAGGAGCACTTTTGATGTCGCTTAGGAACTCCGTGGAAACGGGTATTTTTCTTATTTTCGGCGACCAAGCGACAACTTTTTGACACCTTTTAAAAAAGTAGGCATTTGGTAATATCTACATGTTTCTTTTTTCACTTGGTAATTTTTGGCTTTACACGTTTTTAATTCAAACTACAGTAAGTAATTTCTGCCTTTCCACTGTTGGTATCAATTAGGTACTTGGGAAGTTTTACCTAAAATATATTTATTTATTTATGGTGTTTCGGAATCTTTTTCAAACCCTTGAGATATTTTTTCTGTCGTTAAGTATTTTTTAACAAACCGTTATCATATAAAAAATTCGATATAGTAAATTTTACTTGCCGAAACTAAGATAATAGGTGGCGCTTGGTAACCTTCTACCTGCCGTTTTATCTATAAATTTTGTAACTTGGATACCAATTGCTGAAATAATTATTTAATTTTAAATGTGGTTAGCCCAAAGAAATACTTGACGCGTTGTCGCTTATCCCCGCTATAAATCATACCTAATATGGTGGATAGTAACGGTTTTTTCGATCAGTCGTAGTTCCACTGTCGCTTAGGTAACCAGCGTGCGCGCTCTTGCGCATTTCGTTACTACTATTTTGTGCGATATAACGCTTGGTATGTATTAAAATTATTATTTTCAAGCAAATTTGTTTTTTTTTTTTTGAGTTTTTGTTTTATTAAAAAACTAGTTCGACATGAATCGCAGTCGGCGAATATAAATAATAGTAGATAGTAGATGTTAATATAATTGGCCGAGCTTTATTAATTTCGGGTGTGGAAAGAAACGATTCGGCTTTTCTGCAAGTTCTTATATTAATTTTATAATAAACGAGCTTTTGCCCGCGGCTTCGCTCGCGTTAAGAAGTATTATTATATACAAACTTTCATCAGCTATTTGAACCCCTTGGGGTGGAAATTTATCAAAACCCTTTCTTAACGGATGCCTACGACATAACATCTACCTGCATGCCAAATTTCAGCCTGATCCGTCCAGTGGTTTGGGATGTGCGTTGATAGATCACCATGTCAGTCAGTCACCTTTGAGTTTTATATGACGTATAGACTCATACCCTGGTTTAATGCTCTAAGCTCATACCAAATATTTTACTGATTCCGTAGCAAAGGTTGATTGTAAAATAAACGAATTTATGAAGAGAACTGTCTTTATATTTTGAACCGACTTCCAAAAAGGCGGAGGGTTCTCAATTCGATAGTATGTTCTTTATTTATGTTTGTTCGCGGATAACTCCGCTGTTTGTGGACCGATTTTTTAAATTCTTCTGTTGGTGTATAGGACATAGTTGAATTAATTTGGTACCACGTTCAGAAAAGTTGTGATCTGATGATGCGATCCACGAGGAATGGAGTGAACTCCTAAAAAATTGTATGGAAACATGTAGTGATTTTGAATTTTTCTGAAGGATTTCAAATTTTAAATTATGTACTACCAAACAATCATCATTATCATCACCATAATTATGCCACGCACCGTCAATTATGATCCTATTATTGGTACTTCTCATGGTCATCATTCAATCACATCAAAACGGACGAGTTTGATTATTATTCTTGTATGATTTTGGGAATTATATTGTTGTTGTTGTGTAATCCCAAAATGAATGGTGTTCTCATGGCATCTTACGTTTAAACAAATATTATCTCGTTAACGTATTATTGACGACTAATTTTAAAATACATGCTCATTTGTCTATTCATTAGTGCACACCACCGTGGGAGAGCCACGCTTCTGCACGAATGGGCCGGCTCGACCGGAGAAATACCACGAGCTCACAGAAAACCGGCGTGAAACAGCGCTTGCTGGTCCCGGGCCATAGTAACGTCCCACATAGGGCCAGATTACGTATTTACGACGACAAAAATATTTTTTGTCTGTTTACTTTGTTTAACTTACAATTGATGACAAAATGACTATCCACCTCATATTTAAAGAAAACTCGATTTGATTTCCTCTCAATACATACTCGTATTGAAAAAATTAAACAATTATTTATAGTTAAACGATTATTTATTTAAGTATACAAGTGTACATAATATAAAACCCAAATCATAAATATTAAAAAATCTATTCGCCGTCATCATCATGATCATCATCATCATGTACTTCTTCTTGATCATCATCATCATCATGTACCTCTTCACTTAAATGTTGATCGTCTGCAATCTAAGCATGCCTAATTATTATGGTTTCATTGTAATTTCCTTTTGTATTTTTAGGTTTTTTTCGACTATTTGTCACAACCGGATCCGACGATACAAGCATCCAGTGGAATACATCGCTATTAGTGTTAATTCTTGATGTTTTTCGGGAGTAAAATTGCCTTAAATGTTTGTAGGTCCTGTGACCTGCTTCAATAACGTCTTCTGATTGACAAGCAGGCAAGGGTAGTGATTTTACTATGGTAGCTCCGTGTATCAACACTTTGTGCACACTGACACTCATGTGGTACCATTCCTAAAGTGTGACTGCCCTTTTTGCTGTTTCGACCGAACCGACTTCAAAATTGTACGTAATTGAGAATAAAAATTGCCTATCTCCAAAACTACTGAACCGATTTTGATGAAACTTAAAGTATTCCCTAAGTTGAACAATACCTAGTGCAACAAAAAAAGAATCACTTAAATCGGACTTGTAGTTCCGGAGATATGTGAACACAAACATAAAAATGTAATGCAGGATCATTTCGACTACCTGGAAAGAATGGACTCCAGTTTAGAAAAGGGGAAAGGGGTGGACCGTGTTAGTGCTTGCGTATAATCGTTAATATGTACAGTATCTTAGCAATATAAAAAATATGGGGAACTCTGCGGAACTTTTTTTGAAACTCCAAAAACGTGAACAAATATTTATTAAATAAAAAAGAATTAGTCCTTTAGAAAAACAATACTATTGACACGTAATTTACATTTGATATTAAAGTAAAATGTAACATCATAAAGTACATACCCGGTGCTTCCATCTCCATGCTAAAAATGTTTCAATTTTAAAACAGAACAACAAAACGACAGAATTTACTCCGTTAGATTTCGAGCGCAACTGTCTCATGCGAACAAATGTCCGAAAGAACGCGCGACAAGTTTGAATGAGTCTGAGCACACCTTATGTTTTTCACAAAAAATTCGAGCGGGACAATACATATTGGTTATTAAACAGCTCGAATTAGACATTTTAGTTAAGTTTTGTGATATCGAATTTTTTTATTTTTGTCGTCGTAAATACGTAATCTGGCCCTATGTGCGTCCCCGGCAATGAAACCGCTGACGAACTGGCTAGGCTTGGGGCCGAGAGTCTCATATATGACCCAGAACCGGTCTGTGGTATACCTCCCAGTACCACAAAGCAAGTGCTCAAGGAATGGGGTCACAGACTAAGCAGGAAGCAATAGGCTGAGACCCCTGGCCTTGAACACTCCAAGAGACTAATTCCTGGCTTCAACAAGAAACTATCAGAATTAGCGCTCACCTTGGGTAAAAACCAATTATTAAGAATCCTTACCAGAAGCCTAACTGGGCACTGCAAGCTCAACAAACACCTAAACAGAGTGGGTATTTGTTAACGACTTGCAGATTCTATGATGAGGATGAGACCTATTTACCTTCTCCTTGACTGTCTTGCTCTACTACAGAGCACCTTGGTCGCAACGAATACTCATCCACAAAGGAAATTCATGGCACCAACCCCAACCATATCGTTCAATTTATGAGCTGTATTGGGTTGGGGAAGGTCCAGTGCGAAGGAGTCACAATAGATCCTTATGGGTCGCAGTGACCTGACGTCACTGCGACCTGCCTTCTTTAACAAAAAAAAGATACTTTTCATACATTTTGTTTGTGTGATCGACTAATACTAAATAACTTATTAAGTCTTCTTAGCTGTGATAGTTTTCCTTTTAAATTCAGCATCTTTCCTACTCCCGTGAATTTTTTCACATTTCCAGAAGCAAGGAAATGATTTTTGAAATGAAAATGTTTTGGGATGGCCACGAAAAAAATCTATGTGTAGGTACATTTTATATTATGTATACCATTTTGTCGGCATTATCAATATATAAATTCATGCCGAATTACTGCTTTGTATGTAGGCCCTATAGTCTTTGAGCAAAACCGCGGAAAGACAGACAGACAGACGGACAGACCGAAACTTTAAGGGTTCCTTGTTGACCAACCGTAAAAAAGAGAAAATTTTATTATTTTCAAACCAAAAATTGGAACGGACTTCCTCGGCAAAAAAAATCTTATGAATAAACAAAAAAGTGTTACATAATTCTTATTTTATATTAGTGCCTATTTAGGGTTCCGTACCCAAAGGGTACAAACGAGACCCTATAATACTAAGACTTCGATGTCTGTCCGTCTGTCTGTCCGTCTGTCTGTCTGTCTCCAGGCAAGGCTCAACAACGGCTACAGCTAGACATCTTTAATTTTCCCAGATAGTGTATTTCCGTTGCCGTTGTAACAAAAAATTCTAAAAATAAAATTAATTTTCAAGAGCCTGACTTTTTTGCTTTTTTTGCTAGATATTAATAATGGCAACAGCCTAGGCACTTGAAATGTTTACAAAATACTCAATTGTATTCATACTTTTATAATTAATAATTAAATTAAAATAAAATAGATAACTAAGGGGGTCTCCCATAATGGTACGGAACCCTTCGTGCGCGAGTCTTAATCGCACTTGGCCGATTTTTACGATTGGCCTAAGCCTCAACAAGGCCTCAACAATATTATCTGTAGGTACTCAATCTTCATAAATTTTAGAAGTCGGTAAGTACGTACGTACGGTACGTAGTACGGTTCATTGGGATACTGAATATTGTTTTTACCGTGGAACTCAGCTTCAATTATTTGTTTGAAAATAATTTATTCAAACTTCAAAGGCATATTTCACATAATTATTGCATACTTGATAGGTTTTCCTTTAACTTCAGTAATTTCCATTGCATCATAATTCATAACTATGCTCAGCAAATTTCCTCACTAAATCTAAAAAGTTAAACTTTTCAGTTATTGGTTAAATTTATTTGGTGGCAGGTAAATAATTACTTACACTAACAGAATTACATTTGTCGTATAGTAAACATTGCTTGTTATAATAATGGAATATTATTAAATTTAGACCCCTTTGCTTGTTCAATTAAAAAAATAATTCTCTACTTATCCCTTATTGCTTCGAACCATTTGTAGAAAAAAATACATTTAGACATCTTTACTTGATTGAAAAATAAAACGTTTTTGTCGGTTGGTAACTTTTACCTGCTTCTAAATTTAGGTAAATTGTAACCAAACGCCACTTCTACGCAAAATATACAGAAATACCTTTTTTTTATTAAATCAATTAATAAAGGCATTAAAATACTTTAAAAATCCGTTGGATTTTTTCAAATATCTCTAATAGCTAATTTTCTACGATTTTTTAAAGAAAAAATGAATCTTTAAACGGCTCTGCTGTAAAAATAGCTATATGGCGCTTGGTAACTTTTGCCTTTCCACCGTCGATATGAGGCCGAACCTGCGCCTTGTAGAGTTGTAGGTGTTGGTCCGGACTGAAGTACTGTCTCGCTCTGTTAAGAACACCAAGCTTCTTCGAGGCTAACTTGGCCTTACCCTCTAGATGATATGGGAACTGGACTTCGCTTGATATGTTGACGCCAAGTATCTCAATGTTAGGGGAGATGGTTAAAGATGTGCCCTCGAAACGAGGATATACGACCATTGGTGACTTTTTAGTAGTGAACGCGCAGACTTGTGTCTTGGCGGGGTTGAATTGGACTAAGTTTTACGTCTACCCCATTCAGAGACTTTCTCCAATGAATTCTCTATTTTAGACACACGTTCGTTTCGACTCTCAATGACATTTAGCCGAGAAATATTGGGAGAGCCGGTATATACAGCATCACCTGTACTATCATCTGCATAGCAACGAATGCCGTTGGTCTGTAACATTGATATGCAGTATGAATAGGGTAGGCGATAGCACACAGCTCTGAGGGACACCAGCATCAACAGACTGAGTTTCCGAGCATTCGCCATCAACTACGACCTTTATGCTTCTATCTGCTAAGAAACTAGTGACCCACATATAATTTCTCGGGCAACCTGTATGATGGAAGATTATCTACCATAGAATGAACTGACCAGATTTTTAAATTTTCAAAAATGTATGTCCAGTGTTTTCCGAGGACACACAATTCTAGTCCTAACAAAATATTTGCGATCAAAGGATTTTTCATATTTAATTAATAATTATGTCCAAAATAAAAACATCAAAGTACATTGCGTTTCACGCCTTGGCAATATCATTCATGCGCCAAAACATGCTTTAGACTTATAATATATTCTGTGCTTTAGAGTTAAATACCAATTGTTTGTATTAGTCTTCACAAACAAAATTGATAAATTGTCATGCGATTCTGAAACAAAATAAAGGGGAGGGAACTTTTAAACGATATAATATTGTAATGGAAGTCCACATTTTAACAGTAAAGAAGTGTCATTAATATTGTTGGAAGTGTCGGGAAAGTTTGTCCTCGAGCAATTATTTTAAATCGGTGTGGTCCCTCGCAGCAGACGCTTGTCGTTTCGATAATGAGTTGCGAACTGCTAACTTAGAGCACGACGTCGGTTAAGGCAATCTGTGTAAAATAATTAGTGCCCGACCAAAGGGTTCGACCAACTTCTCCTAAAAGACCATGTTCGGCTAAACCTTCAAATTCTGTCAAAACAACGGCCTAAAAGTCTTTGTACCAGCTTGGTTTAGGCAAGACAGAGAAACTAAAGAACAGCTAGACATAACTTTAAGTTGTAACGTATTATAGTATAGTCTATTTATCAGAGATTTTAATTCAAAGCATGCATGTGCGACTCCCGCTAGGACGGATTTTTACAAAATAATATAGGACAGGAAGTTTATCGCCTTCCAGAGCGATGCAAAGATCGGCATGCATTAGAAGTTCTTAATTAAATTTTCCTAACTTAGAAGACTTTCATACTCTGTGGACGAAGTTGAAATTCTCAGAGTTACAGGTGCTGCAGTATGTATCATGTATGTATCATGAAGTTTGTAGTACATAAAAACATTTATTTTAAGGCTATATTAAATACACTTATGGCTGGTTTACACGTATTAAGTTGATAAGTAGTTAACTAAATTTTAACTAAATTTTAACTTAATTTTAAGTTGTTAATTGCATCATTGCATGTAAACACAAAATTTAGTAGCAAGTAGCAAGTTAAAATTTAGTAAGTACTAAACTAGATGATAATTAGAATTTAGTTACTACTTATCTATTTAATACGTGTAAATCAGCCATTAATAAATATAACATCTAGCATAGAAAGAGCATGATTATTAATAAAAACTAATTTTAACTTTGTTACTTACTTAAATTTTAAAAACCTAAAGACCGTGAATACCTCACTTTTCAGTTTTCTACTTTAAACATCATAATTTCACGTAACCACGAAGTACGTTGCTTTAAAAATTCTTCAAACTAAAGTTATAAGAAATATGTTGACGGTAAATATGAAATAAGTAATTGAAATCTCTACAATAACGGTTGTATTAGGTCGGTGTCTCGAATTTTGTGGTGAGCGGGGCGACTCGCGTCCGCGCAATATTAACGTCCCTGTTAAGTTTTTTTACATCTAGAAGGTCACGTGTTGTACACGTCTATAACCAGGATTAATTTTATGGAAAGGTAAAGTATCTCTTAGGGCCTCCGCTAGCTGGGAGCCGCGGACTGCTCATGTTCAACATTCAGCTAGCGAAGGGAGGCCTTTCCACATCTAAATTTACTTTTCTACTTTGCTGTCGCCGTATTTCCGCTGCTACCGTCGGCGCCGCAGCTCTGTTCAACGCGAATTTCGAGGCAGCACCCTTAATTCGAAGTTACGACTTTGTGTTACTTTGTCCGTCAGCGCTGATGGAATAGTTCTCGTAAAATCCTTATGACACTTTTAGATTTTAATATCTTTAAAACTAATTCGTGCCGTTTTAAGCGTCGTCATATTGTACGACGACTTCAGAGATAAGATTCATCAAAACTTTTGTGATGATCTTGTAGTTTAAATAATATTACAACTTCGAAAGTATCACTTTTATTAAAATTAATTGCAACTTTAAAGTTTGTGTAAGGAATATAAAGTGGTTATTACGAAACATTGGCGACCACCGCTGGCTGGCGATCCAATCTATATTAAATTATGGATTCGTGATTAATGATCCAGATGTGTCCTCGAACGAGTCCAAGATATTATGCATTTTATGATTGGGTACGTGAGAGACGTGCAACGGCACTAACGGGTCGGCTCGAACGGATGAATTACACAGCCTCACAAAAAAGTACCGCAGCTATAATAATTAAACCCTTAATTCTTATGAATGCCGAATACTTCCTAGGGCTATGTTTTGGGTTTCAAAAAATTAGAAATTTTATTTTGTAATTATTTACGTGTAGTTTCAGGGACCACCAGGTAAGCCTCAATTCAAATATGATTTTGTGTCATTTGTCAACAGAATGATCAGAAAAATACATTGGATCCTCTTTTGATAGACCTGCCGCCTATGGTGCTGGGTTGCCTATTCCAATTTTGAATAAGTAAGTAGTTCATTTCAAAATGAATTACATCGCCTCGTGATGTTGCAATGTAAGCTAACCCTAAAACTGCTTACTATCCTGCTGTAAATAATATCTAAATATATTTAATATAACATTTAGGGGAACAGGAAGATTGTATGATTAATGTTGCGAGGTGACAGGAGTGCTCGTTTATCGAAAACTATACATTTTCGTCGAAAAAACGACACAATTTAACCTCAGACGTGGTGGCTCTAACCGTCATATTATTATGAAATACTGTACGATAAATCTTCTCAAATATTATATTGGAGTTCGATTGGAAACAGTTTATTAAGGATAAACTTTAATAAAAACCTAGAAAAAATACCAATATCGTATCTTCAATATAAATAAAAATCAATTTTAAATATTGTTAGTCTCGCTAAAGCTGTAGAACGGCTGAACCGATTGGAGTTGAGTTCACATGAACCCATCTACCCACTTCACTTATTATTTAGGAAGTGGGTAGATGGGTTTTTAGGGTTCCGTAGCCAAAATGGCAAAAAACGGAACCCTTATAGATTCGTCACGTCTGTCTGTCTGTCGGTCTGTCGGTCTATCTGTCTGTCTGTCCGTCCGTATGTCACAGCCACTTAACTCCGAAACTATTAGAGCTTTACTATTGAAACTTAGTAAGTAGATGTAGTCTGAACCGCATTAAGATTTTGATGCAAAAATGGAAAATTATTAAAAAATTTTGGAGTCCCTATAGGTACAACTGAAACAAAAAAAATTTTTTTTTCATCTAACCTATGGATAAGTCTCCAAAAATCATATTGAGGTTTCTCATATCATTTTTTTCTAATCTGAATAGTTTGCGAGAGAGACTCTTCCAAAGTGGTTAAATGTGTGTCCCCCCCTCCAATTTCTAAACGGGCATGATAATTCTAAAAAAGATATATTATGATGTAGATTACTATAAAAACTACCAACGAAAACTGGTTTGAACGAGATTTAGCCAGTAGTTTTTTTATACGTCATAAATGGTAAACCTTAATCTAAATTTCATTAAATCGACTGAAATATAAAAATAAATCAAAAACCTTTTAATTTCATAAAATAAATAAACCTTATTGCTGCTGCGGAATCCTTCATGTTCGAGTCCAACTCGCACCTGGCCGCTTTTTTATTTATAAAAAAATGGCCGCCTGCAGTGCCTCGCGTGTGTTCCTTTCTGAAAAAATATTTAAAAACTATATATATCTAATAACCTTGGTAAAGGTCAACTGCCTAAATTGTGCTTAATCTGTGTTTGTGAAGTGTGAACATTCAAGAAAAAGTTCTTGTGTGCTTTGAAGAGTTTTGCTAGCCGGCGCGGCGAAGCCTCAACGTCTGCGAAATTCCTTCCGCTCGCGCATTTCCCACTTTTCTACTACTAGACATGTTAATTGTTAGATAGTCACAGGACAGGTGCTTCTTTGTTGTCTCTCCAACGAGGTCTATAATAAAACTATGAGATTGATCAGTCGATTTATAGTGATCATGATGGATTTCCGTTACGTAATTTAAAAAATTAAGCATATTATTATATTTTAGTGACAGGCAGCGGGAATCTACTTTCTTTTAAAGTATGTAGTAGTAATTGTGGCTGTACTTCATAACATTAGCTACTTTAATACCGGCCTCAGCGTATAAATTAACAAGTCTCGGATTAATATTTCACAGCCAATCTTAATCCTCTGAAGTCATATTTTTTGCGGCGGTCATTAGGTGGGGGAATTATGATTAACAAGTTAGCTGGCACGCGAGAATGTAATATGGCGGTGCTGTGATATGAGCTAATATCAGCTCGGCTTTGTAATTAATATTATGTCAATTAAACGTGAGGCTTTCGCATGTGTATTGTGCGATAATAATAGACATAATAATATAGTCCTTTATGTTGCCAAATGCCAAGTATGTGTCCGAGACCACGTACCGCCCCCCCTTTTGTTACCATACATAATATTATGTAACTATACCTAAGTGCTTTTACTTTAACTTACAGTCTTATTACTTCGCTGGTTGTAATAAATAACAGTATCGACGTCCTTTTAAAGTTTTTTTTAGTTGTTTCAACGATGCAATCGAACCTAAATCAGAGTCGAGAAACAATTATTACCACTAGGTGACGGAAGTGTTTTTCAGCACAAATTATGAAAGTAATAAAACAACTGTTTACCGTTTTCGCCAATCGTCAAGTTTCATGGAAGAATTCCGTAAGTTAATAAGTACTTGTGACTTTGTTTTGTTTATAATTTATGTACTTTTGGAATTTGGAGGGACGCAATGATTGATGTGTTCAAAGTTCGGGAAAACAAAAACAAAATGAAAATTAGATAGAACAACTCCACAAAAAGCGTAAAGTTTTCGTGCGTCTTCGCTTTTTGGTTTTCACACCAATAGCGTAGCGTAAAATATAAAAATATTATTAAGCCTACTGTAATTATTATTTCCGTATAGTTTCTATAATTTTTGCAAACGAACACGTTAATAAACATATAATATGAGATATAAAAAGCTTTGTTTACATAATAATTATATTTTACACACGGAAAACGAATAATATGGCGAATCTATAAATGTTTGATGTAAATATAGCTGCTATACATTTTTCTCGTGATTATTTGTTATTATAATAATAATTGATAATACATATTTTAATATTACAATAACAGTTAGATGAAAGGGTTGGTGAAATGCGGCGTTCGCGTGTTTGCGTATTAGTTCCGACTCGCACTCCGCCCTCGCCGCCCAAACATTATGATTAAGGGTCAATTCAGACCGCAACGTTAACGCGACGAGGCGAGGCGAGGCGCGGCGAGGTATAAATTAGTATGGATTTGACAGATTTACAAGACGCCTCACGCATTTGAAATCTGTCAAATCCATGTAAATTTGTGCCGCGCCTCGCCTCGCCTAGCCTCGCCTCGTCGCGTTGCGAGGAATTGACCCAGCACCACCAGCACACTAAAGGTACACGAAGCGGTAACAGACTACGTGTCGTCGCGACACAAATGTATTTCTATGATCATAAGTGTCGCCTTCGTGTCGCTATCTGCGGAGGGCACTGATCTTTATACAAGTACGCTGGATAGCTGATAGCCTTTGAAATGACAGCTATTTTTTGTGCCTATTTGAAGCGGAATCAGCGCCCCAATTATTCGGGTAGAGAACTAAATCTGACGTAAAAATGACGTTTGAAAGCCGCCATATTGGCGCTGATAGTAGTAGTGAGAGTATTTGGAACTAATACTAGTGATGACAACTATTGTTATTGGTTGTGGTTACGTCAAATTTAGTTCTCTACCCGAATAATGGGGGCGCTGATTCCGCTTCAAATAGGCACAAAAAGCAGGTCTGTATCAGTAATCCAGCGTACTTGTATAATAGAGATCAGTGGCGGAGGGTGTTTTATTATAGAAATACATAGAAATCAGTAGTGTCGCGACGACACGTCGTCGTCTGCAGTTGTCGCGTGTCGCTCGGTTCCAACTTATACCTTAATTTAAGCCCCTGATTCGCCCTGACGATTCATTATCACTAATTAATTATTCTTTTATACTTTTGTGTGGTTGTAAGTGGGAAAGTAGTACAAGAAGACCACGACGAGTTTTCGTGAATTTAATGCGACGCGACGTATGTCAATTACTTTTGGAAATAATGATTGGGCAGTTAATTTGCTATATGATATGAATTATTATAATATTTTGTTTAAATTGATTTTCTTAGAGTTTAGACTAAGGCGAATGCTAGGTGCGTATTAATTACATCAGTGGTTAATTACAATATAGGTTACACTACACATGCATGACACACAATATATAATTTTATTCTCTCCTCAGCCGTCACTTCTCGATTCAGTTAAGGCACAGTTAGGGAGACAAAGGCCTAAAGGTCACAGCGAAAGTCTATGAGCACTTTGACCTTTTCCTTACTAAAATGCATTACAAAGCTCTTATTTTGATGAAATTTTAAAGGTTTTTACAGCTGAGAGGGAGCTCTTGAGAGGTATTTACAGTAGGAGTCTGTACTCCTATTTACAGTTAAATACCTATGAACACTGTAAATAATGTATACCTAATAACAGTACAGTAACTTACCCATCTATGTGAAATAGTTTAAAACATAGCCGCGTCTCGAGACATTATCTGAAATCATGCTTATGTGTGCGAGCGACGATTTGGACGGTCGCGGTAGTGTGAAGTCTATACTTACTGTATATTTTTTATATTGTGCTTTTAGTGACCTCATTGCTTGACAACGCTAAAGAAGCTCTTACACTGGCAATAATTACGGCAATAATTGCTCGGCGACACGAATGGAGCGATCTGGAGCAATTAATAGAGTAATATGGAGCAATTTATTTCATATCGCTTAGTGTCATATCGCTCAAATATTCGATGGCCACATCACTCAATATTGTATTGCGCAATATTGCTGCTTGTTGCCGCAAATTGCTTGATGTCGTCGTGACGTCAAAGTTGACGAGAATTGACTGGAGTTGAGCAATTTTAGTTGCCCGTATATGAGCACCATAATGATTTACGTTTGTTATAAAGTGCGCTTTTCCTTTTTCGACGTGTCTTTATTATTTATTTCCGACTTGCATTGTTGTAAATTAGACGTCTTCTGAATCTGAAATATTTTTCGCTTTGTGTTTAATTTGAGACACATTCTAAAGACTCATTTACATTAGTCAAAATTAAACTTGCTTCAAATATATTATAAATAATGTTGAACGTTAACATTATTTCGTAGTCAGACTTCGAAGCAAAAAATCTCTAAAAGGAAAGCGCGTTTTTGTACTACACACGTATGTTTATTTTTCCAGAATAAAATAACTATTAATACAACGCTCATCGAATGAAATAAAATAATATAAACGATTTGTTTATTTTTGTAGTTCCTACAATTCTTTGCGAACCATTACATAAACATCTGGTCAGCACAATGTTGTGTCCAAGAATAACTTTATTTTCCTTTGTAGGTTTTTACAGAATCGACAATTTGAGTTCAGAATCAAATGTTTATGTTCGTCTTTGTTTATTTGCTGTTTATGCTTCTTATTAACTTTTACATATTTTCTTTTTTATAGAACTGATATGTTAGAAAAGTCTTCAAAGACAAGGATAAAACAAAAAAAAATATATATATATAGAGGATTTACAGACACACATACATACAATTAATATGTATGTCTGTAAATTCACAGTCACTGCGCCTCATTTATTTAGTGAAGAGCAGCAATTGAACTTTCGTCAATACTAATTTATTAGATTCTCTGCCCATATTTTAACAAAATGTTTTCAAAAATTACACCAATATTATCATCAAATACTTCAATAATGTCCAAAAAGAATGCCTCCAGTTGACTACATTCCGGTAAATAAATGTCTGGGGTTTTAATGAAATTGTTGCCGAATTCTGATCCATCCCTCGTCTCGTGGCCCCCAGCCCCTGGACAACGGCCCCCGACCCCCCGCTCCCGTTTTGGCCCCCGGGTTCTGTACGTCCGTAATCGCCTGTAATTAGGGATTTAGAATTAACGACAATAATGTTTAGTCCTAAATGTCTCGTCCTAATTATTTTGTACACGGTTTTGTTGCTGGGAATGTGAATGTATTGTCGCGGTTATAAAACGCGGTTACATAAGTAAAAAAAATGTCTCATAATTAATATTTTTAATTATTAATAAATTAGATAAGCTATATTTTAAAACATTATGTTCTCATGTTTTATAATCTAATAATATGTTATCGTGTTTTTTTTATTGTTATTTAAGTATGTAAGGTCGTTTTTTAACAACAAAGGTTATTAACGACCACAATAATTTACAATAGAATACAATAGAACTTAAATAATTGTAACAAATCGTGTTTTGTAAGTTTGAATAAAAAGTTTTAAATAAATAAATAAATAAATAAAAATTGTCTTATTTCTGAATTGTATTTAGTATTGGTTACCCAAGTTTAATTCACTCTCAAAATTTTTTCAAAGGTCGCATTGACTGGTAAATCCCGATAGGATTAAAATTCTTCCCTTCAAAATTTTCCTTGTCTTTATTGAAAGTGACATCGTTATTAAAAGAATTCTGAAAGTGAACTTTTTATTGAAAATCGTATAACGATGTTACTACGAGTTCCTCAAATTTTTAAAATTGTTTTATTACTTACAATTGTTACAATTATTTACAATGAAGCTTTGCTTGGAAAATAATGTTGCAATCAATTTTTAAATATTTTCTATTACGTTTTCATTCCTACGCTGAAAACTTTGTTTGACTTTGGACGACTAAGATTGTGTTTTATAAATTACTCAATTAAAGATTTTTCTAAGAATTAAATAAAATGTATACTATTAACAACTACCTCTATGTACAATTAATATATTATAATCTTAAAAAAATGTCCTTAAGTTTTTGAATAGAACATAATATTACTGCAATGTTTTAACACCAGCAGAGTTAGGAAATAAAATATTCTGAAATGACACGTGTGCTACATGTTGAATTATATAATATCTACTATATAATATGTTATACATTATATAGCATATGCTAGTAGCGCCCCTGCTCCGAATTCCCTATTGATGAATGGAAAAAAATCTTTTCACACACTATAAAAGTAAAGTGAAAAATTACATGCTCATTTCACTCACATATTTTATATTCCCTCAGGGGATTTTTGAAGTGAACTCCATTTTAAATGAACTACTTGAGAAGGTTAACGAGATGAATAGGGGGAGTTAGCGGTGAGTGTGCACACTTCTCTCCTTTAGAATCGAATAGTTTTCGATTTACTTGCCCATTAGGTTGCTCCGGTCTCGATTTCAGACAAAACGTCTAGAATTTTCTCAAACTTATTTATGTAGCGAATCTCTTGGCGACACATCGAGAATGGTGAATAAAGACAAGTGGAGTATAAAATTCTTTAGGTAACATTGACCGAGAGAAAGTTATTTTACTTATGATAGACTAGATGAAGCCCGCAACTTCGTAGCGCCAAATTCGGTTATATCGCGGGAACCGTACATTTCCCGGGTTTAAAAGTACCACCATACCAAGTTTTTAAAAAAATGGTCAAGTGGTTTTGGGTGTGAAGACTGAAGAGGCCCTACCACTACTATTAAAACATCAAGCCCCATACGGTCCCCGATGGGCGGTGACCGAGACACAATAGATATTCTATTGTGTCTCGTTTTGCCATGATCGACGGGTTAATGCGAAAGTGTGTCTTTACAGACAGACAGACACACTTTAGCATTAATAGTAGTGGTAGGGCTATGGATTGCCGTGAATTCTATTATTTTTCCTCGGTGTTTTAATGACTGATTGTCACGGATTCACTGAAGGTCATCGCACGTCGTCGGGTGGATAATTGTAACTAGGGGTTATGTTATAAAATGTTACTTATCTAGTTCTATCAGTCACGTCTTAAATTATAATTGTGTCCCTACATTAACATGACTTCGATAGAAAACGTATGTAGGGTAAGAATCCCACTTTTTAGTGTATTCTTACGTACTTATATATTAATTTTTGGTTTACTAAATAGTTTCAATGGTTTAGGGAAAACTGAAAAGGTCACTACCATAATAATTATGCAGTTGTCTACGAAAACTCTACAGGTTGCTACGAAAACTGTACCTACATCGCTACTAAAACTGAATCAAAAAATGTTGTACTTTGTACCTATAGTGTTAAGTGCTAGTTCTAACGCCAGCTAAGTAAAAGTAAAGCGACTCTACAATGTCAGCTAGGAGATAGGAGCCTTCAGCCTATGCCTATGTAAAGAACCGCACCCCTCGGCAAACATTGTCAGTGAAAATGTGCTAGGTATTTCACGTCTTTGTTAGATACCTAGCTTTTTCGCAATTCGCACTTATCAGTTAACTGACAGTAGTAGTATTGGACAATTTCTATGTAGTTGATCCCTCCCACTTATAGAATAAATTACACTGGACCACAATAACCCACTTTTTTCAAACGCATAATCACAACAACATATACCTCAGTACACAGTGTGGATCTTTTTGCCATGGAAATCATAAGTACATATTTTATACTAGCTGTGCCCGCGACTTCGTTCGCGTGGAATAGTAATTAATAATTATTATGGGCATCATAATTATTTTGGCGAACAACTTCCTCTGCTATATAAATTATAGCTGCTACCCACGACTTCGTCTGCGTCTATTTCATTATTGGTTAAATTTGGTCAAAATGAATGCATTTCATTTTGACCAAATTTGCATAAATTTGCATAAAAATTTGCATAAATGAATGCATAAATTTGACGACCTCTGTGGCTCAGTGGATAGCACGTTGGTAGCTAAAGCCGGAGGTCGCGGGTTCGAATCCCGCCGACGGAACAAAAAGTTTTCAATGTTCCTGGGTCATGGATGTGTATTAAATATATTTATCATATAATAAAAATCTTAAATATACGTATAGTATAAAAGTATTAAATATATTTCCGTTGTCTGGTACCTGTAACACAAGTCCATCAGGTACTTACCATGGGGCCAGACTGACGTGGTGTGAAGCGTCCATAGATATTATTATTATAAATGGGCTAAGTATTTAACACTGAAAGAATTTTTCAAATCGGACCAGTTTCTGAGATTAGCGCGTTCAAACAAACAAACAAACTCTTCAGAATTATAATATTAGTATAGAAGTTGTAGGTTCTGGTCATCAATTATTATAATATTATATATTCTGATAAGTAGTAACACAACCTTCACTTCTCCGTCTCCATTATTATGTACTCGCTTGAGGGTCATTAAGAGTTGTTTCCCGGTTTTTGTTGGCCAAAAATTAGGTTTTCCATTTAAATATTTTCGCTCAGTGTGTCGTCGCGCACCATAGACGTATACATATAGTAGACATGGCGTGTTGAATATACAGACAAAACATATTATTTAATATTTATGGATAGCTCATTGACTTATTTATTATAAGGGTTTTGACAAGAAATAGAATTCAACATTATAAACAGGCGTGTTACAATGTTGCAGACTAGGTGTCGGCGCATCGACATCGGCCGAATGCACCCGAGCCGACCGCCTCGGGCATCGTCGGCTGCACGTGCGCATATCGCTGACCGCGACCCGCGCGCCCCGCCGCGCCGCTCGCGGCGCGCCACTTTACCTTCAGATTTTGTACGCGTCGCACACGGGCATTCTTTTGTATATTACGAAAATATATATTAAATATACAGTCCACTTGCATTTATTTCAAGTATAAGCCTCATTAGGGCCTAAACACTAGGCTAGGGTGATTTGGCGAGCTTTTCTACCGTGACAGAGTCGAATGCTACGGAATATCTTGCTATATTGTTATAAATATTTTTGTGCATCGTGCCATATCTTAAATTTAAAATCTTCGACTCGCACAAAATGAATAATGAACTTCGACGACTTTTAAATTTACTTGAAAGCTCGAGATTTGTTCTCGCAACTTCTAAACACACATTCATTTGGTAATTGCTTTTTGTTGTTCCGCGGAAATTGCGAAGTTGGGGTCTCATGGCAATTATTATCGCAGTTTAGCTCGGCTTAGCGAAAAATTTTCCGGTAGCAAAAATTAAAGGTAATGAATATGCAGTTTTGTTCCTGGTTCAATCCAGTCTTTGGTCTATTTGATGTAAAACAACTAACGGTGTGTCAAATACAAACGTCCAACGCACTGACATAAGAGACCATCTTTGGTCCAACGGACAACGACTGACTTTTGAAGTTTTGATCCATCGACAGCCTGTTGATTTACAATTGACAACATTTCAAAATTTTAACATGGCTTTTTTATTATTTTATAAGAAAGTAGACTTAAAATAAGGCGACACGTGTTTCTTGCTTTTTCAAAATTATGTTTTTAAGATACCTAAAAAATAGATTTTAATCCTTCGTATTCTAAAGAGACGTAAGCGCCAAGTGACGTCATACTTACGCCTGAACGGTTAATTCCATTACAGTTTACAAAAGAAAAAATATGTCAGTGTAAGTTTGTTACGTTTATTAGGACGTCTGTCAATGTCATCGTGGTATCATATAACCTCATTGGGTACTTTCGTATGTAGAAATGTCATTGTTGACAGTGACTGTTTTTTTATGCTTCATGATGTTTTTTTAAAACGCTTTTACATCAGGCAAAGAAAAAATATCTGATATGCCGTAAGTATGACGTCACAGCGTATTTTTCAGTTTTTCTATATTTTCTCAGTAAATAAGCAATATAAAAATTTTTGGAATATTTTTTTGATATCAGGAAAAGAAACTAAAGAAACGGTATTTTTTATTTTAAGGCTTAAAATTTTTGAAATGTTGTCAATTCATAAAATTAAGTACCCTTTTGTACAAAAGTTGCATTCATTTGCATTAAAATATTGATTGGCTAAGACCAAAACAGTAACCAATCAAACAACACTGATAAGTAGTCAGTAAAAACTTAGTAACCGGGCATATAACGTTAAGGCGACGCCTTGATTATTTGGCTGTAGCGATGTCGATTTTTCTCAGCAATGACTAAAGCTAAGAAATTAAAGTTCATTGTCAGTATTCATCATGTCTTTGTCTTTGAATTACCCATAGCATAACACGATTGGTCAACTTTTATAACACAGAATCGAAATCAAAAAGACCTCTGTAAAAAAAGGGATTCTAATTATGCCAAGAGAGGAGAGTGATTTATGGCGAGGCCAGTTCGAAAAGAGCTTTTAAGCTTCCAGACTGCAGAAATTATGTGGAATTCTCTTACACCAAAATTGATGTAGACTCAAAAAGGAACAAAGTAAAGAAATAACTGAACAGAATATTGAAAAATGGCATGGTTATTCTGTCATGGCAGCTCATACCTTCGAGAAGATGGTCTGTCTGGTATATTGAAACAAAAAATCATGAAAATTGACTTTTATGTGACTCAAAAGATATTTTGTTTCCAACACTTCATTTTGCGCAGAGTGGGTAACACGTTGTCAGGAAAATTGACGTTTATTTTATCTTCCAGGGGCGGAGGCAGCTGCCCCCCCTGCCCCTACCTGAGTACGCCCATGATTGTCTTAACGTAACCCGATGAAATGACGTAGGTCGCTGCATATGAATCGATTCCTCCGAATTATTTTACAATATACTTTTTGTTATTCACAAAGGTGACATCTGGTGGGTACCATTCATCACAGTAACAAGTAACAAGGGTGCCACATGACACGCGTCTCCAAGCTTTCTTATAATGTAATGTATAATATGACCCTAATACGTTTGACATTTTCTTAACCCCGACCTCTGTAACCGATGCTCGCTAACAAGCGTATAGGCGTATTGAAACCTGATTATTGGTATTTTGTACATTTTTATTGATGCTCCAATAATTTTTTGTAAAAAGGTCATATTAAATACTATTTTTATATTAAATCCAGCAAAATAAAAAAAATATATGTCTTCAACTTTTTAGTCCTGGTCAAACTTGAGAATCGCTGAACCAATTTGCCAAGTTTTAGTCTTGACATACTTGTGGAATTCCTGGAAAGTTATGAGGTAAGTGATACGAAGTTCATACGTCATCTCGTTTGAAATAAATGTTTTCAGAATTGTCTTACTATTGCTGACCTACCGGCGCGGCGTAGACCGCACGGTCACCAACTAGCCGAGAAGAACCAGCGTAATAAACTCGTCAGAGGCTGCATGTCAGCAAAAAAGCAGACTAGGCATAATTTGAATAATATTACTTTGCGATGCGAGTTAGTCGCAACTTTTACAAGACCTTAAATCATGTGTTCATTTTTTCATGACTTGTTAATCTTCTGTGAGAAGTAATCATTCTAAAAATTCTGAAGTACTAATAAATGAGCCGTATTAAAACTAGATTTAAGTTGAACGTGGTTAGTTCCACTCGTGACGTTTATGCGGTTAAGTTTCGAGCCTCCATTACCGACGATAAAATTAGTTTTAAGCCAATACGAGTTGGGAGGCTCAGCGTCTAATGAATTCAATTCGTCCTATACTCGGCTAAATCTCCTTAAATCCGAATGGCATCGGGCAGCACGAGATAAAGTCAAGGAGAACCGTCGTTTAAACTTATGTCTTATTTGGGTCATGAATGTCCATCCCCTTACCCCCCAACCCGGTCTAACCGCGTCTTGACGTTTCCGAGGACTGCCAAGTACGCTTTTAATATATTCAAAGACGTACCGTATACAATTATAAAGGTACCAATGCCATTTAGATATGAATATAGAGGTAGAATGCCCGTAAAGATAGTAAAACAGAGGACAGACAACGAAATTTAAGTTTAAGGGTCTCGTTTATACGCTTTGGGTACGGAACCCTAAAAATAATCATTGATTAAAGCAGGGGTTCCCAATCTTTTTTAGCCTGCGGTGCTATTACACGTTACAATAATTTATCATGGTACTCTACCTAGCTATTAGAAAAATATACATACACAAATCAACACCTTTAATAGATAATAATAAACAAAATATATTTAATCATCTACCTGTTTTACATAATTATAATTTAATTTTATAATATTCGTGGTTTCGACTTTCGGATACGGGATACTGGTGGAGGATCGACTCACGGCGCCTCTCTTGCCTTTCCTGCACGGCGCATCACTTTGGATTAAAGGTTGAAAAGGCCTGACTTTCCCTTTGAGGTATAATTAGTTAGCCTAAAATATTATGTTATGACTCTATCGACACCTCATTCATTAAAACCCGACCAGTCATTTAGGGGGGACTACGGTGGGACATACCAACATAAATACATAGATACTCCGAAACTAATTTTCCTTTAGGTTTCCCTACACTCTACAGTCAGGTGAATGGTAATATTAATTCATGAATGTCTAATCCATACTTATGTTATAAATGCGAAAGTGTGCTTGTCTATCTGTTACTTTCTAACGCTCAAACCGCTGAACAGCCCCCTTAGACAAGTGGCAAAGCGCTAACGCTAACGCTACAAAATGTATGGATTTGACATTAGTATTCGCTAGCGAAGCGATGACTTATGTCAAATCGCATACATTTTGTAACGTTAGCGTTAGCGTTTTGCCACTTGTCTACAGGCCCCAGATTTTGACGAAAGGCATGGTGATACTCTAAATCTAGGGAAAGGACATAGCATAGTAATTGTTATATCGGAAAATATACGACATAAACGTAAATGATTGTAATATTATGAATCTGTCTGTCTATATCCTATACCTCTTTACGGAGTTTACGCTTAAGCGATGGGTAAAGAATTGCGAATATCATAATGCAAAATAAAAGCGCAAAACGAACACTGAATAGGGACCGCAAAAGTTTTTCTATTTTTACACAATCCATAATGATCTCCGGCCCGGGTATTACTTACAGAAAATGTCACACGACCCTTTCTCAAATTGATATGCGATACTATTGTACTTCAAATGCTGAATACGAAAATGTTATTGGTAGTTTTAAAGCCTTATTCGTGAGCCTATTCACCGTTTACATAACATTACAATAATTGTTAAGTGTACAACAAATGAAGTGGAATAATTTTTGGTAAAGACCCATTTATGGGTCCTTTAACTGTACAAGTTTTCATGCTTTCGATGTCTAAGTATCATGTATTTTTTGTGCGGTATAATATTATGCTAATTAATGTCTCCATGCTTTAGTAGATCTAGCGTGGCTCTTGACTCATGGTCGTGGGTTCGATTCCTGAGTTGAAAAATTTTGCTTCTAAATTCTAAGTTTGGTTAAGGACAAAGAGGGTAGTTCAATAACTTGATTCTGATATTCCAACATGAATTGTTAATAAAATATGATTTTAAATAATTTAAAATTGTGAATTTCAATTTCCAAAAAGTCCATTTACATTACAATGTTCACATCGCAACGCTTCTTAACATTGCAATATGATGTGAAACCACAGAAATATATTACATTTAATAATCTATATAATATATGTATATAAAAATGAATTTCCAATTGTGTTAGTAACGCAGCTATAACTCGATAACGGCTGAACCGATTCTGCTAATTTTAGTGTTAAAATAATCCTTGAAGTCCAGGGAAGGTTTCTAAATAAATAAATAAATAAATAAATAAATAAATTCTTAATTCGGAGCAACTAAGCCCCAAAATTATTTAGTAATAATGATCTTAAAAACTATGTTAGTAGGTAATATTTTAGTTGATACTTATAAAAATAATTTACATTTATTTCCTGACTAGAACCCTTATAAAGTGTTCTAGTATCGGCGAATCGTGTTTCTCAGCAAGCATCTTTAGAATACCGTTGGTAATCGATCGCAGTCTGCTCAGCAAGGACCATGTCTTTTTTCTTATGATAGCATAAAAGTCATTAGTATGCTCATTTGCAAACATACCCGAAGCTGAGCAGAACCGAAGTGACACGAAGTTCACCGGGACATCTAGTATTAAGTATATTAACAAACAGGTCCAATATACTTTATACAAAGTAGAAACAGGATATTCGCGTAAACGAAAAGAATCTTGCCAAATATTGGCG
This sequence comes from Plebejus argus, assembly GCA_905404155.3. Classification (NCBI taxonomy): domain Eukaryota; kingdom Metazoa; phylum Arthropoda; class Insecta; order Lepidoptera; family Lycaenidae; genus Plebejus; species Plebejus argus. The sequence goes on along the minus strand of FR989938.1, from coordinate 9,556,918 downwards.
CAGTATTTCATTTGTTTACCTTTTCGCAGCGTTTCTACGCGAATTTTCACGGCGAACACCTCTGAATGCGAAAACGGAATCACTTAGGATATTTACGCGGTCGATATTTATTCAGGGTGTACCTGGGCCTGGATCAAATAAAAACCTAGGTAGCGCACGGCCTATATGTTTGTTGAGGCCACAGACTTAGCTACATTTTACACGCGCATACTACGCTATTTGGTCGGGTTATGTCAAGTGGCTAAATCCGACCAAGTTAGGTAGGTACTTAGGTCCGCCACGCAGCAAACTATTCTACTTCTAGTTATCTTTCGGACGAGATAGTTCGACTTGGCAAGACGTCCACCTGTCTCATAAGAATGATAACGTGATTATAACTTATATACAGTAGAACAGCTTTGTACTACACTCGTGTCGGCCTTACCCACTTATAAGTGTAATTGTAAATAACCTTAATAACAAAACAATATAAATAGATAAATAGCGCTTTAAATTCTTTATAACTGTGCTAAACAAGTTTTTAAGAATACCGCTGAGTTACTTTACTGAGTATAATATATTTTATATTGTGAAAAAATTTTATCTATACTTTAGATTCGGTTTTCGGATTTGTGCTGAAAGCTAATTTTAACGCAAGTCGGGACTCGGGACCGAGTCAACATTTTCTGCCTTCCAAGATTAGGTGATTTGATTGCGCTCCTGGAGCAATATAAATAATCCTTTTAATGAATCCATTGTAATCCTATTACTGAGTTTTCCTTACCAAAAAAAAGCCCGCTGTAATTCCTAGCATAGCTAACGCCTGACGCATTATTTTATATGTTGCAATTAATTCATCAAACCCCAAGCGGTCGCATGCAACCGCGATAACAATAAAAAAAGCTATTGTGTCTCATTTTCCCACGATCGCCGGGTTAAACTTAACCAAATGTACTGTCAAAGAAACTGATTCATAGATAATTTGATCGCTTTATGTCATATATTTAACTGACATAGCTTATAGCTAGACGAAATGAAGTAGTACATCATGTGCCTATGAATAAACTATAATTATGATAGTATATTTTTTTTAATTTTAATTTTTTATACTATCATTAAGATATCATAGAAATTAATTAACTTTCCTGTTTATTTCCAGTATTTTTATTAATGGCTATAAGATATTGCATTAATGTTAAAAAAATCAATATAACTTAGTATAGTAATTGATTGCAATACCTTAAAACTTAAAAGTTAAAACCCACATTACAGTATTTCAAACTTACTATAAGCGAATTTGTCACTCGCGCAAGTTTGAACACAAGACAGATTTCAGTGAAAATTGCTGTAGAAAGTTGGAGTTGATTGTAACAAATGAATGTAGATTTACAATAATTAAGATTCGAGTGAACATTTGTCATTTATAATTCAGGGACCGAAACTTTCAGTGCTAGTAATAAATCTTTATTAGTATAATTATGTATAGGTATACTTGTTGAAGATTTCGCAGGTACATTCCTTAAACTATGAGCAAGTAAAATTGCTAAGCTAAGCTAATGTTTCTCGGGGTATTTGACAAAAACCGAAGTGCCAATTTTAATATTTTATGAGTCTTTATTTCCATCGCCCCATGTACGTAATCTCTCTATGAACGCTGCCACCCCTGGGCCGCGGCCTATGCAGTATACAGCCTATTTATAAATCCGGGGCTGGAGAACCCATGACGACCTGCGTGGTTTATATTGTACTCGAAAATCTATATAATATCATATAAAAATGGATTTTCAAATGTGTTAGTTGCACCAAAAGTCGAAAACGGCTGATCGGAGAAGTCCAGGGAAGGTTTTAAAGTGACACGAAGTTCACCGGGACAGGTAGTACATGATAATATTTAGACACTGAAAGCATGAAAACTTGTACAGTCAATAAATGGTCCATTACCAGAAATTATTCCACTCCATTTGTTTTACAATTGAAGTAAGTGCATGAAGTGGATAACTAACAATTTAAAAATTTCCTTTTTTGCATAAATGGAGGCTTTAAGACCAAGAAAATAATTTGAAATAAAAAAAGTATGTTTTATGTATAGCCAGATTCCTCTCCGATCGACTCCGAGTCAAGTGCAGCCACGCTGTAAGCCACTAGACCACGAAACATATAGCTTTATCGTAATGAGACGGTAATATAGTATCTATTTAGGGCCCATAATATTCTCATGATATGCAAATGGAGATGTCTGACATTTGGGGTAAGTTTAATTTCCCCGTTTACGTTAACGAGGCGTTTATCACCCGGCCGCCGTTGTCTACGTTATATCTATGCTTTACGACTCATAGCCTCAATTTACATTCCCACTAAGTTATTACCTCTGAGGGTCTACCTTGGAATTATTGTTCGGAATCATACCTTCGGCAACTTTTAAGATCAGTATTTTTTAAGTATATATTATTCGGATCAAGGCGACCGCGACGCCACTGATATTATATATATATATATATATATATATATATATATATATATATATATATATATATATATATATATATATATATATATATATATACATATACGCTCAGTGGATAGCACGTTGGTAGCTTAAGCCGGAGGTCGCGGGTTCGAATCCCGCCGACGGAACAAAAAAAAAAGTTTTCAAAGTTCCTATAGTTATATATTATGTTGGTGTGAAGCGTCCATAGATATTATATTATTATTATTATGTAATCGGCAAAACGAGTGTTCGGTTCATTAGGTTCCTTCGTTCAAGCTTCAAGCTGGATATTTGTGCCGATGTCTTAACGGCTTCATTCAGACAACATAGCAAATACCTCACGACCTCCCAGAGGTCAGAGCAACGATTAAGATAGAGACTGGACAATTTATTATTGACATACACGCCAAGGAACAATTGATCTGCTCGCCAATATCGTTTACTCATTCCGAACGGTGAAATGTGAATGGTGAACGACGTCCGGTTTCCGGTTGCCTGTTGGACCGCAGACCTATTGGATTTGTGAAGGTCAGGTCACTTGCATTGCAACGAGACGACGCGATGTGCCAATTAAAACTGGACTATAATAACTTCAAGATACATCTTAAAAATTGACAGACTAGCCCCCTTCGGTGTCGGGCTGCTTACAGCTCCTTTGGCTCATTTATGGTTAATAGAATCAGGCGTTACGTTGCGGAAATCCATAGTTTAAATGTTTAAATATTAATTACTATTTAAAATAATAATAAAAAATATAGTATATTATATTATTATTTTTAGCAATAGTATAATTTGTCATTTTCACGTACATTCAAAAACGCTGAAAATGCCTCCTATTTTTAGCGTTTTGATCGTTTTCAACGCCAAGTGGAACGTAGGGAAAATTATGCGGTTTTCATTGTAACGTGATGAGGCGTTTGGTTTTACTTTCTACAAGTTAATATAACTTTAGGTTACGTGTGATACTAGATCACTTCTGGTATAAAAACGGGTCACCTGATGGAAAGCAACTTCCGTCGCCCATGGACACTCGCAGCATCAGGAGAGCTGCAGGTGCGTTGCCGGCCTTTTAAGAGGGAATAGGGTAATAGGGAAGGGTAGGGATGGGAAGGGAAGGGAATAGGGGAGGGTAGGGAAGGGAATAGGGTAGGGGATTGGGCCTCCGGTAAACTCACTCACTCGGCGAAACACAGCGCAAGCGCTGTTTCACGCCGGTTTTCTGTGAGGACGTGGTATTTCTCCGGTCGAGCTGGCCTATTTGTGCCGAAGCATGGTATTACCGGCAAGTTTAACATTTTTAACTGCTAATAAAGCACAGGCTATGCGCGAATAGAATGAAATACCTACAATTTTTAATTAAATATTTTGGATGAAATTTTTTGTTTCAGTTTTTAAAGATTCAGCATTGAAAAACGCAACAATAACTTACTATAACAATAATCCTTATACGACCAACTCTGGATTTTAATCGCTAGCTAACGCATACGACAAAACAACGTCGCCGGGTCAGCTAGCAATATAAATCTGTAGCAACGTAGAGGTGCTACGACGTAGCTCGTAGCTCTACGCCGTAGTCACAGCGTAGCACTAAATTAATATGCTAACCATAAAGTTAATATACCTATATTAACTTTATGATGCTAACGTAATCATGCAACGTTTTGATAGTAGGTTGATCTATAATGCATATTCATTGACCATAAAAGTGTATGAGAACCTCTAGTGCCTTGGTACTTGGCATTGAAAATTAGGTAACCGAGCAAACGTTGTTTTGCCATATTTATAATATCGTTACCAGTTTACACAAAATCTTGTATAAATATAAATATACAGTGTGAAATTTTAATGGTTGTTTTCCCGCAGTAAAATGATTCTATCTTAGTAGTACAATAGATTTGTAAAGTTTTTTTTGTTCAAATCAAAAAAAAAATTTCGGTCGGGTCCATAGTAACTCGCGCCTATCGGCATAAAGTTTCCATAGTACATCATACAAAATATTTTTTATTTTCAAAAAATAACATGCATGGTTCGATAGTACTACTATAGGTAAATCGTTCTGCTGCGGGAAAACAACCACTAAAATTTCACGTTGTATAGAAACACTAGATGACGCCCGCAACTCTGTTGCGCCAAAACTAGTTTATAGCGCAGAAACCGTACATTTTTCCAGGACAAAAATTTTCCTATGTCCTTTCCCGAGACTTAAAGTAACTCCATGCCAAATTTCAGCAAAATAGGTCCAGCGATTAGGTGTGAAGAGGTAACAGACTGACAGACAGATAGACATACACACTTTCGCATTTATAATATTAGTATGGATACAAACAATTTGACATTTTCTGGGTAATATCTAATGCCGCGTATTAATTAAGGTGAAATATTCAAAACGCAGCCGCCGCAGCCTTTATTTCATTACTCATATCCCCGTCACAATCAGGATGAGGGGTGACAGCTCGGCGGGACTTGAGTATTACCATAATTATTAATTGCCGTCACTCTACCAATAAATGTTCAAGTTTGTATGTTTGTTACACTACTACGCAGTTGGAATAGTAACAGTTTATGGTCGGAATATAATGTATAAGCTACTACAAAAAAATTGAGAGGTGTCAAAGGACACCCGAATGGAACGAAATTATTTCTTATGATACATATCTTACCCCCTCTTTTGTGCTATAATATACTTGGTTCAGTTAACATTGTATCTTGACGCGTTTAAGGCCGTCACAGACTTAGTTATAATGCATAAGTATTAATATACCGTACTAAACACACTGAGACCAGAAATATATAATAAAGCTGAGTGTGTGGTCACGCCAAAATTGTATAGAAAATATATAGTAATATGCCTAGCTATAAACATATTAATGTATATTATAGCTAAGTCTGTAACGGCCTTTATACTATGCGATGAATTTTTAAAAGAGCCATTAAAAACTGCACTTTATTTAGTATACAAGAAGATACACATTGAGTTAACAGACTTGCCGCCCGTGGTTTTGGGCTGCCTGTTCTAATTTTGAATGAAATAATTAGTACATGAATTGAAGACGTGAGTGGAAGAATCGAACAAGTAACATTTCGTAACATACGGACAATAACTCATTTTTTCCCTAATTATTTCAATAAAACTTGTAACTTATCTACTGCATAACCTAGCTAATATATCTGGCTACACATACAATCCATCGTTTTTCTGTTTCAAATAAGTTTTCCGGCCCTAAAGCCTCCATTTAAGCAAAAAAACGGGAAGTTTTTTCATGTTACTTACCATATTCTTCCACTCACGTCTTGAATTATAATCTCAGCTTAAAAAAAATACGCTCAAAGTAATACAATACAAATACAATACAAATATACTTTATTGTGCACACAAATTACATTAAAACTTAAATACAAACAACAATTAAATCAGACATGTACACAAAGGCGGCCTTATTACTTAGAAGCAATTTCTTCCAGGCAACCTTTTAACATTCTTAACAGTGATAAATCCAGGAACACGGTGATGTGCAAAAGTATAGTTATTTAAATAAAAAAATCTAACAAAAGCACAAAATTAAACAAAATACATATACAATAAATGGTACAGTAATGTGTTTTGTAAGGTCTTAAAATGTAAAATGTTGTATTTTTTTAACTAAGGAAGTCACAATATCATTTTTACTCTGAAGAAACTCCGCAAAATGAAAGTTTAATCCTGTTTAATCCTATGAAGTTAATAAAAGAGAAAGAACGAGGGATAAACTGAAATGGTTAAACTGACTCGCCCTGTATAAACTCTCAGTGGCGGATCTAGTTTCTTTGAGAGTTGCCCCCTCGAGATTTAATTGACAGCCTTTTGTTGAAGTGCCCCCGGGGCCCTGTGATGTGAATACTGAGTTTCATACATGAAACCCACTTTGACTTTCGAGAGCGCCCCTTAATTTTTAAAGTGATCTTTTGATGCTATAGCTAGAGTTTGGTGAAATATTGTATAATAACAGAGTAATAACATGCAGCCATACATGTAATAGCTGACTTTCACATCGGTTTCGGTGACAGGAGCCCCTTTATTGATGGTTGATTTTATACCAAACAAAAGTTAAAACAATACCGGAATCGAACTCACTACCTCCGAGTCTAGAGTTATGCTCTAAATAACTATCACCGTGGTGCTATAGATCCATATGTATATATTATTATAAAATATGCGATCTATTTGTCAGTCTGCTACCTCCTTAAACCAAAGCATTGATCCGGTTATGACTAAAATTTTACTGTAAAACAAATTTGTTTTTTACTTGTAAAGTTACTCACACTGTTGTTTTTTAAGTTTCTTACGACGTAACATACCGAAGACCAGTCAGGCAGAAGAAAAGTCGAAAAGCTTTTAGTTAGAATGCCTAAGTTTATAATTTCACACCATTAACGTTCTTAAAAAACCAACATTATCTTACTACATCGACAAGATAAATAGCGTTATAAATGTTTGGTTTCTATTAAAAACTTAGCAGCCCCATAAAAGCGGTCCAATATATTCTGCTAAAAGGTTGTAGAAGAGTGCTCGAGCGGGTGTGGGGTCCGAGTGGCCCGTCAGGCCATTACCGCCCGACCTAATAGCACCACGTATCAAAGCGCACGGAGTGCGCGGCCAAGTTCCAGCAGGCCGCGCGCATGCCGTGCACTATTTACACGAACGGTTTCGACGCACTTTTGACCCCCTTGTATCTCAGTGCCTATTGCGAGAGCAAAGATAAAATTTTACCTACCTAATTATATACTAGTACTTACGCAATATACCAAATTTCATAGATATAGATTTGTTAGATCCTGAAATATTTCCTTGTAAAAATAGCTAATTTTGGCACTGACTCACTGACCGGTAATCAAAATCTCTAGGCCACTTCCAGTTGTCGTAGCGTTATGAAATTTGGCACACAGGTTGTTTGTTATATGTAGATTAACAAAAAATTAAGAAATTTGAGAAATTGGTCAAGCGTGAGTCGGCTCATCTATGAATTTGAGATAAAAATCGGTAATCAAAACCTCTAGGCCACTTCCAGCTGTCGTAGCGTTATGAAATTTGGCACACAGGTTGTTTGTTATATGTAGATTAACAAAAAATTAAGAAATTTGAGAAATTGGTGAAGCGTGAGTCGGCTCATCTATGAATTTGAGATAAAAATTAATATGTACAAGTAAATACACTGAAATAAGATGAGGAGGAAAGAAACAAATTGGTATGATTCCTTAAAAAAAGTATTGAAATCTCACCAAAAACATACCTGTTAAAACGGGGCCAAGTTCCTATTCACTAATTGTTCGCCTTAAAAAAGAGTTGAAATCCAATTCAATTCCAAGTTTAGATGCACTTCCAAATCGATCATAATCATCTTCACCAACAGCCTGATCCTAAATACTTCTAAATTTGAACTTGGCAGGTTTTCATGCTAGTAGCACTTGATAATTATTGTATAATTTTTAAATTTAAATATAAGATATCTATGTGATTAAATTAACCTGCCAAGTTCAAATTTAGAAGTATTTAGGATCAGGCTGTTGATGAAGATGATTATGATCGATTTGGAAGTGCATCTAAACTTGGCATTGAATTGGATTTCAACTCTTTTTTAAGGCGAACAATTAGTGAATAGGAACTTGGCCCCGTTTTAACAGGTATGTTTTTGGTGAGATCACTTCTTACACTGTTCAACGACTCATTTTAAAATATTGAATGGTGAAACTTACAGTTTTCTTTTGAACTAAATATATTATCTAATGTAGTTGTGATGGTTGCGTGGAATAAACTAATTCCAGCCGAGGCTGCGAATTTTAACTTTCGTAAACTTTTTTTTTATCAAATAGAGTTTTTAAACTACATTTTGCACGTAACTTTCTTGCGAAGATATTCATTTATCACAAGATTTTAAGTGATTATACTTGTTTATAAAGTCCTTTACAAGGATTCGAAGTATGTATCTTTATTTTATTTATTAAAAGTTCAAACATAGACAATCACTTTCTTATCTATAGCTAGATGACGCCCGCAACTCCGTTGCGCCAAAATTCGTTTATCGCGCGGGAACCGTACATTTTTTCCCATAAAAAGTATCCTATGTCTTTCCCCGGGACTCAAAGTATCTCCATACCAAATTTCAACAAAATCGATTCAGCGGTTTGGGCGTGAAGAGGTAACAGACAGACAGACAGACTTTCGCATTTATAATATTAAGTGTGGAAGTATGGATATTAGTACGGATTTCTAGCTTTAACCTTATCCGTATTCAATTGGAATCTGAATATAGAGTAGGAATGACAAGTCTGCGGCGAGTTAATTAAGTATGAAACGGTTCTAATCAATATTACATCGAGCATTTCAGCTGTAAATTGCACTGTTACGTAAGCGCCGGAGGAAGGAAATGAATTTTTAAACTTTCATCGAATCTCAATCATCAGATGACCAATTCCAGGATTCAAATTTAATCTCAGTAGTAATGTAAGGAAAAATACGATCTATATTTTTAAGCCAATCATTTAATTAGATAAGCTAAACTTGGATGAAGAATAAGTAGTAAGGTAAAGTGTTCTATGGTTTATTTAATACTTTGTGCAAAAATTATCGCTATCAAAATCGGTGGAGTTGCTTGTGTTGTGCGACTGTCTGTTGCTAGGCAAACAATATTTACTCTTAAAATATAAGCTAGGACTAGGTGTTTCTGTGTGTAAGTACTCTATGTCAATGTCACGCCACCATTTGTGTTGTGATTAATGATCATCAGTTGATCGCTGACCTGTTGCTTTAGTTATACACAGTAAAAGAAACACACAGTTTACTATATCGTCATACAATGGCCGCTTAAAACAAGCGAACGCACACATTAGCGTGGTTTAAAATAACTTGAAGTAGACAAACAACGTAGTATTGCATCGCGTGCTCGTAATGCCAGGAACACACCTTAACACGATTTTCGCTAACGTGCGTTTTATTGACGTGTTTATCCTTCAATAGAAAATTGATGTTTTAAGAACTAAGAACCTACTATGAATGAATAGAGACTCGACGCGTCGGTGTCTTTAAACTCAAGATTGCCCAACAGAAGTTGAGCAAGTTTGAGTTGAAGGACTAAGGCTACATACACTACTGTATAATAATATTTATACTGTGGCTGTTGCTAGCCAGTCTGGTAGGTCTCCGGTAGACACTAGACCCGTACATCAGCCGGTATCGATGTTTGCGAACAATTAGCAGCTGACGACACTCTCAATGTCAATTTTGTTGACGAAATCGATAAGCGATTTCGTAATACGAGATGAAAAACTGTGCCAACAGTGTGTGTGAAAATCAGTATGACTAAGTATGATTTATTTGTTTTTTGATAAGTTAGGTAATATACTCTGTAGTTTGTTATAATAGGTAAATACGTGTGGAGTGGGAGGACTTCCGCATTTTGCATAACATTTTTCATCAACATAATATGCTATTATAATTAGCATACGTCCAGTTGCACGCACACAAACACCGTGCCGAAGTCTAATAATGTGCTGGTCGGAGTGAGGTGTGTTAGGTTTTTTCGTTACGCAATTTCTTGATTCGGTCGACGCGCTCAAAGCCCACGATAAAAGCTATGGAATAGCTTAAAACTAACATAATTATTATTTATTACCCATAAAAATGTTAACACAGCGAATAACCATAATATAAACTTTGCTTGCCTGTAGCATATTGAAAATTACTGATATTTTCAATTCAAAACATCGAATCTTAAATAGCTCATCAGATAAATAAAAGTTACTTTAATCAAATAACTCAATATAAATTATTATTATGAGCACATAAAACGTGTACTGTATTAAAAAATATACTGTGTCAGTTGAACACAATAACTATTAAATGGCTCGCCGCCCGTTTTGAAATCAGCTTCGCTAACGGTTAGCGAAGTATTGCTCTGTGACCTTATTTCTTTCAGTGCGGGTTCAGGCTGTAGCAAAAATCCCAGTTCTTCTTATTGACATAATAATTATGGCACTCAATCTGAGTGAGTTTCGTTTAAGAATGAATTTAGAGTTGATTAGTACCTATAATTAGACATTAGTGCTTCCATTGTCTTAAAAAATGCGTGTCGCACTCGGGGATGGGTGTGGTAAAGCCATTGCATAGTAATGGCTAGTCTATACTCATACGTCTAGTCGCACCAACACAATCACCGTGCCAAAGTGTGCCGAACTGAAACGACGTTAGACAATGTGTGTGTTATTTTCGTTACGAAATTTCTTGATTTGGTCCGCGATAAAAGATAGCTCGATAACGATTCCATATTATATATTATATCTAAGTTATATTATTTTGATACTCTCAATATAGGTAACGGTGGATATAAGCAGGGGTGACGAGGGGGAAGGCGTGCGCGCGCGGGGGAACTCGCGCGGGCGACGCGTTGTGTCCATTAATTGTAGTGTTTTTAGGATTAATTTCGGGAAGCTATTTCTCAACATTTTAGTACTGAGTGATTATTATAAAAGAATAAATACGTGTATTTTTATTTTTAACAAGGATAAGTAGGTATATCAGACTTTGGCAGGAAGGTTTAATTGCACCCTTTATAACTAGCTATTCTAAATCTGAGTAGCCTTAGTACTTATGTCCTTCTTCGTGATATACAGGGTGCAATTAAACCTTCCTGCCAAATTTTGATAACTTGTCCCTGTTAAAAATAAAAATAAACGTATTTATTCTTTTGTTATATTTGGGCAAAATTTCATCAAAATCGGTCCAGCTTATCAAGCCTAACGCGTAATATTTGATATAATTTAGGTAAGTATATATTATGCTGTCTTTGTGGAATAAATGCTTTTTTAATAAATCTTTTTATTATTATTTTGAGCAAGTAGAATAAGAATGTGGGACAATATAGCACGAAAATATGTTGAAGGAGCAAACAGATGAAATGAAACTGTTTAGGTAAATATGCATCCAGTGGAAATGGAATTTAAAATGAGGCTGACTCGATTGGTCTTTGAATTTTAATGGTCAAATTGTTGTCGGACTTCTCAAGGACGCTATAACAGAAAAATTAGCAGGTCCAATGTCTGTCAGTACGAATATCGACGTTAAGGTCATTGAAATAACATTCATATCAGCGCGCCTTGTACAGTGGCGATTACGACGCTCGCCGCGTTCTTGATATTAATATGGCGAAAATGTATGAAAAAATTTGAGAAAGTTTCTTATTTTTCTTATAAATGGAAATGTTATTTATTTTTATATAAAATATTTAGCTATTCGTACAGGAGACTAAATAAGCAACAATTTTTTTGTATAATATTTATTTTCGTTATTTCAGTGTATAGCTATACTGGTTCCTAATCAGACCCCATTTTTCAAATCTTTTGCGATTATTGTGATGTTTAAAACGTATTTATGTGAAAATTTTGCATGCGGCTATGAAATTTTAGAATATATTTTTTTAAATATTTATTAAAAATATTTTTAAAATAGACGTGGAGATGAATTTATTATCATTCATTTGAAACCAAATTATCCTCGCAGTGTGACTCCTAATTCTTTAAAATGGTACCTGAAAATCGCTGATATTCGTGAAAAAATGTGAGAGCGTCCTTAAAGGCTGTATTGTCCTTGACGAAATATGTATTTAATAGACACTGATTGCAGGTACAGTAAAAGTAATGAAGGAAAGGAAAGAGTTTTAAAAAAACTATGTCTTTTTTTCGTAAAGTATAATAAAATATGCCGCTTATGAATAAACGCAGTTATAAAAACTATTCAATAACGTGTAACTTTTTACGTGGCCGACTTTAGATACTTTAATATTATACTTATGCTTATTTATTCCGTTTATGGATTTTGCAGAATATACATATTTAAAGCAACTTTTACTTGGAAAGCTGTATTCTTCTTAAATCAGTTTATAAGCTTCACGCCTTAACACTTTTGTATGTAGAAGTACATTCTGCAAAGTCTCAAAACGAAATAATCACCCAGTGAGTATCGCTAGAATAATAAAAATGTGAGAAATTTATGCCTCAAAAAGTTCCAAAGATGTCTTTATGAATGTCTGAACGAAAGCAGAAGCAACAGCGTTGTAAATATAAAATGTACAAGAGAGCCGAGAGCCGACGTAAAATAACTCCGTAAAAGGTTTTTCCTATTAGCTGTGATCGACACCGGGCTATTTTCTTCGAGGGATCGGTTTTTGTGACCTTTCCTGCGATATCCATTCGTTTGGTTTTTCATTGGAAAAATTCTGAGTGAAAAGAGCATTCAGACATTTTCCGTTTGGAGATAGAATGTGTTTTTTCCACAAATTAGTCTTTTTGGGCTTGTGTTTTTGTTTCTACGGTTCAGTTGTTCTACCGATACAAGACAAATCTTTGTTTAGTGTCAGCATTTTAATAAATACGCCTATTTCCTTTTGTGAATTGTGGGCATTGAATTTTTTTCCTTAATCTTCGTTTGTTGATAGCTACATTAAAAGTCGAATCACAATTCCCAAACTCATTAAATAAATTTTATTATACCGCATTTACACATTCGCACGAATAGCGAGGCGAATCACGAGGCGAATAACGAACACGAATGTGTAAACAGGCGCTCGCTATTCGCCTCGCACTTCGCCTCGCGATTCGTGGCATTCGCGTTGGGAGCGGTTTTTCGACGCGAGATCAAAGGGCACGAATAGCGAACACGAACTTACTGTTTACACATTCGCCTGCATTCAGTTGACAGCTAGCACCTGACCCTATTGGCCGTGAAAAAATGAAGTGGAGTGAAGAGCGTATTTTGCAATTTTTAGAATTTTACCAAAAAGAAGAGATAATTTGGAACCCCAAAAATAAGCTTCATAAAGCAAAAAGTAAACGATGCCTGGAATCGAATATCAATCGGTATGGGAATTCCAGTCAGCATCCTGAAATTAAAGAAAAATTCTTTAATGGCAATATGGTTCTTTGGTATGTACTTTTTTACGCAGGATATCTAAATAATTGTATAAGCTCGATAAATGTAGCGCACATGCCGCTATTATATCCACGTCCTCCATGTTCGTGCGCGAATGTCAAAATGAATCACCCCACGAATGTGTGAACGGTAGTTCGCGACAGCATTCGTATACGAATGTTTCGTCGATGACGAGGCGAATGGCGAACGCGAATGTGTAAATGCAGTATTATAAATATCAATTGCTCGTGGCTCTATAAGTACCTACCGTAACTCGCAATGTACGTTTTCCCGCCATAAAAAGTATTTCCTCTAGCACGTTCTCTATATTTGTGCCAAACATCAAAATTAGACCCGTACTTTCAGAGCCAACCAAATAAACCATTTCTCTTCTTAAAATAAGTATAGAAAATATAGCCCATAATTCAATTATGAGCGTAAATACAATCGCACAAAAGGCATCGAAAACAATAGAATCAAAAGCGATTGAAGGCGGTGCAATAAACTTTTAATACTTCTTTACAAAGATTTTGGAACTTATCGTTGGCGTAATAATAATAAAACATTGCCGGCCAGACGCATAAAGTGAGAAAACCGAATGGCTAAAGATATGGGATGTCATTAAAACTCACTCTTAAGGTTTATGGCTGATATAAGAAAATAACTGCCCCGATATTAGACAGGGGTACCATTAACGTTACATAATGGTAAAGTGTGAAAATTCTGTTCTTAAGAAAGAGTCAACTTTCTTTAATTTTACATTATATTAAAGCTTGTTAAAGACACGTTCTGACTGGAGGTTCATGGTGTTATCGAGACGATATCAAATATAATTCGTTGATAATAATATTAAATCAATTTAAATACTTTTCGTTTAACTGTGGCTGTCTTTTTGTATGCAATGTATTAATATTATTGTACTGTCATGTCGTATTGTTAAACAAACGCTTTGTTATTATAACCTACCTTTTGGAAAAGCGTTGGCAACGAACCACACCTATAGTTGCGCCGTTCTCCGAGCTGCAAAATAGCTGACAGGTTTTATTTTCAGCGCACAGGTTTATTTCAAACTTTTCAGTTCGGAAATCTACTTTAATTTTTTGGGAACTGGATGCTATTTTGGTAACTCTTCAAGTTTTTAAAGTGTAGAAATTGGGAAAAATTACTTTTTATACTCAGAGATTAAAAAGTTTTCGTATAAAAGGTTGCGACTCGGTGATGCATAAAAGAAATACGAAATTGAAATATCAAAATTCAAAGACGCCGCTTGACATTTCAATTTTGTATCGCCATGCTCATGCATCACTGAATCGCACCTCGTTTCGTCTTAATTTGGTGTGACATGACCTTTAGTCAGCTTTTAACTTCTTTTGAAACATTTACTAATAAAATAGTTCACAAAACGTACTTCTGTCATATGACTGTGAATCAACTTCTCTTACAGTAGGTACAGTAAATTTAAAGTTTGTGCTTTTAATTATTATTGATTAGTGATTACCTATAAGGTGACATTGACAGAGCGGCTACCAGAGCGGAGTATAATATTAATTGTTTCGTTTACTCCTCAGTTTACTCACACTTAATTGGTGTAAGAGCTTAAAATCCTTTATAAGTTGGAGAACGTGCCATTTTTAGTTAATTATAAAGTTTAATGTTCGCTCTCCTTCCCCTCGCTTTGAAAGCATATTATAATTTAGTTATTCAGTTACCCTTCTATAAAGACATTTTACGGTCCCAGAGCTCTGGCAACTTGTATAATATATTAGCATAACTTGAGACAACCTGCTGGACAGAGTTAACATGATACACCGTCCCTGTGTTGCATATATTTTCAGAACGTACAATATTAACCTAACAATTTTTAATGTAACTGGTAAAGCTCCACCTAATCTCTATTAAAAAGATAATATTGTTTGGTTCACTTCGAGCACCAAGAATTTCAATTGATAAAGAGAATGACTTTCGGAATATTCATATTTTTCATAACCGTGCATCAACCCTCCCCAATTTCTCATAATATTATACTTACATGAGCGAGTATTAGCAGCAAAAACTCCATTCCCGTCCCCGCCGCGGAGCGTCCTATCGTCGTATCGCATATATTAGAGGTTTCATAAAACGACACACTCCCAAAGTATTCATATATTTAATCGGAAATATATTACTATACATAATTGAATAGTAACACACGTTCATAAGTAGTTATGATATTAGTTTAGAGCTAAAATATTCGCTAAAGTTACTCATGACTACAATCAATGATCACAGTAAGAAATATTGTATCTAAGTTTTTATTAATCTTAAAAATCTCATTACGCCAACTAAATAATAATACTATGTATAAAGAGGACAGGTCGCTCTAGATAGATATACTCTCGCACTCGTCACGTACAAAAAATAAAGGGGTGTAAATATATCTCTGAAAATGTAACAAGGTAACACAACAGTCATCGCGCTGACGAGGTCAGTCGGGTGAGGGGCAGCGCGGAGGGGTGCGCGGGGGGGGCGGGGTGGCTAGGGCGGCGGGCGGCGACGGCGCACGCGACGCCCACACAGCAGACGCTGGAACGCGTGGCGGAACTCCGGGCTGAACACCGTGTAGATGACCGGGTTCAGCGTCGAGTTGAAGTAGCCTAGCCACAGCGTCAGCGACGTCAGCACCGGGCTCACCTCGCAGTTGCACGTCGGCACGAGGATCGCCAGCACGAAGAACGGAAGCCAGCACGCGACGAACGCGCCGGTTATTATCGCTAGAGTCTTCGCCGCTTTCCGCTCCCTCTTGGAGTCGGCGGCCTCCTTGGGCTTGCGACGCACGAGCGTCGGGTAGTAGGCGGCGGCCACCGCGCCGTACCCCGTCGTCGGCGGGTCCGCCTCGAGCCCGTTCGCGCACGACTGCTTCTCGGGGCTCGTGTTGTTCGACGAGACGGTGGTCACACCGGTCGTGGTCGTGGTCACCTCGGAGATAGTTGGCAGCGGGCGGCCGATGACGGCGACGACGGCGGCAGCGATGTTGCCGCTACCTCCGGCGGCGACGAGCGCGCCGCCCGACGGCACCGGCGGCGGGCCGCGTGCGGTGGTGCCGGGTCGTCGTCGGATCCGCTTGCGGGCGGTCTGGTATATCCGCCAGTACAGGATGAGGACGACGAGGACGGGCACGTAGAAGGAGGACATGGTGGCGAAGATCTGGTAGCCGACGTCCTGGCTGACGACGCAGCGCAGGTCCTCGGCCACGCGGCGGTGCCAGTCGGGGTCCTTCCACCCCAGCAGCGGCGCGATGCACACGAGGAAGCTGGCGGTCCACACGCAGCCGATCATGTAGCCCACGCGCCGCGCCGTGCGCGCATGGATGTAGTCGATGTTCGTCACAGCCCAGTACCTGGAAACAATTACAAAATTTGTATATAATGAGGGTTAGCAGTTAGCACAAACTGAATTAGCTCTACATTATTTATTTACCAAGTTATTATTATTTGTTAACATAGAAAATAACGACATAAGTTAAGTATCTTTTGATCTGCCCCTTTAGCATGGCTGCAGTAGAAATGCGAAAGAATATAAACACTGTGGAGACTGGAGATAAACTCAAGGTTCCGTTCCGATCTTTACCGCGGCGCGGCGGTCTTTTATCGGTCACGGTTAGCCGCGGTAAAGACCAACGGTACCTTTAGTATTATCTCCATAGTGTTTCTATTCCTTTGCATTTCTACTGTGGCCATGCTAAAGGGGCTGGGCTGAATTAAGTCTACATTATTACTAAGTTATTGTTGAGTCACGGCCCTCAATTACCTATTCGTACCTTGTCTATCCACTAAATAATGTCTGTCCACTCCAATTCTAAGTAAACTTAGTTTTGGTTCGTAATTATTTGAGCAAAGATGTAGTTGTTTGCAGTGCGGTAGCGCTGAACTTTGGGGGCTCATTATTTGCCACACGAATTCCCGCATAGTTTGGAAATTCAGTACAACGTGTAGCGACTCGCGACGTATGTACGTGCTTTGCAGCAAAATATCAAGTAATTTATTGCTAATGAAATATTAAGTCTGCAGCAGTAACTTTTGTGTTTACTATTTTATAATTTACAGCCTTTTGTCGTGTTTGCTACTACTATTCGAATGGTTTTTGCTAGAAAGTATTTTTATTTAAGTAAGTATTTTTCTTTTGTTTGAGACCTAATTAAGTTATCGTTAATTACTACCTACTCACCAAATTGAAACAAGAAGCAAACGTAAAACTAACACAATATTCTCAAAAAAAATATTCCTAAAAAAATTCCTTACTAAAACAAGATTTAATGTAGATAACTAACAGCAAGTAACAATTATTTTTTAAGTAAGTCTTGACGTCAGTTGCAGGCTTTTAGGTTTCTGTTTTGTTTTTTAAATACTTCTTAATTGTTACTGCTGGTATTATGTTAATGTATATTGTGAACATGGCATCTTATTCCTCTTAGAATATAAATTACCTACCTTTTACATAGATGGGTACCTACTACCTAAGTATAATATCTATTGTGTATTTAATGATGTAGAAGCCAGGTGCTTAAGTAAATTGGCAACGACTGAATTATATTGAAATACTATTTTAAGCGGCACTCAATGTCATTGCCAATGTACCAAACAATGGTTATGAAAATAAAGTTAGGAAACCTAGTAAGGCTAAGGTATCTTTTACATATCAATAACAATAAACAAGTAAGCAAAACAAAAGATAAAACTCTTACATTATTTGAATAAATCTTATATTCAACTTTATAAACGTATTCGTAGCGAAAATCTCTTGCATAATCGCTACTTTGATACAGGATTTTGCAGTTCACATCTGGGTGGGTACAAAATAGATGCACAAAACTGATTCTTATTTACTTTATCTAAGTAACTCGTTTCCATATTTCGTATCATACTTTCATGAGGTTATGCAGACACATTCTGCCAGGGAAAGTAATCTGAATACGTGAGGTGGTAACCCTAGCGTGCACTAGGGTTAGCACTTTGCAAATATTACCGACACCTAGCACCGCTAGATAAATATAAAGTTCGCAGTAACGGTTATTGTCAAACATCTTGAACGCGAACTTTAGCTGGATATATTCTTGACTAGAAAACTTTGATCTTAAGCTTATAAAGAATGTATATTTTCATATAATGTGCCGTCAGTAATCAGACAATACTTTTATAACACTAGATGTTGTCTGTTGGTTGAAATTCATATATCGTCGCTTTTTTAACTATCAATATCACAATAAAGTAAATAATAATATTATACTTAATATCCTTTTCTCAGAGCTCAAGTTTCTACTCCCCCTTAAATTTTATGAAAATCAATTAGTAATTGATTTTTGAATTATGTAACAATAATATTACTTAATTTAGTAATTAATTTGTAAATTGTAGAGTTCAGAAATGACAAAATATATCAATGTTATACCTAGATCGCCTGCATACTACTTCAATAATAATGCCTCCACTAGATATCTCGTCAGGTTAATGTTACTTAGCGAAAACTCTATCGCCTCTGACCTATCTTTCCTCGCATAACTATTATCGTCAGTTTCAACACATTACCTATGTGTCGTTGTACCTCCTGAATTAGGTAATTTAGAGACCACCCAAAGAGTACATGTAATTATGACATTTATGAAGGGACCAGACCAGACACTAATAGAGAATAACATTATTAGTGTAGTAGTTATTTAAAACTTTGTTTTACCTTGCTACTTCTCCCTATGAAATATAATTCCTATGTCTTAAAAACTTTGATTTTTCTAATTAACTCCATTTATTATAATTTTTAAGATCTATTCTATGTGGTTATATAAGTATTTACCTCTAGAACTAGGTATAATATTTATGTATTCATACTGGATGTTAAAAGCTATCAGTCGATAACCTTTACCTGATTATTATTAGATGTAAAGTAAATATTATAATGATTAAATTATAACATTACTAGCTGTCCCGGTAAACCTTGTTTTGCCATAAAAAGTATTTCACCCATATTATTTTATTGAAGTGACTAAATAAGTACGGCAGTCGGCACCATGGCAACGTCCATCGCTATCCCGTCGCACAAAACAATGGTCGCCGTCAGTCTCGAGTTGTAATAATTTACTATTATTTATTCAACAAATGCACTTATCAATATAAAAAGTACCCAGTAGCCGATTCTCAGACCCACTGAATATGCATAATATAAAATTTGGTTAAAATCAGTAAAGCCGTTTCGGAGGAGTACGCGGTCTAACATTGTGACACGAGAATTTTATATATAAGAAGAAGAGAAACTTCTACTTACGGAGTATCAAATTTCATCAAGAACTGCTGGCGAGATTTCCGTAACAAAGACTGTAATGCGTCGAGTTATTCTGGAGTAATGTCTGCCAGGGGAAATGAATGAAGTAGGGAACTAGGAAGTTAGTATTTCCGCGGATATTCACAGAGTTCGAGATGATAAGGCCCCGGTACTAAAATCTCGTTGTAAAACTTTTATGACATTATTACTATAAATGTGCTAGAACGTTATAAATAATTCTGTAATAAAATAAAACTTGCTAAATATTTTAACGACAACAAAAAACTTTACAGTTTATACATAAAGCGTTAAATAAGGTTTTAGTATTTCAGCATTTACCTAACAAGTGAATTCAGTCACGATATTGTTAAAATAAAGCTACTGCATGTATTAAGAATTTTCTTGGCTGGAATATGTATTGAAATATAACTATTATTGTTGGTAGGTATAGGTTAATACGTGAGTGTGACGTGATGATGCATATTATAATGACGATATTTTTCACGCTAGGGGCAGCACCAGCACAGAATGTAAGTACAAAAGTTTTGACAACGTTTCTGTCAATATTCTGATTTCAATTTTGTATTGCTCTTATACATCGCCAAGATTCGTTTGATTTCGGTATAAATTGATACAAAGGTCTGTTCCACACGTAGCTACCACAACAACACCACGACCTACACCAACCCACGTAATCGTGCTTATACTTTGTATAATATTGAAAATGAATAGGACTATTCACACGCACCATATTTTGCAGTCGTTATCAACCGCGTGATGTCCACATTTTGTCGCAACGGTGTGGCAATGGTTGTGGTACGTGTGGGTCAACTCTAAAAGTATAAGACCGCACTGGAGCGATACGACACGGCGCGACACTTCAATCCCATAGAACTGACGTTTGTGAAATGTCAGATTCACGTAAAACGTCAGTTCTATGGTAATGAAGTGTCGTGCCGTGTCGTGTCGTTCTGGTGCGGTTTCTCCTTGAGGTTTCTCGAAATCAGCGTGCAGCGGGGCGGGAGCGGTGGTGGCGGCGCGGGAAACCGACTAGTACCTACGCAGCGCGCCGCTCGCCGCGTCGTTGTTTTCAGGAACCAGTCCATATATACGAGTAAATCTACATACATTGGAACGCGCCGCTCGACTCCCGAGCCGCTCCCGCACCACTCCCGCCCCGCTCCCGTTGATTTCGAGACTAAAGCCTCAAGGAGAAACCGCACTAGAGCGACATGACACAGCACGACACTCCAGTTCCATTTAGAGACTGAAGCCTTAAAGTACGTACCTGTCTAACGCGATCGCGACGAGGTGAAGTATGGAGGCGGTGCAGCACAGCACGTCGCCCGACGTCCACATGTCGCACAGCTCGGGGCCCAGTGTCCAGCGCTGAGCTATCTCGTACACCGCCCCAAGCGGCATCACCTATATCATACTTTCATCATCATTTCATCTTTCACAAATTCAAAAAAGAAATTGAATATTCCTCAAACATGGCCCTGATACACAATGCGTAATTCGACTCGGATTCGGAAACTTTACCGCGCGACATCCAATAAACGCTCACCGCGCTCGGCATTGACCAATTATCGCACGGTAAAGTTTCCGAATCCGTGTCGAACGGGAATCGTGAATCGCTATGCTGGTATCTTAAAATACAAGCAGGACGGGCGCTTTTCCTATCATGCGTGTTGTCACCCGAGCGCGGATAATATAGTCCGTATGCGGGTGCCAGCAGCGGGTGACAGCATGCTGCTGGCTACGTACGTGCTGGCCGCATGGCAGGAAAAATATCTATGATAATATGATAGGATACGGACAGCTTATGCGGACCAAATCCGCGCGCGGGCGATGACACACATGACAGAAAAAGCACCGACAAGTCTCCCAACAAAGACTGAACTACATAATATTATTGTAATGATATAATTGTAGCGCATATAATATAAGAAAAAATAAAATAAATGCTAATTACCAGGCAGGCCACCAGCAGGTCCGCCACGGCCAGCGACAGGATGAGCTGGTTGGCGGCGCTGCGGAGGTGCCGCTCGAGGAGTATTGCCGCTATCACGAACACGTTCCCTGAGGAATTACATGCTGATTAGGACTTTAAAGTAGTGGAATAGTAAGCGGAGTGGGTTAGCGATAGGTATAGTTACAAGTTTCTAATATTTAACTCACGCGTAAGTCCAAATTAGTGAGTAACTTTGTGTAGATTTTTAGGGAAATGCGAAAATAAAAGACGATGCAGGAAAAGTATTGGAAATAAAAATTCATTAGTATTTAGCTATCTGGGTTCTAGGATTACATAAAAACGAAATGTAAAAACAAAAAAGAGCTCAAATTGTGGTAGTTTACGAAAGATTGCCCCCCAAAATAAATCATGTGTCTTTCCAAACAAAAGAAAAATATTTAAAATAGCTATATTAACTTAAAACAAGGCAATTCATTACAATTTAACATACGAGGTAAATTTATTTTCGTAATTAACAGGCATACATTACGCGACGTCGGATTTGAAATGACAATGTTCAGCGTCACGCGATTGTGACTAATGGACGGCAATCCCGTGATTATATTATGGTTCTATTCTGTTCTATTACATTTAATTATATTATCACTAGCAACCTGCTCGGATTTACACGGGAGCAGTGTAAAATGTAAATATTGTATGGGATCCAAAATATTGGACAGAAAATCAGAGCAAAAACAAACTGGAAATAATCGTACTTCATACTATCATACTCCGTGTCCGTTTGACTGTTACCTTCTCACGCCCAAACCGCTGAACCGATTTTGCTGAAAATTGGTATAGCGATACTTTGAGTTCCGGGAATGGACATAGGATACTATTTATTACGGATAATGTACGTTTCCCGCGCGACAAACGAATTTTAGCGCAACGGAGTTGCGGGCGTCATCTAATAACGCGTAATAATTCTGCGATAATAGAACACAGACAGGCCGAAAACGAAAGCTCGAGAGTCAAACAAGTCATATAATACCGCTATTCAGTACCCATAATATTATTTACTAAGGCATTCTCTTGAAAATCTACATTGAATACTGATTGATACTGACTTAATGCAACACTAAAGATGTGTAAAACTAAAAATAAAGATTTACAATTTATAAGGTCAACTATTTTATTATACGCTTTTTATTAGCTTCACCTGTATGTTTGTAACCGACTTCTTTGGGCGCGATTTTGACCCACTTTAAACGGCCAGATTTCGTTCAAACTTTGTAGATTTATCGAGGACCGATGACAATACACTAACTTGATATAATTATTACATTTTTCAATTTCTATGTTTGTATGTTTGTTTGTAACCGACGCTTTATATATAAAAAGCGTGTTTTTAGTTTTTTTAACAATTACTTATTTACTGTACGGCGCTAAAGTAGGGATAACGTGACAATAATAATATCTGCATATTCAAAGCCCAGTCGCTTATAAATGGCATGTTCTAGGCGCTAACGAAATGAAACTGGAATATGTGGAATAGGGAAAGTGGAAAATGTACATGAAATTGACATTTTTAATAACGTTCGTACGTCGTCGGGATTTTCATTTGCTGCATTCTCTGACAACGTTTCTATGTTGAATGTTCGTGGGTGAAATGTTACGTCCCGAACATTCTACACTTTAATTAAGGTCTTTTGGGACTTTTTCATAAATAACTCTGTTATTTTTATAGAAAAAATGTGATGTCAGACTGACGTTAGTAACGTAATTAGACAATAGTCATACAATTTAATAATTATATATTAATATCTCTTACCACGCAGGTACTTATTTTCATATCTAATTTTGCTAACGCATGTTAAAAGAAATAATTGCGCAATCAAATAGCTAAAAGAAGACTGTATTTTAGCTCAATGATTTATACAATACTCCACTGAATTGCATGGAGGAGCATTTTCCAATTTCCTGAAGCACCCGCGGGAATCCGACATTCTTGGTGAATGCCTCAGAGCCTTGAAGGCTCTGCCAAACGTATTATCATACACTTTAGTAAGTTATTTGCTTTAACGAGTAGTTCATTCGTGAGTCGTGACACACTTCTTAGGAATGGATTATAAAACAGGTATTTTTTATAATTATTATGTTTGTATCATAAGGTACCTCAAAATTTAATTACTCATACAAATCCATTACTACTGTCATACATTTCTACATTCGTAGGTAGTTACGTCAGTTAATCAGACAATTAGTAGAAATACTAACTTCATAATATGATACTGCAACTGTTATAAATTAATAATGAAAAGCAAAGTATCCAATTATTATGTACATAATTTATTTGGACATAATATATAATATATTATTATTATTGTTCTGTACATAATTAAGTTAATGCCTTGTAATTATAGCAAACAGTAAATCACCGATGAAAATACGTTTCCCGTTATTTATTAGCGGTTGAAGGCATAATGAAAGTTTTGCCATTACGTCAATAATAATTATTTACGTAATGGCAAAACTTTCATTATGCACTTTCATTGTTGCCAAAAATTCAGCCCACTTTTTACATGAAACTCGTGAAAAACTATATTATGATATTAATAATTATGACTAGTTTTGTTGTAGAAATGAATTTTGATACTGCTTTTACGGACTTAAAACTTTTAGGGACCTATCACCTATCAGACAGAGAGCAGTCACGCGTTAAGGCGTTCAGCGTTCGCATTCTACGTTCGAGCCGTCAGTCAGCAATCCGGTCAGGAGCAATTCTGACGCGGTCAAAAGTCAGAACGCTTCCGAGCATATCTATGTAACGTAATAGAACACAAAGAACGCAAAAACCCTTTACGCTTGAACCGAGTGACCGCTCTCTGTCTGATAGTCTCTATGCATCGGTTTTACCTTTAAATCTTGGAAAAATCAAAGGAAAAATGTAGTTACCACCATTAGTGTTTGTGTTAGTGGATGTTTGTGTCTTGTGAGTTATGACAATTATTATTTAAATCATCAAGCGCAATATCGAACAAAATTCCAAAATTTCACCCGAACATACATACATATTACATACAGTCTACAGAGCAAGTTAAATTAAAGATTATAATGGACGCCTGGAATAAAGTATAATAAAATGAAATAAAAATAAAAAATAAAAATTATTTGTTATCAGACAAAAAAGTTCATATTGAGAAAATTAAATGTTTTGTTATATGCCTAAAGGTGACTTTGCGATCTTTGCCGCAAGCGATCGCGACCTACAACAATAATTATTCAAATACAATACCACCTTATAAAATATACTATACTCTATGGTCTATAGCAGGGGTTCCCAAACTGTTCGCCGCGGTGCCCGCCCTGGTGCGCCGTGGAAAGGCAAGAGGGGCGCCGTGACTCGTGAGTCGATCCTCCATCATTATCCATAACTACAAAATATATTATAAAATAAATTTCGCCAACCGCTAGTTAAGGTCCTAATTAATAAAGGTGTTTATTTATGTATATTTTTGTAATAGCTGGGTACTAGGTAGAGTAGGGCGCCGTGACAAAATATTGACTTGTATAAGTGCGATGCAGGCTGAAAAAGATTGGAAACCCCTGGTCTATAGGTTTCACTTTCTACCGACATTGGTCCAGTGACCCATGCCGCCGATGCTTTGTAGTGGCATAATGAAACCTATATCGTAAAGTGGCATTTTATTAGAAATTTTGTCAGTCGCAACTCGCAGTCATGCTACATTGATCGGTACGCTTAGAATTGATACTTATTTATCATAAGAGAACATATTGATTCTTATATTATAGTGGTCGTAAAAGTCCGTTGAGCCCCACTCGTGCTAACTAGTAGATATTAGGCGATTCGCATTGGCCTCAGACGCAGAATCAAAATAGACATATACGATTTAGGAAGTAGTAAGTCCATTTTGATTCATTACTACTACTACTTCGTAGTTCTTACCTACTACCGTAGCTAGTATAAGGAGGCCCAGCACCACCGCTTTAGCCGCGGCGCGGAAGAGCGCGGAGGTGGTGTCGGTGGGCTCCCACGATGCGTTGGTGGTGTTGCCCCACAGCTCCGTGGCGTCGGTGGCGTTGGTGCCGTTGGTGCCGTTGTACCAGCGCCGGTACATGTCCCACTCCTGCGCCTCATCTTCCGCGCCTTCCATGCTTCCTCACCGAACTATCTCTTCGACAACTGAAACATGTTTGATTGGTCAAGAGAAAGAACCGGCATAAGACAACTGAAACAAGTTAAAATGGTCAGAAAAAGCAGTAACTTTAAGGCGCTATATTGAAAATAACGTCCTTTTTGAAGTAATACTATAGGTCTCTCAGAAATTTAACAAATCTGGTAATGAGATATACATATCTTCATAGCCATATCTAGGTTTGAGAAGAACCAGAAACACGATTAATGTATTTTGCCTCGATACATTTTTCGATCGGAAATGACCTCTTAAAAATACGAAATTTGAAGATTATTTTTAAATGAGAATAGATGTATTGTAGGAAATTAGTCTAATTGATAGACACCTTTGCAACCCAAAATCGTATAGAAGCATTTTGCTTAAATGCTCCCAGCTATTTTTTAAATAAACAAAATTACGTTTTTTCGCATGTTTTCCGAGCGAGCCGATAGCTTCTGGCCGCAGCATATTCACGACTTTAAAGTCATACAAATTAAGTATAAAATTGCCCTTGCGGTAAAATTACTTTCAATATAGCGCCTTAAAATGCGGGACTGTCTAGTTTTACCTAGCTGGATTGTTTATTAAGCTTCAAACTAACTATTATGATATTACCATATTATATTAATGCGAAATAGATTAGAGAGAGAGAGAGAGAGAGAGAGTACTCTGAGTCCGGACAAAGGACCCGACAACTTTTGCATGTTCTGTGCCTATACTGAAGTTGCGGACAGTAACTAGGTATCATCATAATAATATTTTATACTTAATATAAATTAGCAAAGCTACCGACTACCCAGCTTACAACGCCGCGCCCCTCTATATTAATACCAAAAACATCGACAAGCAACATTGTAATTTTAAAGTTGTAACGACCGCATTTAAAGTAAATTTATCTTCTAAAAATGTGAGCTTTACAAAAGTGTTGGATATTTAAAGTGTAAATTTTAATGGCGGGCTCGAGATAAGTAGCTAATTGAGCGTGGTCGAGCCAGGTAGTCCAAGTACTAACTACACCGTGTTACAATGCAAATTTAACTGCCGCGGTGCGTGCTACCAAATAAATTAACGAGATATTAAAATGTTACTCACGTTTTTTACTGTATTTTCTTATTATGCGGAGAGCTTCGTCCATGGTTTCGTTCTTTCGGCTGCGACTGTTGAGGATATCTGAAAAAGATTTCCTAATTTAAACGAACAAATAATCGCACACATCAATATTTTTAATTCAAAAACGTTATAATATTGTAATTACATTAATTATTCTGCAGTCTACGGAAAATAACCACAAACGGAAAACGTAAATATCAATAATTTATTAGGTAATTGCTTTTCGTATAATTATTATTAACCATTTTATACCAAATTGTGTATATGATTGTTCGACCAAATACGAGCACCGTAAATATTTCATTTAAAGTTAGTAACAAACCAACCCGTCGATCGTGAGAAAAACGCGTACAACTTATCTATTGTTATCGCGGTTGGGGCTTGATGAATTAATTCATCCCCCATCCCCTATTCATTAATTCATGAATTAATACATCAAGCCCTAAGCGGTCACATGCGACCGCGATTTATGATGCGGGTTGGTTTGTTACTAACTTTAAATGGGGGGGGGGGGATTTATCAACAGATGTAAAGTTGGAAAACACAGTTAATAATATGAAGTAAGTCCAAGACTCTTTGGTCCCTTGAGAGGGGTGGGATGGGGGATTTTTATACACCAGATGTTGAGTTAGAAGAAGACAAATATATTCTGCGAAAACCGTATGCAAATCGGATCAGTAGTTTTCGTGTTAAAGAAAAAAGTTTGATCTGACCCCTCTTTCGTCCCCTTAGGGGAGTGGGGGGAAATTTTTTTATATACCAGATGTTAAGTTGAAAAAAGACAAATATATCTGCGAAAACCGCATTCAAATCGGATCAGTAGTTTTCGTGTGATAGTGGAACAAACATACAGACAGACAGACAGACAGACAGACAAAAAACTAACCACATTTTTGGCTTCTATAGCGATGGAGTGACACCTCCGCTTATTATTTTTGAAATATCTTTAATGTACAGAATTTTCATTTCTACAGTTTTATTATATGTATATGTATAGATTTTCAGAACTTATTTTTGAAATTATTTTTGAAATATCTTTAATGTACAGAATTTTCATTTCTACAGTTTTATTATATGTATATGTATAGATTTTCAGAACTGCCCAGTTTTTGATTATGTTAATCTATAACAGCTTCTGAACAAATGTGCCAAATTTCAAAAGTGTATGTATGTTTTTATGTTTGTTCGCGCATATCTCTGAAACTACAAGTCCGATTTAAGCGATTCTTTTTTATTGTACTAGGTATTGTTCAACAGGGAATAGTGCAAATTTCATCAAAATCGGTTCAGTAGTTTTGGAGATAGGGAGTTTTAATTCTCAATTATGTACATTTTTGAAGTCGGTTTTATCTTTTTAAAATACAGTTATTAGTATATTTTGTTGTTACAGCGGCAACAGAAATACATAATCTGTGAAAATTTCAACTCTCTAGCTATTACCGTTCTTGAGTTACAGCTTGGAGACTTTTTCCTTTTTTTGAAGTCGGTTAAAAACAAAATAAATTAAATATTGAAGGGGGGCTCCCATACAACAAACGTGATTTTTCAAACATTTTTTGCTCGATATCAATGATGACAACAGGTAGGCACTTGAAATGTACATAAAATACTCAGCTGTATTTAAACTTTAATAATTAATAATAAAATTTAAATAAAATAAATAATTAAGGGGGGCTCCCATACAAAAAACACATTTTTTACCATTTTTGATCTATATTGGTACGGAACCCTACGTGCGCGAGTCCAACTCGCACTTGGCCGATTTTTTATGTTTGTATTCGCGTATCTCCGGAACTACAAGTCCGATTTAAGTGATTCTTTTGTTGAAATCTATTATTTTTTCGATGACAACAACCGAGTTTTCGCCTAAATTATTACTAGAGCGTTTCACGTTTCCCCCTAAGTAGGTACAAATATATTACATCACTTTAAAAAATATAACGAAGACACTACATAACATACAGTAACTAAATTCATTCTAGATTGTTCGAATCAGGGTACGCATACATGTATTGAAAGCGATGGATATACATTACATACTTGCCTCAAAATAGATACTCTAGTAGTCGTGCGAGTTCGTAGTCACAGCCCCTTACTAATAAACGTTGTATAAGCTTTGAATAGTTATACAGTGTTTTGTTCCTGTCACACAGGTGACTTTTTTAATTGGATTGAAGAAGACAAAACACTGTATAACTATTCAAAGCTTATACAGCGTTTATTAGTAAGGGGGCTAATCTATACAGTATACAGCTTACAGTAGTACTTATGGTACCTACTTATAGTCAAGTACTACTGTAAGCTGATATTTATTAACCGACTTAAAAAGAGGAGGTTATCAATTCGACGCGTATGTATGTAAAATTTCCAGAACTGCCCACCTTTTGCGTATTAACTATTTCAGTGTCTGAAAAAATGTGCCATATTTCAAAAGTGTATGTATGTATATTATATGTATGTATGTTTTTATGTTTGTGTTCGCATATCACCGGAACTACAAGTCCGATTTATGTAATATTTTTTTTGTTGTATTAGGTATTATTCAACTTAGGGAACACTACAAGTTTCATCAAAACCAGTTCAGTAGTTTTTGAGATAAGGCAATTTTAATTCTCAAATCTCAATTTAACGTACAATTTTGGAAGTCGGTTTTATCTTTTATTAAAAATACTAAATTATATTTTGTGCTACGTTATTAATTCACTACTCCAAATTGTAATTATTGTCAAGACTTAAGCCCCTAAGCTTACGTTGTACTGAGAAATGTGGGCCCATAACTCACAAGAGTATCAAGGCCTGTTAATGTTCATGCGAAAATCATTTCACTGTGTTCACGGCATGGAAATTAGTTGTAAACGAGTAGAGGAAATTAGTAACATTACAGAACTACTCCATAGTGCGCATCGTATACAACATGACTGTTGAGACATTACCGATACTTATGGAGAGTACTCTGTACTCGATTCTCATTATAATTATGTAAGTAATAAAATTAGGTTCTTAATTTTTTTCCGAATTTCCCAAAAATAAATGAATCATGGATACTAAGTAAATTACGCGGCTAGGCAAGTAGGCAATAGGCATACTATGCGGCCGGTGCAGAGGCGTGCGCTACCAAAGAAACACCACACCCGCTCGCGGTGTCCATGCGTTGGGTAAATGATTATTTCACTTTAAGCTACATTTATTATTATTATTATTATAGCCTTTTATTTCAGAATTACATTACTATGTTGATACTATGTTGGTTAACTAATTTTTTCGATTTCTGATTGCCATTTGGCAAAGGCCTCCTCTAGCCTCTTCCACTCATATCTGTCTCTGGCCACTCTATTCCAGGTTACTCCAGCAATCGGTTTGAAGTCATCAGCCCACCTTTTTCTCTTTAAGCTACATTTACTCAGTGCTAAATTGATATTATTTTTTTCCAACTAATATAATAGCCAAATATCACGTCCTCGAGTATTGAACATGTCTCACCAGTCACGCAGTATAAATGTTACGATTTTATTTGTATCATAAGGGCTAGCGAAGCGAGCCCCAGTAACCCACAACCTGAACATTTTGTGGTGCACTTTACGGAAAAACTTTTTTAAAATATCGACTAACGATGATTAGCAGTTACGTTCGTTTTTCAGTCCCAAAAATCTTTACTTGATCGTTTTTGCTCCTAAAACATACGTAATGGAAATAATATGACGCGTTCTTTCCATATGATTGTCTCGTTAAAAGATTCAATTACGTTCCAATTGTTTCATTCATATTATTATAATCATATAAATTATTTAA
The DNA here is from genome assembly GCA_905404155.3 of Plebejus argus. NCBI lineage: Eukaryota > Metazoa > Arthropoda > Insecta > Lepidoptera > Lycaenidae > Plebejus > Plebejus argus. Next base: position 9,526,178 of record FR989938.1, on the reverse strand, counting down.
ACACTAGATTAGGCATAATATCTAAAACATTTTCAATTGTCATTAAACTTTCGTTTGAAAAATTGAGATATTATTATCGGCGACGCGCCGGGCTTAATAACGTTGATATAATTGAACGCTTCATCTTACTGAACATTTATTATTTTATAATCCGGCTTTAAATATTATGTCCGTTTGTCTTCATTTTGGCACATTCGTGAGCTCAGAGATATTGCGACTTGCTCGGGAATTATGCTTAATGTTATTAATTAATACCATAAACGTCTTACTTGTTATAATATTTACTATTTATTTATTTATTTATTTATTCTCTTTATGTACAAAATTAACACATATTATATAAAAGTGACATTATAACATTGGCGTACTTATCTCTTTGAGAGATCTCTTCCAGCAAACCATAAGCAGTAGTGGATACAAAAAAAGGTGTGAAAACAGGGCAATGTACACTAAAGACACAACTTTAACAAGCTTTACTAAGCTAGGTTTTACCCAGGGGCCGGGTCTGCTTGTGTTTGTGACGCATAAAAAAGTCTAATGACAGAATATTATAAGGATAGCGGACCATTAATAGTATCTATATAGTATATACATATAACACCTGCACCTGCAGCTTTTCTAGTGTTGCGAGTGTCTATGGGCGACGGTAGTTGCTTTCCATCAGGTGAACGGTTTGCTCGTTTTCCCCCTTATTTTATAAAAAAAGCCTAACAGCGACCTGTTACCTGCAACTTTGTTCCAGTAGAGCTATAACAGGAATTAAAAGTTGAACGCGTTTTAGCGACATGTGGACTTACTCACGCACTGTTGGTCCGCTTTCTAGTAACCACAGATTAAGGAAGTAACGGTAGAATCTGTCAGATTTTGTCAAAAATCTGTCAGAGTGTCGATTCTTTCGTATTTATACTGATGGCATACTAAGCAGGCTGGAGTTGTTTCTAATAATAACAACACTAGAATAAAATTTATACCTTGATTTATTATAATTAAGCCTTTATCAAGCTATAAATTGATAAATTCAATTTATAGCTTGATAAAGGTTTTTCTGTTATATACAGTGTGTAACAAAAATAAGTGATAATACTTTAGAGTGTGTACGTGTTTCTTGTAGAGAGTTCACTTTGAAAGTAGCAGCGCTGAAAGACGATTTTTTTTCACTTTTGTATGCAAGGGCTCGAGCGTCACGACTCACGAGTTTCCCCATACAAAAAAAAAAGATCTTTCAGCGCTGCTACTTTCATTACTTACATTACTTACGTTATTTCGGCTGTGAAAAATAGGTGTTGGCAGATTCTAAAATCTAAGCATTCTAAATTGCTCCGAAATACACAGTTTATTAAATAAACCGTTATTTAATAAACGGTCTATTTTGGAGCAATCGGGCGCAAAAGAAAAGATAATTTCATATAACATTAGACATCCATTTCTTCTCTGTTTAGCCTCTACATTTTTTGCGCTCTGACGGTAAGTCGCAAATAAGGACGACGCGAAGGTACAAAAACTAGGATTTAAGACGCTTACCACAATATCGTAGCTTGCCAAAAGTCATTACATCTGACGACTACTTAATAACCTCATAAGAAGTAGCAATAATAAGTCTGACATAAAAATATTTTTTTTCTACCTCTGTATTGTACGAGTAATAATATTTTAGATATGAATGTTTGCTTAGTAGGTACGTTGAATCTTATAGATAATAATTTTTATTCGTGGTGGCTTTTAGTATCTAGTCGTATTGTTATAGTAGATCTATATTAATATATTTTGCTACATGAGCCGTAACATAATATCTCAGAAAGAGATGTTAAGAATCTTAAGTTACTCTACATAATAAATTATAGGCAAGTCTCTATCAAGAGAGGAACAATAAAAATATTTATGTAACAACATTGAGTAAACATTTTCACAGACCCATACATAATTCCAATGTTTGTATTTCAAAATATTTATTTGGAGGAATTTTAAGTTTTTCCTCCCTCAGAAATGACTTCCCATATTTAAAGACGTGAGTGCATGAATGAGGTATGTAACACATTTCGAATTTCGAGTAAATCGCGTTTAAAGTTTTGAAAAAACTTTTTATGATTTTTCATCACAAATCAAGTAATGGCTTTTGTTAATTGTATCAGGAGGTGTAAATATCTTCCGTTTTTATTGTTATGTTAAAAATTATATAAAAAAATCTCCATTCTAGGATAAATTAGGAAAAATGTGAAGTTACTCGGTTCTTCACTTTCAAATGCAACTAAATCTGTAAAGACTGTCAATGCATGAAGTACACATAAATCACTTTTTTTTATTGAGATGAAACAAGACTCAATTTAAAAGACAATAAATTCACGGCCAAACAGATTTAAACAAAAATGGATTATACTTTTGAAAGACGGGAAAGATTATATAAGGGAATTCCGCATTAGAAAACTAAATGTAAACAAAACTGAGTTGTAGGCGTCATCTAGTAGGAATTAAGTAGAGAAAACGAGATGATGAAAGTAATAATCTCCAAAGCAAATTTCGTCGAAATCAGTTCAGCCGTTTAATTAGTGTTAAGAAGCATTTAAGATCATACAAACACGATTTCCCAATTTATAGTTTACTAGTAAGATCAATTAATTTTTTAAAATATCTTGGGTTTCTCAAAGTTGATATATTATAGATTGTTTAAAATGAACCCTTACTTAATAAATAAATTTAAGTATATTAATAATAATAACTTATATTATGCACTATTCAAATTTTACAATTAAAAGAACAATATACTACTTAATTCAAGTTTTTATTGTGTTTTATTATACTTACTTTTAACTGCGTTTTCACGACTATGGCTTGTACGTCATAATACCTAGTAAAAAAAAATAGTCAAGTACTTACAATAAAAAATTCTTTGTCGAGCATAGCTAGTTCGATTTTCAAATTTGGCGCGGGAGCGCGCTCATTTGAATTTGGAATGAAGTATCGACGCGACCAAAGAATAAATACACTAGGTACGCGACGCGACGCTATAAAGTATTAGCACAGGATAAATGCAAACAGCCAAACTGATGCCTAAATATTTTTTTATATTTCCAACAATTTAATATTATAATAAAAACAAAAACAAAATATTTTGTACGTAGGTACCATTTAAGTTACGATAGGTTTTTCCAAAATTTTAATTTGTTTGGAAACAACGAAAAGCGCCTAGTCTTTAATAAAATAACTATCGTAGTATAAAAGAGTATGGATGTGTATGAAATATCCTTTGATTATATGTATAAATATGTGTATGATAATGTGTCATTATTAATATACCTACTCGAGTTTTGCCTAGAATGTGAAAGATTACTGTTGTATTTTTTTGTATTATTTTCCTTAAATTATTCTGTTAACTGTGTTTTAATGTGTATTATTGGCAGAATATTAACCATTATTACTTAGTCGTTATCGTGCACGTGCTGCAACTTCCAGGAACGTGCTTTTTGTGTCCCTCCAAAACTCCGTCAAAAGTTTCAGTATAGAGTATAGGGTAATCAACCGACTTGACTCCTTGACTGCTTGACTTGACTTTTACTTAGACTTTGACTAGACTTTAGATATGATCATAAATGACGATAATATAGTAAAAACAAAAACGTTGATGAACATTATTATTATGAAGAAGACTGACTATACCTTTGTATGTGGCAAAGTACACCCCCGATGTCAGAGCCAAACGCTAACAAAAAAAATATATATACTAAATTATCTATGCCTTTGAATAATAGAACAATAAAAAAGTCGACATAATATTCCTTATTTAAAAAAGTAAAATATTCAAGCGATCTCCCGTACTGCAACGCATATGGGATGTAATTACCCGGTTCTTGCATAGTCATTTGGACGAACCTTGTAACTTACCTGCTTCATCATCTGGCTAACTTTGTAAGTATACGTAAAATTCAAAATTTTTTGATTGCAAATCATTTTCCAAGTCCTAAAAGCTACATCTATACATATAATAAAATCGTAGGAAAGTCAATTCTGTACATTGAATATTTTTGAAAAATAATACTTGGGACGTGATCTACAATCGATATGGAAGCCAAAAATATAGTTTTTAGAATTTTTGTCTGTTTGTCTGTTTATCTGTTTGTCTGTTTGTCTGTTTGTCTGTATGTATGTCCGGGATAAACTCAGAAAGTACTGAATGGATTTACTTCAAATTTTGCATGAATATTATATAGAGGTCGGGTCAACACATAGGCTATATATTATGACGATATCACCTAGGGCGGGGGGAGGGGCTCAAGTTTCAATATTTTTAGTTTTTTACTCATATCGCTAAAACGGTGCGTTGTAGAGAAAAAATGTCCTGTACGTAATGAAAGCCCATAAAATTTCCTACAAATTTCTCCTTCACACTTTGTATCTATCTTCACTCCTTGCCATGCTATGAGCTTTTGTCTATCTTTTCTATACAAATTTCGAGTGTCGTTTGATTAACATGCTGGGAGCTTTGGCATCGGTCTTTTCCCCCCCCACCTCCCCAAATTTTGCTTCAAACAAAGCGGTGTTGCGGCGTTATACATCTTTTTTAAGAACAAATTTAAAACCCCCCCCTTATTCCTCATGACACTTTTGTTCATAATTAAAAGGTATCGTGGAGTTTGTATTGCGTCTTAGTTATCCTTTTTAGGAACAAACTAAGTCATCTATACATATTGTAATATTGTAATAAAATCGTAAGAAAATCAATTCTGTACATTGAATATTTTTGAAAAATAATACTTGGGACGTGATCTACTATACTAACGCGGACGAAGTCGCGGGCAACAGCTAGTTTATGCAATAAAACGTAAATTTTCAAAAATGTTACTTACCTCATTCATGCACTCATGTCTTCAATTTTCTAACAGGGCCCTAAACGTCTGTCGCTTATGAAATTATAATAATTTTATGCCGAAGAAAATTTCTTTGGGAAAGTTTTTTGTGTTCGGAGCCCTCGGGTTTTCAATGGTAAAAAGAATTTTATTTTTATCGCTGAATAAATTTTAAGTTATTTTGGAAATGGAAATAGGAACAAATAAATTTTAATGGAAAATATTAATTGCATTATTACTTTTTGAATTGGAAGTTTTGATTTATGTGTTCGTTAATGTTTAGAATTGAGAAGGTGGTGTAGTTGAATAAAACATGCAATATTCTTTCACTAAGCACCTAACTACTACTTATTTACTGCGATACTTAACTAATTTTAAATATATTTTGAATAAGCTTTGCCAACCACCTCGAAATTTCATTCAATATTTTCATAAAAAGTTTCTATTATCTCGTACCAGCGATGGTTTTAAAAAGTTTTAAAAGTTTTCTCTGAGCCTTTATTTGAAGCCTTTAAGTTTACATTTTAAAACAATAGCGGACAAAGTCAGTAAATATACAGCGCTATTCAAAATTTTGTTGCGGTTAGCGTAAAACACAATGTTAAAAGTGTCGGGCTAAAATAACTAGGAGTGTGAATTTTAAATTCCGAACGAAAATGTTGAGCAAGTTATCAATTTAATTTCACTTGAGGTCAGCGTCTGCGGTCACAACATGACCTCTATTCATTTTCAGTCGGAATAATAAATATTACATATTTTGTGTACAACAACAAACAAATATACTTTATTGTGCACATATTACATTACAAATACAAATACAATATTATAATTTAATTGAACTGCACACAAAGGCGGCCTTATTACTTAAAGCAATATCTTCCAGGCAACCTTTCACACGTCTTTGAGATGATGAACTTTGGAAAGTGGTGATGTGCAAAAGTATAAACATTTTTCACAATAATTGACTAATTAAGTTATAGATATAAGATATTATATTCAATAAATATTACAATAATCAATAATATAATATAATAATTAATATTATAATATAAAATACATACATATTACAATATAATATACATAAAAATATCCTAATAGTGTACCTAATTTATACTTTGCAGATGGGGCTATATTCTTTGGACGTCTTATATAGAGACACAAAAGTAGGTACTCTACTATAAAAAGACACAAGATCTGCCAAGTTAGCTGAGCACGCGCTATTTTACTTGACCTCACTGTTATAGCCTCTTTATGGGATCAAAAATTATGCCAATTGGCTAGAATCCAGTGTTAGTTTGCAATGAAAATTACACGCAGATTTCAAGCACAATATGTGCTGTAATGAGAACATAATATTATAAGTCACATATAAGAGTGAGTGCACACTGATCCAGTGCGTTACGGTGCGTCTCGAAACGGAATAACGCATAGTATGACACATTATACTTCGTTGCGGCGACGCGTGTTGACAAGACGATACTATCTTATTACACTGTAACGATACGCAAGTCGCAACGTGTCATTCTCTCACCAACCCTCCCACTTCATCTCTAATGTATTAATTTGGCGTATCATAAAAATTTATGTATGTAAAACGCTGCCGCAGCGACGAAAGGCAACGCAGTGGCCTGAAGCTACGTGGATTCGCCATTAAAAGTCTTTTTATTACGCCGATCACTCGATTTAATTAAACTCGGAAAATCCTTGTGCAAAATTTTAATTATAGCTTAAATTAAACCGATAGCGGAATATCAGCTGTGAAATACAGCGCCGGTGCAGGTGTTAGGGGAAAACTTGTACCACAGTATATTATCATAATATTATACCTAGTAGAGAACTTAGCCGTGTGATTGGAAAATGTCGCTAAAGACAACAAAGACAATTTATGCTCATACTGGTAAGTACCAAAAGTCAAAACTAGCATGGTTTTTTGAAATCGTACTAGTTACATTGCCAAAAACTGCGATTTAGCTCATGCAATTTCATCAAAATATGATAGTGGTAGTTATTTGTTGCGGCTGTTGTTACGACTACTGTGGACTCATCTTTATAAAGTTATCTGAAATCATAAGTGTGCGGGCGCCCAATTCAGGTGGTTTAGTATGAGATTGGTGTACTGTATATTATATTAATTATGTTTATAAGGCATTTAAGGGTCAGTCTCCCATAGATGCAATGTCAAAATGACATGCATCTGTCATGGAAGCACGGAATATATAACACTAAATGGAAGGCTTTTAATTATCTCATTAGCTATGTCCACATTGTGCCCTTTCATCTTCAATTTTCATCATCTTTTGACATTCAACTTTCATATTGGCGCATTCAATAATTGAAAGCGTCAACGAACGCAACGCCGACATTGTCATTAAAGGACAAAGCGAAAGTTTGGAATACGGTCAGAGGGCATGCGTCGCGGGCATGCCTGACGTGCGCTGTTGACTGCGCTATAACGCATGCCCTTGATGAACAAAAAAGGCACAACGTGGACATAACTATTAGTCATTACGTAATTAAAATTAGAATGATTGCGGGTGCAATTAATAATATATTTTGTTTGTATTAAATCAAAATAGGAGCATACATCAGCGGCGAGCTTAATGTATTGGTTTTCAGTGAGTTTTGTGTTGAAATAATTATGCGGGGCGATTATTGTTGACACTAATGGCTGATGACACGAAATGAAAACAGTTTTATGGCCAGCGCAAACGTACGACCGCGATGATCGAAAATATCATCAGTCTACACTGCATCATTTTCATGAGGTGAAGCTACTGTCTATATACATGTACTATGTAGCGGGTAGCGACTGGCGATGTCTAATGTAGCGACAACGCGGTACATTTTGTCGCTAGTTTGTGTTGACTGTCGACGTTGAATCAATAAAGTCGTAAATAATTACGGACACTAAAACGACAGAATTGATTTTACAGCTTTGCAACAATACCGGGGTGTGCACCTGCATGCTGTTATTAAAATTTTGCTGCCTTAAAGGTTTGTACAACTTTGGAATTTTATTTACTTTGAAGTACTTTTTCAACTGAAAAGAACTTTAAAATAAAGTTATAAAGTACACCAATTTGCAATTGTAGACTATAATAATTGTCAGTGGAGGAGTTAAGGATTAGCATATCACTCTTCAAAATGATAGATATTTAAGGGAAACCGATTGAAATGGTATTTGTAAGCCACTAATTATTATAAGTACTAATTACTAACTAACATTTCGCATTATATTGTTACTATATGTAAGGATCAGTCAAGGACGTTGGGATCAGTGCTGTCGAATGTATTTCTGTAAGATGTAGAGAATAAGTGCAGCGTACGCGTAATGATCCATTCATTCTGTATGAAGCGTTCAAAGTCACAAAACAAATGACGGCTTAACCGGCGAGCGCACCAGTAAAATGTTGACGACATACAGAGTACTACTGCAGGATTATCTTTAATGGTATATCTGCAGGATTATCTTTTATGGTCATTTTATGGTTTAGGATAATTTTTGGTGTCTTTCCGATCCTCGCATTAAGCAATCGACGATGCCGCCGCTGCTTTGTAGTTGCGTAGAGCAAAAAGGAACTTTAGATCCCTTTATTATACTAGCGCAAAGTCGAAGCTCATCGGAGCGAAACACCAAAACTGAACATAACAAATTCAACCTTAACCCCAGAGCGTATCGCACACATTATTTCTGAGATTTTTGAAAGACGCGCGCATTCTAGCGAATTCGCGCGAATGTGTGCGTTACGGTCTAGAATTAAGGTTGAATTTGATGTACAGTTTTTTGTAATTCACTTCGATACGCTTCGACACTTTTTTTTGATGCGCAGAGGAAACTTGGGTATGTGCTCAGCACCCCGGGGGTATGTGATCGACTCCTACTCACTAAAACCACCTGCGGTTCGCCTTCAGCCGTATAAAGGAGGGATATCCCGGATCTAACAAACACGGGACTCGCTCCACGACCGGCCCGTCTACCTCAAAAGGGACCGGACTTCCACCAAAGTAAGGGAACGCTTAGGCAATACGCTTCGACACTGCGCTAGTATAAATTGACCCTTAGACTGGATTTATATACGGCAGCGCGAACGCGCGGTTAGACCACTATAGGTACCGCAAGATCGCAAGCAAATAATGTAATTAATAATTATTAAGTATATTTTGTTTTATTTAAATAGCGGCGCGATTACACTGTCATTTACATACATTTGTTTGTAATTTCACGATGTGGCTTTGTTCATGCGCTTTATTTATTTATACTTATTAAGTTTTAACAATAATAAAAGCTAAAAAACTTAGAGCTAAATAAATATTTAAAAAGTAATTCAGGCAACATCAAAATTTATCTAAACAGTTTCGTATTGTTTTAAACATTGTATAAGGTGAAATGGCGCCAGTGCAAGGTAACTGCCCTCGAAATGGCATAGAGCTTAGAATTTGGGATTTGCGATTAGATTTATTACGACAGTCTACGAGATAAAACTACTCCGATTTTTTATGACAGATTGTTTAAATTAGCCTGCCTCACGAATACAAAAGAAAAGGTTATTACATTTTTATGATTTATGCATTCATCGAAGAAAATGATAATGCTATTGAAAATAATTGTGTGGCTGATCATAACATTTCCGGCATTATCCAGGGAGAAAACATGGGACAACGTTTGTATGGAAAAACGGCTCTAGTGTATCCTCTTAAAGCGCTATACCAAAGCCATGTCATGCAGTTTAATATCCCCACATCATGCACAAAGTAAGATCACAGCTCGGAACGTGCTGAAGCTATTATATTACCTAGCAGTAAATTACCTAAGGCAGGCCGGCGTGAGAGCCTTTCGGTGTTTACTCGGCCCCATCCAGGGCCCATTGAGCTTACAGATTGTGCTATTATCCTTAATATATTGCCGACGCGCTTCCATTGTTTATCGCTCGCTTCCCGACGATCTGACATGTTGGTTTGTCATATTACTGTCATAATGTCGGTAGGTGGTCGGAAGCTTGGTAATTAATTTATTTTCTTTGTTTGGGTGGAAGCAGGGATTCGTATTAAAATTTGTATCTCAGGGATGATGTTAAAACGGTCAAATTTTAGCTTTATTTTGTATGAAAAAAAAAAGATATCTACAGTGTCAGATTTTTTTTTAGGTGAAAGTGAAAAAGCAGTATTTTAATATTAGTAAAACTTTTAATATCATCTTATTATCTCAATTATTAAAATATGTCTGTTATAAATTTTAATAAGATTTTCCCGGCAAAATTCCATCACCATAAATTGAAATAAGTAGTTAAAATCCAAGTCCACAAATTACGTGAGGTGTTTAGGGCAGGGAGGGGGTCTCGGCAAATCTCACGTATTTCTTTTCTCAACAAAATAATAAGATCTATAGACTGTGATTTTATAGTAAGCGTAGATAATCGTTAATCGTAATTATTAATCGATTAAGATTTAAGAATTAAGATCATTTACAAATTCTTTCGAAAGAAAATCTACTGCCAACCACCATAATATTTGTTTTATCCACCCGTACAAGTTTTTACTCAACATTTCGTAAGGTACACCATTAATGCTACTTGATACTTATTATTGAACTAGACTATAATATTATAAGCCTTATTGGTTTTTCTCATACTAATATTGAATTAATTAATTTAACAATCCAACACGTTTACGTAAGAAACCCAGATTTTAAAAATCTCACGTGAGATTTAAGATCGGGAGGGGGGTTGAATAAAATCTCACGAAATCTCACCAGGGGGGAGGAGGGGGTCAAAAAATAAAAAATAAACACCTCACGTAATTTGTGGACGCCCCCTTAGTGAATTTACGTAACGTAAGAAAACAAGCTGTAAGGTTAACATTTATGGAGTACGATTAATCAAAAAGTAATTAAGCTAACGTTAATCAAAGGATAATATTAAGATCCATAAATATAAGTTCACATGAATTGTGCTACGTAATTTTCTTATTCGTAGCGAAAAATTGCTATGGGAATGTTTGCTTTCATCTTCTTACTTGAGTTTGAGAACTCAATAACTACAATAATTAATATTGTATTCAGATTTCAGAATACAATTTTGATAAGGTCTGTTTAAGACTTTAAACTATTTTAAGGATATTTAAAAACTAACGGTCTTACCACAAAAGATTTAAACACCCGTTGAACAGTTGATTAGAGAAAAATTCAGTACAAAAATGTCACAAAACAACTGTTCAACAGATGTTTAGTTTTTTGTGGTAAGACCGTAACAATTTTTATTGGTTAACTGATATTTTTGCTAAACAATACTTACACCGACCTTAATTACCCATGTTTGCATTCTATAATATGCTAAACTGACGTAAAAATGTATGAATCACAGTCCTAATAGGAACCATGATCACGGGATGAGTCACAAAACCACATAAAATTTAAATGGTTTGAACCATATTACCTAGGTAATAAAGTAATAATCATACTTTTTATATGCTAGGATTACGAGGCGTTAGCCATTCTGATATTTGAACAATTAATTGCATCACCAGGGACCCAATTAAGCTAATAAAATGGCCGCCATAAAGACGTGTGTCCTTTTTCATCTCCTGTCTAATGGGATTTTCGCCACTTCTACTATATCTTAATTATTTCTAATGACTCTGTTAGCTCGTAATATTAGTTAAAAACGTGAAAAGAAAGTTTAAAAAGCTCATTTTGTTTACTAGATGTTGCCCGCAATTTCATTGCCATGCCTCATTTTCCGTAACTATACTTTGTCTTTTAATAAAAGTATCTCCATGACTTTTAGTGAAGAGGTAACAAATTATACCATAAAAGGGTCTAATTTTTTACATTCCCTTTAACAATATCAAGCACACATCATACCTACTCACAAGTCACAAAGTCAAGGCTTAATATGAAGAATTATGAATGAAGAGAAAGAAGGTACGATTCGGTGTAGCCCTATGGGAAATATGCGTGAGAATAACCTGTCTCTCCCGAAATTCCTCTGCAGATATGTTTTTGCACTTGTGAAAATGAAACATTGCTTTTGTCCCCCTTTGAAGAAGATAAATTATATTCCGTTGTAGTTAATGGTGAGATAAGCCCTGCCTAGCGCGTGTATTATTTTATGAAGTTTTTGTACTAGACTCGTAGTTCGTCCCCTGCTAAAAATAATAAACTTCACTATTACTATATGAAATCTTTTTTTCTATTAATACTATTAATATGAAATCTTTTTTTCGGAACTCGATTAATAAAAATGCTTTCTGGATATTGTGGCGCGCTACTTCTTTGCACCTAAATTCGTATTATATCGCGCGGGACACGCAAAAATGTACAGAAAAAGCTATCCTTTGTCATTTTTAGGGTTTAGGATACCTAAAGGGTAAAAACGGGATCCTATTACTAAGACTTGGTTGTCTGTCCGTCTGTATGTCTCCAGGCTGTAACTCAAGAACGGTAATAGCTAGAGAGTTGAAATTTTCACAGAGTGTGTATAATTATCTGTTGCCGCTATAAGAACAAAACGTACTAAAAACAAATAAAATTAATATTTAAGGGGGGCTCCCATACAACAAACGTGATTTTTGGCCTTTTTTGCTCTATATCAATAATGGCAACAGGTAGGTACTTACATTTTTCACACAATCCTTAGATTTGTGTGTACTTTAATATTTAATAATAATATCAAAATAAATTAATAACAAATTAAGGGTGGCTCCCATACAAAAAACACAAATTCTGGCCTAATTTTGCTCTATAATAGTACGGAACCCTTCGTAGTTCGTGCGAGAGTCCGGCTCAATGTAAAGGGGGAAACGTGGTGTAAAGTTTTTGCGGAACCGGCTTTGATGTATTAATGGCCTGGAGTTTTAAATGCATGTGTCTGTGTATGTGGTGGACTGGGGTTAACTCCGGGGGGAGAATGAATGAATGAATGAATGAATGAATGATTTATTGCATAAATGTGGTACAAAAGGGTCTTACAATATTACTAATACATAAATGAATCCAACATTCTGCCTAATAAGTGGCGTGCAAAATAATTTTAAATTGTATGGCATTAACATAATTTTTATAAAAAAAAAGTACTAAAATTTAATAATCTCATTACATTTACATAACATTAATTATTATCCATTAAATTATTATAATATAAAAGTCATAGGCATTACACGAAAATAAACAAACACTAAGTCAAATGTGGAGATTATAAAAAAAAAAAGATAATAATAATGTCACCACATTGTCACCATCAGTCATGTGTCAACTGTCAGTGTCATGCAAATTATAATGTAAACAATATTTTATGCATTACCATAGAGTAATTAAAAATATTTAAAAAAAGAATGAAATAACAATCATTAGGCTGCTGTGAAGTGCTGTGTAGAAAAAAAAAAAAACAATTCCTTTCGTGACAGTTCATTTGCTCTAAATTTGCTCGACAACAAAGCAACAAAAGTAAGCCTTTTGTTTCCATTTACATTACCTATTTAAGTGTTGTTAACATAATATTCTATGACCGTGTTGTCCTAAGATTTTTTATTGTTATTACAGCATGCAGATTATAAAGCTATATGAGGCTACATCACTTCTTTTAAATACTGTTTGTTGTGAGTTGTGTGACATTACACTCGGTGGCTGGTGCATAAAATGCAGGTAACCTATCCATTGGTACACTTTTTTAAATTTATATTATACTCTAGTACTATTAAAATTATTATGACAGCAAAACAAAATTTATGTTTCAGCACCCAGATGTCTCAACCTACACTAGAACTATAGAGGGGCCACGGAACAAACATAGTATTAAATTGTTAAGTTAGTCAAGTCATACATAATGGAAATAATGTCATATGGTAAGATTTTCTTATTATAAATTTATAAATAAAAATGTCAATCAATAGTCGAAATAGTAATGTCATTAATTTCATTAAGTACTAATAATTAATATGCAATGTCAACATTAAAATATTATATATTTAGATATCTATTATTATGTCAGATAAATTCATTTAGGGAGTAGAAACTTTTATCTACTAGCCATTGATAAAGTTTTTTCTTAAAAATGTTCAGTGGGAACTCTTTAATATCGTTGGGTATTTTATTGAAAATCTCAATAGACATGTTATAGAGAGGATTATTAGAGAGGGGGAAGGATAGTTGAGGTAAAGGTCAGCCGTGCTCGGTGACCAACACAAAAACTTCTCAACTAACACACAAAGTTTTTATAACAGATTAACATATTACGAGAGGCAAAGGGGCTGAAATAACAGTTATTATTATTAATCTGCGACGAATGCCCACGCACAAAAGCAAATTCGAAATTAATTTGGATTTTGATGTATCATTAGATATTGATGTATGATATTATGTAAAAGGCTTTATTAAGTAATAAGTAAGAACTTTATTTATAAGTTATAAGGGGATAAAACTATTTAATTACAGTTGAAATAATTCCATTTTGAGAAGAAAATTAATCGTCGCAGGAATTTTCAGATCTTGTACTGACATACCTGTTGGCTGTCGGTTCACCCTGTTCGCAAGTCGAAGTATCTCTAGTACCTATAGTACTAGAAATACTACTAGAGAGTCCCGGAAAACAATCGTCATTGCGGAAAAAAATCCGTGCTGATTCCGCGCAATAAACAAGTTCTGAAAGTTGCGGAGCCTAGTTTTATCATAAACACTGAAATCAATTCGAATCTGCCGGCTTTCACGCTGCCTGCCAAAATCCAGATCGGATTGTGCTGCCTATCCGCGATTGCGGCAATCCGCGATTTCGCATTGTCAGTTATAATTTGCTTCGGATTTCGTGAATTGGCGGATTTTGCGCTTTGCGCATCGACAAGGTGTCAATGAGAAAATCATATTTCTCATATTATATTTATAATACAATATTATCTGAAATATGTTAGGCACACCGTCTTACAGAACTGGCTTGAAGTTAACCTACTGGCTATTATGTATTTCATAGGCTTAACCCTGACTTGACTTTAACCCAAATGTGCGCAAATAGTGCTATTACAATTGAAATTGATTTGAACTTGTACTTTATCAACTTTTTACAAGACTATCACAATAGCAGCACTATCAATATAAAAGTAAGTTAGTAGAAACGTGTTGGTTGTGAATATAAATTACGGGCGATACAACTCAAGTAACGCGTCCGGTAGAGTGCGGCGCGGAAACCGCCCTGTATCCGCCACTCCGCCTAGTATATAGTATTAAAATGAGACTGAAAGTCAGTAGTCTAGACTCTAGGCCCTAGACTACTAACTTTTAGTCTCGTTTTAATACTATATTAATAGGATACTAATTGTAAAAGTGAGCAGTCGGGAATAAATGTTCCAGTTACTGTAGGGCATTTACTTCGTTTCAAATAACGTTTATATCTTGTAAAACTTGAAACTCTTCAACCGATGTAATAATATTAAGTGAAATCGTATTTTCTTGTCGCGGTGGAAACGAAAATTAAAATTAGTCATAAATTAATATCTTCGGGCTACGTGGCAATACTTTTTCAGGAATGACTCTGAAAGTAGGTAAATATTAAACTTTTTTTACAAATTACAAAACAATAAGTAGGTGATGCAATTACTTAAATTATAATTAAATATCATATGATCAACGTCATAACAATTACAATTCCCGAAATATTAATATATTATAAAATATATTCAAAATTAAATTCCTAAAATAGTAAATAGGCTCTATCTTACCTGAAATTATTTTTCGGGTATGATAGAGCTATCTGCTATTTTATTATTCAGGAAAATCCAGGAAAACTGGCTTTTCACTGAGTATTTAGAACCTTTAATACCATTATTATAATGTAACGTAGTTGTGGTCATAGTTAAAAGTTCTGCGGATAGAGGTTTATATACCATTACGATGTTCTGTCGATTAAACTTTGAGTTATGACCCCAACGGCAGAGTTCCTAGTTGTGGTTATTTAAAAGTTTTATTCAAACAAGGGGCGAATTAATATTATTTTAAGTTATGACAATACATATAAATTGTGGGCTCTACAGTCTGCAAATTTTACAGATGCCATCTTAGAAGTAGGTTATGTAGAATAGGTAGTAGGTTAAGTACTAGAAGTAGGCTATGTACGGGTTGTAGATATTTTTCAACATAGTTTTCTAATGCTATTTATGCTACACTATAATTACTGCATAATTTATATATTACCTATCTAAAGGCCTTAATTTACACCTTTGATTGGCCGAGAGCAAGCTGTCTCGCCACTCCACTCGGCAGGTGTAACGAGGCCCTAACTTTAAATGGGTTCGGAATCCCTACAGCCTGCTGCAAAGAACCGGGGCATTTACCGACAACGATATTGTGTCACTTGGAAGACATTATCATGGGGCCGTAAGTGTCGTAACTTAGATCGCTACAGCTGTCTATCAAGGTAGTAGTTCCGATATTGACCACGCGCCATAAAATCATTATATCCAACCTTGAGCTTTTTGGCGCTCGTCGAATTTTTGAACTAATGCCTCCTTGTAAAGTGTTTTTCTTATATACCTAACGATTGCAGATAAGAGACACTCACCTCCAAGTACCACAAAACCCTTGGAATGTTTCAGGACTGTGGTGAAATTAATTTGTTCGACACTTTTTACATAAATTAAAAAAAATATATGCGCAGCCTGTCCTTACGATCATAACAAAAAGTTATTCAAACGTTTCAAACAAACGCAAGCAGGTAACTTTATCTGTGGCCTCGTGGCTCCCTGACCGTGTAACACGCATCAGTGGCGTGTCACGCTCTACCAGACCCGACGTGATCTTATTAGATCTGGAAACACTTGGTACACCCCACCCGTCGTGACGCTCCGCCGACTCAATAAAGAATATTGTGAGGATTGTGCAAGGATCCTTTACGGCGCTTCCAATAAGATTATACAGGGAAATATTCTTAGTCTGTATAATTGTCAAATGTAGTGAAATATTATATATTTAAGTATATACCGGACTCAAATCGTTACTTTTCAAAAATTGAATAATATAATAAGTTGAAACTCTAGAGTCAGTTTGAGTTTGAATAATTAGTATATTAAAATTTTGTTTTGTAATCAAAATTGGCGTTGTACAAGGACGAATAAAGTCTATACCATTGATTTTCAAACTATGGGGCGCGCCCCACTAGGGAGGCGCGAAGACATGATGAGGGGGCGCGGGCGCCGGTGGCGGTTTTACTGCAGTCCAGATGCCCGCGCATTCCCGCGACGTACGCGAATTGGAAATCTTGTCAAAAACATGCAAGCTCATCCGTCACATTGATTCTTCCTGAAGAGGGCGACTAACTCAAAAAATCAAACATTGTCCTTCTCAAAACTCGATAAATATACAACATTTTAAAAATCCGCTAGGTCGGTTTCTCAATGATAGAATTTTTACAATGTGTTAAAATATTAACTGAGTTTAATGCACGGTTATGGCAATGATGTATGAAAAATTAGTGAAAATTAGATGCATCTTTGCGAATTGCGATTTTTTCTATCGAAAAAATTTTATGATATCGTTTTTTTGCTCAGATCGGATTCTTGGAAATATAATGTAGTATTTAGTTTTAGAAAATGAAACAATTCGGAGCTTGATTTCAAGTATAACAAAGAATTATAAAATCGTCAATTTTGGGTTAGAAGTATGTAATTTTTAAACATATTTTTATAATGAAACATCTGAAAATGTATTTTTGGTTTTTATTATTTTATTTTACAATAGCTTGGCGAGCCCACTTGCTACTACTTGCTGGGCCCTGGGCCGAAGGGAGGCGTAAGCACTAAGCATGTTCATTAGGGAGGCGTGATACATATAAGTTTGGGAACCTCTGGTCTATACTATGTATTATGTAATCAGGAATTACCCTGGGCAAGAAGAATCTGCGTAAAAGACTAGCTGCAAGGGAGTTGTCTCTACATCTATAATATAATATTATAGATGTAGAGACAACATAAGTAGTAGAAACCTTCGTAGATTGTTGTTAGCAAAATTTTAATTTGAGAAACAATATTAAAAATTATATTACTTAATTGCTATTTCAAAAAGTATGTGTTAATTCCAAAAGTCGTTTATCTTCCATTTGGTAACAGGACTCGGTACACGCTGCAAGCTACAAATACCCGTTGATTTAGTGTACCGCTCGGTCAACAAATTAATAACCCATTTCCTGCAGGCTGCATCGACGAAATTCTTCAAATATACGAGTACGTTTATTTAGAATTTATAAGGCAAAACACCGCTTAGACTGGATTTATATGCAGTGGCACGAACGCGCGTCTTCGCGGCTTTACTGCGAGACGACATACATACTATAATCCAGCCTTATATAGACACCTCTTACAAATACAATTTATGAGAATATTGGGGTTCAAATCTCAATAACCAAATACTTCATTTACTTACATCTAAGTAATAAATATTCATCTCTGATTGCGGCAGTTAAGTATCAGTTATTTTATTAGACATCGCACCACCACATGAAAATATTACACGCGACGACCAAATTCACTGAATAAGCCCAATTGGTTGACATTTGATTTCGAGGATGCTTATCCCGATCCTTCAAGTCAGGGCTCGGTGGTCAAGGGATATGTCCCTCCAATCACGGCGGGCCCATAATCTTTGTCCCTCGTGAGTAACTCGACTATCGCGGTTCACGCTTCGCCTACCACGGCAATTACTCCACCACAGAGGGACACGTACATATTAATATCACGTTTATATTTTGAAGTGAAACCTTATTTTTATTTTTTATTTTGGGGCCGTCTATGGGGTGTTTTTCGCCCATACCCTTTTTTGTTATCATAGGGTTTCGCGCCAAGGATAATTTTAATACATTATTTAACGGTGCACTTTTTGAGGTGTAGCAAATGTCAAAATCTCGTCAGGACTCTGGACTCGTGGTCTTGAATATTCATTTTAAAGATGATCGCACATTTATCAGCAAGCTCGCGCTGCATTTGTAAGCGCCGCATTTTAGAATTCGTTGTATGAAATGATGTGAAATCTCGCACATACTTCCACACCGTACGCGCCGCATTTCGTGTAGTAACTACTGTCACCGAAACCGGTGTGGGAGCTATTATTATAGCTCCCACACCGGTTTCGGTGGCGGTGGCCGGTTTCATTGAAACCAGGCCAGCTACGCAGGAGTATTTATATAGTGCCCAAGTGTGTGCGCAGTGCATAAGAGCACTCTCTATTCCTTTACTCTCATAACCCAGTGGGACGGCAGACCGACACGACCGGCGAGAGATCAGGCACAGGACCGACATTTTACATGCCCATCCGACGCATGGATCATCTTACTTGTCAGACAATCAGGTGATCAGCCTGCATTGTCCTAACCAAACTTGGAAATAACATGTTTCCAACGCAGGAATCGAACCCACGACCTCCGAGTCAAGAGCCACGCTCTGTACCACTAGACCACGGAGGCGTTCTAAGTACTAACTATATTGTGGTGCGTTCGGCGCGTATGGTGCTGAAGAATGTGCGATCAGCTTAAAACAGCTTTTGCTGCCACGCGTGCGCATACGGACCAGATCCGCGTGCGGGTCACAACACACACGCATGACAGGAAAAGCGCCCAATAGAATATCGCAAGTCACGTGAAAGCACACCGTACTAAGTCTGTCAGTCGTACAGTTTACAAATTAGTAACGACATTTACTCATAATTTAAGCTTTTAGATGTAGACGTCCCATGGTACTCTATCAACTCTCCGTGATATTTTCCACCTCCTCACAATTTAATAACACGTGTAACATACTAAATTGTAAGGAGTAATGATGTTCTATTATGACGTGTCTACGTTCCTCATCAGTACTTAATATTATTAGTTTTACATCGTAATAAATCTTTAGGACATTAAAACGTTACTGCTCCGAGTATGCAACCGATTAAAAGCTGATCCTAATCGTTTAACGAGCGGTATGATATGATTTTATTTTTACTTGCGTCGGTAATAGCCTGGATCACGATCAGACATCAATCATTTAGCTATAACTATGCGTTCTGTTTTCATAAAGGTTAATATGTAATACCAGTAACAAAATTTTCAACAGTCTACCAAAACACAGAGGGGAGTTCTGAGAAGTCATGGATAGTAATATAAACGCATTTAGCTATATCGAAACAAAAGAATTGAAAAGCGATTACCTACAATATTTTGAAAGGGTCATGACTCATGTCCCTTGAGACTGACATTACACGCATGTCGTGTTCCTCCTTACTAGACCTGGGCATCCACTAAGAAAGTTTTTTTAATGATAGAAAATTCCAAGGATTTGAAAAAGGTGAACACAGTTTACACATAATCTACGTTACACTTTCATGCAGATAAGATAACATCGCGCCAAAAAGCGTTAAAATGAAACAAATCATCATATTTTAGTACGAAAATATTTTATACCGTATCGTAATGTATTATACGGAACACATCGGAAACCGATACGTTGCGTTTTCACCGTTCATATTCTGTTTATCACGTCGTACGCGGGAGATATTTATCTCGACCCACATCTTAAAGGGAACGATACTTTTTTGCCCAACTCGATAAATATGATATTTCTGATACACGAAATCTAATTTGGACCTTCCAGATTGACAGAACAGACGATTATACGAAACTGGTACATTTACAGATAATATATTATTTCTTGTGGTACAGAAAAATATAGAGCAAGAAACATTAAGCTGCATTAAAGCCAGCGTAATGTGACTTCGGTTTATGGAAGCGGTTTGGTCCGACTTCTATTTCAATGTTAATGTATGTATAGGATGAAAGGCTTATTTAAAAGGGTAAACCGTTATGAATATTATGAGTTTAGAGTAAGAACTTGTAGATTTTTTATACCGTAGGTTGTTTTGTCCACATAATTTTTCCAATCCTGTATATGCCCATTGTCCATCCCATCGTGGTCTCTAAGTAGGGATTATTATGATTAGGTCAGCTGTCTATAATTATAGTAATTAGTAATACACATATTTTGACGAATATCAAAATATTATTATGATGGCCATAGAAGAGTATGGTCTTCTATGCGTTAGAAATCTTAGAAATATCTTAATATTATTATAATTAATGATGAGAAGATGAATTTGGTAGACAATTACACTGTATTCTTAGGTATTACTCTTGATAGTAAATTACAGTGGGGTCGTCACATTGTTAATCTTGCAGGTAGGCTCAGTTCTGCAGCATATGCTGTCAGAAAAATTAGGGAAATTTCTGACGAAGACACGGCTTTAGCACAATTTTAGTTATTTTCATAGTAGGATGTCATAATATGGAATCCTTAGAGGAAACGCTGCCGACATTAATACAATACTTGTGCGGCAGAAGCGAGCCATACGTTCTATTTATAAAATGTCTGCTTTAGAATCTCTGAGAGATAAATTTAAAGAAATTGGTATTCTGTAGATAATTATACTTCAAATGTTTGGAACGCGTTCCGCGGACGGCGGAACGCACTCTCGGCGCGGTCATTCATGGCGCGCGCGCCAGGAGCGCGAAGTTGATACCCAACTTAACTGTTGCTTCTTAATACATTTTAGATAATGTAATATATTTTAGAAAGAATATAAGTACAGTGGAGCGTCAATTATCCGAACTAATTGGGGGACGTGGGTGTTCGGAAAACTGGTATTTTCGGATAATCGAACTAATGTACATTGTACATACATAATATATTGATTCAGCCATGCAAATTTACGTACAGGTAAATTATCTTCGTCTGCCGAAGCAGGTCTACCCGCTTACAAGCGGCTAGATCACATACTTTTTTGAGAACAGATATAATTTGATACTGGTCGCTCTCAGCCTGTATTTCAAACCAGCCTATCCCAGAACGCAAATTTTGGTGGTCACGTCCCTCAGCCATGAGGATACGACTAGGAAGAATATCATATACTTATTATGTATCTTCGTGTTTCTCATTTACACATCTTCCCCTATACCTCGGGCATTGACCCGCGCGTTACTACATTCGGATAAGCGGTCGTTCGGTTGATCGACGTTCGGATAATCTACGCTCCACTGTAAATTCAAAGTTAAAAGTGACATTCACTGTAGGAATACCAGAAATAAGCACAAGCTAGATATGCCGGTGATCAGACTTAGTAAAGTCAGTAAATCTTTTAAAGGTCGATGTATACGCCTTTACAACAAAATTCCAGAAAACGTTCAAAAGCTTTCCATTAATAAATTTAAAAAAGTAGTTAAAGAACGTTTGTGTGCCAAAGCCTATTTATTATAAGGTCAATGATTTCATAAACGATGGGACACCTTGGGAGTAGGCCGATGGCTTCTTGCAAGAGTTGCAAGGCTACTTCTATATTATTATAGGACTTATAATTATGTTTATGGATATTGTATATAATAAATTAAGTTACAAAAAGGTAAACATTATTTTAAAAGATTAAATTTTTCTCACTTTTTTTGGAAAAAAAGTGGGCCCCGTGCGAGTTTCTTACGCCGGTTCTTCTCGCCGGGTTAGTTCCCGAACCGGTGGTAGGCACCATGTAGGACATTCTGAAAACATTTATTTTAAATTTATTCAGAAATAAAACAAATTTGATTTGATTTCATAATAATTATACGTTTTTCAGCCCCACAAATTACAAAAACAGAAAAAGAATAGATTAAAATCGTTTTAAATCTATCTATTATTACACTAATTGCTAGTTTTCGATACAGATCATGAAATTACATTTGTTTTATGGAGTCGTGGACGCTTTTAGTACATTTATTAGGATAATCGAATTGCTGCGCAGGCCTCATCAATTCCATGTGTGGCTTTATAAATCACTTTTTAATGCTCGTTTCGGTTATACAAACGAGGTGCTACATGGACGTTTTTACGTGCCTTCCATATCCTATACTTATTGTAAAAAAGAGTATGTACTATGTGGGTGTGTCTCTTTCCTATTTATCTATTAATCAACAAAACTTGGTTGACTATAACTGTACCCTGAAACGGAACCCTAAGCAGCTGATTTTTTGTATATTGGTAGGATAATAGTTATATAATTTAAGAGTAACCTTGTCCTACAAATAAAACAATCCATATTTTAGGACCATCCAGTCAAAGTATGAAATCCTTTCTATCTCTGTTAGCTACCACTTTCAAGATTTTTCGAAAATAAAAATGTTGTTCGTCTTATCAAAATGTAACTAGGTACTCACAAAAAATTAGCTTGTTAGTAAACACAAAAAAATTTGTTCACCATTTATCTACCCGTTTGATCAAATCTAATCAAAGTAGTATTAGTAGATATATCAAATCCAAGACAGAGTTTGTTGCGGGTACAAAATAGTTATCTATAAGTTATAGACTGTACATGTAGTTAGACAGTTTAATATCAGTAATACGCGGTAATAATAGATTAATATAAGCCAAAGTTTACGACTGTAATAACGCCGTCTGATTACATAAACTAAGCTATATTAATCTATAGGAATATCAAACTGAGCTTATTAACACTACAGTCATGCCACACAGTGCGCGACTAATGATTGCCGTTGGATTCGTTGTCAAAAATAGACAATCAATTGAATATTTTAAAAAGATTTTAAATAACTTTAAGTGTAATGTTTAAAACACAAAAAACTAAAAGTTGAAAAATATTTAGTATAATACTTGTTTTATAACAGCGTATGTTGTGCCAATATTATAACAAGTAGGTAGGTAATACTTATATGTAAATGATAAAATTTATCATCAATTTTAATGCTATGTATGCAGAAGCTGCTATAATGCTACCAATATAATTTTATTATGTCACGTGCTATTTGAGCTATAAAGCATTCGCGTTAATGCAAATTACATAAAAAAAGCAGGGTCGTTATAATTACTATTCTAGCACATTGATATAATAATATCATATAAGTTGAGGCGCTACGATGGAGAAAGTCAACGAACATACACTTTGTAGTCGGTTTAAATATGGGTGAAGTAGCGTGGAAACGCAGATAAGTAGCGTAGATATCAAGTATAGTTAACTCCGAAACAAAGTTAAACGCTCTCAAGAAGTGCTTTTAGCTTCAAGTTTCCCATTTAGCGTTATCATAACCTTCGGTATTCGGTTCCCTTTGTTTATTGATCGTATACATGACATAGTGAGCTCATGAGGCTGCCAAAAGCGGGAATCTCAGTTTATGTAGCCGTTAGCCGCCACTGAGACTATTAACACGTAACTTAAAACACTGTACTGAATGCAGTGCGCTGAAATTCACGTATGTGTTGTGACTTACGTATGTAGCTTACAATCCTTACTAAATACTAATATTGAAATGCGAAAGTGTGTATATCTATCGGCCTGTCTGTTGCCTCTTCACGCCCAAACCGCTGATTCGATTGTGCTGAAATTTGGTATGTAGATACTTTGAGAAACGGGAAAGGACATGTAAGGATACTTTTCATCCCGTTTCTGCGCGATAAACTAATTTTTGCTCAATGGAGTTGCGGGCGTAATTTTGGCAGTTTATGTAGCCGTTAGCCGCTACTGAGTTATTATAGCTTAAGGACGCTATTACAAATATCAGCGATTTTCCGGTACCATTTTAAAGAATTAGGAGTCAATCTGCGAGGATATTTTGGTTTCAAATGAAAGATAATATATTCACCTCCACGACTCTATAGCCGCATACAAAATTTTCACATAAAATACGTTTTAACCATCACAATAATCGCAAAATATGAAGAAAATGGGGTCTGATTAGGTACCTTAATATCTAAATACACTGAACTGAGGAAAATAAATATACAAAAAAATTGTTGCTTACCTCTATAAAGTCCGCTAAAAATTTTATATAAAAATAAACAACTTTTCCAGTTATAAGAAAAATAAGAAAATTTCTCAAATTTTTTCATACATTTTCGCCATATCAAGAACGCGGCGAGCATCGTAACCGCCACTGTACAAGGCGCGCTAATATGAATCTTATTTTAATGTTATTAACGTCGATATTCGTAATGACAGACATCCGACCTGCTAATTCTCCGGTTGGAGCATCCTTAAGACACTGTATTGAATGCAACGCGCTGAAAAAAAACACACAGTTACATTTCGTAGAAGTTATGGTTTAAATACCTACCTATATAATGTAGTTAAATTATAAACGTAAACGTACGTACTCGCTGTACTTGTTGATAGCTAGGTATGTAGGTATTATCAGAGAAATAGATGTATTAGCAGAATGCGGACCTGCTTTATTTGGTCGTGTTATGTTAATGTAGGTACGCATTAAAAAATTATATGACGATACGTCAAAGTGAAAAAACAATTTTGACAAATAGATTTACCAAAAATTTTGCTCGTGGTTGACTTGGTGAGCGACAGAGGCAAAACTTCCGGTATAATACGCAATAGTGCCTAATCTATTATAAATATTACGGAAAAGAAGAGACTAGAAAACATAGAACCTATTTCAGAATCGACTTACTAGCCGAGGTCTCCTCATTTCGGTAATATTTACGATTTAAAATGAATATGACGGAAAAACAACTTGAACTTGAAACAATTAATAGTCTTTAAGGTTGTGTGGCCTGTGGCCTGTGGGGCAAAATTAAAGCAATTACACATTGTTCTTTAATAAACACTCAAACTACAAAAGAAAAGCCACAGAGTACGTTGTACGAATTTCCGAGTTGCGTATTTTAATATTCTCCCGATATTTTGAGACAATATTTGCATATTATTCCGACCTCGGAATTACTTTATAATACGACCTTTACAAAATTTTATTTTAATTACTTTTTAATCTGTCTCCTTAAAATTTAATTAAATATTAATCGTGTTTTGTATACAAATCCGGGGCGGTATTTGAATGTTTGTTTGGTCCTCGACCCTCGATGGATTTTTGTTTAGTTAATTAAAGAGGGAACGGAACTTACGCTTCCACCGAAGAAAATTATTATTACAGTTAGATCTAATCTAGTTTAAGATCTCATATTATTAAAATAACATCAACTGTTATAGATATTCAAATAAGACAAAGAAATAGACTCTATTATTTGTTCATAATGTTATTTGGTTCCTATACAAACAAATATTTATATTTTACATGGAACTTGGCACTCATTTAGATCTCCATCTTTTTACGGCGAAGTCTTAGACAAGAATGTTTTTATGGAACTTGGCTCTCCATTTTTACATTTATGTTTTTGGTGGGATATCATTACTTTTTGTACTTATAGCGAAAAAAAATGACCGGTTTTTTTAGGATTTTTGTTTAGATTTTTTCTCTTCATTACCTATTATTTGACGATTTTGATTAGCTAACGATTAAGGGTGGGTTGCACCAGACGCGTTGATATAGATGTTAATGTTAAGGTTATCGTCAAATATGGAGTCCATATTTATTACCTTCGATTTGACAGTTCATTTGACCTTTTGTTGTAGTCAAAGTTAAAGAAAGTTGGTGCAACCCATTATATCTGTGGCTTGCGCTGTGTTTCGCCGAGTGAGTGAGTTTACCGGAAGCCCAATCCCCTATCCTTTTCCCTTCCCTACTCTCCCCTACCCTATTCCCTCGTAAAAGGCCGGCAACGCACCTGCAGCTCTTCTGATGCTGCGAGTGTCCATGGGCGACGGAAGTTGCTTTCCATCAGGTGACCCGTTTGCTCGTTTGACCCTTTTTTCATAAAAAAAACGTTAACTTATTTGTTAATCAACGTCATACCTCAACTACCTAACAATACTGTTGTAACGATAAACTTTCGTAAAAACACTTCAGATATCGGAAGTTAATCAATGTTTCTGCCTATAGAAAACAAGTTATATATTAATAATATAGTTTCGGTTTAAAAATCCAAAGAAAACAATTTATACAAAGGAAATGATACAATAAACAAAGGAAAAACGTGATCAAGGTCTACCAAAATTCATAAGTAAATTGACGGTTTTATTTCTTAGATGTTTGAAATTAATTGAATTTACCGATCGCTTGGATTGAACAAAGACAATTTATTTCAAAGGGCTAAGGATCTGCTGCGACGCTTTTTGACAAGTTTTTTTTTTTTAATATGAACCTAATTAACTTATAGAAGCTCTTTATAAACACAAAGGCAAGGCAAACGCAAAATATAGTATATGTTATACACAATACAATAAAAGTAACAATATAATGATTTACTATAGGTAGTAGCTACTATAGTTATTATAGTAGCACAGTGTAAATACTGCGTGACTTGTGAGACATGTTCAATACTCGAGGACGTGATATTTGGCTATTATATTAGTTGGAAAAAAATAATATAAAAAAATAATATCAATTGATCACTGAGTAAATGTAGCTTAAAGTTAAATAATTATTTACCCAACGCATGGACACCGCGAGCGGGAGGGGTAGTTGTGTGGTGTTTCTTTGGTATCGCACGCCTCTGCACCGGCCGCATAGTATGCCTACTTGCCTAGCCGCGTAATTTACTTAGTATCCATGATTCATTTATTTTTGGGAAATTCGGAAAAAATTAAGAACCTAATTTTATTACATAATTATAATGAGAATCGAGTACAGAGTACTCTCCATAAGTATCGGTAATTTCTCACCAGTCATGTTGTATGTTGTATGTATTTACATAGTTGTAAGAATCAAATGGCCTATATTTAGATTATTATAGTCCAAGAGGCAAGAGCTACAAGAGATTCGTGCTCCGTCCGAGTCTCAAAGCTATCTTTGTACTTATCAGCGATCTTGTCCGTATAGGCAGTCTTTATTATATTAAACTCTGTTCTATTTCAAGTTTCTCGAGCGGCTATCTTGTTGTTGTTTTGTGTCAGTAGAAATCTGAGTCATTTAATTTGTTTCATTACAAGTATTTTATTATAATATTAGAACCGTTTGCTCGATTGGCGCAACGAAGATACGGGCGTCATCCAGTACACTCTAAACAAAACCATCTTAATTTTCCACGTAAAACAAGCCTATAGGCTTCGTTTCTGAATATTCTGTGAATTGTGAAAAAAGTAGGGGCTGTCATTTTTCAAACTTTGAAACCTACTAAAGGTTTGCAACATCTATGGCGAGACATATACAACTTCTATGACGAATGACACGGCTATTGGCTAACGTGTTACGAGAAAATTGTATGCCGCCACAACTGAAAGTTTTAAAAATTGTGCGCCGCAATGAATCGGTTAAAATTTACGACGAGCTTTATTGTGAGTCTGAGCTTTCTCCGTCGCAAATAATGTTTTGTACTGCCCAGGGTGGCCAATTAGATGTTACGTTACCCCTTCTTTGAGTTTCCCGCAAAATTCTAAATATTGATAGTAATTGTTATTTTGTAATAACTTTTTAAGTAGGTATCAATTTTGTGATCATGCTTTACGTAATATTAAGTAAAAATTTTATCTTTCCTTATAAGTCATGAAAATAGTACTTCTTTGTGCTTAGTCATATTGCATTCGCTTATTTCTATAGTCAGCGCCATGACACTAAGGGCCTGTTTCACCACTTCCTGTTAAGTGACGAATAGGCTAGGACCTAGTCCCTCCTACTCCATCTGTCAAGTTAATTGGTGGATACCTGGTATCCACCAATTAACTTGACAGATGGAGTATGGAGAATCTGTCAAAAAAATTGTGAATAGCCTATTCGGTACTTTATCAGAAAGTGGTGAAACCTCAGAGGTGAAACAGGCCCTTAGCGAAATATTAGTCAAGTCACAAACATTTTTTAAATCTCACTTCTTGAATCCAGCGAATGCAATTCGACACAGTACTCTGTTCTTAGAGATTGAGGAACAAAAAGTAGAGAGATCTAAAGTACGTAAACTAGGTAAGACGATTATAATAATAATAATAATGTATCGATTAATGTTTAAACTGTATCGATATACTGTATCGATATAATGTTTAAATATTTATAATCGGTATATATATTATATAATATTATAGATATAGTATGTAATAAATTATAGTATAGTATTATTAGTATCTAAGTATTGTAGTATAATATTATAATTATTATAATTATTTTATTTAATTTTGTAATTTAAATTATAAATTAATCGGTATATATATTATATAATATTATAGATATAGTATGTAATAAATTATAGTATAGTATTATTAGTATCTAAGTATTGTAGTATAATATTATAAATATTATAATTATTTTATTTAATTTTGTAATTTAAATTATTCATAAATATTAATTACTGTCTGTGCACGCCCTATCTGTTGTTTGTGATCAAATTTCTCTTCCTAGGGCTGCTGGAAGAGATTTCTTTAGAAATAAGCAGTTCCTGTTGTGTCATCTTTCTTCTAATATTATGTTATTTTTTAATGGTTTTGTGTGCAATAAATTGTAAAATAAATAAATAAATAAATAATATAATAATATCTATGGACGCTTCACACCACGTCAGTCTGGCCCCGTGGTAAGTACCTGAAGGACTTGTGTTACGGGCACCAGATAACGGAAGTATTATATTTAATACTTTTATACTATACATATATTTTAGATTTTTATTTATAATTTTATTTATGATTATATGAAAGATCTGATGAAAGGAGACCTACCAATATGCCTAAAACGTAAACTCGTGGACATGTGTATCTTGCCAATTCTGACCTACGGTGCCCAGTCCTGGTCTTTGACAGCTTCACAGAAGTCCCGACTCGGAGTTTGCCAACGAGCTATGGAACGCAGCATTTTAGGTATAAAAAGGATTGACCGCGTCCGGAATACCACCCTGCGTTCCCAAACTATGCTCACTGATGTAGGCAGAAAGGCGGCTAGCCTGAAGTGGAGCTGGGCGGGGCACGTCTCCCGTATGCACCCGGAGAGATGGGCGCGTCTGGTTTCGGAGTGGCTACCGACTGGTCGGCGCAACAGAGGCCGACCCAAGAAAAGGTGGCGCGACGAACTGGATGCGTTCGATAAAGAGTGGCCAGCAACATCACAGGATCGCGAACTTTGGAAAAAAAGAGGGGAGGCCTTTGCCCAGCAGTGGGACACTGTAGGCTGCTTATAATAATAATATAATTTATGATACACATATTTAATACACATCCATGACCCAGGAACTTCTGAAAACTTTTTGTTCCGTCAGCGGTATTCGAGTCCGCGACCTCCGGCTTGAGCTGCCAACAGCCCACCAACTGAGCCACAGAGGTCGTCGATTATGATAACGCTATAGATAACGGTCGTTGCGCAAAAATTTGTTTATTGTGCGGGAACCGCATCTACATTTTTCGGGGATAAATTATACTATGTTCTTTCCCGGGACTCAAAGTATCTCCATACAAAATTTCATCAAAATTAGTAAATAACAAACAAATAGAATATAGATACACTTTCGCATTTATTATTTTAATTAATTGCAATGGAGCTACTTTGCGAATACTCAGAGATATTAATCCATGAGTATCATAATGAAATTAGGTTATTGTTATAAATTACGTACTTTTAGAACCTTTAAAAAACATACTATAATGTTCTGCTACTAATTAAGACCTGTGTATTGTGTAAAAATCCTCTTCTACCACTGAGACAATGTTCAAGATAATTCTTAGGATGATGTTTCAATAGTACCTTTACTCGTTTATTTTAATTACAAAATAATTATAATTGAAAGATACAAAATTCGCTTATTTGTCACAGATCAAAACTGTAATCCATTAACTGTTACGAGATCCCATTCGATAGAGTGCAGTGCCATCGAATGATATGAGCTCATCTCTATTTGAAAACAGATATACACCCTGTATGTACTTTAGGGTGTGTACAACACGTACACACCCTAAAGTAGAGTGTAGATGTAGATAGAGTGTAGTAGTTGTAGAGAGTTCAAAGTGAAAGTAGCAGCGCTGAAAGACGCTTTTTTTTTCACTTTTGTATGGGCAATGGCCTGAGCGTCACGAGTTTCCCCATACAAAAGTGAAAAATAAAAAAAGTCTTTCAGGGCTGCTACTTTCACAGTGAACTCTCTACAAGGAACACGTACGTACACACTAAAGTATTATCACTTATTTTTGTTACACACTGTATACCTAAGGTACTCCAATAACAGCAGCAAGCTGAATGCGACCGGCATTCAGACACGATATTTATTTATTACTAGATGACGCCCGCAACTCCGTTGCGCCAAAATTCGTTTATCGCGCGTACATTTTTCTGGTATAAAAGTATTCTATGTCCTTTCCAGAGACTCGGAGCATCTCCGTACCAAATTACAGCAAAATCGGTTCAGCGGTTTAGGCGTGAAGAGGTAACAGACATACACACTTTTGCATACTATTAATAGTGATGCTGATTTTGGATGCTGTTTTAATTATACTCCTAAGCAGAACGTTTGAACGTTTTAAGTTCTACAATATTAAACAATTAAAACACCAAACAACAAACAACATAATAATAATAATAATAATAATAATATCTATGGACGCTTCACACCACGTCAATCTGGCCCCGTGGTAAGTACCTGAAGGACTTGTGTTACGGGTACCAGACAACGGAAATATATTTAATACTTTTATACTATACATATATTTAAGATTTTTATTATATGATAAATATATTTAATACACATCCATGACCCAGGAACTTTGAAAACTTTTTTTGTTCCGTCGGCGGGACTCGAACCCGCGACCCCCGGCTTAAGCTACCAACGTGCTATCCACTGAGCCACAGAGGTCGTCATAGAACTTAAAAACGCGTTCTTGGTGTGGCGTATCAAATATGTACTATTCTATTTTCGGTTAGTAAAAGATGATGAACGTTTTACGAATAGTCTCAAATAAAAGGCGTCTGATATTTATGTTCGTAAAGTCCCACTTTATACTGAAATCGAATTCTATTTACCTCTACAAAGCGAATGGTTATTAATTGTAAGTAGTAACTAGCATCAAAGGAATTCCAACGACAATTACTCCAAGTGGTCAACACTCAACACAAATCTGTGACGACCTCTAGTCTATTAATATTACTGCCAACTGCGGTTGGCGCTAGAGAAGGCTAAGTTTTTCGAATGTATTTAACCCTAGATTACTAAACTATCCTACAAGTGACGTTGTTACTAAACATTCGTAAAAAATACGACAGGCAAATAAAACAATATAAATCAACGAATCATAAACTAATTATTTAAGAAACTAAAACACCATTTTTTTGATGCGCAGGGGAAACCCATCATGGGTCCCCCGGGTTGGGTATGTGTTCAGCACCCCGGGGGTATGTGAGACTCCTACTCTCTAAAACCACCTGCGGTTCGCCTTCAGCCGTATAAAGGAGGGATATCCCGGATCTAACAAACACGGGACTCCCTCCACGACTGGCCGGTCTACCTCAAAAGGGACCGGACTTCCACCAAGGTAAGGGAACGATAGGCAAACTGAAGCGTTCCCCTCGGCGCCGGGACTGGCTAGCCGGGGAGGTTCCCATCCTCTCCCGGAGCCCCGTCGCCTCCGCACTCCCGTCCTACGCCGGCGGAGCTGCAGAGAGGTGGGATCGTCCTCTCTGTCCCGCTCCGCGGCCTCTTTCTGCGACATAACAATTTCGCAGAAAGAGACCGCCGCCTGCCAGGCCTCATCGCTCTCGAGCATGCAGCGCACCATGCTCGGGAGTGAGAGGTCCCCGCCTAGCACTGCCACGAGATCATGGCGCTGCACAGTCCAACGATCGCACACCTCAAGGGTATGCTGGGCCGTGTCCTCCGCAGCGCCGCACTCATGGCAGGCTGGCGTTGGCTCTCTCCTGGCAACCTTACACAGGTACTCACCGAAAGAAACTAAAACACCAGCTTACCTTAGCGTAAGTTCTTGTCAAGGATCTCAGAACTTTTCCGGGCTGGTACCTACTGACTTGTACGAAGATTGAGTACAGAAATAGTTGAGGTTTACTGAAGGTAACAAAGGTTTTTTGTTTCTTAAAAAAATCCTATTGTAAGTTGTAGTCGAGATACAGTTTTTAGGTAAGCCTTTTTAGGGTTCCGTAGCCAAAATGGCAAAAAAGGAACCCTTATAGATTCGTCATGTCTGTCTGTCTGTCTGTCTGTCTGTCTGTCCGTCCGTCCGTATGTCACAGCCACTTTTCTCCGAAACTATTAGAGCTATACTATTGAAACTTGGTAAGTAGATGTAATCTGTGAACCGCATTAAGATTTTGATGCAAAAATTTAAAAAATATTAAAAATTTTAGGGGTCCCCATAGGTACAACTGAAACAAAAATTTTTTTTTTTTCATCTAACCTATGCGTGTGGGGTATCTATGGATAGGTCTCCAAAAATCATATTGAGGTTTCTCATATTATTTTTTTCTAACCTGAATAGTTTGCGAGAGAGACTCTTCCAAAGTAGAAAAATGTGTGTCCCCCCCCCTCTAATTTCTAAAGTAGAGGCATGATAATTCTAAAAAAAAAGTATGATGTATATTACTATAAAAACTACCAACGAAAATTGGTTTGAACGAGATCTAGCCACTAGTTTTTTTTATACGTCATAAATAGTAAACCTTAATGAAACAAAAAAAAAATTTTTTCATCTAACCTATGCGTGTGTGGTATCTATGGATAGGTCTCCAAAAATCATATTGAGGTTTCTCATATCATTTTTTTCTAACCTGAATAGTTTGCGAGAGAGACTCTTCCAAAGTGGAAAAATGTGTGTCCCCCCCCTCTAATTTCTAAAGTAGAGGCATGATAATTCTAAAAAAAATATATGATGTAGATTACTATAAAAACTACCAACGAAAATTGGTTTGAACAAGATCTAGCCAGTAGTTTTTTTTATACGTCATAAATAGTAAACCTTAATCTAAATTTCATTAAATCGACTGAAATATAAAAATAAATCAAAAATATTTTAATTTCATAAAAATAAACCTTATTGCTGCTGCGGAACCCTCCATGGGCGAGTCCAACTCGCACTTGGCCGCTTTTTTTGGTTTGTTTTTGGTTTGTTTGCAATATTTATGTGCTGTATTTGCTCTGACTTGGGCTTTTGATAATACTATTAAGTTTTACCGTCAGTTTTTATAGCATTAACTGCCATAAAACATTTTTCGTCCAGACAACATTTAAGCAAAATATAATAATATAAAAATCATAAAATTGTAAGTGCCAGTACCCTTTGCTGTAACTATAATAATAATAGTTTAAAATTTATTACATTACTCGTGAGTCGTGTAACGCTCTATACGACATGTTCCAGGGATTTCATCTGAGCTTGAACATTGTTAAAACAAATGTAATGAAAGTTTTAAATATTTTTAATCATTTTGGCAACATATTTTAAAATGGATTGGCATTGAGGCTGCGTTTCCACCAGAAATGTGTTGCGAGGAATGTGTTTTTAAGATCTAATATAGAATCGCTGCGCTGAATGTTGTCAGGCAAATGAAGTGTTCTATTGGTTCTATAGGAATCTATTGGTTCTCAAAAACACATTTCTCGCAACAGATCTCTGGTGGAAACGCAGCTTAATATAGTAATTTTCTTTGATAGGAGTGATAGGACTGACTGCAAAAAACAATATTAAAGTAATTAACATTTTACAACATAAGAGCAATTACTCATAAATTATCATTATCTAGTCATTACTCATTACAAACCTTATAATTTACCTACTTCATAGCATAATTTCAGTTTTCACATAATATTAGTTACCCGTTTCATTCACTCATGTTTTCAATTCTATGCTGAAAGTGGCTCTAAGTGGCACGAGCTCTATTTCTTACTTCGATTGGATTTCACCGTTTAGAGAATACGAAATGTAATTCAGTGTCCACTTAATTCCTCTATCGATTCCTAGTTTCTACGAGTTCAGCTTGCTCCCAACGATAAGACTTGAATATATTTTTTTTTTATAAAAAATAGAACAATTTACTGTTTAAAAAGATAGATACTTTAATACAACGATTCGATTACATTACATATGAATGATTCGATTACATACGAATACATTCAATATGGCTTTTGGTAACATTATAAATTATAATCCATACTAATCCTTCAAATGAGTGTAATATAAACGTCTGTTTACTCTATTATTTTATAAACAGTTCCTTCCTAAATCGGAAAATGATGTACAACTGTGTGCATGTGTAAAGCATTTCGGACCCCTCGATAACATTTTTGAAAACACTGTATGTGAGTTCGAAATGGCCAATAAATTATGATCAACTATAATGCCGTAAACACAGACTAATGGCGCACGCTCCGCTACTACGAAACCGATCATTTGTCTACGTTTCTAAATAATATTACTTCCCAAAGTCAATTTATATACGCAGCAAATAAATCTTTCGGTTTAGTGTGTCACATAATATATCAGAGAAATTGTAAAGTTTTTCTAGAGAAAACTTAATTTTCTGACAAAAAAATCCAAATATATATTTCTGGAAAAGAAAAAATAAAGCCAGAAAATGATCGGTCAAGGTTTAGATGCAGATAAAGTTTGGGATGCATTGAGGTAACGAGCCCCAGTCAGATGGCCACAAGGCCGCGGAAATCAGATTTGCGTTTTTGTGAAGACTTGATGCTTTATGAAGTAGACTTAGAACAGTCACTTAAACTTCTTTAAGAGGATTCCACACAGCCGTTTTTCCATACAAACGTTGTCCCCTGTTTCCTCATTGAATAATGCCGGTAGAGTTATAATTTTTTTCCTGAATATCTATGGCCACTAATACAATGTCCCTAGGTTTTTTTTTTCATAATTTAATTATTAAAAAAGATACGAATGTTCAAAAACCCAAAAAAATGGCCGGATTTTCCGCTGTGTTTAAACATCCAGAAAACCAATTTGGCTCGAATATAAAAAAAACATAGGAACACAGCAGCTCAAGCCTTGCTTTAATTTTTAAATGAAAAAAGTACTTAAATCGGTTAAGTTTTGGAGAACAAATCAGGGGACAACGAATCGTTGATTTTCTGCAATTGTCTCTATCGCGCTCTGCGGTATAGGCTTGTGGTACAGGAGACAGCTATATATATTACAAGTACTTTTTTTTCATTTCTCTTGACCTTGGAGTATCCTCTTAAGACCGCGTTTGGGCACAAAATTATACAGGCCGCGGCCTGTAGCTTCACAGTGCTTTCCAAAATGTTACGATTATAATTTAGGCATCCAGCTGGGCAATGTAATGTTTAGTAGTAGGCTGTAGGGGAGGCCAGAGTGCTATAATTCATGTGAGCTTGCGTGTAGTGGAGACCTAGCTAAGCTATAGCGTCTCTGCGTGTTATAATATGGGTATGTGGCTGAAATAAAGACCTTTTATTTTATTTTTCTTTTGTAGCATATACTTTGTCTGACACGCTCGAGAATATCGCGAAATCGCATTTTGGGATTTCCTACTTTTATATTAGTTAAATAAATAAATAAATAAAAGTTTATTTGACCCAATGCCAATAGGACATAATAAATAAGTTCGGTAAGTTAAGGGCATAAACCAGAGTACCTATAATTTATTAGACCGTATAAAATAAAATAGGTGTTAATTAATAATTAAATAATCATATATGTAGGTAATTAACATAATAATATACTAAATTATAAAATAATTGTATTTTTTATAATAATTAACCAGATAACGCCCGCAACTCAGTTGCGCCAAAATTCGTTTATCGGTTCAGCAGTTTGAGCGTGAAGAGGTAACAGATCAGACAGACAGACAGACAGACAGACGGACAGATAGACTCACTTTTGCATTTATCATATTAGTATGGATAGAATATAATACAAAAGGCCAAAAAAGAAATGAATAAAAAATTTTAAATAAATAGGGAGATGCAAGTAGATTCATACTAGAAGATCTAACAAAAGTAGATGACATAGGCTAACTAATGCTGTTACTACTTAGTATAATCTCTTCTACTGAATTTAGTGTGATTCATAATAATATTAATATACTAAAATGAAACAGCAGCGTAGTTGCAAAGGAATTCGGGATTTCAGAGTAAAGAATAACAACTCATTTATTAGTTAGTCAACTTTCTTGTGACGCCATTTTTTATTCATAGAAGTCAGAACTCAAAACGTGCTACGTACATTGGTTCAAAAATCAAAAGAACGTTCTTAATTTGAAAGTTGATTGACATTTCGAATAAACATACCAACTGTTGAGCGTTTGTGAACACTTTACATACATTTTTAATAATATTTGCGCCATGAAAACGTTTTTTTTTTTGTGTGGGTATTAGTTACATTGCTGTCATGTCTAGTTTACATACACGGTACGATATTATCAGGCCCTGTAGATTACAAAGTAAATAGTATTATTTCATAATCATGTAGAAGTTTTATTCTCCCCAAAATTTAAGAGCAGTAATTTTTTTTTCATATTTGACTAAAGACCGTACCCTACGATCTTTTGTCAATAATATTGTTAAAAGATTATACAGGGTGTAACAAAACTAAGTGATAATGGTGCGTACGTGTTCCTTGTAGAGAGTTCACTGTGGAAGTAGCAGTGCCCAAAAAGACCAATTTTTTTTCACGTTTGTATGGGAAAACTCGTGAGTCGTGACGTTTGGGCTGGTTCCCGCGTGAAAAAAAAACATTTATGTGCAACGGACATATTCACAATCCTAGAAACCAATCGCATTATGAATCGTTCACTCTTCACCGGTATTTCCACGCTGATTTTCCTGTTTTCTCAATTGTAAAATAAAAATAAATAAAACGATTTTGTTTAGACTAAATATCAGATAATTGGTTGATTCATTGCTTTGTTATTTGATTTATGAATGGCGAATTAATTTTTTGGTAAATAAATAGCGAATTCGGGTGTTCTCGTCTTCAAATTTATCGAATATTTTTGAACATTAATCACATTTTACCCGCGACGGAACGAGAAGATGAGTGATGTGAGGAAGTTCATCAAGTTTATAGCTTAATGCTGCCACGTAT
This sequence comes from Plebejus argus, assembly GCA_905404155.3. Lineage (NCBI taxonomy): Eukaryota > Metazoa > Arthropoda > Insecta > Lepidoptera > Lycaenidae > Plebejus > Plebejus argus. The sequence continues at coordinate 9,488,486 of FR989938.1, read as the reverse complement.
TTCGAAATAAGTCCGATGTTAATGTGGTTTGGATTGAAGATAGTATTTACGTTTTGCATGTTCCGATGTAAACATTAGGTAAATCATTTAGCACCTCCATCGTGGGTATCGCAGACACAATAGATTTTCAATTATTGTTATGCGGCAGTCGTCTGCCGCTTGGAGATTGATGGGATAATATAGATGCTCTTATAGTCTTACGGTCATTTACATTTTATTTTAGTCCCATATTTTTAGTCCCTTATTTCATATTGATAAAGCCTATGTAGTACAAAATTTCTAATTTTGCTACTACACATGAATATAGGTTTTTAACCGACTTCCAAAAAGGAGGAGGCTCTATGTTCGGCTGTGGATATATTTTTTTAAATATTTTCAGAGCACAAAGCTCAAAGCTACGACAGGTACCTACTCGAGTAGACTTTAGGCCGTTCATACATGATTAGCTTTTAAAGTTGCCAATCGATTGGATCTGCAAAGTTGCGACGAGGGAAAGTTTTCACACAAAGGCGGGCGGGCGCGTTTGCAATAACGAATTACAGGTGAGCTTAGCTAAAAACACATTATACGGGTAGTAACTATGTGTAATGAAACTTTTCTACTCTTATCTCAAGCGCTTATGTCCCAAAAAAGATGTTATTATGGGACATAGGCGCTGACGATCAGGCATCAGCGAATGGTCAGCGTAAAACTAACAGCTTTTGATTCTATGCATTCGGATTTCCGAATACGGAATACGAATACGGAAAACTGTGTATGTGGCCGGCCTAGTATAGATTTAAGGGAGATTATTAAATAAAACCAAATAGATCTAAGCAACAGAGTCTATTTCGATAAACACTTTAAGTACTACGTGATGCCCGTCACGTGTCTACTTATATTTACGTCCTGCCTCTCGGACGGCCATTCTAATCAATTTGAAGAGCACCAGCATTCCTAAACAAACTATCTCTTTGACTAATCTAAGTGCAATTCACGATCCCGACGGCCGGATCAAGAGTTTGTTTGGGATGGACTTGCGAGTTAGATGTAACTTCAATTCTGTCTGCTCAATATCGTCAGGCCCTAATAATATATCGACAGTGAGATTTATTTTAGATAATAGATGACGCCCGAAACTTCGTTGCGCCAAAATTTATTTATCACGCAGGAACCGTACATTTTTCCGGGATAAAAACTTATGTAAATCGGTTCAGCGGTATGAGCGTGAAGAAGTAACAGACAGACCGACTGATAGACGGGCATACAGACAGACACACTTCGCATTTATAATATTAGTATGGTTACTACAATTGCGTGGACAACCCACCAAACTCAAGGGCAAGTGACATAATATGATTACGAGTACGTCTTATAGATGACAATGAGGGTGTTTGAAATTCTATTTGCCACCGTGCCGCTATGTAGCCTTATGCGTCCTCTACATATCGGCGGACGCGTTGGCAGATTGTATCTGCAGATGCGTCCGCCGATGTGTAGACGGCGGGTTTTGCTCGTCTGTGGTATGTAATTTGACGTCGGCCGATGCATCTGCCGCGCATCCGTTTGGTGTCGGTTTTTCGACACAGATCAAAGGGATCGAGTGCGGACGCACGGCGCCTGTCCACACGTCTGCCGATGCATCAGTATTCGACGGAAATTTAGTGAGAGTGGACATGTATGTGCTCAGTTTTGTCGTCGAAATGGCTGCTAGTAACATGCAAGCTGCTTTTCCATGCTCGCCGTAATCAAAATTAAATAAATGTTATTATCTTAGATTATAAAAATGGATTTTCAAATGTGTTAGTCGCGCTAAAACTCGAAAATGGCTGAACGGATTGGTCTGATTATAGCCTTAAAATATTCGTAGAAGTCCAGGGAAGTTTTCAAGTGACATGAAGTTCACCGGGACAGCTAGTTAGGTATATAAGTTAATATTGCCAAAATATTTATTTCGAATATATTTTCGTTTTTGTGTATAGACAGCATCCACCACCTTCTTTTGCTCCATTTTTTTTTATAACTCTACTGCGGACTGCGGTGCACTCTTAGGTAATAATACTTATAGGTGCTAATTATATAAGACGTATGTAGAAGCAGCCGCTACTGTCTTTATAATATATCCATTTTTTGCGGCACGAGTTACGTCTTTCACGATTGAGCACAGACTGATTAACTCACAGATGTGTGGACGGATCGCAATTTATCCGCAGATATGGTTGCGGATGCATCTGCCGACGCGTCCGCCGATATCTAGAGGAGGCATTTGGGTCTATCGTGTCAAACTGCAGTCATATGTCACGAGTCACGATATATCGTGACACATACGCCGCGTTCCATTTGACATTAAAAACGATCAAAACGCTAAAGGTACAATTCCGTGCATCGTTACAGTCGTCAGCCGCTCGCGGCAGACGACTGTAGTCAGTCCCTCGCGGCAATAATCATTGAATGAAAATGTATGGCACCGCTTCCGAGGCCCGCGACAGACGTCGGCCGCGCGCGGCTGACGACAGTCGTAGGCAGCGCGCGGCCGTCAAGACACGTATCATGAACTTCAAGACACGGCCGCGCGTGGCTTACGACAGTCGTCGGCCGCGCGCGGCTGACGACTGTAGCGATGCACGGAATTGTACCTTAAAAATAGGAGGCATTTTAAGCGTTTTGATCGTTTTTAACATCAAATGGAACGCGGGGATAACAGTTATTATATCGTGATTCGTGACATATTATGACTGCAGTTTGACACGATAGACCCTAAGGCTACATAGTGGCACCTGGTGGCAAATAGAATTTCAAACACCCTCATTATAACGATTGTGATCTATCAATACCGGTTCATTTATCATCTACTGATAACTTGCCACGATATTATGAGTGTATCTGCACCTTCTTCATCCCACCGAAAAGACCTAAAATCGATCAGTGAGAACTGAGTGATATTAAAGTTTTCAGCCAATTAGAAGTAAGAAAATGTTTTGATGACACGTTCTCAAACTTTTTACAATTCAACTCTACAATAATAAGGTCTATGTGTACTTAACAAATAGACCGAACACTTTCCAGACACTAGTATTTAAAAACTAATAATTATAACAATAGATTACTTATTAAAATCTTCAGAATACTTGGAATTCTGATCTGATTCACAGCATTCCTATTCGTTTTCATTAAAACAGAAATATTAGTCAATGGTAAAACATTCTTGGCACTCCAGCATTTAATAGATTAACAGATTAAAATATTCGAATGTCAGTTTCTAGTTTCTATAACAAAATAATTTAAAAATATACTCTACGCAAGTAATGTCTGTGGAACATAAAAATAAACTTTAAATACAGCTGTGGGTGGTAAATTTTGAAACCACGGGAAACGAATTTTTTTAATTTTTGTCTATGAAGTTTTGAGACTTGCTTAGCGGTTCATAACATGGCTTGTAACACAACCATCCAGACTAATATCATAAAAAAATATGCGAAGTGTGTCTTTTTATCCCGGAAAAATGTATACTTACGGCTTTTGTGCAATCAAAAATAGCAATCAATTACTAGTATTGTAACATTCAGGGCCGGTTTTAGTTTTTCTTCGGCACCCAGGGTGCTGTGGTCACAGGTGCTGGCAGTGCTAAAAAAAGGAAGCGCCCCTTTTGTTTGCGTTCGGCGCCCTTTTTTACCCGGTGCCCTGGGCGGTCGCCCAGCGTCGCCCCCTCCTCCCCCATCTAGTTGTCATTACAGATTGTACATGTAGACCACAGACCATAGATCAAGATAGATACCGCATACGTCGCTCCATTTGTATGAAAACGAGCGTGTCACTTTTTATAGCTACTGTGACGTACCTATGATACGAAAAGTGCCCATTATCTAGGCCAACGTTTCTATTCGAATTTCTACAGCTCAATACTGCACTTTTAGGCATTTAGGCATTTTTAAAATTTCGATTGATGTCCGATTCCGACAGCAGACTAAAGAACAGACTTTCGAAAGACGTCGAGCATTGCTCGTCGTTTGGGAGCGCGATATGGCACGCGAAGTACATACACATGCGGTATCTATCATGATGTATGTCTGTGATGCAGACAAAACAGCAGATGTACTGTAACTTTTCCAATTTTAGGAGAATACGAAATGAATGTATCCGATATTGTACAGACGCGGTCGGAGCCCGCGCGAACTTGAGCAATACTTTAGCTTAAAATGCAGTTGTCGTTGTAAATCAAATGGAAAGCCTTCGCTCTGGTTGTGTACCACCGAAATACCGGATACATTTATTTCACTTCAAAAGAGGTGAAGGTATTTTAACAATAATTAAACACGCTTAAAACTTAATATGTTTCATTTTATAAAACAATCTGCATCATTAAGTTACAATTTGTAGTACTCTACACTGTAGAGTACTACAAATTGTAACAGTAAAGTTGTAGAGTCTAGAGGTATAATCAACAATACGTTCGCACTTACGGGGCGCTTACACATATAAAATTTTCAGAAACATTCAGCATTATTGTTGCCTGTAGAGATTAGTGACTAGAGACTAGACTAGTGCTACAGACTACAAATTATAACTAAATTATGCTGAATGTTTCAGAGTATAAACTTACTCTTATTCTGTAATCTTACTTAATGTTACTTCTTATTACTTTTTTCTTTTATCTTACCGCTAAAAGCCGAGCTTTGTCAGGGCTCGCGTCGTTTTTCTGCGTGGTAATAATTTTTAAGGCAGATGCGCAATTGTAAGTACAAGGTATTTAAATAACCTAAAGTCTAGATCTAACTGGCTCTAGCTGAAATGAACTAGTAATTTAGTATTTACATCGAGTGTACAAAATATCAGCTGGTGTCGCGTGTAACAGGTAGGAACATAAAAAATTGAAGAGACTCAAACATTCACAAAGAAGCGGACATTTTATGACCAAGATTAATGTGTCCGTGACATTTCTACAATGTTCCACTGTGGACACATACAATATTATTCTTTTTCCTATTTCTTACGGTTTTCTTACCTGAATAACCTGCTACCTACGACTTTATGGTAATTTAGAAAAATATAGCAAATTGTACAAAACTAAATATTTCCAAAAAAATAACATACCTCAGATACTGTAATATTTGACGAGCGATTAATCGCCCGGATTTTAATTTTAACAATAATTACATAAGATAGAAAACACACACAACATTGTGATAACGTTCTTTGTCTAATGTTGCTTTAGCGTACGAACGTAAAACTTGAAATGTTTCACACTGTATAATTTGTTTCGGAATTCAATACAAACACGTCGTAGGCTCTCGGAATTCACTAATCGACCCGACGTTTGTAATTTCGCCGTTTTAATGTAGATTGACGTTTCGGTCGTGTACCCGCATGTTAAATAATTGATAGCGGCAGGTGTTGTCACGCGGGTGACCGGCGGCCGCGTTAACTCTATTATGCCGCTGTTTGCGATTGTTGCGAGAGTTTACGTATGAAAATGTATTTTGATAGGATTATATATTATAGGTATCGACAGCTATAATATAATAGCATATAGTATATAGCTCATAGCACAAGAATATCGCATACCAAACATAGCGTATAGCAAGCCAATAATATATTATAGTACAGTACAGTGTGAACGTGTCCATAGCAATGTATAATAGTGCGCGATATTCTGCTATGCTATTATAATATTATAGCCTAGTCTGAAACCAGCTTGAGTTATAAAATCAATAATATTATAAACAGTAAACACATCCCCTAAGCAGAAGCTTGAAGCTTTTCCCGCTCGAAATAAAATAAAAATAATCCTTTTAACTGACTATGAAAAAGAGGTAGGTAACCTGTCATTTATAAAGCGAATGGAGGGAACCCCGTAAAATTTCATAATAATGATTTATCGACCAAAAACTTACCCGAGTCAAATTAGATATAAGTATAACATTACACCGGTCTTCACTATATTCTATCTACTTACTTATTAATAAAAAAATAAGTAAATGAGAAAAAATTTATTTGAATGCAATCCAAATAATAATATGGCTCATCTTGACATCAGATTTATAACTCAAAGGTGACTGACTGACATAGTGATCTATCATACGCACAGCTCAAACCAGTGGACGGATCGGTTTGAAATTTGACATGTAGGTAGATGTTATGACGTAGGCATCCGCTTAGAAAGGATTTTGATCATATCTAGCTCCAAGAGGTTAAAATAGGGGATGAAAGTTTGTATTAAACTTTGTCAATTTTAAACCGATAGGGCTGATATTTAGCATGCATAAAGCTACTACGACGTAGGCATCCCCTAATAAAGGATATTGATAAATTCCACCCTTAAAAGAATAAAATAGGGGATTAAAGAACAAACAGCGTTGAAAGACCATTTTTTTTCACTTTTGTATGTGGAAACTCGTGACGATGGGGCGCTTGCCCATACGAAAGTGAAAAAAAAATTGGTCTTTCAGCACCGCCACTTTCACAGTGAACTCTGTACAAGAAACACATACACACCCTAAAGTATCATCACATAGTTTTGTTACACTATGTATAATAATACTTCTTAATGCGAGCGAAGCCGCGGGCAAAAGCTAGTCCTAACTAAATTTACAAGATTATACCTATTCTAATGAGAGTTAATTATTATTTAATTAGAACCCCGAATTACGAGCTTTACCGAGACTCGCTTGCAAATTACACTGCAGGTACATGACCCTAATTAGGTACTTTAAGCTGGATCGGCTAGCTAGACAATGTTCATTAACCTAAGCTAAATTAGCAATCATACAGCGTCGTTTGTTTAGTCTAAAATTGTAATTGAAAAAGTAACGATCCATATTAACAATTGGAAATTATGACTGTCTGTAATTACTGCTTCACAAACTACTGGGTTCAATTGATTGATTGATCAGTTGATTATGATAGAAAATTTGTCTATGTAGTATACTTTGACTCTTGGGATTATGATATACTTAATATATACTTACGATGGTTTTTTATTGCGAAGATAATATTATGGATCTCGTGCGATAAACAAATTGGAAGAAAGGGTTTCGTATCGTTATAGAGCAACATATTCTGGGAACAGAAAGACGGACAGACGGACAGCTGACGGACAAAAGGATGGGGAGACAGCGAAGTCTTAGTAATAGGGTCCTGTTTTTACCATTTGGGGACAGAACCGTAAAAATACTTCAAGTTTGAAGGCTTCTCAAGGCATACTTATTTTTAGTTCGCAAATCCATGTCAGTATAATAAAAACTGCATTACGTGGATAGACAATAAAGTGGGCCTAATGTTTAGCCAGATTACAAAAAAGCAACGAATTCACATTACGTCAGAACATTTATGCTTTTCCGATACTTTAACAGCCGCTTAGCCGGTAGAGTCCTTGAAAAAGTTAAAACAGTACACAGTTTAGTCTCCTTGTTAATGCTCAAACGAGCTTTAAGCGCTTACATTGTGATAGCTCAACTTCGTTTTTAGTTTCACAGTTATGAGAAATGTCTATTCATTTGTGAAAAACATTAATTATTTATTTATGAGAATGTAAAATTATCATAAATAAATTAAATTATAGATAAAAGCTTTTAAAAAATGTATTTTTATTTACGACCTATTTACGTTCACGAATCACGATGAGTATAACACGTATCAGAAAGGCTAAAATAAACAGCTGACAATGTTTGTTTTAAAATATTCGTGTTTGTTAAGTTTCATAACAAATTCAATCGTTTTAATCTGATATCAATCACGGTGAAAAATATTGAAATAATAATGCATATATAATAATTATTATTAAACTCTTGGAAGAACTAACTGTTAACTTGTTTCCTATTCTTTTAAAGCTACGAAGAATCGAAAACATAGCATGTATTTTTAACACTGTTGTAAAATATGTTGAAAATATGTTAAGTCAAATGACACTGGAGTCTGGAATACGATGAAAAATTTTCAAGCGAAAGAAAGGTTTGCAGTTAGTTTTATTCACGTCTTTCGATATTTTATTTACGCCATGTGACAAATGTTTGATTCGTAGACGCGGAATCCAAAAACACGCCTGACTGGAAGGGTCAAGTTGATTCCTCACATTTTTGTGCTCCAGCCGATCGTAAGAGAGTCCTCAGTGTATCCTCAGTGCCACGTTTGGTGACTTATAATTAATATTATGTTTGTCGATTACGTTTGATATATTATGCCGATTTGATTATCAATAATTAATCAAGTGTAACGTATAGCAAAAAAACCTGCCAGGTTCAATTTTAAAAGTATTATGAATCAGGCTGTTGATGAAGATGATTACGATCGATGAAGTGCATCTGAACTTGGCATTGGATTGGAATTCAACTCTTTTTTTAAGGCCAAAAATTTGCTGATAGAAACTTGGCCCCATTTTAACAGGTATGTTTTTGGTGGGATATATTATACCGATTTGATTTTCTTTGGAATTGGAAAATGAGCATTAGTTTGAATATGGCCCACGACCGCCATCATATTATTATGTGAGAAACCTGTGAATAGATAGAATATAATTTTTTTTATTTCCAAGAAATTTGTTACAAGGTCGTACAAATTTGTTTTTTGTGGTACAAAATTTCTGCCTCTCAGGCTATCAATACTACACGTCTTGAGCTACCTACCAGCATTTTTTGGCTATCTCTGTAGTATTTCATACGCATTCATTTAGCCACGTTACACATTTGAGCAAATTGTGTATTGAGAACGATTAACGAGTAAAAATAATACTAAGAGTAAAATAGTGTTTAAATGAGTAAATTAGTAAGTGTTTAGAGTCTAACTGAGCTATTTTGTTCATTCGTTTTAAAAAGTTAATATCTCTAAACTCAAAACTCAAACTCAAATTGTTTTATTCAGAATTTTAAATATTCTCTGAATGTCGAGACTATACTGGTGCCCACCACCTGTTCGGGAAGTAGCCCGGCAAGAAGAACCAGCGTAAGAAACTCGCAAATTAAAAAGTTAACTATCTACTTAACATAACTATGATATCTCAAATAGAGTCAGTATTTTAAATCTTTAGATAACATCTTATAAACTGCATCTGCAATTAAAGCTGTTAGCTTGAAGTTTAAGTTAGTTGGAGGCGCCATTTTTCTTTTTCTTTCTGAAGTTAATTTAGCTTGTTCGGCTCGCCATTAGCTTGTGAAGGCTGCTGTTGCTTTAATTAACAGCTTCATATTACACACTTGTCGTCCACAAGTCTTGGAACTTATTGTTTCAAAAGCTCGTTTTGACTTTAATAAAGAAATGCAATATTAAGTATGTTTTATTGACTAATGCCCACTTGCGCAAATCTGGGTTAAAGTTAACTCTGAGTTAAACATCATGTCATAACTGTCACTTACCAAGGCAGTGATAGAGATGACATGATGTTTAACTCAGAGTTAACTTTAACCCAGATTTGGCGCAAGTGAGCCTAAGATACATAACGCTGTCTGACATCGATCATGGCCCATGGGTTAATAAACGAATATAATATGACTCTCTAGATCAGGGGTCAACAAATGGCGGACCGCGGTCCGCATCCGGACCGCCGACCCGTTATGTGCGGACTTCGTTCGTCTCTGGACTTCAACATCACATCACAGGATTTAATGTCAATATCTATAGCTTATACCAATATTTCACTCCAAACTTCAGAGAGATTAGCTACAAAAATGGTTACTTACTTTTCTCATTGATATCTAAATAAATACCTTTATAATTTCACTAATTACCTTTGTTCAATATTTTTTTTTATAAAATGTGTGGACCGCGAAGTGAAATTTCATGTCTTAAAATGGACCCCGAGCGAAACTAATTGGTGACCCCTGCTCTAGATATTCGTGATCGCTGGTTTTGAGCTATCAAGGTTTGAGCCCACTTTTAGAGGGCGCATAACAGTTAATAAAATTATCGGCCAAGTGCGAGTCGGAATCGCGCACGAAGGGTTCCGTACCATTATAGAGCAAAATTAGGTCATAAATTGTGTTTTTTGTATGGGAGCCCCCCTTATTTTTTTATTTTATTTTAATATTATTATTAAATATTAAAGAACACATATGATTAAGAATTTTGTGAAAAACTCAAGTACCTACCTCTTGCCATTTTTGATATAGAGCAAAAAAGGCCAAAAAATCACTGACTTACAATTATTATTATGTATGTATCTTGACATTGTATATTTTTAAGTTTACAGCATTGTAAATTTCATTTTAAAAGATTAATTTTTTCCTCACTTTTTTTGGTAAAAAGTGGGCCCCGTGCGAGTTTCTTACGCCTTTTGGCCTTTTTTGCTGTCTCCAGACTGTAACTCAAGAACGGTAATAGCTAGAGATTTGATATTTTCACAGATTATGTATATCTGTTGCCGCTATAACAACAAATACTAAAAATAAAATAAAATAAAATGAATATTTAAGGGGGGCTCCCATACAACAAACGTGATTTTTTTGGCCGTTTTTACTCTATATCAAAAATGGAAACAGGTAGGTACTTGAATTTTTCACAAAATCCTTAGTTATATGTGTACTTTAATATTTAATAATAATATATAAAATAAAATAAAATAAGGGGCTCCCATACAAAAAACACAATTTATGGCCTAATTTTGCTCTATAATGGTACGGAACCCTTCGTGCGTGATTCCGACTCGCACTTGGCCGATTTTTTACTAAAACATTTTGTAAGCATCAAAAAGCGTGTTTTCGATTCTAATGGGAAAAACAATATGGCGTCCCTAAATCTATTTAAGGTCCTGTAATCCGCATTAGGGGAGCTGTCCTTTTGTAGAGCTCGGTCTTACTGACGGACCGTTAATTTAACATGCCACCAGGTTTCATTTAAAAGCGACCTTTTGAGCACTTTGAAATTATGGTGAAAGTGCAGCCTCACACATTTAAATTGGCCTCAGTATGCTGGTTGGCGTAATAATGGCAAATGGGAACTGTTTATTTTTAAATTTATTTAAAATCGGTTCAGCGGTTTAAACTATAAGGGGTAACAGACAGATAGATAGGTAGATATGTCTATCTATATCGGTCTGTTGACCAATACGCATTCATTATAATAGTATAGATAACTATGATAAACCTGAAGAAAAGAAAACAAAAAATCCTCGTGTTGTCATTAGTAAGAAAACTCCAGTGTTAATTAGAAGTGTAGAGATTGTACATGGTCGTTACGGAAATAGCCGTGTATGTTAGCCCGTAACATACTTACTAACATAATGTTTTTTCTCCACTAGACTACGCATCCCAAACTTAAATGGTCTGTGATGTTCTTGAATATGTTGCTATATTTAATTATTGTTAATGACAGTTCCGTTATAAGTAACTAGCTGTTGCCCGCGACTTCGTCCGCGTTAGCAAAGTTTAATAACGGAAATCGATAATTATCTCCTTTTTATGGTCTCTTACGCAAAGGGTGAAAACTAACCCTCCCTAAGCTAAGCCTAAGCCCCCCACATTGTAATTATATGACGCTTACAAAGTAAAATATGTTTAGTTTAGGTCAGATTTCAGAATGGATTTACTTTTAATTAATAACTTAGTTTGTTCCTAAAATAGAAGATTTAAAACTGAAAAATAACGACGCGACAATATTTCATATTATTAACTGTGTTTTCCAACTTAACATCTGGTGTATAAAATGTTTCCCTCCACCCCTCTTAGGGGACAAAAGAGGGGGTAAGATTTTGTATCAACTGATGAAGTAGAAATACTTTATAATTATGGCAAAACAACGTTTGCCGGGTCAACTAGTTTTATATAATATATAGATTATGTTTAAATAGTTTTGTTTCAACCGAGTCAAGGCTTTATATTGTTTTATTGCAATTGAGCTTAAAATCGAGTTTTATTTTCGATCGTTCGAAACCAATCTTCGTTGAAAGTTCGAAATCAATCAAATATTATGCTAAGTATGGAAATTACCTACTGAAATAAGGAGTACAACCACAGAATATTATATAATAGTACTCCGGTATAACTATTCTATATTATATTGACATAGTACACGATAAGAAACACTATACTAGTAACAAACCTAAGTCAAATAAGGGTTCCTTTTTTGCCATTTTGGCTACGGAACCCTAAAAAGGATATTATTTAAAATTATTTCATTATAACAGAAATATTCGAAAATAAACAATAATTATATTAAATGAAAACACAAACAAAAACTGTTAACATTTAGCTAAGCTAGTCCAAAAGCATCACTTCCCACGAACTAGCCGAGGTTAGTTCGTGAGAACTGAAGTTCTCAGAAGAACATTGACCAGACAAATCAAGCATAAGAGGCTATTAAATAATGCACTAGTCTGGTCTATAGTAAAATTGTTCTCCGAGAACAAGGCACGACACAAAGTGACGGCTAGTAATTCTAAACAGTAGCTAACATTTCTGCGACAAGAATGTTTTACACAAAATGTGATGATAAAAACCGGCCAAGTGCGAGTTCGCGCACGAAGGGTTTCGTAACATTTTAGAGCAAAGTTGTGGCAAAGTCTACCTATCGCAGTTCTTGAGATACCGCTTGGAGATACGGACAGACGGACAGACGTTACGGGACCCTATTTTTTTATACTGTATACAATACCTATACAGGGTGCAATTAAACCTTCCTGCCAAATTTTGATATAATGATCCTTGTTAAAAATAAAAATACACGTATTTTTTCTTTTATAATCACTCAGTACTAAAATGTTGAGAAATAGCTTCCGAAAGTTATCCTAAAAAACACTACAATTAATGGACACTACTCGCCGCCCGCGCGTCCACGTGCCCCCGCGCGCCCGCCTCACCCCGCGTTACCCCCGTCACCGCCGCGCCGCCACGGGTGACCGTTCTGCAACGATTTTAAATGGGATAATATGTCATTGAAAAAAAAATAACAACCAATTTTTTTTCGTTAAATGAACTCTTCTAATGATACCTAAGCTCTGGAAAAAATTTGGCAGGAAAGTTTAATTGCAACCTGTATAATACTTTTTAAATTAAGAAATTCGGCTGTCGGCTTTGTAGAGAATTTCTTTTGTACATTCTATAAATGTCACGTGGGTAGTTTTTGAGCTCGGCAGCGGTCTTGTCTTGTTGTTCGGTGGTCGAATAATTTTTCAATTTAAAGACTGAAATTCTTCTAGGTCGGGTCTATTCAAAACAATTTTTCAATTTGAAGACTGAAATTCTTTTAGGTAACCTCTATATTACTATTTATATTACTACTATTATATAATTAGTACTATTACTAAGCCGGTAAGGCTGGATTCATATCCGTCAGCCCGAACGCGCGGCTTGGCAGTTGGCGGCTACACCACCGCGAGAAGACTGCGCGGCGCGTCTGTGCCGTACGGTAGCCTACCAAGTTTTGTTGATTACAGAACCCTAAAACGGAACCCTAACCAGCAGATTTTTTGTATATGAGTAGGTTAATAGTTATTTAATTTAAGAGTAACCTTGTCCTACAAATAAAACAGTCCATATTTTAGGACCATCAAGTCAAAGTATGAAATCCTTTCTATCTCTGTTAGCTACCACTTTCGAGATTTTTCGAAAATAAAAATGTTGTTCGTCTTATAGTGACCTAAGTCTAAACGGCGAATCGAGACACAATTCACAAAATTTCATAATATAAAATTTAAAAAATCGGTCAAGTGGGAGTCGAACTCGCGCATGAAGGGTTCCGTACCGTTATGGCGCAAAAATAGGTGAAATTTAGGCAGACAGACGGACAGACAACGACGAAACCCTAAAAATTGTATGGAATTCTGTGCCTCGTAATTTTGATGATAGTACATACGGTCACTCGTCTGCGCCGACCTTAATTATTCCGATCTCCCTTCACTCGCACCGGATGTGACGTCACAGATTCTTGGAGCCACTTTGATGAATTACAGAATATTAACTGATTGAACTTTCCTATCGTCTTTTTGAAGTATGGAGGAAGTGTGTCCGTTGACGTTACGACTTGCGAGTCTCCAATTAATGATTACGCGACGCTCTAAAAATGTGCAAGAAAGATGTAGAAATAACTGTGACTGGAATGGAATAGTGGTAGTTTGTAGCGGATTTTTCACGACACTGTAATAAAATAGCATAGACTGAGTGCTTTTAGTGAGTTGGTGTAGATGTTTCGAGTGTTCTAACTTTAACAACATTTTACGCCAAATGTTGGTAAACACACCAATTCACCAATACTTTTTAAAATTAAACCTTACGAAATTAATAACCGTATTTAGATGCGGCCTCCCTGTATTTAGTACAAATTGGAAGTAAGAAGTAAATAAAAATAGGTACTATTACCTACGTAATTTGGTTGCGTTACGTCAAACCCAGCCGACAGATCACAATAATTAACATTGAGTTGACATGATCCGACCAAATCACGTTGGTCTGTCAACTGCCTACGCATCAATTTCCTCGATGGTACATGAAACAAGTAAGTTCTACATTTTAGAGACAATGTAACTATGTCATACTAAACTATTTAATATACTCTTACAATATTATGATGTCGCAACACATTATTAAGATATAATTTATAATGAAATCTTTAAACATCACACAAGTGGACCAAGAGCCTGCGATGGCTAGACCTTCCTCCGTTTCGTAAGCTGAAATTTACCTGTTTGTGGCCTTTACAGAGCTGCAGAGGTAAGAACGACCAGCAACTATGGAGTTTCGGTCTCGATTACTTTAGGAGGTATCCAGTTCTGACTTTCCAGAAAGAGTAAATCTCAATTTCATAGCTTACATTCTTCGCGGTAAGTGGAGGAATCTGGTCTTCCAGTGCCAGACATATTTGACAGCTGCCAGACACCCTTAAACTTTCTTAAAGTATAGACTTCGAGGCTGTCTAGCAGTGGGAAGCAACTTTCAGTTTTATGAAACGAAGTTAAGATCTGGGGGTGTAGTGCGAGTTTTATTCATTCATACGCATCGAACACGGGATCAAAGCAGCGCTACCTACTGGCTTACGTGGATACCGCTTTGGTCCCATACAAATTCGCGTTAACGTTCTCGATGAGTATGATCGAATAAAACTCGCACTACGCACTCTGGCCATCGCAGGCTCACTCTAGTATCTAAGAGTATTGATGAAACAATCAATGGATTTGTTGCATTGGATGTTTTAACATAGGTATTAATATTTCAATTCATATAAAGTACCGATGTTAAAAACAAAATTGAAATGAGCCAACACATAATTCAATAATCGATATGAAGAGAGAACGTTTACTGTCGAAAGTCTCGCAGCTTGTATAAAACATATTTGTCGCCTCATCTTTTATATCTCTTCGTCTGCCGAGTAAACAAAAGCGAGTTTAATACGCCTTTAACCTAATTGTGTCGTTTGTGCCTCAATAAATCACGCCGATAAGTTTTTTATTCGCACACAAAAACAATAGCGATAGAAATCACACACGAGAATACTTGCTTTTTCGCCAATCATATAGAAGTAAGTATCAAACAAATACTATAGTAAATAGTAATACTAGACGTTCCGCGTGGCTTCGCCCGCGTAAATTAGAATTCGACACACAAATTTGCCCACAAAAATAGCCTATGATCCTTCATGTGGTCTACTTTTTATCTGTGCCAAATAACATAAAAATTGCTACAGTAGTTCGTGAGATAAGCCCTTTCAAATCATTTTCCCCGTTTTTTCCACATTTTCCTCTATTTCTTCGCTCCTATAAGTCTTAGCGTAATAATATAATATAGCCTATAGCCTTCCTCAATGAATGACCTAAGGATTTTTCAAATCGGACCAGTAGTTCCTGAGATTAGCACGGTCAAACAAACAAACTCTTCAGCTCTATATTATTAGTATAGATTTTTGTTTTATTAAGTTTCACTATAAGTGGACAATGTGATGTCCTTTAACCTTTGAACATTAAAAAACAATGTATTGCATTTCAGGAGTACCGACAGAAGTTAAAGCAGGAACAGGGACACATTTTTGTCGTGCGGTAAAAATAAGGAGGAGGGTGATAATATAACTTCACAAAAACCACATAAAGATCAAGAAACAAATGATCTGGATTTTCGTATATGTGCCATATAGGTTTTTTTTTAATTTTACACTAGCAAATGGCAATTTTATGGCAAAGCTGCGGCAAAAAGCAAGTAGGTAACAAAGTCCCTGTATAAATTCCGAATTTCGCTAAAGTTAAGTTCACTAATATAAAGTGGTTAGTCTTGAAATAACTATTTCAATACGCAATTGACAGAAGTTTCCGAGTGGAGCACAATAGTGCTGATTGCACGGACATCGCTTCCCCGTCCTATCACAACTTCGGGCTGTCTTCAGATTAGTTTTGTGAAGGTCAACACGCTGATAAGATTAACATTTTGCAGTATAGATAAGTTAGTAAAAAATAGATAATTGCTATAATCTGTACATATATATAAAACTCAAAGGTGACTGACTGACATGGTGATCTATCAACGCACAGCCCAAAACACTGGACGGATCGGGCTGAAATTTGGCATGCAGGTAGATGTTATAACGTAGGCATCCGCTAAGAAGGGATTTTGATAAATTTCCACCCCCAAGGGGTTCAAATAGGGGATGAAAGTTTGTATATAATAATACTTCTTAAAGCGAGCGAAGCCGCGGGCAAAAGCTCGTACATTATAAATACTATTTAAACATAAATTAAAAAGTTTGTTGCCTCCAGCTGAAACTGTTGTGATTAAAATAAATTTTCAATACTTTGATTTGTAAAATAGGACGTAAGTAAATAAAACAAAGGGAGCCTCCCTTTACTTAATATAATTGTTTTACGTATTTGTTGTTATAGCGGTAACAGATATTATATACAATCTGTGAAAATTTCAGAAGTCTAGCTATAACGCAACTATAACGGTTTTGAGATACATTCTGGAGACAGACAGACGGACATACATTATAGTCTTAGATATAGGGTCCCGTTTTAACCCTTTGGGTACGGAACCCTAAAAAAATAAAAAAATATTTGTGATACGCACTGAATTTGCGTTATTGGCGCGCGACAGACTCATTACGCTTTACTTTTTGTTGTTTTCAATTGAAACTGAAAGGTTTTTTGCAAATGCATATTTATTTATCGTTTTTGTATGTGAAGAGCTGAATGCATTTTCGCATTTGTATTCAATGTTTTTAATCAATTTAAATGCGAAACCGTCCGTCTGTTATTAATTACTTTATAATTTATTCACTCAGTGATTATTTTCATATTAAAATAACTAGCTGTCCCGGCAAACGTTGTTTTGCCATTTAAAGTATATTTTCTACATCATCAGTTGATACATGTTTTACCCCCTCTTTTGTCCCCTAAGAGGGTGTGGGGAGGAAGGTCATACACCAGATGTTAAGTTGAAAAACACAGTTAATACCTAATATGAAGTAAGTCCACTAAAGAAAAAAGTTGTATACAAAATCTGACCCCACTTTGGTCCCCAGAGAGGGTTGAGAGGGGAGGGGGGGGGGGGAGGATTTTTATACACCAGATGTTGAGTTGGAAGAAGACAAACATAATATATCTGCGAAAACCGTATGCAAATCTGTGAAAACCGTATGCAAATCGGATCAGTAGTTTTCGTGTTAAAGAAAAAAGTTTGATACAAAATCTGACCCCCTCTTTTGTCCCCTTAGAGGGCTGGGGGGAAAATTTTTATACACCAGAATATGTTAAGTTGGAAGAAGATAAATATATCTGCGAAAACCACATTCAAATCGGATCAGTATTTTTCGTGTGATGCTGGAACAAACATACAGACAGACAGAAAGAGTGACAGACAGACAGACAGACAAAAAACTAACCACATTTTTGGCTTCTCTAGCGATGTAGTGACAAAGGTGTAATTTCGGGTGTCATTTCATATCTTTTATGTAAGTACAGAATTTTCATTTCTACTGTCTACAACAGAATATTGTATTCCTCCCGCACGCGCTTTGGTGACGCCCACTATCGTAATATTTTAATTTCGCCATAATTTCAAAACCAAACGTCCAATTTTAATCATTCAAAGACCAAATATTATCTACATAAACTGTACTTAGTGATAAAATAATTTATTTTGATAAGGATTAATAGCGTGAGTAAAATATATCCGTTTCAATTTAGTCAAAAAAAAAAATCAGGATTTTTAAATAAATAAATGGTTATTGTGCCTCACTCGACATAGATAGGTATAGTGTGTCGCGGACTTTTTTGTAGATATTTATAAGATCTACAATTACTTAGAACATTTTATGGTTCTATCTTTTATAGTTTAGGCAGCGTACGCAAAATAAGTAACTTTTCTAGCTGATTTTTTACACCTTGCGTCCGAAAAACTCAAATATCTTACGGAACCCTACTTTTTTCCAAAATAAAATGTAGCCTATGTTCAGCAGAAATAATGTGAGATTCCAATGGCAAAAGAATTTTTCAAATCGGTCCAGTAGTTTCGGAGCCTATTCGACTCAAACAAACAAACAAACAAACAAACAAACAAAAAATCAAATCTTTCCTCTTTATAATAGTAGTATAGAAGAAGGTGAAATTTGAATTGGTCATTTGCGATATAAGTTCGTCGAAACTAGATATTGCCTACAACTTCGTTTATTGTGCGAAAAACGTATATTTTAAAACAGCAAAAATGAAACAGTTTTTATTTTAATCTAACGGAGTATTTCTATATTTCATCAAAATTACTGCTTTGCTTACGCGTACAAGCGTAAGAGCGACCGCAGACTTACAATTTCAAGTTGGCCAACTACAGTCAACTACAATTTTTAAATGAAAAAAATAATATGAGAACTTTATTAATTCGAGATAAAAATGTGCAAGGTGACAATATTTAAAATGTAGGTATTATCTCCGTAAAAATACAAAGAAAACAATACACCTTTTAAGCGTGATTACGTTTAGAAAATTTTCCCGCCTGTCATGACTTTCTTGACAGACTGTAGTTGTACAACTTGAAATTGTAAGTCTGCGGTCGCTCTGAAGATCAATACCGTGGGAGAGCCATGCTTCGTCACGAATGGGCCGGCTCGACCGGAGAAATACCACGGGCTCACAGAAAACCGGCGTGCAACAGCGCTTGCGCTGTGTTTCGCCCTTTCGTCGAGTGAGTGAGTTTACCGGAGGCCCAATCCCTTTTCCCTTCTATACCCTCCCTTATTTCCTTCCCTACCCTCCCCTATACCCTCGTAAAAGGCCGGCAACGCAACCTGCAGCTCTTCTGATGCTGCGAGTATCCATGGGCGACGGAAGTTGCTTTCCATCAGGTGACCTGTTTGCTCGTTTGCCCCCTTTTTCATAAAAAAACACACTTTTGCATTTTATAACATTGGTATTGTATATAGACTACACGTGTATAACAAAACTAACTGATATTGATAATACTTTAGTTAGGGTGTGTAATAATGTCACAGAATATATTATTAATAGTACTTAATGTGTATGTGTCCCATATGTACAGTGTGTAACAAAAATAAGTGATAATACTTTAGGTTGTGTATGTATCCCTTACAAAAAGTTCACTGTGAAAGTAGCAGCGCTGAAAGAGTAAAATGCTTTGTGATTTGTACAAAGGCAAGTGCCCCAGCGTCACAAATTTGCCCATACAAAAGTAAAAAAATGATACTCTTTCAGAGCCGCTACTTTCACAGTGAACTCAATACTGCAGGGGGCTCATACACATCCTAAAGTGTTTTTTTTACACCTTATATATATCTTGGGGCGTCAGCTATACTGACCCAAATATAGCGCTAAAACAAAAGAAACTTGAAAGTGTGCGAATGAAAAACCGTAGAGCACGCGTTGGTTGAGGGCTCTTATTGATCAATCGACACCGACGAGTGGATTTTACACCGGATCATTACGCGGGGAGAAAAATGGATTCCGAAAGTAATATCAAACGCCAAATCCGATGGATCACGGACCCGAATTAATCTTCGGCCCTTAATACAAGCCGTATACTATATTATACCTACTGTATACGATATTGTAAGGATTTGTATATTAAAAAGGGGATTTACTGTTTAAGGTGACGCCGCGTTAAAGTAAAAAACCGTGTTGGGTATGTTTTAGATTGCTCATAGAAAACAAGAAATGGAAAGGGCGTAAGCGACAAAATGGTTTTTGTCGCGTAATTTAAAAACCATATATTTCGAATAATCTATGTACAAATTAAAGTGTATGCTTGAACCAATCTATGATTCTATGTACAAAATTTGGAAGCTCAAATCACTCTCCTCTCAATAATAATTTAATATTTACCTAACATTTTTATAAGTATTATCTGCAAAAAAAAGTGAAACAAAACAATTTCATACGAGTATAATATTATAATAGAATAAACATAATATTATTATGTAGTAGAGTCTCAGAAATCGTAGTCTCAGAACATTATTATACTAAATTTACACAGTACATAATTTATCATAAATAGTTTCTCTCGATTCAACTTCGCTTAGTGAAAATTAATGATGCTAAATGCTAGAAAACCTCGATAATGTAGGTATTAAATTAATAGCACGTATTGATCTAAATTGGCATTTGGAATGGATATTATATGATATTATTATCTTTTAAATTTAAAGAAACGGCACTTTTTGGCACTTATGGCTAGTTTACACGTATTAAGTTGATAAGTAATTAACTAAATTTTAACTTAATTTTAAGTTGTTAATTGCGTGTAAACACAAAATTTAGGCAAGTAGCAAGTAAAAATTTAGTAAGTACTAAACAAGATGACAATTACAATTTAGTTACTACTTATCTACTTAATACGTGTAAATCAGCCCTTAGGTAATAATGGGTGGCGGCTAATATTGGATGTAATAGACAATATTATTTCGCCAAAAATAAATAAAATAATATATCGGTTCTTCAAGTGTTCAAGCAACAGATTTCATGTAATTAGCTAGTATTGTAGAATGTAGAGTTCGTTGTATTTTTAAGGCAAACTTGATTAATTCGCCAAAAACGTAAACTTAGTTCGAAAAAATAAATGCAGTTATTATTTTTACGGACAAATACAACTTTTGAAAACTATTACATGCAAAAAACGAAAGTTGGGAAAAATGATACACCCTATTGTAGAGTTCGTTGTATTTTTTAAGGCAAACTTAATTAATTAGCTTTACTTACCCTATTTACAGTTAATTTAGTGTTCAGTCTAGACACAATATTAAATCTAGCTCTTGGAAATTTTCGGCTTATTCAAGGCGTATTGTCATGGAACGAACTCTATTTTAATGGGCCACAAAAAAGTCCCTCTTTAGTCTTTTCCCTCCTCTCATTTTAAAAAGTATTATTTTTAATTTACAAAAACGCGAGATTTTTCATACACAAACATATTTCACACACGCTTAAAATAATTTCGTTTAAAAAAACTTTTCACAACTTTAATATATCACTTACTTGTCGATTTTCCTTATCACCGCAACACAAACGTACCTGTCAAGTCAGTGCATCCTATTTCACTATCACACTTTGTTTACCGAGTAGTACGCGCGGTACTCGGTACTCGGTAGGCGGGCGGAGCGCGCGCGGCCCGCGTTCAACAGATACCGCGGCTGGGCCCGGGGTGCGCGCGCCGCCCCCGCCTATGACGTCACACGCTCACACGGGTGATCGTTGTACACCGTTCGCAATTGTTCTACCTGTATTGGGACCCCTAAGACAATAACATAAAGGAGGAAACTCAAGGCAAAATGACTGTGAACTTGAATTTTTAATCGTAAGGACATTCATTATTACGATCACATCTCATTTTCGTCAGTGATTTGGTATCTCGTTACAATGATTCTTTTATCTAATGAAAAGATAAACATGTAGATTAGTGTACAATAGCTTTGTCCACATTGTGAATTTTTCTGTTCGTCAAGAGCATGCGTTATAGCGCAGTCAACAGCAAACGTGAGGCATGCCCGTGACGCGCGCTGAAATCGTAGTGTCTTTTCTTTCAACACGGGTGGATTTTGACGCATTCAATTAATGAATATACCAAACGGAAGTTGAATAAAAAGAAGGATGACGAAAATTGAAGACGAAATTGCATAATGTACATATTATATAATTGCACATAGCTAATGAGATTTTTATAGCTCCTTGCAACATACATGTAAAATTTTAAATGTTATATAATTATAAATTGATTTCAATGTATTTTTTAAGTCATCCTCAACGTATTATTGTACCTAATATTTTAATTTAACTTTACATTAACAAAGATAATGTTATTATATATAAACATAATATTATTATAGTTACGAACTATTTCCAATATAAATCCTGAATACCTAATGCATGTATGAGATACCTTAATCTATTATAATAATATAAACGTCAACCATCTCAGTTTATCGCACAAGTGGTATCTGTTGATTAATTGTGAATTAATATTAGATACGACGTCAATCTCGCCCCGACCCTTCGCGTCTCGTCCCAAATTGGCTTAAACTATAATGGAAAAGCGCGGTTACACGTCTTAATAATGTGCGAACTGCAAAGCTTACTCCACTTACAGAGCTTTACAATCAACTATTTATATGTAAAATACAACGTAAAATAAACAGAGCCCCTAGTCGAGACGTTTCCATTGTCGCTTCTTAATAGAATCGATTGAAATGTATGAAATTGTCTTAGACGTTCGATAAAATAAATTCGACTTATTATGTTAATTCCAGTCATTTTTATCTGCCCATTGTTAACTAGATTTTTCTTGCAAATTCGTTTATCGCTCTATACATTTTTGGAGACAAAAACTAATGTAAGTTCTTTCAAAGTTTTTCTTTTATAGTTTTTTTTTTAAGTTTGTATAATGTATATATTGTATATTTTAAGGACGCTATTACAAATATCAGCGATTTTCCGGTACCATTTTAAAGAATTAGGAGTCAAACTGCGAGGATATTTTGGCTTCAAATGAAAGATATTCATCTCCACGACTGTACCATATATATTCATCTCCATGACTGTACCATAAAAATTCTATAGCCGCATACAAAATTTTCACATAAAATACGTTTTAAGCATCACGATAATCGCAAAATATGAAAAAAATGGGGTCTGATTAGGTACCCTAATATCTAAATAGAACTGAGGAAAATAAATATACAAAAAATTTTTTGCTTATTTAGTCCTCTATAAAGTCCGCTAAAAATTTTATATAAAAACAAACAACTTTTCCAGTTATAAGAAAAATAAGAAAATTTCTCAAATTTTTTCATACATTTTCGCCATATCAAGAACGCGGCGATAGCATCGTAACCGCCACTGTACAAGGCGCGCTAATATGAATCTTACATTAATGTCATTAACGTCGATATTCGTACTGACAGACATCCGACCTGCTAATTCTCCGGTTGGAGCATCCTTAAGATGTTATTTCTAGTGATAAATTGTATGGATTATTATTTTTAATTATTTTACTTGTGTATATTTTAATTTTTTTATATTTTATAATAATCTAACAGGAATTGTCCAGTTGTTAATTAATACTTGCTTCAGTTCTTTCATGGGACTCAAAATTTACACCTAATAATATTATAACTCGATATTACTAGGAACTTCGTTATAAAATATGCGAAAGTGTGTCTGTCTGTCACCTCTTCACGCAGTTTAGTAGTTTTGTGAAATTTGTTATTTGGCATACTGATACTTTGAGTCTGGGAATGGACATAAGATAGTTTTAGATGCGAAAAAATGAAACCTATATTTCTAAAATTCTTTAAGCGGCGCAAGGGAATCCTAGTATTTACTTAATATTATATTATATAATATTATAGCTACAAGAGATAGTAGGCTGTAGGAGGAGTGAACGACTCTCAACATACTAGGGAGCTCGGTTTGTAAGAAAGTTAAATATTTTATATTCTCTTCTATAGTTATTTCATGAGCTTGTAAACGCGCACGCCATAAATTTAAATTTATATTGCACATTCTTCGAGCCAAATAGCCAAAGTTTCATCGTTAACCCAATATAGGTTACCAACTTACGTAAATTTTTTATTATTTTTCTTAATTTTCATAATACAACGTAATTCAATGCTTTATGGAGGGATTTCAAGTTAGATACAAAGTTAAAAAAAAAAGCCTCTAAGAAACTGATCCACATTTAGTATTTTACAGACGTTTTATTTAGGTATACAGTTTTTTAATGTTGTTAGTATTACTTAATTGCTTCACAGACAATACCAAAACATCTCTTTACGTCATACCCGCTAGTGTGAAAGGTTAAATGCATTGGTTAAATTCATCAAATTATTGCAATCTAATTCGGAATTTTATTTTATGATTACCTAATTTAAACCAAAACTAATTTCGTATAATTAGAAATACCAGCATTTTCGTCATTAGTAATTACTTACAATTACACTATTACAAACACTAATTTTACGAATTTTCTCCTACGATCTTCGCAAAATATCCAAAGTTAATTTGCATCTAAATGAAACCAAATATTTATTCATAAATAAATAAGAATATATTTTGAATAAGAATACTTAGGAAACAGGAATATAGCAGAAAAGCTAATAAAATCCTCCTCTCCTAATCTCATCAGTCATCACTGTAGCTGTGGAATCACATTTACAAGGAATTCTTAAAAATGGGTTCGCAAGAATCCGTTTAAATGCATATTAATTTTGAGTTACAAGTTTTAATTAAATAACAATATAATATATTAAGCATCCGTCTGCCTGTCCTTAGGAATTAGGATACATCGACTCCAGATTGAATTACAAAGTTTATTAGACCGTAGGTATCTTGTTACAAAGGAATAATGTCGAAAAGAGGTCATAATAACATGGGTCTTCGACTGTACTAAACGTTTGAGAAAAAAAATCAAAACTCTTTGATAAATACTACGACGGTATCGGTAAAAATCGCAACGCAACTTTACTGTATCCTTAGTCAAGCGGCCGAGCGTAAACTGCAACAATACTATAACAGTAGGGTTAGATTTTTGTTTAAATTAATTATAGTCAGAAATTTTTTTGCACCAGTGTTTAGAGGATGTCACAAATAGCTTCAATTCAAAAACTCGACCAAATCCGACGTGTGCGTTAGCCGACATATTGGTTTGACGGTCCAATCTTGTTTTAGCTATATCTCCTTTATTTTTTAATTTGCATTGAAATGATAAGGATCTAATTTGTCGCAAATTTGTTTCTCTACAACTTTAGTCCTTATAAATTTTATTGTAAAATCAATATTTACGGAAATAACTGCAAAAAACAAGTCAAAGTATAATTTCAACCTGTTCGACCTGTATCGCGATTATTGTCAAATACAGAAAAAAATACAGAAATAAACTTGTAGCTCATCTGTCTCCAGGCTTCAAGAATGGTGATAGGTAGAGACTTGAAATTTTAAGATATTATGTATTTTGTTTCCCTCTATAACAACAAATACTAAAAACATATTATTAGTAAAAAAACTCATAATCAACTTTAACGCCACTAGTCCACCGACGCTGCGAACTGCGAAACCAATGCGAAACAAATGCGAAACAGGAATAGATCGAGATGCAATCTATCGCATTGTCGTGTGGCATATGAAATAGTAAATCGTTTCGCAGCGAACTGCGTCGGTGGACTAGAGGCGTAAGTAGTGACATGGTAGTGACTTATACCAGAGTAAATAGAAAGTCTTACGAGTAGGCCGACTCCTCGAAATGAATACGTTTGACGTAGGTAGGAACTAGTATGTGATATTTATGTCATATCGGCCGGCGCATGCAGTACTAAGGCGTCTCCCAGACAGACGCGGCCTGAGGTGGCGGTCGCGGGGGCGGTCAGTTGGATGACTTGAAAGTTCTAGAAATGACACAGACACACGCGGTGGCTGTCGCAATACAAAAAACTGACCGCCGCGCCGCCGCGACCGCCACCGCTGCCCGCGTCTGTCTAGGAGACGCCATAGCGCCCAGCATTGTGAAACATGTTGAAACTGACAGTCCTGCTCAACTCCCGTATATTCGAGACTCGAGGTACTCGACCTTATTAGGCTAATAGCGCACTAGCGGCCAGGTCGCAGCGGCCATCGAATGTATGGTGTGGTCGCTGGCCGCGTTGGGCCAGGTGCGCGTGGTCTATCTATGGCGGGCGGTTCATACTAAGGTAAGATATCTCGATGGCCTGGCCACTGCGGCTTGGCCGCTAGTGCGCGCCTGGCCTATTTAGGCCGGGCGCGCACTAGCGGTACTTTACTGTCTACTCTGCTTATACTTATTGTACTTTGTCTAAGTACTTACAGAGGTTTCATGTATATTTTATGTTGCCTTTTAAATAAAGTAAACTGTTATTTAGATACAAAAGCGAAACGCATCTACAAAGACCGTTAGCGGAGAAACACTTAATATAAAGGATGTCTGACCCTCATTTCTACTCGTATAGCATAGACTTAGAAAATATAAGGATGATTTCCCAGCTACAACTTCTTCAGATCATTTTAAAGGAAACAATGTTCCTTTCTATTACAATCATGAACGTAGAAAAAACCTTTTTTTTTCTACGTTCATGATTACAATTGGATAAATTTAGTGCATTTCTTAATATGCAACTAGGAACATACTCGTAAAATTATTATAAAAAATAATATTATTATTACAATTAATAATTATTGCAGGCCCTTTATTTTATACTTCTATTTCATTGCCCTGCCAAATACAGAAAACATTAATTCTTTTTATACCGTTTATAAACATAACAGCATATAAAGTTTATAAAATGATAGTTTATGGCATCTAAAAAGTATCCCGTGAAAGTCTTATAGTTTGGAAAGTTTAACTTATTTATTGCTCATTTAAAATAATTTATACACTATCTTTGAATATGAGAAAATGTTTTGAAATAGAATTTAATAATACCTTCGTATTAATTTTTTTTTTCGGGACAGTAAAAATATGAAATAAAATATTTATTTTTAAGTTCTAAGCCATTATTTATCATTTTCTTATAAATTTCTGAGTAGTATTTAAGAAAAATGAATTGAGATAGATTTAAGTACATATAAATAACTAAGTTCTACCTAATCATCCTTCACATCTTCTGTCTTCATGCTAATTAGTATACGGTGAGGAGCCCATAATATTATATTATTATGGGTTCCATACCTCAATTAAAAAGAAACAAAAATCTTGTTATAGAATTAAGATTAATAAACCAACAATTGTCCGTTTTTTTACCCGGCTACGGCGACGCCAAAAGGAAGTGTTAAGGCGAGGCCAGTTCGAAAAGACTGATTTTTAAGCTTCCAGACTGAAGAAATTATGAGGAATTCTCTTACACCAAAATTGATGTAGACTCAGAAAGGAACAAAGTAAAGAAGTAACCGAACAGAATATTGAAAAATTGCATGGTAATTCTGTAAAAAAAATCTTGAATATCACCATAAAAATACACTTCAAATTCGAACATCTCGTTATTTTCAATGACAATGATATGATTTTTTTACAAAAAGGATAGCTTTTTTATAGTTCTAATAAAATAACCGAATAGATTTTTAATAAATGATTCGGTCATTAAAAAAATAAAAGAAAACGTATAATTTTCTCCTTTTTTGCCCTATCAAGAACGCGGCGAGCGTCGTAACCGCCACTGTACAAGCCGCGCTGATATGAATGTTATTTTAATGTTCTTAATGTCGATATTCGTACTGACAGACATCGACCTGCTAATTTTCGGGACAGCCTTGCCTTAAGGCCGGTTCAAATTCAAATTCAAAGCCTTTATTCATGGTCTCCGCGCGCGGCGCTACGATGTCGTAGTACCGTAGACGTAGTTATAGTAGCGTAGTCGTAGCCATCGCGTCGTAGCGCCGCGCGAGACCAATCATTAATCTTTGGTCATTACAATAATTCATTTAGGCGCAGCGCAGAGGTACTATTGTGTATTCTGTGGCAGACGACAGGACTATCCGTGACGCACTTTTTATCTGTGGAAATAGAAGTTAGAACCTATGCAATTTTATGCGGAATTTTTGCGCGTCGTGTGCGTTACTGCATAATAAAATTGCAAAGATTCTATTTCCCACAGACTAAAAAGTGCGTCACGGATAGTCTGTCGTCTGCGCTGCGCCTTAAACATTATTTAAACATTAATTAAAGTTTTTCAAAATAAAATGTCAATTAGGTACTATCTAAATTACAATATTGTAAATAGGTACATTTTCATTTTACAGTTTACAATTAAATATTTATGGCCGGTTACATTATTCTAATCCAGTGATCCAGCGCTAAATGTGTTTTCTTAAGTTCATAAGGCCTACTTTAGCCTCAATAATTATTGATGTACCATCGAGGAAATTGATTCCAACTGCCGAGGAAACGGACCTATGTCATGTGAACTCATGTGGTCGGATTATGTCAATTCAAAGAAACTGTCAAAAAATGTCAATTCAAAAAATAAATTACGCGACAAAAACCATTTTGTCGCTACGCCCTTTCAATTTTTTGCTGTTCCATTGCTTGTTTTCTATGAGAGGCCGGGCCAGCCTCGCATAGAAAACAAGCAATCTCAAACACATCCAACACGGTTTTTTACTTTAACATGGCGTCACCTTAATGACACCTCGTTTATCCGGACAAAGAACATCACTCCGCCCATCCCTTTAACATTAAGCAATCAAGCAACAAAGCGCGTGTGTTCACCGTTTTTGTTGTAGACTGGACAATGGACAATGTCTCATTGTGAAACATTCAATCCACTTTAGCAGTTTGTGTGTCCTAAACTCTTGATTTGTATATGTGATTGATTGTACTGTTGGCTCTTGGTGGAAATTCATGTTGAACACTAATAAAACAATATTTCTTGCACTTTTTCCACCATATTAAGAAATTATAATGTTACGCGTGGCAGTTCGAGTTTCTTAACGCCGGTTCTTCTCTCTGAACCGGTGGTAAGCGTCACTCGAAGTTCAAAAATTTTCAGAAGTCTAGCTATAGCAGTTTTTGAGAGCCTGGAGACAGTCAGGAATCAGGAGGAACAAACATTGAAGTCTTATAATAGTCTTGGGAACGGAACTCTAAAAAATCGCATTTCGTTTCAAAAGCGTGTAATTTCATGCAACAAACGTCCCAGAAGCAAAAGTTGTCAGTATTTCATATTTATTTTACTTTGTCTATGGTATTTCATAATCTTACCTTCTCCCAGCAGTTCTCATGATCTAATTGGGGGTAGCGATTGATGGCTTCATTTAAATTAGGTTAATTGTCCTCGCGCGCGGCTTTTATCACCAGCTGCCACTTACCCAACTTCACTCGTTTCAACACTTAGAACCTATTGTAAGAAAATCCGAAAATCCATTTAAATCTTATAATGAAGAATTTGATTGTTTTTATGGTCGTTTCCATTGATTATAGGCTTCGCTTCGGAGGGCCAGATAATCAAGTTTCTACCGTATTTAGCTTTTGTTCAAAGGTTACTTTTGCAGACTTCAGTTTAATCTAACACAAAATTTTTACCACTTTTTTATATAATTAACTAGCGACCCGCCCCGGCTTCACACGGGTATAAAATATATAGCCACTGAAAAAATTATTAAAATCGATTCAGCAGTTTTGATTTATAATTATTATTACTACCCGTGGCCCGCATTGGTCGGTACCGCTGCAAAAGATACGTTTTTAAATATCTCGCAATTTTTAAATATTATGTAATATCATCGAAAATATTCATTTAAATCATATGCTGTAAAGGCCATTTATATTTTAAGGTATTTAATTGGATAAGGATCAATGCTGTATTTATTAAAATTGCTTCGAAAATTTGCTATTATTTGTCGTAAAAAGTATATGACAAAAAATGCTGTGGGATATCCATAAGAGATAGACATATACTATTACGAGCTTTTGCCCGCGGCTTCGCTCGCGTTAAGAAGTATTATTAAATATACAAATTTTCGTCTCCTATTTGAACTCCTTGGCGTGGGAATTTATCAAAATCCTTTCTTAGCGGATGCCTACGTCATAACATCTACCTGCATACCAAATTTCAGCCCGATCCGTCCAGTGGTTTGGGCTGTGCGTTGATAGATCACCATGTCAGTCAGTCACCTTTGAGTTTTACGTAAAAAGTAAATGACTTGCTGTGGGATATCCATAAGAGATAGACATATACTATTATTGCGGAGTTTTCTGTAGACCTTTTCAATGTGTAATGTGTGTGTGTGTTAATTTACAATACTTGGTAAATTTTTTGATAAATCTCGTAGGGTTCTTTACAATGTAAGCGGAAAAAAATGTAAGTACTTATTTACGAGATCACATTAAAAACCCCAACAATAACAGTATTTTTCCGCTATTTAATTAATGTTATTATACTTATAAACCTTCCTCTTGAATCACATCTATCTAATCTTGAATCTATTTAAGAAAACCGCGTCAAAATCCGTTGCGTAGTTTTAAAGATTAAAGGAAACAAAGGGACATGAGGGAAAAAATGCGACTTTGTTTTATAATATGTAGTGATTGCCCTTCTAGAAGGACATAAAATAATAATTTCCAAGCTAAACAATAACATTTACAAGGCCGCTAGATTATTATGGCTGTACTGAAATTAACGTGTAATAACAAACTTTATAACGATTTCCACTTAACAAAATTATTTTCGAGTAAAACTAACTCCAACAATGCTTATGTGTCGGATAGATAATAATTGAAGACGTGAGTGGAAGAACCTGATGAGTAAAATTTTGTAACATGGGGAAAATTACTAATTTTTCCTTATATAATAATTTGAACAAATCTTGTAACTTTATTTTATTTAAAATCATTTTTCCGGTCTTACAGCCTCCACTTAATATGCAAAAACGGTAATCGTCAGTTACTTGGTTCTTGCACCCATGTCTTCAATTATGTTTTAACTTACAAACTTTGTAAAAGTTTAATCAATTTTCGATGAAACCCGTAAAGTTATAACTTACCGAATTCATAATATTACAGGCACTTAGTCGCAAGTTAAATATGATAAAATATAAAATCAATATTGGTTTTAGGAGTGTTTTATGTTAAGTGTTTAATTTTTTGTGGCCGAACTGCAAATATTATTATAGCTTTACATACCATTAAAGTGGTTCAGAAGCGTTTTCAGAAAAAAATAAGAAACAATATAATATACATTGACATAATTGAACTCCTTTTATCTTACAAGAGTTATAAGTTAAAATAGGTTATACAGGGCGTAACAAAACTAAGTGACAACACTTTAGGGTGTGTATGTAGGGGCTACGGCTGCAGCCTGCCTTACTCCAATATTATATTCATGATGTATGATAGAGAAATGATAATTAAGGGAGAACGATTGAGGATGATAAAATAAAACCGCTCCCTTTGATGGATAAATGATATAACTGACATTATTTCACAAACTAATGAATAATATAATGATCCACGACATTATTGAATCATGTGTAAGTATACCTAATTATTTATGTACGGTTGGCAACGATACGTGTCCGGTGCTAATCCGTCAGGTCTAAACCTCGCCGCCTTTCCTTACCCACGTAGACAGATTATCCTAATTAATTCTAAACATTGCAAGTGATTCTATTTGCTACGCTCTACGTGAGTCCAGGGGATAATGGTTTCCACTGTACCTAGTGAAGCGCTGGTGCAGATCGATAGTATTAGTACCTATTAGTGGTGTGAGGTTCAGATTTACTTTTTTCTATATTTTATTTTGGCTACACTTTGTACATTTTTTTATTGCATTTTAATCAATTATAATGAAGAGCACTTCACTATTACAATTTTTAATAATAATGCCTAAAGCTGAGGTACACAAACTCAAATGACGCGCGTTTTAAAAACGCAGGATTCTTGGCACTCTAGACAACTAGAGTCTAGACATCAGTAATAATATCTCTTACCGCCCAAACTACTGAAACGATTTTGCTGAAATTTGCTAAGGAGATACTTTGATTCCCAGGAAAGGACATTAGCTGATACTTCTCGAGATCGCTATTGGACATAATATTGTCATTTCTCTCGTACGAGATATTGGAGATAGACTAGACATTATCTGTGCCTCAATCCTCGTGTCAGCGCGATAGAAAAAGGTCTCAAAATGTAAGCCTTATGAAATTGCTTTTATAGCCAACGTAATTACTTTTTCAATCTGTTAATTTTGCTAAAAATACATCAATGAATAGTTCATTATAATGATCTAATTTATAGCTGTAATTGTACTCACAGCAATAAGGGTTAGCAAATAGAATAAGCATAATATGCAGGAAATGTTTAATGTACTGCAGCCTGCAGTATACACAATTCGAACTGTGGTTAGTTATAAACTATAATATTATATTATAGGTTTGTCCTATTTCTGATACAGATAAAAATTATGTATTTTAATTTCGTGCCATGCTTTGGCACGAATTATACGTGGGAGTGCCATGTTTCGGCATGAATGGGCCGGCTCGACCGGAGAAATACCACGTTCTCACAGAAAACCGGCGTGAAACAGCGCTTGCGCTGTGTTTCGCCGAGTGTGAGTTTCGCTCAATCCCCTACCCTATTTCCTTCCCTACCCTCCCCTAATCCTTCCCTTCCCATCCCTACCCTCCCTTATTACCCTATTCTCTCTTAAAAGGCATAGGCATCGCACCTGCAGCTCTTCTGATGCTGCGAGTGTCCATAGGCGACGGAAGTTGCTTTCCATCAGGTGACCCGTGTGCTCGTTTGCCCCCTTATTTAAAAAAAGTATAAGGTACAGACTACAGTTTATGTTTAACTTTATTTAAGTGCACTGTAAAAGAACAAGGTACATTTAAAGTTAAAATAGCCTGAAGTATAAAACAACTGATGATTCCTTTTTAGGGGAAATGACGCTGCCTTTGATTTAATTTATGATATTTAGGAGTGTTTTCATTGAACAAAGTCTAAAACGAAAGTAAATATGGCAGATAATATATTAAAAAAAATACCTACTTAAATCAAACAATTAAAAAATTATGTACAGGGTATCACAAAACAAGGTGATACTTTAGAGTTTAGGGTGTGTACGTGTCCCCAATGTCTCTACATTCAAAGAAAGAGTAAGTTTTTTAAGCTTTAGTATAGAAAAATTCATGGCAAAATCATAAAATCTTTTCTGCTATTTCCCAATCAATTTCTGCGCGTTGTTCCCAATACTACCGGGGAAAAACGCACCGAAAACACGCATGTCTGGCCGAACACTGAACAACACTTTGTTTTGTTACACCATCACCAGCCACCAGCCGAACATACAACCTCCTCTTTTTTAGCAGTCGGTTAAAAAATAGACTACTTAAATTGCTTGCACACTACACATAACGCCTCCGTGGTCCAGTGGTCTAGAGCGTCGCTCTTGACTCGGAGGTCGTGGTTTCGATTCCCGCGTTAGAAACATGTTATTTCCAAGTTTGGTTAGGACAATGCAGGCTGATCACCCGATTGTCTGACAAGTAAGATGATTCACGCGTTGGATGGGTGTGTAAAAAGTCGGTCCTGCGCCTGATCTCTCGCCAGTCGTGTCGGTCGTCCGTCCCACTGGGTTATAAGAGTAAAGGAATAGAGAGTGCTCTTGTGTACTGCGCACACACTTGGGCACTTTAAAATTACTCCTGCGTACCTGGCCTGGTTTCAACCGGCCACTATCACCGAACTCCCCACACCGAAACCGGTGTGGTAGTACGTATAGGTTACACAATCAGTTTCTCATCAATCAGGCGTCAATCTGAGTTTGACGCCATATCGATGGCTATAAAAAATCGGCCAAATGCGAGTCGGAATCGCGCACGAAGGGTTCCGTACCATTATAGAGCAAAATTAGGCCATAAATTGTATTTTTTGTATGGGAGCCCTCCTTATTTTTTTATTTTATTTTAATATTATTATCAAATATTAAATATTAAACACATATTATATGTAACTAAGGATTTTGTGAAAAATTCAAGTACCTACCTGTTGCCATTTTTGATATATGATATAGAGCAAAAAAGGCCAAAAAAATCACGTTTTTTGTATGGGAGCCCTCCTTAAATATTCATTTTATTTTATTTTTAGTATTTGTTGTTATAGCGGCAACAGATATAAATAATTAATCTGTGAAAATATCAAATCTCTAGCTATTACCGTTCTTGAGTTACAGCCTGGAGACAGACAGACAGACAGACAGACAGACGGACAGACGGACAGACGGACAGACGGACAGACGGACAGACAACGAAGTCTTAGAAATAGGGTCCCGTTTTTACCCTTTGGGTACGGAACCCTAAAAAGTACCTACATATTAAAAAAATTATCAGTCGATCAATCCGTGGGTTAGATAATCAGTTTTACGTCAATCTTTACCAGATTGATAGATCAGATTGATGAGATATTGATCGTGTAACCTACGACAAATGGGTCTTTTCAGTTTACACTTTTAGTTTGGCATAAACGTATACAAAAAGTAGTATGTTAGGTTAGTTATGTAGGTAACACAGTGTTAGCTCACCGCGAGCCTTTACTGCTGTTTAACTGTTCCATTAACTAAACACGCTGTT
Organism: Plebejus argus; assembly: GCA_905404155.3. Taxonomy (NCBI): domain Eukaryota; kingdom Metazoa; phylum Arthropoda; class Insecta; order Lepidoptera; family Lycaenidae; genus Plebejus; species Plebejus argus. The sequence goes on along the minus strand of FR989938.1, from coordinate 9,454,036 downwards.
ACTGCCTCGGTTAACTGTTGTCTAAATATACTGAGCCTAAATGCATTGTCAGTCGGACGTTTGCACTATGCATATTGGTTTAGTTGCGACTTACGCTATTAATTTATTACCAAGTGACATTTAATGGGGTTTTAGATTACATGGTTAGTACCAGCATTCAAATTGAATAGAACTTAGTTATTATTACTATCAGGAAAAACTGTGTATCGTCCTATTATAGACAGATCCAAGATTCCAGACACTCCGAAGTGATAAAAATATATGTCCCCCCGCGCCGCCTCTTCAACTTCTAAGAACAAACTAATAAAATATACGGTGCACATTAGCATGTAAACTTCTAACTAATGGTTTGAACGAGACCTAGTAAGTAGATTTTCTTTTAATTTATTAACTCGAATATAAAAGTAAATAAAAATACATTGCCTATTCATTACCTGATGTCAAATGTTACGGAACCTCTCGTACGAGAGTCCGACCCGCACTTGGCCCATCTATCTACAACAATGTACCAATAAAACGAGAAGACGGAACTGCTGAAACGTTGAGTGTATCTATTACCGAAAATGATATAGTTACGAGTACCGTACGTGCAATAAAAATACATCACTATTGGGCTCCGGAAATAAGCCGAATAAATCAGACTGTCAGCGATTTGTATCTCCCGGCTAGCGGCGGCATTACCATAAATATTACAGCGCAATCGAGTCACCCCGATATACCCACGCACTCATCACATCATTAGTTTCATTCTAATATGATTTATGAATAATAATATTATAACATCAGTTATTAACGCTTTTGGAATAATAATAATGACGCCCACACCGGTTTTGATGACGGTGGCCGGTTTCATAGGAACCAGACCAGTTACGCAGGAGTTATTTTATAGTGGTCAAGTTAGTGCACAGTACACAAAAGCACTCTCTATTTCTTTACTCTCACAATACAGTGGGACGGACGACCGACACGACTGCCGAGAGATCAGGCGCAGGACCGACATTTTACATGCCCATTCGATGCATCATCTTACTTGTCAGACGATCAGATGATCAGCTTGCATTGTCCTAACCAAACTTGGAAATAACATGTTTCCAACGCGGAAATCGAACCCACGACCTCCGGCCTCCGAGTCAAGAGCCTCGCTCTAAACCACTGGACCACGGAGGCGTTGCACTTTTGGAATGAGGGACAGATGGCGCTATGTATCTATCGTATCAATTGTTGTGTCAAACAGCTGTCATATGCACGTATATCACCGATAAGTTCCACATCTCACGAATCACGATATAGCTGTCATATTATGTCTGTTTGATATGACATTTGACACGAAAGACCCTATCGTCCCTCAGCTCTGGTGGCAAATGATATATCAAAAACCCTTATTGTTACATAGATTTCAATAAGAGATGTTAGCTGTACTGCAATGTTTTCACGTTAGACAGCACCAGCACAGACGGCACCTAAACAAAAGTTTTGTTCGACGTTTGACAACGTTTCTGTCAATATTCTGATAATCTGTAATTATTTACTGTATGTGCTAATAGCGCCATCGACTGCTTTAACCCATTTATTCCCCAATATAGTTATGAAAAGATTCACAACTTTTTCCTTTCCTTTTCTTTCGAGTAAGGAAAACAACTTGTTAAGAGCAATGATGTAGGCGTTGCGATCCAATCATAAAATCCTAGGCTATCAAATATTTGTACTCACTAATCATTATTCAGGACTGAAGAGTCCATAGTACTAAATAAAAGCTATAAATAACTAAAAATTTTTCGAGCAAACACATCTATAATACGCGTAGACTTAGATAATGGACTGAGCAATACCCTAAAGACCGGTTTACAGTGTTCCAATCCGGCTATCCAATGACTGACAGCGCTGAAGCGCTGGACTGCAACTGGAATAATGTAAATGGGCACTGGAATGCTGTTGCATTCCAGTGCAGTGAAAGGCATTTCCAGTACCCGTTTACACTATTCCATTTGCAATCCAGTACTGATTTGGATTACTGGATTGGAATAATCTAAGCCCGCTACTAAGCTACGCTCAGACTTCTACTACAGACTACTTCAGACTATGCTACGCTGTTTTTACTCTACGCCACTACAAAATATTGGTAGCTGAACTAATGTCGGTAGAAAATGAAATCTACAGCCTAGTTTATAAAGTGGCATTTTATTTGAATTTTTGTCGGTCGCCGTCGCTTACCGCGATGATCGATCAAATTGTTTATCTTTTACGTGTTTGTCAAACAATTTGATAGTGTACAGCTTTGTTTGAAGCGTTTGTCAAACAATCTACAATTAAAAAGTGAATTTCATCAAACAAATTTGATCGTTTACACTTTACAGGGCACTTAACAGTTGACTAGTGAACGCTCTATCCATTTTCGTAAGTCTATGGTATAACGTAGTCCTGTAATGGCCGTCGCTGTTAAATTTTCTAAGACTAGACGTCCGACAAAATATTTATTGGCCAATTCCAAAAGGGCTTAAAAGCTATTTAATATTTCCACAAAATGAATGCCGTGAGAAACTACATATTTTATTCATGCTTCATACAGAAACTTACTTATATTAATCGATACCTAATGTATCTACTGTGTTCTTCAACGAACAATTAATTCCCCCCCCCCCCCCCCTTTTTTGCCAAGTGAAAATTTGGCGCGGCCTATAAGAGATAGACAATTATATGATTTTATGTGCATATTGCTAAGACAACGATAATTTATAACGAAATAAGGGTACCAAAATATTGTAATATAAACATTTATCATACGCTGACAGAAAACCAATAAATTGGCTTATTTTCCAAAAACAGCGCTCGTACAGCTGTTCAATCAAAGTCTGACTGACACCCGAAAACCCCCTGCAAATTAATTTATAACCGATCAGTATATTAAATACGCTTTGTACTCGTAATACTTTTTAATCTAATGTTTTTTTAAATACTTAATGGGGGCAAACGAGCAAACGGGTGGAACGATGGAAAGCGACTACCGTCGCACATGGACAACAAGAGTTGCACCTGCGTTGCCGGCCTAATATAGTAGTAGTCCAGTCCCCGTCAGGTGATCCGTTTGCTCGTTTGTCTCCTTATTTAATAAAAAAAACATTCGAAATTTTATAAAAGCTGAAAGCTTTTCTGTATATTACCCCTATAGAGATAAAAACGACCAGCAACTTCGTTTCGGTCACGGTTATTTATGAAGCTATCCAGTTCTAAAGGTCTACAAATAAAATCAGATGAAATCAGATGAACCTTATAAATTATACAGGATGTCACAACACTAAGTGATAATACTTTAGGGTGTGTATGAGTCCCGTGTATAGAGTTCACTGTAAAAGTAGCAGCGCTCAAAGAGCCAATTTTTTTCACTTTTGTATGGGAAAATATATGACGCTGGGTCGCTTGCCCATATTAATCACAAAAAAAATTGTCTTTTAGGGTTGTTACTTTCACATCGAACTATTTACAAGAAACACGTCATACACATTACACACCCTTTAAGTATTATCACTTAGTTTGTTATACACCCTGAATATGGCAAGTTTCATCTAAATCTGTTCAGCTGTTATAACGAGAAGAGGTGACAAACAAACGGACAGGTACACTTTCACATATTTGTAATATTAGTAAGGACTAAGGGTGAATTGCACCAGAAGCGTAGTTAAAGTTAAGGTTAGGGTTATCGTCAAATATGGCGACTTTTGCTAGGGATTTGACAGTTCATTTCACATTTTGTTATGGTTAAAGTTACAGTTATAGTTAAAGTAGGTTGATGCAACTCACTCTAAGGATATCGTTATAATAATATGCATATTAATTGCATAGTTATTGTTACGAAAAGTTCTCAAAATTAATTTAAGAGGTATTCCAAGTTGGCGCTCGTACATGCAAAGTAGGAAGTAAGTTGGGGAGTTGTTAAGAGTGCTCGCGCTATAATTGTGGGAAGTTATTGTTAGCGGATGTCAATGGACAAGCTACATAATATTATATTTATTTTATTTAAATCGGTATATTATGTTAGTCACTATATATAAATTTAATTAGTGATATAATATTTTAAATAGTAATAAGTAAGGTACTTGATTTTCATAGATAGTTAGTTACACAACTTCCTCTTCTCAAATTTAAGTAAATAATTATCTTAAATTTGAGAAGTACATTAATTAATATTAAGAATTATGTACATAACTAATTCTTAGCTATTCTTAATTTTTAATGTATTTTATATGATTTTACTATATTTGAATTGTCAACGCCGTTCGTCTCTTTTGTTTTAAAATGGTATAAAAGCCAGCCATATTGCATTGATTGATACATTCTGTAACTTTGAAACGTGTAAGGTGAAACTCTGCTCGAATAAATACCGCTCAATGTATAATTCAAGACTTTTCCTATACTCCCTAATATTATATATTATGTGCATTTCATTTAAGTTCTCGGAGAATTCCGAGGGAAAATGCCGACCTAATTGTACATTTTGTCCCTTTCTTTAGAGCTGATCATCTGACGATTATTACATTTACCCTTAGCTTCTAAGGAGAAAGTTTTTTTCAATATCAACTACATGACCCGGTTAACTTCTTATTATCCTCCTAAATCTAAATATTAAAACTCAAAGGTGACTGACTGACTGACTGACATAGTGATCTATCAACGTACAGCCCAAAACACTGGACGGATCGGGCTGAAATTTGGCATACAGGTAGATGTTAGTTCTTAGTAGGCATCCGCTAAGAAAGGATTTTGATCAATTGTACCTCCAAGGGGATAAAAATAGGGGATGATAGTTTGTATGATATTTTGTCAATTTTAAACCGATCGGGCTGAGACTTAGATACCTAATTGATAATAATACTTTTTAGTGCAAGCGCAGCCGCGGGCTAAAGCTAGTACTAATATTTAAACCTTTTCTGGACTTCCACGAACATTCCATGACCAAAATTAGCTGAATCGGATAATTTCAAATTCATTTAGATAGATTTATAACTTTATAAGTATTACTAATTGCATACAATGTACTTGTGGATGACTGGGTATTTAAATTTATTTATATAACATTTTTAGATAAAAAATATAACTCTACAAAATATATTATATTATCGATTATTTGATAGTGATTTATCAACTTATAATAATTATATTTCAGCAAACGTCCGAGCCGCTGAGTTTCGTTTGTTCTCATTAATTCGTAATAACATTAATTGTACGCCATTACCATCCAGTTCACGATCGAAACCGATCCCGGCGGAATTGTTAAGCGCCATTAAATATGGACGCCGCTGTTGTCCGCTATAATTTTGTTTGTACACAATGTAATGTGGAAGTTAACTTTGTTTGCAAAAGAGCCAACAACAGGCAGACAATTTAATGTCCGCACGACAGTTAGGGCGCCTTCGATAAGTTTTGTCGACCGCGCGCGGATCTGGTCCGCATGCGGATAACAACTGCTCCTGACCGCATGCGTTTTGCCGGCATGACAGGAAAAACTCAAGTTGCTATATAAGAGTTTTTCCAGCGCACGCCGCGGACGTAGACGCATGGCAGGAAAAGCGCCCTTACTGTTGGAGTTATCGGTAATCATTAAATTAATTCATGACGATATTCACAAGCAAATAACCATAAATAACGGATTGGGACCAATGATGTTATTTGGTCGAGTTATGTCCTGTCAAACTGACAGGTCACAATCTATTTAACTTGAAAAAATCCGTCCAAATAACGGATGTCCACCATCAGTCTATAAATTAATTTCTTTATTGGTATTGTTGTCGCTGAGCCTTAGGGTCAATTCAGACCGCAACGCGACGAGGCGAGGCGAGGCGCGGAACGGCATAAATTTATATGGATTTGACAGATTTCAATTGCGCGAAGTGTCAGGCGACATGCCAATTGCAATCTGCCAATTCAGTACAAATTTAGAAATGCAACTACGCGTCGCGTTGCGGTCTGAATTAACCCTTATGCTACAAGACTGACTCAGCTACGAGTTTCGTAGACGCTACGTAGAGGGTCTACGAGTTCGTAGACATAGGCTACACCCAAAATCATAATAATAATTATTATTATCTTCCAAAGTGATTATGACTCTTTAATATTAAATTGTGATTCACTGATTATACTCCTAATAGTAGTAATGATCACGTATCACGAAACGCTGATTGTTAAAGATAAGCGTTATAAATATCTGATTCAGGGTGTGTGGAATGAATAATATTAATATTTAATACATTACATAAAAGTGTTTGTAGATTATGCAGAATCGAATCTACTAATACAAGATAACTGTTTCTACTATTGTACTATAGTACCGTAGTAGGTAAAATAAATGATTGAGAAATTAATATTCGTTTTAATTTAAATACGGCAAACTGCAAAGCATTTGGATGTTGCGCGGGAATCGAAATCGTTGTCGACACAATAATTAGCGCCTGCTATTGCCTGCTAATCCTGCATCGCGCTATCGAAGTTTTCTAAGTACGTCGGTATATTATATAATATATACGACAGCTTAAATCAATTACGGGGCTCCGGCCTGACCGAGTATACCACCTCGCTCGGTCGGAAGATCTTCCTTTGCGGCCACTATGCATAGCCCCACGAGCCTTTTACAAAAAATAAACTTGAGATTTTTACAAAAAATAAAATAAATTCTTTAACTTTGTGATCAGTGCATTAGCATCTTAATGGTATCGAGTTTAATCTTTTTGTTTTCCCCGTACCTCGGGAAGTACCCGAAACTTTTATTCAATACTCATTGTTTCCGCATCCTAAAAGTTGCTGAACAACGTCTACTTCTAAAACTACATAAGTACTATGAAAAAGAAGAAATATTAATTATAATATTTGATGTAAATTGCTGGATTTGATTGTTTCTTACATATAGAATTAATTTAATTGATCACAAATTATTTTTGTCTTTTAGGAAAACTCGATAATTAACAGATAATATTAATGTTCTATTGTATATATTTTTAAATAAAATTAAGTATGAATAAATAATAAATATTTTTACATAGGACTTAAGTGGGAATTGTTTACAGTTATACTACATCAGCTATGCTCAACCTGCGGCGTGAAGTTAAAATTAAACATAGATTGTTTCAAGATAATTAAAGTGAAATTGAATATTTTGTTGTTCTCCTTATTTAAATAAATAGCTATAATATAGCCTTTATTAATTACACTAAATATAGCCTTTCCATGTCACAAAAACGTTCCATACTTATTTACACTTATAAATATTTTTTGTTATTTTAAGTGTTTGTTATTCACGAACTAATACCGATTTTGATGAAATTTTATGGAGATACTTAAGTTTCATGAAACGACATAATATTAGAATACTGTAAAACATACAATTGCGGGCAATGTCTAGCTTAGAATAAAAAAGAATTAATTTTCTTTCAACCTTTTTTCAGAGTCTACATCATATTGAATGCTCATAACTTTTCTATTGCCGAAAATAAATCAATCTAAAAGCCCCCAAAAAACTCCAATAATAGTCATCGTTAAAAGCATCATTTCACAAGCAGGCGACCGTTTGTCGTAGTCAATAGAGGCGAGATTTCAGCCACAATCCTTCGATTATTCCATTTATTCTTCTACTGAATATATTGCATAATTTAAAGATATTTTAAATTAAAATATATTAAATTTCTGGAAGATATTGCATTATAATATTATTATGATAAGTTTGTCAAGTTTTCATACGAACAGCTGTATACCTAGTATTTATGCTTTCTTAGGAAAATCTTTATTACGCTACCAAAGTGACTTAGGCGAACACTTGGTTATGTATGTAGTGGTCATGTTTATGTTAAACAGCATAATCTTATGGTTCTGGGGAAAGAAATACTGTATTAAAAACAGCTTATAATTAACTGATCACCAGAAATGGTAACATTTCACAGACAAAAATAGTAAATAACCACCATTTTAATGTAAAATGATAACCAAAGATTTAACATCTTGTTATCCTATTTATGCAAAATCACTCCAAATAAATCATTGTTAAACCAAAAATAGTAAGTGATCACCTGAATAATTAGTAAGTAAATGATCACCAACATTAAACTAGCATTTTAATGTGAAATGATAACAAAAGATTTAACATCTCGCTATCCTATTTATGCAAAATGACTCCAAATAAATCATTCTTAAGCCAAAAGTAGTAAATGATCACCAAAATTAATAAATTATAACCAAAATTAGTAAATGATCACCAACATTATACTAGCATTTTAATGTAAAATTATAACTAAAGCGTATTATTTATCTTGATATCCTATTTTTAAGCAACATGACCCAAAAAAAATAGTTGCAAAAATTTACGTCTTTTAAAAACCTTCACCTTTATTAGTTACGGAGACTGAAATAGCAAGCTAATCTGTAAATTGTAATCTTTTCATACTTAAGCCGCTTTAGATCCATGAAGGTCTATAGATAGCGGCTTAAAAAATGTAGGTAAGTACATATTATTTGAATTCTTTTTTGTCATCAGAATTATTGAATAGTACTTGGCTAATTATCTAGGTTTCCCGCTATATAATACAGTATATAGAATGTATTATATTATAGAGCCAATATGTAAATGTTGACGAAACGTGACAAATAGGTGCGCGAACGTACAGACTGTACTGATGAACCGATATCAATATTAGCACAGGAGCCCTCCTAATTGCTAATGTCAGAGTTGCTTTGTTACCTGGGAATTGTGCCCTGAACGTTATAAATTATTTAATACTAGCTGTCCCGGTGAACTTCGTGTCACTTTAAAACCTTCCCTGGACTTCTACGAATATTTTAAGACTAAAATCAGCCCAATCCGTTCAGCCGTTCTCGAGTTTTAGCGCGACTAACACATTTATTTTGAAAATCCATTTTTATATTTAAGATTGTTCATATAACAATAAGTTGTGTGTGGTGGTCAAATTATTATACTGTGTGAGATTTTTACGTAGATTCGTATTGGTTGATTGTTAGCCATTTGGTGTTATTTGTTTTACTATTATAATTTTTTTTTTACTTTTATTTAGGCTGTCTTCTACATTTTGTGAGATAGTGATATTTATATTCAATAATAATTTTGCAATAGTAAGAAAAAGGTGTTTTACTGTTGAAAACAGAAAAAAGCAACAAAAAGTCATAAGAGCTTTGTTAGATGATGCTGGCGTAGCTTTATAGATCTAACAGAACGCTATGGTAAAAATGAAGTTAGCTGAATCTCAGTTGTTGCCGTCCTCTGAAAAACCAAAGTTTACCCAGACAATGCGTGCTAAACGATTGGCGTTTGCTAAGATGTATAAACATTGCTCTGAGGAATACTGGCAGGTGGAAATCAAGTTACTTTTATTGCATTTTTTAATTATGAGGTTTAAGGCGTGACCTTAATATGACACAATTAATTCAGACCCTCCAGGTCAGTTCCCATTTTTTTCACCGCAGCTCAGGTGACATGAATAATTTGACGAAAGCTGTGTTTTCGAAGGAGTCAAACCTCCTTCGTCAGTTGCGATATGAGGCGAGATTAGCTCAAATGGGAATGGTCGACTACATTTGATTGAAGGAACCATGCGTCAAAACCAATAGGTACCTGCGATTTTTACAGACTCGTCTCCATTCCTAGATAGCTGAATAGTAGCAAGACGGCACCTGCACATTTATGCAGGACTCTGCACCTTACCATAAGGCTAAAAAGTTATTAACTTTTTTAAAGATAACAATGTTTCCTCATTTGACACAAAAATTTACTTTTTTCAAGTGAGTATAATAATTTGGCCACCGACGGTATTTACGTAACTGAGAATGGTGCTATTACGTTAAAATATTCACCGATAAATCATACTAGATGACGCCCGCAACTCCGTTGTGCCAAAATTAGTTTATCGCGCGGAAACCGTATATTTTTCTGGGATAAAAAGTATCCTCTGTCCTTTCCCGGGACTCAAAGTATCCCCATGCCAAATTTAAGCAACATAGGTTCAGCGGTTTGAGCGTGAAGAGGTAACAGACAAACAGATAGACTGACAATTTATACACTTTCGCATGGACTACTGATATAACGGTGAGGGTTATAAATTGTCCGTCAGTTTTATATCAGTAGACAAGTTCATATTCGTATGTTTTAAATAGGAGCTTATCAGGTAACGTGCTTCAATAGAGTATTCCAGAGAATACCAACAGAGGGTACCATTAATGCATCAATTCATTTTGATAGTAATATGTAAACAAATATTATGACTCTGCTAAGTTGATGTCCCGTAATATTTTTATTGCACAGTCAAAATATTATATTAATATGTTAATAACTATTTACATTGGCAGCATACCTTCGGTATCCATTGATGATACACGAAATACGTATAGAATTTTGCAGCAAACACTGTAACCACTATACAAATTGATACGTTATTTATTGGTCTGTGACCACATTTCGATGGACTTCACATAATTTTACTGCAAATATGGACTGCAATTATCGCTATTTCCATTAAAACCTCAGGTAGATAATTCTTTGTAAATTAATTATGCTTCTACTAAATAATGAAATTACGCACAATATTGCAAATGGCGGCCACTTATCTGGTGTTCGTATAGAAAATTACGTAGACACATAACTTACTCGCCACGAAGTCCTGCAGCGTAGCGGCAGTGCGCCGCGTCTATGATATTTAGTTTCTTTTTACGTTCTTTAGATTTTATAATTAATTTGTATGAAACTTTTTCTGTATTTCATACCTCGCTATGAAATTCAAAGACCTTAAATTATGATATACTCATACAAATACTCATTTAATAAGAATGCCTATGGAAATTGCTTATAATTATTGTAAAAGACTTCGTATTAACTTTAACTTAAGTGTTAATTTATACTATGCATAATATATTTAAGATTTTTATCATATTAAACACATATTTCGTCGGCGGGATCCAAACCGCGACCCCCGGCTTGAGCTGCCACACACTCTTAACCATTCAGCCACAGAGATTGTCAACCAAAAAAATTTTTCTTCAAAAAACATTTCACGGTTCGGCATCGCCGACGCGCGACGCTCAATTTCATGGCCTCCGTGAAAGTCCATTAGTGGTTCGAGACGGCGCGGCGCGTATACCAATAGGTTACTTGCCCAATGAAATGTAATACCCGAGTTACCTGACAGGGATACCTACTTACCTGCCTTTCTATACAATTTATTGAAACACGATCCAAGCTAAAGAGGGTGTAACAAAACTAAGACGTGATAATACTTTAGGGGTGAGCTTATGGTCCCTTAGATTATAGAGTTCGCTGTGAAAGTAGCAGCGCGAATAGAGTAGGTTTTTTCATTTTTGTATGAATAAATTCATGACGCTGAGACGCTTGCCTATACAAATCACAAAAAAATCTCTTTCAGCGCTGCTACTTTCACAGTGAACTTTTTATAAGGCACACACAATACACAGCCTAAAGTATTATAAATTAGTTTTGTTACACCTTGTATATTACTAGTTAACGCCCGCAACTCCACTGCGCCAAAATTCGTTTATTGCGTAAGAACCGTACATTTTTCCGGGTAAAAGTATCCCGTTTGCCGAGGCTTAAAGTATCCCCATACCAAAATTACTGCAAAATCGGTTTGCCTGTTTAGACGTGAAGAAGTGACAGACAGACAGACTCACTTTCGCATTAATTATAATATTAAATAAGGATAATATTATTATGGATGGATTTCCTTTTAGTACTAAAAGACTGGGTAATGCCAGTCCTAAAAACCTTGAAGATTTGACTTTTGACTCAAATACATTCTAACGGCTTTATGATATAAAATAATATTCCCATTTATAATATTATTTCCTCAACAATACGATATGAGCAAATGATATTTTCTCAGAACAAAATCCATAAAATTATTTACACAAGTTTCGCAGAAGAGTGGTCTTGATATCTCGAGAAATTGATATAAACACTAATTATAGTATTAAAGATAATAATGTAGAGATAGAGATTAATAAACAAAGTTTAGGGTTATCGGGGACGCTTCATATATTTGCTAGAAATCTTACTTCTGCAGCATTCACAAAACTAACTCCTGTACCGTTAGCTGTCATATTATTCAAGTAAGTTTTACTTTTTATACGTCTAAAAATATGATATTTTAGCAATACTAATTAAAAACACCGTAAGACTTCTTAAATATACCTAGTTAATAAATTAGAATTCCCAAACAATTGAAAGAAAGAGAATATTTAAAATGGTTGTATTACTTATTTAGTAAAAGGTATTCTTTTGTTCTTTACAGTATTGTGCCATTTTTGCTTGCAAAGTGCTAATTAAATTTAAAATACTTATAATCTCATGGGTCATAGCCCAAGAACCGCTATAGCTAGAATTCTGAAATTTTCACAGATTGTGATCATTAGTTTATTGTTATCATTAGATTTAGTTATTACAGTATTTTGACGTGATTGAAAACTTTATAAACTCTTCCCAATGCAAAATAGAAACATCTGAAAATTGAAATATTAACGATGTTTACGAGTGGAGTGTATCTGAAAGCTTTGAGGACTGAACTTTGATATTTTATTTATATTTAGGCCATTTGCATTAGGGGCTTAGAAGTTAGGAACGACAATTTATAGCTCTTTGTTTTGACATTATCCCATTCCACATAAGTACAGAGGATTAATCTGCATAAAAATTAACTTTTAATTTTGTTAGTCTCTCTAAAAGTCGATAATAACTAAACCGATTTGGCTAATTTCAGTATTGAAATATTCGTGAAAGTCAAGGAAAGGATTGTACGGTAAGAAAATATGTTTGGATAGAAGCGATACAAAGTTTACAGTGTCATCTAGTCACAGATATGTTTATTTATTTGTCACTTAATAATGCGTTATTTATAAGCTTAAAACGTTGCTCAAAATTTCATTTGGCTGCGATGTAGGTTATAACTCGACATGTCGTCCTTCGATATCTAATCTAGGTAGGTATAATAATTATATTCTGTTTTTTAATTTAGTCCAGTAGCTTCTAAAACTTTATGCGAGCAAATATTTAGTAATAGCAAAGTAAATTTTTCAGTACAAAATGTAACAAAACAACATATATTTTTATTCTTTACTAAATTTTTCAACTCTTTCAGCGCTGCTACTTTCGCAATGATCTCTATAAAAGGGACGCAGCTAAATCCTGTAAAAGTTTTTAGCAATTGCTTAAATAATATTTTGTTTATACTAAACCAGCTCTCTCTGACCCCTGTGTGTGTTTAAGTTTATTTTTGTTTGTAGGAGATAAGCACACGTCGGTTATCACTAAAACTTTGCATGGAAACATATTTTCTCCTTTGACTTAGGTAATAGGTATACTTATTATTTACAATTAATGTGCAGTTTTCAAATGTACTTATATTGCAGTCTTATTTCAAAACAAATTCTAGAAGTTGGCGACAGAAAATTGTTGCGCCGAAATTCGTTTATCGTATCCAGGGGACTGTACAATTTTCTAGGATAAAAAATCGTCGTTTCCCTGGATTCAATATCTATACATATTATAATAAAACTGTAGAAATGAAAATTCTGTACATTAAAGATATTCAAAAAATAATAAGCGGGGGGTGTCACTACATCGCTATAGAAGCCAAAAATGTGGTTAGTTTTTTGTCTGCCTGTCTGTCTGTCTGTCTATATGTTTGTTCCACTATCACACGAAAACTACTGGTCCCATTTTCCCCCCACCCCTCTAAGGGGACGAAGGAGTGGTGGGATTTTACCAAACTTTTTTCTTGGACTTAAGTTTCATATTATTAACTGTGTTTTCCAACTTAACATCTGTTGTTAAATACCCCCCCCCTTAGGGGACAAAAGAGGGGGTAAGATTTTGTATCAACTCATGAAGTAGAAATACTTTATGGCAAAACAACGTGGTGTGAACTGAAGCGGTGAAACAGGCCCTTAATTTACAAAATATTCCAGCTTCCACTATGAAGGCCGTATTAGTACTAGCAGTTCTGGCGTGCGCCATGGCCCTGGTGTACGGGGACTTCGTCTGCGGCCGCAGCTACTGCAAGGACCACCCGTGCGACAAGCCCATAGCGTCTTCCTCCTGTCACTCGCCGAGCCAGTACCGCGCCAACCACGCCGGCAAGTGCGCCTGCTGCCCCGCCTGCGTCACCTTGCTGTGTAAGTTTGTTAGCCCACAATACATGCCTTCCCCAGCGACCTCCAGTTAAGGAGCTTAGGGCCCCCACACATAACTGCGAATTCGCATCGCAATGTCATTTTTATTATGAGTTTTGTCGCAGATATTTGCGATGCGATACGAATTTGTGTGGGAGCCCTATAAATTATCATCACGGACGGACGAGCCGGAGTTTTCCATATCCCTACCCCCTGGCTCATGTGCCATAAGGCATTTTGCCGTTTAGCTGGTAAGTGGTGGCACCGGACTTGTTCGAATCATTAGGGACTTTCGGGAAATGAGGGACCAGCACCATCGATGGGTACGGCAGCAACCCCCACAAAAACTGTTATGTGCTGCTTTGTAAGTTAACTACTAAACTAGATCTAAAGGCCAAGCCGTATCGCAAAAACAATAACGCGCGTCGCAAAATTCGGACTTCGGAGCGCTAAATTTCAGTGAAAGATGTCCTTGTCGCATCACAAATTTACACGATGCGTTCTGCGGCGTCGTAGATTTTTACGATGCGACGCTCAACGCAGTGTTGTGGCCTGGCCCAAGCGCCTGTATTCACTTTTATTGGTGCGAGTGCAAGTGATTAGTGCAGATGATTAGTGATTAAAAGAAAATAAGGATTTGCACTAATTAGTCGCTGCCCACACTTACTTTCTCATGATTACTTATAGTGTTGCCAGATGGTCTCGGCGACTTCCCCCGAACTTATTTGATTTCCCCCTAGAAATACCCTATTTTGACCCTATCTTGGTCAATTAAAACCCCCTAAATTTAGCTAAATCTAAATAGGGATTTCGCTAATCTAGCGAAATCCCCTGATCTGGCAACACTGATTAAGTGATTACTATTTACTTATCACCTGCACTAATAACCTGCACTTATCACTAATCAAAATGAATACGGGCCCCAAATCGGTCCACTTGTACGGTTACTGTGATGCTACCTTTTGTTATTCGTAGGATTTGGATGCTACGGACAGATAGACACGTCAAACTTATAACATCTCTTTTTATGTTTTATTTCTCTTGTTTCCATAACTTCAGCAAGGAGGTAAGGGATTAATCGTCGGAGAAAAATAATAAAAAAAAAGAAACCATTTAATCTGGGTTTGCAAAATCGTAATGTTACCAACATTTAAAATGTGAAATTACATCTAACCGACTGAACCTATCTTAATTTTCATTTTTAATTGCCTAATAATTATTGGTGATCCTTTGAAAATATGATATGTTTAAAAAAGCCCTGAATATCCGAGTTGGGCCGAACAGTTCGGTTGTGAATGTAAATTTAGTTCAAAGCTGAAGCAAATTTGTGGGCCAAAATTGCAGACCGCGAACTTTATAATCTAGCCGAATATTTGGTTTCGTAGCAGCAAGCCAAAATGTTATTCAACATGTGGAAATTGAGTCGGTACATTCGTAATAACGATGTTTCATGTAATAAATTAATGTTACTTTACTTCACGAGCAAATATCAACGGAGACAAATGTACATAATCTTTTTTGCTCTTCTATACGAGGAACGTTATTGAAAACTTGCTCGGTAGAATCACGAAGCTTTACAAAATGTAATAAATTTAATTGAATTTTTCAGCGGAAGGAGCAGCCTGTAAGAAGTACAGCAAGGAACTTGGCGAGACCCCCTCCGCTGTCTGCCGAGATCCCCTCAAGTGCCTCAAAGGAGTCTGCACCAACGTCCCGCTCAGGATAAAAAAATAATTCCTTTGTACCGCTCATAAAATCCAATAAAAACTATACTTACGCTTAAATTTTCATTTAAACTTTAATACTGCGAAGGCGTCTTAAAAGAAAAAGGTTTAAGCTTTAATAAATCCTTGCTCCGGTGTAAGCACAAACGTTATGGAATGTGTTCGTAAACGCACTCGCTCGGTGAATTTCTGCTATGTAGGGAATATTCCGTTGAGCTTAAACATGCATTTTCTGTACTAGGCGAATGGATTTAGTAACGCTAGATCAATGATCTACGTCTAATAAAATGACATGCATTATTCAAACATTTTTCGATAACTAATTTTAGTTTGTGTGCAAAAGCCTATGTAGTTAGACTTCTGTGTCCATTTCCGGAACACCGTACCCATTAAAATCACTTAGGCAATTTAAGTTTAAAGAGAGTGTATAGAGGACAAACAGCGTTTTGCATTAAGGACGCTATTACAAATATCAGCGATTTTCCGGTACCCTATTAAAGAATTAGGAGTCAAACTGCGAGATATTTTGGTTTCAAATGAAAGATAATATATTCATCTCCACGACTGTACCATAAAAATTCTATAGCCGCATACAAAATTTTCACATAAAATACGTTTTAACCATCACAATAATCGCAAAATATGTAAAAAAATTGGGTCTGATTAGGTACCTTAATATCTAAATACACTGAACTGAGGAAAATAAATATACAAAAAAACTGCTGCTTATTTAGTCCTCTATAAAGTCCGCTAAAAATTTTATATAAAAATAAACAACTTTTCCAGTTATAAGAAAAATAAGAAAATTTCTCAAATTTTTTCATACATTTTCGCCATATTAAGAACGCGGCGAGCGTCGTAACCGCCACTGTACAAGGCGCGCTAATATGAATCTTATTTTAATGTCTTTAACGTCGATATTGGACGTAATGCTCCGGTTGGAGCATTCTTAAATTATTATTAGTGTGGATCAAATACGAGTCAGTTTCCATGATGTCAACATCTATAACGTTTATTTCTAGAAACAAGACATTATCAATAGACAATGCTTGTTCGGTCTCCGGTATATTGGCTGGCTTCACATTTCACGTACACCGACATGCTAATCTTCCAATTTGGTATCTGCAAGTTCTGCAGCTGCTACATCGTCGCTTGCTCGTATAAACCGCTCAATTTATACAGGATACGCTGTATATTAAACTCGGAATATTACGAACATTTCTGTGGTGAACACCTGATCTTTTCTTCCTAATGCTATCGATTTTATTTTGATAAGAACCAGCAACACTTTTTTATTTTTACTTCTATTCTCCCAAATTAGATACTAAACTAATGGTCACCTTAGTTAATTTGCCATTTAAACAGTTGGCTAAGCGTCATCTAGCTGTAGTGTTGAAGGTTGCAGTCAACAAGTCGGCTAAACGACGTATAGCCGTGTGATTGAATGGCGTTGTTCAGTCAAAGGGCTAGCTGTTTGATTGAACGGCTATTTTAACCAGTTGGCTGAAGTAAATAGTAATTCAATGCAAAAAACTTTTACATCTATCCATGAATCCGTCCATCTATCAGGATCCTCGTGTATGTAAAATCCATAGAACGGAAGCTTAAGAAAATTAACCTTAGGAGTTATTTTAACATATGAATTGTCCAATAAAGCTAATTGCAATTGGTTTTTATCGGCCTAAATGCTGCGAAAAAAATCTTTAGATTACAAATTACTGAGTACTTACTGACTGTCTGTTAAAAATATTAACGCCTGCTTGACGATAATAGCAACTGACAACAGACTTTTGGATATAGGTACATAATTAGGAAGAAAATAATATTTTTATTTTTTAGTAATAAGCTTAGATGATTTTTATTCATGCGAAATCACCATACCAATATTGTTATAATGTACCTAACTAAGTACATACTCGGTGTGCGAGTTCTGAAGAATAATAGAGAAATTGTTTTTTTAATTCAAAAGGAAAATTTTGAGGGAGTATCGTAAATCATAATAGAAGTATTTTATAGAGTATTAAATTTCAGAGGTCTGCAGCAGTGGTGGAAAAATTTTAATAGCCTGCTACTCAGAAAATTTGTAAATCCGCCACTCACTTTTCTGCAGTAAATTGTGTTTAGGCGGTATAAAACTAAAGAGTTTTATAAGTCTTCATGATTTAATATACCTGTGTGTTGTAAGCCTAGTATTTTAATTGTAGAACAATAATCTAACACCACCTTAGTAACTATTATAAATAAAAGTGAAATTAACCAGTGATATTATGTCATTTCACTAAACTTTAATATAATACACAAAATTATTAATGTAAGCTACGTCTATCATTATAAAATCCAAGAATGATTAGCATCTTTGTCACATTGGAAAAGTAATTTTTATCAATAATAATTTGATATATCATAATTTTGTTAATTTTGTATGATAAGTGGATCAGAAGCTATTATCAAATGTACTGTATAATCACAGTGTAATAAGATATAGCTATTTATTACACTGTGGTATAATACTGAGTGCCGTTCATGTTATCGGCCAAAGACTGATCACTCCGAAAATAAAACGAGTTTTCCGGTGCACACCTGATTAGTTAGGTACTTAGGTACTAGAAAGGTGAGTTCATAATATTGACGCAAACAATAAACAAATGTTCAAAGCTTTAGTTTTTACTGTAAAGGTCTACGAATACCAAAGTGACATTGACAAGTTCAAAATTTGTAATTTTGAAAATATATTAATAGGTGCAAGAGGTCTACGAATATCGATGTTATAAATACCTCATTTTGGTCCAAATACAGATACAGTGGCATATAATATTGCCATTGCCACCAATACAATAGAAGAGATAATAGCCAAAGTGACAAACTACTGTGGCCGTGCTAAGTTTGCTGGTTTGTCGATGAATACCATCTTGACCGTTCTACCATACCTCTCTACCACATTACCTAAGTTACTGATCCTAGAATTAAATAGTATTTGCTTTTACTAGCTGTATCAAATCAGATATACCCAGCTTTTATTTTATAAAAATACTAAAACAAGCTAAGAAAACAAGCACAACATTACTGAAATCTAGAAAATGGAAATATCAGCCAATAAATCATAATATAATATGGGTAATAAAGCAAAAATACACAAGAATTTTGTTTTCTCGTAGCAGGCAACCCTTTATTGCCAGATAAAGAGCGAAAAAATACGTCTTTAAATATTTTACAGAATAATTTGATAGTCACCTATTGCAATTTGCAAGCATAAAAATTCAACAATGACACTTGATACATAATATTATTTAGAATTTTTACAAAAGTAGAATTACAGAACGCTTCATTAATGAAGCTTATTGGAAATATTCCTTTATTACATTATTATGAACATTAATGATAATAATGTAATAAAATAATATTTCCAGTAATAAATAAAAAGAATAAACAATAAACATCTGGTTCACAATCTTTACGATAACTTGGGCATGTCGTATCGCTAGTTTATTAGTCTTGGGCGTCTGTGATAGTCAATTGTTCGTGGACAGTGGACATACCTGATAAACAAATAAAATTAATATCATAGTACAGTGTACGTTTATAATAGTGAACGGAAATAAGACAATAATATGTAAGTTTATATGAAACAATCCCTTTGAAATTTATATTTTCACTATACTTCCCCCGCGTTCGATTTGGCGTTAAAAACGATCAAAAGGTTAAAAATGCCTCCTATTTTGAGCGTTTTGATCGTTTTTAATGCTAAATGGAACGCGGGGATCATATAGTTTACATTTGAGATTTCATGACGGTAGATCGAAAATTTTATAAGTTGTAAACAGAGTTCTTGTCTCTGCCGACAACATAGTAAGTAAACTTTTATTTAAAGTATTAAAATTTAAAAATGTAGAATGAAAAGTGTACTTAATCTCGGTGTAATTTAGTAAAATTTTGGTACCTAATCGAAATGAAAGAAATTTTTAAAAATATACTTGTGGGAACTTAGTGATAGCGGCAGATATCATGAATGTTTAAAATTGTTCAAAAATAAATTAAAATTAAAAAGCAACATTGTTGTAATGTTTTTATACTTAGCTATCGATAGTCAGAGGTTAGTTTCAGATAATAATTCACTTCTCTGGCATCGATAAAGACCATTTGAATCAAACTTGTTTTCCGCTTTACAAGAACATTATAACTATAATACATCAAAAAATCCGACAGTTTCATTACAAATAAGTATATTTTATCCCTGTTACCGCCTACAGGGGTAAAAATCTACAGTAGATCTCAGAGACTTACTCGTTAGATCCACTTAGATCTAACGACATTACGCTGAAAATCTATCGAGCAGTTAAGAATGTCGAAATCTAGTAGACCGGGTTCCGTAGAACATTTTTTTACTAGGTACTATCAAATTTTGTAAGTAGCTTCATTTTGATAAGACGAACAACAATTTTATTTGAAAAAATCTTGAAAGTGGTAGCTAACAGAGATTTATTTATATTTTGATGGTCCTAAAATATGTTATATGGATTGTTCTATTTCAAGTAGAACAATGTTACTCATAAATTATAATATAACTATTTACCTATCAATATACAAAAATCGGCCCAGTGCGAGTTGGACTCGCGCACGAAGGGTTCCGTACCATTATAGAGCAAAAATAGTATAAAATTGTGTTTTTTTTTTGTATGGGAGCCCCCTTTGATTATTTATTTTATTTAAATTTTATTATTAATTATTAAAGTATAAGTACAGCTGAGTATGTTGTGAACATTTCAGATGCTTATCTGCTGTCATCAATTTGATACCGAGCAAAAAATGTTTCACGTTTTTTGTATGGAAGTCCCCCCTAAAATGTTTAATTTATTTTGTTTTTTTATATATTTTGTTGATAGCGGCACGGCAGCAGAAATACATAATCTGTGAAAATTTCAACTCAGCTATTACCGTTCTTGAGTTACAGCCTAGAGACAGACAGACGGACGGACAGACGGACAGACAACGAAGTCGTAGTAATAGGGTCCTAAAAAATCAGCAGGTTAGAGTTCCGTTTTAGAGTTCCGTAGTCAACCAAGTTTTGTTGATTACAGATCCCTAAAAAGGAACTCTAACGAGCTGAGTTTTTGTAAATAGACAGGATAATAGTTATATATTTTATATTTTTTTCGTATTATAAAGATTTATTTTGTTTAAATTTCTAACTTAATTAACAGGTATTAGCAAACATTGATTACTTAATTTACATTGAGTAATTTTGCAATCCTATTAGAGACCAAAACGTTAAAGTTAAAACTTAAAAGCTTATCGTATGTGGTAGAATGTTCAACTTTGGTCTGAATAGTTCCGAGTTCCGAGTTCGGTAGGTACTCCGCACGTTGTAACAGATTAGGCACACCGATTTAACAACATTCATTTGCCTAACAAAACCTAGCAATTTTAATTAGAAGTGTTCTTAGGGTATTTACTAAGGATTCTTAGGGTATCTAGGAAACCTTAAAATACCTAAGGGATAATAGAAATTGAAAATTAGTTGAGATTAGGTACTTTACGTCCCTTTGAACAAGAATATCTAAAAAGTAAAGAATATCTTCTAAGCTAAGAGAGAATAGAACAAAAGAAGATTTATTTAAGTCTTCAGATAAAATTATACCACAAATAGTGAAGGCCTAATTGCTATTGTAAAGACAAAAGTGGCTCATCTATTTTATTTGCTATCGTACCAAAAATATTATTAATACATTTGACCGATAAATAAAATATCAGTAATATCTCCTAACATAAAAGATTAAATTGTAGTTGTACATTTTCTGCGGGGAAACCAATGAATCTAAAAGCGAATCCACAGACGCGAATATTTTACGACTGTGACAACTGTGCCACATGGAATGAAGCTCGGCAGAACTGTCACTCAATACGTCTTGCACTTTATAGTTTCGTCTAATTCCTGCTGAACCTGTTTCAAAAGTTCAAACTCTACTTTTTCAGTAGGACGACCCAAAATAAGTACTAATACAAAGAGGCAGGAAAGAAGCCAGCTCGACGAGACTTTAAATGAACTTGGCGAAAAAAGGAACTAACGCTGCTATTATACAACAAAACCGGCCAAGTGCGTGTCGGGCCACGCGCAATGTAGGGTTCCGTAGCACTGCTAGTTTTTGAAAATTTTTGTATGGTCAATGAATGTACATTTATAACATGTTTTACACTACCAACAACATCATCTCAAAGGAATTTGAACGAAAAGTTCCTTTATACTTCGCCGAATACATTTTTTTTAGTTGATCGACTATTGCTCAATAACTTATGAAGTCAACTTAGTCGTGATAGTTTTCCTTTTAAATTCAGCATATTTCTTACTCCCGTGAATTTTTTCACATTTCCAGAAGCAACCGTTTAGCTGGTAGAAGGGGGGGTCTCTGGACTCTAACGATTTTTTCCACTTTAAAACTTAATATTTCACAAATGGATCCCTAAACCGGAAAATGATCCATGAATACTCATAATATTTTTAAAAAACCTATCCAACGACACCCCACACGATGGAGTGGGCGCGAAAAAAAAATTCAACCCCGCTTGATGTGTAGGGGAGGTACCATAAAAAAAATATTTTTTAAATATTTTATGTACCATTTTGTAGACATTATTAATATGTATATTCATGCCAAATTACAGCTTTGTAGGTCCTATAGTCTCTGAGCAAAACCGCGGACAGACAGACAGACGGACAGACGGACAGACGGACGGACGGACAGACCAAAACTATAAGGGTTCCTTGTTGACTACGGAACGCTGAAAACGCCATTTTTAACCGACTTCAAAAAAAGGAGGTTATCAATTCGACGCGTATGTTTACATACATACGCGTCGAATTGAGATCGTATCGTAATCGTATTTCCAGAACTGCCCAGTTTTTGTATATTATGTTAGTCTATTTCAGCGTCTGAACAAATGTGCCAAATGTCAAAAGTGTATGTATGTGTATGTATGTATGTATGTATGTATGTATGTATGTATGTATGTATGTATGTATGTATGTATGTATGTATGTATGTATTTATGTTTTTGTTCGCATATCTCCGGAACTACAAGTCCGAATTCAGTTATTCTTTTTTTGGTGTACCTACTAGATACTGTTCAACTTAGAGAACAGTGCAAGTTTCATGAAAATCGGTTCAGTAGTTTTGGAGATAGGGAGTTTTAATAATTTTGAAGACGATTATATCTTTTTTTTAAATACTGGAGAACTGTCAATAATCAGAATATTATTGACAGTTCTCCTTTACCAGCAGCGCCCATGAACACATTCATTTAAAGCCTTGGAGCACTAAACAATCGAATCTGGATGGCAAAATTTTGCCAAATCTGACCAAAATCCATTTAGTAGCTTAAAGAACACACTCATACTTTTTAAAATTGTGGACCAAAATGAAATTCAAATACATATCTGAATCTGCAATTCGGTCAACTGTAAAAGAGCCATATATCAGTAATTTGTTATCTTCCTTTTCAATGGCACAGATTACAGGGTTGAAGTACTCGGCTAATTACAAAATGACTGACTTTAGAACACCGTCGCTACTTTACTCACTATTTAGTTACTACATTAATTATTTTGTTACCTAATTTTCTTTAACTTAACGCAAAATTATTCCCAGTTTTAAGGTAGGTAGGTAATTAAAAAGAACTAAAACTATTTATTAGGCATAAAAAATATATTATAGTAGGTACATAAAATTCAAGTAATTTGTTCCTCGATGTATCTTGATGATAATTTTCAGTGGAAACTGTTCAAAGGTCAATCCTATCCACATAATACTATTATGTTCTCAATTCGCTTCTTTTTAGGGTTCCGTAGTCAACAAGGAACCCTTATAGTTTCGGTCTGTCCGTCTGTCCGTCTGTCCGTCTGTCCGTCTGTCTGTCTGTCCGCGGTTTTGCTCAGAGACTATAGGACCTACAAAGCTGTAATTTGGCATGAGTACACATATTAATAATGCCGACAAAATGGTACATAAAATATTTAAAAAATATTTTTTTTATGGTACCTCCCCTACACATCAAGCGGGGTTGAATTTTTTTTTCGCGCCCACCCCATCGTGTGTGGTGTCGTTGGATAGGTTTTTTAAAAATATTATAAGTATTTATAGATCATTTTCCGATTTAGGGATCCATTTGTGAAATATTAAGTTTTAAAATAGAAAAAATCGTTAGAGTCCAGTGTCCCCCCCTTCTACCAGCTAAACGGTTGCTTCTGGAAATGTGAAAAAATTCACGGGAGTAGAAAATATGCTGAATTTAAAAGGAAAACTATCACGGCTAAGAAGACTTCATAAGTTATTGAGTAATAGTCGATCAACTAAAAAAAATGTATTCGGCGAAGTATAAAGGAACTTTTCGTTCAAATTCCTTTGAAAGTATCTGAGATGATATTATAAGTAGTGTAAAACATGTTATAAATGTACAATGTACATACATTCACTGACCATACAAAAATTTTCAAAACCTAGTGGTACTACGGAACCCTATATTGCGCGTGGCCCGACATGCACTTGGCCGTTTTTTTTTTTAGAAAACGCGATGAGCGTGCGTCGACGCGGTGCTGCTGGCGCGCTGCAGAACGGAGTAGTCACAGAAGGAGAAAAGACGAAGGACCCAGAATTCGCCATTCGCGAGTCTCCTCTCACAGACCTCATAGAACACTCCTTACACATCAGAGCAATATACCACATATTTGTGGTCATCCTCCTTCTTCTGCTTTGCGACACGGTCGTGTACGATCTCGTCGAGCGAGGAAAGCAAGTAAAATTATTATTACTATTTTATTGCCCTTGATTATTGTGTACTTTATCACCCGCGACCCGTAAATGTAAATTTCCTTTATTGCATCATGAAACTGAATAAAAGGGGTTTAATATATGTTAATATAAAGAATATTAAAGCCTACATGATAAAATGTGGCATTAACCAGCAGTAATTCCGGTAGTCTAGTCGCCGGATAGAAAGAAACTCTGCTATTGACGTCACATAACGTCGACATTTTCGTGGGCTTTTGAAAGAGGCAGCTAGATGGCCGAATTTCGCTCCATCCGGCCATTCATTTAATCTTAGAAACTGTCTACTACTTACTAGACTGCACGTTCTTCTACAACTTTTCATAAAAGTGCATGGTACCTACGGTCAAGACAAGCCGCCACATAACCTAACCTAACATTGACTTGACGTAACCCTACCAAATATTCAGCTATCTATGAATCCATTTCTCTGATGACACAAACTAAGACAGCAGCAGAAGACCAGCAGTATTTCCAGACCTATACGACCTGCAAACCTTCAAGAAAAGAGCGTATTCCCTCTTAAAAGGCCGGCAACGCACCTGCAGCTCTTCTGATGTTGCGAGTGTCCATGGGCGACGGTAGTTGCTTACCATCAGGTGACCCGTTTGCTCGTTTGTCCCCTTATTTAATAAAAAAAAAAGCAGCCAAGTGCGAGTTGGACTCGCCCATGAAGGGTTCCGCAGCAGCAATAAGGTTTTTTTTTATGAAATTAAAAGGTTTTTGATTTATTTTTATATTTCAGTCGATTTAATGAAATTTAGATTAAGGTTTACCATTTATGACGTATAAAAAAAACTACTGGTTAGATCTCGTTCAAACCAATTTTCGTTGGTAGTTTTTATAGGAATCTACATCATATATTTTTCTTAGAATATACTTTAGAAATTAGAGAGGGGGGACACACATTTTACCATTTTGGAAGAGTCTCTCTCGCAAACTATTCAGGTTAGAAAAATATGATATGAGAAACCTCAATATGATTTTTGGAGACCTATCCATAGATACCCCACACGCATAGGTTAGATGAAAAAAAAAATTTTTTGTTTCAGTTGTACCTATGGGGACCCCTAAAATTTTTAATAATTTTTCCATTTTTGCATCAAAATCTTAATGCGGCTCTAATAGTTTCGGAGAAAAGTGGCTGTGACATACGGACGGACGGACGGACGGACGGACAGACAGACAGACAGACAGACATGACGAATCTATAAGAGTTCCTTTTTGCCATTTTGGCTACGGAACCCTAAAAAATAACCACCATACATTTCCTTGCAGAATAAACATAGGTATAACGACGGTGGTGAAGGGTTTTCGCGACATCGGTCGGAGTATTACTCTGTGGCTTTTCGAGCTTGCCGTGGCCGTGTCGTTCTATCCTGGCCTACACTTGTACGCCGCTGGATGGAAGTTGGTGAAGAAAAATCCAGGTAATTCGTTAGCAATAATGTTAAAAGGGCTTAGCATAGGTTCCTGAAAGCAACGACGTAATCGTAACGTTATTGGATTATCATGAAGACATCGGCGTACAGCTGTCAGCTGCTGAAAGTAGGCGCCCCCAATGACCAATCCATCCTGATCCTGTACGATGCCTGAACCGACACCTTCAAATCCTCGGTCTTTTGGGTCAATTCAGACCGCAACGCGACGAGGCGAGGCGCGACGCGACGCGACCTTTTGTATGGATTTGACAAATGTCGTGAGCGTGAGACGTCTTGCGAATCTGTCAAATCCATACTAATTTAGAAATGCATCTACCTACGCATCGCATTGCGGTCTGATTTGACCCTAAGACGAAAAAAGCCCTGGAACTGAATGGAGAGCGAATAGCGAATTAAACGTGTTATCCGAAAAATAATACAATGTAGTAGTAAAAGAACTATCATGATGGTTTATCTATGTTTTATACTGAAACAAACATCAAAAAATAATATTGTCATATCCGTACAGCATTTAGACCTTTATACATTTGACATAAAGCCCTGTCAGAGGTAAAACACCTCGGAATGGACTGTTCCTGAGGCAGAGAAACGACCAAATAAAATACACTCTGTAAAGTTTTACTACAAATAAAATTGTGTTTATTTTCATGGCGTATGCCACCTGCAGCTTGGGGTGTAAAAGGTGAACATTTGCCCTACATAGTTCTGTGTAGTGAAATAAATAACAAAATCCAGTTCCGTCTCACATTCATTTACCGCGTACAACACAACAACTCAGCTAGTAACTAGTTTTTGAAAATATTTTAAAGGTACTGTGGCCAAACGGCAAAAAACTGAACCCCATCTACGTATGGATTGTATACATTCGTCTATATATCACTTAGCCACCTTATTTCAAGGGAAATACCATAATAGATTTCAAAATTTTATATTATTACTTATTAGTTATGACTTATGATGTAATTGAAATAGATTATATTAGATGACGCCCGCAACTTCGTTGCGTCAAAATTCGTTTATCGCGTGGAAACCGTATATTTTTCCGGTATAAAAAGTATTCTGTCTGTTCCTGGTACTCAAAGTATCTCCATACCAAATTTTAGCAAAATCGATTTAGCGGTTTGAGCGTAAAGACAAATACAGACAGACATACTTTCTTTCACATTTTTTTTTAATATAATATTTTTTTTTATTATATAAGGGGGCAAACGAGCAAACGGGTCACCTGATGGTAAGCAACTACCGTCGCCTATCGACACTTGCAACATCAGAAGAGCTGCAGGTGCATTGCCGGCCAATTATAATATTAGTAGGGATAGGATTTACTTACCTTAAGTTATTTCTTTCCAGCACTATGCAAAATATGGAGCTATCTCAGCTTTCTCGGGGTGGTGGCGTTGGAGGTGACTCTGATCTCCATTACCATTCACCAGCTGGTACACAAGTACCACGCGCTGGCATCCACTGTGGCCGTCACTTGTGAGATGGTAAGTGATTACATAGTTAGATTACATAGTTTTCATCAGAATTAAAATGTTTAATAACTTTATGAAATGACTGATGTAATGAAAACTGGCCAAGTCAAATCTAATCTAGTTAGATCTCACATTATTTAAATAACATTTATTGTTATAGATATTCAATAAAGCAAAGAAATAGACTCTATTATTTGTTCATAATGTTATTTGGTTCCTATATATACTGCATATATTTCGATTTTCCATGAAACTTGGCACTTATTTAGATCTCCATCCTTTTTACGGCGAAGATCATAGACATGAATAATGTTTGTATGGAACTTGGCTCTCCATTTACATTTATGTTTTTGGTGGGATTGCATCTTCTCTTACGGATATCGGCACTTTATAAACATTGACGATTTAATGAAGCCTAAGCCACTTAATGTAAATTACCGACAGTGAAAAATCATTTCAAACTTGCGAATGCACTATAGTCACAGAATATATATTAGTAGTACCAACTATAGTTTATCTAAAGTTGCATTGTAAAGGCATCAATCTGAATTAAGCGCGGGTCATGACAAAGATTCTTAGGAAGTTGGAGATGGAATCAGAACTTAACTAAGTAATTTAAAACTCATTTCTCACTCATTCATCAACCTTTATATAATATATAATTATATATACTCAATACTCATTGACGTAGACGTAATATACCTTTGATTCCTTCAATAGGGGTTGAAGTTTTAACTCATTATATTCCGCAAAACTTTGGAAGCAACATTAGTGCAGAAAATCGTACTAACTAATAAATCTATTTTAATATTATAATACGAAAGTGTGTCTGTCTGTCTGTTACCTCTTCACGCCCGAACCGCTTTTTTAAACTTTAGCTGAAATTTGGTGTGGAGATACTTTCAAGTCCCGTGAATGGACATAATATTAATATCACATAGGTTGCGGTCTGAATCAACCCTAAGGGTCAATTCAGACCGCAACGCGACGCGTAGATGCATTTCTAAATTAGTATGGATTTGACAGATGTCGTCAGCGTGAGACGTCTTGCGAATCTGTTAAATCCATACTAATTTAGAAATGCATCTACGCGTCGCGTTGCGGTCTGAATCAACCCTAAGGGTCAATTCATACCGCAACGCTACTCGTAGATATGCATATTTTCTAAAGTACTGATTTGACAGATCTCAATTGCGTCAGATGTCTGAAATTTGTCAAATCCATACTTTAGAATTTATGCATTTATTTACGCGTCGCGTTCCGGTATGAATTGACCCGTCGCGCGTCGTCCCAACTAAGCGAGATAACATTAGTACTAGAAACTATAATATTATGTATGTATTCTGTGGTACTAGTACTAACTAATGTTATATTCTAACGCCAGTACTCGTGCACCGAAATGTTTGCCCTACTTGATTAGACCGTATCGTTTTCGATTTGATGTCAGTTGTCACTATAGTGCATCTATTACGCATGCGCACCCGTATAAGGTCAAAGATATCAGATAAAACATAAACTATTCAACAATCTAATTCATTTGTTACATCATAATAATTATTGTCCTAATGTAAATAGGATAACAATTATGATGTAACAATTGGCATAATATGAACAGCTATGAAGTGTCCTCTATCTAGTGAGTGTTATGAGAGTTTTTTATTGTGCCAGAGTCCAGACAAAGACAAGACCAACTTTTTTTAAAGTTTTATATGGGGAAACTCGGAATGCCTCATGCCGCCGCCGGGGCTCCAATTTTTCTACAACGCTTTTTGCCTCGATAAGCCAACTCAAAAGGAGACTAGATCCGCACTGCGAATTTTAATCGCGCGTTTTTTTTTTTTTGCAATATAGTATCCGCACAAGAGTCTGTCACGACGATTCACAAATCACAATAGATACATATTTTGGACTCTAATTTCTAAACACCTGTCTTCGGACATAAGTAAAAATATTATAGTACAATTATACATAATAACACAAATTTTGTATCTGAAAAATATAAAGTATTATAATTATGTTTATAAAATAAAAATATTAACACCTCCATCGTGGGTATCGCAGACACAACAGATTTTCAATTATTGTTATGCGGCAGCCGGCTGCCGCTTGGGGATTGATGAGTTAACTTATAGAATAGAACCAGCTGCATGGCGCAATTTCGTCTTTTCATTTGAACAGCAGCAAATTCAATATTTTAAACATCGCCTCCATTACTTACCGGTCTGCATGTTTCGCACCAAAAACCTACAACTAACAAAAAATAAGTGGCAAAACACCGATGAAAGGAAAAGCAACATAAATCAGGCGACCCCTGTCAGCGCTGAGTTACGGCCTCCGCCACGCCGCCGGCTGTGACTGACCCAGCCGGCAGCCCCCTTACCACAGTACACCACTATTAGGCTGCCTTTCCACCAGAGCTGAGCGGAGCTGTGTTGCGACTTGCGAGGAATGTGTTTTTGAAAACCAATAGAATTGCTTCATTGACATGACTTTGCCATTACATCGCTCATCGCGGCGATGCTATTGGTTCTCAAAAACACATTCCTGATTCCTCGCAACATAACATAGCTTCGCCCAGCTTTGGTGGAAACGCAGCCTTACTGCCTTTTCTATAATGACTGAAATCCATATCCATATACTAATATTATAAACGCGAAAGTGTGTCTGCCTGTCTGTCTGTTACTTCTTCACACCCAAACCGCTGAACCGATTTCGCTGAAATTTGGTATGGAGATACTTTGAGTCCCGGGAAAGTACATAGGACACTTTTATCCCGAAAAATGTACGGTTCTGGCGCGATAAACGAATTTTTGGCGTAACGGAGTTGCGGGCGTCATCTAGTTATTTTTTTAATTACTTATACTACATAGAACAATATTCAACATTCTGCTCAAATAAGGCCGTTTTTTTAGGAAACGTTACCTACATGTATGATGTAGCTCGTAGAAGTCATGACACAAGCGTTTTCAGTTTTCACCAACGCCTAATGTCTTTAATGGCCAATTTGCATTATTCCAACCCACTACCCATGGCAGCAGATGAGGCACTGGAATGGACTGAATAGTATCCAGTAAATGCCAGTGCCCACTGCCCGTTTACATTATTCCAATAGCAACTAGCGCTACATTGGATCACTAGATTGGAATAATGACCGGCAACGCACCTGCAGCTCTTCTAATGTTGCGAGTGTCCATGGGCGACGGTCCATGCTCGTTTGCCCCTTATATTATTATTAATTAATAATAATGTAAGCCCACTAAATTAATCTCTTTATGAATCAAAACCTATTATATTTTAAGTTAGGTATAATGAGTGTCTGAAAAATCACTAAATAAATTATTATTATTAGACTTAGCAACACAAAGTAGTTTTAATAAATTTTTCCTCACCTAATTCTCATACTTTAATTATTATTTATTGTTAATTAGATTTTAGGCTTTCCAGTTTGCACACTTAAGGGGTCGGGGTACCCTCGAAATTCTCATACATACTTAATACCAAAATCATTTCCTCATACGAAAATATTTAACATTTTTGAGTTATTTTTCAGCTTAAAATAGTAATTATCTAGGTTCCTGCACAAAATTTTTCTAAAAAATATTTAAATACTAAAAAATAGAGTAAGACACAAAAAAATATATAAATAAATAGTAAATTTACTACAAAATATGTACTATTTATTTATATATATTTTTGTGTTTTACTCTATTTTATAGTGTTTAAATATTTTTTAGAAAAATTTTGTGCAGGAACCTAGCTAATTACTATTTTAAGCTGAAAAATAACTCAAAAATGTTAAATATTTTCGTATGAGAAAATGATTTTGGTATTAAGTATGTATGAGAATTTCGAGGGTACCCCGGCCTCTTAACACCGAGATAGCTTTGATAAATATTTAATAGCTCCACCGTCCAAATACATACCTCTTGCTTGCCCCGCGCCCCGTAGCCATAAATTAAACACAAAACTAAATTGATTACTGAGATGATGACATCACACTTTCGAGCACGAAGGTAGTTAAGAATATAAACAGAGCAAGTTTTTACGAGGCGCAACAAAGCCTGCGAAGCAATTTAGATCGCAAACAATAGTTCCAAAACTGAAATTAGTTTGGCAAAGTCGTATTATGTCGAAATATAGAGCAAGGAGCTCTCACCGATTGGGTACACTCGCGAAGAATTGTAATTAACTTTCGCGTGCCCTCATGGTGGTTTGGACGAGAAACCCAAAAAAGCATCTAATTTGTAGAAGATTTTAGTCAGGTAAATTTCTATTTCGAGGTTTCCTAAGATTTTCTAGAACTCTAGCTTAAAACGTACCCCGATTTCGTAATTTTAGTCCAACGTTAATACAGCTTCGATTTATATCATTTCTGCATTAAAAAACTGACAGGTCTTAAAACTCATAAAATATTAAACAAACATACAAAATTGGTCAATTAATTTACAAAAATCTGTAGTTTGGCTTTTGTCTGACGAAAGTACTTTTAAAATTTTGTTGGATTGGGGTCTGGACAATGGACCGCAATCATTGAATTCATGGTACTTTTTTTGGGGTATTTCTTGAATTAAGATTTCTTGAAGTTCATTCCCTATAATATTTTCTTTTTCAGTTCCGTTTCGCGATGAAGATATGGGACATAGCCAAGGCTTGTACCCCGCGATGTCACGACGGGAGTAAGCCCCTCCCCTCCTTCTCTCACTTCATTTACTTCCTCTTCGCACCCACTCTCCTCTACAGGGATAATTATCCAAGGTTAGTATACCTAGACCAGTGTTTCTCAAAGTGGGGGTGCCGTCGAATGGCGAACCCCTGACGGCAGTGGGTTTGCGACAAGATTTACGTAATGGTGGCTTTATAACTGGCAGACACACGCGGTACTCTGTTGGCACTTTATGTGTTTTCATTAGTTAGTATAAGGGGTTCGCTGTCACCTGGAAATTGTAACATGGGTTCATGGAGCCGAAAGTTTGAGAAACCCTGACCTAGACTATTAAATAAAGAAACGATCATTTTAAAATGCGTTTCAGTGAAAGCTCCACGAAGTCTGAATCTACTTAGGTATAACAGTTTCAGAGGTTTTTTTATCAGAAGTTAACGTTTTTGATTGGCTTACGTCACTAGCACAATATACAGAATGAACCAGTAGGCTGACTTAAAATTATTGTTCTTAATTTTTCTACAATTACGTGCGCCATGATAACTGGCTACTTACGTTGCTGGCCGTTCATAGCATGCTTACAGCGGTACCCGCGCTGATTTGTCAGCTTGTTGAAATCGGTCTACTGGTTCGTTCTGTCTATTGTGTCAATAGTAACCAATCAACAACGCTATATGAACAGATAAACTCCTATGAAAAAAGCTAAAAAAACCGGGTAGAAAACTGACAAATGAAATATCTATCGGTAAACTGTAATTTAAAATTTGTATAGCGACTGTGATAGTAAAACAAAGTGGTAAAAAGTATGCCCCCCCCCCCCCCCCCCTCCTCTAACTTCTAAAGTAGGGGCATGATAAGTCTAAAAATATATTTAATGAACATTACTATAAAAACTACCAACGAAAATTGGTTTGAACGAGATCTAGCAAACGTTATTTTTTAAGTATACGTCATAAATGGTAGGTAAACCTTAATTTAACTTTCTTTTAAAATCAACTGAAATATAAAAGTAAATCAAATTAATTTATAAAAAAAACCTTATTAGTTATTGCTGACTGCGGTTTTTTTAAGTTGCAAGGATCGGGGTGGCGCGGGCGTGGCGCACATTCCTATTTAGATACTTAAGTCTCTAGTCTGAAGTTTTTTAATGATAATAAATTAATAATAAAAGCCATGGAATAAAATAAGCACCTAGTGGTAAGGGAACCCATGCTGCTGCTACATAATATTATCTGGACAACGTGTTGCCTGTAGCAGTCCTTCCAATACCCTCCCGCCTCCGTTTAAAAGAAAAAAATATTTATAACAAAATCAAAACAATCATTAATTACGCATGATATGATTTTTTCAGAACAAAGAGTATAAGATGGGGAAAGGTCGTCCTACATTTTCTAGAGGTTGCGGCGATTGTATTCTATAATAGTTTTCTGTTTGAGCGGTTTATTCTACCTTATTGGTCCGATTATGGAAAGGAGCCTCAGGTAAACCCTTTATCTTTTTACTCCCGAACCCCTTTTAAATATTGGATTTATTGAGGATGGAAAATATTTTTCCGTTATAAATAATTCATGACTCATGAGCCATTGAAAGCACTGCACTCGATAATTACCATTTTTACTGAAAGGCAATATGAATACTTAATTATTTTAATGGAAATATATTAGCAGGCCCGGATCTACGTTTTAAAAAGGGGGGAGCAGAATCCCAATTTGCCGCCCTCCAAGCAAAAAATATGTGCGTTTTCAATTGGTATCTACTTAAATAAAATGCTATGATTTTTCTAAAATTAAAGGTTTATTTTTCTCGATTTCATTTCAACGAAATCGTCATTCGTCAATTACACTTTCATAATTTAGATTGTTGGCTATTTCGCTCTCAATGGACAATATATAGCCAAACCCGTCAAGCGCTCTTGGCACATTGTGGAGCGTAAATAATTTTAGATAAGCTTCATTTTACTGAAGCTTCTCTCACATGAAGCAGAAGTTACAGGAAGGGTTGCATAAATTTTAAGAGCTGTGCTCAAGTTGAGAAATGCATCCCGTAAATCGTTTTTATATATTTATCTTCTAAGTTCTAACAAAGAAACAGTTTGTAATCGCTGTCGTAATTCATTTATATTTGAACTACTACCGCGTTCGTACTAACGCTCTACGGAACTTTGTTGAATTGAAGTACCGCCACTTCAATTCAACAAAGTGAGAAGTCATCCCCGGGCCTGCATATTAGGTACGCTTTTAACTTCAAGAGGAGAAAATCAAACAATTTCGTGTTTGAATGTCGTTTGATGTGTCAATCGTTTTGTTTTATAGGTGGAAGCCGGCAGTGTGGTGCGGGGGATGTTCGCGTGTGTGCTACCCGGGGTTATATCCTTTTTATGTGGCTTCTACTGCCTCCTGCACGCCTGGCTCAACGCCTTCGCTGAAATGCTCAAATTTGGCGACCGACTGTTTTACGAGGTATAAATCCTGATAAATTCAGTGTATTCCTGAACCTTATTACTAGAGAGATAAGGGTGAAGTGTTCCTTCGGATCTGGCAATTCTGGCAGCAGTAATCACTATTTATTTCCCGAGAATAAAATACAAATAACAATACAGACGAGACGATTGGCCAACTTTGAACCCGTATTACAGACTTACCTTAAAAGTAATGATCGGATTTAAATTTATATTCTCAGCTACTTTGATAGCAAACGAACCATAAAATGATCGCCGTCTTATTGGGTAGTCAAAACAATAATAAAATATTATAATGTAACTGACTAGACAAAACAAAACACATGCTTCAGTACAATGCTTTAGTATAATTACTTACCTATTTCTATCTATTCGGCCTCAGGTGTTAGGTATTAAACAAAGAGTAAGAAAAAAATTGACTTATCAATTTCCAACACGATAGTTACATACTTAGGTACGGGTACAGGTTAGGTAAGACAATAGCGGCAATATGGATTATACATCTTATAATAATACATTATCTTAATTATATCTAGACCAGTTTAATTTTCCGTTCTTTAATACTTAAATAAGGCAAAGTATAGGTACCTATAATTATTAATTTTATGTAAGTAATGACTAATGAGAAAGATATTCCTTTATTATTTTCACACATCAATAGGTACCTACACAAGGCAGACGTATTGTGTAAAATGGGTTCCTATAGTTTATGTAATAGGTACAATATCAATCACGATGATCAAATTAATAGCTGTTGATTAAACAATAGACACCCAATTAATTTAAACACTCGCATTACCTATACGAATTTCATTAGCGAGAATCCATGCACAAGGTATTTTCGTACGTAATTAGTAATTACTAATTACTAATTAGTAATTCGTTTGACACTATTAGGTATCTTATAATAATTAGGTAATAAGTAATTATTATTATTACTGAATGCACACGGTAACAATTACAGCAGCAAAACGTTACCCAGTCACTGAACTGCGCGTGATGTTGTAGGTATCTTGCGGCAGGCGTAAATTGTAATTTCGTAAAATTAAACGAATTTTATGGTCGACAGCACTTAATTTTCGCCTGTGGCATGGGTCGCAAGATACATAATTATTCTGGAGGTTGTCCCTTCTGCTCACGCAAAAATCACCATCAGTTTTGTATCGCGATAATTTTAGAATGAGATAGCAATCGATTTTTAAAGACTGAAAAAGGCTACCTAGAGCAAAATTTTTCGCCATCCGCGTCACGACCATTAACAGATATACTTACTATAGAGGGTGCTATGTGCTATATGTATAATATGAAATTGGGTGTTTTAAATTTCAGGAATGGTGGACTACATCCCAGTTCTCCCGGTACTACCGCGCGTGGAACCGCGTGGTGCACTCGTGGCTGCGGGAGCACATCTACATGCCGCTGGCACCCAACGCGGGGCGGGCCTTCTCCACCTTCGCCGTGTTCATAGTGAGTATGCCAGCTCTCCCGGTACTACCGCGCGTGAAACCGGGTGGTGCACTCGTGGCTGCGGGAGCACATCAATCAGATGCCGCTGGCGCCCAACGTGGGGCGGGCCTTCTCCACCTTCGCCGTGTTCATAGTGAGTATGCCAGCTCTCCCGGTACTGCCGCGCGTGGAACCGCGTGGTACACTCGTGGCTGCGGGAGCACATCTACATGCCGCTGGTGCCCAACGCGGGGCGGGCCTTCTCCACCTTCGCCGTGTTCATTGTAGTTGCATGCCAGCTCCTCCGGTACTACCGCGCGTGAAACCGTGTGGTGCACTCGTGGCTGCGGGAGCACATATCTACATGCGGCTGGCGCCCAACGCCTTCTCCACCTTCGCCGTGTTCATAGTGAGTACGCCGGCTCTCAAAGTACTCTCCTGAGGTACCTGAACCAATGATGGAATATTCCTGTAAAGGAATATAATATATTACCTAACTACCGACTAGAACGTGTGTCTAATGCCCGTTTTCATCAACCACTAACCAGTACCTAAGTGTCCCATAGCGGCAAGCCTATCTATCCTTTAAGATTTAACCAATGTTTACATTAGATCACCTAAATCCATCGGGTCCCTGAACTTAGATGACACAAAAGTTGTACTAAATAGGTAGGTTTAGTTAAATTTGTCTAAATAGAATCATGATTCATGAGTCATGACCCTAAGAGACCGCTGGCTGGGTCCACTTAGCGTAAGGGGTTAGGGTACGCATAGTGAAAACAGACATGATGAATACTAACCAAAACGTTGTAATCCAGATGTCGGCGATAGCCCACGAGGTGGTCCTCGCGCTGTCATTCGGCTTCTTCTACCCGGTGCTGCTGCTGGAGTTCGGCGTGTTCGGCTTACTGCTGCTACCGCTCACCGCCACCAGTGGCCGCCGCTTCCCCAGCGTCTTCAACCTCATCATGTGGCTTACCTTCTTCATTGGAAATGGTAAGTTTAGGACTCCCACACAAAACTGCGAATTCGTGCGAATTCGCATCGCAATGTCATTTTTATTATGGTTTTGTCGCAGATATTTGCGATACGATGCGAATTCGCAGTTATGTCACTCCAATGAGTAGAAGCCCGTCGACTTCAAGTTTTTGTATGAAATAGGGAAAAAGCAGTCAGATTGTTTGATGGTTAGCGATGAGTCAATATATAACCCGCGACACCAATGGTGTCACATTAAAGGCGTAAACAGGTTTCTAAATACGGCTTACCGGTTACCCAATTAGTCCCTGCATACCTTATTACAAATTAATAAAAATGCATACCTACCTAATATCTCACTTGTTTCGGAAAGAAAAATAGCAAGTTTAAAACCTAGAACGCCATGGGACAAACGCCCCATCGTTTGTCCCATGACAAGAGATTAGAGAACTCTAACATAGTAATAACTAGTACAACCAGTCTAATCGCTTTACAGGTATCCTATGGAGTCTGTACCCCATGGAATACTTCGCTCGCAAGAACTGTCCGCCGTCCGAGAGCGATAGCTTCTTCGTGCCGAAGTCATGGTCCTGTCCAGAGATCGTCATGAAGCCCAACTGGAAGTTCCAGAACCCATTTGAACTGATCTACTGAAGGACTACTCCTTACGTGCCTAATTAGTTTAGCTAATAAATATGTTAAGTTACAAAGTGTGTCTTGACTTGATATGATGTAGGTCTAATACTAGTTCAGTATATTGTAGTCAGTGGCGTAACTACCTATTATACCATATTCTGGGGCCCGTGGCAAATTGACGGGGCCTTATCAGTAAAAATCGTCCTGTTTATGCATCTTGGCTACCCTAGCTACCCTAGCAGGCACTGTCATTCGATTTTACCAGGAAATTAGAAGACAATAATAATATATTGCTTTGTAGACACACGAACACCAAAGATGTAATACAGTTTGCCCTATGCTTGCGTTTACAAATTTTATTATAGCTAGGGCCTAACCCACTTGGGCCTGCGCTAATATCACTCACACGGCGAAAGACAACGAAACAGTTAACACCGGGTTTTTTCACCTACTAAATTGCAACTGCAAGCAAGCCTTTGCCAACCATACAAGGTTATGAGGAAACATTTTCAACGGTACATATCAATCAAATTACTATGTAAATTTATAATTTGTATTAAAAAAGTTTGCATACATCAATAATAATAATTCGTTATAATCTCTAAATCTGGCACAATTTTAAACAGTATATTATAATGAAATGTATTTTAACAAGTCGGCTTCACAGTGTAATTTAAATTGTTATTCATTTCAAATCTGTAACATAATTTTTATTGTCGATATTAATTTCCCCCCTTACCAATAAAAATATTTGCGAAGCAGGCAACAATACACAGTCTGCTTGTATTAATTATCTGGCATTTTAAAAATGTCACTTATCAGACGACAGTAGACTGCATAGTTACACAATACACACTGCGTAAATGTTTATTGATTACATCTCAATAGCTATGTCCACATTGTGCCCTTTAATCATCTTCAATTTTCATAATCTTTTGACATTCGAAATGTCAAAAGATTATGAAAATTGAAGATGAAAGGGCACAATGTGGACATAGCTAATGATGTGTAAGCATGAAATAGGAATAATATGATTGCATAGCCTTACTTGCGCAATACATTTCAATCGACGGAATACAGACATAAATCTATTACATGTATTATATCTATTGACATATTTGTATTGTTTATAATCTACAATAAAATGTTATAAAAGGTTTGAAGGTACAGTCACAGGCTCAAAGTTATCACTTATTAGTTCTACAAATAATATTTGGCGTAATACATGTGGATATTTTATTCGTTCCGAAAATCCAGTCCACACACAAAACATGTTGCTCTTACATTTCAAAATAAAGTAAGCCGCATGACATTATAGTTCAAATCACGAGATGAGTCACAGTTGTGACTAGCTTCGTAGTTTAAAGTGTTACAAAATTCAGTCGGACAAATCCTATACTATGGGTTACTATGGGTTACATCGAAATACGAGTAGGTACTTATTAAAAAAAGTATTTCGACTTTCGTCCCAACAATTTTTACATTAGATTAGTTAGATCATGTTAGATATAGATTATAGAATAACTACTTCATCAAAATATTTGTATGGGCCTGACCCTGACCGTATTCATAAATCTTTATTTATATTATATTGTTATCATTGCTATAAAGTATAAACTAAACAGGAAACAGTCAGATAATTATATAAATACTTTGCAGATAGCCAACATTATAAACTATAAGAACTATTGCCGTCTTTAAAAATCTAAAATCTTAAGTCATAACAAAATGTTACTTATAGTATAGAAAACGAAATATGTATAAGGAATGTGAATAGCTAACTTAAACTTACTGGTTATTTAATTTAATATGGCAAAAATAATCGATTTTACACGAATCTACTACCTAATACAAAAAACTAACTTTTTTAGTGCCAATTTTAACAACTTCTGTTATAGTTAATTGTTAAATAAATGTCCTTATCGATCTTCGTATTGCATAAAAGAAAGGGGTAATATTTAAACAAAAGATTAACATTAACAGGTGTTTGTTAAAAATTTGTAAGTAGGTACTAGAAATAAAACATGGGTAGGTAAGTCAATTCTGATAAAAATCTACACAAGCAAGTACATGGTGAAGCAGATTATATTATTAATTATTATACTCATGAATAAACTAGAGTAAAAAATCTTGAACGTTATGTTATCATAATTATAATATTATTAAATCATAATTAAAAATTTAACAGGAAAAACATATTATATAGGCAAGACAACAAAAAGCTTTGAGATGCTCAATTCAAAATAAAATGTAGTAAGTAGGATTAACGTAAAATGTTTCGTTGCACAACTAATATATTATCCTGGTGTTAGTTGTTACAGAATCTGACAAAATATTTGGCCTTATAAATCATATATACTTTTTGACTTATAAAAATACGAACTAGAATTTTGAATGCACTTTGGTACTATAAAAACCTAATTTTAACACCTAAAAAGTTACATTTACTTACAAAATATTAAATATAAATGGGATACAAAGATAATGTCCAATAATTGGGTGTGAAATTAATATAAATTCGTGCATAAGTAAGTCTTGACATTTCTTTTCCTCAGCCTTTACACCGCCAAGTCGCGGTTGAAATCCTTGAAGAGAGATATTGACATCCTGGAAATAAAAACATTTACGTTAATAATAATTTAATTTTAAACAAAACTAACAATTAATTGAACTGATAATAAGATGTCTTATCTGTTATTTTAGGTTATTGTGGTTAGGTATGCTGTATCCTGGGTTTTCCTAATTTAACACAAGGAAAATATCCAATACACTGTGTTTTGCGAACTTTTGAAATTGTTTACGAATTATTTGGGAAATTTAAAAATTACATAAACAAATAATATTTAAACTACTTATACAGGCAGGGTGTAACAAAACTAAGTGATTATACTTTAGGGTGACCAAATTTTTTTTTTCACTTTTGTATGGGGAAGCTCGTGACGCTCGGGCCCTTGCCCATACAAAAGTGTAAGTAACGCCTCCGTGGTCCAGTGGTCTAGAGCGTCGCTCTTGACTCGGAGGTCGTGGGTTCGATTCCCGCGTTGGAAACATGTTATTTCCAAGTTTGGTTAGGACAATGCAGGCTGATCACCTGATTGTCTGACAAGTAAGATGAACCATGCGTCGGATGGGCATGTAAAAAGTCGGTCCTGCGCCTGATCTCTCGCCAGTCGTGTCGGTCTTCCGTCCCACTGGGTTATGAGAGTAAAGGAATAGAGAGTGCTCTTGTGTACTACGCACACACCTGGGCACCATAAAATTACTCCTGCGTACCTGGCCTGGCTTCAGTGAAACCGCGGCCACCGTCACCGAAACCGGTGTGGGGAGTATTATTATACAAAAGTGAAAAAAAATTTGGTCTTTCAGCACTACTACTGTCAGAGCGAACTCTCTATGAGGAACACGTACCCATCCTAAAGTATTATCACAGTGTAAATAACTACAGTGGTCCAACGAACACGTCTAGACAGAGCAATCGTGCGGGGCGTGCGGGGCGAGAGAGGCGCGGTAGCGATACCAGACTGCCATACACTCGTCTGGTACACGTCAGCCGGGGTTGACGCTTTTTAATTTGATTGTTTTAAATGGGTTGCGACCGATAGTGTTTCGTTTAAGTTGTATATATGTACTTATTTAAATACATAATATACATATTAAATCCGATATTTTTAATTTTTTTTAATTTTTGATATTTTCAAAATTTCATACTCTTATGTTTTTTTCCTAATTGTTGAATCGAAATAATTTGTATGTCTGATAATTTGAAGATAGGGAAGTAAAATAATTAAACTCATTTATTTATTATTGATATTCAAAGTTTTCAAATTAAGTAAAAATCAACGATAGATACCTTTGAGTATCAATTTTTCTTAAATGGAATTAGGGGACAAACGAGCAAACGGGTCACCTGATGGAAAGCAACTTCCGTCGCCCATGGACACTCACAGCATCAGAAGAGCTGCAGGTTTACATTTAAGACATTATTTTACATTTTTAAATACTATAAATATCAATTTTGATATATTATAATATCAAGTATAAATATCAATTGATATTATATAATATCATGATTCATGATATATATCCGATATATATCAATAATAATTGATATATAGGTATATCATGCGAACCCCGAGCTTTTGTATACGCATTTTTGTATTTTTTATAATAAAACTCTTTATTTATAATACTTCTATATCTATTTTTGTTATCCCTAGTACTGTACATACAAATACCTACTACGAAATACGAATACATAAAATATAGAACAGATTATAATAAAACACATTATTGTGACAACCCTGAAGCAATGACACAAAGGCGGCATTTCGCGCGACTTCAAAGGCGTTGGACCACTGTAGTTATTTACACTGTGGTATTATCATTTAGTTTTGTTACACCCTGTATAAAATAATCAGCTACTAAACTCTGTGCTAATAACTAATAAGGCTAGCCGCATGCACACGTTTTCCGTATTCGATTTCCAAATGTTGAATTACCATTTGGAAGACTAGCGCAAACGTTCGTTTTGTTCACGCGCAAACGCTCTGGCTTACATGTGCGCCATTTATGTATTTTCTACTGATTCCATGCCAGGATTACCGAATACGGAAATCGAATATGGAAAAAAAGCCCTAAGCATTGACGGAAGTGTGTTGTGTAACATAGGGAAAACCATGATTCATGTCACATTAATTATTGTTGTGAGTCACAACTGATTGAAAGTTATTTGAAACATAATATTATACTATAGTGGTTTTTAATATACCATATTATAGAGAATCAGCTCATGTATCTGTAACTTTCTGCCAAATTCCAACTCACAATAATAGTGATTGTAAGCAGATTGTATAGGCAGGAAAGAATTGATTTTACAAAACCATTACAAATGTGCATTTCTATGAAATTCTGATAAACAGTAATTACAGAGCTCTGTGAATAAACAGAGGATAGTAGACAGCACTGATTGATTAGATAATTTCATAAGTAAATAGAATATAGCTTTGTTTGTTCATACTCACTTGCTTATCATGTGCTCGTATATGTACTGGGGTATAATTGTTATGTTGACCACTGCAGGGCTGTCATTTATAACCTTTGATATCTCCTTATCTTTCATCCCGACCACATTCTTAGTGTTTATCTCGAGAATATGATGGTCAGTCAGCAAGCCATTCCGAGCAGCGGAGGAGTCTTGAACAATAGAGACGATCTTTCCGTCTTTAAACTGAAATCCAACACGACCAATAGAATCCTTGTGCAAAGTCACTGTCCTCTCGAAAGGCCTGAAAAATATTAAACAATTGTCTTTACTAAACTGACATCATTCTACATTGTATTATTAATTATACAATATAATACATTGTCTAGTATAGTTAACAGCATTTATTAAATAACTATTATTTGCTAGTTTTCCTGTTTTACTATCTATTAATTAAAGTTAAGGCCCTCTTCTCTTCATCTTCTCCGGTCTTCTCTTTTATTCATGTGAAAAACGAAAGGGGTAACATGATACTAATTTGAGTATTAAACTTAACAGTAGTTGAAATTGAATGTCAAGTAATCAAATCAACTAACCTATCACGGACTGCCATGGTGATACCATTTACAGGTGCTTTCTTCAAAATAGAGTGGCATTGTTCCATAGACATCCCAGCTACAATAACATTGTTTATCTCCAGTACTTGGTCTCCGAATCTCAAGCCAGCAAGGGCAGCAGGGCTGCCAGCAGCAACACAGCAGACAAACACTCCCCCACTGACTGCATGCAGTCGCAGGCCACATTTGCCATCCCTGTCCTTGCACAGAGTAACCTGCCTGATAGCATTAGTCACTGCTGCTTTTGGCAATGTAAGTGACTGTGAGGATATTGGTGCCACCATGTTACAGATTGTGGCTGGAGTCACAGGTTGGGGCTGCACCTATAAGTTGTTTTGAAACTAAGCATAATATGTATATGGATCATAAAGTTAATATACCTAGCAGAATAGAGCAACAATCTCAAGCTGTCAAACGAAACCGAATTTTTTTTTTTTCATCTGTGTGAAAAATATGTGTACATACACTTACACAAGCATGATTGAACATGAATTCTATGAGATTAAGGCGTCTCCCAGACAGACGCGGCTTGCGGTGGCGGTAGCGGTAGCGGTCAGTTGGATGACTTGGCCGCGTGGCCGCGTGTGTCTGTGCCGTTTCTAGAACTCTCAAGTCATCCAACTGACCGCCACCGCAGGCCGCGTCTGTCT
The DNA here is from genome assembly GCA_905404155.3 of Plebejus argus. Classification (NCBI taxonomy): domain Eukaryota; kingdom Metazoa; phylum Arthropoda; class Insecta; order Lepidoptera; family Lycaenidae; genus Plebejus; species Plebejus argus. The sequence goes on along the minus strand of FR989938.1, from coordinate 9,409,987 downwards.
GGGAGACACCTTAATTGTCAACGTGCGGCACATACTGATTGGACGTCAAATAAAGAGTGCTGCTGTCATGTATCACACGTCTCTTTTTGCCACGAAGTGTTACTTATAGTGACATCTCTCTTGCTTAGGCCTTTGTTTCTCTATTCCGCTAGGTATGTTAACTTTATGATATGGATTAAAATGTTTCAAAATTTTGGAAATTTCCATGTCATGTAAATGAGCCAATAATAAGTTACATGGGACTAAGGACCTATTTCACCACTTCCTGATAAAGTGCCAGTTAAGCTATTCATAACTTTTATAACAGATTTTCCATACTCTATCTGTCAAGTTAAGTGGTGACTGGTGGCCTATCCGGCACTTATAAGGAAGTGGTGAAACAGGCCCTTAGATTCATTAATGCTTTCTAATATGTAGGTACTTACATGTTGCAATTGATACTCAGGCATGTTTGCAGCAATAACATTAGATGAAAGTTCCAATCCCATGTAATCTCCGAGTGCCGGATACATGTGCATGGGTGCACTAGGTGCGACTTGAGAGTGTATTTGTTGAGGCGGTGGCTGGTTAGACAATTGGGATCCAGACATCTGAGCCCTCGCCATATTATCTACTTTCATGTCTTCTAGAGATGGATAAAGCGACATGATTGAGCTTTCTTTAATCTTCAAACGAGAAACGACGCACTAAACTACGGAATGAATTTGTATACACAAAGAAAAAAAAATGCAGAATGAAGCTGAAGGTACCGACTACCGAGATGGAACCAAGTTACTGATATCAGTGGACAGTGATCACTGACTTCCTGAAATCTAAATAGAAGCTTCGATATTGCACAAACAGTAACAATTAACAATGAGTCATGAGCCTTTTACGACCTAATTACAAACTCGGGCTCCGCTACTAGGAGTAAATGTTCTGTGAACTCGGGCCACAGAACACTCGGGCGAATTAACATGACACCACAGATAGTATTTAGTATTATAGGGACCGTGCAGAAACTATAGAGGGCGTCGTAATTCGACAGCAGCGCCGCGATGCGAGTAAAAGACGTAACTTGTGAGTGACTTTGACTTCGCATTCTCCTTGACCCTGGCTAGTTTATGAGTGTTTTTTTATGTTTTACACTATAAAATGATATAATACTTACACTCCCAAGTGGCCACATGCGGCCGCGAGAACAACGACAGATTTCCAAGAATCCGCGATCGAAATATTAAAGTTAAAGACTAGATGACGCCCGCAACTCCGTTGCGCCAAAAATCATTTATCGCGCGAGAACCGTACATTTTCCCGGGATAAAAAGTATCCTATGTCCTTTCCCGGGGCTCAAAGTAAATCCATACCAAATTTCAGCAAAATTGGTTTAGCGGTTTGGGCGTGAAGTACTAACAGACAGACACACTTTCGCATTTATAATATTAAGTATATTTTTATAATATTAAATATAATATTAAGGGTTTCTACTTTCTACCCGTAAACAAAGAATGGAAGAGTGAATAAAAATGTATAAAGCTTATCTAGTTAACTAAGAAAATATCTGAAAAAGTAATTAATAGCATCCATCAGCATAGAAAGTAAAAACTTTAATATTGCAATAAAATAATGAAGCTATGCAAAAATACTTACATTAATTACTGAAAATGCTTGTGGATTAATAAAATAAAACAAGTACCTACACTAAAATAAATGCTTTTATTTCAACCTTCTGCGATTCGATCGATACCATCTTCACAACTTTTGTCTGTCACTATTTTTAACTAATTTCAGTCTGGATCTCATAAGTGTAAACACCATTTAGGTATGTATTCTTCAAATAACACACAAAGACTGCACTACTAATCTTTTTCTTCCTTGAAGAATCATCCTTTTGAGAACCAACACTTTGACAAGATGGTTCAAGTTCAATACTATCCTCAGTGTTGAATTCCTGGCAGGACTTCTCCAAATTATCCTTACTTTTGATGCAACTTTATGCCAATTAAATGAGCCGTGCCTATGTATGTATATCAATTAAGATGGAAGCCAGTTTGGATGTAATACTGAAAGAAAGCAATGGTTATAGGTTATGTTCATATTGTGTTCATAAAAAATGAATTTACGGTTATAATCTACAAAATTTAGTGTTTTTACTAGTCTACGCATAACACTCATGGAACTTTTTAAATACTTACGTATATTTTTACCGCCTTTTATCCATTTCTTTCGTTTTTCAATAAGCAAAACCATGCGAATATTTTGGCAGAAAAATAGTAAAATTTTACATCGTTCGATTTGCCTTTATATTTCTTTTAAGTATTATAACATCCGGGAATACAACAATACATTTCAATTCTTGAAAATACTCGGAATTTGTTAAGAAATCTTCTAATTTTCCGTAGCTTTACTAGAGCTTGACAGTAAAATTTTCGTAAAAGTTTCGGCTATTCGCCACTTGTGGCAGTGACGTCGCTCTGCACGGTCCCTTAGACGTTCAATAGGGACCGTGCAGAGCGACGACACTGCCACAAGTGGCGAATAGCCGAAACTTTTACGAAAATTTTACTGTCAAGCTTTATTCAAGCTACGGAAAATTATAAGATTTCTTGAAAAATTTTAGTATTTTCAAGAATTGAAATGCATTGTTGTATTCCCGGATGTTAAGAAATATAAAGGCAAATCGAACGATGTAAAATTTTACTATTTTTCTGCCAAAGTATTCACATGCCTTTGCTTATTGAAAAACGAAAGAAATGGATAAAAGATGGATAAAAGGCAGTAAAAACATACGTAAGTATTTATAAAGTTCCATGAATGTTATATGTAGACTCGTAAAAACACTGAATTTTGTAGATTATAACCGCAAATTCATTTTTTATGAACACAATATGAACATAACCTATAACCGTTGCTTCTTTCAGTAAACATCCAAACTGGCTTCTATCTAAATTGATATACATACATAGGCACCGCTCATTTAATTGGCGTAAAGTTGCATCAAAAGTAAGGATAATTTGGAGAAGTCCTGCCAGGAATTCAACACTGAGGATAGTATTGAACTTGAACCATCTTGTCAAAGTGTTGGTTCTCAAAAGGATGATTCTTCAAGTAGGAAAAAGATTAGTAGTGCAGTCTTTGTGTGTTATTTAAGAATACATAAATGGTGTTTGCACTGATGAGGTCCAGACTGAAATTAGTTAAAAATAGTGACAGACAAAATTTGTGAAGATGGTATCGATCGAATCGCAGAAGGTTGATGAAATAAAAGCATTTATTTTAGTGAATTTGTTTTATTTTATTAATCCACAAGCATTTTCAGTAAGATTATGAGTATTTTTGCATAGCTTCATTATTTTATTGCAATATTTATCAAGTTTTTACTTTCTATGCTGATGTATGCTATTAATTACTTTTTCAGATATTTTCTTAGTTAACTAGATAAGCTTTATACATTTTTATTCACTCTTCCGTTCTTTGTTTACGGGTAGAAAGTAGAAACCCTTAATATTATACTTAATATTTTAAAATTATACTTAATATTATAAATGCGAAAGTGTGTCTGTCTGTTAGCACTTCACGCCCAAACCGCTGAACCAATTTTGCTGAAATTCTGTACGGATTTACTTTGAGCCCCGGGAAAGGACATAGGATACTTTTTATCCCGAGAAAATGTACGGTTCTCGCGCGATAAATGATTTTTGGCGCAACGGAGTTGCGGGCGTCATCTAGTCTTTAACTTTAATACTTCGATCGCGGATTCTTGGAAATCTGTCGATGTTCTCGCGGCCGCATGTGGCCACTTGGGAGTGTAAGTATTCAATCATTTTATAGTGTAAAACATAAAAAAACACTCATAAACTAGCCAGGGTCAAGGAGAATGCGAAGTCAAAGTCACTCACAAGTTACGTCTTTTACTCGCATCGTGGCGCTGCTGTCGAATTACGACGCCCTCTATAGTTTCTGCACGGTCCCTATTGACGTTTCTTACAAGTACCTACTGAGTGCAAAAAAAAAATTTTAGTGTATGAACACGAAAAATAACGTTTCGGTAACTAGTTATTTTTATTAGGGCACAGTATTTTATGCAATTTAATCGGCCAAGTTCGAGTTGGACTCGCCCACGAAAGGTTCCCCAGCAGCAATACGTGCTTTATGGATGCGTCCGATAATTTGTTTAGTCTAGGAACAGATTTGTACTGTTATTCATTATAATTCGTTTCATTAAAATAACTTCGTTTTATTTTTAAGTAACTATATATTATTAAAATATTTCATTTGATATCTACAAGAAAAAAATAGGTATTATATAATATATAGGTATAACTGTGCTGTTTATAAAGATAACTTCTCTATAAAAATAATTAAAAGCATTGATAAAAGTTTGTAGTTTTTTTCTACGCGCTAATTAACACAACTCTTAATTTCTCAAAACTTAATTGCATGGAGATAATTCACTATTACAATGAACGACACATAATATTATATTATATTAATATTCCGTGAGTAGCTACTTCATACCACTCAACGAAATAACGTTATAAAAATCGCTACTACTACATGAGTCTGACCAGGTAATGTCTATTTTGTATTGCTTTTTTAGTTAGTTTTTGTACTAAAAACGATACAATAATTATTAAATTAAGTATGTATTTTATTTGTAAAATAAAATAGGATGTAACTTTAAACCATTGACATAAGAAACAGCTTTAATTTTACAATTACTTTTATTAACGACTTCAAGAAATGGATCTAAGTTCTGTTCAATGTATGTATAAAAAAAAATTATATGTTCTTTTTTTTAAACTTTTCTCAAAAGTCAAAACCACAGACTAATAAGGGGATACTCAAAACGCTGAAAACGCTCCACTTGGGTTTGTACCACTGACGCTCACATACTAATGGAACGGGAAAAACTACGGTCCCTACGTTCCACTTGGCGTTGAAAACGATCAAAACTCTAAATAGGAGGCATTTTCAGCGTTTTGATCGTTTTCAACGCCAGATGGAACGCGGAGGGTCTTGAGCGTGAGCGTTCTCAACTACAAACGGAACGTAGGGATTATATAGGTACTCGACACTCACGGAATATATAACACTAAAGGAAAGGGCATAGCAAGTAAGTTTCATTGAAACTGCAACTGCTGTCGCCAAACTCACACAGTAACATTTTACGCACACAAAAGAAATAACCAATCACAAAGAGATTTCTTTTTTAAATACAATGTCGTAAAAACAACTCTAACCCTTTTGAAATAAAGAAGAATTTAATTTTAGCAATACCGGCTCTGACTACCGAGTTCAGTTATTCAACGCTAGATGGCGCTTGACAGCTAAATATGATAAGACTTGAAGTTGTACGCAATTTTACACCTTACGTACACTACTAGCGTAAGGCTTAAATTCGTACTCGCGCACTTTCTTTTGCGTGCGAGTTAAGTTACGTCCAGCTGGACCTAACTATGGCACGCGGGCCACGCCCACATACCCTTTCCTCTAGTGCAGAGGTTCCCAAACTTTTATGTATCACGCCTCCCTAATGAACATGCTTAGTGCTTACGCCTCCCTTCGGCCCAGGGCCCAGCATGTAGTAGCAAGTGGGCTCGCCAAGCTATTGTAAAATAAAATAATAAAGACCAAAAATACATTTTCAGATGTTTCATTATAAAAATATGTTTTTACATACTTACTTCTAACCCAAAATTGACGATTTTATAATTCTTTGATAAACTTGAAATCAAGCTCCGAATTGTTTCATTTTCTAAAACTAAATACTACATTATATTTCCAAGAATCCGATCTGAGCAAAAAAACGATATCTTAAAATTTTTTCGATAGAAAAAAATCGCAATTCGCAAAGATGCATCTAATTTTCACGAATTTTTCATACATTGCCATAACCGTGCATTAAACTCAGTTAATATTTTAACACATTGTAAAAATTCTATCATTGAGAAACCGACCTAGCGGATTTTTAAAATGTTGTATATTATTTATCGAGTTATTGAGAAGGACAATGTTTGATTTTTTGGGTTAGTCGCCCTCTTCAGGAAGAATCAATGTGACGGATGAGCTTGCATGTTTTTGACAAGATTTCCAATTCGCGTACGTCGCGGGAATGCGCGGGCGTCTGAACTCTGGAGTAAAACCGCCACCGGCGCCCGCGCCCCCCTCATCATGTCTTCGCGCCTCCCTAGTGGGGCGCGCCCCCTAGTTTGAAAATCAATGCTCTAGTGTTATATATTCCGTGTCGACGACACTGGCCGTGGTTAAAGTCGAAGTGCCATAATAAGAAAAAAAAACGTCAAAACGTCAAAAGTCAAAATCAGAAATCAGAAGACGATGGCGGAGGAGCGCGGGAAACTTCGGAGTAGGCGGGAGTGTTTTCTCGGAAAATTTTTGCAAAATTATTTAAAATAGGATAAGGAGGGTTTAATTTGTAAATTATTAAGTATTTTTATTATTTAGTACTTGTATATATAAAATTTTGTGTAGTTAGCTGTATATATTGGTAAGTTTTTTCTTGTATATAATAGGCTACTTGACCTATATTCAATTTCATTGAACAAATGCATATTTCTAGTAGAACTTGGCGTAGGAAACCGTATTTCACCCTTATCATCAAATAAAAGCTTATGATTGATAAATAAAGTCGATTTGAAAATATGATTTTATGAAAATATGATTTGTACTGACTAAAACGCTTTTGCAGTACTTCCGATTTGGATGTGACGTCATCATGTTCGTAATTTAATATCTTTTATTCATCGCGCTCGTTATGTGTAAGTTTATTTGTACATAAATAATAAGAATAAGCCTAGAAAGATTTGCAAAATATATTTTCTTGAGTAATTCAAATAAAACACCAGTTTTATATATTATCTCCATTTATTGTAGACGGGAAATGAAATGGCCAAAACTTTTCTCCAAAAGTTTTCAACATTACAAATGATTTCTAATTTCTTATTTAATTCTTTTATAATTTTTGGGCACCTTAAGACTCGTACATTTAGCACATAAAAAAATGTTAAATAAAGAGACTCTAAAATACAAACAGTATGACGTCACACTATGGCGGACAGTGTTTTCGGCGCCATTTATAAGGCGTATTTTTCAATCAACATTTTTATGGGTTTTTACTGTGTAAAATAATAAAATATTAGTTTATTTCGTGAAAATTAATGATTAAGAAGCGATTAGCATGAAGAAAAAAATTAGGTCAAGTAGCCTATTAGTAGGTCCTGTTTCACAAATTGTAAATATTGAACTATTTTGGGCGGTTCAATGAATGAGCCGCCCGACCCTACGTCGGGGCCGGGCCCGGGGCCCGGTCCTGATGTAGGCATGAATATAACAATCTCAACAGATATGGACTTTGAACATGGGATGAGTGGGAGCCGCAAACGGCCTAAAACAACATACAAGCAAGATTTTCTTATAGATAATAATAAAGTATCGAATACGCCACGTACATCACTAGAAACTAGTGCAGAAACTATTGATTCTCAGAATATTACACCCACACCTCGAATGTATACTAATACTGACAGTTACCCTTATGTTGTACATGTACAAAGGGTAACATCATCTTTACAGGATGGTACCACTCTGCATCCTCTTATCTTAGGTAAATTTTTTAAAACCAATAATGTAAATAATATTGTATCAGGTAGCATTAAGAAAATAGGTAGGAACCGCTGTACAGTAGCTTTTAAGTCTTACATAGATGCCAATAATTTTGTTAATAATAAAAATTTAGAATCTTTGAAATTAAAGGCATTCATTCCTAATTTTAATGTAACCAGAATGGGTGTTGTTAAAAATATCCCAACATAATGGTCTGATGCTGAAATATTAGAAAACTTAGAAACACCAGTAGGTTTTGGTAAAGTACTAAAAATAAGGCGGATTAATTATAAAGTAAAAATAGAAAACACTATTGAATGGAAACCTTCTCGTTCTGTGGTTGTTACTTTTGATGGGCAAATCCTGCCTCCTAAAGTTTATATTTGCTATAATTCTTTACCTGTAGATTTGTACATATATCCGACAATTCAATGCTACAATTGTTGTAGATATGGTCACACGAAAACAATTTGTAGATCAACACCACGATGTTTTAAGTGTGGTCAGGAACACACAGCCGAGTCATGCACGAGTGAGACAGAACATTGTATAAATTGTTTAGGTGAACATTACGCTACAAACAAAATTTGTCCAGAGTTTTCAAGACAAAAAGCAATCAAAAATTGTATGGCTGAAAAGAATATTTCTTATGGTGAGGCTAGTAAGTTGCAGCCTCCAATTTTAGTTGGAAGAAGGTCTTATGGTAAGGTTCTGACATCTGATGTTCAGTGTTCTGATTATATTATGACAACTCAGAATAATAATGCACGGTCATATAAAAAAAGCTTTTATTCAAAGCCACGTTCCCCATATAATCCTGGTAAAGGATATGATAAAAATTTCCATAATAATATTATAAAAGAATTTCAAATTCCAGCTTCTGAGAATGGTTGTGCCTATGTTGACTCTGAAACAAGAAAAGAATTAGTAAACAATAAGACAGATACAAACACTATTTTAAATGTTTTATCTGCTCTAGTTAGTGCTTTACAGCAAAATAATACCTTAAAACCGTCCAACGTTGCTTCTATAAACAAATTGCTACATAATAATTCTAACACTAAAATTAACAATGGGTTCGAACATAATTCAATGGAATTGTAGGAGTATTTTAACTAAAAAAACTGATCTAATTTATTTAATAAATAAATATAATCCAATAATCGTCGCCCTTTCGGAAACCTGGCTAAGACCTTATTTTGCATTTCATATTCCAGGTTATTATTGTGTACGAGATGACAGACCCGATGGTTACGGCGGGGCTGCCATGCTAATAAAAAATACCATACCTTTTAAAGTGTTAACATTGCCACATGTAAATAGTTCCAGTTTTAATAGAGTTGGTGTACAGTTATTAAATCCTAATATGTATATTTTCTCATTGTATATAGCACAAAATTCTTCCTCTACATTTTCAGATTTGAATAATTTGCTTCATTCATTTTCTGGCCCAAAGTTAGTAATGGGTGACTTTAATGCTCATCATCAGTGCTGGGGTAGCGATGTGTCCAATAGAGATGGTGAGGAGTTATTGGATCTCATAGATAAATTTAATTTATGTGTGCTTAATACAGGGGATCCCACACGGGTCGTAAATATTAATGGAAACAAAAGTGCAGTTGATATTTCCATTTGCTCTCCATCATTAGCACCGAATATAATATCTTGGCAAGCTTTAACTTCTTCATATGGTAGTGATCACTACCCTATACATCTATCTTGGGCTTACAAGAGTAATAGCATAAATAACAAAAGAATAAGAAATATATATAAATTGGATAAAGTTGATTGGAGTAAATTTAAAAATGAAATAGATTGTCATATTAAAAACCTTCCTGAAATTCGTTTAGGAAACGAAGTAACTGCTTCTGAATTGTTTGCTAAAACAATTATTGAAGTTGCTGATAAGCAATTCCCTTCAAAAAAACTAATGGGAGCCAAAGTTCCATTCCCTCCGTGGTGGGACTCTGAATGTTCGGAAGCAGTTAAAAAAAGAAAAATCATTGAAAAGGAATATGCTAATAATATGTCCAATGAAAATTTTGATAAATTAATACAAATTAATAAATCCACTAGGATTTTTTTAAAACAAAAGAAGCAACAGGGTTGGAAAAATTTCTGTTCTTCTTTATCCCCATCCACATGTCCATCTGAAGTGTGGAAAAGTATTAAAAAATTCAGATCTGTATTCAAAGAACAAACCATAGTACTTTCTAAAGACTTTTTAAGTAAATATGTTAATCAATTAGCTCCATCTTCAGTAGCAGAATATTTTCCGGTCCCTTCTCCATCCTCTTACATAAGAGAACATTCGTATTCTGCATTAGGTTCTCCTTTCACAATGGTTGAGCTCAAAGGTGTTTTAACAAGTGTACATGATTCTACTCCGGGCATGGATGGTATTTTGTACTCTTTTCTAGCTAACTTAGGGGACAAAGCATTAGGTTACTACTTAAATCTTATTAACACTGTCATGATTTCTGGTAATATTCCCGACTCTTGGAAATCTCAGGAAGTTATACCAATACTAAAACCTAATAAACCCGCAGACGAAATTACTTCATATAGGCCAATAGCTCTGTCATCAGTTTTAATTAAAGTTGCTGAAAACCTAGTTAAAAATAGATTAGAATGGTTCCTTGAGCATCACAAACTATTGTCAAATAGTCAATTCGGTTTTAGAAAAGGCAAATCCACTATGGATAATTTAAGTATATTTACTGCAGATATTCGATTAGCTTTTGTAAATAAACAGTACGTTGTGGCTGCCTTTTTAGATATTAAGTCTGCCTATGATAATGTTATAATATCAATTCTTGAGAAAAAAATGTACAAATTAGATATTCCTCCCATTCTTATTACGTTTATAATTAATTTAATTAAAGAAAGATTAATTTCTGTATTTTTTAACGATATTGAATATTTTATACGTACCATTTTTAAAGGATTGCCACAAGGGTCAGTTTTGAGTCCGATACTTTATAACATTTATACGTACGATTTGGCCTCGGTAATTGCGAAATTTGTGAAAAAATTGCAATATGCAGATGATTTGACTATTTATGCCATTAGTGCAGACATTCATGCCGCTTGCAGTTCATTAAACCAAAGTCTTGCTGCCCTTAAACAGTGGCTTTTTGATAATGGTCTAGATTTAACTGTGGAAAAAAGTAGTGTAGTAGTATTTACTAAAAAGCTTTCTATCCCAAAAGTAAACATCTCGTATGATAATAAATTAATTCCGGTTAATACAAGTGCAAAATTCTTAGGTGTTCATCTTGATAACAAATTAAATGGAAACACACATATTGATTATGTGATTGCTAAATGTGAACGTAATTTGAATATGTTAAGGTGTCTTGCGGGAGTTTGGTGGGGAGCTCATCCGTTCTGTTTAAAACTTATTTATAATGCTGTTATTAGAAGTGTATTGGACTACGGTATATTTTTATTAGTAGGAGATAATTTGTGTGTCATGAAGAAATTAGACAAAATTCAATCCAAAGCGCTGCGAATAATAGGTGGAGCTATGAAGTCAAGTCCCATTAATGCCTTACAGGTAGAATGTACTGAACCACCTTTGAGTTTAAGGAGACAATATTTATGTGATAGATATGTTTTTCGTTTAAAACAGTACAAATTCCACCCATTACTAGAAAAACTAGCTCAACTGAATGCGGTTTTAGAGTCACGTCCCTTCTATAAAAGGTCTTTGCCATGCCTTATAGTAAGTTATCGTAAAATTCTTTCAATATCTGCTCCTATTTATCAATCCGATGTTCTACCTTTGTTCTCATATAATTTCGAAAGTCTGTTAATTCAGCCTGATGTAAAATATGATTTAAATTTAACTAAAGATAGCATGAATAATAATTGTATGAATACCCAATATAGTAATTGGCATCATTTGTTTACTGACGCTTCTAAATTACAAGAAACAGGAAATGTAGGTGTAGGGATTTATCACAGTCAATGTAATATACATCAAAAAATTAAAATGCCCATAGAAAGTTCAGTATTTTCCGGAGAATGTTTAGCCATTTTTAAAGCTTTGGAATATGTATTGATGTTTAAATTAACACATACTATTATCTTTACAGACTCGAAAAGTGCATTACAGAGTATTGAAAAATTTCCATTTCGTAGTAAACCGTATCATCACATTATTTTTGAAATTAGGTTTAAACTTTATGAATGCCTTGAAAAAGGATATACAGTAGCATTGGCTTGGGTTCCTAGTCACTCAGGAATCTTAGGTAACGAAAAAGCTGATGAAATAGCTAAGGATGCGGTACAAAGTGGTGACATATACCCATTTAAAATTTATCCCAGTGATCTTTTGAGTTTACCGGCAGTTGATTTATATAGAGAATGGAATAAACATTGGGAATTTACTGGACAACATAAGGGTAATCGTATGTACAAACTGCAGCCTCTAGTACCAAAAAAGTCTTGGTTTAATAGAATCAATAGTTCAAAACGAGTTATTTCGTCGATAATAAGAATGCGATTGGGACATGCATGTATTCCTAGTCATTTAAATAGAATTGGCATATTTGATAATGATATGTGTGATTGTGGGGAGGACACGGGAACTTTAGATCACATATTTTTCTCGTGTCCTTTGCTTGACCATACATCGTTTTTATCCTCTTTGCGCTCCCTTCATGTTCCTCTTCCTACTAGTATGATGTGTATATTAAGCGATCCTATAAAATATTTAAGTACCATATCTGAATTTATATTAAGTAATAATTTAAGTTTATAAAAAGTGTAATTAGTAATTACTGATGCTTCGTATTTTATTATAATATTGTATTTCTTATCTGCCTTCCAAAATTTTCCTGATCCTATCCAAAATTCCGTTTTTGCTATCCCTTCCTTTACCGCGTCATAAGTTTCCCAACCTTTAAAATCACTCGACACTGGCAATAGTTTTATGCTAGTCGCCATAAAAAAAAAAAAAAAAAAAAAAAAAAAGACGATGGCGGATGGATCGAGTTTTGCCGGGAATGTGAAAGAGTGATGTTGTGATTTTGTATTATTTTCCTAAAATTGTGTTAAGTTGGGTTTTTAATGTGTAATATTGGTAGAATATTAACCATTAGATATTCGTTATCGTGCACAAGTGTAGGAAAGTGATGCATTATCCAGAAACGTGCGATTTTGTGTTCCCTCCAAAACTCCATTGAAAGTTTCAGTAAGGCGTCTACCACTTTACTGAAACGACCGACTTGACTCCTTGACTGTATTGACTTGTACTTAGACTTTGACTAGACTTATGACCTGACGATATTACATGAAAACGTTGCTGAAAATTATTATAGGAGGAATACGGTTTTCCCGCCATATTCCTTACCTTTTTATCTTGTCTGTGGCACAACATACACATACTTTGTGTCAAGTTGCCAAAAACGAAGAAAAAGAAAGAAAGACGATGGATCATCGTTCATCAATCACGTCAAAGTTATGTTAAGGCTTCTACATAGTATTATTACCTCAATGGCTTCTACAGACGGAGGAACCCGGTCCATGCAGAAGTTAGGCATTGGTAGGCGTAGATGACATTGACAGCTGTCAAATTGGTGCGTAGCTGTGTTAACTATGTACACTTTTGACAGTTTTGATGGTCCACCTGAAACCATCACACGTGGGTTAAGTGTTGCCAAATAAACAAATATCTGCATGTAATTAAGGAAATATTTACTGTATTAAATTTAACGCAAAACATTGCTTGCGAGTTACGACTCCTGTCTTTACTTTTAAAATAATTGGGTCTTTAGAATATAACAGTTTTCTTTTATTTGTACAAAAACTAAACTACAATATGAAGAAAAACGATAAATAAAAGCGGTATTATGGCTTCTACACATGGAGAAACCCGGTCCATGCTGAAGTTGGTTTTCGCAAAACGTGATACCTGCCTCGTGTTCAGGTTGTACAAATTTGACAGTTTTGATGGTTCCTCGTCCACTACACATACATATATTAATCTGTGCTACACATGGTCCATTCAAACCGGAATGACATTTGTAACATTGTTTTCAGAGTTTAAACTCTATGCAGTTGTAATAAAGTTCACAATTCAAAAAAGCTTCTTTTTCTTTAAATGTTACCAATAATTCTGAAAGAAATATTTTCGACACACTGTATTTGCAATTTAAATTTGCATAGCTGGGTTAGATATACAAAATATCTGTAAGACGTGAGCTGTAGTCTGTGAATCTGTGTTTGACTTTAATAATTATTATATTATTATCGGTTGAATGTACCTATATCTCGAAGCAGTTTTTTAAGAAAATATCCTTAGTTAGCAATTATGCTCGCATAAGAGCCGGACCTGAAATATCAAAAATATGAAGCCACTATGAACTATTCAAGAAAAATTTCGAAAAATATCCAAGGGAAAAAAATCACAGGATCGTATGTAGTGACAAGAGCTGCGTTTTTATTTTGCATGTAAATTATACTTTGCATGTATTTTGCAAATTAAAAAACTGCTTCGAGATATAGGTACATTCAACCGATAATAATATAGTAATTATTAAAGTCAAACACAGATTCACAGACTACAGCTCACGTCTTACAGATATTTTGTATATCTAACCCAGCTATGCAAATTTAAATTGCAAATACAGTGTGTCGAAAATATTTCTTTCAGAATTATTGGTAACATTTAAAGAAAAAGAAGCTTTTTTGAATTGTGAACTTTATTACAACTGCATAGAGTTTAAACTCTGAAAACAATGTTACAAATGTCATTCCGGTTTGAATGGACCGTGTGTAGTGGATGAGGAACCATCAAAACTGTCAAATTTGTACAACCTGAACACGAGGCAGGTATCACGTTTTGCGAAAACCAACTTCAGCATGGACCGGGTTTCTCCATGTGTAGAAGCCATTATAAATGTACCAAACTTGAAATGCTACTTATTATTGTATAGAATATACAACAATTATGTTTTGCAATTTACGCTGCTATTTCTTAAGTTTTTGTGTGTTAATTCTTATTAGTGGAATAATTTGTAATACTACTGTCATAAAATTGTCATTACTGGGTGTATCCAAAAGTCTCCGGCTTAACTTATCGTTATGGAAGTCTCGGCTGCTATTAAAAGTCGTACAAACAGGTGATGATGTTTGTCTTGATTCTTGAAAACTATAATATTTTGTTTCATAAGTTTTTTAACAATCAGTTTTAACAACTTTTCCATATCTTTCCTTGTAAGAGATACTTATTTATTAGTTATTACAATGATCAACACAATTATTATTGTCAAGATAAATAAATAAACAGCAGAGATTGTTTCTTGCTACATTACATCAAATTAATATTGTAATCAAATTATAGCTTTAATCAGAATGTTGTTATTTTTTGTAATGATATAATTCAGTAAATTGGCCGTCCTCCAGATTACAAACAAGCCGTGAAGAGGAATAAAAAAGAATATTATATTTTTTTTATTCACTTTTATTAGGTCTAGGGAATGGGAACGTCAAAGACGTTTAAAATTTAACGATGCCATTTCAAAATTGGGCGAGATAGTCAAAGCTATAAACAAAGCCAACAGTAACATAACAGGTGACACGGATGACAACATACAATACGCAAAAATAGAGATTGTGCAAAAAGCAATAACTTGCTTAAATAATTGTGCTCAAGAAAAAACACAATTAAGTAAGTTTTTTTACTACAGTATTATAAAACTTAATACTTAATTTTCCGATCATTTTAATTAATCGACCTCCAACTAGGTGGGATGACGATCTCCGTTTAGTTGCGGACCCATGTTGGATGAGAGTAGAAGGAGATCGTCCATCTTGGCGTTCATTGAGAGAGGCCTATGTCCAGCTGTGGACAAATGTATAGGCTTTGATTGATTACAAAATTATATAATCTTAGTTAGTTAATCATTTCAAAGTTCTTATATTTTAATCCCTCGATTGTGAAAAAACGAGATACAATAGATTTCTATTGTTATTGTGGTTGCTGGTAACCTCTTGGGGCTTGAAGCATTAAACTAAGTATTTCTATTTTACAGAAGCTGAAATATTGGCTTTAGAAGTCAAATTACAAGCAATAGAGAAGCAAAGATTAGACAAGAGAGATGTGTCACTGCAAGTAGCTATAGGAATGACCAAAAGGGGCTCACGTAAGAAAATTAGTTTCATTCTTTAAAGTAACGGCTTCTGGTAGAGAAATATATTAATATTTTTTATTCAACAGGGAGTAAATACATGAAAGTGGTAATGTTACAAAAAGACAAACAGAATGATCCAAAGGAAAAAATAATAAAGCCTACACCAAAAACAAAAATAATTCAACCAACACCCAAGTTGCCAAAATTATTGCCTTTATCTAACATTAAGAAAGGTGAGTATTTTTATACATATGACCCTTTTTCTATATAACATTATTAATCCGTTGATCGCGGATTCTTGGAAATCTATTGTTATTCTATTATTATCGTGACCCACTTGGGCCGTTCGGGAGTTGATAGGTTAAATAAAAAATATTTGTTACATGTTTGAGTAGAATAGGCTATTACAATAACTACTGTGCATATTTTGATATGTTGTAAACTTATTGTAATTAGCAATAATTCAACAAACATCTAAATTAATCTTTATATTATAAACTTATTATTATAAACTTATTATACCTTCTTGCAAAATCTCCAACTTTGAGTCAAACTTTGAAAGTGTGATTGAGGTTTGTGTACTGTTTAGTCTTAAACTACGACATTAAAAATAGAAGTTGGACTCAGAGCTATGCAATAAGTACACACAATTTAAAAAGCTGTTTTATTGGATTGGCAACAAATAATGTGACACGAGAATTTTATGTATAACAATCGACTTCAAACTAATGTAATGTAATTTTAACAAACCTTGTTTTTGATTGCAGAAAATACTTTTGTTATGCTGCCAGCTGCTCCATACATTTTTCCTCAAAGATCAGTATTATTTCCAACAGTACAACCAACTATTGTCTTAGTAGATGCCAATGTTCAGCCGATGAGTAAACCAGGAACTATACCAATTATAAATAGAACTGCAAATGACATAACTAGAACTACTATGGTTAATGTTTTACCCATATCGGCGTATTCTCGCCCTTTATCAGCTTCTAAGACTAAAAAGAGTAATGTTAAAACTAAAACAGGTATTGCCAAGAAGCCCACAAAGAAAAAAACATATGAAACAAATGAAAAAGAAGCATCTGAAGATACAGATAAGACTGAATCTTCGTCAACAACTGCAACTAGCAAAGAAAATGAAAAAGTGGAAACAGAAACAATAAATACGACAACAAGCAATGAAGCATCAGAAAATATTGAAAGTGATAATAAGAAAGAAAAGGAGAAAACATTACAAAATACTAACTTAGAAGAAGAAATAACTTGCAATGATACAAATAGTAATAAAATGTGTAACAAAAGTAATGATTCAACAGTAAAAGCTAGCACAGACACTTCCAAAGAAATTAAAAGTGATACATTGAGTGCCAAGCCTGATCCACCAAAAGAAACTGAAAAAGAACTAATATCTCAGGCACAACCGGTTCCCAAAGAAACTGAGAAACCTCCAGATCCCGAAACCAATGCAATCAATGATAAATGTAATAAAATAGAAAGTGAGAAGATATGTGACATCAGAAGCAAAGAAAAGATACAGAGTATCCTAGATCCAACAATTTGCGAAAGCGTAGTTGAAACTGGTAATGCTAGATTAGAATTGGCTGAGGAATTTTTAGCTGCTTCCCCTACTGCAGCATTTCTTATGTCATTCCCATTAGTGAGTGGAAACAGAGCAGATAGCCCAGCCGAGGAACCACCTTCGGCAGTTGCAAACATAACTAAAGAAAGTACTCAACAAAGCGAAAACTCAAATAGAACACTACAATTCTTCGACAAAAATCAAGCCGAGTCAAAAGAAAAAGCAAATGCTAAAACTCAAATAGGCAGTGATAATGGTAATAAAAATCACGAGCAACAGAAATATACAGAAATGAAACAAACTACTTCGAAATCAACTGTGGCATCAACTCCAAATGTATGTAACGAAAATCCTTTCTTGAATTTGCCTATTCCGACAGTAGCTTCCTCAAACAGCACATTACCAGACACATCAACTTTTAACTTGGATTTTGATTGCAACTTAAGCAAACCAATTCCTGCGACAACAAGTGTTGCAGCCAGTAATAGCAACATATTTTACAAAAGTGAGACATTTACCAATGTAAAAAATACAATATACAGTACAAGTAACATTTCGTCTGGTCATGAATTCAATAGTCTGGGACTTTACCCGTGCGCGGTAGAAAGTTACACGAACAAGAATAAAACAGATTATCATAACACAGAAGATAATCTAATGAAGATAAATTCGTCCAGATTAACTTACGATATAGATTTAGGCTGGTCACACAAAGGATTCGATTTCGTCAACAATTGTACCACCGCAAGCAACACATTGCATAAAGACAACATATTGACGAGTGTCTCCACACCATACTCTACTTCTTATAATCCCTTCAATCCTGACTTTCATGTTCCTTTGGTTCCTAACTCTAACAAAAAAAGTATATCCTCGAGTAAATTTACAACATTTCCTGAAACTATTACCAGTTTTTACTCACAAAATTCTACTTTGTGGCCGGAGGATATTCCCAATATATATTCACACAGTAATGTTACAAAGAATTTTACTATGAAGCAGCAAAACTATGTTCCCATAGAGAGCATGCAGCCCATAATTAACCAAAAAACACACGCGACAAAACAGTATGACAACAAACAAATTACTGATCAAACGTCAGAGAATATTTTGAAAACACCTACTCTACTGGGACAACAGATCCCCGAAAAGTTTACTAAGAAGTCGCCAAGTAAAATGCATATAAATTGGATGACCTCCGAAGTCAGGACAATGCAGAACGACTGCAATCAATCGCAAGCCGAAATAAAGGACACATTTAAACTGCCTTACACTCAACAAAATCAACCCAAGAAGCAGGTAGCGGACACAAATTATTTCCCAATAAACATGCATCATTTTCCGACGCAGTCGAATCCAGACGAATCGCACGTATGGCCGACCCCCAGGCCGGCCGGGACAGCCGAAGTGACTATCGAGCCGCCTCCTATTAATTTACCAACACTAGTCGGAGATTTAGCGCTGGGACCTCACGACCGGAAGAAGAATGACCTTTTGATCAAGGGAGGCCCGCACGCAGACTTACAAATCTGCAACAACTTCTTTTCGGTCACGCAGATAATGAATCGATCGTCCGACATCATCACTCGCCCTAACGGAGCCCCGATCGAGCCGCCTAAGCCACCGAATCTTCCGAAACAAAATCAAACGCACGCAATAAACGACAACAATCGAAAACCGATGCCGAACCGTTTGGAAAATCAGGCGCAGGTTCCGTATATTTTCAACGAAAATAAATCTAGCAACACTTTTGATAACATGCCTCAATTTACTCAATCGAAAAGCAAAACTAGCAAAACGGATAAAAATTCGAAGAACCAGAAAAACAACTACTCGGCTGAAGCCCTGATAAGGGGCGGGACGTGCAGTCAGAAGCACCAGGATACCAAATATTCGGTGGGCGCACAGAAATATAACGACTACAATACACCACACGATCCGGGCGTCGCGCAGGTGTCGCACTTTCCCCCTATCATCGATTATGCCGATAATAACTTCGCCAGTCAACAGTTTTCGGGCACCACCTTGTACAATACGACTACGAATTCGATATCTAATTCGTTTTATACCAATTTCATGCCGAATGGCGGTAACCTTATGACGAGCAACTACGCCGGCGGACACTTCACCAGCGAATTCGACTACTCCAACCAGACGGGCGAGTGCAACTACACGAATCAAAAGTACGACGCCAAGTTGCGGAATAACGCGCCGACCTACCACCAGGAGAAGGAGCCCACGACGTACAAGAGTTCCCGACGCGAATCGGCAGCGAAACACAAGTTGGAGTGCTCCAAAAAGGAGGGCAACACGAAAAAGTATCAAAGCAAGCGTGCTAAAATAAATACCGACGTGGAGGATTGGAACGACCCGTCGCATGCTCTCTGGCAGAAAAATAATAGCGCTAAGAGGCATCCTAATGTGATGACCGAAGAGTCGGCGTTCCCCAACTACGTGGGCAATCAGATGGGAGCTCAGTACCAACCGGACTACTTCAACAGCCACCTCGTGTCTTCGAACGCGCAGAATAATATGGGTCCGAACGGGGAGCGAGCTCTTTCCGGCTTTCCTGTGGCGTCGTCGAGAGCCAACTTTAACCTGAGCGCACTGTTTCCTGAAATAACTACGGTGCGTATATTTCATCCAAAACATGCTGCAGTATTTTAAGCATTGCTTTGATATTATGTTTAGGGCCTGTTTCACCACTTCCTGATAAGTGACGAATAGGCTATCCACTAATTAACTTGACAGATCGAGTATGGAGAATCTGTCAAAAAAGTTGTGAAAAGCCTATTCGGCACTTTGTCAGAGAGTGGTGAAACAGGCCCTAAAAATAGTACTTAATTTGCTTTGGAATATTATTGCTAATGAAAATTTAGGAATCTAGAGGATTAATTTTTGCTTTTAAATTCCTAGTTTACCTAAATTTTAATTTATAACGTAATTAAATATGGCTTAATTAATTCAAATATTTTTGCTATAAAATAAATTCTAATGTTTCTAATTAATATTTTTGTTGCAGAAGGTGCAATGACATTGACGTTAATTATTATTTAAGGTTAAAGGCCGTCACAGACTTAGCTATAATATATATTAATATACGTACTAAACACACTGAGACCAGAAATATATATTATAGCTGAGTGTGTGGTCACGCGAAAATTGTATAGAAAATATATATTAATATGCCTAGCTATAAATATATTAATATATATTATAGCTAGGTCTGCGACGGCCTTAAGTAATAAGTCATGTTGAAACTAAAGTGTAAATAATATGAAGTGGAAGAAAAAAGTATGTTAAATTTATTTATTTTACGCAAACCAAATTATATATTGTTACTTTTTAATTGATTTGTTTTTAATCTTCCCGTCAAGCATGATGGCAAAAAGCAAAATACTCCAAATCAAGGATTACTGATTGTCTTGAGGAGACTGCCATTCGCATCATTGCATACCTACTGCGTAGATATCATTAATCTTTCTAGTCTCCACCACATAACTTATAGTCACAAAAGAGTCTAGACTCGAGAAGGAGTCAAAGCGACATACTTGTCACTACAAGGTCTGTGCCCCAACTCCTACGCTCATTTCGGTGAAACTCAGCCAAAGGCGATTTCATAAAAACAGCGTAACCTTAATCAGCTTGGAATATAGTACTTATGCGTCATACGCCAATGATGTTGAACTTGTATTATCGCTTATCGATACATCACATACATTTCGCAGGTACGATGTAAGACACGTTACATAAGGCCGCTCGCCTTGACGCCTGTCTGTCTTGGCTCACCTTTGTGATTCATTCATGCTTTAACTATTTAAGTTAAAATGTATCTCAGATAACATGTAAGTAATCAACGCCCGCACAAAGTCATTTAATGAATACTTAACTTTAATGTCGAGACCTTTAATTGTTATCGTTTATCTTCTTATGTTGGAAGACTTATTTCCTTTTGATTTCTTTAATTTTTTAGGCTCCCGCCACAAGAGACCAAAAGGCTAAAGCCGCTAAACTAACACATACTATATCTACATATTGCAACATTTATTTACAGATTGACCAAAAGTAATGAAACATTTTATTTAAATGAGACAAAAGACAGAGTATACAAAGACCTGACAACTTCTGTTATTTATAACATGGATAAGAATAATTAAGAACTGCTGTGAAAGGTCTTGCAGGTCGACAGATGTAGGTTTTTGTAACAGTGCTCTGGCCGATCCTTTCTCGGATACGGCCAGAGAACTGTACAAATTATTGCTAATTAAGCGCTGGTAAATTTGTTGTTTTGTTTTTGTTATAACTTCCTGTTTGTTTATTTGTTGATTTTTATTGTATGTATGTGAATTCGGGTGTCATAATCGCTTTGCGATTAAACCCTTAATAAAGATTAAAAAAAAAAAAAACTGCTGTGAACACTCACTGCGAAAGTTGAAACCGGCATTTTTGAACGCTTGATAACAAACAGGTATACTCACTTTTGCAACATAAATAAGATAATTAATTAATGTGTTTTCTGCATTTTTTACTTCGAGAATAAACTTTTGAACTAATTTTAGAACTCCAAAGTCCAAATCATGATGAGAACTCTCTCTCTGTACCTAGTCCTAATACTTAGCTTGGGCTAAGAGATACCACGACCTTAAATAAAACTGGCGAGAAATTTTGATTACACGGTTTTTCATCAAGTAGGTTTGGAACTCTGGACTGAGTCACCAAAAATCATAATCTATTTGTACTGTAGTATCTTAAGACACAATAATTTTTACAGGTTTGTGTAATGCATTGTGCAGAGTTGCACTTTGAATGGGCTTCCTAAAAAGTGAGGGACTCCACGGCTCACTCCACGGCCTTGAGCTTTAAATATAATATTAAGCCGTAGTACCTAAGCCTTAACATAAAAGACGTGAGTGGGATGATAATTAAGTCCTTTGAAAGTTTCAACTAAAAAACTAAATTATATTTTGAGACATTTGTTATTTAATAATTGTAACGTTGTTGTTAGAAACTTAGCATCGATTGTCGGTTAGGGATCTAATTGCAAAACTCTGCAGGCTTTGAAATGCAAACTTCTGTTAAAGAGTCAAGTAACTGCGGTTAAAATTTAAAAATTTTAATGGTAAAATTTAAATAATGTGGTGCAGATTATTATGTTCCAGTTTTTTTTTTCATTTTGTGCTAAGTATATTATATGTAGGATTTAATGTACAGTATTAATTTTGCGGAAAATTGTAAAGTGCGCCATAAACGTCAGCTAGGAGGTTTTAATATCGAATGGCTTTGTGTTCCTTACGCCACCTGCACACACACACCACCATCACACCACATTCAAACAGTTTAGTAGAGTGCAGTAATTCGAAAGAAGTAGGTAAGAGTATACGCCTTAACTAAACGCTTGAACAAAAAATATATAGTTGATAGGCCCGGGGATGATCGGTTCTTAATTTCTCTATGGAGCCGATAAGGCCGGGGCGAGTGAAACCGCCCCCGCTATGGAGGTAGAAGCCTGTGGGCGGTTGATCGGGGGATCACCGCCTACAATATAGGCCTCGAGGAGAAAGACTCACCCGATGCCCGGGGAGCCTCTCGGCGCAGATAGG
Organism: Plebejus argus; assembly: GCA_905404155.3. Taxonomy (NCBI): domain Eukaryota; kingdom Metazoa; phylum Arthropoda; class Insecta; order Lepidoptera; family Lycaenidae; genus Plebejus; species Plebejus argus. The sequence continues at coordinate 9,387,065 of FR989938.1, read as the reverse complement.
CGGCGGCAAAGGCTGCTGCAGCCGAAGTGATGCCGGAAGCGGCAAGCGCTGCGGAGGACGCGGTTGAATGCTTACGATCCCGCTCCTCCGCGTGTAGCGTTGACGAGGGCATGGGGGGGCTTTAGTCGGTAAGCCTATGTTTCCTATGTCTCCTCTACATATCGGCGGACGCGTTGGCAGATTGTATCTGCGGATGCGTCCGCCGATGTGTAGACGGCGGGTTTTGCTCGTCTGTGGTAGGTATTTGACGTCGGCCGATGCATCTGCCGCGTATCCGTTTGGTGTCGGTTTTTCGACACAGATCAAAGGGATCGAGTGCGGACGCACGGCGCCTGTCCACACGTCTGCCGATGCATCAGTATTCGACGGAAATTTAGTAAGAGTGGACATGTATGTGCTCAGTTTTGTCGTCGAAATGGCTGCTAGTAATATGCAAGCTGCTTTTCCATGCTCGCCCCCTAATCAAAATTAAATAAATGTTATTATCTTAGTTAAATAAAAATGGATTATCAAATGTGTTAGTCGCGTTAAAACTCGTAAACGGCTGAACGGATTGGTCTGATTATAGCCTTAAAATATTCGTAGAAGTCCAGGGAAGTTTTCAAGTGACATGAAGTTCACCGGGACAGCTAGTTAGGTATATAAGTTAATATTGCCAAAATATTTATTTCGAATATATTTTCGTTTTTGTGTATAGACAGCATCCACCACCTTCTTTTGCTCCATTTTTTTTATAACTCTACTGTGGACTGCGGTGCACTCTTAGGTAATAATAATTATAGGTGCTAATTATATAAGTATGTATTAGAAGCAGCCGCTACTGTCTTTATATATCCATTTTTTGCGGCACGAGTTACATCTTTCACGATTGAGCACAGACTGATTAACTCACAGATGTGTGGACGGATCGCAATTTATCCGCAGATATGGTTGCGGATGCATAGTGCCGACGCGTCCGCCGATATCTAGAGGAGGCATTATATGCGGAGGGAGTCCGACATAGCCCTGCCCCAAAAAAAAAGGGCACACAATATAATATATTAGTCTAGGGATACCTATTGATTATGCTTAACGTAACTATAGCTAAAACGTAACACTTATGTATAAAGCTGTTATGTACAACATAAGCGCAACATTGAATCAAGTCAAAAGCATGGTGAGTGTGCGTTTCAAGTCAGTCTGTACTAGCGCCGGCGGTCGGCGGACGTTACTCGCATCGCCGCTTCGCTTCCGTAACTTTTCGCGATGGCGGGAAAATAAGTTTTCAGTTCGCGCCATTTCTATTCAGACTGTGACAGCTATGTTTTTGTTTTTATAACGAGTTTGTGACAAAGCAAAAATGGTGACGGTCAGCAAATGGTCGATGGTGAGTTCAGTATAATTATTGTCGCTTATTAGTTAGCATGTATGCCATAAATGGGTGCAACATAGTATATTAGATCATTAGCAGACAAACCTTTAATGTTATGTAGGGTTAGCCTTACAATTGCAGAGTTAGGTACAACAGCTATGTCATAACTATATTGGCAACTGGAACAATTTCTCCATCCAATTTCATTCCAAGTTGGTTAACTGCATTTTTTTTGTATTTAGAAATTAATGTTTTCGGAACTTTTTCTACAGTCCAAAACAAATTTTCGAAATACGGTATTTTTAGGGTTCCGTAGCCAAAATGGCAAAAAAAGGAACCCTTATAGATTCGTCATGTCTGTCTGTCTGTCTGTCTGTCCGTCCGTATGTCACAGCCACTTTTCTCCGAAACTTTTAGAGCTATACTATTGAAACTTGGTAAGTAGATGTAGTCTGTGAACCGCATTAAGATTTTGATGCAAAAGTGGAAAAATTATTAAAAATTTTAGGGGGAAACAAAAATTTTTTTTATCTAACCTATGCGTGTGGGGTATCTATGGATAAGTATTTAAAAATCGGCCAAGTGCGAGTCGGAATCACGCACGAAGGGTTCCGTACCATTATAGAGCAAAATTAGGCCATAAATTGTGTTTTTTGTATGGGAGCCCCCCTTATTTTTTTATATTATTTTAATATTATTATTAAATATTAAATTACACATATAACTAAGGATTTTGTGAAAAATTCAAGTACCTACCTGTTGCCATTTTTGATATAGAGTAAAAACGGCCAAAAAAATCACGTTTGTTGTGTGGGAGCCCCCCTTAAATATTCATTTTATTTTATTTTTAGTATTTGTTGTTATAGCGGCAACAGATATACAAAATCTGTGAAAATATCAAATCTCTTTCTTGCTGCTGCGGAACCCTTCATGGGCGAGTCCAACTCGCACTTGGCTGCTTTTTTTTCCTAAAATTTTGCCCCGCTCAAGTTTCGTCCGAAGGTTTTTATACAATAATACTTTTCAATATTTTTAATACTATCACAATAATTTTTGTATAAGTATAGGTAGTTCTAGTAATTTTATAAATTCGTATATAAACTAAACTCTATTTTAACTTCGTAGTAGGAGCAAGGACCGAAACGGAAATAATTAGGAGTATCGTCGGGTAGGTAAAAAGCTTTCATTAGTGACATATTTTTGTCCTAGGTCATCGTAGTTTTCCCGTAAACGGTAAACACGTCGCTTTCGTATCGGTGAAATGTCTGTACAAATAAAAATAACAGTTTAAGGGCCCGGGTTACCCTCGAAATTTTCATACATTCTTAATACCAAAATCATTTTCTCATACGAAAATATTTAACATGTTTGAGTTATTTTTCAGCTTAAGATAGTAATTACCTAGGGTCCTGAACAAATTTTTTTTACAAAATATTTAAATACTAAAAAAAAATTTTTTGTGTTAAAATATTTTTTAGTAAATTTACTACTAAATATTTAAACACCAAAAAATAGACAAAAACACTAAAAAATATATAAATAAATAGTAAATTTACTACAAAATATTTAAACTTTAAAAAATATTTTTTATTATTTAAATATTTTGTAGTTAATTTACTATTTATTTATATATTTTTTAGTGTTTTTGTCTATTTTTTGGTGTTTAAATATTTAGTAGTAAATTTACTAAAAAATATTTTAACACAAAAAATTTTTTTTTAGTATTTAAATATTTTGTAAAAAAAATTTGTTCAGGACCCTAGGTAATTACTATCTTAAGCTGAAAAATAACTCAAACATGTTAAATATTTTCGTATGAGAAAATGATTTTGGTATTAAGAATGTATGAAAATTTCGAGGGTAACCCGGGCCCTTAATAAAGCTACGATGACCTCCTGCAAAAGTAACCATTTTATTGAAAACTGCATAATTTCATTTCATATTTTAACTATCAGAGAACTAAGCTGCAATTTGGTCGCAACTCGCAAGTCAAGCGCAAAGCAAGTCGCAAGTTAAACCCATCCGACCGATCACAGTTAGTAGGTCCGTTAACTGGAAAAATCGAGGAAACTGCCTAGGAATCAATTTCTTCGACGATACTTAGGTACCTTCTTTTCAAGATAGGTTTATGAATTCTGTTGAAAAAATATTCAATACGCGAGCATACGTGTTTTATTGATTCGAGGCATATTCGAGGTGTGAAAATGTCTTTCGTGTATGAAAATATCGAGAGACGTTAAGAGGATACACCAAGGGCTAGAGAAATGAAAAAAGTACTTGTAATATCTATTGCTGTGTCCCTTACTTCAAGCCTCCCTCCGCAGAGCGCGATAGAGACAACTGCAGAAAATCAATGATTCGTTGTCCTCTGATTTCTTCTCCAAAACTTAACCGATTTAAGTACTTTTTTCATTTAAAAATTAAAGCAAGACTTGAGCTGTGTTCCGATTTTTTTTTGTATAATCTAGAGAAATTTGTTTTCTGGATGTTTGTACACAGCGGAAAATCTGGCAATTTTTTGTGTTTTTGAACGTTCATCGAACGTTCAAATATCTTTTTAATTTTTTAATAATTAAATTATGAAAAAAAAGAAAACAGGGATTCGGGACATGCTAATAGTGGCCATAGAATATAGATATTCAGGAAAAAATTATAACTCTACCGGCATTATCCAGGGAAGAAACATTTGCATGGAAAAAAAACGTTTGTATGAAAAAACGTCTCTAGTGTATCCTCTTAATGTAAATGGAAATGAACTTCGTTATCACATTTTTCCATGTAAATAAAATGCTCGCATAATTTCCCGGCGCTTCTGTAACTGTCAGTGAAAATAAGTAATAGTTAAAAAAACTAAAAACACGCTTTTTATATATAAAGGGTTACAAACAAACATACAAACATACAAATTGAAAAATGGAATAATTATATCAAATTACTGTATTGTCATCGGTCCTCGATAAATCTACAAAGTTTGAACGAAATCTGGCCGTTTAAAGTGGGTCAAAATCGCGCCCAAAGAAGTCGGTTACAAACATGTTACAAACAAATATACAGGTGAAGCTAATAAAATGCGTATAAAAACTTCCACTTTGTCATGTAATGGTCATGTAATTTTTTAGAGTAAGGCAAAAAATATAATATTAAAACTACTTAGATGACGCCCGCAACTCTGTTGCGCCAAAGCTCGTTTATCGCGCGGGAACCGTACATTCTTCCGGGATAGAAAGTATCCTTAGATGTCCTTTCCCGGGAATTAAAGTATTTCCATGCCAGCAAAATCGGTTTAGCGGTTTGGGCGTGAAGGGGTAACAGATAGAACGCTTTCGCATTTATAATATTAGCGTAGATTTATTTAACACAAGCTTGGTAGATATTATTATAATACCTTATCGGAACCTACTGGTTTTTCAGACCAGAATTTTCCTAATGCATAGATTACTAGACAGTTACTACGTAACCTAACGTTTGTTCCTTGCCTAAACAGTTGCAATTATTTGAAGAGAATTTTATAATTAAAATATCCTACTTCCTACTTCCTACTAATATTATAAAGGCGAAAGTTTGTGAGGATGTATGTATGGATGTTTGTTACTCTTTCACGCAAAAACTACTGAACAGATTTTAATGAAACTTTACAATAATAAGGCTTATACATCAGAATAACACATAGGCTATAATTTTAACCGACTTTCAAAATGGAGGAGGTGTTATGTTCGTTTATTTACGTTTAACGATTACTCCGCCGTTTGTGAACCGATTTTCAAAATTTTTCTTTTGGTGCATCGCAATTTAGTACCACGTTCACAAAAGTGGTGACCTGATGAAGGGATCCATTAGCAATCGAGGGAACTCCTCAAAATTTATATGGAAACATGTGGTGACTTCAGTTTCATGAGAAGTATTCGAAGCATATGCTACCAACAAGTAAGATTATGCACCTAGGTATACCTGGTATATATCATGGTTCGGAAGGTGCTGAGAGAACTCCTGACTCTTTATAGATACAAGTTCGGGAGTTTCGGTGTTGTTATAAGAACGGAAAGCAGATATGCAAATTACATTTATCATCATCATCATCATCACTACCATATTATACCATACATCGTCCCATGATTATGTTATGAGCCTATTATGACCCTATTATTGGTACGTTTCATAGACTCGACCTTTAGATCAAGACTCGAGTTTGTTAAGCAATTAAAAAAAATCGATACTAATATTATAAACTTGAAGAGTTTGTTTGTTTGTTTGCTCGAACGCGCTAATCTCAGGAAGGTCCGATAAAAAAAATATTTCAGTGTTAGATAGCTCATTTATCGAGGAAGACTATAAATACTTACGCTAAGAATAATAATTAGGACCGGAGAAACAGAGGAAAATGTGGAAAAAACTGGGAAAATTAATAGAATGTGTTTATCTCACGAACTATTGGAGCATTTTTGATATAATTTGGCACAGATATAGAGTAGACCACGTGAAGGGACATTTAAGCTTTTTTTTTTTCGAGAAAATGTACGGTTTTCGTAAAATTCCTAATTTACGCGGGCGAAGCCGCGCGGGACATCTAGTACCTAAATAAGATTAAGTATATTTTATTGGTATATTGTTTGTATATTTTATTGGTATATTGTTTGTTATAATAATATTCTTAATGGTGTGATTGATGTAATAATGAACTTGCTTTCCTTAATATTTTATTCTAATATATTATAGAGAATAGACTATAGACTAGGTATGTGACATAATAATTAAAATATACCTACTAGAAATAATATTTGCATGCTATTGTATAGCTAAAAGTGTCAGAACCACGAATATTGTAAACATTTTAATTTATAACCACCACTTTTACTGCAAATAACTGATTACTGATTACTGAGCCAAATAAGGCAATTTGGATTAGCTGTTCTCGAGTTTTAACAAGACAAATTACATTCTAATGATAACCAAAAAGGATTTATAACGAAGCCGATGAATAATAATTAATTTAAGTACAATTAATCGCCTTCTAATTAATAACCTACTTCAAAATTGCGAAATCTGCTATTTATGATCTAATTCTTTCAAACCCACAAGGAAAAATATGATTAAATATAAACAAATAATAAAGATCAGTTAAAGAAAAGATGCTACAAAGGACAATGGAAATCTAATAATAGTTAGGAAATGGCCTTGTAGCGCAGCTCGACACGCGAGCTTATCGTCGCTTCAGCTATCGACAAGGTCTAACACTAAGTGGAACTTAGGTACAAAATTGTCTAGTTACATACTATGAAAACGTAGACATTTTCACAGTCATGTTATAGGTATGTGAAAACAATTGCTACTCGCTCAACTCTAATGAATCTTATGATACATACAGGCTACCTACAGTAATATTATATCTAATACTAGATGACGCCCGCAACTCCGGTGCGCCAAAATTCGTTTGTTGCGCGAGAACCGTACATTTTTCGGAGATAAAAAACATTTTGTCTTTTACCGGGACTCAAAGTATCTCCATGCCAAATTTCAGCAAAAATCGGTTCAGCGGTTCGGGCATGAAGAGGTGACAGACAGACATATTACGCACTTTCGCATTTATAATATTGTATGGATTTACAACAAAGCATCATGTTACCTCATTAATGCTTAACCGCTTTGGATCAAATTTGTTAAGAAGATTGAGTTCCTGGAAAGGACATTGATGGGACATTGAAATTTTTTTGCCTCGGAAAATCTACAGTTCTCAAGCTATAAATGACATTGCCATTTACATTAGAACTTTAATATACCTAAACTATTATAATTAATAAAATAATATTAATTATTTTATTAATAACTCGCCGTACTGGCCATTAGATGGTTGTAAAACTATTATTTTCAATAAAGGGTGTGTGAAACTTATAAACAAAGTTGGGGAAAATTTTCGAACAGTTTCGAACGTTCCATATACTTACCTACCTAAGTTCTCAGGGCATTTCCACCAACTTTTAATCATATCGCTATTCAGGTCTTTCAAACTACGTTTATTGCTTGGTGCTAGTGAAACGTTTTATCAATGTTATTTTTATCCCAGCCCAAGATTCAGTAGGTACCGTTCCATAGTAGGTACAAAAATAATTACTCTGTGTCTGCATTATCTACAGTGGGTAACAAAACTAAGTGATAATAGTTTAGGGTTTGTTTGTGTTCCTTTTAATTATATAGTTTGCTGTGAAAGTAGCAGCATCGTCTCTCTCCCTATGGGTCTCATATAGAAACCTCTAGAAGCCAAAATTAACTTTCAGCGCTGCAATTTTCACACTAAACTATAGTATGTATTTAATGGAAAGATGACACAAGCATAACCTAAATTATTATTTAGTTTAACTTTATAACTTAGTAGTAAATGTAAAGTAGTTTTACTACAAGCGCGTATGTGTATATTAATTATTAAGATAACTCCTACACAAAGCAATCACTAGGTAACATACGCAACTAACAGACAATGATTAAACCCGCCTCTCTAAATTAAATGAATAATCGTTTCGGTGACGGTAGCGGGTTTCATTGAAACCAGACCAGGTACGCAACCGCAACCACAGGATGGCACGGTAAAGGAATTTTCGGGATGTATTGGAAATCTTAACCATCAAGAATTTCGATAGATAAATGTGGTTTGTAAGTAGTATTAAATTAGTACTTACTTAAATAATTTGTAAAGTTGGTGGTTGGCTGTTTATTAGAATTAAACAATTTCAACAAACGTGCTTACTGCTTAGTAGATTATTATTTTAAGCTGTAAACAGTTGTGTAACAAAATCTCTTAAGTAGATTTCACTGTGAAAGTAGCCGCGCTGAAAGAGCATTTTTTTGTGATTTGTATGGGCAAGCACCCCGCCCCAGCATCATGAATTTACCCATACAAAAGTGACTAAGAAAGTTACAGCGCTGTTATTTTCTCAGTGAACTCTATACAGGGGACTTATACATACCCTAAACTTTACCCCCCTTACTAATAAACGTTGTATAAGCTTTGAATAGTTATACAGTGTTTTGTTCCTGTCACACAAGTGACATTTGTAATTGGATTGAAGAAGACAAAACACCTATTCAAAGCTTATACAGCGTTTATTAGTAAGGGCCTACGAGTTTAGGGTATGTAGCTGTATGAGTTCCCAGTCCCCAGTTTAGGGCCTAAATATTATAACTTTGTACTGTTACATTACAGCTACACCCTGGGCTGAAGTGTGTTGTGTTCTTTTCTAGAGGTGATAAATTATGATGCTATCTATATGAATGTCATAAACTCATAAGTCATAACTAAGACAATAGCAAGTTAATTTGATTAAGGGTCTGTTTCACCACTTCCTGATAATGTGTCGGACAGGCTATCCACAACTTATTTGACAGATTCTCCATACTTCATCAGTCAAGTTATGTTGTGGATAGCCTATTCGGCACTTATCAGGAAGTGGTGAAACAGGCCCTAAGTATCGAAATAAAATGAGAAGGAGTGCCTATAGCAGTACTGATGATGATGAGATCCATTTTGTTGAATTCTGCTAAAGCTTTCAACGGGCCCTCGGAAATGAAAATAAACAAAGGTTATTATTTTACGAAACACAATTTACGACAAGCTTATCTTATGAAGTACAAAATTTTAGGCACAAAAAGAAATAACAATATAATACTTGTCTTAAACTAATTTGTATTTCGGTACAAAATTTAAGAACGTGGAAGTATTTTCAGCATAGCAGAAAATCTTATTACCTACTCGTAAACTTGTTAAGCCTGCTTAGCTTTGAAAGTCTTATAAAAGTCCTTTAGATAGGACCAGGAAATAGGTTGTCAACATCGGAAAACTTTTTACAGAAACAATAATACTTAATCTGATACATTTCTTTCGCTTACTTTTTGCTAACTAGATCATATTATTAAGCGTTAAAGTTATAAAAACTTTTGACTGTCTCTTTCGGTTACTTCTAATCTAATTCGGCTATTGATGCCTTTTATATTTTTTATAATCTTACTGCACCGCGTCTCTTTTACACGTGCACTAAATAATGGTAGAGAGAATCTGACTAAAAAAGATCGTGTTCTTATAAAGGTAGCCAAGAAGCAAATTTGTTTGTATTTTTGTATACCTACGAAGTTTTTTTCAGGTCAAAAAAATCCAAACAGCTAGATTAGGTTATGGCGTCCTTGCCACTCCACCGTGGGAACAACCACTCGATAAATCGTCTAGATTGATCATTAGATGGAATTTAAAATAGATGATTTGATTACATCATCGCATTAATATGTATCAGGCGGCGAAGGCTGCGCGGGCGCCGGGATAGGGGTTCGGCTCTGCGGGTGAACCTGACTGGAATACTAAAACCAGTGAAATGATTTTCACCCACACCACCGACATACGAATTAAGAGAGCGCGCCATAATATGCGTTTCGTCCGAGTAGCGTTTGTTATCACGGCGCGGTATGAATCATTTGCATATCCGAATAAGTAATTTAATCATAATAAGCGAGATCAAAACGATCGTTTTCGGTCGGATTGTTCCCGTTTTAGATGTTTGAGGGTGGGAAATGTATAAAGTACTTAAGTATAGCTATGCTTTTGGTGACGGCGGTGGCTGGTTTCATTTAAACTAGGCGCGTAACACCGTACACGGGAATAATCTTAACAGTGTCCAAATGTGTTCAGTATGGATGAGCAATTTTTCTTCCTTTACTCTTGTATCCCGTATTATCAGAGCGAGAAAAGTCGAGAAAACACGACGCATAGATCTATTTTCTTGTCGGATATTCAGATGACCAATTTGGAAATCAATTTGGACCCTCCATCGAGTCTCGTGTGGACCCTGGTCCCTGGGGGACTTTGGGAGACCTGGACCACTTTGGGTATTACTGCTCTAAGCCACCTGACGGAAAGATAAAGAAGAGCTATATTCAAGTTGAAGTCGAGTTCGTCTCAAGTTCTTTATCGTTTTAAACTCATTAAAGGGTAATGGGCTGATGCGAATTTACGGCCTTTAACTTTCGCCTTAACTTTTATACATGACTTTATCCTATAATTTACGTTTTTAATGTATGTGTCAGGGTGATTCAGCTGTGTTTCGACCTACTTAAATCTTCATAGTTTTTATTTATAATAATATTTTTAATAATAAATATTTATTTCAATAAACAATTACAGTTAACAGCAACTTAACATTTCTAGCCCCCACGCTAGGCGAAGCCTGCCCTGTGGGGGAGTGTATATACACATTCACAGATTAACTTTTCCATATTATTAGCTTGCAACTAACACTTTTGGAATTGTCCTACATGATGGATACAGCATTCCAGAGATGTGGGATCCGGGTGCGATCCTTAAAAGTAAAAAACTTGCACAGGGCTACCGCCCACCATTTAGCAAAAAGATTGGGAAATTAAAAAAAAACTTAAAATAATAGATGACTATACTTACTTGCAAAAGAGTGCATTAAGACATAAAATATGCGACCTTCAGTGGGCTAACCTATTCCTGGTATTGGTCACATAAGTAAGTTAGAAGACGCTGCTAACTGGCTTATTGGGAATTAGGCACACGTATCTGATCTTGGTAGCGTAATGTTACCTGAAACTACCGTACGTCAGTGTTAGTGATGATGACGATGATAACAATGATGCTGTTGATGAATTTTGATCATCACCAATGATGTTAATCGTCATCAGAACAAGTATCAACATCACGAAGGGTAACCGCACAGGAGTGGGCCACTGACGCGACATCTGTGTCAATGCCGCGCGTACTATCTACATTACCTCTTATCGCCTATTGGAAACTAAACTACTCAATAATTTGCATTCATGTAATAGGTCGGTGTCCCTGACTTCGGCCGTAGACTTGTGCTATGTACATGTATAATGTACATCTAGGTATGTTACATACTCGAACGATTATTATTATTTACCTGCAATAGGAGGGAATTTGGATAAGCTTCTTTATTTCATTTGTCAAATTCAGTACCTTCTTAGACTTATTGTACTACTTACTTGAATACTTGAAAAATTGACATAAATGCAAATGTTATCTAGTTATGTCTAAACATCATTTTCACACGGCAAAAAGTAATTTTGACTTCTTACTTCTTAGTCGGTTCAATACTTTCGGGGCTAATTAGATGCAAACGAACAGCCTAATTCTTCTATATTATAATATTAATATACATTTATATATTTGGATGCGCTTGTATAACAAACAGGCAGTCAAGAATTTTTTCCTCAACTCAGCGCTAAGCAGGTTTCGTCACTTTAATAATAAGTGAATTTTCCTCGTAATTTTCTTACGACGATATTATGACTCGAGATAGGACGTGACTCGTTACTCGTGATATTTATAATTACTTAATACTTATGCTTAGGCCTATAACAGCTGAAATAAAATACGAATATAAAAAAAATATACAGGTAATAAGTAGTGAATTCAGTCTTCAGACGTTTATAAAGTTGTTCAAATTCTTTAAAATCTTCCTAAGGTATGACTAAGTACCAAACAGCTATTTTTAAAGGTAAAGTAAAAAAATCATACAACATTACTATTTGTTACAGCTATGTTCAAAAAAGATTTTGAGAACTCGTAAACTAGTGTAACTGTCGATGAAATTACGACACAGACGCGACGTACCCCGAGGGTGAATTGTCATCACGACTTCTATTCCAAATATATTCAATAATAAAATATGTCCGACAAAACCTACAAGTTTTCCTCGACCGAGTTTTGAAAGCTTCGTAGTTTGTAACCCAGATTAAGTAGATAATTACTTTAAGTATAGGCTAATATAACATTAGTGCAGGAGTCGTGTTGGTCCATTAAAAAATGTGTAAAAAATTGAAATATCGGCTCCTGGGCCCTGGCAACATTCAGAATCATAAATTTATAATCTGCATGCTTTTCTAAATTTAACCCCTTCCACATAATGCGGTCCTCATATTTTGCATACTCAACTCCACCCAGCGTCTGCTCTAGAAGTTTAAAGAAACTCTTCCAGAAATTTTGTATCGAATAATTCACAATACTAAATACCTCCCCTGCAAGGTACATCTGCCAGTTTTGTAGACTGTCGACTATGAAACTAAACGACAGTTTAACCGGGTTATAGTTACATAAATATACACATCTATTGCTATTTTTATCAGACAGTCAATGTCCCCGCCTAGAGAAAGTCCCGAATTGCACTTTACGACTTTAAAAATAAGTCCAAGAAAATGTATTTTAATGTTACCCTGTGTATAGGCGTAGCCACTAGCCGTACAGTCATAGGGGAGGAGACTTACATATTTATGATTTTAGAATTTTTACTACTCCCGCATCATGTACATTTTGCAACTAAAAGCACAGAATAGATAATAGTACAAGTACCAAAAGGAGGAAAAACTTTCCCCAAAAACGCGCTAATGAGGACAGTGCGTTAATTATTCTTACAAAAATCAAAATTAAATTCAATTGTCATGTAAGTTTAATTGGAGTAAAAAGTGGCGGACAAACTGTTTTTGCAACGATATACCCAAAACAGGCGAGTTGCCAAACTTGTTATACTGGTCCATGTACACCGTACTGTGCGATAATGCTACCATTGTGAAAGTTATCAATTACTTTGAAAGTGATACCCGACAAGTCAAAAATATCCACAACCGAACAATACCTATATACCTCCTCCTTTTTGGAAGTCGTTAAAAAGTAGAAACGATTCGCAGAATTTAGCACTAGGGAATAGAAACTAGTGCTAAATTCTGCTAATCTGTGTTTGCCGAATCTGAGCCGAATTAATTTCTTTGCCTAGTTGGCAAAAAGGTAACCAAATGGATAACATACGTCGGGTATGCTTAGTTAAGTAGGGTTTTAATTTACGTTCTGTCTCCTGAGTAGTTTTTTTTATATTTGAAACTAGTGTTACCCGCGACTTCGCCCGCGTCGAAGTAAAGTATATCCCCCTTCTTTTTGGAAGTCGTAAAGTAGTTAAGTTACTCCCTACTACATCAGCTATCTACCAAAAAAAGTCCCGTCAAAATAGCTCCAGCCGTTTCAGAGATTAGCCGGAACAAACAGACAGACATACAGACAATTAAAGTTGTAAATAATGTTGTTTTGGTGTATGTAGCGTATTATTCATATGCAATATGCATTTTGCGTGTAGTAACAAACAGTTCTTTCAATATTACAAACAGACACTCCAATTTTATTTATATGTATAGAATATAGATATTTTTTTAAAATAATTTAGATAGGCTTCACAGACCACAGTTTAGACTTAAAAATTTATTATATTTATTTTTAGGTGGTGTTATGTACCTATGTTGTATACCTACATCAAAACTTAATAACTCAACAACATTATTTAAAGTACCTACACTCTGTTATTGCGATTTTCCTCGGTTTCAAAAGTACAATTACTAAAAATTATTTCCTAAAGAATAAAAAAAGTTTTTGTAAGTCTTAAATTTGGCGAAGCGATTTTAAACATTCAACATCCAAATATCATTATGTTCAGAGTTAATTTTTTGCTAAATTATTTCTGAATGTCAAAACTAATAATGGTGCCTACCGCCGCGCCGGTTTGGAAACTCACCCCGCGATAAAGAACCGACGCACGTAAGAAAATAAAAAATTACATAGTATAGAGTATAGACTATAATAGATAGTTTAATTTTAACTTTGTAGACACCACCTGCCATGGAAGTACGAAGTTCAAGCAACTTGAACGAAATAAAAATAATATCTCTGTAAACTCCGTCCGGGCAATCTGTTATCGTATCATTTATCATTCATTATGTCTAGGGAAATTTTCATTTACTTAGGCTACGTTGTTATAAAGTGTCTTAAATCAAATCAAATCAAATCAAAATCAAAACATTTATTTCGGGCATTAGAGGCCCATATAACAAATACCATAGGCCTAACATACATATAATTTTATAATAAATAGCTGTCCCGGCAAACGTTGTTTTGCCATTTAAAGTATTTCTACTTCATCAGTAATTGATACAAAATCTAACCCCCCCCCTTTTGTCCCCTAAGAGGGGTGGGGTGAAAACTTATGTTAAGTTGGAAAATACAATTAATAATATGACGTAAGTCCATTAAAGAAAAAATTTGATACAAAATCTGACCCCCCTTTGGGTCCCCTTAGAGGGGTGGGGAGGAAAGTTTATACACCAGATGATGAGTTGGAAGAAGGCAAATATATCTGCGAAAACCGTATGCAAATCGGATCAGTAGTTTTCGTGTTAAAGCAAAAGTTTGATACAAAATCTAACCCCCTCTTTCGTCCACTTAGAGGGGTGGGGGGGAAAATTTTTATACACCAGATGTTAAGTTGGAAGAACAACAAATATATTTGCGAAAACCGCATTCAAATCGGATCAGTAGTTTTCGTGTGATAGTGGAACAAACATACAGACAGACAGACAGACAGACAGACAGACAAAAAACTAACCACAGTTTTGGCTTCTATAGCGAATAGCGATGTAGTAACACCCCCTGCTTATTATTTTTTCAATATCTTTAATGTACAGAATTCACATTTCTACAGTTTTATAGATTTATAGTTAAAGAAATTAATTAATTATAATAGCAATCAAAAATAATAGTCATTCAAAACGTATTTTAAAAAGTTCTAAAAATATTACTTTCTTAGACATAACTTTTAAAGCTTTTTTGAAATTAGGATTATAATAATGAAGCACGATAGTCTATATCAAATCAATAAAGCAGAACCCGGCTGTCGCATAACTATTGAAAATCTATTGTGTCTGCGATTCCCACGATCGAGGTAATATTTACGTGGACTCTCCGGGCGAGTCGGTGGCACTGATAATTAAATCTCTCCCCTACCGCACGCACACCCGCGCGTCGCGCCTTGACGCCCAATTCGCAACGTGCAGCAGAAATCGTAATATTTTAATTTCGCCATAACATTAAAACCAAATGTCCAATTTTAATCATTCAAAGACCAAATATTATCTACATTAACTGTACTTAGTGACGAAATAATTTATTTTGATAAGGGTCAATAGCATTATTTAAATAAACGCGTTTAAATGTAGTCCAAAAAAAATTCAAGATTTTTTAATAAAAAAATGGTTATTGTGCGTCACTCAACATAGATAGGTATAGTGTGTCGCGGACTTTTTTGTAGATATTTAAAAGATCTATAATTACTTAGAACATTTTATGCCTCTATCTTTTATAGTTTAGGCAGCGTACGCAAAATAAGTAACTTTTCTTGTTGATTTTTTACACCTTGCGTCCGAAAATCCCAAATATCTTACGGAACCTTATATTTTTCCAAAATAAAAATTAGCCTATGTTCAGCAGAAATAATGCAGGATTCCAATGGTAAAAGAATTTTTCAAATCGGTCCAGTAGTTTCGGAGCCTATTCGACTCAAACAAACAAACAAACAAACAAACAAATCTTTCCCCTTTATAATAGTAGTGTAGATACCCTAAAACTAACATACATATTTTATATATAATATTTAAAAACTAACACTTTCACGTTTTGCCGGCGACGTGACTCGCTTCGTTCCGGAGTCTCCCCCGGAACCTCCGATAGACTACATCCATCGGCCAGAACTCCGGCGCCTCGAAAGTCGACAGAAGATTCGTCGGCACTCTCACCACAAAGGAGCTAAAGTTAACCTTGTGGCGAGACTGCAGACGTTCGACCCTCAGGCGCAGTGTCGTCTTCTTCTGGATGTAGTCCACGACGTCCTCGACCTCCATGGACCAGTGCAAGCGGGATATGTACAGGGGCGTCGCGGGGACCTCGCTCCGCAGACGCAGCTTAGGTACATATGGTGCGATGCCGCGATGGTTGCGGGCGGCGGGCTTCTTCTTCCTCCTCTCCACCAGTATAAAGCCCTCCTCATCGCACCTCCTGCTCTCATCCTTGCCAGGCCGAGAAGACTCCACCTTGCGGCTCTTCGTAGCCTTGCGGCTCTCCTTAGTCTCGCGACTCTTCGGAGCCTTGCGGCTCTCATTCACGCGGGGGAGGTGCGGGGCGACCAGCAACAGTCGCGTAGTTTTGCTGAGTCGCCTGAGGACTCAGCGTCGGCGCAACAGGGCGCGGGCGGCGGCGGCAGCGGCGGCGTTCGTTGACCCGTCCGATAATGCTGACGGGCTAAACGCGCATGTTTGCGCGCCACGACGAGTGGTGACGTATGCGGCATCAGGTGAGGGTGACCTACATATTGAATTACCACTTTTTAATTGCGATAATTCAATACGTAAGTCACTGATCGTAGACTCTGATGCCTGCAATCTACCTCGAACTGCGGCCAGCTCCTCCTTCAGGAACCTGATGTCCTTCAGTAGGCCGACGACGTCGACGTGGTCCAGCGTGTCGGGTGGCAGCTTGTGCAGCTCCTTGGCCACAAAAGCCGGCACCTCATCAGGATCCGACTGCTTCAGCAGGGAAATGATGTCCTGCACGCTCCTTTCTGTTCCGTCTCTTCTTCGCGACGGCATGGTTCGCGCTCTGTCCGAGCGTCTCGTACAGCAGCTGCTTGGCTTGCAAATCTCCTCGCTGGAGAAGGAGGACTTGCAGATCTGCATGATGCTGACCTCGTCCATAGTGTCGATGGCGTGCTGGATAAACGCAAGCAACTCGTTGGCCACGAGCGCCATGGTCACGTGCAGCGGCAATGTGCCGGCTGCCGCGCAATTCGCAAAAATATTACTTTTGCTGCGTGTGTAACGCGGAGCACGACCGATCGCTAGCTCGACACATTACACATTACAGTCTTAAAACATAATGTATTTTTTTTAAATAAGTAATGAAAAATATTAAAAGCCTTGACAAAGATATCATCAGTTTTTATGAAGATATTCCTTAGTTTAATTTATTGAATTAAGATACCTGAAAACATCTAAAACTCGTAAAACGTGCTAGATTAGCATATTTAGGGAAGGTACGATTTTTCCAATACGAATTTTTGAATTTCCTTCCGAATATTACCCGTTTTTCGCTCAATTACCAGTCAATTTCAGCCAATTACTAAAACGTGTGTGGCTTATCCAATGGGTGTATTTAAATTACTTGGAGCATTGAAAATCTAATTTCTATTCGTCTTATTTCTCGACAAAGTACTCTTAAGTTATTACATGAATGTCCTAAGAGAATAACAATTTACATATGCAACAGGCCCCGTTTACCTACACTTTATAAACATGGAGTATAGTCGCTTGACAGCGTCTCCCAGACAGACGCGGTCAGCGGTGGCGGTGGCGGTCAGTTGGATGACTTGAGAGTTCTAGGAACGACACAGACACACGCGGTGGCGGTGGCAGTCATCCAACTGACAGCCACGCGCCACCGCAGGCCGCGTCTGTCTGGGACACGCTTAATTCCCACACGCCACGCGAACCGCTAAGTTCGCGTTTGATAAACAATAACAATAATAATTAGTTTATCTGACTGATCATGACGATTTCTCGTCTTCTTCATCTCCGTTATTAAAATCTTCTTACATTTTGATACCGTTATCAGTTATAATTATATTATCTATTTTACCTATATTATATTACCTAATTTACCTATTTTCAATAGTATTCTGATCTGCTGGTAAAAGGTATACCAATTCAAAGTTAGTTCATCTACCTTTCTACAGTCACAAATAGGCGTGGATTAAGAGTTCAAGCAAATCGACAATGAATATTTCTTCTACAATACGTTTTCGAGAAAGGGAAATGTAATTCTCAAGACTCACAAAGTGGAAAAATTTCTTTCAATTATCCTTTGCCAGTGCACCAGACATTTGTGAAAGTCTGCATCTAGACTTCCGGCGTAATTAAAAGGCTTTTACGGCTACAAAAGTCAATTCCTTTGGACAATCGTTCATGCAAAATGAGATTTGAGACATAAAACGGCGTTTAATTTTTTGGATCACGACCAGCATTCGCCTCTATAAGTACTAACTAGAGTTAACTTTTAATTGTTAACAATAGGATCATGAATTTGTATGAGACGAAATACGGTATTCATATTTTGTATGCACCTATGGAAAATTGGGAATATAATCTTTGTAAATTGAATTGCCTTTTTTTTTCAATGAATATTTAAAAAAAGGTATTTGCGTACATTTGCCATTATGTTGATTTATCATAACTAAAGTTTTTAGATTACTTTTTGTTTATGTATAATCCATATTCCATACTTATATTAAGGACGCAAAAGCTATCTGCTTATTTGCCATATGACATTTTATAGAAAATAGTTTTTTTTTTGCGGAAAATTATATTGTGGTTACAGGGTGATAAACCTATATTTCTGTGCAGATGAAGTTGCTAGCAAGTAGCAACATGAAACATCTGGGCATTTAGTAATATTTAGTAAGCTATTAACTAACTAATAAAACGGACAAGCCTCTCTCACGCGAGGACAAAAGGTGACGAAAAGCCATAACTTTTTTAAAATTTTCATGGGTTCGCTAAATTAAGTATTGGTTTTAATAATATTTTTACGATGTCATTCATAAAGACGTACACTTGCCATTATTTTAGGTCACCCAGAGGTTACAAAATATTAAAGCTTTTTTTTTTACTGCTTTAATCTGGGGGCACGGCAGTGCCCCCGCCAAGTCGAGCATTTCCTTTTGCCTCTTTTGCTTACAGTGTTAACTGTTAGTCTTCAATACTTACTTATGATTCTTGAACGCCTCCGTGGTCTAGTGGTACAGAGCGCGGCTCTTGACTCGGAGGTCGTGGGTTCGATTCCCGCGTTGGAAACATGTTATTTCCAAGTTTGGTTAGGACAATGCAGGCTTATCACCTGATTGTCTGACAAGTAAGATGATCCATGCGTCGGATAGGCATGTAAAAAGTCGGTCCTGCGCCTGATCTCTCGCCGGTCGTGTCGGTCTGCCGTCCCACTGGGTTATGAGAGTAAAGGAATAGAGAGTGCTCTTGTGTACTGCGCACACACTTGGGCACTATAAAATTACTCCTGCGTAGCTGGCCTGGTTTCAATGAAACCGGCCACCGTCACCGAAACCGGTGTGGGAGCTATTATTATGATTCTTAAGGAAAGTGAATAAATTAAAACTTATAATATGATTTATTTCATAGAATGTTATGTATACTTTGGACTCACTTTAGACCTATTTTGTCCACGTAGGTTAATGCAGGTAGCTGTCCCTTACAGACTCTCTAGTTTAATATAAAATTATCTAAAAGATGATATTATGGTATGTTGCATGATTAAATATACTTAGTAATATTTATATTATAAGCTATATTTTAATGTTTTTTTTTCTTTTCAGTGGCACCGGCTGTGCATACTTCTGGCTGCTCTCGGCACGGCGAAGGGTGAAAAATTTACCCTAGGCTACCTGACTGGATCGCAAAGAAAAATCGGCGACATGAACTATCAAAGACCTGGACGTGTTATTTCAGGTATATTTTATACTAGATGACGCTCGCAACTTCGTTGCGCCAAAATTCGTTTATCGCCCGGAAACCGTAATTTTTTCCGGGATAAAAAGTATCATATTATTATGTCCTTTCGCGGGACTTAGGTAAAGTATCTCCATATTCAGCAAGATCGGTTCAGAGGTTCAGGCGTGAAGAGATAACAGACAGACATAATAGTTATTAGTATAGATATGGATTACTTAGATTTTTTAAATATAGCATGATTTAAAGAAATTGATGCTTGCAAACTAGCCTAGCATAGGAGTTGCAGCTCCAGGTTGGAACTATCAAGAAAGTTCAAAGTTGAAATGTTAAGCATCAGAATAGTCGAAGTTCCCAAATTGGACAGACAGATAACAAATTGGACAGACAGATAAACGGACAGACACACTTTCGGATTTATATTATGAGTATTGATTGTAAGTATCTGATAGATATAGCTAACAGCAATTAACGCTATGTTTAATCATGAAGCAACAGCACTGAGGCTGATTGATTTATCGGTGTTCGGGCTAGTGGGCCTAGAGGTGTGACTAGTGAGAGCCTGCATTACTGCGCTAAACTGACGGACGAGTCTCGGTCAGCGCTAATGACCTTGCTTTTTGAATTTAGAGCTTATTTGAGTACATTAAAATTTCTAAAGTATTCACGTGAAACATTAAGGGTCTGTTTCACCAGTTCCATTCACGATAGGCTATCCAGTATCCACCAATTAACTTGACAGATCAAGTATGGACTTATGGCGAATCTGTCAAAAAGTTGTGAATAGCCTATTCGGTACTTTATCAGAAAGTGGTGAAACAGACCCGCATGATTCGCTACTTCGCATTTTATAGAAGCTACTCCAGTCAATAACTTTCTCAATACATTATAAAAATAACGAATTGAAACATAATTTAAAAACGTTTTTCAGCTTATACTTTGCTCAATATAGCTGAGGGTACTTAAAAAGTAGGTTGCAAAATATTTTATTGAATAAAAAATAAAAATTATAATTCGAGATACCAAAATATCAAAATATTTCTGCAGTTATTTTATTAAAGGACTTGTTTTATTTTTCATTCCAAGCTGTTAAAATGGATTACTGTTAAATGATTATAAGTAAAATTTGTAGTCACATTCTAGAGTCCACGGCTTATGATTTCATAATTGTGCAAAAAGTTCATCCGGAATATTGTTGCCACGTACTTCATGGGGCTCGCGATGCACTCTATCAAATCCCATGCATTTTTCAAATAACTTCGCTATCGACTTTATTGAATGCAAATTTGTCCCAGGTCCTTAATTTTTTTTTTCTTAACAGGTGCCATCTCCATGGCCGTGGACGAAGTGAACAAGGAGCTCTTAAACCCGATGGGACACTCGCTGGACTTCGTGGTCGCCGAAACGTACGGCCAGGAAGAAGTCTCTATCAGACAGGTCAGTGAACTGTAGCGCAGTGTGTTTCAACATTTTGATGATAACTTTGGACAGTTATCCTGCGACTGTTGCTTTTTTTTGACATTTTATACATTTATCCCGCAATTTTTTTTAATTTTTAAGACGTAGCTATAATAAAAAAGTTACCTCAAGACAACCAAGTAAACGAAATTAACCTACTGAACTCTGGAGCAGTCGACCCAAACGTTTATAATTTTTTTTTCCGGATTATGTATAATAATTTATTTTATTAGCATTGGCACATTTACTAATAAACAAAGAACGAAATGAAACGCTAACTGAGCATACTAGCCATAGTATACTAATAATTTAGTACTAGACTACTAGTTTAGTAATTAGTCTACTATAAAGTATCCACTTAAACAACCATAACCACATAATTTACTCCAGAGTCCGGTTAATGAACACTTAAACTGTTGCAACACTTCCCAAACACCACGGAACCCGGTCTATATTTAATCACTCTCCCGACTCGATACAGAGTGTTGCCAATAAACTAATCACTGGGAAGATAACTCATGCGTCCGGACAGAAATACGCGAGC
This sequence comes from Plebejus argus, assembly GCA_905404155.3. Classification (NCBI taxonomy): domain Eukaryota; kingdom Metazoa; phylum Arthropoda; class Insecta; order Lepidoptera; family Lycaenidae; genus Plebejus; species Plebejus argus. The sequence continues at coordinate 9,365,313 of FR989938.1, read as the reverse complement.
TATTCCAGCTGCCCTGTGACCTACTGCGACACGTAATGCTGCAGTAAAATCCCAATTTGTATAAAAATTAAAAATATACCCTTGCAAAGTTTAATTTATTAAAGGCCTGTTTCACCACTTCCTGCATATATTATGATAAAGTGCTAAATAGGCTATCCACAACTTTTTTAACAGATTCTTCGTGCTCTAACTGTCAATTTATGTGGTGGATAGCCTATCTGACAAGGAAGTGGTGAAACAGGCCCTAAATCTAGTTTAAAAAAATGAAAAATCGTTAATGCTTTTCAATAGACCCAAAAACGATTAATCGGGACAAAACGAAAATATGACACCGCAAGCTCTTTTCATTTCAAATCTAGAGGTGGAAGTTGTTTCGATTATAAAAAAAATAGATCTTTAATTTGTTAGTAAAACAATTCCTCTTAAAAAACCAAAGATGATGTGGAGACTCCTCCATTGTAAAAGGTGCATGTGGATTGTGAAACGCATTTCATCGGGCGATCAATGTGCTCATTTGCTTCGTATTTGTAAAAACAATATTCTGTACATACAAAATATACATATAAAAAAATTCAATAAGTACACCCAATATTGTTAAATAGCTCCGTAATCTCGATGCACTATCAATTTAATTCACTTTTTCTGTGCATACAGCGAGTCGGAGACATAATAAATCTACGTCAGCCCCAGAGCTGTCCTCGGTATGCCTAACGATATTTCTTATGACGAGATTGTGAATGCGATAGTATTTTTTATTTTTCCTTCCGCAAAATAAATTGCTTTTCACTTAGTCAACAATTTGTTATTTAAATTCTTCTTAAAAGAATCATTACTCTTGCAGATTATTATTTTTAACAAAAAATTAAAACCGACTTCCAGGGTAAAAACAATAATAATTTGTAATAAACAAAAAAGTGTTAAATAATTCTTACTCTTTAAAGTGCCTTATGCTTATGCATAATTCTCCTAAACCTCAACTATTTCTGTACACAATCTACATTACTTTGAAGACGGTACCAGATAAGAATGCTGAGTTCTATATGACAAAATATTTTCAATATTTAAGACTGGTACCGACTTCAAAATAATGTAGATTGTGTACAGAAATAGTTGAGGTTTAGGAGAATTATGCATAAGCATAAGGCACTTTAAAGAGTAAGAATTATTTAACACTTTTTTGTTTATTACAAATTATTATTGTTTTTACCCTGGAAGTCGGTTTTAATTTTTTGTTAAAAATAATAATTTCACTCTTTTAAGTGATTTATAAGCTGGTTTTCTGCACAGACTAAGGTGTTATGCTTAGTGACTTTGGATCCAGGATACACTTTCATGATATTATGAGAACTCATTGTCTGATGTCACTACTTCAGAATTGCTTAAGCAACTCCAAGCATATACCACTGTATACCTAATGTATATGCTTATTGCTTGGCGTTAATCAAGCAATGATAAAATTAATGTTCATACGCCTGTCTTTAAAGGCTCTAAAGTTCTGTTCAGTGACTTTCTTTCTATCATTACACTCATCACTCATGAAAACAACTCAACATTACTAGATGACGCCCGCAACTTCGTTGCGCCAAAATTCGTTTATCGCGTGGAAACTTTAAATTTTTCCGGGATAAAAACTATCCTATGTCCTTTCTCGGGACTCAAAGTATCTCCATGCCAAATTTCAGCAAAATCGGTTCAGCGGTTCGAGCGTGAAGAGGTAACAAACAGACAGACTGATAGACAGACAGACAGACACACTTTCACATTTATAATATTAGTATGGATGCTCAAATAATATAACTAAAATCATCCTTATAAATTTTAAGAATAACTTACCTCATAGATCTTATGATCAAATTGCTAACTTGGTAACCTAAACACCAAGGTTGAGTGATTTACATTGAAACAACATTATAATTATTTTTTAAATCGTTAGACAAATTCGGGGTTTGTTCGATAAACGATAGACGATTAAAAGTAACAATAATAGGGTCATGATTAGATAATTCATGGTGTGGTGACCGGTAGTAGTGATGATGATGATGATGAATGTAACTTGCATAGTAGCATAATATGCTTTCAGTTCTTAAACCAACTCCGAAACCCCCATGCTTGCTTTTTGGTAGCACATGCTTAGGATACTTCTCATAAAATCGAAATCCATATAAATTTGGAGGAGTTCCCTCGATTAGTCACGGATGTATGGTGGAATGGTGGTGATGATGATGATGATAAATTAGATTTGCATAGTAGTATATACTTTCAGATCTTAAAACAACGCCGAAACCCCCAAACATGTATCTATAAGGAGTAAGGAGTTCTGTTCACCAACTTCGAACCATGGTATATCCTGGTGCAAAATCTTACTTTTTAGTTTTGGTAACATATGCCTGGAATACTTCATATGAAACCAAAAAAACATAGGTTTCCATTTGAATTTTGAGGAGTTCCCTCGATTACTCATGGATCCCATCATCAGGTCACCACTTTCTGAACATTGCTTTTTAGTAGCATATGCTTAGGATACTTCTCATAAAATCGAAATCATTATAAGTTTCCATATAAATTTGGAGGAGTTCCCTCGATTACTCACGGATGTATGGTGGAATGGTGGTGATGATGATGATGATTAATTAAATTTGCATAGTAGTATATGCTTTCAGTTCTTAAGACAACGCCGAAACCCCCAAACATGTATCTATAAGGAGTAAGGAGTTCTGTTCACCACCTTCGAACGATGGTAAATCCTGGTGCAAAATCTTACTTTTTGGTAACATATGCCTGGAATACTTCATATGAAACCAAAAAAAACATATGTTTCCATTTGAATTTTGAGGAGTTCCCTCGATTACTCATGGATCCCATCATCAGATCACCACTTTTGTGAAAATGGGACCAAATTGGAGTGAAACCTATTATAACAAAAGAAAAATTTTGAAAATCGGTTCATAAACGGCGGAGTAATCGTTGAACATACATAAAAAAAAAAAAAAAAAAAAAAAAAAAAAATATCCACAGACGAACGTATAACCTCCTCGTTTTTGGAAGTCGGTTAAAAATACACGTCATTTTGTTTTGTTGCGCCGAAATTTTGTTTCGGAGGTACATTTTTCCGCTGCAAAAACTATCTTATTACTTTACCCGTCTTGTCTCTCAAAGTCAATCCGCACAGAATTTCATCATAATCGGTTCAGACTTCGGCCGTTTAAGCGGTGAGAGGGGATAGACAGACATGCACACTTTTGCATTTGTAATATTAGTAAGGATTGTACAATGTATACCATCGAGGAAATTGATTCCTAGGCAGTTGACGAACCTACGTCATGTCAATTCAATGTAAGCTGTGATCGGCCATCTGCATAGGAAATAACTTAGCTCTGATAGTACATTGTATACACATGGAATATTTCAAGATAGATTACTGAGCAATTGATATTTACTGACTTGAGTCGATCCATTCGTGTGGAAGTCTATTTGTCCTTCGATATAGATTAGATTGTCTGGAGGAAATTGCTTTACTAACACCGCTGATTTGTACTGCTTCTGCGGAGGATGAGGAGAGATATTTTTTTTGTTATTTTAAAAATCAGCAAGCATCCCAGCATGCAGCGAATTTGCCCATACAAAAAAAAGTTACTCTTTCATCAGCACTACCACTACTACCTATACAGTAAACAATATGTCGGAAAAATTGTATCAAAGAGCTTTTCTGTATATTGTATAATATTATGTTTAATACGTATTGAGCAGTATGATGGATCTGCCTCATAGAGAGCGTAGTATGAGAATATGTCCCGATCATTCACCGTAAGGTATTATGTTAAAGTTAAACAGTTCAGTCATCTATAATAATCTTTAGGTGTAAATAATTATAGCAAAATATAATTATTTTAGAAATCACAAGTGTTAATTTGTTAATGTTCGCACACACACACAAATCATGTCACCTTATAACAACTGTGAACAAAGCCCCTATTCTAGTCTATTGTGAATTACTTTTGTCTAGGTTTTCTATTATATCAAATAACTTAGTCCTTAAAGTATATGTATAAGATAAAGCTTTTAGATGACCTCTTTGTCTAAATCAAACTTACAAAGCTTTTCAAAGTTTTGAACCTTTTTAACCTAGGACTAGCGAGCTAACTTTCTAAAAACTCATTAACGCAAATTCATTTTTTTTAGTGGAAAACACAAAATAAATGTTTTGCGGCTCCGTAGCCAATTAGAAAAAAACCATAAAGTTAATATACCCTTTATGAAAAAAACGGAATGTTGGCAATTTAAGGAAAATAGCGGACAACCGGATATCCTGTTGTCAAATTATGAAACAACTAGCGCCATATTTCCACTAACCGGAACCTAAAGGAACTAAGATGGCGCCAGATGTATAAAAGTTGCTGCACGAGTAATGTTCGGGTCTTTTCGATTCCAATCGTTGAATCGTCAACTTGGTCCATTTAAAGAAAGTATATTTTAATCATTGTGAAATTACTGCGTGTTGATTGAAGTGTCGATATAATTATTATTGTTCTGTGTAAGATAATAAACTCTGTGTTACACTGGTGGATTTTATTTCTAACAGGAACTCATGTAGATTCATCATGTCTGTCCGTCCATATTTCACAGCCACATTTCTCTGAAACTATAAGATCTGTATAGTTGAAGCTTCTTTAGTGGGTGAAATCAGTGAACCGCACTAAGATTTTTACACAAAAAAATTAGAGTCCGACTCGAACTTAACCGATTTCATTTCTAAAGAAATACGAACTTTACAACACTTTGAACATAAGGATGACTTTGCTATATCAAAATATAATATCTGAATTTCGGCCCTAAATGACTAATGATTACGTGCAAGCACTCGCTCGGAATGTCGGTCTCATAATCGCACGAGGCTCAACTGTATAATCTTACATTAAAATACAATTAACTATAAATGACCAGCTGACCTTTCCTTTGACCATGTCAATGGGATTTCCAGTAATCAACACGAAATCTGTGGTTTGACCCCCCTGTTAAAAGGGTAAAGAGTAAATAGCACGAGAAATTACTAATACACGATTGCTATTATATTATAATACTTATACCTAAGTAATTTAAAAATGTACATAATATATGATTTCATAAAACGCTACCAAGTACAAACTTTTGCTCAATTAATATGACATTACTAATTAGTAATTATATAAATTTTATCACTTCTTAATATAAATAACTAGCTGTTGCCCGCGACTTCAAATCGTCAAATCGGACCAGTAGTTCCTGAGATTAGCGCGTTTAAACAAACAAAGAAACAAACTCTTCCGCGTTATAATATTAGTATATTATGTTATTAGTAGATTATGTGTAGAATATTAGTAGATTATGTTATTATGATTTACGTTATTTAGTTTTAATCACTGTAACAATATTATAATAATAAAATATGTTGTAATACATTCGCAATTTGGCATTAAAATAAGAGTTTGGAACGAAAAATATTGTTATTACGACGATTCCAACCCCAAGTTATAAAAAATCAATGAGCCATTGAAATATATTGTTGTTTTGACATTACTTTTAGGAGCTAGTAAGTAGCAGTACGCTGTACGCTATATTAGTTTTTAGATTATAATTTTTTGTATTGAGAAATAAAATTTCAAAGGATTGAAATAATTATTATCATGACTTATCAGATAAATCACCATCTGATCTAAAGCACCTGGAGTTACCTAAAAAATATGTATGCATGTGTCCCTTGTGTATACTATATAGCTCACTATGAAAGTAAATAGCAGAATGGAACATCCCAAAGTAATATATTATCCCTCAGTTTAGTTACATTATGTTTAACAAACATTTAAATATGCTAAGGTAATCAATATTAATAATCTAAATGAAAATTCACAGAACTGTACAATAATAATTGATAGTCACAATAATTACCATTCACAATTTACAGATGACGGACGATTGTTCATTAAATAATTGAATTGGTTTATTGGCATCTTTGATTTATTTGCTGTGAATTTATTTCTCTTTCCGTATCCGGGCCAACGAAATATAAAATATACAAAATATGTAACTTTCGTGCAGGTGGCGCAGGATTTTGTGAGTTTTAGCAAAATATACAACAATATTTTTTTTTTATCTAATGGGACATACCTACTATTACCATGTTTCAAAACAGCTGTAACTATCTTTTCCCAAACTTTACTGCTTTTTCGTGGCAAAATAGAATAAAAATTTCGGTAACATAATATAATGGTGCTTCCTCACCGGTAGCATTCGCTTGTAATGTAATGTTACAGTCACTCTTAGTTCCCCTCATCCCCTTGCAGTGCAAACAAGGGCGGCCCTCCGAAAAGCTGCATCGCAGAGGCGGGAGGTCTCCTTGTTTTGGATCAAGGCGCACGCAGGGTTGAGAGGGAATGAGAGAGTTGACGAATTAGCCAAGGAGGCCGCGCTGGGATTGAAGAGGAAACCCGACTACGATCTGTGTCCTGTTTCATTCGTCAAGCGTATCTTAAGAGAGGATACGATTGAGGAATGGGACAGGAGATACGAAGTGGGAGGGACGGCCGGAGTCACGAAGCTCTTCTTCCCAAGCGCTGTTGCTGCATACAAAATAGTCAAAAAGATAGACATCACACCCTACACCACACAGATTCTGACTGGACACGGCGGATTCGCCTTCTACTTGCACAGATTCAAGCTGAAGGAGGACCCGTCGTGCCTGTGTCAGCCAGGAGTTGAGGAGACGGTTCCTCACCTGTTACTCGACTGCCCAATTTTTGCTAGCAATAGATATGATATTGAACAGAAATTGGGCACATCGATAACGGGTGAGAATCTGCCATCCATCCTGGGGGGAAAAAAGCGGGACATATTCCTGGCTTTTTGCAGGAAGATTGTGGGTGCAGTATGTAAGAAAAACTCTGACATTCTGATATTCTGATGGATTGAAATTTTATTTTTGGTAATTTTTATTTTGGATTTGAATTTTTAATTTGGATTGGAATTTTATTAATCAGAAAACTATTACTTAAATGGAAAATACAAAATTGTTATACCACAAATGGAAAATTGTAAGAAACGGATTATTGGAACCATATTGTATGAAGGATAATTTTACATAGGCTATAATCGAAAATTATAAATTGACATGTTACAACTGTAATAAAATATTAATGTTTAAATAGATAAATAGAAAAACTGAAAAATGTGTAAATAATAATACGAAATAGAAAACTGGAATTGTATCAGAATGACAAGAATATCATGATGTAATTTATAGCTATGTAAGAAATCATTAAAAAATAAGAAAGAAAGAAATAGAAAGAAAAGATAACAGAAATAAATAAAAGAATAATAACAAGCCCTAATAATGTTAGGGGGGGTGGAAAAAAAAAAAAAAAAAAATGTAATGTTACAAAGTCGAGCATTACATCAGGGAGGGAGGAGAACCGAGCATTACAATGCGCGCTTTGTAATGATACAATGCGTAATATTTTGATACAACTTGTAACATCAATGCTACGTGACTGTGCTATGGAATGAAAGTCGAATCTATAATGATACAATACAAGTGAATGCTCCCGGTGAGGGAGCACCTTTATACAGGGTGCAATTAAACCTGTCGGCCAAATTTCGATACATTGATAAAAATACACGTATTTTTTTCTTTTATAATCACTCAGTACTAAAATGTTAAGAAAAAGCATTCGAAAGTTATCCTAAGAATTAACACAATTAATGGACACCACGCGTCGCCGGCGCGTGACGTGCCCTCTACGCGGGCACCCTCACGGGCACCGTCACCCCCGCTCTACCCACCGCCGCGAAGTGATCGTTCTGCAATGATTTTAAGTAGGATAAAATATGTCATTGTAAAAAAATTAACACCCTATTTTTTGGTTAAATGAATTAAAGACGTGAGTGCATGAATGAGGTATGTAACACATTTCGAATTTCGAGTAAATCGCGTTTAAAGTTTTGAAAAAACTTTTTATGATTTTTCATCACAAATCAAGTAATGGCTTTTCTTAATTGTATCAGGAGGTGTAAATATCTTCCGTTTTTATTGTTATGTTAAAAATTGTATAAAAAAATCTCCATTCTAGGATAAATTAGGAAAAATGTGAAGTTACTCGGTTCTTCACTTTTAAATGCAACAAAATCTGTAAAGACTGTCAATGCATGAAGTACACATAAATCACTTTTTTTTATTGAGATGAAACAAGACTCAATTTAAAAGACAATAAATTCACGGCCAAACAGATTTAAACAAAAATGGATTATACTTTTGAAAGACGGGAAAGATTATAAGGGAATTCCGCATTAGAAAACTAAATGTAAACAAAACTGAGTTGTAGGCGTCATCTAGTAGGAATTAAGTAGAGAAAACGAGATGATGAAAGTAATAATCTCCAAAGCAAATTTCGTCGAAATCAGTTCAGCCGTTTAAGTGTTAAGAAGCATTTAAGATCATACAAACACGATTTCCCAATTTATAGTTTACTAGTAAGATCAATTACTAATTTTTTAAAATATCTTGGGTTTCTCAAAGTTGATATATTATAGATTGTTTAAAATGAACCCTTACTTAATAAATAAATTTAAGTATATTAATAATAATAACTTAAATTATGCACTATTCAAATGTTACAATTAAAAGAACAATATACTAATTCAAGTTTTTATTGTGTTTTATTATACTCACTTTTAAGTGCGTTTTCACGACTATGGCTTGTACGTCATAATACCTAGTAAAAAAAAAACAGTCAAGTACTTACAATAAAAAATTCTTTGTCGAGCATAGCTAGTTCGATTTTCAAATTTGGCCCGCGCGCTCATCGACGCGACCAAAGAATAAATACACTAGGTAGGTACGCGACGCGACGCTATAAAGTATTAGCACAGGATAAATGCAAACAGCCAAACTGATGCCTAAATATTTTTTTATATTTCCAACAATTTAATATTATAATAAAAACAAAAACAAAATATTTTATACGTAGGTACCATTTAAGTTACGATAGATTTTTCCAAAATTTTAATTTGTTTGGAAACAACGAAAAGCGCCTAGTCTTTAATAAAATAACTATCGTAATAGGTATAAAAGAGTATGGATGTGTATGAAATATGCTTTGATTATTATATGTATAAATATGTATTGTGTATGATATAATAAAAATCTTAAATATACAACGTTGTCTGGTACCTGTAACACAAGTCCTTCAGGTACTTAGCATGGGGCCAGACTAACGTGATGTGAAGCGTCCATAGATATTATTATTATTTTCTTAATAATGTGTCATTATTAATATACCTACTAGAGTTTTGCCTAGAATGTGAAAGAGTACTGTTGTATTTTTTTTGTATTATTTTCCTTAAATTATTTTGTTAACTGTGTTTTATTTTAATGTGTAAAATTGGCAGAATATTAACCATTATTACATATTCGTTATCATGCACGTGCTGCAACTTCCAGGAACGTGCTTTTTGTGTCCCTCCAAAACTCCGTCAAAAGTTTCAGTATAGAGTATCAACCGACTTGACTCCTTGACTGCTTGACTTGACTTTTACTTAGACTTTGACTAGACTTTAGATATGATCATAAATGACGATAATATAGTAAAAACAAAAACGTTGATGAAAATTATTATTATGAAGAAGACTGACTATACCTTTGTATGTGGCAAAGTACACCCCCGGTGTCAGAGCCAAACGTTAACAAAAAAATATATATACTAAATTATCTATGCCTTTGAATAATAGAAATAGAACAATAAAAAAGTCGACATAATATTCCTTATTTAAAAAAAGTAAAATATTCAAGCGATCTCCCGTACTGCAACGCATATGGGATTTGTATGGGATGTAATTACCCGGTTCTTGCATAGTCATTTGGACGAACCTTGTAACTTACCTGCTTCATCATCTGGCTAACTTTGTAAGTATACGTAAAATTCTAAATTTTTTGATTGCAAATCATTTTCCAAGTCCTAAAAGCTACATTTATGCAATAAAACGTAAATTTTCAAAAATGTTACTTACCTCATTCATGCACTCATGTCTTCTTCTCCTAATGATACCTAAGCCCTAAAAAAATTTGGTCAGTAGGTTTAATTGCAACCTGTATATCAAAAATATTAATACTTTTTCATTATATTGAATACACAACCGTAAACTTATCATGAAAGTCTCAAGCTAAAAACATATTGCAAATTCTGTTATGTATATCTAGACTCTAGCGAACTAGATGTACCCCGCAACTTCGTCCAGAAATTCGTTAATTGCATGGGAACTGCGTGGGGTAAATTAAAATAAAATGAAGGTTTGGTGCAAAGAGGTAACAGATAGACAGACAAACGGATACATTATTATGAAATGCTTACCTACACACAAATAAAAGAACAAAGTTTAGTTTCCCTTCTTGAGGATAGATCTAATCGGTCTCATCTACGAATTCACATATTCACGACCAAAAAAACTTCGTTTCTTGATCACGTACAAAAACTGTCGACAATTAATAACAATCTTGTAGAAAACTTGACGTGAATTCTGAGTGTTTAATTAAATAAAACAAACGAATAAACTACCAACATAAGCCCATAATAACGGCCATCCGGTCCAAGTAAGACCTTTTTTACGCAAATTTTATACAGCCAATTAAGTGAGCAGATTTTTGTCCCTTTCTCCATATAACTTGGCGGTACTTTGACCAACTTGAATACTGTGATTTTGCCGCAAAAGAGGAATTTTCCAAAGTCTAAATATATCTGATGCCAAATATGATTACTTCTAAAATTCTTGTTTTATATTATAATTCTTGCTTGAAATGGTTGCAATCTTAATTTATCGCTGCATACTTTTGACAAAATTATTTATATGCGAATTTTCTACATTATTTGGTCGATTTAGTTTCTCGGTCACCTAACTGAACGTGATCTTGTCATTAGTTATTCGCCGGCCGTAGGCTACGGTACATACTTACAAATACCTAATTAAACTTCAAAATACGAATCAGAATAGATTTATTAACGCTATTTATTTTAGCCACGCCGCTAGCATTGTTAATTATTATTATAAAGCTTATACAACGCTAGCACCAACCGCCACTAATATCGGCTTTGAAATAAATTATTGGTTATTTTTAACAACCATACAGTTTTTGATGGTTTATTTTTATTTTTATATTAATAGTCCCTTATAAAACACGTTGCTCAGAAAATCAAAACATTAATAAAGTAAGTTTATTTTTTAAAACGGGACTGGTACTTTAAAAAATGCAATTAGTAAGCAATGTATGACGCGCGTAGCAACGGCTAAAGGACGTAGAGGCGTCGTAGCAAGGGCTGGCGGGAACGGCGTAGCACAGGGATATGCGTCGTAGAACTCTGTAGCAAAGATGACGTAGCAATGCATAGGGTTGATTCAGACCGCAACGCGACGCGTAGATGCATTTCTGAAATACTGAACTGACAGATTGGCATGTCGCCAATGTATTACGCGTTGCGCCTCGCCTCGTCGCGTTGCGGTCTGAATTGATCCTTATATGGACGTGTCCCTATATTACGATACTTGTATCTTGGTACGGCGTAGCACAGGGACGCTCGTCGTAGAACTTTGCAGCACAGGGAGTAGGGACGCGTCGTCTACTCTGTAAGTCTGTAGCAAGTTAGCAACGGTTAACGTTTAGTTCGCGTCATAGATCTAAGTAGCATAGAGTACCTAGCAACGTGTACCTACCTCATTGATAACAATTTAAATTAATGATGACAATCTTACTCACATACGCATATAAATTGTAAGTAGATTGCTCCATTTAGTCGTGATACATTACTTAAGAGAGGCTATCACTCACGATTGTCATAAACTCAGTATCTCTAATCGGAGCTTTGTGAAATAACTTTAATTTATATGTTCTGTGTTTAGTACTCACTCAGGGACAATAAAACGCCGAAATGCTAGGCTAGGTACTTTCTTGTAAACGTCTATGACCTCATAAAAACAAATGGGCCTCCGCAAATGCCACAAAAATTTGCAATTATTTTATTACAGTAATAATTCTCTTTTGTTACGTTTGACCAAATAAGATAATTTGAGAAATAAATCAGGAAAGTGTCCTAACATGCATATTTTTACGTCGATAATCTTAAATGTGATGATATGATATTGATGATATTATGATAAATTTATAGGTATAATTATAATTATCACTGATTTATTTTCTTTATTTGTTGTTGCTTATAATAAGCGATAACTCGCCAATACTCTGCGTTTTGGGCTGATAAAATATATGAACTCTGGTTTAGATTATGATTTTATGTTATAGACCTACGAATAATAAAAAAAATATTATTCGTAGGTTAAGACTGAATTAGTGCTAGCTACTAACATTAAACTTGTCAATGATAATTCTAAAAAAAATATATGATGTAGATTACTATAAAAACTACCAACGAAAATTGGTTTGAACGAGATCTAGCCAGTAGTTTTTTTTATACGTCATAAAAAAGGTAAACCTTAATCAAAATTTCATTAAAATATAAAAATAAATCAAAAACCTTTTAATTTCATAAAAATAAACCTTATTGCTGCTGCGGAACCCTTCATGGGCGAGTCCAACTCGCACTTGGCCGCTTTTTTACACCTTGCGTCCGAAAAACCCAAATATCTTACGGAACCCTACTTTTTTCCAAAATAAAATGTAGCCTATGTTCAGCAGAAATAATGTAGGATTCCAATGGCAAAAGAATTTTTCAAATCGGTCCAGTGGTTTCGGGGCCTATTCGTCCCAAACAAACACACAAACAAACAAACAAAAAATCAAATCTTTCCTCTTTATAATAGTAGTGTAGATATAAATTATAATTATGTAGGATCTAGATTAGTGTCATAAATACCTAACTTATATCCTTTCCCTACAACACTACTTAGCCTTCTTACAGACGAACGACACTTGTCGACGGCACGGCCGCACGCGTCGACGGCAGTCGTTGGATTTATTTTTCATTGAATTTTTTTACACTTGTCGACGGTATAGTCTACGGCTGCCATTGACTGCCGTCGACGCGTGCCGTCGACAAGTGCCGTTCGTCTGTAAGAAGCCTGTGTTGTAGGGAAAGGATATAAGTAAGGTTATCTATATGATACTAATCTAGATCTGTAAGCGTTCTAAGCCCTTTCTAAAAGAACAGTATTTCCAGGTGGCGTCGCTATGGGCTGCCAACGTGTCGGCGTTCATCGGCCCGCAGGAGACGTGCGTGCACGAGGGCCGCATGGCCGCCGCCTTCAACCTGCCCATGATCAGCTATGTATGATTTGTTTATATTGATGGTTGAATGAAAACAAATAGGACATACATTTACAGGGTGTAACAAAACTAAGTGATAATATTTTAGGGTGTGTATGTATACGTGTTCCTTCTGTACAGTTTACTGTGAAAGTAGCAGCGCTGAAAGAGCTTTTGTGATTTGTAGGAGCATGCAGGAGGTCGTCAGGATTTTTTTTACAAAGGTGAAAAAAGTTACTCTTTCAGCGCTTCTTCTTTGACAGAGAACTTAATACAGGAGATTCATACACAGCCTATAGTTTAATCTTTTAGTTTTATTACACCATGTAAATGCATGTATAAATGCTTGATTGCACCAACACAAACAAACCACATAGGATCTAGAAACTAAGCGTGTGTTTATAATTACTAATTAAAGCCAGATTTATGAGGTTTTTTGACAAAAGATTATTCATTCAATATTCTTTTAACGAGCAGCATCACATGACACATCCACAGTCAGTATGTATACTGCATCGCCCAAGGCAACCGGCCAACCGAATATCATTGATTGAACCGAACACGAAAGATACATTTTATCGTGCGCTGGTGCATATACGATTGAATTTTGGGTTGTCGCGAAAGTTCCTGCCATAAAATAGTTTAAAGTGAATTTCCGAGTTACAGTCAAAAGCATTGGATTCGAGTGGTTTTCAGAATCCACTTAAAAATGGAAATTCGCGACGAACTTTATTTTCGAACAAAAACAATGGATTGCCTTCAAGTTTCAACTATTGATGGGTTGTTGCAATTGTATCTAATGTATGGTGCACTGGAAGTAAAGTGCAGACATATAATATTAAGTTCGTCCGTCCTCCTAACTCCCTATAACTAATTAACTACAAGGGCGCTTTTCCTATCACCCGCACGCGGATCTTGTCCGCATACTTCTTTCTGATCGCGCGTTGCCCGCATGTTAGGAAAAACATCTATGAAATGCAGGATGCGGGTTAAACTTTCAAAGCCACATCCGCACGGGCAATGACTACCATGACAGGAAAAGCGCTTTTATGGTTAAAGACCACAAATACTATATAGGACGCATCATGGTTTGAGACCGTGTCCGTTAGACCGAATCAATTACCACGCACGAAAATGAGTGTTCTCAAAGCCTAATAGTGTCAAAGTCAAAGGTGCGATATGGACCAAAGCACATGTTAGGAGCCTAATTTTGTTTGTTCCTCGAAATTCGGGTCGACTAACGCTCAATGGACGACAAATCGAACGCACGTGGCTGGGAAAGACGAACAATCGAACCTTTATCAGATGTTTGAAAATATGAACCCGTATTCATATTTTAAAGGTTAATTAGAATTGCAGCTCAGAATATCTGCCTTAGGTTGCGCATTGATGGTACGTCCATTCGGCTAAGGGACGAAAATTCTAAAGCGCAATACACACTGAGCCCGCCGGGCCGCCGACAAAGCCCGGCGACACAACCCCTGTTCAGCCAGAAAAAATGGTAGCTCTAATACCATTTGTAAGTTTTAAAATTTAGTGGACTGTATTTCGGGAATAAAAGAAAGGATTTAGAGCAGCTTTCACTAACCTTTTTGGTTCTTCAACTAGCTTCAGAGGGCCCTCAATAATTCTTCTTTGCTTGATACAGATTTTTCACACTTGGCGGAATTTAAGTAGTTCTATGAGTTATCGCGCAGAGTAACGACGATAAATTTCACGGCGGTTAACGTTGATTGTTCGTTACGAACTGAACCGGACAAAGCCCGGCGACCTGTATAAAAAGAATGATGTCGGCAACATGCGCCCGCGCGTGTTACCCGTCGACATGTTGGCGGCTTGGGTACGCCTGCGCTCAGTTGCCCGGCGACACAATTGACACAAGTGATTGGTCAGTGATAGACACGCAGCAATCACTGACCAATCACTGACTGCCAAATAAATTTCTCATCTCAAGCCGCCGACATGCCGCCGACAAAAGTTTCCGACTTGTATTATGTGAAGCCGCCAACTAGACCGCCGACAAAAAGTTGCCGACATAATATGTCGGCGGCCCGGCGGGCTCAGTGTGTATTGCGCTTATAAACATATTGTTATGTGCCATTAAAGAAATTGATTCATAGCCAGATGATGGACATTAGTCTATGTACCTACTTATTATGCTGATTGTGATTTGTCGTCCGGTTTTGAGATAACGCGTCTAAATTACGTAGGTCCATCTGCATAATATGAAGAAATTCCTTGTTTGGTAGGTACATGCGTACATTTGTTTAGATAGAACTTAGAAATAGGCCACGTTTGTTAATTGTTTGTATTTCATTACGCTGGGAAGTCTTTTAAAAGGCGACCTTTTTAACAAAATAAGGGGGCAAACGAGCAAACGGGTCACCTGATGGAAAATAACTGCCGTCGCCCATGGACACTCGCAAGCCGCAACATTAGAAGAGCTGCCGGTACGTAACGTTGCCTTTAAAGTTGCCCTTGCCTTTTAAGAGGGAATACGCTCTCTTCTTGGAGATTTGCAGGTCGTATTGGTTCAGAGTTTTACGGTGCGCGACAGATGGTTACGCTTTTACCAGAATGATATTTGAATATTCGAAATTTGAATGTATAGTTTGTTTCGCAGTACTGCCGCGACGTGGCGAGCTCCAACAAGCGCGTGTACTCGACGTTCTCGCGCACGCGGCCCTCCGACATCGACATCTCGCGCTCAGTCGTCGCCGTGCTCAACCACTTCCGATTCATGCATGTAAACATTACTATACTTTTAGCACAAATTATTATTATAGTTTCTTAAAGTTTTATTAACGAGACCGCTTTTAGGCTCAAACAATCGAATCAGAATGCCGCGTGAATTGGCGTTGCTAGAGTAGGTTCTAACAACGCTATTTCACGTTTGTTAAGGGTATAGGAAATAGCATTCCGATTCGTGCGTTTGTATGTCACAGCGGTTTCGTTGTACAGACTCCGAGTGCCGAATTTGAGTTGAGCATTGAATTCAGAACTCAGGTCACTTCGCATTTGCCGAGAGGTTAGTTACAATTTGTAAGTATGTTGAAACAGGTTGCTTAGTCAAAATGCATTCGCTAGTTTCGACAGCGAAGTTAGATATCAAAAATGTATAGGATTTGACATAACGCATGCGATGCGATAGATTTTAATGTCTATCTTCGCTACCGAAACTAGCAAATGCAAAATATTATATTTGCTGAGACTTTGCAGGTAACTACTCGCCATAAAGTCGTTTAATTTCAGCTATGGCGTCAAATTACTTGCCATCTTGTCGTCGTTTGCATTTACGTTGTTTCGATCAAGTTTTGATGTCATTCGAACTGTGACTAAGTTCTCTACAGCAACCGATACAAAAGCTCGCAAGTGTAAAACACATACTTGTATTAAAATAGCAATTTAGTAGTGCCGCTAACCTGTTTGGCAGAGGAGCATAATAGAGATCTGTAGCAAAGAGCATATTATAGAGATCAAGCTGCATCAATGATCTTCGTTTAAATAACTTTGATAAAATTTGTGTATCACAGCAATCATACGCTTTAAAACCAATCATTATTTTATGTAATAACCAAAAACGCGTCCAGGAATTTATCGATACAACGTGTGGTATTTATTAATTAATTTATTGCAGATAGCGGTCGTGTACCTCAAAGCGCCGAATCATGATTTCTCCAGGCTAGCCTTTGCCATTATTACAGCGGCAAATGAAAAGAAAATCTCCATAAGAACTGTCCAAGTCTACCGACAGCCATATTACTATGAAAATAGACGGGAAAACTTCTCAAGGAATCCCTTTATTGATATAATTCGGGAAACTTACAAAGACACACGGAGTAAGTAACAGCTTCACTGAAACTTGTATTATTCTAATTTCAAGATATTGTACACTTTGAGTACATTTGGCGTCCTATTGGGTCGTCTTAGGTGGTTGACTTTTTACGACTGATAAAAACCATACTGTACGGACTTGATAAGTTCACGCTTTTGCAAGAAAAGAGCCTCGATAATCTTGAGATTGAAGATAGTTTTCGTATAACACATGCCGTCTTTTTCCTAAAAGCTTATTAGCTTTTTAGGAGCTTTTTATTGAGTGGGGGTTGTGGTAAAAGGTATTCCTTTTGTCAGTTTTACCATTTTATGGCCAGTTTCTGATGATTTTGACAGGACGGAGGATTGGTTGATACTTTGACGTTATCGTTAACCAAACGCTAGTGAATAGCTAAAGTGTAACTTCAGCTACAAACCTCAGAAACTGAGCAGTAATATTTTGGTACCTTTGTACTGTTTATACGCCACCCTGAAAACCTGAACCTGTAGCAAAGACGTTTTCTTTATCGCTTCTTTATAGAGCCGCCAATCAAATGTATGGAATTGACATTAGACGAGTCGAACGTCAACTTCATATTATCGAACGCTTATGTCAATTCAATTCCACACATCGGTGATTCTATAAAGAATCGATAAAAAACGTCTTGGTTAAGGGTCTGAAAACGATTGACATGCTCTTCTAATGAATAATTTGTTTTCAGTATACGTGTCGGTTGGCTACTATCACGACCACATAGGGCTGATGTTAGCTCTAGACGCTATGAAGTTATTGGATTCAGGTAAGCGTTAATTACATCGAGTAAACATTAATGATATTAGTATTGGTAATCCGTTTTATCATCGCTTGTTAATGTTAACTGTTGATCAAATATCATTTAATACTTCTCGCTTTATAAGTGAAAGGCCAGGCTATTAATTAGGGCCCCCGCAGATATACAATTTCTAGTTGTACAACTACAGTCTGTCAAGAAAGTCATGACAGGCGGGAAAATTTTCTAAACGTAATCACGCTTAAAAGGTGTATTGTTTTCTTTGTATTTTTACCGATAACGCTTATTACATTTTAAATATTGTCACCTTGCACATTTTTATCTCGAATCAATAAAGTTCTCATACAATTTTTTTCATTTAAAAATTGTAGTTGACTGTAGTTGGCCAACTGCCTAGCGTTATTAAAATTAAGCCTAAGGGCCTACACCGTAACGACACGAGACGTGACGATTCATAATTTATGGTTAATTGAACTTACCTTAAGTGAACTTCAACCAAAATTATACGAGTTGCTGCATCCGTAGAGATTTAATAAACCTGTAGTCCGAATTTTGTGGTACTGCATCATCACACGCCATTTAGATATTATTTATTTAATTTAAAACTGAAAAAAGACAATCAATTGGTTTTATAGTACTTCCGCCTTGCTTTCCTAGATGGCGGTGTTAGTTCGTCCGTCATTCTTTTTAGAGAGGATAATTCATAACATTTTATCATTCCGCAAGTAAAGAATAGGGGCAACAAACTAAGAGAAGTGGGTGGGGTGGGATCTTAAATCTCTACGGATGCAGCAACTCGTATAATTTTGGTTGAAGTTCACTTAAGGTAAGTTCAATTAACCATAAATTATACTTCGTTGCTGCATCCTATGAGATTTAATAAACCTGTAGATGTTCAGCGCGTAATTGCGGAATGATAAAATACCAGATTAATTACATTAAGTTAATTAATTACGGAATTTAAAATGATATAACATCATAGACATCATAACAATTTTTATTTAATAAAGTATTGTACTTCTAAATAATAATACTACTTAATTAGTTTGGATATGCTATGAATCTGAATTTACATTAAAAATAGCTTCTGCGAAAGCTCTGTCTTGTGCTAAATCTGGTAAAGGTAAGTTATAAAACTTAGCAAAACAAAGTGATGAGCCGGCCCAGCCAGCGCATCGCTTGATGATGTCGACGGAGACTCCCGCGCGCCGCGCCGCCGACGTGGAGGCGTGTCGCGTGCTGTGCGCTGAATAAACGCCAATCTCTATGCCACTGTCCTTGAGGACACTCTTTATCCAGCAACTTATAGATTGGGAACTGGCATTATGAAAAGGCTTTCTAGTTGTTAAAATGAGCTTATCAGTAGCTGGGTCATTTCTCAGCTCTTTTGTCTTATCTAGGTAGATAAAGCTTTAGCTGGGGCTTGATGAATAATTATTAATAGTGATTACGATACGTGAATTTTCGGAATGAACGTCTTCTTTTCTTATGAGTGATAACGTCTGCACCCGTTGTCCCGTCGACAACGAGTTGAATTATTATTTAAAATTATTATAATATTAGAATGAGAGTTACAATTTTTTTTTTTTTTTTTTTTTTTTAAATTTCTAATGATAATAAGTATAGAATCTTACGGATAAAATTTAGATACGTACTCCAAAAGTTTATAAGGTTCCCTTAAAAATGAATACTTTAGGAAGCTGGGCTTACTCCTAAAAACTCCTTTAAAAAATCTTAGGATCGTTATTGCAACGGGATTTACCAATGATTAGAGACAAACTAGAGTCTAGACCTATAACAATTTAACATTCCGCAACTTGCTTTTTCATTAAGTTTTTCTGTTAAAATTTAAGAATTCGTAATATTATATCAGCTACGAATCCTTAATACAAATCAATATTATTATTAATTTGACAAAAATTAAACCAATGTTTTAATCCTGTATCATACTGATTAATTGTACCTCCCGAAAACGGTTTTAGTATGATATTGTCAATAGACATCTCCGGTATTCGGCGCCTTAGGTAGACTTTCCGCACAATACTGCGCACGCCAGAAGGTTTTATCTGGCCTAAAATAAATCTCGTCAGATTTGAGAAGCGATCAAAACAGTGGAAAACACGGCCGAGACACGACGGCCAGTACGGAACGACTAATTTACCAGTCGCTTCCTCTTCTATAATTTTCCTAAGACAGTATGAGCGCGAATGGCGGAAAGGCATAGAAAAAATAATCGTGCCATGAAATTGTAAAAGCTAGGATGATGAAGGCACCTGGGTCTTGTTTCCAAGAGACATAATATCTTAGCAGATAATAATATAGCACTTATTACTAAAGCACAACGCGAGTAAGTACAGTATCAGCCATCAGGTTGTCAGGTTGACCGAAGCTCAATAAGATCTTTAGTAAGTTCCTATCGTTACGTTACGTACCTAGACGCCTGGTCAGCATCTGTGTTTTTATATAATCGATGTCGAACGGCTTGAACCCCTCATGGCCTCGATCTGTCTTGTTGTGTGACAAATTATAAGAAGCAAATAAATTATATATGCGTTGTTTCTCGCACTACTGCCATATATCTCTCGCGATTTCATTGAGATGATGAAATTGAATACTTCACATTATAATATTAATATAAGATAATATAATTATGGCAGTAGTATTATTTATTCTTAGTAAGACATTTAAAATATTATCACAACGATGAAATGAAAAATGATTTCAATCCCTAGGCAGCCAATAATTCGAGATAATTGATATGATGGCGAGCTTCATCCGCAGACCAATGGCATCTAGTTACTACTCCGTCGCACGCGGCGCCCCAGCCGGTGAGTGACGAGTCTGTGAAGATCTCCAGCTCGTATAAACTTGTGTTTATTCTATTAAAAAGCTTACTTTATTCTATTAAAAATAATATTGCACCACCAACTGGTGGTACAAATAAGGTTTTACAGGCATGATGGAATCAAAATTATTATTACATTTTTGTGAAGCTAAAAACTTATCTCGTTCAAAGTATTTAGTACGCGGCCAGTTGTATCAAAGAATATACAACTACACGGCTGTATGCTATTGCTGGTCATGCTGAAATTAAAGTGCCAATGAACTTCGCGAAATCGCGCTTTGTTATGGATTTCGTTGGCTAGTTAGAAAATTTCTGGAGTAACTGCATGACTTGAGTATTTAATATTATGTCAAAGCTAATATAATATCATTGGTCAAAGCCAATAAATCTACAAAGTTGTGAAGGCGTCATACTAGTTTTCTCAAAGTTGATAATAAAACCTAATTGTTTCAATTTTGACCTTAATATATTATATAGTAGCATAATCTTTAGATTTCGATTCGAATTTCGACCACTAGATGGCCCTGCTTTCTTGACCACATAAAAAGAGGCTTTTGAAGCTTTACAAATATAAATGGCACAGAACTTAAGCCGTACAGGAAGGCAGTTAAATTCACAAAGATTATCATGAAATCGAAATCTCAAAAAGAAATAAAATAATAAATTTATGTAATGTATGAATCGGCACACCGCACAAGCAATTCCTTGAGATCGATTGAGATTTGAGATTGAGATATTAGGAATATAGGCATTTGGAAAGACCAATTTTATAGCAGTGCGAATATCTTCCATTTTAAAAGTTGATTACGTGCAAATTAAAAATGTATTTAAGTAATTTTGAGTTGAATATAAATCTTAACCCACCGATACTTTTCGGTGTAAGAAAAATGTATGAAATAAATTGATCTGGCAAATTTTCATTACATACTGAAATAGCACCTAATTGTTTGAGTTCACTTATTGCTTTGCTCATCTGACTCTTTGTAAAAGGTGGATTACTTGGTTCCACACGTTGGTAAGGTGGCTTACAGAAGGGACTTATAACTCAATGCAGAAGGGTATTTTATAATATCCTTTAGCATAAGACAGCACTGCACCGTGCTGTCGGAGGTTATTAGAAGCCAATTGCGTAAAAAGAATTGGATGCGGCCAGCGTGAGGTACCTCTAGTAGCGGCGTCTCCTGTCGTTGCTCGGTCTGGCGCTCGCGTAGGGGCGGCCGCGGCGCGGGGGCTGCTGGGCCCTCCTCGCCGACGTGTCGACGGCTGCGGCTCGTGCGGGCGGGCCGGCGCTGCTGGCGCTGGCCTCGCGTACTGCTGACGAGGAGGAGCTCGGGAGTTGCCCGGCAGTGCTTGTTGCTAGCGCTTTTCACCGAAAAGGTAGACGTCGCTTTTTACGCCTTGGATTGTATTATAAAAAAAAATTATCGGTTTTTGCAGCCTGCTGTAGAACTGCGGCTACCTCTTGATTGAGTTTAGGCGCTTGTGCCAGCGAAAGGTTAGTCGGTATAAGAATCTTCGCCACAAGCGACTCCTTGTATTCCTTAGCCAAACCATCGACCAAGATTTTACCCCAACGTTCAGAGAGTTCGGTGGGAATGCGTTCGCCTAGGGCTTTCTCTGTTTTATTGGCCTTGCCAAGAATATTTAGTATTTCAAGTGGTAACCTGGGAGTAGATTCTTGGTTAGGATCTACTGGCACGGTGGCTTCTGGTTGGCTCAGCGGCGCTGATGTCGGCGGTGCGGCCTGCGGCGACGCCGGTGCAGGCGCGGCCGACTCCATATAATCCACGTCTTCGACGTCGGCTAAAGATTGTGGAGTTCCACAGCAAGATTGAGCCTCCCGCGCGTCGATGTCTTCATCGCGCCTTTTGTCGTCGGATGAGTGCTCGTTATCGCAGCGGCCTTCCAGGGAGGAAGACGCTGATGACTCGGATCTTGTCCGGTGTGAATAAGCAAAAGCATAAAGTTGCTTTCAGGATGATATCACGTATCATCACGACTCAGTTTGTAACCTGGATAATATCGCGTATTACCCCATTAAGGTACAAAAAGTTGACTATCTGGTTAATATCACGTATTAACCCTTAAGATAGTCCTTTTTTAACGTATCGTTACCATGCCATAGCTGAGAACAAAGAAAAAATTCATAATATTTTTAAAAATTAATGCGGGTAGTTTGGTACCTTTTCCTTTGTTGCAGCGTAATTTACTTTCCAATCGCCGTATTTTACGGCGAATATGTTCGTAATCATCCTTATTCTTCCTTTTTCCAATATTATTCGGCGATTTACACTAATTATAACACTTTAACACTGTAGAAATTAGTTTAAAAAGGATAACGTGTTGACGATGCCGCACACGAAAAACGAATGACGGACGAACTAACACCGCCATCTAGGAAAGCAAGGCGGAAGTACTATAAAACCAATTGATTGTCTTTTTTCAGTTTTAAATTAAATAAATAATATCTAAATGGCGTGTGATGATGCAGTACCACAAAATTCGGACTACAGGTTTATTAAATCTCATAGGATGCAGCAACGAAGTATAATAGTAATTTAAATGTCAAACAACATCACGCAATTTGACATTTCATTTTTAGGGTTCCGTACCCAAAGGGTAAAAAAACGGGACCCTATTACTAAG
This sequence comes from Plebejus argus, assembly GCA_905404155.3. Classification (NCBI taxonomy): domain Eukaryota; kingdom Metazoa; phylum Arthropoda; class Insecta; order Lepidoptera; family Lycaenidae; genus Plebejus; species Plebejus argus. The sequence goes on along the minus strand of FR989938.1, from coordinate 9,341,942 downwards.
ACTTCGTTGTCTGTCCGTCTGTCTGTCTGTCTGTCTGTCTGTCCGTCTGTCCGTCTGTCCGTCTGTCTGTCTGTCTGTCTGTCTGTCTGTCTGTCTGTCTGTCTGTCTGTCTGTCTGTCTGTCTGTCTGTCTGTCTGTCTGTCTGTCTGTCTGTCTGTCTGTCTGTCTGTCTGTCTGTCTGTCTGTCTGTCTGTCTGTCTGTCTGTCTGTCTGTCTGTCTGTCTGTCTGTCTGTCTGTCTGTCTGTCTGTCTGTCTGTCTGTCTGTCTGTCTGTCTGTCTGTCTGTCTGTCTGTCTGTCTGTCTGTCTGTCTGTCTCCAGGCTGTAACTCAAGAACGGTAATAGCTAGAGATTTGATATTGTCACAGATTATGTATATCTGTTGCCGCTATAACAACAAATACTAAAAATAAAATAAAATGAATATTTAAGGGGGGCTCCCATACAACAAACGTGGTTTTTTGGCCTTTTTTGCTGTCTCCAGGCTGTAACTCAAGAACAGTAATAGCTAGAGATTTGATATTTTCATAGATTATGTATATCTGTTGCCGCTATAACAACAAATACTAAAAATAAAATAAAATGAATATTTAAGGGGGGCTCCCATACAACAAACGTGATTTTTTTGGCCTTTTTTGCTCTATTTAAAAAATGGCAACAGGTAGGTACTTGAATTTTTCACAAAATCCTTAGTTATATGTGTACTTTAATATTTAATAATAATATTAAAATAAAATAAAAAATAAGGGGGGCTCCCATACAAAAAACACAATTTATGGTTTAATTTTGCTCTATAATGGTACGGAACCCTTCGTGCGCGATTCCGACTCGCACTTGGCCGATTATTGTATTGCTAATATGCGTCATCAATTAGTCGCATCTCGTTTAGTTTCGGTGTTAACTAACCCTTAAGGTGACGCCTTGATAATTTGGCTGTAGCGATGTCCAATTTTCTCAGCAATGACTAAAGCTAAGAAATTAAAGTTCACTGTCAGTATTCATCATGTCTTTGTCTTTGAATTACCCATAGCAAAACACGATTGGTCAACTTTTATAACACAGAATAATCAATCAAAAAGACCTCTGTAAAAAAAGGGATTCCTATTTTGCCAACAGAGGAGAGTGATATAAGCTTCCAAAATTTGTACATAAATTGGTTCTAGTATACACTTTAATTTGTCCATAGCTTATATGAAATGTATTTAAGGTTTTTAAATTACGCGACAAAAACCATTTTGTCGCTACGCCCTTTCAATTTTTTGCTGTTCCATTGCTTGTTTTCTATGAGAGGCCGGGCCAGCCTCGCATAGAAATCAAGCAATCTCAAACACATCCAACACGGTTTTTTACTTTAACATGGCGTCACCTTAACCTGTTGTTTTACTTTGTTCGCAATTGCCTACTGGCTTATAGAATATATTTGCAAACATTAACCAAGTTCTACATTGAAAAGTTTCTAATCGAATTTTATGTGCTTCAAACGTCTATTGCAGCGATATCCATAAAGCTAAATATAGACTTACATGTTGGTTTTTGAGTTGTTTGTTTCATTTAGTTCGCGAGCCCGTATTAACCGCGAAATAAGAGTTTGAGTGCGGCTTCCCATTACATTCGCAGTTATATGTACGGAATTTGGTACAGCTGAAAGCAAGTTTTGTGAAACAAGCAACATTTGATGTACACTTCCTACATTGTTTTTCATTGTTAATGGCTACGACAATGCATTGCTCACTCGCTTTCTGTGTAGAGGCTTTACTACTTTAATAAATTATACTTTAATACCCATGGTTACCACAATAATTACTATAATTACGGGCAATTAACGCGACGTTGATCATTGATAATAATATACGATTAAATATTCAACAAATTAGTAGTCGCTGGTCGTTTTCCATGGCCTAACAGAGGCCGTATTTTACAATATAAGACGTTGACTTTTGAAAACTTTGAATTTTTAGCATGAGAAAATCAAGAATTCTATAGAATTATTCTAAAGAATTCTTGACATTAATTAAAGCCGATTGCTGTATACCTATATCTAGGATAACACGGAAAAACATCCATAAATTCAACATACCATGATTGGAATATTGGCATCTCTCCAGATTGGCCAAGTGCAGTAAAAACGGAGATCCACCATTAGATAAATTGGACGGACACTGGAATAAATTACATGCAAAACTTGGTAGAGGTGATAAAAAATAGGGTTTCGGGTATTATATTATTCGATTATTTTTACAGCAAAGGAAAATATCAAAAATGTATAGGAGACATCGCCATTAAGTGTCTCCCAGACAGACGCGGCCTGCGGTGGCGGTGGCGGTAGCGGCAAAGAATAAATACACTACGGTAGCGGTCAGTTGGATGACTTGGCCGCGTGGCCGCGTGTGTCTGTGTCGTTCCTAAAACTCTCAAGTCATCCAACTGACCGCCACCGCCACCACCACCGCAGGCCGCGTCTGTCTGGGAGACGCTTTAAGGGAAGCTTTATGTCAAATCCTATTTTTCCATTTTCCCACTTTACTGTCGAAACTATGAAATGTAATTTGACTAAAAACCCTGTTTCCATTGCCAAAGGGCGATGACCCACATATAACGCTAAAGTAAATAATGTATCAACAAAATCTGGTGAAATTTACCACATCGAACTGTGCAAATCACAAGTATACACAAACTATACGATTTTACACATAGAGCTCGCAAATATGTGCGCGAAATCTGTTTACATAAAGAAAGAGTTAGTAGGTATGATATAATGTCATAACTCGCATTTGCTTTCCAATATTTGAATTAGTCTTGAGTCGCTTAAAATCTTACCCAGTGGGTATGAAACGTCGTTAAAAGAACATGAACTGTAATATTTCAACTCCCAAAAACCTACGAACAATTTACTTTACCTTTCGTTGAATAACAAAGCGTCTCCACTCTTCAGTCTGAAGTCCATTTTGACCTTAAGTTGAAAACAAAAAATATTCTCCACTCCTAAGAGCATTTGTTCACAGCTGCCGTCGCCGGAACGGTCTCGACAACGAGATTATTTTAGGCCAATAAAATGCTACTTTATGACATAGGCAGTAGATTTCATTTTCTACTGACATATTCAGTCTAGCGACCCATGTCGCCGCTGCTTTGTAGTGGCGTAGAGCAAAATAAAACCTATAGCCTAGTTCCTAGGACATAAAGTAGCATTTTATTGGCCCAAAATATTCTCGTTCTCGGTGACGTCCCGGTGACGGCGGCGATGGACAAACGGGCTAAGTCTAAAAGGTTTGTGACTAAACCAACATTAGCTAAAGCCTCTGGGGTCAACATAAACAAATGGTCTCTCACATTGACGGTCCCCGGTCCTGACGGATGGTCCACGTTTACATTCACTTCACGTACGTTTCACGCAATTCACTTACATTCCCCGTATATTGTCTAATCGCACGAAAGTTGAACATTACCTAGCTGGTATTATGTTTTGTTATTATAGAGTTGTGCAATGCCTCTTTATTGTCGCACTCAGGAACGAATAATGTTACTAAGAGTGCGTTGCACCAACCTACTTTAACTATAACTTTAATTTTAACCATAACAAAATGTGAAATGAACTGTCAAATCCCTAGCAAAAGTTATTAGTTACCCATATTTGACGATAACCTTAACCTTAACTTTAACTACGCTTCTGGTGCAATTCACCATAAGAGTGAGTTGCACCAACTTACTTTAACTATAACTTTAACCATAACAAAAAGTCAAATGAACTGTTAAATCCCTATAGTAAAAGTCCATTATGGACGCCATATTTGGCGATAACCTTAACTACGCCTCTGGTGCAACTCACCCTAAGGGTGGGTTGCACCCTTAGTTGCACTTGCACCAGAGGCGTTATGGTTAAAGTTATAGTTAAAGTAAGTTGGTGCAACTCACTCTAACTGTAATTAAATGAAGAATTTGACAGACAGCTCTTATGTCAAAATATTTACTTGATAACAATTAAGTACGTTATTTAATTGAGGTCTCTGAGTGCAGTAGTTAAAGCCAGCTATAAAAGTTACTTTTGTAAGTTGCCTAGACAACTGATAGGCTTAGCTTAATTTATACAATGTTTATAATCGCTGAGAACACCGTTCGCCACTTTGAAAAAAATAATGAAAATATTTTGTTTAACCGGCTAAATATCGCAGCCCTAGTTTCTAACAACTTTTGTTATAAAAGCACACAATACGCATGCTAAATGGATACAATGTCACCCTCTCAATCATAATAAAAATATTCAATTTTCAACTTTGCGCTTTTGTTTTAGGGGAGTACGCAGCTATAGGTGTTGACGTGGAAAAGTATGAGCCCGAGGAAGCTATTAGGTACTTATCTGGACCTCTACGGAAGGAACCAGAGGCAAAGGTGTTAAAGGCATTTCGATCGTACCTGGCAGTGTCTCCATCCCCCGCCCCCTCATATACAGCCTTCGCGAAAGAAGTCAACAGAAGACTGCAAATGCCCCCTTTCAATTTTGTGAACCCGTTACTCGCATTCGGCGCAGGCAAAGTGGTAAGTTAAGTTAAAGTACATCCGGTATTTATTTTATGGGCAATAATTAGGAATGATGCCCGATTCTCGAGTCTTGATTGTCGTTTTAGTCGCAGCCCGCAGGCCGTCGCACTCGCGCGCGTTTTGCATGTAGTGTACGCACTACGCAGTGATGACGCGTATGATATAAGAAATATCGAAACGACATTCGAGTCGAAAGATTCGACGAACAAGAATCGCGATCCTGAGTCCTACCCATTGCCCATAAAATTAATACCGGATGTTTACTAAAGTGCAAAAATGTTGTCGGATGTTGAATGCGAATTGCGATAACATTATGCAGAAACAAGTTTAAAATACGTACTGTAAATTGAATACTTTTAAATGCAGGTAAACGCCAAAGTTTTCGAACGACTTATGTGTTATACGAACTAAGTTTGTTAGTATCTTACAGCCTTACTACTATTTCTCCTTTTCGATATTGAAGAATGTTCTATCCACAAAAACTGAACATTCAGAAACAAACATAACGAAGGATATTAATAAAAGTGTATAAGTGAGGAATATGTTCAACAGCTGTCGATGTACGGTTGAAGCTACTCGTGCACCTTATCACTATAATCATAAGGTCGATATTGTACAACACCTCGTGGGTACGAAGTCTTGACCCAAAACTATTTAGGTTACAGATCATCTCGCTAATCGGCGCGTAAATGTTAGGATCGTGATTTGTGTAACTGCTAACCGTTCTAGAGGCTTTACCGTCTTGTGATTCAGAGGTCGCGGGTTCAAAAACTGTGGTACCAACTACGAGTACTATACATCCATACTAATATTATAAATCGAAAGTGTGTCTGTCTGTCTGTTACGCCTTCACGCCTAAACCGCTGAACCGATTTTGCTGAAATTTGGCATGGAGATACTTTGAGTCCCGGGAAAGGACATAGGATACTTTTCATCCCATTCGGCGCCATTCGGCGCTAGTGTACATCTGTCGAGCGATTGACAACTAGCAAGGCCTCACAGAATACCAGGGATTGCGGTGTAGGAAACTATGCCGCGATCATCACCTGAGTGAGGTCCTTTTCGGCGGCATTCGCACTGCACTGCATTGTAAATGTGTTATTGTAATTATTGTAAACTTCATTAGTTACTTTGTACTTAATTACCCTTTTTTTTTTGCATTAATATTGGTTTTTTGTTTTGTATCTTTTTTTTAATGTGCGTAATGTAATGTAAATGTAATGTGGTGTAGTGTGTATGTGTTGAATAAATGTTTATTATTATTATTATTATTATTATCCCGGTAAAATTTACCGTTTCCGATAAACCGAGTTTTGGCGCAACGGAGTTGCGGGCGTCATCTAGTAATGCTATAAATGCCAAAGTATGTCCGTCTATCATATGTTACCACATTACGAAACTTTCAATGGATTTTGACGAAGTTTGGTATGTAGGTATAGAGGTAAATGCTTTGAGCCCCGGAAGGCAGAAAAGTGCATAAAACTAATACTTTCATGTCGGAAAAATGTACGGATATCCAACAAACTAAATTAGACGCTACGAAGTTGTGTATAACATCTAGTGAGGTATAAGTTTGGTTAAGTAAATAAAGTAGTAAAGATATTGCCAGTCTATATTATTATGTGTAACTACTACATAAAACGATTCGAAAATGCGTCGTTGGCTCGTAAAACGTTGGGCCTAAATCCTACCCCATGGGGCTTAGGATCACGCCAAGACGTAACGGAACGACACGAGATCATGCATAATTGCGATACAAAATTTTATAAAGCATCGTTACGTGTAATTTGCCAAATCAATCTTTAAACTATGGTAGGTATAGATTGAAGTGGCAAATAGCAAAGAAACTAGGCATTATAATATGCCTAGTTTCTAAAGTTTTCTGACAGGAGCTTATCGATTCAATAGAGCCTTTGATTGGCTAACGTCAAAATAAAAATTGAAACAGAGCTTCAGCTGGTAAGCTTCAGCGAGTACGGTAAAATGGGATACGTTTTCGATAGCAACTCATGGTAGAGCCACAGTGTTATTTACACTGTGGTAGAGCTATGCATCCTCGAATCGCGTCTCGTATCGTTTCGGTACCAAAACCGCTAACTTTAAACAAAAAGTTAGCGGTTTTGATAAAGCCACTTAAGAGCTACTACGCGTATTTAATTCGTAACTACAAAGAGTTTTAAACGCATGTAAATATCATCTTATCAGTAACCGGAGTCCGGACAACTGATAGCTTTTATTAGTGACACAAATGCACATTATAATGTAATTATACAGTATAGATCACTTACTGCAAACACTGTAAACCTACTTCTTAGTTTTCTTTACGTTTCAAAGACTAAGAAAACTTATCTTTATCTTTACTGCGGTCATTAAGCGTGCGGAATGCTGGAGTAGGCACTTCTATTAGTCTGTCATAAGTCAGCTTCATATAAGAAGACTTAGGTTCTCTTAAGTCTAATGCCCGTTAGGATTGTTGCTAATCTTTTTAGGATTTCGTAGTTAAGTTAAAATTATAAATTATTATTTAAATGCAATATATTATGATTTTTGCCATAAATTCTTTATGTGTCCTCGCTTCTAAAGGCTAAAATTATCGATTGTAAGTTGACCAAGTACCTAGACCGGCGCAAGTGGCATCACCTTTTTTTTTTTGATGCGCAGGGGAAACCCATCATGGGTGGTGCTCAGCACCCCGGGGGTATGTGAGAACAAGTAGCATCACCTACCTCAATCAATGCCAAATGTTTGGACGATAGCTACTATCGGATTCCCAGTGCCAGTAAGCGAATGCCAGTAAGCGTCCCAGTAAGCGTTTCTATATTCTAATACCAATATAATTGCAACTTTATCCAGCTAGACGCCTCGCTTTCAAAGCGTTTGGACCGGATTTCAATACCGCTTAGTCTTTGACAACCCTGTTCAGACCGAGTAGTAAGCACATAGTTGAGGACGCTTAAACGCCGTTGTGTCCTGCGATATAATATTATGGATTTGGAGTTTAATTTTACGACGTTGGAATCATGACTTGAAATTTGGTGCATTAGTCTTTTTAGGGTTCCGTAGCCAAAATGGCAAAAAAGGAACCCTTATAGATTCGTCATGTCTGTCTGTCTGTCTGTCTGTCCGTCCGTCCGTATGTCACAGCCACTTTTCTCCGAAACTATTAGAGCTATACTATTGAAACTTGGTAAGCAGATGTAGTCTGTAAACCGCATTAAGATTTTGATGCAAAAATGGAAAAAATATTAAAAATTTTAGGGGTGTCCATAGGTACAACTGAAACAAAAAAATTTTTTTTTCATCTAACCTATGCGTGTGGGGTATCTATGGATAGGTCTCCAAAAATCATATTGAGGTTTCTCATATCATTTTTTTCTAACCTGAATAGTTTGCGAGAGAGACTCTTCCAAAGTGGAAAAATGTGTGTCCCCCCCCCCTCTAATTTCTAAAGCAGAGGCATGATAATTCTAAAAAAATATATATGATGTAGATTACTATAAAAACTACCAACGAAAATTGGTTTGAACGAGATCTAGCCAGTAGTTTTTTTATACGTCATAAATAGTAAACCTTAATCTAAATTTCATTAAATCGACTGAAATATAAAAATAAATCAAAAATATTTTAATTTCATAAAAATAAACCTTATTGCTGCTGCGGAACCCTCCATGGGCGAGTCCAACTCGCACTTGGCCGCTTTTTTTTTACTCTACATCCTATAACAGTGACAACCTTAGGAAATTAAAAAGACATTTTCTTTCACTCTTTTCATTCTCTTTCACTCTAACAGGATTTTTGCCCATGATGTTTTTCGAAACAAACAGCAGCTCTCGCTTAAGCTTCTAGTATGAAGTATGTACTTCTAATGTCTCTATCCTTTTTTTTTCTGCAGTTAAATGAAACCACCTGAAACCACGAATATCTCCTTGCTCTTCACAACAAGTACATAGAATAAAATAAAACAAAATCAAAAATATTACATACATTTTGGACTTGCAGTGCGGGGGGACAGGTCGAGCCCAAACTAGGTTACCTAAAGGTATTGGGACTCCTTGCTCCTAAAATTAATGTAAGTGTTATTCTTAGATTCCCGTGGAAGCAGCATGGCTGCACGACTCGGTGTGGGTGTATGCTCGGGCGCTGGTGGAGGCGCTACACAAGGGAGAGGATCCCAGGGACGGACGAGCCATCGCCATGCGTATGAGGAACACCACCTACCGGAGTGTTATGGGGTATGTTATATGTACCAGGCGTCACTCAGAATTGTTTAATGATTACTTAACTTTAATGTAATGGTCAGGAGTTGGTACCGTCACAACTCGCAATATCTTATAGGTAGGAGGACTAAAATATTAAAAATATTAAGGGTGTTTGTTTATTGTGTTTTCGAAATATTTTCTTCGAAATAAGTATCTAATTCGAAAAGTAAGTCAGGTATTCAGTCTTTGAACAATACAAGACTTATTATACTAGTCAAAGGAATGTTACAAGGATACAATATACGGGAGAGTAAATTTTATATGACACAAGACAGAGATTTAAGATAAATATAGGAGCAGTAAATCAGCGTGTTATTGTGTTCTAAAGCCTTATCTAGAGAGAAAATCACACAACTAAAACACATAAATCTTCCCCAATAAATAGTGCCATTCATTAAATAATGTCGCCAAGTATAAAAGCCTATTTATTTCCTTTCATATTCAGTATTTTGTGTGGGTGGCTTAGTAAATAGAATCAAATTTAGTGATTTACGACACAACGAAATTCATTGACCATGCGACATTTTGTTTGTCGAAATCATGTGAAAAGTAACCATCCGCATATAGAACTATATTTATAACCGACTTTCAAAAAATTTGGATGTTATTTATTCGGATGTAAATACTTTTTTGTATGTTCTGACAAACAACTGCCCTTTAGTTTGGTTTCTACGAAAAGGGCTCCTTTACGATTTCAGCCTTTGAAAACAGTTGTCACCGTAGTTTTTCCTACAAAACCTATCCGAATTATCCGGAAGGATATTAGATCTTGATAATATCCGAAATCCAAATGGAAAAATCTTACGTCGTCAGCATCCGATGTTGGTATATGTGCGCTTCCAAATTGTTCGTCACGATATCAGACAGCAAACCCACTTGATATCACGTTAGTTATGTTTTCAATATATAGCTATTCTTCTCATGTCTTTCTTTTACCTGTCATTATTATCGGTCCGATATTGTATATCGTATCACCTATACGTTTAACGGATAACCTAAAAACGATCTTTTTTTTCAAATTTACACAGTTACTGGGTGCACATGGATGAGAATGGCGACGCCGAGGGCAACTACACGCTGCTGTCCATCGACCCGACGCAACCCGACGGCCTGTACCCGCTGGCGGTGTTGCACAAAATTGCCCCGGTGAGCTATGAATTTGCTATGAAACTGCACTGTAAGTTGTAACTCTATATAATCATAGACAATGATTATCATAGAAATGATCATATTATAGAGTTAAAGTGAGAGAGCACTTAGGATTTTGTAGATTGAATCTAAGTTTATGTATGTGTAAAAAATTGTAAATGCAATTTACTATTTTAGTGGGGATGGATTGCGTTGAGCCCGCCATTTCATTCTAAACCATATAATATGGACGATCAAGGTAACCCGTGACTTCGACCATTTGACCATTACGATGTACCAGAAAAAAAACTGTAAAGACGCAATGCACCATGTAAAAAATTCTCTTCCCTTCAGAAGGGGTCCCATAGTAGGGGCCGCTTGAAAATAAGAGGTAGAAGAATAATACGCACGTGTCTCTACAATTTGAACAGTCTAAAAATGATTTATTAGCAAATAGTAGGTCTGCATAAAATTAACGGAATAATAAACCGAAGATTTTTCTAATAAAATGTATATCTCTATTTTTGTCTGTCTTTCAAAACCTCCCAAGACTGTTAGTGCATACCTTTCATGCCCCAAGCGGTCGCATGCGACCGCGATAACCAAAGAAGAACAAAAGATTTCCGAGAATCTGTGATCGAGGGTTTACTTTACTTCTTACAGAGTCAAGATAGCGAATGAATGTAAATTTACATTCTCGATATACAAAGTGGTCCCAAAACCTTTGATTATCCGGTATTATCTGTTATTACTCCACTTTAGCTAATGCAGATCCGGACTGCGTCTATTTGTCTTGTGTCCCTACTCCCCAGTCTCTACATTAAGAAGACATCAAAAGAAATGGACTCTTTAGCTTAGTATACAAAATTGCTTACATTTTCAAATCTGCTTCAAAATAGCATAAAAAAATCGTTGTCGTAGCCATTTTACAAGTTGCTTCTTAAAGAAGTTTTCAATTTATTTTTGAAAAGCGACTAACATAGTGTGAGTAAATATACGCTATTCATAAACTAGGGACAGTTTTACAAGCAGATAATAGTCGAATTTTAAAAATAGTCTCTGCAACAAAATTGTAGATTACAAAATAGTGAATACGTTACTATCAGAAAAACTGATTAATAAGCAGATTAATTTTCAATTTCACAATGTTTACAGTCACAGATTACCAAAACTTGAAAATTGTTGTTCCAAATTCAAATTTGAATTTTTTTCTTTTTAATTTCATGTGTTCCATATTTAAATGTGGGTCGAATTTTCGCAGGAGGTCCGTTTACTTCGCGACATGAAGTGGCCCGGGGGGAGGGTGCCTTTGTCCGAGCCCCCGTGCGGGTTTCGCGGGGAAAAGTGTGTCAGTAAGTGTATTTTTTCATATTCTAATTAGAATTTTAAGCTCTGGTTAAATGAGCTACGGGTTCGATCATTGAAGAAGTTTGTAAAATTTCAGTCGATTAATTGAATGCTTTCGTAACTAAAAGTTTTTTTTACATTTAAGATCAACAATAACAAAGTTGTCTCTAAATCAGTCTCAATTTTTTTCATTAAGGTCCTATGTTTTTCCCAATAATGTGAACGCAACGACAAAAGACATGGTTTAAAATATTAAGTGCTTCACATACGTGTACAATAGCACTATCCTGCTATAATCGTACAATTTCCCGCGACAAAAAGTATCCTATGTTCCCGTAGCTTACTTTATATTTTCTCTACATTAAATTGAATCAAAAGTTTTCCTACGTCATTGCCATTTTTGCGTGCTATTTTTCAGTTAAAAGCAATGTGTTTATAGATCGATCAGTAGCACTGTATAAATAATGAGATATAAACAAAATCGCAGTATGTTGAACATGTTTTGTAAATTATTGTAAGTGGTTGGAGTAAGAGCTTGGTAACTGAGCGTGGCTCACGCGATGCCCGCTGCGTCTACTGTAGCTACATGGAAAACTATTTAGACCACCTAAGTGCACATAAGAACTAGTTAACCGACTGCAAATAAAGAGGTTAAAGTTATACTCTATTTGCAGATTTTAAGACGGTAAAAACTTCTTTATGGGCTACAATAATAATAAAAGATAAATATAAATAGCTATGTCCACATTGTGCCCTTTCATCTTCAATTTTCATAATCTTTTGACATGACAAGATGAAAGGGCACAATGTGGAGTGTGGACATAGCTAATAAATATGAATCGATCAAAGTTTAAAGTCGTACACACATTTTCTTTAAAGTATAATATTCATACTTTATAGGCAGAGGTTACACGATCAGTATTTCATCAATCTGATCCATCAATCTGATTAACGGAATACTGATAGTTTTAAAAAAGTTCATATTAAAAAAATGATCAATCCATCAATCCAGTAGGTTAGACGATCAGTATTTCATCAATCTGATCAGGATTGATGGATCAGATTGATGAAATACTGATCGTGTAACCTCTGCCATAGTTTATAGTTACGACGTTTCTAGATACGTAATACGACTTTAAAAAAATATGTATTCACTTAGAAAATATTATCCTTAGCTGTATTTTATTCAGTACTAATAAGTAGATATATAAATATATTATACTCTCGTTGAAGTCTTTTATTAGAATTAGTTTTAAAGAACCATTTCGGGTTTAAAGTTTTTCATTTACTTACAAGAACAATAAGCTTAATCCTTCTTGAAATTACTTGGATATCTGAAGGGTGCAGCTCTAGATAATATCTGTACATTTTCTCGTTCGACGAAATATAAATGTAATTCATGAAAATTGAATCTTAAAGTTTTTTTTTAATATCTTAAAGGTACTTTAACCCTCCCAAAAGAACAAGGTTTTTAATTAAGCTGGTCCATAGTCTGCTACAAGACTCGCTTACATGCGATATTCCAACCTATACTCCGCGTGTAAGCTCCAAGGAATATTAAAAAAGATATTTTTATCCATAGTTAAATATTATGTAAGTAGTAGCGAGAGAGGACGAGCCTCTATCCTCGGATGTCACGCACGGAGTACATACACATTATACCTACTTCTTCAAATCTTCAAGAGTTATCCAAGGTTTTTATCTAGTAGTTACAGTATGAGTCCCGTGAATAGAGTTCACTGTAAAAGTAGCAGCGCTGAAAAAGCATTTTTTTTCACTTTTGTATGGGAAAACTCCTGACGCTGGGGCACTTGCCCATACAAATCACAAAAAATGTGGTCTTCCAGCGCTGCTACTTTTACAGCGATGTCTCCACAAGGAAACACACACCCTAAAGTATTATCACTTAGTTTTGTTACATCTGTTACATATTAATATTGTATCCGTGCAGCCGTGGTACTAATACCCGATCACGTGCAGGTCACGTGGGCGCGTGGGCTTTAGGCGCTGCAGGCGGTACCCTCGCGCTACTAGCACTAGCCGCACTAGCGCTGTACCGCGGCTGGCGCTATGAGCAAGAGCTGGATTCCCTGCTCTGGAAGATCGACTTCCGAGACCTGCACCTACCAGAGGACCAGCGTACTCATAAAATGAGTAGGTAAACGGACATTTTGTATGTTGTTTGCATGCTTTTTGGGCTAATCGGCCGCTTATCACTATTTGCTGTGTACACACTAGTAATACGAAAAAGTATAGAGTTTTTGCTTTTTGAAAGAGGCTAAGAGGGCATTAAATTTTTCTTATAAACAGTGCTACATTTTACTTTTATAAGAGCTAAATTTGTGTAGAACAGCGCACCTAACTTACTCAAATGCTTAACTAAAACACTGAACAATATTGTAGTAAAGTTATTTATAGAAGCTATTTTGCACAACATTAAATAATTCACTATTTTACATGCACCCAAAGGTAAGAAGGTATTTATATAATAAACGTATTTTATTTTATACATTACATTTAACTCAGTTCTTTCTTTAACCTACAAAGTACCTAGTAGTTAGTACCTACTATTCTTAAGTAGGCTAAACTTCACACCTGGCGCACTTAAACTTTTGTTCGCCCGAAAACTTACTCTGGGAAAATTCACTTTACGTTTATAAATAGTTTATTATATAGGCTGGAACGCAGATAATTGTTAAAATAGAACTTAAGTATTAATTTTCTTTAATAATCCTTAACTATTAAACTAGCTTTTACCGCGATTCCTCCTGCGTGAATTATACAGCAGGTTGCTAAACATCGCCGTGTGACGACAGGTTTAAGTAGGTACTACCAAACCAAACAATAAACATCATATTCGGTTCAATAGATTTTGCGAAGATCAATAAATGGATGTTACTTACCTACCAGTAACAACCATCTATCTTCCCAAACTTTTACATCTGTAATAGTATCAGCGACCCTAGCACGGCTACGGTAGAAATGCGAAAGTACCTAGAAAACCTGTGGAGATAAACTCAAGGTACCTAGTAGACTAGACCTAGGTAGACCATTATTAGTCTATGTCATAAAGTAGGATTTTATTTGAATTTTTAGTATGTCATATAGTGGCATTAGGTATAATATTTGATTTTTTGTCGGTCGCAGTTAGCCGCCGTAAAGATAGGAACGGTACCTTCAGTTTATCTCCACAGAGTTTCTGTACTTTCGCATTTCTACTGTAGCCATGCTAGGGCTACAGACCTACAGTCACCACCTAACAAGTATGTCAGAGAATAATTTCTTTCAGCAAGATAGCAGTATAGGTATAATGACGAGCTCCAATAACGCGATCACGGAGAAGGGCAGCACAGGGGGCGCGCGCTCCAGCCAGGTCTCCCTCAGCTCCAACCCCGACCTGGACTTCCGGTACTCCGCCATCTTCACAGAGGTCGCCTTCTACCGCGGCCGCCTGCTGGCCGTCAAAAGGGTCCGGAGAAACCATATAGATATTACAAGGGAGATCAAGAAGGAGTTGAAGATTGTGAGTTTCTTTTTTAATCGCAAAAGTTTAGAAATAAAACGCCAAACATGTAACTATTGTAATGTGTGCCGCCAGCATGCGGCTGTTTAGTGCTTACCTATATTATAGTGATTACAATTTACATATTCGAAACATACTATATCTGCACGTTTTTACACAATATTATATTCCCAATTTTAATTTATCTTGATCCAAATGTTAACAAAAGTTTTAACTCCACTTATGTGTCATTTTTAAAGCACGGCTAGTACCTACGTGACTTTTAAATTTTTACATTCCAGCCATCGATGAGCTATGTTTAGGTACATTTATGATTTAGATCAAAATGAATTCGGACAGATTATACACGACGCGACGAACTAAAATATCGCATGTGGAAGAATGTTTAAGCATATTTTATGGTACATTGTAAAGATGTTTTTGGAACTCTTGGAAGAACGTTGCAAAGTACAATATGTCAAAGTTCGTACTTCAGATTCGTAATGAAACGTTCTGGAAAACTCTAAATAACGTTTGGGAGCCCGTAATGTGTTTCACGCAACATTCGGTATGACAAGTGATGAATTAGACCACGGAATATATATTAGACTCATACATTTCACCCGCTTTGCCTGTAGCTGCAGATAAATTTGAAGCCTTTGGTTTATTATACTCATAAGTAACACGCCTTCGAGGCTTTTCTTCATGAACCTTGGTGATTGTTTTCAATTAGGATTGTAATCTATACTAATAACAGACATATTTTCAGTCTAGATTACTTTGCAGAGTAGAATCCCCTGGGTGGATTTTGATGATATTTTGTGCAGATTAAATAGATATAAATAGGAAAAGGGGAAGTACATTAGTCATACAACATCATAATAAACGGCTGTTGAAATAGGATATTCATTTCTAAGCCGCCTATAAACCACAATATGAGGGTCAATATTAGGAATTGGGATGATGTTTGGAAACGAAAATGAATACCCTTAAATCTAAATGATGTCTTCACCAAAGTATTTATTTAAAGCTATGTTTGTAACAAAACGTCTACTGTATATTGTAAAACTATTTTTAGTTTGGAGAAATTTTAGATAGTGTTATTTTTAGGTGGGTACGAAGTATAAAACGCTAAAATGTAAATTTATTCATAGAACAAATTTTAGTTTAATTTTAGTACATCCATAGTTAGCTCCAGTTTGACCTGTCCGGTGCTCTAAAAACTTGTTAAAATAATAAAACATTAATGCAGGACCGCCGCGACCCGCGATATTAAGGAGCCCCCTTTAAATATTAATTTTATTTCTGTGAAAATTTCAAGTCTCTAGCTATTACCGTTCTTGAGTTACAGCCTGGAGACAGACAGACGGACAGACATCGAAGTCTTAGTAATAGGGTCCCGTTTTTACCCTTTGGGTACGGAACCCTAAAAAGGAATAAGAACGGTCTGCTTAAAAAACATATTAAAATAAGTTCAATCGTTTAGGAGCTATTACGTACGTTATTACAGACTCTAAACAACAAGAGAGTAGAGACGTCAGACGCAACAGCGGTTTTACTATGGGTTTTACAAAATGCAAGAGTCCCGCGGGCCGCTATTCCCTCGAAATTGAAACAATTTAATAACACTGTCCTAGTCAGTTTGAAAACATAACATTTAGAAATATTTAAATATATAATTTCATTTTTTAGCATACTGGTGATCTTTTTTTAAATAATATACTTAGATACTTTATTCTCCCCATTGTGCATTGCCCCATTGGTTATAAATTATAATAGTTGCAGTTTTGACTATAACCCATTTCCGGCATTTCCCACTAGCAACCGAACTTTCTTAACAGAACCTTAATCTTTAAAGCACTCCCTAGACGGTAATTCAGCATTACATGCGTTACGTGCTGTAATGCACGCATGATCGTTTATTGTAGTGATTGATGCGAATGACATGCAAACTACGTGCTGTACATTGATTGACAAGTTCTTTAATTTTTCGTCCTGCAATATGTGCATTACATGCACGCATGATCGTTTCGCGATAGGCATGTCATGCAACAAATAATAATTACTGTCACGTAGATGCATGTCATGCTGAATTACCGTCTAGGGAGCACTTAAGGTATGCCGTATGTGTCACAAATCACAATACTGTGCTCAATAGTCAAATAGAATATATCTGTGTCGTATTCGTCCCGAACTCGTTATTTACAGACCTTAATAAAGTGGAGTACCATTATATTCAACGCTCACTATTTACTTTCACCCCAACAAGTTTTTCTCAGGGACATAAAATTTTGAAGCAGTAAAATTATGATTATAATTTATAAAGTCTTATTTATTAAATTGCAGAATTCTTTAATGTAATGTTTTAATGTATTTTTATGTTAAAATTTGGATATAAAATCATATGTGTAATAAATGAATATTATATTAATACACATCTAACGCAAAATTTCATACAAATCGGTTCTGTGATGTTCTGACAAGATAACAGACATAATATTATACATTTTCACACTTACAGAATTAAGTATAAAATTCATGACTACAGAAAAGGTGTCTACAGGGTTTCTGTGTCCACAGATGAGGGATCTACAGCATGACAACGTGAACGGGTTTGTGGGCGCGTGCATCGAGCCGCCCAATGTCTGCGCGCTCTCCGAGTACTGCACCAGGGGCAGTCTCAAGGTAAAAAAATTAACACCCATCATTAGTTTTCTCGACATTCCCTCTAAAATTAAGACGTTTTGTTGTAAAAATTATTTAATTTTTGAGGATTGTAGTTTAATCGGGTGGAGAAAATGTCGAGGAAAAGACTACGGGCGTAAACTCTTCTTTAAAACTCTTAAATTCAATTTATTCGAAATTCGAATTGTGACAGTTTACAGTTACACCCTAGGCAAATGAGAACCACTAATCTATCATGCCAACCACTCATTTCGTCCCGAATTACTCCGATCTCCATCTACGTAAGCAAAAGGCTCAGGAAAACGTTATACTATAGGTACCTTTGAATGTGCTACAAAACTTATTGGCTAGTATGCGGGTAGTTGAAATATATTATCACCTGGGTGAAGTGTTATTTGTTCGCACTTGTTTACAATGAAAAACGTTATTTTGGTGCTAAGTGTGAAAACTGTATGGGTGGTTTTATCGTTAAGCGTTTCGGCGCGCCGATAGAACGCGTGCGTTCGAAGACTATGGGGGTAGTAGTAGCGTTTAAGGCTGGTATACTCAGTACCTACTCAAGATGCATCTCGGTCTCAAGACACGGTTCGGGCTCTGTGATTGGGAGTCGCGCGCTTGAGCAACGCCGTTCGTCCGTACGTTTTCTTCGTCTTGGAACGCGCGCGCTCCAACAGCGCTGCCAAACGCGTAACGATAAAACCAGCCTTTAGTTAATGGTGCAATTTACATCATATTATTTAGGTCTGATTTTGGTGCTCTATCAATAATGTTGGCTTTAGTTGTTTACTGTAGTCTATATCCCTGTGTCCCTTGTAAAACGTTCAAAGGTGCTCAGAGCATTAGTGTATTACGGATAACCCCGTAGGTGTTATTGCATAACAGCATAACACTTATGGTTTATTAGTCAGTATGCTAATTTGTAATTGTCTCCAAACGTACAGTAGGCGCAGACGTTGACGCGTAGGTTCCATAGACTTACCTACGGATGTCTGCTTATTATGCAAATTATTTCCGCTATTAACACCATTATTTCACATTACCAGCTCGCAAGGAGTACATGGGCTGACTTAATATAATATACCGTTGCTAAATGAAATCATAGATCAAATTTGCATGCCAACGACACTTCTACTGAATTCGTAAGGAGCTAGAATAACAAGCCTAGGGCTGCGTTCACACCAAACCGACTGTCTGCCACCGAAAATTAGTTGATAATTAGTGTTACGCAGCTTATGGTACTTTTATGCAATAAATAATATTCACTTTTTCGTTTACTGCACCTAACCGACTATATTTTTACGCTATTCTGTTGAGCTAGTTAGCTTGCTCTAAGTCAGCGGCTGACAGTCAGCAGGGTGTAATCGCAGCCTAATAAAATCATTGGGATATTTATAATTCTGCAGCTCAAACTTCCGAAAACCGCCATGTCCATGTCCCTAACTTAGACTGTCATGATTTGAATAATAGTTAAGATAATATTTGGACTATAGGTAGATTTAGGCCTGCCTAATAATTGATGATTCCATATAGAATTTCGAATATGCAATCTCAATCTAAAAACTGATAGGTTAAGCGCGTTTTAAGACTTTTCGTTTCGTTCCCTCATAACTATATCTGTTTAAGCTGGACCTCAAAGGTGCTTTTGTTTTTCGTATGACTTCATTTTAATTTTTACATGATTTGAGAACTTGAAGCATTTTAAAAGTTTGAATAATTTTTAGGATATTTTAGAAAATGAAGACATCAAGCTGGACAACATGTTTATCGCCTCTCTAGTCGGAGATATCATTCGGGTAAGTTTATGTATGTTCGGATCGGATTGAAATTAAATTTTCAATTTGTGCATCGTTAATGTGTTTAACTAAGACATGTACCTATTTCCGTTCCTTTTATTATTAAATACTTTTAAATGTTTACAAACTGTAATTTCTTCATGGAACAGACAACTGTGTAGTGGCTATGCTCTCAAAAACCACTACTGAATGAGAATTTAATGCTGCAAATGCACCTATAAGTACAACTAAATTTTACGCGTGCAGCTTAGGCATATTACGACAGTGTTTTGATACCTTATCCCAGTACCAGATTTACAACTCGGTCGAGTTAATTCAGTACAGGCGGCCATATATTATATAGTATGGCCGCCAGGTACGGAGTTAATTGTATATTTTTGAGTATAGGCCATTTTATTTCCACCGCCCCACATCACACATGTAGGAAATCTTATAAGGCCTATCTAAATCCAGGGCTGCCTTATCTTGTAGGGTATGATCTTCATCCACGAGTCGCCGCTGCAGTACCACGGCGCGCTGCGGCCGTCCAACTGCCTGGTGGACGCGCGCTGGGTCGTCAAGCTCGCCGACTTCGGCCTGCGGGAGTTCCGCAAGGGCGAAGTACCGCCCTCCGATCCCGTTGCGCTAAGATCCTATATTGACAGTGAGTTTTTTTTTATAAAGATGGTAGAATATTTTGATGTTAGTAATTATTATTAAAAAAATCTGACTCATTGGATGAGACACTTCACAAAGGCACCAGGCCTTTAATAGTAATAAGCAGTGTAACATTTTGTAAGGGAAATGATGTTTGAATTCTACTTGCTTTGCGCTAATTACTTTTTACCTTAACCTTTTATAAAGCTACAACTGTTTGCCTACCTACTGCAATGTCAGCCATAGCAAATCAATGCTCCTAGAGCTAGCTACATGCTTATATAATATTCGTCTTCAGGATAAAACTAAACACTGATCTCTAATCCACAGGCCTATCCTACCTATCCCCCGAACTTCTACGCTCAGCGGGTTGGGGCAAGGACTGCTTTCCGACGTCGCTCGAGGTCCGCGCTGGATCGCCGGCAGCGGATGTGTTCGCTTTCTCCCTCCTGTTATACGAACTGCACGCACGACGCGGTCCGTTCGGTCCGGATGCGCCTGCGCCGCCGGCGCTGCTGCGTCGCCTAGCGCACCCCATGCCCGCGCCATACAGGTAGGTACGTGTCCGTTGTGATGCTTGAGTTGAGCTGGGTTAAGCTGCAATGTGGATGTATAGGATAGAGGTTAAGCATGGCTAAGCGATTTGGATTGGCAGAAGTAGAGGATTTGTGGAGTTAAGCATAGCAATGTAGATGGATAGTAGAAAAATAGGAGTTAAACATGGCTAAACAATGTGGGACTTCATGCTAGGAAAACTGTAATTTCTAACTTTCTAAGTCTAACTTTGATGCCGTGTGCTTGCTGAGTGTTGAAGTAAAGTTGAGTTTTCCCAGAAGTTACCTAATTTAGGATTGAATTTGCTAGGCTTGCGTTATTGTTCCACTTTTAAGCTTTAAGTACTACTATGTTAATAAGATTAAATATACCTCGCTTATGTAACAAAAAATATAAATTAAGTACCCGTTAAATCACGTCTTGTACTTAAATTTTTATTTTCCTTCACACAGCAAGTTTTAACATTCTTTAATTGAATTCAGCAAAACTTTCAACAATTTACCCAAACCCAAGTGTTTCCCGCTAACAAAACTTGAGCGGAACTTTCACAATAAAATCTCTCGATGTTTAATTAAGAGCTGTCGATGGTCGTTGAATTCTTGTAAAAGTTAATTGGCAATAAATCGTGCTCGGTGATCGGGACTCGGGTGTTTTTAATTGAAACTCTTTTGCGTGTGATTGTTCTTTTTTTGCAATGACGGAAAATGTTTTGTAATTTTTTTATTTTATTTATTTATTTTAGTTGTAAAAGTGCGTACAAGTGAATGTAATACCATGACATTCACTTGTAGGCACTTTTTATGGTAATGGACATTCTTTAATGCCGGGGCCACACTAACGAGAAATGCCATTAATTATTGCGATAATGTTACAAGTCATAACATAATATTATTATAGCAATAATAATAATGACATTCCTCGTTAGTCTGGCCTCAGCATAAGAAGTTTGCTGCAGTGTTTTCATGTTGATTTTAAGCTGCTGCTTTATTATAAACTTCCACCAGCTAATGGGTTATTATGTTTACCTACGCTTAAACTTCTGAACTAGGACTTTTTTATGAAACATAATTTAATAAGTTGTTATAATATTGTTATAATTTTTTTATGTAAGCATTAAACATAGTAGGTATCTAAGTTTTAAAAAGTTATACCTAGACCACAAGCTGGTTGAAGTTCGTAATTAATAGTTTCTTGTTTCTTCATAGTTCATCTACATTCTACACGCATAAAGACTATGGACATTGAAATTTGACTGTTTACAGACCGCCGCTAGAGGCGCTGTCGGCGAGCTTTGACTGCGTGCGCGAGTGCTGCGTGGAGTGCTGGGCGGAGGAGCCGACAGCACGACCAGACTTCAAGGCCATACGCACCAAGCTGAGGCCGCTTAGGAAAGGCATGTAAGTACAGAAAGTATTTATTTGAGGTTCTAAAACACAATGTCAAGTAGTAAAAGTCACTAGTATAGTCGTATAGGGCATAATATAGGGTAAATCGAGGGTAATATAAATAGACGACCGAGGCAGTATCCTGTACAACGAGGTTTCGTTGACCACTTTCAAATTTTAGGTGGATTTGGTGGAACTTGCTATTATTGAATATTGTCTGTAGTCTGTAACATGCAGTCGCTTTACTTCTTAACAAATTGCGTAGACTCGGAGGTCCACCTAGACAGCTGTAGACCACTTTGGAAATTACTGCCGTAGAACTTACTGCTTGTCCCTCGATTTACATGGGAAATGCACTTAAATTGAAAGATACGTTAAAAATAGTATTCAGTTAAATGTTAATGTTTACCTACATATTATTTTTTATTTCAGGAAACCAAATATTTTTGACAATATGATAGCTATGATGGAGAAGTACGCCAACAACTTGGAAGCCCTAGTCGATGAGAGGACTGACCAATTGCAAGAGGAGAAAAAGAAAACAGGTGAGTACTTACGTCTTTATTTTTGCTATACTTCGGTTAGTACCTATGTATGTATCAACTCCCACAACAAACTAACTGTTATGCTTGGCCATAAAACGTTTGGTTTGATTTACGGAAATTGCGCCCCACGTTGGGCGCCAAATACGGTCACGTGGTCATATACCTCCAGTGCCTGATAGACGCGGTACGCGGGTTTTAAGTTCACGAACTTACTCGGCTCGCGTCGGTGACACACGAGAATCGCTCACACTAGATTACCATGCCCCCAGACTCGCGGCTCTTTGCTGACACACATTCGAAATTAAGGTCGTCGAGCCATAAGTTCCATCCCCTTACAAGTTAGTTTACTGATGATATTGTATGACAGAGGCGCTGCTGGAGGAAATGCTGCCGGTGCCGGTGGCGGAGCAGCTGAAGCGCGGGCGGCGCGTGCTGCCCGAGAGCTATGACTCCGTCACCATCTACTTCAGCGACATCGTCGGTTTCACCGCCATGTCCGCCGAGAGCACGCCGCTGCAGGTAACTTGGAAACAGGTTTTGATTCATTAATTGCAAATAAAAACTTGTTAAAAATGAAAATTGATCAAACACAATACTATATTTTATCCGTTGCGACGACACGACGCAATGTACGCCACTTTTAGGGCACAACACATAACTGCGAATTCGCATCGCCTGAGTTTTGCCGCAGATATTTGCGATGCGATGCGAATTCTTATGTGTGGGAGCCCTAACTTACGGGCTACGGCCAATCAAAGAGCTCTTCACGTCATCTCATTTCTTGCTTCGTTTCTTCTCAACCAATTTGATGAAATTGCGTTCGACTATAATACTCTTATTAGGCATGTAAATCTAATTGGTGTCAATGTAAAATATTGTTTCAGGTTGTAGATTTCCTCAACGACCTATATACCTGCTTCGACTCCATATTAGAAAATTTTGATGTTTACAAAGTGGAGACAATAGGCGACGCTTACATGGTGGTAAGTTTTTTTATTTACTTACTTTAAAATTGCCAAACCCGTAGGAATGTTTCACCACTTATTGTCACAAGTTAACAACTCAAAGGAACTTAAGTTTTTGGTGGGATTTGCATCTATCAGCTTATCAAATAATATTAATAGTTAAGAGTTAAAATTTAAGTTAATGTATTTACAATTATAATTGTATAAGATAAGATGGGGTTGTCACGTACCTATGTATAAAAATAAAAATAAATAAAGATTGAAAAAAAAATTGCCAAACCAAACAACACGGAAAATGTACATTGTGTTGTATTTGTTTTGTTATAATGTGCAGTTAACGAAGGCTGGTTCTTGGAAGATGCACCCCTCATAAAACTTTCATCAAGGGCCTAAGAAGCCGATAGTAATGTTATATTTAAGAGCCCCACGCCGCCAACGCCGCCGCCGGCCTAAGGGCCTATTATATTAACGGTTGTCTTCGGGACGGAAGTGGTACGCCGTACGCAGCGTATACATCGCGGACGTGCAACGAACCCGCTGCGTTTGCGCAACGAGCGGCGTTCTGTGCTCTGTAAGCTCGCTGCAAAAACACAATGAAAACATTGCAAATCCGCTACATTTTCGTTGCGCAGTTGCGGCGTGTTCGCGAAAGCATCCACTAGTGTGATAACGGATTTGCGACATCGTATTGTATAGTCGGATTACACTTAGTTTTTAATTATTATACTTAATTAAACTTTCACAAGGTATCCGGTCTCCCGATCCGCAACGGCATGATGCACGCGGGCGAGATCGCGTCGATGGCGCTGGCGCTGCTGGCGGCGACGCGTACGTTCCGCGTGCGGCACCGCCCCGATCACCGCCTGCTGCTGCGGATCGGCATACACTCGGGTACGTATAGGTGGTGAAGCTGTTGTTGTGGTCAATAGACGCTCAGTGGTAAATGATAATTTTAAAAAATAATTTAAACGTAAAACGTGAATTGGAACGTTAATAAAACAGCATAATGTGACGTCACTCCAAGCAAAGTTAAGTACTTTATCAAAATGGTCTAAGTGACGTAACTTCCTATTTTCGCCTCCAAATTTAAACAGGCAGTTTGGAGCCATAATATATTTTGCATTATTTAAATTAATTTTAAATTTTAAACATGCTTTACTAATCTACACTACTATTATAAAGAGGAAAGATTTGTTTGTTTGAGTCGAATAGGCTCCGAAACTACTGGACCGATTTGAAAAATTCTTTCACCATTGGAATCCTACATTATTTCTGCTGAACATAGGCTACATTTTATTTTGGAAAAAGTAGGGTTCCGTAAGATATTTGAGTTTTTCGGACGCAAGGTGTAAAAAATCAGCTAGAAAAGTTACTTATTTTGCGTACGCTGCCTAAACTATAAAAGATAGAACCATAAAATGTTCTAAGTAATTGTAGATCTTATAAATATCTACAAAAAAGTCCGCGACACACTATACCTATCTATGTCGAGTGAGGCACAATAGCCATTTATTTATTTAAAAATCCAGATTTTTTTTTTTGACTACATTTAAACGGATATATTTTACTCACGCTATTAATCCTTATCAAAATAAATTATTTTATCACTAAGTACAGTTTATGTAGATAATATTTGGTCTTTGAATGATTAAAATTGGACGTTTGGTTTTGAAATTATGGCGAAATTAAAATATTACGATAGTGGGCGTCACCAAAGCGCGTGCGGTAGGAAGACAATATTCTGTTGTAGAAATGAAAATTCTGTACATAAAAGATATGAAATGACAACCGAAATTACACCTTTGTCACTACATCGCTATAGAAGCCAAAAATGTGGTTAGTTTTTTGTCTGTCTGTCTGTCTGTCACTCTTTCTGTCTGGCTGTATGTTTGTTCCAGCATCACACGAAAAATACTGATCCGATTTGAATGTGGTTTTCGCAGATATATTTATCTTCTTCCAACTTAACATCTGGTGTATAAAATTTTTTCCCCCCACCCCTCTAAGGGGACAAAAGAGGGGGTCAGATAGATTTTGTATCAAACTTTTTTCTTTAACACGAAAACTACTGATCCGATTTGCATACGGTTTTCACAGATTTGCATACGGTTTTCACAGATATATTATATTTGTCTTCTTCCAACTCAACATCTGGTGTATAAAAATCCTCCCCGGGGCCCTCCCCTCTCAACCCTCTCTGGGGACCAAAGAGGGGTCAGATTTTGTATACAACTTTTTTCTTTAGTGGACTTACTTCATATTAGGTATTAACTGTGTTTTTCAACTTAACATCTGGTGTATGACCTTCCCCCCCCCCCACACCCTCTTAGGGGACAAAAGAGGGGGTAAAACATGTATCAACTGATGATGTAGAAAATATTATACTTTAAATGGCAAAACAACGTTTGCCGGGACAGCTAGTTCTGTAATAAAAGAAAAAACTACTAGTAAAGTAGTCTTTTCTTTTATTACAGAATTATCTACTTATTATTTATTACCCTTTTTAATGTCTGTTCCTTTCTTGTCGTAAAATTGGATTAAAATTATTTAAAAATTTAATTGTAGGTACCAAATAATATCTCTAATATTTTGTATCGACATTTGAAGGTCCCGTATGTGCCGGAGTAGTGGGGCTCAAGATGCCGCGGTACTGCTTGTTCGGCGACACGGTGAATACGGCGAGTCGACTAGAATCTACGGGAATGCGTACGTATCTTTATGACACTGGTAATTTTCTTTATTTTCGAATTTTTGCATTTACATTTTACACGCAATACAACGATATAATGCTTTAATTGAACTGTTCCCTGTTTTAACTACAGCAACACTTCACACAATCAAGCACTCCTAAAAAAACGAATTCACGTTCTAATTGAGCATTAGCAGTTAGCACACATCGACATACACTACTTGACATGCGCCACAAACAGATAAAACACAAAACGACACGTTTTGAAAACGTGCAAAATCCATTCCAGCTCTCAAAATCCACTGCAGCGCAGCGTGTAAGGCGTTACTGGACGGGATCGGCGGCTACATAGTAGAGGAGCGCGGCCTAGTCTCCATGAAGGGCAAGCACGACCAGCTGACGTACTGGGTGCGGGGGGAGCAGCGGCCCGCGCGCGCGCCGCGCCCCGCCCCCATCGCCGCGCGGCACCGCACCTCGCTGAAGACGAGGTCGCGGCTCGAGGGCAGCGCTTTGCACAGGTTTGTATACCTTTTTTTTTTTTTTTTTTTTTTTTTTTTCCCGGAGGGGGAAATGCATTACGCATACCACCCAGGCGCAGGGGGCAACCCGAGCGGTGATGTGGGACTCCCGTAGCTAATGAGACCACGGTATACCCACTAAAACCCCCCCCATCTTCCGCCAGCCGCCTTTTGACGGGGCCACGGGAACGATACACACATCCGCGACCCCGCCAGCGGTCCGAAGACTCCACGATGGGCGCACAACACGTGCGCCCTCCTCCTCGGCCCCCACCAGGGCTGTAGCAGACGCCCCCCGAGTCTGCTACTTGGAGGCCATGTGGCAGATCAGGTCTGTGGCTCTGCCACCGACCACACCTCGGCCGCAGAGGATAGGGCAAGCGGCGCACCGCAATACCTACTTGCCTCCTCCTCTGCGGCCCCACCAATGCCGTTCAAACGGAACGGCCAGCTCGCGAGGGGGGTAGGGAAAGCGGCAACCTACCACAATGCCTCTCCCCCCCGCGATCCGTCCTCGGCCGCAGAGGATAGGGCAAGCGGCGCACCGTAATACCTACTTGCCTCTTCCTCTGCGGCCCCACCTCGGTGCGCATCCGCAGCGGACTCCTCCAGTCCGCTGGGAGCGCCCTCCTCGGGCCAGGCGGCGACACCGGCCGGCCCTGGTTGCCTCTTCGCTTCACCGCGGTTGTCCAAGCCGCGGTTACTAGAGCCCCACCGCCACGACAAGGCGAGCAACCATCGGGGGGACAGGTTTGTATACCTATCTTATTGCTGCACTCAGAAGCGTTTAATATTTTATTGTTTATCAGAAACATAGTTTATAATCAACTTTGTCAGAAAATGTATAGTATAAAGTCAAAATCGTCATTAAAATAAAATCAAGTAATTACGAGTTCAGCCGGGCCAATAACGCACAAGCGGCTAGGCCGCAGCGGCGGTCGCGGCGGCTATCGAAATAGATAACTTCTAGTATGAAACCGCCATAGACCCCGCGCACCGGGCCGCAACACGGCCAGCGGCCACTCCAAGGTCTCGATGGCCGCCGCGACTGGCCGCTGCGGCTTCACCACTACAATATAGTGCGCTATGGCTCGGCCGGGCGTACACATAGCAATATTGCATGACAAAAATGACGTCATACATTCGTTACACTATCCACTTACTTATAAAATGTCCACACCGTTTTGAGACCATATAGATACTATATTTTGAATTTTGTCCTTGTCGGATATTATGTTTAAAAAATCGTAATAAGCAAGAATAAAATAATTTTTCATGTTGTTCGATAAAGCTACACCCAAGTTTTAACTATACCTACGTCTTACTCCTTACAGATGTTGCAGTTTAGAATCTCCAAAGAAACTAAGGTTTGCTACGGGAAACCATCTAGAATCGCACGTGGATAGCGTTTTTCACCACCGAAGCGATGAATACATGGAAGTAAGTCATTTTAATATAAGATGTTAAAAAATATATAAGATGCCTAGTGCGCGGGATTCCATATAACATAACGCCATGTTCTGTAAAACTGCCACAGCCAGGCACGGTGCGCGATAAACATCTTGTAATACCTCGATCGTGGGAATCGCAGATGTGTTAAGTGGTTTAATTTGTCTAACAGCAAGTGATCGAGGGTCGCACGTCGGGCAACCTGCTGGAAGCACCAAGCCTGCTGGAGCACACGAGCGTGTCGTGTCCCGTCATCGAGCACACGTCCGCCGTCTGTCTGGTGGTGCCGCCCCGCGCGCCCCGCGACCCCGCCGCGCAGCCCCTGCTGGCTGACGCCCGACCCTAGTCTATATGCGCCATGCCCCTCGGCATCCCTAGGACGCCAGTATCTTTTTATCGTGGCGAGTGGGCCAGCCCCCTCGCCGCTGTCTGACGGGGGCCTCGAATTCCTCACGTTGAGGGACGCCGAGCGGGCAGTTTCTCGTACTTAATTTATGCAAGAGACTGAGCTGTGTTTACGTCAAACGACGGTTTTAGTTAATCGAAGTGATCTACGTCAGTATTATTAAGAGACTCCGTTCAATAGAAATTATTTAATAACATTAAACTCTTATTTCACAATTTACGGTAACATCGTTTTACTTACATTTAAAGTATTTACAGCGGCATTTCATATACATATACATAATCTAATATACATTTAAAATATAAGATCGTTCAGTTAACACGTTGTGGGCGCGGCGGGCGCTCACACGGCGGACTCGCGGTCGAGCAGCTGCGGCGCGCGGCGCAGCGAGGCGTTGCTACTGCGCGTGCCGGCACCGAATATCCCCAGCAGCCACGAGCGGATCGCGAACCGCGTGTTCTTGGCGAGATCGCCCTTCTGGTCCACCACGTTCTCGAGCGAGTGCCACTTCTTGTACTCGATGTACTCCGACTCGGCCGCTTTTCGCCGGCCGCGGTCGAACTTGTTGCACAGGCTCGACTTGCGCAGGAGCGGACTGTCCTCGTCGGTCCGCGGCAGGTCGTCGGTAAGGTTGTAGAGCGCGTTCCCGTTGAAGATGGGGCCGGACACGATGGAGATGGGCACATCGACGTCGAGCGAGCGCGAGGTGTGCTGTCGGCGCATGCGCGCTCCCGCCAGCGCGTCCAGCGAGCGCGCCGCCCGCAGCGAGCACCCGCCGCACTCGACGCCGCCGTCGCACGCCGTCACAGACGCGATAGACCGTAGCGTGTGCCTGTAAACATAGAAACGACGATGTCTTAAAAATGGCTCCAATGAATTACTGCAGAAAATAATTCAACAATCTGCAAAATGTGTCCAGACTAAATCGTGATCGTGCTTAGCATAACCCAATCAAATGACATAATTATATAAAAAGGTTTATTATTACGTAATACGTATGTTTGTATATAGGCGGATAATTACCTGGGTATAACGTTTTTTAGCGGCGCAGCGCAGAGCGCCATGTTGGGGTGCGCGGGCAGCGACGCGCCACTGTGTAGCCGCTGTCGCACGCCGCCGCTGCCCGACCGACCCTCCGATTTTAATTCTGAAATACAATTATTGTCAGTTTTTTATAATGTTTAGATAAGCGGAAATATAGTAGAAATAACGACCGTTCCTCAATGCTTTCTTACTCAGTTTTAGTAAACAATAAACTCAACTTATTCCATTTCAATACTGCATAATTAGTACAATCCTAAATGACAGCAACATTTTCTATAGCAACTTTCCTACTTAAAAACTCAAACGTTTTTGTTCGGTATATATTTTTTACAAATATTTTCTGAACGTCATTACTACTGGGCGTAAGAAAATCGCAATGGTTGAAAAAATATAATCAGCTGTTTTATACCTATTTTCATTCTGTAAAGACTTAAAAGTATAAACGGAATAAGTACCTATTTACTGTGCATTCAACAATGTCTAAATTTAAATAAATGTACCTGTAATGGAAGGATGTCGGGATTCGGTTAGCCGCGGGCTCCTTCGCGGTCGACAGAACAGAGGTCGCTCCTCCCCCTCTACCGGTCGCTTCTGTATCGCCTTCTCTGTCGCACCCACTAACCAATACGTTTGTAACTGCAAAAAAAATACACAATTTCATAGTCTACATTTTAGTTTTGAAGCGCATTCGCCAGTGCGCATTCGGTAAATGCAATAATTTACACATTGTGACTTTATTTTCTTGACAGCAAAACACATGCAGTTTGGCGATTCATAATGTTAAAAAATATGGTTTGTCTGCACTGACTGAACGCATTTTTAGATTCGTCGCACTAGCACTAGAGAAAGGTAGTTTAAAAATATGCTACTTTTTGCTTTAAATTAAAAAATCTGGCTGCATAGCCATTATTTATTATCAAACAAGTCTAAGTGGGCCCCTAGATGATCAATGAACAATATAATTGAACAATTTATTTGACAATAAGATTGGCGCGTTCAATATCAACCCTAGACGGTCAATAATTTGCACTTGCATTGATCCCGCTAATGAAAAAGCATCATATTGTAGCTCGCTCTAACATTAACATTGTATTTAAACAATACACACCACCCCTTTACCCTTAATGGGTATATTGCCTCGCGGCTCCACGATGTACCCGCCGATCTTGTCCAGCGCCTGCTTGCAGCTCGGCGAGATGTGTATCCGGAGCGGTTCGCCGTTGGACTCCATGCGGGACGCCGTGTTGACAGTGTCACCGAAGAGACAGTACCGCGGCATGGTTAATCCCACCACGCCCGCTACTACTGCGCCTGAAATATCGTTAATTACAGATTTAATAATAAAAATCTCTCATCACCCTCAAAAGTAGATAACATAATACAGTGCAATGTATTATTTCTTCAAAATTTTTTTTCATGAACACAAATAAATTAGTTTTTTACGGGCAGCTTATTAGGAAGCAGTTTTTATAGGCTTGCGCTATATGTCGGCTAGGCTTGATCTGCGATCTGTTTATAATAAATTTATCTGTTGCTATATGTTAGCATATGTTAGTAACATTACAAATGACAATTTATAATATTACCAATATTAAAAAGACTTATTCCCCACAATCATGTTTGCATATAAATCATAATAATATATTATTATACAACTCGTGCATTACCTGTATGTATACCGATTCTCAGTTTGAGTGTTTCGTTGGGTCGGTGCGCTATTTTATGTGTCCGGACCGCGTTTAGCAGCTCCAACGCCATCGATGCGATCTCACCGACGTGCCTATCTTTATTCCTAATCGGTAGCCCCGACACCTGGAATTTTTATTTAACCATAATATAATATTATGCTATAAACATAAGTCACACACACTCTACAGCACATAGAAATCGGTACTAGCCAAAATAATACTACTACTAATAATAATATAATAATATAATAATGTAATAATAATAATACGGACCAACGCTATTGGTCAATGTTGGTGAGTTCCGTCGGCTGGGCTTGACATACCTCGACCAAATTAACCTGAGGGGTTAGTGCGAGTTTTATTCGATCATACGCATCGAGCACGTTAACGCGAATTTGTATGGGATTAAAGTGGTATCCACGTTAGCCAGTAGATGGCGCTGCTATGATCCCATACAAAGTCGCGTTAACGTGCTCGATGCGTATGATCGAATAAAACTCACACTAACTCCACAGATGGTTTCATTTGGTTTAATTTGGATATTGTATCTAGATTCTAGATGCTTGGCTCCTTTAACTAGCCGCACGGATGTAGTTCTATCGCGCTATTATAACTGTCGAGTCTCTCACAAGTAAAAAATAAAGGTTAAATCGCAACCCCTCTTTTTACATCACCATAGTCGGATAAAAGAAACGCAACACTTACCACCATATAAGCGTCGCCTATCGTCTCAACTTTATATACGTCGTAGCCTCTGATGATGCGGTCGAAGACCGTGTACAGGTCGTTGAGGAAGTTAACAACCTGCAGCGGCGTGCTCTCGGCGGACATGGCGGTGAAGCCCACGATGTCGCTGAAGTAGATGGTGACGGAGTCAAACGACTCGGGCTCCACCCCCTCGCCCGTCGTCAAACGGTGCGCCACTGACCTGCAACAATATACGAATTAATGACCAAGTCTTGTCTTGCTACACAACGATAGCCAGCCCTTTATAGATGACTTTCTTTGTAGCTTCTTTATAAAATGAACGATCAAAATATATGGAATTGATATAAGCGTTCGATAACGTGACGTTGACGTTCGACTCGATTAATGTTAATTACATACATTCTGTAAAGAAGCGATAAAGAAAACGTCTCGGCTACAGGCCCTGTTCGGTCACAGCTAGGGGATGATGGGACAGCATGGGATAACTCATCTTCAGAACCGAATCATAATATATTATTATGCTCTATAAAAACTGAGGCTAATTCAAAGGTTAATAATTATTGCTCTTGTCGACAGGTCGATTACTAGGTATCCTTTATGCCCCATCATTCCCTGAATTTACAAGTCGTAATAGTAAAAAATGCGATCAGGTGGTCTAGTATGAAAAAAATGTAGTACTAAATATTACAATAGTCTACTGTGACCAAAGCGCTTATATCGTTGCGGTAAATAGGCAAAGGGATATAAATATTTTGAAAAAATTATCTATATTATAATAGTAATCTACACTACCATGCTATCTATCTACTAAAGTGGAATAACTTTTTAAAGCTTAAAATGGCAAACTCACTATTGCCATTACT
Organism: Plebejus argus; assembly: GCA_905404155.3. Taxonomy (NCBI): domain Eukaryota; kingdom Metazoa; phylum Arthropoda; class Insecta; order Lepidoptera; family Lycaenidae; genus Plebejus; species Plebejus argus. Next base: position 9,309,242 of record FR989938.1, on the reverse strand, counting down.
TACACTATTAAAAAAATGAAACCTGTAAAAAAAGTATTAGGTGACGTCTACGATCGACATGCTCAAACCGAGAGGACAAAAAAATCAAACCGCGTGTAAGCCACAAACAGTCCAACACCACCCAACGCGCCGAGTTAGATCACATTCCCCAAGCAAGCGCTACTGTTACACTCACACCGTGCCGGCGCTGCGCCGACGCCTACAGCGACGTTATACTACGATCACCAGTAGAGAGTTAATTACCTCATAACATCACGACTATAATGGATTCAACCCCCACATCTGGAAAAGAACACAAGTACAACAAAGTGAATACAATAACATTCCTCCTTTTTGATACATGTACCACTGTTTTACATCGAGTCCATGTCTATGGATCACTCATACTTTTACTCTCCCCCGCAATATTTCCTAAAACGGGGCCTTCTTTACCTAACAAAATATTTCTTATATCCATCGAAAACGATTTTAAATAGTCTATGATAGGATTTTTTTGTTTTCGAGTAGGTAGCATTAATAGTTTCAAGTATTTCTACAAAATTAATTATCATGAAAAAAAAAAACAAAAACTATTTATTGATGCTGCAATTTTTACTAAATCTTTGTAATTTACAGCAAACATAATATTGGTGGTATATAAAGATATTGAAATAAAAAAGGGGCCTGACCGCATGAATCATTTATAATTTGACTCGGACTCGACAACTTTCATTCGCGACAAATGACAATCAATAAACTCAAGTCGAGACTTGTCAACCAATAACCGAGCGACAAGTTGACGAATCCGAGTCAAACAGAATTGCGAATAACCCTGAATGTTGAGTGAATCTGACCGACAAGACTACAAGACTGGACTAAATGTAAACCAGTGCACACCGCTGCAGTCAGCCAGATGCCGCTTGTTGTATTTGCGTCTTCCTCGACAGTGCTTACATTTACATTGGGAACAAACTGTTACATCGAGATATTAGTAACATCGACAGGCTGGGGCTAGGTGATCCGATATGCCAGAGAAAATTCAGAGCGCTGAACACAGAACTCCAGGTTGATAAACGACCATTACGCATTATAACATAGCGCGCGAGTATTCGAATTTCAAAGTGTATTGTAAAAGCCCAGAGTTTTATATTTAGTGCTTTTAAGTAATTTCCTGCCCTAGTAGACAAGTGGCAAGCGATTATCGTAAACGCTAACGAATACTAATGTCAAATCACATACATTTTGTGGTGTTAGCGTTTACGATAATCGCTTGCCGCTTGTCTTCCGGATCTCGGTTATAGTCCCAGCCTTCATTCGCTTAATTCTAGCTAATATACAACATGTACCATGCACCCTCTTAACGTCTGCGGGTCTCAGTATTTTATTGACAATTTGTATTAAACACCATAAGATCATTTAACGAACAAGTACAGGCACAATCATTTTAATAGTCGCATGTTTCAGGCAACATCGTCGGTGAGTCGTGAAGCAGCTCTATGTTAAGACATAAAACATACAATTAATTAAGCCGTACTGGATGAATGATATTAGATCTTACGTCGAGGACACAAAGTTGATTTTTTTTTCTTAGACACTTCAGACACAATAATTATCCGATACTCACTTTGGTAACATTCTGTGCAGCAAATCTTCCGTTTTCTGTTTCTCGTCGTCTAAAAGCCTCGTTCTCTCTTTGACTAGTTCCTCCAAATTATTCGCGTACTTCTCCATCATATCCATCATTTGATCCATTATGTTTCGCGATCTGAAATGAGTTTAATACAATTTGGTTATTTAAAAATGATTTAATTTCTTATAACTTACAAGACGTAATAATGAGATTTATGAACTATATACAAGGACTTTGTCAAGGAACATTTATCAGACAAAGAGCCTTGTGTAAGTCTGTTTATAAACAAGTGCGATTTCGTCTTCTGCTCTAGATCTGTCTCCTGTAGATAACATGTAACAGTTCTGATGAAACAATGCAACTGAAAGTTGGCAATTTATCAATTGATCGTTGACGCCCGCAACTCCTATCCTGGGACTCAAAGTATCTCTATACCAAATTTCAACAAATTCGGCTCAGCGGTTTGGGCGTGAAGAGGCAACAGATAGACAGAAAGAAAGATAGACACAGTATGGATAGCTATCATGCTGTTACACTTTCATCGGAAAGGAACATATTATAACGTCCCTCAGAGCAAGAAAATAAAGCAAATAAGAGTGTTAAAACACTGTCTCATATCCTTGAACGTGAAGTTTAATTTTACGACGTTTTACGATTATTTTGTCATAACGATCAATAACTTTTAAAACTGCATAGTAAGTTGGTACTCAAATTGGGTCAATCCTAGTAAATCAAAGAAGAATATTGTTTTTTTTACTTCTTGATAATGAAATAAAGAAGAATGTAACTCACTTGCCCGACTTGACCTTCTTGAGTCTAGCGCGTATAGTAGGGAAGTCTGGGCGGGAGGCGGGATCCTCCGCCCAGCAGTCGCGCAGGATCGCCAGCATCGGCTCGTCCGTCGCCAGCGCCCCCGTGTCCGGCCGAAACGGCTCCGTACCAGCCCGACATCTCTTCACGCGCTCCACTATTTCTGAGAAATAAATACATAACATGACGCTAACTTCACACTATTCGCAAAGAAGAGATTAGCGGTTAGCCGAACTCGATAAGTGTGGATACATGGTAAGCAATATTAAACTGGATCTTTGGACTGGCCATAGACGGGCCGCAAGTTGCAGTCGCGATCAGAAATTTGACCGACCGCTAAAGAACTGCTTGAGCGGGCCGTGTATTGCGGAATGCGGATTTGAATATTTTAGTATGGAAACTGCAGATCGCCATGCGGCAACCACATTTTGCAGTCGGTCTCGACTGCAAGATGCGGTCCGTCTATGGCCGGCCTTAAGTACGCGTCCTACCTCATAACAGTCCCTAGCGCCACCCATAATTTAATTCTATGTACTTCTAGAAATACCAAAAGTGGCCCGCAAAATTTGGAGCCACACGGAAACTGACGTTTTTGCGTGGGTCTGTTTTAAAGACAACGATGCCGTTATCGAAGATCCTCCTTAGATTCTCTCAAATAGAAACACTAGACTCGCACATGGTTTAGGTTTCCAGTGCAAAGTTATTAAGAACACGTGTTCGGTTGAAAATAATCGCAGAAATTTACTGTCGTTCGTTTTAAATTTAATGCACACTTTAACTACATATTCAACTTTACTTTTCTATCATATATTCAATCTAATGCTACGTTTTCATGCTTGCCGAGCCTCGGCAAGCCTCTACAATTTTTTATTTTGATTCAAGATTTATATTGACTCAAAATGGATTCTGGATATCGAAGACGGAACAAATAGCAGTAAAATTAAATTGTTTTATTTCTAAATAATATTTAAAAAAATGTTTTCGGAAAATCTACATGGTGCCTACCACCGGATCGGGAGCTAATCCGGCGAAAAGAACCGGCGCAAGAATCTCGCAATACGTATTTGCTATGGTTTACAAATTCCGTGGTCAAAATATGTATAGTCTACGTTATTAGATAAATCAAAGCTACAGATATTTTAACTTGTGTTAGTATATTACATACAAAACTTACCTTTGGGTTCTAAAGTAGTAGGTCCAAAGGGACCTTTCCTAGCGATAATTTCGTACAGAATTATGCCAAACGCATACACGTCTCCCTTCTGCGTGCCGCCAACCGTGCCGTTGGGGTCGTCCAGCTGACGTAACAATTCTGGAGATTTCCATAACAGACCTGCAAAAGATAGAGTTTACCTGAATATGGTAGTAAATAAATTGTGAATCAGAGAAGTTGATTCATAGGCAGATGGCGGATCTACGTATTTTGGTTGCGTTTTGTCAAACCCAGCTGAAAGATGACTGCACCGGCTTACTTTAACTATAACTTTAACTTTAACCATAACAAAATGTGAAATGAACTGTCAAATCCCTAGCAAAAGTCGCCATATTTGACGATAACCTTAACCTTAACTTTAACTACGCTTCTGGTGCAATTTGCCCTAAGGGCGAATTGCACCTTAACCTTAACTTTAACTAAGCTACGCTTAGTTAAAGTAGCTAGCGTAGTTAAAGTTAAGGTTAAGGTTATCGTCAAATATGGCGACTTTTGCTAGGAATCATTTTGTTATGGTTAAAGTTATAGTTAAAGTAAGCCGGTGCAACCCACTAATTTGTCATAATATTCCGACCAAATGACATAATATATTAGGTTTGTCAACAGCCTATGAATCAATTTCTTCGATGGTACAGGGTACTATTTAGGAAATTAGCCGACCTACGTAATTTGTTCTTGTTAATATCAGGCCAAGCCAAATAACGTAAGACTACTTTGTTACAAATTAAAATCAAATAAATTTATTTCTGATTAAGTATGTACACTATACAGAGCTACGCGCCAATCGTCAAGACAAGCCATAGCAAATTGCGCAGTTACATTATGAATAAGCATATTATTATTATAATAGTACACAACTTCGTTAAACATTTGTTCCAGTTTATTACAGAGGTCGCTACTGGCATTTCCACAAGGATATTAGGTATTTAAATGCTTTACTTACCTCTATAATATTGATGCTCTCCCATCAAATCGTTTTCTGCACTATATCTTAACTCATGTAGACCGAAATCAGTAACCTACAAGTTAACATGTATTGTAAGTTTGATATAATGTATATTAACATAAAATCTTGACAAAATTATTTTTAAAAGTTGCACTTAAACTTGTAATATGAGAGAAATACTTAAAACTCGATACCTGTAACATCCACCTGGACGTGACTACACAATTCGAGGACTTGAGATTACCGTGAAAGATCAATGGTGAACTATGAATAAAAACCATACCCTGAAATATAAATGTTTTATTATTCCAACTATCATAGTATGCGATGTAAACTTCTATGAAGCCCAGATACGATGCAAGAAGAAATTCGTACTTTTTGCTACTTGACTTGCGTGTCTTGCACGCAAATATTGCTATTTCGTTTCCACAGATGTATGACAGAATCGCGATATAAAAACGCGTAAGTTAAAGAGACAAATACTTTTAGGTCAATGTAGGTATTTCTTGCAATGAGCTTAAAAGCAGATCGCACATATTTTGTCATCAAAGTACGCGACGCACGCGCCGTGCGCGATGATATAAAATCTCGCATTTCGTGAACTAAAAACGGCGCGTACGGTGCGGTGCGAGTGAACTTGCGAGGTTTCACATAATAATTGTCATACAACAAACTTTAAAATGGGGCACGTACGGCGCGTGCGTCGCGTACGGTGCTGACAAATGTGCGATCACCTAAAAATTATATTATATATTTAATATATTATTATATTATAATATAACAACAAACAATAACATACCTTAATGAGATCATGCATAAGCGACGACACGAACATGTTATCCAATTTTATATCCTCGTTCTCGATTATATCCTAAAACAATAAGAAAGTAAATGTTAAAAATAAAACGTAAAAAATAGACAGAAATACTCTTGAGACCACCGAAAAAACGAGTGAGAAAGAAATATACGCAGAAACAACGTGTGAAAGAGACGACAGATACAAGCTGCCCTTGGCGTAGTAGTCAGTAAGCAGCAGCACCCGCAGCGGCTCCACGACGGCGCCGACGAACGAGTTGATATGAGATGACGATATACGCCAACACGAGGTGCGAAAGAGACGAAGAGACACTCACGTACAAGCTCCCCTTGGCGCAGTAGTCAGTAAGCAGCAGCACCCTCAGAGGCTCCACCACGGCGCCGATGAACGAGTTGAGGTTGTCGTGTCGCAGCTCGCGCAGCAGACGCATCTCCTTCATCACTTCACGGGAGATATCCTACACAAATAAGACAAACTTTTTTAAGTTACTTACACATTATAAAGACTTTGAGAAACGTTTGTAATCGGCGTCATAATCGGCGGAACGGTAAAAGTTCGCCTCAAAGTACGAGGCACACTCGACTTTAGTTGGTCTAACTTTTAAACGAGTAAGACTTCGTTATAATATTATGTGTAGGTCGCGTTATAATAGAAGTAGTTTAAAATCAACACTTTCGCCAATACTAATTGCATTTAATATTTGTACAAGTTTAATACTATTTTAAACTCACATCTAACATAAATATAAATAGTTCTTACCTTTTTCTTAGAGAACTTTAACTCCTTTATTCTAACAAGGTTTCCTTTGTAGTGCGCCGTAGTTGTGAATATCTGCGTACAACATTTACTCTCCAACGACATTCCACTCGCCAAACTTAACTGTAATAAAATATAATACATTTTTGAGTCAATATGAAGACATTAATTTTAGTGCTCCGTCAACGAGAGCATTCGCGTGTAATGTAACATTATAGATTCGACTTTGAGCATTCCATAGCAAGCTGACTTCATTGTCACGTATGTTACGTGACAATGAAGTCAGCTTGCTATGTTACAAGTTGTATCAAGATATTACACATTGTATCATTACAAGAATCGCATTGTAATTTTCGGTTCTCCTCCCTCACTGATGTAATGCTCGACTCTGTAACGTTACATTACAAGCGAATGCTCCCGGTGAGGGAGTACCTTTATGTAACGTTTTAAGTACGTGATTTTTTACACAAGAGAACATAACACTACCTTACTAGGAGACCACACCATTCCGCCGCCACCGAAGTAGTCTGCAATTTCGTGCAGGTCTATTTTCCACAGCAGACCTTCAATTTCCTGTTCTATCTTCCACTTGCGGTATATACTGACGGTGACAACCAGCGCACAGAACAACGTCACTGCTAGCGTGCCCGCGACCACGAGTGAAGTTATCTGCGAGTCGTCTTTGGGACACTTTTCGTTCATGAAACCGCAGGATGGTTCGTCTTCTGGTTTCACGTTGTCGGGCCAATCGACCGGCACGCGGGGATTCAATTTGTATTCCTGTTGAATATACATATTTTTAATTAGTTAAGTAATTCAAAAATTCTCCGGCTAGGTTAGATTTATGTGCGCAGGTTAGCAGAACATTTGTGTCTGTCTGTCTGCTACCTCTTTATGCTTAACCGTTTTTAATTAAATTTGGATTTTGGAGATATCTTCCTTTCCCGGGGAGGAAAGGTCAGAGAATAGTTTTGAACTCAAGAATAAATTCCACATATTAGGAGACAATATTTTTCTACTTACAGGATATTCCTTAGCGCTATCGGCTTGTTGAAAGTGTCCAATGGGTTTCATGCTGTAAGTGCAGTTGATTTCATCTTCTAAGCTAATTGAGGAGCTATTGGATGAGTTACTGTTCAACTTGAACGCGAGCACAGAGAAGTTACCCTCAGAGTCGCCTCGCTCGTCCAAACGAATCGACATACCCGATACACCTGTAAATGGAAAGATAATGAACGTTACGTCACAATTTTGACTTCAACTTCCGTAACGAAAAACACCTAACATTCGTCTACTCGCTCGGGACCGACCGGCACAGCAGTGATTGTGTGCATACGATTAGACGAATGCGAATTAGTTTTTGTAAAATAACAATTCGAAGAATTTTTCGTAACAGTTATTTATTACCATACCCCATCGCAATCCAGTCTTAAGGTAAACTACCGTTAATGCAATAGATTATAATATAATAGATTTCTTGCAGTATGCGCATCATCATTTATATCGATAATCGTATAGTCTGTCTGTACTGTAAGATGACATGTTAATTTTGTTACTTTATAATACGCAATATACATACTTTTAAATGGTGTAATTTTTATCATCGTAGCGACAATCCTGGAACCATTAGTTGATATGGCGGTCAGTTTCTCACGCGTTAACGTTTCATTTTTGTACACGGTCTCCTCCCTTATTATTTTGTCGAGGGCTGTAGCGTAGAGTTTCACCGAGTCATACAGGTAGGCTGCATATATTGACACAAACTGAAAAATTAAATAATTTATTTTATTTTAGATGTTAGATAACAATACGTCTTTGTCTTTTCTTCGTACCATGAAATCATATTTTTTTAGATAGGAATTAGGAAATCACACATTGTGATGGAGCGCAACGGGACGGACATACATTTTCATACATGTTTTATGACCGAGTGTGCACAGTGCACTAGGTCATAAAAAATGAATAGAATATGCGGCCCGCCTCAAAATAAAAGTAATAACTCCCATACCGGTTTCGGTGACTATGGCTAGTTTGATTGAAACCAGGCCAGGAGTAATTTTATAGTGGCAGTAGCATGGTCTATGGATCATCTAACTTGTCGGACAAACAGGTGATCAGCCTGCCCCTACTTACTAAACTTGGAAATAACACGTTTTCAACGCGGGATACGAACCCACGACCTCCGATCCAAGAGCTACGCTCTAACCCACTGAACCACGGAGACTTCAGGCGGATTGCCCCATAGCATCCCGTCATCCGCGCTTTCCCTACGGCGTCACGCTAACCTAGTATTTCCTCACCTTATTATACTTATTCCCAAAGACGGCCGGCAGGTTGAACTCGAAGGGTTTCCGGCCGTTGTAGTCCTGGACTCGCTTGGTGAAGTCCTCGTAGCTGCCCTCGGGCTCCGACGAAACCACCACTAGTAGCGACTGCGCCCGCTTCTTGAACTCTGGCGTGTTGGGACATACTGGCTGCGAGTTGTGACGATCTTCCGTTTCTGAAAATAAAAGAGTTATAAAGTGAGAGAAGAAAATTGTGTTAAAAAAAACCTACACGATTAATTTTACTGTGCAATATCACGCTTCAATTTTAATTAACAGTTTAGTCGACAATTAGATTGAAGGTGCGCGATGTTCAATATCAACTCTAGATGGTCAATAACATTGCACAATACGCGATATTGCACAATACAATTGATCGTCTAGCGGCCGGCGCGCGGCGTAGGCAGTTGACGGATGTAAGTCAGTTGGTCGCATTATGTCAATTCAATAGTTAGTGGTAAATGGTAATCTATCGCCTAGGTTTGACATTACCCGACCGAATAACATAGATCCGCCAACTGCCAATGAATCAACTTCTCTCATAGTACATGCTTAGTGCTTACTAATGAAATATTTGAGGGAATCCTTGGGTGAGTATGTGATGGTGTCGACGAATATCACCATGTACTCCCCCTTCACGAACAGCTGCAGCGACTCCATGGCCGTCATCATCTCGATCAGACCCGGCGTCGAACCCAGAAACACGTATACTGGAATATACAAAAAATACTTTAAAAGAAAAAAATAAAACACTTAAAAAAAAACAACCCCCATTATTAAAAAATGTAAGTAGATTGAACTCAAATTTTTTCAGCATTGAGCGGGCCGATGATGATGAACTATAGCTAAGAACACGCTCGATAATGTCAGCTTTCAAAATTCAAACGAAAAAAAGTAGATCAAAATCGGTCCACCCATTTGGATGCTACGATGCCCAGGACAGACAAACAGACAGACAGACACGTCAAACTTATAACAGACGTGGGAGAGCCATGCTTCGGCACGAATGGGCCGGCTCGACCGGAGAAATACCATGTCCTCACAGAAAACCGGCGTGAAACAGCGCTTGCGCTGTGTTTCGCCGAGTGAGTGAGTTTACCGGAGGCCCAACCCCCTACCCTATTCCCTTCCCTACCCTCCCCTATTACCCCATTCTCTCTTAAAAGGCCGGCAACGCCCCTGCAGCTCTTCTGATGCTGCGAGTGTCCATGGGCGACGGAAGTTGCTTTCCATCAGGTGACCCGTTTGCTCGTTTGCCCCCTTATTTCATTAAAAAAACACCCTACTTTTTTGTCGGGGGTTAAAAACAAAACTCTACCTATCTTACAATTAATATAAAACAAAAGTTATCGCACGGGTATCACTCTTTCTTGACAAAACCATCCCATGTCCTTTTCTGGGATTAAAAATACCTATATTCAAAGCAAATTTTGTCCAAACCATTGAAGCTTTTAATTATGGATTGACACATTTGTCACTACTTGTTTACTTTGTTAAATATACGAAAAATCCACTCATATAAATTAAAGGAATTGATTTAATCCATAGGACGAAAACTCAGACTCGATAGCGTACGATTCAATTTTTGACAGACTCGCTTCAACTGTTACATTGTTAATATTTGTTAAATTATCATACATATAACATAATAAACAATAATATGTTATATTAAACGCCACAAATGAGCGGCGGTGTTTATGTATCACAGATTGTTTACATTCTGCTGACTAATAGTTTGATATCGTTAAATTCATTTTCCTTATATTTTTTACCTCCGAGCTTCCAAAGACCTAACTATACTTTATGATACCTCTACGCACTTGTATTACACATGTACAATGGTAAAGTAGATGTTAATTTTAAGGTGCTCCCCCTACGAAGATGTCGTAATTTACCGTATTTAGAGCCTTATAAACTCATAATTTGAAAGCTACGAAGTTATAATAAAAAAACAGCATTAATCTTCAGTATATCAACATTCCTTTCCCCGTTATTAATTTCCAATTTTTTGTTTATTATACTCATTACATGATATTAGCTTCCAAAGTAACACCTTTTTTAATTAATTTATTTATTAAAATTGAAGCATACTCTCAGCATCTCCCTAGTATTTACAAATTACGTTTTTTTGAAACACACGACAATAATATATAGACAATTTCATTACCTACATAATTTTTTTTGGATAAATTTTGAACTAAGTAAAATAAAAAACCGGCCAAGTGCGTGTCGGGCCACGCGCAATGTAGGGTTCCGTGGTAGTTACCGCAAGTTTTTGTAAATTTTTGTATGGTCAATGAATGTAAGTACATTTATAACATGTTTTACACTACTAACAATATCATCTCAGTTACTTTCAAAGGAATTTGAACGAAAAGTTCCTTTATACTTCGCCGAATACATTTTTTTTTAGTTGATCGACTATTACTCAATAACTTATGAAGTCTTCTTAGCCGTGATAGTTTTGCTTTTAAATTCAGCATATTTCCTACTCCCGTGAATTTTTTCACATTTCCAGAAGCAACCGTTTAGCTGGTAGAAGGGGGGGACACTTAACGATTTTTTAACGATTTTTTCCACTTTAAAACTTAATATTTCCCAAATGGATCCCTAAATCGGAAAATAATCTATGAATACTCATATTTTTAAAAAAACCTATCCAACGACACGCCACACGATGGGGTGGGCGCGAAAAAAAAATACAACTCCGCTTGATATGTAGGGGAGGTACCATAAAAAATATATTTTTTTATAATATAGTCTCTGAGCAAAACCGCGGACGGACAGACAGACAGACGGACGGACAGACCGAAACTATAAGGGTTCCTTGTTGACTACGGAACCCTAAAAATGGGAATTTTGTGCGATCTCGGCAACGCGTCAATTGTATGTATGGTCAAGGTCGTTTGCTCGGGGGATAGCCTTAAGTTTAAAAGTATAGACGTAGAATAAAATAAGCTTATGGGATATTATATTACTGTAATGTTTTCACGCTATACCTACGGCAGCATCAGCACCGACATTTCTGTCAATATTGATGAATCCGACTGTTCAACATGTCGAATTTTGGTCGGATTGCTTCCGGTATGTGCTAGCAGCGCCCTCTGTGAGTCTCCACCGACCTATTCCCTATTATTTCCGAAAAATATATTTACGTCAGAATTCGTCATTTTGGTGACACCGTGTCTATAAAACAAAGCACTAATGATGATCTACCGCAACATACTGCGTCATACTATTTTCTTGGAACGATGACAGTTAAAAACTATAAAGTACTCAATGCAGTTTAATACGTAGTAAAAGATTAATGTGTAATACTTTATTGTGTCAATACTGCAATTAAAAGAAGACATGTCACCTTTACCATGTTCATTTGTTCATGTTTAATGTCTAATTTGTTTCTCTATTATTTATTTAAAAATATTAAAGTCATATTATTATCAGGGCAAGCGGAGCGCATAAAGTTAATATACCTAGCGGAATAGAGAAACAAAGGCCTGAGCAAGCGAGATGTCACTATCAGTAACACTGCGTGGTAAAAAGAGACGTGTGATACATGACAGCATCACTCTTTTTTTGACAACCATCAGCCCGCGGGCTTACCGTTGACAATTTAATCTCATAGAATTCATGTCCAATCATGCTTGTGTAAGTGTATACGTACACATATTTTTCACACAGATGAAAACCAATTTCGGTTACGTTTGACAGCTCAAGTTTGTTGCTCTATTCCGCTAGGTATATTAACTTTATGGCGGAGCGAGCCCTAGTATATCTCACAACCTTTACATTTTGTGGTACACTTCACGGTAAAACTATCACGCCTATTGATTTGTGCTTTAACATAGTAATTTTTATTTATACATATTATGTAGATGACAGATGTGTTATCATCAGTCAATCAAGGTGTGACGACGCGAGCACTCACGAAGCTCGGATTTTACCTAGGGCTAAGGTTTAGAAGGCTACGTACATTAAATGTTGGTGATATGCGTTAAGGGGGTTGTTTTGGGTGAGAAAAACTCCTACTTACCGTTTCCACCGCCAGGAAACTCTCCGTTTAGAAGAAATTCGTATTTGAGATTTTCGTAATCTTCAGATAAGATCATCTGTTTTCTGATGTTTACGAAGTGTTTTTAAGGCATCCCAAGGCTGTGATGAGTGGGGATGATTATTTTATCATTCCAAAACTATATAATTCAAGGTTTTTTGATAAAAATTAAGAAAATGATCAAAATTCACTACTGTATTAGTAGGTAACTGCCACCCGCACCAACAAATATTTGGCTGAAGATCTGAGGTTGAACCTTTAAGGTGACGCCTTGATAATTTGGCTGTAGCGATGTCCATTTTTCTCAGCAATGACTAAAGCTAATGAAATTAAAGTTCACTGTCAGTATTCATCACGTCTTTGTCTTTGAATTAATTACCCATAGCATAACACGATTGGTCAACTTTTATAACACAGAATAATCAATCAAAAAGACCTCTGTAATAACACCCCTCTTTTTGGTCGGGGGTTAAAAAAGGGATTCCTATTTTGCCAACAGAGGAGAGTGATATAAGCTTCCAAAATTTGTACAGAAATTGGTTCTAGTATACACTTTAATTTGTCCATAGCTTATATGAAATGTATTTAGGGTTTTTAAATTACGCGACAAAAACCATTTTGTCGCTACGCCCTTTGAATTTTTTGCTGTTCCATTGCTTGTTTTCTATGAGAGGCCGGGCCAGCCTCGCATAGAAAACAAGCAATCTCAAACACATCCAACACGGTTTTTTACTTTAACATGGCGTCACCTTAAAGTGCAATTCCTAAGCCGAAGGCTTAATTGTCATAAAAAAAAACAAAACTTCAAAGAAGTGCCATATTAAGAAAAAGAAGATGAAGAAGACATTAGTTTTTATTTAATGAATTTTGTTAATAATTTTTACTTTTAATTTTTATCAAAAAACCTCGATTTACATTGAAATTTTAGTTCCCCACTCACAACAGCCTAGCGAGAGGCATTTTTCCGAAGAAACACTCCGTAAATTGTCGAAAATAGAATACGACGTAGCATCAATATTCCGAAAATTTCAAAGGTAAGTAGCTCTTAAACTGGGGGGCTCCTTGTTGTGGTGTTGGTACAATGGGGGGTTTTACCCCTCCCCCCCCCCCCCCCCCATTTTGGTGTACGCTTCTAAACCTATACCATTGTCGTGCCAAACAGCTGTCATATGTCACGAAATAGCTTCCACATATTATCACGATATAGCTGTCATAAAATTCTGACACGACATTCGACACGAAAGGGGTCTTACCGTCCCTCTGGTGGCAAATAATCGAATGATGATGAATTAATGATGAAATATCGACATGGGTTCATTCAGTTCAGCCGTGTAACCGTAAGGTGACAGACAGAGAGGCAGAAAGACAGACACACTTTAGTCTAACATTTTTTATAGCATTATAAATGCGAAAGTCTGTCTGTCTGTCTGTCTGAATCGCTGAACCGATTTTGCTGAAATTTGATATGGAGATACTTTGAGTTCCAGAAAAGGAATTAGGATACTTTTTGTCCCGGAAAAATGTACGGTTCCCGCGCGATAAACGAATTTTGGCGCAACGGAGTTGCAGGCGTCATCTAGTGTAAGGATAAGCTATGTGTTACTCACTGCGCGTCCTGTTCTGCGTGTCCTGTATGAACTGGTACCAGAATCCGGGCGCGCAGCACGACATCTTCTCCTCGCAGCACTTGTACCCGTCAATCACCACTCGCTGGTGGTTGACCGTCATATTGTTTTTCTTCGCGTGGTTCTCCAAAGTCAATGCGACCGTCACCCAACTCTCCTCGTATACAATAGAAAATTTGTTCCATCTGTAGTATTTAAGCAACGATATCACTGACTTTGTCGCCTAAAAATACGGAAACAGATACAGTTTTTTGTGACAGAATTACCAACGTATCCTGTGAAAGTTGTAACTGAGGTTTATGGCCTAGAATCCCTTCATAGATGGACCTTCACCGAGCTGGTTAATGGATGAAAAGTGTTTTATATTCAATTACGTATGTCAATAAATTTATTGCAAGTGGGTTGCCTAAAAAATTTCAGGCCAGAAATAAAGTCGATATAAAATACTTTTCTGCATCTGTTAACCAGCTCGGTGAAGGTCCTTCTATTAAGGCGCTATATTGAAAATAACGTCCTTTTTGAAGTAATACTATAGGACCCTCAGAAATGTAACAAATCTGGTAATGAGATATTATACATATCTTCATAGCCTTATCTAGGTTTGAGAAGAACCAGAAACACGATTAATGTATTTGCCTCGATACATTTAATTTTCGAAATGACCTCAGCTCTTAAAATACGAAATTTGAAGATTATTTTTAAACGAGAATAGATGTATTGTAGGAAATTAGTCTAATTGATAGACACCTTTGCAATCCAAAATTGTATAGAAGCATTTTGCTTAAATGCTCCCAGTAATTTTTTTAATAAACAAAATTACGTTTTTTCGCATGTTTTTCGAGCGAGCCGATAGCTTCTGGCCGCAGCGTATTCACGACTTTATAGTCATACAAATTAAGTATAAAATTGCCCTTGCGGTAAAATTACTTTCAATATAGCGCCTTAAGGGATCTAGGCCATTATTAGGTACTTATATACTCTGTCTGTAATCTGTTACAGTATACAGGATGTAACTGTATTAATAATTTAGAGTTCACTGTGAAAGTTGCAGCTGTTACAGCCTGTATACAATATGGATTTTTTTTAATTAGTAAGAAGTAGTAACTAGAATTTTACAGCTATGTGCATATTTATCAAACTATTTATTAATATTTAATGTTTATAATCAATATGGTCTAGTAATGAAAACAGGATAAAGTATAAACAGATATCTAAAGCGACTTCAATTAAAGTCGTTGAAAGCAATTTCCGTTATTGGTCGTAACCATACTCTATTTACGTTGCTAAGAAAACATAACCATCAATAATAATTACCATAAAATTTAATGCAACTTCTATCAGAGAAATATTGATTCATATGAAGATGGCGTACTGCAAGCGGTTGGGTTATGTCACTGATCTCTATTATACAAGTACGCTAGATAGCTGATTCCCTTTGAAATGACAGCTATTTCTTGTGCCTATTTGAAGCGGAATCAGCGCCTCTATTATTCGGGTAGAGAACTAAGTGAAATCTGACGTAAAAATGACGTTTGAAAGCCGCCATATTGGCGCTGATAGCAATAGTGAGAGTATTTGGAACTAAGTAGTGATGACAACTGTTGTTATTGGTTGTTATTACGTCAAATTTAGTTCTCTACCCGAATAATGGGGGCGCTGATTCCGCTTCAAATAGGCACAAAAAGCAGGTGTGTATCAGCAATCCAGCGTACTTGTCTCAAGCCGGCGCCAGACACAGCACAAACATTTGAACACTTATTTGAACACTTGTTTGTACATATGTGTAGCACGGGTATTTGAGACTTTGTTCAAAGCTTTGTACAAACATTTGCACTTTGCCATTCGATGTCGGTTTTTTGGCGCACATCAAAGAGCTCAAAGATCAATGTTCAAATGTGTGCTTACATGCTACACATAGCGCAAAGTTCACTTGACACTTCTGTGTAGTCCATAGATAATACAATATATACATGTAGTCTGTGGTTGATCGAAGTAATAAGTATTAAGGGCATGTATCACTCAAAATGTTTTTGTATGGGCCACCGCGCGACTGTCGCGCGGTGGCCCATACAAAAACACGCGAATTCTCTAGATATCTTGTCACTGGCATCAGTAAATAAATGCTACAATTTCCATTTTTGCGAATACGGATAGATAATCATTTTATCTAATTAAAGCTATAAAAAATAGGTCGCTTAGTTCAGTATTCTTAGCACAGCATTGAAAAAAGATTTTAAAAAGAGGTAACTTTGGCTTTGTTTTCTATCGAGTGAAGTTCTTCTGTTTGTGTCAATTAATGCGAAGCCGAATACGTTATATCCTCAAGTAAAGGTCGTAATTTTTTCAAAATTTTTAGATGATAATGTAAGGAATGAAACAGGATCAAAAAACTTGTCCACGCGCTATTTCACTGTTACCTGCCCTTAATTGAAGTTTTACCGGGAATGTGAAAGAGTGATGTTGTGTTTTTGTATAATTATTTTCCTAAAATTGTGTTAATTGGGTTTTAATGTGTAATATTGGTACGGCCCGGCCGCACCTGCGTCTATCGTCCGAAGCTTCGTGCTATGAGACGATACTATTGGACGATACAAGCAGATCGTCATCGTCAAATAGAATCGGTTTTAGCGCGAAGCACTACACATAATATGCGGCCGCGGCAGTAGAATATTATCAATTAGATATTCGTTATCGTGCACAAGTGTGGGAAAGTGATGCATTATCCAGAAACGGCTATTTTGTGTTCCCTCCAAAACTCCATCAAAAGTTTCAGTAAAGCGTCTACCACTTTACTGAATCGACTGACTTGACTTTCTGACTGTAATGACTTTTACTTAGACTTTGACTAGACTTTAGACCTGACAATATAGAAAACGATGCTGAAAATAATTGTATTATAAAATATTGTTTTCATGCCATAATATTATATACTCGACACTGGCCATGCCTAAAGCCGAAGTGCCATAATAAGAAAAAAAAAATTCTTGGCTGTCAGTTGTCACGTCAAATCAGTCCAGTCGTCCATCTTGTTTGTCGTCCTTGCAACAACTGTGAAGTGAAAATGTATGTGAAACATGTCTGGCAGGTAAAACATACAAGTGTTCAAATGTGTGACAAAGTCTGTGTTCAAACATTTGTCTGTGTCTGACGCCGGAGTAAGAGTGAATTGCACCAGAAGCGTAGTTAAAGTTAAGGTTATCGTCAAATATGGCGACTTTTGCTAGGGATTTGACAGTTCATTTCACATTTTGTTAAGGTTAAAGTTAAAGTCAAAGTAGGTTGATGCAACTCACTCTTATAGAGATCAGTGGGTTATGTCAAATGTCAAATCAATGTAAATTCGAGTTTGACGTTTCGCGACCAAACTACGTAGGTCTGCCAATGAATTGATTTCTCTGATGGTACGTTTAAATGAATATTGTTAAAAGCAAATCTTAGTAAAATACTTTAATTTCTGTAAAGGAGAGTATACATAATCTATATATAATATAATCTTATAATCTAATCTATATTTATAAAACTCAAAGGTGACTGACTGACATGGTGATCTATCAACGCACAGCCCAAACCACCAGACGGATCGGGTTGAAATTTGGCATGCAGGTAGATGTTATAACGTAGGCATCCGCTAAGAAAGGATTTTGATAAATTTTCGCCCCAAGGGGTTCAAATAGGGGATGAAAGTTTGTGTATAATAATACTTCTTAACGCGAGCGAAGCCGCGGGCAAAAGCTCGTATAACAATATAAGCAACTAATAAATACCTGTGTGTCGGGAGGTTCTAGTCTTGCGAAGTTGGAAAGCATTGAAGTTTGATAGTCGGAACATTTCTGAAAAGATACGAGATAAAAATCAGTGTGGTAACAACGATTTCGTTTGAATATTTGTAAGGGCGAATTCATGACGTTACGCCTTTACTCATAGACACATAGAAGTTTTTAAAGTATCTCTTTTTTTTTCACTTAGATTTTCTACACTCTGTAGTCCGTAATACAGATAAGTGACTCCCAGCCGCACTCAGATGCATTTGGTGATGATTAAATTTCAAAATAACGAAGAATTTGACAGACAATAATGTATCTAGGGCCATGGGGCTTTAATGTCAAAATCTTCAAAATTGTAATACTTAATATTCGTGTCCGATTGCGGCAATGAGGGTGTATGAGCTTTTTGAGATATTTGCCACCAGGTGCCGCTATGTAGCATGTAGCCCTTAGCCCTTGGGTCTATCGTGTCAAACTGCTGTCATATGTCACAATATAGCTGTTATGTGTCACGATAATATGTCCATTTGACACGATTGACCCTAGGTCTACACTCTACATAGCGGCACCTGTAGCCCTAGCACGGCGACCAGTAGAAGTGCGAAAGTATAGACAAACTGTGGACATAAACTTAAGGTGCCATTCCGATCTTTACCGCGGCTAATCGTGACCGACAAAAACTCAATTAGAATGCCACTTTATGACAGACTATAAACAGACTATAAAAAGAATATCTCAACACCCTCATTAGAACATACTAAGGTAAGTTACCAAGTACTTACATAGGAGATCATAGGCAGGTTCCTCGACTGCGCTATGATGGCCTCCGTGTGGCAGGGTCCCTCGGGGCCGAAGAAGGCGACGACGCCGGAGCAGCTCATGTCGGTGAGCAGGCGCGTCGCCGTCACCGTGTCGCACTTCGTGTCGTTCCACGTCAGGTTTATGTGCACGTCCGGCAGCAGACGGGTGTCATTGTTTATCTGGAAGATACAGACGAATGTGACCACATAAGAAGAACAACCGACTAGACAATAAGGGCCTGTTTCACCACTTCCTGATAAGGTGTCGGATAGGTTATCCACTTTCTGACAGATTCTCCATACTCCATCTGTCAAGTTAAGTAGTGGATAGCCTAACCGACACTTGTCTGGAAGTGGTGAAACAGGTCCTAAGAGTCATTTTGCTCTAAACCATAGGATAAAATGGGATGTAACATCTTACCTCACCATCTGAAATACTATTAGAGAAATAGATTCACAGGCGATGGCGGACCAGTGCTATTTGTGTCGGGTTATGTCAAGCCCAGCTGACAGATCACAGACCACAACTAATATCAATTTGACATAAAGCCTAACCAAATAAGGTTAGCCTTCTGCCTGTGAATCGCAGTTTCTTCGATGGTATTATATAAGTAGGGCGTAGGCAAACGCAAAATCGACAACCAACCGGACGACAGGATTTATTTCGCTCCACGTACCTCCTCGAGGGCCAGCGACAGGGCCCCGGAGATGGCGAGGCCCTGGCGGTCGCGGAACTCGCCCTTGATGGAGGGCAGGTAGCCGATGGTGATGTCGAGAGGCTTGCGCAGCTCGGCGACTGAAGGCTCGGCCAGGAGGCCCAGCGCCGCGAGTACGAGCACCCGCGCGCCGCGCCACATGCCGCTGCCTTCACCGCGCCACTAACACCTGCAGCGGGAGCACGATATGAAGCACACTATTAAAGAACAAACGTCTTTTCTATTCTTTTGCTATGCTAACAAGCAACAAATAATAGAAGAGTTTCGACGGTGTCTATCTTATATTGTGTACGTATGAAAATGTTGGATAGAGTCTTGCGTATAGATAGAGCAGTGTTCAGCAAACCGCGACCCTCGAATGTTTTTCAAATAAGTCATAATTTAAATTATATCAAAATAAATTGAGTTTCTAAGGTTAGTTTATACATAGAGTGTTTTTAGTTTATTTGGCCACCTTGTGGCCATATGTCGGCTGACCTAGAGTGTATTGAAGAAAGTACTAATTTCGTTAACAAAAACCCGGCAGATCAAATCAAATGTAAACTGTTAATTTGCTGTCCTTGCAACCTACATTGCTGACTCTTAAAAAAAGCTACATTTTCAAAGAATCGGCGATGTAGGTTGAAACGGCATGGAGGTGGGCACACTTTTAATGCGTTCTTTGTCAGACGCGGACGGGGTCAGAATTTACACTTGAATCTGATTAACACGCTTCCTCCAAAATGAGTTCCAGCCGTATCATGAGCGGCCGGCGTCTGGCAATTATGCGAGCCACATGCCTCACTGCGCTCATGGGCAGATTCAGATTATTACGAGCCGCCTGGATTATTGGTGACGAGGTTGTCTTTTCTGCACGTGATGTTTGTTATAAATAATTGAGCCTAAACCTTTATACGCCGAACATTAAAATCTGTTTTAAATAGAACCGAACGACTTATGTCTTTCAAATATCTAAACGAGAGGCGTAATCGATCGCTCGATTTAAAACTTTATTCTACTTTGGTCAGATTATCGTACAAAACTTACAATTCCTACGTAAAACGTCTCACAATCGGGCGAATATCATGTATCTATTTCTGTAACTAAATAATGGGAAGTCTTCCTGCAGCGCGTTTTCCGCCCTCAAATGTAGGAATTGCTAGCCTGCTGTCAACTAAGTAATTGCCTCGCAGCCGGCGGTCGATTAAACCAATTGACGTTATTTTGCCAAAATGACTGTCCCGGTCGATTTCAAGAAACCGTATTATGCGTTTCCACCTCAGAAGAACAATACCATCGTCCATCACCCATTTTCATCACCGGTGCTCGGTTTCTGAGGATAACTTAGGACTTAGTATTTGACAGGTCAAAAACCTGAGAGAAATGGAGCATCGGTGATGAAAATACAACGTGAATCGTGATGCATGCAAAAACTTTCTCATTTTCATAATGTAAGCAATAATTTTGTGGATAAGTGCGTCATGTCAAATGTTACAATTTATCTTTCGCTCGAAAAGCACACATTTATTTACATGTAACACAAGTTAAATTAATCTTAAATATACGGCATACCGTATTGTGCACGTATAGAATATAGATGGGTCGTTCTATTTTTTCGGTCCCATTTGCTTTCAAGATCAAAATTTGATATTTACGAAATGATTTTTTTCGATCAAATACTTTTAAAATGTTAAGTCTATAGTGTTCTACTTTGCCACGTATTGTGTATTTCCGTAAGATAAATAATCAAAAAGATATTTATCATCAAATAGCCAAAATTTCATTTCCCTCGACTGTACACTCCCAGATTTCTTAGCTTAGACACAATTTTCTAGGAGTTTTCGTAATAAATCTTATTATGTTTTTTACTGGAACATTAGCTTAAAAACTCATATTGACCTTTTTAAACATAAGAATGAACTGGGGTATCTGCAACATTGAGAGAACGCAGGTTTTAATTTTGTCACGCGAAATAATTCATTTCTTTTCAAGCAAATGGTTTTTATGTTTTTGACCAAATCTGCATCTGTAGATCAACGTGCAAACATGTTTCGCAACCACCATGCCCATGTCTGCCATACATTATAGGCGAGATAAGATGTGAGCATTGCTTCTCGGAGAAAATTTAATTTTTAGTTGCAATTTCTCGTTTTGTCACGGGTAAGCCTTCATTACCATTCGTTGCCTATTTAAATGACTTTTGTTACTAGTGATTTTTATAATACATTATGATAAAGGCTATTGAAATACCTTCTAAAGATATGTCGCATGGCTTTTGAAAAATACAAGAATGCAACAAAAATTTAAATTAAATGCCAAAACTTCATTTCCATCCACTTCATTTCCATCCATTTCTTCCGATTTTTTAACCAATTTTCCGATGTTTTGGTATTATTTAGTATTTTTATAACAGATTTTGTCCAAATTCTATCTATATATTACATTACATTTTTAATATTTCTTGCTGCGAGTCATTTTGTACCAAATTACCGGTAATCTAAAAAAACAGAGAATGGATTGCTTCATCATCAGTTGGTTCACTTGAACGGTTCTATTTTGGGGGTTACTTGTCTGTCTCATCACTGTTATCTACTATTAGATAGAAAAGGGGGGATTAATTACGTCTGAGACAATATTTACTTAGGAGAAGTCACTGTCGTTCAAAACAAAGATTTTTACCTAGCTTGTGGATTGTGTAACTCTATATAGATATTGTAGATTTACGCCCTGTCAAAGAAATGCTTCTGGAGCCTTCAATGAACCGACTAGCACAAATTACTGACAAATAAATATGGAAAATATATCTTCGAATAGTATTATTCATGTTCATCTCAAAATGAAACTAAATGTGATTATTTTCAAATTCACGTCATACACGGATAACCCGGTATATTTTCCTTTTAATAAGTACCTATCTTCGTAGTACTAGTCTAGCTAGTACTTTATAATTAAGTGATTAAACTTAATATTTGAGATTTTAAAATGTTTTTTAAGAATTTAAGACTTTATTAGTTACTGGGACATTATACATATTTTTGTTGCTAAGCATCACTATATCTAATGCTTGTTAATGTATAAAGTGGTGTGTAACAAATTGAGATATTATTTTCAAGAGTTTACTAAAGTTCACTAAACTTGTAGGCGCAAAATTGCATAGAACTGCGATTTGTGAGACTATTTCCTAAAATATTGTTTTCTTAAAAAATCTAGTAAGTTAATAGATAGGTAAAGTACATGGAATGTTGATTGTATACGATTATATAGTAGAAGTGAAGATTGCTTGCATTTTTTAAATAAAATAATAATGTCTGACTTGTTTCTTACTTTTTAACAAAATTCTTATATTTTAGTTTATTTTTAGTAGATGAGACTTAAATTGAAATACTGATCTCATTACTCATAAAAATAAAACAATAATAAGTATTCTGTTTATAACTAAAATGAAATTCCTTATTTTTTTTAGCTTCCATATAACTATTTTTCATTTCCATCCAATCCTTTAAATTTCCATCTTATCGATTTTCATTTCCATCTGTTGCATCATTACCATCCATCTATTTATATCGTAAATATAAATAGCAGACTAAGGCAATTCAGGGATCAGAGTAAGTATACGTACACAAGCCTAAATACAAAATTTTGTCGAAATATCTTAAAAAAAAAACGATTCTACGAAAATGGCCAAATGGGACCGAAAAAATAGAACGACCCAGATGTTTGTAGAGTACAGACGTAGAAAATTTTAACACTTTTAAGCAGCTAACAATTCAGCAGCTCATCCGATATAAAAATTATTTCCCTTTAAAAATCTAACCATTTCATAAGAAGAAGTTTTATTGTTGAGATACTTGTCAGATATTCTCTAATTTTGATGAAATTTGGCACAGGCATAGAGTAAACTACTTGGAAGAACATGGGCTACTTTTTATTCCGGTAAAATGTACGGTTCCCTACTTATTACACGCGTGAAGTCGCAGGAAGCGTCTACTTTGTACATAAAAATAGTACGAATACAGCATACATTCAGAGCACAGAGCGGAGTAGAGACGGACCGACACATCACACAAACCAACAGCACCGCTCGCCTTGAGATAACGTCAACGATAACACTACAAGTTATTTTTAGATTTTAATATAAGGTAATGTGACAAAGATTACTTTTGCGGAATTGAAAATATTTAACGGTCTCACCGCCGCGCCGCAATCGGAGACGTTAATTGATAACTTTAATTTCATAAAAAGTATAACATGAGTATGAAGTTTATGTCTAAATATTCATTAAAGTTAAGTAATCGATGACTTATCTTTATGCGGCAGTTAAAGCTGCAGTGCACGCTCGGGAGTGTGTCGACCATAAACCTATAATGCATAGACGAACAAAGAGTGCGAGAGAGAAGAAAATCCTTTATGGAATTATAACAAGATGAAAAGAGAGAGGCAGTTTAATGTGAACTGTAACCACTTTTATTTGACAGGTCGTCACAAGTCGACACGCGTTTTTGTGCCCTTTCAGTATTTGAAATTTATTGTTTAAATCGTTTGTTATTTTTAACAAATACTATTATATATAGCAATGATAACTTGTTCTGTGAGTGATTGCAGTGTAAATCATAGGAATAATCCTGAAAAATATACATTTCACAGGTAATTAATCTTCATGTCCTAATTGCTACGATGTGTTTATTTTTGCTATATTCTGTCTTTAGTTCTGTATTTCAAATAAAATAATATCAATCCTCCCTTTTACTTTCATATTTTGCGTAACTAAAGGTACTATTGTTCTTAAATTACAGAATTTTTGAAGAAAAATTTTTCATAAAAATTTTTTACATATACGCTAGTGCTTGAATCAAATTTATCGATATACTTATCGGTATTTAACAATAACATAAAACCAATCTAAAAATGTAATAGGTGTGTAAGAGTATTATGATATGTATTTAATTTAAGAATAAATAAAATACTAAGTGTGTTGTTTACTTTCAACATTATATTTGCATTTCTAATAATGTAAGGCCTGATTTTTCAGATAGCTTTTACCTGAGTAATAAATAAGTAACTTTATAATGTGTATATTATTTACCCTTATAAGAACCTCATGTCATAACATATCCGACGATTGAAAAATCACCCCAAACGACAATGTGTGTCTTAGATACTTTTCAATCGTCACCTTTTTTTCTGCCAAATAAAATATATGGTACCTAATTTGAAGTAGAAAATCTGGCAAAGTTGTGTATTATTTATTTCTCATAGAAACTCAGGTAAACTAACTCGAACGCACAGTGTATTTTTTGTCCAAAAAATTGGCCATGCCATTTTTATTACTTAATTTTAAAGGATTTGTGATTATAAATGCAGGACGAGAGTACCTGACTGCCCAATTCCTATAGAAGAATGCAAATAAGTACTTGAAAAAAAAATCTATGATTTCCAGAAAAAAACATAGAAACAGCTATAGCTCAAAAGTTTGATATTCTTTTAAGAATTTATTAATTGGTCTAAATAGTGTCTTAAAAGCCCTACGATAGCGAAAAACATCCAGGCTTTATTTGTTCAAGATAACGTATTTATGACTGACTTTATAAATTTATGTTTTAATTTTTTTAACGTCATGTCTTTTCATATTTGGATTTGAAACTAAGACTGAAATATTCTTTTTATTGATACTTATAACCCAAAAAAATGGGATCCAAATGAGGCGGGGCATTGGAGTTATTCAATTTTGTATAATTTTGGATAGGGTTGTCACCGCATAGTTCACATAGTTTAATAATATTTGAAGTTGGTTTTTATATGCTCAAAAAAAACAAAGTTCAAATGAGTAAAAAATGTTGGTACAGAAATATTGACAACCATAAAACCATAGTTACCAAGAAAACTTTTAACTTCGGTGCCCTTTATTATTTGGATCTAAATTTTTTTACACGAATTTTTGTACATTTAAGTAGCAATTCTGTAAAATCCAAATAATTAGAAATACGTTCATAATAAATTAAAGAAAAAAAAACATAAATCGTAAGTAAATCTTTAAACACTTATTTAAGAAATATGTAAATCAGGTTAAATTGTGAGTTTTTTTTATTATTGTCGATCAGAATAATCAAGAAGACAATTAAGTAAATATTTAAAAAGTTATGGCAGTTTTTAATTTTATTGAAAAAAAAAATTAAAAGTGTTTTTTTATTGTTCATAATAAGAAATTAACACATGTAAATACTAATAAATTACTTACATAACATTTCTGTTCAAGATTTCCAAAAATAAAGGCATGGCCAATTTTTTGGACCGAAAATACACTGTGGAACGGACTATACTATCGATAGTAAAAGATACATCACTAGAACACGCACACATTGACAGATCGAAAATCGTCACGCATTTTCGGGTTGTCAGGTGGTCTTTACGTCAGTATATTATAAGTCTATGGTGTCGACTTTGCCAAATTAATTACAGTACGTCAAAGATAATATTAATTAAATACATGACTGAGTAAATATTTTTCACTCCGCCTGAGCCGGATCTTTGCATTGTTAATTCCCTGCTTTCTCATTACAAAATATTGGCGAACCTACTTACTAATAAAGATTTACACATTTTAAGTATTGACTCGCTAAAATCGGGCGACCGAATTCACAGCATGACGCTCAACTTTTAACATATTAAATAAAACAAAATCAATATTGACTTAGAATTGAATATACAAGTGATATTCTCTGTTATTGTATTCATATCACCGTTCTCTATAATCAACAATTTGTTAACTGCTCCATAAATGTTCTCTTTAATCTCTAGTTCAAAAAAGCGGCCAAGTGCGAGTTGGACTCGCCCATGGAGGGTTCCGCAGCAGCAATAAGGTTAATTTTTATGAAATTATATTATTTTTGATTTATTTTTATATTTCAGTCGATTTAATGAAATTTAGATTAAGGTTTACTATTTATAACGTATAAAAAAAACTACTGGCTAGATCTCGTTCAAACCAATTTTCGTTGGTAGTTTTTATAGTAATATACATCATATATTTTTTTTAGAATTATTATGCCTCTACTTTAGAAATTAGAGGGGGGGGGGGACACACATTTTTCCACTTTGGAAGAGTCTCTCTCGCAAACTATTCAGCTTAGAAAAAAATGATATGAGAAACCTCAATATGATTTTTGGAGACCTATCCATAGATACCACACACGCATAGGTTAGATGAAAAAATTTTTTTTTTGTTTCATTAAGTTTTACTATTTATGACGTATAAAAAAAAACTACTGGCTAGATCTCGTTCAAACCAATTTTCGTTGGTAGTTTTTATAGTAATATACATCATATATTTTTTTTAGAATTATCATGCCTCTACTTTAGAAATTAGAGGGGGGGACACACACATTTTTCCACTTTGGAAGAGTCTCTCTCGCAAACTATTCAGGTTAGAAAAAAATGATATGAGAAACCTCAATATGATTTTTAGAGACCTATCCATAGATACCACACACGCATAGGTTAGATGAAAAAAAATTTTTTTTGTTTCAGTTGTACCTATGGGGACCCCTAAAATTTTTTATACTTTTTCCATTTTTGCATCAAAATCTTAATGCGGTTCACAGACTACATCTACTTACCAAGTTTCAATAGTATAGCTCTAATAGTTTCGGAGAAAAGTGGCTGTGACATACGGACGGACAGACAGACAGACAGACAGACAGACAGACAGACAGACATGACGAATCTATAAGGGTTCCTTTTTTGCCATTTTGGCTACGGAACCCTAAAAATGTGGCTAATCAAGACGATAAAAAATATTATTATATAACCTATTTATTGTTTATTTTATACTTAATATACATAGGATTTTTTCCAACAATGTCACTTTGATACGGAGAAAGGACTGATGCGTTTTGTTGCTCACGACATAGAATTTTAAAGATCTTGAGATAATATAGGAATATATTATTATGTTATTTATATAGGTAATCATAAGAATCCGGGAGCTTACTCTAAAGTATTTTTAATTGCCATATTTATATTAGGACAAACCATTGCCACCATGGGGTAAAGTTGGAAGAAACAATAAACTCCATCACTGGGTTTTTATGCCAATATGTAATTGTTTGGTTTGCCCTAAATCATGATTGTGACTGGGTTAGCATTAACATGCGATTGATATAGTCGATACCATATCTGTGTGTACTAGTGTCAATGAACATGAGGCATCAACGAGGCAGCTGTTCGCGCCAGTATTACGTTAAATAAACTACATTTAAGCAGAATGTAACCTCGGCTTTGGTTACATATTGACTGAGTTATTAATAGACATTGAATACATAAGCAAAGGCTGAATCAGCACCCAACGGTCACAGTTCTTCATTTTAATGCGTAATAATAAATGCGAAAGTGTGTGTGTCTGTCTGTCTGCTACCTCTTCACGGCCAAACCACTGAACCGATTTTGCTGAAATTTGTCATGGAGCCACTTTGAGTCCCAAAAAAGGACATAGGATACTTTTTATCCTGGAAAAATGTACGGTTCCCGCTCGATAATCGAGTTTTGGCGCAACGGAGTTGCGGACGTCATCTAGTTTTAAATACTACACACAGGCAAAATTAGCGGAACATAGTAATTAAAAAGGGGCACAACTTGAACTCAAGTGGGTCGGGCTGTCTGAAATCCTTTTTTATAGTTTCTAAGCTCATTTAAGAAATAAAATATTGAACAAAACTGGCAATTTGAGAGATTTTTATTGCAATTATGCCATAATAAATGTTTTTCGATGATTGACGTTGTAAGTGTTTCTGATAAGAATGGCGTTTTTAGCGGGGTTCAAGGTATGCCAGCTCATTTGATTGTTTGGTTTTTGGAAGAACACATTGCTTAGATATAAAATTAGTGATTTCCCAGCATCTACGACAGCTAGAGCTGTAACCACGATAGAGAAAGGTCACACCTACCGTTCGGTCAGTCAGGCCTTAGGTGGGTCAGCTTCCGTGGTCCATCGTAACTTTCAACGTTACAGAGAGACTGGATCTTACGTCTGGAGACGAGAACAAGGCAGATATCGGGTGACACTGGTTCAGGATTACCGTTTTGTTAGGGTACAAGCCTTAACAAATCGACCTCAAGCTGCATTGCATACACGAAACCTGTCGGAACAGATCCGAGATGTACGTGTGAGCGATTGTACAGTAAGAAGAAGACTCAAAGAAGTTAAATTAAACTCAAAGGTGCCAGCAAGGGCACCAAAACTTGAGACAGGACACCAAAGAGCCAGGCTAAGATTTGCGCGTGAACATCAAAATTTGACAAGTGAGTGAAATCGTGTGCTGTACAGTGATGGGAGCAAATTCTGTGTAAATTTTGTTGACAGGCGATAAAGAATGTGGATAAATCGTAAGGAACGCTATAGACCATCAAACTTAACGGAAACAGTGGCCTCTCATGCAGGCTTCGAAATGGTTTGGGGTGGCATATGACTTGGAGCCCGCACGGAGCTGATGATTGTTAATGATGGTACTTTGACAGTACACGGCTAAAGCACATATGTCCTAGAACTGCATGTTGTGCCTTTTACACAATTTTAGGCAGTAGCTTCAATTTTATGCGCGTCCATAGAGTAAAAAAATCGGGCATTATTACCTAAATTATGCTGGCGTAGCCTAGGTGGAGAGGCCAGCACGGTCTACGGATATGGATCCGATTGAGGACGTGTGGCACATCAATGGGTGAACGGTACGAGTTAAACCTCCAGCTCCAAAATATGTTCAGGAGCTCGAGTTGGCGCTACTGGAGGAGTAGGAGAATATCCCACAGGAAATGATTGACAATCAAAATGCAAGCATGGAATGGCGTATCCAGGCCCTCTTGAGATCCATAGAAGGCATTAAACGCTTTTAACATGGCATTTCTTAAGTAAAAATTGAGAACTTAAAAAATTACTACCGAAATTTCAAAGATTTTCTTAATTTTTGATTTTTGCTGATTTTTTTTCTTTTTACACGATTTCATGCCCTAAATTCATATAAGTTTTATTTTTTAATCATCAATTATTGAATTAATATGGAAATATATAAAAAACAGCGAATAATTTTCAAAAAAAATGAAAATTTTGTTATGTTCCTCTAATTTTGCCGGTGCGTTTACCAAAGGCCAAGTTATTTACAAATCTCCAAAGCACGTGACTTCAGGTAAACGGAGGTTTCTAAGGTGTGAGCTGAAATTGATTGTAAGCTAGTGCTACCGGCTACGTAAACGAATTATGCCCATTGCCCGTATTAATAAAAGGTTCTAGACAGTAATTTATCTATTCAACTGCGTTGATTGGTCAAGGTTTTGACGTTAGCCAATTAAAAGCGCTAGTAAATAGAATAAACTCCTGTCAAAAACTTTTAGAATGGAGCTGGAAAGGAACTGGCGCAGCAGCAGGGCGTAAGGGCTGTCTATAATATGTATGAAGTTCTTGAGCCGGCGCCAGCGGCCAGACATGGGCTTCAAAGTTTGAGCAAACTTTTTGAAAACTTTGACGTGCGCAAACAGGATCACAAAATATACTCGCCCGCCAGACTTGTTTTCAAATGTTTTGCGGTATAGTTATTGCAAAGATTGGACGACGGTTTTGTGGACGCCGACAATCTGTTTTATTTGAGTGCATTTAATTTTTTATACTATTATAATAATTTAATTTTTCTTCAAACTTTGCACAAATAGGCAAATGTCAGTGCGACACTTGGCGAATTTGTAGGTATTTGCGTATTTGATCACATGTCTGGCGCCGGCTTTAGAATAATTGAAGACATGAGTGCATGAATGAGGTAAGTAACATTTTTGAAAATTTACGTTTTATTGCATAAATGTAGCTTTTAGGACTTAGAAAATGATTTGCAATCAAAAAATTTAGAATTTTACGTATACTTACAAAGTTAGCCAGATGATGAAGCAGGTAAGTTACAAGGTTCGTCCAAATGACTATGCAAGAACCGGGTAATTACATCCCATATGCGTTGCAGTACGGGAGATCGCTTGAATATTTTACTTTTTTAAATAAGGAATATTATGTCGACTTTTTTATTGTTCTATTATTCAAAGGCATAGATAATTTAGTATACATTTTTTTTGTTAGCGTTTGGCTCTGACATCGGGGGTGTACTTTGCCACATACAAAGGTATAGTCAGTCTTCTTCATAATAATAATGTTCATCAACGTTTCTGTTTTTACTATATTATCGTCATTTATGATCATATCTAAAGTAGAGATGCGCCGAATATTCGTTTCGTATTCGGTATTCGGCGTATTCGGCATGTTTTTCACTATTCGTATTCGGCCGAATTATTCGGCTCAGTTACCGAATATATTCGGTTTTATTTTTTTCAAAATATTAAAAACTAGACCCGCCCCGGCTTCGCTCGTGGGACATACATAGCCTATGTCACTCAGGGCTCAGCTCCTAAGTATCATGTAACACAACATTAGGCACTAGGCAGCAAAATTAAAGTCCAATAATATTGATGAATATTACACATTACATTTTAATATTTACAATATTGCTATTTAAGGCGGCTGAGAAGCCGCCCTGGTCTTCCGGTGTCTGTGGATGGTACGAGTGACCAGAAAGAGATAGCTGACAGGTAAACGTTAGGGCTTCTGATGTAGTGAGGGCAATCAAATCAATATCCAAGGGAAAATCCCCCGGACACGATGGATTAAGCATTGAACACCTACAATATGCTGGCCCTCATATATCGCGAGTTTTGGCCTTGCTGTATAATCTCTGTATATCGCATTCTTACTTGCCTCACGATATGATGAAAACTGTTGTGGTCCCAGTAACGAAAAATAAAACGAAAAACCTATCAGATATTTCTAATTACAGGCCCATCTCGCTAGCAACTATCATTGCAAAAGTAAGTATTTGACAGCATTCTTAATACACATTTAAACAGATATATTAGATGTCATGATGCGCAGTTCGGCTTTCGTTCTGGCCTTCCCACCGAGTCCGCAATATTGTGTCTTAAGAGTGCTGTCAAGTATTATAATACAAGAAAAACGCCCGTCTACGCCTGCTTCCTCGACCTTTCGAAGGCTTTTGACCTCGTGTCATATGACATTCTTTGGAAGAAGATGAGGAAGTCGAATATACCTCATGAATTGGTTAATACTTTTAAATATTGGTATGATAATCAAATAAATATTGTTAGATGGGCTGGTGCGGTGTCAGATCCCTACAAGCTGGAATGTGGCATGAGACAGGGGGGGTTAAGCTCACCTGTCCTATTTAACCTTTATATAAATGGACTGATTGAGGAGCTCAGCATGAAGCATATCGGTTGTTATATAGATGGAGTATGTTTCAATAACATAAACTATGCGATGCGGATGACATGGTCTTGCTGAGTGCCTCGGTCTGTGGTCTCAAAAAGCTACTTGACATTTGTGAGCGTTACGCAGCGGAGCATGGGCTGATATACAATAGTAAAAAGAGTCAGTACATGGTCTTTCACGGTGGTACCAGAAAGGTGGATACAGTGCCGACTCTTTTACTCAATGGTGTTCCTTTAGCTAGAGTCGAGGAGTTCAAATACCTAGGACACATTGTGACGTCCACTTTGAAAGACGATACTGATATCGAAAGGGAGCGAAGGGCACTGTCGGTTAGGGCGAATATGGTTGTTAGGAGGTTTGCGAGATGCTCGTTAGAGGTAAAAATGACGTTGTTTAGAGCTTTTTGTACATCCTTCTACACTTGCAGCCTCTGGGCAGCATATACGCAAAGGGCCTACAGTGCCCTTCGCGTCCAATATAATAACGCGTTCAGGATGCTGGTGGGGCTCCCCCGCTGGTGCAGCGCTTCGGCGATGTTCGCGTGCGCACGAGTGGACTGTTTCTTTGCCACAATGCGCAGGCGAACATCGTCGCTGGTGCAGCGCATGCGGGGGAGCTCCAACGGCATGCTGGCCGCGCTCTGTGAACGCCCTGATAACCTGTATATCAGTCACTGCTGCCATATGCATGCAGAATACAGGCTAAAATAATAACTGTTATATTATGTAAGTAATGTGTGTTTTTCTTTAAACAACAAATTCATAAAACAAAATAATAAACAGAAAAAAGACAATAATGTTTTAAATAAACAAAGCATTTAGAGATAAATTGGTAGGTAGTGCAATGCTCAAACCGTCGAAAAGGAATCCACTCAGACTTTTATTAATGTAATTTGATCTGTACCTATTTATATGAGTCTTGGATACTTGCAATAAATGATTATTATTATTATTATAAAACATCGCGATGAAAAACTAATAAAGAAATTAATATTATGCATAAGAGGTTTGAGCTCTCCATTGTGGGTGTCGCAAACGCCACACACAATAGATTTTCAATTGTTATGCGGCAGCCGCCTGCCGCTGGAGGATTGATGGGTTTTAAGCAGTATTCTGACTTTAATAAATCTTTTTAACATTGGTTTTAATATATTTCTGTTATTATTAAATAATACATGAAATCTTTTATTTATTGTTGCACAGTTCATTATATTGGAGATTATGCATAAAATCATTAGTCATTTAAAGAAAATGTTTTACTACTTAAAATAAACCTTGCTTCTTATGTATTTTAGTATTAAAGGTATGTATTCCATTTAATTCTACTTACATGAAGACAAATAACAATAACTTAATAGTTAATAGTAATCTACATGCAAATGAAACAAATAACACTGTTTTACTGCTTTATTTTTCACTTCATTAATGTTGTAATAGAAATTTGAACCTTAGCTTATTGCTTTTTCACATAAAAAAGAAACATTTTTAGTCTTTGACCACAGACAAGTCAATTTCCATATCCGGACTCCATATTGTCTTGAGACTTCCATTTGTAAAAATCTCTCGAAATGAACTGCGCTCTGTTATATTTACAAAACTTAGTTTTATTTAAAACTACAATAAAGATCACAACCTCTGCAAGTTCTTTGCGGTCTGCCACTCACTAAAACCTGGTTCTCACTTTTTCTGAGACACACACACATCCTGAAATGGCTAAAGTGTGGTTCTAAACTTGTTGAAGCACTTGGAAATCGTCGTTACTGGCAGGCGATGGTTGTTGCAAATGTTTCGCAACACTGCACAGATGTTAATCATTGTTTTTCTTGTCAATGTGTTAAACTCCTCACAGACAGTCAGACAGTTCCAGTGCCTGGGCTCGGTTGCGATTGCGAGGTCTTATTTAACTGTATTTCTGGCTTTCTTCTTCAGGAATGGCTTCTAATACGAGCACTGTGTGCACCAATGTTATAAAAATACGTTTTATAGTTTAAAATTTTACGTAAAACACCACTAACCACTCAGCGACAAACAAGCAATCGGAAAAAATCACTTTTGTTGTGATCACTGATCGCTATAATTTAACAGTTCAAATTGCTCGCCGATTGCCATCGCATTGCTGTCAAAAGCTTAGGTGATACGAAATAAATGCAACAGTATAGCAAATAGTGATAGCAAAAATATAAATTTCTTCAAAACCCGTGGATGAATATGACACAAAACTTTAACAGTAACAGACATCAATAAAATAAACCATATTACATTATTTACACCATTTTTACAAACTCTAATATTTTTTCGACGCAATTAGGCGACGTTTCTAATATTTGCTAAATTACTGGGAAACTCGTGGATGAATCTGACACAAAACGTGTCTGCATATATTTTGTTACTGCCCGAGAGTTTAAAATTTAGCTTTTGTGATATTGCTAATATCACAAAAGCTAAATTTTAAACTTTAATATTTTTTTCGGCCTATAGCGACCAAAAAACAAAATACCTAAATATCTCTGGAAGCTGTCGACCAAAATGACACAAAATCATTTTTTAGGTTTACCTAGTGGTCCCAAACCTATACGCAAAAGAATCAGAAACTTTAGAATTTTGAAACCAAAAAACCTAGAGCTATCGGTCTAAGTATGGAGATTTAGCGATTTAAATGTAATTATAGTTCCTTGATTATTCAGCAGAGGGAGTACTGTCGCTCGTTGCTATCGTATTTTTTTGGCTGGTATGTGATACGAAACTGCGATTTTGGAGCAATTATTGCGCAATAATTGCGATTGCATTGCGCTCGCGAGAGAAGGCTCGCTCCGAGCTAGCCAGCAGCGGCACGTAGAGTACACGATAGAACCTGTTTACGCGGCAAAATAAAATAATGGTAAACCGAATAATTCGGCCGAATATTCGGCTCGGTAAAGGCCGAATATTCGGTATTCGGTTATTCGGCCAAATCACTATTCGGCGCATCACTAATCTAAAGTCTAGTCAAAGTCTAAGTAATAGTCAAGTCAAGCAGTCAAGGAGTCAAGTCGGTTGATTACCCTATACTCTATACTGAAACTTTTGACGGAGTTTTGGAGGGACACAAAAAGCACGTTCCTGGAAGTTGCAGCACGTGCACGATAACGAATATGTAATAATGGTTAATATTCTGCCAATAATACACATTAAAACACAGTTAACACAATAATTTAAGGAAAATAATACAAAAAAAATACAACAGTAATCTTTCACATTCTAGGCAAAACTCGAGTAGGTATATTAATAATGACACATTATCATACACATATTTATACATATAATCAAAGGATATTTCATACACATCCATACTCTTTTATACTACGATAGTTATTTTATTAAAGACTAGGCGCTTTTCGTTGTTTCCAAACAAATTAAAATTTTGGAAAAACCTATCGTAACTTAAATGGTACCTACGTATAAAATATTTTGTTTTTGTTTTTATTATAATATTAAATTGTTGGAAATATAAAAAAATATTTAGGCATCAGTTTGGCTGTTTGCATTTATCCTGTGCTAATACTTTATAGCGTCGCGTCGCGTATTGTAGTGTATTTATTCTTTGGTCGCGTCGATACTTCATTCCAAATTCAAATGAGCGCGCTCCCGCGCCAAATTTGAAAATCGAACTAGCTATGCTCGACAAAGAATTTTTTATTGTAAGTACTTGACTGTTTTTTTTTACTAGGTATTATGACGTACAATTCATAGTCGTGAAAACGCAGTTAAAAGTAAGTATACTAAAACACAATAAAAACTTGAATTAGTATATTGTTCCTTTAATTGTAACATTTGAATAGTGCATAATTTAAGTTATTATTATTAATATACTTAAATTTATTTATTAAGTAAGGGTTCATTTTAAACAATCTATAATATATCAACTTTGAGAAGCCCAAGATATTTTAAAAAATTAATTGATCTTACTAGTAAACTATAAATTGGGAAATCGTGTTTGTATGATCTTAAATGCTTCTTAACACTTAAACGGCTGAACTGATTTCGACGAAATTTGCTTTGGAGATTATTACTTTCATCATCTCGTTTTCTCTACTTAATTCCTACTAGATGACGCCTACAACTCAGTTTTGTTTACATTTAGTTTTCTAATGCGGAATTCCCTTATATAATCTTTCCCGTCTTTCAAAAGTATAATCCATTTTTGTTTAAATCTGTTTGGCCGTGAATTTATTGTCTTTTAAATTGAGTCTTGTTTCATCTCAATAAAAAAAAAGTGATTTATGTGTACTTCATGCATTGACAGTCTTTACAGATTTTGTTGCATTTAAAAGTGAAGAACCGAGTAACTTCACATTTTTCCTAATTTATCCTAGAATGGAGATTTTTTTATATAATTTTTAACATAACAATAAAAACGGAAGATATTTACACCTCCTGATACAATTAACAAAAGCCATTACTTGATTTGTGATGAAAAATCATAAAAAGTTTTTTCAAAACTTTAAACGCGATTTACTCGAAATTCGAAATGTGTTACATACCTCATTCATGCACTCACGTCTTTAATTATTACTAGCTGTCCCGGCAAACGTTGTTTTGCCATTTAAAGTATATTTTCTACATCATCAGTTGATACATGTTTAACCCCCTCTTTTGTCCCCTAAGAGGGTGTGGGGGGGAAGGTCATACACCAGATGTTAAGTTGAAAAACACAGTTAATACCTAATAATATGAAGTAAGTCCACTAAAGAAAAAAGTTGTAAACAAAATATGACCCCTCTTTGGTCCTCAGAGAGGGTTGAGAGGGTTGAGAGGGGAGGGAGGGGGAGGATTTTTATACACCAGATGTTGAGATGGAAGAAGACAAATATAATATATCTGTGAAAACCGTATGCAAATCGGATCAGTAGTTTTCGTGTTAAAGGAAAAAGTTTGATACAAAATCTGACCCCCTCTTTTGTCCCCTTAGAGGGGTGGGGGGAAAAAAAAATTTATACACCAGATGTTAAGTTGGAAGAAGATAAATATATCTGCGAAAACCACATTCAAATCGGATCAGTATTTTTCGTGTGATGCTGGAACAAACATACAGACAGACAGAAAGAGTGACAGACAGACAGACAGACAAAAAACTAACCACATTTTTGGCTTCTATAGCGATGTAGTGACAAAGGTGTAATTTCGGGTGTCATTTCATATATTTTATGCACTTTATGTACAGAATTTTCATTTCTACAACAGAATATTGTCTTCCCTCCGCACGCGCTTTGGTGACGCCCACTATCGTAATATTTTAATTTCGCCATAATTTCAAAACCAAACGTCCAATTTTAATCATTCACAGACCAAATATTATCTACATAAACTGTACTTAGTGATAAAATAATTTATTTTGATAAGGATTAATAGCGTGAGTAAAATATATCCGTTTAAATGTAGTCCAAAAAAAATTCAGGATTTTTAAATAAATAAATGGTTA
Source organism: Plebejus argus (assembly GCA_905404155.3). Lineage (NCBI taxonomy): Eukaryota > Metazoa > Arthropoda > Insecta > Lepidoptera > Lycaenidae > Plebejus > Plebejus argus. The sequence continues at coordinate 9,272,068 of FR989938.1, read as the reverse complement.
TTGTGCCTCACTCGACATAGATAGGTATAGTGTGTCGCGGACTTTTTTGTAGATATTTATAAGATCTACAATTACTTAGAACATTTTATGGTTCTATCTTTTATAGTTTAGGCAGCGTACGCAAAATAAGTAACTTTTCTAGCTGATTTTTTACACCTTGCGTCCGAAAAACTCAAATATCTTACGGAACCCTACTTTTTTCCGAAATAAAATGTAGCCTATGTTCAGCAGAAATAATGTAGGATTCCAATAGCAAAAGAATTTTTCAAATCGGTCCAGTAGTTTCGGAGCCTATTCGACTCAAACAAACAAACAAACAAACAAACAAACAAAAAATCAAATCTTTCCTCTTTATAATAGTAGTGTAGATGAGAAACTCCCACAAGATATATTTATCGCAAAACAGCCCATGTAAAAGAACTCACGCCAGAAGGGTTATGTACCATTGTTACACTAGCCTTTTTTATAATATAAGGGGGCAAACGAGCAAACGGTTCACCTGATGTAAAGCAACTACCATACCCATGGACACTCGCGACTTGTGCGGTGTAGCCTGCAGACAGTCAGACAGAAAGACATCGAAGTCTTAATAATAGCTTAGGTTAGGATCCCGTTTTTACCCTATGGGTAAGAAATCATAAAAATTACCGCCACGATTACACAACTTATAAAAGTCATCCCTCTAGTAACAGAGCGGAGTTAAGCAACAGGTGGTTTCGCTCGACAGGTTGTATATATATTCAAGTAGGATTACGCTAAGCCCAATGTTTGTAACGTGTCGTAGCGGAATAGTCCACGGCGATATCGATCTCGGCGGGCCAGTGTTTGGACTGCCACTCCCGGCCGCCACGCCCACCACACAAGATAATAAAAATCAACCACCCCACATCGCATCGCACAAATTACTTATTACGCTCCTTATCGTAATACATAACATCCATAATATATATTATATTCGGTAACCAGCTTGTCTGGGTTTCGTTATTAGCTCTCTATAAACATTTATCGACAAGTAATTAGGTATTTACATACGAAGGCAAAGGAAAACACCATTTATTCTGATGGAGCTTTCAGGGAAAAATACGTTTCCAAATCAGAAGTGGGATAGCCATTAGCAGCCGTATTCGATGAATTCTATTTCGCCATTCAATACGAGTATTTTCATATGCCACCAACACTAGACGGTAGACATGCGGGTGACGCTTCATTAGTTTGCAAATCCAGCTACGTGGAAAAATTTCTACGAAACGCAATAGTACCAGAAAACTGTGAAATAAACCTTTTTTCGGTTTGTTATTATTCTTCATTAATGATATTGTACTTTAGACTGAGATGAGAGCGAGTAATCGACAGACTTACAATAAAGCAGCAAACTATGTTCATACCAGGTTTCACTACCATTACCATTCACTATTCCCAACCTGTAAGTCTTCCGAACACTCGCTCTTGGACTATAATATAATTTGGAGCTTCCACACTACCAAACTCACTACAGAGGTATCGTATTGTGATAATGCTTCATCAGAAATATTTCTTGTTGCTAGATGACTATAATTGATATAATTGAGTTCATACTAGGTAGTTGCAGACTTTTACAATAAGCCCGCCACAGACTTAGCTATAATATATCTACACTACTATTATAAAGAGGAAAGATTTGTTTGTTTGTTTGTTTGTTTGTTTGAGTCGAATAGGCTCCGAAACTACTGGACCGATTTGAAAAATTCTTTTGCTATTGGAATCTTACATTATTTCTGCTGAACATAGGCTACATTTTATTTTGGAAAAAAGTAGGGTTCCGTAAGATATTTGAGTTTTTCGGACGCAAGGTGTAAAAAATCAGCTAGAAAAGTTACTTATTTTGCGTACGCTGCCTAAACTATAAAAGATAGAACCATAAAATGTTCTAAGTAATTGTAGATCTTATAAATATCTACAAAAAAGTCCGCGACACACTATACCTATCTATGTCGAGTGAGGCACAATAACCATTTATTTATTTAAAAATCCTGAATTTTTTTTGGACTACATTTAAACGGATATATTTTAATCACGCTATTAATCCTTATCAAAATAAATTATTTTATCACTAAGTACAGTTTATGTAGATAATATTTGGTCTTTGAATGATTAAAATTGGACGTTTGGTTTTGAAATTATGGCGAAATTAAAATATTACGATAGTGGGGGTCACCAAAGCGCGTGCGGGGGAAGACAATATTCTGTTGTAGAAATGAAAATTCTGTACATAAAAGATATGAAATGACACCCGAAATTACACCTTTGTCTCTACATCGCTATAGAAGCCAAAAATGTGGTTAGTTTTTTGTCTGTCTGTCTGTCTGTCTGTCACTCTTTCTGTCTGTCTGTATGTTTGTTCCAGCATCACACGAAAAATACTGATCCAATTTGAATGTGGTTTTCGCAGATATATTTATCTTCTTCCAACTTAACATCTGGTGTATAAAATTTTTCCCCCCACCCCTCTAAGGGGACAAAAGAGGGGTCAGATTTTGTATCAAACTTTTTTCTTTAACACGAAAACTACTGATCCGATTTGCATACGGTTTTCACAGATTTTTCACAGTTTTCACAGATGTATTATATTTGTCTTCTTCCAACTCAACATCTGGTGTATAAAAATCCTCCCCCCTCCCCTCCCAACCCTCTCTGGGGACCAAAGAGGGGTCAGATTTTGTATACAACTTTTTTCTTTAGTGGACTTACTTCATATTAGGTATTAACTGTGTTTTTCAACTTAACAGCTGGTGTATGACCTTCCCCCCCACACCCTCTTAGGGGACAAAAGAGGGGGTAAAACATGTATCAACTGATGATGTAGAAAATATACTTTAAATGGCAAAACAACGTTTGCCGGGACAGCTAGTACTATTATAAAGAGGAAAGATTTGATTTTTTGTTTGTTTGTTTGAGTCGAATAGGCTCCGAAACTACTGGACCGATTTGAAAAATTCTTTTGCTATTGGAATCTCAAATTATTTCTGCTGAACATAGGCTACATTTTATTTTGGAAAAAAGTAGGGTTCCGTAAGATATTTGAGTTTTTCGGACGCAAGGTGTAAAAAATCAGCTAGAAAAGTTACTTATTTTGCGTACGCTGCCTAAACTATTAAAGATAGAACCATAAAATGTTCTAAGTAATTGTAGATCTTATAAATATCTACAAAAAAGTCTGCGACACACTATACCTATCTATGTCGAGTGAGGCACAATAACCATTTATTTATTTAAAAATCCTGAATTTTTTTTGGACTAAATTTAAACGGATATATTTTACTCACGCTATTAATCCTTATCAAAATAAATTATTTTATCACTAAGTACAGTTTATGTAGATAATATTTGGTCTTTGAATGATTAAAATTGGACGTTTAGTTTTGAAATTATGGCGAAATTAAAATATTACGATAGTGGGCGTCACCAAAGCGCGTGCAGGAGGAAGACAATATTCTGTTGTAGAAATGAAAATTCAGTACATAAAACATATTATAAAATGACACCCGAAATTACACCTTTGTCACTACATCGCTATAGAAGCCAAAAATGTGGTTAGTTTTTTGTCTGTCTGTCTGTCTGTCACTCTTTCTGTCTGTCTGTATGTTTGTTCCAGCATCACACGAAAAATACTGATCCGATTTGAATGTGGTTTTCGCATTTATTTATCTTCTTCGAACTTAAAATCTGGTGTATAAAATTTTTTCCCCCCACCCCTCTAAGGGGACAAAAGAGGGGGTCAGATTTTGTATCAAACTTTTTTCTTTAACACGAAAACTACTGATCCGATTTGCATACGGTTTTCACAGATTTGCATACGGTTTTCACAGATATATTATATTTGTCTTCTTCCAACTCAACATCTGGTGTATAAAAATCCGCCCCCCCCTCCCCTCTCAACCCTCTCTAGGGACCAAAGAGGGGTCAGATTTTGTATACAGCTTTTTTCTTTAGTGGACTTACTTCATGTTAGGTATTAACTGTGTTTTTCAACTTAACATCTGGTGTATGACCTTCCCCCCCCACACCCTCTTAGGGGACAAAAGAGGGGGTAAAACATGTATCAACTGATGATAAAATATACTTTAAATGGCAAAACAACGTTTGCCGGGACAGCTAGTAATATTAATATTTTTATAGCTAGGCATATTACTATAACATACTTTCTATACTAATTTTCGCGTGACCGCACACTCAGCTATTTCTGGTCTCAGTGTGTGGTAGCTACTATTTTAATATATATTATAGTGAGGTATATTAATATATATTATAGCTAAGTCTGTGACGGGCTTTAATCATAATTAGTTGCGTTTGGAGTGGTAACTTTTATCATGGAGAATAACTTTTATCAAGAAAAAAATATTATGTATAAAGCTTGGCATGGAGCACTGCCGTGCCCCTCAATAATCTAAGTAAGATCAAAAAAGCTACGCCAAAAGCAGATTGACCCCTGTTAGAAAGAGGTCTGCTTTTTCTAAAGCGGGGAAATTTAAGCGGGGAACTTTTCTAAAGAATACTTATTCTGTAGAAAAGTTTCTTGACCTTCCGAAAATGTATTCGAGATGATCCTTGTTTTGAGTTTTTGTCACAAAATTCCAAGTTTATGCGACACTTAAAACTTTTACTATCGGTTTTAACTTTTAGCACTAAAAACCAACCTTCATGGCTCAGAATTTAGATGCGGTAAATTGCCAACACGCAAAGGCGCAAAGAATCGGGATATAATAAGTAAGTAATTGATTTACTCCAATTAATTTGGTTAAACCCTTGTCGAAGCATGTTGGAACTTGGAAGTAAGTTCAATAATTATATTTTCATTAGAAATAATAGTCACAACTCACTAACTAGCGAAAGAACTTGCAAAGATTGTTGGCTCGGTAGTCAGACAAAGTTTTGATGTTTACGCAGAGATCGTGTATTGCGGTTCACAGTAACAAGCCACAATTTATGAGCTTCTCTGATGATGCAGTCGTAAGATTTTAGGCTGTTGTGATGGGTCTGCGCGATACGGTCGACCGCGGCTGCAGAGTTGCGGTTTCATCGTTTAACGTGGGGTAGACCATTTATTTGCCTGACAAGCCCCACATACCCCGGCCAACGATCTTTCTCTGCAGGATAGATTCAAGTTTCAGACAATTTATCCGCCTTTTTTAGGTCCAATATTGGCGCCAGTGCTTATTTCAGTTCTTTCATTAAGTCAAGAGGGCCTCAATCGCTCATCCATGATCCATGATGTAATCAGAAATACGAATTATATGAACACAAGACATACTCATGAAAATGTGAATAGGTGACTTTAATTTTTGTGTCGTGCAAAGCAAAAAGGTGTGCTGACGTGTTCATTGTACTGGACAGGTTGTTGCTAGCTCATGAATCGTCATTCGTCACCGTAAAAACTTTCAGACTCGGAGACAACGCAGCCCTCAAAAGGACACTAACCCCGCACTTAAAACAAGCACAGAGGCTAAGAAAGGTCGATTATGCTTTGTGCTGGATCTGCAAAGCAATAGCTATCGGCGAACGGGTACAAAGCCACGCCTTGTAAGAACTCTTGAAGGATCCTCAGAATTATATCACAGGATACAGAAGCATAGCACTATTGATAGGGCGAAAGTTATAACTTACTAGACGTTCCGCGCGGCTTCGCCCGCGTTAATTAGATATTTCACAGACAAATTAGTCCACAAAAAATAGCCTGTGATCCTTCACGTGGTCTACTTCTTATCCGTGCCAAATAACAGAAAAATTGCCTGCAGTAGTTCGTGAGATAAGCCCTTTCAAATAATTCCCGTGAGTTGCAACTTGCACCAGAGGCGTAGTTAAAGTTAAGGTTATCGTCAAATATGGCGTCCATAATGGACTTTTACTAGGGATTTGACAGTTCACTTGACTATTTGTTATAGTTAAAGTTAAAGTTATAGTTAAAGTAAGTTGGTGCAAGTTGCAACCCACTCTTAATTAATTGAATGACTGTATATCAGCTATAGATGTTTCTTTTAAAAATTAAGTAGGTTAGCAGACTCTGGGTCTCCTACTTCATGCAATTTTTTTTTTTATTGCATTGACTGTCAAAATGATCACGCATCCTATTGCTGGCTGGCCGCGAACGCACGATTTCCGTATTCAGAATATTTCAGAATTCCGTGAGACTAGCGCAAACATTTGTTAAAATAGCCTATGATCCTTCACGTGGTCTACTTCTTATCAGTGCCAAATAAAAGAAAAATTGCCTGCAGTAGTTCGTGAGATAAGCCCTTTCAAATAATTCCCGTGAGTTGCAACTTGCACCAGAGGCGTAGTTAAAGTTAAGGTTATCGTGAAATATGGCGTCCATAATGGACTTTTACTATGGATTTGACAGTTCATTTGACTTTTTGGTAGGGTTAAAGTTATAGTTAAAGTAAGTCGGTGCAACCCACTCTTAAAATTAAGGGTGGGTATAATATGCCTAGCTATAAACATATTAATATATTTTAGCTAAGTCTGTGACGGGCTTAAGTTAATAAATGTTATTTAAGCATCATGTAAAATGCACTTCCAAGAGTTCTTTTGGAGAGACTTCATTCGGAGAGTTCAAAGAAAACAGTGGCTGGAGTTAGTTGATTTTACTTAGCAACCAATAAGGGCCAACTCACACATACCACAACCACACGACATCGCAACGACAAAATGTCGTCGAGCAGTGGTTTCGTGTGAATGGTGTCGCTGCAGATTTTTAACCCCCGAGCAAAAAGAGGGGTGTTATAAGTTTGAGGTGTCTGTCTGTCTGTCTGTCTGTCTGTCCGTCCGTCCGTCCGTCCGTCCGTCCGCAAACATAATTTGAGTTTACAATAAGTGCTAGTAGTGTTTAAAGTATTTGAGTATTATAATTATATTACTGTTTTTTAATTTGTAAGTGGTTAATTCTTTGAGTTGAGGAGTTAAAAATAAAGAAATTATCATAAACACAAATGCATCTAAGACAAGTACAGTCCTCTTTTTCCACGGAGTCCCCATGTAACCATAACATAAAGTAATTAACCATAATAGAATCAAATAGCTGATATCAGTAGCAATAACAAGTATTATTAATATTACAGGTATACATATTTACTTACCATAAACATTAAATATCTGCTTCGAAAACTTTCCACTTCACATGCATTACTTATTTTCATCACATTCGAGTAGAAAGTGTGCATCAAAATAATTCACTCAACTAAATCACACGGTTCATAATATACCAGTCTATGTGCAATCTTTTAATGTTTACAAAGACATCACATCAGCTTCACTGCCACAGACACATTCTAAAAATACTCAAACACGATAAAACTGTGTGAATGTGTTAAAACCTAAAGCAACACGACTATGACAATGAGTAAATGTGGATCGTGAATCCGGATTATCCACTACGACTCTACTGAACTAGGTACCGATGTGTGTGACTTGTGAGATGCTCGCAAACTCGCAGCGATTATGTGACTATAAAACTACATTGATAACAAAGAAGTACTAAAACAAGTCGCAAGTGAAACGGGTGATTAAATACATAAAGTTACCGATCACGAATTTAATTGCAAGCAACGAATATATATAACGCTTTTCTAAACAACTACAAATTAAATCCAAAATTGTGAACACTGATGTGATAATGTTAACTTTGTTTATCCACTTGACAGCGTAGAAAAGTTGTAACAAAAGCACTTTGAACGATGTACGTTCGAATTTGTAAAATTATCATAAAGTTTTCGCGATAAAACACAATAATTTTCTACTTAGTTAAGAATTACGATTTACAAAAATATAATACACTGCACTCCAGGGTACCTACGTAGTATCCCGTCTGTGGTCCAGTCCAAAGCAGTCCAAACACTGATCTCTATTATAGGGACCGTGCAGAGCGACGACACTGCCACAAGTGGCGAATAGCCGAAACTTTTACGAAAATTTTACTGTCAAGCTCTAGTGAAGCTACGGAAAATTAGAAGATTTCTTATCAAATTCTGAGTATTTTCAAGAATTGAAATGTATTGTTGTGTTCTAATACATACAAGAAATATAAAGGCATATCGAACGATGTAAAATTTTACTATTTTTCTGCCAAAATATTCACATGGCTTTGCTTATTGAAAAACGAAAGAAATGGATAAAAGGCGGTAAAATATACGTAAGTATTTAAAAAGTTCCATGAGTGTTATGTGTAGACTAGTAAAAACACTAAATTTTGTAGATTATAACCGTAAATTCATTTTTTATGAACACAATATGAACATAACCTATAACCATTGCTTTCTTTCAGTAAACATCCAAACTGGCTTCCATCTTAATTGATATACATACATAGGCACCGCTCATTTAATTGGCATAAAGTTGCATCAAAAGTAAGGATAATTTGGAGAAGTCCTGCCAGGAATTCAACACTGAGGATAGTATTGAACTTGAACCATCTTGTCAAAGTGTTGGTTCTCAAAAGGATGATTCTTCAAGTAAGAAAAAGATTAGTAGTGCAGTCTTTGTGTGTTATTTAAAGAATACATACCTAAATGGTGTTTACACATGAGATCCAGACTGAAATTAGTTAAAAATAGTGACAGACAAAAGTTGTGAAAATGGTATCGATCGAATCGCAGAAGGTTGAAATAAAAGCATTTATTTTAGTGAACTTGTTTTATTTTATTAATCCACAAGCATTTTCAGTAATTAATGTAAGTATTTTTGCATGGCTTCATTATTTTATTGCAATATTTATCAAGTTTTTACTTTCTATGCTGATGGATGCTATTAATTACTTTTTCAGATATTTTCTTGGTTAACTAGATAAGCCTTATACATTTTTATTCACTCTTCCATTCTTTGTTTACGGGTAGAAAGTAGAAACCCTTATTATTATATTTAATATTATAAAAATATACTTAATATTATAAATGCGAAAGTGTGTCTGTCTGTTAGCACTTCAAGCCCAAACCGCTAAACCAATTTTGCTGAAATTTGGTATAGATTTACTTTGAGCCCCGGGAAAGGACATAGGATACTTTTTATCCCGGGAAAATGTACGGTTCTCGCGCAATAAATGATTTTTGGCGCAACGGAGTTGCGGGCGTCATCTAGTCTTTAACTTTAATATTTCGATCGCGGATTCTTGGAAATCTGTCGTTGTTCTCGCGGCCGCATGTGGCCACTTGGGAGTGTAAGTATTATATCATTTTATAGTGTAAAACACAAAAAAACACTCATAAACTAGCCAGGGTCAAGGAGAATGTGAAGTCAAAGTCACTCACAAGTTACGTCTTTTACTCGCATCGCGGCGCTGCTGTCGAATTACGACGCCCTCTATAGTTTCTGCACGGTCCCTATACAAGTATGCTGGATTGCTGATACAGAATGTGAAATGTGACGTAAAAATGACGTTTGAAAGCCGCCATATTGGCGCTGATAGCAGTAGTGAGAGTATTTGGAACTAATACTAGTGATGACAACTGTTGTTATTGGTTGTGGTTACGTCAAATTTAGTTCTCTACCCGAATAATGGGGGCGCTGATTCCGCTTCAAATAGGCACAAAAAGCAGGTCTGTATCAGCAATCCAGCGTACTTGTATAATAGAGATCAGTGTTGGCAACACTGCCATCAAAACCTGAGGCTCTAGCTCTCCTTGTGAGTTGTGACTTGTGAGTATAGTATTCACAGAGTACTTTTTTATATATATATGAAAATCACGGAATATATAACACTAGAGGAAAGGCCATGTGGGCGTGGCCCGCGTGCCATAGTTAGGTCCAGCTGGACGTAACTTAACTCGCACGCAAAAGAAAGTGCGCGAGTACGAATTTAAACCTTACGCTAGTTGACGTAAGGTGTAAAATTGCGTACAATTTCAAGTCTTACCATATTTAGCTGTCAAGCGCCATCTAGCGTGGAATAACTGAACTCGGTAGTCAGAGCCGGTATTGCTAAATTTAAATTCTTCTTTATTTCAAAAGGGTTAGGGTTCTTTTTACGACATTGTATTTAAAAAAGAAATCTCTTTGTGATTGGTTATTTCTTTTGTGTGCGTAAAATGTTACTGTATGAGTTTGGCGACACCAGTTTCAATGAAACTTACTTGCTATGCCCTTTCCTTTAGGGCGGGAATAGACGTCCGATTTTGCTTCCGGTTGTCTGATCAGACAACCGGATCGGATTCACTCAATACACGTCCGATTTTTTCTGAACTCAGTCGCTCTCGAGCTATCTGTGAGCTTGCACGGAGCAGAAGGACAAGATTCACCCTACATGATTCCGTTTATTTTTAGGGTTCCGTAGTCAACAAGGAACCCTTATAGTTTCGGTCTGTCCATCCGTCTGTCCGTCTGTCTGTCTGTCCGCGGTTTTGCTCAGAGACTATAAGACAACAAGTTATTGAGTAATAGTCGATCAACTTAAAAAAAATGTAGGTATTCGGCGAAGTATAAAGCAACTTTTCGTTCAAATTCCTGAAAGTAACTGAGATGATGTTGTTAGTGGTGTAAAACATGATATAATTAATGTACATTCATTGACCATACAAAAATTTTCAAATACTAGCGGTACTACGGAACCCTATATTGCGCGTGGCCCGAATTTTACAAGTAAAAGGCAGTCCGAACAACAACCATGCGAGACGTTCGTTCAGTATCATGCTAGAGAATAAAGGCCGTCACAGACTTAGCTATAATATATTATACTAGCTTTCCAGACAGACAGACAAAAAACTAACCACATTTTTGGCTTCTATAGCGATCTAGTGACACCCCCCGCTTATTATTTTTTTAATATCTTTAATGTACAGAATTCACATTTCTACAGTTTTATTATAATTATGTATAGATTAATAATATGTTTATAGCTAGGCATAGTAATATATATTTTCTATACAATTTTCGCGTGACCACACACTCAGCTATAATTAATATATTTCTGGTCTCAGTGTGTTGTGTGAAAAAATCGGACGTGTATTGTCGCCCTAAGGGCGGGAATAGACGTCCGATTTTGCTTCCGGTTGTCTGATCAGACAACCGGATCGGATTCACTCAATACACGTCCGATTTTTGCGTCCGATTTTTTCTGAACTCAGTCGCTCTCGAGCTATCTGTGAGCTTGCACGGAGCAGAAAGACAAGATTCACCCTACATGATTCCGTTTATTTTTAGGGTTCCGTAGTCAACAAGGAACCCTTATAGTTTCGGTCTGTCCATCCGTCTGTCCGTCTCTCTGTCTGTCCGCGGTTTTGCTCAGAGACTATAAGACAACAAGTTATTGAGTAATAGTCGATCAACTTAAAAAAAATGTAGGTATTCGGCGAAGTATAAAGGAACTTTTCGTTCAAATTCCTTAGAAAGTAACTGAGATGATGTTGTTAGTGGTGTAAAACATGATATAATTAATGTACATTCATTGACCATACAAACATTTTCAAATACTAGCGGTACTACGGAACCCTATATTGCGCGTCGCCCGAATTTTACAAGTAAAAGGCAGTCCGAACAACAACCATGCGAGACGTTCGTTCAGTATCATGCTAGAGAATAAAGGCCGTCACAGACTTAGCTATAATATATTATACTAGCTTTCCAGACAGACAGACAGACAGACAAAAAACTAACCACATTTTTGGCTTCTATAGCGATCTAGTGACACCCCCCGCTTATTATTTTTTTAATATCTTTAATGTACAGAATTCACATTTCTACAGTTTTATTATATTACTATTATTATTACTACTATTATAAAGAGGAAAGTTTTGTTTGTTTGTTTGTTTGTTTGTTTGTTTGTTTGAGTCGAATAGGCTCCGAAACTACTGGACCGATTTGAAAAATTCTTTTGCTATTGGAATCTTACATTATTTCTGCTGAACATAGGCTACATTTTATTTTGGAAAAAAGTAGGGTTCCGTAAGATATTTGAGTTTTTCGGACGCAAGGTGTAAAAAATCAGCTAGAAAAGTTACTTATTTTGCGTACGCTGCCTAAACTATAAAAGATAGAACCATAAAATGTTCTAAGTAATTGTAGATCTTATAAATATCTACAAAAAAGTCCGCGACACACTATACCTATCTATGTCGAGTGAGGCACAATAACCATTTATTTATTTAAAAATCCTGATTTTTTTTTGACTAAATTGAAACGGATATATTTTACTCACGCTATTAATCCTTATCAAAATAAATTATTTTATCACTAAGTACAGTTTATGTAGATAATATTTGGTCTTTGAATGATTAAAATTGGACGTTTGGTTTTGAAATTATGGCGAAATTAAAATATTACGATAGTAGGCGTCACCAAAGCGCGTGCGGGAGGAATACAATATTCTGTTGTAGAAATGAAAATTCTGTACATAAAAGATATGAAATGACACCCGAAATTACACCTTTGTCACTACATCGCTAGAGAAGCCAAAAATGTGGTTAGTTTTATGTCTGTCTGTCTGTCTGTCACTCTTTCTGTCTGTCTGTATATTTGTTCCAGCATCACACGAAAAATACTGATCCGATTTGAATGTGGTTTTCGCAGATATATTTATCTTCTTCCAACTTAACATTTGGTGTATAAAATTTTTTTCCCCCACCCCTCTAAGGGGACAAAAGAGGGGGTCAGATTTTGTATCAAACTTTTTTCTTTAACACGAAAACTACTGATCCGATTTCCATACGGTTTTCACAGATATATTATGTTTGTCTTCTTCCAACTCAACATCTGGTGTATAAAAATCCTCCCCCCCCCTCCCCTCTCAACCCTCTCTGGGGACCAAAGAGGGGTCAGTTTTTGTATACAACTTTTTTCTTTAGTGGACTTACTTCATATTAGGTATTAACTGTGTTTTTCAACTTAACATCTGGTGTATGACCTTCCCCCCCACACCCTCTTAGGGGACAAAAGAGGGGGTAAAACATGTATCAACTGATGATGTAGAAAATATACTTTAAATGGCAAAACAACGTTTGCCGGGACAGCTAGTTATATTATGTATAGATTAATAATATGTTTATAGCTAGGCATAGTAATATTTATTTTCTATACAATTTTCGCGTGACCACACACTCAGCTATAATTAATATATTTCTGGTCTCAGTGTGTTTAGTACGGTATATTAATATAATATATTATAGCTAAGTCTGTGACGGGCTTAAACTGGCAAATCGGAAGAAATAATCGGACGTCTATTGTGTCTCCTTACAAAAGTATGCAGACTGCACCTTCAGACAATCGGAACGGCAGTAAAATCGGAAACGCTTTGACGCTGTTTCCGATTCTGACGTCCGATCCGGTTACCGGATCGGACGTGTATTGTGTATTCAAAGTGTTTAGGGCGGGAATAGACGTCCGATTTTGCTTCCGGTTGTCTGATCAGACAACCGGATCGGATTCACTCAATACACGTCCGATTTTTGCGTCCGATTTTTTCTGAACTCAGTCGCTCTCGAGCTATCTGTGAGCTTGCACGGAGCAGAAAGACAAGATTCACCCTACATGATTCCGTTTATTTTTAGGGTTCCGTAGTCAACAAGGAACCCTTAAAGTTTCGGTCTGTCCATCCGTCTGTCCGTCTCTCTGTCTGTCCGCGGTTTTGCTCAGAGACTATAAGACAACAAGTTATTGAGTAATAGTCGATCAACTTAAATTTAAAAAAAAATGTATTCGGCGAAGTATAAAGGAACTTTTCGTTCAAATTCCTTAGAAAGCAACTGAGATGGTGTTGTTACTTGTTAGTGGTGCAAAACATGATATAATTAATGTACATTCATTGACCATACAAAAATTTTCAAATACTAGCGGTACTACGGAACCCTATATTGCGCCTGGCCCGAATTTTACAAGTAAAAGGCAGTCCGAACAACAACCATGCGAGACGTTCGTTCAGTATCATGCTCGAGAATAAAGGCCGTCACAGACTTAGCTATAATATATTATACTAGCTTTCCAGACAGACAGACAGACAGACAAAAAACTAACCACATTTTTGGCTTCTATAGCGATCTAGTGACACCCCCCGCTTATTATTTTTTTAATATCTTTAATGTACAGAATTCACATTTCTATTTTCGCGTGACCACACACTCAGCTATAATTAATATATTTCTGGTCTCAGTGTGTTTAGTACGGTATATTAATATAATATATTATAGCTAAGACTGTGACGGCCTTAAACTGGCAAATCGGAAGAAATAATCGGACGTCTATTGTGTCTCCTTACAAAAGTATGCAGACTGCACCTTCAGACAATCGGAACGGCAGTAAAATCGGAAACGCTTTGACGCTGTTTCCGATTCTGACGTCCGGTCCGGTTACCGGATCGGACGTGTATTATGTATTCAAATAAATGTATGGCAAGAGTGCCTTCAGGTAGTCTGATCAGACAACCGGATCAGACAATCGGATGAAAAAATCGGACGTGTATTGTCGCCCTTAGGGCGGGAATAGACGTCCGATTTTTTCATCCGATTGTCTGATCCGGTTGTCTGATCAGACTACCTGAAGGCACTCTTGCCATACATTTATTTGAATACACAATACACGTCCGATCCGGTTACCGGATCGGACGTCAGAATCGGAAACAGCGTCAAAGCATTTCCGATTTTACTGCCGTTCCGATTGTCTGAAGGTGCAGTCTGCATACATTTGTACGGAGACACAATAGACGTCCGATTATTTCTTCCGATTTGCCAGTTTAAGGCCGTCACAGACTTAGCTATAATATATTATATTAATATACCGTACTAATAAATAAATAAAAAAATAAACACACTGAGACCAGAAATACAATAAATTATAGCTGAGTGTGTGGTCACGCGAAAATTGTATAGAAAATATATATTACTATGCCTAGCTATAAACATAATATTATTAGTCTATACATATAATAAAACTGTAGAAATGTGAATTCTGTACATTAAAGATATTAAAAAAATAATAAGCGGGGGGTGTCACTAGATCGCTATAGAAGCCAAAAATGTGGTTAGTTTTTTGTCTGTCTGTATGTTTGTTCCACTATCACACGAAAACTACTGATCCGATTTGAATGCGGTTTTCGCAGATATATTTGTCTTCTTCCAAATCAACATCTGGTGTATAAAAATCCCCCCCCCCCTCTTAGGGAACCAAAGAGGGAGTCATATTTTGTATGAAACATTTTTCTTTAATGGACTTACTTCCTATTATTTAGTGTATTCTTTGTGTATAAAATTGCCTCCCCCAAACAAAAGAGGGGGTAAGATTTTGTATCAACTGATGAAGTAGGAATACTTTATATGGCAAAACAATGTTTACCGGGAAAGCTAGTATAATATATTATAGCTAAGTCTGTGACGGCCTTTATTCTCTAGCATGATACTGAACGAACGTCTCGCATGGTTGTTGTTCGGACTGCCTTTTACTTGTAAAATTCGGGCCACGCGCAATATAGGGTTCCGTAGTACCGCTAGTATTTGAAAATTTTTGTATGGTCAATGAATGTACATTAATTATTATATCATGTTTTACACCACTAACAACATCATCTCAGTTACTTTCTAAGGAATTTGAACGAAAAGTTCCTTTATACTTCGCCGAATACATTTTTTTTAAGTTGATCGACTATTACTCAATAACTTGTTGTCTTATAGTCTCTGAGCAAAACCGCGGACAGACAGACAGACGGACAGACGGATGGACAGACCGAAACTATAAGGGTTCCTTGTTGACTACGGAACCCTAAAAATAAACGAAATCATGTAGGGTGAATCTTGTCTTTCTGCTCCGTGCAAGCTCACAGATAGCTCGAGAGCGACTGAGTTCAGAAAAAATCGGACGCAAAAATCGGACGTGTATTGAGTGAATCCGATCCGGTTGTCTGATCAGACAACCGGAAGCAAAATCGGACGTCTATTCCCGCCCTTAGGGCGGCAATACACGTCCGATTTTTTCATCCGATTGTCTGATCCGGTTGTCTGATCAGACTACCTGAAGGCACTCTTGCCATACATTTATTTGAATACACAATACACGTCCGATCCGGTAATCGGATCGGACGTCAGAATCGGAAACAGCGTCAAAGCGTTTCCGATTTTACTGCCGTTCCGATTGTCTGAAGGTGCAGTCTGCATACTTTTGTACGGAGACACAATAGACGTCCGATTATTTCTTCCGATTTGCCAGTTTAAGGCCGTCACAGACTTAGCTATAATATATTATATTAATATACCGTACAAACACACTGTGACCAGAAATATAATATATTATAGCTGAGTGTGTGGTCACGCGAAAATTGTATAGAAAATATATATTACTATGCCTAGCTATAACCATATTATTAATCTATACATAATAATAAAACTGTAGAAATGTGAATTCTGTACATTAAAGATATTACAAAAAATAATAAGCGGGGGGTGTCACTAGAAGCCAAAAATGTGGTTAGTTTTTTGTCTGTCTGTCTGTCCGATTTGAATGCGGTTTTCGCAGATATATTTGTCCCCCCCCCCCGCCCCTCTAAGGGGGCGAAAGAGGGGGTCAGATTTTGTATCAAACTTTTCTCTTTAACACAAAAACTACTGATCCGATTTGTATACGGTTTTCGCAGATATATTTGTCTTCTTCCAACTCAACATCTGGTGTATAAAAATCCCCCCCCCCCCCTCTTAGGGAACCAAAGAGGGGGTCATATTTTGTATGAAACTTTTTTCTTTAATGGACTTACTTCATATTATTTAGTGTATTCTTTGTGTATAAAATTGCCTTCCCCCCACCCCTCTTAGGGGACAAAAGAGGGGGTAAGATTTTGTATCAACTGATGAAGTAGAAATACTTTATATGGCAAAACAACGATTGCCGGGAAAGCTAGTATAATATATTATAGCTAAGTCTGTGACGGCCTTTATTCTCTAGCATGATATGGTTGTTGTTCGGACTGCCTTTTACTTGTAAAATTCGGGCCACGCGCAATATAGGGTTCCGTAGTACCGCTAGTATTTGAAAATTTTTGTATGGTCAATGAATGTACATTAATTATATCATGTTTTACACCACTAACAACATCATCTCAGTTACTTTCTAAGGAATTTGAACGAAAAGTTCCTTTATACTTCGCCAAATTTTTTTAACGGGCAAAAGGCCCACCACACATTCCCACCACTGCAACTCCTGTGTCGCCAGGATCAACAGTGGTAACCAACCACGAAAACCCTTTGATATGATCTCAGGGATGCCCGAGGGACAAGCTAAATCTGTCTTGGGACCCGCAACGAAATTAATCAGAAGAAAGGTGGAGGAGTAGGAGATATCCAATTTCCCTCCCCAAGCAAAGCGGGAGACAGCCAAATTGTAATGACATTGACGTCCGAACAAAGGGGGAAGCACCACGGTAAAAATTAAATTAAACTTAATACAATAAGCCTACTTTATACAAATTACATTTATTTATAATGGCAAACTTATGTTCGATTGTTTCCAGTAGTATTTATGACAAAAACGTTTGAAAGCACGGAAATTCTTTGCGCTGCCTACGAGATCATCGTAATACACGACTCTAGAAACACATTGGAGGCTGTTTAATAAATCGGTTCTTTCCTCATGCCAGAGATCGCACTCCCAGAGTATGTGATGAGCAGTTTGTTCTTGCGGGCTGCCTTCGGTCGAGCACTCGCAAAGAGGAGATGGAACTAACTGGAATCCATGAAGTTTAGCTTTAAAATTGCCGTGGCCAGTTAGGAATTGTGCAACGCAGTGATCTATTTCTATCCAGTGCATGGCGAGTCGTTCACGAACTGAAGGAAAGAAATTATACAGGTGGCGACCTTTGATCGAGTTATCCCACCGATCCTGCCACTCGGATATAAGGTTTTGTAGTGTAACGTCAAGTGGCTCAAATAATCTATTCACTTTATTTCTGTCTCTCATGCTAAGAAATCTGGGGACGTAATTTTTTTATTTTTGTAATATAAAGCAGCTCGGCGCTGTATTTCTAAGTCAACAGGCAAAACACCTGAGAGGACGGGAAGTGCTTCAGTACTGACGGTTCTATATGCCTTACATAAGAATATTAATGCGAGACGCTGGCTTTGTAAAAGTTTACGCCGGGCTGCGCCTATCGTCGCCCTATCTGCCCAGACCGGTGAGCCGTAGCATATTCTGCCTAAGTACGTGGCTGTATATATAATTTTTAACGTTTTAAACGAGAGACCCCATGTAGACGTATATTAGACGTATACTTCGCCGAATACCTAAATTTTTTTTAAGTTGATCGACTATTACTCAATAACTTGTTGTCTTGTAGTCTCTGAGCAAAACCGCGGACAGACAGAGAGACGGACAGACGGATGGACAGACCGAAACTATAAGGGTTCCTTGTTGACTACGGAACCCTAAAAATAAACAGAATCATGTAGGGTGAATCTTGTCTTTCTGCTCCGTGCAAGCTCACAGATAGCTCGAGAGCGACTGAGTTCAGAAAAAATCGGACGCAAAAATCGGACGTGTATTGAGTGAATCCGATCCGGTTGTCTGATCAGACAACCGGAAGCAAAATCGGACGTCTATTCCCGCCCTTAGTGTTATATTATATTCCGTGATGAAAATAGTATTCGTTGCTCTAGCTTCAGCATGGACCGCCGACCGGGTCCGTCCATCTGTAGAATGTAGAAGCCATTATCTGTGGATCGGCGATCGCTGAAAAACAAAAACAAACATTGTTGTCTGATTTTTAGAGACTAAGTACATAAATCAACATTTTGTTTTTACTACATTATAAACAGTAATACTAATACTTAGTAGTAGTTCTTATCTGTAATTTGTGGCAGTAGTTCCAATCCATTATGGCTAAGAAGTTTTAGTTTGTGCAGAAGCCAAGGAGAAAGAATAATTCAAGTTTGTACATCAGCTATGTATACTTTTATACTTCTTGTTTGTTATTTTTTACACAAATGCCTTGCGTTTACCGATATATCTGAAAATTCTTTTGGGCTTAATAACAATGGTTTAATTGCTGCTTTCGGAGACTTCAATTCTGATGAATTAACAGACACTTTCGTTATAAACGGCTCAAGCATTGAAGTGCTTCTGGCTCATGACAAAGAACCCTTTTTAAGACCATCTCCATATGCTTGTGATCTGGATGGTTTGACCATAACTAGTGTTGTACCAGGAGATTTTGATGGTGATGCTTATATGGATATTCTTTTGACGACTCAAGCTCCAAATGTCACTTCAGACATTCATGATATAAGGTTATTGTGGGGTGGAACACCTAACCTAAACTGCTCCGATGCTCTTACAGTGAAAACAACTACAATCGGTCAACCGGTTGTTCTTGATTACAACCGAGACATGGTCATAGATCTCTTTGGTGTCAATTTAAAAAAGAAAAGAGTATTTTGGGTGTTTGATAAGAGCCGTTCCACTCCAAAAGAACATGTGATGACTGAGGGGCTTTCAAAAGAAATAAAACTTCCACATTCACATGCATTTTTGGATGTAAATGATGATAATGCAGCTGACCTCTTAGTTACTACAAAATTAGATGTTGAAATTTGGTTAAATGAGCAACCAGGTTTTACATACAACAAAAGCATAGAGCTTCTTGTTGGCTATGCTACTATCTATGGTCAAGCACTGTTTATTGATGTAGCTCTTTCTGGCCAATTCTACTTAGTGCTACCTGTATGCTGTGACATTGCTTGTAAAAACAGCACAATTCTTATTTATGATAATGAGAAATGGAATGATTTACAAGTTGACTTTAATGATGGAAAAGGAACGCTGTGGAGATTCGTGCCCCCCAGAAATGAGACATATCTCGATACTATTACAATGAGAAGTGGAGATTATAATATGGATGGCTACCCTGATATCCTTGTCACCTTATGTCCAGTAAATAGCGATGATACATCTGTTCTTCTGTTGCACAATGTTGCTTGTAATACACCAGGCTGTAAATTTGCAAGAACATTTGTGGTGCAGTGGGGAAAATTTATAGCCTTTGAAAAAAATGTTGTTATGGCAACATTTTATGATTTCTACATGGATGGTGTTCTGGATCTTATTTATGTTCAAAAGAATAAAACAACCCAAAAATACATAATGAAAGCGTTCCGAAATGAACTGGAGTATGATACAAACTTTATCAAAGTCATAGTGGTGACTGGTTTAAGCAATGAGAAAATCCCTACATATAATGGAACATTGCTAACAAGAAAGCTAACATTTGGTAAGACTAATTAAATATTTCTTAATACTCTATTAGTTTATAAATTATACCTCAAAATATTATGTATTTCCCAAAAATTTTTTAAGTACCAAAAAATGTACATCAAGTGTTGTGCTAACAGATATGCTCAATGAACTGATTTGCTCAATAAAATATTTGATGTTGTTTGTATTACAGGAACAAATCTACCAGGACCAAAGGTTGGATACAACACTTGGTCTCAGGAAGGAACATACAGGACGGGAGTTTGTGCACAGTTACCACAGTCTGCTTATTTTGCTCTACAGCTACCATACTCCTTGTTTGGTCTGGACAGAACTCCCAATTTTGTTGACACACTCACTGTTGGCCTATCAGGATATTCTAAAAGTTGGACACAGATAATTCCCAACTCTCAAATTGTATTAATTCCTGCTCCACCGAATGATCCGTCGCAATGGAAAGCTCAATTATTTGTGACACCGAGTAAATTAATTCTCAAAAGTTTGTCTGTCCTAACTGCAATACTAGTTATAATCATAAGTTGTGTGGGTTATCTACACTGGAAAGAAAGAAATGATAGAGATGATATCATAGAAATAAACGATAAGACTGTAAATATTTAGGGCCGATTTTTCAGTCGTCAGATAACTTTTACCCATAGAGAAATACAAGACAGTACTAATATTCCAGTGGTAAAGTTTATCCAACGATTGAAAAATCAGCCCTCAGAATAATATAAAGTAGTATTCAAAAAATTTATAATTAACAATTTACAAACTTTCATCCCCTATTTGAACCCCTTGGGGTGGAAACTTATCAAAATCCTTTCTTAGCGGATGCCTACATTATAACATCTACCTGCATGCCAAATTTCAGCCCGATCCATCCAGTGGTTTGGGCTGTGCGTTGATAGATCACCATGTCATGATCACCTTTGAGTTTTATATATACAGATATCTGTGATCAATTTATTAAGTTTGTGTGTTTAAATTGTTATCATAATTTGTTTTTAGTCCCTTATTAGGGTGTACGTTGTCTACTTGTGTTATAAGAACAAATTGTGTTGTAAGCTTGAGTTTAGACCCCTTGCTAATAAAAAAAAAAAGATGTGTAGGTATTGTGTATCTTAATAATTATATTGTAGTGTTACGATAGTAACCAACAATCACAAAACATTGTGTAACTATGTAACAGTCATAGAGAAAACACTATGGGCGGAATCGTCCCCACCCATCAACACAAATGAAATGTAGCTCAATTGATAGATCTTGGCAAGATGATATTTTTATACTATGGCGACTTGGCCCAAATGCATGGGGTTCTCATGGTATCTTACGTTTAAACAACTATTTCGTTAACGTATTATTGACTACTAATTCCAAAATACATGCTCATTTATGTATTAATTAGTGCACAGCACCGTGGAAGAGACATGCTTCGGCACGAATGGGCCGGCTCAACCGGAGAAATACCACGGGCTCAAAACCGGCGTGTAACAGCGCTTGCGCTGTGTTTCGCCGAGTGAGTGAGTTTACCGGAGCCCGGAGGCCCAATCCCCTACTTTAATCCCTTCTCTACCCTCCCCTACCCTATTCTCTCTTAAAAGACTGGCAACGCACCGGCAGCTCTTTTGATGTTGCGGGTGTCCATGGGCGACGGAAGTTGCTTTCCATCAGGTGACCCGTTTGTTCGTTTGCCCATTAATTTTATAAGTAAAAAACAGCGGTGCTTTCAGCGCTGCTACTTTTACAGTGAACTTTATGACAGAAACACATACGTCCCCTAAAGTATTATCACTTAGTTTTGTTACACCTTCTATATTTGAATAAGTATAGAAAATAATAATAAAAAATATTTATTTAAGTAAAAACACACATTACAAAAAATAATGCACGGTGGGGGCTGCAGAAGTGTTACAGACACTAATGCCCACTACCAAATGAAATATTAGACAAAATCGACCCGTATTACAACTAGATCTTGACAAAGTCTAGTAGTAATAAGTTTGTTTTTTTTTAATATATATTTCCACTGATTTATCTAAAACAAATTATTTTAATTAAATAGGGGGTACTTTAGGAACACATTGGTACCAGTTTTATGATTGTTGGTAGGTGGGGACGGAGCCCATACATTTTTGCCCACAGCCTTTTATGAGTTTACAGGCTTGGTTTTTTTATTATAGTTTGTGCGTTATAATTATGGAGTGTAGATAGAGGAGGACTATCTTTTATGGGGGTTATTTGAAAATGTGTCCAGCTGTACGCAGTAAATAACAGTTGAAAAATCCTCCGCGAGTGGCGCTAGCTGCAGCAACGGTGGTGTCAAATATGTGTCTAAATACATATAAATTGAAGTTAGCCGATAGCACAGAATATACCGATAGTTACAAGTTGGTGACAAAATATAAATTATTACTGGAATATAAATTATTACTAGAATTACTGGGTTAATACCATATATTTTGAAAAATATAACCTAAAATAGATGAAATAAAAGTTGCTAAATGATTTAAAATTTACCACTTGTTGCTAGTAGTGCCACCTAAGTTAACGCATTTCAGCGGACACTTTTTACACACACAGATAGTTCTCCTCTATCTACACTCCATAGTTATATTATGATGATATGGGTGACACTTCTCATATTCTATAAGTAATTGTAAATGAATAAAAATGAAAAGTTGCTAAATGCTAACTTATTAATATAAAATTATAAATATTAACTGTGAAAATATCAGATGCATGAAACGGAATTTATGTCGATAGAGATTGACACTGTTGAATCGAAATCAAATCGAAAAAAAGGGCGGCCATTTAAATCGCCGGCGCCACTCTGAAACGCCAGTACGAAATCGATAATTTCGATTGCAATTCCTTTACGAAGTGATTCGATATTTTTAAATTATCGATTAATTTTTTTGGGTAACTTCCCTACTATTGTCAATTTTAATGTGTCACGCTGCACGCATAATATCATCTTAGAACGCACAAGGTATACCTAGTAACAGGATAGTTTCTCACTACTTTTACTAATACTGAAAAATAAAATACAAAAGTTTTCATACTATTTTAATGTAATTAATTACCTTTACTCTAGGATTAGCTTTACTTTCTTAATTGAAATAGTAATTGTGACACATAACTCGGAGGCCAAGAGCCACCGTGGTAAGAAATGTAATATAATATTAATAAAAACAAATATAACTTCATGATTATTATGCTGTAAAGGTGATAATTTGATAATAATCGGCCAAGTGCGAGTCGGTCTCGCGCAAGAAGGGTTCCGTACCATTATAGTGCAAAAATAGTAAAAAAATTTTATTTTTTGTATGAGAGCCCCTCTTAATTATTTATTTTATTTAAATTTTATTATTAATTATTATTAGAGAACAAACACAGCTGAGTATTTTGTGTATATTTCAAGTGCCTACCTGTTGTCATCATTGATACCGAGCAAAAATTGTTAAAAAAATCACGTTTGTTGTATGAGAGCCTCATATTTAATTTATTTTGTTTTTAGTATTTGTTGTTATAGCGGCAACAGAAATATATAATCTGTGAAAATTTCGACTCTCTAGCTATTACCGTTCTTGAGTTACAGCCTGGAGACAGACGGACAGACATCGAAGTCTCAGTAATAGGGTCCTGTTTTTACCCTTTGGATACGGAACCCTAAAAATGATGATAATATTAAAATTTAATTGCGAGATTTGTGCTTGTGCTTCTTATCCTTTTTCTTTTCTAGTTTCTCCAATTTCCTGAAAAAAAAAAGATACATATAATTAAAATTAGATTAAACACAAAAAATATATAAATATTTACAATGCATAATAAACAATTCCTACTTTAACAATTTCTTCTTTTGTTTCTTGGTAAGTTGACTTATAAGGTCATTCTCAGTGTACGTAGATGTGTCATTATCTTCAATTTTTGTTGCTGCCAGAGGCATGGCTCCTGGTTTCATGACCAATCCTGAGTCCCGCATGTGCTGCATCAAAGTTGGTACATCAGGTTTTTCCTCCTCTTCTTCTGGAGCAGACGTGGATGCCTGAAGAGCTCTGGCTTCACTCATTGACAGAGAGTACATTGAACACTCTTTGTCTGAAAAATAAAATTTCAAAACATTAACAACATAGTACAAAAAGAAAAAAAACTGAATATTAATATTACAGTCAACCAAGTTTTGTTGATTACAGAACCCTAAAACGGAACCCTAACCAGCTGATTTTTTGTATATTTTTAGGTTAATAGTTATTTAATTTAAGAATAACCTTGTCCGACAAATAAAAACTGTCATCCCCTATTTCATCCCCTTAGGGGTGGAATTTATTAAATTCCTTTCTGAAGGGATGCCTACGTCATAGTATCTTTATGCATACACAGTCTGAGCCCGATCGGTTTAAAATTGAGAAAGTTTCATACAAACTGTCAACCCCAATTTCACCTCTTGGGGGTAGAATTTCCAAAAACGCCTAAATATATATCCATTCAATTGTAATTATTAACCCAAAAATAAAGTTTCATGTTTCTAACTTCAGAAATGACGGACTTTCATTCAAGCTTTCAACCCCAATTTCACCCCCTTGGGGTAGAATTTCCAAAAACGCTTAAATACGTATTCATTCGTTTTTATTCAGTAACCCAAAAATAAAAATTCATGTTTCTAACTTAAGAAATGACGGACTTTCATTCAAATTTTCAACCCCAATTTCACCCCCTTGGGGGTAGAATTTTCAAAAACGCTTAAATACGTGTCCATTTATTTTTATTTAGTAACCCAAAAATAAAGTTTCATGTTTCTAACTTCAGAAATGACGGACTTTCATACAAACTTTCAACCCCTATTTCACCCCCTTCGGGTTAAAATTTCCAAAATTCCTTCCTTAGTGGGTGTTTACTTAATAAAACAACCCTGTTCACCAAATTTCGTGGCTGTAACTTTAACAGTTTTTGCTCTGCGATGATGAATCAGTCAGTCAGTCAGTCAATTTCAAAGTCAAGTCCTGACTGGGACTTGTAATTTTATATATATAGATAATAATTATTAATATCTATAATTTTTATATCGCTTGACAAACTCTAGTCTCGATCTAAAAGACTATAAAAAGTACCAATAAAAGGGTCATAATGGGACGATGCATGGTACTTATAATGGATTTAAATGGTAGTGATGATGATAATGATGATTGTAATTTGCATAGTAATAGCAGTAGTAGTTGCTTTCAGTTCTTAAAACAACGTCGAAACTCCCAAACTTGTATCTATAAAGAGATAGGAGTTCTCTCAGCACCTTCCGAACCATGGTATGTATTTGCACCAAGATGGTGCAAAATCTTACTTGTTGGTAGCATATATGCTTAGAATACTGCTAACGAAACCGAAGTCACCACATGTTTCTATATAAATTTTGCGTAGTTCCCTCGATTTCTTAGGGATCCCTTCATCAGGTCACCACTTTTATGAATGTGGTAGCAAATAGAGATGATAACCTATACAGCAAAAGAAAAATTTTGAAAATCGGTTCACAAACGGCGGAGTAATCGTTGAACATAAAAAAACGAACATAACACCTCCTCCATTTTGAAAGTCGGTTAAAATTATAGCCTATGTGTTATTCTGATATATAAGCTATATTATTGTAAAGTTTTATTAAAATCCGTTCAGTAGTTTTTGCGTGAAAGAGTAACAAACATCCATACATCCATACATCCAAACTTTCGCCTTTATAATATTAGTAGGAAGTAGGATATACTAAAATACAACACTTTCCTCAAGTTTGCCATATACAATTACTTTCCAGAAATGATTCCTTACCAGCAACACTATAAATTGATGCAATAATACAGGGTGATTTTTTGTGACTTTTTCTTACCTTCTACCCTCATTAATTTTTTTCTCCCATGGTTTAGAGATTTTTCGTCATACAATAAAATGTTCAACTTTTCAAGCCCTTTCATTTGATATCTGTCTCAAAGTGCTACATTAGTGGGTACGAAGTGCCCCTCCTTCTTTTTGGCCCAAAAAAAGAGTTGAAATCCAATCCAATGCCAAGTTTAGATGCAATTCATCGATCGTTATCATCTTGCCTGATCCATAATACTTTGAAATTTGAACTTGGCAGGTTAATTTAATTATATAAATAGCACGAAAACTTGCCAAGTTCAAATTTAGAACTATTATGGATCAGGCTGTTGATGACGATGATAACGATCGATGAATTTTTTGCATTTTTTGGCAATTTTCGTTGGTAGTTTTTATAGTAATCTACATCATATATTTTTTTTAGAATTATCATGCCGCTACTTTAGAAATTAGAGGGGGGCACACATTTTTCCACTTTGAAAGAGTCTCTCTCGCAAACTATTCAGGTTAGAAAAATATGATATGGGAAACCTCAATATGATTTTTGGAGACTTATCCATAGATACCCCACACGCATAGGTTAGATGAAAAAAAATTTTTTTTTGTTTCAGTTGTACCTATGGGGACCCCTAAAATTTTTAATAATTTTTCCATTTTTGCATCAAAATCTTAATGCGGTTCACAGACTACATCTACTTACCAAGTTTCAATAGTATAGCTCTAATAGTTTCGGAGAAAAGTGGCTGCGACATACGGACGGACGGACAGACAGACAGACAGACATGACGAATCTATAAGGGTTCCTTTTTTGCCATTTTGGCTACGGAACCCTAAAAATTGTTCTTAAATATCAACAAATGTTTTGTTATTTTTTTGCTACAAATATTTTAAAACTACTATAAATCGCTGCGCGCAAAGCAATTCCAATAGTCCGCCGCAGGTTTGTATGGAAACTTGAAATTAGTGTTTGCTCTTAAACATAATTTGTTCTCCCAGTGGGCAGTAGACAAAAAAAGTTTGGGAACCCCTGATATTATTGAACATTATTTTTACAGACCTGTATTAATATGTCCCCATTTGTGGCACTTGATGCATCTTACATTTCTGACCAATATACCAAACGGTTGGTCTCTAATCTCATTGTCGCCTTTACAGTAACTCTCCCTTGGAGCATTGTACTTTCGTTGCCATTCAAATTTGTACTCTGGTTCATTATCTTCGCGTTCCCTCTCTTTTTTAACACCAGGTGGAGGTTCATACATGAAGTTGAGGCTCAACTTATCCTTGCTATCCTTGCTTAATAGGGCTCTGCAAATAAAAGAACATTTTATTAGCTTAAAAACTTTAAGAAACTTGTACATATATATTATAATATAATAATATACGGGTCAGTAGGAAAATAATATATAATAATAATATATTATTTTCCTACTGACCCGATTGATATGCAAGGAAAAGGGTCCTATTCAAATTGTTATAATTCCTAACCTATCTGACCTAGAGCTAAGATGTTCAGGAATGTATACTAGCTAATAACCTCTTCTATCTTTTTGAAATAAAAAATAACTAGTTTAAATTGCTAGATTTTTCACAAAAAGCAAATAATTAAAAAATACACGAAAAAATCCAAACTTTTTTCACTTCACCTATGTTTTTCTATGTTTTATTCCACGAAAATTAAAACATAATTTTTGTGTCATTGTAGTTTATAATTTTAGCTATCAAATGAGATCATTTTTGTGTTCATAGGATATTTACTTAAGATGTACTGGTCAAATTAGTACGAGGGCCCGGGTCTTTGATACTAAAAAATTAAAATGGCTGCCATTTTACAACAGAGGGAGATAGAAAAAATTTGACAGCAAATTTGTCGATGAAATATGCCCTATATTATGACCTTAAAGGATCGGCCACCGGTGTCAGGACACATTGTATATACATGATTTACAAAAATATAGGTCAAGTGCGAGTTGGACTCGCGCACGAAGGGTCCTGTACCACAATAGAGCAGAAATAGGCTGAAAATTGTGTTTTTTTGTATGTAATGAAATAATTAAGGGGGGCCCCCTTAATTATTTCATTTATTTATATTTTATTATAAATTATTAAAGTACAAATAAAACTGAGTATTTCGTAAACATTTCAAGTGCCTATGTATTTCCGTTATTGATATCGAGCAAAAAATAGCAAAAAAATCACTTTTGTTGTATGGGCGCCCCCCTTAAATATTTAACTTACTTTGTTTATAGTATTTGTTGTTATAGCGGCAACAGATATACACAATCTGTAAAAATTTCAGAAGTCTAGCTATAGCGGTTCTTGAGTTACAACCTGGAGACACACAGACAGACAGACGGACAGACATCAAAGTCTTAGTAATAGGGTCCCGTTTTTACCCTTTGGGTACGGAACCCTAAAAATGATAATAATTACATTTATTGAGATTCCCAATGCTAGTTAAAACTTAATTTTAACTATTCAAAGTACTTCAAATACCAAAATATTGTGTAATATATTTATTATATCTATGGACACTTAACATCACATCAGTCTGGACTCGGCCCCACGCTAAGGGCCTTATCACACTGGCGATTAGCGAGCGACAGCGCAGCGTCGTCGCGGCGTGGCGTGGACGCCATTTTGTACACTCGTCTAGAGATGTGACATTGTAGATAGTGTTTAAGAGCAGTAGTGTTTCCTTGTCAGAATCCATTTTGCTACTGAGTGTCCAAAACGCGGAAGGCAAGCTGCGTGCACGCCGCGCAATCGCGGCGTCATTGCGGCGTGTGCGCTGCGCAGTCGCGTCGCTTTCAAATCGCTTGCTGATCAAAAATAAATAAAATTGCCAGTGTGATAAGGCCCTAAGTACCTGAAGGACTTGTGTAACGGGTATCAGACAACAGAAAATATGTTTAATACTTTATACTACAACAGAAAATATATTTAATACTTTATACTATACATATATTTAAGATTTTCAGTAATATGATATGATACACATATTTTAATACACATCCATGACCCAGGAACATTGAAATCTTTTTGTTCCGTCAGCGGGATTTAAACCCGCAACCCCCGGTTTGAGCTGCCACGCACTTAACCATTGAGCCACAGAGGTTGTCAAATCATTGGTCGTAATAGTTTGTATTTTATAATAAGAAAGAGATAGCATTTTTTAAATAAACAATTTATAACCTCAAGGGCCTGTTTCACCACTTACTGATAAAGTGGCGAATAGGCTATTCACAACTTTTTTGACAGATTCTCCATACTTGATGGTCAAGTTAAGTATTGGTGGATAGCCTATTCGTCACTTATCAGGAAGTGGTGAAACAGGCCCCTAAACTATTTAATTCATGCAGATAATAATTATGTAGAAATTATTTACTTGTTTTCATGAAGCTCCTGTTCTTTTTCATACTGAACTCTTAGTTCCTCTTGTTTCTTCTTATAAGCATCAGATTTTTGTTCAGCCATCCATACCTAAAATAACATTACATTTGCGTAAAGATTAAGGCAATCCAATGCAAATTATTGTGAAATTACCCATTTTACTCACTCTTTTCAAGTTATCTCTAGACGCAGGATGGAAGAATTTTTTGCACATGTAGTTATTAAATCCTTTCCCCATTTTTGAAATGTATTTAGTATGTAGTTAGAAACAATTACAGTAAAGCTGTTATAGTCAAAATATAATATTATGAGCTCTCGCTAGCTTTCAACTTTCGAATAATGTCTCGCTGTAAATTATTTTAATAAATTCTTAGAACACACAAAACATTACACTATTTACAACTAAAATAGTTATACACTGCAACTAATAATTAGAAACAGCCAATAGGTATGGCAAAAATATGTATTTCTAGATTTTATTGCAAACAATAATTATTTCAAATGTCAAATTGACAAATAATTTTCGTCGGGAAGTGTCTTTCTCCTTCTTCATGATATTTTTGCATACTGATTGAATTTGCCTATCGTTAGCTATCGCTAACGGCCCGGCCGCATCTGCGTAGTGCGTGATGCGTCTATAGAGACGATACACGCAGATCGTCCAATAGTATCGGCTTTTGCGCGAAGTAGTGGAGGCAATGAAAGTTTTTACCTCCGATTTCGTTGAACCTCCATCGATTTTCATGAAAATTGGTGACTCAGGTGAGTAGGTTGGGGATACCGTGGGGGCGCTGATTCCGCTTCAAAATTCAAATAGGCACAAAAAGCAGGTCTGTATCAGCAATCCAGCGTACTTGTATAATAGAGATCAGTGGGCTATGATGATAGAAAGGCGTTGACACGTTTCTATATTACCTATATAAAAAAGTACTCTGTGCGTTGACATCACAGAACAGATTTACTCCTAGCGGAGGTTGACATTTTCTTGTAAATTGTAATTTGTAAATTTTATAAAACTGTGCTTTCTGCTGTGTATTTATTTAGATTTCATAAAATTCGAGTTGTTTGAATTTCCGATAAAAACCCTCGTGCTAACAACTCTACTCGTACGCTGGTTACTTGATTGTAAGGTTTATCAAAAATTTTAAAACATTCATCTCAAAATGTATAGACGAAACAGACCGGGATCAAAAGCTAAGGTACAGAACTAAAAATTTCATTTTACCTTCTGTTTTTATATTAAAATATATACTGAAGTCGCGGTATCATCTCGTTTTCTGTGTTTCCTAGGATTTTTGTCGCTGGCCAGACGAACCATTCGAGGAAATGGACAGTACATTAGCTGTACAGCAATATATTCAACAAACAATTCGACGCGATCCTGCAAATCTCGAGGCAATCCTCAAAATGCCCGAAGCTCAGGATGAAGGTGTATGGAAATACGAACATTTGAGGTTAACTTTCTTTTAAAATGTTATTTTGGATATTGTTTTTAAGTTTACAAAGACTAAAAGACTTTGTTTGCTTGCAGGCAGTTTTGCATGGAACTGAATGGGTTAGCAGTGAGACTACAGAGCGAGTGCAAACCCTTGATTTGCACTCAAATGACTGCAACTGAACAGTGGATATTTTTGTGTGCTGCTCACAAAACTCCAAAAGAGTGCCCGGCCATTGATTACACAAGACACACACTTGACGGCGCTGCTTGTTTACTTAATAGTAACAAATATTTTCCAAGCAGGTAATTTTTTAAAAATTCTATCAATAAAATATATTTTTCTAAAGTTTTAAGTGTTACATATAAATTTGTATTAATAATTAAATTTTTTAATTTCAGAGTAAGCATTAAAGAGTCATCAGTGGCAAAACTGGGATCGGTGTGCAGAAGGGTTTACAGAATTTTCTCCCATGCTTATTTTCATCACCGTGCAATATTTGATGCTTTTGAGAAGGAAACACACTTGTGTAAAAGATTTACTTATTTTGTGACAAAATACTCAATTATTTCCAAAGAAATATTAATTCTTCCAAAACTTGATGATGAGACACCCATCACTCAACCTGTTGGAGAATCGGAAGCTTGATTTTAAATAAAAATGGATTCTATTATGGATGCTACTGTCATGTATGTGAAGTGTATGACTCAGTATGGATTATAAGATTACTATGAATTTTACTCTAAATGCAGAGTAAAACCAATAATAATTATTGTTGTATGACAAGTAAGCACTCAAATTTTGTAGCATTTTTTGTACTTGTGCACATAATGTGTTGTATTTATTTTAAATTTCAAAATAATAATATTTTCCTACTTATAAGTGACTATTTGTATATGTATGACAACTAACACTTGTTAATGTAACCAATGTAATTTTTATTACTGTGGTTGAAATACATTCAACGAGTGTTAGTTTTAAACAAGTTTCTGATGTATCCTATTTCTTTAACTATCTAAAAACAGCAGGGCTGTATAATTATTACCTTTTTGTTATTTACTTTTTTTTTCTGCATTAGGAAATGATATAGTAGGGTTACTGTAGATACCAGAGTGGTATATTTCAATAATTAGATATTCTAAAGCTGTTTAACAAATGAATCTCCTGAGAAATAAACAAAGTATTCACTATTTGTAATCCTCAAATACGAAAAAGTGTTGCATTTTTACAGAACATGATGAAAACATTTTGATTACATGAATGAAACTAACTATGCACACTCCCAAGCTATTTAACACTGAAGTATTAAACATTTTCATTGTGAGGTTATGATACCTCATATTCTGTAAATATCTTCATTGAACTCGATAAAAGCTGTATGTCTTTATATTAATTATAATATTATTCTATCATTTGTAAATGTATCAGGTAGTCATGAATTACAAAAGTTTCAGCTATGCACATTGTTTTAATTATATTATGAAGCCCCTTACAAGACAAAGGGTGTACTCATAGTTTATACATTAACACAATTTTCATTGCAAACCAAATAAAATAGGTGGGTATATTATACTCCTATGATATTTGAACATTCATACAATATAATATTTTTAATAAAAATGAAAGTAATTTTCAGGTGGAAGTCAATTTTTTAAAGGTTGGTTTTGTTTCTTGTGTTTGAATGGCTTTTTAGATTTGTATGCATTCTGACTCTTGGAACTTGGAGTTAATTCTTTTTGCCAAAACTGCTTGGTTTGTGAGTTTTGATATCTGCAAAAAAAGTATTAAAATAAAAATCCATAACAAAATTACATGCAAGCATATTGATACAATATTTAATGAAAACAATCTAATGTATATTTTAAATGTGGCATTGGACATAATTATTTATTCACATGGTGCTCATTTTTATTAGTTCTTTGTTTGAGGCTCATCAAATGCGGGCTCTACACTCGCGGCGCGAAAGGCCGCGAACCGCGAGTGTGGAGGGTTTCGCGGCTTTTTGTTCGCGCTTTGCGGTTTCGTATTTGTACGAATCGTGTTCACGGCGCGTAGCATCCGTGAATCGCGGCCGCAATTCGCGCCACGAGTTCTACACTCGCCCGCCCGCAAAACAGCTCAACATTTACATTTCTGCCATTATATTAATCGTATTTTCATTTGCAAGTGTTGTTGTCACGGATCGGTCAGGTATACTGACAGCTTGCAACCAAATTATACTACTAATCATAATAATAATTAAATATATTAAACAGGCATGCTCAGTTGTAATAGTGATTAAATAGTTAACCCTGTTGCATCTTTTGACTTTACCCACAAACCATGCACAATACACAAGCAAAATAATACATCAGGTACCACAAATTAAACCTGTGTGTGAATTAATCCTAGGACAACCCTGAGATTATAATATCAAAGGGTTTTTGTTGTTGATTACTGTTGTCGATCTCGGAGTATAGTAGGAGATGCAGTGGTGGCTAATAGTTGCTTAGTTTTCCTACACAACGGTAATTTTTCAATAGATTTTTACAAATAAAAATCTTACCCAAGTTGTTCACTTAATTCATCTATTGACAATAATATGTGTATAACAGGAATCTGACGCTTTACAACTATTGTCTCCAATCCATCCACTTTAGGTTCCCAGTATTCCTCCACACTACAAAATGAAGTCAAATAATTACGCACAATAATTATATGTACAGTCAATGCTATATTTTATTGAAGAATCCACTAAGGTTTTTATATTCTAAAGACTGACTGCTACCTGAATGTTCTAGGACAGCGTTTCCCAACCTGTGTTCCACAGACCCCTGGGGGTCCGCGAGCATTCGTATGGGGGTCCGCGGTGTCATCTCTGGACCATACAGGGCTTGTACCACGAAACCGTTTTGAGACTCAAACAATCGAACGAGAATGCCGCATCCTACTCTAACAAACGTGAAATGACGTTGTTAGAGCAAGACGCGGCATTCTCGTCTGAATGTTTGAGTCTCAAAACCATTTCGTGGTAGGCCTACAGAATCTGAATTTTTAGGTGTTTGTTTTATAAAAGGGGGTCCGTGAAAACTGTGCCTGATTTCCAAGGGGTCCGTGGTGAAAAAAGGTTGAGAAACACTGTTCTAGGACTATAATATTAATATAATAACAATTATAGGATCAATATACATTTCATTTTTAAAATTCAATTCTAAGAACTCACCTTTTAAATGTTAACTTATTAACTTGATGTTGAATAGAAAACTGTCTTTTTAAGATCTCGGCACAAGAGATTGCTTTAGGTATTCCAACACCCACAGCTGTCCACACAACAGCTGTTGTGGCTTTGTCCTCAAGAATGCCACTTGCATGTGACAACAAATTAGACATTTTACTGCCGCCTTTTACCTGAAAATAGACAAGTTTTATTTTAGATATTTTTGTTAATTCATGATGGTTAGCTTTCATTGATGATTAAATACTAAGAAATGGAACGGGCTTTTTGATTTGCAACAATATTATATTATGTAGTTGGCTATTGCCTATTACAGTATTATTTAAAATGCATGAGCAAGGACGTTGAAAATATCAACGTTCTTGTGCATGAGTTAGATTGTTACTTTGAAGGCATATTATTACTGCAATAAAATATTTGTACGCTACCACCGACATAGCACTTATAATAATAATAATAATAATAATAATTTATTTATTGTGAACAATACATACATCTGCTACAAAATATTTTACAGGTACATTAAATTATTTTAAAATTACAGACGTTTTACTGCCGAGTTTCTTTGATGTCTGCACTAGGCTGAGCCTGTCCTGCAGATCACCAAAATAGCATCTTAATTAAAAATGAAAACAAAAGTTATAATTGAGTGATTAAAGTTACTAAAATTTATAAAATTTTAAATATCATTACCGCGCTGTGTTCTGTGTGTGTGTATGTATGTGTGTGTGTATGTGTGTGTGTGTGTGTGTGTGTTTGTGTGTGTGTGTGTGTGACTTGTGTGCTTGTGTGAGTGTGTGTGTGTGTGTTTATGTATGTGATTATTTCTATCCATATATCTCTCTTAATATTTGTTCTTTCTCGTCATAATCTAGAGCTTTTAGCCATCTTGTTACTATTTCTTTTACTTCTTTTAATGAACTGTCTTTTATAATGCATTCCCTGTTTATTTTATTATATATGAATGGGTGTAAATATGGACCAAATCTTCTAGCGAAACTAGAAGATATCCGTGGTAACGGTAGCTTTAGTATTCTTTTTTTGCGCAATGTTTCGTAATCTGGAGATTTAAGTAGAGCACGATGTTCCTTGACAATAACGCGGAGTATAAAAAGAGCACGAACAGTAGGTACATCTATATCTTTGTACACATTTGCAGTAGAATACCAGATAGGTTTCCTCATTATGACTTTCAATATTGACCGCTGCGCTCTTTCCAGAATTATGATTTTAGTGGTAGCTGCTCCTCCCCAAATTGGTATGCAATAAGATACTACCGACTGGCAAATTGATATGTAAACCGTTTTCAGTAAGTTCAAAGTAGCAGAGGCACGTAAGTTTTTAAAAATGTAAATAAGTTTCCGGATTCTTTTGGCAGTATTAACAATATGATCCTGAAAGTCTAATTTTTCATCAACCGTGACACCTAGGTATTTTATGGAAGTAGCTCTACTTACTTGTCTACAGTTACATTCCACTAACTGCTCACTCTCTATAGGACATGTATGTATTTTAACGTTGAGATTTGCAGGAGGTGCTGATGTTCTAGTTTTATGAAAAAATAAGAGTTTTGACTTTGGGACACTCAATGTAAGTAGGTTGTCTTGGAGCCACCTAGCGACTATTTTAAGTGCGTTTTCAGCGGTTTTAACTACCTCAGTCCAATTGTTCCCGTTAAAAATTATTGCTGTGTCATCAGCGTAGCAGATTATTTCGGTTCTATGGAGGCTTGTATTAAATATGTCATTCATGTATAAAATAAAAAGTGTTGGGCCCAAGACACTGCCTTGTGGTATGCCAAAGTTGATATTCTGTAAGTTACTTTTCTGTTGGTTTATTTTCACACATTGTGATCGATTAATTAAATAACTATGGAACCATGATAAGGCGGTTCCTCTTATACCTAATAACTCTAACTTGCGTATCAGAATTTTAATAGAGATTGTGTCGAACGCCTTAGCAAGGTCTATAAATGCACCAATACATGTCCGTTTCTTGTCAAGATGTCCTGAAATAGTATCTGTCAATAACCTTATTGCGTCTTCTGTAGATTTGTTAGCGCGGAAACCGAATTGTTTGTCGGATAGTAAATTATTTTGGTCTATGAAGCTAATAAGACGTTTGTGGACAATTTTTTCTAAAATTTTTGAGAATGAGCACAGCAGAGAAATCGGCCTATAGTTACTAGGATCTGATCTACTACCATTTTTGTAAACAGGCGTGACAGCTGCTGTTTTCCACATTGAAGGAAAAAATCCCTCTGTCAAACTGAGGTTGCAGATGAAAGTGAGTGGGATAATGATATGACTTTTAATAGCTTTTAGTATTTAGTACTTAGAAGTAGTAAAGGTTTAATAAATTTATTATAATATATTTACCTGCATCCACAAGAAATTGTCCGGTAGTCCACTAATTGGTATTTTGTTTCGATCTAGCTCTTCTTCAACATTTTTACCCTTGTAATAATTTTCCATATTTCTAGCAAAATAATTTTATGTAGATAATCCAATGCAATAGTAAAGTGTTTTTTAATTCTATATAATGATTTTAATGATTAATATTTAATTCGTGTTGAAAAAAATTTGAAAAAATATACAAAATACAAATTTTTAGGTTATGTTTTGACACCTGTCAACCTCATTTTTTTTTATATAATTCGTCCCGGTCGGGACAGGCAAAGGGAGCGTTGCCCATACAGCCACCTGTCAACCTCAGCTCACTGACAACAATGATTTTTTTAATATTTATTATGCCGCGGCCGCATATGCGTGGTGCTTCGCGCTAAAGCCGATACTATTGGACGATCTGCGTGTATCGTCCAATAGTATCGTCTCATTGCACGAAGCTTCGGATGATAGACGCAGATGCGGCCGGGCCGTTAGAAACATGAGCAAAACAGGGAGGGTCGATGCCTCATAAGTCATAAGTGACTCATAACTCATTTAAGTCATACGTGATCACTGATCACGTACATTATGCCGCGGTCGCATATGCGTAGTGCTTCACGCTAAAACCGATACTATTGGACGATCTGTGTGTATCGTCCAATAGTATCGTCGCATAGCACGAAGCTTCGGATGATAGACGCAGATGCGGCCGGGCCATTGTACATTGTACGTGATACGGCCTACATCGAAGAAAATAATAGGTATAACTCATATATTATAAGTCTATGGTATAACTATGTATGTATAGGCATGAACGTAGAAAATAAGACGGACGGAGTCTTATTATACACAGAAGTTCACAGAACTGTGTCTTCAGAGTCGGCCACGCACACATTCTTACGAAGTTAAGCCTGTCAAATGGTATGGAGTACGTAGCATATTAAGAATGTGTGTGACCTGCGGACTGCGGACCGTGTACATGCAGTAAGCCTAGCTGACTCTGAGGACACAATTCTGTCTATAATAAGACTCCGTCCGCCTTTTTTTCTAAGTTTATGTGTAATCGAATTACAAGAATTACGAAATTCCGTTGCGCCAAAATTCGCAACGGAATTTCGTAATTCTTGTAATTCGATTACAGCGAGTAAATAAAAACATGAAAAAGGTCACAGACAGACAGACACACTTTCGCCTCTATAATATCAGTAAGGACGCGGGTCGCCTATCACGTAACTGTGTGACTTCCGTGAATCCGTGATATAAACCAAACTTTAGAAAATTTTTACATCTGCCGGCCTAGCATACGCCAACGGATATCTCACTCTCGAGATAATTAAAAACTACTCGTCTCATAATGTCAAATTCTCGACATTATCTCGACAAAACTATATGTGTTACCTATTTCGATGATAGATCTACGCGAGAAAAAATGTTTGTCATGCTAGGGTCAATAGAAATGAAGATACAAACTATCAAACATCGAGAAACTTGTAGAGAGAGATATCTCGTTGGCGTATGCTAGGCCGGCTGATGCGGACTATAGCCAATAAGGACTTGATAAGGACCCTTTTTTGGTGCGCAGGGGAAATCCATCATGAGTGCCCCGGGTTGGGGATGTGCCTCAGTTAAGCGAAAGCACCCCGGGGGTATATGGGACTCTTACCCACTAAAACCACCTGCGGTTTGCCTTCGGCAAACTGAAGCGTTCCCCTCGGCGCCGGGACTATAGCTAAGCCGGGCCTAGGTTACCCATCCCGGATTAGACGGAAGTTTGGAGGTTCGCGTAACGACGCCTCCGCACTCCCGTCTTACGCCGGCGGAGCGGAACGGAGGATGGATCATCCTCCGTTCCGCTCTGCGGCCTCTTTCTGCGAAAGGACGATTTCGCAGAAAAAGACCGCTGCCTGCCAGGCCTCATCGCTCTCGAGCATGCAGCGAACCATGCTTGAGAGCGAGAGGTCCCGCTCAAGCACCGCCATGAGATCATGGCGCTGCACGGCACAACGATCGCACACCTCGAGGGTGTGCTGGGCCGTGTCCTCCGCAGCGCCGCACTCATGACCTAGGCTGGCATAGGCTCCCTCCTGGCGACCTTAAACAAGTGCGCACCGAAGCATCCGTGTCCGGTGAGTACGTGTGTAAGGCGGAAGGTGAGGGGTTTTCTCTTGCGGCGTGGATGCGCCTGACGCAGAGCTTGAGCTAACTGCTCCCTCTGTAAATACCAACTGCTCCCTCTGGATCGTATCCAACGAAGGGCCGCTCGAATTATTGACTGCCATAGTGTTTCAAACAGCTTGGACCCTTTGGAATTACGCCGAGATGTAGCTTCACTCTGCATCCTCTATCGGTTGTATTACGGGGAGTGCTCTGAGGAATTGTTCGGAACCTCCTCCCTGAAACGAGGAGGTGCAACTCGGCAGAGACCGTCGCAACAAGCTCCCACGGCGGGTCTCCCTCTAGAGCAGTAGCTGCCGCCTAGGAGACCGTGCGGTACCCTCTGATTACTTTCACCGCTATGACCCGCTGCGCTTTTCGCAGCTGGGCCTTATTGCGAGCCCCCATCGGGGAAACAAACCCCCTGACGACCCAAAATCTTACCGTCCGATAACGTTACTGCCGTGCTTAGGTAAACTACTAAAACGCCTTATCGTGCCTCGCCTGCTACCCGGTGGTACTAAATTTCATAGTCAACAGTGCCTGTAGACAAGTGTCAAAACGCTAACGCTAACGTTACAAAATGTATGGGATTCGACATTAGTATTCGCTAGCGAATCGATGACTTATGTCAAATCGCATACATTTTGTAACGTTAGAGTTAGCGTTAGCATTAGCGTTTTGACACTTGTCTACAGGCACTGAACGGTTTCACCGCCGGGAAATCGACTGTTGACGCGGCGTTAGAGTAAGAAAAATAGTTAATTTATCGGAAACTAAATACGTGGTCGCCATTTCATTAGACATATCCGGGACCTTCGACCATGCTTGGTGGCCATGGTTGGTGATGGTACTATTAAAACTAAAGAATCGAGGGTGTTACTGTAATATTTATTCCTTATTACATTCTTACTTTTCTAACGGTCAAACTAAGCTTCGCCTAGGACATTGTACACACGCCAAAGATTTAACGTGCGGCTGCCCTCAAGGATCAGTAATCTCGCCTAAATTATGGAACATCGGATTCGACGATTTGTTAAGTCTTCCACTTCCACTGCTTTGTATACTAGTTGGTTACGCCGATGACGGTTTTCTTATCGTTCAAGCAAACTCGCGTTCCGAAATTGAGTCTAAAGCCAACAGTTGTCTTAATTTAAGTCCGCGCATAAAACTTACCAAATTCTTTTAAAAGGTTCCCTTACATCTTCCCCTAGCATTAAACTTGACAATATAAACGTTAAACGCAAACAGTCACTATGTTACCTTGGTTTTCATTTGGATAATAAATTTACATTTTTGAAACATATAATTCAAACCGGTGAGAAAGCCAAACGTAATTTTTACTCGTTAATATCTACTTCGACATGGGGCCTTTCATTCAAAACTCTTAAATTAATTTACACCGCGACTTACCTAGGCAGCAAATAGCAATAATTGCTACGGGGCCCCCGTCACTCCCGTGTGGGCCGACAGAGCAACTATTGGCGCGGCTCGTCGCAAGCTGCTGCAAAGCCAACGGCTGGCACTCATAATATTCTTATGCAAAGCTTATAGGACCACAAGCACCGAAGCCTTGCCCATGTTAGCCGGAGTTTTACCCGTTGACCTTGAGATACAGCGCCGTGCGACTATATTATATTATCACAATAAAAACATTGACAACCCGTTCTTTTTAAGCGCTCGCGATAAAATTAAAATAGCAAGATTGTTTGAACCTTTAGATGACTCTGTGCAAAGCCTGATCTGGCAGACGCGATGGGACTGTTCCACCAAAGGGCGTCATCTATATAACTTTTTCCCTAATATTCGAGAACGGCTATCCAAACATTGGATGGATATTGACCACTGCGTTTCTCAATTCCTGACCGGTCATGGAAATTTTAAGGCTAAATTTTATGGATTTAAAATAGTAGCATCACCTATACGTGCGAGTGCTCGACCGAAGGCAAAATGTTTGAACAAACCGCTCATCATGTTCTCTGGGAGTGCGGTCTGTGGCAGGAGGAAACAACTACTCTGTACCTCTGGAGTCGCATACTACGGTGATCTCGTGGACAGTGCTAGGAACTTCCGTGCCTTCAAGCGTTTTTGTCACAATTAAAGACGTGAGTGCATGAATGAGGTATGTAACACATTTCGAATTTCGAGTAAATCGCGTTTAAAGTTTTGAAAAAACTTTTTATGATTTTTCATCACAAATCAAGTAATGGCTTTTGTTAATTGTATCAGGAGGTGTAAATATCTTCCGTTTTTATTGTTATGTTAAAAATTATATAAAAAAATCTCCATTCTAGGATAAATTAGGAAAAATGTGAAGTTACTCGGTTCTTCACTTTTAAATGCAACAAGATCTGTAAAGACTGTCAATGCATGAAGTACACATAAATCACTTTTT
Source organism: Plebejus argus (assembly GCA_905404155.3). Classification (NCBI taxonomy): domain Eukaryota; kingdom Metazoa; phylum Arthropoda; class Insecta; order Lepidoptera; family Lycaenidae; genus Plebejus; species Plebejus argus. Next base: position 9,231,049 of record FR989938.1, on the reverse strand, counting down.
TTTATTGAGATGAAACAAGACTCAATTTAAAAGACAATAAATTCACGGCCAAACAGATTTAAACAAAAATGGATTATACTTTTGAAAGACGGGAAAGATTATATAAGGGAATTCCGCATTAGAAAACTAAATGTAAACAAAACTGAGTTGTAGGCGTCATCTAGTAGGAATTAAGTAGAGAAAACGAGATGATGAAAGTAATAATCTCCAAAGCAAATTTCGTCGAAATCAGTTCAGCCGTTTAAGTGTTAAGGGTGCTATCACATTTTGAATCCGATTAAAATTAGGTATTTGAACTGCAAAACAATACACGTACGCACACATTGAAACCGCTGCCGCGCTGCACGATTTTATACCGGCGCAACTAATCTTGGTACTTGGTAGTAGTAATATAGTTTTTAATTTTAGTGATGAATTTTACTGAATGCTATTTATTATATAGAATTAGTTGTAAGTTTGCAATCGAACTTGGTAACTGTTACTAAGTACTATCTGTGTGTCCATAAACGTCACTTCTCTCCTCTGTTTATGAGGACAATATCTAAAGGCGTCAGGGTATCCACTACTCGTTCGCCCATTATACAATAATAATAGAATATAATATAATTATACGCTTTATTTTTGTACTTAATTCAAATCACATACATATTGTACATACATAGAAAATTATAATATAATATCTATGGACGCTTCACACCACGTCAATCTGGCCCCGTGGTAAGTGCCTGAAGGACTTGTGTTACGGGTACCAGACAACGGAAATATATTTAATACTTTTATACTATACATATATTTAAGATTTTTATTATAATATGATAAATATATTTAATACACATCCATGACCCAGGAACTTTGAAAACGTTTTGTTCCGTCGGCGGGATTCGAACCCGCGACCACGGCTTAAGCTACCAACGTGCCATCCAGTGAGCCACAGAGGTCGTCATTATAGAAAATTAACAATTGCTTTGTGTATTTTTCGTAGACAATTTGGTATACCTTTGATATACCTACTTTATATGGCAAAACAATGTTTGCCGGGAAAGCTAGTTGTAAAATATAATTTACAGTACAAAGACAAAAGATTGCAAATATTGTAAACAAACAAAGATAACAACAATAACAAAAGCACACAAAAAACGCTAATAGAGTTTTCCATAATATACAAACTAAACTAAACAATTTTACACAAAAAAAAAGTTTTACAGTTTAAAAATTTTAATATTTTTCTCGAAATCTATGGTAAGATATAATATAACTAGCGACCCGCGCCAGGTTCGCACGCTATAAAGCGGCTATAAAATATATAGCCACTGAAAAAATGATTAAAATCGATTCGGTAGTTTTGATTTATATTTATTTTATTACTAGCGGTCGCCCGCGTCTCCGCCCGCGTGGCTGTCGTAGCCGCTGCAAAAAGCTTATCCAGGAAAGACTCGGTCAGCAAAATGATTCCCAAGTCAATTCACAGACTTAACAGTCAAGACGCAGGCTGCACACTGCACAGATTGTCTTCCCCCCGCACGCGCACCTCCGCTTTGGTGACCCCCACTATCCATATAACTAATATTATAAATGCGAAAGTGTGTCTGTCTGTCTGTCTGTCTGTTACCTCTTCACGCCCAAACCGCTGAACCGATTTTGCTGAAATTTGGCATGGTGATACTTTGAGTCCCGGGAAAGGTTTAAATGTAGTCAATAAAATTCAAGATTTTAAATAAAAAAATGCTTTTTGTGCCTCACTCGACCTAGATAGGTCTAGGATCTACAAGTACTTAGAACATTTTATGGTTCTATCTCTTTTAGTTTAGGCAGCATACGCAAAATAAGTAACTTTTCTGGTTGATTTTTTACACCTTGCGTCCGAAAAACCCAAATATCTTACGGAACCCTATTTTCTGCAAAATAAAATTTAGCCTATGGTGCAGAAGTCTAACTATAGCGGTTCTTGAGATACAGCCTGGCGACTGACAGACAGATGGACAGACAACGAAGTCTTAGTATAGGGTCCCGTTTTTACCCTTTGGGTACGGAACCCTAAAAATGGCTTGAATCTTGAAAAAAAAAGAATATCAACGTAATCATCAAAAATTTTTTCGAAACTCTGAAATAAAAAAATAACTAACTATTTGAAATAATATTGTATAATTATTATTTACTATAGTTTGTGCGTTTTATGATGATATGCGTGACACATTGTAATTGACAATAGTAGGGAAGTTACCTAAAAAAATTATTCGATAATTTTAAAAACATCGAATCACTTCGTAAAGGAATAATTGCAATAGAAATTATCGATTTCGTACTGACGTTTCTTCCGCGCCGGCGATTTAAGATGGCCGCCCTTTTTATCGATTTGATTAATCAATCATTATCAATTTGATTCGATTCAACAGTGTCAATCTCTATCGGCAAAAGTTCCGTTTCATGCATCTGACATTTTTCAAATATTTTCGTAACAATAATTTTATACTCCTATTTCATAGTTATTAATAAGTTAGCATTTAGCAACTTTTCATTTCTATTCATTTACAATTATAGGAAACATATTTTATTTTTGTATAATATGGAATATACTTTATTACATTTTTATTTTTTTCTTGTAAAAAATATCCGTAGCAAGGAATATGAGAAGTGTCACCCATATCATCTTATAACGCACAAACTATAGAGATCACCCAATGGTCGAAATTCGACCTTAGTTTCAACGACATTAGGACTACTACCTATATTTTGTAAAAATATATTTTACTAGAATTTATCTTTTTTTTTTTCAACTCATGTCTCTGGGACTCAGCTGATCTCAGAATGGCCGTGTAAGCATTGTCTAATAGTAACTAAGCTTCAACCATAAATAAAAGAGTATAATTCGTATGTATAGGCTTGTCACTCAAAAATATATTATGTCGTCTCCTATGTGTGTGTGCTGTAGTGTGTGTAATGTTTTATTTGTTAAAAAAAATGTGTGATAAAAGCAGAATTTCAAAATAATATTAGCTTGATGTACTCCTTCAAAATATAAACTATAACTGTGCAAAAAAAATTTCATTCACGTACGTTTCTCCATTTGTCGTCAAAAGGGATCTAAAGTTTTTCGCTCGCGTATTAATATACATAAATATATTAATACGCGATAAATTATTGTACAAAAAACCTATGAATAAATTCTGAAACAAATTCTAATAAAATAACCGTACTTATATTTATATCGGTCCGAAAAAGTATCAACTTCGTTCAAGCGCAGTAGACACAACGCCGGCGCTCACTTTTTTACGTAAATATTATTTACAAAAAAGCGTTACACCCGTGCTTCCACAAGCGCGTTTGAGCGCGGAATGACGGGCGACGATTGTCTTCGAGTAAAAATTGTATGAAGAAATTTGAGAGCGTTTCTTATTTTTCTTATAAATGGAAAAGTTATTTATTTTTATACAAAATATTTCGCTCTTCGTACAGGGGACTAAATAAGCAACAATATTTTTGTATATTTATTATCCTTGGTTCAGTGTATTTAGATATTAAGGTACCTAATCAGACCCCATTTTTTTCATATTTTGCGATTATTGTGATGGTTAAAACGTATTTTATGTGAAAATTTTGTATGCGGCTATAGAATTTTTATGGTACAGTCGTGGAGATGAATATATTATCTTTCATTTGAAACCAAAATATCCTCGCAGTTTGACTCCTAATTCTTTAATAGGGTACCGGAAAATCGCTGATATTTGTAATAACGTCCTTAAGAAGCATTTAAGATCTTACAAACACGATTTCCCAATTTATAGTTTACTAGTAAGATCAATTAATTTTTTAAAATGTCTTGGGTTTCTCAAAGTTGATATATTATAGATTGTTTAAAATGAAGCCTTACTTAATAAATAAATTTAAGTATATTAATAATAATAACTTAAATTATGCACTATTCAAATGTTACAATTAAAAGAACAATATACTAATTCAAGTTTTTATTGTGTTTTATTATACTTACTTTTAACTGCGTTTTCACGACTATGGCTTGTATGTCATAATACCTAGTAAAAAAAAACAGTCAAGTACTTACAATAAAAAATTCTTTGTCGAGCATAGCTAGTTCGATTTTCAAATTTGGCGCGGGAGCGCGCTCATTTGAATTTGGAATGAAGTATTGACGCGACCAAAGAATAAATACACTAGGTACGCGACGCGACGCTATAAAGTATTAGCACAGGATAAATGCAAACAGCCAAACTGATGCCTAAATATTTTTTTATATTTCCAACAATTTAATATTATAATAAAAACAAAAACAAAATATTTTATACGTAGGTACCATTTAAGTTACGATAGGTTTTTCCAAAATTTTAATTTGTTTGGAAACAACGAAAAGCGCCTAGTCTTTAATAAAATAACTATCGTAGTATAAAAGAGTATGGATGTGTATGAAATATCCTTTGATTATATGTATAAATATGTGGATGATAATGTGTCATTATTAATATACCTACTCGAGTTTTGCCTAGAATATGAAAGATTACTGTTGTATTTTTTTTGTATTATTTTCCTTAAATTATTCTGTTAACTGTGTTTTAATGTGTATTATTGGCAGAATATTAACCATTATTACATATTCATTATCGTGCACGTGCTGCAACTTCCAGGAACGTGCTTTTTGTGTCCCTCCAAAACTCCGTCAAAAGTTTCAGTATAGAGTATAGGGTAATCAACCGACTTGACTCCTTGACTGCTTGACTTGACTTTTACTTAGACTTTGACTAGACTTTAGATATGATCATAAATAACGATAATATAGTAAAAACAAAAACGTTGATGAACATTATTATTATGAAGAAGACTGACTATACCTTTGTATGTGGCAAAGTACACCCCCGATGTCAGAGCCAAACGCTAACAAAAAAAATATATACTAAATTATCTATGCCTTTGAATAATAGAACAATAAAAAAGTCGACATAATATTCCTTATTTAAAAAAGTAAAATATTCAAGCGATCTCCCGTACTGCAACGCATATGGGATGTAATTACCCGGTTCTTGCATAGTCATTTGGACGAACCTTGTAACTTACCTGCTTCATCATCTGGCTAACTTTGTAAGTATACGTAAAATTCTAAATTTTTTGATTGCAAATCATTTTCCAAGTCCTAAAAGCTACATTTATGCAATAAAACGTAAATTTTCAAAAATGTTACTTACCTCATTCATGCACTCATGTCTTCAATTTATTATTATTGGCAACAATGTAACACAAAAAATTCCAATATTAATTAATCTATAGCGTAGTCATTAGTACGTCCATGAGCGTAGTAGTCAAATTATTAACTTTTATTCCCGTGGTGCTTCCCCTTCAGTTCTTTGACTTTCGGTCATTGTAACTTTGTGCTGTCTCCCGCTTTGTATGGGGAGGGAATCTGGAATTCTTCCTACTCCTCCTATTCTTCTTCTGATTAATTTCGTTGCGGGTCCCAAGATAGTTTTAGCATGTCCCTCGGGCTCCCTGAGATCATATCAAAGGGTTTTCGTGGTTGGATACCGCTGTCGATCCTGGCGACACAGGAGATACAGTGGTGGGAATGTGTGCTGGGCCAAAGCCCGTTACAATCTTGGCTGATACATACACTTATGTTTCATCACTTTCAACCAAGATAGGCACCGTTCACCAATAATTATTATAGCGGTCTATCTCCCAAGAGTCCCAAGAGTCTTATGAGTTAAGCTTAAGACTCAAGAGCAATTAAGAGGACTGAAGGGTAGAGGACGGATGGACGGGTAGAGGAGTTAAGACTAGGGAGACTGCAGGAGGCCTCTGGCCTTAGTTAAATTTTCGTGTACTCTTTTGCGGTCCATGACGCTGTTTAATCTCCATACTTGATCAAATTGGAGCAGATATAATATCCGCGTACTTCGTAATTAATAGAAGCCATATAGAAGCATGCAAAGGTTATCAATTTTTATTATAAATAGGCATGTATCGTGTCACGGCTGACCATTATCTCTCGATCGAGTAAATAGCGCACAAACAAATATGTTTCGCAATTTATTACCATTTCTTATTTTTATTATTTTTGCGTATAGTGTAAATGGGAAGACGTTGAATATAATAAGTATAAATGAGGATTGGGTGTGCGGCGTCAAGAGGTCGTGTCAGGAATGCCTGAAACATCCCCAATGTTCGTGGTGCAATACGGAACTCAAGTGTTTCTCGGAGCAACTGGTCGACAAGGACTTCTGTGAAAATGGAATAACCAAGCAAACTAATATTTCTTGTAAGTTTTTTACAACAATATTAAAACTACTTTTTAGAATTACAAGCTGTTTTATTATAAACATCGGAAAAAGCATAATATTTAAGTACTTACTAAGAGATAATTAGAGGCTCATAAAGTTTTAATATTTTAAAGTAAGTAGAGCTCAGTTACTGCTCAAATCAAATCTGGGTATAGTATGATGTTTCATGTTTATTTTTATAAATCATTATAAAATAAGGTTTTTAATTTTACCTGTAAGTAAGGTAAGGTTTTCAATTACCTATGTTTCCATGGGTTTCGCAAAAACTAAGTACATACTTATGAGTACATCTATTTAATTAAGTACTTAGTACTTATTATCTACGTCAACAATATAAATATAATAATAATAATTAATGCTCCCCACACCGGTTTCGGTGACGGTGGCCGGTTTCATTGAAACCAAGCCAGGTACGCAGGAGTAATTTTATAGTGCCCAAGTGTGTGCGCAGTACACAAGAGCACTCTCTATTCCTTTACTCTCATAACCCAGTGGGACGGAAGACCGACACGACTGGCGAGAGATCAGGCGCAGGACCGACTTTTTACATGCCCATCCGACGCATGGATCATCTTACTTGTCAGACAATCATGTGATCAGCCTGCATTGTCCTAACCAAACTTGGAAATAGCATGTTTCCAACGCGGGAATCGAACCCACGACCTCCGAGTCAAGAGCGACGCTCTAGACCACTGGACCACGGAGGTGTATTATATTTATATATAATATAAATATAATACATCACTGATCACAGAATACCTACATATTAGTACGTTTGGTGTGCAACCTGCCCCAGGGCCTTGCTAACGAAACTGATATCTACTATTACGATTTGCGAGTCTGGGCGTCCAGACTCTGGCTTATGGGAGGCGGCAAAAGAGCTATAACTAACTTTAAAATATTACCTCGAAGTGGATTTGTCACTTCTTCTAAGTCAGGTCTTTATAAAAAATCCGGGGGAACATATTAGAAATAACAACTGAAATAACCGTTACAGTGAGCTTGGAAGACAACGCAAGATGCGCGTGCGCAGGTGATGAGATTGTACAGAACTGTCGGCCACCTGGCGATAGCGAGGCAGTAGAGTGCTCAGGGAGAGGGAGCTGCCACTGTGGACGGTGTATCTGCGACGTCCCAAATCCCGAAATACCGAGCAAAGTAAGCAGCAGCAGTTTGAGTAGGTTCTGTAGGTACCGGTACCGGCAGTGCAGCGCCCGAACCAGCACGCACACATAAGCGCGATTGCAGATAACTTGAAGTGCAAAACAAAGCAGTATTACGTCACGCAAGACTCATCTGTTTTACGTACGAGATTTCACGAACCAAGCGTACTCTACTTTATTATGTATGATATATTTATTTGTGGTAAGGACCACTAGTTATAACGTCACAAAATTTTAACTTTTTGAAGTCATCTTCCCTTTTGACTTCTAACGCTGTTCAATACCCCCTTTAAACATAGCATACTCCACTGTTACATTCATATTGTGCCCTTGTCTCACTTGCCCTGACGGGTCCCAATATTCTCATGTCCTATTAAAAGACACGGAGTTTTACTAAATTAGGTTTATTTTCAGGTCATAATCGGAGAATACTGCGAATTCGACAACTATTCCTGTGACAGTCCCATGTGCAACGAGGGTCCGTATTCCATATACGAACTGGACAAGTACGCCGAGTTGAAAGCAATGGACGAAGAAAAGTCGAGAAGTTTACTGAGGACAGATTTTTACGAAGACACTGAAGTCGACAATCCGGAGGAGCAGCAAATCTAACTTTTTAGTTTTTTTACTATCATTGAATTAGTAAATAAGAACTGTAATTTAAAATAATTTTTAATATTTTGTTGCATTGTAGATTTAAAAAAAAAACTTAATATATTATTTTTAACGTTTAATATTTTATAATTGTTTGTTATTATTATTTTGTGGCCTAATTATATTGAATAATTAGGCTACAAAACTACTGGAATATTTTGTATTTTGAAAGACACGACATAAGAAAGAGTAGGTGTCGTCTTCGTGGCATAATGTACGGTTTCGTCGTAATTTTTCGCATAAGGTCACGGAAACTAATATATTTCTATTATTTAATAATCAAAAATATTTTCGAATAGTTGTTATTATAGAATACTTCTGTACGTGTAAAGTCCACAAATGAAAAATATTTTATCAAATTAAAACGTCCATTTCGGAAATACTTCATCATATTTCTTAGGTCATCTCCGATATAAAACGTGGGATGCTTTTTAATTTTCTTTGGAAGTTCGGAAAAATTGATTGAGCGAGACGGGGTAAGATGGTCTCAATTAAGGAATTGATATGAGGCGGGCTCGAGGCGCCTGTCGCGGATGGCTCATCGTCCTCAAGTGCTGCTAACGCGAAATTAGATTTCAACAAGTCTTTTCTTCTTTTACGCCTTTTATTTCTCAGACCTCGTTTATCGACCCCGTGGTCGACAATCACGCGGTAATTAGTTTTTAAAGGCGAGTAGTAAAAAAAGCAGAGTATTAGTTTTTTCTAAGTTGTTTGTTATTCATATATTCATATATTGATATAAAACATTTTCTAGACTTTTATAACATAACTAGGTCTCACGTAATAGGGCTAACTGAGTTTGTGTTCTGTAATTATGTTGGAATGCAGTAACGAAGGCGCCCGAAGCGACCGATTCGATTAGGTACCGCCTAAATTGTTTTACACTTGATCATGATATCAATTGGTCATTGGAGAACATGTCTGACTTTGAAGTTAATTATGGTAATACCACAACATTAATAAAATACAGTAGGCCATCTTTATATGCTCGAATCAGGCACACGCACACATTAACGTGAAAAAGGTAACTTGGCGTAGGGTACCAATGCAACTAAACTAAGAAACTGCGATTTCGTGCATTGTGATTCTAAAGTGTGAGATGTGCAATTACTGTAAACCTTCAAGAAGACAGCGTATTCCCTCTTAAAAGGCCGGCAACGCACCTGCAGCTCTTCTGATGTTGCGACTTGTGAGTGTCCATGGATGACGGTAGTTGCTTACCATCGGTGACCCGTTTGCTCGTTTGCCCCCTTATTTAATTTAAAAAAAAACTATCACGATGGTTCCTTTTAGGACATTTTTTTTTTGGTAAGTCGAGTAAAGAGTGACACCCACTTATGACTGCAAGTACTACATTTGTGACGATATTAAATCATAACTCATAAGATGGAGGTGGGTAACATTTTATATCAATGACGACCTCTGTAGCTCAATGGTTGAGCGGGTTCGAATCACGCCGACGGAACAAAAAGTTTTCAATGTTCCTGCGTCATGGGTGTGTATTAAAATATGTGTATGATTATATAATAAAAATCAAATATTTGTATAGTATTAAATATATTTCCGTTGTCTGGTACCTGTAACACAAGTCCTTCAGGTACTTACCACGGGGCCAGACTAGCGTGGTGTGAAGCGTTCATAGATATTATTATTATTAATCAAACCTTTAATTCACCATAATTCGTTTATCTTAACTATTTAAACGAGAATCCTCTGAAACCGACATAATTACGATTCGACGTTTATTTCATGCAACAAAAGAGCAAGCACGTAGGCGAGTGAAAACATAATAATGTTTCATTGGTCCCAATTTATTATCACGAAATAGAATGAAAACGCTTAAGGCTATGTGAATAATTCGTGGAGACGTGACTGAAGTATGAAGTATAACGTGATGTCAATGGATACGTATATATGTATAGACCTCAATAGGTCTGGAGATCACATAATAATATGCCATTGGTATTCTGGAGCGGGGAAGAATGCACATTCCATTGAGGCGACTTCCCGACGTGCCTACACCCCCGCTCCCCCCTGGGGTAGGCGTCCCCCCGCTACGTTCGCTTTAGAACGATTGCGTGGTAAGTTCTAAGTAGATTGTGAGGGGAGGACTTTGGTGACTTTCATACGGACTTCGACGCTGCGATATAAAGGCTTTATCACGTGTAATTTATTGGTAACCTTGTTTGATTGATTTACGAGTACTCGAGTACTTACTTTATCGAGAACCTAAGCACCTTTGTTTAGTTTGAGGGCTTCGGTTACGTATTGCTATGATTTCAATATTATATTGTACAATGTTCAGTATAATATTATAATATAGCTGTCCCGGCAGACGCTGTTTTGCCATATAAAGTATTTCCATTTCATCAGTTGATACAAAATCTTACCCCCTCTTTTGACCCTAAAAGGGGTGGAGGGGGGGGGGGCTTATACACCAGATGTTAAGTTGGAAAACACAGTAAATAATATGTAGTAAGTCCAAGAAAAATGTTTGATACAAAATCTGACCCCCTTTTTGGTCCTCTTAGAGGGGTGGGGGAGGGGAATTTTATACACCAGATGTTAAGTTGAAAGCAGACAAATATATCTGCGAAAACCGTATGCAAATCGGAAAAGTAGTTTTCGTGTTATATACAAAAGTTTGATACAAATTCTGACCCCTCTTTTGTCCCCTTAGAGGGGTGGGGGGAAATTTATTTATACACCAGATGTTAAGTTGCAAGAAGACAAATATATCTGCGAAAGTCAGATCAGTAGTTTTCGTGTGATGCTGGAACAAACATACAGACAGACAGACAAAAAACTAACCACAGTTTTGGCTTCTATAGCGATCTAGTGACACCCCCGCTTATTATTTTTTGAATATCTTTAATGTACAGAATTCACATTTCTACAGTTTTATTATATGTATAGATGTATAGCTTAAGCTGTGACCACCACCATGTTAAGACAAAATCATAGTTAAAAAAAGAATTTCTGTATTTTTCAACTATTAATAATTAGAGGCTTTTATTTAAATGGAAACTTTTTTCTTTATTTCCCGCAATTTACGGGAAAACATACTTTAATCAGGCGAAAGTCTGCCCGCCGCGCAAAGCGTGGTCGTTACTTAAGATCTTTTTAAGTATCCTAAACTGTAAAGTCCGCTTAAACGGCCGCCAAAAAAGGAATTAACTTTACTAATGAATATTCATACTGCCACTTTAATTTACACAAAATGACAGAGTGACTTTAAATGTGTTATTCATTATGTATAAGATTTGATTAACCCCGTAATTGTTTAGCGGAAAATTGCTTTGTTACAATAATAATAATAATGTTAGGGTGAATTGCACCAAAAGCGTAGTTAATTTAGCATGGCTGTCTGACGTTGGACCACTAGGATTCAATAACCTAGATAGAAAAAAATAATTATAAACAAAATTTCTTTTGTTTATCATTATTTGATTTTCCAAACTTTTATACAGAGGGTAACAAAATTTTAATTTTGTTACACCCTGTATAAAAGTTTGGAAAATTAAAGAAGTGATAATACTTTAGGGTGTGTACGTGTTCCTTGTAGAGACCATTTTTAGGGTTCCGTAGCCAAAATGGCAAAAAAGGAACCCTTATAGATTCGCCATGTCTGTCTGTCTGTCTGTCTGTCTGTCCGTCCGTCCGTATGTCACCTTTCTCCGAAACTATTAGAGCTATACCATTGAAACTTGGTAAGTAGATGTAGTCTGTGAACCGCATTAAGATTTTGATGCAAAAATGGAAAAATTATTAAAAATTTTAGGGGTCCCCATAGGTACAACTGAAACAAAAAAAATGTTTTTTCATCTAACCTATACGTGTGGGGTATCTATGGATAAGTCTCCAAAAATCATATTGAGGTTTCTCATATCATTTTTTTCTAACCTGAATAGTTTGCGAGAGAGACTCTTCCAAAGTGGGAAAATGTGTGCCCCCCCCTCCCTCTAATTTCTAAAGTAGGGGCATGATAATTCTAAAAAAAATATATGATGTAGATTACTATAAAAACTACCAACGAAAATTGGTTTGAACGATATCTAGCTAGTATTTTTTTTATACGTCATAAATGGTAAACCTTAATCTAAATTTCATTAAATCGACTGAAATATAAAAATAAATCAAAAACATTTTAATTGCATAAAAATAAACCTTATTGCTGCTGCGGAACCCTTCATGGGCGAGTCCAACTCGCACTTGGCCGCTTTTTTTCACTTTTGTACCCCAGCGTCACGACATCCCCATATAAAAGTGAAAAAAAAAAAATGGTTTAGCGCTTCTACTTTACTACAAAGTGAACTCTCTACAAGGAACACGTACACACCCTAAAGTTTTATCACATAGTTTTGTTACGCCTTGTATAAGCAATTAAGCATGCAAGGCTCAATTACATAATATTTTTTCTACTGGCCGCCTTTGAAGTTTACATTGAAAGTTCTATTCTCAAAAACTTAGGATATTTTTGTTTTAGTATAATATATAATATTGTGTTTAAAACGTAAATATTATTGTGCTAAAAATATTTTAAGCGCAACGAATACGGGTGGATATTGTACTAAGTTTTAAGATAAACAAAGGCATAGGCAAGGCAGACCATAAGGGCTCATTTTGACCTTTTTGTACCGTTGGGGTCCGTAGACGTGTCATAGAACTTTTTAAATTTTAGAGTTGGAATTCTAGAGTAATTTTGTTATTTTAAGTGTCAAAGAACAACGAACCTTATTGGCATACCTTTCGTATTTTGGTGTACACCTATGAAACATACGCCAATCGAAAGAGATGTTTACAAACAGTAAATACTCTGTGACAAAATGTCATAAATAATATTATACTTTCTGAGTTATTTCAGTATGAAAATGTAAAATAAATAACATTTTATGTATAAACTGAAATATTTCAAAAAGTATAACATTTACGATTTTTTTTTATATGAAATAAGGGGGCAAACGAGCAAACGGGTCACCTGATGGAAAGCAACTTCCGTCGCCCATGGACACTCGCAGCATCAGAAGAGCTGCATGTACGTTGCCAGCCTTTTAAGAGGGAATAGGGTAATAGGGGAGGGTAGGGATGGGAAGGGAAGGGAATAGGGTAGGTGATTGGGCCTCCGGTAAACTCACTCACTCGGCGAAACACAGCGCAAGCGCTGTTTCACGCCGGTTTTCTGTGAGGACGTGGTATTTCTCCGGTCGAGCCGGCCCATTCGTGCCGAAGCATGGCTCTCCCACGTCTTTGTCAAGAGTTTTTGTCGTTTGTAATTGAAGACGTGAGTGGAAGAATCGAACAAGTAACATTTCGTAACATAGGGACAATACTCATTTTTTCCCTAGTTATTTTAATAAAACTTGTAACTTATCTACTTCATAACCTAGCTAATATATCTGGCTACACGTATAATCCATAGTTTTTCTATTTCAAATAATTTTTCCGGCCCTAAAGCCTCCATAAAAACGGGAAGTGATCACTCCATAAAAGTGGGAAGATAGCGCCGCGTAGCATGGCTACGATGTCGTAGCAAAGCTACGACGGCTAAAAACTCTTTCGTAGCTACAAGGATAGCGCCGCGTAGCATGGCTACGATGTCGTAGCACAGTTACAACGGCTAAAAACTCTTTCGTAGCTACAAGGATAGCGCCGCGTAGCATGGCTACGATGTCGTAGCACAGTTACGACGGCTAAAAACTCTTTCGTAGCTACAAGGATAGCGCCGCGTAGCATGGCTACGATGTCGTAGCACAGTTACGACGGCTAAAAACTCTTTCGTAGCTACAAGGATAGCGCCGCGTAGCATGGCTACGATGTCGTAGGCGTCGTAGCACAGTTACGACGGCTAAAAACTCTTTCGTAGCTACAAGGATAGCGCCGCGTAGCATGGCTACGATGTCGTAGCACTGTACCGAAGAAGACAATAATTCATGCTCGCATTTTAGGAGCTAAAAAGGTAGCGCTGGCCGCTGCAGCTGCTGTGATATAGTAGCAAAGTCACGATATTGTGGCATATTATAGAAACAAGAAAATAAATAAACTTTGCTAACTTCTTTGTTTTTAGATTTTTTTTCGATGTTTTTTAGTTTTTCTTTTCGATGTTTGTACAAACAAATTATATAATTTTTAGGAGGTGACGAATAGAGCAAATTGTTATGTTTCTATTAAAGTCGTAATTTGATTATCAATATAGTGTTTTTATACGAAATAAAGTGTGTAATAAAAGTCGATTGCTTGAAATAGACGTATGATGAAATATACGTGCGATGTCTGCTGACTGCTGAGTCGGTGATGGGCGGGGAGAGGCCGGCGGCGGTGCTGCGACAGCGACGCGACGGTCAAATAGCGCCAACCATTATAGAGTTTGTTACGAAAATCGGCGTCTAGTTGCAAACAAAAATATTATGACTATTGCCTTTATATTTCAATGATTTTTTTATTACTGATAATTTTATATATAGCCAATAAATTGTTAAGTTTTTTTTGTTCTTTTGGCTTCGCATAACAGAGAATTGCGATAACAAAATTTATTATCTCATTTTATAGTTTGGTTTTACCGAAGCATACCTACCTCTAACACTTTTATAAAAAAAGTGTTTAGTTTCTTAGTTAATTAGGGACCAAAATTTTTAATAAAAAAACTAAGATCTATCGTTTTAAACTTTTAGAAGGCTAAACATTTTTCCTTATTCATCTATAAAGCTTAGGCCACACCTACGCGACCAACGCGAAAGCGAAGCGGAGCGTCAAGTTGTCAAATGTTGTCAAATGTGTATTTTGTGTTCAAAAAACACATTTGACAACATTTGACAACTTGACTCTCCGCTTCGCTTTCGCGTTGGTCGCGTAGGTTTGGCCTAAGCTATCTTTTTAATGTCATTCACAAGTCTCATATGATAATAAAATACTCACAATACCGCCGCCGCTGCGCCGTGCGGCCGGCCCCGCCCCCCGCCCCGCCCCGCGCGCCGCCCCGACCACCACGCTGCTGGCACCGAGTCATCCTAAGTCCGTTGCGCCGGTGACACCACTGCCGGGACACCAGTCCACTACTCACAGTCCCCTGGCACAAAATAGTCCTCAAAAATGGACGTCGAGGAGTTCCGCGTCCGGGGGAAGGAGATGGTGGACTACATATGCCAATACATGTCGACTTTGCGGACGAGGCGAGTGACGCCGAGCGTGGAGCCCGGGTATCTAAGGTCGGAGCTGCCGGCGGAGGCGCCCTTCCACCCGGAGCCCTGGGAGGACGTGATGAGGGACGTGGAGACGAAGATCATGCCGGGGGTGACGCACTGGCAGCACCCGCGCTTCCACGCCTACTTCCCCTCCGGGAACGGCTATCCGTCCATTCTTGGGGACATGCTGTCGGCGGGTATCGGCTGTATTGGATTCTCGTGGGTAAGTTGAAAACAGATGAATAAGCTAACAACGGGACATTTTTTCCATCATTTATAGATATAAAATAGTTATGAACTAATCCAAAATCTGAAAATAATATGCAACTGTAAAATGTGCAAGTATCGTATCGACACATAAGTTCTATGCTAATATTTTAAATGCGAAAGTGTATCCGTGCTTCTGTCCGTCTATAGCCTCTTCAAGAGTGTGCCACTGAACCGATTTTTATTAAATTTGGTATAGGGATACTTTGAATTTCGGCAATGAAACACAACATAAAAATCACGGATTATTTTCCCGGAAAAATGTACGGTTCCAGCGCGATATTTACATTTCGTCGCAAAGAAAGTTGCGGGCGACATCCAGCAAAGGTTTAGGTCAAAAATGTTTATATCGATGATCACTCTATCGACTATCAGCCATCAGGCAAACTGCCAACCCACTTAGTATTTGGATTTCTAAAATATTGCCTCAAGGCACAGAGACACAGTCTCATTGCCATTTCGTTAACTAAACCTTATAGTTTTACTCGTACGTAGAATATAAGTGCAAGTTATTAACAGGATATTTTGTAACGCACACATGCCATAACATCTTAACTAATTCCACATAAAACTTTAAAATATAATAATATTGCCCTATGGGGCCGCCATTGTACATTGTGCAAAAAGTGTTAAATAAATAAATAAATATTATAGAAGCTTCATCTAAAATTCCTATCAGCTGTAGAAATGTTATAGTCCTCATTAAACTGTATCATCACCTTAATATTCCTGTATCAAGTTAAAAAAACTATAAATTATTATATTGAGTAAAAACATTTGTAACATAGAAATTATAATAGTCCACTTGGCTGATATCCAGGGCTAGTTTCGTCTGGAGCGAATAGGTAATATCAGATATTACCTGTTCGCCTCAAATTCTGACAAAAAATTGTGGTTTAGTATAAATGAAGGCTGAAGTCGTATGCATAAATTTATATCGCAACTGTGTCCATACTAATATTATAAATGCGAAAGTCTGTTACCTCTTCACGAATCACGCCCAAACAGCTGAACCGATTTAACTGAAATAAAATACTTCGAGTACAGGGAATAATAGAATACTTTTTATCCCGGAAAAAGGTACGGTTCCCCGATATAAACGAATATTAGCAAAATGGAAGTTCGGGCGTCATAATATCTAGTTTTCTTTTTCTATTACTACGATTTTCTTTACAAATCCGGACAAATCTCGCATATAATTTGACCTATCTCCTACCTCCGAGTCAGCAGTCAAACGCTCCATAAGAATTTATCTGAGACTAGCTGTCCCGGCAAACGTTGTTTTTCCATTTAAATTATTTCTACGTCATCACTCATCAGTTGAAACAAAATCTTACCCCCTCTTTCGTCCCCTTAGAGGGGTGGGGGGGGAAATTTTTTATACACCAGATGTTAAGTTGGAAGAAGAAAAATTAAAAATATATCTGTGAAAACCACATTCAAATCGGATCAGGAGTTTTCGTGTGATAGTGGAACAAACATACAGACAGACAGACAGACAGAAAGACAGACAGACAAAAAACTAACCACATTTTGGCTCCTTTTATTTTATTATACTATGTATAGATGTGGCAAAATTTGAAGCATCAAAAATTTAATCAGCTCAAGTTCGGAACTCCCGTGCACGGTAAATTGGCATTCCACATTCGTGCCGGTAATCCTTTTAATAACGTAATCGATGCCTAAACGGGCATTTTTGGGATCCACTACAAAAAGAACGTTCACAAAGAGAGCCTTTAAAGCATATCCAAATAATATCCAGTGTGTAAAAATAAAGCATGATTAAAATAATTTAAGAAACTTCAGAAAAAGTACGGAAATAATTTTCAAAAATGATAAAAAGGAAAAATAATAGTTACTTAATAATAACTATAGCAATTTTCTAACTCAGGAGTTAGCGTTAGGTATTTAATAGCATGTAGGAGACTTTATTTATTTTACTCATGTCCCTGATTTTTATTCGAGGGATTTATTTATACTGTCCTATGCACTATGTCTACACACTTATCTTCTATTTATATTTTCTGTTCTGTTGACACTATTTACTCCTTTTATTATTTTAACACAATATAGTAAAAATTCTTCCCTATTTTTCTTATCTTTTACAATTTCCTTTATGCTATTAACATTTATTTCTTGTCCTATTTTCATCTCCAGATCATATTTTGGCCTCGAATATATATATATATTTTTTTATTAAATTAATTCGGGGCTGTCTATGGGCTATTCGCCCATATCCTTTTTTTGCTCTTTTTATGCCTCGAATATATTGGGCATTCTGTTAGAAGATGAGGTACATCTTCTATTTTACTAGGATCACACCTGCACGATGGGCTCTCTTTGCACTTGAAGCGGTACAAGTACCCAGAGAGCCCACCGTGTGTAGGAGACGTTGGCTAGTGCCCAGATTCGGAGATTTTTTTGCCAGGAGTGCTTTTGATTGGCTTACATCAATATAGCTATTAATCAATCAGCTGTTGAATAGATATAAAACTCCATTCAAAAAACACAGCAATACGACATAAATATTGTCCGTTTCTTTGGTTTTAAATATTCTGGGCACTTTCATTAATGTAACTGTGATGTAATGCGTGGTGAACCACATAAGAATCGATGTCCGGCATAGCAGTATCGATTGGACAGTAATTTTAATTTTAAATAACGTGCACAGTCGCCATTGTCTTTTTAAAGTTTCCCGTGTTCGAAGTTCTAGGAATGCATTTAATTAAATTGGTAGCTCATAACTACTGAACGATTAGGTATTTTCAAAGAATATTTTCGACAACTCCAAGCACTTAAATTATTAATGAAATATCATCTTTTGACGTATCCCGTTTTCATCGGGTTTTGGTCAAATTTTACTACTCAAATGCTATTTTCTTTTTAGGGTTCCGTACCCAAAGGGTAAAAACGGGACCCTATTACTAAGACTTCGATGTCTGTCTGTCCGTCTATTCGTCTGTCTGTCTCCAGGCTGTAACTCAAGAGCAGTGATAGCTAGAGAGTTGAAATTTTCACAGATTATGTATATCTGTTGCCGCTATAACAAAAAATACTAAAAATAAAATAAAATAAATATTTAAGGGGGCCCCCATACAACAAACGTGATTTTTTTGGCCTCCTTTGCTTTACCTATAGCAATAATGGCAACAGGTAGGTGCTTGAATTTTTCTCTAAGTCCTTAATTATATGTGTACTTTAATATTTAATAATAATATTAAAATAAAATAAAAAATGAAGGGGGGCTCCCATACAAAAAATACAGTTTTTCGCCTAATTTTGCTCTATAATGGTACGGAACCTTTCGTGGGCGAGTCCGACTCGTATTTGGCCAATTATTTATGATTCCTAATTTTTACCAAAATATTATTAATATTTTTTTATGTCCGGGTAAATAAAGATTTTAGGGAGTAGCCCCCTGTAGTGAATGTTAAACATATTATCATCCTTTCAAATCCTGGCAGAAACTTTTACGGATTCAGCTGTTTTCGAATACCTGAAAAGATTTTTTTATTACTTAACGTCTAGAATTCTAGATTAATAAATCAATATATTATTATGTTTTCGAATACCTGAAAATATTTTTTTATTACTTTACGTCTAGAATTCTAGATTAATGAATCAATATATCTAATATCACAATTATTCGCGAAACGTAAACGCTATAAAATGAGATTATTTTTATAATCTTACTCTGGTAATTAAAAACGATTAAAACGCGTTATTACTTATTGTTTTCTCAAAAGTATTTTAATGATAAAATTGAGAAATATTTACAGTTATAGACTAATTATTATTTACAGACTGAAATACTATAAAATAATATATTATACTACATTTTTTAAAACGATTCTTAGACTGTCCTATATTTTAAGAAGCACTCGTGTAATTAATCATTAATAATAATTAATTGACGGGCGAGTATTCCTTCAAAAGGCTAATGAATACGCAAGCTCACATTTACAATAATAATATAATATATTATAATATTATTCCAATTTTCCACCCATTCATCAAAATGTTAACTTTTTGACATTTTGACTCAGAATATTAATAGTACGACTTACCTGATTTGCTAATGAGTAAGATTAGGGATTATAAGAACCATAAAGTATCTAAGAGCTTTGGTATTCGCTTATTCGGAAGGAAAGGCCAAGCGGTCGTCAGGTAAACATGTTGGACTCCATACATAATATTATTATAGCAGCCGTTACGGTATAGTTACATACTATAGACTACTTAATAATTAATAAAATATATCTACACTACTATTATAAAGAGGAAAGATTTGATTTTTTGTTTGTTTGTTTGTTTGTTTGTTTGTTTGAGTCGAATAGGCTCCGAAACTACTGGACCGATTTGAAAAATTCTTTTGCTATTGGAATCTTACATTATTTCTGCTGAACATAGGCTACATTTTATTTTGGAAAAAAGTAGGGTTCCGTAAGATATTTGAGTTTTTCGGACGCAAGGTGTTAAAAATCAGCTAGAAAAGTTACTTATTTTGCGTACGCTGCCTAAACTATAAAAGATAGAACCATAAAAATATGTTCTAAGTAATTGTAGATCTTATAAATATCTACAAAAAAGACCGCGACACACTATACCTATCTATGTCGAGTGAGGCACAATAACCATTTATTTATTTAAAAATCCTGAAATTTTTTTTGGACTACATTTAAACGGATATATTTTACTCACGCTATTAATCCTTATCAAAATAAATTATTTTATCACTAAGTACAGTTTATGTAGATAATATTTGGTCTTTGAATGATTAAAATTGGACGTTTGGTTTTGAAATTATGGCGAAATTAAAATATTACGATAGTGGGCGTCACCAAAGCGCGTGCGGGAGGAAGACAATATTCTGTTGTAGAAATGAAAATTCTGTACATAAAAGATATGTAATGACACCCGAAATTACACCTTTGTCACTACATCGCTATGGAAGCCAAAAATGTGGTTAGTTTTTTGTCTGTCTGTTTGTCTGTCACTCTTTCTGTCTGTCTGTATGTTTGTTCCAGCATCACACGAAAAATACTGATCCGATTTGAATGTGGTTTTCGCAGATATATTTATTTTCTTCCAACTTAACATCTGGTGTATAAAATTTTTCCCCCCACCCCTCTAAGGGGACAAAAGAGGGGGTCAGATTTTGTATCAAACTTTTTTCTTTAACACGAAAACTACACGATGTAGAAAATAATATACTTTAAATGGCAAAACAACGTTTGCCGGGACAGCTAGTTATAGATATTTTAAAATTAAATAGTAAATATCAAATAATTTTTAACAAATTATCATTCACAGGCAGCAAGTCCGGCCCTCACAGAATTGGAAATTATAATTTTGGATTGGTTAGGTAAGTCCTTTCATATTTTATCTAAGTACTAAAAATTTTGTCCAATTTCCTAAAGATTCTCATCACTTAGAGCTGTCAGGAAATTAAAAAGGAATAGCTTTTTTAAGCCGAAATTTATGGATCAACGCTGGGCTTTTATAGATACTTCGCTGAATTTTAAATCAAATTGGCCTAATGGGACTTAATCGCATGAAATAAACAAAGTACCTACTTTAATTTCCAATCGCAAGAACCAGTAATCGATCTCAAACTGAGCGAAGCAAAGAAGGCCCTAAAGACTATTTCACCCAAATCTTTACTTAAATCTCTGTTAAAACTACATACAAAATTATAAAATTGAAACCATTTAGAAACTATCAAACAAAAATAGTTTGTCTGATTTGAAATGACGCGCTTCACTACTTCAAAAGCTTTGTCCACACTGGGCCTTTTTTTGTTCATCAAGGGCATGCATTATAGCGAAGTCAACAGTGAACGTGAGGCATGCCCGTGACGCGCGTTGAAATCGTAGCGCTCGCTATGACACTTTTCTTTCAACGCGGGTGGATTTTGACGCATTCAATAATTATTAAATATGCCAAACGAAAGTTGAATGAAAAGAAGATGAAGAAAATTGAAGATGAAATTGCATAATGTGGACATAGCTATTGGTTGATATAAATGAAAAAGTTTTTGTACTGTGAATACGAGGGAGGGGCGCGTCATTTTAAGTTAGACAAGCTCTAGAGGGCTGCTATTTATGTATCCGGAATTAAAAAAAGAAACGAACATATATCATTTAATATGGTTTTATTGCTTTTCAAAATATTCGCCGCGATGATCGACACTCTTTTGCATACGCTGGAACCAATTTTCATAGCACTTTTTCCATTCTGATTGAGGTATCTCCAAAACGTGCATTTTGAACGCATCAACAGCCTCTTCGCGGCTCGAAAAACGTTGACCACGTAATTTGTTCTTCGCGTATGGAAATAAAAAGAAATCGTTAGGTGCCAAATCAGGGCTGTACGGCGGATGACCAGTCAATTCGATCTTTTGACCCTCCAAAAACTGAGTTGTTTCAGCTGAGGTGTGACAGCTAGCATTGTCGTGATGTAATATGATTCTGCGTTGTCGGTTGTCCTTTCTTATTTCTTCAAAGACTTCTGGTAAACAAATGGTCGTATACCATTCAGAATTAACCGTTTTACGATTCTCTAATGGCACTGTAGCCACATGTCCATTAATTCCAAAAAAACAGGCGACCATTTGCTTCAAAGTACTTTTTGCACGAGTAACTTTTGTTGGTTTCGGCTCATCTTGGAACACCCACACCGTTGACTGTTGTTTAGTTTCGGGGTCATATGCATAGATCCAAGATTCATCACCTGTGTAGATATTATAAACGGCTTTTGACGTACCACGGTTGTATTTTTTTATCATTTTTTTTGCACCAATCGACACGAGCCCGTTTTTGATCGATTGTCAAGTTGTGCGGAATCCAACGCGAACATATTTTTTTTACAGCCAAATGTTCGTGTAATATCTTATGTATGCTCGTCATACTTATTCCTAAGGACGCCTCTATCTCGCGATATGTAACATGACGATCACGCATTATTAGTTCCCGCACAGCATCTATATTTTGTGGGACAACAGCTGTTTTTGGGCGACCTTCTTTATTTTCATCCGTGAGCATAGACCGCCCACGATTAAACTCACTGTACCAGTGATAAACAGTGGTTTTTGATGGTGCTTCATCTCCAAAAGTTGCGGTGAGTTGAATAAAGCACTGTTGTTGATTTAGCCCACGCCGAAAATCGTAGTAAATCATTGCACGAAAATGTTCACGCGTTAAATCCATGGCAAATGAAGACACGCAATTTTCAAAATGACGCCACAATGGAAAAATAATTGACAGTCACATGAAACAAAATGTATTCTTCAACCAAAGAGTTATATTTTCAAATGTTGTAATTACTTTTTAAATATTGTTCTTGTAAGTGGCCAGTTCCGGATACATAAATAGCAGCCTATGTACTCAGTTATTGATAAATCAAATTCCAAAGCATTGTAGACTACACTACATTCTTTCAATTTTTTACATGAACATACACTAAACTTTCACATTGAACCACTATTAAGAATTTAAGCATAATATTATCCCCACAAACGATACTCAATCATCAGACCTTTCATAGTTATGCTACCTCTATTAGGGCCTTTATTGTATTCACATAAGGCTCATATCTCCGAGGGTGTGTTCATTTAGTGATCCTACCGCTTAACATCAATCACGTCGTCACTTGACCTCAGCGCGATATTGCTCGTACTCAAACCCCCGCGAGCCGCGCTTTTGTTTACGGCAGAGTGCCTGATGACTTTCATCAAGATATGCTCAATATACAGTATGTGGGTTAATTTTAACGACATCTTGTGGAAGCGGATAGGTTAAAAGACTAAGGACAGTTTGTAAAGCCCGCTTGTAAGTCTGGATTAACTTAGAGGTGGATTAAAATTGTTATCTCTCTCGTACTTCGTATAATTATGATAGCGAAGGCATGATAATATTACGGAATCATGTACATTGTACAGAACAGCTAGAAGTATGCTTTCATAATAAAATGCAAACCTTTTCGGGGTCTTTCGGAACAATATAAACAGTGTGTTAGCGTACCTAAACTCCGTTATCCTTGAAACCATCAAATGAGCCCGTCAAAATGAACAACTTTTTCTATGAGGACAATGCTGGGAACTCACTAACTGCTAACATCTTGAATATTATATCTTAAAGCTTGCCCTACTAATGTAGAGCCTTTAAATTTTCATGCTTTAGTTTTACGTTACGTAGGTACGTTTAGGCTTGAATCACATGGTAGACAAAGTAGAATTCATAAATATTCAATCAATCAATCAATAATTTTTATTCAAAGTTGGTATACCACCAGTTCGGGAACTAACCCGGCGAGAAGAACCGGCGCGGCCTTTTACCAAAAAGTTGGAAAATTATGCGTGAGTCTACGAGTATTAGGATCTAGGAATAAAAATACCTTATCTTTTGGATAGGATGTACATATATTGATATTACATACATATATGTACATATATTGATATTATATATGTCGCAGTCATCTAGTTCAATCTGCGGTTCGATTGAATGACTAGCGCATTCATTGAATGACTCCATTCAATTGAATGACTCGGCCGAACGTTGATTGAACAATCGTCACTCAACGTTCAACTAGTTAGCGATTTTTAACCTAGCCCTTTGAAGAGAGCGGATATGAAATTAGTCAGGTAATTGAATGTATTTATTTTTAACGGAATAGGTAATGTATAAGAACAGTATATAATTCTTAGGTAATTAATAGCAATGTACCTATTTATTACTTCGTCTGTCCAATACGATTGGATTTGGTTAGGTTAGCTTCGCTGCGCTACGCTCCCGCCTTAGCCATCGTGGTTATTTTTTTTGTAAACCACCCAGAAGTAACCGTCGCCTCATAATTGAAGTCAGTTTCTAGATTAACCTATTAGTACGCCACCAACAAATACTTTAAAAAATCATAGCATTCCATTTAACGACTTCACTATGATGACGTTTAGTCAAGACGTTAAACGTTACAGTCAGCGTCTTGACTAGTTGTTCTTCAGTCATTCAATAGAACGGTGTCATTCAATGAATACGCTAGTCATTCAATCGAATCACAGATTGAACCAGATGACTGCGACATATACATATATTGAAATAATTAAACTAGGATTCATTTATTTTAGGCAAGGCCATCGGACTCCCTCCCGCATTTCTAGCACTAGAAGAAGGCAGTAAGGGCGGTGGTGTCATAGAGGTAAGAAAAGCTCAATACAAAAATAGGCACTAAACGAGTCATATAAAACCTGTATACCTACTGATTACTGAAGGAATAAAAAGTTCATCTTTACAAATTGTGAAGTATGTAGTACATGCAAATTTTCAATATCACTGATATTACACAATACCACACAATACACTCCCCGGGACCCAGGGGCAAAAAAAGGTATGTGAAGGGTGGTGCGGGGTATTTTCTGAAAGCCCTACACTCGCAGCCCCACGCGCTGAATCGCTTCCGACCCGTCAAATTAAACATACTTGAATACACATAGTACACATAAAATTGTATAAACTTTTTTTTCCGTCGCTGCTCCTTTGTCTTTTGATACTTTAAGTTGTATAAAATTGCGTTACAATTTGCATGTGCTTCAGTTTATTTGAGCCGTGACGCAGATAGATGCAATTACTCGGGTCACGGGTCATGGTTGACCTTATTTTGTTTACATATTTAACGATTGTTAATGTTCAGATAAAAAAAAATTAAACTATTATTATAAATGCGTGTGTTTTTTGATACGAAAAAATTAAGGTTGCCGTACAATAAAGAAGCATACAATTTGGACAAGAAGGTGGATATACCTTCTGATGCAATGCATCACCTATTATTGTATCACGATAATATGACGAAATGTGGTATTACAAGTTAAGTATCTAAAGGTCGAATCTATCTATTGAGTATTGACGTACCTGTGTTGTGTAATATCTAACTAGGATAGTCTTAATTTGCTGGCACAAAACTTTTACAAAAATATAAGTTACAAAGCATTTATTACTAACCATTACGGTGTTTCAGAAACAATATTATGGTTTTCTTACACACCATAGTACTAAAATAACAGTGTAAGAACATAAAAGTGAAATATTGTAGGGGTCGGCGAGCGAGTGCGTACTTGTGTCGATGCTGGCGGCGCGGGCCGCGGGCATCAAACGGCTCAAGCACCAATTCCCGACGGTCGACGAGGGCCTATTGCTGTCCAAATTGATCGCATATTGTTCCAAAGAGGCCCATTCTTGTGTAGAAAAGGCGGCCATGATCAGTTTCATCAAAATAAGGATTCTACAGCCCGACGAAAATGGATCGTTGAGAGGGGAGACGTTAAAAGAAGTGAGTATTGTAGAGTGCTTTCTTATGTGTAGTAAAATACATAAGGGATTTAATATTCGAGGCGTTAAATGAGAACGCTTTAATAAAGTCATTTGAGAGCATACTAAAACTTAACTTTATCAATATGCTCTCAACTTTGTTACGTAAGTTACGAAGGACATATACGGGCAACAACATGACTAGGTAATTCCAAAATCAATAATTCTAGATCTTTAGGTCGAGTGCCGTTAAATACTTGAGGTGAGATTATTGAGCGCTCGCCTGCGGGGTTCATAATCAGGACGTAATTGAAAAGGCGAGGCGATGCTGTCCGTTAAACGACTCGCTCCTTGAATTTTCCAAATACGTCGCGTTCCGCAGGAATAGAGGCGTTATTAAGCAATTTATAGGATGCCGAGATATCAATATTCAATACATGTCGATATTAGGTATCGTCTAGTATCTTTATTATTGTTGTATGTCTGTGCATAAATTTTCTTGAAGAAAATAAAAGACGGGTTGCACTCCGGGAGTACCGGCAGAAGTGAAAACTTGATTATTAACGTTGTGCATTTTTACTACTCTCCAATTCGATCAGCACACGTGACCTGACGCGAGTTTCATAATTTTTACCCATCCCACAAAAGTGCTCAACGCCGCTAAAGAAGTTTTCACTTCAAAAATATGTACCATCGACGAAATAGATTCCTAAGCAGTTGACAGACCAACGTTATTTGGTCGGATCATGGTTAATTGTGATCTGTCGGCTGGGTTTGGCTTACCAATACCTACTGTCTTATTTCTCTGTGGTTTGGCGTAACGCGACCAAACTACGTAGGTCCCCCATCTGCCTAGGAATCAACTTGTCTGATAGTACATATAATTAAATGTTACTTTTCAGGCAATGGAAGAGGACGAAGCGTCGGGTCTCGTTCCTTTCTTCGTTTCGACCACCTTGGGAACCACATCATGCTGCTCCTTCGACAACTTGACTGAAATCGGCCCAATCGTCCGGAAATTTCCGTCCGTATGGTTGCACGTGGACGCCGCGTACGCGGGAAACTCCTTCATATGTCCCGAGCACAAGCACCACTTAGCTGGAATAGAATATGCGGACTCCTTCAACACTAACCCTAACAAACTGATGCTGACCAACTTCGACTGCTCACTGCTGTGGGTGACGAATAGATACCTTCTTACTTCAGCGCTGGTAGTGGATCCTCTCTACCTGCAGCACTGCTACGACCACACCGCCATAGACTACCGCCACTGGGGTATACCTCTGAGCCGACGGTTCCGATCTCTGAAACTCTGGTTCATGCTGAGGAGCTACGGCATCCACGGTCTCCAGAAGTACGTGCGGCGACACTGCGAACTAGCTAAATATTTTGAAAAACTCGTCAAAAAGGATAATAGATTCGAAGTTTGTAATCAAGTCCAGGTAATTTCTCTTAATTTTCGTAATGGTACTATATTACGATATCCTCCTACGTGTGAACCATAGCCTTAATTACAACCATACTGAGGATTAAATTCCATTCAGTAGGTTTTGCGCGAAGAAGTAAAAAAACATTTTCGAATTTCGCCTTTATTTACTTTGATAAGTTGTCTACACACCAAAGCCGCCGGTCCGGCGGCATAACCTACCGGGTTGCGGCCGGCGGCCTCATTTTGAAACAATTTTGACAAAGCTTATTTCAAAATGAGGCTCATCGGGCCGGCGGCTTTGGTGTGTAGACAGCATAATACTTATTATAAACCTATGCATAAACTTTTATCCTTAGTTGGGGCTGGTCTGTTTCCGCCTAGTCGGAGTGATGGACGAAACGCCCGAGCAAGTGGACGAGCTAAATAAGAAATTACTAACAAATATAAACGCGTCTGGCAAAATCCACATGGTGCCGGCGTCCGTGCGGGACCGATACGTCATCCGCTTCTGCGTTGTCAACCAACACGCCACCAGGGAGGATATAGGCAAGTTACCTTACCTTTAAATGTTTGTACATTACATAATTATTACAGTGAGATGGCAAAGTGCGCCTACCCGGCAAGTGCGCTACAAACAGCTATTAAAAGCTAATAGACTAGAATAGAATAGAAATAGTACTAGGTAAGACATTACTAGACTAGATTAAAATAATGTGGGCTACAAGCGGTCGTAAAATTCAAAAGCATTTTTGGAACTTTATAAAAAAAACTCCTTTATCTAAGTATGTAGAGTCATAATATTATTGTCGTGCTACAATTAGTGGACAATCTTTGCTTCATTTTTATGGCTAAGGCGATTTAATAAAGCGTGTTGATGTTATTTTTCAGAAGTGGCATGGGAGGTAATAACAGACTTCGCTACAGAACTACTTGAAGGTCCAGACAAGGAGAGGGTATGTTTATATACTACAACTTTTATTTAGGTAGCACTAGGCCTGTAGACAAGTGGCAAAACGCTAACGCTAAGGTTACAAAATGTATGGGATTTGACATTAGTATTCGCTAGCGAAGCGATGACTTATGTCAAATCGCATACATTTTGTAACGTTAGCGTTAGCGTTTTGCCACTTGTCTACAGGCCCTGCCCCCCTAGACAAGTGGCAAAACGCTAACGCTAACTCTAACGTTACAAAATGTATGCGATTTGACATAAGTCATCGCTTCGCTAGCGAATACTATAACATGGACCAATCATACAACCGGGTAGCAGGCGAGGAACGTTAACTATATAACGCGTAGCACGTCTAGTGTATTTTAGTTACTTTCATAGTATTATGTTCTACGGCACAGCAAAACTGTGGGGAAATGCTGCAGATATTAATACAATTTTTGTGCTGCAGAAGCGAGCTGTTCGGGCAATACAAGCTAGCCCGTAATACCTCACTTAGAGAAAAATTTAAGGAAACTGGAATCTTAACTGTTGCTTCTCAATATGTCCTATCAAATGTATTATATTATGTTAAAAAGAATATATATGAAATCAAGAAAAAATGTGATACCCGTGGGAGAAATACTCGTAATAAACATAAGCTTGAAATTCCGGTGACAAGACTAAAGGCCGTTACAGACTTAGCTATAATATATATATTAATATGTTTATAGCTAGGCATATTACTATATATTTTCTATACAATTTTCGCGTGACCACACACTCAGCTATAATATATATTTCTGGTCTCAGTGTGTTTAGTACGTATATTAATATATATTATAGCTAAGTCTGTGACGGCCTTTACTAAAGTCAAAAATTCTTTTAAAGGTCAATGTATACGCCTTTATAATAAGATCCCAGAAAACGTTCAAAATCTGTCATGAATAAATTTAAAAAAGTTGTTAAAGAACGTTTGTGTACCAAAGCATACTATAAAGTTACTGATTTCATGAATGATAGTACACCATGAGAATAAGGTCGCCCCCTGCAGAGCTATTTCTGTATATTATTTTATTGTAATATTGTACACTTGCTGTACTTATTTAGTTTTTTTTTATAAATTTTTATATAGTCATAATGACATTGTAATTTTCCATCTTTTTAGTAAAAGATGGCCCCGTGCGAGTTACTTACGCCGGTTCTTCTCGCCGGGTTAGTTCCCGAACCGGTGGTAGGCCCCAATAGCATCAATGTTTAGAAAGTGTTTGAAAATACTTATTCTGAACAAAAATTTTTGACTTTGACTTTGAAAAAAAATATATCACAGGATTTGAACGAGGAGCGCGCGCGCCGTCACCGCGCCGCGCTAGCTCACAAGCGGTCGTTCTTCGTGCGCATGGTGAGCGACCCCAAGATCTACAACCCCGGCGTAAACAAGACGCCGCCGCCGCTCCCCACCAGCCCCACCACGCCGCCGCCCGCCGCCCCCGCCACCCCAGACACGCCTGACACCGTGCCCTCTACTCCGTAAGTATGCTTTTTGCTAACAATAGTGTTTAACCGAAGGAAAAACATTGTTGGAACGAAGTTCCTTATCGCGCATTGCAAAAGGGGGCTAGACGGAAAAAATTCATACGAAAAGTTGTAACGTCAATGTCCGCAATAAATGATTATTATGTCTGTGGCATGACACGGCTCAGTCATCACTCATCAGTATGGCTCAGGGCGTAGTGTTCGCCACACCGACCGGCACAGCAGTGCTGCGTTGCCGCAGCGCTGTGCTGTCGATGCGACGTTGCCAGACTTCGGCACGGTGTGCATTGTGTGCATGCGGCATAAGTTAATAAAAATGCTATGCAATAGCTTTGCTGCGGCAGTCCGAGTGCCACATTATTTTTAGATATAGATTTTAAACATTAGTCTAAGGCTAAAAGTTGACCGCTAGGCGCTTTGCAGACGACGGGGCGGGGCGGGCCGGTCAATTTTGCCGCGAACGATAGCACAAAGGGAATCCTATATTACCAACGCACACGGCGGGCAAAAAGACCGCGCCGCAGATGCCCGCCGGGAACTGGCGGCGCATGTCCGCGGCTGCCCGCCGTGGATCACACAAACCAGTTTCTATGCAGTAACGCAGAAGGCGTGTGCTTTGCGTACGCGGCGCGGGCAGCCGCAGACATCGACGGGCGTAAGCGGTGAAATTGACCAGCCCGCCCCGCCCCGTCGCGTCGTCTGCAAAGCGCCTTAGTAAGATTGTAATATAATATTATGTACTCTACACAAAATAGCATTAGGAGCTACAATGATATAAAGAAGAACTTTTAAATTAAATTTAAATGAAATTAGCGCGGATGGCTGAGAAGTTTTCGAAGGAAAAAAGCCTTCAAAAGATAATATTAATTTAAGCTGAAACTTTGAAAATACTTTAACTGAATTTTCACTTTTTATGTTTTTTTTTTCAGGAGACAGTCGTCTTGGATCAGTTGGCCACTCGCATTTTTCTTCCAGAGCGTTGACCACGACTCTAACGACTTACCGCTACGGTACGTGTAGTGTTGATATCGCTAATACAGAACTAAGAAGAGATTATTATGTGATTGTAAGGCGAATGAAAAGACTTTGCCCAAATAAATATCAATTCCATCGGCTGAGGTCTAAAATTACAATAGCACTGCACCGTAAAGAGTGTTATTTAGTATTGTTTTCGAATTATATGTTTTCTAACTCTTAATAGTATGGGATCCGACAGCAAAATCCTGCATGAATCGTTTTTTTTTCGATAAAATATATTTTAAAGTAATCTTTAGAACGTATAGAATGCATAGACATAAATATTAAGGACTGATGAAATAAGAAGGATGCCGATTCGTCGGAGTCAGAACGCTCCGTTTGACACCCACGTGACTTAGTCGTCTGTGGTCCGCAGAACAAATCGGGTGTCATCGTATGTCTATTCAGTGCCATAAAAATGCCTAGTTGTGTGGTAAAAGGCTGCAAAAATTATGTCAAAAAAGTTAAAAAGCACATTGGAATATCTTATCATCGGTAAGCATCACAAATTCACAAACTGTTTGTTTAAGTATAGAAATAATTAATTTATAATTTTACTACCGATGTCCGCCATGGCTACTGTTTTACCGAGTAATGACGCAACCCCTACGTTCCACTTGGCGTTGAAAACGATCAAAATGCTAAAAATAGGAGGCATTTTCAGCGTTTTGATCGTTTTCAACGCCAGGTGGAACGCGGGGTTCGTCGGTAAAACAGCATTCGCACGCGGCCGAATATTGTGTCGCACTACGTAGTTCAATCGATTTTTCATAGATGGCTCTCTATTTCCTTG
The DNA here is from genome assembly GCA_905404155.3 of Plebejus argus. NCBI lineage: Eukaryota > Metazoa > Arthropoda > Insecta > Lepidoptera > Lycaenidae > Plebejus > Plebejus argus. Next base: position 9,199,505 of record FR989938.1, on the reverse strand, counting down.
TATGAAAAACCTATTAGCAAAATGTTCTAGTAGGCATATCCTTACATATAAATCGATGATAGAATGGATTAATGTTGGGTTGCCTTGTCAAAAAGCCTTGTTAAAGGGGTCATACTGGGAAAGGGGGCGTACTGGAAATAGCATCGTACTAGAAAAGAGGTACTGGGTAAGGGCCAATGGGGTCATTTCCCAGCAAGAGGGGGTCTTGCTAAATGTAATGCTTTTAATATTTTTTCCTAACTAAATAATTACTCAGGAAATGCAGTTACAAGGTTAAGTCCATATATATTTTTTTTAAGTTCTTAAATAGCCAAGCTATTGGAAATATTCTTAGTTCTGGCCGTATTATTTTTTTTATACCAGAATGCCTGATGTCCTTTTCGTTGAAAAAACTATAGTATGATTTTATTGCCTAAACCTCTTAACTCTTTATATTAGCATAGACTTCTCTTCCCCGAGGCTCCTTACAACCACGACCGATCAATATTATTACAGATTCCGTCACCTGGACACGACGGTCCGGCTGAAGAGCCCCAACCACGGGCGGCGGGGCTCCTCGCCGTGCGCGTCGCCCGAGCACCGCGCCCCCTCCCCCGCACACTAACCGCCATGTATAACCACATAATATATTATCTACAATAAACTTCCCGAGCAATTTAAAGTTGTTTTATTTGTGACAAAGTATAAATTACTAGTGGTCCGTCCCGGTTCCGCCCGTGATACATGATACGTAGCCTCACTCAGGCCATCTTAGCTATATACATTGGTGAAATATTTTTTTTATTGGTCCAGTAGTTCCTGAAATTAGCGCGTTCAAACAAACAAACTCTTCAGCTCTAGGTATAATATAAGTATAGAAGAAACAAAAAAAATGTGCAATTGTAAGCGAAATGATGATGATGAATTATGGCTAGGAACCCTCTAAGATCTAGGTGTATGTAATCTGTGTGCCGAGTGTGAATTTTTTGTTTGATATTTAGGCACTTAGTAGTTCTACTGCCAAAATACTGTTACGAATGCGGACACGTAGTGTCATCTAGCGGCAACCCGGCGAAACTATCGTGGATACACATTACACAGACAGCGTAAATTCCCTATTCAATACCAGATGCCGCTCCTTGTATGTTTTTGTTTACCTGCGCGTACATGCTCGAATTTTCCCACGGTTGTTTACGTGTTGATGCGAATTGTGGAATGTTCTTGTACGGTCTAGAGCTCGCCTCGACCCATATAAATACGCAGGTAGACGGGCCGGGAGTCAGTTTTTCGAATGCAGTTTCGAATGAGCGATCATCAAGACATCTTCGAAGTGAGAAACAAGTGACTTAGTGAGTGAACCAGTGATAGTGCATAGTGTTTGGACTTAGTGCGTAGTGTTTGGACCTAGTGCTTAGTGTTTGGACTTAGTGCGTAGTGTTTGGACCTAGTGAGTTGTGTAACCTAAGTGTAGTGTAAATAAAGCCTTCAAGAGAGTAGCCAGGTATTTTTCTCCGAATCATCGAACCTTAGCACGTAACAATACGTCCAAACTGTACAGTAAAGCATCTCCCAGACAGACGCGGCCTGCGGTGGCGGTGGCGGTCAGTTGGATGACTTGAGAGTCCTAGGAATGACACAGACACACGTGGCGGCGGTGGCAGTACAAACAACTGACCGCCGCCGCGACCGCCACCGCTGCCCGCGTCTGTCTGGGAGACGCCTTAAGGACGCTATTACAAATATCAGCGATTTTCCGGTACCATTTTAAAGAATTAGGAGTCACACTGCGAGGATATTTTGGTTTCAAATGAAAGATAATATATTCATCGCCACGACTGTACCATAAAAATTCTATAGCCGCATACAAAATTTTCACATAAAATACGTTTTAACCATCACAATAATCGCAAAATATGAAAAAAATGGGGTCTGATTAGGTACCTTAATATCTAAATACACTGAACTGAGGAAAATAAATATACAAAAAAATTGTTGCTTATTTAGTCCTCTATAAAGTCCGCTAAAAATTTTATATAAAAATAAACAACTTTTCCAGTTATAAGAAAAATAAGAAAATTTCTCAAATTTTTTCATACATTTTCGCCATATCAAGAACGCGGCGAGCATTGTAACCGCCACTGTACAAGGCGCGCTAATATTCAGAATCTTATTTTAATGACATTAACGTCGATATTCGTACTGACAGACATCCGACCTGCTAATTCTCCGGTTGGAGCATCCTTAAGGAGATAAAGTTTGGTAATAGACAATTGCATAATAGATGACAAATTCCCAGTGATTGGCAGGTGCCATCTCTACTCAGTTTCCAGATATATAAAAATGACTATTGATGTCTTATTGATGATAACATTAATTTGTACTTGTGTCTATAAGGCCCACTTGCGCCAATCTTGGTTAAAGTTAACTCTGAGTTAAACATCATGTCATATCTGTCACTCACCAAGTCAGTGATAGAGATGACATGATGTTTAACTCAGAGTTAACTTTAACCCAGATTGGCGCAAGTGGGCCTTAGGTACTTTAAGTAACTAAATACTCAAGTATCCCCTCTATCTCACATCTTTATTAAAACTTATTAATCGGGACTTAACGCGACTTATGCTAGTAGCATTTTCTACTAGCATAAGTCGCGTTAAGTCCCGATTAATAAGTTTTAATATAATGCAACGCGAAAGTTTAAAATGTTATCTCACATCCTTGTTAATAAATCGACTAAATAATTAAATTATTATGTCTAATTGTGAAATAAAAGAAACATATATAAATGTCATATAAGTAAATAATTTTATATTTACTTTTAAGCATTGGTCACAAGATGTGTCTTCATTTCTCCATCCCAGCTAACTGTATACAGGAGGTTTCTTTCGTTGACATCCCAGGCAGCATCCCTCACAAACTTTGTGTGCAAAGTTTTATTTTCATATACTAAACTTAATTTTGGTCCATCATTTATGCTGAAGACTGACATGATTTTATTATCACAGCAGACTGCTACTCTATTCTGCCTGTAACAAGAAATAGCAGAAATAAATTAAATATTATTTAACATAAAGATCATTCTGAAACTTAAATTTAAAAAATCAGCCAAGTGCGAGTTGGACTCGCGCACGAAGTGTTCTGCACCACTATAGAGCAAAAATAGGTAAAAAATTTTGTTTTTTGTATGGGACCCCCCTTGAATATTTAATTTATTTTGTTTTTAGTATTTGTTATAGCGGCAACAGATAATACACAATCTGTGAAAATTTCAAAAATCTAGCTATAGCGGTTCTTGAGTTACAGCCTCAAGACATACAGACAAACAGACAGACGGACAGCCATCAAAGTCTTAGTACTAGGGTCCCGTTTTTACCCTTTGGGTACGGAACCCTAAAAATATGTTTGTCATTCCAATATTGTAAATGAATAACTGTATTTTATTAAAAAGATAAAACCGACTTCAAATTTGTACATAATTGCAGAGAATGAAAACTACCTATCTCCAAAACTACTGAACCGATTTTGATAAAACTTGCACCATTCCTTAAGTTGAACAATACCTAGTACAACAAAAAAAGAATTACTAAAATCGGAATAGGAGTTCCAGAGATTATAGCGAACACACATAAAAACATACATACATACACTTGAAATTTGGCACATTTGTTCAGACGCTGATATAGACTAACAGACGAAAATTGAGTAGTTCTGGAAATATTACATACATACGCGTCGAATTGATAACCTCCTTTTTAGGGTTCCGTAGTCAACAAGGAACCCTTATAGTTTCTGTCTGTCCGTCCGTCTGTCCGTCTGTCTGTCTGTCCGTCCGCGGTTTTGCTCAGACTATAGGACCTACAAAGCTGTAATTTGGCATGAGTACACATATTAATAATGCCAACAAAATGGTACATAAAATATTTCAAAAATATTTTTTTATGGTACCTCCCCAACACATCAAGCGGGGTTGAATTTTTTTTTTCGCGCCCACCCCATCGTGTGGGGTGTCGTTGGATAGGTTTTTAAAAAATATTATGAGTATTCATAAATCATTTTCCGATTTAGGGACCCATTTGTGAAATAATAAGTTTTAAAGTGGAAAAAATCGTTAGAGTCTAGTGTCCCCCCCTTCTACCAGCTAAACGGTTGCTTTTGGAAATGTGAAAAAATTCACGGGAGTAGGAAATATGCTGAATTTAAAAGGAAAACTATCACGGCTAAGAATACTTCATAAGTTATTGAGTAATAGTCGATCAACTAAAAAAAATGTATTCGGCGAAGTATAAAGGAACTTTTCGTTCAAATTCCTTTGAAAGTAACTGAGATGATGTTGTTAGTAGTGTAAAACATGTTATAAATGTACATGCATTGACCATACAAAAATTTTCAAAATCTAGCGGTGCTACGGAACCCTACATTGCGCGTGGCCCGACACGCACTTGGCCGGTTTTTTAGGGTTCCGTACCCAAAGGGTACAAAACAGGTCCCTATTACTGAGACTTCGATGTCTGTCCGTCTGTCTGTCTGTCTCCAGGCTGTAACTCAAGAACCGCTATAGCTAGACTTCTGAAATTTACACAGATTATGTATTTCGGGTGCCGCTATAACAACAAATACTAAAAACAAAATAAAATTATTAATTAAGGGGGGGCTCCCATACAACAAACGTGATTTTTTTGGTCTTTTTGGCTTGTAATCCATAATGGCAACGTATAGACACTTGAAATTTTCACAAAATCCTCAATTATATGTGCACTTTAATATTAAATAATTAAACTAAAATAAAATAAATAATTAAGGGGGCTCCCATACAAAAAAACACAATTTTTTCCTTATTTTCGCTCTATAACGGTACGGAACCCTTCATGCGCGAGTCCGACTCGCACTTGGCCGATTATTATTTTGAAGTCGGTTAAAAATGACATATCTGTATGCCAGAGTTTACACTGTTGAATCATTTGGATAAGAGTTAAGACATACCTTAAACTCCAGGAATGGACATACAATATTTTATATCAAATATAATTATATATTATGATAAGAAAATAACAGTGAACTTACTCAGGTTGTAATGTCAACTTGTGAACTGCGGCTGGAAGATGAGTCAGTTTCTCGGATTTATTAGGATTCCTCACGTCAACCACTCCCACTACACCAGCTTCATCACCATAGACTAACTGATTTTCATTTATCCACTTCACACAACGAACACCACAATCATTTTTCAAAATATCTGCAAAATGCATGTTTATTATTCTATCAAGATCAATTGATCCAAGTGTAGGTAGGTCATATTACATTATTTAGAGAAAGGTGATTTTTCTCAATAAACTTGTAACAGTATTGTATCATAATTATATTATATCTAGACACGCAGTAGCGTGTCATGCCAAGTTCCAGCATAACGAACCATTTGCAGCTATTTTTGACCCCCTCATAATTCAGAAACTATTTCACATAAACGTTTCAAATTTGGCTCATATAATGAGACTTGCGAGATAAATATATGCTCTAAATTTCATGAGCACAGCTCAAACAGTTATTAAGATATTAACGCCCGAAAATCTACATTTTTATCACTGACTGACTGACTGACTGACCTATAGATCAAAATTGTAACCCACTTCCAGATGACCTAGAAGGCTGAAATTTGGAATCCAGCTCGGTAATTGTGTATAAGCGTAGGGAAAAATCCATAGACTTATATATTAGTGTTTTTTGTATGGAAACCCCCCTTAAATATTTATTTTATTTTACTTTTATTATATATTAAGAAAGTAAAAATATAATTAAAGATTTTGTGAATATTTAAAGTACCTACCGGCCGCCATTATTGCATTTGAGCAAAAAAGGCCAAAAAAACACGTTTATTGTATGGGAGCTCCCCGTAAATATTTATCTGTGAAGTGAAAAACTTTAGGAAATGAATAAAAGGTGACTTTATGAAGTGTGTCTGTCTGTCTGTTACCTTTTCACGCCCAAACTGCTTGTACCGATTGTTCTTAAATTTGGTATGGAGATATAGTTTGAGTCCTGGGAATAGACATAGAATTCTTTAAATACGTCTGTCCGTCTGTCCGTCTGTCTGTCTGTCTGTCTGTCCGTCTGTCCGTCCGTCCGTCCATCTGTCTATCTCTCAGCTGAGAGATAGCTATAGTAATAGCTACACTTCCGCACAATAAGTTGCACCCTATAGTTAATGTTTGGAAATACACTTGTGTTATACCGTATTATTCCAACGCCTCCTGATGGTAGCTGCTTTTTCCATTCACTTGGATTTTATTTGTTTTATTCGTCTGATACTCAATAAGGCTTTAGGGGCTATTTCCACACTTCCTGATAAGTTTCTGATAGGCTATCCACAACTTATCTGACAGATTAAGAATCTGCCAGATAACTTGCGGATAGCATATCCGACACTTGTCGGGAAGTGGTGAATTAGCCCCTTAAGGTTGCGATTGAATATAGTCGAATATTATGTATGTTTGAACTGGGAAGATTAAGGTGTCTACCCTTGCTTGGAAAGTTTTCTTTACAAAAAGTAATGATATCCCACCAAAAACATAAATGTAAAAATGGAGAGCCAAGTTCCATACAAACATTATTCTTGTCTATGGTCTTCGCCGTAAAAAGGATGGAGATCTAAATAAGTGCCAAGTTTCATGGAAAATCGAAATATGGATGTATAGACATATATACCAAATAACATTATGAACAAATAATAGTCTATTTTCTTTGCTTTATTGAATATCTATAACATTTTGTGTTATTTAAATAATGTGAGATCTTAAACTAGATTAGATTTGACTTGGCTAGTTTTCATCAGAATGTTTAATAACTTTATGAAATGACTGATGTAATGAAAACTGGCCAAGTTAGATCTAATCTACTTTAAGATCTCACATTATTTAAATAAAATCAATTGTTATTTGTTATAGATATTCAATAAAGCAAAGAAATAGACTATTATTTGTTCATAATGTTATTTGGTTCCTATACATATTTCGATTTTCCATGAAACTTGGCACTTTTTTAGATCTCCATCCTTTTTACGACGAAGACCATAGACAAGAATAATGTTTGTATGGAACTTGGCTCTCCATTTTTACATTTATGTTTTTGGTGCGATTCTAGATTACATTATAGATATAGAAAGATTATATTATAAAGATTTATTATCTTCTAAAGATTATAATATACTGTTGTGCTATTTACAGATATTGATACCTTACCCAATGCTGAATTATTTGTATTGTCATTCCATAGTGAAATATAATAATCAAGTGAGCCAGTAGCAAAGGTGGAATTCGAGGTAGGTCGGACTGCTATACTATATATAGCTTTACTGTGAGCATCTCCATAATGTTTTACACATACTAAATCTGTTATATCCCACACCTGCAAAAAAGGAAGTAAATATAATTTTTATTATTTTTTTCGCCTAACATTTACTATCATGATTTACATGCAAACGAACAACTATGGTTATAAAAAAAGAAACAAGAGCTTTTTAACCTTTACATTTCCGTCAGCCCCCCCTGTCACATATTCAGAGCTTGGGTGTAAACTTTCAACCACCAATGCTGCATCATCATGTTCTGCAACAGATAAGTCTTCTGTCCATATCTTCCAGGCATCATTCTCAGCACTAGATGACCAAATGCTTACTGCTCCGCTATCCTCACAGAGAAACACCTATAAACATTTTCAAGAAAAACGTCACTAAAAACACCTATTTAAACATTTTCAAGAAAAACATCACTAAATACTTAAATAAATATTTTTTATTTGTAATATTTTATAATGTATACTACTGCATAAATTACCTTGCGTGAACTTTCAATAAAGCAACCGTCGGATGTCCCTGAAGTTAAGCAGATATCTTTCTTAGTTGGTATGCTACATTTCTTGTCAACATTGGGAGTATATATTTTGACACAACCATCCCAATAGCGGCCTGTTAGTTCTGAACAACCAACCAGGAACGAACCATCTGAAAATACCGTACTTAAATCACAATTCACAGTACATTAAGAGCTTTACCGAAAACACAGATTAGAGTAGAACCGAAAATAACCTCAACATCATTGTTTAACGGGTACTCGACAAAAATTTATGTTTTTCATTGCAATACGCGTCTCGAACGTACATTAGTAGTATAGTAATTGAAAAACACTACAATACTGTTGATAATACTAAATATAATACTACCACTGTGTATTCGAAGGTAATCTAGATTCGCTTGTGTACTTGTCCCTGTGGTATCAGTGCGATAAACTTCTGCATTTAAATGTGGCGGAATGATTTTATTGCTATTGTCCATTTTTTATAACAAATTTAAATATATTAAAGTGAAATTTAATTATTAGTAGTATTTTTCGAAATGCTCGTAATGGTTTTTTTTTAATTCGTCCCAGTCACAGATGGTTTATGGTTACTATGGGTTACTACGTAAGTCCCAGTCAAGTGAGTCAGGACAGGCAAAGGGAGCGTTGCCCATACAGCCATTCACACGAGACACGACACGACACGACAAAAAGCGGTGACGATTCCGCGCGCCATACATTTCTATGCACCGTTTTCACACGGCACAGCACGACACACGTTGTGAGACGACAATGCAAACGACAGCCTGTGTGACGTCTGTCGTGCAGGTTCTTAGATCGTCTCGTCTAGAATAGAAACGACAGCCTGTGTGACGTGTTCTTAGGTCCGTATAAATAGTCAGTACTCAAGATGCATCTCGGTCTCAAGACACGGTTCAGGCTCTGTGATTGGTTGGCTGTCAAAATTTGAACCAATCACAGAGCCGAACCGCGTCTTGAGACCGAGATGCGTCTTGAGTACTGACTATTTATACCGGTCTGATCGTCTCGTGTCGTGTCTCGTGTGAAAGCGCTGTTCTGTGAAGAGTAGGTATAAAAATAGTATATTGTTTTGTGGTTCTGTGGCGATTTTACTTGTTTTTGTTGTGGTCAGTGGTGTAATATTTTATGATTTATGAAATTTACTAAATAGCTAATTTATTGTTTGATGTTGTGAATACGTCTACATAACTATTCAAGTTTTATGCAAAATAAAAGTAAATATCAGTGACAAAATGGGAGATAGCGAAGACAGTGATGTTTCACATATTACTTTCCTGCCGGACGAATTAATATCTTCAATATTATTATATAATGATATCCAGGATGTCGTTAATTTTAGTTCTACATGTAAACGGTTCTATGAACTTCTGGGAGACAACAACAGTTTGTGGAAACAAAAATATAATGTGGCGTAAGTTTAACTTTTTTATATTTGTAACAGAAACCCAATGGAACCGTAAAAGTAAAAAGAAATTATGTAGGTATCTCAGTGTTTCCCAAACTTGCCGGGACCGCGACTCATCTACAAGAAAGTTTAAAGTTCGCGGCCCACCTCGTGTCCTCCGCTAGGAGTAAATGTGTTCTATGCTCGTGTCATGAAGACAAAAAAGCAGCGGTATGTTGCTGCCGCTGCATTTACCCGTTAATTCTTGACCACACACTCAGCTATAATATATATTTCTGGTCTCAGTGTGTTTAGTACGGTATATTAATATATATTATAGCTAAGTCTGTGACGGCCTTTATGGGCCTAGATGCCTGAAATAAATGGTAAAATTAAAAAAAATAAAAAATAATCTATACTACTATTATAAAGAGGAAAGATTTGATTTTTTGTTTGTTTGTTTGTTTGTTTGTTTGTTTGTTTGTTTGAGTCGAATAGGCTCCGAAACTACTGGACCGATTTGAAAAATTCTTTTGCTATTGGAATCTTACATTATTTCTGCTGAACATAGGCTACATTTTATTTTGGAAAAAAGTAGGGTTCCGTAAGATATTTGAGTTTTTCGGACGCAAGGTGTAAAAAATCAGCTAGAAAAGTTACTTATTTTGCGTACGCTGCCTAAACTATAAAAGATAGAACCATAAAATGTTCTAAGTAATTGTAGATCTTATAAATATCTACAAAAAAGTCCGCGACACACTATACCTATCTATGTCGAGTGAGGCACAATAACCATTTATTTATTTAAAAATCCTGAATTTTTTTTGGACTACATTTAAACGGATATATTTTACTCACGCTATTAATCCTTATCAAAATAAATTATTTCATCACTAAGTACAGTTTATGTAGATAATATTTGGTCTTTGAATGATTAAAATTGGACGTTTGGTTTTGAAATTATGGCGAAATTAAAATATTGCGATAGTGGGCGTCACCAAAGCGCGTGCGGCAGGAAGACAATATTCTGTTGTAGAAATGAAAATTCTGTACCTACATAAAAGATATGAAATGACACCCGAAATTACACCTTTGTCACTACATCGCTATAGAAGCCAAAAATGTGGTTAGTTTTTTGTCTGTCTGTCTGTCTATCACTCTTTCTGTCTGTATGTTTGTTCCAGCATCACACGAAAAATACTGATCCGATTTGAATGTGGTTTTCGCAGATATATTTATCTTCTTCCAACTTAACATCTGGTGTATAAAATTTTTTCCCCCCACCCCTCTAAGGGGACAAAAGAGGGGGTCAGATTTTGTATCAAACTTTTTTCTTTAACACGAAAACTACTGATCCGATTTACATACGGTTTTCACAGATATATTATATTTGTCTTCTTCCAACTCAACATCTGATGTATAAAAATCCTCCCCCCCCCCCTCTCAACACTCTGGGGACCAAAGAGGGGTCAGATTTTGTATAAAACTTTTTTCTTTAGTGGACTTACTTCATATTAGGTAATAACTGTGTTTTTCAACTTAACATCTGATGTATGACCTCCCCCCCCCACACCCTCTTAGGGGACAAAAGAGGGGGTAAAACATGTATCAACTGATGATGTAGAAAATATACTTTAAATGGCAAAACAACGTTTGCCGGGACAGCTAGTATATTAATATATTGACTTAGTGTAAAATTGTAAGTTGGAGAGGACAATCATAATATTATTATAAATCTGTTCGAAGAAAATCGCTTGGATTAACGCTGGGCTAACTAACGACTTCTATACGAAATTAAAAGAGGGAAATGGTTTGCAGTACCCCCCCCCCCCTAGAATTTTCCCGGGTTGGTCCTTTCGAGAGTTGGCAACAGTACAAAATAGTCTTAGGTTAACTTTACCAACATAAAAGTTGCTGCCTTATAATGAAATAACATTCCAGGTAAAGAATATTTAATATATTTTTAAGACATTTTAAATTATTTGCAGAATACCTGGAGACTTTCAATCAATTGTTAGTCAGGCTAAGGAGGAAGTAGATTGGTTACATGAAGTTAAAGAGTTCTTTTTACTAAAGAAATCAATTGTCAAGGAACTGGTTGTTATGTCTGCACAATTTTACTGGTGAGTAACTACCTATGTCTTGTGCAACTTAATTGAAATTAATGAAAGGTCACTGGGCACCTTAGTATGGAAATTTTACCCACGGCCTACAGAAACAAAATTAGTTTGGATGTTTAGATACACATCCCTAGTTTACGAAAATATATGTCGCATCAATGTGGAAGATGGGAATCTGCCCAAAAATTGAAAATAAAATATAAGTGATATCCTCTAGTGATAACACATTTTTCGACTAATTGTATTGAATGGGTGTCTTAATCACACAGAGGAATTGGTCTATGAGCAACTAAACTCATCGTGTTCATCTGCTGGCTCTAACAATACAAGTCTGTTGGGCAACTAAAATATAAAAACTAATTCCTTTTTACCAATACAGTGATAGACTGATGTATTTTCAAATAAAACAAATGTGTAGAATTAATATAGTTTTTATTCAACAAAATCAATATCTGTAGGCACGATAGTGTCATCTAAAAAAAGAAAAAAAAAAAAAAAAAAAAAAACATCTAAACTCGTCTATCGTGCGAAAGAGACAGCTAATGCTAGTCCCTGGCCGTACATTGTTAGAAGGCGTTTGTTATTTTATTGATTACAATACTTAATTGATATGTTTTTATTGATTACAATACTTAATTGATGTTAAGCACATATTTTGAATCATAGTTGATTTTAGAACTCTCCCACGGTTTAAAAAAAAAAAACCACACAGAATGAAATGTAGGCTAGGATTCAATAATCTACAAGTAATTTTATATCTGTAGGAAATATTTCAAAAACCGGGTCAGATTATGCCCAGTTACCTTTATGATTGTTATAGTATCAATACATAAATTATATTATTTTTTTAATATATTTTATTTAAAAAGTGTGAATATCCAATATTATTTCAGTAAAATATGTTATGTTGTTTTTAGGAGGGACACAGAAATATCTTTGGAAGATATAAAGCCTTTTTTTAAAATTGCTACATCAACATACATGAGTTATTACTACACCATTTTTATATTACAAGAGATTGTAAGAAAAACTAAAAAATTTGTTGAGGACTTTACATGTTCTAAGTAAGTACCTTTAATATTGAAATATTGATTTGTAAAAGATATTTGGATTTAATTAACCCATCAAGCCCCAAGCAGCCCCCCGCGGCCGCATAACAATTGAATATCTATTGTCTGTTTTTCCCACAATCAAGGTATTAAATTAAGGTATTATTAGGAAATTAATTCATAGGCAATTTAATAGCTTTTAATAGCTTATGTCAATTCAATGTTAACTGTGTTGGTCTGATTGGTTTACCTTAATGCGACCAAATTAATTTGGTCCGCCATCTGCCTAGGAATCTACTTCTCTGATAGTACATGAGATTACAAACATTTTCAGGCCTGTCAACACACTAACATGTACTTATTATGCAAAGAGAGTTCTTCGATATTTGATACAAACATATCTTTGCATCAAATGGGCTCGAGGTGTGGCTAACTCTGAACTGAGCCCAGAAGTTGTTGTCAATTATTTTATACAGTGGATAGATCCTGATAACTTACATTCTGACGAGGATGTGGATGAAAAGGTTATATTTTCAATCTATTTAAAATTTGAACTGATTATTTTGTCATGATTGTTACAATATTAACATACAAATTATACATTTCAGATTGAATACTTGGCCAGTGAATCAAGAAAGTTCTTGAGCGACCAAAATAAAGTAAAAAACAAAGCAAACAAACCAAATTCTGAGAGAGAAATCCTGCTTGCCATATCTGAAACAATTTATAAAGTTCATAAAATATCACCTTCTTCCCTTGACACTGGTTCCAGTACTCTCGATATTGTAAAGGCAAGTTTACAATACTATACTTTTATGATAATATTTTGTTATATTTACTTAAAGTAATAATGTAATAATTTCTTCTGAACAGGTGGTTGACAAAAAACATGGATGTGTTATAGCCCTTGGTGCAATATATCAAGCGGTTGCAAGAAAACTAGGAGCTCACTGCGAGTTGAATGCATTCTCTAACCATTTCTTTTTGGAGTGGCAATCAGATGATGACAAGAGAACATACACCATTGATCTTACTAATGGAGAGCTCAGGCTGAAACGACAGTGTCCATTTTCACATAGACCAAATGGCCCTGGCCAGAAATACAATCCAAGCTCATTTATAAATTTCATTTTTTATGCTTATATGAGATCTAAAGGCACTGTTCATGATTGGTAATATTATAATATGTATTATTCATATTATTTTTATGGTTTAAAAAGGTCACTTCCTTGCTTGTTTGTTTAGATTGTATTAATTAACAGTTTAAAGGAATTGTCAGTAATACATACCTAGTAACTTGAATATTATGTTTTATGTAATATTATAGTAAAATGGTTTCAGGGAGTTTGAAAATGCGGCACACTTACTAGATTTTTTGTCAAGCCATGAAGCTGAAAATTATGAGCATAATCCTTACAAAGACTTTTATACTTTTCTTGTGCGGTTTGCAGTGGCGCCAGCACTGCGGTCTAAAATTAATATAAAAAATGTAAGTTTTTTGAAATATAATTAAAATATGCTTATAGCGCAATACACCATGAGCCCGTTGGGCCGCCGATAAAGCCCGACGACACAACCCGGCGGGCGGCGGGCTGTATGACAAGATGATTATTTTCATACAGGCCGTCGCCCGCCGGGTTGTGTCGGCGACCCAGCGGGCTCAGTGTGTATTGCGCTTTGGTAAAGTTTAGTATCTAGTAAGTTACGCGTTTGTACGATAGTAAAAGAATTTTTTTTTCTTTTTCACAGATGGATGCAGAAAATCGTCATTTAGTGTTAATGCTATCGGAAATTAATCCTCCTCAACGTTCATGTGAAGAAGTAAGTTATATTTATTTTGAACTTCATCGAAAATATAACTATGCATAGCTTGGCCTAAATATCTTAAGACTGCAAGATTGTATTCTTATTCATAATAGGGTATTTTAGTGTATATGAGAAAAAATTAAAAAATGTGTTACATATTATGATAGTTTAGAGGAACAGCAATCGGAAAATGATAGTTTGACTTCATAAAGATTTCAGGATTTTTTATCTGTCTTTGAACCAGGGCTTCAAATATAGTTATTTTTTCATAACGTTACTGCTTCTGCTTCAAGGGCAAAGATAACGTTATGAAAAAATAATGCTATTTCTTATTAGGAAATAATAATATTAATAACGGTAAATGTTATATTATAACGGATATTTTTTCGTTATGTTACTAGATAAAGATAACGTTAAAAAAAATTACCGTTAACTGGCTACCATTATGAAAATAACGGTACGTAACGATATTTTTTTATATTTTTTCTGCTATTCGATAACGTTATGAAGCCCTGCTTTGAACGCTCCGAAATCTTTCCGCCATGCTAATGACGTCATTGGGATAGTAAACAAAAAAACCGGGCAAGTGCGTATCGGGCCACGCGCAATATAGGGTTCCGTAGCACCGCTAGTGTTGAAAATTTTTGTATGGTCAATGAATGTACATTTATAACATGTTTTACACTACTAACAACTTTTACACTACTAACAACATCATCTCAAAGGAATTTGAACGAAAAGTTCCTTTATACTTCGCCGAATATATTTTTTTAGTTGATCGACTATTACTCAATAAGTTATGAAGTCTTCTTAGCCATGATAGTTTTCCTTTTAAATTCAGCATATTTCCAACTCCTGTGAATTTTTTCACATTTCCAGAAGCAACCGCTTAGCTGGTAGAAGGGGGGGACACTGGACCCTAACGATTTTTCCACTTTAAAACTTAATATTTGACAAATAGATCCCTAAATCGGAAAATTATCTATGAATACTCATAATATTTTTTAAAAAACCTATCCACCGACACCACACACGATGGGATGGGCGCGAAAAAAAAAATTCAACCCCGCTTGATGTGCAGGGGAGGTACCATAAAAAATATTTTTTAAATATTTTATGTACCATTTTGTCGGCATTATTAATAATGTGTATTCATGCCAAATTACAGCTTTGTAGGTCCTATAGTCTGAGCAAAACCGCGGACGGACAGACAGACAGACAGACAGACAGACAGACGGACAGACGGACGGACAGACAGAAACTATAAGGGTTCCTTGTTGACTACGGAACCCTAAAAAATGACAACTGTGTTAACTGTCAGTGCCGAATATCTTATGTCAATTGATGCTTTGTTTACTTACGCAATGACGTCATGACCATAGCTAGCAATACAGAGCAAACATGGCGTCCACTAGCGGAAGCGGTTTTGCGAAATACGCGCGAAATTTTAAATTATGTAAAAATAATGTTTTTTTTCATACTTAACGTGAGAAAAAAAATATTATTTTATTTTTTACCGTCATATTAACACTATAGAATTGGTTTTAGATACATTTCAAAAATTCGTGTAATACCTATTTGTTTATATTTACTTCCTGCGTTGTTGCTAATTATAAGTGTATGTTTTTCAGAAAGTTGTGAAAAAACGTATACCAGAATTAAAATATGCTGTTGGCATGGTGTGCTATCACATTCAGTATTATTACATGTGTGTTATATGCGGTTGGGAGGTGGAGGACTCTCGGAAGCCACGAGTGGAGGAGCCACATACTGGTAAACAACCCATTTACACAGTGCTTACAGAAGATCAAAGTGTAAGGTTTGTCCCACAAGGTATGTGTTGTAATTATATGTATTTTCAGATTCTAAGACTACAGTTACGCAGTTAGTTACCACTTACCAGAATGATGGCTGAAAAGTCCATATTAAAAAATTGATCAGTCTGTCACTCAACCTCTTTTTTTTTTTGTCTCGTTTTGGTTTTGGTGCCGCAGGCCGCAACCAAAATTTTTTAGGGTTATATAAATAACATCGTTCAGTAATTTAAAAGTGAAAAAATGTCTCCTATTTTAACCAATGGCCATACTAACAGGCGCTTTTTTATTTCAGAAAAAATATGTCAGCTAACCCAACCAATGCGAGTAAAATCCATAGAAGATTTACTAGGGAGAGACTTTACTCATTTCGATGGATATGCATATGTTTCAAATGATGAGAAACTTCAAGAATATCCAGACGATCGGTGCATTGTTGAAGAATACATAAATCATAGGTTCCCAGTTAGAAAATAATTAAAAATAATTCAAATAATGGTATTGTTGTAGCTCTTTATGTATTTACGTCTGTCGTGTTACTTTTATAATTAGCTGTTGCCCGCGACTTGGTCCGCGTTAACGGGACCCTATTTAAACAAACGTCAAACGCAAACGTCAATAAACTTTCATGTTCCTTTCTAATTTAAGAAATGACGGACTTTCATTCAAATTCTTAACCCTAATTTCACCCCCTTGCCCTTGGGGGTAGAATTTCCAGAAACGCTTAAATAGAATTATGTATCCATTCATTTTTAATCAGTAGCCCAAAAATAATGTTTTATGTTAATAACTCAAGAAATGACTTCTTGTCATGTGTCAAAATGTCTTTCATTCAAACTTTCAACCCCTATTTCGGGATAATATTTTCAAAATTCCTTCCTTAGTGGGTGTCTACTTAATAAAATAACCCATTCACCGAATTTCGGGGCTGTAACCTTAACAGTTTTTGCTCAGCGATGATGAATCAGAAGTATAGATAAAAACAATTATTGTGAGTTAATCTTAAAAGTTAAAAGATAGACATGTACTATCACGGAAATTTTTTTAGATCATTTAAGGAGGAATAATTCTTTCATAATATGAAATTTTCCCCACATTTTCCTCTGTTTCTTCGCTCCTAAAAGTCACAGTGCGATGTTATGTAGTCTAAGCCTTCTTCGATAAATGAATTTTTCAAATCGGACCAGTGGTTCCTGAGATTAGCGCTTTCAAACAAACTTCAGCCCCCGTAGACAAGTGGCAAAATGTATGGATTTGACATTAGTATTCGCTAGCGAAGCGATGACTTAATCGCATACATTTTGTAGCGCTAGCGTTAGCGCTTTGCCACTTGTCTACAGGCCCAGAATTATAATGTTGGCATAGATTTATAAAAAACATATTTACAATTTTATTTAAGGCTGCGTACAGGTTTAAGGGGAGGGATGAAAAGAACTTGCCTTAGAGGCTTAGGCAGCTCCTGCTTTTTGGTTACCATCAGTCCTGGTTTCCCGTTTTGTTACGGTGCAGCGGGCAGAGTATGCTTTTCCTCCACGCCTCTGGCTTAAGCACTCTAGGGGTTTACACTTTACAGACAAGTACTGTGTGAAGTCAGGCTCAGAATTGTTATAACTCATAGTTAAAGTTAATTTTAAATTCTTATTTAAAAAAAAAATTAAAGAGAAATTTTATGTACATAAGAGTGAGTTGCATCAACCTACTTTAACTATAACTGTAACTTTAACCATAACAAAATGTGAAATTACTGTCAAATCCCTAGCAAAAGTCGCCATATTTGACGATAACCTTAACCTTAACTTTAACTACGCTTCTGGTGCAATTCACCCTAAGAGTGAGTTGCATCAACCTACATTAACTATAACTTTAACTTTAACCATAACAAAAAGTTGCTACACATTCCTGAAGAAGTCCTCGTTAAACACGCTCCAGCGCTTACCAAACTCACTAAGTCAGAAGATATACAGCAAAAATACAATAAATTAGAAAACATGCTACTTGACATTGGTAAAGACACCACCAACAAACATATAGTTCGAGACAAAATAGGACCTGCAGCTAGAGAGCTTCTTATAAAAAGAAAATTGCTACTAATAAACCAAAAAGAAAACAAAAAAGAAATTGCACAAATTAGTAAAGAAATAAACAAAAATATTAAAAAACACAGAAAGGATCTACGAACTAATAGAATAAAATACTATATAGAGAAATCAGGAGGGATTAAAAATGCCATCAAAGAATTAAGAGATAACACAACATGGATACCGAATCTAAAAACTAAAAGTAGTAAATTAGAGGCAAACAGAAAAAATCTTTTAAAAATAGCAACAGACTTCTATAAGAATCTATAATTATGAGAATGACAGTGCTTACCCAGACTTGGAAATAACAAATACAGAAACCGGCAATACAGTTCTCCCGATCCTGGAAAGTGAGGTAGAAAAAGCTATTCGAACTCAAAAAAACAACAAAGCAGCAGGCGACGATAAAATTACCAATGAACTTTTAAAAGGTGCACTAAATCTTATAAAAGCACCTCTGACAGATCTATTCAACGACATAGTCATCAAGGAGACCCATCTACACAGTGGTTAAAAAGTACAATTATACTTCTACATAAAAAAGGTGATAAAAACCAGATAAATAACTATAGACCGATTAGCTTGTCATCAAATATTTATAAAGTATTTGCCAAGGTCATCCTGTCCAGAATAGAGAAGCAGTTAGAAGAACCAACCAGTAGAGCAGGCAGGATTTCGTAGTGGATATTCCGTACTTGATCACATACATGTAGTAAGACAAATAATAGAAAAATATAACGAATATAATTTAACATACTACCTTGCATTCATCGACTTCAGCAAAGCCTTTGACTCCCTTATCCATCAGAAAATTTGGGAAGCTTTAGAAGAACAGGGAATCGATAGCAAATACATAAAAATAATACGAGGAATATACAGAGCATTGCATGTGTACAATTGGAAAAAAAGGGGAATCCTTACAACATACGAAAGGGTGTAAAACAAGGGGATCCACTGTCGCCAAAAATTTTCTCCGCTGTATTTGAGAAAGTATTCAGGAACCTGCCCTGGGAGGGTTATGGATTGAATATAAATGGATTAAAGCTCACTCACCTTAGATTCACTGACGACATTGTACTGTTTGCATCATCCCCAGAAGAACTAAGTACAATGATCAATGAACTGGCTAAAGAAAGTGAAGAGGTGGGGCTTAAGGGCCCGGGTTACCCTCGAAATTTTCATACATTCTTAATACCAAAATCATTTTCTCATGCGAAAATATTTAACATGTTTGAGTTATTTTTCGGCTTAAGATAGTAATTACCTAGGGTCCTGAACAAATTTTTTTTACAAAATATTTAAATACTAAAAAAAAAATTTTTGTGTTTAAATATTTTTTAGTAAATTTACTACTAAATATTTAAACACCAAAAAATAGACAAAAACACTAAAAAATATATAAATAAATAGTAAATTTACTACAAAATATTTAAATAATAAAAAATATTTTTTAAAGTTGAAATATTTTGTAGTAAATTTACTATTTATTTATATATTTTTTAGTGTTTTTGTCTATTTTTTGGTGTTTAAATATTTAGTAGTAAATTTACTAAAAAATATTTAAACACAAAAATTTTTTTTTAGTATTTAAATATTTTGTAAAAAAAATTTGTTCAGGACCCTAGGTAATTACTATCTTAAGCCGAAAAATAACTCAAACATGTTAAATATTTTCGCATGAGAAAATGATTTTGGTATTAAGAATGTATGAAAATTTCGAGGGTAACCCGGGCCCTTAAGCTCAACTCGGAAAAAAACAAAAGTAATGACAAATGGACCAAAAAATATAATAGCAGTGGGAAATAACATCGTCGAATATGTGGAAGACTATATATATCTCGGTCAAATAATATCACCATACGAGACAATAGCTAAAGAAATAGAAAGAAGGACTACAAGAGCATGGAAAAGCTATTGGAGCCTAAAGGAAGTAATGAAAAATAAAGATATCCACATACAACTAAAAAGTAAACTTTTCAATACCTGCATACTGCCAGTTTTGATATACGGAAGCCAAACATGGTCTCTAACCAACAAACATATCACTGCTCTAGCGACATGCCAACGCTCAATGGAACGCAGTATGTTAGGTATTAAGAAATTGGATAAAATAAGAAATGATGTTATAAGAAAAACTACCAAAGTGCAAGATGTCACTGTTAAGGTCAGACAGTTGAAATGGAGATGGGCTGGCCACACCGTCCGAGGAGTAGGAAAATGGAGTGAAAGAGTTACTTCATGGTACCCTAGACATGGGAAAAGGAGTAAAGGTAGACAGAGAAAAAGGTGGGCTGATGATTTCAAACCGATTGCTGGAGTAACCTGGAATAGAGTGGCCAGAGACAGACATGATTGGAAGAGGCTAGAGGAGGCCTTTGCCAAATGGCAATCAGAAATCGATAAAATTAGATAACCAACATAGTATAAACATAGTAATGTAATTCTGAAATAAAAGGCTATAATAATAAAAAATAATAATAACAAAAAGTCAAATGAACTGTCAAATCCCTAGTAAAAGTCCATTATGGACGCTATATTTGATACAATAACCTTAACTTTAACTTTAACCAAGCCTCTGGTGCAACTCACCCTATGCCACAAAAAAATATTTTACTTGTTACAACCATAGACTTATAATATATTATAGGTTTATGGTTACAACCATGTGATGTGAAATGAGTTACTTAATAATTTTTGACTTTACGATGTAGAAATACAAAAAACAAAGAAGTATAATATTAACTTTTTAAATTTTTAAACAATTTAACTTAGGACTAACTACTTTTTATTTTAAGACCTTTAGATTTAGGAATATTTTTAAAACTATAAACATATGTCACTACTTTAATTAGTTCCTCAAATGGGTCCAAATGATTTAAACAAATTCTTCTCCGCCAAGATTGTTCACACAACCAATCTGTGAAATCTTTTTTTTTGTGCTCATTGCGGAATTGTTTAATAAGGTTCAGCCACCTGGATTTATTTTGTTGGGTGCGTGTCCCGTCTGGTGCCACAGAGCTTTGTTCAGAATCACTGTGGTTAACCCTCTTGTGTATATATCCATGCTCAGGAAGACAATTATATGCTTCCCAATGGTCTGTGTGAATTATGGAACCTTCCAGAACATGTTTTTTTATTAGAGGCACCAGTACTTCTGATTTTCCCTCAATATCAGGACAAATTTCAAGCCTTAAATCATCCTTTTCACTATCAATCATGCATATCACCCAGAGGCCTTCTATGTGGCGGCTTCTTTTATATTTTCTTTTCCCACATTTTGAATTACTAATTTTGACTATTTTATTGGTACCACCAATTTTATTTTTTTGGTCTTGGTGTTCGAGGATGTACACTACAATAGCCTCCCGATAGCAATTGTACCAGTTCCAAACTGTTTTTGTCGAAACACCTTTCTCATTATCATCTCGGGCAGTTTGTAGCCGTGCCTCATGATATGAGCATTTATTTGCAAATGCATACATTAATTGAAAAATTTGCACTAAAGGAAATTTTGTTTCTTCAAAAAAAGTATTTCTGACCACGGATATTGATTTATCGCGACAAGGCCCTTTTCTGCAGCAGAAGGATCCAAATGGCCCACCACGCCATGCCTCCAAGCTCATGGAAGTTTTGTGACGAGAACACTGTTTTTCTATTGGCACCATCCCTCTCTGTTTGGCAAATGCAATGCATTGTTCTTTGGTCCCCAGTCTAGCATTGATTTTATACCAGTTCCACATAAGTCTGAAACAAAACAAAGGAAATTGATTAACAATAGCAACTAGTGTAAGTTTTAAAACCTAGTGTAGTAAACTGTTGCATAATTTGTGCAATTACTACATTGTAGTAAATTTAAATAGCAAATAAAATAAAGAATACCTAATTGCTAAACTAGAAAAAAATATTTTTAATTAAGTATAATTAAATCTTGTCAGATTGTCATGTAACCTACATATTAATATTTATTGTAAATTGTGCAAACAAATACCTCAGCTCATTTGCGAGGTAGCCATTTCTACCGGATTGCCCTTCAGCAGAGGTCTCCTCATCTTCATCTGAAGATGATGATGACATTATTCTGATGCCCCACAACCCTCTACGGTCATATGTAGGCACGAGCGGATCAATAGAGTCATACACTCGCGCTTCATCACACTCTTTAGCAGGCACCACAAAAGAGAAGGCCGGCCCGAGCAATTTATTAGAGTCTTCGCTCTTCAATTGACTCAACTCTTCATTCAAATCTTCACTGTTCTCTTGACTCAACTCTTCATTCAAATCTTCACTGTTCTCTTGACTCAACTCTTCATTCAAATCTTCACTGTTCTCTTGACTCAACTCTTCACTCTTCACTTCACTAAACTCTTCCGAGGTAATCGCAGCAGAATCCGAGCCCTGAGATTTTGAAGATGCCATGGTAGCCGGTAGCCACACATTTGCTAAACACAGGAGCAATGCAGGAGCAGCACTGATCTCTTTAGTACCTACGCTGGATAGCTGATAGTTGATACACACCTGCTTTTTTAATTTTGTGCATAGAACACATTTACTCCTAGATTTTGTGCCTATTTGAAGCGGAATCAGTGGGAATCAGCATTCAGCGCCCCCCACTGATCTCTATAGGGACCGTGCAGAGCGACGACACTGCCACAAGTTGCGAATAGCCGAAACTTTTACGAAAATTTTACTGTCAAGCTCTAGTCAAGCTACGGAAAATTATAGGATTTCTTGACAAATTTGATTATTTTCAAGAATTGAAATGCATTTTTGTATTCCCGGATGTTCTAATACATACAAGAAATATAAAGGCAAATCGAACGATGTAAAATTTTACTATTTTTCTGCCAAAGTATTCACATCGAAAGAAATGGATAAAAGGCGGTAAAAACATACGTAAGTATTTAAAAAGTTCCATGAATGTTATGTGTAGACTCGTAAAAACACTGAATTTTGTAGATTATAACCGTAAATTCATTTTTATGAACACATTATGAACATAACCTATAACCGTTGCTTCTTTCAGTAAACATCCAAACCACAGATTAATATACCTATTAGCAAGCTACAGATAGGACAGCTTGTTTTGCGTAGTTCCAAAAAAGTAGTTTTGGCGCTGCGATCGCCGTTTTTATCAAAGGTGTCAACTGTCAAAATGAGAAGCACAGATAAAAAATAAGTAGTGCATAGTTTTTGACATAGATTATAAATGAAAAAAAAAAGTGAGGCCATGAAATCGATATATAAGGAACATAATATTCAGAACCGATAGATTTCGATATTTCAAGTCGAGAATTACAAAAATTAATAAAACCAACACATTATTAATATATCATTTATTTATCTTTGATTTTCTTAACCTAATTTTTTTTATATTTCTGTAGGGCTTTTAATTGCATTGCACCTATTACAATATTTCTCATCAATTTTACCTACGAATAATAAAAACGAAGGAAACGTGACTTCCATACTAAAAAATAAAATAATATGGCAATAGCTACGAAACACTACATTCAAATTGACAAAATAAATAAAGCCGTTGACAATGATTGTTACTTCTATAATATTAATTACACAAAATTTTTGCATGCATTTGGGTCTCTTTTTGATAAAGTATGCATGTATTTGGGCCACATTTTGTAGAATCGGAACTAATTTTTGACACAGTTACTCTTGCTTAGTTTTTGTTATTCGTAGAATTTTACCTTCTAAAGTGTAATAAATAATTTATAATTTTGCAGCAATTATTGTGACATTGGAGTCGCAATATTAATTCATCAAACCCCATACCCCCAAATTTTCAAGGGGATCCTGATTTATGTATCTGGGGTGAAAGTAATCTACCCCATATTCTTTAAACAACAAGGTTAAGCTTTCCAAACCTACCGCAAGATTTATGGGGAGCGGGGGTGGGGGGGGAGTGGGGGGGAGAGGTTAACACCCCCCCGTACCAAATCCACACTGAGGAACCCCCCACTTTTGGAGCTACTCACCTTTGAAATTTTCGGAATATTGATGCTACATCATATTCTATTCTCGACAATTTATAGTGTTTCTTCGGAAAAATGCCTGTTGCTAGGCTGTTGTGAGTGGAGAACTAAAATTTCAATTTATTTAACAATGTAAATCAAGGTTTTTTGATAAAAATTAAAAGTAAAAATTAATTACAAAATTCACTACTTAAAAACTACTGTCTCCTTCGTCTTCTTTTTCTTTTTTTTTTTTTTTTTTTTTTTTTTTTTTTTTTTTTTTTTTTGGCACTGACACCGGCGGCGTACTTTGCCATATACAAAGGTAGGGAATAGGCGGCGGAAAAGCAAATAAGTACGGAATTTAGGATTTCGGATCTAGTTAGGAAGTTTCACTAAAAGGTGTAATAATAATATTAATTATATTAAAGGTTAATGGAATTGCTACGTAAATATTGAGATAAACATGAATATACTAATTTGTTACATGTATTTAATAATGTTGGTACGGAAGTAGGAAAGGGTATAGACATAGAGGAGAGACTATCATAAAGGCAGGAGTGATCATACAGAGGACAGGAAAGGATAATATGATTTAAATCACCCACTTCCAAACCGCAATCGCAAGCATCATTGTTGCGAATTCGTATCCTTTTTAGGTGGGCCGGAGTGAGGACATGTCCTAACCTCATTCTTATTAAAGTAGAAGTTGTGCTTTTTGATAATTTAATTTTGAAAAACCAAGGTCTAAACTGAATCTCAGGTTGTATTAGCCTATATTGTACACCTTTTTTATAACTCGTTCGTGCCCAGTCCTTACTCCAATCCTGTTGGAGAAGGTTCTTAGCAAGGGAAGGCAAGTCATGACAGTAATTCATGTACGGAAAAACATCTCCTCTAAAAGCAGCATCTTTGGCCAAAGCATCCGCTTTTTCATTTCCAAGAATGCCGCAATGACTCGGTATCCAGACAAACGTAACAGATAAGTTAGCAACAATACATTTCTGCAAAAGATTTCTAATTTGAATGATTATAGGAAAACATTTTGACTTAAACGTAAATCCATTTAATGCTTGAAGGGCACTTAAAGAATCGGTAAAAATGACAGTTTTATTAAGTTTCGCAAGTAAAATGTAGTCGACCGCTTTAAATAGGCCATAACATTCTCCAGTGAATACGGAAGTTTGCGGCGGAAATTTGACTTTTTGGACTATGTTGTATTGGAGATGGTATATACCAACTCCAACACAATTATTATTAACGATTGATATTTTAGAGGCATCTGTGTAAATGTGATGCCAGCCTTCCCAATTATTGGTTGTTAAATAATTGAAAAATGGTTTTGCATAATACTTATCAGATTTTTTTATACCTATGTCGTAACGGATATCCGGATCCAAAATAAGGGATTCAAAGGAAGATTGAAACAGAGGATACACAGGTAATCTAAGTGTAGGGGCATCAAGGAATGAGTATCGCACATAACTATTTACTAAACAAGGGCGAGATTTGTGTAGCCAAAAATTATCTTTGTTAACTAAATCTAACAGTTTTTTCAGTTTCGGAATAAGAGGATGGTTTGAAAATTGCAAACTTCTTTTTCTTATTATGGCACTACTTTGACGTTTTGTTTTTTTTATGACAATTAAGGCTTCGGCTTAGGAATTGTACTCTAGAAGTTCAACCTCAGATCTTCAGATCCATCATCAGTTATACCTAGAGACCAATGACCCTCAATATGGCACAACTAGCTTCAATTATCAGTTGACGGAGCCCCGCTACGCGGGGCTCCTATTTCTGGGTGTTGTGGTCTAAGTTCTAACATAACCTAACCTACTTATGGACTTTCTGGATTGTGTTTGTTTTTGTTTTAGCGGGGGGCTGCGCCCCCCGAGCCCCCCTTTGGGGGGCTGCGCCCCCCCGTCCCCCCCCCTTCGGTATCCGTGGTTAAGTGGGCCTTCTGTTATGTCTTTTCATTTATAATGAAATGAAATAAAAATGATGCACTGCGGCGCCGGCAGCGGAGACACTCCCTAGTAAGTAAGTAATGTTTTGTTTTTTTATGACAATTAAGCCTTCGGCTTAGGAATTGTACTCTAGAAGTTCAACCTCAGATCTTCAGATCCATCATCAGTTATACCTAGAGACCAATAACCCTCAATATGGCACAACTAGCTTCAATTATCAGTTGACGGAGCCCCGCTACGCGGGGCTCCTATTTCTGGGTGTTGTGGTCTAAGTTCTAACATAACCTAACCTACTTATGGACTTTCTGGATTGTGTTTGTTTTTGTTTTAGCGGGGGGCTGCGCCCCCCGAGCCCCCCTTTGGGGGGGCTGCGCCCCCCCCGTCCCCCCCCTTCGGTATCCGTGGTTAAGTGGGCCTTCTGTTATGTCTTTTCAAAAATGTCAAGTGGCAAATAATCCCAGGTAAATAAAAAAAACAAGAAGAAGAAGAAGAAGCGAAATATTTAATAAGCCAAACCTTGAACAAACCCAAAGAGTTACAAAGAGTTAGTGAATTTTGATAATTTTTCCTAATTTTTATCAAGAACCTTGAATGATATAGTTTTGGAATGATAAAATAATCGTCCTCCACTCACCACAGCCTTAGGATGCCTTGAAAACAATAAGTCAGTAAGTAAGTAACACGCAAACACCAGAAAACATGACCTTATCTCAAGATGACGAAAATTTCAAATGTGAATTTCTCCAATGGGGAGGGGGGGTTTTCCGGGGGTGGAAGTGACACGAGGAAGTTTTTCTCATCCAAAACATCCTCTCTCAATCCATGTGACCATCAAAAAATTGGGGTAGGTTTGGAAAGCTTAGCCAACAATAATTCGGATAAGCCCAAGAAACTCTCAAATGTCACTGGGCGCCCCCGATTGTATAGCATGTTTGGTTTTTGCATCTATAAATTTGATATTTCATAAGACTTGTATTGAGATGAGCCAGGATTCTCGGTGAACTGAGTTGGGTTTCACGGCACACCTCAGCTTGCCGTTTGTCCCTCCTGACGTTCATGCTGTCAAACAGGTCATCAAATAATTCTACTTCCTCTGCAGTATTTTTCATGGTGTCATGGTTTGATGAGCTATTAGGGTAAAATATCTGAAACAAAATAAAAAACAACTTCAAGTAAAATGTCTTCCTACATGTAAATATTTTGTAAATAATTACGAATTCAAACAATTCCTATGTTCTTTCCCGTAAGTCGGAACTCCAAGTATCTCCATACCAAATATCAGCAGAATCGGTTCAGTGGTTTGACCATGAAGAGCTAACAAACAGACATACCTTCGCATAGCTGACCCGACAAAATAGAAATAATTTATATTGTAGAACATACAATATAAATTATTTCTAAGGTAACAACATTGCAACGAGAGAATTTTATTTACATAAAAGAAGATAAAGTAATTACTAATTTATAGTATGAAAGTATAGATTTATTACATAATATTACCTATGGAAGTATGGATACACAAGCCATACATTAGACAACTTTGATATTATGGCTTTTCAATAAATACACACACAATATGTACTGAATACTGTCTATTTTAATTAAAGTGAGAATGAAACTTACCTTCATTATTAAGTGGCACACCATGAACTTTCTCCGATGCGGTAAACAGGCAAGGATACGAATACAGGATCCTAGAACCAGCTTCATCAAATTGTGTACTAGCCACTAGGTAGGTACGGTCAAAATGTTTGGCACAAACACGGTAGTTCAACAACTGGCTCTTCTTAAGTCCAAGCAAAGCCAGATTAGTCGGGACTAAAAACTACATCCATAAATTGCGAAGACTGTCTTGCAAAATAGTCACTATTCGTTTAATCACAACCACCAAAACAACACTTTAGTTTTATTGCCATAGCACGCGACACACGTGATTACACGTTGAATATTGCACTAAGGACAGAGGCGAATGGCTTCACAAATATCTCAACTCAACCCGAAAGGAGGAGACGTCTTGAGAACACAAGATTAGGTAATTAATAATCGGCACTCAATTCGAAATAACCAAACAAACAACGGCGGCGCGTTTAATGACATTGACAAAACCGACCAACGATTATAGTACGATCTACATGGAGAAAACGACATTGACGGATTATGCCCACAGATAAAAACACTTCCGTATCGACACTAGCGCCAAAACTACTTAGTGGGAACTAAAGCTGTCACCCCCCTGATCCAAACTGGCTTCAATCTGAATTGATCACAGATTAGAGTATTATAGAGTAGATGGAATTGATATAGGGACCGTGCAGAAACTATAGAGGGCGTCGTAATTCGACAGCAGCGCCACGATGCGAGTAAAAGACGTAATTTGTGAGTGACTTTGACTTCGCATTCTCCTTGACCCTGGATAGTTTATGAGTGTTTTTTTATGTTTTACACTATAAAATGATATAATACTTACACTCCCAAGTGGCCACATGCGGCCGCGAGAACAACAACAGATTTCCAAGAATCCGCGATCGAAATATTAAAGTTAAAGACTAGATGACGCCCGCAACTCCGTTGCGCCAAAAATCATTTATCGTGCGAGAACCGTACATTTTCCCGGGATAAAAAGTATCCTATGTCCTTTCCCGGGGCTCAAAGTAAATCCATACCAAATTTCAGCAAAATTGGTTTAGCGGTTTGGGCGTGAAGTGCTAACAGACAGACACACTTTCGCATTTATAATATTAAGTATATTTTTATAATATTAAATATAATATTAAGGGTTTCTACTTTCTACCCGTAAACAAAGAATGGAAGAGTAAATAAAAATGTATAAAGCTTATCTAGTTAACTAAGAAAATATCTGAAAAAGTAATTAATAGCATCCATCAGCATAGAAAGTAAAAACTTGATAAATATTGCAATAAAATAATGAAGCTATGCAAAAATACTTATGTTAATTACTGAAAATGCTTGTGGATTAATAAAATAAAACAAGTTCACTAAAATAAATGCTTTTATTTCAACCTTCTGCGATTCGATCGATACCATCTTCACAACTTTTGTCTGTCACTATTTTTAACTAATTTCAGTCTGGATCTCATAAGTGTAAACACCATTTAGGTATGTATTCTTTAAATAACACACAAAGACTGCACTACTAATCTTTTTCTTACTTGAAGAATCATCCTTTTGAGAACCAACACTTTGACAAGATGGTTCAAGTTCAATATTAACCTCAGTGTTGAATTCCTGGCAGGACTTCTCCAAATTATCCTTACTTTTGATGCAACTTTATGCCAATTAAATGAGCGGCGCCTATGTATGTATATCAATTAAGATGGAAGCCAGTTTGGATGTTTACTGAAAGAAAGCAATGGTTATAGGTTATGTTCACATTGTTCATAAAAAATGAATTTACGGTTATAATCTACAAAATTTAGTGTTTTTACCAGTCTACACATAACACTCATGGAACTTTTAAAATACATACGTATATTTTTATCGCCTTTTATCCATTTCTTTCGTTTTTCAATAGGGACCGTGCAGAGCGACGACACTGCCACAAGTGGCGAATAGCCGAAACTTTTACGAAAATTTTACTGTCAAGCTCTAATGAAGCTACGGAAAATTAGAAGATTTCATAACAAATTCTGAGTATTTTCAAGAATTGAAATGTATTGTTGTATTCCCGGATGTTATAATTCATTCAAGAAATATAAAGGCAAATCGAACGATGTAAAATTTTACAATTTTTCTGTCAAAATATTCACATGGCTTTGCTTATTGAAAAATGAAAGAAATGGATAAAATTCGGTAAAAATATACGTAAGTATTTAAAAAGTTCCATGAGTGTTATGTGTAGGCTAGTAAAAACACTAAATTTTGTAGATTATAACCGTAAATTCATTTTTTATGAACACAATATGAACATAACCTATAACCATTGCTTTCTTTCAGTAAACAACCAAACTGGCTTTCATCATACATAGGCACCGCTCATTTAAGGCATAAAGTTGCATCAAAAGTAAGGATAATTTGGAAAAGTCCTGCCAGGAATTCAACACTGAGGATAGTATTGAACTTGAACCATCTTGTCAAAGTGTTGGTTCTCAAAAGGATGATTCTTCAAGTAAGAAAAAGATTAGTAGTGCAGTCTTTGTGTGTTATTTAAAGAATACATACCTAAATGGTGTTTACACTTATGAGATCCAGACTGAAATTAGTTAAAAATAGTGACAGACAAAAGTTGTGAAGATGGTATCGATCGAATCGCAGAAGGTTGAAATAAAAGCATTTATTTTAGTGAACTTGTTTTATTTTATTAATCCACAAGCATTTTCAGTAATTAATATAAGTATTTTTGCATAGCTTCATTATTTTATTGCAACATTTATCAAGTTTTTACTTTCTATGCTGATGGATGCTATTAATTACTTTTTCAGATATTTTCTTAGTTAACTAGATAAGCTTTATACATTTTTATTCACTCTTCCATTCTTTGTTTACGGGTAGAAAGTAGAAACCCTTAATATTATATTTAATATTATAAAAATATACTTAATATTATAAATGCGAAAGTGTGTCTGTCTGTTAGCACTTCACGCCCAAACCGCTGAACCAATTTTGCTGAAATTTGGTATGGATTTACTTTGAACCCTGGGAAAGGACATAGGATACTTTTTATCCCGGGAAAATGTACGGTTCTCGCGCGATAAATGATTTTTGGCGCAACGGAGTTGCGGGCGTCATCTAGTCTTTAACTTTAATATTTCGATCGCGGATTCTTGGAAATCTGTCGTTGTTCTCGCGGCCGCATGTGGCCACTTGGGAGTGTAAGTATTATATCATTTTATAGTGTAAAACATAAAAAAACACTCATAAACTAGCCAGGGTC
The DNA here is from genome assembly GCA_905404155.3 of Plebejus argus. Taxonomy (NCBI): domain Eukaryota; kingdom Metazoa; phylum Arthropoda; class Insecta; order Lepidoptera; family Lycaenidae; genus Plebejus; species Plebejus argus. The sequence continues at coordinate 9,168,583 of FR989938.1, read as the reverse complement.
AAGGAGAATGCGAAGTCAAAGTCACTCACAAGTTACGTCTTTTACTCGCATCGTGGCGCTGCTGTCGAATTGCGACGCCCTCTATAGTTTCTGCACGGTCCCTATAAGCAAAGCCATGTGAATATTTTGGCAGAAAAATAGTAAAATTTTACATCGTTCGATTTGCCTTAATATTTCTTGTATGTATTAGAACAACAATACATTTCAATTCTTGAAAATACTCAGAATTTGTTAAGAAATCTTCTAATTTTCCGTAGCTTCACTAGAGCTTGACAGTAAAATTTTCGTAAAAGTTTCGGCTATTCGCCACTTGTGGCAGTGTCGTCGCTCTGCACGGTCCCTATCCTATAGGGACCGTGCAGAGCGTTCGGTTTCGTCGCTCTGCACGGTCCCTATCCTATAGGGACCGTGCAGAGCGACGACACTGCCACAAGTGGCGAATAGCCGAAACTTTTACGAAAATTTTACTGTCAAGCTTTATTCAAGCTACGGAAAATTATAAGATTTCTTGAAAAATTTTAGTATTTTCAAGAATTGAAATGCATTGTTGTATTCCCGGATGTTCTAATACATACAAGAAATATAAAGGCAAATCGAACGATGTAAAATTTTACTATTTTTCTGCCAAAGTATTCACATGCCTTTGCTTATTGAAAAACGAAAAAAATGGATAAAAGGCAGTAAAAACATACGTAAGTATTTAAAAAGTTCCATGAATGTTATGTGTGGACTCGTAAAAACACTGAATTTTGTAGATTATAACCGTAAATTCATTTTTTATGAACACAATATGAACATAACCTATAACCGTTGCTTCTTTCAGTAAACATCCAAACTGGCTTCCATCTAAATTGATATACATACATAGGCACCGCTCATTTAATTGGCATAAAGTTGCATCAAAAGTAAGAATAATTTGTAGAAGTCCTGCCAGGAATTCAACACTGAGGATAGTATTGAACTTGAACCATCTTGTCAAAGTGTTGGTTCTCAAAAGGATGATTCTTCAAGTAGGAAAAAGATTAGTAATGCAGTCTTTGTGTGTTATTTAAGAATACATAAATGGTGTTTGCACTGATGAGGTCCAGACTGAAATTAGTTAAAAATAGTGACAGACAAAATTTGTGAAGATGGTATCGGTCGAATCCCAGAAGGTTGATGAAATAAAAGCATTTATTTTAGTGAACTTGTTTTATTTTATTAATCCACAAGCATTTTCAGTAAGATTATAAGTATTTTTGCATAGCTTCATTATTTTTATTGCAATATTTATCAAGTTTTTACTTTCTATGCTGATGGATGCTATTAATTACTTTTTCAGATATTTTCTTAGTTAACTAGATAAGCTTTATACATTTTTATTCACTCTTCCGTTCTTTGTTTACGAGTAGAAAGTAGAAACCCTTAATATTATACTTAATATTTTAAAATTATACTTAATATTATAAATGCGAAAGTGTGTCTGTCTGTTAGCACTTCACGCCCAAACCGCTAAACCAATTTTGCTGAAATTCTGTACGGATTTACTTTGAGCCCCGGGATAGGACATAGGATACTTTTTATCCCGGGAAAATGTACGGTTCTCGCGCGATAAATGATTTTTGGCGCAACGGAGTTGCGGGCGTCATCTAGTCTTTAACTTTAATACTTCGATCGCGGATTCTTGGAAATCTGTCGTTGTTCTCGCGGCCGCACGTGGCCACTTGGGAGTGTAAGTATTAAATCATTTTATAGTGTAAAACATAAAAAAACACTTATAAACTAGCCAGGATCAAGGAGAATGCGAAGCCAGTCACTCACAAGTTACGTCTTTTACTCGCATCGTGGCGCTGCTGTCGAATTACGACGCCCTCTATAGTTTCTGCACGGTCCCTATACATACATAGGCACCGCTCATTTAATTGGCATAAAGTTGCATCAAAAGTAAGGATAATTTGGAGAAGTCCTGCCAGGAATTCAACACTGAGGACATGACAGACAAAAGTTGTGAAGATGGTACCTATCGATCGAATCGCAGAAGGTTGATATAATAAAAGCATTTGTTTTAGTGAACTTGTTTTATTTTATTAATCCACATACATTTTCAGTGAGATTATAAGTATTTTTGCATAGCTTCATTATTTTATTGCAATATTTATCAAGTTTTTACTTTCTATGCTGATGATGCTATTAATTACTTACTATTTCAGATATTTTCTTAGTTAACTATATAAGCTTTATACATTTTTATTCACTCTTTCGTTCTTTGTTTACGGGTAGAAAGTAGAAACCCTTAATATTATATTTAATATTATAAAAATATACTTAATATTATAAATGCGAAAGTGTGTCTGTCTGTTAGCACTTCACGCCCAAACCGCTAAACCAATTTTGCTGAAATTTGGTATGGATTTACTTTGAGCCCCGGGAAAGGACATAGGATACTTTTTATCCCGGGAAAATGTACGGTTCTCGCGCAATAAATGATTTTTGGCGCAACGGAGTTGCGGGCGTCATCTAGTCTTTAACTTTATTACTTCGATCGCGGATTCTTGGAAATCTGTCGTTGTTCTTGCGGCTGCATGTGGCCACTTGGGAGTGTAAGTATTAAATCATTTTATAGTGTAAAACATAAAAAAACACTTAAAAACTAGCCAGGGTCAAGGAGAATGCGAAGCCAAAGTCACTCACAAGTTACGTCTTTTGCTCGCATCGTGTCGCTGCTGTCGAATTACGACGCCCTCTATAGTTTCTGCACGAGTGCACGGTCCCTATTATACAAGTACGCTGGATTGCTGATACAGACCTGCTTTCTGTGCCTATTTGAAGCGAAATCAGCGCCCCCATTATTCGGGTAGAAAACTAAATTTGACATAACCACAACCAATAACAACAGTTGTCATCACTAGTATTGGTTCCAAATACTCTCACTACTGTTATCAGCGCATTGACGCTTGAAAGCCGCCATATTGATGGCGGCTTTCAAGCGTCATTTTCTACGTCAGATTTAGTTCTCTACCCGAATAATAGGGGCGCTGATTCCGCTTCAAATAGGCACAAGAAATAGCTGTCATTTCAAAGGCTATCAGCAATCCAGCGTACTTGTTTAAAGATCAGTGGCCTCTATTATACAAGTACGCTGGATTGCTGATACAGACCGGCTTTTTGTGCCTATTTGAATTTTCGGGTAAACTTACAGTTTACGGGTAAATTTTCAGGTAAAAAAAATAAACCCATTATTCGGATAGAGAACTAAATTTGACATAACCACAACCAATAACAACAGTTGTCATCACTAGTATTGGTTCCAAATACTCTCACTACTGCTATCATATTCATATATATTCAAGCGTCATTTTTACGTCAGATTTAGTTCTCTACCCGAATAATAGGGGCGCTGATTCCGCTTCAAATAGGCACAAAAAATAGCTGTCATTTCAAAGGCTATCAGCAATCCAGCGTACTTGTATAGAGATCAGTGGATTGTCATCTACTCTATAATACTCTAATCTGTGATTGTCATATTTCCAAAAAGAAATAAAAAAAATCTGTGAATAAAAACCATTCTGTGATAAAAACAAGGCAAAATAACCTACATCACAGACTACCTACATTTCTTACACATTTTATATACCGTTTAATTTATTTCATATTTTTAAATGTAAGTTGCATTGGTAAGTTGTGACTTGTGAGTGCTTATAGGTATTCTAGCATAAATTCATACATTGATGTAGTGATAACGCATAATGTCTTATTATAACCTTTAACTATTTTACCTATAAATTTGAGATTTTTATGCTTTGTTTTTAATTTTAAAGGTTTTAATTATTAGTGTTTGGCTTAATAATATAGAAGCTATCATGACCGTAACATCTCATTTATACAAAAAGAGGTACTGTGTTATTGTTACAAAAAAATAGTAGTGTGAAATTATTGGTTTTACCTATCTCTAAGCATCTCAGCAATTAATGTACTAGAATATTTTAGGATATTTGTAATTTAACGAGTAATTTTGTGCAACAGAAAAATGGCTCAGTTGGAATTATTACAAATGCTGAGTGGACATAAGGGCATTGTCTGGAATGTGTCATGGCATCCCCTGGGAAATGCATTTGCATCTTGTGGAGAAGACAAGATTATCAAATTGTGGAATCGATTTGGCGAAGAATGGGCTGCTAAAACGGTACTTGTAGATGGTCACCAGCGCACCATTAGAGAGGTTTCATGGTCACCATGTGGAAATTTCTTGGCTTCTGCTAGCTTTGATGGTACCACTGCAATCTGGGATAAGAAAAGTGGTGTGTATAATATCACCTCTAGAGTTGATGGGGAACTAAAATGAGAATGATCTAAAAAACTTAATTTACTTCAGGTCAATTTGAATGTAATGCTACCCTGGAGGGACACGAAAATGAGGTAAAAAGTGTCTCGTGGTCTCCTTCCGGAAATCTACTAGCAACCTGCGGCAGAGACAAGTCAGTGTGGGTCTGGGAGGTGGCCGGAGATGACGAATATGTCTGTGAAGCTGTGCTCAATGCCCACAACCAAGATGTCAAAAAAGTTAGTAAAACACATATTTGTGTTGAACATGTTATATTATAGAAAACAGAGTATACAGAAGGTTTTGTTTTAGGTAATATGGCATCCCACATTAGACATAGTAGCATCAGCGTCATATGATAATACGGTCAAATTGTATAAGGAGGATCAGGTGGACAGTGATTGGACTTGTATTTCTACACTGCAGTCCCATGAATCTACAGTTTGGAGCTTAGCTTTCGATAAAACTGGACAAAGGCTCGCTACTTGCAGTGATGACAAAACAGTGAAAATATGGAAGGAGTACACTCCTGATAATTCTGAGGGAGTGATTGTTCCTGATCAGGAGTCAACCTGGAAATGCGTCTGTACATTGTCAGGCTATCATACACGCTGCGTATACGACATAGCTTGGTGTCATGAATCCGGTCTGATAGCTACGGCCTGCGGTGATGATATAATTAGAATATTCAAAGAAACAGAAGACTCAGATCCAAATGCACCTACATTTGACTTAGTCAGTACAAAGCTGAATGCCCACTCCCAAGATGTCAATTGTGTCAAGTGGAACCCTTCTGGCACCAAAGAACTGTTGTCCTGCAGTGACGATGGAGAAATAAAAATATGGAAATTTATTGACTGTTGAAATTATATTAGGACAGTGGGAGGGAGGGCAAGAACAACATCTATAACAAATAACATTTTAACGCTTAACAATTTATATACTGTAGTAGTAAAAGTTAAAACTATAATAAATTTATTCAAATTATTACACATTTTAGGTGTATACTGTATAGTACCTAATATTTCATATTATAATTAAATATGATCACTTTTAAGACTATCATAAATTGGGATAGGTACATAAGGAAAAATTTTATTTATTTTATGTAAAAAAAATGAAAATAAAGAATAGCTGATATACTATGACGTATTTGCAATTTTTTATACATTATAATCTGATGCATGTTCTAAAGGTAAGACAGCATTAGGCGTCTCCCAGACAGATGCTGGCAGCGGTGGCGGTCGCGGCGGTGGTCAGTTGTTTGTACTGCCACCGCCGCCGCGTGTGTCTGTGTCGTTCCTAGAACTCTCAAGTCATCCAATTGGCTTTAGTGCGGTCTCGCCTTAAGAATTTCACCCTTTTTATAACAACAAGTATATTACATACTTACAAACATGTTAAGTACAATTAATATAAGTATTTATCTTTTACAGATAATTTGAAGTGAATCATCTAATGTTGATTGTACTGGGAAGTCAAATTTTAAGGAGACAAATTCTTTTTGGAACTTTACAAACTAGCAAAATGTTTATGGTATCAGCCGGTCTGAGAGGGGAGGTCAAGTTGACCGAGGCAATATCCGCTCTTGAAAAGTTCGCTCCAAAATACCTCTCAGAAAGTTGGGACAACACAGGCTTACTAGTAGAACCTTATACTCCTAGGTATGGTCTTTTATAATAATTATTGTACTACCTTACCTGTAAAATTATTGGTGTACTATCTATTGCTGAAAACTGCACAAAAAGCTACAACTCGGTCGAGTTAACTCCGTACCTGATGGCCATATAATTATATAGTATGGCCGCCAGGTACGGAGACTCAACAGCGTTGTAACAGATCAAAAAAATTATATGATTTGTACTTAAAATACAGATAAGTAACAATTTGTCAGAATATTATATATTTTTTTCCTCTATTTTATCTGCTATCGGCTTTCACTAGCCATAATCAGATGGTGTGTTCATTGGTAGTCACTTTTTGAGAGGTGTTCCACTGAACAGTCAGCTCTTTCATTACTTTAGAACAATTATTTCATTCTCTTTGGTCTAGTTACCTTGTTTATTATGCAGATTTTCCGAATTCCGAAATTCCAAAGGTGAGTAGCTCCAAAACTGGGGGGTTCCTAGGTGTGGATTTGGTACGGGGGGGGGGGTGTTAACCTCTCCTCCCCACTCTCCCCCCCACCCCCGCTCCCCATAAATCTTGGGGTAGGTTTGGAAATCTTTACCATCTTTTCTTGTATGTTTGTATGTATTCTTCTTCTTCTTCTTCTTTAATGGCAGTCTCGTGGGTTGCCAATGTCAGAGTGTATTGCAGACTTTGCTCTTTTTAATGTAGGTCTGGTGAAGCAACAAGGGTATGGTTACATAAATTAATAATTTACAAGTTGATTCACCTAAAACAAAAACAAGTGTTAGTAAAGACATCACAATCTAATATTGTTATCACGTATATATGTACACAAAATCTCAATAAAAGGGGTATTTACATAGCTTAAAACAGATTTAAAATTGATAGGACGAGGGATGAAATTGGGAAGACAGTCATATAGGGATGATTGGTTTCTAGGACAACAAAAGAAGATGTGATCTAAGGTACCCTCATCTAAACCACACTCACAAAGAGAATTATCCCTAATCCTGATTTTAGCCAGGAAAACTGGTGAACAGCAATGCCCAAGTCTAAGACGACAAATTGTCGAGCATATTGGTTTGCTACATTGTAGGTATTTAAAAAACCAGGGTCTGACAGGTACACTACCTTGGATATCAAAATAGTGTTTACCTTTGGTTGTACTTGAGTCGGCCCATTCTGAATTCCACTTGCTAGAAAGCTGAGATTTTGCTTCTGGAATTAAGTCATGACAATAGAGTTGATAATGACTAAGTCCACCAGATGTTATGGCGGCTTTAGCATAAGCGTCCACACTCTCATTGCCAATAATTCCGCTGTGACCAGGTATCCATGCCAATGTAACCTGGATATTTTGAACTCGACACTTAAGGAGTAACTGTCTTATTTTCAAGATCAATGGAAACCTGGACTTAGAGCGGAACTGATTGGCTGAAATACCCTCTAATACGCTTCTGGAGTCCGAAAGTATAAGCGATCTGTTCAGGCCATGAGATTCGATAAACGAAAGTGCTTCATAGATGCCGAGTGCCTCACCTGTGAAAACCGAGGTGATAGGTGGTAGTTTAAAGTTCAAGATCACATTTACTCTCGGAATCCAGACAGCTACTCCAACACAACCATCCGCTGAAAGCTTAGAGGCATCTGTAAAAATAAGCAGCCAATCCCCAAAATGTGAATCAATAATTTCTTTAAATTGAGTATTAGCTAGTGAGGAACCTTTGTCTATTGGAAGGTTAAGGATAATGTCTGGAGATATTATTACTGCATGATATGGTATGGAATAGAGAGGATTGAGTCTGCATTGGAAAATTGGACAAGGGATTTGGGTTATCTTACGGTAACTGACCAAGAGACAGGGGGGATCTTTATTTAGCCAATAATTAGATGAAGAGGTCAATTGATTTAGGGTGTGTAATTTGCCTAAAAGGGGGTTAGAAGAATTTTGAAATGCCTTATAAAGGAACCTGTCCGCAAGATATTGCCGTCTAATATGGAGTGGAGGATCAACACATTCAACTTGAAGAGCGTTGATTGGTGTTGATTTCATAGCTCCCACTACAATTCTCAACGACTTGGCTTGAATTTTATCGAGTTCCTTTAACGGGGCCTTATTACATGGTTCCAGTAAGAAGGATCCATAATCGATGTGGCTGCGGATAAGAGCATTATAGAGGAGTTTCTGAGTAGATGGGTGAGAACCCCACCATACACCACTGAGACACCGCAAAACATTAATATGTTTTTCACATTTCTGCGAAACATGAGCCACCTGGTAGGCGCCAGTCAGTCTTGAATCTAGATAAACACCTAAAAATTTCACTCTATCCCTAACCGGGAAAACTTGCTCTTGAATTTGGATATCGACATGAGGTATAATTTTAGACCGAGAAAATACAACTACAGAACTTTTGGGAACCGAGATACTTAGACCATGTCTATCCATCCACTCAGTAAGGTATCGAATGGCAGAGTTAAGCCGCCTAGCACATTCGGTAATATCCTTCAAAGCAATGTAAATTGTCAAATCATCCACAAACTGTAGGATCTCACAAAAACTTAATACAGATAAATCTAGGTCATGGGTGTACAAACCATAAAGGAGGGGACTGAGGGGAGATCCTTGGGGAAGGCCCTTATACGTTATACGGGGAGGGAGGGTAGAATTAGGAGTGGAAACTACAACAGAACGACAGGATAGGAGATTACATATAAAATTCGTCATCTTCAACGACACACTCAGATTAAGCAATTTCTGCCTGAGTATCGGAAGACGAACATTGTCGTAAGCGGATGATATGTCAAGGAACATTGCCACAACATGTTCTTTTTTCGAAAAGGCTATGCGTACATCAGTCACAAACGAACCGAGACTGTCCATTGTGCTATAGCCTTTTCGAAAACCGAACTGTGTTTTAGATAAAATACCCTTGCTTTCCATCAACCATTCTAACCTGTTTTTAATTAAGTGCTCTAAAATTTTAGTCAAAGTTAACGATAGAGCGATGGGTCTGTAGCTAGATGGATCATTACTTAGTTTTCCAGGTTTGAGTATAGGGATGATTATTTGTGTCCTCCATTCCTCAGGGGGAATCTCAGATTGGAAAATACGGTTTAGGATATTCAGACACACCTCTTGAGTAATAGGACCACTGTTACGTATAAAGGAGTAAGGTATTCCATCACTGCCTGGACTGGTATCCTTTAATGAACTTAAAACCAATTGAAACTCCTCCCGGGTAAATGGACTATCCAAGTCATTTGTTGATGAATGGGAAGATACATAAAACTGACATTCGTCAAAAGATGGGGCTGACTGAGGTGCCAGTTTTTGTGAAAATGCATCTATCCACTCAGTTGGGTCATTAGACTGTTGGTAATTGCTTTCCAATGAACCACGGAATCTCCTAATATTTTTCCATACCACCGAGGGACGGGATAAAGGAGAAAGACTTAAACAAAACTGGCGCCAACCATTCCTCTTTTTCTCAGATAGTAAACGTCTCACTTCAGCTGCTACTTTTTGGTAATTTAAGTAGTTTTCTAGTGTCATGGATCTCGAAAACAATTTCTCTGCTTCTTTGCGACGTTTGCAGGCTGCTGTACATTCGGAGTCCCACCATGGAGGAGAAATAATTCTATTAGCTCCTGTTGATTTATGCGGAATGGTCCTATCCGCAGCCATTAAAATGACGTTTTTTAAATGCTGGTAAAGTAATAATGTGTCACTCTCATTAGTATTGACGATTTCTGAATCAGTAACTTCAGCAAAACTAGTCCAATCTACATTGTTGGTTTTAAACTTATGTCGGGGAGAAGGGGATGTTGCTGTTTGTCTAGTCTGTCTGTTTGTTATTGATAATATAATGGGAAAATGATCGCTACCACAAGAGTTAGGAAGGACTGTCCAGGAACATGAAGGAGAAAGGGCTGGGGAGCATAATGACAGATCAACCACACTCCTCGGGTTCTGCAAAGGAGAAACCCGACGAGTAGGAGTTCCGTCATTAAGGATAACTAGGTTATGGTGATCAATAAGATCAATCAGGATAGAGGAATTAGTGTCATTAGAATGGGAACCCCAAGATGTATGGTGGGTGTTAAAATCACCCAACACAACCAAGGGGGAAGGGATAGAGGTTAAAACAGAAGAAATTTCGGAAAATACGGAAGGATTGGGATGGGGGATGTAAATGGACACAAAAACAACATCTAAAACACGGACAGCTACAATATTAAAATTACTACTATGTACAGGAAGTGTATATACAGAATATGTACAAAGGCTGGAGACAAAAATAGCTGCTCCAGCTCTACCATCAGATCTGTCGTCCCGGAAGCATGCGTAACCTGGAACCCGGAAACGAGAACCAGGCACCAACCATGTTTCCTGGACGGCAAATATTGATGGCTTATAAGCATTTATTAGCCAGAGGATTTCATGTTTTTTATTCCTTATGCTGCGGCCGTTCCACTGTATCACAGTGTAAGCCATCTTTAGGGAGTAAATTTGCTAGCTGGGTCAGGTTAGCCAAAGTTTTGTTTGGCAATGAGTCGCTGAACCTCGAAATGAGGTCAATCATGAACAGGGTCAAGTTGTCGAGAAGGTTGTCATTCGGGGAAATAGTGGGAATTTCAGAAGGGGTAGGATATGCACACCCATTGGGGGCCTCGGAAACTGGCTCCTCAATAAGGTTTCTATGAGCCTGATGGTCATAACCAGGCGACCTAGGGGGAATGGGGCGACGGGGGACGTATACAGTTTTTCTGTAGGATGTGGTTGTTGGAGATTTAGTCTGTCGGTCAGTCTGTCTGGAAATACTAGCAAAAGCAGAGGAAGGAGTCCTAGCTGAATCAGCAAAGGATCGCTTTACATGGGGGAATCTGGCTGATGCCTCCGTGTAAGGGATACTTTCCTGGCTCATTACCAATTTTATCTCCCGCTGTCTAGAATACTCCGGACAGGAGACATCATTGGCTGCATGCGGACCACCACAGTGCAGACAAGTAAAGTTTGTTGCTGTACAAGTTGTTCCCTCGTGCTTTTGTGAGCATTTGTAGCATCGGGGTAAAGACCTACATTGTGCTTTTACATGGCCAAAACGACAACAGTTATTGCATTGTATAGTAGGCAATTTGTATATTTCTACTGGTAGAGAATTATAAAAACAATAAACATGCGAAGGTAATTTTTGACCAGTGACCGTTATAACCACTGATTGGGTAGGTAACCAAATGGATGAATTTTGCTCATTCAAGGTTCTGCGACTCATTCTGCGTGCTTTCACTACCTTACCATAACCAACTGGAACTTGTAGGTTTTCTACAAGCTCTTCCATCGACCAATCTACAGGGACATTGCGGACAATGCCCATGCGGGATACACTGTATGAGGGTATCACTACAGTATATCCAGCACTTACAACTGCAGGCAAGTCGATAAAAGAGTTAGCATCTTGTGGTGTTTTGAATTCAATCGAGATTTTATTACGACCGATCCTCTTGATTCCGTCCATTTTTACACTATGTACATTATTTTTGAATAAAAATTGACCAAATAAAATTGGACTAAGGATAGAATCTGTCTCTGGTTTTGACACGTGTACAATGTACGGCGCAGCATCATCGGAACCATATAATTTTTTATTTGCAAATTCAGGGTTCACATAGTGAAGTTGAATAGATGGTACTGAGTGGGCATTGCTACTAACTTTTTTGGCGGCTGGCTCAGAAATGTCACTATTCGGCCTTTTTCTATTCCCACCACCAGGGTCAGGGGGATCTGTGTCCAGATCCATCCCTAGAAAAACAACCTAACCTAAAAGACAAACAATGAGTAAAAACTAAATACTTACTACTACACAAACACAAATTTTAATACACAACACAAAATATTAGTAAGATAAATCAACAGGCGAGTAAAAAACCTCCTGAAATTCTGAAAAACACTTAAAAAAACCAAGAAAAGAAAAAACACTTGTTGACGGCACTCGAAGTAAGAGCAAAGTCCATTGTATGTATTTAGATACCTCTTCATTTATGGTGGTAATATTTAAATATTTATGTAAGTATCTCGTGTTTGTTATAAACCAAGGTGCCTTAGCTATTGTTTTCAGACATTTATTCTGGAAACGTTGTAAGATGGTTTACGCTTTACAGAATATTATGTTCTAAATATTTTGCAGGAACATTAGCAAGATCTTGTTAACAAATGATTTGACAGAGGAAGTTGCTTTGGAGGCAAAGAAGAAAAATTGTGAATTAATAATTTCTTATCACCCTCCCATATTTGCACCTTTGAAGTCAGTTGTTCAGAGGTAAGCTATAACTTTGAAAATGACAATATTAATTGACGATGGCGACGATGACGCCCGCTGCTCCGTTGCGCCAAAAATCTTTTATCGCGCGAGAACCGTACATTTTCCCGGGATAAAAAGTATCCTATGTCCTTTCCCGGGGCTCAAAGTATATTCATACCAAATTTCAGCAAAATTGGTTTAGCGGTTTTTTTATATTTATGAAATAAGGGGGCAAACGAGCAAACGGGTCACCTGATGGAAAGCAACTTCCGTCGCCCATGGACACTCGCAGCATCAGAAGAGCTGCAGGTGCGTTGCCGGCCTTTTATTAGAGGGAATAGGGTAATAGGAGAGGGTAGGGAAGGGAATAAGGGTGGATAGGGGAGGGTAGGGAAGGGAAAAGTGTAGGGGATTGGGCCTCCGGTTGTTAAACTAATATACTATTCTGTGCCTCCGGTAAACTCACTCGGCGAAACACAGCGCAAGCGCTGTTTCACGCCGGTTTTCTGTGAGCCCGTGGTATTTCTCCGGTCGAGCCGGCCTATTCGTGCCAAAACATGGCTCTCCCATGTGCTTTGGGCGTGAAGTGGTAACAGACAGACACACTCGCATTTATAATATAGTATGGACGTATATTATATTTCCTTATAATAATATTATGTTGCTAGATAATATTATTATAATATCTAATATGTAAGAAAAGTAGTTTGATAGACAAAGATAAGTACTGTGTAATTGTAGCTTACTCGGTGTGTAACCATTTTTATTTAATTACATTAAAATTTCTCCAATTTTTTTAGTTCATGGAAGGAGAAGATTGTTTCTCTGCTGCTCGAGAATCGCATCGCGTTGTATTCTCCTCACACAAGCTGGGACTCGGTGCAGGGCGGTGTCAACGATTGGTTGGCGTCAGGATTCACTGTCAAAAGTTCTTCACCGATTATACCCAATGAAGACCAAAACACCGGAGCTGGAAGGTAGGTCAAAGTTGGCATTCTCATGCTAAGTACTCACATACGGTTTTACTCGATAGTGTTACTCCAAATCGAGCAATAACTACCGTGTGGACCGCAAAACCCACAGCTCGAACGCTCGCATCGAGCCGGCTCGATGTTTTCTTCGAGCTTACTCGATGCGAGCCGTCGAGCTTTACTCAAGCGTGTGGACGTGACTTCGAGTGGCGCGAGTCGACATTCTCCTTAGTTGAAAAGACATCTTTTGGCTCGAACGGTTCGGTGAATATTGAACGGCGAGCTTACTCGATAGAGTAATGCTGATTGTGTGTACGATAGCCCAAGCCGCAGGTTTTGCTCGACGTGCTTGATCGAGTAAAACCGTATGTAAGTACTTAGTATCAGGGTTTCGATAGATACAAAACCTGTTACTTAGATTTCTCTCTTTGTCATTTAGTAGGCAGAATCTCATGTACTACCTTTTAACTGTACCTATTTATTTTACCTTTTGTACCTTCCTTTTAATTTAAAAGGTGATTTACTTCGTTCTTTTAGTTGCGTTGCAATAATTCTAGTCCAAATGGCGCTTCGAGGCATAAAAGAGCATTTGGGCGTTATTTACCACCAGCCACCAGGTGGCGCTTTGCTTAATTAAAGTCTAATTTAGGTACAGACACATAAGTTTATTTGCACATAAAAATTTACCTTGGTATCTTGAAAAATAGGTCGCCTTATACGTTCGCTGTTGAGAGTCAATTATTATTATTATAGTTATAATTATTTTGCCTGTGTGAAAATGTTTATCTAACTAGTCACAACTCACACCTCGATAATCATTTAGCCCTCAGAGACAACGCCGACCTTGTTAGTCGTGCATTCATTGTTAGTTTTATATTATTCATTTAACAAGTATAATCTTTTTCAGATTAGTAACCATCGAACCTATAATGTTACAAGAGGCCATTGAGAAAGTGAAAAAGTTGACTGGCCTGGCGCACGTTCGGTTGGCTCTCGGCCGAGGGAAAGGGATGACTGACAAAATAGAGAAGGTAGCTCTCTGTGCCGGCTCGGGTGCTTCCGTGTTGAAGAAAGTTTCCGATGCCGACTTGTTTTTAACAGGTATGTTTCTCCATTATTTTAGACAGAAAGAAAAATAACTGCACTGCAGCGAAGAAATTCGACATTCCACAGCACGCAGGAGAAAGCTCTGCCCTTGTAGTCATTGAGGTTAAGCAGTCTTATACGCGAGTTTCTTACGCCGCGCCGGTTCTTCTCGCCGGGTTAGTTCCCGAACCGGCGGTAGGCACCTATAGTCCCGACGTTCAGAGAATAATTGAATTTTTTTTATTCTGAATAAAATTTGAGTTTTATACAAAAAATATTTGTCCGTGTCGTGTCACTGCGCTGCAATGCACTTACGCCTAGTTCGATCACATCTTCTTGGATTTACAAATAGAGAATTCAGAGCTATAAAAATGTTATGCTTAATCAAAAATACTCGACCCATTTCATTAATGTTTGATAGTTTTAGTCGCTTCTTCTTGTCGTGTAGTTAAATAATATTTAAAAACAAGTTTTTTCTTTATGGTAACTTTTTGTGTAGCCTAAATTTTATTGACAAATTGTATGTGTATGTATGAGTAGTATACCAAAACGTTAATTATATTTCAGGTGAGATGCTTCATCATGATGTTCTGGATGCTGCACAAAGAGGTATTTCAGTGATACTCACAAACCATTCCGACTCGGAGAGAGGATTCCTGTCCGTCTTCTCAGAGACGCTCCAAAAGCAACTTAATGTTGAAGTTTTATTAAGCGAATGTGATAAAGATCCATTGTGTACCGTGTGAGTTCTAATAAGGGTAAATAAAATTCTTACTAGTATAAAATAAGGTTTTATTAATTAATAATGTTATTTCATAACAGCCTTACTCGTAGTATTAATGAAATAAGTCTAATTTTAATTTTCGGTTATGAGATCACAATCTTACTTTAACTGTACAAGCATAGGACACACTGTATACGAGTCGTTGGGAACACTACCGCAAGCGGCGAAAGTCTATTGCATTGTTCACTATAATAGTTGGCAAGTTGTCGGTACGTTCATTTTCGATTTCTTCATCCTATATTTGTATTCGAGCTTGTCTTTGAATGTTTGTTGATCTGGACGCTGCACTGAAATATTTTCTATTTTTATTTATTGTCAAAGTGTTTGTTAGTGTTCATCGTAGCATGCACTTGTTTACTTACGCGAAGCGATCTTGCCTGTGGCAGTATTTTTTCGTGTATACTGCACCGAACTATCTTTACTGTCAACGGGCGTTTTTATTTTCCTGTGGCTATTGGTCCCGTTAACGATTTTGCGTATCGAGGAAACTGTTCCATTTTTGTCATCATAATTAATGACATACTCACTTCTCTTAATTTTTTTAGGCTTTTCCATGATTATAGTTTTTATATCTTTTGTACCTTCTCCGCCGTGTTTTGATTTTACTGACATTTCAAGTTGCACAGGATCACTCAATATTTTTGTATTGGATTTTATTTTTTCGCGCAGCGTATCCCTTTTGTTTTCCTTGTCATTATTCCGAGTAGATTTAGTCAAACTGTGCTTAGAATTCTCAATCAACTTTTTCCTACTACTTGTGGATCGTGAGTTGGTATCGTTATTGTCATTGACATCTTTGGGATTTTTAGTAGCCAATGTTTTCTTTTTTGTAAGTAAATTTTCCATATCTTCATGTTTGGCTCTATGTTTAGGTGTCGCCAATCTATCAATATTTTCTTTAGTACTTTTAGTATAGTTAATATTTTGATCTACCTTATCAAGTTTCGCGACCACGTTATCATTTTTCGTCGTTTCAACATTTTCAACTATTCTGTTTTTATGTTCTGGACTTTTACTGAGTGTTTTAGAGCTTCTATCCTTAGTAGACTTATGATCTGTTTGATTTTTTGTTTGTTTGTCACTGGCAACTTGATCTCTGGAAGTTTTGATATTCATATAAAGTGGAGTCACTGAGCGTTCTTTAACATTGGTGACGTTGTTATTTATTTCTTTTTTGTTGTAATCTGACGAATCTTCATTTTTAATGTGCCTGAAACATAAACACAACAGTTAATTACTTATGGAAAAAGAATGCGTATCGTTTAATTTAATTACTACAGAACATCAAAAAACACATAGATCTTTTGACATTTCTTTTACATACCTAGGCGCAGGCGAGCCACGCGTTACTGAAGACGTTACTTTGTAATTCCTCGATCGAGAAGACTTATCACTGATGTCATTACTTATCGAACTGTATTTATTGAGAGCTGCTCTTCGCATGTCATTTACTGATTCATTTACACGCTCTGGTATAGTACGTAATGTTTCTGCTTCTTTTAGTGATTTCACCTCGCTCTTGTATTTCGTTCTTGGCTTAGGTGTTGGGATCATCTGACTATAGCGTGTGGACAGATTTTCATATTCAGGACCCTCATCTGAATCAATCTCACTGTTGCTGACACTGTTAGATACCTTCTGTACTAGTTTTACTGAATGAAATATTTCTTCCTGTAAATTATCATGAGTAGGAGTATTTTTCTCCTTATCGTTGTATATTCCAAAGTATGCCAAATCTGATGTTCGCAGTTCCCTACTTTTACTTTTTCCTAGTTCTGGTGATGATGATTTTTTAACTCTTCGTACAGGAGCTATTACATGATCCCGCACAATTGTGTGAATTGTTTCATTGTGCTTTTCTAGACCTGAAATTAAAAGAAAGTTTCATTGAATACGTTTAAATTGACCTTAATTTTTAAGAAAGATATCTTCATATTATACTATACAAATTATTAATTTATTATTAACATTCATTTTGATTCAAGAGTCATATTTTTATCTTAACAATGTTATGTACTTAATTACTAATCACTTACCTTTGCTGTTGGTCTTTGAAACTTCGTGGGGAATAACAGTAGTGTCCATGTCGCTCAGGTAACTAGGAGAATGTATATGTCTCGCTGATTGCAACTGTCTGTTGATCAAAGAAACGGAGGTTGGTACTGAAAAGGTGTCGGAATCTTTTGAAGAATTACTATCCACATTCCCAAATTCCATATTCTCCCCTAAGAGATATGGCTTGGGTTTCGGGATTTTGTTTTTGAGAATACTTTTTGTAGCTGCCGTATTCTCATCGTTTTGAATATTCAATTTCATCTCATCTGTCATAGAATCGAATAGGTCGCTCTTGTCTCCAAATAATGTGATAGGTTTTTCGAATCTATCCTTTAATGGGACGAATGCGCTCCGTTTTCTTCTAAAGTCGTTTGTAGGAGGAGGTTTCTCGTCAGTTGCTATTATATTGACTGTTCCAGATTCGGCAGCGAAATGGAGTTCCGTCTTACAAAACTCCACTCTCTTTATTTTACGATCACTGTCTTCGTTGCTATTCGAAACAGATTCCGAGGCTGTATCACTTTCCAAAGTTACTGGTAACGTTATTGTCACTTTTCCTGTAGATTTTAATGATATATTGTTTGAACTATTGTCGTCGTCAAAATGTTTTGTTTTTATTGGTTTCATTTTGTATGATCTGTTTTTAGACAGCCAATCCCGGAACGTGCTATTTTCTGATTTGAACGGCGATTTATCTAGGAGACTGAAATTTCTCTGGTCATCGACGATTTCCGACGATTTGCATATTCCACTATCAGTAGAGGAGTCAAATGTGAATTTGTCCTTTTCTTGGTGGACTCTTTTGTTGAAGGACAACTGAGATGGTGCCGGATCCTCAAAACTGTAACTTTTTCTTCTATCATTCCAGTCGTCGGTTCCGTTTAAAAGTGACGTATATTTTAGAGTGCTTAATGCCACAGGTGCATCCAAAAGTGGAGAGACTCTCGGATTCGTTCTGTGTCCTTCTAAAATTGGATCCTCTTTTCTTCTGAAACTTCTTCGAAAACTGTTTCTACTGTTCGTTCTGGAGTCGAGGTCAATGATACTAGCGTTATCTGTCGACGACGATTCTTCGCTCGGTAATCTTATGGAGGACTTCGAGCTTGAACCTTTCCACTTGGACGGTTCTGAAATATCCAAGTCGTCTGGTTCAGTCACCTTATAGTTTTCTCTTTCCGCTTCGCTGTCATGGGCCGATTCTAAAGGAGTTGATGATATTTCTAGTGGTTTGATTGGTGATGAGGATGATGATTGTTCCAAGGAACGATTTCCGGAAGATATAACCTGAAATCAAATATTTTTACATTTAGTATAGTTTAAATACCTACCATTTCGCATTATACAAGGAAGAGAAAAAAAATACATAGCTTTATAGTTATGAAGAAGTAATATAATATCTATTTAGTGAATGTAATATAATATTATATTATTATTTAATTAAGTACCATTTGTGCTTAGTACACAGTAACAATTAGGTAAAAGTAATAAATTCTTTAGAAAGTTTTAGAACGCTGTGTCTTTCTTTAATAAACAGTATAACTTTCTGTATTTTTCGAGAAATATATACACTACCTTTTTGATAGATTAATTTCTCCAGACTTTCGAAATTTTACCACTTGAACTGGGTGCTGTTAAAATTCCTACTTCAGCATCTAAATGGATTATAGCTCAAATGTTAGATAGCATAATTAGAGATCCATTTAGCCGTCAACAGTACAGTTACAGTAAGTAGGCTCTCAAAGGTTTTTTCATCAAAAAAAAAACGCGCTTAGCGCTCGGGTTCGCTCTTTCGCCATATTTCCGCAAGTACTTTCTAAGCTTTAATTACCTGTCGGGATGAGTGCATCAAATAGGTAGAGGCTGGTCGGCCCGGCGCGGCGGTGGAGTGGTATGCGGCGCGCATCACCCGCACCCTGGCGCCCGGCGCGCTCGCGTTCAGCACCTCCATAGCACGCGCCACCCGACGTGTCACTCCGCCTTCTATTATCTGAAAATAACATCCATAGATAGTTATGGTAACATTATTAATCGTTTCGTTTATATTATAATAAGAGTGACTCATTAAGGAACTGTAGGGAACTATGAGCACCGAGCAGGGATAGCAACAACAAGCTCAGTACGAGTGCTAAGCGAAAAAAGTGTTATGAAAAAAGAGGTTAATTGAATGGTTTGTTTATCTTTGAAATCGATTTTTTTACGACAAAGACTGGGCATACCGCATACATCCGCACAATTTTTGTGCTTATGTTGCACCGAACGTATAGACTACTAAACATAGCAAGGCAGAATGCCTTTTTAAGGCGATATAATGAAAATAAATTATAACGCAAGGGGCGGGGCCTATGCTCGTAGGGCGGAGAGCACCCCCGCGCAAAAACATCGCGCGCTTGCAGCTAGCGCGACCGTAATTTTCATTTTTAGAACAAGGGTCATTGACCTATGGAGTCGCAGTTTTATTAATAATTATTAGTAATTATTTTATATAAGGAATTACTATAATTGTAGAATATGATTGACGTAGTTAATTTATTAGCATACGTATTCTAAGTTTTCTACATAATTGTTTTACTCAGCTCCTAATATCAACTTTTGACCGTTGGAAGAGTGTGTATGGAATTGCAGGCGGTATTTTGGTCTGCGGGGCTAAAATGGTCGCTTTGTTGAATCATGATATGAATCATATTAATATGATTAATTTTTTTAAAAATCGCATAATATGCAAGTCTGTCTGCAATTATTGCAGGCAGAGTTGCTTATGAATTATTAATTTCTGTATTTTTGTACTGATTTGACATTTGTCAGTTTAACAGTTTTTACAATTCATTTGCTGAATTGATTGAGAGGAATTGCTAAATGTGACCATTTTAGCCCCGCTGGTCTTGTTGCTTGCCAGGCTGTTGAGTGATGAAGAAAACCATAAAACTCCCTAAGAGGCCGGGTGCCATCGAAATTCTCATACATACGTAATAGCAAAATCATTTTCTCATACGAAAATATTTAACATAAGTATTTGATTTATTTTTCAGCTTAAAATAGTAATTACAGGTTCCTGCACAAAAATTTACTACAAAATATTTAAACACTAAAAAATTGAGTAAAACACCAAAAAATGTAATATAATTAAATCAAAGCGCACGGGGCCACGGCCGTGCGCGGCCAAGTTCCAGCAGGCCGCGCGCTCGCCGTGCACTATTTACACGAACCGCTTCGACGCACTTTTGACCCCCTTGTAGCTCAGTGCCTATTGCGAGTGCAAAGATAAAATTATACCTACGTAATTATATACTAGTACTTAAGCAGTATACCAAATTTCATCGAAATAGGTTCAGTAGATCTAGAAATATGTCTCTGTAAAAATAGCTAATTTTGGCACTCACTCATTCACTCACTCACTCACTCACTCACTCACTCACTCACTCACTCACTCACTCACTCTCTCACTCACTCTCTCACTCACTCACTCACTGACCGGTAATCAAAACCTCTAGGCCACTTCCGTTATGAAATTTGGCACACAGGTCGTGTGTTATAAATGTAGATTAACAAAAAATTAGGAAATTTTAGAAATCGGTCAAGCGTGAGTTGGTTCATCTATGAACTTTAGAGGCTACTTCCAAATATCCTAGCGTTATGAAATTTGGCACACAGGTCAAATTCAAATTCATTTATTTTATACCATATTACATGATCAGATTAGTTTCTACTTTGGGTCCTATATAATGTAGATTTAAAACAAAAAAATAATAAATTTTAGAAATCGGTCAAGCGTGAGTCGGCACCTCTACGAACTTTAGAGGCCACTTCCAATTATTGTCCTAGAGTTATGAAATTTGGCACACAGGTCATGTCTTATATGAATTTTAAAAATCTGTCAAGCGTGAGTCGGCTCATCTATGAACTTTAGAGGCCACTTCCAATTGTCCTAAAGTTACGAAATTTGGCACACAGGTCATGTCTTATATGTCATGTAGATTAACAAAATATTAAGAAATTTTAAAAATCTGTCAAGCGTGAGTCGGCTCATCTATGAACTTTAGAGGCCACTTCCAATTGTCCTAGAGTTACGAAATTTGGCACACAGGTCATGTCTTATATGTCATGTAGATTAACAAAATATTAAGAAATTTTAAAAATCTGTCAAGCGTGAGTCGGCTCATATACGAACTTTAGAGGCCACTTCCAATTGTCCTAGAGTTATGAAATTTGGCACACAGGTCGTGTGTTATAATTTATAGAGTAACAAAAAAATTAAGAAATTTAAGAAATCGGTCAAGCGTGAGTCGGCTTATCAACGAACTTTAGA
Organism: Plebejus argus; assembly: GCA_905404155.3. NCBI lineage: Eukaryota > Metazoa > Arthropoda > Insecta > Lepidoptera > Lycaenidae > Plebejus > Plebejus argus. The sequence continues at coordinate 9,147,150 of FR989938.1, read as the reverse complement.
GGCTACTTGCAAAATATGCCTTAGCGTTATAAAATTTGGCACACAGGTCGTGTGTTATATGTATAATATTAAGAAATTTAAGAAATCAGTTAAGCGTGAGTCGGCTCGTCTACGAACTTTACTCTTTACTTAAAAATTTGTCTTCTATTGATAGTTTAACAAATACCACTAGTGGCATCTATCGAAAGTATTGTTTATATCGGGCGTAGCACAAAAAGAAAACATAGGTATGATTTCTTGAAAAAAAGTATTGAAATCCCACCAAAAACATACCTGTTAAAATAGGGCCTAGTTCCTATAGGCTAACTTTTGGTCTAAAAAAAGAGTTGAAATCTAAACCAATGCCCAGTTCAGATGCACTTCATCAACAGCCTGATCCATAATACTTCTAAATTTGAACTTGGCAGGTTTTTGTGATAGACGTAACACTGAAGGTAACACTTGATTAATTATGTAATTAGATAATATTTATAAAATTTAATTAACCTGCCAAGTTCAAATTAGAAGTATTATGGATCAGACTGTTGATGAAGATGATTATGATCGATGAAGTGCATCTGAACTGGGCATTGGTTTAGATTTATACCCTCTTACTAATAAAAACTTCTTAAACATGCGTTCAACGTGTGAATAGTTAAACAGGAGTTTTTAAGTTATACACACGTTACACAGAGTCTATACATGGTCTATACAGAGAAATTTGTATGGAAATGACAGCATCGTTATACAGGCCTTATGTCAAAAAATGATTATTAGTAGAAAAAATCTTATGCACCCTCTATACACGCTGTGTAACTTTTTATTGGTAAGAGGGATAATGTATAGACGTTATAATATACTAATGTAAAATGTATAGACGTGATATAATATATATCTAAAAACTAGCTGTTGCCCGCGACTTCACTGACCGGTAATCGAAACCTCTAGGCCACTTCCGTTATGAAATTTGGCACACAGGTCGTGTGTTATAATATGTAGATTAACAAAAAATTAGGAAATTTTAGAAATCGGTCAAGCGTGAGTCGGTTCATCTACGAACTTTAGAGGCTACTTCCAAATATCCTAGCGTTATGAAATTTGGCACACAGGTCGTGTGTTATAATATATGTCGCAGTCATCTGGTTCAATCTGTGATTCGATTGAATGACTAGCGTATTCATTGAATGACACCGTTCTATTGAATGACTGAAGGACAACTAGTCAAGACGCTGACTGTAACGTTTAACGTCTTGACTAAACGTCATCATAGTGAAGGTTTTGGAATTGGTTTAGATTTTATAATGTATAGACGTTATAATTTATTAATGTAAAATGTATAGACGTGATATAATATATATCTAAAAACTAGCTGTTGCCCGCGACTTCGTCCGCGTTAGAATAGTTAGATTACGTCCCAAATATTATTTTTCAAAAATATTAACAGAATTTACTTTCCTACGATTTTATTCAGTAACCCAAATCCTATTAAAGCGAACACCTTCATCATAGAAGCTCAAATCTTTAATAATTTGAGTTCAATCAGTCGAAAATCTAAGAAAATTTCTAAAAACTTTCATCCCGTATTTCATCCCCTTAGGGGTAGAATTTATTAAATTCCTTTCTGAGGGGATGCCTACGTCATAGTATCTTTATGCATACACAGTCTCAGCCCGATCGGTTTAAAATTGAGAAAGTTTCATACAAACTGTCAACCCCAATTTCACCCTCTTGGGGGTAGAATTTCCAAAGACGCCTAAATATATATCCATTCAATTTTAATTAGTAACCCAAAAATAAAGTTTCATGTTTCTAACTCAAGAAATGACGGACTTTCAACCCCAATTTCACCCCCTTGGGGGTAGAATTTCCAAAAACGCTTAAATACGAATTCATTCGTTTTTATTCAGTAACCCAAAAATAAAGTTTCATGTTTCTAACTTCAGAAATAACGGACTTTCATACAAACTTTCAACTCCTATTTCACCCCCTTCGGGTTAAAATTTCCTAAATTCCTTCCTTAGTGGGTATCTACTAATTAGCACAACCCTGCTCATCAAATTTCGTGGCTGTAACTTTAACAGTTTTTGCTCTGCGATGATGAATCAGTCAATCAGTCAGTCAGTCAGGACTTGTAATTTTATATGTATAGATTTGAGAAATCAATCAACGACTCGACATTGAAAATAACAGCATTTTGATTTGATGGTTGTGTTTAATTTTACAATTCTTATGTAAACAGTATTTATTTAATAAGCTATACGGTGTGCATTACACATGACAATATTTTATACCCCCCCCCTCTCCTCCTCCCACCCTCCTCATCGTATTCTCATTGTATCACTAGTACATAAGAATTTTTATCTATAATTCGTAGATGAGCCGACTCCCGCTTGACCGATTTCTTAAATTTTTAAATTTTTTTTTAAATCTACATATACCACACGACCTGCGTGCCAAATTTCATAACGCTAGGATAAGGACAATTGGAAGTGGCATCTTAAGTTTGTAGATAAATCGACTCACGCTTGACCAATTTCTTAAATTTCGCAATTTTTTGTTAATCCACACATAATACTCGACCTGCGGGCCAAATTTCATAACGCTAGGACAATTGGAAGTTTCTTCTATAGTTCGTAGATGAGCCGACTCACGCTTCACCGATTTCTTAAATTTCTTAATTTTTGTTAAACTACTTATAACACACGACCTGTGTGCCAAATTTCATAACGCTAGGACAATTGAAAGTGGCCTTTTAATTTCGTAGATGAACCGACTCACGCTTGACCAATTTCTTAAATTTCTAAAATTTCTGAATATTTTGGTAATCTAAATATAACACCCGACCTGTGTGCCAAATTTCATAACGCTAGGACAGTTGGAAGTGGCCTAGAGGTTTTGATTACCGGTCAGTGAGTGAGTGAGTGAGTGAGTGAATGAGTGAGTGAGTGAGTGAGTCAGTGCCAAAATTAGCTATTTTTACAGGCAGATATCTCAGGATCTACCGAAGCTATATCTATGACATTTGGTATACTGCTTATGTGCCTGTATATAATTACGTAGGTATAATTTTATCTTTACACTCGCAATAGGCACTGAGCTACAAGGGGGTCAAAAGTGCGTCGAAACGGTTCGTGTAAATAGTGCACGGCAAGCGTGCGGCCTGCTGGAACTTGGCCGCGCACGGCCGTGCGCTTTGATATTCACATTTATTGCATTTGCATTAGTAGGAAACAATGTAGCGTAGATTGTATTATGAGAATAATAATTTCTGAGAATAAAAATATGAGAATAAAAATTCTTACGTGTCCGCAACACCTAAAGAAATATTATTATCAAGATCCAAGTCAAATACCGACTCCACTGGTGGTCCCTTGGATATTATGGTGGTGGTTCCTTGGATATTATGTCGGCGACAGTCGTAGATTTATGTTTTATCTTATAAAAGCGATAAAATAAATATCAATATGTGTATGAATATTGAATATATATCTTATATTCACATTCATTGCATTAGTAGAACACAAAGTAACGTAGATTGTATAATGATAATAATAATAGATAGGTTCTCACGTGTCCGCATGATCTATATAATACTACTATAGAATTATCCAGATCTAAGTCAAGTAGCGACTCCACAGGTCTCTGTTCTTTGGATGTGTGGTCAGTAGTAAATTTATATTTTCCACAAAAATAATAAAATAATCATAATAAAGCCATTTTACAAATAATAAAATAACCTCCCTTATCAATCAATAGAATAGGTAAGTACACACGCCCCCCGAAGGTTGCTCGCCTTGTCGTGGCGGTGGGGCTCAGTAACCGCGGCTTGGACAACCGCGGTGAAGCGAAGAGGCAACCAGGGCCGGCCGGTGTCGCCGCCTGGCCCGAGAAGGGCGCTCCCAGCGGACTGGAGGAGTCCGCTGCGGATGCGCACCGAGGTGGGGCCGCAGAGGAAGAGGCAAGTAGGTATTACGGTGCGCCGCTTGCCCTATCCTCTGCGGCCGAGGACGGATCGCGGGGGGAGAGGCATTGTGGTAGGTTGCCGCTTTCCCTACCCCCCCTGCGAGCTGGCCGTTCCGTTTGAACGGCATTGGTGGGGCCGCAGAGGAAGAGGCAAGTAGGTATTGCGGTGCGCCGCTTGCCCTATCCTCTGCGGCCGAGGTGTGGTCGGTGGCAGAGCCACAGACCTGATCTGCCACATGGCCTCCAAGTAGCAGACTCGGGGGGCGTCTGCTACAGCCCTGGTGGGGGCCGAGGAGGAGGGCGCACGTGTCGTGCGCCCATCGTGGAGTCTTCGGACCGCTGGCGGGGTCGCGGATGTGTGTATCGTTCCCGTGGCCCCGTCAAAAGGCGGCGTGGCGAAAGATGGGGGGGGGGGTTTTAGTGGGTATACCGTGGTCTCATCAGCTACGGGAGTCCCACATCACCGCTCGGGTCGCCCCCTGCGCCTGGGTGGTATGCGTAATGCATTTCCCCCTCCGGAAAAAAAAAAAAAAAAATGGTAGGTAAGTACACACGACGGCACATCAGACTAATCACGAACTAACTCTTCATAGCGTTCTTTCTTTTCCAGTTTAGATAATACTGGTGTTTTCTTTTTCCCCATGATCAAAAAAAAAAAAAACCATACAGCTGAACGTATAAGTAACCTCCTCGTTTTTGGAAGTCGGTTAAAATGATAATAAAAAGCCTTCACTCTAATACTAACTACTAATTAGTAATAATGCACTATTTATGATTAACTTAAAATAATTAATTAACTATACACACTCATTAAAATTATTATTATTTACAACTATAACATACAAATTATCGCGGTAACGCCTGGCTAAAACTGACATAGGTCTATCCTCGATGAAAGCTGTATTAGCACTGAGTCTGCAAGAGAGCGGCTTCGCAATTAAACTTAATTTGTATGACTATAGAGTCGTGATTACGCTGCGGCCAGAAGCTATCGGCTCGCTCGGAAATTTCGACGTAAGCGACAAAACGTAAATGATCTATAATAAAATAACTAGGAGCATTTAAGCAAAACTGCTTTTGTACGAATTTGAGTTGCAAAGTTGTCTATTAATTAGACTAATTTCCAACAATACATCTATTTTCGTTTAAAAGTAATCTTCAAATTTCGTATTTTTAAGAGGTAATTTCGAAAATTAAATGTATCGAGGCAAAATACATTAATCGTGTTTCTAGGTCTGATCAAACCTAGATAAAGCTATGAAGATATGTATATCTCATTACCAGATTTGTAACATTTCTGAGGGTCCTATAGTATTACGTCAAAAAGGACAGTTTTTACCATTATATCGTAAGATATGTATGTAAAAAGAACTGGGTCCTAATTATATAGATAGACACTGTTCTGCAATATTGTCGCATACACACTATCGCGATCGTAACCAGCAATTCGCTGTCAGCAATATAATATCAGAACTCGATATGTAGGGCTGTGAAACATGTGTAATTAGGTCAAACATATTAGATATCTAGCGTTCAATGGATGACGTTTAATAAAGTATAGTGTAGGCAGTAGGGAAAATAGCTGACAAGGATAACGTCCACTTTGCTTCAACAAAGAATAATATGTAGAGAAGCTTTTACTGTTTACTCTATTGCAGCAATTCGCAAGAAAACTCAGAAAAGTAAGCTTAGGATTTTTGCGGTAGGTAAGGAAATTCTGTTAGAAATAATGATTATCCAAATTGTAATACACTAAAATAATATTTGGAAAGCCCACGATGCAAGTGTCAACCGCTAATTCGTGTCCATAAAATCAATCTTATATCTTATGCATGACTCGTGTCTCGTTTCCTTGTTTGCATCCCAAACACAACGGCAGATCCTCTGCCTCCACGAGATCTCAACAAACAAAAATAGATTTAACTTGCAAATTAAGTAGACCATACACACTTGATGAATCAATGACCTTGTATGATTCATATAAGGTTCGTATCGTACCAACCTTTATTTTTTCTTTTAAATATAATTTTCTTGTGAGTTCATATGAATTCTAATTTTGTGGTTTAAAACTGTTGTTCTCAGAATTTCTGATGAGAGATCTTAAATATTTAGATATGCAGTGCCATTTAACGCACAGCTTGCGTCAGAAAATTCCTCTTTCGTCTGCTCTATCGCCTTTGTGCGGAAGTAAAATCAAAACGTCTTGTTACTCATTAGTTAATAATTAATATAATCTTCACCTATTTGAAAAACTGTTATTCGAAACTTTTGATTGGTATGGCTCATTCTATATGACACAAAAATATACACGAACAAAATTGGCTCTACAATTTCTTTGGTTGTACAAAAAATAAGTAGACATAATGTATTGCAGGGAAGTTGCAACCGGTAGTATAGGAGGTGACGTTGGTCTCGGAGGATAAGCTTGCGTCATCCGAAAGGAAACCAAAATGTAAGGTCGACACATTCGCGGTAGCGACTAGCGACATAACGGTCCACTTCATCATGTAAACTACAAAAGTGTGAAAGGACTAATATTAACAATGTAGTGGCGAGGGGTCACCGCGTGGTCATTGACATTAAGCGCTAGAAAATCTGACGCAACGAAAAATTTGCTTCGGGAAACTCCGATCGATGATTTCTGAATCATCATCGGTCGCCCACTGAGCACATTATGCTGAGTTTTTATTGAATCGATATTCGTATCTTAGAAAATAATATATGAATATGTAAAAGCTTTTTTATCTCAGTCACACACTCATTAGGTAAAGTAAGTAATTTTTTTCAAGAAGTCCTTAAATTAAAAGTTAAGACATTAATATCACTATTAGGCTAGTTGTACTTACCTATGGGCTATGTTATTATGTGTTACACAATAGAAAAGGTATGTTTTGTGACCACTAAAGTGTTAGTACCAAATACAAGTAACTCCGAGCTATTGACGATTACTTTGGCCAGTGTCATATAAAGAAACTGTCCTTTTATGGATTAAACATGTTGGTAAAGTGTTATTTTGTAATTCTTGAGTAAACTTTTAGACTAAATACATTAAATGCCATACAAATCGTAGGTTCTGCGTAGGCGCAGGCTTAAGTCATCAAATCGTATGGATACTTATATTGAGTAACGTACGTAACTTAGTTGCAATATATTTGTAAGAGATTACTTAGAAAGAGTGCCTCGTACTTAGTAGACTAGAGTTCATACTGCAGGTAGTTATAAAGACTATAACTGGTAGAACTTATGACTAGTACCCTGTACCACTAGTCCACTACTATTAGCTGTTCGTTCGATTCAAAAGATTCTAACTACTACACAGGAAATTTCCTCTGTAGTAGAAAAGCTTAAGGCCCTTGCCAAAATATGTATTCTGTGCTAATATAGATGAGTAGGAATTTGGATGTCAGTCTTCAAAAGGGGGTTAGCGGTTCTTCAAAAGATGAGATTGCGATTTAAAGAGTATTTTAAGTAATTGATATAATTTGTAATTGTGTTTCAAAGTACGGCTTCTAAGATCCTACATGACTAACAAGTAACATGATACAAATTACATGGAGTAAGGACTGAGGACTTCTTTTTGCATGGGGAAAGGCTTGACACATCCCCAGTGGATTGGGATTGGGCTCAAATGCCGGGGTATGTGAGACTCCAGGTAAAGGCATGGGCTACTGACTAAAACACCGAGCTCCATTTTCTGTTAAAGGCAAAGTTGCGGGAACGATTAGGTAAATCCACCGCAATATACAAAACTCCTCCTATTTTCTTTTGATTAATTTCATTGCGGGTCCCAAGACAGCTTTGGCATATCCCTCGGGCTCCCTGAGAAGTGAGATCATATCAAAGGGTTTTCGTGGCTGGCGATCCTGGCGACACAGGAGATACAGTGGTGGGGATGTGGTGGTAGACCAAAGCCCGATTAAAAAACACAGTAAGCACCTACTTAACTTAACCGTCCGAGAAATCTTAAATCTGACCAATAAATAATTTTTAAGACAAAAACCCGATTGAAAAACATAAACATTAAATATGGCGAGAAGATTTATATGTGTCCTGTCGGCTGTCCGGTGATCACTTTTTTGGTCAACGCGAGTCGTTGTAAGCGATAGATCAAACTGATTTTTACGACGCGGAATTCGGACGAATATAGCTTGACTTTTATATTTTGATTTTTTTATGAGTAAACCGAATGTCTAAGCATCAACACTTCTACACCATATCTGTTTTTGCACGAATTCGTATTTGGCAAACGTTTCCTGTACCAAATCGTGAAATAGTTGCTTACAATGCAAAGTAGGTACCTAATAGGTACCTATGTACCTACTCTCCTAAACCAATATTGAGATGACTTGAGTAGGATACTCAATTGGGAGTTAAGTATTTCATATATATTTTGTCTTTGTTTCACTTAAATCTTTGCTCTTCATCGTAAATGTATGAACTTAATTGGCATAAATGATTATTTTTAACCTTAAAGAAAACAACTTTTGTATGTTAAGGTTGTGAAATTAGTAAACTGCCTCCAATGCCAAAATAAGGATTTACGCCGTTTGGATACGACATTGGATTAAGCCACTTGGTGCCCTTAACACACGGTCGCTGTTGTTATGTCAGTTTATGTAATCTTTCACAGTAGTTGTGTAAACAGATTATTTTATAATTAAACTCAATTAAACGTTTACAGCCTTATATTTAACTAGATGATGCCCACAACTCCAACTCAACAATTCGTTTATCGCGCGGGAACCGTACATTTTTCTGGGATAAATAGTAGGTATCCTTAATCCTTTTTCGGGACTCAAAGTATCTCCATACTAAATTTTAGCAAAATCGGTTCAGTGTTTTGGGCGTAAAGAGGTGACAGACAAACAAACAGACATTTCGGTATCCAGGATGAACATTATTTGACTGCATGGAAACGTATTGTTGGTAAATATAAGTTAGTAAGTAATAATTAACCACAGTACCTTTAATCTCTATGTTGTAAGATGACAATCCTAGTTGTAATGATTACTTAATCTAGCTCTACATTCTCTTTCTACTTGGAACAATCAATAAAGACTTACGATTTAGTAGATCCCTCAAAATTAAAAAACATATTTGTCTTAACACCTAAACTACGAGACACTGCTCTACCATTGTCGTTTTGACCTTGCTGACATAAAATTTCACCGACTAGCAATCTATACATGACCTCGGACCAATTCGGTACCTTATATGTGTCCCTACTGATAAAGAGATATTAATGTACATTAGGTACTTATGATACAAATGGGTAGGTCTAGGTATGTAAATATTGTACGTAAGGTATACAATAGTAATGATAACTTGTGGTCTGCAAAGCCTCGCCGCGACCTTCGCACTGGATTTCCGGAATATACACAAACTTATATATTATGATCATCGCTCGCAATATTTCGAGGAACTGTTTCCTTGAAACAAAATATTTTTAATGAATTACTTTTAGCCCAACCTGGAAATTCTGAAAGTAAATGTAGAGAACCATAAAACAAAGTGACAACATGTATGAGAAACGAGAGTAATAGGAAGTCACAGGCGGAACGAAAGTCTTTACGCACAAGTAGGTAGGAAGTAGGTTCTCACTGAGACTAAAAACTTGAATTTCAGCATCCTCATATTATAACACTTTCACTGTTGATTTGTGTTTACTGTGTGTAAATAAGGACGTGTCATACATTTGTCGTACAAAAGTGTGAAATTGTGATTTAGCTTGTTCTATCACTTGCTTGAAATTATAAAATATTACGTTGTTGCTAGCCAAGAGAACTTTAAACGTGACTTGTCACCATTTGAGTTCTGGCGACTGGCTTGAATCTTTCAGGAATTACAGTGGTGACAAACCGCTTATTTGTGATATTTGTTGACGTCATTTCCTGACAAAGGACTAAAAAGATAGTAACGAATTATTTACAACTGGTGCTAAATTACAACTTAGGTAGATAACTTATGAGCCGGTATGATATTATATTATACTCGTTTCATAGCAACTGAACTAAGCAAAGCAAAGTTTATACTTTATATTATGCAGTGCGGCGGGTCATTCATACTGCATAAAGGATATCGAAGTCGATATACTGTATGCAGTATGGATGACCCGCTGTATTGCAAGAGGCGACAAATAATCTAGCTTAGACAAAATAATATGTTGATTAAATCCAAATGCAGGTCATAGAGCAAGGCAAGTAGTTACTCAGAGAACCCAATATAATTTTTTCACTATATTTATCTATATCTGCTCACATATTAGTTTAATAGCACGTAAATGATATAATTATAAATAAAGAGGCTTTGATGACTGAATTCGATTATTTAAAGTAGTGAGACATTTAGGAAGCAATAAAACAGTATACTTAATTTAAACTGTCGACTGCGCTGTTCAGTCAGCGAGGTATAGTTAGGTCTAAGTGGTAGGTATATTTTTAAACCATGGGCTACAGTTTTTACCTTTTGCTAAAAACTAAAGTGAACTGGATCGACTGGTTCAGACGAGTTTTAGTTGGCCGTTAAGTGTTTTTGAGCTCTGTAGCAGTAGTGTAAATGACTCAATTTTGCATAACAATCAATCTCTGTTGTCTGAGTGAATATGTGATTACGCCGCGTTAAGTTCTCCGCCGAAAAAGGCAAAGACAACTTTACTTTTGGCAATGACCGCATGTAAATAAATGTCATAACTTAACTTCCATTAATTTAATTACTAATCCGACCTCAATCAATTAAGCTTTCATGAAGATCTTTAAAAAAGTTCAATTGCTTTTTTAAAATCTATCTAGGTAGACTAACTATAAAGAACTGGATAGAGTAGGTGTTGCAAATCTTTGAAGCTTTTCGAGGTCTTTATTTACTTGTTATCAAATGAGAAGAACGAAATAATAACTACATAGGAAATGTAAAGTATAGACTGGACTAGAGACCGACATGTATCAGTTCTCTACAATTTAAGTACTTATCTATATTGTTTTGTCTAAAATCTAAAATTTATTCACCTAGGTACTTCAAGATTACTTCACTGTTTAACGATATTTTAAATTGAGAAGCAACGTATTATTTCTTATTTAAACTAGATTAGTAATAGGAAACTATGGCAAAATAAACATATTTTGAAGAATTTCCCTCATAATTACTAGCTTATACATATTATGTAGAGCAAGACATAAACATCTCTAAAATTGTCAAATTGTATTTTGCTAAGTCGTTTGGCAGGGTACTCACATCTCCGAACTCTGCCGTGCCGGCCCACTCCCGACGCCAATGTCCCGCGACCTGCAAGTCCATCTGTTACCGGTGCACACTGTTTGCTGCAGCTACAATCGAATACGCGGCTCCCGCGCTCACGTTCGCTCCTTGCGCTAACGCAAAACTCACTGACGAGTGACGGGTGACGTCGACTGTCGAGCGCAGCCTACGCGCGAGCTTTGAGGAGAACCAAATATTTATTTCCCCAGGTAGTGAAAACGTTACCTATACCAGTATACCATTTCGATGTCGACGCCCACTTAAACGTTACCACCCAGACCTCCACCTACGCGTAATGACTTGTTGCAAGTGATTCGATAATGTCTATTTAGATCTATAACTATTTTATAATGCAAATGACTTCGACTTGCTCGATTACGTGACAATATTATATACAAGCAGTTAATAGTCATCTGTTATTCCCATCTTGTTTAAGTTATTACAAGAGTACAATATTATGTGGTTATACACCAAAGACAATAAGGTACAGACTGCAAAGTGAATTTATATTGCACGATTTTATTTTACACGGGTGGTTATCATCATCATTGACTTGTGTTCACCAGCTAAGCAAGCAAAAAGTACCAGTGATGAGTAGTTAACAATATAACCATGTTATGGGAGATATTTATTTCTGAATTAAAAGAATAAAAATTATTTTTTAACCAATAATTCTAACTTCTCAGTTATCATCATAGCAGTTATTTAGCACAAGTGGTAGTGTTTTTGTGTGGTCCATGTGGTTTCATCTAGAACTTTATAGTTGGTTAAGGGCGATTCCATTAGGCGGGTACAACAGTTTGACACACTTAAAGCTTCCTACAGGCAAAATGAAGCATATTTATTAATAAAATATCCCTTGAAGGGATACATTTTAACTAGTTTAACAATGATTTATAAATGAAAACCTTCATCCAATGTTTGGAAGGCCACAAACAGGTCTGAAGTGCCATCGCCGGTGCAACCAATTTGACCCACCATTAAGAACTGTGATGAGTTCATATGTGAATACTGGTTATTCCGAAACTTTTACAAAATAACTTGCCTATATTTCAAAATAGCATAAAACAAAGAAACTATGTAACTAGATAAAAGTAATTTCTCTAACAAATTTTAAAATTTTCGATATGGAATATATAATTATACTAATAAGTTTGTAATAAAACTGCACCAAATTGTAGTTTTTTTTTTATTTTCAGTTGTTTATTGGCCTGACAAAATTAATCGTCTAAATCACTAAAAACGATTGAATAGTGTAATTTATACAAAAGATTTCGATATATTGCTGTATAACTATACTACAACTAAACATTAATTTGAAATATATGCTATTTTAATTTAAGAATATGGGAAAAAACATCGCGCCCCTTAGATGATATTGCTTAAAAACGCTCTAAATTATTCGAATTTCATCTTTAACCGATAAAAGTTGTTTTATTAGTAAATACACATCTTCTTACGTATATTCCAATTGAGAAATGTAATGAATGTCTCATTTTAAAAAATTTCGTTAAGGGCCGTCTGTAGCGGAATGGCCCTTAAACAATTTTAAAAACATAATACTTAATAATATTACATAGCAGATACACTCTGTGTCTTATAATAATTGTAGCATAGCAAAAAAAAAATAATAAAACAAAATACATAATCATAAAAGAGTAGTATATTTAAGTTAATTAATAAAATTAAAAAATACATTAACTATTAACAATAATCTTTAAACTCATTTCCAAGATCAACATCTAATCAAGCATTACATGGTGTTTAGTAGAATATTACTTGTTTGTAAATGTTAATATTATTATTTGGTAAGATTTTCAAACATATTATATTCTTAAATTTTCCTTGTATAAATCAATTATGTGATTATTGGCTTTATACAAATCAAATATCTGAACAACAGCATCATCTTTGTCTTTGCTTCTTAAATTAGGACACCTTGCATAAATAGCTGCTAGTATTTCTTGTGTCTGATTAGTGTTACAGAATTCATAGAAAAGTTTTTGTTCACATCTAAAGTTTCTCGCTAATCCATCTTTAAAATATCTATAAAAAAGTTGCTGCTGACAGGCGCAAAGGCTTTCAATCTTCCGCCATTCTTCATGAGACAAATCAAATAGAGCTCCGATCGCTGATCCCTTTATGACGCCAGTGACTGTACCAGACACATCACCTATTTTAATAACTGCAGCTGAAGTCACATTGCCTGGCTTATAGCAGTTAATTTTAACTGATTCTATGTAAAATTCTGTTATAATGCTCCAGGATTTCGAATTTATTTTCAGGAGCCGGCTTTCAGTTATCATAACTGGTTTCACTGCCTTTAATATATTTAAAACGTTATTATTAAACGGTGTGTTTTTTTTCATTACTTCATATACTTACAGATCTTGATAATAATTATTAATTAAAATAATATTTATAAACATAATTTTTTGAAGATTAGAATTACAAAATACAAAATATTACCTACAAAATATTAAATAATTGTGTCAAATGTCAAACTCAGCAGGCACCACAGACTACTAAGGGATACTACCCCCGCGTTCCACCTAGCGTTAAAAACGATCAAAACGATGAAAATGCCTCCTATTTTAGCGTTTTGATCGTTTTCAACGCCAAGTGGAGCGTGCCCTACGTAGCACAGAGCACTATGCAGGCCACTGATCTCTATTAATACAAGTACGCTGGATAGCTGATAGCCTTTGAAATGACAGCTATTTTTTGTGCCTATTTGAAGCGGAATCAGCGCCCGCATTATTCGGGTAGAGAACTAAATCTGACGTAAAAATGACGTTTGAAACATAGACTTATAATATACTGACGTAAAGACCACCTGACAACCCGAAAATGCGTGACGATTTTCGATCTGTCAATGTGTGCGTGTGCTAGTGATGTATCTTTTACTATCGATAGTATAGTCCGTTCCACAGTGTATTTTCTGTCCAAAAAATTGGCCATGCCTTTATTTTTGGAAATCTTGAACAGAAATGTTATGTAAGTAATTTATTAGTATTTACATGTGTTAATTTCTTATTATGAACAATAAAAAAACACTTTTAATTTTTTTTTCAATAAAATTAAAAACTGCCATAACTTTTTAAATATTTACTTAATTGTCTTCTTGATTATTCTGATCGACAATAATAAAAAAAAACTCACAATTTAACCTGATTTACATATTTCTTAAATAAGACGTGTTTAAAGATTTACTTACGATTTATGTTTTTTTTTCTTTAATTTATTATGAACGTATTTCTAATTATTTGGATTTTACAGAATTGCTACTTAAATGTACAAAAATTCGTGTAAAAAAATTTAGATCCAAATAATAAAGGGCACCGAAGTTAAATGCTTCTAAAGTTTTCTTGGTAACTATGGTTTTAGGGTTGTCAATATTTCTGTACCAACATTTTTTACTCATTTGAACTTTGTTTTTTTTGAGCATATAAAAACCAACTTCAAATATTATTAAACTATGTGAACTATGCGGTGACAACCCTATCCAAAATTATACAAAATTGAATAACTCTAATGCCCCGCCTCATTTGGATCCCATTTTTTTTTGGGTTATAAGTATCAATAAAAAGAATATTTCAGTCTTAGTTTCAAATCCAAATATGAAAAGACGTGACGTTAAAAAAATTAAAACATAAAGGACTATGAGTAATGGTGGGCCCATCTCTCAATAGAAGTGAGAAACTCATGAATGAATTGGTATTTTTATACCGAATAAAACTTAGTATTACATCAAAGGTTAAAAGTCAGTACTTTCGGAGTTATACTGGCATAAAAGTGATCCCAATCCCAGCAATTAATCATCGTAGTTTACTTCAAACTATTACCGAATAGTGTTAGAACCGTATTACATATAATCATTGCTTATCTCCCGACCTGCTGCCACCTCTACCGCGCCGCCGTCGGCCCGGGCGCATTTGCAAATGGCGGACACCAGCCAGCCAGTCAGTGATGCGCTTGCGCTAGTCGTCGCTAGACTGTTTTGTGTTTTGTTTCGAACCATCGTAATCTGTTTTGTATACTTTTGACCCGGCTATTCCGTTATCGATGTACAGGACGACGAATAAATCTTATTTAAAGTGAAATACGTGTATTATTACCATTGTATCTTATAAAAATCCATAAATAATAAGTTAGATTAAAATACTCTAAGACGCCGAAAGTACTAACATTTGACCGTAGTTGTATTAATAAATAATGTTCCGCTTAAAAAGCCCTATGCAATGGTATATCACATGTTACTATTGCGGGGTGGGCCCAGACTCCATACATTTGTTTCCCATTGTCCTTTATAAAGTCAGTCATAAATACGTTATCTTGAACAAATAAAGCCTGGATGTTTTTCGCTATCGTAGGGCTTTTAAGACACTATTTAGACCAATTAATAAATTCTTAAAAGAATATCAAACTTTTGAGCTATAGCTGTTTCTATGTTTTTTTCTGGAAATCATAGAATTTTTTTCAAGTACTAATTTGCATTCTTCTATAGGAATTGGGCAGTCAGGTACTCTCGTCCTGCATTTATAATCACAAATCCTATAAAATTAAGTAATAAAAATGGCATGGCCAATTTTTTGGACAAAAAATACACTGTGCGTTCGAGTTAGTTTACCTGAGTTTCTATGAGAAATAAATAATACACAACTTTGCCAGATTTTCTATTTCAAATTAGGTACCATATATTTTATTTGACAGAAAAAAAGGTGACGATTGAAAAGTATCTAAGACACACATTGTCGTTTGGGGTGATTTTTCAATCGTCGGATATGTTATGACATGAGGTTCTTAAAAGGGTAAATAATATACACATTATAAAGTTACTTATTTATTACTCAGGTAAAAGCTATCTGAAAAATCAGGCCTTACATTATTAGAAATGCAAATATAATGTTGAAAGTAAACAACACACTTAGTATTTTATTTATTCTTAAATTAAATACATATCATAATACTCTTACACACCTATTACATTCTTAGATTGGTTTTATGTTATTGTTAAATACCGATAAGTATATCGATAAATTTGATTCAAGCACTAACGTATATGTAAAAAATTTTTATGAAAAATTTTTCTTCAAAAATTGTGTAATTTAAGAACAATAGTACCTTTAGTTACGCAAAATATGAAAGTAAAAGGGAGGATTGATATTATTTTATTTGAAATACAGAACTAAAGACAGAATATAGCAAAAATAAACACATCGTAGCAATTAGGACATGAAGATTAATTACCTGTGAAATGTATATTTTTCAGGATTATTCCTATGATTTACACTGCAATCACTCACAGAACAAGTTATCATTGCTATATATAATAGTATTTGTTAAAAATAACAAACGATTTAAACAATAAATTTCAAATACTGAAAGGGCACAAAAACGCGTGTCGACTTGTGACGACCTGTCAAATAAAAGTGGTTACAGTTCACATTAAACTGCCTCTCTCTTTTCATCTTGTTATAATTCCATAAAGGATTTTCTTCTCTCTCGCACTCTTTGTTCGTCTATGCATTATAGGTTTATGGTTTGAAAGCCGCCATATTGGCGCTGATAGCAGTAGTGAGAGTACTTGGAAGTTCGTGTCTACCACCTTACTGAATCGACTGACTTGACTCTTTGACTGTATTGACTTTTATTTAGACTTTGAGTCAAAGATATTTTACTACTTGACTAGACTTTGGACCTGACGAAATAGAAAAATGATGCCGGATATAATATTATAATAAAAGAATATTCTTTTCCCGACACCATGGCCGCTTGACACTGGCCATGGTTTTATAGCCAAAGTGCCATAATAGGAAAAAAACTCAAATGAAGGGTACAGGGGAAGAAGGATCATAATCAACTTTTCGATAAAAACAAACTAATGGGCGTTTTTCAAATAAAATGTCACGTTACTTAGGTGGAAGCAAAAATTACGATACACGAAATCTGCACAATATTGATGATAAACCTGAAGTTAATTAAATATATTAACTGAATTTAATAAGAAAAATATGCAAATATAGTAAAATAAAATGAAAAATTGTATTTATTTTCAAAAGTGGTAACTGATTCTTTCCATTAAGTAACTTTTTGACTTGGGTTTTATACAAAGAATACATTGTTTATTTTATAATAATTTATGTTTTTATCAAAATAATCAAACATATTAAAAAAAAACAATGCATCGTAAGATAATATCAAAAACATTGTCGATAATTTTTAGGTGAAACATCCATTACGTCACTTTTGTGCGAGTAACAGTACGCAAAATATCTTATTATGATTTTATTAGCCAAGTTAACAAAGTTTTAGGGTATCAAAAAGTAAAAATTTATATAGTTTTAACAATATTGTAGCGCTTAGCCTGCTATAAACTAATATAACTTGAAGAAAACTTACATTTTAAATCAAATTTTTATAGGACAGTTACTTAGGTGGAACACAATGTTACTAATAGGAATATACAAGGCTACGTGTACAATGTACATAATTTTGCATAATTTATTGCAAATAAAATATGTACATTAAAATTGTCAATTTAAAAGTATTTTTTGCAATAAATTGCAGTGTTTAAATTTTCTAATACACTCACAGTCTATTCTACATGTATTTTTTTTTAAATAAAAACAAAAATAATAATATTGCATCCACCCCATTAAAAAAAAACTTCCTTACAGACACGTCCTTATCATTCCATTAAGTAACGTCCATGATCCGCTTATA
Source organism: Plebejus argus (assembly GCA_905404155.3). Classification (NCBI taxonomy): domain Eukaryota; kingdom Metazoa; phylum Arthropoda; class Insecta; order Lepidoptera; family Lycaenidae; genus Plebejus; species Plebejus argus. The sequence goes on along the minus strand of FR989938.1, from coordinate 9,129,231 downwards.
TGTAACGTTCCTTAATGGATGTTACGAATCCTGACCTTAAACTATTACAAGTTATTAACGGACAATTAAATAGCAAAATATTCCTACTCACTTATTTAAAATATAATCGAGGATAACTAAACTGCAAGTAAACGATAAGTACACACAACTAAATTCTTTACTTACCAATTAATGGGCAGTTCTTAATGGAACAATTTTTTGGCACTATGTAACCCCAAGAAACAACGTAACGAAATGCGTAAAAACAAGCCGGAACAAGAAGGCGTGATTATTTGAAATAGAATCAATGTTGTCCCGGCTAAAAAATAGCACAGACAGTGCGTTTTTAAGCCACGTCCTTTAATTTTTATAGCCAATTTTTTATCGTTACTTAGCGGGAAATTCCGCCACTCCTGTTTTAGTGGACAAACTTTAAACTCATTTTATATATATTCAATTATTTATTAAAACATAATTAATTAATAATTACTTAAAAGAAGAAACAATTCTGTTTGGACTGAAAATCATAAATTATATTCAAGGGTTTTTGGGACATTATAATTCACTGTAAATATAGCAAAGTGTTAGGGGGACATCTAAATTTGAGTGTACCTTTGATACATTTTTGCCATATTTTATTCTAACAAGGAACTTTAAAATTGTATGGTATTTAATTATAATAATTAATGCTTTGTCTATTAGAAATATATATCTTAATTGGTAAAATGTGAAAAGGTTGCTGAGATATTAACTATCAAAGTTGGTGGACAGCTCATTTTCGACGTGACATTTTTTTTGAAAACCGCCCTAATAATGACGGTGTTTTACCTGTAAATAAAACACATATTAAATACTTACCTTACTTGAAGCTTACTGATATGAGAGATGGCGCTAGCGTGTTCGAGCCTCGACCTCGTGTTGTCTCTTTCCTTCTCGCACCCTCTCGCTCGCACAGCTACCTTGAGAACCCCACCATGGCGACGCCACTAGATGTGGCCTGATTTAATTTCAAATCATTGAGTCGAATATCACCAGGCAGTATTAAAAATGTAAGCTTCAAGTAAGGTAAGTATTTAATATGTGTTTTATTTACAGGTAAAACACCGTCATTAAATACTGTACGCATACTTGAAGCTTACTGATATGAGACCTGTTTGTTATCGCCTGGTGGGAAAAGGACGCCAATGTGAAGGGCATATTATTATACATACATTAGAAAAGCTTAGAAAATATAAATGTAAAATACCTTAATGATATCAATAGATTTATTGATTTGTATTAAATTATAAATTATTACAGATTACAGAATAAAGTAACAGTAACACTAATCAGTTTGTAGGGCTAAACAATTGAGCCAAACTTGTTTTATCTGTGCGAGACGGCTTTACTTCTCTGCGATAATAACGCGAGAAGGTATTACTTGAACGCCAGTTTCCTTTGGCCAATATTTGATCAAGAGGTAAATTATCAACCCAGTTTTTTGAAGCCACGGCAGAGCGAATACTTCCAGGAGGGGCAGTAATACCTGCTTCACGAAATACAGTTTTTACCCATCCAGCAATTACTGTTCTGGTGGCTGGCTTAGAGTTTCCTCTTAGATTAATGAAAAGATTATTTGAATTACATTCTTTCCGTTTTTCTTTCAGTAAATTAATGGTCCGCTTAACCCAGAAAACAGGATCTAAATTTCTGGAACTATTGTTTGAAAATATCTTCCATCCCGACTGTCTGTAGTTCGCACTATCAGTTTTAGATCCGTAAAGAGGCCAAAAACAAATGGAATCTCCATTTACAGTAAAGTGTTCCGAATCAACCGCTAATAATGTCAGGTCATGGACTCTTCGGCCTGAGCATAAAAGAAGCAAAGTGGCTGTATGTCGACAAGTTTGGAAAACATTGTCTTTATCTATAGTTTGCTTTTCCAAATGCTTTAATAAATCGTCTATATCCCATACACTTGTTTTTCTAGAGATTGGTTTATTTACAGCTATCGACTTGAGAATATGATTTACCAGAACATGTGAAGATAACTTGCCTGCATCTTTAACACTGCACAATGTCGACACGACCGACTTGTGTACCAATATAGTATTGTAAGCTAGACCATCAATAAGATAAAGATCAGCTAAATACTTTGCCAGAACAGATCCCGACGGATGAGTGGCATTTTCTTTGTGAGTGCGGCACCATCTGAGCCAGCGGTCCCACGCCACTTTGTAAGTTTTTAATGTCGAAGGACGCCAAGAGTTTTTCAGCAGATTAAGGTGGTGTATACTCCAGTCCTTTAGCTCCTCTGACCACCCCCACATTTCCACACCTGCAATTCCATGTCCTGGGTTCCCGCTGGGGGATGACCGGTTGCAATATCTATTAGATTCAGGTGCAGATTCTGTATGGTGAACGGAGCTGCTACTGCTCGGGTTCTTAGGTCCGCCCTCCAAAATACTCGTTCCCATCTCGGGACTACCAACAGATAAAACCCTGTCGCCTTGTTCAAGTGCATGAGCACCTTGGGAACTAGATAAGGTGGCGGGAATACCCAAGCGAGGGGATAATTCCAGGTTCGGGAGAACGCATCGTGATATATCGCCTCCTGATCCGTTTGATCCAGACTCACATAATTGGAAACTACTTTCGACGTTGCGCTTGCAAAGAGATCGATCAACGGAGTTCCGAATTTCTTGAACAGGTTCTCTGTGCAATGAGGCAGTAAATGCCATTCCGGAAGACTCAGATGTCGTGATAAATGATCTGCGTGACTGTTGTACCTTCCCGGTAAGTGGTGTACCTGTAGTTCTATGTGGTGTAAGTCTAGAAGGTGAAATATTTCTTTTGTCAACTGGAGCAACGGTAATGATCTGGTCCCCCCCTCGTTTTTTAAATAAGATACAACAGTCTTGTTGTCGCACTGTAGGAGGACTGTGGATTTCTTTATTGTGTGACATAGACTTTGGAGTGCCTTTAACACAGCTAACATTTCTTTTTGGTTGCTGTGCAAATTTTGTTCTGGACCTGTCCACATCCCACTCAAAGATATTTTCTCCAACTGGGCGCCCCAGGCTACGTCCGAGGCATCCGTAGTTAAGAATTGTGTCGGAGGTGGAAAATGAATTGGTGACGACAGGTCGCAATTGGCCATCCACCACTGCAGTTCCATCTCTACTGTGTTTGGCAACTGATGCACGACAGTAAGCGGGCTCTTTATGGCAACGTTTAAGAACATGAGAGTGTCTCGAAAGTGTAGTCGTCCCCTCGGAATCACAAACCGAGCAAAATTTAGGAGTCCGACAAGACTTTGTAACTCTTTTAGGTGTACTTTTTGAGTTTGTAGGATTACGCAAATCTTTCTCTTTAGATTTATCACCTTCTCTAACGGAAGAGATTTTACATTGCGCCATGGGTTCCATTGAAAACCCAGAAAGGTCAGACATTTGGATGGAGTCAGCATTGACTTTTCGAAATTGATTTGAAGGCCCAGATATTGAAGTCTGTCCACTACAATTTGGATATGTGACTTTAGAATGTGGTAATTTTGATTGACCACAAAGAAGTCGTCTAGGTATACTAAGACGCGTATACCCTGTTCCCTTAGAATTTGAGCAATCCAGTTGCTTAAACAGGCAAAGACCCTTGGGGCCGTGCTGAGCCCGAAGGGAAGACATGTCATTTGAAGAATTTCCTTGTCGTAAATCAGGCGTAGAAATCGTCTGTGAGCATGAGCGATTGGTAGATTGAAGTAGGCCTGGGACAAATCCACTTTGCACAACCAATCGTTCGGTTGCAGGAAGTCTGGGACCCTGTTCGCATTTATTAACCTGAATGGTTCGGTTAGTACATATTCGTTCAACTTGCGCAAGTTGAACACTGGACGGTGCGAGCCGTCTTGTTTCGGAACGAGAAACATGCTCGAAATGAAGCTGGGGGAAGATCGAACTACTTCGAGAACTTTCTCGTCCTTCATCTTTTGAATTGCTTTTGACATTGCTTCGCACTTTCTTGTCACTAGGCAGGTGCGTGTCATGTCGGGCAGGCGAAGAGGTGGTTTTTTGTAAAAGGGTATGCGATAACCTTTTATTATTTTTAAAAGAAAAGGTGGTGCCTTCAACGCCCTCCATTGACTGTGATACGCGTAAAGTCGGCCCGCTTGGAATCTCGAGTCAGAATCTTCTTCTCTTACCTGAGTTGGAGTCTCTATTAATAGGCCGTTTCCTATTGTCCTTCGCATGCTCAAGCCGTACCGTTGGCTGCCGGTCGACTTGTTGTCGAAAGGAACTACGGTTAGCTTTATTACCACGCCATGCGTTAGAGTTTTCGTGTGAACCCTGCGAGGGATAACTTGTGTACCTTCCCTGCGAGGGTCGGTAATTCTGTAACGGTCGTGTGTGTTGAGAGACACAGCAACCTTGAGTAGTGCCCTGCGAGGGCGCATGACTAGTTCCCTGCGGGGGATGACTAGAGCCACTACTAGCTACCTGCGAGGTAGTTCCAAAACTTTTTAGTTTTATCAAAGGCAAAAAAGCTTTCTTAACGCCACCTGCCTTATCAAGAACTCCCGATAGCAATTCGGAATTAAAAAAGTTTTTGTTTGAAGGAGGAATTTTGCGTAAATATGATTTAGTTAGTGGATCACGAGCATATTTTATGATACCATCTCGGCGCATCTGTATCACCTCAGCTCTGTGACCACAAACGAGCTGTAAGAGGTCTGCAGAAACAGACGCATAATCACCGCTTGAAAATAATTCCTTAACCTTCGTATGCAACGAGTCGACATTTAGGTTTACCTCATCTTTAGCCCAAGACAAAAGTAAGTTTAGAGTCTGTTGCAGAGCATCGCGCTGTTTTAGCAAACAAAAAGTAATACCGGCGTAAGCTTTATCTGCGTAAGCTAAATGACGTAGACTATCATAAGCTTTAATCTCATCGTTAGCTTCTAAATCAGTAAAACCCGGCGTGTGATTATACCGCTTTTGCACTTCCGCATAGCGAACTTCGCTCCATTCATCTTTATCAAAATGTTGAATTTGTTGCAGCAAATTAAGAAAATGTTCAGGTGCCTTTGGTACCGAAGGCTCCTTTAATTTAACTTCAAGATCGAAATTAAAATCTAACTTGGCATTATTAATAGTATGTTCTTCATCATAAAGACTACCACTGACTTGATCGTCAATAATATTATCGCTATAATAGTCCTTATTAAGATCTACGTTATCAATAATCAAAGGCGAATAGCTTTTATCGGCGTGGCCGTGGTTGTATCTAAAAAGCCTTTTAAGTTCGCCTACTTCCTGTGTCAATTTTTTCAAAACCCTATCCTTGCGTTTACGGTGGCGCTGCCGCCGTTTCTTTGTGCAAGAGGATGAGGAAGAGGAAGATGAAGAATCCGAGCTACTGTCGTAGTTGGCGGTACTCGGTCCCGGTTTATTTACGACCGGGTCAACTTCGTCATGAGTTTTTTCCATGCTAAAAACGAAACCTAATATTAGGATTTCATGCAAAAAGTTGGAAATGTAAGTAACGAACGACAAACAATATTCCTTGACGGTAGTTAAAAATATTTGAAAACCATAGAATGATCTGTGTTTTACTAAAATTACGTACTTAAAACTAAAAAGCACGATCGTAAAAAGCATTACCACTATGCATTATATTACAAATAGTTCTAATTATAAAGAAATCTAACAAAATAAGTAAAAAAGTATACTTGAAGGTAGATAAAAATTTCTAGAAAAGTAGTAAAATTTTCTTAAATTTCTTATAAAATTACTGAATTCCTTTAGAGGGTAGCGCAAAGAACCAAATTATTATCGATTCTATAAAAATAAGGATCTATTTATAGAAATATTTTCAATACGAACGGTAAAACCGTTAGTTGCAATCACTTTGTAAGGAAAATAAAAATGAGCACTTACATGAATCGCTGCTATAACAGGCTCACACTTATAAAATAGAATAAAAACTTATGCACTTATCTCAATAAGAACTGTTGGTAAGTGCAGACGGCTCGAAAATTCAGACGCCAATGATTTGAAATTAAATCAGGCCACATCTAGTGGCGTCGCCATGGTGGGGTTCTCAAGGTAGCTGTGCGAGCGAGAGGGTGCGAGAAGGAAAGAGACAACACGAGGTCGAGGCTCGAACACGCTAGCGCCATCTCTCATATCAGTAAGCTTCAAGTATGCGTACAGTATTTAATGCCATCTAGTGCAAAATGAAAAAACCTTTCTGTCCATATTAACGAAAAACGCATAAAACGATCATCGTACACAAGGGACTCAAAAAAAGATTGTATGGCCGTATCATAGAAAGATCAATGTCACCCTAGTTGCAGAAAGAAAGATCACTGTCTATGGACATTGATCTTTTTTAGTTTGACAGCTGGCTGTCAGTGGCTGTCTGTATCACAGATTAAGTATACATTATTACCTCAATGGTCTGTATCGTATGTGGTTTCGTAAGTACATTGTTTTCGCGGTATTTATAGAACTTTATGCAATTATTAGAGTTAATTAAATTTATTTCATGTGTATAAAATAAACTAGAAAAAAAATAACTAGAATATTTTGATTAAATTGTGCTACAATTAAAATAAATAAATACTAAACTTGGAAAGAAAGATCAATGTCAGTTGACTATGATCTTTGTTACAAGTAATATTTTCAAAATTTTCTTTATCCTTAAGTTAATTACAAGTAAATAAATAATAAAGAATTTAAAACTAAATTATAGTATAATATGCTATAATAAAAAGTTTTAATTGCTGCTGTAGTAAATTGTTTAATAAATAATGATGCAAAGTAAATTAAGTTTTTTCCATTTTCTCCCAATGATTCACTTTTGACAATGATCCTTTTTCCCCTGTACCCTTCAAATGTCAAAATTATTGTCAAAACTCAAGTGTCAAATGACAAAAATAACCTTACTTTTCTGGCTATTTATAATTTAGCCTTTAGGATCTATTACGTAAATAAATATAAAGAAAAGGTTGAAAATATACGTTTTGTGACGCTGAAAGTGCTGGAATAAGATTTCTTATCGAAAACAATAATATAGAAGTTTTTGATGTTCTTTTGAAATGAGAATAGGATGGATTCACAAGGTTGTAGAAAAATGGCCTGGCAAGAAAATATTAGGAATGTATAGATTCTTGCCTATGTTCTTCGTTGTTGGAGCGGCGTTGGAATACTCTATGATCAACTGGCAAGTTGGTCAGATAAACTTTTATAATACTTTTAAGAAGAGGCAAGCTAAGAACATAATTGAAGAGAAACTTGAGAAGTATACTACTGTTTGAAAATGCCAGCGGGTGTTTCTTGGCCTCGTTATCTAACATTCACTGCAGCAGCCTTTGCCAGCATGATTACCGGATCACAGGTTGTTCACCTACACTATCGGCCACTTGTAGATCTTCACAAATATATTTATAAGGAATTGGAAAATTTCCCTGAAGACATACAAGAAAAAATTAAAAATGAACTGAGAGAGGAAGGCATATTAAAATAAACTTGTAAGTAGTATTTAGAATTTGTAAATTGTAATTTGTTTTATAAACAGCTAAAATCATTAAATATGTTGCAATAAATTCACCACCTTATTTTATTGAAACCGATTTGTCTTACTTTATACTAAGATTACTTGTCTTACTTTTATTTATACACTTTTATTCTAAATACTGAGTTGAGATATTAGCTGCCCCACTAGAATCTAGATTGTTTGTTATGATTATAACAGGGGTTTGCAGTAGAAACAAAAATTAGATTCTTAAATTAAACTAGGGAAATATTTAACTTGGTTGGTGCAGAAAATGTTTTTGATATGTGTGCTATAGGTTGCAAAAAAGGAAACACATTTCAAGAATATTGTTTTACATATTACATAATTGAGATGTTGCTGGTAAGGGTATCGAAGAGAATTATCACAACTGAACATAACAAATTCAATCTTAACTCCAAAGTAGAAACGTACATATTATATTACTTCTGAGAATTTAAAAAGGCGTGCCCATTTGTGCGAATTTGCTTGACCAACACTTTATGATGCGCGCGCATTCTCGCGCATCCATGCGCCCACAAGAGAATCTACGCGTCATCACTGTAGGCATTCTGGCGAATTCTCGAGCATTTGTTCGACTTGTTGCGAATTTGACGCTTTGATGCACTTGGACTCTGTGCTATTATAAATTGACCCTAAACTTTTACTATATTTACAGTGTACCCTTTCATTTAGTAGACCTTAATATATCTGTATTCTGTGCAAAGAGAGCACCATTACTTTCATATTACGGTAAGATTTGCCAATTGTGTCATGCTGCATGACACACTTGGCAAATCTTACTGTAAAGTTAGCAAGTGCATGACTCATGCACTTGCTAACTTTACAGATACTGTATTTAAAGAAAAATAAAAGAATTCATATTTTAAAAATAATTTATTATAACAATTTACAAATTGGAGTAACCAGTCTTTACACTGGTATGGATTCATTGAGTTAGTTAACTGAGCTATTTTCCACAGTAATAAACATAATATTTTACACTAAACAATACTATAAGTGAAATCTGATCCATCACAATAATAATTTAATATTTATTTGGTATTGTACTTAAAATTATATTTACATTACTTACACAATTCGTAACAAGCTAGGTACATTATACTATTCTTCTCTACAACAATTATGGTACAAAACAATAAAAAGTTTATGTAAAATACATTAATGCTACAATACTTAACAATCTATTTTGTTAAGACAAGAGGACAGTCTTATCAGTTGATTATGGTCACCTTGATGAGTTTGATATTGTTTTGTGGATCCAATCGACATGTGACGCTACTGAGTCGTAGATACGAGGTCTTCCTAAGCCAATTTTTGAGCACGCAATTCTCCACCCACTGACTCCTAACACAGACCAGCGCTTTGTTTTGTCATTGAAGCACATCATTGAACTGCCTGCATATTCTTCCTCCTGAAAAAAAAATAAGTTGAGGATTTATATTTTTGGTAATTTTGTAGTAAAATATCTTTGTTTTGTACACTTATCAGGCCACGTAATGTTATAATAATTGATGGTCATGTAAATAGTTCCTGATTAATATTAATTTTTAAACTTACGTCACAATCGTCTTGATCATACAGAGGTTCAGCACAAATGCCGTTTCCCGTGGCAATGCTGACATTCTCACAGGTATTCATGGCTGTTGGCACAACATGTATTCTCTGCAACTGGTCTCTGTTTCTCGTCCAACCCAACGAGTTGCATGTACTCTGTTCATCGATTTTAAAACCATCCTCCGGTAGGCACGTGGGTCGGACGAAGTCTGTAATTTCCACTGGCTCTTCCAGTCTCACTAAGGCCATCATGCTCCCTTCCACAGGGGAGCGCACCATGCCAATAATACGCTGCTCCTGTAGCCACGGGGTTGTGCTCTGTATCCTCACTGTACCCAATCTTGCGGTCCACTCAGCTTTCGGTTGACCCTGAGAAGGCAAGCAATAATGAGTATGCAATACGCGCTGATTGCCATTATCAGAAAAAAGAAGTTGTATTAACTTACTTGGAAACAAGAGGCCGTGGTTATGAGCCAGGAGGGATGTACCAGGACCGCATCGCAGGCGTGGACGTGTGAGCGCATCAGTGCCGCGTGCCAGGGCCAGTCTCCGGGCAAGGAGGACCGCAGCAGGCCGTCTACTCCTTTTTCTGCACGCGCGCCTCTCGCTGACGGTAGTCCACATTCTGGGAAATATATCGATTAAACTCCATTCAAAGGAGAAAGTGTACCATTTACGAATAATACATAAAAGAATTTTCTAAATAAATTCTAAATTCTAAATACATAAAAGAATGTGTATACAGTACAGAATATTATAATTGTACCTATTTCTAAACAAAAAATTATTAATAACACTAATTACCAAGTTGATCGCAAACAACTTTTATAACTTTTCGTTGTGGACATTCAGTCTTTGTGAATGAAATTTCAGCCGCCGAGGGGTCCACTATTTTGACGTATTCTGGGGAGTCCTTTGTAAATCTCGCCAGCTGGAACGGGTCTTCTGTTGTGTCCTCGTCTACGTCGGGCGCTTCTCCGTCTATAACAGCTTCTGCCGATATCGCTGATCTAAGTGCAAAGAAAACAGGTCTTATTGCTCCCAAAGAAAACAAATATCTGCAGCCGAACATAGAAACTCCACCTTTTTTTGAAGTCGGTTAGAAATTAGGTTATACCTAAATAACATACTTGTAAGACATTGCAGTACAAAGCGATGTGGCGACGTTCATGAGAGCTCTCTTGTCGTTCTCATAAGGCTCGGCGCAGATTTTGCCGGCGCGGCCGCGCTCCGCCCACACCGCGTAGCCGCTGCGGCTGCGGACCGCGCCGAGTGTTGACTCGCCGCTCTCACGTTTCCATGAAGCCAATGACCGCGTCACCCACACTGTATTCAAATATTGAATTGTATCATCGAATATTTGGTACTTATGCAAATAACAATAAAACTGGTCAAGCCCATAATTTGAGATTCCAAAAAAAGATATAAAGTTATTTTACGCTGCTAGCTAATAATAATACCCATGTCTTGGTTATTGGTTTGCAAGTTGCAACATAAATTCTATCAACCTAGAATCCTATACCGATATCAGTGTAAGATTTCTAAAACAAAAATTTTAAAGAAAATGTTTTTTTTTTGTACCAATGCGGGAATTGCACCGATGACCTAATGTCTTAAAATGTCGTAATGTCTTAAACCACGTTGGCGTTATAAATCTAGTAAAATGCACATACAGCAGCTAGTCTCGTCACTGCCATCTGGACAGTCCGGGGTACCATCGCAGCGGCTGCGTTCTGGAATGCAGCGAGTGTGCAGCGCGCACCGCACGCCACCGCCCGCGCAGTGTGCGCACGCGCGCTCGTCACCCGCGTCCGCGCAGTCGGGCACGCCGTCGCACGCGCGCCGAGATAGAGCTAGACGCTGGAGACCTCCCAGGCAATCTGCAAGAGTTGGTTCAGAGATATTTTGCCTAACGGTTTTTACAGGTTTATTTCAACTGGGTACTAAATATCACTGACCCCTTTTATGACGTTTTACGCCGTTAATTACACGATGCTGTGAACAGCGAGCAAGCGACGAAATAGCGATAGATCGAGATGGAACATGACATTGCCATTTGAGATGTGAAACAGCTTTCAGCCGCCTATTCGCAGTTCGCAGCGTCGTACGGACTACGGATAACGGACTTCAACTTTGTCTGACGAGAAAGTACCTACCGTTGTGTAGAATATAAGAAACCTTATAAAGTCAATCATCCATCCATACTTATAGTTATTACTTTACTTATATACTTCTGTCTGTTACCTCTTCACGCCCAAACCGCTGAACCGATTTTGCTGAAATTTGGTATGGAGATACTTTGAGTCGCCGGAAAGGACATAGGATACTTTTTATCCGGGAAATATGTATGGTTCCAGCGCGAAAAACTAATTTTGGCGCAACGGAGTTGCGGGTTTCATCTAGTGATATTATATATCCCACCTGGTTCAGTGGCACATGATCCGGGGCCGAAGTACTCCGGGAAGCGCGCGCAGTCGAAGTGCGGTCGCAGGCGCTCGGGCAGGCGCGAGCCGCAGCCGGCGTGGAACGCGCGGCAGTACGAGCGACACGGCGACACTAGGCGGTCGCCGTCGCAGCGCGGCTGTAGCATCTGACATACAAAGTCCTGGAAAAAGTAACCATTTATTAATTGCTTACATTACTCACACATTTCTTACCATCCAAGACGACTTGTCTCTGTTATCTATGTTGCCCGCTTCTCCAGATTCGAGTCCAGTGCGCCGAAATTTGTTTATAGGCGGAAAACCGTATCTTTCGCGATAAAACTATCATTTGTCCTTTTTCGGGACTCGTAGTAAGAAAAGGTAACACACTGACACACTTAAGAATTTATAAAATTAGTGGATTTCCATTCTCTATATTTACAAGGCACGTTTCAAACCATGACAGGGTAACTTACTTGAGCAAGATCCGAACATTCAGCATCTAGTAGCTCTCTAAACGCGACCAAGTCCTTCAGAATCGAATCTTGGGAGGAATGGCCGACCAAGTTGGGATACGTGGTGGTGTTGTAGGGTAGTCGCGAACACAGCTGTAGAGTCAGCGGCGAACATTCTCGAATCTCCTCCACTACTTCCACGGTAACAGTCTCCGTGGTTGGGACTTCCGTTACAGCGTCGCTCTCCTTCAAAGCTTGAGATGTTATCATTGAAACTTCCTGAAATGGAAATTAATTTATGTTTAGGTACTCTCATTTTCTTTATGATAATGCAGGTACTAGATACAAATACTAACTATTGACTGATACAGTTTACATTAAGCTGTCAAATTAAGTGGTGGATAGCCTATCCGGCACTTAACGGGAAGTGGTGAAACAGACCCGTGTTTAAAAAAAAACTCTAAACAGGCACGATATCATTTACTTGGTACAACTTTGTCTTTAGTTTGCGGATGACAATATGATTACACGACATAGTTACAATATTGCGTTCATAGGCAGATTGTGGATCTACTTGTACTGGTAGATTGTCGGCTAGGCTAGACCATGGCTAGACATAAGCATAACATAACTCGACTAAATTACTTAAATTCGTCAATCTGCTTGACTCAATTTCTCTTATGGTACATATTGCTATGCTACAAGGCGCGCTATCATGGGCCCACGGCCGTGAAGATCAGCTCGGGATCATATTGTATACTGACCTCTATATATAATGTATGAGGCAGGGCTCCGATATCGGAGAATGGCGGGGCGAGCAGGAGCACAGCCGTCACCTCACCACCGTGAAGATCGGTTGTCATGGCCGGAGTGCCTACTGCCTAATTACTTATACTCACACTATATAGTGTATACTGAGTAGTGAGTACTGACCTCTATATACAGGGTATGAGGCAGGGCCCCGATGTCTGAGAAGGGCGGCGCGAGGATCTCCCGCGCCAGCACCGCGGTCACCTCCGCCGTGCTCACCGCCGTGAAGATCGGCTCGAACGACACCTCGAAGTGCACCCGGGTGCCTTGCTCCACGCTGGAATAGACACGAGGAACCATAAGTATTTGAATAATAGGAGGGCTAGAGTCCGGGCAAACGAATGACAGGTTAAGCTAAGCGGTAAAATTTAGGTACAATGTTAACGTAGCATGTAACCGGTGATGCGGTAGCAAAGAATGATGAAAAATATCACAGAGAGGTATATTATAATATGTACCTACTTGATGACGCGCGGGAACCGTACCTTTTTTCGGCATAAAAGTATCCTAATTCCTATGAACTTTCCCGGAACTCTGCAGAAGTATGAAACATTCTCCATACCAAATTTTAGCAAAATCGGTTCAGCGGTTTGAGCGTGAAGAGGTAACACAGACAAGACAGACTGACAAACACACTTTCGCATTTATAATATTAATAGCGATATCTTTTTACTTAATTTATTAAATAATATACACGTAATCGGGTAAATAAGCGCAGGATGAATTTATTTGGGAAACAATGAAAGTTAAAACTATATTATTCAGATTGTGTTTATTCTACTATTGTTAATGTAACACGCTCTATAATTACGAATTGAGACCTAAATTATAAAGATTCAATCAGTACCTAATACATATTATTACAATTTACAATGATTTTTAATATGTTAGGCGTCCTATGAGAAAGTCAAAGAACACACGTAGGTGCTAACACGGGCGGCATTGGTTTGTCGTTGAAAATACTCGAAAAATGAATTCGAATCATGTTTCTATTTCGCATTAAATAATAGGTAATTATATTTAGGTACCTACCTGTAGGTATGATCATATTTCAGTTGCAAAATACTAAGCTTTCGGTAGGATATTGAAACTGGTTAAAAAGTGAGAGTGATGATTTTGGGATTTAATAGCTATAGCGTTATCTATAAATGGTCACATATACCTGTGTATTTGTTTCAACTTTCTTTATTTTCTATTTTATCTTTATCATTGATTTTAATGGATTGCAAATTTTATTCGCATCGACTTAATTAATGCATTATTAATTATAATTCAACTGCACAAGCTTTAAAGTTGTTTGACAAGTGGCCTGAACAAAAATTATTAAGCCTTCAAGAGACGGACTGTGAGGCAAAATTTTATGAAATCATATCCACACTAATGTTATAAATGCGAAAGTGTGTCTGTCTGTCTGGTCCGTCTGTATGTCTGTCTGTTACCTCTTCACGTCTAAACCGCTGAACCGATTTTGCTGAACTTTGGTATGGAGCATAAAGTTAATATACCTAGCGGAATAGAGAAACAAATGCCTGAGCAAGCGAGATGTCACTATCAGTAACACTGCGTGGTAAAAAGAGACGTGTGATACATGACAGCAGAACTCTTTTTTAACCGACTTCCAAAAACGAGGAGGTTATACGTTCGTCTGTGGATTTTTTTTTTTTTTTTTTTTTTTTTTTTTATGTATGTTCAACGATTACTCCGCCGTTTATGAACCGATTTTCAAAATTTTTCTTTTGTTATAATAGGTTTCACTCCAATTTGGTCCCATTTTGACAAAAGTGGTGATCTGATGATGGGATCCATGAGTAATCGAGGGAACTCCTCAAAATTCAAATGGAAACATATGTTTTTTTTGGTTTCATATGAAGTATTCCAGGCATATGTTACCAAAAAGTAAGATTTTGCACCAGGATTTACCATGGTTCGAAGGTGGTGAACAGAACTCCTTACTCCTTATAGATACATGTTTGGGGGTTTCGGCGTTGTCTTAAGAACTGAAAGCATATACTACTATGCAAATTTAATTAATCATCATCATCATCACCACCATTCCACCATACATCCGTGAGTAATCGAGGGAACTCCTCCAAATTTATATGGAAACTTATAATGATTTCGATTTTATGAGAAGTATCCTAAGCATATGCTACCAAAAAGCAATGTTTAGAAAAGTGGTGACCTGATGATGGGATCCATGAGTAATCGAGGGAACTCCTCAAAATTCAAATGGAAACCTATGTTTTTTTGGTTTCATATGAAGTATTACAGGCATATGTTACCAAAACTAAAAAGTAAGATTTTGCACCAGGATATACCATGGTTCGAAGTTGGTGAACAGAACTCCTTACTCCTTATAGATACATGTTTGGGGGTTTCGGCGCTGTCTTAAGAACTGAAAGCATATATACTACTATGCAAATTTAATTTATCATCATCATCATCACCACCATTCCAACATACATCCGTGAGTAATTGAGGGAACTCCTCCAAATTTATATGGATTTCGATTTTATGAGAAGTATCCTAAGCATGTGCTACCAAAAAGCAAGTATGGGGGTTTCGGAGTTGGTTTAAGAACTGAAAGCATATTATGCTACTATGCAAGTTACATTCATCGTCATCATCATCACTACTACCGGTCACCACACCATGAATTATCTAATTATGACCCTATTATTGTTACTATTAATCGTCTTTAAGAACAAAGCCCGAATTTGTCTAACGATTTAAAAATTATAATGTTATTTCAATGTAAATGACTCGACCTTGGTGTTTAGGTTACCAAGTTAGCAATTTGATTATAAGATCTATGAGGTTAGTTATTCTTAAAATTTATAAGGACGATTTTAGTTATATTATTTGAGCATCCATACTAATATTATAAATGCGAAAGTGTGTCTGTCTGTCTGTCTATCAGTCTGTCTGTTTGTTACCTCTTCACGCTCGAACCGCTGAACTGATTTTGCTGAAATTTGGCATGGAGATACTTTGAATCCCGAGAAAGGACATAGGATAGTTTTTACCCCGGAAAAAGTTAAAGTTTTCGCACGATAAACGAATTTTGGCGCAACGAAGTTGCGGGGGTCATCTAGCAATGTTGAGTTGTTTTCATGAGTGTAATGATAGAAAGAAAGTCACTGAAAACTTTAGAGCCTTTAAAGACAGGCATTAATTTTATCATTGCTTGATTAACGCCAAGCAATAAGCATATACATACATTAGGTACACAGTGGTATATGCTTAGAGTTGCTTAAGCAATTCTGAAGTAGTGACATCAGACAATGAGTTCTCATAATATAATGAAAGTGTATCCTGGATCCAAAGTCACTAAGCATAACACATTAGTCTGTGCAGAAAACCAGCTTATAAATCACTTAAAAGAGTGAAATTATTATTTTTAACAAAAAATTAAAACCGACTTCCAGGGTAAAAACAATAATAATTTGTAATGAACAAAAAAGTGTTAAATAAGTAATTCTTACTCTTTAAAGTGCCTTATGCATAATTCTCCTAAACCTCAACTATTTCTGTACACAATCTACATTATTTTGAAGTCGGTACCAGTCTTAAATATTAAAAATATTTTGTCATAGAACTCAGCATTCTTATCTGGTACCGTCTTCAAAGTAATGTAGATTGTGTACAGAAATAGTTGAGGTTTAGGAGAATTATGCATAAGGCACTTTAAAGAGTAAGAATTACTTATTTAACACTTTTTTGTTCATTACAAATTATTATTGTTTTTACCCTGGAAGTCGGTTTTAATTTTTTGTTAAAAATAATAATTTGACGTCCAGTCGGCACGTATCGGCACGTTGACAATTTAATCTCATAGAATTCAAGTTTAATCATGCTTGTGTAACTTGTATACACACGGTACACAATTTTTACACACAGATGAAAACCAATTTCGGTTTCGTTTGACAGCTCGAGATTGTTGCTCTATTCCGCTAGGTATATTAACTTTATGGTATGGAGATTCTTTGTCGAGTCCTGAGAAAAGACATAGGATACTTTTCATCCCGAAAAAATGTACGGTTCTCGCGCGGTTAACGAATTTTGGCGCAACGGAGTTGCGGCCGCGTCATCTAGTGTGTTGATAAATTTTAAATCTATCTATCTATATACATAAAACTCAAAGGTGACTGACTGACATGGTGATCTATCAACGCACAGCCCAAACCGCTGGACGGATCGGGCTGAAATTTGGCATGCAGGTAGATGTTATGACGTAAGCATCCGCTAAGAAAGGATTTTGATTAATTCCCACCCCGAAGGGTTCAAAATCAAATAGGGGATGAAAGTTTGTATATTATAATAATACTTCTGAACGCGAGCGAAGCCGCGGGCAAAAGCTCGTATTAAAATAAAAAATAATTTTAAATTTTATTAGTCTCGCTAAAACTCGACAGATGCTGAACCGATTTGGCTAATTTTAGTCTTGAATTATTCTTGGAAGTTCAGGGAAAGTTTAGGTAGGTAAGTATATATCTATTAGTAGGGAAGTGATACGAAGTTTACCGGGTCATCTAATGACGTAATATTCATTATAAATAAACTGGGGGAAAGTCTAAAATTGTATAAATAATAAAGTCTCAAACAATCAACGCGGTCTCGTACAATACGGTTCATGAGAATATTGGGTCGGGAAAGTAAGCACGTGCTTGTTTTCTTCGATGTGAACTTTCTACGCCATTCATTTAATCATTCAAGGTTATTTCGCCCTTTGTGGTTTGAATAGTAATATATATCTGTGATTTAGAAAGTGGGTTACTGAAGGAATAAGTTTACCATTACGCACGGATCTAATATTTTATGTAGGTAGTAGATACGTTATTAGAAATAATGTTTCACTCGTTAAATATTTTAGTATTCAACTTGGCCTATCTAGTAGCTGTAAGACCTAATCTTACCGAACATTAAGTTAAAGTGGCTACAAAACTCAAGTTTAAAAGTTAATAAACATTTTATTGACTAGGTATACGATCTACATTTTTTATTTATTTCTCTGTTATCACTTATCAAGCTTTAAAGGACCAATTTGTTTAATACTCTACATTAAATAAGATAAAAGATCACCGTTAAACATCGAAATCTACATTAGTAATTAAAACGAAGATATAAGATACTAGCTGTTGCCCGCGACTTCGTCCGCGTTAGTATAGTAGATCACGTCCCAAGTATTATTTTTCAAAAATGTTCAATATACAGAATTGACTTTCCTACGATTTTATTACAATATGTATAGATTTGTTCCTAAAAAGGATAATTAAGACGCAATACAAAGTCCACGATACCTTTTAATTATGAACAAAAGTGTCATGAGGAATAAGGGGGGGGGGGGGAGTTTGGGGGGGCGCAGCCACATTTTTTCATTTTTTCTCTACAATGCACCGTTTTAGCGATATGAGCGAAAAACTAAAAATATTGAAACTTGAGCCCCTCCCCCCCCCCCTAGGCGATATCATCATAATATATAGCCTATGTGTTGACCCGACCTCTATATAATATTCGTGCAAAATTTGAAGTAAATCCATTCAGTACTTTCTGAGTTTATCCCGGACATACATACAGACAAACAGACAAACAGACAAACAGACATACAGACAAACTGACAAAAATTCTAAAAACTATATTTTTGGCTTCCATATCGATTGTAGATCACGTCCCAAGTATTATTTTTCAAAAATGTTCAATGTACAGAATTGACTTTCCTACGATTTTATTATATGTATAGATAATGAATTAATGATATCGCAACTGCAACACTTTGAAATATTAGAGTGCCTAAGTGAAACGGGCCTTGAAAAAATAATAATATTTTGTCGCGATATTAATTTTAAACGCTTAATCGTAACTGCCCTGCAACACGAACGATCTGACTCGTGAGACTAAGAAAGCAAAACTTTCACCCATATAAGTTGTTATGTAGCTGCAGTGTAATAAGTTTCTTACGCGCAAGTTCGTCGCATGTAAAAACGCAGATTAGCACTTCATCATGCATGTACCATTTAACCAACGGTGTATCACATGGCGGCCTTATTACTTAGGTAATAAGATCGAAATAGGAGCGTACGCACCGCGAATATGTAGAGTCTGACTAATTCATCACGTCGAAACAATGACCGTGTTTAAGCCGATAATTACAGCGCATCAATCGATTTTCGTTTCACTCGCATTCATAATCCGCTTTATATTATTGTCTTATAAATCATATCGTCAGATTTGTTTTTGGTACAAAATATATTATAACCTAGAAGTTAGTGTAAAAGATAGCCGAAATATTTTAATAGATTTTTGCTAGTGATCCTAAAGAAATAAGAAGCCATAGCACGATGGTAGCATTTTGCCTATATCTCTAGATATTATGTAAATGTCTAAAATCAAAAGAATGTATACGTCTTATCACATACGACATAATATATTATACAGTGTGTAACAAAAATAAGTGATAATACACTTTAGGGTGTGTACGTGTTTCTTGTAGAGTTCCCTGTTTAAGTAGCAGCGCTGAAAGACGAATTTTTTTTTCACTTTTGTATGGGCATGGGCCCGAGCGTCAAGAGTTTCCCCATACAAACGTGAAAAAAAAATTGGTCTTTCAGCACTGCTACTTTCACAGTGGACTCTCTACCAGGAACACGTATACGGTACACACCCTAAAGTATTAAGTAAGTATTATCACTTATATTTGTTACATCCTGTATACGTCTTATCCCATAATATGATCCTCTTTGGTCTTTACTATGCACTGTTTGTAACAAAAAATAAATGAAATGTAGGTATAATACATTGTACACAGAGTACAGATACAATACTTTTAAAGGCTTACCTATCTAAAGCCAGAGCATCAGCGGAGACAAAGCAGGATCTCAGCTCGGAGTTCCTGTACGCATTAAATATGGCCTTCTGCATGTCCCCCTCTCGAGTGCTGTTCCCCCCCGTGGGAGTGTCCGCCCAGGCTGCGGCGATGAAGGACCCCCTAAACGTCTGCCGATTAAGTGGGTCCCCGAATAGGTACATGTCTGTAAATAAACGGATGAATAAATCAATAGGCGATACGCTTCCTTTTGACGGTATTTGAAATAGGAAACCATTAAATAAAAATATTTGCTGGAGAAAGTAGCTTCTTAAAATGGAGACAGTATTTATAATAAGTGGGAATAATGGAATGTCTCACTTATTATTTGAGTTGATAAATATCAAACACAAATAAGTCCATCATAGACAAAAAATTTTTTTTTTATGTCTACTTAAAGTAAACTAAAATCTAAACATTCTGAAATGTTTCAATTTCCAATATGTCCTTGTAGTTTCTAAGAAATTCGCCTGTAAGATCTTCATTATTTTTCAAAATGTAATATGTCCACTCGTCATTTTGAGTCGCCGTGTCAATCAAACATGACTTTTGTATGAAACTGAATGCAGCAGAATTCTGCCCGGCGGAAATTCTGCGGCTCACGACTCACAAATTACGCTCGTTTGGCTTCGCCCTAAGGGTAAAGCCAAACGAGCGTAATTTGTGAGTCGTGAGCCGCAGAATTTCCGCCGGGCAGAATTCTGCTGCATTCAGTTTCATACAAAAGTCATGTTTGATTGACACGGCGACTCAAAATGACTCGGAACAATAACTAAAGCATGGAAACCGGGCTAAAATAGCAATACAGTGCATATATCTTGATCTTTTTTTGCTTACGGTATTGATAGTGCGCAAGAAAGAGACAATAAGTAATGTTCTGTTTCGTTATTATGCAGGTTGTCACAAGTTAAGAATTTTGCTAGTGATGGGTATATATCGATATTAGGTTAAATAATATATTTTTATGTCATCAATTAGATAAAACCCATAAAATTAAGATACCTAGGTATATTAACTTTATGATAAAACCTTACTTGCTATAACTCTGCTAACGTATAAAACTACATGATTTTAGCTAAAGATCTATCCTATTTTTATATAAATATTATAAACGCGAGTTTGTGAGTAGACTATGGATGTTTGTTACTCTTTCACGTAAAAACTACTGAATGGATTTTAATGAAACTTTACAGTAATATAGCTGAAACATCAGAATAACACATAGGCTACTTTTTACCACTTGACTTAAAATATATGGGAAAGTAGAGGCGAGCGTAGTGGGAGCGTGGTGGAGCTGGGCGGTGAGGATTAGGGTGGAACGAGATGGAGCGGAGCGATACGGATCAGGGTGGAACGAGATAGAGCGGAGTGGTGCGGATCAGGGTGGAACGAGATGGAGCGGAGCGGTACGGTACGGATCAGGGTGGAACGAGATAGAGCGGAGCGGTGCGGATCAGGGTGGAACGAGATGGAGCGGAGCGGTGCGGATCAGGGTGGAACGAGATGGAACGGAGCGGTGCGGATCAGGGTGGAACGAGATGGAACGAAACGGAGTGTGACGATGATAATTAATTTCTTAGTAAATATTAAATACAAGGCGAATAAAATGGACAATATTTATTTTGCGACTTTTACTTCACCATACAAATTACATTTAAGTACAAAAAATAATCATTGCAATTTTCATATACAAAATGTTAGCGTAAAAACCGTTATCCTTGAAACCATCAAATGAGCCCATCAAAATGAACAACTTTTTCTTTGAGAACAATGCTGGGAACTCAAAAAAATTAAATATAATTGCCGATCTGGGCATCCGTTTGGTATTAAGACGGCATATTTTTTTCGAGTTCCCAGCATTGTTCTCATAGAAAAAGTTGTTCATTTTGACGGGCTCATTTGATGGTTTCAAGGATAACGGTGTTTACACTAACACACTGTATATAGTCTGTCAAAAAAGTGAAGAAATTAAAAAATGGCAACATCTCTGTGTCATCCCTTTCAAATCAATCTAAGAAAAAAGGGATGACACTACGATGTCCCAACTTTTTGATTTCTTCACTTTCTTAACGCACTACCTATACTAAAAAAGGTGAGGAACTAATATTGATTTTATTATGGCAATCTGTGCTCGGTCCTGCCAGGCTATAATTTGTTTCTGCTGGTGGTAAAGTTTCCTGAAAACAATTGTAACATTATTGCGTAAGTAATTTTTTGTTAATGATATTATAATCATTATAATAGACAGTTATAAAAAATTATATAAGAAAAGTCCATAGGTAATGAAAGTGAGTTAGGTATGTATATTGTCTTGTATGGTGTGTAACATAAATCAAATAAGTAGGTACTTTTACTACAAACTTACCACAATGAAATTGGCTGTTTCCTTGGGTATTTTATGTAGGAATAGCATCTGATATTAGCCGTCTCCATTTTTATTTTCATTTGGCACAAATGAATCATTGGTAAAATGTTGTAAACAAATTCAGCTGTGCTTTTTTGGTGTCCAATTGGGCCTGTTAATGCATTGAATCCACTTAATCTTCATAGCCTCATCGTTAGGACATCTGTAATAATATAAATGTGATTACTTGGTAAAATTATCGACATCTATTTTTACAGCACTAATAACCTATACTTGCAACAATTTTATTTAACAGAAAATACACACAAAACAGTAAATACGTGAATTATTCTGTATATTCAGACATACAGTAATACTTTTTTTTACATATTATCACTTTTATATTTCCATTATGTTATTAAAATGAAAAATATTTGTCTAAACTTACCGATGAAATGTGAAAGATTCATTCTCATTTTCTTTTCTCGAACTATGGGCTTTACACCCGCTAACAACACAAGACATTTTATCCAGACACTAACACTGTCTTTTAACCACACATTGATAGTTCCAGACCACGTTTTCAAAGTGAAATTAATAAATTTTTCTCACTTTATAATCGACAATGCACGCTCCGTATCAACAAATCATAAAGCTCCACCACGCTCCCACTACGCTCGCCTCTACTTTCCCATATATTTTAAGTCAAGTGGTAAAAAGTAGCCTATGTGTTATTCTGATGTTTCAGCTATATTACTGTAAAGTTTCATTAAAATCCATTCAGTAGTTTTTACGTGAAAGAGTAACAAACATCCATAGTCTACTCACAAACTCGCGTTTATAATATTTATATAAAAATAGGATAGATCTTTAGCTAAAATCATGTAGTTTTATACGTTAGCAGAGTTATAGCAAGTAAGGTTTTATCATAAAGTTAATATACCTAGGTATCTTAATTTTATGGGTTTTATCTAATTGATGACATAAAAATATATTATTTAACCTAATATCGATATATACCCATCACTAGCAAAATTCTTAACTTGTGACAACCTGCATAATAACGAAACAGAACATTACTTATTGTCTCTTTCTTGCGCACTATCAATACCGTAAGCAAAAAAAGATCAAGATATATGCACTGTATTGCTATTTTAGCCCGGTTTCCATGCTTTAGTTATTGTTCCGAGTATGTCCATAGAAGCATTCACAACAAAAACGAATATGTCCAAAACAACCAATCAAATGACTCCTTTCGGTCAAAATGGCGCTCAGTAGTGTTTGTATCAAGCCGTGGCGCCATTATGACATCATGAGTAATTTTAATCAAATTCTAATATGTCCATTCATAACTTTTTTTCAAAACCAATAAGTCCATTGGTTCAGTTCAAATCCCAATATGTCCAAACCTGTTTTAATAGTTTTGATGTCATTTATGCGTTATTGGTTATATTTTTATGTAGTCAGGGGTAATTATTATAAAATTAAGCTAGATTAAACATTAACATATACAAGATAACATTGACAGCATCTGCAAAAAGATAATTTGGTCTACCGCCTTTTCACTTATGAAGGACTTATTTGCGTTTGATATTTATCAACTCATTTCTTCTACATTGAATATACTAATAAATTAATAATACATATAGGTTGAGTTCTGATTTTAGTAAAATTTACTGCCCTCAAGGCATGTAGAGTCTGATAAATTATTAATAGTCGACATTATAATATTGTATCAATCTCTATGAACCTTACTTATTGCACCATTGCAAATAGGGTGGGGTTTGAAACTTTACTTCGTTTATAGTTCAGCACAAATAATACCATACCTAAGTTCAAAGCAAATACCATTTACTTTACATTTGTAGAGTTCCGTTATTTCTTACTTAATTTATTGTAAAGTCATCTTAGAACTATTTTTCTATGCCTTGGTGTTTTTTACGGAATTCTTCAAGACGTAGAGAATGTTAGATCGTCTGTATCTGTGTCGATACACTTAAGAGGCGTTTGCACTTGTTGAGCGAACGCAAGGCCAACTCGCTGGCCTTTTGCGGTGACGGGTCTGAACTAAATGTCATCAACTGCTAAGATATGTTTACATAGAATTAAAATTCAATTAGCTCTTCAAACTAGTAACGTCCTGTGTTACGGTACAGATCATTGGTTTAAGAACCCCATCACATTTGGTTGCAAGTAAAGTTACTTACAAATTACAACCAATGTTGCAGTAAGCTGCAGCTCCATATACTAACTTCTACCTTGCTAAATCGACAATTTCTAAGCTTGAGGCTCACATCTCATTCCGAAAAACATTGATGATTATTGATTACCAAAATCGTACCGTAGATAAAATTACAAACATAGGCGTTACCTTACTCATTCAGTATTTTTTTAAAGTTGACAATCGAATCCCAAGGTAGTACAAAAGTCGCGAGCAAAATCTATGTGATTAATATAATGGTACCTACGGCCGAGGTAGACGGCAACAGCAGCCAGCAGCAGCAGCACGAGCAGTGCTGCGAGTGCCGCGCAGCAGCCGCGGCAGGGGCGACTCAGCTTGCGGCGTGTGAAGCGAATGTCGCTGCTGACCGACAGGGTGGACTCAGGCGGCCGGTGCGACCGACATCGCCTCTGACCGCTCTTCGACCAACCGTAACCGAGCTGGAAATACACGTGCTAGTTAGTAAAAGAGCTATAATTGTAGACGACGCCTTATAAAATGAAACATTTGAAAATGTATGTATAAGTAATAACAAACAAAACGGCTCGTATTTAAATAGAGAACACGTATAATAAAATGGGACCAAATGAATAGCGTACTGGAAATCAAGTAAAAAATACTCCGAGAAAAGCGTTAAATTATAGTTTTCATAAGGAAATGTTCTAGTACAAATTACAATGTCTACTTAAACAATATCACTTGTTACTGCCAAGATAAATACAAATGACATTGTAATTCGACTGAAAGCCGTAACAGCATAATTTATTTTATTATCCATTATTAGTTCTGTGAACTTCTGTGTAGCGACACATAATGACTAGCAGTAATAGCGACTAGATTATGAATTTTGAATGATTGTATTGTATTGAAAAGGTTGGGTGTTTGATTTAAAAGAGTAGGTATTTGATGAGTATTCAGTTCTAATGAAATCTGTTTTCGCGTATAGCATTACTAAATCAAGTTTTAAAAATTAAGGTACAAGGGAAAATGATCTGGATGAATTAAATTATTATTTTCGGACACCATGACAAAAAAAAAACGCTGCTCCGTACCTATTAGATGCTACTAGCTGTACGACTTAAGAGTTAAAACCTTTTTTTTTGGGTCGGGAAATGCTATTACGCATCCCCGGCAGCGTTGGGGAAGGACCACCGAGGTATGCGGTACATTGCTACGGTCGAAGAGAAGGTAAATGGCCGCAGCTGTACCCACTAAAACCCGACCGTGTTCCTACTTCCGCGCAGGACGGAGACGCGAGGGTCTATTAGACGTCTTCCGTGGCTTCCGTCCGCGCTCGCCTGCTCACCCAAAGCAGGCCCACGCTGTTGGGGTTTCTTGTCCCCCTAGGCCGAACAGAGGCCCCACATGGGGGGCTTGCATAGGCCGGTCGTCTTCTTTGTGTCGCGATGCACAGGAACACAACGCGCATCGCGACTCTCTCGGGGACTCGGTGCCGCGGTGCAATGAGTGGCGGCATCCCCATACCGTCACCCCGAGTTCCCTGGCACGAGTTACAACTTACAAGTTACAACCTAGTCTCAACGTTTACGTATCTTTTCAATGCTTCTATATTTTAACTAGATAGTTATCTCATATCCGGTAAACTGTTGAATACTTTTTATGACAAAAACCTATTTTGAATGTTTTCAATTTCACTCCAAAGTGATTATACGATATGCTTCACAGCCTAAGTTTATGTAACGCGTTATACTTTGTAATCGTTACGAGAGATCATTAGTATTTGTGGATCATTACGCAGTCGCTCACAAACTATAAAAACTTCATTTGTTCATCATATTTAATATGACATTCAATATAGTTTACATAATCTTAATTTAATAAGTCATTACAGATAAGTAACGTCTATGTGAAAATAACGCGCAAAACTTTGTTTATTAGAAAGTTACCAAAATAAGTCATAATAATTAATATAATATATCTACCTTTCGTGAGTAGGAAGTAAAAAAATATTAATCTGCAGAAAAGTAACTGCTTGATGAAGACGAAATATCATTATTAAAATAAATACTTAAATAATAGCATAATATTGTTGGGTTTATAAGCCTCCACCAGACACCAGCCACCTATTATTGTAGATTTCAAGGTAGATTGCGGTTCCTAGCTCTCTACAAAAACATTTTAATAGGTGAGAGTTCTAATCGCTACTTAGGGTGAACTTAACAATAGTGGTTTAGAGATAATACTGTTACGAATGCGGACACGTAGTGTCATCTAGCGGCAACCAGGCGAAACCATCACAGACAGCGTAAATCCCCTATTCAATACCAGATGCCGCTACTTGTATGTTTTTGTTACCTGCGCGTACCCGCTCGAGAATTTTCCCACGGTTGTTTACATGTGGATGCAAACTGTGGAATATTCTCGTAAGGTCTAGAGCTCGCCCCGACCCGTATAAATACGCGGCTAGACGAGCCGGCCAGTCAGTCTTCGAATGTTTTCGAGTGAGCGATAATCAAAGCGACTTCGGAAGTGAGAAACAAGTGACTTAGTGAGTGAACCAGTGATAGTGCTTAGTGTTTGAACTTAGTGCATAGTGTTTAGACATAGTGATCTAGTGTGTGTAAGTGTAGTGTAAGTGTTAGTGTAGTGTAAATAAAAGTCTTCAAGAGAGTCACCAGGTCTTTTTCTCCGAATCATCGAACCTTAGCACGTAACAACTGGTGTCGGAAGTGAGATTTGGAGATGCCATTGACTCCGAGAGAGGACTTCAAGGGGAGTGTCAGGACAAGGGCACAGCGAGCTGCTGCCATTGACTCCGAGAGAGGAGTTCAAGGGGAGCGTGAGGACAACGGCGCAGTGCCATTGACTCCGGGAGAAGACTTCGAGGGAAGTGTCGGGACAAGGGCGCAACGGGCTGCGGAGGCCACACCCACTGGGGACCAAGCTCCGCCCACTGCGGGGCAGGCCTCACCCACTGGCCCCGCCCACCGGGACCCGCCCACTGGCCACGCCCCTCAGGCCCCGCCCACTTTGGGTGTGGCCACGCCCATTGGCTCCGCCCACCAGGCCACGCCCACTGGCTCCGCCCACCAGGCCACGCCCACTGGCGCCGCCCACCAGGCCCCGACTGATCAAGCCCCATCAACTGGCTCCAGCCACCATGCCTCGTCAGTAGCTTCTACAGCACCGCAAATGGCTCTTCATTTAGAAAGTTTAATTAAATTAATGGAGCTGCAAAGGGCTGATATTCAGGTTTTGCAAGATTCTCAAAGGGCAATGATGGAATCACAAGATCGCAAGCTCGGCGCTCTGCAAGATTCTCAAAGGGCTGACATTCAGGCAATGATGGAGGCACAAGACCGCAAGCTTGGCGTTTTGCAAGAGTCACAAAAGCAACAAAAGGACCTTCAAGAAAAGGCGCTTCTGGCAATAAAGGATGTTGGTGACACGGTGACCAAGCTTCGGAAAGATGTCGACATAATGGAAGAACGCATCACCGGGCTAGGAGTGGATATGGAAAATGTGAAAAGTGGCCTCACAGAACTACAGAAGTGGAAAGTGCGCCTGGAAACCACAGGAGTCGCGACGTCGAGTGGAACTACCGGAGTAGTGGTACAAGGACCAAAAGTTAAAGTGCCACCATACGACGGTACTACTTCTTGGAACGCTTATCGTCAGCAATTCCAGACGGTTGCTACTGCCAACGGATGGACTGAAGACCAATGCCTGACCGCTCTCACTGTTGCGCTCAGAGGGCAAGCTTTGTCGGTCCTGGAAGCACACACAGGAAATGGGTTCCAAGATCTGATGGAGGCGCTTGAATCCAGATACGGGGAGCGACACCTGGAGCACGTGTTCCGTGCCCAACTTCGTGACAGAGTCCAACGCTCAGGAGAGGGACTACAACAATGGGCGTTGGAAATTGAAAAACTGGTCAAGAAGGCACATCCAGGAGCAGACTCCAAGATGGTTGACTCAAACACTATTCAAGCCTTTGTCGACGGAATCAGGGATCTGGAAGTCCGAGCTGCAGTAAGGCTACGTCACCACACCTCGCTAAAGGAAGCGTTGGCGCATGCTCTAGAGGTCGAGGCTGTCCGGCGTGACATACGGCAGACCTATAAAATCCGCGAGGTCTCGGAGGAAGTGAAGGAGGTCAAGGCTCCTACGAAGAGAAGTTTTGGAGCCATGTGCTACAAGTGCGGCGAAAGGGGCCATCTTCAGCTCAACTGCCCGCAGAAGGAGACCCAGATGGCTAGGATGAAAAGGCTCGAGGAACAAGTAGAGGAGCTGAAGAAGCAAGGGACTTCGTCCCTTACCCAGGATCAGGGAAACGAATAAAAGCCAGGACTGAGGGGCGAGTACTGGCTGATGCGGAGGGAGCCCCGATAACCGTTATCTCCCAAGCATGCAGCGGGAATAGTCTTGTGATTCAGGGGACTATTAACAGGACGGATTGCAAAATGACTCTAGACACAGGAGCCTCTAGAACGATAGTGAACCCAAATCTGGTAAAAGCCGCAAGACGACACAAGAGGAGAATTAACTGTCGGCTCCTTACTGCCTCCGGTCAGCCAATACCCGTCCTGGGAGAAATGTCAGTTACGATTAATGTAGGGGGGTCCTCATACCCTCATGACGTTATCGTGGCTGAAATAATGGATGATTGCATCTTGGGCTTGGATTTCATGAAGAAGTACAACTGCAGGATTAATGTCGCTGACGGAGTTTTCCAGTGTGGCGAAGAAGAAATTTTCATCCTTGGAGGCGCCTGCGGGAAAGTCGCATGTGTAAAAGAAGTCATTATACCTGGACGAGCGGAAGCCCGGGTGCTGGTGAAACTACCGCCAGCTGGAAAGAACAAGTCTAACAGATGCGTGTTGATCGAAGACACACCCACCAAGACATCAGCACGAAAACTGATGACGGCAAGAACCCTTGTTAGTGGAAGCAGTCACGCTGTGGTCCGGGTTTTGAATCTTGGTGAACGTGAGATCTGCTTGAACAAAGGTGACGTCATTGGAAAGTGCGAGGAAGTTGTCTGGATGAGAAAGTGCAGTTCGACGACAGACGCAGACCCAGCAAACAGCAGCAACAATGGATTAGTGACTGAGCTACTCGATGACTGCAAGAGTAATCTGACTTATTCGCAGAGGATGAAAGCTAAGAAGTTTTTACAGCGCCACGCGAATATCTTCTCCAGTCAGGAAGGTGACCTTGGAAGAACGTCGATGGTTCAGCACAGGATAGATACCGGAAACGAGAACCCGATTCGTCAACGAGCAAGACGGATACCAATTGCAAAGGAGAAGGAAGTGGAAGGCCTTTTGGAGGACATGAGAAGGCATAAAATAATTGAACCGTCTGCAAGTCCGTGGTGCTCACCTGTGGTATTAGTGAAGAAGAAAGATGGCAGCACAAGATTTTGTGTGGACTACAGGCGTCTCAATGATGTCACTAAGAAGGACAGCTACCCATTACCTCGGATCGACGACACTCTGGATACCTTGAGTGGCATGAAATGGTTTTCGACCCTGGACCTGAAATCTGGATACTGGCAGGTGGAAATTCATCCAAAAGACAAGGAGAAGACAGCTTTTTCCACCGGTAAAGGTTTATGGCAGTTTAACGTCATGCCCTTTGGATTGTGCAACGCACCTGCCACATTTGAGCGACTCATGGAGTGTGTACTGGCAGGCTTAGTTGGAGAGGCTTGCTTAGTTTACTTGGACGACGTCATCATTGTTGGCCGCGACTTCGAGGACCATTTGCGAAACTTAGAACGAGTTTTCGCCAAAATAGAGGGGGCCAAGTTAAAGTTGAATCCGAAAAAGTGTCGTTTATTCAGGAGTAAGGTCAATTATCTCGGCCATGTTATCTCCAGTGATGGAATCCAGACGGACCCGGAGAAACTGGAAGCAGTTCAAAATTGGCCAACCCCTAAGAACAAAACTGAAGTGCGAGCATTTCTCGGCCTATGCTCCTACTACAGGCGTTTTGTTAAGGGATTCTCGGAGATAGCCAAGCCATTACATCGGCTGACAGAAGATAAACGACAGTTTATTTGGGACGAGACTACTGAAGATTCTTTTCAGAAACTGAAGAAACATCTGTGTGAAACACCAATCCTGGGGTATCCACAACCTGAAGGTCAGTTTATAGTCGACACGGACGCAAGCAACACGGCCATTGGAGGGGTGTTATCTCAAAAACAGGGTGAAAGAGAAGTTGTGATTGCGTATTTCAGCAAATCTTTATCCAAGCCAGAGAGAAACTACTGTGTGACAAGAAGAGAACTCTTGGCTGTTGTAAAGACGCTACAACATTTCAGCAAATATCTCATCGGCAGACAGTTTTTACTGCGAACTGATCACGCAGCCTTGAAGTGGCTACTGCAATTCAAGAACCCAGAAGGTCAAGTAGCACGATGGATTGAGCAGCTCCAGGAGTACGACTTCAAGACCGAACACCGCAGCGGAAAGTCGCATGGGAACGCCGACGCACTCTCACGAAGGCCGTGTTCAGAAGACTGCAAACATTGTGTTAAGCAGGAATCTAATGAAGTGACAATAAAGTTAACGAGAACAAGTCCTTTGGGCCCATGGGAGAATGATGCTATGAGAGAGGCTCAAGAAACAGATGACGACCTTCGGCACATCATCACATGGAAGAAACGGGGTGATGTAAAACCAATCTGGAGTGAGGTTGCACCCACGGGCGCTGTCACTAAGGCGTACTGGGCGCAATGGGAGAGTCTGGTACTTCAAAACGGAATACTCTACCGGAAATGGGAGAAGACTAACGGCAGAGAGTTCCATCTTCAGATAGTTGTCCCAAGAGCGAGAGTACCAGATATTCTCCGTGAAATGCACGATGGCGTATCAGGAGGTCATCTAGGTGTCAAGAGGACGTTAACAAAAGTGCGAGAACGATTCTACTGGTTGCATTGTCGAGATGACGTGCAGGATTGGTGCCGCAAATGTACTACTTGTGCTGCAGTGAAGGGACCACAGACCAGGAGCCGTGGGAACCTGCGGTTGTATAACGTTGGCGCACCGTGGGAACGAATTGCAGTTGATGTAGCCGGGCCATTTCCTGTAACGGAGTCAGGAAACAAGTATTTCATGGTCGTCATGGACTACTTCACCAAATGGCCTGAAGTGTTCGCCATACCAAACCAAGAAGCTACAACAGTTGCTTCTAAGCTAGTGGAAGAAGTGATATCTCGCTTTGGTGTGCCTCTGGAAATCCATTCTGATCAGGGCAGGAATTTCGAATCGCAGGTCTTCCAGGAAGTGTGCAGAATCTTGGGAATGCATAAAACGAGGACCACCGCGTACCATCCACAGTCTGATGGAATGGTTGAGAGATTTAACCAGACCCTTGAGAGGCATTTGGCGAAATTGGTAAATGACAAACAAAAGGATTGGGACAAGTACATACCGCTCTTCCTTCTGTCGTACCGTACCGCCGAGCATGAGAGCATAAAGGCTACCCCGGCATATGTCAATTACGGTAGAGAACTACGAGTACCAGTCGACCTCTTGACAGGAGGGTCACCGGAGGAACCAAAGACCGTACAAGACTATGTCTGCGATTTGAGGGAAAAGATGCGCTATATACACGCCATGGTTCGGGAGAATGGGTTACATTCAAGTGAGAACATGAAGACCAGATACGACCGGAAATCGAACACGAGCGGCTTCGAAGAAGGGACACTGGTGTGGCTGCATAACCCAACTCGTCGAAAAGGGAAATCTCCAAAGTTGCAGACCAAGTGGGACGGCCCATACAAAGTGGTTACCCGATTGAATGATGTGACTTATAGGATTCAAAAGCAACCAAGAGGGACATTCAAAGTGGTACACATAGACCGTCTGGCGCGTTACCATGGCAGTAACAATGATGCTCGGGACGAGCATCTCTAAGAGGGGAGTAGTGTTACGAATGCGGACACGTAGTGTCATCTAGCGGCAACCAGGCGAAACCATCACAGACAGCGTAAATCCCCTATTCAATACCAGATGCCGCTACTTGTATGTTTTTGTTACCTGCGCGTACCCGCTCGAGAATTTTCCCACGGTTGTTTACATGTGGATGCAAACTGTGGAATATTCTCGTAAGGTCTAGAGCTCGCCCCGACCCGTATAAATACGCGGCTAGACGAGCCGGCCAGTCAGTCTTCGAATGTTTTCGAGTGAGCGATAATCAAAGCGACTTCGGAAGTGAGAAACAAGTGACTTAGTGAGTGAACCAGTGATAGTGCTTAGTGTTTGAACTTAGTGCATAGTGTTTAGACATAGTGATCTAGTGTGTGTAAGTGTAGTGTAAGTGTTAGTGTAGTGTAAATAAAAGTCTTCAAGAGAGTCACCAGGTCTTTTTCTCCGAATCATCGAACCTTAGCACGTAACAATACTCAATATGGGACAGCTTTTACTTGTCAATTAAACATCTACGGAGATAGTAGACTGTAGAGGCAAGCTGTTCGACTGGAAAGAGTTGGAATATATATAGAGCTGAGTCATACTTTCAATACTGGTGATATAAATGGGTAAAGTACTATCAGAGAAGTTGATTCCTAGTCAGATGGGTCATGGGGGACCTACGTAGGTTGGTCGCGTTACGTCAAACCCAGCCGACAGATCACAATAATGAAGACGTGAGTGGAAGAATCGAACAAGTAACATTTCGTAACATACGGACAATAACTAATTTTTTCCCTAGTTATTTTAATAAAACTTGTAACTTATCTACTTCATAACCTAGCTAATATATCTGCCTACACATATAATCCATAGTTTTTCTATTTCAAATAATTTTTCTGGCCATAAAGCCTCCATTAAAGCAAAAAACCAGGAAGTTTTTTCATGTTACTTACCTTATTCTTCCACTCACGTCTTGAATTAACATTGAATTACATGATCCGACCAAATGACGTTGGTCTGTCAACTGCATAGGAATCAATTTCCTCGATGGTACATAGACATATCCTATAGTATCAAAGCTTACTGATTATAAATAATTATACTTTATATTATAGGTACAGCTTGCAACACAAACAAACAGACACTTAATTGATGACGGAAAATTCCCTGCAAGCTTACGTAGGTTTGGTTATAGAATGGCTATAAAGTATAAACTATAGAAAAACTAATCTAATATGCTGCAACAGAACAATAATCGGCTAAGTACGAGTCTGACTCGCGCACGAAGGGTTCCGTCCCGTTATAGAGCAAAATTAGGGCAAAATTTGTGTTTTTTGTATGGGAGCCCCTCTTAATTTTTTATTTTATACTAATATTATTATAAAATAAAGTACACATAAAACTAAGGATTGCATGAAAAATTCAAGTATGTAACTACCTACCTGTTGCTATTATTGTCTGCTCACAGACAGACGGACAGACATCGAAGTCTTAGTAATAGGGTCCCGTTTTTACCCTTTGGGTACGGAACGCTGAAAACAACAAAGTATCTGCGTTGCAAAAGTCACGTTTGGTAGCAACCTCAGCAATATAATATTACGTCATCATCCAATCTTACAAAATGAACACTTCTTTACCCAAGGGCCAAATATTACGTTTTCGCATAAATGTGTATTAATAAGTTCCTGTTACATACCTATGTATTATATTATATACAATACATATACAGTGTGAAATTTTAATGGTTGTTTTCCCGCAGTAAAATGATTCTATCTTAGTAGTACAATAGATTTGTAAAGTTTATTTTGTTCAAATCAAAAAAAAAATCGGTCGGGTTCATAGTAACTCGCGCCTATCGCCATAAAGTTTTCATAGTACGTCATACAAAATATTTTTTATTTTCAAAAAATAACATGCATGGTTCGATAGTACTACTATAGGTAAATCGTTCTGCTGCGGGAAAACAACCACTAAAATTTCACGTTGTATATTCTACTAATTTTCCTTTTTCAATTGCTTCATATACAACGTGAAATTTTAGTGGTTGTTTTCCCGCAGCAGGACGATTTACCTATAGTAGTACTATCGAATCATGCAAGTTATTTTTTGAAAATATAAAATATTTTGTATGACGTACTATGGCAACTTATGCTGATAGGCGCGAGCGGCTATGGACCCGTCCGAATTTTTTTTATGATTTGAACAAAAAAAACTTCACAAATCTATTGTACTATTAAGATAGAATCATTTTACTGCGGGAAAACAACCATTAAAATTTCACGCAGTATATCTATGAGGTAATACATATTACTTATATCGATCGATATTATTATGTAATAGGTACCAACTTTTTTGATCGAAACTTCAGGTAAATGGTAATTAATACAGGTACGTATAGGGTACGTAGTACCGATTACATTAGCGGTCATTCAGTTTATTCTAAAAACCTTTTAAATTATTTGTGTGAACTAGTTCGTTTTATCTCACCAAAATAGTGCCTATTGTGTAAACGTTTACTGTGTTAGTGCTCAAAGTTTTGATGGTGCAACGACACGAATTGTTATGAAAGGTTGTCCACGCCCTAAACAGCAAATAACTGCTATTTTGTGGTATCGAAAACATGGCACGTATTAAGGTCTGACATTTCAATAGCGAACAAAGAAAGCCAACTCCATCTCAGCCTTTGCGAGGGGAGCGAGGCCGCGCCTAACATAGGCAGCAGAGGTCACAGAGATCTTAGTTAATGTTTATAATCGTGACTAATCCTGTTACTATTGTTTTGGCGTAGACATTACCGGAAAAACTTGTCGCAGGTGTAGTAGGAAGTAACTTTCAGGCGTGAGGATGTATCCGGAAAGAAACATAGACATTTAAAGCAGGTAGAGCAGAAACTCCGTGCTTCAAATGTTTAAAGTGACAAGGGAAATTTTATGTTACGGAGTTCAAGCACAAACTAATCACTGTAACTATTATAACGACTATAATAAATCTTCATTTCTTTGTACGTGATTACGAATACCGCTGTATTTGAGTTTCGTCGTCAATCTACACTACTATTATAAAGAGGAAAGATTTGTTTGTTTGAGTCGAATAGGCTCCGAAACTACTGGACCGATTTGAAAAATTCTTTTGCTATTGAAATCTCACATTATTTCTGCTGAACATAGGCTACATTTTATTTTGGAAAAAAGTAGGGTTCCGTAAGATATTTGAGTTTTTCGGACGCAAGGTGTAAAAAATCAGCTAGAAAAGTTACTTATTTTGCGTACGCTGCCTAAACTATAAAAGATAGAACCATAAAATGTTCTAAGTAATTGTAGATCTTATAAATATCTACAAAAAAGTCCGCGACACACTATACCTATCTATGTCGAGTGAGGCACAATAACCATTTATTTATTTAAAAATCCTAAATTTTTTTTTGAATAAATTTAAACGGATATATTTTACTGACGCTATTAATCCTTATCAAAATAAATTATTTTATCACTAAGTACAGTTTATGTAGATAATATTTGGTCTTTGAATGATTAAAATTGGACGTTTGGTTTTGAAATTATGGCGAAATTAAAATATTACGATAGTGAGCGTCACCAAAGCGCGTGCGGGAGGAAGAAAATATTCTGTTGTAGAAATGAATATTCTGTACATAAAAGATATGAAATGACACCCGAAATTACACCTTTGTCACTACATCGCTATAGAAGCCAAAAATGTGGTTAGTTTTTTGTCTGTCTGTCTGTCTGTCACTCTTTCTGTCTGTCTGTATGTTTGTTCCAGCATCACACGAAAAATACTGATCCGATTTGAATGTGGTTTTCGCAGATATATTTATCTTCTTCCAACTTAACATCTGGTGTATAAAATTTTTTCCCCCCACCCCTCTAAGGGGACAAAAGAGGGGGTCAGATTTTGTATCAAACTTTTTTCTTTAACACGAAAACTACCGATCCGATTTGCATACGGTTTTCACAGATGTGCATACGGTTTTCACAGATATATTATATTTGTCTTCTTCCAACTCAACATCTGGTGTATAAAAATCCTCCCCCCCTCCCCTCTCAACCCTCTCTGGGGACCAAAGAGGGGTCAGATTTTGTATACAACTTTTTTCTTTAGTGGACTTACTTCATATTAGGTTCCCCCCCCACACCCTCTTAGGGGACAAAAGAGGGGGTAAAACATGTATCAACTGATGATAAAATATACTTTAAATGGCAAAACAACGTTTGCCGGGACAGCTATAACTAATAAGTGGAGCGTACTTAGCAAGTCTACTGACACACTTTGAATTTTCCTTTAATTTAACGACAAGACAATGTGTTGAACCTAGTAAGTAGTGATGTGTAGATTTAATGACATCCATATTATTTATTAACATTAGACATAAATGCAAAAGTGTGTCTGTCTGTCTATCTGTTATCTCTTCATGCTCAAACTACTTAACCGATTTTGCTGTTTGGTGTGAAGTTACTGTGAGTCCTGGGAAAGGACATGGGTTATTTTTTATTCCAGAAAAAGGTACGATTCCCGCGCGATAAACGAATTTTGGCACAACGGAGTTGCGGGTGTCATGTAGGCCTTTATAAAATAAAAAATATACTTAGTAAGCTTACCATATTATATTATTTTGTATAACATAATATTCGAATCTGTAGAATAATATCAGCATTTAATTTTTTAAATGTCAACATGTTTAGGCAAATAAACGGATTCTGAATTTCTGACTCACATTCTAGTCCACACAAAATTGTAGCGACAAATTAGGTACTAAAGTAAATTCTGTAGCTATTAGGTACTGCGAAACTGCACCACTTTGGTACTTTTAAGGAGTATACCGTGAAAGGTATGTGCAATTTGCACTTGTCGGCGACCTACATCCACGTTTTTGCCGTTGCGCCAACAAAATAGAATCGAGCATGTCTTGACTTCAGCTATTTTCTACGGAGATCTTCTAACAATGCGAACACCATTACTTTCGTTCGAGTTCGTTTACCTACATTTATCGTCATTTTTTGCTGAATTGTAAACACTCTTTCTGTGTCACTGAACCTGTCGAAACGTTTATAATGAAACTTCGCGATTCACATTGCAGTTTATTTGGAACTTATCATTTTTATTGCTCGTTGAGTCAGAGAGCTCTACCGGTCTGCAGCTGATGTCGCATTATTTTATTTACAGAAAACGATACGAATGACATTCGTGATGATTTAAAAAAACAATACGAAGACGTGTTTTGAGCATGAGAAGATACCTAATTTATAAATACTTAATAGTCATAAAATTGAGTACTTAATCATTTAATAAAAAGGTCAAGAACACTGACCTTCGTATGTTCTTAAGCTTAAGTTTTTAAGGCATCGGCATTTTTATTATAACTACTTAAATAATAATTAGTATTGTCGTATGTTTAGAAGAATCTTAGAATGCAAATCTCTTTGTTGTCGTTGACCTTACCATTAGCTAATATGTAATCTGTGCCATTAGTGTAATTTAATTTCATCACTCATTTAACGATTGCATTATGAGTGTTAATATCTTAAAGATCAGTGCGTTGGCTATAATGTAGTGATGATATATTATTTACGTAGTTTTTTTGCAAGTTTTTTGCATCACAATAGTATCAAATTTCGCAGCCTCAATTCGCTTATATAGTTACTATCTGATTGAGCGTGCAGTAACTCTATATAAGTCTATAGATGTCGTAGGGCTTGATTGATCGCATGTGTTGTAACTGGTAACGCTGTTTTATTATACTTACTCAACATATGAATCGATTTAGACATCACGATTCATGACACATTAATTTCATCTCTAGCTTAACGAAAATTAAATTTAAATAAGCATTAGTAAAGTAACAACAACTACGAAAGTCAATACTCTACATTCTAGTTTCTACGAATTACGCTGGTGATGGTAGAGTGGGATTAATGAATAAATTATTATGGTATAAAGAGGTTTTAAAATCGATGACGATTAAGGATGTCAAGGACGAGGCTCGTGATGTTAAAAGCTGCTAACCTATATAAATTGATGTTAATTAATTTTGTATTTCAATCGAAGTCGTAACTAAGGTCAAAGTTTTGTAGTCATTATAACTTATTATGTTTTGTAACCAAAAAATAATAAACTCTACCAATTTACATAAGTACCTATTATTGTTGGTTTCTATGAAGCCGCGGGAAAAAGCTCGTATAGTTATAAATTGCGACGACGCGACGCGTCGATGCGCATCGCGTTTAAGTATCGTCAAAACTTTAACTAACTGCCGCACTCAGAGTGGAACGTTAAATTAAGTAATTAAAAATTTTGACATTTTAAGCCCCATACATTGTCGGTCAAACTCTTATTAAAATTGAAGGTTATAAATTATAATCATATTATTGAATGTATCTGAGTGCGTCGCGGCGGGAAGACTTGTACCGTGAACAAGTTTTAAACGCGCCTACAAGTTTGATTTAATTAATAACACATCTCTGAAAGTTGATAATGGCTGACAATGTTCATGAGTATCAGATAGAGGGTCATAGAGACGCTAGCGAGTAGCGGTGTTGTGGTCAGCATGACCCGGATCACGGACTGCCGCCGTTACTTACTGACCGACACACTTCCACTCTCACTCGAGTGCGTTACTGATTCACTGACGTGTCGGGTCATCAATTCGCACCGAAGTTCCGTAGAGCCCAATACTCTACTTAAGGCGCTGTGAGTTCAGCACCACGCCGCTTTTGAGGGGGTGAGGTGAGGGGCGCGATAGCAGCGGCGCGCGGGGCCGCCCGCGCGCCGCGTCTTCACGCATCCTTATTCTGGTGACGTCCCTATTCTGATTGGAAAAATATTACAGTCCCGGAAGTCCCGGGATTTTTAAAGCTTTATGAAATTACTGATGTTATATCTTAAGATATAAAATAAGATTAGTATCATAAATATTTTGAAACCACTGATGGAAAATATGCTAATCGATAGAGTAAATTTAAACAAAAAATATCTAGTGACAAAATTTGTTGGGGGTATCGTATAGTCCCATGTGTTCAAAAAAAACAATTTTCTCATTTTTATGTGCCTGTTTTATGACATAATGTCATATTTTGACACAAAATAATTTAAAATGTTCACTATAACTGGACTCTGGAGTAGCATAAAAATCCATATTTTTGAACAAGTACAGAATGATAGTCAGGGAGCCCTAGATCAAATTTTTGGTCCTAAAATATGATTGTTCTATTTGTAGGACAATGTTACTCTTAAATTATATAACTATTAACCTACCAATATACAAAAATCAGCTGGTTAGGGTTCCGTTTTAGAGTACCGTAGTCAACCAAGATTTGTTGATTACAGAACCCTAAGACGGAACCCTAACGAGCTGATTTTTTGTGTATTGATAGATTAATAATCATATAATTTAAGAGTAACATTGTCCTACAAATAAAACAGTCCATATTTTAGGACCGTCAATTCAAAGTATGAAATCCTTTCTATCTCTGTTAGCTACCACTTTCGAAATTTTTCGCAAATAAAAATGTTGTTAGTCTCATCAAAATGAAGCTACTCACAAAAAATTAGCTTGTTAGTAATAAAAAAAATTGTTCTAGGCCTCCCGTAGTAGTAAGTATGCCAGGCTCTATACAAAAATGTTAGAACCCTTTTTCGCTTTCAACATATTTGCATTGAAAAAATGCTTTTTGAATAAAGGCTTTTTGAATATAATTATATTCAAAAAGCTTTTAAAGTATACGGAAATCCCCGAAATTTTTTCAATGCAGATATTTTGAAAGTGAAAAAGGGTTCTAGTCATCCTGCCGACCGCTCCTGGACTGCCGACCTACAACCGACCGTTTTTTGTATAAAATAAAATACTAGTAGGTTTTAGCATTTATTTGGTTACATAAAATAATCCTTTTTAACATAAAAACTTCTATCTTTTAACATAAAATTAAAAAAATTGATATAAATGGCTAAGAGTCGCGTAAAGGCATACCGCGAGCATTTCGGGAATCCACTAATTCGGGTATCATATGTTTTTTGTAAAAACTTATCAGCTTTTCTTCCATTTTTTCTTTCTGCCAAATTCTGCGAAATCTGCCAAAACTGGACGTAGTTCTATAAAAGTGTTCGTATTTTCTGGAGAATTTTCGTTTTCTCTGAATCTGAAAGAAAATCATATTATAACTGCTGATTTAACACTATAAAGTTTTGCAAGATATGTAATAGCGTATTTGAGAAGGAGTTCAAACCACGATTCCAAAGAATTGCTTCTTACTACGGAATATAATCCCGGACTTTTTGTCAATTCCGGGATTTTCGTCCCGAAATCCCGGGATTGAAAAAAAAAACTTAACACTATAAAGTTTTGCAAGATATGTAATAGCGTATTTGAGAAGGAGTTCAAACCACGATTCCAAAGAATTGCTTCTTACTACGGAATATAATCCCGGACTTTTTGTCAATTCCGGGATTTTCGTCCCGAAATCCCGGGATTGAAAAAAAAACGAAAATAAGAAGTAATTCTTTGGAATCGTGGTTCGAACTTCTCAAAGTTTCGGTTAGCTGTTAGGGTGAAGAGCCGGGAAACTCCGGTACTGAAAATCCCGGGAATCTTTTGCAGGAAATCTTTATTATTATTTACTAATTATTATTATATAATATATACTTTGATCCAACATAATACGAGAAGTAAGGATAGGGGTTATTTATAAATTTCGATAACCGTAATAATGAGACACGCGTTATAAATCTATGTGTTTTATAAGGATTCAATATAGTAATATATAAGTCTATGTTTACAACAGTAATAAAATATGTAAGTTTTTACGTACGATTCTGGTGACGCTGTATTTACTTCTTTCAATAAATTTCCAGTACCAGAAGAATTTTGCCTGAAAAAAAAGAAACGAAAAAAAACTTTGTATTATAATATTATACTGACTTTTAGTTCGCTCTTTGAGTACCTATAGGTTTGTAAGCTTTTGTAGAATAAATTCCTATTTTTGTAGCAAAATAGAAGAAAATTATTTACTTAGTACTTACTGTTTGATATTTTCAGAAATTTTTTTGTATAGTTCTCGTCTCGCGAACTTTGACAGTTTCTTTTTTCTTTTATTTCCCATTATACACTTATTATACTTATTACTAACACTACACCACAAAGTTATCTTAATTATTTTACAAAAATATATTTACAAAATACGTTCACTAAATTTACAAACTTATAAGTCAACTTCACAAATAAAGTACCTATATTTACAAAATACTTCGAGATGTTCGAAACGATCGCGCAGCGCAAACTTTGGCACAGGTCCAACCTCAAAGAGCACCGCAGCGCGACTGATCGGCTGAGCGTCGCGGACTCGAGTTCATTTTTTTAGTATTAATTTTCCTGTGTTTTTGTTTTTAGTATTACATAAATCAAATATATCAAATAGTTTAGGTTATGTTATGACAAATGTACTACATTTTTTGTTTTTTCTAGAAAGTGTGTAATTTAGCCATAAAATGATTTAATTTATGAAAAACAGCGATAAAAGAGTCATCTTTGAGATTTTTTTCTATCGAGCCGAATTTTACAAATTGTGTACTGATATATCAATTCGTGTAGTAAATTTTCTCAATTATAAAACGGTATTTTTTTCATACTGAAATAATGACATTTCCTTAGGAAAAAACAGTATTTAAAAAACCCATTTTACGTAGTTGCAACGATCACTGCGCCTTAAGGTAAATGACTAGTATATTGGTAATTGGACAGTACAAGTCATTGAACAAAGCAGAAAAACACAATATATTTTAATAAGGTTGCTTCAAAAACTGCCTATTTTTAAAGTAATAGAACGCCTGATTTTAAAGAAAAACAGGTAGTTTTAAAAAGCAACCATAATAAATATTGTGTTTTTGTACTCTGTCCAATTACTAGTACCACTGCTAGTACTGTCCAATCAATAGTGATTTATCTTAGTACATTTTATTGGGTGTCTGACTCTGAGTTTAATTTTAACACCGCAGATCACTAATTGTTTTTTTTACGTAACTTTTAAGACCTTTGTTTAAAAAGGACCAGAATTTAATAGTAACATTTTGATGAGATAAAAGTCCCTCTGTCCAATTTTAGTGCTCGAAGTATCCTGTACCTATCTATCCATACAAAAATATAGTTTAAGTGGTATAGTTGTTAAGAGGCAACATACATA
This sequence comes from Plebejus argus, assembly GCA_905404155.3. Taxonomy (NCBI): domain Eukaryota; kingdom Metazoa; phylum Arthropoda; class Insecta; order Lepidoptera; family Lycaenidae; genus Plebejus; species Plebejus argus. Next base: position 9,086,956 of record FR989938.1, on the reverse strand, counting down.
CATAATTTCTCTTTTTTTTTATAAAATAATCACTCCTATGCTTGATAATATTATTAATCATAATATTATGAAGCATAGTTTATCATAGACTCTCTTAATACCTGGGTAATATGTAACTTTATCAGCGACTCTACATAGGTATAGGTAACTTCAGAAAGATAGATAATTAATTTACTTAATATGTGCGGTGTGCCTTAATTATTATATTATTGTTTGTCTGCAACTCTGCAACTCTGCAACTACCGAAATATTTTAACAAAGTGTCACCCAACAATATTGTTGCAAACAGTGCCGTAAATAGCCATTTTTGCGCCCTGTGCGAGCTTCTAAAACTGTGTCCTGGCCCCTGGGCGAGCTTCTATAACAACTGCCTTGATTTTTTTGGATATCATAGGTACCGAGAGCAACGCTATGTTTAGGCCCATTTTATTCCATTCAGGGTGATAAAACAAAACATTCAGGGGTACGTAGACCGTAGTACTTATAACTCAGTGCTTCAGGGTGATAAAACCAATCTCCTAGTGCTCCAATTATAATTGAAGCACTATGAGCGCAGCGGCAACTTATCAGGAGGACACAGAAAGAATAATAGTCTTGCCTGGTCTTGTCATTCTTGCGCCCCCCCAGAGCCTACGCAGGGCGTAGCTACGCCCTGTGCCTGGGCACCGTGCCGGTGGCACTGCCCTATTTACGGCACTGGATGCAAAGGTTCCTTAATACGTAACCAAATCGTGAGTACCGACCTACGTCGACAGGTGTAAGTAGTAACCCCATAGGCCTAGTCATCGTATGTAGGTGGTTGAAGGTAAACATTAATTGAATATTGTGATGGATAAATGATAATATATTACAACCCAGCTTCCACCTACATTGGACACATCTTTATAAATTAATTGTGATGGAAATTTGATGACTAATAACGTAATACATAGTAATGGTAGTTACTAATCTCAGTTTGTATACATTGTAACACCCACGAACTTGTAGCTCTTCAAGGCACTTCGCAATGTGTAGGTACTGCTACTTATTTTTGGCGAAGGTGCTAATTAAAGAAGGTGAGGAAGTAGAGCCAAAGGTTTTCAAATATGACGATAAAAATAACAAAAAGCTTTGACCAAAAAAGTAATTAGAAAAAACTTCAAAAACTGTTTGTAGTCGATCATTAGGTATTATTGTTCCGAAGTAAATAAATATGAAGTACAGACAACACAATATGATCTATTACTATATTTGTAAGCTCTATTGTAAATTACCTTGAGACTGCATAGTTTTCAGACCACAAGAAAGAAGAAATTACAGAACTTCGCACGATTTCCTTTCTACTTACTCATGTCTCAATACTCGTACCCAGTTTTACTTATGTAATAAGTGCTGTATGTTACAGATATTACAGCTGATATAATAAGTACCAGTTTATCTGTTAATGACAGTCGTTTAATAATAATGGAAATAGCGTGCTTACTGCTTAAGCTTTAACTGCAGGCTCTACAGTTAAATCTAATAAAACGTAATAAGATATAGCAATTAGCACCCATGCACGTACATGAGCTAAGTAGTAAGTAGCATACCTAATTATTCAGCTAGACATATTTTGAGAATGAAACTTGCATTATAAGTAGGTACTGCGTAGTGCCTCTAAAAATTCGAGCACGCATAAGTTTACAAGTAGGAACTTGGGTACACCTGCAGCATAAAACTACTTTCTAGGCCCAGTAATATAAGTTAGGGCTTGCAAAGTAAATTTAAATTCTATTTCTTATTGCTTTGCTCTAGATAAAGTCATGTTTTTAGTTCGCACAAAGGTACAAACTCCAAGACAGTGTCTACAGTGAGAGGCAAGGACAAACGACATCGACCACTTGATCTAAGTTTTAAATTTCCTGCTCACGATGCACGAATGGAATTCACCTAAGTTTTTATACGGGCACATTTATAGGGTTCCGTATTTATAACTATATTTTTTTTATGCATATTTTTATTTGCGTAGCGTTGTCTCGTTGAGATTTGTTTCTCAAGAACGACCGTAAAAAGAACTGAAGGAAAGACTGTCCTTTCTAACAGACCTTTTGAATTAGTGTAAAATCAGTAAAAGAATCGTCTTTGCTGTCTCTACATTTTGCTACTACTACTCCTGTTAAGAGTAGCTGTAAAACATTTTAATTTGGAAAGCCTGAAACATTACATACTTCTACTGGTTCAAGCTCAAAGTTGTCAGTTTCAGGCTGAGAATTATAAAGCTTTTGAGGTCGTAGGTAACGGATTATGGAATCTTCCCAACTTATTTTTAATTTTGTGTTTTTGTTTAAAACACCACTATCAGATCGCACGTCAGTTGTAAATATCTCGTATGTTTTAAATGTGACTTCTATGCAAATGTTCTAATTCCAAGTATTTTGCGAAGTCCTAGAATGTTTCTCAACGCGTTCTAGACAGTTTGTGGGAAACATTAGCATTGACTATTTACGGCGAGGATTGCATACCGGAATGTAGGTTTACAAGTTACAACCTTTTAATTAACTTTCATGATATAAAAGAGCATTTTACTAGCGTCATAATTATTATCAATTTACATTTAGTGCGATTGTTGAAAATGATAATATTAAAGAACTTAAATATTAAAGAAGTACTTGATAGAACCTTGATTAGGTTTTTATGGATTCCGTCCATGTTGACAATTTTGCTCGTATGAGTTAAACTATTAATTTTTGCATACATAACGGACCATTTATTTTCTTTGTCAGAGCGGGACATGTACCTACATTAAGGTGGCGTGAAGAGGTAACAGACAGACGGACACACTTTAGCATTTATAATATTAGTATGCTGTATGGATTATGAAAGTATAGAGGTAAATAAATACAATTGAGTATTTTGTGAATATTTCAAGTGCCTCTATTTTTGTCTACCAGTAATGATATCGAGCAAAATAATATGGCAGAATAATCTCGTTTGTTGTAACTTGTATGGGAGTGCGTTACTTCCAGGTACTGCACAAGCATTTCAAACATAAAAATACTCTTAGATTATTGTCGTTTGGTCTGTTTGCCAAAGCGGGACAATTTCGACCTCGCGGGGGACAGCGGGACAGAATGCCTGAAAGCGGGACTGTCCCGCCCAAAGCGGGACGTATGGTCACGTTAAGTTATATATTATACAGTCAGTCAGTTTGTTTTTTTAGGGTTCCGTAGTTAACAAGGAACCCTTATAGTTTCGGTCTGTCCGTCCGTCTGTCCGTCTGTCTGTCTATCCGCGGTTTTGCTCAGAGACTATATTATATGACCTACAAAGCTTTAATTTGGCACCAATACACATATTAATAATGCTGACAAAATGGTAGGTATGTAAAATATTTAAAAAATATTTTTTTTATGGTACCTCCCCAGCCTCCCCTACACATCAAGCGGGATTGAATTTTTTTTTCGCACCCACCCCATCGTGTGGGGTGTCGTTAGATAGGTTTTTTAAAATATTATGAGTATTCATAGATCATTTTCCGATTTAGGGATCCATTTGTGAAATATTAAGTTTTAAAGTGGAAAAAATCGTTAGCGTCCAGTGTCCCCCCCTTCTACCAGCTAAACGGTTGCTTCTAGAAATGTGAAAAAATTCACGGGAATAGGAAATATGCTGAATTTAAAAGGAAAACTATCACGGCTAAGAAGACTTCATAAGTTATTGAGTAATAGTCGATCAACTAAAAAAAAATTATTCGGCGAAGTATAAAGGAATTTTTCGTTCAAATTCCGTTGAAAGTAACTGAGAAGATGTTGTTAGTAGTGTAAAACATGTTATAAATTAATGTACATTCATTGACCATACAAAAATTTTCAAAAACTAGCGGTATTACGGAACCCTATATATATGCAAATAAATAATTTCTATTCTAAAAAAAAAAAAAAATTCTATTCTATATTGCGCGTGGCCCGACACGCACTTGGCCGGTTTTTTCTTCCAGATTTTGATTTTATTACGTCTGCTACCTCCTAAATACCCGATATAATACCTAGGCTCTATATTTTCTTTTTCCCACAAGTTACAGCAATACCACTTAATGAACTTATATAATAAGTTTGGTTCTCTACATTATTTAATTGGAGCAACGTCTATATTTTGATAATTTAATTCACGTCGGTATTTAGTCTCTACTTAATAGAGTTAAGGGCCCTCGCAAGAGTCTTAAGTTAATTTCTAAATCCAGAACAAAATCATAGGAACATCCGCGGAAGAAGGACTTGTGTTTAAATAAGTCCTTAATCGAAGGCATAACCTATAAAGGTTCGTAACATGGTAACAGTAACAAGAAAATGATTTTTCCTACTTACAAGGAAGTAGAAATAAAGACTTGGACATTCCCTTTTACTCTAGTTTGCGAAAGAATGCCGCACTGAAGTAATTCTTTTGTATAACAACATAATTTTATGCAATAATACTTTCTAAGAATGTGTTTTTGTATGCTTAATGCTTACATTATCTAAATTACTATCAGTGAGACTCCCCATTTTTAAAAACAGGTTTTCAAAGGCAATAACGTCATACTTCGCGGTTTGTGGTTATTATTTGTACATAAAGTGCGCACATTGACTTTTTTAAGCTCTTTGCAAAATTTCATGATTGTAAAACGTGTGAAAATACAAAAATATTTATATCACTTAAGACTGAGCTTAAGACACATACAAAAACTAATCCATTTCAAATGCAAAATCTTTTTCAAATAAAATACTGCAATTAGCAATTAAAAGCCCTTATAAAAGCTCGGAGAGCTCGAGTATCGTTACCAATTTTCGCACTTTTTGTCTTTGATCGCGGACGAGCGTAAGAAATCGTAGGAGAAAGTGTCGGTCGTAAACTGTGTCACATCTTAATGAGTGTCCCATCGCAGTCATTACCATAACAATGAGCCGTACGAGATAGTAATCTCGGCACGGGTCACCTCTCACCTCCGACTCCCAGGTGTCTTTGTGCGTTTTCTCCTTCATCCCAGAGAACGTCATGTCAATCCTGTCTGGCGGTCGTTGCACTGAACTCGTATTTCGAGTTAGCCGTTATCACTGCACTAGGGGAGGCTCCGCTGCGGAGTCGCGATACATGGCGCGGCAAGTGTGTAGCGCGCTCGGCCGGCGGCGGCGGAATGGCGCGCCGCGGACTTTCTCCGGGGTCGCGGGCGGCTGTGGTGTCGACGAAAGTCCCATTCGCGGGTCGAAACCTCGCCGCGAGAAACCCGTAGATTTCTCCGGCGGTTTCCCAGGGGGCGGACAATAAACAAAACGATCGAGTATAAAACTTAATGTATAATCATAGTATTTACAGGCTTACGTTATATAAAACAAATAATTTTATGGCTATCGTTATATACTTAATACAACATGTCATTAATAATTTTTACAGTATTAAAAGTAGTAGCAACAGTGAACCCGCCGAAGTGGCGCTCGCGTTCGGCGCGGGGAGGCCGCGCGATAGAAATGGAAAGTAAAGAGATTCCACGATTTATTCGTCCTTAAATTATATACAGATACGATCAAAAAAACTTTTATCGATAGGTAGTTCCTAAGTTATTTTATTATTTAGAACTACATATACACTAAATTTACATCGTTTCGTATATGATTTGGCAATCGTGCCCAGTAACAAATTTCTAGCTACGTTGCATTAAATTTAAAAAGAAAAAGATACATTAAGAATAAAATTTGCAATAGAAAAATTTAATATTATGTAAAAATATGTGAACGTCATACGTTACATAACAGAACTCAGTAGCCGAACTGGACAGCTTAACATTTCACTTTGCATTAATTACTTAAAAAATGAAGTCAATTAAATATAGTGGTAGTGTAATTTAAGACAGTGAATTGCAAATATTTTAGCTTACAAAGTATTACAACAATTTAAATTAAGTTTTAGGTTTGTTGCAATATTATAAGTTGATCTGAGTACATAAAAGTTTCATGATGATGCTATTCATTTACTAACTCAGATTCACACGATAATCCAGGAGCAATTCTACAAAATTCACTACAAATCATTGTGTTCATGTTACAGAGTTAATAGTGAAATAAATTACGTTACACAGTACACAATGAATTCAGTGTCAATGCAGAATCAAGGCAAAAGGAGCGGCTACATTGAGATAACAATCGCTTACAACAGCTCATTGAGCAGATTGTAGATACCCAGTAGAGCGGTAATGTAACGTGTTTTGTACGAAAATATATACCATAACGCTGCGACGCCAACTGCGCTCTGATTGGCTGATAATATTGCAGCCGCACAGCCATTGGTGCGGTTATATTTAAGCGCGAGCGTGATTTGTTATTTGTCGCATTTATAAGTGGTAAAACACCGATGTGTTACAATGCTTACATTACACCTCTATGGTTTTATGCTCAACGGGCAAAGTGTCCAGCTACTAGTTACCGAGTATGACGTTCACATCACTACCGACTTACAAAAATATCCCAACACGGTACATTAGATTAGAAAAGAGTGTTGCAAAGAGACAGCACCATTAAACATTTTTAAAATGCTTAAATTAATACAAACAAAATACACTGTACTTAAACGATTACGAAACTATAAAGTAAGAAGTCTTATCACATTTTATGGTAATTAAGTATACACTAAGTGACGTCTGAACATAATCGCAACTTATTGAGGACATCGGTGCAGACGAGGCGACTGTCCTGGGAAGTGCGGGCAGCGTGGACACTATGTAGATCAGTAGATAGCCGTGGGATCGCGTGGGATTCAAGTGACAGATTAACTTTTTTTTTATTGCGAAGAAAAAGTCCCTCATCTGCACACGATACAATACAGGCAATGAAACAAGCCACGTTAAGATGTGGACCGGAGGAATACCGTTGAGCTTAAAATCTTTGGAAACACGAGTGTCTTAATATATTCGATAGACATCTACGTTTTATCTATACACATTGCAAATCTAACAAAATATTTTAGAAAAATAAGTCGTCATTTTGGCTTCCACTATATCCTATAATGGAATGGTCTTACGATTAACCATAACTGTAACGTTTAATTATTGAATCGCGTAACTTTACTTATTGCGTAGCATCCCTCACACTGTATCACCGAATAATCTCAACATCAATTTACTCGCACTCGGGCTGGCGATGGACCGCAATGCCGGCTTCCAAATATGGCGTGAAAAGAGAGGGGAAAAATTAAGGTTTTTACGGAAGCTTTAGAAATAAAGGCCCCTCTGAACGTTGAACTATTTTGGATACAATGATTGTCACATCTAATTAGTGTAAAGTTAAGTAGCTTAAAAGCATCCACGAATTCAATTTAGGCAATCATCTAGACAAATGTGAGTACACGTTCGTAATCGCTTGTAAATTGTAATACCATAATGGGCCAACGTGAAGAAGCCGTGTAACACTGTCGGCCATTTTGAAGCCGCCATCGATTTCCATCATTATAAAACTGTATTTTCGAACATTTCCAAAACGTATATAATGGCACCACCGCTGAACGAATTAAAATGCAACCTACCCTACGTTACGACTTTAATCACATATAAAATAATCTTAAAGCACATCACGATCAACTAAATGGTAAACGCGTCAGCAATATTGCTAAATACTACGATAATAAATAAGGTAATATAAAAATCGAGTAATCTCGAAGCGTTAGAATGTAACAAGTTCCAACGAAGCACAGTCATAATCAAGAGTGTGCCTTTACCTTTACTTTTACAAGGAAGCCTAGTAGTAGTCTTTAGCTGTTAGTAAAGCTATTAGACTTTAACAAACACTTTTATATGCAATCTCATGCATTTCAGTCAGGATATTGTAGGGGTGTTCTATGTATATTGTATGAATATCGTACATGTATGTAAAAGGCAGTATGGCCAGTGTTCGGGTGAAGGCGCGCGCGACTAGTTGCGCAACTACACTGGCCATACTGCCTTTTACATACATGTACGATATTCATACAATATACATAGAACACCCCTACAATATAGATGCTCTTACCAACAGAGGCGTACCAAGATACCTTCAGAAATATGACTGCATACTTTCGTTAACATTCTTCATTTTAAGAATGGCTAAAATACATCGTTTATAGTTTCGTCTCAATTAAATTATTATTACACCTAATCTAAGAGCGATACGATAATTAACAAGTTGTTCCCGCCGAGTTGTGAAAAGAATATAGCTTAACGTGGAGAACATTTCTTTACATTCTTTCAGGCGAGACCACACTGCACGTTCCATAGCACTGATGTTTTGGTTCGCGAAGCGCCGCTGCCGCGTGGCAGTTTAAAGACAGTAAAGCTAAATTTTGCCGCTGCCCGTTAACTATTATTATTATTATAAATCGTATGAGCTATACGGTTTTATATCAAGAATATTTTGCCGTGTCGTGTTGCGTCGCTCCGCTGCAGTGCAGCGTCGCCTAGTGCGGTGTCACATAATATATTTCACGATATTATTTATTTAGTAACTAAACGGTGCAAAAGTCAAAAGGTTCATTGTTTTGCTAATGTCAGCGTACCGAACGGTATTTGCTTGTAATTTTAAGGGTGCCTAATATGCACCTCTAGTCACATATTTTTTAACCATTAACAAGAAAACTGTTGACTGTTTCCCGTTGTACAAGACATTATTAATGTCTTTATTTTCATCATTACACTTTCCTTTACGAGAGGATTTCCGCATTTGAATGTTAATAGAGTAAAATAGTGAGTCGTACAGAATGTATCGACGATACAACAGGTATTTACAAACAGAAGCGATCATGGCGCTTGGAGTCCACTATTTGAGCAATAGCTTTATTTAATCGTAGGCAAAGTATAAAAGCGCTATCCAATAAAACCGTAATTGCTTCCATAATATTTTACATGGGTAATAAAATAATGTATGTGGCAACACTGCCTTTCACGAGTCACAAGCTTGCTATATTAAAATTATTATTTCTCCTAAATTATCTAATTCACGATCACGACTGCGATTAAAAGCGAGTACTTCTAGCGGAATTAAAATGAAAGCGATTATATTTTAAATACCATTTTCAAAATCGATTCACATCCGACTTAACAAATATCGATAAAATAAAACATTGTGACAATAAAATTGTTTCTAATTGAAATAAATATAATAAAATCGATTCAATCATAAACGACTAAAAAGCTATGAACTAGCAATATAATAAAAATCACAAGTCTACATAACTTTCTACATTATGCGAGTGATGTAACAGATGTATGTACATTTTTGGTTCGAAAGTGTTTGCCGTCTCGCACCTCGGTGACTCATCGATATGCAGATGAAGTCACACAGGAAATTCGATGCAAATGAATCGTTTAATACTAAATGGAAGATAAAAATATCATCTGTTACATCACCGTAACAAAAATCAATCTCACTGAGCTTTAAACTCCACCACAACAAACATATCACTAACCTTTCGCGAAGGTCAATTCAAGAATGTATATGTACGCTTACAATAGTTAACATATTATAGATTATTACCATCGTAATGAGCCGCACTCGACGCGACCGCTATTCGATAAAGATTGTGCAAACCGACGGCACGCGCGAGTCGCTGGCCGAACATAAAACTTACTCCATCACTAATTAATAAATAATCAGACAATTTTAGAACATTTTAGGGCAAGAATCCGTAGCTGTAGGACAGCCGAAAGATCCAAAGATGAGTACGCATTTACGACGAACAATGCTGGAGGTACCGATTGCACGGTGTGTGAGACGAGCAATCGAGTCGTTTGATCGTTTGATCTGTATTGAAATGACTGGTTGGTAATCCACGAACGTTCGCCAATGATGATTGTGCAGAGTAATCGAATGATCGGCGAGTTATGGGTAGTGAGGCGTCCTTGCACGCACGGCTGGCGTCGCGACGCACGCACGCTCGGCGACGCGACGCAAGTCCGCACGCTGACGTAGTTCAGGCGGCGACCGCTAGATGTGGTTACGGGACTCAGGCGAGCGCCCGCTGTCCGCGAGACTTTCCTTCGCTATGGCACAGCCGTCATGGTCTATGGAATCTGAAATAAGAAAAAGACAACAATTTAGTCACGTTTATAAACAAAAGACTTGATGATAGCGGAGCCGAGAGAAGCGAGATAGCAATATTTTTGAGTGCAGATGAAAGATAGTGGTATCTCCAATGTGGTTACCTGGTGAGGTGCTTGCTGTCCTCGTGCACAGCCATTTCGGAGCTCTTGAACTCGTTGAGTTCGCGGCGGATGGCGGCCTTATCGCGCGGCGTCAGGCGCGTCCACGGCTTATCCGCGCGCCGGTCATAGTCGTGAGCCTGCGAATACAACATATTGTTATAATATTACATCTCTTGACATCAGTCACATGATGTAGTGATATGATGTGATGACAACAAAAGTTTTGACTTCAGTCACATGATGTAGTGAGAGTTTCATCAGGTAAAGTTGCAAATCTAATATATTATAAAATTCTCGAGTCACAGTGTTTGTGCGCGAACTCCTGCAAAACGTCTCAACCGAAAACAACGTTTTTTATCTTTATAGATATCTATCTATAAAGATAATCACCTATAAAGATATCCACAACACCATAAACTCTGTTACATCATTTAGAAGCAAGTATTTATAAAACCAAAATATAAACAAGCTATGCATAATATTATACTGTAATATATCAAATATTAAAATGAATAATTCGGAATTCCCCGCGCGGTCAAATATAGGTCAGATCACTCGGCATATTAAAATATTTGACCTGTTTTTATAACGCGTACAATTGCGATATGTCACATGTATTGCGTAATGCGTACAATCATGAAAATAACTTTTAGTCCTATATACTAGAAGAGTATTAAGTACGATTCAACTAGTCCAAATATTACAATGATTATTAAATAGATAATTTTTACTGTCTTTAAATTATTCTGAGATTTTAAGATAAGACCTATAGCTACTTCATCCTTAGTCTTGCGGTATAAAAGTAGACATTTGTTCAAAATATGTTACTACACACACTAAACGCTTTCTAAGCATGCCGTCATACACCCTTAAACAGAAACGCGGAGGTGTTATATTCTGTTATTTTATTGAATGGCAAAAGTCAAGTCACGTTGGCCACAGACATTATTCGAAAAAATTTTATAGGCTATGTGAGTTTTGTCTGCATCTACGCTCACATTAGTGGCCTAAAGAGTTAGGTGAAGTTTAAAAAAAAACTTCCAGCTTAAAATAAGACTTTCGAGATGATGATTAAACTTCAATTTAATGACAGATAATGTATAGGGTTTATTAGCGGTCTCCTAGAGTCTAGACTCTAGACGATCAATTTTATTATGCAATATCACGTATTGTGCAATATTATTGACCGTCTTGAGTTAATTGTCAAATAAGTTGTTAAATATTATTGTAGCTCTAGGGACCGGCTTAAAAATATTCATTAAATAATATTATGTTACCTGAGTAACTTCAATGTAGTCGCTGAAGCGGATGATCTTCTTCTCCTTGAGCTCGTCGACGGTGGGGCGGAAGCTGAGCTTGCGGAGAAGATATCGCTTCTTCTCCTCTTTCTGCTTCTTCTCTTCTGCGGGAGACTGACCTGCGGATTCACAGCGAGAAATATTAATATTGAAGCGTTTTATACAGTGTGAAAGTTTAATGGTTGTTTTCCCGCAGTAAAATGATTCTATCTTAGTAGTACAATAGATTTGTAAAGGTTTTTTTTGTTCAAATCAAAAAAAAAAAATTCGGTCGGGTCCATAGTAACTCGCGCCTGTCGGCATAAAGTTTCCATAGTACGTCATACAATTCGATAGTACTACTATAGGTAAATCGTTCTGCTGCGGGAAAACAACCACTAAAATTTCACGTTGTATATTATATAGCGTATAATAAAACTGTATAAATAATTGATAATATTTTTACTCTTGCATTAGTAGATACCAGAATTTATCAGTTAAGGGAGTAATAATTAACACACAGGTACTTAGTTATGTCAGAATGACATGCTCAATACTGAAGATTGGTTGATGTAAAGATAAGAAGTCAATTTTGAATTTTTTATTTATCTCTTAACCGCGAATACACAATGCTTTGCTATTCCTAAACCTATTCTTTTTTCAAATTTTCGGCAAATGAATGTACTCACTCTTGAGTATGTTCCTTTCGACGAGCTCCTCAGCCGTGGGGCGCATGGACAGGCGGCGGATGAGGCGCGCGCCGATCGCCTCCCACGACTCCTGCCGTTCGTGCTCGCTCTGCACCACCAGGATGTTCCTGCGCACACACACATACACACAAGTTATAATGTGCACATAGATGTAAAGAACGGACGGAGCAGTACCACAGTTTACACGCACTGTGGATATAGCGAACAGACACAGTTATGGGACACTTTAACTGCCGAGTATTCTACTCGACACTTAACTCGAAGGTGGTGAAAGAGGCCCTTAGTTGTATCGCAGTATACACTATCACACAACAGTAACAGTGATCGAACGGATTAGCAGACCTCGGAGTACCAAGAAAATGAAGACCACTAACCACTAGTATCACGTTTAAATTGACGTTTAGATCAAATACACTCGAATTTAAGTCACTGAGGTTGAGAAGCACCACTCTACTTTCTTCTAGTCCAATTAAAAACGAAATTTACTTTTTACCTGTATTCAAAATATCTAGAGGTCAAGACTTCACTTTATCTCGTTGTAAACCTCAAACAACACTATGGAAATTATTACAAACACTAACGTGACTTTCTCGGCGAGGTGCACAAGCAGTGTGACTACGAAATACATCCGGCCCGCTGGCGGCGTCGCGCCCGCTCGGCAACACACCGCTCGCCACACTCCCAGCGACGAAAACATCTTAAGGGTTGGACGGTACCCAATTCTCGATTAAGGTCGTCCTAACTCTCTTTAAACAAATCCTCCCGACGTTTGTAGGGCGATATGACTAAAGATTCCATAATTCACTGTCAGTGTCAAGGACTCGCAGAAACGGCATCGACAGGTGAGCAGGCGAACTAAAATAAAACTCCCAGGCGCGAACGCTTGACACGTTACGCGGTGTGCGTAGGAGCGGCCATTCGCATCTAAACTAGATTTAGTAAAAGTTTAAGACTAGTTCTATTAAAATTATATTTAACTATGGTTTCGGCAAGTTTCTTTGGTTTTAGTGTTTTTTTTTCTGTCCCGAGTCCATAATAAAAATTCTTTTAGAATATACCACGAGCAACCCTATGAGAACAAATCAAACGGTTTTGTTGATGGTTACAGATACCTAAAAATTGTTTCTGCCTACTCAGTTGCAAAAATCCCATCTTATGGGCCATTATAATTTGTTATGTGCCACTTTATTGAGATAAATTGGGCCGTAACAAATGAAATTAATTCTTCAAATAAAATTTATTTATTTATTTATAAACACAAAAAATTTAATAGTTTGGCAATGTCAACACGGTTCTAAGAATATAGAGTTGGTGCTAAGCCAAAATTAAAAATTTTAATATCACCTTAACAAGCCAGCTACTTTAAATAGAAGTAGCGGCATATTTTTATAATATCTATTGCAATTTGCACAATGTTTCTAATTCAGAAACTAAAATTATACTGGCTAAAAATTATGTTCAAAGCAATTTAATAATATTACACACGGTTAACGACGTTGAACAATAGATTATGTTTATGAAATTTTATTTACTTAATTAAAGTTGTATATATATTTCTGAGAGCTTCCTTTGTTTGACATACCAAAACAGTATCCAGCTCTAGCAAACTTCTTCTTGATGCCAAAATGTTTAAAGTTTAAATTCATTGCTCAAATCGTAGCCTTAGTCGCCTACGTTTCCACTAGAGATGTGTTGCGAGGAATGTGTTTTTGAGAACCAATAACCAATAGAATCGATTCATTGACGTGAGCTTACCGTGACCTCGCTCAGCGCAGCGATTCTATTGGATCTTAAAAACACATTCCTCGCAACACATCTCTGGTGGAAACGCAGCCTAATTGGTGGTATAAATAAGCAATGACTAAGTACGCTCGTAACCCTGCGCTGTGACCGACATTTCCATTGGCAGGCGGCAAGGCGGAAAAACACTGTATATACATATACAGGCGATTGTTTATTTCTGTACGATTCGTAGTAAGCGTAACACCGTGCCAAACTCTCGTTGATGCAATGTTTACTCACACTAGATATGTGTTTCTAGTGCTAATTACTCGATTACGAATATATAAAATGGAAACAAAATAACATTACACAAAGGTCTGAGCAGAGAAAAGTCGACATGTTGCACACGTTATATCAGATTATTGACAGAATCGTTGTCAAAGGTCGAACCAAACTTATGCTGGTGCTGCACTCTAGCGTCAAAACATTGTAATATATATCATTTGTGACATATTTTTATGTAAAATGCAATGTCCAATTCTCAACAACAAAATGAATAAAAAAGTAACGTATACTTTTTTATAGAACCGACCTTTCATATATTTTTATTGGAAAACAATTCGTCTGCACCACCGACAAGCTAGACCGCGATAGTTTTCAATCAATCGAAAAACGATTACATTTTGCAGTGCGATATTCCCGTTCTGGGGAATAGATAAATGGCGTTCTATTTTGAGGTCCAATAAATCTTCGTGCCAGGAGGAAGCATCTGCCGGCATTTCCTCGTTCTAACAATTACTTAGAGCGTTGTACAGGGGGCATTAGGTTATACGTTTCGCTGATAAAACGTGCTCTATATATTTACAGCAATTATTTAATTGCTCTGAAATGTAGAGTACATAATAATATATCGCACGTCCTACCTGCTGTCTCAATCCTATCTCTCTCCGTAGGGCTGCTGGAAGAGATTTCTATTAGAAATAAGCAGACCCTTTGTGTCGTTTTACTGTGTATATTGTTATATTGTAATTGTTTCTTGTGCACAATAAATTATTAAATAAATAAAATAAAATATCAATCTAGATAGAACTGTGTTTAAAAGATAACATATTTTAGATATTAAATTAATATAATATTATTATAATTTATAATAAAATTGGCTTTTAGCACCCTACGTGGTTTACACTTATGAAACTAAAAAGATATTCGGATTTCGGTTTAAAGAAATGCACACATAATTTTATACTCTATAACTAGGTGGAACAATTGGTTAGGCTATGGTGTCAACTTCCACAGCACAAGCGGCAAGCTTGCAGAGCACGTAAACGCTCGATACTATTAGAAATTACAAATACTGCTAACTGCCCTTACTGTTTTTAATTAAAATTGTAAAGTTGCGAACAGGATGGTAATAATCCATTTACTTATCGCTATATGTCTCTTTACTCGCCCGAATACACAACACGAACGCAACATATTTACCGTACCATACCGTAAATCGATTTTAGCTGTTTCTTACTAGTAGATGCGCTTCTGCGTGCGAGTTTAAGGCTGCGTTTCCACCAGAGACGTGTTTTGACGCGAGGAATGTGTTTTTGAGAACCAATAGAATCGCTTCAGCCTTCATTGACGTGAGCTTGCCGTGACCTCGCTCAAGGCAGTGATCCTATGGGATCTTAAAAAAATACATTCCTCGCAACACATCTCTGGTGGAAACGCAGCCTAAGATACCGCTAATTCGGCTTTAGCTATTTCTCACCTGTTGATGAGCTCCTGTCTGTCGGGGCGCAGCGCCAGCTTGATGTTGAGGCTCTCCTTGCGGGCGAGCTTGGCGGCGACGCGGTCGGGGTCGTCGTCGCCCGCGCCCCCCGCGCCCCCCGCCCCACTCTCGCGCGTCTCCCACGGCCGCGCGTTCTCCTTGTTCTCGAGAGCGCCGCCGACGCGTACGGCTCGGCTGCTGCTGACACAGAAGAGTAAGTTAAGTACACGCTGCAGCCTGGATTTATGTTATTTAAGTACACGTCTTAGGCCCAATTTCACCAACGACTGTTAAAGTTAATGCTCGAATGAGTATGACGTAACCTCTTTCGTTTTTCATTTGAATGAAACAGAAGATATGCCATTTTAACAAGCTGTTAACATTAGAATAGAATAGAATAGAATAGAATAATTATTTATTTGCAGCTATTACTATATATAAGATACTAACAACAAAAAAATTAACTTAAATTTTGATAAATAAGTAAGTACAACTAAACAAAGACATTAAAAATTCTTAAATAAATCAGCCGCAAATTGGACCAAGCTCGGCAGTGTTGGCACACCTAGGTATCCAACGCCGGTCTTCCGCTTGACCCATTCCGTGACCTCACAGCCGTCCCAAGTCTCCATTTGAACAAAACATATTATTTAAAAAATAAAAAATAAAATAGATACTTAAACATGCAATAATTATCAAAATTTACTATTACTTACCTAAAATTATAACAACATAATATCATTAACATAATATCATAACATTAAATAACATGAAATATCATCAAGTAATTTAATTTCAATAACAATATTATAATATTATTTAAAAGACGTTGGTGAAATTGGGCCGTAGCTGGGTGTATGTTAGTTAAGTACACTTAGTTTTATTTTTTTTGGCTTCACAGGGTGTTGTAAAAACTTTTTGGTTATGTGCTGAGCTGAGCTGTTTTATAATTTACAGGATGTTGTAAAAAACACGGTTATGTGCGTGCAAGTGCTCGCATTTATTTATCGTTTATGCTTTATTTGGTGTAGCATTAGATTATTATTAGATATTTCAAAATTAAAAATACTTATGTCACAAATTTAATATTTAGATGTGGACACTTCAAACTTAGATTTTTTATTAAAATAGATACCTGAATAAAACAACTGCGAAATAGTTTTTACGATTACATATTTTCCGTTTAAAAGTAGTGCACCAAAATTTCACTGTTGTGCACACCTCACAATATTGATATAATGTTAGTAGACAACCAGTGCTCTTAGTCATGGACAACTGAACATGCCTGCACCTTGTCGTGATACAATGGATTATGATTATACGGTTCTGGGAGTGGACTGCGTGTCGGAGTTACCTCAATTTAACAAATTATTAATTAAAATTATGTATGACAGTACGATTAGCATGGCAAATGAACTCATTAAAATATACTTTATTAAGGGTCGCAGACAGACAAGTACATATTTACATTAATTATTTTAATAAAAAACAGCAATTATAATAATATTACACAATGAACGTTAGCATTCTATATTCAAATGAGCTTTTAGATTTGGGCCTAGTGACATTGAAAAACAGATTTGTCGCTATTTAAGTATTGAATCATAGGCATATAGGATCTTAAAGAGTCATCCAAATAAAATATTTGGATGACTCTTGAATATCCTGTATCAACTTAGTTTTGATTATTTAGAAAACATTAAAATAAATAAATAGAAAATGAAAGTAAGCTATTAACATCTTAATAAATCTTGATTTAATTTGGCTTTCTTTTTCATTTAATTTATAGTTGCATTTTATAATAATAAAGAGAGGGGCTGACACAAACTCTATTTAACTTTATTTGACTTTTTCAGTTGTCTTACCTCATGTCTTTATACAAAGTCACAGGTGCAATCATTTATACTTATCTGCTTTATTTAAAACTTATTTATTTTTTTATTTAGTCCAATGCATCCTACATCGATAAACATGCAACATTAATGATGAAACAGTTTAATGTTATCATTTAGCTGCGGCACAACACTTTGTTTAGTACGTTTCAGTGTTTCGTCGATAGGTATGATAGTGAAGAAACTAGGATACAACAAGACATGGCTCCGTAGACTTAAGTCACCTAGACCCTACGGTATTTGAGTATACTTATAAACTTTTTTATGGATAGGACGAAGAATAAGTATACTTAAACATAGGTGAATTATTTCACGTGAGGCTCAGAGCAAACGGGCCAACAGCCACAGCTATCAGTGACCAACAAAAGTACTATCGGAGAAATTCTTTCATAGACAGGTAGCCGACCTATGTTATTTGGTCGGATCATATCAAGTAAATGTCTATCTTGTTCAACAGCTGGGCTTGACAAAACCCGACCAAATCACGTAGGTCTGCAATCTGTTTCTGAATTCTTTGATGGTAGAATTTTCATACAATTTTGTCAATCGGTAAGTATTTGACGTTTTGAGTGTTATAGTGTATGAGAATTTTGTAGCTGGCCACCCGTTTGCATCGCCTTAAGGTCAATTTAGACCGCAACGCGACGCGTAGATACATTTCTAAAGTATGGATTTGACAGATTTGCAAGTCGTCTCACGCAATTGAAATCTGTCAATTGATTACAAATTTAGAAATGCATCTATGCGTCGCGTTGCGGTCTGAATTGGCCCTTAGAGCGTTTTCATATTATCCGATCCGATATCGGTGTCGGACGCCAATCCAATATCGGGGTAAGTAGAATGTATGAAATATGTACCTGTTCTTCATATTGTCCGGCCCGATATCGGATATCGGTTCATACCTTTTACTTATCCCGATATCGGATCGGCGTCTGACACCGATATCGGATCGGATAATGTGAAAACGCTCTTAGTCTATGGAGCCGACATGAAGTAGGAAGCGTGCGATGCACGATGCGATGCAAAGCGGACCGTCGGGAGGTCTGTGGACAACATCGATCGACAAACAGTTACCATATTCGGATCCTCGGCTTTGGCGGCGGTCGCCTGCTCCGCAGCGCATGAGGGAAACAAATTCATTATGAGGCCCGATACCAATTCAGAATTCAGATCAAATCTGTAGTCTGCTTTTTAATAGTGACAAAACTTGTAATTAGACGTTGTATAGTAAATAGCTATAAAATGTCCAATCACAAGCTCATTTTGGTTTGATGTTCTTAAAATTTTTTGCCTATTAGCGCCACATTTTATACCAGGGGTGGCCCCAACTTTATTAGACCTAAGATCTACTGTTTACTAACGAAACCCTGTGCGATCTACCGAGTTTATATGTCTCGAAATCTTAAATGAAACTGCATAGTTTAGCTTATAATTGATCTGGTAGTCTGGTTTAATTATTTATATTTTTCGCCTGGCCACGATCGACTGGTCTAATAGTCGCGATCGGCCAGTCGATCGCGATCGGTTGGCCACCCCTGATTTATACCAACACTGGACTGATTTTTTAATATTAAAGAAAGCTTCACAATTTTGAAATATGTTACCTATTAAAATCACGTACGCTAGGTATGAAATATTATTTTCTAGCTTCAATATTTCTCGTTCATAACGAGCAATACGTTATTTAAATTGCAAATCCACTTTACACGAGTAACATTCCTCGCCGGTGACTCCGGTGAACGCACGACTCTACACGACGTTTACTTATTACGAAGCAATCGAGACGATTGTAACAATGTAGGTAGGTACTCAAATAAGGAGGAACTTTTTATCGTAAATTAGATTGAGTAAACCTTAAAATAAGAAAATCAAGTACAAAAAGAAATATTTACAAACTGCGTGCCATAAAATCCAAACTTTTAGTGAGGGAAAATTTTACTACGTCGTTCATTGTCAATACCAAAAATCTACCATCTATTCGTGTCTAAACTAATGTTAGCACACGTCACTCCGAGAGATGTGACGATCAACATCGCTCTATATATTTCAAAATTCAATTCAAAAAATCTAAGGCTTGATTCACACTGAATGAGGCGTCAAACGTCGAAATAACACGAGTGACGTCACAGCTTACATCAAAATTTCAAATTAAAAAAGCACATCGGTATGAATTAAGCCAAGAATCACTATGAAAACAAAACCGTAACATACAGACGACGGACATACTTAAAGCTGGTGTGGTGATGGTCCTGTCGGGGCGCGAGGGGCGTGGCTAACGGGGTGGCGGCGGGCGACGCGGTGGGGGCGGGCCTCTTCTTCAGGGCCGACTTCAGGGGCATGGCGTTGAAAATAGGCTCCTTGGAGGGAATCTCCTCGACCCGCGTCGTGTCGGTCGCAAGATCCACGTCGTCGTCCTCTTGATCCTCCTCCTCTTCAGCTGCAGTTCAAATATTTTTTTTACAATTGCTCACGGTTTCATAATGAAGGTGAAGGCGTAATAGTGTAGAATAGAAGAATAATATGTATATCTTCATACAAACCCTGGCGCCACAATAATTGATTTGAATGTGTGCGTGTGCGCTGGACGTTTCTCTGCACACAAGCACACACTGTACGGATAGACGCCCGGCGCGTACGCACACGTTCAAGCTAATGGCGAGGGCGGCACGTTTACTATGACGTTATACGGTTCTAGACTGTGATATATCATCTATATGGGCATCGGATATTTATGTATGAAAATATGCTATTCAATTCTACAGCGAATGGAGGAGTAGGTATCATATGTTCTCTATGGGACGAAATGATTTCCATGGGTGATGACTTGATGAGTATCATTACAAATGACATACCCAGAGCCTTCCCGAAAGTGCAAGCTATAATAGTTGTCAATGTTTTATCTCAGGTAATAAAATATACAGTTTGCCAACATGAATGATGTTGTACTATGTAATTAAATACTTACAGTCGGAATGCGTGTTGGCGTGGTGTCGGGTGGGACTTGGCGAGCTGAACATGGGCGGGGGCGGGATGGGCCCGATGTCGGACAGGGCGATTGGCGGCTCCGGCAGCTCCGACAGCATGAGCTCGCCGCCCTCCGCACCACCGCCGCCGCCGCCGCCGCCGCTGCTGTAGCCGCCAACTAGAACACAACATTTTAGGTGTAAATTAGTTCAAGCTATTATTGTTATTTTCCACCTTTTTGGTAAAAGGTGGCCCGTGCGACTTTATTACGCCGATTCTTCTCGCCGGGTTAGTTCCCGAATCGGTGGTAGACCTCATGTAGACGTTCTAAAAGTGTTAACTTTGTTAACCTATTTAGAAATAAATATTTTGATTTCGATAACTTAGTAATAAATGCGTGATCGGTACATATTGATACTGAGAGTAAAGATTAATAGGTAGGTACATACTTCAGTAAAACCCTATATTTATAGGGTTAGTTGAACTAATAAATATAATAATAGTTAAAAAAAGGTTTCATTTTCAAAAAAATTAACAAATTATTGCATTGTCATTAGCCCTTAATACGTATGCAAAGTTCCGAAATAATTATACTGGAGATAGGTAAAAATCGTGTTCAAAGATTTCGTTACATATACATGATACATATTCATGCGTCAAGATGGAATACAGTTAATCTTAGATTAAATATCTTGTTATTTACCTCTATCTTCATGTTTATATAAAGTAAATATGGTAACAAGCAAATACCAATAATCCGCTTTAATGTTTATCTACACTACTATTATAAAGAGGAAAGATTTGATTTTTTGTTTGTTTGTTTGTTTGTTTGTTTGTTTGTTTGAGTCGAATAGGCTCCGAAACTACTGGACCGATTTGAAAAATTCTTTTGCTATTGGAATCTTACATTATTTCTGCTGAACATAGGCTACATCTTATTTTGGAAAAAAGTAGGGTTCCGTAAGATATTTGAGTTTTTCGGACGCAAGGTGTAAAAAATCAGCTAGAAAAGTTACTTATTTTGCGTACGCTGCCTAAACTATAAAAGATAGAACCATAAAATGTTCTAAGTAATTATAGATCTTATAAATATCTACAAAAAAGTCCGCGACACACTATACCTATCTATGTCGATTGAGGCACAATAACCATTTATTTATTTAAAAATCCTGAATTTTTTTTGGACTACATTTAAACGGATATATTTTACCCACGCTATTAATCCTTATCAAAATAAATTATTTTATCACTAAGTACAGTTTATGTAGATAATATTTGGTCTTTGAATGATTAAAATTGGACGTTTGGTTTTGAAATTATGGCGAAATTAAAATATTACGATAGTGGGCGTCACCAAAGCGCGTGCGGGAGGAAGACAATATTCTGTTGTAGAAATGAAAATTCTGTACATAAAAGATATGAAATGTCACCCGAAATTACACCTTTGTGACTACTTCGCTATAGAAGCCAAAAATGTGGTTAGTTTTTTGTCTGTCTGTCTGTCACTTCTTTCTGTCTGTCTGTATGTTTGTTCCAGAATCACACGAAAAATACTGATCCGATTTGAATGTGGTTTTCGTAGATATATTTATCTTCTTCCAACTTAACATCTGGTGTATAAATTTTTTTCCCCCCACCCCTCTAAGGGGACAAAAGAGGGGGTCAGATTTTGTATCAAACTTTTTTCTTTAACACGAAAACTACTGATCCGATTTGCATACGGTTTTCACAGATTTGCATGCGGTTTTCACAGATATATTATATTTGTCTTCTTCCAACTCAACATCTGGTGTATAAAAATCCTCCCCCCCCCCCCTCCCCTCTCAACCCTCTCTGGGGACCAAAGAGGGGTCAGATTTTGTATACAACTTTTTTCTATTAACTGTGTTTTTCAACTTAACATCTGGTGTATGACCTTCCCCCCCACACCCTCTTAGGGGACAAAAGAGGGGGTAAAACATGTATCAACTGATGATGTAGAAAATATACTTTAAATGGCAAAACAACGTTTGCCGGGACAGCTAGTTTCTAATATTACGACTAGCAAACAAAAATGCCAGTAAACTTTGTTTACTGTAAGCACAACGAGTCCTGTTTCTAATTCGGCTGGATGATAACTTCGGAATTCTGTCATTACGCTATCAGTCTAGACGGCTGACTCACCGTCTCCATGTTATCATATCCTACTTCATAGTCGTCTAGTTGAGTGTTTCATCCCATTATAGACAATTACTAGAATTTATGCATTATGCATATTATGTAACTGTAGACCATGCTCGAACAAAAATTTAAACGAAACGCTAAACTCCCAGGCTGCTCTATCTTCAAGTTGTCTAGTTCTTTACAGCAGTGTAGAGCAGTGATCATCAGTATACCAGCGTGGCAGCGTACCGTTGTATACACTAGTGGTTTATCTTTTTACCTTTTTCCAAGTAATTACTTTAAAAAAGGTAACTTGAAGGATAAAAATTCACAAAGAGATGAGAGCAGCTATGTGAGAACTGTTTTGTTGACATTGATTTCATTTAAACGGATATAGTTTTTCTAAATGTATCCTTAAGACAGAAGTTTCCAGAAAACTGATAGTGAAGGCTGACTTTTTTTTAATGAAGGCAGGTCGTTGTAGCCCTGACGTAAAGTCTGCGACCCATAAGGATCTATTGTGACTCGCAATAGAGAACCGTCCTCGATCCAATGCTGCTCATAAATTGAACGATATGATTGGGGTTGGTGCCACGAATTTTCTCTGTAGATGAGTATTCGTACTTGAGTGAGTAGCTGACTAACCGTCTCCCTGATAACATATCCTGCGCGGGAGTTTGCCGGCCGACAACGTGTTGGGCCGCTCCGGCCGCACCGCCTCGCCGCCATTCTCCAACTTGTCTTTCTTTGGTTCTGGAAAAAGAAACAACAACGTTAGTCATGCTGACCGTAAAACAACCTGTGTATAGAGAATATTACACAAGTTACAAAGAACGTGGGATTATGCAGTTATATCAGAATACCTGTCCGATTCTATACACGAGATAATATCTATTCATCATTCAACTGACGCCTACTCTATATAAACTAGCAGCTCATATTAACTCGCGTATGAAGCAGAGAAAATAGTACACTGTAATAAATATAATTGAAAAGTATCATTCTTTAATCAGCACCCGCTTTTGAAATAAACGGGAATGGGGGCACGCATTACTCGTGTGTCAACAATTTATTTGTTTTTGTACCGAGAGATGACAGGCCAGAATTTTTATTGGGGGCCATTACGCCTTCCGAAATTCTTCACGTCTCGAATCTAGAACCATCCGAAGATTTTAGTCGTTGAAGGTTTTAGAGGAAAATTGGTGTAATGTATCTCATCTGGGTTCATATTTGAACTGCATCTAAATAAAGGTATATCTAAAACTTTAAAGTCTGGCTCTACACTTCTATCCAGATGTGACAGTTCCTCCAAAAGCAACATTAATTATCGCCATCAGTCAACGTGCCATATCTGTAAATCTGGGCTGTCTCATTAACCGAGCCGAAGCAGATGGTTCGGAATAATTGAGTAGGATAGTGTTTATTGCCACGTCGCGGGAAACGCGTAGCATCTGTAGTCGTACACGTCAATAGTTCTATTAATAGTTGGAGCGAGGAGATGGCACGCGACTCATTCACGCTTCCGATCGGCCTTCGCTGGTGTTTAACGCATCCCGACATGTGGCTATGTGCAGCTAGAACACATGAGCTCCACATCCTGAAATCGAGCTAAATATAACAGCTACGGTGATAATTACAGTTCACACTAGCGTCATGTCGTTCTGGGTCTGATAGTTAAATAATAATGTGAAATTATGGCATCTAGACAGGGCGCAAAAAGAATCAGACAGATAGAGCCTATGTCTTAATTTCTCAACGTCAAATCTTTCAGCTACATGTTACCTTAATTTTGTTAAAATATTAAAAACACTTTGCAAGGGCGGATCCTCAGAACGAGTAAAGGTCGAGTGAACCCTGAGATAAAAAGTGAAATGTAAATTAAGCATCAACTATGGGCACGAACAATTATTTTGCACAAAAGGTTACGCTTGATCAATTATAATAGAATGTATCCATCATGTCACAACTCTCTACGTAGGTAGAAACGAACACACAACCTTGTGTGAAGCAATCAGCGTTGCACCTGCCACCTACGTTAGTGGTAGACGGTAGTGGGTTGCTCAAATAGGATTGCATTGTAGTAATTATTGATTAAGTATAGAAACTGACGACGACGAAAAACGCCTGCAAAAAGTCGATACTTCGAGTAAACAAATTGAAGTGAAAACGGTCCAACTTTTCAACGACAAAATAAAATCGCAACGTGACGAATATCGATGCGATTTCCGATACGCCCTTGCACTTCGAAATACCCGAAACTTAATATTTGTTGAGAAAATATTTTAATTCATCTCTGTCGTTCTGCCAAAAACGAAATTCATTGTAGATCAAACATCTCCAAACGAGAGCAGTATTGACTTTAACCATTTCAAGGGAAGCGGAAGCGGCGGGGCAAAAAAGCTCGCGAACTGGGCGACTCGGCGAAGGAAATAAATTCTATTCTTAATTCAATGCCATCAATAGAGGTCTAGTGTTATTAGAACTGTCAATTACGACAAATCGAAGGTCGGCATCTCGGAGACCTTTAATCGGAAGTCTTCAACAGGAAATTCTGAGCGTGTAAAAGCTTTAGCCTCGCATTAGACGTTCATTAGGATAGATCGATCCATATCGGTCGCGGTATAAAAACTGGTCGTAATTTATCGGTGTTTGTGCGGCTAGGTTTTATTGTAGGAGTTTAATGGGCAGGCGGGCTACTAACGTGGTATGTCACCATTTCCCATACACCGATAACGAGTCCCGGTGAGGACAAGGCCACTGCCCGCATCGCGCCGACCTTGACTACGGAACGAGTTTCTGTTTCGAAGGTTTCGAGGAAGAGCCTGCACAAAATAACCGCCAAAGGCCGAGTCTCATCTCGAATTGTAAGTTTAATACGAGAAGCGAAATCATTTCATACTTTTTCATAAAAAGATAAGTTTCTCAAAAGAATCTACTTTACAAAGAAAGAACGGCCTCACAAAGCGGCGAAAACCAGAAAGCATTTCAAAAGACATTAGAGTATTATGAGAATGCAGAAAATTTCGCTGCAAAAGAAAAGTCTGTTGAATGTATCAACAGGCTGTCAAGTAAGGAGCGGGCCCGCGCACCGGGAAAGGGTGAACTCCCGAGTCCCGATCAATGCGGCCGCCCTTGGCCGAGCCAACCCGGAGGCCGCCGCTGCACTGTTACGTAAGATGTATGAGCAATCTCCTCCTCCACCACAGACCTCGTCGAGTGTTTTAATTTATCTCCCGTCGAGGACGCTTATTAAATACCTACGCCGTTTTCATAAAGGAAAATAATATGTTTATCCGCAGGAATTTACAAAGTATACAATGGTTAGGTAATATTTATTTAGAGTTAATTAAATACGGCTCAATTTTGCGATGCTCCCGGCCGACGATCGGCGGTAAAGGTACACAAATTACTCGAATTCCGCAGCGCCGATTTAAACCAACTCGTAAATAGTATTACCTAGGTCGGTAAACACAATATTTACCGCGCTAACGAGTATTTGGCGAGCGAAGTGTTATTACGTATTACATAAGTGCGTATTTTAAACCAGATATCGGCACATCTTGGCACGGGATGTAATGACGGAAATATGCCAATAGTCAAAAGTCAAAACCATCTCGTACACAAATCGCAATGTCAAGAGTACGCATTGGGCACGTCGGCCGACGCGCGCGCCGCCGTCATCCCGGAGCGCCACGTAGCCGGCTACGAAAATACATAATACGTAGTTTACGCTGAAAAACTAATTTATCATTCCCTGCGATAATATAGAAACATTGAATATTTATCAAATATGATTTTGGATAAACATCATTATTCCTCTTAAATTGTTATTCCTAGCGAACGATTGCCGTTGCGCTCTAACCCTGCGCATATACATTACGGAGAAAATTTCTCAAAGCCACTCAAACTGTCACGGCGCGGCGTAATACTAATGCACGCATACAACATACACGTCATTTTTCATAACCGATCCTCTAGATGCGAGAGGTTGTCGGAATCTAGACACGAGCGAGTGGCGGTTTTTATTGTCTGCATGTATCCAATATATTACTGTGACAGAAATAGGTCAAATTGAATGGAATTCGCGTAGTAAAACACTCGCGACACCGACGAGCCTCACGTGGGCGACGTTTAATGGATACCATTATATTCTTAAAACGATTTCGACAATACCTCGACGACGATATCATATTTAATACGAAATGGAAACAGTAAATCGAATAAGCTATATATTGTCCTGGATCATGTGATGCTAAGGTTAAATTGGCTATGTGTATTCCGTGTATCTCGTGCGCGTGGGTCATGTTTCGTTGAAGGTAAAATTCGATACTCAAAGGCGGAGGTCTTAGCCTTCGATGAGAACCTTCGCAGCTTGGAACCTTGTTGAAATAGTTTATTAAAAAATAAGCTCCTCGGAAGTTCTCACAGCATTGTACTCGAATATTCTCCGCGGAATAAAAGCTCTAATATTCAGCGTATTATAAACAAGAGGATTATTGGCACGTCGTTAAAGAGCGGAGATCAGCTGTGTCAAGGTCGAGCGGCCACGGCCAGCCTCCTGCCCACGGCTCCGCTTTGTTCCTACTGTCATCCGCACTAATGAAACCCGGTGGTACTGAAAATAAAGACCCCGCACATTTTTCTATCAGAAGCTTTTAATCTAAATGCGACTAAATGAGAGTGCATTTGTATTTTTAATTTTTTAAATTCAACCTACGATAATACTGGATAATATTTTTATGTGAACATTTTTAAATACCGCTTACTCGACGTAGACTCTTGTATGGAGAGTGAACATGAAATTTTGAAATTCATCTCGACATTTGCAGTTTTGTTTTTGAAGAGCAGTAGAGTTCTTCAAAATTGAAGAGTACCTATGCTATAGATAGGGGAACTCCTTTGTACACTTTTAGGGATAAACTCGTAAGCACTAACATGAGCATAATAATTATAGTAGAGATTCTTTTGTACGCCACATACTTTTAAAGAATGTAGCTTACAAAAGAATCTCTACCCTCAGTTTCAGAGACATTTAATTAAAACGCATTTATGTAAGTACGTGAAGTTAGCATTAGAAAATGAAAACTCCCACATAAGGGAAAACAGGAAGCTGATACAATCTCATTGCGATATCGAAACTAAACGAGACATTATAACAAATTGCGTTCACAGAAATGAAAGCGTGTAGAGATCGGCTATCGCGCTATCCTTAGACTCAACAAGTGCAAGTTGTTCTTTATTAGGCGCGGAATGTTGATTGACATTCAAGACGGCAATTACGGCCTCTGTGTGTATACTGTGTATTATACACATTGTACAGTATACACACAACGGACGGAGTCGGGCATTCCGCAAATAGTTACACGAGGCCGAGTGACGATCGCCACTTCCCCGCTGGCGCCGTGTCCACGATGCTGCAATTAATTTGAAAAAAGAACGTTCAATGAACCAAAAAAATAATGACGTATCTACATGCGTGACGGGCTCCAGTATTTCAGCTGATGTGGTTAATTAGGATCGAATTTTTATCGCTGAAGCGTCGGCGCGGTGATAAAATTCTTAATCAAGTAACGAGACTGACACTTTTTCTTTAATTAAACAAGGGGTACGCGGAGGACGTAAGGTTTTTTCAGTAAAATACCCAATATAAGATTAAAGGGCATCCGACTCTACATTATCTTGTAAAGAATATTAGTAAGAGGATTAAGAAATATTTAAATTTCTTTATCCTCTTACTAATCTAGTTAGGTTTTAGTAAGTTCAGACAGATTAATATTTGGGCTATGTTTGAGTCTAATAACTTTTAATGCGATAAATAAAATTTAATGTGAAATAAGTACTGCTAATAGAAAGGTAGAGAATAAATATTTATGATGATTTACATTAAAAATGCAATAGCAACCATCGTTGCATTATAAGAACTCGGATAGTTTATGCATGGAGCTATAAATAATAGTCTAGACTAGACTTTGTGCTGACATATTCATTTATCTAAATGAATATGTCGGCACAAAGTGGATGATATTGAATTAATGATAATGTCAAAGTTATCCAGGTGAGTGCGGCGCGCGTGGGTGGCGGTGGCGCAGCGGCCGGCGCACCTCAGAACATGAATTTGTGATCACGATCCTAATTATAAGGACTTTTGTCCTCGAAAACGGCAAACCACACAGCTATACGTGTGATCGGGGACCCGTAAACAACAACAAATATTCCAATTAGGTCTGATAAGCGATGACAAGCAGAATGGAGTAACGAGAATAATGGGCATGAAAGTTGAAACTAAATCCATAACTTAATTATTGATTTTATACTATTGCTTTTTATATTACTAAATTATTATAAACGTGTGACTTTAAAAGAAACTTTGTGTGAAAATTCACTGACGTGTGCGAGAAGAAACTGCTCCGTGTCTGTAATGTATGAATTTGGTAAGTATGTGAAGTTTACAAAATCAACGAAAACTTCTCAGAAGATGAAAGCTTTAGATGTATACTAATGATATCTTAGTGTGTGCGAGCTGATTTCGATGATTTTATGTCATGAAATGAGATAAATAAAACGAGCATGCGTGTAATAGTGAAATGGCGACATTGACATTGAACGTGAGCCGGCGCTCGGCGTGCGGCGCTCGGCGTGCTCGGTGCAGCGGGTGCATTCATGCGGCATGATCGTGCGGGTACCGTTGGAGCGCGCGAAGATCGAAAAGTTAGCGGAGTGCCTCGGGATAGGGGACTTGCGGCGCACGTAGTACTGGTCGTGCCTCGGCGGCGGCGGCGGCACGAAGGGCGGCGGCGGCGGCAGGCGCGCGGGCTTGCGCCGAGCGCCGCCCGCGAAGGCGTCCATGGCGGCGAGCGTCCCGACGTCGCTCATGTTAGCGGCGCGCTCGCGGCTGGAAGACTGCGGCCGGCCGCGGATCGTTACCCCCCGCCCTCCCGCCCCGCTCCGACCCGCGCGCGCTCTTCGATCGCCGCCCGCCCTCCGCGCTTTCGCCGCCCGACCGCCCGAGCGCTCCATCGTTTTGTTTTGAATTTTTAATTTAACGCCATTCATCGGGCTCGCGCTACGTGGAACGGGCGAACTAGCACCATTATGTTAAACAAAGTTCACTGACCTGCGGAATTGGAAATCCTAATGTAGGCTCTACAATCTACATAGCACGTACCCCATATTACAAATGAAGGTGTGCGGCGTGCCATATAGGAGCGATACAGAGAGCTCTACTGATGTAGGAGTTTAGAAAATTGATTATTTAATGGTTTCGTTACAGAAATTGCAAATTATTTCTAGCAAAATAAGGCCCACTTGCGCCAATCTGGGTTAAAGTTAACTCTGAGTTAAACATCATGTCATCTCTATCACTGACTTGGTGAGTGACAGATATGACATTATGTTTAACTCAGAGTTAACTTTAACCCAGATTGGCGCAAGTGGGCCTAAATAAATTTAATATATTATGTCACAATTCCCTAACACAAAAGGCTTTCACAAGTCAGATACTCTATTCGATTAATAGCCGCCATTCGTCACAAAGACACAAATAAATAAAGAGCCATTAAAACATCAGGGTTTACCTTGAACGAACCGAACAAAAAGCGCGTCTCTTGGAATAGTTCTTTCGTCCTTGACAGCTCGTAGGACGAGAGCTTCGGCATTGAAACTTATGTACCGCTATGTACGTCTGGGAGCGGATCAATTCTATCATCTGTATCTTGTAGAGACCTTCACATCTTACATTTTTGTGTGATCTCTACCAATTTTACTATAACTACCCGTTATTTATTCAAATACGTTATTTTAGCATACAAACTAAAATGAATAGATTAATTAAACGTTTAACAAAAGTGTTAAAGCGTCTCTTTGTTATACTTTAATTTAACGCAAAATCAGATTACAACCTGTAAAACATGATTAAAACTCAAAAAACATCATTGAAATCGTTTCGAGCGAATCCATCATAATTATCGCGGATTTTGATCAAATTATTTAATTTCCCGCGGAAAGTTACCGAAAGCCCGTCGAGATTTAAGCCAGCCCGTCCCCGAACTCGTGAAGTCTCTTTGATATCGGCTTCAGGAATATTTGCTGCATTGCGGACTCCGAGTAATACACTAACGACAATTTCAATTACAAACTCTTTCCACCGAACCCATTTCTGTTTATTAAAAACCTCATTTTGTCCACCGCTGCATAAAACATGCCTTTGAACGTTCTATTGATCGACGTAAGGTAATTGCCAATCTGTTGGCAACAAGACAATAAACTGAAAACCTTTTTCATGGTTTTCGTTTACGTTTAGTCGCTACGATTTTCATTAAAACTTTAATGAATACTGGTTTATAGCATCTTTAGAGTGAAAACTTCGTAACCCATTTATTGAATAAACTCATTTGATTTTGCGTTTTTTTGCTTCCTATACGAAAAACCATATCAAGATGATTCAATGAGCATACTATTGGAGAAACGTTACATGATTGCGTAAGGTACAGTTCAATGAATAGGTAAAAGCAGTACGTAGAGATAAAAATAAAATTCTATTCGTTTTATGTCAGACACAGTTACGTAGGCGAAGCACAATATGCAGTGATGTTCAATTGGAGAGTAAACACATTAACCGGCGTCATCCCACGCCCACCACATATGCAAGTGACGTCACACTGCAACGATTAACACTGATTAAACCGAAAACAATGGCCGTCATAAAATATAAACGCCAACAGAGAGTAGTAAGTATGTTTCGGATACCGAGGGGGTTTAAAACGAACAATAGAGCCATGCTAATCCTCTTCCGAAACCTTCGTGCGCGAGTCCGACTCGCACTTGGCCGATTTTATTTCATAACTGGAGGTTTAAGTAAGGTCCGGAAAAGTTATATGAAATTAAAAAAAGAATATTGTATAAATAATTTACGTATAGCCAGATAGATATATTATGTTAGCCAGATGATGAAGTAGGTAAGTTAAAAGCTTCGTTCGGGAAGAAATGAATTATTGCCCTTGTGTTATAAAATATTAGACGTCCATATCATCCACTTCAATTAACTTTATCTTATAGGGTAAACTATAGTTTTGGTATGAAAGTTATGCTCTTTGTTTTTCTTTTTAGTGTATTGAAGAAAATAGCACAGTTCTTTACAAAGTTAAATGGTCCAAACCGATTTGCCCTCGGTCCATATTAGAACTTATGTATTTTATTTAATCAATAAAAATTTTGAAGAACATATAAATGAAAACATTAAAAAAATTATACAATGGATTCAAAGTAACGATCTTATTATAAATTTGGAAAAAACTAAAATGATTCAATTTCATCAACGTACAAATAAAGTCAAATTAAAAATAGAATATCAAGACATTCCGATAGAAGATACTCAAACTACAAAATTTTTAGGTATTACATTAGATGACAAACTTAACTGGAAAGCTCATTGTGACTCATTGTGTAAGAAACTGCATCAATATTCATACGTTCTTTATATGCTGAATAATGTCTCACATACATCATCTGTTTTAATGGCTTTTAATGCCTATGTGATGTCTTCTCTGAGATATGGTGTTGTCTTTTGGGGTAATTCATCCAATAGGGAACTTGTTTTTAAAGCACAAAAAAGATGTCTTAGAGCCGTTTTTCGTTTAAAACAGAATGAAAGTTGTGTACCATACTTTAAAAAATATAATATACTCCCTCTTGCAAGTATGTATATACTTGAATGCGCCTTATTAGTTAAAACCAATATAAATATATTCCCAAAACTTAAAAGCAACAGACTTAAAAGAGTGGGGACTATAACTCGTAATACAACATTTATGCAAAAGGGAGTACTAGGCATGGTAACATTAATTTATAATAGATTGCCTACGGACATAAAAAGAATTGACAACATAAATATGTTTAAAAGAAATCTAAAAAAAATTTTAATTGATAAATGCTATTATACTGTAAATGACTTTTTGAACGATAATATTTTCTAACAAATTGTATGACATTAAAATAATCTTATTTGATAATAATAATTGTAAATTGACTATTGACATAATAAAATCCTTTCCCTGACATTATAATTTGACTTGTAAATAATAATAATAATAATTTTCCATTAAATATAATTGAATAGTGAACATGAATATCAATAGAATAGATTTTGTTATGTCTAATTAATTATTATTGTTGACAATTGGTAATAATATGAACCATGTACAAATTATTATTAGCTTCTTAAATAGGTACAGCACATCTGGAATATAATTAATAATACTTTGCTAAGATTGTAAGAGTAGATATTTATAATATTATTATGTATTTCAAATTTTATATTGTAGCATAGATTAGGTATAGTTTATCAACTAAACATTTGCGTGCCCATTTGGGCAAATGTGTGAAACCACCATTGTGAAATCTACTAACATCTTTACTAACACACATTTTGCAAATAAATAAATTGAATTGGATTGAATTGAATTGAATTATTTTTCTTTTAGAGTCGTACACAGCGCGGCAACGTCCATTGTAGCAAATAAAATGAATACAATATGTATTTGTACAGAACTAAACACAATATTTAAACTTCAAAGTTTCAATCTCAAAGAAAATACTGGAAAATTAGAAGCGAAGAAAAAGTAATTATACCTTGTAACCTTCAAAAGGTATTAAAAAGTATAAAAATTTTGATCTCGGAAATTACAAGTGAATTTTTCTATAAAGAAAATTAAAGTATCTACTAATATTATAAAGGACCTTTCCAGCTTTCCAAATATAAAATTCGGGGGTTATTTAGATTTATAAATTTCAATAATTTTATGGAGGGTTTTCATTTTTCACATTATGCGATATCGGCTATAATGTCGAATATACAGGTTACATCTAATGTTTCAAAGTTTAAAACAAAATGTTATAACAACCAAAATATGTAGATTTGGTAAAATCAGTTAAGAACTTTCTGGACATAATTTAACCTGTGTAAATGTAAATGCATTTTGACAAAAATTTTGTCATAAACCAATGCCTAGAAGGTTCAAGAATAAAATTAAATACCAATGTGAAGTCTATACATAAATTGTCGGTCCAATATCGGTTGATAGTTTTCCGGTATAAATTATAATATACATATAATAATACTCCCCCTCACCGGTTTCGGTGACGGTGGCCGGTTTCATTGAAACCAGGCCAGGTACGCAGGAGTAATTTTATAGTGCCCAGGTGTGTGCGCAGTACACAAGAGCACTCTCTATTCCTTTACTCCCATAACCCAGTGGGACGGAAGACCGACACGACTGGCGAGAGCTATCAGGCGCAGGACCGACTTTTAAGTTTTAACATGCCCATCCGACGCATGGATCATCTTACTTGTCAGACAATCAGGTGATCAGCCTGCATTGTCCTAACCAAACTTGGAAATAACATGTTTCCAACGCGGGAATCGAACCCACGACCTCCGAGTCAAGACTGGACCACGGAGGATAATTATTATACGCTTTTTATTACCCGACTGCCAGGAGGGTTATTAGCTGTATGTTTGTTTGTAACCGACTTCTTTGGGCGCGATTTTGACCCACTTTAAACGGCCAGATTTCGTTCAAACTTTGTAGATTTATCGAGGACCGATGACAATACACTAATTTGATATAACTATTCCATTTTTCAATTTGTATGTTTGTATGTTTGTTTGTAACCGACGCTTTATATAAAAAGCGTGTTTTTAGTTTTTTTAACTATTACTTATAATATAATGCATGTTCTCACGCAGCATATTGCACATGCACACATTCGCAGTCCGCGCAGACATCATAATATGATGTAAATTCTGAATGATGACAGCGCAGTAGGTACTTTTTGCCAGCTCCTATTGAACGTTGTGAGAGTGACGCGAATAGAACAATAGCGGAACGGAAAGTCGCAGATATCATCAATTACGTTCATGTGAAAGCGTTTTGTCCAAACCGTTTAGGCACAACGCTGTTTCACCTTTTTATACACACAATACGCTCAATTTCAGACGTCTCTCTGGTATTGTGTTTACTCATTGGCTTCTCGATTGAGATAAATCTGTTTAATTTTATGTCAATGTAATTGCAGAATAAATACAATTAATTATATTATATTATTAATTATTATCAAACTAATTTTGACCGCTCACTTCTTTACAAAGGTGTGAAGGCAGCATCAGGTAGGAAAGTAACGTTCAAAATCCGAATTAGTCAAAAAAAGATTTACCTGCTTCGATCCCACATTCCAGGGGAATTACATCTATTATTTGCCTATGGTGTTTTATTTTGAAGGCGAATACATAAAACAGGAAGTTTAAGTTTAAGAGCCACTTAACAGGGATTGTAGATATGCTGTTGGGTGTCAAAGTAAAAGAAATAAACTTTTATTCGATCTGAGTATTTTTCACTGTCGCGTTACGTGATGTCTTCGGTCTCGGTGCAATCTGACCTTAAATTCATAGAATACTTTGAACCCAACTAAATTAGGTTAGAGCTAAGGTGGTAACTGGTAAGCAATAAAATACAAAAGATGTCGCAACTATGATTAAAGCTTCAAACGGGGGTTCCCAGCTACCGAGCTCCAAGCAAGCTCCAAGTAATGACGTAGTCCGCAGAGAAAAATAAAGAGGGCGCTTGCTTTGTTTTCTTCGCACGTTTGCGTAACGTTAATAAAAAATTAGTTTCTAACAAACCCAAACTTTTTATTAGACTTACTTACGTAATATTATGAGCATTATTTTTACGATGGCATGTAATGATTAGCATGTCGTGACGCCAAGGTCGGTCGAGATAGGGTTTTAAGGCGCCAGGTTCGATGGAAACCGGTTTGCTATGTGGGTAGTAGACGGCGTCAAGTGCGCTACAAAAGCCGTCAAAAGTCTTGTCGGGACCCAAGTAAAGAAGTTCACTTTAGTTGCAATAAGATGGCGCTTGTGCAGATGCATTTGGAACCAACTTGTAGTTAGTTCATAGTTGTATGATGTATGGCAATGACAGAAGTGGAAGTTGCTACTTTATAACCCATTTACCACTTTACGGCTCAGTTTTTGCGAATAAATTAAAGAGCCATAGGGAAATCCAAACCAAGCTGAAGCAACAAATTCCACCGCCGCCGGTTAAACAAAAATTTAATTAGGTCATTCTTTACATCACCACCGTCATACTATGTGTGATGGTTTAAAATGTCCGACTAATTGTATACTTTCAAATAGCATTTATGAGTCGCTACACTCTTTAGCTCTACATTGCGAATGCTGTACTAAGCTGCTATGTATAATCTTGTGGTGCGTGTTTCTGGGAATGTAGAGGGAGTGTTACGCACCTCTGAGACAAGCGCAGCCCATGATATACCCCATCATGGACAGGCGCGAGGCGGTCGGCGCCTGCGGCCGGGGCGGCTCGCGCCTGCCGCCGCGCGGCGCCCGCGACACCGCGAGAGCCTTGCCCGCCCGCGCTCAACCCTCCGCCCGCACCACCTGGTACAGGCACCGCGGCATCTCGTCGCTCGCCATCACGTACCCGTGCACCACCACGTCGCGGACCCCGATCCTCCTATCCATCCCGACCGCCCGACCAAGTAGCACTAGCGGTGAATATCTCTACCGAAGTAGACATATACCATGGGAATACGACGGTGCAGCGGGCCCGATCGCGTGCCGCTGTCGTCGATCGATCGTCGGCGAGTTCGCTCCCCGCCGCCGTTTTAAAGTGTCCGATATAATATTTTTATAAAACTGCCTAACGCTAATCTAACTTACTCTAGTATATATCACAATCGAATATCACTAAATCTTACGATAATTGCGCGCGATCGGTTTACGAAGGGGGTGCGAGAGACAGATTATAGAGTTACGAGATAAGAAAACAAACTACATCTACACTGCGCTCGGTGTGCGTCGATGCGAGTCGACCGGCGGTCTCGAGGCGAGCCCGAGCATCCTCGGAGCCCGGCTATTTGGTGGAGAGAATGGTGGGCGCTCCGATCATCTTTGTGAATATGTGGTAGCACAGGTGCATCGGGTCAAGCGGTGTGGTGAGGTTAGGGCGCGGGCGCGAACGGGCCGGCACTGAGGTCTGAGGCGCGCGCCGCAGCCCCCGCCCGTCCCCGCCCGCTCCACCTAGACTTCCTAGCGCCCCCGCCCGCCCCTCCGCGCCGCCGCCGCCACCCCCCAACTAACCCATCGAGCATGCTTTAGTGGCTCTTCCGCGATGAAAAATGTCCCTTATCGCGCTGCAACACAGGGATTAAAGTTTCGTCGCCGAAAATCCAATTTAAATTAGGGATTTTTCATTTCAAAACGAAAGGATTACATTTTATTTTTGAGTGAGCTTTTGACCTAAATGACTCATAATTAAGTAGATATATATATTCGTTTTGTTCCCATACGCCTATATTCTGGTGATGTCGTTGAACTCTTTAATGAGTAAGCGAATTTTAATGAATTGTTAAATTAAGTGGCCGCCTGATCCGTTTAGATGACCTAAGCTGAGAGTTGAGATTTAAAGCCTTCTCGGCAATCTAATTTATCATATTACTATAAAAATACATTATGTTTATTTTACACAGTTATGTAGTTTTTCAAAAATAAATGAATATCCAAACTCTACATTCATGTTTCAATGTAAGTTACATGTAGTTACGTCCAGACTCCAGATTAAACATAAAATTACAACAACAAATCATAAAAACAGTAGCAGGTTATTACAATAAAGATATAGATGATTCAACTCAAAAAATGAACTTGTTTTGTAACCCGAAGCCGTACCATGTTTTATTCGACGCACCATAAAAAGTCATGACTTTTTGCTACTTTTACCAGCATGATACTTACGGCCTCTCGTCTCTACCTGGTAATAAGCCGATCGACAGAGGTGGCCACAATAATTGACCCCTTAATACGATCTCAGGGAGATCGACGACACGCTAAGAGCTCTTGCCAGTAATGAAACCATTATACGCTCAAATGATCTTTTCTTCCAAAACGCTGCCCTTTTGCCCGATTTAACTCCATATTATTTATAAACATACCATAGTCCATACTCTAATATCATAAAGACTTAAGTTTGTGTGTGTGATTGTCATTCGTCACGTAAAACTGTTTATCGGATTTTGATCAAAGGCATGTTAGCAGTTTAGGCTCTGGATTAAGAAATATACTAGTCTTTATGAAGAAAAAGTAGAGTACCTATTCCTGTGAGATAATGTAAAAGCTAATTTACGCACATGGCTCTTTAGCAAAAGCTACCATGCTATTTAAAGACTGATAAAATAATTCTATAATAAAGCAGAAAGTCTTTCAAAGAAAATAATGAAAACGTGAGTACGAAAACTTCTAACACATTTACATCATACACTTACTACATTAGCATTATCTGGAACCGCAATGGCTGCTAGCCGCAGCAGTCCCCCCCCCCTGGGCCGGTCAACGTTCTCCCGCAGGAAGCCGCTAATTCCTGCCACGCGCCTCCCATCGCTCATGAACAGGCTAAGCATGTTTACTTTTTTTTCTTTTTTTTTTAAATGCCAATCGCGCCATCAACAACGCCGAGACATCCAATTTATCGGAATACCCGCGCAAATACGTCGCGACGGTGAAATCCCGTAAGCGTTTATTTTCGTAGCGATCGAATTAGCTTCGTAAAGCGGAGAATTAATTTAACAACTCCTACAGCCTACAATATATCACATTGTAAACAGAATTCATCAAAACATAACAACATCAGTAGCAGCAGTGTGTAGGAGTTAGGACCGCAAGCAGCAAGACCCAATAGTCGCACTAAAAGGGCTGGTTTACACGTATTAAGTATCTACTTAATACGTGTAAACCAGCCCTTTTAGTAGCATCTAAGTCAGAGGTTCCCAAACTTATATGTATCACGCCTCCCTAATGAACATGCTTAGTGCTTACGCCTCCCTTCGGCCCAGGGCCCAGCAAGTAGTAGCAAGTGGGCTCGCCAAGCTATTGTAAAATAAAATAATAAGGACCAAAAATACCTACATTTTCAGATGTTTCATTATAAAAATATGTTTTTACATACTTCTAACCCAAAATTGACGATTTTATAATTCTTTGTTATACTTGAAATCAAGCTCCGAATTGTTTAATTTTCTAAAACTAAATACTACATTATATTTCCAAGAATCCGATCTGAGCAAAAAAACGATATCATAAAATTTTTTCGATAGAAAAAAATCGCAATTTGCAAAGATGTATCTAATTTTCACGAATTTTTCATACATTGCCATAACCGTGCATTAAACTCAGTTAATATTTTAAAACACTGTAAAAATTCTATCATTGAGAAACCGACCTAGCGGATTTTTAAAATGTTGTATATTTATCGAGTTATTGAGAAGGACAATGTTTGATTTTTTGGGTTAGTCGCCCTCTTCAGGAAGAATCAATGTGACGGATGAGCTTGCATGTTTTTGACAAGATTTCCAATTCGCGTACGTCGCGGGAATGCGCGGGCATCTGGACTCTGCAGTAAAACCGCCACCGGCGCCCGCGCCCCCCTCATCATGTCTTCGCGCCCCCCTAGTGGGGCGCGCCCCCTAGTTTGAAAATCAATGATCTAAGTAGTAACTAAATTTTAACTTAATTTGAAGGGCCTGTCCGAAATGTGTCAAGTGACAAGCCCTGCCTGCAACTTAACAGAAAATAATCAAAATTCTAATTTCCTTGTTTAGTACTTAACTAAATTCTAACTTGCTACTTGCTACTAAATTTTGTGTTTACATGCAATAAATAACTTAAAATTTAGTTAACTACTTATCAACTTAACACGTGTAAACCAGCCATAACTGCCGCATTCACAGTGGAACA
The DNA here is from genome assembly GCA_905404155.3 of Plebejus argus. Lineage (NCBI taxonomy): Eukaryota > Metazoa > Arthropoda > Insecta > Lepidoptera > Lycaenidae > Plebejus > Plebejus argus. The sequence continues at coordinate 9,047,524 of FR989938.1, read as the reverse complement.
TTAATTACTTAAATGTAATTAATTTAAAATTTTGACATAAGCCACATACATTATCTGTCAGACTCTTCATTAAATTGAAGGTTAATCATAATTAAATGTATCTGAGTGCGGCAGATAGAGCCCTTTAATGATTACTTAACATTTATTTAATGAAGAGTTTAACAGAATAATCTCTCTGACGTTGACCGTAAGAGAATTATAGACGTAAGAGACTATGACCTATGTGCTCGTATGGTACAAAATTCTAACGTTGCATTTAGTTTCAACGTTGCATTTAGTTTCAACAGTGTACTCGTAGACTGTAGGTTTTGTGACGCATCACGCTAACAACACGACCTTGTATAATACATGCCAATTTACTACCACAACAATACATAATTGTTATGTTTTCTTATTCACCCATACAACTGGGCCACTAGCACACTACGGTCAAGTCAAAACATTCCAGCAATTTCGTATCGATACTACCAATAAGATTTGATTTCATATCTTGAATGAAATTCTTCGGTTAATTTTAGAATCGAATTTATTTGCTTAACAGTTCAAAATTGAAACACCTTTTAAAATTTCATAACTCTACATAAAATTAAATTGATTTCAAAATAAAAACTATTTTTTTTACGTTCATTGACTAATACATAGTTTTACGATGATTGGGTGTTTCATCAAAATATACGTGCATAAAATATGCATGAACCATGATTCATACATTTTATTGCGTAAGATATAGGCTACACTCATAAGTCATAACAGTGGTACGCATTAAAGGTGTTTAGTTTATTATACGGAGCTACTACAATGTATAAAAGTTGAATTCAGAAAAATTTAACTACAGTCCAAATAAAGAAATCGAAACAAGTGATTATGGTGTCCATAATCCGTAGACCATATCAAGAACTGGAAGTGCTCCAACAAAGATGCGTCTTTACGGATAAACATATGATTGCTGCCATGATGGCGTAGCTATCTGTAGCATTCACAATCGACGTAAATCATTGGCAATCATAGGTGATTATTCCCCTCTACACATTATCGCTTGTATTGGTCTAACATGGTAAAGACGACTATTTTGAACCATCGAAGAAATTGATTCATAGGCAGACCTACGGCATATTGTCGGATTGTATTAGTTCAACAAGACTGCGACCAAACTACGTAGGTCCGCCATCCTATGAATCAACTTCCCTGGTAGTACATAAAACAATAACACGTACCTATAACATTATTGTTCTGGTGGTGGTGCGCGGCGGCGGCGGCGACGGCTGCGGCGAGGGCCACCTGCTGCTGCGCCAACTGCTGCGCCAGCTGCGCCTGCAGCGCCGCGTGCATGCCCTGCATGACGCGGTCCGGACCCTCCCGGGACTCCTCGTACGCCGGAGACTCCTCATCTGGGTGAGAGCAGGCAATGAACTTCCGAAAATAAAGTAAAAAAAATTAGGAAAATATTTAGTAGAGCATTGCGAAAATAAATATAGATCATGGAAATTAGAAATACTAAAAATCCTGACGGCATTTTGATAAAGCCATTTAATACTCTCACAGTAAATACGAATCTAACGACATCTCTAAAGCTAAACCCTACTTTCCCCTCGAAAATCATTCTGACGCAGTCAGGTAAAAACAAAGAATACTCTAGAATCTACAAGCCAATTCGCCGACAAACGTAAATTGAAAAATATGAATATTTTTATTTCACCAAAGTATAATTAGGACTAGCTAAGAACATTTCTTTTGCACAGCGGGTAGCGTAAAATCCATTACATAAATCGTTTTATTCTGTTCTACTTGTTAAAGATATAAAATACGTTTGAATAGAATCTATTTTCATTTTGACCTCCTTTTGAAAGTGAAAATGTTATTATCGAATACCAAGCAGAAGAAATGGAAACCCTTTTGATACAGAAATAATATTCATATCCTTCGCTTGTATTCTTAGGGCGATTTTAATTCTCTTTCCAGGGTTTCTGTACAAACATTTTTACGTAATCAAAGTGTTGTTGTTTGTGCTTTCAAAAGATGAATATTTTACAAATCTGTTTTCGTACGAAGGATTATCAGTAGATTAATATAATAAAAATATATCAGATAAAGTTGCTAAGTTAAGTGTATTGTGTGTCAGAAACTCAGAACTCATGGATATTGTATGTAAAATGACATCATGTGCTTATTTCAAAGGCTATGACTAATATTTACAAACAAGTACGTTAATATATTTTTAAAGACATATAAATTGATACATAATGAACTTTAATTGGAGTTAACTTCCTCGCAGTGTAATATCGCATACCTAAACTTGTCTTCACTCAGAGATTTAATCATTAGTTAAGTAGTTATTTAATAAAGAATTTGACAAAAACGGTTTTTCTGTCGAACCTGTACTAAGAAGATTCTAATTAGTAATCTTTGTTAAAATATGTCTCTAGATTTATTTATATTTATACTAGCTGTCCCGTAAAACGTTATTTTGCCATATAAGGTATTTCTACTTCATCAGTTGATACAAAATCTTACCCCCCTTTTGTCCCCTAAGAGGGGTGGGGAAAAAAATTTTATACACCAAATGTTAAGTTGGAAAACACAGTAAATAATATGAAGTAAGTCCATTAAAGAAAAAAGTTTGATACTAAATCTTACCCCTTCTTTGGCCTCCTTAAAGGGGTGGGGAGAAAAATTTTATATACCAGATGTTGAGATTGAAGAAGACAAATATATCTGCGAAAACCGTTTGCAAATCGGATCAGTAGTTTTCGTATTAAAGAAAAAAGTTTGATACAAAATCTGACCCCCTCTTTTGTCCCCTTAGAGGGGTGGGGGGAAAATTTTTATACACCAGATGTTAAGTTGGAAGAAGACAAATATATCTGCGAAAACCGCATTCAAATCGGACCAGTAGTTTTCGTGTGATGCTGGAACAAACATACAGACAGACAGACAAAAAAGTATGCACATTTTTGGCTTCTATAGCGATGTAGTGACATATGACCGGTTATTATTTTTTGAATATCTTTAATGTACAGAATTTTCATTTCTACAGTTTTATTATATTATGTATATATAGATTTTATTATAATATATATAGTAATGTAACTGACCCTTGAGGGGTGCCCTTAAATACCTTTGCTAAAAATTGTGATCTCCTGTAATCTCATAGATGATAGAAGAAACCAAGTAGTGAATAGTATTAAGGTGACGCCTTGATAATTTGGCTGTAGCGATGTCCATTTTTCTCAGCAATGACTAAAGCTAAGAAATTAAAGTTCACTGTCAGTATTCATCATGTCTTTGTCTTTGAATTACCCATAGCATAACACGATTGGTCAACTTTTATAACACAGAATAATCAATCAAAAAGACCTCTGTAAAAAAAGGGATTCCTATTTTGTCAACAGAGGAGAGTGATATAAGCTTCCAAAATTTGTACATAAATTGGTTCTAGTATACACTTTAATTTGTCCATAGCTTCTATGAAATGTATTTATGGTTTTTAAATTACGCGACAAAAAACAATTTGTACGCCCTTTCATATACGCCCTTTCAATTTTTTGCTGTTACATTGCTTGTTTTCTATGAGAGGCCGGGCCAGCCTCGCATAGAAAACAAGCAATCTAAAACACATCCAACACGGTTTTTTACTTTAACATGGCGTCACCTTAACGTCGCTTCGATCTCAAGCTGTCTTACTCGCATGGAAGACATCAGGTGTGTGAAACACAAACGAAACAGCCTGCGTTTGAAACGACAATCGAGTTATGAGAATGAGGCACCTGAGAGTACATGAGTACATGGGAGTGACTAAACAAGCCCGTCAGCTGTGATTGATAGTCAGGAATCAGCGCTAACGGTATTCCATGGGCCATTAATGTTGACGGTACAAAAAATATCAATGCGCGGCCTACTAGAGTGTGACCAGGCGAAATATTATCAGGTAGAGCCAACAAAAAGATCATCATCAAAAGAGCTAGTTCGGATTGAAATTATCAATTATCAATTCTATTTTTACATTGCATTCTGTAGATAATAATATTATGTAGGGCATGTTTATAAAGGCCCCTGTATACATTGGACCAACATTGGGCCTGGGGCCAACGAAGCAATCCAACATATTGTAAGTATGGAATGTCGCCCCCAACTTACGGCCAATATGCTTCCACACGTTGGCCATTGGCTGGCTCAATGTGCAGTTGTCCAATGTGTATATCGGGCTTAATGGTAGAGCTGCAATTGATAATAATTCGTTCAGTTCAATTATTATTTTCAATTATAAAATGTGGTCTCCGACTTTTGCTGATGGTACCTGTTTAATAAATGTGTATACATTCTGTAATCTGCGTATAGATCGTTTAACACATGAGATAAAAGGATTTTACATTTCCAGCGTTTCGAATTGTTTTGATGAGTCACGTTTTCAAATGTTTATTTCACAGGAGATCACTTATCTATCAATGGTTGGGCAATGGTCTTTTGTTGAAACATTAACCCTTAGAGTGGGTTGCACCAACTTGCTTTAACTATAGCTTTAACCATAACAAAAAGTCAAATGAACTGTCAAATCCCTAGATCCTGTCAAGTCCAGGACGCCATATTTGACGATAACCTTAACTACGCCTCTGGTGCAACTCACCCTTACAAAAGTCAACACTGTGTATGCCTATTGCCTACGTCATAGTTACCGAATGTTTTAGCCTTGTCTACCTTAGAAATGTCGCTTGACAGACAAAACACCCTGTTTATACAGATTGCTGACGTTATAATTAAACCATTTTAATTATAACGTCAGCAATCTGTATAAACAGGGTGTTTTTACTACGCTAATATTTCGGCTAAGGCAATAAATAATAATAATAGTTAATATTATTACAGTAGCATAAACATACCAGCTACTACGATAAAATACTACCCTAATACGCATTTTTTATAGAAAAAGTGAATACTATTTCTATAACCCTCCTGGCAGTCGGGTAATAAAAAAAATGCGTATCGTAGCGTAAACGCGTTCATTGGACTCAATAATGGGTAGCATAAGTCGAGCCAGCGACGTAGACGAGCACAATAAGTCGTCAACGAACAATGACAGAGAGCATTGTCGTAGAGAATTTGAGTAGCCGTGTATGTGTACAGTGTAGTCCTATAACACCCCGTCTTAAAACTTTCAACATACATGATACAAAACTGTCGCTATTTCAACTATATTCTACGTGATATATACGATAATATGAGTAATACTGACTGTAATACGTAAAGTACATTTTAAATGGAGTTTTACTAAAATAGTACAACCTGATAATGTTTGAAAAGATACCCAAACATCTTGTAATTTTATGTAAAGTTTGTGTGAAAGTTTGTAGCAGGTATGACAATGCTAATAATATCTTTTTAACGAACCGTTAATAGGGATTACTGATTAGGGAGACCTCTAGTATGATAATCAAAAATAATAACTTAATTATTATTGTGGACAAGATTTAAAACAAAGAACCTTTGCTAGCAATAAAAAATGCAAATCTTTAAAGATTATCCATCAGGTCTCAGGAAGATACGCAAAGTCCTTAGAATTTATAATTCGCATTAGGTCTAAAGAAAACATAATACTAAGCTAGCATGTTTTTGTGTACAAAACAAACAGATTCCAAGATTAGAATTTTAGAAAAACAATTCTAGAATTTAAATGTTTTTGCTTCAAGTTAAATGCGACCTTAATCACGGTCATCTGGCTGGACGATCAGAGATTATTTCCGGTCCTTAATTTTAAATCTTGTTTAGGTCTCGAACTTAGCTAATGCCGCACTCAAAGACGAATATTATTATTTACTTTACTGTCATTAAATGAAGATTTTGACATAAGCCACACACTATCTGATGATGATTACGAGCAAAAAGGCTAAAAAATCACGTTTGTTGTATGGGAGTCCCCCTTAAATATTAATTTTATTTTTATTAAAGCTAATTCTAATTCTTACTAAAGCTAATTCTAAATACTAATATACTTACTAGCTTCAGGTACGGGGGTCACAGGACTTTCGGGTAGAAGGATTCCCTTTTGAACTAACTCATCTCTATTTGCTCGGACGGATATCTTCCTTTCTAAAGCTGGGGAAAGAAAAACAGTGAGTAAAGTATGTTATTGTTACTTATATTCTAGGCCCTTAACAGGGGCGTAGCTACCGCCGTATATACCGTATCATTTATACGGGGTTCCTTGGCAACAAGGCCCCCAACATGCGTTAGCAAAAATTGATAAATCTTTCCATTTTTTTTAATTCACAAAATATGAGAAAAGTGAAAATGGCAACCTTTCCTAAAGGCCCCTAAACAAATTTTATATAGGGCCCCACTAAGACAAGCTACGCTTCTGGTCCTTTACTTAATAAAAAGATCCACACTGCGATACAGACGTTATAGTTCATCAATGTTTAATGTTTGTCTGTCAAGGAAACTTTTCTTACGAATCAAACAAGGACCAAACTTTTCATACTCGTAGCTGTAGAGTCTGTATTACGCAGTATGGACATTTTTATTACTTAGGCCCACTTGCGCAGATCTGGGTTAAAGTTAACTCTGAGTTAAACATCATGTCATATCTGTTAATCACTTTAAAGAGTGATAGAAATGACATGATGTTTAACTCAGAGTTAACTTTAACTCAGATCTGCCCAAGTGGGCCTAAGGCGGACTTGCGTAGATCTGGGTTAAAGTTAACTCCGAGTTAAACATCATGTCATATCTGTCAATCACTTTAAAGAGTGATAGAAATGATATGATGTTTAACTCAGAGTTAATAACACAGGTCTGCGCAAGTGTGCCTAAGGAGGTTAATCTATAAAACTACAAGCTTTGAATGTATATTTCTGCTAATGGCGTTATTGTTTACTACAGCATGACTGGTGAGACAATACCGATACTTAAGGAGAGTATTCAGTACTTACTCGATTCTCATTATAATTATGTACTAAGATTAGGTCCTTAATTTTTGACCAAATTTCCCTTTAAACAAATGAATCATGGACACTTAGTAAATTGCTATGCGGCCAGCGCGGCGCGGCGCCCGGCACGGCCCACCCCGCCCCGCGCTGCGCGCAACCTTTCCCGCGCGCGGTGTCCATGCGTTGGGTAAATAATTATTAAACATTAAGCTACATTTACTCAGTGATCAATTGGTATTATTTTTTTTATATTATTTTTTTTTTTTTCAACTAATATAATAGCCAAATATCACGTCCGCGAGTATTGAACATGTCTCACCAGTCGTGCTGTATAATAGGTTGTGCATTACAGCAGAATGAAACAATAACATAGTCTTTTTTTTTGCACACAAGGATAATTATTATCTGGGCGCCAACCAGCATAGTGGAGTGATACATTAGCCGTATCTTATGACTCGTTATGTAACTATGACTCAAAACTATGTATTACTTCTATTTGCATAATTATTATTTGAAACGCTGCGTTGGTGTTCAACTCAGTAATTAGTGACAAAGAATAAGATAATTTTCGGTTGCAGCTATAAGATTTGGTATTAAATATTAAGGTTATTTCATAACAGTAGCTTTGAAAGCTACTGGATGGTCCAGCTCTTATGCCCGTTTTGTAAGTTTTTTTTGGACTAAAGTTTTATCAATTGACGATTCTGAATCGGCTTACGACAAAATATAATTAACTCCTATCAAATATCCTAGGAAACCGGGCATTAGTAAGTTTCTTTTGAGGATCTAAAATAGTGGGATTAAAATGATTACTCCACTGTTGTAAGGCTTATAAAATATTCTTAGTACTTAGTTGTTTTTGGAAAGGTAAACTAACTTCTAGAAGCAGCCTCAAATTTCTCCGACTTCTTTTTCCGTTTCCACTTCCAGGGTTTGAACAGTCTGCCGAAGGCTGAGAACTTGGACTTGGGTCGCTCTGCCGGCGGCGTCCGGGCGCCCGAGCCGAGGCTGTTCGTCCGCACTGCCGAGCCATTTTGTTTTTTAGCTGTAAATAAAAAACAAAGTTTTTTGAGTTCTATGTAAAAAGGTACTTCTATGGAATGAGGGGTTAACATGAAACGGCTTTTGCCATTTTATTAGTGAAATTGTCTACTGACACTAATTATTATAAGTTATGTAAGCGTTGAAGCAAAAACGTGTGGATTTAGTCATCCGTAAAAACTATACCTAAATATTGAATTCTGTATAGAACAAGAAAATATCTATGGAAAATATCTATGGAACACTAACGTAAATAAATAATTGAAACGATAAATTATGCTTATAAGTCTGGCCAATATAATCAGGCAGACCTCCGGTAAGTGCTTCCCCAGCCCACTGACATCCGCAACACTTGCTAGTCTGGATTACAAAATAATCGTGGATTAAATATAACCTCTATATCGTTTTTCGTGATTATGAAAGAGAAAGCATAATATTTTAACAATCGATTAACATCAACCCAAAGCGGTGCAAACGAAGTAATGTCTATGTAAAATTAAAATATGTAACTTACTTTCTTAAACGTATAATTATAAGATAGTTTTATGCATTCGGGTTTATACAACATGACTGGTGAGACAATACCGATACTTATGGAGAGTACTCTGTACTCGATTCTCATTATAATTATGTAATAAAATTAGGTTCTTAATTTTTTTCTGAATTTCCCAAAAATAAATGAATCATGGATACTAAGTAAATTACGCGGCTAGGCAAATAGGCATACTATGCGGCCGGTGCAGAGGCGTGCGCTACCAAAGAAACACCACACAACTACCCTCCCGCGTGCGGTGTCCATGCGTTGGGTAAATAATTATTTAACTTTAAGCTACATTTACTCAGTGATCAATTGATATTATTTTTTTGATATTTTTTTTTCCAACTGTAACGAGAACATTAATACGACACAGCGCAGCGCGTGGACACTGGACTCGAATGCTTTCTCGCTCGCACTTACGCTTCAAGTTACATAACACCACCGCCGGGCCGCCTATATAAAGCGCGACTCGTGCCTTGTTAATTCACTTAGCTAGCAGCAGCCGACCAGCAAACACCGATTCGACAAGCTCATAGAGTAGTCTTTCGGTAGCGGCTCGGTTCATAGGTTACAGAGTACGATAGCCTTTACGTAGTCTACTCTGGACACCTAAGTCATAGGCTAGGAATGAGATAGCCTTTACGTAGTCCATTCCGAACCCTATAGTAGTTAGGTCAAAAGTAAGAAACACCAGCTAATGTAAACTGTTCCTTACAATAGTAATTGTGAAAGCTTCTTTATATTGTGACAATACATGTATAAACTGTGGCCGGCTGTTTCATTTATTATCACAACTACCCTACAATCTGGCGCCCAACGTAAAATAAAGTACCCTACATCTGGCGCCCAACGTAAAATAAAGTACCCTACATCTGGCGCCCAACGAAAAATAAAGAATATACAATCTGTCAACGAAATATTATAAAAAGTGGGTAGTCTGATAAAATACGATGTCACCGCCATTGCCGCCAGCCTTATTGCAGGGGGAGGGCAAAGAAGAACACCCTGTTGAATATGCTAGTCGACTACTGACACCTGCGGAAAGAAATTATTCAGTCACTGAAAAAGAAGCACAAGTCATTGTATGGGCAACGAAACATTTCAAGGGATTAAGATATGAAGGAACGAATAACAAACTGGTTCAACATAAACATAACAAACGGTCAGAAATGTTACCTGCTATACGTTTTTCTATGAACACAGCACATAATCAAAGCACAGGATATACAGCAGCACACCTCACGTTCGGAAGAGAATTGCGAACACAATATGATATCACTCATAATTTCACTGAAATTGTCAACACTGAAAATTTTGTACCTGCAATCACGTCATATTTAAAACAACTAGCAACGGACTTAACTATTGCTAAAGAAAATGTTGAAAATATGCAAGATAACAACAGAGAAAGAGCAAATAAGAAAAGAAAACCAGATCCTGGTTATAAAGTCGGAGACTTAGTCTTAGTGGAAACGCATCCAATCAGCCGTCGTGAAAAACAATTCTCAGCAAAACTCGCTCCTCGCCGTGACGGACCGTATGTTGTAATGAAAAAATACGGTCATTCTATTTACGAGGTTGCCAATCCTAGTGAACCAGAGAAGCCAGTTGGGAAATACCATTCTTCTGCAATAACCAAATTTGAAAAGAGAGATGATGAAACTCCAATTCCAGTCCTACCAATAAAACGACGTGGACGTCCAAGGAAGCAACCTTCTTCATAATCCTGGTGCTCTTACGGGACGTCTGCGAGCACCAGAGGGGGAGACTGTAACGAGAACATTAATACGACACAGCGCAGCGCGTGGACACTGGACTCGAATGCTTTCTCGCTCGCACTTACGCTTCAAGTTACATAACACCACCGCCGGGCCGCCTATATAAAGCGCGACTCGTGCCTTGTTAATTCACTTAGCTAGCAGCAGCCGACCAGCAAACACCGATTCGACAAGCTCATAGAGTAGTCTTTCGGTAGCGGCTCGGTTCATAGGTTACAGAGTACGATAGCCTTTACGTAGTCTACTCTGGACACCTAAGTCATAGGCTAGGAATGAGATAGCCTTTACGTAGTCCATTCCGAACCCTATAGTAGTTAGGTCAAAAGTAAGAAACACCAGCTAATGTAAACTGTTCCTTACAATAGTAATTGTGAAAGCTTCTTTATATTGTGACAATACATGTATAAACTGTGGCCGGCTGTTTCATTTATTATCACAACTACCCTACACAACTAATATAATAGCCAAATATCACGTCCTCGAGTATTGAACATGTCTCACCAGTCACGCAGTAGAGCGTTTAGCTGTAAAATGTAGTAAACCATAAAGTCGTAATTATTATGTAGAGAGAATCAATGTTATCATATTTTATCACATTATGCGAATTCAGAAAATTGATTCTCTTTTAATTACAACTTACATATATAATCATATTCTATAGGATGTTATAAACAATTGTGGTTAAGTGTTAACAACAGTGGTTTTCAAGCTTTTTATGGCACTATCCCTAAACTATGTTATAAAATTTTTAAGCGAACTCTAGGAGCTTCTATGCTACCCTGACGGACCTGAGTTTAGGAGGAAGTAAAGAAGAAGAAAAGTACGATTAATTTCTTTCCGGGTCCCAGGACAGCTTTAGCATATCCCTCGAGCTCGAGATCATAATATCAAAGGGTTTTCGTGGTTGGGTATCCAACTGTCGATCCTGTCGACACAGGAGATACAGCGGTGGGATTGTGTGGTGGGCCAAACCCGTTTAAAAAATATAGTTTTATATTTTAAGTCAAACTTTACATTAACGCCAAGGGAATCGCCTAATTGATATTACTACGCATTTCGCTTAACTGGGTTAATATAATTAGATAAAGGGTTAGTGACCTCGCAGCCTTAAAACAGTCAATACGAAATAACTATACCACGCCTTAACTGTCAGCCGTGTACACAGGTAAAAGGTTAAATTCTAGACGGCAAAAACAAGGTAAGGTTACAAGTCGAAGTGACTAAAAACGGCTAATTTTAGACTAGATGACGCCCGCAACTCCGTTGCGCCAAAATTCGTTTATCGTGCGGGAACCGTACATTTTTCCGGTATAAAAGTATTCTATTTATCTTTTCTCGGGATTCGAAGTATCTCCATTGCAAATTTCAACAAAATCGGTTCAGAGGTTTGGGCGTGAAGAGGTAACAGACAGACAGACATACTTTTGCATTTATAACAATCGATACGAGTTAGTTAAATACGATCAAATTACTGGCCTGCGGCTGCGTTGTATCGAAAGGGGTGAAGAACATAGGGGGAGGGATTTACTCAGCAGTGGCACAGCAAAATAAGATGGACATAATTTGAATTAGAATCATCTAACTCAAACTCAGTAATCAAAAGATAAATTATTATTATTGATACAAATATCGACATCAATTTTCCTTATCTCAAGTCAGGAAAGGAATATTAGTAGAATAATAAACAAAGGGTACTTTATTTCTAATTTGAATACAAGTTTATTCACCTGCCTGTTGCTTATAATTTCTCATGGGTAAAACAAAATACACTTACTAGATAATAGTCCCTAGAAATAAAGAATAATAATGTGTTATTTAGATGATATTATGATAAAGTCAACTCCAAAAATAATATCTACAATATTCTTTTGGATAGGTATTCCTAATTTAACACTACCTATAAATTTTAAGATTAATGTTTCTACCAGAATCTAAAACATAATAATTTAACTACATAATTATATAAGATATATTTATGACTATAAATCAAATTGTAGGTAGTCTTTTTATGACACTGATCTCTATTATACAAGTACGCTAGATAGACGATACCTTTTGAAATGACAGCTATTTCTTGTGCCTATTTGAAGCGGAATCAGCGCCCCCATTATTCGGGTAGAGAACTAAATCTGACGTTTGAAAGCCGCCATATTGGCGCTAATAGCAGTAGTGAGAGAACTTGGAACTAATACTATAGTTCGACAAGGCTTTACATGAACGTGGCGAAAAAAGGAACTAAACGCTTCTATCATACAAAAACGTCATTTTTGACATGTGTTTGACAGTTCTCCTTTACCAGCAGCGCCTTTTGACATCATTGACACATTCATATAAAGCCTTGTCGGACTATAGTGATGACAACTGCTGTTATTGGTTGTGGTTACGTCAATTTAGTTCTCTACCCGAATAATGGGGGCGCTGATTCCGCTTCAAATAGGCACAAAAAGCAGGTGTGTATCAGCTATCCAGCGTACTTGTATAATAGAGATCAGTGTTTTATGAGTTATGACTATCAAATATGTGAACTGTAAATGTTTGCGACACTGTTTCCAAATAGTTTGTAGACCTTCATCGAGATACCGCGTCAAACACTTCAATGCGCTCATTGAGTGACTAGTCAGGTACAGTCGTTAACAAGCTGGTGTATAATCTATCTTATTCCTATCAACATAAGGGCAATGTAATGTACGTATCCAAAACTATGCATGCACGTAGGGTTGCCAGACGTTTGAATAAAGCCGGACACTGACGAACTTTTGATAGCGGGCTGCGAGCGGCGCGGCGGCGGCGCGGCGGCGGCGCGGCGCGGCGCAACCCGCTATCAAATCTTTTCAAAAATATTTTCAACGTCTTAACTCTTAATAAACAGAATGTTTATGTGCGCATAACCTATGAATATACTAAGAGTTGTGATGCAAAATCCCCAATGGTAGGGTATCCGGTCTTTTTTAAAGATTGGATACGTTCGATTGGACGCATATAAATCGAGCCTTAGGCCCAATTTCACCAACGTCTGTTAGTGTTAAGAGCTTGTTAAAATGTCATCTTTCATACATATGAAAAACGAAAGACATCTTTACATCATTCTTTTTACATCTTTCATACATATGATACTAGTTCGAGCATTGACTTTAACGGTCGTTGATGAAATTGGACCTTAGCCGGCTGGTTACTGGTAAGTCTGGCTGTTAATTTGGTGACCCTACATGCATGGCGGTTACGTCGTGACTCTATTGTCAAGAATGCCCGCGCCCATCACAATCGCAGAACAGTGGGCATTTACATTGGTACAGATAGCTTTCATATTCCCTATCAAGTCCATTCAATACATGTGGGTAATACGAGCTGTTCAATCGAATGGGGACACCTGCTGAAGTATACTTTAGTTTTTGTTTTGCTTTATGAATTTTATTTTGTTTGTATATATTTTACTTTATCAGTACTGACTACTAATGTTAAATTAGACTTATTGATTGATCAGTCAATTAAGACAAGAAATAGCAGTGTTGAATGAAGGCTGGCTCTTCTTGAGGAAGGAAGCCCTATTTTAACGTTAAGTTATTTTAATTTAATTCATTGTTTTGCAATGCGATATATTGTAACTGCAATGATTTCACACTAGAGGCAGCTTTAATATACTATAAATTAAAATCAGGAAACAAAAAGTTTTGTTCGATAATCGACATTTGACAGCGTTTTTGTCAATATTCTAAAATGACGTTTGCAACATGTCGGATTTTGGTAAGATTATTTACGGTATATGCTAGTAGCGCCCTCTGCACCGACATTTGCGTAAGGGTCTATACAGACGGACCGCATTTCAACTGCAATCCAACCGCAAATTGCAGTTCAAGTGCAGTACTATTGCAGTCGTGTCAACTGCATTCAAACTGCACTTGAACTGCAATTTGCGGTTGGATTGCAGTTGAAATGCGGTCCGTCTGTATAGACCCTAATATTTGCTATTACGTCGTCGGTCGTTATAATTCCAAAGACTGAACTTAGTACCTACTATAACATCGACCTTTAACGAGAAGTAGTTAATATAATGGAACATTTATAACTTATAACAGTTTTACGATCCTAACCACAAATGTGTAAGCTAGATTTCCCAACTGAACCCATGACCCATTTGTGATTAACTTGAAAATGGTTTAGTTGTAATATAAGTTATAACGTACTCTTGTGGTGCTTGTGAGGAAGGTTCAAGGTTCTATCGACTGAGCATGTACCTAAACTTAAGCTCGATCCCTTATAAACCGTGTACGTAATAAAGCAAATCTAATTACTTTAACATCAATAACAAATACACAACAGCCTGTACAAGCTAATTACTTTAACATCTATAAAGTACAGCCTAAGCTGCGAATCGGTAATAATGTTCACTTCATTTTGTTATGTTATTAAACTAAGAGTGGCTTGCATGATGCATCAACTTACTTTAACTATAACTTTAACTTTAACTACGCCTCTGGTGCAACTCACCCTAAGAGTGAATTGCACCAACTTACTTTAACTATAACTTTAACTTTAACCATAACAATACTCTTTTTGAACGTAGACGATAGAACCTTCAATTCAAAGAATTCGATTCAGTCCAAATCTGCAATGCGGTTCGGATGTTCCATTATCTTAAAAGTTTGGGAACCTCTGCTCTACATTAAACAGGTAGGTACGCCGTACGATAGAGTCAACACGAAAACAGTAGGCAGAAGTGTAGGTACAAATAGTTGGTATAAAATACTCATTTCGAACGTAGAACCTTCAATTTAAAGAATTCGACTAAGTCCAAAGTTGCAAATTGCAATGCAGTTCTGGGTTCCATTAACTTAAAAGTTTGACAACCCCTGCTCTACATTATACACGGACAACAGAGTAAACACGAAAACAGTAGTCTATTAAGATATAATATAGATAGAAGTGTAGGTACAAATAGGATAGTAATTAACTCTGATGCTTGGTTTACGCTTGTACCATGTAGAATGTAGATAGAGTAACAGTAACAGAACAATGTACAGCCATGTTATAGAACGCGGTACTCATGTTTGATGTTAAACACCTTAAAGCTAAGTCAGAGTCTGAGCAATGAGCATAATGACTAATTAGCAATATGATATGAATAAAGTTAATCGTGAATATATTGTTTTCTATATTCATGTGAAGCCATTATATTTTGACAATGATTAGCAATAATCCAGACTGGCACAAGCCGGCATTACTCTATCAATATGCTCTACCTTCTGTTAACATTACTCTACAGTCTACCTTCTTATTTTGTAATGGCCACATCTGAGGCCACATCAGTAATAAGTGCAGGTTACCTAGAACATTTTTTGACCTGCTTACTATTAAGCAAATTTTACGTGAGTTTTTTAATTTTAATTCAATCAGGTCAAAAAAATGTTCTAAGGAACCTGTAGTACATATTAGTTGCCAAAGCAAAGAAAGTTCAAGAACACTTTGCACTATCTATAATGAGATCTCTACTCTAGACCTACTTTAAACCCTATTTACAGAAAAAAAGCTTACTTGCATTTGGCCTTATGCTGCACGGCGGTGCACCGAAAGCAATATAATCGTTACCAACAATAATTATCTAGACGGCCTCTACATTCACAATATAGCTTGTTTATTTCTCACGCGTCCCACGGACTCAGATCTATCAAATAAATGTAATGAGTAACGACTAATGACTGTGGCGGACCAATTAACGCCACAACTACATACATCCTTCCTAAACATTTTAACATGCTTGAGAAAAAGAAACTAGCTTAGCATCATCATTTTAATTTGAAAGAATTGTGTGCAGAGAGTAGAGACTTACAGAAGAATGTAAGATAACAAATAAGCCTCTCTACATATTATTTTCAATCGCTTGTTTTGTCCATCATGTGCCAATGTGAAGAAGCCACATAAGAGGAAAAGAATATAGGCAAGTTTTGACCACAGACTAGAGATCTAGTTGTTTTGAAAAACCGTATTTGAATTCGTCTTGGCCAGGTAAGTCTTAAGACAAATTATGCAGACATTGTTTGAGGATAATCGTAAAAGCGACGCAGATTGCCAAGGCATGCATACATAAGCAATGCGACTTCGTATATTCATCCGTAGACTACGTGACTGGTATATCAAATTATATTTGATGTGGATTGTTGGAACTACTGAACTCATAGAGGGATTAGAGACAGTGTACGAGAATATTGAAACGACGCAAGAACTCTAACAATAGAAAATTATGCATATTTATTAAAGACAATTGCATCTTGATCAAGAAAACTTTTAATACATTTTCAAAACTTTTGCAAGATAAGTCTGATTTAAAACAAGACTCACACTTGATGACTGCAATACGATAATATAATATTATATTTTTATTATACCACACCAACCCCTTAAGAGCTTCAGCGCCCACAAGGGGGCGTTATCGCCCACTTTAGGAAAGGCTGTAAGTAACACAGTAACTAAAAAGTTTTGTTTGACGTTCAGCAGTCAGCATGTTTCTGACAATATTCTGATATATGACGTGTGCAAAATTTCGGATTTTGGTCGGAATATTACTGTATGTGCTAGTAGCGCTCTCTAGCTATACTCCGATCCTTGTCTAATACTTACTCATTGCAAAGAAAAACAAAGAAAACTCTTAAAATAGAACAGCTCTAAAAACCGTCAAAAAACAACCCTATTGCAAAGAAAAACAAAGAAAACTCTTAAAATAGAACAGCTATAAAAACCGTCAAAAAACAACTGGCAGAATTACTTGAATGCAATGTTTGCCTTAATTATCAAAATGGGTTATATCTTTGTTGATGCCACATCTGTCGTGATAACAGTTAAACAGTTCAGCAAATAAATTAACAATTTATCTGCGAAGCGTCTCGTCATCTTGTCATGTTTAGCGTGAAGGACGTTATTTCGTACATTTTGTTGAAATGAAAAATATTTATTGAGCAATTGGTTACAAATTATTAAACCTTTCAGGAAATTCTACGGTGCCTACCATCTTTTACCGTTTGTTTTATTTTTATTTTCTAATTCTTAGTAGTTGCCTATACAGTATACTGCATAGCTTTTATTAAAAGTTTTAACAACAGCATTTATCGTACTTACAGAAAGGCAAGTCATCTTATGTATTTCTAGTTTCTTGGCTTCTATTCATATTTATTATTTACGAATACGAAACTTTATGCCTGACTCATAAACATAATCCATGTTTTAGGCTGATAATTGTACTTGAACAACCTTTGTCATTAGTACAATAACAGTCACCAGTATCTATATCTTGATGTTAGAGGAAACTTTTGGCTACAGGGTCGAATAAAACTTGCTAGAATTACGGCGAAGTCAATTGATCATGTCAGGGATTTGCCATTTGGGTAACCCCTGTCGCGATTAATCAGTGTCTTCGGGTACAGTTAAGATGAAGCCATGAGTCAGGCCAAAACAATACTGGTCAATGGCCCAAGTGCTAAGGCCGATGAGATCAACAATATGCCTGCCAGCGGTGGGCGGGGACGGTACAAAAACTAATCCATCGTGTTCTCGTACGTTTTAGTTTTGACTTTTGATATAACATGTAAGCTGGCCTATCTGACACCAATAATATAATATAATATGGGCTAGTCTATACAGCTTAAAGATATTATAACTTGAAGTAGATACGTATTGAAATATTTTTAAGGCTGTTCATTGTGTATTGTCCGCACTTGTTTTTAAGATTAATCAAACCTTAAATATTTGGCCTTATACATAAGGCCAAAGTAGATTAGATGATACTTAAGGTTCTGTGTTATGTTGGTCCCAAATTCCCAATGTAAAACTTATAAGTAGCAAATGCAATTGAAATTTCATATTGTCATTGGAATAAAATATTCCTATTGGTAGACTATGAACTATAAGACACGTGTTTTCTAATACATATTTTACTCAAAGGCCCGGCCTTGATTTCTCAAAGTCTTAGAAAACATTGACAATAAAAAGCAAAGTACAAGCTCGAGGGCGTATGCAAACGAGACAGTTTTTATTTCGGGAATAAAAGGGAAATTGTAGAGCAAACTTTGACACTAAGGGACACGAGATCCATCTTGAACTAGTCACCGAATTTATATTGCTAGTAAGAAATATTATTCACAAGGGAACATAACATTTGATTTTTTACGTCTCTGGCACTTAAATATTTGTAAACCCATGTGGCTCTTTATTTGCTTTCTCTATAGCCTTATTTATGAAATAGAAGCGAAGCGTCTACTTAGTTACCAAAAAGAAAATTATTAAATTCTGCGTCTGGACTCTGGGTCTTAAATATTTGCATACCTATCTACGAGTAGGTGGCCTTTTAGTTATGTCTATTGTGCCTTTTCTCTGGGTCCCTATTTTTAAATACCATCGTCTATTTGGTTACCTAAAATCTTTTGTAGATTCGTCACAAAAACTGATTAGTGATTATAAATCTGACCCATGCCTCCTTCGTTTGCGGCAATTGACAGACAAGGTTATCGTTCAGAGTTTTTGTATGTATTTTTGTATACGGAACGAGGAATTTTAGTTTTTTTTTGTAATGATAAAAACAGATTGCATGGTTTGGGTCTCATGTAACATCGCGTGACAACCAGAAATCTCTGAGTGCTGAGACCTTGTATCCGACGATCAAACCGAAATAACATTGTTATTTCGGTTTATTTTAACTAGTTTCGTACCTATTGTGTCTAGTATGCTATATTAAAAGTATATAATAGTATGAAAGTAACCGAGAAGAAAAGATATGAAACTATTTTTTGCACAATGCACATACAGTATAGGTACACTTATAATAATGTAAAATTCTGCATATTACTCTGCCATGCGAAACAGCAAGAATTAATTCTCTTCAAGTTCAAGAAATATTATAAATATTATACTTAATAATACATTTTAAAATGCACAAAAAATATTTTTAATTTAATATGCATTTGAAAACAGACAACAGCTTTTTTTATGAAAAAAGGGGGCAAACGAGCAAACGGGTCACTTGATGGAAAGCAACTTCCGTCGCCCATGGACACTCGCAACATCAGAAGAGCTGCAGGTGGGTTGCCGGCCTTTTACGAAGGAATTATAGGGTAATAGGGTAGAGGAGGGTAGGGAAGGGAAAATGGAAGGGGATTAGGCCTCCGGTAAACTGACTCACTCGGCGAAACACAGCGCAAGCGCTGTTTCACGCCGGTTTTCTGTGAGCCCGTGGTATTACTCCGATCGAGCCAGCCCATTCGTACCGAAGCATGGCTCTCCCACGGTATTGGTTGTTGGTTAATTAATAAAAAATGTGTAATAATTTAGTATCTTGCCAAGGCTTTGGTGTAAACGACTTTTTGACAGCGACGTTTTTTAGGGTTCCGTAGCCAAAATGGCAAAAAAGGAACCCTTATAGATTCGTCATGTCTGTCTGTCTGTCTGTCTGTCTGTCTGTCCGTCCGTATGTCACAGCCACTTTTCTCCGAAACTATTAGAGCTATACTATTGAAACTTGGTAAGTAGATGTAGTCTGTGAACCGCATTAAGATTTTGATGCAAAAATGGAAAAAGTATTAAAAATTTTAGGGGTCCCCATAGGTACAACTGAAACAAAAAAAAATTTTTTTTATCTAACCTATGCGTGTGTGGTATCTATGGATAGGTCTCTAAAAATCATATTGAGGTTTCTCATATCATTTTTTTCTAACCTGAATAGTTTGCGAGAGAGACTCTTCCAAAGTGGAAAAATGTGTGTCCCCCCCCCTCTAATTTCTAAAGTAGAGGCATGATAATTCTAAAAAAAATATATGATGTATATTACTATAAAAACTACCAACGAAAATTGGTTTGAACGAGATCTAGCCAGTAGTTTTTTTTTTATACGTCATAAATAGTAAAACTTAATGAAACAAAAAAAAATTTTTTTCATCTAACCTATGCGTGTGTGGTATCTATGGATAGGTCTCCAAAAATCATATTGAGGTTTCTCATATCATTTTTTTCTAAGCTGAATAGTTTGCGAGAGAGACTCTTCCAAAGTGGAAAAATGTGTGTCCCCCCCCCCTCTAATTTCTAAAGTAGAGGCATGATAATTCTAAAAAAAATATATGATGTATATTACTATAAAAACTACCAACGAAAATTGGTTTGAACGAGATCTAGCCAGTAGTTTTTTTTATACGTCATAAATAGTAAACCTTAATCTAAATTTCATTAAATCGACTGAAATATAAAAATAAATCAAAAATAATATAATTTCATAAAAATTAACCTTATTGCTGCTGCGGAACCCTCCATGGGCGAGTCCAACTCGCACTTGGCCGCTTTTTTATTCCTAAATACAGCAAAAATTTTTGGATTTTGATCATACGATGCTTAGGAATATGACATAGGTAATAACATATTAAAAGCAAATACAGCAACAATTTCTTAGTAGAAGTAACTAGTAAAATATTTAGAGAGAGGTAGAGTAGATACAGGTTTGAGGTACACTTATATAATATGGATAGTTGATAGTTCAAAAAGCGTATAATATATTTATGGCGTACATACTCTACTTGATCAGTAAGCGATCCTTTTAGATATTACGATTCATAATCTAGTCGTATCAGGCATTCAGGCCATAAAATCGGATCAAGCCACTACTATGCTACAATATTGGATAGAACACTGGAAAGGTAAGTAATTAAATTAACCAGCCGTAGCCACAATATCAGTTTAGTCGGGCCGTTTGGTATTCAGGATGTTATTAATATACGATAATAGCAGTTCCTGATAGATATTAATAAACGTTATCATGTTAAACTGTGAACGCCGCAAGCCGCATTTTTACGCTACAAAATGATCTCTACTTATTACGCAGTAGCGAGTAATTAGTACCAAAACGAAGCGTATAATGGTGCATTGTTTACAACGAGAATCGAATAATAACAAAAACAACAAACCGGCAACGGCGGCCACTTCTTTAGCGCCGACATGAAGAAAGTCGGTAAGAGACAGCGAGCTCGCAATGAGCTGCCGGCGCTCTTGGAAATCCAGTTGGTCGAGACTGTTGGTCCTGGTACCGCGCACCGCCTGGATGGGCGCGCCTAGAGACATGTCAACTACACATAGCCATGTTGCACACACATTTCCATAAAATAACACCAAGACTCAGGCACTGCACTGGCTCGATCACATAAACAAAGACACGCGCGACGGCACAACGAAACCTACTATACGTACATAGTACCTGTGCCGCGAGGGACGCGCAGCGGCGAACTGGCGCGCGGGCCGAGACGCGCCGCCCGCGAGGTGGGGGCTCGTCTGTCGCCCCTGCACGTTGCACTCCACTCGTCTTGCTCCTCGGCCCGTAACAACCGCTACACTGTGGAGCGCTTCATGAGACCCGCGGTGACGTCACACTATTACCGAGGTGGATTATGTACCGACAGCCGACGAACCGACCGTGAAAATCGTTCAACTTTTGCTTTTAAGCTATTAACAAACGATTCGTGGTAATTGAAGCTTCGCGTCTCCGTCGATTCCATAACCTAACCCAACAGTCCTACAAACGAAATGCGATACGGAAACCATAGTAGATCAGAGTTAAATCGTCGAGGCAAATGGAAGCGCGAACACAAGAAGCACTTCAATCGAAACCACAGCTCGGGTAGAGAGTCATTGATATTCGTTGCACATCATTTAACCTGCAGGCGGTCGGCGCTCGCAATCGACGCACACAACAATAACGTATAGCAAGTAATTATTCCCGGTGCAGCGACCTCTCGGCATCGGCTTACCTCACGTCGAACCCCTTACTCCAACCACCCCACATGCACCCTCATTCGTCACCGCTCCTGCCTACTTCAGAATAAATCGCTTCGCATCTTTTACACCTATAAGTTTTTGCGATAGTTCGAAGTATTGAAGCCCCTAATTTTCATTAAAGTATTAAGTTAATGCGCATGTCCAATTTGGCACAATCTAAATCTAATTATCAAAACTACATAAGTCCGGTGTACAATTAATAACTTATAATTTACATGACATGCAATATCCTCGAATGATATCGAAGTAGAAGAAACTGCATTAATTCTTGAATCCGGTAACAAAAATCCGTACAAAAACACTCTAATCTCTATGATCTATCATGTTAGAGTTTGCTCTACATTCTACGTTTTAGATAATAATGGTTGTTTACGTAAAATTTTCATTAGTACATGGCGACTTAAAGAAGCTGCCAAATCTTTATATAACAATAGCAACGGTTATGTAAAAGATTTAGGAGAGCCTGCGGCTTGTACTTGGAGTTACGAGTTATGTATTACTATTCCGGCCGCATCGAAAGTCGCTGAAGAAATGCGATCTTGAATTTATTCTTTCCTTAAACAGTTTTACTTTGGAGGATAATACGACTTTTAAGACTTTAGTGAAATAACCTTAGAATAACATCCCATGTTATTTTTTTTATTCACAAAAATATACATAGACATTAGGGTGGAGCGATTTTGTATGAAGAAATTTTCTTTTACTTTTTTTAATGGCATAGCAACAGAAAGTTGTCCTATGATGAGTAAATTCTGCATACAAAAGTCATCATGCAAAGAACGAGAACAAGACGTCTGGTTAGGAGTTTAGGACCCATTATCTCTTTGTTCCGCAGTGATTCTTTTTCTTGTATTTTCATTTTCTTCATTTTTTTTACAGTCGCATTTAAATCTACACGGCCTATCATAATTTTTCTTGCAGTTCTTTAATCAAGTAAATAATATACTTCTTTTTTTGAGAAGCGACGCTTTTAGCAAGATATATGTAACATTTCGGTAGCCAGTCTTTGGGATACATCATGAACTGTCGGCTCTTTTGTTGTTTTGTCAAGCTTTGATTCATAATATTAAAATGTGATATTAATTAATAAATAAGTAATTTTTATAACAGAATTATGATTTGGTAGTTGAGACACTGGTAACTTCTCCGATAAACCAAAAACGGGACAATGTCTCTTTTCGTGTTTTGACGACATAATATTATGACTGTAATAAAGAGAAATACTTGGTATAAATTATATCTCAAATAGTATTTTATCAACAATCAGTGAACAGGAAATTAAAAATATTACTTACAGGAGTTTATTTTCTTGTGGGCAGTGCTTAAAATCACTAGCGCGCACTTTGTGGCGTTCGAACAACGATTGAAAAGTGCAATGAAATCACCTCTGCTGCCTCAATCTCCCCATCTATCTACGCAATATTCAAGCTTAAACAGTTACGAATGTAACGGAATACACAGAATATAATTCAGCGTTAATTTGGCAATATTAGAAGTTGGTGGTTTTTGACAAAGTTTTTCGAATTTCTCTAAAGTTCATGACGTTGGGGGCACCTCTAAATTTGTTATGATTTAAATAAAATTTTGTACGTATATTTGTGAACAGTAACAGCAACTTTTTATAGGTATGCCGAAACGAATATCAAAAAAAAGTTTTTTCGCTCCACCCTAATAGACATACTGAGACTGACTACTGTATTAAACATCATACAAACTCTCAAACTTTACTTGTGTACATTATAGGTTTTTTAAGCTGTGAAAGCAACGCAGGCCGCAGCAAAGTTAGAACTGCTGGTTAGGTTTTTCCGTATAACATTTCACTGCAAAAAATGACTAAAAGTCATGGTTTTTTTAGTGGCCTTTCACGGTCTGATAGTGGTGACGGACAAGTTTTTCAGCAGCTAGAGAGAACAGAATAATTGTTGGAAGAGAAATCAAGTCCTAACGTCAAAGATTTAAAAGAAACGACACCTTTTACTGAGTCACTATTTAACTCAAATAAAAAATCAAACAAACAAAACTTGTAATGAAATTGTAAGGTCAATTATTAGCCCTTATTTACAATATTCATGTAATATAATTTTAGAAGTTATAAAAAGTAGGTTGCTTGTATTGTAAAAAATATTCTCCTTATCCGTACTTTGCTCTACAGGCCCGCATCTCTCTGTACTAAATCTCATCAAATTAGAACCATACTTTATCGATCAGTGGAAATGAAAAGTGGTGCTTGGGTGTACTGTACCTATATTTTTATGAATTATGTATATTCATTTTTAAAGTAGTTAATAACGATAATGTATTGTTGCCTTGTCCTTACGTTTTCTTTTAACTTTTCTCAATTTGATTGTAGACTGTAGAGAAATCTTTATGTGCCAAGTTTCATAATGTTTGCAATATCACTACAATATAAAACTAAAACTTAAACTTCCTCCTTTACTATAATATGTGTTTGATTTCAATATTAATATTGTATTGAGCGTCTTATCTTTTATCAATATGTTAATCGATAATATTAAATATCATTGATCAATCATATTTTATCGATTACTCAATTACACAAGCATTAGAGCATAACTCTTCGTCTGTCCAGTTCAATGGTAAAAGATTTGCCAAAAAGTTGAATGAACAGTTTTGTACTTTAGCGCAAAACAGTCGCTCACATTTTTGGAATTTAAAGTACATAAGAACATCAATTTGAACATGCGAACTTAAACTATTGTCACTATTGATTTTTTTTATGAGCACTGAGCCTATACTATATTGATTTAGAACAAACAAAACACTTACAGCTATTTTTGTCACGTTTCGCATCATCCACAACTCCACTATCACTGCGAGTATCATCGTCAATCGGCCTATGTCTATGAGTCTGTTTTCTCACGGACAAGTCGTCCATTTCGGTGGACCAAACTATACACCCACTACAATAAGCATATAATATTCTGAACTTCAGAGATGACTGTGTATAGCAAAATATTGGTAATAACTAAGACAACACACATTCTATAGATTAGATAAGAGCTGATAGCGTTACTTATCGCGGGGTTCTTAACGAGAAACATTGATATGTGCCTACCTATTAAAATACAAGTGAAACTCGAATATACGAAAATTACCATTAAATTATGTTGCGATAAAACCTATTCTTGTACTGATTAGAGTTTTCCGGTTTGTGTCATCATGAGCGCGATTACTTTTACGATAACTGGGTTCTTTCAACGATCAAAGGACTGATTCCCGAATTCGGGTAAGAATAATTTGTTTTCTCGTAAATATTATCTTATCTCGGTTATGAGACTGTTATTCTTAAATCTCCCAAATGACAACTCATCAGAGTGGATTCTTTTCCAATTATTTAGAAACCAGCTAAACTTAGTGTTTCGAGAATGGCCCCTGGGAAGATACGTATACGACTCGAAAGCTACGTGACTGAAATCTTTTATCTTATACGATGATGCTCCCAATTATTATTTTTTAACAAAATTTGAACCCGACTTCCAATTTGAAAAAACAATATTCATGAGCTAAAAAGAATGAAATAATTCTTATTCTTCATTAGTGCCTTTTTCAAAATTCGACTAAATCTCAACTAATTCTGTACTCAATTTTCATTCGTTTGAAGTCGGTACTAGCCGAACTGAGATACTTGACATAGAACTTAGCCAGTTTCTCTCGATTACTCATAGATTCCATCATCAGCTCACCACTTTCGTAATCGTTATACAAAATTAAAATTATATCCTATACAACGAAACAAGAATTTTGAAAATCGGTCCACAAACATCGAAATAATCATTAAAAACATCTGCTTCTTTGCAAAATATCACGAAAAGTACCAATAATTGGGTCATAATGTGATGACCCATTGTATAATTATAGTTGTCATGATAATGATTAATCAAATTGATGTGTTAGCTTATGCTTTCAGTTGTTAAAACAACGCCGAACTCCCCAAACCTGTATCTATAAGGATTCAAAATTCTGTTCAGTACCTTCGGATCCAGGGTATAACTTGGTGCGAAGTCTTACTTTTTGGTAGTATTTACCTTGAATGCTTCAGAAAAAATTGAAATCACTATATGTTTCCATACAAATTTCAAGGAGTCCCCTCGATTCCTCATGGATTCCATCATCAGATCACCACTTTTGTGAACATGGTACCAAATTCGGATTCAACCCTGTACAACAACAAAAGAATCATGAAAATCGGTCCACAAATGGCGAAGTTATGGTTGAACATACAAAAAAATATATATACCTACAGACGAACATATAACCTCCTCCTTTTTGGAAGTCGGTTAAAAATGCAACTACCAAAGTAGCTCTTAAGAAATCTGACAATACTATGTTGGTACTTGGTACACCATCATCACTTATCTTATTATGTTATTACCAATATCTTGTTTCGTACAATTTTGAACCAACAAAGCCCAAAGGGTCTTCGAGGAAATGAATACCGCAAAGATTTGCATTAATTTATGTTAAAGGCATCACTTCAGGTAGGTATAGAATAGTGGTAGACATACTTACGAAGAAATCATTGACCATGTCATGTAACTTGTAATTTGTAAGTATATGAACGACTGATCGGTATAGGGTGGCGTTTGATAAACTGTGCCGTCTATATATTTAATAATAGACGTACCCTTCTGCCCCAGAAGCTTAACCGAGCTTGTTCGAAGCTCAAACCTATTTAACCGTGCACTGGGCGCAGCGAAGCCTGAACTTTATATTTTAAACGCTTACAAAAGCCAATAGAACGTAAAACGACGAAAAAAATGTCTTTCGTCTATCAAAAAATAGCATCCCTTTGTAGTCCTTAAATAAGGCCGAGCTCCTAGGATGTTATCACTTCGGAAAACATTCAATCACATGGATGCATTGTACTAAATTAATATCAGCAGCAGACGCTCGATCATGTGAGGAAGCAATAAATTAACCAGTCGGTGCAATCGCAATGTAGGTTTGTTTGGTTGTTGTTCGTCTGTGTCACGAGTCACGACTCACAAGATAGCGGCTACTATGTGCTCACCTCGGGTGTATATCGGGAAATCGCCGTCGGAGCGGCTGTGGGTTAGCATCGGGCCGTAGCACCGCCAGGGCGGCTTCTGCGTCGCCCGAGAGCCCTCCACGGCTGAGCTCACCTCGGGCCCATCAGGACATAATCAGGACTATCACCGACGAACCACTACAACCGGATTATCGTCGCCCGAATCGCGTAACGTCCCTTAGATGGTAGCGCCACAGACGCGGGGACACGAATGGAGGCTGCGCGGCGCATGACAGTCGCGCATCTCCCCAGCCGTCTGAGCTGACCCCCGCGCCTCTCATATTTTCACATAGGCACGTGCATGAGTGCCCACACTCGCATGCTTCATTGCGAAATATTCATTGGAGCATTTATTTAAAGCAAAAAATATACCTGCGTAGGTAGGTAAGCTACGAAAACATAAATTGTATACTCGTGTTTTAGACGAAAACCTAAAGCCTACATATTTTACTTTAGATTTATTCCATTTTATACGTTACTTATAATCTGTGTGTTAAATAAGGTTTAAATTCATTTTATGAAAAAAATATTTAAAGTCAACATCATCTTCTTAGTTGGTTTAATTTCAAGCAGTTCCACATATAAATCGCATTGCAATAAAACATAAAAGTAATTAATCAAAGCTAGAATCTTTGATAGAATTAATATAATAAATGTACTTACATAAATCACTATCAGCAGATGATTCAAATGGGATGGAGAAGTGTCTCCCGCCTTTACTGTGTGTGACTGATTCTTGTACACCCAGATTTAATTTCTCTGAACTGTCACCTTCAAATAAATTATATCATAATCAGTAAAATGTACATTAACAATAAAATTAAGGAAAACTACTGATGGTGTAAAATATTATATTTACTAAGGGACTTGTTTCACCACTCCCTGATAAAGTACCAGATAGGCTATCCGGCACTTATCAGGAAGTGTGGAAACAGGCCCTAAGTATTGTATACATTTTGTATTGTAAGTATTAAAAGTATAAAGACAGCAAACAAACAATAATTATTGTAAATTGCATGTAATTTTAATATGACACAGGATCTAGTAAATTCATATAAAATATAGAGCATATTGTGTCCTTAAATGTGTAACAATAATTATTAAAATACTGATATTTTTTATTAAGGGAAGCTGTAAAAACTTTATTCAATTAAATAATACAAAACCATGATTGTGCTATTTTAATACAGTATTAACATGGTGCAGTCATTGAAACTACAAATAATCGGCCAAGTGCGAGTCGGAATCGCGCATTTTTGTATGGGAGCCCCCCTTATTTTTTATTTTATTTTAATATTATAATTAAATATTGAAGTTCACATATAACTAAGAATTTTGTGAAAAATTAAAGTACCCACCTGTTGCCATTTTTGATATAGAGCAAAAAAGGCCAAAAAAATCACATTTGTTGTATGGGAATGCCCTCCTTAAAATATTCATTTTATTTATTTTTAGTATTTGTTGTTATAGCGGCAACAGATATACATTATCTGTGAAAACATCAAATCTCTAGCTATTACCGTTCTTGAGTTACAGCCTGGAGACAGACAGATAGACAGACAGACAGACAGACAGACAGACAGACAGACAGACAGACAGACAGACAGACAGATGGACAGACAACGAAGTCTTAGTAATAGGGTCCCGTTTTTACTCTTGGGGTACGGAACCCTAAAAAGTATAAAAGTAGTATGAGGTTTGCCAAATTAAAAAACAAAATGTTTGAAGTAGCATCAGGACTAATCAGGATCAAAGCTGAATTAATGATAAAGCTGGTGGATTAAAATAGCAAAACTGGTTACTGGGTCTCTGAGTAACTAACGATGGTTAAGTTAAAAATGACCAGAATAAAACAAATGTTTTGAGCATAATGTTTAATGCACAGTGACCATATAAATCTTAAAATATAAATAAATATACTAAGTAATTTCTAATTGGAATTACATATTAATCAAATAAAAGTGCCCATAAATAGGGATGATCAAGGTGAGCGCCGAATCGAGAAATGGGTAGCATTGAATTGAGACCTCCAGTCAGTCGACAAGCCTTCAGTTTTTTCTCTTGTTCTTCCTGATATTTCGCAATAAAAAGGGTCTTCCATGACGAATCATCTTTTTCACTGGATGTATCAAAATCACGAATATAGAGTTTGTGCCAGAAATTATCTGTTTCTATAATATATCTGATCCTTTTGCATGTTTCCGATAAGTTTAATATATCCTTGAGAGGAAGATACAATAGCAAATAAATAAATACTTCCGCTGGCAATCCGAGCAAACTTGCACTCGGAAATCCGTAGTAACTAAGTATTCCACTTCTTACTGGTACTATGATTTTATCTTTGTATTTATAACACAGGTCTCTAAGATCACTAAACATCATTGGTATAGTTGGTGCTTTGGGTGCCACTACATACTTAATGTGAGGTAATATCACGGAATATACATCGGTACTATCGTAATTTATTAGTAGATTTATCGACATGGTGGTGCCGAGGGGACTTAAGATCAATTTTATTGGTATATCTTTGAAACTTGACATCAAAAATTTAACTTCATAAGATCCTGTTCTCTTCCAATAGTCGAGTTGCTCCTTGTCAATTGCGTTATGCTGCTTCCACTCAACGCCATTATTTAGTACAGGAACAAAGTCATTTTCGACCATCAGTATTACAATCAATACGAAAAATATGTCCTCCTGTTTTAGTTCAATAGGATCGTTTTCGGCGAGTGATGTTATTAAATCCTCGAGCAATTTGGGGACATTTTCTGGAGAACTATCTTCCAGTAACAAATTCATGGTAAGACAATTGAATTTTCATCATATTGAATGCAACACAAGGAAAATAAGTATAGTTTTTGGTTTTAAATTAAATAAACAAACATCGCGACTTCGGACTTTTATCATTTATGTCAAATCACTTCGGAAAGATGTCAGTGTCAAGACTGTCAACTGTCACCTATCAACTGTCAAAATCATTTGACAGTTGAAGGTTGATCTCATCGGCTAGGTATGCAGTATGCTTAATGCTATCTTCCGTTTTGTCTACCAGTAAACTTGAGTAAACTGGTAATATTAATAATTTTAACATTTTCAAATCCAAGCTTTGTTTCTCTAAACAATGCAAAGTAGCATTATAAAATTCCTGCATTATAAATGCCGCACAATAAACTAAAAATAGGCTGTAAGTTTGAACACAATGCACACACTACCAATAACCACAGTGATAAGGACTGTGGAGTGCAGACACACAACACAGCAATTAATATATTAAAGATATTAACATCTTTATTAGTTAGTTTAGTAGGAATGAGGTCAGATACTTAGAGGGGTTTGTTTTATCATAGTGGATGACGTCTGCAACTCCATGCGCTAAAAAATCATTTATCACCGGGAACCGTATATTTTCAAGATAAAAAGTGTCCTATGTCTTTTCATAAGACTCAAAAGCAACTCGATGCAAATTTCAGCAAAGTCAAAGCAGTCAGGGTGTCAAGAGGTAGACAGACACACTTATGTACAATATTTACATATTATTAACATCTACTCTTTAAATTCTTACATAAAAATAAATAAAATTTAAAAAAAGTAAATAAAGTGTTAGCTAGTATCCCTTGTAGAAGTTAGTCTTCTAAATATAAAAAAATAATAATTTGAAGCAAATAAAGATACTTATATAACCTTGCTCGCTCATAAAAACAACATAAGTGTTGTCTTACACTAGTTTTCTGTAAGGCATTGGTATGGTCGAGCTTGGTATTGAGCTGGCCTTGAGAGAGAAACATGGATCCCATATTAAACTGACACATCTTAATAATTAACAACTAAGCGAAAGAGGATAATAAACACAAAATTAAGACGCATTATTATGGTACAGTTCATTTAACAAAATACTTTTTTGTTTATAATATCTGTTCTGGTATGTGATTCTAAACAATTTTACAACCTTTCATTTAGTGTCAAATAATGTGCTTTAGTAGACTTATCAATTGATATTTTATTTGAATTGATATTTGAAGACTATCATTGAATATTATGATATTTCCCAGGTTATGGCAATTATGTCCTTTAGATTATTATTGTTATTATTGTTAAGTGTGTGTGGTGTAGTGGGAGCGTCCGTGGCCTAATGGGTAGACCTTTGGTTAGCACTCGTAGAGGGTGCAGGTTCGATCCCGGGTGGAGGCGTGTACCAATGAGACATTTTCTGATCTCAAGTACATAATACGGATGCTCATACAGTGAAGGAAAACATCGTGAGGAAACCCGCACATAGTTGGTCCCAGACGTATTGACTAGTTCTTTCCTCTGGAGTAGGCCGACTATGTTGCGAGAATGCCGTATGTGCTTGGGCAACCATACCGACATTTAAAAATCTTGTCTCAGGCACTACAGTATTTGAGGAGTGGTACTTCGCTCTGAAAATACTGTATAAATCATCCACAACGGATGTAAAGGCCTAGTTTATATTTATTTATTGTTAAGTACTGATAACATATTTTGCAGAAGGTTTGCTTTTATAGTAATAACTATCTTACAGGTACGATTATGTTTTACTATTACCAAGTAGATGCAGGTACTGATACTCTAATTATATATAAAACATACTAACTAATAGGCTACAATTAATTATTAAGAAAAAAATGGTACTAACAATATATAAACTTTGTTAAAGTTTCGTAAAAACGTAGGAGTAGCGAATGCTTGAAAAACATTAAGGTTATAATACAGAAGTGTTTTAAATAGATGATGTGTTACAATGAATTAAATATAATACAACTTTACTTACCGATAAACACGGAGTTATTTTGTTTTCTCTTATTGCTGTTGTAACAACCATCTAAGTTTTGATTACTTGAACTTTTATCGTTGTCACTAGCCATTGGAAAATTACCAAAATTTAACGAGAAAGTAAGATCATTGCACCAATAACTTTATCTAATGCTGATAAGATTATAAATTAAATTTTTAGTTTTAATAAAGTTAAAAACTTAAATACAATTTCTAACACAAAACTCAGATGTTTACACCCTCTTGAAACTCACTGACAGGTAGTGATGATCATTGGTCATCCGTCAGGCGTCATCTCGAGTGGTAACTATTCGAGATAAAAGGTGGGCGTACCGCGTAACTCGAACCCACTCGAGTTGAATTCTCTCTGACTCGAGTTCGTAAACCGCAAAAAATACATAAATATTTTGTCGGTTCCAATTTTTTAACTATTTATGCGAAGCTGAGGGAATAGTGGTAAAAATTTAAAAAAGCATTAGTTTGTCCATCCAGTTTAAAAGTTAAAACTCGAGTTACGTAACTCGAGTTCAACCCGAGTTACGTGAATTTTAACTCGGCTTAAATCGAGTTGTGTTTTTTTTCCGAGTTGGCACATCAGCATCACTGCTGACAAGTGCTGCTGACAGACGTCAGACGTTGAAACGTCCACCTTTCTAACAGGGCTTCATAACGTTATTAAATAACAGAAAAAATTTCGTTATGTAACGTTATTTTCATTATGGTAGCCAGATAACGTTATTTTTTTTAACGATATCTAGTAACATAACGAAAAAATATCGTTATAATAATAACGGTAAATATAACGTTAAATATAACGTTATTTTCTGGTATCAAGTATGCGACGTTGCCAGCTCGACGCTGGCAACGTCGCGTCGTGCACGGTCGGTCGGTGCACCAAATCTCACTCGCTCACTCGCACTTCGCAGCGTCACACTATTACCTAATATTTATTTATATATTTTTTAGAATAAAAGACCGTCAATCTTATAGGCATAAGTATATATATTTATTGAATATTTTGTTAATTGATAGATTTAAATTTTAAAAATATTTAAATGAAACCAAAACCTGTGTTATGTTTAATAGGAATAAATAAAACAAATTGAATCTTTTATTTATTGTGTTTATTTACTAGTTCTATCACCTCTTGCCAAAAAACTTCCAAATTCTCTTCAGGTATCTGGTTGAGCAGATACCTGAAAGTTATTGCCTTAATATTTTGTAGGCACGAGCAGAAAGCCAGGCCCGTACGGTGACCGCCCAGTGACACCACATTTCTTGACTCAACTCTAGACTGCTTGGCATCTGAAAATATTTTGATAGGTGAAATTTAATTATGGTTACATATATAATAAAGTTATTAATAATTATTCCTACCTATACATTAAACAGCAACTAGCAAGACGATTACGTATTTGCGATAAGTTTGACCAATTACGATAAGAAGACCAATTGTGCAAGATATTTATAGTTCAAGACACTTGAAATGTAGGTATGGAAAATCAGGATATCGACTCCTCTTGGTAGAAACCAAGTAGAAACGTCGTAAAAGCAAGTTCAGTAAATATATCTTTAATATACCTATTGATGAATTTTTGTCTTGCTTCAAGGCTATAAACAAGCTATAAATATAGTTAAGTATATTTTAATCTTCGATCAAATATTCTGTAGATGCACAGTCCCATACAAAATTAAACAAGATAATGTCCCCAAGTCAATTTGTACTCAGGCACAGAATATATAATAGTACTCCGTACAGAAGTTTATCTTAGAAAATGTATCCAACGAAATGTCTTCTTTAAATCTATAAACATACCATTTAGAATGACTCAGAGTTCAGCGTCTGTTCGTTTCAGTACCTACAAAAATTTATTACAAGCATGTTACAAGCCAATTTCATTCTTATGCCTACGGATAACGATCCATATCTATACATATAATAAAATCGTAAGAAAAACAATTCTGTACATTGAACATTTTTGAAAAATAATACTTGGGACGTGATCTACAATCGATATGGAAGCCAAAAATATAGTTTTTAGAATTTTTGTCTGTTTGTCTGTTTGTCTGTATGTATGTCCGGGATAAACTCAGAAAGTACTGAATGGATTTACTTCAAATTTTGCGTGAATATTATATAGAGGTCGGGTCAACACATAGGCTATATATTATGACGATATCACCTAGGGCGGGGGGAGGGGCTCAAGTTTCAATATTTTTAGTTTTTTGCTCATATCGCTAAAACGGTGCGTTGCAGAGAAAAAATGTCCTGTACGTAATGAAAGCCCATAAAATTTCCTACAAATTTCTCCTTCACACTTTGTATCTATCTTCACTCCTTGCCATGCTATGAGCTTTTGTCTGTCTTTTCTATACAAATTTCGAGTGTCGTTTGATTAACATGCTGGGAGCTTTGGCATCGGTCTTTTCCTGGGGGGAGGGCTTCGCCCCCCCCCCAACCCCCCCCCCCCCCCCACCTCCCCAAATTTTGCTTCAAACAAAGCGGTGTTGCGGCGTTATACATCTTTTTTAAGAACAAAGTTAAAAACTAAACTACACATACGGTTTTCCCGTGTCGTTTGTTTTGGGGGGGCTGCGCCCCCCAAACCCCCCCCTTATTCCTCATGACACTTTTGTTCATAATTAAAAGGTATCGTGGAGTTTGTATTGCGTCTTAATTATCCTTTGTAGGAACAAACTATGTCATCTATACATATTGTATTGTAATAAAATCTGGACTGGACACTGGAAAACCGTATGTGTAGTTTAGTTTTTAACTTTGTTCTTAAAAAAGATGTATAACGCCGCAACACCGCTTTGTTTGAAGCAAAATTTAGGGAGGTGGGGGGGGGTTTGGGGGGGCGAAGCCCCCCCCACCAAGAAAAGACCGATGCCAAAGCTCCCAGCATGTTAATCAAACCACACTCGAAATTTGTATAGAAAAGATAGACAAAAGCTCATAGCATGGCAAGGAGTGAAGATAGATGCAAAGTGTGAAAGAGAAATTTGTAGGAAATTTTATGTGCTTTCATTACATACTGGACATTTTTTCTCTACAACGCACCGTTTTAGCGATATGAGCAAAAAACTAAAAATATTGAAACTTGAGCCCCTCCCCCCGCCCTAGGTGATATCGTCATAATATATAGCCTATGTGTTGACCCGACCTCTATGTAATATTCGTGCAAAATTTGAAGTAAATCCATTCAGTACTTTCTGAGTTTATCCCGGACATACATACAGACAAACAGACAATCAGACAAACAGACAAAAATTCTAAAAACTATATTTTTGGCTTCCATATCGATTGTAGATCACGTCCCAAGTATTATTTTTCAAAAATATTCAATGTACAGAATTGACTTTCCTACGATTTTATTATATGTATAGATTATTTTATGGAAGTGAACAAATAAGTATGTCACCATGGCAACGTCCATCGCGTATACGGCAAAACAACGGGACAGCTAGTATACTTAATAAGTATTATATTAATAAGATTTATGTTTAATGTATTTACCTACATAATGTAGTAAAAGGTACCTATTCAAAGTACAAATAATGCTTTGCATGAGTCATATTACATTACTTACTTTTCAGCGTCCTTAGGTAACCAAAAAAAAAGCGGCCAAGTGCGAGTTGGACTCGCCCATGAAGGGTTCCGCAGCAGCAACAAGGTTTATTTTTATGAAATTAAAAGATTTTTGATTTATTTTTATATTTCAGTCGATTTAATGAAATTTATGTTAAGGTTTATCATTTATGACGTATAAAAAAAACTACTGGATAGATCTCGTTCAAACCAATTTTCGTTGGTAGTTTTTATAGTAATCTACATCATATATATTTTTTAGAATTATCATGCCTCTACTACGGACAGACAGACAGACAGACATGACGAATCTATAATTAGGGTTCCTTTTTTGCCATTTTGGCTACGGAACCCTAAAAAGATAAATTTGTATCGCAATCAGTTTTTAAACAATTGAATACAGCACCATACTTTTTAGGGTGTTTCTTTTTATTTTCCATTTTAATAAAAACAGGTCAAAACTTAAAAAGTATGTCTGTCGCTGTTCGCTCGCGCAGCCCCACTGAATTATACCTTTCCAATTATAAGAATGTACTCTGTGATTATACCCTGCGCAAGGGCAGCCGCGCGTAGGTATATTTTCGATACCTACGCGCGGAGTGAGACAGGCCTGACTCAGGTAGATGTTTATAACTTGAAGTATAGGAAAAAATGTCAGAAAGTATTATACAGTTTTATCTAATTTAAACCTTAAGCAGTTGACAAAAGTATCAAATTCAACCATTTATCTTCTGGTCGAAAGGTCCAAGGCAATAAAGTTTTACCTGGTTTTACGAAAATCGAAAACAAAACGACATATATCCTAATGAAGTGCATTGAAAAAATAAACTTAACCCAATTAAATAAAGCTCACAATCGTACAAAAAATATGAGAGTTACATTCTACCGACTTTGAACGTTACTTAGCTTAGGCGGGAGTGAGCGGGACTCGCGCGAGTGTGAAAGGGATAGATGCGCACATTACAATATTATATTCCGTAAATTGCAAATATTATTAAAATATAAATGAAATAGCCTTGAAACAAGAGAACAATTTATCGATTTATTGAAATAAATGTATATAATTTTACTGAAAATATGATATTCACTAATTATATAGGAATAATGTCTGTATTCATATTATATAATTAGTCCATTAGTCATTAGTCCATTAGTCATATAGTCCATAATTAGTCTTTGACTAATTATATATGAGTAATGTCCCCAAGGCCACAGAATTGTGGCCTTGGGGTCTGGAGACATTATTTTGTTTAACACATTCAACGCCACCACGATTTTCTAAAAGTTCCCAGTGATGCCGCCCTATTAAAAACGCAAACTAGGCAAGGTGTGCTCTCGGATTGCAGGATGAAATTACATGGCACACTAGGTGTGTTCACTGACACTGTAGAGGTAAAATCATAAAGCGTTATTTAGAAAAAGAGTTTAGACTTCAAAACGTTCTTATTCATTAGTCCTTATTGAGTTACTGAAGATATATGTATTTTGTTTTCTGAAATGTTTGTGGTTTTGAACGTTTAATTATGGCAGTAAATAGTTTCCGAGGCGGAGGTAAGTATTTGGTTACTTATTTATGATTTTTTTAGACAATACAAAATGTGAGCTAGAAACAGGGGAATATGATGATGATACGATTGATTGTAAATATAAGGAGTCAGGAGTTCCGTCAGCACCTTTGCAACAATGGTAAACCTTGATGCAAAATCTTACCTTTTGGTAGTAGGTATAGTCTGTCAAGAAGTCATGACAGGCAGGGAAATTTTTAAATGAAAAAATGAATATGAGAACTTTATTAATTTGAGATAAAAATGTGCAAGGTGACAATATTTAAAATGTAATAAGCGTTCTCTGTGAAAATACAAAGAAAAAAATACACTTTTTAAGCGTGATTACGTTTAGAAAATTTTCCCGCCTATCATGACTTTCTTGACAGACTGTATAATATGCTTAGTAACTTCACATAAAACCAAAACCACTACAATATACTTTCATATAAATTTTGAGGAGTTCCCTCAATTACTCATGGATTCCATGGTACCAAATTCTAGAATTTGGTACCATGGAATACAAAAATTATTTTTTTGTTGTATAGGGATTAGGGTCTAACTAGTTAGACCCTATACAACAAAAAAATAATATTGAAAATTGGACCACAAACGGCTGAGTAATCGTTGAACATACAAAAAAAAATATACAGCCGAACGTATAACCTCCTTTTTGGAAGTCAGTTAAAAAAAATTAACCCACGGTCCCACCATGTGAGTAATCTAATTTCTGTACCATGATAATTCATTGTCGGAACTTGTGTCCGATACATGTCGGAATCCTATTGAACAAGCTTATCTGACATGCTCGAGCCTATCGCAAAATCCCCTCTTAGCCTCCCTAACTATTAAAGATTTTTGGTCATACAATAAAATGTTCAATTTTTCAAATGTTCAAAATATGTTCAATTGTTCCATGAATGGTCATTTGGTATATTATGTCAGTGCTACTTATGTAGCACTGACATAATATAGGGTACAAAATGCCCCTGTTTCTTAAATTGACCTCTTTCTTGAATTAAAGATACCGTGTACCCAGATATAAAAGGTTGAGAACTCGTGTAGATGAACACACCTGGCATGTTCGCGACATTACATAATAAATTATTTTCGATAACAAAAAACATCAGGGTGCCTAGTGTGAGTTTTTTGTTCGACATTCGATCGTGAAAGCGTTTGGTGTTTACTAAAATTTTGTATGGGAGCTGGGTTCACTCCCGTGAGAATCGCCAGGTGGCGCTGTACAAATCCCATACAAAATCTTAGTAAACGCGAAACGCTTTCACGATCGAATGTCAAACAAAAAACTTACACTAGGCACCCAGATCATGGAACCACTTAAGAATTCATTAGCTTACGGCACAAAGTTTATGCTCTGAGAGTTTCGATGAAAAAAACTGTGTTTTCTTTGAGATATTGATGAAAAACGGAGAGCACGCCCGGCGTGCTCGCGGCATGGCGATAAAGATTAGTGTGGGCACACATGGTGTGTTAAAGGCACTGAATGTGTTTTGTATGGGACTGTGAATGTGTTTTGTATGGGGACATAGTACAGAATATTTGATCGAAGCCTACACGTGATCTACTCACTTATATAATACTCTAATCTGTGTACTCACTTGTTGGTTTTGCCTCAGCTGGATTGTTGAGTTTCCTTTTACGTGGTGCTAATATGGACTGGGATTCTTGATCGATCTGAATAAAGTAAACCCTATTTAGACTATAGACTATAGATTACTAGAATTCTAAGTTTAATACATACAAACAAACAAACAAACAAAAAATCAAATCTTTCCTCTTTATAATAGTAGTGTAGATATATTTTGTAGACTGTAGTTAAAAATATCAACACATTTAAAAAAGGAAGCACAAAATTATATTATTGCATTTACAAAATATGTAGGTATTCACGGAGAACCGGCAGCCAGCGCACGGCGCACGTGCTGGCAATACAATAAATACAATTGTTTACAAACCAAAAATTAGTATTATTCATAGATGTATTATTTGAACAGAAATACTGAGTACTGAATACTGACCATGTCATTCTCATTATTCTCATTAGACGCCATTTTTAAGTTCTAACCGGACACGTCTACACTCGTAATTTGATTTTGTGCATACTGCTTATTGAACTGACTGATTAAAATAAGTACTTATTACAAAAAATTACGTTATCAAAGAACATATTATATTTACCGTTATAAATCCTATATAACGTTATAACATTTACCGTTATTAAAATAAATTTTTAACGTTATTTTTAATATCGTTTAAATTTTCATAACGTTATCTATGCCCTTGAAGCAGTAACGTTATGAAAAAATAACGTTATTTGAAGCCCTGCTTTCTAAAGCAAGAAATACACGGTCGTCAACGGCGGTTGACGACCACGCAAGATCTATAATGAAGAACTGGTTGACAACACGTTGACAACCGTGTGGCTGGCAACGCGCATACTATTTTTTGCTGTTAAGACGACCGCCGTTGACGTCCGTGTATTCGGTGTTTTAATACCTAGCTTCCTAACTAGGATAAAGCAAGAAATACACGGTCGTCAACAGTGGTTGACGAAGTGAGAGTATTTGGAAGTCAAATTTAGTTCTCTACCCGAATAATGGGGGCGCTGATTCCGCTTCAAATAGGCACAAAAAGCAGGTCTGTATCAGCAATCCAGCGTACTTGTACAAGTTGTACATAATAGAGATCAGTGGTCAGCCGCCATAGGAGAATTGACAGAATTCATCTTTCATCTTTGATTTATTTTTAATCTACATTGTCATTTGTCTATCAAGTTTCAACTTCTCAAGGTAAATGGACTTTTGGCGGGAAGTCGAAAAGAGCGGGTGTTAAAAATTTTCTCTGCTTTATAAAAATTAATTTTCCAGTAATATTACTGTAATATAGTTGTAAATAGTAGTTTTTCAATAGTGTTAAATAATATATAAATAAGATGAGTGTAGATAGCGACGGGGGTCCGGCCCCCGCAGATACTTCTAAGAAAAGAAAATTGGACGATATCGATAGCTGTACAGTGGATTATAGAATGTTTACAAAAACAAATTATAAAAGGCAATTCCCGGAGAATTATAGTAGCGATTGCGTAGTGTATGTAGAATCGATAAACAATGAAAAATTGGGAAACAAAAATCCCATTGCTTTGACCAAATTATTCACGGAAAATGTTAAGGGCATCATAGGAGTTCATAGAGTTAACGCTCATAAGGTAGGTGTCACCTTTAAGAAGCCCGCACCTGCGAATACCTTCTTAAAAATGGATCATTTTTTAACAAAAAATAAACTGAAAGCCTTTGTACCGGCCCACCAGTCGGAAATTACTGGTGTTATAAAATATGTGCCTAAGGATCTGTCCAATGAAGTTATATACAAAAACATTGCATGTGACACAGAAGTAATTTCAATTAAAAGATTTTTTAGGAAAGTAGAAGGGAAACTTACTCCACTGGGTACAATTGCAGTTACATTCGCTGGAACAACTTTGCCTCAGTATGCCTACATACAAATGTTTAGATATCCAGTACATTTATATATACCACCATTACTACAATGCTATAAGTGCCTCAAGTTTAACCACTCTGCTAAAGTTTGCAGAGGAGAACAAAAATGCTCCTCGTGCGCTGGCCAACATTCATACAAAGAATGTGATGTTGAAGAAATTGTATGCCTCAATTGTAGCGGAAATCACTTGGCCATCTCGCGAGACTGTCCAGTGAAACAGAAGAAAATGCAGGAAAAGAAGTCCAAATATCAGAATTTCAATCGTAGTTATGCCACTGTGGTGAGTAGTGTTCCGTTGCTCACTGATCCTAAATCTTTTCCAGCTATTTCAAAACCTGTTAATGTACACTCTGTTAGTAATACCAGAACGACTTTCAATGTTGAACAAATTTTGAGTAATGACATTATAATGAATGCCTTAGTTAAGTCTCTTGTAACCCTCGGTAATAACAATACTCCAGTCACAAATAAAAGAATCAAAGAAATATTGTTATCTAATTTAATCACATAATGGATACATATTTAAATATAGCACAATTTAATATACAAAGCTTGCAGAATAAAAGAGCCTTATTAAAAACATTTCTTTTTGATCATAATATAGACATATGTCTGTTAAATGAAACATGGCTTAAGAGTTCAAGTATAATTCCAGATTTTACACCTTATAATTTCATACGTAAGGATTCATTAAATTCACATAATGGAGTAGGTATACTAATTAAACAAAACCTTAAATATAAAATTATAAATACAACTTTTTACGAAAGTATTCAAAATATTTGTATATCATTAGAAACTACAATAGGAACAATACACATTTTGTGTGTGTATTGCCCACCTAATAATAACAGGTTCGATACAAATAAATTAAAAAAAGTATTACTTGAAACTCCTAAACCATGTCTCATCATGGGAGACTTTAACGCACACCACATTTTATTTGGATGCCACTCGAACAATAATAGAGGTAACAGTTTGTTTAACATCATAGATGAATTTGACATGTGTATATTGAACGATGGCAGTGTCACAACAGTTCAGGCACCAAATAGAAATCCATCTGCAATTGATTTAGCTCTTGTTAGTCCTTCTTTAGCTCCTCTTTGCGAATGGCTTGTCCACAGTGATCCAATGGGCAGCTACCACTATCCAACTCAGGTAACTATTAATGTACAGCCCTCAATATATGAAGTTCGTCCTGTGGAAGAAAAATATATTTACAGTAAAACAGATTGGAATAAATATTTTAAGTTATCAGAGACATATTTTTCAGAATTAAATGTAGATAATAATAATTTAGAACCACTTCAGTTATACAATAGTTTTGTCAGTATTTTATG
Source organism: Plebejus argus (assembly GCA_905404155.3). Classification (NCBI taxonomy): domain Eukaryota; kingdom Metazoa; phylum Arthropoda; class Insecta; order Lepidoptera; family Lycaenidae; genus Plebejus; species Plebejus argus. The sequence continues at coordinate 9,005,612 of FR989938.1, read as the reverse complement.
TAATCTAAGATCAATAACAGTACCAAAACAAAATCCAAAGCCAGTTTCGAAGCCATTGAGAAAACCAGCTCCTTGGTGGAACCAAAAATGTGAAGATGCAGTTCGAAAGTCCAAGGAAGCTTTAAAAAATTATAGAGCTTTGCCCAGCATTGATAACTTTATTACTTATAAAAAATTTGATGCTCAAAAGAAAAGGATATTAAAGGATGAAAGGGTTAATTCATGGCAAGATCTGTGTAGTAGTTTTAATAGAATGACACCAGTCTCTAGAATATGGGGATATATTAAAAGATTCAAGAGAATAGGTACTTCCCATGATAGGTTTTTAAATGATGATTGGGTACCATCCTTTTTAAATAAAATTTCAGATCAGTCTCAGGTAAATGAAAGCAATTTAAAAACGATTTATGATCAAGCCGTTGAAGATGAAAGTAATTCGTTCCTCAATAAGCCATTTACACTCAGCGAGTTGTACATATCTTTAAAAAGTAGAAAAGACACAACGCCAGGCTTGGATAGTATACCATATATTTTAATTAAAAAACTACACCCTAATGCAATAGAAATCCTTTTGAAGATTTATAATAGGTTATGGGATGGTTTAGTCATACCGGAGTCATGGAAAACTCAATGTGTCATTCCTATTTTAAAACCAAATAAACCAGCTAGTAACCCATCTTCCTACAGGCCAATTTCCCTATCATCATGTTTAGGTAAGCTTTTTGAAAACATGTTAAAAATGAGATTAGATTATTTTGCTGAATCACAAAACATTTTACCGGATATTCAGTTTGGATTTAGGAAAGGGAAAAGTTGTTCTGGAAGCTTTGTATCATTTATACAAGATTTAAAAAAGGCAAAACTTAGTCACTGCAGTGTTGTATGTGTATTTTTAGATGTAAAAGCTGCTTTTGATAGTGTTAACATTGAAGTGTTAATTAAAGTTTTACAGGAACTGGGATTTCCGGTGAAAACTTTAAAATGGATTTATAAATTTTTAAGTAACAGAAAAGTTTATGTAAAATTCAATAATAAATTGCATGGGCCTAAGACGGCCAATAAAGGCACAATGCAAGGGGCTACGACATCGCCATCATTTTATAATTTTTATACATCTCAAATCCTCAAATTTGTAAATATTCTTGGAGTAAAAGTTTTGCAATTTGCCGATGACTTGCTTTTGTACAGTGTAAATAAAAACTTAAATATAGCTATCGATCTTATAAATAGAGCTTTAGCTCAATTACAAAATTATTATAAGAATATTTTAAAATTAGAAATAAGTTCAGAGAAAAGTTCAGTGCTAATATTTAGCAAAGATGTACCTGCACATTCTGTAAATATAATTTATAATAACAACAGAATTCCTATTGTGAATCACCACAAATTCTTAGGAGTTATTGTGGATAATAAACTTAAATTTGATAAACACATTAACTATGTATGTCAAAATGCTATGAGAAGCATAAATGTAATGAGAAGTTTGGCAGGAACATTTTGGGGTTCAGACCCAAAAACTCTTAATATGTTGTACAAAAGCATAGTCAGAAGTCATTTTGATTACAGTTCATTAGCTTACATGAATGCAAGTATAACATTGCTAAGGAAATTAGATGTTGTACAGAATATAGGTTTAAGAATAATAAGTGGTGCCATGCGTAGCACCCCTATTGTGTCTATGGAAATTGAAAATTGTATACCTCCATTGTCCCTGCGCCGTTTACAATTGGCTGAGAGATTTTGTCTTAAAGAGTTATCCTGTAATAACAATTTTCTAGTGAAGAAATTGTTGCATCTTATAGAAATTGTACAGTCAGCCTCACAAACTATCACATCTAATGATCTCATTTCTGCTTCTTTACCTGAAATACCAAGAATTATGTTATTAACAAAAAATTATTCTAAAAATATTTACACTAGTAACAAATGGCCAATTTATCAATATTCATATGAGACTACAATTTTTAATATTAAGTGTCATTTAGATTCCGTTACAAATAAATCTGACTTTTCACAATTTCTACAGGATAAAAGAGATTTTTACACAATATATACAGATGGTTCCAAAAGTGAGGAAGTTAAAGCTGCATACTATGACCCACAATGTAAGTTAAGTAAATGTTTTAAAATGCCACAAAGTTGCAGTATTTTTACAGCAGAGGCCTGGGCTATATTAGCAGCTTTAAAATATGTTTTTACTGATGTAAATAATGTAAATATTTTAATAATTACTGATTCTAAAAGTGTATTATATAGTTTAAGTAACCAAAGTATGTCTTTTAAACAAAATTACATTATATTTAGAATTAGATTTATGTTAACAAAATTGGTGGAAAAGAACATAGAACTAGTTTGGGTTCCCTCCCACAGTGGCATATTAGGCAATGAAATTGTAGACCAGGTGACCCGTAGGGAACACAATGTAGATCTTTCAGAAAGTTTTAAAGTACCATTTACTGATTTTTACCCACAAATTAATAGTTCAATGAAAAGTTTATGGAAAGACTATTGGGCGAAGATTATAGAAACTAAAGGAAAATGGTACGCAGAAATTCAAAAAGACTTACCGACGATACCATGGTACAACAAGATAGTTTACGTGAACAGGAAATTAATAACAACAATTAATCGTTTGCGCTTTGGTCATTGCCTGGTCCCATCACATCTTAGGAAAATAAATGTAATAGACAATAGTACCTGTACACATTGTTCGGAAGAAGATGCAGACATAGATCACGTGCTTTTTAAATGTCCAGTTTTTGCCATACAAAGAACCATATTTCTTGATATGATCAAGGTAATTGCTGAAGAGAACTCTTTAAGTGTCCCCCGCCACAGTCAAGACCTATTGGCAAATTCTCTTTTCTTTATCTCTGTTTTCAAATACATTGTAAATACTGTACAGAAAATCTAATGTTAAGGTTTTTACTTTTTAGGTTATGTTTGTGTTTTTCTATCTTAATGTCAGTTGTTTTTGAAAGATGTCATACGATTGACACATGTGTCAATGGTTTTTAGTTTTTTTTTAAGCTTTTATGAGTAGGTATCTTAGAAATGTTTTAAAGTTTGTAGGTTTTCTTATTTCTTATGGTAATAATTATTCATTGTATTGAATTCATTGTAGTGTAAGTTCATTGTATTTTTATAATGTGTACGACTGAAGGACCTGTATCCATAGTCATGAATAAATTATTAAAAAAAAAAAAAAAATCAACTTCTCAAAAAAGATAAAATCCACACAAAAAATACCAAGCTTTTGTGAATTGATTTCGTTTTGATAATTATTTGCTAAATTTTTACTAAGTTTGTGGTTTTAACTCGACTAAATAAAATCATACTGGCGGTGAATAGTTTTTTCATAACACTGTGAAATCATTGGTACTTGCTGATGTGATTTACTGAAATGTCATCGTATATGGCTGGCGTTTTTGATTTGGATTTAGATGTGGATACAGTTACAGTTGGGGATTCTGACGACGATGATATTATAGAAGTTGATGAGGTACATACTACTTAATTGATCTCCATGTGTAAAGCTTCACTGTTACCTAACCTCAAATATATCAATGGTCAAGGATGAGACCCATTTAGTTATTTTTGGGGTCATTATTTTAGTGCTAGAGATTGGTCAACATAACCTTAATTAACATTATCTGTTCATTCATCAAATACATAAAACTGAATCATTGTTTTTTAATAAACTGATTTTAAATACAGGTTGATTATGACCCTGAGCTACATGTGAATACTATTGTTGAGTAAGTCTTTGATGTAATATATTACATTTTGTTTTTTGGTACCCTTGGATATTTCTACATTCAAATTTTACTTTAGGGCTGAAGGGTCTGAAACTATTCAGTTATCTGAGGACAATGTGAATCCAGGACAATGCAAACGCCTCGGACCACAAGATTTCGAATTGCGCAAAGTTTTAGGAAAGGGAGGTTATGGAAAAGTGTTCCAAGTGAGGAAGATAACTGGACCTGATGCTGGGGCACATTTTGCTATGAAAGTACTCAAAAAAGCTTCCATAGTTCGCAATCAAAAAGATACTGCACATACTAAAGCAGAAAGAAATATACTAGAAGCTGTAAAGGTATTTTTTTGCTTTTTAGTTGTGGTACATCTATTTCTAATTAAAAAAATAATAATCTGAAGTTAAGACACTTCAAATTCTTAACTTCTGATTTAAAAAATTGTGGTGCAATAGTGAAATTTTCATCACACATCATAAAAAATAACAATTGATAATAAAATGTGAACTTAACAGAAATATTCCTTATACTTTTCAGCATCCTTTTATAGTCGAATTGGTTTACGCTTTTCAAACAGGCGGTAAACTGTATCTTATTTTAGAATATTTAAGTGGAGGAGAGCTATTTATGCACTTGGAGAGAGAGGGTATATTTCTTGAAGACACAGCATGGTGAGCAAAGTCTAGTGGTTATAATATTGTTTACTTTGAACCCTCAAATAATATTACTATATTTTATTTTTTTATTTCAGCTTTTATTTATCAGAAATAATATTGGCTTTAGAACATTTACATAGTTTAGGAATAATATATCGTGATTTAAAACCAGAGAACGTTTTGTTGGATGCACAAGGTCATGTTAAATTGACTGATTTCGGTCTTTGCAAAGAACACATTCAGGAAGGAATTGTTACACACACATTTTGTGGGACTATTGAATATATGTAAGTTTTTACATTGCAATATAAGTTATGAAAATAATAATAATGGCTTACTGTAGTATTTTTAAAAGAAAACTGTACTGTGTAGTGTCCAAGTATTTGCACAATAATTTATACAGGAGTACTCACACCTGTGACCTGACTGACAAAACATTTCTATTCTATGCATGGATCTTAATACAAAACAAAACAAAGTGATTCACTGTAAAAGTATCAGTGCTGAAAGAGCCATTTTTTGTTATTTGTATAGGCAAGTACCTGAGCATTATGAAGATGAAAAAAAGTTACTCTTTTTAGCGTTGCCACTTTCACAGTGGACTCTATGATGGGGAACTCATACACACCCTAAAGTGTTATCACTTAGTTTTGTTACACATGTATAATATTATCTTGTGACACAATAATGTGGAAATAACATTTGGGAATCAAACTCACATCCCCAAAGCCAAGCATTTAACCCACTGGACCATAGCAATCAGTTCTTAAATGTATTGTTGCTAAAATTTTCGATCTTTAAAATCTTTTATCATTGGACTCTCACAAAGTATGATTTTTTTTAAATATTAATAGTGATACTTACAGTCATATCATATGGTTTTCAGGGCACCAGAAATATTGACAAGGAGTGGTCATGGAAAAGCCGTAGATTGGTGGAGTCTTGGAGCCTTAATGTATGACATGCTGATTGGCCAGGTATGTTCTGATCTAAAAAGGGACTGGCCAGGAAGAGCTAAGCTTATGAACAGGGCCTGTAGACAAGTGTCAAAACGCTAACGTTACAAAATGTATGGGATTTGACATTAGTATTCGCTAGCGAAGCGATGACTTAAGTCAAATCGCATACATTTTGTAACATTAGAGTTAGCATTAGCGTTTTGACACTTGTCTAGGGGGGCTGCCTATACATATTTCTATGTTGTCTTTTAATTTTAGCCTCCTTTTACTGGTGATAATCGCACAAAGACTATTGAGAAAATACTTAAAGGAAAATTAATGCTACCAGCCTACCTCACACAAGACGCTCGCGACCTCATAAGACGCCTTATGAAACGCTCCGAAACACAACGTTTAGGCGCTGCTGGTGCCTCGGCCGTAAGAGGCCATGCCTTTTTCAAACATGTCCATTGGGATGATGTGTTTGCAAGACGGCTTGAACCACCTATCAAACCTAGATTGGTAGGTTAATTTGGCTTTATTTTAAACCATTTTAAATTGCATATAAAATCGGGCATTCTATTACTTTAAAAACAGGCAGTCTTTAAAGCAACCGTAATAAATATTGTGTTTTTATGCTTTGTCCAATGACTGGTGCAGTCCAATCACTAGTCATTTACCCTATGTTGAATTATTGTTCTTAAAAAATAATCTTTTATTTTAGGCTAGTGAAGATGATGTCTCACAGTTTGACACCAGATTCACTTTACAAACACCTATTGATTCCCCTGATGAGTCTACCCTTAGTGAAAGTGCCAATTTAATGTTTCAGGTATAGTATAACACACACAAGACATATTTCTATGATAAAATAGATACCTACTTGATAAATGATAAGAGTGCGTAGTGCGAGTTTTATTCGATCATACTCATCGAGAACGTTAACGCGAATTTGTATGGGATCAAAGCGGTATCCACGTAAGCCAGTAGGTGGCGCTGCTTTGATCCCATACAAATTCGCGTTAACGTGTTCGATGCGTATGATCGAATAAAACTCGCACTACACCCCCAGATATAGTGTAGACTGTATAGACAAAAACTTGTTTAGCATTGGATATTAATTTGTAAACCTAGTCCATACTAATATTATAAATACGAAAGTGTGCTGTCTGTCTGTTACCTCTTCACGCCTAAACCGCTGAACCGAGGACATTGGATACTTTATATCCCGGAAAAAAGTACGGTTTTCGCGCGATAAACAAATTTTGGCGCATGTAAAATAACTGTATTTTTAATTAACCGACTTCAAAAAAGGAGGTTATCATTATTATTATTCGACGATAATAATAATGATATGCGTATGTATGTAATATTTCCAGAACTGCCCAGTTTTTGTATATGTTAATCTATAACAGCTTCTGAACAAATGTGCCAAATTTCAAAAGTGTATGTATGTATGTATGTTTTTATGTTTGTTTACGCATATCTCCGGAACTACAAGTCCGATTTAAGTGATTCTTTTTTTGTTGTACTAGGTATTGTTTAACTTACGGAACAGTGCAAGTTTCATCAAAATCGGTTCAGTAGTTTTGGAGATAGGAAGTTTTAATTTTGAAGTCGGTTTATCTTTTTAAAATACAGTTATTATAAAAAGATAAAACCGACTTCAAAATTGTAGGTAAGTAATTGAGAATTAAAACTTCCTATCTCCAAAACTACTGAACCGATTTTGATGAAACTTGCACTATTCCCTAAGTTGAACAATACCTAGTACAAAAAAAAAGAATCACTTAAATCGGACTTGTAATTGCGGAGATATGCGTGAACAAACATAAAAACATACATACATTTTTGAAATTTGGCACATTTGTTCAGAAGCTGTTATAGATTAACATATACAAAAACTGGACAGTTCTGGAAATATTACATACATACGCGTCGAATTGATAAAATAAATAAATAAAAATAAAAAATAAAAAAGCCTTTATTTCCTATAAATTACACTAAGTTTTCAAATTTACATTTAAATTTATTATTCCTTTTGGCTTTTACTATAATTTTTTTTGTCGAATTGATAACCTCCTTTTGTCGGTTAACAAAAGAGGTAACGTTATACTAATTCGAGCATTGGTGAAATTGGGTCTACACATGACTGGTGAGACATTACCGATACTTATGGAGAGTACTCTGTACTCGATTCTCGTTATAAATATGTAATAAAATGGTACATAGTTTTTTTCCGAATTTCCCAAAAATAAATAAATTATGGATACTAAGTAAATTACGCGGCTAGGCAAGTAGGCATACTATGCGGCCGGTGCAGAGGCGTGCGCTACCAAAGAGAGACCACACAACTACCCCTCCCGCTCGCGGTGTCCATGCGTTGGGTAAATAATTATTTAACTTTAAGCTACATTTACTCTGTGATCAATTGATATTATTTTTTTATATTATTTTTTTCAACTAATAATATAATAGCCAAATGTCACGTCCTCGAGTATTGAACATGTCTCACCAGTCACGCGTATATCCTTACTAATATTATAAATGCGATCAAGTGTGTCTGTCTGTTACCTCTTCACGCTCAAACCGCTGAGCCGATTTTGCTGACATTTGGTATGTAGATGGTAGATACTTTGAGTTCTGAAAAAGGAATAAACGAATTAAGGCGCAACGGAGTTGCGGGCGTCATCTAGTTATGCAATAATTAAAATAACTTAACTATATCCCTTTTTCTTTCTAAATATTTCTTATATTCGTTATAAATTTAAAGGGTTTCACATATGTTGCACCCTCGGTGATGGACGAGATCCACAAGCCCCGTGTCATCACCGCCCGCTCGCCGAGACGACCGCGACCTCTGCACCACAGTGCATTCACCGTTCCGCCATCGACTGCCCATAATCTCTCACATGCTCAACCCGAAGACCCCATGGAAGTGCAAGGTCTACCAATTTAGTGAGTAGAACCACAATTTAACACCACCACCACCATTGTTTCTTATCATAGAGCAGCCTTTCCCAAAGTGGGCGATAACACCCCCCTGTGGGCACTGAACTCTAAAGGCGGTGTGTAGAGGCTTGGGGGGTGATTAACTTCATCTGGATGTATTTTAAATAGAAACAATGGGGGCGCTAAAACATAATTTGTTCTAAAAGTGGGCAGTAGACGTTTGGGAACCCCTGTCATAGAGGTACATAAGTCATGTTACAATATACCCTTGTAAAAGTATAACAAGAATGTTAATTAAGAAAAACATATTTTATGGAATCAAGAAATAATTTATTCTGTGCAAAAATAAAACCATCTAATACAACTTTCTTTTCCAGGTCTAGAATAATTGAACTAGTGACCATTCTATACAAAGAATAATTCAACTACAAATGCTGCCCTTATATTTGTCCGTAAATAATGTATTAATGGTACTGTTTTATACTATTATATGAATATTATTAATAATGTACATTTTATACAAGTTACCGATTAGTTTATTATAATTTTGGTAGGAATTAATCACATATAAAAATTGTTCTAACTTACTATTATGACAGAGTAATAATAATTTACAATATTATACCTTGTTACCAAGCTTCATGAATTGAAAAATAAAAGGTCATTTTTATTTTGTACATTGAAGTTTGATTTCATAAATTAGAGTTATGTATTTTAGGTTTAATTATTTTTATAGATATTAATTTATAATAAATATTTTTTTCTTTATTTTGGTTTTATTTCTTTTTTTCGTAATAACATTTAAAACAATATAGCATACGTAAATGTTTGCAACACAAAAAAATCAACTCAGTGGCGTAGCAAAAGGCGACTCGCTAAGCACTAGCTCAGCTCTATGTATAATATAATTCGGGGATTCCGGGATCTTAGAAGTCTCATGCTAATTTAAAAAACTTAAAAGCTAGAAAGAAGAAATATGAATTGTATAACATTCCTTTCTGTCTTAGTTATTATTGTTTTGTTATTTTTTCAATATAAAAAATAAATGATCCATTTCCCTTATCATATAAAATTTATTGGCTTATCATATAAAATATAGATGGGGTGACACCACCAACTTTCACACGGGGTGCCACATGTCCGAGGTAGCTATGCCACTGAATCAACTATAGCTCAATCAAGAATTATTCTTATTGGTCAACAGGAGGTTACTCAACAATACAATACAAATAACCAATTGAGATTAAACAAATAAACCTCTAGTAACAATTACCAAAAAAAAAAGAAACTAAACAACTAAAGACATTTCAGCACAGAGATCACACATGAAATATATGTGCATGTCATTGTCCTCCGAAATAACCGTAAAATTTCCATCACTATTACATGCGCTGCTGTGTTTTGCAATACAATCATATATGCTGTTTTTTATTTCCCCTACTGGAACTGCAACTTTGATAGATATAAGGCAATGTTTACAAGATAGGACACCTGCAGCAAGATTAAGATTGTTTTTCTGGCAAATTGGACAAATAACATTCTCTTCTTGTTGTAAAGAAGACCAATCAATGTTATTCATCTGTGACTTTTCATATTCTTCCAGCCACCTAAAAAGCATATTTTACATACATAGCTAATGATACACATAATTAACACAAACAAGAAATGGCGTTATTAGTTTCAATGTGACTTAAGTTAACATTAGTCATTACTTGATTTGATTTCTAATAAGTACATTTTTAAAGTAAAGGAAAACCAAACCTACCAGTCTAGTTCATCTTGAATCAGCTCCTTTTTAATTTGCTCTAATAATTCTATTTCCTCTAAGTCATATAAATCATTGCCATTGGATGGTTGTAGACTGAATGTATCATTATATATTTGAGTAAGAGTTTGTTGGAGATCAGTCCCATCAGCTATGCTTCTGAACTTGTTAAGTAACAAACTTCGGCTACTGTAAATTTTATGTTTATAATCCTAAAATAAAATATTAGGTGTTTAGTGTCACAAGTGAGAATTAAGTTGTACCAATGTAATAACCAAAAACAAAACATCTTTGACAAGCAATTCAAACCTTTCTTAATTTATCTTTTATTTCCTTTGGTGACCCTCCTATTTTGGTTTTGAGATTTCTGTAACTAGGCGAGCGACATGTACTCATCATGGATTATATTCAGGACAGTGAAATTTAAACCTGTGTAATATGTAAATACTAAATACAATGAAGGTATGTGTCCAAGTTCCAAGCAAGGCACTTTTCGCAGTATTCATAAAGGATTATGACATTTCTATCTCCTTAGCAAGAGTAGTGACAAGTAATTTTATCTTTATTAACTATTATACTCGTAAAAATTAAAATAGCTATCACAATATCAAAACTCAAAAATCCAAATTCCAATATTTTTATGATCTTGCTCGCAGCTCGCGCCAATTTTTTTATTTTTGTCTGTCAAGTTGTCATTGTCAATGTCAAAGAAACGTCTGATACAAACGTCTACTTCTACTACTTTTAAGATATTTTAAACAAAAAAATTTGCTAATCACTGTTAAGTTTTGTAACATTCAGGGCTTCATAACGTTATCGAATAGCAGAAAAAATATCGTTACGTACCGTTATTTTCATAGTGTTTTCGTCCATCTCATAGAGAAAAATAATGGTCCATCTTCTCTGAGTTCATAACTGCGATTGAACTAAGCGAGAATGTACATGATCGCACTCGGGCAAGGGGCTCTCGCACGAGACTCTCGCCCGAGAGCTCTCGGCGAGAGTGTACAGCCGACATAACAATATCTAGTAACATAACGAACGAAAAAATATCGTTTTAATAATAACGGTGAACATAACGGTAAATAATGGGTACATAATAATATAATAATGGAACAAAGATACTGAGTACTGAACTACTGACCATGTCATTCTCATTTAACGTCATTTTTCCTTTAATATACACCTACTGGTCACCAGACACGTCTAGACTCTAGTAACTAGAGTAATTAAACTAGAGTCTAGTTTAATTTTGTGCATAGACTCCGCGCACGACAACTCTGCGCGCGACAGCGTAGGGATTCATAAAAAATGCGTAATCCCAATGATATTTTATTAGTACATAGTTTTACTTTAATATCCTTATAAATACTCATTTAAATTATGTATAGGAATAGGCGTATCGATTATTATGACAAATATGGCGGCCCGACGAAAAGTTTTGTTCAGCCGCGCGCAGAGTTATCGTGCGCGGAGTCTAGTGCATACTGCATACTGAACCGACTGATTAAATTAAGTACTTATTTTACAAAAGGTAACGTTATCAAAAATATACCTATTTACCGTTATAAATCCTATTTACCGTTATTAATATCAATAATTTTTACCGTTATTTCTAGTATCGGGTAAATTTTCATACCGTTAACTATAAGTGCGTCAAGAAAGTGAAGAAATTAAAAAGTGGCAACATCATAGTGTCATCCCTTTCAAATCAATCTGAGAAAAAAGGGATGACACTACGATGTTGCCACTTTTTAATTTCTTTACTTTTTTGACGCACATTACACATAACATTATATGCGCCCTTGAAGCAGCTGTAACGTTATGCCGCGGCCGCGGGTAGTGCTTCGCGCTAAAACTGATACTATTGGACGATCTGCGTGTATCGTCCAATAGTATCGTCTCATCGCACGAAGCTTCAGACGATACACGCAGATGCGTCCTGGCCGTTATGAAAAAATACCGGTATTTGAAGCCCTGGTAACATTACGAATTTTTAAGACTGGTAATAATGACTGTTGTGTCAAATTATTGTCAAAGGTGTGGAAAAAAACAATGTGAGTGCTAAAGTAAAAATATGGAGTATGTATTTGTTGAATTTGAAATAATTTATAGTACTTTTCAATAAATATAATTAAATAATAAAAATATATAAATGTGAAGACTTGTTCAAATTAAAATAATGAATAATGTGGAAAAACAACTCAGCCGTCCTGGTAAGGAGGCGATACATTCTGGTCACTTCATGGTGTCGCATTTTGAGGCAGAGGATCAAGACGATTATGATGATTTAGCTGTACCCGTCCCAGACGAAGAACAAAATGTACAGAAAGAAACCGCAGTGGCAACATACACCGTGCCTACGTCGTCAGAAACATTCCAACTTTGTGACAAAGAGGAGACCAAACAACATCAACAACTTTCCATTGAGATATCTCTTACAAAATTATTCAAATGTATGACTTTAGCTTACAGGTAATTATGTTTAATGCATACTAGTATATTATTTTAAGCATATCCATCTTATATGTAATCACGATAATAAATTGTGATAATGAGTGGGAATATAAACATTTTATTTTTTTAGCAAAAAAAGTTTGCTTTTCTGCAATGTTTCTTATTCTTACATGATAAATTAATAAATTAATAGACTTAGTTCAATGACATGAGCTATATTTTAACAAGTTTTTTTAAATCTAACAATGCACGGTGTATTTTTTGTCCAAAAAATTGGCCATGCCGTTTTTATCACTTAATTTTATAGCATTTGTGATTATAAATGCAGGACGAGAACACCCGACTGCCCATTTCATATAGAAGAATGCAAATTAGTACTTGAAAAAAAAATTCTATGGTTTCCAGAAAAAAACATAGAAACAGTTATAGCTCAAAAGTTTTATATTTTTTTAAGATATTAATTGGTCTAAATAGTGTCTTAAAAGCCCTATGATAGCGAAAAAGATCCAGGCTTTATTTGTTCAAGATAACGTATTTATGACTGATTTTGTAAAATTATGTTTTAATTTTTTTAACGTCATGTCTTTTCATATTTAGATTTGAAACTAAAACTGAAGTATTCTTTTTATTGATACTTATAACTAAAAAGAAAATGTGATCCAAATGAGGCGGGGCATCGGAGTTATTCAATGTTATATTATTTTGGATAGGGTTGTCACCGCATAGTTCACATAGTTTAATAATATTTGAAGTAAGTTTTTATATGCTCAAAGAAATTAAAGTTCAAATGAGTAAAAAAATTTGGTATAGAAATATTGACAACCCTAAAACCATAGTTACCGTAGAAACTTTAGAAGCCTCTAACATCGGTGCCCTTTATTATTTGGATCTAAATTTTTTTACACGAATTCTTGTACATTTAAGTAACAATTCTGTATAAAAATAAAATTCAAATAATTAGAAATAATATGTTCATAATAAATTAAAGAAAAAAAAAACATAAATTGTAAATAAATCTTTATACACTTTTCAAGAAATATGTAAATCAGGTTAAATTGTGTGTTTTTTTATTATTGTCGATCAGAATAATCAAGAAGACAATTAAGTAAATATTTAAAAAGTTATGGCAATTTTTAATTTTATTGAAAAAAAATTAAAAGTGTTTTTTTATTGTTCATAATAAGAAATTAACGCATGTAAATACTAATAAATTACTTACATAACATTTCTGTTCAAGATTTCCAAAAAAAAGGCATGGCCAATTTTTTGGACAAAAAATACACTGTGCAATGTAATGAATTAAGTATAGCAATTATATTATGATGTTCTATGTTTCATCTCAAAATTTCGTCAATTAGATGAACCCAATATTATTTGGTTTGGTTTCTGTAAAGCGAAGCAGGGCAAGACCATGTTAGGATATGATTTATATATGGAGATGCTTATTCTTATGTTATAATGTTCTTTGAGAATTTGGTTTGCAAAGATAATTTGAGGTCAACTGAGCTTCTTAGGTCATTGGTTGAGATAACTGTCATAATATTTAGTATCACTGAGCTATAAATATATACTTCACAATCTATTTTAATTACTTAGTGTCATGTGTTGGAAAATACTTATTAATGAAAGAGTACTTTTAAGTAGCCAATATACCTAATTACTAACAATATTAGGTTATTTTTGTAACCTTTTATTGTTTTAGTAGCAAAAGATTAATTTGAAAAAGTTATCAAATTCAGGACAGTAAAGTTATAAAATTATAAACAAAACTTAGTTAAAATTTGTAAGGAATGCACAATATAATCTTATTTAATCATCGAGTGACATTTGCTTTTTCTATTTTAAGCATTTAAATTAAAAAAAAAATCGTATTTTGTATAAAAGGATTATAAATTAAGTTATTTACTAGTTTTTTTGTAATAAACATTATACATTCATTTTTCATATAATATCATGTTTCTAACAAGGAGTTGTTAATGTTTAAATATTAACTGTTTAGTGATGTAATGTAAATTTGTTTTTTAGCTTTAGTATAAACATAAGCCATTTATCTTAATTATAATATTGCCCAATTGATAATTTGATCAAGGATATGTGTACAGTTCAAGTAATTAAACAGAATAATTGATAACAAATAAGTCTGAAAGTTGCCTAAAAATATTCTACACATTTCTGCATGTAACATGCAAAGTGGAATAATATACTTATAATAAAAAAAGTGGAATAATATGTTGATCATGAATTAAATCAACCTGATATCGCCCTCAAAGTATGCTTTACACCAGTATCATATTTTGAGGAAAAATTAGTTTTTAAGAGACTTTTGGTGCAGACAAGAAAAATATTTGATCTAAGTTCTTTAGTTCGTATTTGAATTAGAAATGATAAGATAATGTCAGGTATATTCCTTATCACAGTATTATTTATAATAAGCTTAGGATCATATACTGATAGTGGGGAAAGATAAGTGTCATCTGTCGGGTATATTTGCTTCTAAACAAGTTTTTTAGTACAGTATCTGACACCTACAGTGTAGACTATTGCAGAGTATCGGTTCATCCTTCTATCATGATTAATTTTTATTTTACTAAATTAAAAATGTGTCTCATAACTTCAAGGACTAGTATTGTTCAATCAATGATAAAAGTGCTTTTACCTTTTGTGTGTTTGTGATAGGAGACTGAGGGGAGCATGGTAAGGTGTTTATTTATTATGTTTGTGATATACTTTTAGACAAAAACTAACCTCACCAAAATGGAATCGTTTCAAAGGTATAAAACTACGGTGGAAGGACAAAATAAGATTGAACAACGTTATATGGAGGTGCTGGCATATGCAATGTGAGTGTTCCAGCTACTTTTTATAGATCATAGAACAATATCATAAGCTTTGATTAATTTTTATTTTATTTTTTATTTTTCTTTATTGAATAATAAGAAACTTTTAAATTAAAAAAATCTAGTTTTTTTTAATTTGAATTGAGAAAGTAACTGAATAACATTCTTCATAGTCAGTTAATCATAGTTGACTTATCTCATGTGAATTATTGTGTTGCCCACATAGGCTGATAACATCAAGAGGTTAGCTTGTTGTGGCCTATAGGTATATGATTTTATTACAAAGATAACAAATAAAAAACCTTATAGAATTCAATATAATATTGATAATAATAAAGTCAATAAAAAATCTATCATTATTTTAAAGGAATTATATGATAAAACTTATAAGTAATAGCAATATATTAGGGGTGGCCAACTTGACTAGACCTAAGATCTACTGTTTACTAACGAAACCATGTGTGATCTACAAGTACCCTAATTACATACCATTGAAATCTTAAATGAAACAGCATGGTGTAGCTTATTGATCATTGCGCAGTCTGGTCTAATTATTTATATTTTTTGCCTGGCCGCGATCGACTTGACTAAGAGTACCGGTTGGCCACACCTGCAATATATTATATCAAATATTTGAGCACTTTATTATATTTAAATAGATTTATAATTTTTTAATACATTTTATATTTTCAGTCATAAAGAAACAAAACACTTTGGTGTGTCAGTTTGCTTCACCGCTGGATGTTGACACTCACGTAAAGCCAGAGGTAATTTTACGGCTTTACATTTTTTATTAAGTTCGTTCGTAGTAAATTAATATCAAGACACTTTTTTTCCACCAATTTAATTATTTTTTTTACGTTTAAAACCTAAAATAACAACAATATGGTTTTTTTAGACAACAATATTAGAAGGAAAGTATTGGAAAAGACGAGCCGAAGCCGTAATAGCAGAGTACAAAAAATGGCGAATGTTCCATATTATGCGACTCCTTGGCAAGGGGGACACCTCCGTCCAAGACACCGTAAGTTTGTATTGATGATTTGCTTTATGTCCTTTAATGTGATTGCTCAGTTTGGACTTTCAGCTATTGTCTTCAGGGTGGTGCAGGATCCTATGCTGGTTGTATGTGTTCTGACGCGAGATGTATACTAACTACTACTAACCTTATGATCCGCTTTCAGATGTCAATACTGGGTTTTCAGATGTCGGACATGGACACAATGGAGTCACAGTGCAGCGACTTCGCAGCCAACATGCTGACCGATGAGGACTACCTAAACTTCATGAGTGACACACTGTTCTCTACCATCACAAACCACCAGCCGTTCGCCTTCCCCGATTGCAGAGAGATCGGTACTACTCACTTTTTATAATATCAATCCTTATCAATCGCATATTTTTAAGACCACTCAGCGAAACTGGAGATGGCAATAGACATGTACAATATTATTTACCAATAACATACTATGCTTCCAATAGCTGGTGTAGGACTTCCCGTGCGCGCTCATTTCACGTCATACCAAAGACAAATAAAAATGTAACACTGCGCTTTCCTCGTTAATTTTTACTAAGAGATGTTAAAGTTTTGCGAAGCCATTGATAATATACATACATTTGGAATCGATTTTCTACATGTATCATTTTAATTTCAGCGAGAGGCGCAAACTTAGCCGATTTTATCCAACCGAGCTTAGGTCCTCTGCAGCCTAACCTCGATGATTTTATGGACACATTGGAACCTCTGCAAGGTAACTACTTTCTTTATAATTACTTTAATTATTCAACAGAAAGCTAAACAGAGAAGTGGATGACTATTATGTGCACAATATCTAGCTTGCGTTCTTTTCAGACCTTTTGTCCCTGCCCCGACTACCGCCCGTGCCAGAGGAGACGGCGATCACGTCAGAAGATACAATGTACAGGAACACAATGTCCGTAGAGTCTTACGGTGCTCAGAACTACATCACCAGCGTCCAAAACACAAACACCGTCACTATGCCCACCAGTCAGATGACTATACACGGTAAATTACATACTATTGAGATGATTTGTAGTATAATATAGAATAATGCTTATGGTTTACGTTAAATAATATATTAAATTTTAGGTTCAAATAACAGTAGTCAGGTTATATCGATGCCGGAGCCAGGGAAAGGTGAACAGCTGAGGATGTATGATAATGGACGGCTATACAATCAAACAGAAATGCCTAGCAACATAATGGGAGCCCAGGAAGTTTTGCCGACGTACCAGACCAATACATATGAAACTCAACCGCCAGCGCAGACAGAGCCCATACTGAATAACGCCTACGCGATCAAATCGCCCCGGGTGCAGTATGTGAACGCGCAACCTAAAATAATTACACAAAGTGATCCCGGTTACCCGAAATATAATGCTCGTAAGTAAATCCAACAAGGCTTATTAGTTATTGATATCTCATAAACGGACAATGGCAACACAACTTATCGCTTATAATATTTCAGCGTTGCCGCCCTCTCAAACGGCACCGGAGACAGTCTCGCTTCTGCAGCAGCCCGTACAGAATCCGAAATACGCATCGCCTGTCGTGATCCAGGGGCGAAGTGCGTATAGTCGCGACAAGCAGCGTTCGAGGCTCGGGTACGCCGGCCAGGTCAACCAGTACCAGAGCTACTCGCAAGGAATGCAATCTCAAGTGCACGCGTCGCACGCGGCGCAACCGCCGCACGCGTCCCATGCGGGGCACGTGTCGCACGCACCACACACGTCGCAGACCTACGAGCCGCAGATGCTCAGGTTGTCGACGCCGGAGGTCCAGTACCTGCAACCCGTCGACTACAAGACGAAGCCGGCGGGCGCGACCGCCAACGCCAAAACTTTCAAGCTTCCCTCCCCTCCGTTGGCGCCAGCGGTCTCATCTCAGCAGGTATATTTTGACTTTTCACCGAAATCATTGCTGTTTTGTTACCTAGTTTAGGGTTTAAGTTCTGAAATTATGTCTAAAGTAATTGAATTAAAATCCGTAAACATGTTAACAACTGTCAGTTTACTATTTTATAAAGAGTATTCCTTTGTCCACAGTCGTCTGGGCCCCTCAACGCCAGCGTGAGTCGCGGCAAGGAACAGTACCGCTCGCACAGCCTGCCGCTCGGCGCGCAGCTCGGCCCGGACTGGGCCGTAACCGCGCCCGCACCCGCACACACGTCCGCACACGAAGTCACGCACGCCGCACGGGTTAACGTCTTATTCATATTTTTTAACCTAAAGAAATAATGTGTATACAGAGAAATCGCTACAAATCCCGCATTTTATCGCATCTAATTTTGGTGCCTTCAGAGTCCAATATGTTATTGTTTTAATTGTTATTCCAATATATTTAAAAGTATGTCATGTATATGTACAGCCGCGAGAGTCGAACCCCGCCGCGCTGCGCATTAGGTCGCGGTCGCAGTCGAGCGGCATGGGCGGCGAGGGCGGGGCGGGGGGCGGGGCGCGCCGCCCCCCGCCGCTCACGAGCGTGGCGAGCGAGCCCGCGCTGCCGCAGGCCAGCGTCATGCTCGCGCAGCTGCTGTCCGCCAAGCACTGTGAGTATTTACTAATTATGTTCTAGGATAGTCTGTAGTTAATATAAATATGGCACTGGGACAAACCCTTGTCGGGTTTAATGTAATACACAACCATATTAATTAAAATAATACTTTTAAGCTACATAGAACAAGTGTGTTTTTTTCTGGACTTTGTTAAAATTTTCCAACAGTATCCAGACCCCACCTAAAACTACTTGCCGACCCCTGCCCTAGAAAACTTGCCTTCGGAGAAAAAAAATACAAAAAAAACAAACATCCGGACATACTACGAATGCGTTTTGAGGCATATTACTATGTTAGTACGTACTAGTATTGCTTATGCTGCAAATATTATGTCAGCTTTGTATATATAACAGTTATATAAATCAAAATATATTTCCCCAATAAGTAGTACCCGCGCTGTTCACTAATAAAAAATCTACCTTTTTGTGTGTTGTCCTTGCCCAATATGTTGCAAAAGAAGCTTGGTAGACTATAATGGAACACGCGCAATTTTATGACGTATAGGTAAAGATGGCCGATGGGATTAAATGAAAAAACAATAATTTTCGGAATTACATCGGTTACTATTTATCCTTTGTAAAATAGAATATACAAAGATAATGAATGGGAAGCTAATCGTCCGAGCCTTATTACAATAATTACATAATCTAATCAAAAGAGTCGCATCTTTACAACTATGCACTACCTACAAGAAAACAAATGATTCATAGAATACTAAGATGACATAATTAAGAGTAATTTATTGTTATACACCAGTGAACTGCACATCGGTCTGACCTATTGATGTACGTAAATTAGTATCTCTATGCTTCTAAACGAGTGCATTTGTTTTGTTGCGACTATGGCCTCTATTGCTGCGTATTAAAGACTATTTTCGTTTTCAGCTCAGAGTCTGTACAAGTTTAACAATATGGAGGAGAGTACGGAGCCGACGAAGTCGCCGGTGCTGCGGGGCCAGCCTTCGCCGCTGGGCAGTGACGTCATCTCGCCGCACCACGTGAGTAGCACTATCTACCGTCACGCCCCCCGCCACGCCCCTGCCGCGCCCCCGCAAGTCATGACGTTCGCTTTCTCGATTAAAAAGTTATCACTATCGAAAAGCTTAGCTTATCGAGTTTTGTTATGTCCCCTTTGCGTCCGTTTTATAGGCTTCAATGGCATTAACATCATGAATAAAGTGATCACATAATTTGTGCATCATAATTTCTGATGATGATAGACTCGCATCAATATATTGCAATATTGTAAACTAATGTAAACTCTGTAAACTAATATAATATTATGTTAAAGTCATCGACTGTAGACATCTATATCTATTCGGAGGGGTTTTATCAGAATCGAAGTGCGACCGAGTCATTGTTTTTTAAGTCGATCACGCATCGCGCGCGTGCGCAGACTTCGACCCGCCATATCTCTTCGACATCATATCTATGTTGTGTGGCACTTCAATTTTAACTACTTTATCAATAAAAGTAAACGGCCTAAAGTTTTCCTAAGTTATTAGATCATCACATTTATCATTTTTTAATATTATTAATTTATAAAAAATGATTATGAGTTTTTATAGCCATAGTCTAAAACCAAAGATTATATTTAAGTAACGAATTTTAAAATATCTTAAAATGCATTGGTTTTTATTACGTTATCATAAACGTAAAACAAAATGTTATCTTGAGCATGTTTCGAAATTTGTCAATTATTTTATGCAATTGATAAGAAGTTGTTAACATAATAAAGTTAATTTATTGTATACTAACTATGCATAGATATTGATTAAAATCCAAAATTTGCATGTCGATGATTACACAGATATTTTAGAATGTTATAGTTTTTTTACTCAATATATAATTTAATAAGTTGTGCTTGATAAAAAACTAATTTTACGTTTTGTATTAAACATTGTATCTACAATCTAAACCAAACGAAATTTTCACGAAATGTTTGTGTTATATTTCCATTTGTTTGTTATGATGAATACAGAATTATTTGCGTCATCTTTGCATCTTATCAAAGGTTTGTATTATATTAAAACTACGTAATAGTTAAATAATAATGATCAATAATACGTAACGTGGACTTTGACTTACATTTTGCTAGTAAATAGCTGCAATCGATAATTAATATTATAAATACAAAAGTCTGTCAGTCAGTCTGTTACCTATTCACGTTTAAACCTTTCGCTTAAAATGATTCTTAGTATTAAGATTAGGTTCGGCGTAGTAAACGGCAACGCTTTGCTGTTCAACAAAGTAGCGGCTATAACATATTCTGCTGTCTTATATATACTAATATTACGTAAACGGGTAGCAAATAACATTATTTGCTACTTATTATATTTATCTTTATCAGTACACTGCATGCAGTACACTGTACGGGCAGGGGGGGAGGCAGCTGCCCCCCCCCCCTAGAAGAGCGATCGGTCGTTTCAATGCTCACGAGTTTCATACCAGGCCCGTATAAATAGTCAGTACTCAAGATGCATCTCGGTCTCAAGACACGGTTCGCCTCTGTGATTGGTCAAAATTTTGACAGCCAACCAATCACAGCCTGAACCGTATCTTGAGACCGAGATGCATCTTGAGTACTGACTATTTATACCGGCCTTAAGAGCGTTTACACCTTATTTCAAATTTCCATACAAACCTGCGGCGGACTACTTGAATTGCTTTGCGCGCAGCGATTTATAGTAGTTTTAAAATATTTGTAGAAAAAAAAAAACAAAAGATTTATTGATATTTAAAATCAATTTTTTTAAATTAAAGTGTTCTTCTATGATATTAAGCTATTATTATATTAAATTAAGTTAAAGAAATAGGTAAAAAAAAGTTTTAATTCCTTGATATTTCATTGATATTTCTTATTCTTTGAATTTAAATTATATAAAGTTAAACACCTAAATGAAATATTTTTTCTGCTAACTATTTGCTTAAGGGTATTGTCAATAGGGTATTATTATTTTTTAATTAGATCGATCGCTGGTTTCGTAAATTAAAAGCTTCGAAACTGATACTAAAACGGAATTTAAGAAAACCTCTGTTAAGGTATCTAGATTTAATGTACAAATGCTCTATAAATCGTATTTGTTTCTCTGCTAACTATATGGACAGTGAAATTTCCTTTAAAAATAAGTTACCAACATTTTTATAAAGATAAGTGATTGATGATTTTTTCAAGTTTGAAAAGTACAGTTTTAAGCCAAATTGAGCGTGAAAGGTGTAAACGCTCAGCGGAGAGAGTTGCGGGGTGAGAAGTGAGGCATTCAATCCCAGTTCGCTCGCTCATATATTGTTAAAAATCACGAATTCGAAGTTTAGGATTTTCTTAAGCTCCCCCCCCCCGCCAAAGATCTACGCCCCCCCCCCCCTATGTAGAATCCTGGCTACGCCCATGGTACACTGTATATTTTATTACGTTTTTCCTTAATGTGTTTATTTTTTTCTACAAAGAAAGCACCTGTGTTATTAATTTTCTCTCTGTTACCACCCAATGGTTGACTGGTAGAAAATGCCCTATGGCATTAAGGCCCGTATAAATAGTACTTAAGATGCGACCCGGTCTTAAGACGCGATTCGGCTCTGTGATTGGTCCAAATTTTGACAGCCAACCAATCACAGAGCCTGAACCGTGTCTTGAGACCGAGGTGCAACTTGAGTAATGACTATTTATACCGGCCTAAGTTCGCCATTGTACACTGTGCAAAAAGTGTGAAATAAATAAAGTAACTGAGCGCACTTTTACACTTTGACAAAACTTATTACAGTCGCGTGCGCAGTCTACGTCGCCACCCGGGTCGCCGGCGTCGGGGCGGGCGTCGGGCGGAGCGAGCCCGCACGAGCGTGCGCGCACGCACCTCCACGCCGAGCAGAAGCGACGCTACAACATCAAGAACGGCTTCGACACGCTGCAAGCGCTAATACCCCACCTCAACAACAATCCCGCCGCTAAGGTACGCATCATTTGCTTGTGGACGTGAAAAATAGAGTTTAAATTTTTAACATGCTACGCTACGGTAATGAAATGATAAGAGCGATTGCGAAGCGTCATTTTCATGGCCGATGTATGCTCTTTATCTGCCATGGAAATTATGCTTCACAATCGTGTATATTGCTTAGAATATTTGCAAATTCCAAGCATATGCTCTACTGCCCATGCAAATATGTCGATATAATAGATATTTTATGCAAAAAATATAACCAATTACATTAGTTGTTTGTACCCTAAAGAAAAACATGTTTATATGAAGTTAAACTCATACAAACGTTTATACAAGTGAAAATGTTGGATAAACATTCCCTTATCAAGATGGATGCAGTCGTATGCGCAATGTTTGTCGAGTGCAGTTTGCACCGAGTGACGTCGGCGATCGTTTACATTGCAGATAAGCAAAGCTGCGATGCTCCAGAAGGGCGCCGAGTACATCAAACAGTTGAAAGCCGAGAGAAATCAGATTAAGGAGGAAATGGAGAGCTTAAGACAGCAAATAGAATGTTTAAATAACTCAATATCGTAAGTATAATCTCATCGCTATATCTGGTTATAGAACTTATTGCTGCAATAAATCGCACACCGGCCGTAAAGATAGTTATCTAAATGTTATCGGCACCGAAGGCGAGACAGCCCATCGCTTCGATTTAGTATTCAAACATGAAGTTAAATTAATATGGAAAATGCAAATCATTTTACGTCATTTGTCTATAATCTATATGGTTTTTTATTGAATTTAAAAATATTGGCGAATATAAATTCTGTTCAGGGAGGTCAGAATTCAGAAATTAATTTTGATATTATATTAGTATTAAATTTAGACGCGTTGTAAATGAAATTTTAAGGTATAACTGCTAAGTCAGTGTCACAATTTTAGATATTTTTACTTTTTAACCGTCTCCTAAAAATTGGAGGAGGTTCCATATTATGCTGACTGCTGTTGATATTTTTTTATTTGTTCACAAGAGGTTCTTACCGAAAGGGTATGATATCTTCTTTCCCGCGCCCCAATACGGAAAGCGTTGCTCTGATTTACTAATTACTGATGTTTCTAAGTTACTAGTTAATCGTTGTTGTTATATAATCTAGATTATAGACGCTAACCTAAGTTTAAAATTAAAGCTAAGGCTAGAGTCTAGATAACAAAAATTGACTCAAACTTAAATTTGAGAGAATTTTTATGTCACAAGTTGTAATGCCCGCTACATACTCTCGCGAGATATTCGTGAGAATCTTGTTAGATTCTCATATTTTCTCATATTCTCCCGAAATTCTCCCGAGAGTGTGGAGCAGGCATCTTGAAGGTTCTCTGAAGATTCTCACGAATATCTCGCGAGTGTGAAGCGGCCTTTATACTCAAGCACTAGGTAATAGAACATGTTTATTGTTTGTGTTGTGTTGCAGCAACTGCCACTCGCTGCTGCCGGCGACGGGGGCGCCGGTGTCGCGAGCGCGCGCCGGCCGCCTGCGCGAGATGTTCGCGGCCCACGTTGCGGCCCGAACCATACACAACTGGAAGTATTGGCTCGTATCCTTTACACGAATCGTACAATTATAATTTATCATTTATTTAATGGTGCCGATAATGTTCTAAAATCATGTTCAGTGGGGAATATTTTATGACCTGAGGGCGCTACTCGTATGATTTATTTACTGCTAATCAAATGTCATTATAGTACTTAGTAGGAGTAGGCTTTTTTTATGAAAAAAGGGGGCAAACGAGCAAACAGGTCACCTGATGGAAAGCAACTTCCGTCGCCCATGGACACTTGCAGCATCAGAAGAGCTGCAGGTGCGTTGACGGCCTTTTACGAGGGAATAGGGTAATAGGGTAGGGGAGGGTAAGGAAGGGAATAGGGGAGGGTTGGAAAGGAAATAAGAGAGGGTAGGGGATTGGGCCTCCGGTAAACTCACTCACTCGGCGAAACACACCGCAAGCGCTGTTTCACGCCGGTTTTCTGTGAGGCTCTAGTAGGAGTTTAAGAACTAATCTTAAATTAACACATTAAAAGTTGTAATTGCTACCCCTAGCGGGATAAATTGGCAAACATCTTTCCGTAATGAAAATAGTGTGAGTGTGTGCATAGGAGCGCGGAGTCCACGCGCCGTATTAACCGCAAATTAAGTATTAACAATCGTTTTTAAAAACTTGATATCCACTTCAAAATCCAAGCATTTCCTTAAGTGGTCCCCAGTTTAGCGTGGTGAGCGCGGCGCTGGTGGAGTCGTTCAGCGCGTGCGCGTCGTGCAGCAGCGCCGCCGACCTCGTGCGCACCACGCTGCTGTGGGCCGAGCAGCACTGCTCGCTCGTCGAGATGAGACCAGGTAACGGGAAACTTAATACCAGAATTCTATAAAAAAATTGTAAATAAAATGGTAAAATGGCGACCTCAGTAAGGAATGATATCGAACGCCCATTAATTTTGTACTTATCTCATTTTTTTGGATTTCTAAGAGGTCGCACGCACGTGTCTTAACTCTTAGTAGACAGATACCTAATTGTAACGTATTCGAAAACCATTTCAATGATAATTTTTGACAACTGCAATACATTCTATGTTTGATACTCGATAGTCTAAAGCAGGGGTGGCCAACTTGACTAAACCTACTGTTTACTAGCGAAACCCTGTGCGATATACCAAGTACCCTAATTATGACTTATTGAAATCTTGAATGAAACAGCATAGTGTTACGGTAGCTTATTGGTCATTTCGCAGTCTGACGTCTGGTCTGATTATTTATATTTTTTGCCCGGCCGCGATCGACTGGACTAACAGTCGCGATCGACCGGTTGGCCGCCCCTGGTCTAAAGCAACTCATACGCAACCCATTGCACGCTTGATGCACTAACAACTGTTAATTATATCTTAGGCTCTAAGAATAGAACCTCTCGATTTACACTCATAAAATAACCATACTTATTACCTATGTTCCACAGCGGTGCTGAACTCCCTGCGCGTGCTGTGTACTACCACGGACATCCTCACGAGCCCCGAGCGGCTGGCGGACGAGGCGCGCGCAGCCGCCGCCGCTGCCACCGTCAAGCGCGAGCCGACATAACCCCGCCCCGCCCCGCCGCCCCAGCGAGCCTGAGCTTAGCTCCGCCCCTGCGTCGCGTCTCGCCCCGCCCCCAATACAATGTGACACGTATACGCACACGTTTGCGTTGCCAACATCGAATAGTGCTTAAGTCGATGTTGATAACCTCATATGTAACCTCTATGTGCCTTTTACAATGCAAATGTTTTATGTAGATACGATAGTAATAATTGTAAGTGCGGGCTCGAAGTTATTATAAATACGATGAATGTTACATTGTTATAACTACTATCGACAGAAATAGTAATCTATTGCCAATTTCAAATATTGTTTTCAAAATTATTAGTAAATGTATACAACACGGTCAAAAGATTAGCTGACTAGATTTGACAACGTCTGACAGGGCGGCCGTGTTATCCGCCACGCTGCACGCCAGCAGTCTACAAATATTTTGACCGGATTGTAATAAAATAAATACTGTAAAAGTTATGCAACGTGTGTTGCAACACAATTACGGGCGACGCGTTAGGTTGGCAGCTTATCAAAGTATGTTTTACCGTATCTTTTCAACCCTCCGAACTTTAGCTTACGTCTGTATTGGGGGCACCATTGTGCAAAACGGGCTCAGACCCAACCTTAATACTCAAAATGTTGTGTCGATCTCGCGGTCGATACGTGCTTATGTGCAATCTATTGGTGTTCAAATGTTGATGATGCGTTCGAACGCACAACTTCTTGTTGCGGGGCATCCGTGTTGAATTGTTGATGTCGAAATTAAGAATTTACGAATTGTTACTTCTAAATTTTATTGTCATTGTGTTTTCGGTTTTTGGCTTGCTGTTCATACATCACATAATATTTGTCGTTCAGATCTAACTACGGGTACGGGAAGATGTGCCTTACATATTGTAATAAGTTGTATATATAAATGTAATATATGTACAGTGATGGTTTACAACTGAACCAAAGATTGAAACGACGCTCACGAGAGATGTGCGATGTGCGCCCGTGCGCGTTTCTACCGAGTCCTAGTACATGTCCGGTGTGACAAACTTTAAATTATGTGAATAGCTGAAACGATTAACGATAAAGTCTTGTTAGATTATCTAGCCGTAGCATTGGAAAGAAAGGGTTGTAAGTTTGTTGTACCATCGCTTCTGAGCCGATTTCGCGAGAACACCGACCTATATACGTTAAGTGCTAAAGAGAATTTATATTGTGACGGAGAGATTTAATTTAGAAATATTGTAAGTATATTCGCTTAAGATTGTATAAGTAAATATTTTTATTACGTTTGTGTATTCACACGAATTATTTTTATATTAACTATATGAATCGGTGCCAACGTAAATATTGTTGTATGTAATAATTATTGTTATGTAGTGAAATAATTTTATGACGTGTCGTCGAGTCTTGGAGATGTGAGCTTTAATGCAATGTTTGCACTTGTTGTTCTATTGGAAATACAATTTGGAATGAAACTATACTTTACAAATTTGTTTTATTTAAACACGATTCGATATTTATATACACAGTGTAATAAACGCCTAAAGGATATCTTTACAATGCATAAAATTAAAATATTTAATAGAATATTATATGGTGTAGTCAGTCTTAATTCATAACGTTATATTTATCCATACTAATGCTTGCCAATTCAGAGAGAAAGCCTAATTGGCCAGAAGTTAATAATCTTTTTAAAGCTGCTGATAGCTTATAAATTAGCTATATTTTATATTAAAATTTAATTCACGTTTTCAAGGCGAGAATCCAATAGAGAGTTTACAATTATTGTCTGTTTAACGCCGTTTGTAAACCAACGTCAAATCGTTAAAAAGCGGCGATATAGTGAGATATACACATTATAATTTGTCGTGAGAAATAGTTTTGTAACAGTTTTTCACGGTTCGCGGCGTCGTCGGTATGTAAACAGCCTAAGGAGTAATATATAATCTCCCTTACTATATAATAAAAAATATATCGTATAGTCACGGTTGCCGTCTTTGTCCGTGTGATCCGTGTCATTTGTAACATAGCTTAGCAAACAGAGATACTGTCTGTAAATACGATATCCATTGTGTAAATTAATTGTTAAAGGTGATCGCACATTTATCACCACGAACGCGCCGCATTTTAG
The DNA here is from genome assembly GCA_905404155.3 of Plebejus argus. NCBI lineage: Eukaryota > Metazoa > Arthropoda > Insecta > Lepidoptera > Lycaenidae > Plebejus > Plebejus argus. Next base: position 8,977,517 of record FR989938.1, on the reverse strand, counting down.
AATTATTTATGAAATGAAATCTCTCACTTTCGCCCGCATCGTACACGCCGCATTTCGTGTACTATGCGGTGCGTTCGCGTACGGTGCTGACGAATGTGCGATTTAACTGACCGGCCGCCTAGACAAGCAATTGTGTCAATGTCACGTATTGCGTAATATTATTGACCGTCTATGGTTGATATTGAACATCGCGCGCCTTCAATCTAATTATCAAACTGTTCAATAAAATTAAAGCGTGGTATTGACAATAAAATTGCTGGTCTAGGCGGCCGGTTAGACCCGTATTTCCGCCTATCCTGGGCCGTGCACGGCGGCGAGCATGCGCGTGAGTCGCGAGGTGGGTGTGGCCAGCAGCTCGCGCACAGCCCCCCGCTCCGCCACCCGCCCCTCGTCCAGCACCGCCGCTGTGTCGTAGCCGCGGATCGATGACACGCGATGCTGAAACAATAGAAAATTTTGTCAGAACATATTATTGTAAAAAAATACAAAGATCTAATATTAAATTTTAACCGGCTCTTCTTTGACCTAAAATGTAAAATTAGATATTTCCGTAGTAATATTTTTACACTGGTGACTGGATGCGGTATACAATGTTTTGTCCTTGTCTGATATTTTGAAAAGGTAGTTCAACACTTCAAATTCAGGTGAAGCGTCGGATATTTCTTCTCGGACGCTTAGATCCATGAAAATGTTATTTTGGAATCCACGTTTATAGCAAGTTAAGAATATAAATATTGATATAATTACCGTGACCGTAATAACCGTGGTGTTAGGCGCGATGTCGGCTAGCGCGTGCAGCAGCGAGCGTTCTGCGTGCGCGTCGAGCGGCGCGGCCGGCTCGTCCAATAGCAGCGCGGCGGCCGAGCGGGCGTGTAGCGCCGCGCGCGCACCGCACACCCGCGCCACCCGCCCCGCGCACCCGCCGCCGCGCCAACCACACACCACGCACTCTACAATGTGGACATTTGTAATGCTATTAACGGATGCACGCTTGAATTGCTGTATTGTTGTTGTACTTATGTAAATGTTTAATTATTATTTTTGTATGTATATTGTACGTTTCAAAATAATATTGTAGTTGAATAATTTGAATTGAAAAACTAAATTTATTAGTGTTGAACTGTTGACCAATAGGTACCTATTGTTTGTCAATGAAATCGCCTTATTATGTGGTAGGTAGGTATGTACTTACAGTCTTGAGACAGCACAGACAAGTAGTATGAAGTATGAAATTGGTAGGTAGGTACCAGAGACTAGACATTACTCTATGGTAGGTACATCGATATCGTTTATGAGGAGTCGAAAAATAGAGTATTCAAGTTAAATCACCTAAGCCGGCTGGTTGCGCGTGAACGAAGTCATACAAGCCAACCGCTTTTAGGCTCTGCCAGATCTCTTCGTCCGTATGCACGCCAAGCGGGTCTAAATTTTCTCTGAGCGTTCCCGAGAATATGATGTTCTCCTGCGGCATGACGACGACGCGGTGTCTCAGCACCCGCAGCGGGACCCTGGTGATGTCTTGTCCGTCGATGAGCACGCGCCCGCTCTGTACGGTCGTGCCGCCCACGCACGTCAGCAGTAGCGTCGACTTCCCACTACCGCTACGGCCACATATCGCCATCTTGAATGGAATAGGTCGTTAGTAGTTTGTTGTATTATCTTTAGTAATTTGACTAACGGAAAAGTACAGCATAATTAGGTATTATTATTGATTATTATAGCAGCTAACTTTGTACCATACCTATCTCTTAGGGCCAGCTCAGATTGAGATGCGACCACTTATCTTACACGACAGTCGACAACTTATAATAATTTGTCTCATCGATCCGATCCATATGGACGGATTCTAGATAAACAATATTTAAATGTCGCTTACTTTTTCCCCTGGTTCAATTTTGAGGTTAATATTCTTTAGTATAGACGTAGTTGATGGTTCATGATGAACGCTGACGTCTTCAAATTCAATTCGACCATTCCTCTGCCAACCCGACGGGATTGGACCTGAAACAGATGCAATTTATTAAAATTATAATTCATACTATATATCAGTTTTAGATAATCTCTAGCTACACAACACTAGCTGGTTATAGAAAGAAATTTTGAAAAAGGCCTATTTGTCTCTTTCTCTGGCACACCGCACATCCTGTTTTTTCGACAAAAGACCGAGATAGCAATGCATAAAAAATGTCTGACCGAATTGTACTTTTGTAGTAGATACTAGATAGTAAATTATCATAAATTATAATAAAATATCGAGATACTTGTAATTCTGTTCTTAAGCCAAAAAAACAAGCCTCTTTCACCTCTGACTGGCAGAATTGAAATATTCACTCACAGTCATCCTTATAATCTTCCTGCGGCACCGCAGTGTCGGCGACCACTCGCTCCACAGCCGACAGCTGCAGGTCGAGGTCGGCCCGACACTTGGCCAAGTGCGAGAGGTACACGGGCAGGAGGAGCGTATACGCGCCCGCCAGACCCGTCACTGCGCCAGCACTGCCGCTGCACAGTGCCGTCGCTAACGACACGAACACGCAGCCGGCGCCCACTAGGTCCTAGACAGAGATGTGACTTAAATAAAATTCTACAAAAAACACGATGTTTGGAAAGGTCTTTTTGCCAACAATAAAATCGGTCCACAAACGACGGAGTTATTCACAACATTTTGTACACTTCTATAATATGAAAAATGTACAGTTCTTTACGAAAACTGTACAGGTATCTACGACATCCATACAATCCTCTACGAAAACTGTACAATCCTCTACACAAACAGTACAGCCCTCTACGAAAACTGTACAGTGTCGACGTCTACGCAAACTGTACAGTCCTCTGCGAACACTGTACAAGTCTCTACGAAAACTGTACCTATCCTCTACGAAAATTTTACTTTACTGTCCTCTACGAAAATTATACAGTCGCGTCGTCTACGAAAGCTGTACTGTCCTCTACGAAAACTGTACAAGTCTCTGGGCCATTCCGCTACAGACGGCCCTTAACGAAAATTTTTAAAATGAAACATTCATTACATTTCTCAATTGGAATATACGTAAGAAGATGTGTATTTACTAATAAAACAACTTTTATCGGTTAAAGATGAAATTCGAATAATTTAGAGCGTTTTTAAGCAATATCATCTAAGGGGCGCGATGTTTTTTCCCATATTCTTAAATTAAAATAGCATATATTTCAAATTAATGTTTAGTTGTAGTATAGTTATACAGCAATATATCGAAATCTTTTGTATAAATTACACTATTCAATCGTTTTTAGTGATTTAGACGATTAATTTTGTCAGGCCAATAAACAACTGAAAATAAAAAAAAACTACAATTTGGTGCAGTTTTATTACAAACTTATTAGTATAATTATATATTCCATATCGAAAATTTTAAAATTTGTTAGAGAATTACGATTTAATTCACCTTTAAGAGATTTGAGAATTTTGATGTTGCGCCCGCGATCGTAAAATGGTTAATAATTTCTAGTACTTATTATTATAATTACTTTTATCTAGTTACATAGTTTCTTTGTTTTATGCTATTTTGAAATATAGGCAAGTTATTTTGTAAAAGTTTCGGAATAACCAGTATTCACATAAGAACTCATCACAGTTCTTAATGGTGGGTCAAATTGGTTGCACCGGCGATGGCACTTCAGACCTGTTTGTGGCCTTCCAAACATTGGATGAAGGTTTTCATTTATAAATCATTGTTAAACTAGTTAAAATGTATCCCTTCAAGGGATATTTTATTAATAAATATGCTTCATTTTGCCTGTAGGAAGCTTTAAGTGTGTCAAACTGTTGCACCCGCGATAATGGAATCGCCCCTCTACGAAAACTGTACAGGTGTCTACGAAAACTGTATCCTCTACGAAAATTATACAGTCGCGTCGTCTACGAAAGCTGTACTGTCCTCTACGAAAACTGTACAATCCTCTACGAAAGCTGCACTAAGGCAGGACATTGATCAAACACACCAACCATAGTAAGTCCCAGCCAGCGGTTCGCGGAATTGAGCGTGAGCAGCGTGTTGTGTGTGTCGTCGAGGTGTCGCTGGAAGCTGTCGCGCAGTCGCGGCTGCAGTCGCCCGGCGCGCACCGCTCCCGCGCCCGCAAACGTCTGCGCCGCGAGCGACACCGCGCGCGACGCCGCGCTCGCTTCCAAGTGGTGCAGTTCTCTGTAAGTAAGTATATTATTGTACTATTGACAGACTAATGTTGTCCTTCGACCAAGTATATTAAAAATATGCAGATAAATAAAAAAATGTTTAAACGGTGCTGATCAAATCGTGCCCATTGTGTTCGTACACAATATAATATTAGGTATGTTCACGTGTTGAGTTCAAGTATGTCTAATGTCTGTAGTTCCTTTGAGCCTACCTAACTGCTTACACATTTTTTAAAACCATTAACCAGGACATACTTTGTCAATATTTAAAACAATTTATTATGTAGCTCAACTATGTACGTAATAATTCTTTCGGTATATGCATTTTACCTGGCATTTCTCAAGTAGACAGTTTGTAGAGCAACATAGAAGAAGACTGCCGGCAGCAGAGCGATCAGCGACCAGGGCGTCGTTATCACGTTGATGAGGAGAGATGCGGTACACAGCAGGAGCAGCTGTGTCCATCGGTTCATAGCTGTTGGTAGTTTCTGAAAAACGTTATAATGCTGGCGGTCATCATTGTCCAATATTCATTATTCGGGACTCGCGATTTATATAAAAACAAATTGATATAAAACTTTAGTAAATTCCAACATGACTTATGACTAAGGGCACTTCCTGATAAGTGCCGGACACGGGATAGGCTATCCACCACTTAACTTGACAGAATATAGAGTATGAAGAATCTGTCAAATAAGTTGTGGATAGCCTATCCGGCACTTTATCAGGAAGTGGTGGAACAGGCCCTAAATTTAATACACGTCATGGATTGTACTACACACTATAAGTATCCTCTTGTATCTAATTAATATTATCATCTAAAGACCAATCATCTATCCATTCCAATCAACTTTCAATGATAGTGTTGGAGCGTCAGATATTTTGACATACCCTGTCAAGAACTTGTACGTCAGCTGAGAACCGGTGTAACGCGGCGGCTGGGAGCGCGTGTCGATGTAGCGGCGCGTGCAGCGTGGCGCGCAGTAGACGCTCGTGCAGCACCCGCCTAGCTGCCGCGCCCGCAGCCGCCCCCGCCGCGCCCGCGCCCGCCGCCGCCGCCGCGCCACCCGCGCACCAACACGCGTACACCAATACCATGTTAAACGTCTGAAAATCATATTTGATCTTTCAATTGTGTGCTACGAAACACACGTATATCAACACCATGTTAATCGTCTGAAAATTACGTTTGATTTGTCAGTTATGTGCTAGAAATCACGGTCGAAGAAAAGTCCTCCGATCGAGTAACGTGACTGATACGTGACGAGTGAGTGTCTCATTCTTTTGCGATAAAAACTGGTAACACTCAATTTATTGTCATCAGCTGTACAGTGTGCAGTTAGTAAATGCTGATACTGATGACACCCCTTGTTTTGAAATTGCAACAGTAAAGGGCATTATTCAACGTTGAATGTTTGAACAACAGCAACGGTTCGAGCAATTAAGAACTTCCAAACAAAGTTCGCGTCTTAACACGTTCCAATTGCGCACTAGCACACTCCGGCATTGTGCGCCACTTCGTCGCATCCAGTTGCAGAGCATCTGCAACTGGAAAACAGAGAGCGGGGCGGGGAGTAGCGGGGCTACCGCAATATGCTAGCTGGTGCTGAAGTACCTTATCATTTGAGAGTGCCTCCTGCGCATTCTCAGCAGTGAGCCTCGCGAGCCAGTAGTCGGAGGCGACGGCTAGACCACGCGCGGCGACCGCCAGCACCACGAACAGACCTCCCCACCAGCCACAAACGCGCCCGTATGAGAACCATATACTGGACTGGTGGTAAAATTAATTTTATTAGTAGTAGACCGGTACCCTTCCTTTAATCGGTCCGAGCTTGAAGCATGTAGCATTTCGTATACCTACATCGCTGCTCGTCTCTTTCACGTTTACATTATTTTATTTTTAAAGCGCTTACAAAAGTATAGCTATTAGAGCAAACCAGATTTCGCCAATGACAGCCACTTTAGCTCTTGAGTCGGACCTCAAGTCTGGCGACATTTTCTAGCAGTAGCAACAACGCGCCAAAAGCATTCACAACATGCATATTAATTACAGATGTTATCAATCATGCACACGTGTTTATATTGATATACACATACTATTAATAAGTTGTAACTCACCCGAGTGAAAACAGGTTGTGTCGGCACGCTGGGGTCGCCTGGAATGGGCACGGCCGTGGTCTCGACCCCGTTCGCAGTGATCGAGGTGAATGTCACCTCGCTGGCTTCGGCGGGTATACCTTGTGGATCAATTAGATAATTAATATACACCGTGGTACAAACGAACACTATAAAAATGTTGCGACATTAATAGTCCATAATAAAGGCGTTGGGGTTTGACCGTCACAAATTTTCCATAGGATTTTTGATGCAATACTAAAGAAACTAACCGTTTTCAACTGGCCCGACATCGTTTTCGTTAGAATTTGAATCTGAACTCAATAAGCGGCGTAGTGATCTCTGTGTCCATCTGAAAGTAAACGAAAAATTAATATTATGAGACCATTAAGTAGATAGAATTTAGGTTATTAAAGGGAATGAGATTTATTTTCTAGTTCATCCGCACTAATTTCATACTAGGTGTAAATCATCAAGTTCTAACTATGTGCGTTGCATGTTGTGACTTACCTGGGTAAAGTACCAAATGAGCGTGGATGTAGAATTCTCTGAACCAGCCCTGCCTCCGGCTTAGCTGACGCATCTGCGCTCATGGCCCGACGAATATCTCGCCCCCACCTTCGAATAAGATGGTTATCTTACAAAAAATCTATTTGCATAATGTTTTTCTGCAAAGTCAGACAGGACAAACCTTCAAACACATATTGTGGCAATGGCAATGGCATTTTGTTTTGCGACCGCAACCTGCGGTCAGCACCTGTTAGACGACCTTTTTACATGGTTACTTATCTTGATGGCCTTCGGTCAAGTCAGTTACGAAAACTAACTACGTTTTAAAATGTAGATATTAGGTAATAGGCCCGGTACTCACTTAGATCGCTGAATGGTCGTTGCCGGCGACGAAATTTGCCTTGAGAAGTCGACGTGGCTTAAATTCTTTGGTCTACGCCAACTCCCGCCGATGCAGGGCACTTCAGACAACAGATATACGCCGGCTACATCACGTATTTCCAGTGGTTGAGGAACGTACTGAAACGATACAAAAACGTTATGTTGGCCACTTTTGAATGCCTCATGAAAATAATCTCTGTCTAGGGTCTAGGAAATTGTTACTAACAATAGAGTCCTCTGAAATTTCCCTCTCCAGTTTAATGCGGCTGATGGTTCTGACGAGCTGCGAGCGTTCCCTGGCGGCACCGCCCGGCGGACCGGCCCCACACCGCGCCGCCGCACTTCGCGCCTCCGCAGCCAACTTGGCCCACTCACTGAGTATACCATCAGACAAATTGTTCGCTTTCCCGAAACCGGTAACTCGTCCATCTTCCATTCCTATGACCTACACAAAATGTTACCGTTATTGCCTATCATATCATATGCATCAATTTAAAACCATATAAATGCAAAAGAACATGGCATTACCAAATCGGCGTAATGCAACAGTTCCAGTCTGTTGGTGGCCAGCAGCACGGTGCGGCCGGAGCGGGCAGCAGGCAGTAGTGCCCGAGCTACGAGCTGCCTGGCGAGCGGCGCGTCGAGCGCGGCCAGCGGTTCGTCGAGCACGAGCAGCCGAGCGCGCGAGTACAGCGCCCGAGCCACGCACACCCGCACTCGCTGCCCGCCCGAGAGAGGCGTCCCGTGACTGCCGAGTTGGGTGCTGTCCCCGTCTAGAAAAGTCTTTAATTTGGGCCGTGCTCGCTAGGAAATTATACATGAAGGCTTAAATCTCGGGTAGAGCAATCGTGTTTGGTCATTTATTATTAACTAGCTTCTGCCCGCGGCTTCGCTCGCGTTAAGAAGTATTATTATTAATAATTAGGTATCAAAGTCTCAGCCCGATCGGTTTAAAATTGACAAAGTTTCATACAAACTTTCCTCCCCTTTTTTAACCCCTTTGGGGAGAGAACTGATCAAAATCCTTTCTTAGCGGATGCATACGTCATAACATCTACCTGCATGCCAAATTTCAGCCCCATACGTCCAGTGGTTTGGGCTGTGCGTTGATAGATCATTATGTCAGTCAGTCACCTTTGAGTTTTATATAATATTTAGTACATTGCTAAAAGTACCTGGTAAGAGTTGTAGATCCGGCCTCAGTCCAGTTGCCCGCACTACACGCGTATACCTACGCGCACACCAAGCGCTATCCATGAGGATGTTGTCTTTGATCGATCTTTCCAGAAGCCATGGCGTCTGACTTGCGTACCACATAGTACACTTTCTGCAAAATGTAAGAACTGATAAATAATAATTGAATACAAAAAATGAACTAAAAATTATACTCAAAAAACCCACTTGTTGTAATCTACATCTCCTCTTTCTTTATACATCTCTCCCAGTATTGCAGACAATAAGGATGTTTTTCCTGAGCCTGACGAACCGACGATCATTATAAGCTTACCTGCAATACCAAAGAAAAATAAGCCAAGATTGTTGATATTATATACGGGATACCCAAAGTATGTCACAAGGAATGGACCTAATGACATTACAACGTCGTACCTGCTGGTATATCCAAGTCGTCGATTTCCAGCCAAAAGTTTTCCTTCATCCTCCAAGAAAACGCAGCATTTTTAAGTCTGACTAGGTATTCCTGTCCTTGAGTAAACTCAATGTCATCCGCGTCCGAAGATGTGTCTTGAAAATCAAGTAAAGACTCATATTTTTCTGAAAGAGGATTATCATCGGGGCTAAAGTCGACGAAAGCGTCGTTGAACTTATCTCTTTTACATTCATCTTTCTTTTTCAATTCGTCTACATTATCCTCTGGGACATTGTGTGCTTCTGGCAGTTCCAGGAAGTCTCTGATTCGCTTCGTGCTGACCTGAGGGATTTTTCTTTTATTTACTGGTAGTGTCACGTCAAACGGTGGCAAGGGAAACACTAGTGAAACTCACTTAAAAACGATCAGCTTACCACGGCTTGGATCATCATGACGACGGTGACGGGCAGGACGAGGAAGGAGATGGTGAGGTGGTTGAAGAGGGCGAGGGCCGCGAACACGTTGACCGCGGTCAGGCTCACGGTGCTGTCCAGGTATGAGTGCACCAGGAATGTGGTCACCGCCACCAGCACCGACGAAATCTGTGTCGTGAATGCTGAAAACAATAATGTAAGCTACACTTTCATTTTCTGTCATCACCAATAAACACATAGTTAAGTGTGAACTGTGAACTGACACTTACTTAGAAATCCTGAGTACACGGATTCCTTGTTAAGAAGTTGGAGCTCTACTTCTCTCAATTGCAATATTTTTTCATTGAAAAGATCCTCCCATACGTATAATTTTATAACGTTTATTCCTTGTAGTATTTCAGATATCTTCGATATCCTGTGATCTGTGCATTTGGATATTCCTTTGGAGTTGTCCGACATTTTCTTTCCGATGTACAACTGTATCGGCATCATGAGAATGAGACTAGCGAGCGTTCCTATCAATGCGCTGACACCCAGCTTTCTATATAGAAAATATAGTATGAAAGTTACCTAGAAAAGAAACGAGCATGATTTATTTTCACAACAACATTATAGTTACAAATTCCATTATACGTAACCGCCGATTTTATGCGCAATTATTGTGTTTATCGAAATTGCGTATAAAATTGGCTGGACGAATTCGCAACAATATAAGCCCTATAAACTTTTAACTAGCATGCGACATTGCAGTGCGTACATTTAGCTTTATTAAAGTTAATTAGGATGCCCAGCTCGGCCTAATTGCCTCGTTATCCCAACAACATATTCAGTTTACCACTAATAACTAATACCAAGAGAAGAAAGAGACTTTGATGGTAATAATTACGGACATAAAGTATATGAATATAAGTACATACTTTAAGCGGTGTCGACCAGATGTAATGGGATATCCAGACAGCAGACATGATATTGTATGTGTCCTGAGACATCAGATTCATGAGGAGCCCCGACTGAGACGTGGCGTTGTTTTCGTGGTTGGGAAGTAGGGGTGACTCCTCACTGGGTTCTCCGTCTGGTGACCACGCTGCCAACTTCATGCATTTGTCGTAAACCATGCTCTAAAACCACTCAGAATGGTTAATATGTTTCAAGTTATCTTTTAAGGTCTGTGTCCAAATCACGAGTAGTGTAAACTGTAAAGCTTTGTCATCTCGTGGTTTGGGTTCATAGAAACAGTATGCTTACTTGTATTGCGATTTTCAGTCTCGTTCCTTCAACCGTAACCAAATGCGTCGCATTCTGTGACAGTAGTGCTTGGAGAACCAAAGACAAAGTTATAACAACCAAAACCACGTAACCATTTCCCAGGAACTCTGTTATAGTTACATTGTCATTGGTATCATACGTCGCATTTCCCTCTTCTATATAATGTATGATAGCGCCGAGGCCCACCGCTGGGATGATACCGGCTATGTCTCCCAAAAGTTTCAAAATCCCCGCCACGTAAAAGTTGGGCCAAACTATTCCAGCGAAACAACGCCCCATCGCGTGTTTTTTGTCATCTTTGGTTGCCTGAAATAATTTTGGTTGTTAAATATTTTATCAAAATATTCGACCGAATCAAAGATATAAAAAAGCTTACCTTTTGACTATTGAATATGCATTTGAATTTGTTGTAAAAATTCTTAGATTTTTCATTTTCAGGCGTCGAACCCAAGTCAACTTTTTCGAGGGGAGTTTCGTACCCTTTGTACAGCAAAGAATTCAACCAGAAGAACGTAATTTTAGAATAGAAATGTGTATCGTTATATTTATAAGATTCATTTTTGGATTCTGGCGATGACTTCGGAAATTTACGCTTTCTTATCTGAAACAATTTTATTGTTGGATCAAATCCACTCATACATAATATTATAACATATTTTTATATTACCATACATAAATCGCTTTATATTGAACTGGTACGGACTAAAACACATGCTTTAGTCGCAAATGTGATTTGCTTGTATAATATGAACCTTAAGTGCAGAAAAAAGAAAATGTAGAAAATCCTCTGGGCGGGCGGCGGCAACGGGCGGCGCCCACTGCCCAGACAGCTCTGCAGTCGTCGACCGGCGCGGCGCCGCGTCTGGCGTCGTACATGTGACTAATAAATGGCTGCTCCGCAATAATTTTAGGACGTGACGGAAGTTTTCCATAATATTTACCATAACGTCCCCATACTCCGTCGTAAACATATTAATTGATACATTGAGACGATAGAAAAAAATCAGAATTTTCTTAAAAGGTATTCTTGTATTAGGTATGATTATTATATTGCTTTATTTCGAACTTCGAAGAAACTAAATATGAAAATGAAAAATAATAAGCTTACCTCGTCGTAGAAGCAGATAAAATCTACAACAGAGACAATGAGCGCCAGCGTCGAAGCCACCCCATGAACGTACACTTCTAGTGGCATCGTCGATTTCAGCGCATAGTAGTAAACGATTGAAGCTGAAGAGGTGGAGGCGAGGAGCCAGTATATGGCCAAGTAGAGTATGGGGGCGGTGAGGCTGCGGGTCCAGATGGCCACGTGGAGGACGGCGGCGGCCAGCCACGACAGGGGGGCGAGGAGCGCGCCCACCAGCTGCACTGTGTGGGGTGGTCGCAGGCAGCCCCCCGCCGCACCACACAGCCACGCCACTCCAACGACCAGGGTTGCCATACCGCGCGTGTTCTGACCGCGCCATCTGTGAGGCTCTCTGCAAGAACAATCCTTTTAATGCAATATACCTATAGGTAAAAAATAATCACTTAATCGGTCTAAGGGTGCATTTTCACCAGAGCCGCGTTTCTAGGAAAGTGTCTTTGAGAACCACTTAAGAAAACCACTTATAAGAACGCACAATAGAATTGCTATATTTGCTTGAACCATGCATCGCAACAAACTTCAGTAGAAAAGCTGCCATTCTATCGAGGGGTTAACATTTATATTTTAATAATAATATAGCCACAACTATCTTAAGTCTTAACCCCTAGGCCACAACCCAAATTCCAGGATATGACCGCGTCTACTATATGACCTAATATGTGTTGTGAGCTACGTCGTGCCGTCATGCGATAATGTATGCCGCATTAAGGTTTTACTTTTACACACGTGCGATAAACTCAACTAACGGCCGCAGTTTAAGGCTCACTTAAATTAGTAAGGCGACAAGTAGCCGTATTCAGCAAGTGGAAACGACTAACGAGATAGCAGCAGCAGTAATATTATGTTGTGAGAGGCTAATGTACGAATTTATACGTGCTCTGCGACCGCAGATTATTCATTAACATAAATATAGATAAAGAATCGTATTTTATTAAAGCTATTAAATAAATTAAGACCCTGTTAAGTTTAATGTTATCGAACTGTAAAGTTGCCGTTAAATTATTCTATCTCTGGTAACTACAAAATTTTGTGATGAATATTTAAATGCTGCATTATGTATTTATCGCATTATGTATGTTATCGCATTCCCCTGTCTATGCCATGCCATTTCATAAGCCAAGAATTTTAAATTTTGTGCAGCTCATAAAATACGCTAAAGTGCAGTCACAAGCGCGTGGCAATGACCCCGGACTCATTTAATTAATTTACTATTCATTCATTGACGATAGCGACCTTCCATTAGTAACTTTGAACTTGAACAGTTAGGTATAATATTTAAATACTTTACATAATTACAGCACAAAGGCCGTCCGCAAATGAAAATAGAAGCAATCGATACAGTAGATATTTTATTGAAGCGCTTAAACCAGGTGGAGAGGTAACTAGCTCGAATTAGTAATGTCAGAGACCAGACATACTATATGTATGTCTGGTCTCTGGTAATGTCAAGGTTCAAACCTTGATATTGAAAAGTGTTGAAAAGCTTTTCCAATAGATTTTAGTAGTAGCTACTACTAAAATCTATTGGAAGAACATTAGTCTTCTGGGCACTCGATCTGCCAGTCTTCGGTGCTCTCTATCTCTACCATAAATCTTTCATGAATACCTGCGATGTTTTTTTTAAACGGAGAAATGCTTTACACATCCGCGGTGGATTGGGGACATCGGCATTCGGCCGGTGTAACGGGGAATTTCCAGTAGGGGCTACTCTCGAAGAAACTCCATGCTCCACTCCCCGCTTAAAGCGGAGTAGCGGGTACGTCAGAAACTACCGCAACTCTACCATCGTCCATATCATGCAGACAGCAGAGTGCAGACCCGTCACATGATGACGATACATACTCTGTATTTTTTCTAATAACTCCCACACCGGTTTTGGTGGTGGTGGCCGGTTTCATTGAAACCAGTAGCCTGGTTTTGAAGTAGGTATGCAGGAGAAATTTTATAGTGCTCAAGTGTGTGCGCAGTACACAAGAGCACTCTCTATTCTTTTACTCTCATAAACAAGTGGTACGGAAGACCGACACGACTGGCGAGAGATTGAGATTCACATCCGACGCATGGATCATCTTAAGTACTTGTCAGACAATAAGGTGATCAGCCTGCATTGTCTTAACTCCTAACCAAACTTAGAAATAACATGTTTCCAACGCGGGAATCGAACCCACGACCTTCGAGTCAAGAGCCGCGCTCTAAACCACTGGACTACGGCGGCGGTAGACGGAGGCGTACCCTGTATGTTTGGTAGCGCAGCAGCAGATGAGCGCGGCGGATATGAGGGCGCAGTACAGGTTGAAGGCGTGCAGCAGAGCCGACAACGCGTGGACCTTGCATGTCGCCTCCCCGCCGCCGCAGACAGTCTCCATCGTGCAGTCTGAAACAAGTCATTGAACTTAAAGAACATCCATCATCCATGCATATACGGGGTGTAACAAAACAAAGAGATACTTTAGGGTGTGTATTTGTTCCTTGTGTGAGGTTCGCTGTGAAACTAGCAGCGCTGAAAGAGTAACTTTTGTATGGAAAAATTCATGACGCGCGGGCGCTTGCCTGTTCTTCTGATAATGTTCTTTCAGCGCTGGAGCATGGGAATCTGTCTATCTCTCTGACTGTTACCATCAGGCGTAAACCAATGAACCGATTTTGATAAAATTTGGAACGGAGATATTTTTAGTTCCTTCCTTTACATTATTGCTTTACCGAACTGGTATGCCTTCTCCCCATAGTTGCCTATTTTCTTATTAGCCTGCGAGTAAATAATTATTAGAGCATTACTAATTGATAAACGGACTTTCAATGAGGGGTTTCCGAATGCACCGTTAAATTAGCTGTTTTTTTCCCGGTAAGAATCGAAATTAAGTGAGTCATAGGCCATTGCATCAGTACTTAACGACTTCTAACTGATTTTAAATGTGGTGTTTATTCCTACAATTTCATAAAATTGCCTCTAGGCTAGAACAGCTGTTAATAAAATGTTACCCGTAATACATACCCTGTATAGTGTATACGTACGTTAGAAAATACTTTTAAATAACATGCAACTCATATTAAAAAAAAACTACCTATTTGACTGAGCTTTGCTCGGTATTCGATAAAACACGAATAAAATGAAATTTTCTAAAAATGATTCCTAGCTAGATCGATTTATCGCTACCGAAACCCCCTATATTAAACTAAATAAACTAATAAATTTCATGAAAATCGTTGGAGCGGATTCCGAGATTCAAATTATATATATGTATACAAGAATTGCTCGTTTAAAGATATAAGTTAATATATGAAAGCGGAAGCCACAATTTAGCTGTATTGTTCAAAATTACTATCAAAATCTTAACAGGTTTACAGGCCGTTGCATAGACACGGCCTGTAAACTGGCTGGAAACTGGCTGGATATAAGAGGTCGTAATAGCCCCCCAGGCCTTCATAGCACTACAACATACGTCATACTAGTGTATGACGTATGTTGTAGTCAACGGTAGCGGTTCAAAGAAAAACATAATAAAATATACAGCATTTTCACACTGTTTATAGCCCCATTTATGCAATTGTTTCACTAGAAAGAAACAGCCGTGGTTAATTTTAATTATTATTGTAACGTACAATGACATACTTCCTTCCTTTTGTGTGGTGTGCGTCATTTGCATTGTTATCACAGTGCGTTACTGTGGCGTTGGTAGTGATGGTAGTGACGTCGGCAATTATAGCCATCCGGTAATAAAATAAAACCTTTTGGGCTTTACTGTTATAAAGCTGCTTGCAACCTTAGCGTGACTCAAAAATTGCTACTGAGAATGTTCATAACCTATGCCAGGCTCCTGAATATTCGCCAGAGTCGCGGATGTCTCGATGTTCCCTTGTCTTAGGTTAGGTCAGAGCGCATTGAGTATAAAGCTAATTTTATGTGGGTCGGGCTGGGTTCTCTTACCATCTCTTTGGGCGCCGCCGCGCCAATCCCCCAAGGGCCAAGAAATATCCTAACTGCCTGAGTCATTTCATAGCTTAAAAAATTATCCCCAAATTCAGCCTTTTTTTTATAAGACATGAGTGACAAGCAGTCAATGACCCCAATGACCGTATCTCGTCAATGAACGAGATATAAGTACCTACTCTATCTGATAGACTATAGAGTGACTCAGATACTCAACACGGAACAACCCCGCCCGCCCACAGACTCCATGCTTACGTTTTGGCGTTGGTTAATATTGCATTTTAGTTTTTTTAGCAAGTTTTTAGGATATATTATCCACAAAAGAAATGGTGTTTAGGGCCTGCGCATTATATAATTAAATTAAATAATTATACACTTTCCTTGCACTTATTCCACTTTATTTTAATAAATTTATTACAGAATTATAATATACACGACCGGTTTCGAAAAATTCATCATCAGGTGTGTACATTCAATCTACACTACTATTATAAAGAGGAAAGATTTGATTTTTTGTTTGTTTGTTTGTTTGTTTGTTTGTTTGTTTGAGTCGAATAGGCTCCGAAACTACTGGACCGATTTGAAAAATTCTTTTGCTATTGGAATCTTACATTATTTCTGCTGAACATAGGCTACATTTTATTTTAGAAAAAAGTAGGGTTCCGTAAGATATTTGAGTTTTTCGGACGCAAGGTTTAAAAAATCAGCTAGAAAAGTTACTTATTTTGCGTACGCTGCCTAAACTATAAAAGATAGAACCATAAAATGTTCTAAGTAATTGTAGATCTTATAAATATCTACAAAAAAGTCCGCGACACACTATACCTATCTATGTCGAGTGAGGCACAATAACCATTTATTTATTTAAAAATCCTGAATTTTTTTTGGACTACATTTAAACGGATATATTTTACTCACGCTATTAATCCTTATCAAAATAAATTATTTTATCACTAAGTACAGTTTATGTAGATAATATTTGGTCTTTGAATGATTAAAATTGGACGTTTGGTTTTGAAATTATGGCGAAATTAAAATATTACGATAGTGGGCGTCACCAAAGCGCGTGCGGGAGGAAGACTATTCTGTTGTAGAAATGAAAATTCTGTACATAAAACATATGAAATGACACCCGAAATTACACCTTTGTCACTACATCGCTATAGAAGCCAAAAATGTGGTTAGTTTTTTGTTTGTCTGTCTGTCTGTCACTCTTTCTGTCTGTCTGTATGTTTGTTCCAGCATCACACGAAAAATACTGATCCGATTTGAATGTGGTTTTCGCAGATATATTCATCTTCTTCCAACTTAACATCTGGTGTATAAAATTTTTTCCCCCCACCCCTCTAAGGGGACAAAAGAGGGGGTCAGATTTTGTATCAAACTTTTTTCTTTAAGACGAAAACTACTGACCCGATTTGCATACGATTTTCACAGATATATTATATATTTTGTCTTCTTCCAACTCAACATCTGGTGTATAAAAATCCTCCCCCCCCCCCTCTCAACCCTCTCTGGGGACCAAAGAGGGGTCAGATTTTGTATACAACTTTTTTCTTTAGTGGACTTACTTCATATTAGGTATTAACTGTGTTTTTCAACTTAACATCTGGTGTATGACCTTCCCCCCCCACACCCTCTTAGGGGACAAAAGAGGGGGTAAAACATGTATCAACTGATGATGTAGAAAATATACTTTAAATGGCAAAACAACGTTTGCCGGGACAGCTAGTATCATATATAATTAAATCTTTTAATTTGTAAAATTGTAATATTATACCTAAATTCGTGAGTTAATATTATATGCTCCAAAACGGCTTGGCCTAATTTGATGACATTTCTTGAGAGTCTTCAAGTGGATTCGAAAATGGTGTAAAATTTTGAATCCACTATCAACTATAATGTTATTTCAATAAATGTTTTACCTAGATCGTAACTCCTTATTCGAGTTTCTATGATGTGTGTTCAGAATAAGTACATCTGTTGGGTCCGGTAGTAAAATATCGCAATTCGCAATCTTATATTTTTATAAAAATAAACTTCTAGTTATTTCCTACAATTCTTTTTTCAAACAATAGGGTTAATTGTTCGGTTCAGTGAGCAGTGCGCGTGTATGCCAACGCCAAATGCTTCTCGAATTAATCAACTCGCCAATTTGATCAGCACAATGCTGTTATTAAACAATGCTCGTCATTATTTTGATTATCAAAGGAATACGGCTTTCATTATAATAATATGGTTATTTGATGGTTAATATACTATATACACTTCGCTTTAGATAACGGAGAAGGAGATTAGATATTTAATTACTATCGCGCTCATCAAATTATAGTATTTTGCACCACATGTGTCATATTGTATCACATAATAATATATTACCTATATTATATTTATGATGTCTACCCACTGGTCATTTATCCCACACTTTTTTGCAACAGTCACATATTTTTTTAACTATGACTCACACTCACAATATAGGAAGTTACATTAGAATTCAAAATTCGATCCACGACAAAGTTCTTGAGGTTGAATTGCTTTGAAATCGTAATTTATGTATTATCCTAGAAATCGACAATAATAAGTTAAAAAAACTAAAAACACGCTTTTTATATAAAGGGTTACAGACAAACATACAAACATAAAAATTGAAAAATGGAATAATTATATTGAACGAAATCTGGCCGTTTAAAGTGGGTCAAAATCGCGCTCAAAGAAGTCGGTTACAAACATGTTACAAACAAATATACAGGTGAAGCTAATAAAAAGCGTATAATTTATATATTGTCTTACGTCGTATAAAATCAGTGATCATTATTTGAAAATTGCCGTCGTTTGGTTGTCATTGAGGGAGACAAAAGAACGATTGCCTTCTGGCTTCACGGTCTGTTGACAGTGAACCACGCTCGGCCCAAGACAAACGTACATTACAACGTACGTCCTTAGTCCTTACTCCTTACCCAGTTAGCCACGGCTATTTTAAAATGGATCGACCGCAGACTTACAATTTCAAGTTGGCCAACTACAGTCTGTCAAGAAAGTCATGACAGGCGGGAAAATTTTCTAAACGTAAAAGGTGTATTGTTTTCTTTGTATTTTTACAGAGAACGCTTATTACATTTTAAATATTGTCACCTTGCACATTTTTATCTCGAATTAATAAAGTTCTCATAATTTTTTTTTCATTTAAAAATTGTAGTTGACTGTAGTTGGCCAACTGCAAATTGTATATCTGCGGGGGCCCTAAACGGACATCAGAAAAATAGGTTCTAATTGGAATCTTTCAGAAATATAGCTCACAATATTTTGTTATGCCCGCGACTTCCTTGGAATCCTGTAGTTACTAGTTACCCTACTTATCCTGAGAATCCTGTAGAATCTACAGTGTAGATACTCTACATTTTTCTCAGATCTACGTCTATCTATGCTAAATATTATCAAAATTGGTTAGCCCGTCTGCCCGTTCTTCAGGAGTTTTCAAGATTTATAGAAAAGACGAGCTATTGCCCGCGGCTTCGCTCGCGTTAAGAAGTATTATTATATACAAACTTTCATCCCCTATTTTAACCCCTTGGAGGTGGAATTTATCAAAATCCTTTTTTAGCGGGTGCCTACGTCATAACATCTACCTGCATGCCAAATTTCAGCCCGATCCGTCCAGTGGTTTGGGCTGTGCGTTGTTAGATCACCATGTCAGTCAGTCAGTCACCTCTGAGTTTTATATATTTATATATACAGCTTGTACGTCAAATACCTGTGGCATACCTATGTCACCCACTAATCACCCACCCTCATAAGTCATACCCATCGACTTCAATAAGAATCTTCCACAATAATATATAATTTATTAAAAATTTTTCGTTTGATAAGGGGCTTGGCTCTAGTCCAGCATTGTTCCTAAGTTTTGGCAAGAGCTTGTGAAAGGCGCACTAGGTTTTGCTGCATTACATGTTTCAAGCACACTACAGTTTATTTGGGGAATGTAAAGTTTTCCTTAAATCGGCAATTAGGGAAAATAGTTTCCCTAATCCTATATTTATTATACACGCAGCATGTAGTAAGTATGTAGGAATAACGTGGGTGTTATCGGCATATTGAAAAGGAGTTCACAGTTAGCTAAACTATTTTTGCAGTTATTCAATTATTATTCAATACCACGGTAATGCTTCATGTAATAGGATTATAGTTTGTTCTATTTTTACTTGAATGGGGTAGTACGTACCTACTACCTACACACTGCTAAATATTTTATTAAGTAGGTACTGGGCCGACTTGAAAAGAACAGCTTTTTAAGGAGGTAGGTATGTGTAACTTATAATAATTTTTCTTGTGTTTATGAAAATGTACTATACCTAATCCTTTTAAGTCCCTTAATTATTTTAGAATTATAGTTCAGCTAGTCACTTAAGTTATGTTGGTTTAAATATTGGCCTTGGTCAACAGACCACACACCAGGAAAACTAGGATGTCCATAGACATAAATACATATAAATCGATGAGGATGTCTAATCATAAATAACACAATTAAACTATAGGTATATCATCTACAAAGTATTTACACAGATTAAGTAAATACTTTTAATTTTTAAATAATGCCATGATGGTTGATGATATTATTACTTAGTTAAATGCACTAATGTATTATTCTACCCTTAATTTTTTAAGTACCTACCTACCTAGATTTCTATCTAGAATCTGCATGGTTTTGCTCTAATATTGGGATCGTAATAGATCGACCTACTAACTCCTACTTTTTAAGTTATTACTTGTTTACTTATAAATTATAATTCATAAAAATAAGTATAGAACAAAAAAGTTAAGTATACGCTGCAATGTGAAGTTTACATAGTTAGGAGAGAAAATTCAGTGGAAATCTGCATACAACGGCGACATGATTTTCACTTTTCACATTAGGTAAAGAATGCCGTTACAATTCCATACCTTTAAATAAAATAAAAGTTTCACCTTCGTGCCGCGGCTCACGAAATCTCAATAATTAAATATAAATTGCACTGCACTTTATGAAAAATCCGATCGCACTGTATTTTCCTTTCGCCCGTGAGTTTTCCGAGGAATTCCGAGCATACAATGTTGGAGAATCACTACATTTTGAGTTTAGTCGTGTCTGTGAGGAGAAATCGCGGCGAGCCATCGACGGACGCGCGGCTTTCACATGTTCTCGCGGCCGACTGACTGGAGTATTGTGGTCTGTGTGGACTGTGGTGACTGGTGAGGGCAGCCGCAGTGAACGACCCGTACTACGGAGTGAATACTAAACAGTTTTAGGCTAGACCGACTCAAAAACGTTCAAATTATGTAATAAAAAAACTAAGTGATTAATTATACTTTAAGGTGTGTATGGGTCCCCTTTATAAAGTTCGCCGTAAAAGTGGCAGCGCTGAAGGAG
Organism: Plebejus argus; assembly: GCA_905404155.3. Classification (NCBI taxonomy): domain Eukaryota; kingdom Metazoa; phylum Arthropoda; class Insecta; order Lepidoptera; family Lycaenidae; genus Plebejus; species Plebejus argus. The sequence continues at coordinate 8,956,573 of FR989938.1, read as the reverse complement.
TAACTTACTTATGTATGAAAAAATTCATGACCCTGGGGCTTGGGCGCTTGCCCAATGCCCATACTTGAATTCACAAAAAAAAAACTTTCAGCGCTGCTGTTTTCACAGTGAATTCTATAATATAAGGGACACATACACACCCTTAAATTTTATCACTTAGTTTTGTTTGTTACACCTTGTTACCACTCACCTCGCGACCGTCGGTAGGTGACGGGCGAGGGGATAATATCAATAATGGGTTAGATTTTGCAATTAAAGTAGGTGATTTTGCAATCAGTAATCACCTACTTTAGTCTTTAATAGCCGCAAAAACAAGTAATATTTATCAAGTGCTTGTAAGTTGTGGGCTTAGCACGAACAACGCATTCGTAACGTTATGGTATCCTAAATCCTCATTGTATAAAGGCCGTCACAGACTTAGCTATAATATATATTAATATATTTATAGCTAGGCATATCACTATATATCTTCTATACAATTTTCGCGTGACCACACACTCAGCTATAATATATATTTCTGGTCTCAGTGTGTTTAGTACGGTATATTAATATATATTATAGCTAAGTCTGTGACGGCCTTAAAAGTCATCATAGCGCAATTTCATTATATTAACCTTCTCTTTTTTGGAAGTCGGTTAAAAATCAACATATTATTTAGATATATGGCCTCGTTAGTAGTTAGTTACATACGTATTACGTACGGTTATAAACTTCAATGTTCATTGTTCGTGAATGCTGAAAAGTATCAGGCGCACGAAAAGCAATAAAAATATCGTAAAGTACATTTTAGTTGCTGGAAAACACACACTTGACACTAATAATTATAAAAATGTGATCTTATTGTTTCTGAAAACTGAACACACATATTAACTAATAAACGTACAGCCGCACTCAGAGGATGGACACATTCAATGACGATTCCAATTTAAAATTTATTCATCTCATTACAGTTACAATAGATAGTGTCTAAACACACTAGGCCGAAGTTACGCCGGCGTCACTAGTTTCTTAGCAGACAGAAGCATAAATGTCGTAGTTGACGGCGAATGTTCGGAAACTCAGTCTGTTGATGCTGGTGTCCCTCAGGGCTGTGTGCTATCGCCTACTCTATTCTTACTGCATATCAATGACATGTTACAGACCAACGGCATTCATTGCTATGCGGATGATAGTACAGGTGATGCTGTATATACCGGCTCCCCCAATATTTCTCGGCAAAATGTAACTGAGAGTCGAAACGAACTTGTGTCTAAGGTGGACAATTCATTGGAGAAGGTCTCTGAATGGGGTAGACGTAACTTGGTCCAATTAAACCCCGCCAAAACACAAGTCTGCGCGTTCACCACTAAAAAGTCACCAATGGTCGTATATCCTCGTTTCGAGGGCACATCTTTAACCATCTCCCCTAGCATTGAGATACTTGGCGTCAGCATATCGAGCGAAGTCCAGTTCCGATATCATCTAGAGGGTAAGGCCAAATTAGCCTCGAAGAAGCTTGGTGTTCTTAACAGAGCGAGACAGTACTTCAGTCCGGACCAACGCCTACAACTCTACAAGGCGCAGGTTCGGCCTCATATGGAATATTGTTCTCATCTCTGGGCCGGGGCGCCAAAATACCAACTGCTCCCTCTGGATCGTATCCGACGAAGGGTCGCTCGAATTGTTGACTGCCATGGTGTTTCAAACAGCTTGGACCCCTTGGAATTACGGCGAGATGTAGCTTCACTCTGCATCCTCTATCGGTTGTATCACGGGGAGTGCTCTGAGGAATTGTTCGGAATCATACCACCTGCAACCTTTCGCCATCGTCCCACGCGAAAAACATACCATTCTCATCACCTTGATGAGTGGCAGTCTTCCACAGTGCGTTTTTCGCGTAACTTTCTGCCGTGCACTGTAAAACTCTGGAACGAACTGTCACCAGCAGTATTTCCGGACCTATACGACCTGCAAACCTTCAAGAAAAGAGCGTATTCCCTCTTAAAAGGCCTTCAATGTTGCGAGTGTCCATGGGCGACGGTAGTTGCTTACCATCAGGTGACCCGTTTGCTCGTTTGCCCCCTTATTTAATAAAAAAAAATCCGCCGCGTTTCAAACGCACACAAAATACGGACGGAACGCGAGGGATGACACCACAGAAATAAATCAAGATAGAACGGCTAAGCGGGTGGAGTACGCGTGTTTCAATCTTGCACAAGTGAGCAAGATTCGTTGAACATTCATTCAGTCAGCGCGCACGTCTCGACTTGATTACACCGGAGCGGTTGTGCAAAAATGCCTCATTGTGCAGTGTCTAATTGTAAAAATAGAAGTACGAAAGTAAATCGGTCAAAAGGAGGTATTTCTTTCCAAGGATAAGTTACATGTTCTAACTAAAAGCAAAGCAAAAATTGACACGCGCGATTCCTTAGCAACGCACGCGCGTCGCCGTTCTATCTTGATTTATTTCTGTGGATGAAACACTATTCCGTCGCGTTCCGTCCGTATTTTGTATGCGTTTGACATTTGTGGCGAAATTTACGCCGGTGTAACTTCGGCCTAGTGTGTTTAGACACTTAAGGCTGTCACAGACTTAGCTATAATATAATATATTAATATACCTTAATATACCGTACTAAACACTGAGACCAGAAATATATATTATAGCTAAGTGTGTGTTCACGCGAAAATTGTATAGAAAATATATATTAATATGCCTAGCTATAAATATATTAATATATATTATAGCTAGGTCTGTGACGGCCTTTATGTAAGTAATCAATATTCGTCTCGTGCGGCAGTATAAATACTTATATTGGGATTATATTATACTTGTTATCAGTTATCACTAAATAGTGATTTGTAATGCTATTTCAATAATATGATTTTTTTTTCTTTCATAAAATCCTTTTTTAAAACAAGTACATACTTACTATATAGCTGATAAAGCTCGAGTTGAAAGCTTTTCATTACGTGACGCCTCAGTATAATTAGTTTATGACGTAGAGGGTGTGTTTTACGATCATTTTATGATTTCATACTGAGATTATTGATTAATAAGTCGCTTCATATGACTTGCTTTTAACTAATTTTAATAAAATAAATATTATATATTTTTTACAGTTTCGACTTAGTTCCTGTAAAAGTTATTTTTTGTCATAAAGTCTATTATGCAAGTAGCTAAAACCATATTACCATACCAAGCAACTAAGTCGTATTAGTAGTAATAAAAAGAATGATAATATTATACATATTATTTCGGTCTTCGGAATAGATTTGAAACAAATCTTTTGGAATTTTGTTTGTGTTAAATTAAAACCGGTTCGGGAATACCCGGCGAGAAGGCCTGGCATAAAAAAACTGAAAACATGTGACCACTTCTTAGCAAAAAAGTAGAAAATTGTTCATTTCAAAATAAAATATATACAGTTCAATAATTTAATCTATAAAATATAATGTTAAAACACACGTAACACACGAACTAAATAAAACAAACATATCTTTATAAATTGTGTTTAGCTTACTACTTATTCACATGCTATACATTTCGGTAGGCATTTTCACAAACTTTTTTGTATAAAAATATAAAATAGTGACAAATTAAAAGTTAACATCCCATCCTGATAGCTCGTCGGGCGGGAGTTTCTCTTTGGGATACTTCTCGAAGTTGGAGAGGTCGAGGTCGTGTGAGATGGGCTGCACCAGCGGCGCCTTCAGCCGCCCCTCCCGCAGACCCTCCCAGTCGAAACCGAGGAACCACCTGAAAGTATTATTGAACTTTAACTTTGCCGCCTATTTATTAGTTATTACTTATTTCACATGAAAACTACGTGAATGGCTCGGATTGGGGCTGGTTATTAAAATCACCCTAGACGAGATTTATATCTAACAAGCTGTTGCCCTCGACTTCGTCCGCGTTATTACATAGTACATATAATAACAAAGATGGATAGTTTTCCCCTTTTTGTGGTTCCTTATACAAAGGGTAAAAACAGGACCCTAGTTATGCAAACGTCAAACGCAAACGTCAATAAACTTTCATGTTTCTATCTTAAGAAATGACGGACTTTCCTTCAAACTTTCAACCCTAATTTCACCCCTTGGGGGTAGAATTTCTAGATTTACTACTAATTTGGCACCCCATTTGCTGACAGTGGCGTTCCTTTTTATCAGACGCCTCGGGACGCTAACATCGCTACTTCTTACTATGTTAAGTATGTATGTTAAATTTAAATTGTAGAATTAATATTTTCATTATTATTATATCCCAGTGTAATCCGGCTCGAAGGACCATTGCTTAGCTGTCAAATACTGCTTAACTCGCTTATGATTCTTAACGTCGATCATGCCGTTCTTTATCCTTGTGTCAAAAACTTTTAAACTTACTTATGATTCTTAATGTCGGTCATGCCATTCTTGAGGTACCCTAGCCTCTCTGCCGGCACCGCACGGCAGAGTTTCCGGATGAGCAGCTGAGCAGACTTGGGCACGCGCGGGTGGAAGGCCACGGCGTCGATGCCGCGGAGTATGAGCGTGTAAGTCTTCATGTGGTCACCTCCAGGGGCACGGAACGGCGGCTTGCCCACCAGGATCTCGTGGATTAGTACGCCTAGCGCCCAGCAGTCCACCGCGCGGTCGTGGCCCTGATGATCGTATAAAGTGGAAATGAGGTTAAGACAAAGCATTGACTAGCGCTATGCTATATTATGATATTGAATGTACAGTGTACTGTAACTTCTTGGTGGAAATTCATGTTTCTCAGTAATAATAATATATACTTTTCATGCACCTATTCCACTTTAATAATTTATTTTATTACAATTTTAACGTGTTACACGACCGGTTTCGACAAAATCATCATCAGGTGTTAGCGCTATGTTGATTGATCAATTATAATATATACATAGCTTACACTTAAATATTTAACCAATCAACAATAAACTCCTATCAAATATTTAACAAACTGGATAAATATCTTCAATTCGGGGTATTTTAATTATTAGTCTACTTAAATCCTATACAATATTTATTTAAATCATTACCATTAAAACTTTAATATTATAATCAGAAACTTATCTAAGCTGCCATATATTAGGAATGAAGAAGTAAACAATTTTCTTATGTTTACGACCGTAATTATAATTAAAGACAATGACGTTAAATGAATATTTTTATTGTTATAAGTTATAACTAACGAGTGAATGTGACAAGTACCGGTGTTAATATTTACGGCTGCGGACAAACAATACCTTGTTGAGGACGATCTCAGGCGCGACGTACTCGGGAGTGCCGGCGAACGTCCACGTCTTGCTGTTCGCCGACAGACGCTTCGCGAAACCGAAGTCCACCTACGGAACAGGGCGAATGTGAAAATCTATGGCGTATAACATGATTTCACGTGTTTGCTGTTGTTATTGCCGAAACCTGGCAGAATCAATCTTGCAAAGTATGTCGCATAGAAACCGTACTACGCGTACGCGATAAACGAATTTTTTCATTTCGATGGCATTCAAAATATCTCCACATCAAAATCATTAAATTCGTCTCAGCCCTTTCAGAATAGGTCTGTCAGTTCTGACTATGTACTTACTAATTTTATATATCCATTCTTATCGAGCATTAGATTCTCCGGTTTGAGGTCTCTGTAGATGATGTCCTTGGAGTGTAGGTACTGGAAGGCCTCGACGACGCAGGCGGCCATAAACCGAGCCACGTTCTCGGGGAAGTACCGCTGCTTCTGCAGGATGGTCCACACGTCGCCGCCCAGGACCGGCTCCATCAGAAAGTAGATGTACTTGTTGTCTTTGAATGTTCGATATAGTCTGGAATTTGAAGTCAATGTTTTGTCTAATGTGTTAAGAATTTTTGTAAATATTAAATATGTATATTTATAATCTATATGTATATTTTTGTATTCATCCTAGCAGTACACTTTTGAGACGATGTTTTTGAGGTACTTCCTAAATGGGAGTTGGGGTGAAAAGTGTTAAAACTGGTCATGTATAAGTAGGGAGTAGGTACCTATTAGAGTATAGTAGAGTATAAAGATATATAGTGGAGTAGATATAATATATAGTAAGTAGAGCAGAGCTACAAATATCGTTATTTTTTCATAACGTTACTGCTTCAATGGCAAAGATAACGTTATGAAAAATACCAGATATACTAGAAATAACGGTATTTCATATTAATAACGGTAAATGTTATATTATAACGATATTTTTTTGTTACGTTACTAGATAACGTTAAAAAAATTACCGTTATCTGGCTACTATTATGAAAATAACGGTACGTAACGATATTTTTTCTGGTATTCGATAACGTTATGAAGCCCTGCTATAGAGTAACTAAGTATAGCAACTAACTATATTGCACTGTTTGTTTTTGCACTAATAAGGCAAGTGGCAACGTAGGTAATTGTCTTATCAGTGCAAATAATCTTGTAACATTAACCGTACTCGTAACGTTTTTTTTTAAAGAATGTTCACCTGCAGATGAAGGGGCTGCGGCAGGCCATCATGATGAGTTTCTCGTTGAAGGCGTGCTCCTGCTGCTGCTGCTGCACCATGTCCACCTTCTTGAGGCACTTGAGCGCGAACGTGAGCGCAGGCTGGCGGCGGTACTGCACCAGCTCCACTCGCCCGAACCCGCCCACGCCCATCGTGCCGATTATGTCCAAGTCCTTCAGCTCGATGAACTCGAATTCTGATAATATTTTCAAGATGTATAATTGTATAGAGAGTTTAGCAAAGCTCGCGCCTACCCGGCAAGTGTATAGATAGCACTTTAATTCCATACCAGCGTCAAACAGCGCTTGCGCTGTGTTTCGCCGAGTGAGTGAGTTTACCGGAGGCCCAATCCCCTATACCCTTTTACCTTCCCTACCCTGCCTTATTTCCTTCCCTACCCTCCCCTATTCCTTTCCCTACCCTCCCCTACCCTATTCCCTCGTAAAAGGCCGGCGACGCACCTGCAGCTCTTCTGATGCTGCGAGTGTCCATGGGCGACGGAAGTTGCTTTCCATCAGGTGACCCGTTTGCTCGTTTGCCCCCTTTTTTCATAAAAAAAAAACTGCTGATTGGAGATTTCCAATCAATTATATCTATATTGCGCAATAATTGCCGGTAGTCGCGCTTTGCCACACTCACTTTAATCATAATCAAATTCCTATGCATTTTTCGTGCATCAGCTCCAATATAATTTGTCAATTATTATATTCGTCTTGAGCTACAATTCCTCAGAGCTCGCACGCAGCGTACTTCTTTCTACTTTAACTTCGAAGTTCTACATTTACATCTTGCTAGGTGCACTAATACAAATCTTATCTGTATTTTATGGGATTTTTTTATACAATCTGACACTACCACTAATACCTCAATGGACACTACAGTAGGAAAATAATATAATTATTGCTGATAGTAACACTTTAGATTTTAGAAGCTTACCACTCTTTATAACAGAAGTCTTCTTCTGTTGCGAGGGTCGGGGATCCGCGTGTCGGATATTCTTCAACTCCTCCAAATTGCCCAGCAGCTCTGTAAAAGGACTGAAATATTTATTAATTTTAATGAGGTTTATTCATAAGTACGAAAATAAGACGTATTGCATGGTAATCTACTTTACATAATACAGTATTAGGTTTGGTACGACAAGAAAAATTGGTACTCTATCTATTTGCGTTTGATGTATAGGTAGATATAGGTACATACTACAGACTACATAGTCCCGTTGATAATAATTAATACATACGTTTACATTAATTAATGAATAGCTGCAACACGTGTAGGACTGTAGGAGCATATACATAACATGTTATCATTAATAATAATATTATGTGTTCTCGTGTTTTTTATTGTCCTTAACTGCAGAGATAATATTTACTGTCAATTTAATAGAATTTATGATAGTTAAGAGAGATTGCACGATAATGATTACTGCATACACTGCACGGGTTTACATAACAGTTATTGCAGGTTTAATTAGCACTGATAATGTCTTAATTTAAGTAATAATTAAAATACATGAGGATTGAGATGAAACTGTTTTTGTTCGGCAATATGATTATTCGTTTCAAATAGAAGCTACTAAAGTCTACAAACTACCGGATGAGGGTTGAATGAACCACAAATTAGAGAAAATCCAACGTCTTCAATTACACGAGATTTGATGCTGTAATAAAGTTTAAAGGAACTTCTAAAATCACAGATTAGAAATAGCTGTAACGATTCAGCCTTCAGTTCACATCTAAGTTATACTTATAGCAGGTCATTAACAAATTATTACCAGTACCTAATGATAGACAGATAAATGTTTCTGAAATCCGTTACGAGTCCTAACACATAGTAACATAAGTTCTGACAAAGAAGATGGGTGGTTCCCGTACTACCCACATTTAACATGAACGTTTTTACGAATACTATTACAACATTGTAATGACGTGTGCTGTGATAAAAAAACCGCGCGGTCCCAAAGGTTCCTGAAGCCAGGCTAAGGGCCTGTTTCACCACTTCCTGATAAGTGCTGGATAGGCTGTCCACGACTTAACTTGACAGATAGAGTATGGAGATTGGAGAATCTGTCAAAAAGTTGTGGATAGCCTATCCGGCACTTTATTAAGGAGTGGTGAAACAGGCCCTAAATATCAATATTCAATACATACCCTCTCTCCAACGTGAGGCACTCGACGCCGGGTGGCAGGGCTGTCACCGTCGCCAGTCTCCGGTCCTCGTGCAGCAGGGCCTGCTCGCCGAAGTAGTCGCCGCGGCGGAGAGTGCCGACCCTGCGCTCCCCGTCCTCCTCCCGCTTCGTCACCGCCACCGTCCCCCCGCGGATGATGTAGAATTTGTCCCCTTTGTCCCCTTGCCGCACTACGGGGGTGCCCGCAGAGAAGAATTCCTAAGGAAAAATAGTCATTGGTATGCTCTTCTAAATTAATGTTCCAAATGGTTAGGGTTGTCCCCTTTATCCCCTTGCCGCACCACTGGGGTGCCCACAGAGAATTCTTAAAAAAAATGCAATTACTCATTCGTATCCTCTTCGTAAATGTTCCAAATGCTTAGGGCTGCATTTGACTCTAGACAATAGAGACGTTGGTGGTGTTGTCCAAACCCCTCTCTTGTCGATCAAAATTTGGACGGAAGATTTCAGCATTATATGGATCGGACCTTTTGATATATCTCAAAATAAGGAATATACCTGAGTACCTATATAGTCCAAGCCCAAGAAGTATAAGTTATAACTTATGACCAATAGAAAACATAAGGCGCGTACCCTTTTCAGGAAATCAGCTATTTTGGCGAGTTCTATCGGATGTATTCCCTGCAGCAAGGGGACAGACGCTAAGAATCTGTTGTTGTCCTCCTGCTCCTGTCGGCCGCTGCGGACCATGATCTTCTGGAACACTTTCCTCTCTAACGTCCATACTTTTGCTTCTGTTATACCTAGAGAGGAAACTCAAAATAAATACTTGTACCAAAAAATACTATAAAAGCTAAAAAAAAGTTTCTTTTCAGCGCTTACTTTCACAGCAAACTCCATACAGGGGACCCATGCAAGTGATACACACCTTTAAGTATTATCATTTAGTTTTGTTAAACCCTGTATATCTAGTTTCTCTCTATAAGATGGAAAACGAAGGGATGATGACAAGGTCAAAGATTAGCGATTTTTGTAACTAAAATAAAGAAATAACAGTAAAAATTAAGTGTTCCCAAAATTTCAGCTTGATAGCTTTTGTATTTTTTTGCTATGCGCCTTCAAAGTTGGACATTCAAGTCGATTTTTGTTTTCGATTAAATTTCTTACTATTTGTATACCATTCGATAACTTATGTAATTTAAAACAACTTTTGTTATGCAACCACTTTCATAAACGCAATAATTAATATAGCTATCGAACAAAAATCTCCCGCGACGCCTACAAACAACTCTAAGGTGACGTCATAATCGAGTAGCATTTTGTATGGAGCGTTTCGGGCAGCTTTATTTTATGAGATCTTTGAATTGTCATATCTTGATGAATTCTTAAGCTATCAGAGTTATTCTTTCACCGATGTTTCTTCTAGTTTTAAGGGTCTTTTAATTACCAATAAGAAAAAAATAGTCATCATGCCTTCGGGTTTCGTAAGATTCTAATTTGAAACATCTAGTAATTTCCAAGTTTGAGTATGTATAATATGTCGCAGTCATCTGGTTTAATATTACATATTTATATCTGCATTACCTTTTCATTTTAAATTCAATAATCAGTTTTATCAATTGACTCAGTTGTTAATCGTACTTCGAACCATTGTTTCTGAGATTTTATAAGTAGAGTGTATTATTATTGTTTTCACAGAAACTTGTCACGGATTAAGATAACGAACGTATTTTATTTAATTTTCTGAATGTCTAGAAAAGAGTCGCCCTGACGCAGTAAATGGCTAATCAAAGCCAAGAAAGTAGAAACATGGTTAAGTACCTATATTATAAAGCCATGTTTCCTATTTGTGCAGCGCAAATAATATAGAACTTGTTAGTTCGACAAGATATTAATAAATCAAAGTTGATAGCTTGATAATTTTACATGTTTTGATAATATATTATAACTTATAAGTAATAGTACAGATAACGACAGTACCGTATACTGATACCTTCTTTTAATTTCAAATTCTTTGCTAGATACTACTTATACATATTATTAAAATTACATAATATTATTATTAAAAAACAAAGTCGCTTTTTAGGGTTCCGTAGTCAACAAGGAACCCTTATAGTTTTGGTCTGTCCGTCCGTCTGTCTGTCTGTCCGTCCGCGGTTTTGCTCAGAGACCATAGGACCTACAAAGCTGTAATTTGGCATGAATACACTTATTTATAATGCCGACAAAATGGTACATAAAATATTTAAAAAAAAAATTTCTGGTACCTCCCCTACACATCAAGCGGGGTTGAATTTTTTTTCGCGCTTGATAAGTTGGATAAGTTTTTTAAAAAATATTATGAATATTCATAGATCATTTTCCGATTTAGGGATCCATTTGTGAAATATTAAGTTTTAAAGTGGAGAAAATCGTTAGAGCCCAGTGTCCCTCCCTTCTACCAGCTAAACGGTTGGTTCTGGAAATGTGAAAAAATTCACGAGAGTAGGAAATATGCTGAATTTAAAAGGAAAACTATCACGGCTAAGAAGAGTTCATAAGTTATTGAGTAATAGTAGATCAACTAAAAAAATGTATTCGGCGAAGTATAAAGGAACTTTTCGTTCAAATTCCTTAGAAAGTAACAGATGATGTTGTTAGTAGTGTAAAACATGTTATAAATATACATTCATTAACCATACAAACATTTTCAAATACTAGCGGTACTACGGAACCCTATATTGCGCGTGGCCCGACTCGCACTTGGCCGGTTTTTTCCCTCATGTCCCTTTGTTCCCTTTAATCTTTAAAACTACGCAACGGATTTTGATGATTCTTTCTGTGTTAGATAGCCCATTTATCGAGGAAGGCTATAGGCTATATTTTATCACGCTAAGACTAATTTATAGGAGCGAAGAAATAGAGGAAAATGTGGACAAAACGGGGAAAATTATTTGAAAGGGCTAACTTGAACGCGCTAATCTCAAGAACTACTGGTCTGATTTGAAAAATTATTTCAGTGTTAGATAGCCCATTTATTGAGAAAGGCTATAGGCTATATTAGGCTATATTTTATCACGCTAAGACTAATAGGAGAATGTGGAAACAAGGGGGAAATTATTGTAAAGGGCTTATCTCCCGAACTACTGGAGCAATTTTTATGTTATTTGGCACAGATAAGAAGTAGACCACGTGAAGGCTATCGATTTTAATCATTTTTCAGTGGCTATATATTTTATACCCGTGCACCGTACGCGACGTAGGGGCGGGCCGCTAGTTAATTATATTATGATTCGAAACTATAAAACTATTTACTGTTTAGTCATCAAAACATAAAACAAAGACAAAATATGCAAAACCTAAGTAACAGATTTCAAACATCATGTACCTAAGTATCTAGCTGTCTTCGGAAATTTCTTTCGAAACGAAACAAAAACCTTAATAATTAATAACTTACATCTTATCGACGCAAATCGTTTCGCTTTGTACAATATAGCGAGTTCTCCGAACGCTTCCCCTGCGCCGAAGTTCTTGACCACTTGTCCACCCTTCAGCACCTCGAATTGGCCGTGCGCTGACACATAGAGGTGGCTTCCGCTCTCCCCCTCTCTTATCATGAGGCTACCGGCGGGGTACTCCTGGGGGCTCATGGCCTCCACCACCGCTAGTAAACGCTCCTCATCCATGATATTTCGCAGAAAGTCGTTTGCCATTATCGCTTTCTTTATCTGCTCTGCTGACCTGAAAAGGTTGTGAGTTTTCAGCCAAATAAAAACAAGGTGAAACGAGAGAACGAGTAAACAGATCACTCAATGGGAAAGGATTACTGTCTCGTATGGACATACGCTTATCTGGAGGAGTGGCAGCTTGGCAGTAATTTCGTTCTTACGCCAAATTTTTAGAAAACCGAAATTTCTTTCTTTCCAAAAACATATTTACCGTCAAAAACAAACAATTTTGTAAGAGCATCATAGTTAGGCAATTTGAGAAGATGTTCAGAGTTTTTTTTAATTCTATAATGCTTAAGTAAATCAATAGTACCCTGTACCGTAAAATAAACATGATTCGAATTTGTTATGAAACGATTAGTCATATCAAGAAAAAATAACACTGATAAGGATCTTATCTTATAATCTGATAAGAGCTTCAAGTTTTTTGATCTTGGATTGTTTTTTCATTCGATTACCATAATTATTATTATTGTAATTTCGAAAATATATCTAGACGCGATAGGCTTTGAGAAGACTTAAGGATTTAGCCCGGCCGCACATTATCCGATGATCAGAAAAATTCGGACGCCCCGCCAAAACGCACTCTGTTCACACATTTTGTTGGTGGACCCCGCATACTATCAGAATTCTGACGTTTCAAAATGGGCGGGGCATCCGATTTTTTCTGATCAGAAATTCGGATAATGTGTGGCCAGGCTTATACAGTAGGTATACAATATGTAACTTTAGTACCTACTATATAGTCATTAGTTACAAAATACTTTAGTAGGATCAAGGATGTAAGATACCTAAATATCTACTTCATACTTATACTGATTTGATAGACCTACAATCCAGTGCGCAACTTTTAACTTTAAAGCCGACATGCCGAGGAAAATGGGCCAAAAGTTATAAATCTGATGATCTCTCTTCGACCGTACCTACTAATTAGTGTGTGTAGGCTTCAACAACCTGAACTGGGTTTATACGTCTTTATATCCCTACTATTTTATGTAAAGGCCTACGCAGGATCAAGTTACTCACTTTTCATCTTTCTCGAACTTTTCATACTGCAAGTCTGTGAGGAACCGCGCGTTGTCGAGCGGCGCGTGCGGCGCGATCACCCCGCGTTTCCTCCGAATCCTCTTCTCGGGATCATTTTGTACCAAGTCTGATATAGTTTTTCTTCCCGCGCTACTTTTTCTGTCGTAGTTGGTATCACTGTCGGAGTCCCGGAAGTAGCTGCCGCTGGACTTCTCGCTCTGTATGCTCATGTAGCTCGACTTCTTACTGGACCCGCCGGGGTCCACCGACAGGCTGTTCTGTTTGTACCCGACGGCGTTTCCATTGGTGATCTCGGTCGTAACTCGAGGTGCTTGGGGTACAAAGTCTGGTATTTTCTGAAATACATTCATAGTAATCATCTGGATGTCGTCCACAATGACGGACTTTGGCATTTACCTATAATAAATATTAGGATGGCCGATGGAATAATTAAGGATATATTTACACACTTCCTATTAGGTAAATAGGGTGTTTTCTTGTTTTTACCTACTTATGAAATATTATATGTACCTAGAGATGTAGCTTTATTCAAATTTATTTTGTGGTTGGCAAGAATGTGACTCGACTATTTTTGCAATTGATAATAGTCTTGTCACCTTAATGATCTTCATTTATTATCAATTTCAAGAATGTTATCATGATAATCCTTATTGTTAATTTTATATATAGCGTCTTCATTAAAACACTAATGAAGACGCTATATTGATAATAACGTCCTTTTTGAAGTAATACTATAGGGCCCTCAGAAATGTTACAAATCTGGTAATGAGATATAGATATCTTCATAGCCAGCTTATCTAGGTTTGAGAAGAACCAGAAACACGATTAATGTATTTTGCCTCGATACATTTCTCGATCGAAATGATATCTTAAAAATACGAAATTTGAATATTATTTTTAAACGAGAATAGATGTATTGTAGGAAATTAGTCTAATTATTAATAGACACCTTTGCAACCCAAAATCGTATAGAAGCATTCGCACACCCTATTTCTAACTAGCAACAACCCAAACAGCGATAGTGACGCTGAGCATATTAATTATCATTTTGCATCATGCATTATAACTCTCTTTCTTTCTAGTGTTTCCGACTGAGTCACCGCGCTCGTTCTGGTAGATCACAACGATAAAATATTATTGCGCTATGGTGAAGGCCGCCTTCGGTGTAACTGCACTGCTAGGAATAAACGACAGTTTATAATAATTATTATTTATGTTCTAGCCTCTAGGATATTTACAGAATTTACAGATTTGTTATAAAATATAAGTAATATTAGAATGTTAAATAATTAAAAGTGGTAACTTTATTTTGATGAAAATGCAAACCTACTCGGTTCCGTGTTTTCCGTCACTATCTGTTTATATTTATACAAGATAGAGAGCCTTGCATCTAAAAATGGTTTATGTAAGCCAGTAAATAATTCGGGGGATTCCCAGGGCCTTCTTTAACCTATTGGAGGCCCTGGGCATATATTTTTTATATTGGGGCCCTTATGACTTATTCCCCTTTTCCTTACCCAAAGGGTAATTATTTTTAACAAAAAATTAAAACCGACTTCCAGGGTAAAAACAATAATAATTTGTAATGAACAAAAAAGTGTTAAATAATTCTTACTCTTTAAAGTGCCTTATGCATAATTCTCCTAAACCTCAACTATTTCTGTACACAATCTACATTACTTTGAAGACGGTACCAGATAAGAATGCTGAGTTCTATGACAAAATATTTTTAATATTTAAGACTGGTACCGACTTCAAAATAATGTAGATTGTGTACAGAAATAGTTGAGGTTTAGGAGAATTATGCATAAGGCACTTTAAAGAGTAAGAATTATTTAACACTTTTTTGTTCATTACAAATTATTATTGTTTTTACCCTGGAAGTCGGTTTTAATTTTTTGTTAAAAATAATAATTTCACTCTTTTAAGTGATTTATAAGCTGGTTTTCTGCACAGACTAATGTGTTATGCTTAGTGACTTTGGATCCAGGATACACTTTCATGATATTATGAGAACTCATTGTCTGATGTCACTACTTCAGAATTGCTTAAGCAACTCCAAGCATATACCACTGTGTACCTAATGTATGTATATGCTTATTGCTTGGCCTTAATCAAGCAATGATATAATTAATGTTCATACGCCTGTCTTTAAAGGCTCTAAAGTTCTGTTCAGTGACTTTCTTTCTATCATTACACTCATCACTCATGAAAACAACTCAACATTACTATATGACGCCCGCAACTTCGTTGCGCCAAAATTCGTTTATCGCGCGGAAACTTTAAATTTTTCCGGGATAAAAACTATCCTATGTCCTTTCTCGGGACTCAAAGTATCTCCATGCCAAATTTCAGCAAAATCGGTTCAGCGGTTCGAGCGTGAAGAGGTAACAAACAGACAGACTGATAGACAGACAGACAGACACACTTTCGCATTTATAATATTAGTATGGATGCTCAAATAATATAACTAAAATCGTCCTTATAAATTTTAAGAATAACTTACCTCATCTTATGATCAAATTGCTAACTTGGTAACCTAAACACCAAGGTTGAGTCATTTATACATTGAAACAACATTATAATTTTTTAAATCGTTCGACAAATTCGGGCTTTGTTCTTAAAGACGATTAAAAGTAACAATAATAGGGTCATAATTAGATAATTCATGGTGTGGTGACCGGTAGTAGTGATGATGATGATGATGAATGTAACTTGCATAGTAGCATAATATGCTTTCAGTTCTTAAACCAACTCCGAAACCCCCATACTTGCTTTTTGGTAGCACATGCTTAGGATACTTCTCATAAAATCGAAATCCATATAAATTTGGAGGAGTTCCCTCAATTACTCACGGATGTATGTTGGAATGGTGGTGATGATGATGATGATAAATTAAATTTGCATAGTAGTATATGCTTTCAGTTCTTAAGACAACGCCGAAACCCCCAAACATGTATCTATAAGGAGTAAGGAGTTCTGTTCACCAACTTCGAACCATGGTATATCCTGGTGCAAAATCTTACTTTTTAGTTTTGGTAACATATGCCTGGAATACTTCATATGAAACCAAAAAAACATAGGTTTCCATTTGAATTTTGAGGAGTTCCCTCGATTACTCATGGATCCCATCATCAGGTCACCACTTTTCTGAACATTGCTTTTTGGTAGCATATGCTTAGGATACTTCTCATAAAATCGAAATCATTATAAGTTTCCATATAAATTTGGAGGAGTTCCCTCGATTACTCACGGATGTATGGTGGAATGGTGGTGATGATGATGATGATTAATTAAATTTGCATAGTAGTATATGCTTTCAGTTCTTAAGACAACGCCGAAACCCCCAAACATGTATCTATAAGGAGTAAGGAGTTCTGTTCACCACCTTCGAACCATAGTAAATCCTGGTGCAAAATCTTACTTTTTGGTAACATATGCCTGGAATACTTCATATGAAACCAAAAAAAACATATGTTTCCATTTGAATTTTGAGGAGTTCCCTCGATTACTCATGGATCCCATCATCAGATCACCACTTTTGTCAAAATGGGACCAAATTGGAGTGAAACCTATTATAACAAAAGAAAAATTTTGAAAATCGGTTCATAAACGGCGGAGTAATCGTTGAACATACATAAAAAAAAAAAAAAAAAAAAAAAAAAAAAAAAAATATCCACAGACGAACGTATAACCTCCTCGTTTTTGGAAGTCGGTTAAAAACGGGACCCGATCACAAAGATATTTCAGCCTGTCCGTTTTTCTGTTCATTTCCAGGCTGTACCTCCCCTTTCTAACATGTTGTTATTATTATTAAAGTATAAATACAATAGAGTATATTTTGGTCATAGGTATAAAAATATAAGGTAGTCAAGTGCCTACCTGTTAGACCCAGGTCCCAGAGCGATAACATATATCTACTCAACATAAGTGTCTTTGACTGAACACTATTGTGAATAGACTGAAAAAGTAGATTCATCTGAAGGAGGCCCCTATTGATTGTGGGGCCCTGGGCACTTGCCCAATATGTGTCCACTGGGAAAGAGGGCCTAGGAATTCCTGGTTGCAATCGCAGGCACACTCAAACCCGGTGTTCAAATTTCGGCAATAAGATTTAAAGGTTTTATTATTTAAGGAAACTATGTAATGTTTTTAATCGAAAAATTTGTACGAATAGTTAAAAGGTACCTAATGTAAATGAAATTCAGACATCAGGCAGGTAACTCTATATATTTAAGGCTTATTCAACTGGCAATGGTCCACACCACACATTCCCAAGAGTGCTAACAAACCACGAAAACCCTTTGACATGATTTCAGGGGTTCTCGAGGGACAAGCTAAATCTGTCTTGAGCCCGCAAAGAAATTTATCAAAACAAAGGTAGGAAACATTTAAGGGCCCGGGTTACCCTCGAAATTTTCATACATTCTTGATACCAAAATCATTTTCTCATACGAAAATATTTAACATATTTGAGTTATTTTTCAGCTTAAGATAGTAATTACCTAGGGTCCTGAACAAAAAAACTAAAAAAAATTTTTGTGTTTAAATATTTTTTAGTAAATTTACTACTAAATATTTAAACACCAAAAAATAGACAAAAACACTAAAAATATATAAATAAATAGTAAATTTACTACAAAATATTTAAATAATAAAAAATATTTTTTAAAGTTTACCTAACCTACTAATAGCTGCTGTTATTTTATACATTCTTCGAAGAGTTAGTATCGGTAAAGAACCTTACATATCGCTCTAGTGAGAAACAACATATTGATAAGAAAAAACTTGTAATTATTATTGACTATACGATATCTTTTGTTTCTTTTTCTAAGAGTTAATCTAATTCTTTCTATAGATAACTAAGTATTTATCACACTTACCAGACTACACCCGTTGATTCCCATTTTATTGGAGAGATCAAAGAAAATTAGAAAATTTTTCACTATTATTATAACGCATTTTACGAGCACTTTAACTGTACTGTACTGGGAAACAGAACAACTGAATACAAATTCAAAACATACTTTTCTAATAAATATAATAAGTCCATTGTTTTGCAATTTCATCGAGCGCGGGATCGTTAGTGATTAAATTATGAAATGTATAATTGAATTGCGACAAGGTATAAACTCACAACGATAGTCTCTCTGCGTTCCTGGTCGTCGCGGTCTTTGGTCGGGGTGGCGAGGTTGAAGCCGCCCTTGGAGGCCCACTTGAAGGGCGGACACAGCACCATGTTCCTACCGTGTTGCACTCGCTAGCATGATACAACGCGCGCGTAAGGCGTGCGAGGGCCGAGGACTGGCGGGCGGTGTGTGAAGCACGAGCACCCCTTATCGCGCACTAGATTATCTTGCCATTCCGATTGTTTTAATTATTCCGCCTCCTCCGATATTTATCAAAGAACCTTGCAATCTTATCGCCGCACTCGTTATCGTTCTTGCCGAATAGAGGACTAGATTTCGAAGCGAATTTATTTCCGGATTTGTGTCCTTCAAACATAGGATTAACTAGCTATGATTTATTTATTAGACTCTAACTTTTCTTTTGTTAAAAACTAGATCCACCTGCTGTACTAGAAACGTGCGGACAAATAAAACAATAAGTTCATACTATAATTTATTAATAACGTAAATGAGTACACAATGCCAAAGGCTTTAAATGATTCACTTCATTTAACATTTTCCAATAAAAAAAATATTTACATTAAAAGAGAGAATCAGCTCTGCAATCTATGATAAATTCACCCCCACACAAAACCTCAAAAACTTTATCACAAATCGCAAGGAGTGGTCGCTGTGCACTCGGCTCGAACCGTTTTCAGTAACAAAAAATAGCATTCAACAGCCTGGAGTCACCCGTGTTTAAAAAATGTGCAATGACCCTATAAAACGTGCCGAACGGAAGACATCCATTATATAACAAAACGTCTAGGTATATCCAATACTTTCAAACATTTAGTTCAACATTATAGTACAACATACAGATTTGGAAATTGAGCACGTTTATAGTATCTAAATACTGGTTCCGGCTGAAGCGCCCCGCACGCGGCGCCGCGACGCCCGTCCCCGCACACCCCCGGCTCTAGCTACTACTCCAAGCATTTTAAACAATTACATCAAATATCGTCTAGGAAAAGTAAACGCCGGGCGAGACATTCGTGCGGGCCGGGCTTCGCGCTATTCGTCGTGTACGAGTCAGATGACATGACGCATTCTACCCATCCCTTGTCATTTTAATACTCACAATTTACTCAATAAAATGGCTCCGAGTAGGAATTTAGAATAAAATCTAGAAACTATCCTTAAACTTTATTAATCGGCAGCTACGCATATTAATAAGAAAAATACTTATGTATTTATATAAAAAATTGGAGCATTTATTGACAAAATGCGAGTGCCAAAGAGGGATATCACCTCCTGAAATGCGCGATGCTAGCTAAACTCGTTAGTAGTCCGAGCGGAGCTGAGCGGGCGCGGCTCGCGTCAGCGAATGTGTGAATGAGCCAGGCGATATTGGCACTTATTTCTTCGTAATACGGTATTATACCCCAACGTTCGCGCACGCACGCCGCGCCCGCTCAGGCCCGCAGCTACACAACAACCGCAGCGGACGACACGAGCGTCACCCCATATAATCAGTACACTACACTAAATGAACGCGTCGACAGGTGCAATTGACGAACAAGTGATACTAATTAACTCCCTACGTTAACAATATAAAGTGCGGCCGCAACGCGCGGCGCACGGCGACGCCTATAACACTATATACATGGCGGCCGGCCTCGACTCGGCTCGTCTTTTAATTGCGTGTCGGATTGTGATATACAATCGGCTTTCTATTATTTCATTGGTAATATATAATCAGGTAAATCAGTTGCTATTAGTAATCACGATCGTCCTCGGTATCGACACCGAATTAAAAGCGAGCCGGCTGAATTGGTCTCCTGAGCTGTGTCTTCACTCATCAGTGTGTATATGCGAGCTAACCGTAACGCACCGGTCGACGGCGACTGACCACCGCCGACCCCGCTTAAGCTAACGACGCTATGATATGACTTTATTACAATATAACAATTCGGATGACACCGACGATGGAAGCCACGGGCGTATTATGTTTGTGCACAGCGTAATCGATCGAGTGGATCAAATTTCCATTTCAACATTTCATAAAAACCAAGAAACTATTCTTGTTACAAAATACATTATATTATCCTTAATTTTAACGATTATTATATTTATAATACATTGATTTTGATAATTTTCTTTTCAAAATCTTATCGTAGCACACTAACCATGTTGTCAGATATGTCGTGTAAATTCAGATTTTTCTCCAAGTAACAATAATTTGGCTTATCGTACCTATATTAAAATTTATTTTGCTTTCACTACGTTGCAAAAGTATAAGCGATTATAAATATTATGTAGTGTAAAAACAATTTTAAAAATCAGCTTTGATTTAACTTTGATCGAGTACACACGCACCGCATTTTGGTCGCAGCGAGTGTCACGCTGCACGCACCGCGCACGCAAAGCACGCTCGCGCGTACGTCTCGTGCATAAATATTTTGTTCGTAAAGTATCGTATCTGCGCTGGCCCAAAACGCGTTGCGTGTTTTCGCTTTACAAAAGACGTCCTATAAAAATTACTTGTGAGTTGTGACCTCCACTAAACAGAATAATAAAAAAGTAAAATCATACATTACAATCACGTGTACTTCACATTCTCTGTACTTATAACGACTCGCATTAAAAATAAAAAATATATAAACTAAACGATCTAAAAAATTACACATTCACACATGAGTATTTAGCGATAAAGCACAAAATTTGTTCGAAGCTGCAACATTTCTACGTAACGATTACGCTTAACTTAAAAATACAAGCCAGTGGCACTACGCGAGTACAAACTTGAAAAACAGAATATGACACAAAACCCTACTGAATATACAATTCGAATCGTAATAGGCGAATACGAACGCGGCTATCACAAGATACCTTTGCGAGCGAAGCACCTTTAATCCTATAAAAATTGTGCGCGAAAAGACTAGAAATCCTAAGACATGTCATGGTACTGCTTCGGAGCGGCTCGGAGCGGCCGGCGGCGCGGCGGGTGGCGCACTACGTAATTAAAGCTATCGTTGTATCGGCCCTCCGGCCGCGTACTGATATGTGGCCTGCCCCACGCGTACGACTTAAGCTACACGCTACGCCGTTATCCTATTATTATGACGACTTACTCGACGACCCTACAAAAATAAACGAAAAGTTAAAAAGCATTCAGATCTTCCGATTTGAGTGTGAAGCGATTTCAGTTTGTTCCGAAACATCTAGTATATCGTGTATAAAAGTAGAAAGCACGACTCGTAGATTTTGTAAGTTTTTCCGGCTGAAAGACTATTAAAATCTAATTATGGCGAACGATGAGAAGACGTGTACTCACGAATCGATGGGTTTTTGTGCTTTGGTATAAACGTTGAGCGAATTCAATGATAAGATACTTTACAATCCTAATGCAAAAGTTAGATCTATATTACGAAGTCTATAGGGTTGGACCCGTACGCATATTTGTTCATTAAAACCGAGCTATATTAGCTTTGTAAAATTAGTCACCGTCGAACAGGATAGTATTAAAACATAACTACGAGGAGAAATCTCAAGTGATATGTAGGAGCTCCGCGGAGCACTCTCTCTTATACACTACATCTAAAGCGTTAGGGCTAGGTTTCAATCGAATTATATCTACCGGCCGACGACGACTCGATCGCTATAAACTATCTAACGCAAAGTAAACGGCCGACGTGCATCGGCGAAGCTAAACGCGCGGCGAACCGACACGCGGGCGCGAGACCCCCGCCTCGCTTCGTACAGTGTACAAGTAAAGTAAAGCCGATCGGACACCGTCCCAAGCGCGATATAATCTTACTTACGTTCGATACACGACGAGTAACCCGAAAATATACGTCTGTAGATTACAACCGAAAAATGGCACCGGTATTGAATCGCACCATATCAATGTAACATTACGAGCTACTTAGTAACGAGAGGGTACAAATTTATACGGATATTAGACTTATATACGGTAAGACGACGATTTTTACGTAAATGTTTTAAAATTAAAGTAACCCTAGATTTTTTGGGTGCTTCGGAAGATTAATAAACTTGATGGCTAACTATTATTTTCTTAATTACAAAAAATGAGAGTTTGTTCCGGTACTAAAATATAGAGAGAATGTTAAAAAAACGTGTTCGGGATTAAATATTTACAATTTCTATGATATGCAAGTGCAAAGCTCACTAAATACCATTACATAAAGTAATTCTATTGTCAATTTGTATACTTACGGAAGGACTACCCGAGCGGCCTGCCCGCTCGCTGCGTGCGCGCCGCTCAACCGACGCAAGTAAAATATCTTATGTGTATCTAAATAGAATCAATGCATCTCCACTTAAGTTAGCTGCTCGCACTTGTATATGCATCTCCCACATAGTTTACAATACACTTCAACTTACTACTATTTCTGTTAGAAATTTTAATGACTTTGGTATTTAATAAGTTGGGGCGGCGCGGGGCCGCCGCCAGCGACTCACTTGAACAGTAAGGTTAGCACTATTATTGATACCTAAAAATATTTTTGTACGTTAAAAAGAGAGTTCATTGTCATGTTGCGTAAAGATGACGAAGGTAGTATTCATATTCGAGTAATAAAATTCTACATTGTTCCACTGGCTTAGTATGGCGCGAATCTGTTGTAACCGCTTCTGTACACGGCAGTCTGAAAAGTAGAAAACACCACGTTAGTAAAATTTTACTTTAAAAATGCTATATTTCGTGAATATTCACTGCTTCTACGTTACAAAAAAAAGTAATGCCAATGCAAGCCTAAGTAAATATACCGGTCCATTGCTTTCGAACCTCGAAAGACAAACTTTTAGCTTTTGTAAAATTTATTTAGTAAAAGTTGCAAGTTCAAAACTTTGTTAGAATTAATAACACTTTTTAAGTTAAAATATTTGTCGGCTCGAGTGGCCGTACACAATAGTGAGTGCTCTTACCCCGTAGCCTGTAACTGGGCCAATGCCGTGCCCTAAATACGGGTCTGCATACTCCCTGCCGTACCTGCAAATAATAAATTTGAAAATTTAATTAATTTTGCAGCTCCACGCTTTTTAACGCCTCCCGTGCGCGGCCCGAGCCTTGTTAGTTATCATTTATTTGCAAACATCGCAAACTGGATAACAAGATACAATGTATAGAAAAGTTGGGTGCTCGTTAGCACTTTTAAAATTTTATTTCACATTCGCCGACGCTAACGAGCGTTATTTTTGTTACATGTACAGTTTAATAATTATGCGGTAAACTTACGCAGCGGCGAGCGGTGTGAGCGCGGAGGGTGCGGGCGCGGCGCTGACGGCGGCGGCCGCGCGCGCTGCTGCGCCGTAGTTAGCGGCCGCCGCTGCGGCTGCGGCGTGCTGCGCCGTCGCCAGCGGGGACTTCAGCAGCGGAGCAGCTGCGGCTGCCGCTGCTGCTGCCGCCTGGAAATTTTGAAACTATCTTTAAACTTATGGTGCTGTTCTAAACGGGTACTAGAAAGTAGTTAAAAATAAAAAAAAAATACTAGTTACAATAATAAGATCCTCCTATCTGTTCGAAACCTAAACATATTAAATATCGAAGAAGATATGAGGCGCCAAGGAGAATGGATTTATTAGCGTCGGCGTTCGTCATTTGTCTCAATGAATAATAATATGTTCGTAGCGAGTTATAAATGAGGACAATCCTCGTTTATTAGTATCGAACAGTGAGCCCACAGAGGCGCTATTTAAATTTAAATATTAAACAAAATTTAAGGAAATGTTAACGAAATATATACTTGGAAATATAATATTCAGATGATCTTACCGCGGCTCCTGTTGTTGACGTCGTTTATAAAGTTTGTTAAGAACCGTCAAAGCAATTACTATGCATATTGTCAAACAAAATAGTAACACAAGATCTATGTATTTACATTATTACCATGCAACGTCTTTTGTACTGTAGGATTACGTAAGATTTTACCAAGGTCAATTTATACATTGGACACAAAATATTAGGCGGTGTGTTGAGAAAGCATGCATTATCTTGCACAATTTATTAATCAATTATTGTAAATCGTACAGTTGTGTAACGAAATCTTTTTCAAATTGAATATTTGATGAATTAAACATAAGGGGGTTAAGCATTTTTATTTTACGTCTAGCAAAATAAAAATTTTATGAGAGCGTTATACTTCGTTTCACAAATGTATTATGATTTGTAGAATCGTTAGGAAACTGTGATTGCAATATCGACATTCATTGCACTACTTCGTACATCGAAGTATACTTATGACTAGCCCGACGCTGCACACAGCTTCAAACATCTATTTTATTATTTATGAGACAACTGAGGTCTGTATACGAAGGTTTGAAGCGACGAGCATCGTCGGTGCACTAGATGGTATGGTGGTAGTTAGTAGCGACAATGGCGACATGTTGCGTTGTGGGCTCAATGTTCTACTCGGAGCATGATAGCTGTCGTCTCACAGTGGGCATACGGCGTCATACGGCATACCTACACTAAGTCACCCGCCACAATACTAACAAGGAGCCGAACAGAAAGCAAACGCGCAGGCCGGCCGCGATGAGCAACACGTGTTAGCACGACCGCGGTGCAATCTCGCTCACCGATGGACAATTCTAAGGAGCAACCAAAACCCCAGCACTCACTCCACAATGATCAAACTTATTGCTAGCGTGGTACATGAATTAGGAAGCGATAGAAATACAAAGTTGGACGAGTGTAAACGGTGCTAGACGCGTTACCTCCGCTGCGGGCTTCGCGGCCTGCAACAACACACCGGTTTAATGTCGGCTCGGGAGGTGGGATGCGCCGTTGCACCGATTTTATGTACTTGGTTTACCTTTGCAGCTTATTTTTATGATATCAAAATATATATATATATATATGAATATCGCGGAAGATTTGGAATTTTCATTCGGCGCCTACTAGTCTATGCTCAACGCTGCTATTGCGTATATGTTATATCGCTATTATAAACTCACTGGTACGAAAATAGCACTACGTGGAACGCTGCTACGCATAACAGCGCTACGCGCGACACTGCTACGCATAACAGCGCTACGCGCGACACTGCTACGCATAACAGCGCTACGCGCGACACTGCTACGCATAACAGCGCTACGCGCGACACTGCTACGCATAACAGCGCTACGCGCGACACTGCTACGCATAACAGCGCTACGCGCGACACTGCTACGCATAACAGCGCTACGCGCGACACTGCTACGCATAACAGCGCTACGCGCGACACTGCTACGCATAACAGCGCTACGCGCGACACTGCTACGCATAACAGCGCTACGCGCGACACTGCTACGCATAACAGCGCTACGCGCGACACTGCTACGCATAACAGCGCTACGCGCGACACTGCTACGCATAACAGCGCTACGCGCGACACTGCTACACGCTACGAGAAAATTTTAACAGTTATTTTACAGATTTAGTAGTTTCTGTACGGAATAGTCGTGACTCATGTGTGCCGATTGGGTAAACGTTGGCGACCTATTATGGAAAACCTTCACAAAAGGGTTCTTGCTTATAAAAGGTAAGATTAACATGCAAATAAAAAAAAAGTTACCTGAAGTCTGTAGTTAGAATCAGCTGTTGCAGCTGCCGCTAGGAACGGATCATAATACACGCTGAAATTGGAAAAAAGCAACAATTAATAATGACTCATACAAGAAACCAGACAACAATCGACATGTTGTTGTAAATAGAATAAAAAATACTTTCTATATTTACGATTATCATGTTGATAAAAATTATAATTATTATGTTCTTATAATATACAAGAACCAATATAATAGAAAATGTAAAATTTGTGACCCTGCAACAGTTTATAAAGATAATATTAAAATAATTGATAACAATTATAGGTGGTAACTGGTAACATGTACAATGTACATACAACATAGAAAGCTTTAACTACTAGAATAATGACATACAAGTGCACTAAAAGAAAATGAATATCTATTCACCTACGTTACGATGCAAGAGAGAAAATAGAGGAAAAGATAAATACCTTAATTATTCTAAAGTCTACAATAGTAACTTCTATTAATGATATAAAAATGTGCACGTGCGACTCGCTTAACAAGTTTTATTCTAGACGTGTTTAAATCATGATTTAATTTTAATAACTATTTACAGTAAGCGATTAGTTAAGCTCGTTATGTACACTATCGACGCAGTAGTTATGTATTAGCACCATTATTTAAAACTAAAGCTAAGCTATGTGACATCGTGTTAATATATTAGGTTGTTACCAACAGCTCGATCGGGGATTGTGGAATGCGTTATGGCGGGGACAAATCTACATATGGTATCCATGGGAAAAGTGACGCCTCCTGTTCACACATATTAATGGGACTAAAAACTGAACACAACAAGTTAATAAGGCAACAAAATCACATAAGAAGGACGTTTGAATGAGGAAGCGCTTGAATCTATTGATGAGAAAGATATATATTTTTTAACGTAAAATATAGTCTAAATAAAAAAAATTGCAAAAGTTTCCCCTAAAGATTATTTTTAAACATTTTTGTGTAAAAATATTATTAATTACAACATACACTAGGTGAGCACCTAGTTTATACAAAAGTCAGTTTACAGCTGTAAAAAAAACTAAACCAGACATGGATATAACAGATAACTGAGTTAACTTTAAAAAACTTTTAAATTCAGTAATTGCTTTACCCGCGTGAATACAATTAAGTGAGAAAAACTAATTGCGACACAGTTTTCAACACTCTAGTGTAGGTGCTTTTAAAAAATGAAAAATAGAAACTTTTATTTTGAATTCATAGAAAATATTGAACCGAAATCGATACATCGAGGGAAGGTGCATGGTGATAGGGGTTACTCACTGTGCATATGCGTGCAACGGCGATGCGTAGGCGGCGGCGCGCTGCATCATGGCTTGCGGGATGGGTTGGGGGGCGGCAGCGGCGGGGGGGCGGGGCGAGCGGCCGCGCAGGACCGATGCGCCGCGCAGCGCCGCCGCGGACGCTACATGCAACACACATACGGGCTACTGGCATGCGGGCGGGGGTGGGCGGTGCGGGGGGCGGGGTTACCTGCGTCGCTGCGCTGCGCGCGGCGCGAGCACGAGCGGCGGCGCGGGCGTGGTGGCCGGCGCGGCGCCCAGCCACGGCCACGTCACGCCGGACACCCGCAGCCCTGCGCACACATCGCGCCTCTACACACTGACTAACCGACACACGCGTACTCCCCCCGGGCCTGCTCCTCCGTCGCCGGTCCCGAGTCCCGACGGTGAGGCCCCGCTGCCCATATTCTCATAAACCTAATTTAAGGCACTTAGACTTTTTACAGTCGGTCCTAAACCATGGCGGCATAATTCATGACGGTAGACACACTGTTCTAGTGGCGACGGTAAAAGCTAAATTGTAGTTGACGAGTTGGCACTACGGTAGATTATGTATATCACCTATTTTTAAATTTTCCTAACACACACTAGCGTGAAAATCCTAAATATAAATATAAGCACAGAAACTGTACAGTACCTATTAGATGATCTAAATTTAGGACGGGCACAGGTCGCCAGTAAGTAGGTAATAAATAGTTCACCAATCACGAGTAAACAATAATAACTATGTTACTATTACGTATGCAGCACTAGAATGCGACTCAAATACTAGGATGATCGAATATTCATTATTCACATTGACCGTACCGGGATCGTCAAGGCCATGCCACATTACAGCACGATTCAATAAAGTAACTCTCGTCTCAAGGCTCACCACCGTGCGATATATTAAACACATACCTACTTTCTGCTCTATAGAAGCATGGCCGTTAAGGTAAAGTTTGTACAGATGCTTCAAAAACAATTTAACATACATATCTCGAGCAATATAACTAGTAAACCATCTTCCCACATAAGTAAGAAAAGATCATGCCCGAATGAATGTTATTGTAGTAATGTAGTCGCGAAAGCTCTGATCGATAATAGTAAAAGTTAAGGGTAAATATGTGAGAGGCCTTACCTTCCGGCCATTGGACGCACACTGAAACAAAATAAATTGAACGCATTATTAAACTGGTCGAACACGTGCTGCGGCTAGTTCTATGACAATGAACAACCTAGAAGACATTCTCCACTACACAGACAGAATCGAAATTGACAGTGCAAGGCGAAAATCGCATTCATCGCAGCGAACGTTAAGATAGAAAGTTTAATATTGAAGTGAAACTAGTAAGCCGACTAATTTTGGTGTCATCCATCGAGCCAGGTGTCGTCAGACAGCAGTATCGGAGGCAGCCAGGTACCGATACTTGATTAATAACGGACCTCTAACATTTTCATAGAGGGTGTAAAAGTTAAATTAACGCACAAAATACACCCCAATTTTTTGTTAAAAGAAAAGAAGACCACTAGAAAAGAATGTAGAATAATTTAAATACAGAAGAAAAGAGCTAAAGTATTTTGAAATGTAAGCACAGTAAACTATTATGTGCGTACAAGAAATTCCTAAATTATATACGAAGCATATCATTACGAGCGGAGTTGTCTAAGATCGAGCGACATAAATTATAGGCTAGTCAGTAGTCAGTAATTGCTAGATTTTGAACAACAATCGGTTGCGTGTACGCACACGCGCGTGTGCGTGTTGGCTGCCTCCGGCTTCGGCTGACAGTGGTCTCGTTCTCTAAATAGCATTCATCTACTGGCATTCCAACGGATCTAGGCAACATGTAACACGTGGGTACATCGAACATGGACAACACCGATGTAAGGTCAGCACTCTCACCCAGAGTGGGGACTGTTCCATTTCTAGCCAGAATATCTGGATGGATTAAAAGAGAAAATCCCAAGATGCATTATATTAGAAAACATACAATTCTATATCAATTTGTTCGCATTTGTATTGTATTGTGTGTATGAAGCAAACCCTCACCGTTGGGAACTGTGGGCGGTTTCTTCGTCTGCACCCTCGCCGTCGCGTTGTTGACCTACGTCAGAAACACCAGATTAATATCTGCCCTTCCAAAGCCAAATATCAAATGAATTTACTTGAAAAATCTCAAAAATTGCAAAATAGAATTGACTTTAATCTAGTAAATTTTACTTTAATGATGCAATCGAATAATTTTTAAATTACTTTGACACAAAATATGAAAATTAAAATATCAAGTGAAAAAAATACAATCTAAGGGATAATAAATATGATTAAATTAGTAGTGACTGGTGTAACTCAGAAGGTAGCTCGGGAGTCGAACCCGAGTAGATGTCGATTCACTATTAAAATACAGTCGGAGCAACTTACTTTAAATGTTAAGAATGGGGGAGAGTAGCACTAATATGAGAACATAAGAGAGTGAGTGCGACTTTCTGTAACCGATCGAGATATGGGTACTCTGTCTGCAAGAAAGTTTGCCATGTCCGCTTTCGAAACGAAATCTTTAAGTGTGCTACCTAGCAGAGAACCAAAAAAAGAGTAGTCTTACCTCGCTGCCACCGAGACGGTTCGTCTACATTCTCTGTGAGACACTCTCTCATTCGATCGGCATATTAAATGACCGTCTAGAGAGTAAAGGGACAAAATAAATAAGGTTTGTTTGTGGATTAGTCGGCGGGCATACTTAGTGCTAATACGCTTGCCGGGGCCGGTCGGCACAGGGCACAGGGCACTAGCAGTAACTACAGAGCAGACGAGCGCAGTTGCGGTGGGCGGTGGCGGGAGCGGGATGTTAAGTTACAGTGCTACGGATGGATATTTATTGAATCATGCACACCTCTATCTTTCTGCCCTCAACCACGGTGCCGTGTAGACGCTCTCGTGCTCGCTCCGCATCACCACTATTTGCGAATGTTACAAAACCGAATCCCTGCATGCAAGACAGACAAAACATGCATTAAAAACAGCGTCGCTCAAAAAACAACGTGCAACAAAAATTAACATTTATGCATTGCATATTCTTTATTTAAATATTCTAGTGAAATATCGAGAAAGTATTATCGATTTGATTCCGTTGGTAGTTTGAGCGTAATAGTAGCTGAATGGGTACACATAAGCGTTTGGATTACAATAAACTCGTATCGCTCGACCTAGCGGCTCGTTCTATTACAACTTCTGTCGTGTAAATTGTACGTCGGACGGATTTTATTAGCCATACAATGGGATACTACTTTTGTCAAACAACTAGAAGATTCTGTGTGAAGTTAGCTGCAATTTGTTCTATAAAGTCATCGCTCATGCAGTGAACTATCTTCAACTAGATGCTATATTTTTCTAATCTTTCGTTTTCACTCTTTTTTATATCACACACAGTAGATATAGTACATTGTATTTCGCTTCGTTGTAGGTAAACAAGTTATCATTAAACGGTGCGTAGATTGTACAGTGCAATACTTCTATATAGTATAACAAAAATCAAGCGATATATTTATATATTGAAACACCAAAAGAGTACTTGATTGGCGATGTTTATATCGGCTTCAATTCTATAAGGTCAACACAAAATTGAAACTCCTCTATACATATTCGGACATCTGTCGTGCTCGGGTAAAATCTAATACTATAAAACATGGTGATAACCCATAGAATACAAAAAGCAGCTAGCACAGCACACAATACAGTGGAAGAGACGAGTCGTGAAAGTGGCAAACATGTCGCTGATCGTACAAAACGCTTACATTTAAAAGCATGACAGCTCTATTATTGTAATAATAAATCATGAGTGCAATTATTCATACCATAAAAATAATAAAATCATGTTACAGTGGGCAGACAGATACAGAAGGAGCGAGAGTTAGAGAACGAATCGAATCAGGATTCCGAGGTAATCGTGTGGATCGTGTAGCGATCGCGGACGACGCCCATCTAACTAAACACTACGGGACTTCCCCTCGCGGAGGAACTGTTACAGGAGGTAAAGCCAAACTAATGGATGCACCAAATATACTTCTAAGAAGTACGATCGTTATCGATAGTATCGCGGTCAAGATCAGCGAAGTTAACATGCCCAAAACTAATGAATTATGTTCCCTTGTTAGGAAGCGCATGACTGAAAAAACTAATTACAATACACTCGACAGAAAAGTAAAAGTACTAGTACGACTGGATTAAAACATCATCAAGAATTTTATTCATCGTCAAAATCGTCGGCGTCTTACCTAACCATAAATCGGTTAGGTTTCGAAACGAGGCTGCGATCGAACGGTTTGGACGATGATTAATATTAGTTCATGAATAATAGAGCTGTCCTGAAGATATGATTTAGAAAATCAGCTGTTATTGTGACGATGCATCATTCTCTAATACTGCAATCCCAAATGTGAGGCTTGAAGAAATAAATCGGAGCTATTATATCAAAAGAGTAAAATACGTTTTAGACATGAGCGAGCATGGTCTACTGTAGGGTCGGTCACCAAACTGACACAAGGAAAGCAGTAAACACGAAAAAGCGGTCAATCCAATCAATTATTGTAAATCATTAAATATCTCACTATGCTACTATTTTGGTGGGATTGACACTGTTGTGAGTCGTTTTTTGAGTCATATTATATAAATGTAAAATTATGTCGTTTGCCATATCGAAGGACCCGATGAAATACTTTTATCAATAACGTCTTATCATTTTATTAGTAGAGGATTAAATTACATTTTCGATAGAAGTTAAAGTTAAAAGTATATCATAGGTAAGTTAAAATACATAATTTTTGTTTTAGTCGTAGCCTTTATAAGAATATTATTAATAAGAAATGATAATATACAATGTAATCATAGATACTGCACCAAACATTAAAACCAAGAATATGCTATGAAAGAGACAGAAAGAGAAGTTTAATCACAATTTCGATATTATTTTAAGCCCATTTACCTTTAGA
Source organism: Plebejus argus (assembly GCA_905404155.3). Classification (NCBI taxonomy): domain Eukaryota; kingdom Metazoa; phylum Arthropoda; class Insecta; order Lepidoptera; family Lycaenidae; genus Plebejus; species Plebejus argus. The sequence goes on along the minus strand of FR989938.1, from coordinate 8,924,245 downwards.
CTTATACTAAGCAAAGGTATATGATCTGAATTCATAAATGCAGAAGTTATATTAACTTATATTATGGTTACTTTAGTTTGGGCAGTAATAATTAATTTAACTAACATTCTCTAGACATTGCATAAAATAAACTGACATTTTAAAGTAAAATAAATTTTTTGTCTAGGAAATGTTTTATAGTCTTAATATTAAAAACAGAATGTCCATATTAAGTTTAAACTTTATAAATTAACCGGAAGTTGACCGTAAAACGAAATTCTTTGAAACATTAATACAACCCCAAATTATTATTGTGTTCATTGGAGCCGAATATTAAAATTAATAGGTACATTCCAGTTTGATAGAAGCAATAAAATATATCGAGATGATTAAACAGGTCAAATCGAACGAACTCTTTATCTCGAGACCCTGTTTACAGCCTAGATATGAAGTTATTGCTCCTTAAACAAGTTCATCATAAAATAATAATATCGTAAAGTGGCCACAGTGAAATCTTGGGATTTCAAGGAGCCACTTTATGCGAGTACAGCGCTCGCCGAGCGCCGCTTACCTTGGAGCCACGTTCGTTGAAGATAATTTCTACATCGAGTATCGTGCCATATTGCTGAAATACAAAACGTCCTATATTAGTAGTCGATCTAGGTACAGACGAGTGGACATGCCGTGCGATTGATACGTACCCCGAACATGTTCCTGAGGTCGGGGTCCCTGAATCTGAAGGGTATGTTGGAGACGTGGAGCCGCTTGGGCTGGGAGCCCTGCGACACGGGGACGAGCGTCTTCTCCGAGGGCGTGGCGGGGGCGGTGGCGCCGGCGACGACGACCGCGCTGACCGCCGCCGCTGCCGCGTGCGCCGCTGCCGCCTGCTGTGCCACTGCCGCCGCTGCCTGCTGGGCCACCACCGCTGCCACACTCACGGGCGTGTTCTCCTCGTTCGATTCGCCCTCGCTTTGCTGTCGATCACAAAGTTATTTAATTAATCTTGGTTTTAACATATTTTGATAAAAATAATTTTAAGAGTGATCTTCTTAAAAGCACAACATAGTCTGTTACATATTCAGAGGAAAAATCTTAGGGAAATAGTTCACTGTCTGCGTAATAACTGCAAAGAAAGTGTATCAACTCTCACGTTGAAACAATAGGCTTCTAGAAAAACTAGTCATTTCGCAAAGGATGAGTACATTTGTAGAGGAGTACGAATATTTGAACCTTTGAGAAAAAGTGTTTGCTCCAAAAGTTCATCACTTACATTTGCGTTGTGTTCGTTCAATACGATCCTTTACAAAGAAACAATTTTAATATACGAGACGTTCTTACATTTCGTTAAAAGTTTGGACGAAATATATCTATTCTCTATAGCTGACACAAAGAAAACATTAATTTACGAAAAATGTAACATTTCTAAACCACAATATTATATTGTAATAAAGATAGGCGTTGTATGATGTATCAGACAGCTAAAGGGCATATCTGATTACAAACACTTATTAAGCCTAATAACATACAACTGTGCGTGTAGGTAATTGAACGAAAGTTTAATACTACGTATAACGTGGTATAACATGGTACATACTACATAGTATAACATATTATATGTAACGTTAGGTAATGTAGACTATATTAGTTTATCAACAATCGACTCAATTAAGAGCTCACTCGAGTTAAAGACGCTACTTAAAATTTAGTTTCCCAAATCAAAGACAGATTTGTAACATCATTACATCGCGTGACGGATGTGTGGTTAACTTACTGTGTTGTTATTTTGGTTTTCTATGGAGTTCTGGGTGTGCTGCTGCTGTGGCTGCGGCGAGAAGGTGGAGGGCGGGAGGGGGGCTTGCGCGGGGGGGCCCTCGCTCTTGACGAGCGGGGGCTGCGGGGGCGCGGCGGGGCCCGTCTCCGCCTTCACGCCGGATAGATCCCCGTTGGCGGCGTACTGCGCGGCCGCCGCCGCTGCCGCCGCCGCGGACGGGAACGGGGCAGCCATGCCCGTCCCCACCATATGCTGAAAAACCAATTATCACAGTGAATAACTAGTCGATTTTATAGATTTCATTGATCCGAATTTAACTGGTGTCAATACGATTAAATAATCCAGATCTGTATGATAAGATGTTTAAAAAGAAATTGGCAAGATTGAACATTTTTAAAAAGAATATCCATACAATCATAATCAAATCTTGAAAATCGGGTCTCATCATTAAAAAAAGATTTAAATATTTAATATACAAAATACAATTACTCAGTGATACAAAAAATATGTAAAATTAAAACAACCCCAAAACATACACAATATTAGCATGGTTAAAGGTTTCAGCGACTACAGCGATAAAATTATATCATAATACTAAATTTACTAATAGTTTTGATACATGCACAACGTGGATAAGTCAGATATATATTACATAATATTATGTATAATATAATAAAACTGTAGAAATTTGAATTCTGTACATTAAAGATATTCAAAAAATAATAAGCGGGGGGTGTCACTAGATCGCTATAGAAGCCAAAAATGTGGTTAGTTTTTTGTCTGTCTGTCTGTCTGTATGTTTGTTCCACTATCACACGAAAACTACAGTGCCTATAGACAAGTGGCGAAACGCTAACGCTAACTCTAACGTTACAAAATGTATGGGATTTGACATTAGTATTCGCTAGCGAAGCGATGACTTATGTCAAATCGCATACATTTTGTAACGTTAGAGTTAGCGTTAGCGTTTCGCCACTTGTCTACAGGCACTGATCCGATTTGAAAGCGGTTTTCGCAGATATATTTGTTTTCTTCCAACTTAACATCTGGTGTATAAAAAAATTTCCCCCCACCCCTCTTAGGGGACAAAAGAGGGGGTAAGATTTTGTATCAACTGATGAAGTAGTATACTTTAAATGGCAAAACAACGTTTGCCGGGTCAACTAGTGTATAATAAATTTGAATACTCTAGAATTAGCTTTATCGATCGCTTTAGTTAGAAATATCAAATAAGCACTAAGCAACAAAGAACACTCTTATTCATCAATAAATCATTAAAAGAATAAACCAATATAAACCGTTTGATATCTAGTTAGCACCAGAGGGACACATCCATTACTCAAGCCGTTATCCCTCAATGTCAACAAAAATCGTTACAATGTCGAACGTAGTATTTGTCATATTTGAAGTAGTTGTCAATTAAGAAAATATTATGAAGAGCTATGTAGAGAATCGTACAATAATAATGTAAATAAATGTTTAGAAGACCTTTTGGTGTTTTCTTCATGGTCATTCTTTAGCCGGATGAAGAGTTAGAACTGGATGCTATGGATGTACAGTTAATGAGAGTTCTTTAATATAGGAATAAAGCTAGTTATAAATGGTAAGAAAATTCAGACTAGTTGCCTTGGCGACACATAAACAAGAATTTGAGAAAATATTTTAAACCGGAAGACATCCTGACGATATGGAGGGGCTACTACGTATACAGAATTTTATTCAGAATTCAATAGTTAAGGATCATGCAAATTTTCAAGGGTTATCTAGGAGTACATTAACGCGATCTTGGGTCAAGGTGAGACTTGAAAGCTTAGATAATACATGGTCACAGTTTGAGAGAAACCATTATGCGTTATTGAGTATGGACGAGTTTAGAGATGACTGTGAATATCTAACGAGCATGGTCTATGATCAAGTAGAAAAAGTATTCTTGGAATACAAGAGTGAATTATGGGAGGCTCTCTCATTAATGAAAGATATTGCTGCTGCAGATGGTTTGGCTGAAAAACGAAAGGTTGAGCATTCAAAGTTTATTAATTTGCCAACAATAGAAATACCAGCTTTTTCTGGGAAATACACAGAATGGCCTACCTTCCACAATTTGTTTGACACACTGATACATAACAACTCTGATTTAAATAATATCCATAAGCTATACTATCTTAAAAGTAAAATTACCGGAGAGGCCGAGCAGCTATTAAGTCATATCGCTATCACAGAGAACAACTACGAAAAATGTTGGAGTTTATTGAAAGCAAGGTATGGTAATAAGCGGTATTTAGTTAATAATATAATGAATCGTTTATTTGGCCAAGTCAATTTAAAATTTGAAGACAGCAAGGGAATAAAGCAGTTACTAGATACTACAAACGAGTGCATAAATGCTTTGTCTAATTTAGATGTTGACACTTCGACGTGGGACATTATAATTATTCATCTTGTATCCGAGAAACTCGATCAAGAATCGAGAAAACAATGGGAGCAGAGAATCAGTTATAATTTTATAGATAATTTACCAAGTTTAAGAGATTTTTTACAATTTTTGGAAGCTAGATTTAGGACTCTGGAATATTTAGAGCTAAGAGAAAAAAAATCTAAAGATGATCGAGCGCAAAGGACACATGTTTTTGCAACAAAATATGTTACTGTAACTGCCAATAAGAAATGTCCGTACTGTGGAGGAAGTCATGTCCTGGATCAATGCCCTGAGTTTTTTAATCAAGAGCATATTGATAGGGTTGATTTTATACGGAGTAAGAAAATTTGTTATAATTGTTTTGGTGCCTATCATAAGGCTAAAAGATGTAGGCATCACAATGCCTGTCAGAGGTGTAATCGACGACATCACACGTTGCTATATGCGGAAAATAGTTTGCCAAGTTCTAAAATTCGAAACCGTAATTATGATTATAATAAGAACACTAATAATGGAAAACCATCGATCGGTAGCAAGAATATTAACAGCTTTTCGAACTCTGTCGCACCCGTAGACGATGTAGAAGTAATATTGCCTACTGCGTTAGTAAGAGTAGACACGAAGAAATCTTGTGCATCTCTTGGAACCTTACTTGATCAAGGATCGCAAGCCTCACTTATATCCGAGAAGGCTGTCCAGTTGTTGGGACTTCGCAAGATTCCTGTAAAAAGAGTCCTGTCAGGAGTGGGGGGAGAGGAACAGACGTTGTCAGTCGAACACATGGTCGAACTTACGATACAGTCTACTACTAGAGGATTTTGTTGTAATATCCAAGCCTGTGTTCTAAATAGTTTACCTTCAACCCAATCCTCAAACTCTACTAACAGAATTAAAAAGAGTTACTGGCCAGATTCATTATTTTTAGATTTAGCTAATCCCAACTATGATAAACAGACTAATGTAGATTTAGTATTAGGTGCCGATGTGTATGGACTTATTTTGCAAAATGGCATCACTCGTGATTCGTCAGGCAATTTGACCGCTCAGAATACAAAACTTGGTTGGGTTGTATCGGGTAGAGTACCAGCCAAAACTAAGTACACACAATATGCTCGGGAAGGTAGAAGGTACATTTGATACTAATTTTGAATTGTTAATTTTTAGTATATGGTTATAATTGTTCGGGATTTTGTGTTGGTTAATAAGTAATGTTAACATACACTTAAGGTTTTATTTATATCAATTATTGTACTATGTAGAAAGGTCTCAGTTTTGTTTGTTACCTCTAAGGTAAATTAGGTAGATTGTGTAACGATTTTATTATTATTGTAATGACGTACAATATAGTCTACAGTCTACACTGTGCAGGTATCATGGTGGGCGGTTTAGGAGTTATGAATATAATAGATACATTCATGGTGGGCGGAATGTCGAACGTAGTATTTGTCATATTTGAAGTAGTTGTCAATTAAGAAAATATTATGAAGAGCTATGTAGAGAATCGTACAATAATAATGTAAATAAATGTTTAGAAGACCTTTTGGTGTTTTCTTCAACAATGTGTATACTGTATAGGTTACTCGATACGACGGCCGAAAAGAAACGTAACACATGCTAGCTCTATCTCGATATTAATATCACATCTAAAGTGTAGCACAATAATTATGAATTGCCGCTAATAAGGGGAGCAATATTAATTTATCGCTGAGCCTAAATCGTTAGGCGCGCGTGAAAGCTGAAATTCCTAATTAATTCAGTCTCAGGGACGCGTTGCACACTAATTCTGTCGTAATAAATAAACCCGCTAGTTATAGTTGACGTTTCTGGGCTGCGAATCGAAATATTGACACCGGGTGCCCGTGCCAAATACGATCAACAACACCCCCGCCGACGCGCTTCGCTCTGCGTATTTTATTCACACACACATACGTAGCGCCCACATCCAGATCTCAATTATACCCAACCTTAACCTATTGCAGGTACGCGAGTGCTGAAACATAATCCGCCCGTAACAACTGTACCTACTACTCCGGATGACAGCTGAAGATATTCATAAACGTCGCGGAGCCGCGAGCCTTCAGGTGGAGAGGCACTTCTGCATTTTATTAGGGATTTTAAGCGGAATAGAGTCGATGGGTTTATTTAATGAAATATGGAAATAAGCGCCAGCTGCTGTATTCAATGTTAGTACTTAGTTGAAGGGTTTAAAAGTCTCGTTTTATTTTTATGTTCAGCTGTATTAAGTATCTAAAAATACTGCGATGATGAAACGTATTTAAAATTGTAAATAATAATAATAGTGACGAAATTGTGAATAATAATAATGACCACTCGTAATATTTAAAACGTATTATATTGGTACTACAATGGTACTACATTACAACATTTACATTTACAGGCTTACAGCCCTAAAATTCAATGCTATCGCCCGAACACAAAAAGTACTCTGTGCCCGAACACACTACGAGATGATACTCGGACCCTTTGAAGGTTATTTTAATACCCTTTAGAAATAAAGGCTTTTGTTGAAGGAAACTTTGAAGGAAAAGAGGAAACTTTGACGACCTCTGTGGCTCAGTGGATAGCACGTTGGTAGCTTAAGCCGGGGGTCGCGGGTTCGAACCCCGCCGACGGAACAAAAAGTTTTCAAAGTTCCTGGGTCATGGATGTGTATTAAATATATTTCCGTTGTCTGGTACCCGTAACACAAGTCCTTCAGGTACTTACCACGGGGCCAGACTGACGTGGTGTGAAGCGTCCATAGATATTATTATTATTATTATTAAAACTTTTTACTTCCTACAATACGGCTACAGAATCTACTTTGTGGGGATGAAATTGAATTACCGAGTCAGCCAAAGCCCCGAAACTACGAGGCACAATGTACCCTAACAATGAAAATTTAACCAACATTTTCACGATAAGATACAATCAAATTTCTCATCGACCCGAAGTTCCGTAACCTAATATAATAGTGAAGATTGCTTTAACAAATGGGATACATTTTCGCTAATAGCTCCACTTACTATCATTTGTCATTTTAACAGCTCTGTTGTCGCAGTATTGTCCAAATATAATGTACGCACAATAACGCTCTGTACATAAAATGGAATATGATTATTAATGTGTTGCGTTAGAAATAGAGCTAGTTGCGAACTGCGCACTGGAGCTGCGGAAACGAGAAAATTAGGAAGTGGTTAAAGGACAATTGCGTCGGGCCGGCGCGGGCGGGCGCTCCTGCCGGCCTAGCATACGCCAACGAGATAAATCTCTCTACATGTTTCTCGATGTTTGATAATTTGTATCTTCATCTCTATTGACCCTAGCATGACAAACATTTTTTCTCGCGTAGATCTATCATCGAAATAACACATTTTTATACAGTTTTGTCGAGATAATATCGAGATTTTGACATTATGAGACGAGTAGTTTTTAATTATCTCGAGAGTGAGATATCTCGTTGGCGTATGCTAGGCAGGCTGACCGCGTCGACTCAGCGCAGCTATATAATTTGCCCTGTAATAGCGGTCGCTGTAGTTGGAATACTTTGACTACAGCTATCAATATGAATGGTTAAATATTTCAATATTCCCTTTTATAAGATTAATGATTTTGTGATAAGTTGATCACCTTTACTTGGGATGTACAGGCAAAGACGTGAGAGTATATCTTGACGTTGGGCTTTAATGGAATAACCACGATAGCCACCATGATGAGAAGTAGTCTAAAACCATATCATACCCTTCTACGCGATTGGAATAGGCTACTTGACCTATATTCAATTTCATTAAACAAATGCATATTTCTAGTAGAACTTGGCCTAGGAAACCGTATTTCACCCTTATCATCAAATAAAAGCTTATGATTGATAAATAAAGTCGATTTGAAAATATGATTTTATGAAAGTATGATTTGTACTGACTAAAACGCTTTTGCAGTACTTCCGATTTGGATGTGACGTCATCATGTTCGTAATTTAATATCTTTTATTTATCGCGCTCGTTATGTGTAAGTTTATTTGTACATAAATAATAAGAATAAGCCTAGAAAGATTTGCAAAATATATTTTCTTGAGTAATTCAAATAAAACACCAGTTTTATATATTATCTCCATTTATTGTAGACGGGAAATGAAATAGCCAAATCTTTTCTCCAAAAGTTTTCAACAGTACAAATGATTTCTAATTTCTTATTTAATTCTTTTATAATTTTTGGGCACCTTAAGACTCGTACATTTAGCACATAAAAAAATGTTAAATAAAGAGACTCTAAAATACAAACAGCATGACGTCACACTATGGCGGACAGTGTTTTCGGCGCCATTTATAAGGCGTATTTTTCAATCAACATTTTTATGGGTTTTTACTGTGTAAAATAATAAAATATTAGTTTATTTCGTGAAAATTAATGATTAAGAAGCGATTAGCATGAAGAAAAAAATTAGGTCAAGTAGCCTATTGTTTGTTGGCATAAAAAGCCAACGTAGAAACACCGTATGAGACGGCAATTGTATTAACAGTTGGATAAGTAAGCAGTCATGCTGTGATGATTTTCTGGCACACTTTGTATCTAAAGCTAGAGACGCTACCCCGTACCCGTACAGCGTAGGTACCTACTAGGTACACAACTTTTTGTACATAAATTATACATCTAGTTATTACGATGCGAGCGAAAAACTTTGCATCCCTTTTGACGCAAAATGGGGAAACGTAGGTGACTGAAATTTTGCACAGTTAATAGTTATAGTTTATATGGTGGAGTGCATCGAGCTAATATTATTTTGAAATTATGCTTTTATCATACATTTTTTTAACAAATAAAACTTTACACACACTACAACACACACACTATTCCGATGACAGATTTTTGAGTGACAAGTATAATATTTACATATGAATTATACTCTTTTATGATAAAGTCTATTTTTTTTAAATATAGGTAGTAGTAGTAGTCCTAATGTCGTTGAAACTAAGGTCGAATTTCGACCATTGGGCGATCTCTAGTAATTATATACTGTACAAAAACCTTGTGTCAAGAAACAATTCCTCTTAATGTGTAATAATTGAATCTGTACATTACAAGCCCGTACCTAATAACCAAAATATGCTTAAAGTTTAAAGGATACTAATATTATAAATGCAAAAGTGTGTCGATCTGTCACTCAGTACTCAGTACTTTTAGTCTCGGAGACAGACAAATTTTATTCTGGAAAAGTATGTCTACTGTTCTTACGAGATTTTTAGTGCTACGTTGCGGAATGCGGGTCAAAATCTAGTCTCTAATAAATTATTATATTTTATGAGATCATCCTTGACAGATTCAGAAGTTATACTTCAATCTTCATGGAAATAAACTGAATACTAGATACTAGTTTGGATTGAATACTCGGCTAATGCAGACTGTGAAATATATGGTTAACTTCCCAAAATATCTGCGAGAGGAAACACGTGATGATTTTGGATCACGTAATTTCCTCGGGGAGGTTCCTTCAGTTCGTAATTCCAATATGTACACCACAAGTTATCGGCATGAATGGAAGGAAAAGACATCTAAGAATTTTTATGCATTTTACTTCGTTTTTCCTTATTTCTTAATGTGGCCTGTCCACGATTGCATAATGGTGGTCGAATACAGGCTATTAATACGAACGTGTCGATGGCCATAATTGCCCTTGCCAACATAGATTGTGCTGTTAGGCAATCATGATACCAATGGTTATCCATTATAATTATGACCTTAGATAAATGATTGGTCTCGCGCTCGGCGCTATTATGACTAAACGTGAAGAGGCACCTTAGAGTGGGTTGCACCAATTTACTTTAACTATAACTTTACCATAACAAAAAGTCAAATGAACTGTCAAATCCCTAGTAAAAGTCCATTATGGACGCCATATTTGACGATAACCTTAACTTTAACTACGCCTCTGGTGCAATCCACCCCTAAAGATTAATAACTATAATGAGGCGTTTATGAAATTCAATACAATTTGAAATTAATTTCGTTCTTAAACGTGACACGGGCGACCTTTTCATCTTAAAAGCGATGAGCCATATTTTATTAAGGTGGAACGAAAACAGAGCTATTTATCATCCTTAATGTAGTAAATAATTTTAGATTTTAGCACATAAAACGAAACGAAGAACGTGCCGAGGATTTCAAAGCACCGAGTGTATATAAAAAATATTTGACAATAGAAAGCAATATCCCAAAACGTTAAAATGAATACATTTTCGATGAATAGCAAAATTCCGGTGTATTGTGTTTGGCGTACAATAGTTGAGGCGAAACGACCTGCGAGGCACATTGAAGTCTGCTGGCTGAATGCGGGGTGTCGGTCGGTACTCGGCGGCCGCGGGCGAGGAGTGAGAGGACATCAATAACCGACTCTAGTGGAACTGCTGTCACCTTTGAAATTACCTTAGGGCGAAGCGTTTTCAGCAGCCATCATTAAAATGTAATTATCTCCTCGCAAAATTGCTCGGAAAGTGATAAATCTTCATAACATATTATATAATTTATTATTATTATAAACGTCGAAAAAAATCGCTAGAGCTGAAAAGCGCGCGACTTTATTACATTTAGGAGAGGCAATAAAGGTTTATATTGCTTATTGCGTTATGTTGCTTATATCAAATTTAACGTTCGTCTCCTTTGGATGATATTATAATAATATTGTGTTTCTATCAAATATTAATAAAATGAACAAATCAACGAGAAGTCAACATTCAGGACCAACTTGAAAATCACAGTGCACAGTAATTGCTTAGGTCAGCTCCTCTTTGTTTTTACTCAGTAATCGCAACTCTGTCCGCGTCAGTCCACGCTTCGAATAAGACGTTTTTATGCTCAAGAGTGCAATCTCGTGAAACTCGCGAGATCTCGCCTATTTTGAGTTCATGAATACAATACCGCGAGATCTCGCCAATTTCGAGATCTCGCGAGATTAGCAGTTTGGTGGGTTTTTTTTTGCAAATAATCACAATATTTGAATAAATTACGAAAAAAGTAATAAATATTATCCCTCTTACTAATAAAAAGTTACACAGCGTGTATAGAGGGTGCATAAGATTTTTTCTACTAATAATCATTTTTTGACATAAGGCCTGTATAACGATGCTGTCATTTCCATACAAATTTCTATGTATAGACCATGTATAGACTCTGTGTAACGTGTGTGTAACTTAAAAACTCCTGTATAACTATTCACACGTTGAACGCATGTTTAAGAAGTTTTTATTAGTAAGAGGGTATAAGTATAATAAGATTAACATTTATTTCCACGAACTTTTTCAATATCTAATTTTGTGCATCAAACATTGTTTAACGTATATGTTTATAATTTTTAAGTAGTAAACTTTAACATACGTATCTACTATCAAATAACAAAAAAAAGAAACAACCAGTCTTTATCAATCAAATATTTTAGTAATAAAACAGTTCTTTTATAACTTGTAAAACAAAGAAGTCAAAATTCAGGACCTACTTGAAAATCGCAGTGCACAGTTGCTTAGGCCAGCTCCTCTTTGTTTTTGCTCCGTGATCGCAACTCCGTCCGTGTCAGTCCGCGCTTCGAATAAGACGTTTTTATGCCCAAGTGCAATCTCGTCAAACTCGCGAGATTGCATTCCCTAATCCCTAGTAACCTATGTAGATTAAATTCCGTTTTTTTTTCAATAAAGATTTAAAAAAAGATGTTTGTCTACATTTTCTTACGGAAAATTTGTATGTTTTCATTTCAAAGAGAACTTTTAATGTAGAGACATGGTAAAATAAAACTTATACGTAAGTGACGGCTGATGGTCTGATTATGACGTAACAATAAATTTTGAGGTTAGATCCAAGTCGAGAGACCTTCAGCGGCACCACTGAGACCGAAGGGCAAAGAGCCCTCGGATTTGACTTTTCTAATAATTGTCCATTACATCTCGAATATTCAAGAAACAACCTGTAGTAGTGTAATAAGAAGTATGTCGGCGACAAAGTTGACGCAACCCCGAGAGCCTCCATTAATTTCATCCGCGCAAACACGACTTCATTTTCATTCCACGCACAATCACAATCAATAATGAGGAAGCTAAGTGAACTACATTATTTACCGAGCAATATAAACAGTCGCATTTTGCGTCAGCCACAACGCGACGTACTAAAAATGCGGCTATTAAAATTTTGTTAATATCTGCGTGGGATACGAGGAGTAATTATTTAAAGTACGTGGAAGCAGACGGGGAAAAGTGAAATATCATGCGGCGCGCCACCGCCCAGACATGCCCAGATGTATCCGTCCGGTGAGCCAGCGCGGTCGCGTAAACAAAACTTTTTATAGAGCGCTCGTCGAACGTTCCACCGTCCTTCCACACTCCAATAGCACATTTTCCACACAACATTCTAATTAGCTGTCGATGTTTATTAAAGGTGTTCCCTTTGATCACAGAACCAGAAACGCACCTACCCAATGGAACTGACTACTGCTAACACGGTTTCTTTGTTTATTTTCGACGTATCGAATCGAGGGGTCCTGTATAAACGTTACAACTTACAAGCGAATTGTACGAATCTTTCGATGAGGGTCGAATGTGCTCAAAAATTTTCACAAGCATGACTAATATTCGCAGTTGCGTCGTTATAATCGGTGCGAACAGGAATTTAGCCAAATAGGCACAGTGACGAACCCAACGAGATAATTATATTATGGACAATTAAGCGCAATTGATCTTAACTGGACCACGCGTATGAGCGCTGGATAGAGTACGTTCGTGAAAATACAGCTTGGAACATATTACTGATTAACTCAATAGACAAAGGCGTCCAGTAGGAATAAATGAAGCGCAACCCAAGATAAGTTGCGCTTCATTTATTTGAATGAAATAGTAGCCCGAGCACTCGTGGTAAATGTGTGGCATCTTCACCAAGAAGTTGCACTTAAAATATACGAATAAATGTTTTACATATTGTATATAACGGTCGTCTACAGGAAGCTTAGTAGTTATTTAATGAAGAAATAATTAGATAATGTGTGATTGTTAACACAAAAACTTTACTAAATAACTTTTTGACTTTTGAGTAATCGTTGAATAACTCAGAGTGTGGCCGTAACAGCAGCTCAACCACAACCTATCACAAACTATAATAATGAATGATGTATAATGTAAAAAGCTCCTCCCCCGGCGACCATGTTCGTGCCTATCATCCGTCCCACTGGGTAAAGGTTCATTAAAACCAGCCACCTTTGACGAGACCGGCCTGGAAGCTATTATTGTTACCTAGTTAAGTTTATATTTGGTCCGTAATTATTGATAATATCTCGGCCCGTATGAGCTGGTGTCGTCGAGGCAGGGTCTCCCCTTTTCCCTAAATAATTAAGCTAAATACGAGCTCATGCGGGCTGATGAAATTCACACACTATCAAATATTCAATCTCATAAGCATTTTCTATTTAGAAAATGCTAAATAGAAAAATTTTGTACCTAATATTTATTACGTACAAAATTTTCTGTGAAAAAAAAAAGGTTTTTAATATCATTTCTCGTAAGGGGGTGACTTATTAAATTTTCCAATAATTTTACCGATCTTTTTTGGACGATCCAATATTTAATATGATGAATATTTTCGCAAAGAATTTGAAATAATTTCAGCGAAAAATAGACATTATTGTTATAGCTGTCGCGACTCGTCAGTTAAAATTAGAACTTTGCTCCAGATAACCTTTTCACTTTTAGGCTTCGTTACATTATTGAAAGCAAACATACGTTTTCCGAGAAATTTATATCACCGACGAATCCTTAAATAAACAACCTTTTATTAGCAAAGGACGAACGAAGACCTTTCGAAACTCGCTTTTTCAATACGTATTTTGAGGATAAACAAGTTATATTTTATGATTGTGTGTTATTCGGTGCTAGTAAGTACAACTACACACATCGTTTTTAGGGTTCCGTACCCAAAGGGTGAAAACGGGACCCTATTCATGAGACTTCGATGTCTGTCCGTCTGTCTGTCTCCAGGCTGCAACTCAAGAACGGTAATAGCTAGAGAGTTGAAATTTTCACAGATTGTGTATATCCGTTGCCGCTATAACAACAAATACTAAAAGCAAAATAAAATTAATATTTAAGGGGGGCTCCCATACAACAAACGTGATTTTTTTGGCCTTTTTTGCTCTATATCAATAATAGCAACAGGTAGGCCCTTGAATTTTCCATAAAATCCTTAGTTTTACTTGTACTTTAATATTTAATAATAATATTAAAATAAAATAAAAAAATTAAGGGGGGCTCCCATACAAAAAACACAATTTTTATAATGGTACGGAACCCTTCGTGCGCGACTCCGACTCGCACTTGGCCGATTATTGGGTTTAGTAAAGCAAACAACAAGTATTTGCACCCGACCAGAGAGACTTTTATGTGATGAGTTGAAATTGCAGTCTCATTTTTAGGGTTCCGTAGTACGTACCCAAAGGGTAAAAACGGGACCCTATTACTAAGACTTCGTTGTCTGTTCGTCTGTCTGTCTCCAGGCTGTATCTCAAAAACCGCTACTGGTAGACTTCCGAAATTTTCACACATTGTGTATATCTGTTGCCGCTATAACAACAAATACTAAAAACAAAATAAAATTAATATTTAAGGGGGGGCTCCCATACAACAAACGTGATTTTTTTGTCCTTTTTTGCTCGATAAAAAAATGGCAACAGGTAGGCACTCGAAATTTTTACAAAGGCCTTAGTACCTAATGTGTGTACTTTATAATAATTAATTATAATATTTAAATAAAATTATCATGTAAAGGGGCTCCCATACAAAAAAAACACAATTTTTGCTCTATAACGGTACGGAACCCTTCGTACGCGAGTCCGACTCGCACTTGGCCAATTATTTTCCTTTTAATCTTCCAACCGTAATATTTATAATACATAAAATGAAGATATTCAGAGTGTTCATATTATTTTTATAAAAGCTAGATCTATTTTAAACCGCACTTAAGTTAACTTTAACATCATACGACCTAAAAACGTACTCCAAATACGACGACTTTGATGAAACGAAACAAAAGAATAATTTACATTTGAAGAATATAATAATTGTAGAGACGTTTACAAATGAACTGGAATCTTTTAATTACAACATGAAAGACCACCGAGCCGAGATGAATGACTCTCATTATATGTACCTATTGTACCTACACGAGCGGCAAGAGTCGAGGGGAGTTCCTATAACAGGTGCAGCGGGGAGATTGTTTCATAAGCTATGCAAAACTTCTAACAGACAATACACTAACTTAAACACTGAATTCACGTTTAATGCAAAATAAACAATCGCTTCTGAAAAGACAAATATAGCAAAGAGTTGGAGATAGAGCGTATACAACAATAACAGTAATTGTCTACAATTTCAAGCAAATATGAACACACTTTGCTAGCGGAAAACTTTTAGGTAAAATCTAAAAATAAAACTTTTGTAAACGATTCTTTGATACAAAACACTACGGCGATATGCAGTCGCCTCGTACAGAAACGTACGTGACGCACCCATGTACCCATCATGAAGTATATAAACACAGCGCCGCGGCTAAAATATAGAGTCGCAGCAAGACAAAGAACCGACGAATCACAATATCAAGAATGGTGCCTAAAAGGTTATGTAACGAGCCATCGCCCGGGGCGCAAAGCGGAGCCTCGCTATTCATAGGCGAATAATACCTAGATATAATACCATTCCACTCCTTGTAATTCCGTTAAAATATTTTTCTGCGCTCAGATCCGAATTTCGCTTACTCGAGCACGGAGGGAGGTTTAAGTGAAGTTTATTTTGTTCATAATATTTAGCATATTTAATATTCATCAGTTTGCAATGGTATACGTGACCGGGGTAGTATTTACACTGCTTAGCGGAGCGCAGCCTTCGCCCTCGTGCTCGGAACCTCGAAAAGGATGGCTACGGTTTTACAATATCAAAACCAATTTTATAGCGTCGATAATGTTGATTTTGTACCAATAACGGGACCTTCTATAGCATTATCTAAAAACCTTCTATCAAAAGTGACGAAGTGAAGTGAAAGATGATTTTCAATAAACATCCGCAAGAGGAAGTCTTTGATCTATCTTGCCAATATTGGCTGATTTGTTTTTCCAATTTCCTATGTTGATTATGTTGGCAGAACTGTTGGATTTGACATCTGCGGAAGTAGCCCGGTACAAAAGGACCCGAATATGGAATACAGCCAACTTTGATTACACATGGAACCTATGTTTTATGTCACCAAAGTTTGGTCGGCACAAGTTATCTTTTAAAAGAACATCAAGCGTTTAGTATCTATTACAAAATATAATTATTGTAATGAATATGAATCAAACTCAGTACTTAATTAATTAACGTTAAGGTGAGTTAACAGGATTTGGTGGCTAATTTTTTGTATTTAAGTAATAACTAATAAATAACAGATTTTATCAAATTAATATGAACCTTTATTAAAAATAAAATATGTAGATTTCGGCTTATCGCGATATATAATGCGAAATGTAATTAAATGTAAAATCGATTACAACGCTCTCGATACTTTTAATGAAAATCCGAGCCCACATCCGATTGTAGGTCGAAAGTAATATTATAAAAGCTCTCTTTTGTCGAACTTTTACACTTTTTTTTAGGTTTAATATCCTACATGGAATAGTTTATTTAAATAAAATAAACTATTCTTGCGTAAAAAATATACATTAAATGTTTGAAAAATTTATTACAGCTATTACCAACTCTACCAACCTGCATATTTAGTACTGCATACAATTAATAATATGAACACTGAACAGATCTATTTGATATATAATATAAAAATAAACAATCACTCACAGAAATTAGAACCTCTTTTTATTATATCGGTTCAAAAGTGGTGTAGTGGTTAACCTAAAACAGTTCAGAGGTAACTCTATTATGGACACAAAATATAGTTCCGCTTTGCCCACCACAGCGGTTTATCGATAAACGGATTTATGTATGTTATTACTTATTAGTCAATTCGTAAAGACACGAGCAAAAATTTAAGCTCGAAAATAAAGTATATGTACATTATATTATAATATATAAAAAATCTACAGCTTCATTTTCATTACAAAATGTCTATTAACATGGCCTACTGTATTCTGGTCGTTTCGTTTTTCATTTATTTATTTAAATTATTTCGCTCGAAAATGAAAGCAAACTTTGTGCCAGTTACAATTTTTGTTATAAAGTATAATAATTATTAGGGTCGCCTTTAAAAACGGAGGCCTCTGTGAAACTTTGTTGCGGCCTCTTTGTGTCATTTCAGTATTAAAAACTTTTATAATGTTTGTCCGCCCTTTGTGTGTAGAGTGGGATCTGCCTGCATACTGCATATAGATTATACTGCGTGACTGGTGAGACATGTTCAATACTCGAAGACGTGATATTTGGCTATTATATTAGTTGAAAAAAATAATATAAAAAAATAATATCAATTGATCACTGAGTAAATGTAGCTTAAAGTTAAATAATCATTTACCCAACACATGGACACCGCGAGCGGGAGGGGTAGTTGTGTGGTGTTTCTTTGGTAGCACACGCCTCTGCACCGGCCGCATAGTATGCCTACTTGCCTAGCTTCGTAAAATACTTAGTATCCAAGATTCATTTTTTTTGGGAAATTCGGAAAAAAATTAAGAACCTAATTTTATTACATAATTATAATGAGAATCGAGTACAGAGTACTCTCCATAAGTATCGGTATTGTCTCACCAGTCATGTTGTAGATACTTACTAGTTACTACATATTATGTAGTAGATACGAATTAAGTGAGGTGACAATAATCATCACACCTCATTTGACATCCATCATGATCAAAGAGCTCGCACAATCGTTAACAACGGCCAATTAGCACCTGTTGCTTCGCGGATCGTAAATATTGCAGTTAATTACAAAAGTTCGCTCCACTCCTTTTGATTTTTGAATGATTGAATAATTCTTTAACGGAACTCGTAACGTAACAGGGTCATCACTCTAGATGCATTCGATAATTTCGACAGCAAAGTCAAAAATCATGGGATGTAAAATTTTCGGGATAATTATGACATAGAGCAGGAGTTCCCAATCTTTTCAGCCTGCGGCGCAGTTACACGCAAAATATTTTGTCACGGCGCGGCGCCCTACTTTACCTAGTTATTAGAAAAAGATACATAAATAAATATATCCTTTCATTATTATTATTATATTTAGGTTAAGCAGGTAAATAGTAATAAACATATATTTAATCATCTACCTGACTTACATGATTAATATTATAATTTTATTTCTTAATATTTCTGGTTTCGGATAATGATGGAGGATCGACTCACGGCGCCCCTCTTGCCTTTCCACACAAATTATTAAGGGTAACTTGACTTCGTACCCAGATGAACCTTTGAAGGATTGTTTGGAATTGTGATTAGAGATTACGAATTAATTCGTCGGCGCCTGCAGGTTGCGTAGATGCAACACTTCGCCAACATTGTTGGCAATTTCTTGGTAATATTTTATGAGCTATTTACGCCCAATGAACTTTACGAGCGATAACTCGTCAATCTAAAACTGACGTTTACAGCTGCGAATGCAACTTTACAGTTTCTATAGTATACAAATTGTAGAGGAAAGAGCGTGACACTCGTCGAAGGAGGCAATAGGCAGGAGGTGATTTTATTAACCTACTTAACCCCTGAATTTGAAGTAACCAAATCAATAACTAAACTTCAGATCGACCCACTAGTTTAGACTACTTCACTACATGCAACTTCATTTGGAATCATTCATGAAAAGATTGGGAAATCCTGCTTAATGAATCAACAATAAATAAATAGAGAGATATAATTATGCATTTCATAGATAATTGCAGTTGACAAAGTGTTCTACAACCGTAATGGGGCAACACAGGGAAGCGCGCAGCGGGTCACAAAATTGGAAATTACGTACGTTGGTTGAATAATATACGGGCGTGACGAGCTCTGTAGCTCCCAAATTGACTTTGCAGGGTTGAGCGGCAGGTATCATGCACCTATTATTATGAATTTGCAGCGATCATTATAATTTGATCACTTCCATTTAATTAGTTTAAAAATAATTATAATGCATAGTACCTATATGTTACAATTATAATCCACATTTAATAATTAAGAATACATTAAATTAACTTAAACTAATAATGTTATAAAGAGGAAATGTTTGTTTCGCGTCGAAAAGGCTTTGAAACTGGGTATTTGACAAAATGCACAGATGTATTACTATACTGTATACATCTGGTCAACTGACCACAGAGTACATACCTACTACATAGTCCTTTTATCGCCGCAAAATGTACGTTTCCCCAGGACTGTCACTTTGTACAAAGCTGTCAGTAAAATCTAATTATTGATTTTCCTCATCACACCCAAGATCTATTAAGATTTCGTTACAAATATTTTTTACATATATAAACCTACTTTTAACAGTTTCGTCCTATATAAAGTTTTAATAGAAGCTACCGTGGTAGCGTGGACGGTGGAAGTCAAGAGTTTTCCCGCAAGTAACTGGTTCAGAACTGCATCAGATTATTATTAAGAAGTTTGACAGTATTCTTAAATCTGGTTTGGTGAATATTTAAGTTACATTGAGTAGGTATCAATAAATTATCCATGCCTAATATCGAGCATGGTATATAGCGAAAGATGATTGCTTGTCTGTCTGTTGCCTCATCATTAAACCGCTCAATCGGTTTCGATGATATTCGGTATACCTTGTGTTTCGGAAATAGAAAAATGTTTGCTATGAAAAAATATTTATTTTTTAATAGCAAACATTTTCCTATTTCCGAACTTCGTTTTTGGCGAAATGAAGTTGCAACTTGCAAGCATAATTTAGTACGCTATCGTATTTTTCATGGTTCAATTTTCAAAACAAAAACACCGAAATCGAGCTCCGAAAAATGAAGATCGGAAAAGCGAAAACGCTCTATAAAACATTTTGTACCGCTATGTATTGCATATTCTAACGAAAATAAAAAGGGAAGTGTAGCGTGTACTTGACATAATACGAGACACGATAAAAAATCCGTTTTCGTGATTCCGGAGTGTTCGTATAACAGGGTCACATACTGAAGCGGATTCAAATAGGTAGGTACATGCCCAAACAATAAAACAGAACGGTGTCAAGAGTGCAATTTACACGGCGAACACTGTGCTATTCTTCTTTCTATACTCAACGACTAAGAAATCAACCTTTTTGCTTCCAGCCTTTAGTTGAGACCTTTGTCGAGTCGTACACAGCCTTTTATAAAATTACGGATAGTCTCAGAGAGTGGTCTTCCTGCATTAAGGGAGTGGGATTTTTATTGCAAAAGTTACCTTTCAAATTGGTACTGCTCTCAATTTGAAAGGTAAAAAAGTATTGGACTCCAAAACTAGGCCATCCTTAGAAAAACCGAAGAGGCAAAAATATAAATTTTTACTCCTTCATCTTGTAGTGTACTTTTGATGTTTTATAAAACAAGTAAAACAGTGAGTCTATAATATTACTTTCATGTTTTAATCTCTTACGCTGGTATTGTTTACAGTCGGTACAATACGGGTGGAGATTGTCAATTAATTGAACACCAAGCTCGATAGACTTTTAATTAAATCGCTAACCACATACCGAGTAAAGATTGCCGATAGGGATTGGAGCCAGTGGTTAAGCTGGACTTAGTTACGGCGAATTAAAGAGGAGAATTCCGATGAACTTATCAATAATAGAGAACTATTCGATAAATGTACCTACTAAAAATAATCCAGCATACTATGGGCAACGTACCATTGCAAAATACTCGACCGGTTTGGTGAAAGCCAATACTTACCTAAACACACAGACATTGCCGAACCTTTATTATCAGGCTCGACTAGTTTAACGTCAATATAAGTAGAGGATTAATGACTGGGCACCAAAATACAAAACTAATATTATAATATGTCTAAAATACTCCAGAATCGAGCCCGAAGATAGTTTCAATATTATATCGCACTAATGGCTGTTTAAGGACAGGGCTCTTACGGATACATCACAGAAATAACGCTCGGGCGGGATACTTTTCAAAGGCGACAAATTGCGGGAATTTAAGAGATGTGCTCTGTCATCATCAAGATGTATTTATGGCGGGCGCAATTTTTGTGATAGTCGTTTTATCTGAACGTTTTCCACATGCGGCCGTTTACATTACAAATTAGCTATATTATGCTAGACGTAGCGCGAACGTGCGAGCAAACAATTTCAATATTCATTCGGTGTATGCCTACCAATTACGAGAAGTGGGTACTTTAATGATTCAAACAATGACACTAAATATAAAATGGCAGAAGTAGAATGACTTCTAGCATTATATATTTTTTTGTATATAATATGTAGCAGTGCTTGTAACTTGCAGTGAAATTTTGAAGCTGACGCATCTAGAGTCCTACCTCAATATCCTAAGCCTTTAGCCTTATCCTAAATATGCAGATCAATGTTTCCCTCTTAGGATAAGGTTCGCCACTGATGTAAGTAAATATCTATAGTATACCTACTAGCTATTAAATAAATTAAACAATTTGAACAACAATCATAATCTAGTTCACAAACGATGGATTTTTTGCCGTAAATCGAAATTGACAGCCATTCGTGTTTAAAATATAAAATTCATCTACGTGAATGGAAGGCATTAAAGCTTTATATAAAAACGTTAAACATTTTTGGCTGAAAAATGGTAAAAAACCGCGCTAAAGCACCGGCAAATTTTAAAAGCTTTTTCAGTCAAAACTAACTAACACAGGAAGCCAAGGTGATTTAAGGTTTAATAAATATTGACCACCCACGAACTGGGATGTTACGTGGTATAATAATATTACCGTAATAATTCTCCTCGAAATTACATTATTATTATCTATAAATTTTACGATGTCATAATCTTCTCGTTCTACATACACATAATAATATCATTGGGAAATGCTTACGTACATCTATTTTTAGCAGTAACTTGACTCGATCTTGAATGAACATCTGAGGAGGCTTCAGGGAGGTTAATATATGGGAGGCGACTTCCGTTTTGAGGCAATTTCAGGTGGGACTGACCGGAAATTAATTGTCATCACAGACCGGGAGCGAACGTTCACTTTGATTTGGCGAAATTGTGACTTACAACGTGTATTCTAGAATATTTGCTTTTTCTAACATTTTGAAAATCGAACACAAGCGAGATAGAGAAACTTTAATACCACCAATACATTCTATTAAATCCTCGTGGAAGCAAACGTTAATTACTTCGGAACATGTTCGTCGGGATCGGGATACGTGCGAAGGGACGTTTTAATCAAACACTAAATTAAGAGTCAGCCAAGCATTTAGAACGCGTTATTGGGATAAAAAGTTACATCACAGGCTCCAGCCGAGCGGGCCGATCTCTTTGAAACTGCGCTGGTGTGTCGCCTCCTCTACTTTATGGGTCGCCGGCTCTGTTAATTAACTCTTTATTACGTCGCCTAGCTACCTAAAGCTATTTTTGTACGTAAAGCAGCAGCAGAACAGATTTAATGTGGCACCGGATACGACCCTTTTCCCCGAACGTATTACACGGCCGCCTGAAAACCACATGAACATGTTTTTACTGTAAGTTTTTTCTAACAAGCTCGTTATGTTCCGAGTTCAGCCGGTGGCTCGTAAAATCTTGTAGTTATTGTTTTTATTATATTTTTCAAGTAAAAGGTTTGTACATTAGTTTACCTATCTAATGTTTACTTGATGATTTTGTCGGAAATTGACTTTTTCAGTTGCAGCCTCGATTTCATCGATACTAATATTATAAATGCGAAAGTCTGTCTGTCTGTTACATCTTAACGTCCAAACCTCCGAACCGATTTTGCTGAAATTTGGCGTTGAGATACTTTGAGTCCCAGGAAAGGAAAGGCGGTGATAGGATACTTTTTGTCCCGGAAAAATGTACGGTTCCAGCGCGAAAAACGAGTTTTGGCGCAACATAGTTGCGGGCGTCATATTATAGTAAACTATAAGTATTATGTTACAGACTACAGTACCTGAGGGAGTTATGGTGGAACAAACACTACGCTTCGCCGTAGTAGGGAGAAAATAAGACACGGAAACGTTATGAAAGTGCTGAACGTTTGGAAAATCGGGTTACCGGAGTATCGGCATGTAAATCTGTATGCACAGTGCACATGCAATTAGAGGAGAAACTGCAAGACATGCACCAACATCACGCACGCGATAACACCATACCGCGGAAACGATCGATAGCTGTCGATACGATCCGCGTCGAGTTTTAGTTGGGACAAGGGATAATCCGGACAAAGGTACGGATTACTATGAGCTTTGTAGTCGCTAATGATGTCGCCGCTGTTTAATACTCTCGCACGATATTACCTTTTTCGACACATAAAATGGGGAAGGTTATGTTGCAAACTTTTGTATAAATTTTGTCATCTTTCTTTACAATAAAGACAAAGCAGACTGACTACAGAAACACACAAGCAAATCGTTTAGAACTAGAAACTTGAAATTCTACGCAAGTGTTCTACGTAGGATGTAGTCATCTGCTAATAATGGATTTTTCAAACATCTACATTAATAGGGAATCAAAGTTTGCATGCGAGGAGTGGGTACTAATTTCAGAGGAGCGAAGCCACGAGAAAAGCTAGTTTAATAATAATAATAATAATAAATACTCTTTATTGTGCACACATAAAATTGAAAAATCAAGAACATTAATAATTATAAGTAAGACAAGTATAACACAATGGCGGCCTTATTACTAATTTAATATAGAATTTTGTGACTAATTACTCTTTTCCTTTCTTTATATACATTAGACGCAGGCACAGGTGTAATTGAATTAAGTACCATTCATACGGTCTCATTAATTAACTATGTAAAGGGTCCATAATTGTGGCTCGTTGAAAGTATAATTACCTATAATATTATTATCTAATTTGCGTGCATGTGCTTATTGAATGTGAAACTATTTACGGTGTTATGGTATTTCAACGAGTACATTGCCCCACTGGGCACAGTAATTACAGACGACTGAGGAAAAGCACTACATACCTATTTTAATTGACCATTGCGATTGAAATAGGTTGGGTTATTATAGAGTATCTACCTTTGTGGAGCTGACGCACATGTAATGTACATGATATCAATATTTTGTTATTGTGTAGGTATGTCGAATGTGAATTCTCTACCAAAAATCAAACACCTGTATCATGGCACCGACATTACTTCTTAAATGCGCAATACATGAAATCTTTTTTTATTTTTTTATAATTTCCAATAAGTAGGTACCTACTATACCGGTGAGATTGAATATTTAAAAGCACTAAACTACTACAAATATTTTCTTACCAGCCAGCTAGTTATGCTACAATGCAGTAGGCGGTTAACTTTTTTGCTAAACTGCATAGTGTTCAGTAGGTCATGTTCTAAGAACCAAGAAAACTCTCATAGAACTGGTTGCGGTGACGAGGCAGCTTTCTCCTGTACGCACGATAAATCCAATTGAGCTTCCACTGAAAAAGATTAAGACTCAGACGTCTTTGAAGACATTAAAGTGGATTTGAATTTATGTGTTTACAGTGCGGGCCGGTATTCGGTATTTTTATAACCGCAATTACATTCCCCTCGGCCGCACGCCGGCGGTGACAGGCAGACGGCGCAACGGACGCCGTGCCGGCCCTGAAACCATCACCTCCACCAATTATTGATCTTATTCGAGCTTGATTAACTCGGACGATGTCGACGGCGGCTAATAATACCGCATCATCTGGCACCGCTCCAGGAGAGGTCTTAATGGTACTTCGATAGGCGACAACTTTCAAAGGTTACAAACCCCGTCAATCCGAATTGGTGACGAATGAGTATTTTCACTTGAGAATGCGCTTCCATAGATTTTCCTACGTTTAACACAACACAGAAACCATCGTAAGTTTAGATTTACAATACTGTTCATAACTTGATGACCACGTCATAATTAAAATTTTTAAACATGCTTGATAATAGGCTTGATGACTATATTTTTTTTCTTATTGGTAATTGAAAGACCCTTAAAAATTAGAAACATTGCTGAAAGAATGACTCTGATAGCTTAAAAATTCACCAAGATATGATAATTCAAACATCTCAAAAAATAGACCTGCCCGAAACGCTCCATACAAAGTAAGTACGAAAGACTGACGTCACTCTTTCTTAGTTTGTACGTATCGGGAGAGAACTTTGTTCGATAGGTATATTAAATATTGCGTTTATGAAAGTGGTTTCATAATAAAAGTTGCTTTTAATTGCATAAGTTATCGAATGGTATACAAATATTAAGAAATTTAACTGAAAAAAAATCGACTTGAATATCCAACTTTCAAGGTTCATAATAAAAAAAAATACAATATCGAGCTGAAATTTTGGGAACACTTATTTTTTACCGTTATTTCTTTATTTTATTAACAAAATTCGCTAATCATTGACCTTGTCATCATTCCTGATATTTTGCTAAAACATTATCAAATTTTATCAAAGCGTTTTTGTGAGCATAGAGCTCTGAATAATTAAACAATGAAGTCCTCGAAGCAAATAATTAGGTAGTTCATTGTTATAATAATATTTTATTTAGAATACCTAAGTCTGGGCACTTAGGTATGTAATATGTTTATTGCATTAGCACAACATACAATAATATATTATTATAGCACTTTTATCTGATTTGCTAGGTCGATACCCTTTTATAAAAATCAACATTCAACACTTTTAATAATATAAATAACGTCTCATGTACCGTATTAGAATATTGAACGTTCCCATGAAATTGTTTAACATGTGGTATGCAGCATGTGTCTAACAGGATTTCAAACAACAAAATCGTCGAAGTCCAAGAAAATTGAGCGGGGAGGGTTCATACGGGAAGTCGTAATGAGCGACAGCTAGTTAATAGCTATGAAACCACAATAATTTGTGTGCAGCGGCTCTATTCCACCTACTGACTCTACCGATGTGCGCAATACTTACTGATCTCCACTCTCCGCAGCAAATAACAATGGTCTCAACTTGAAAGCATTCGACACGTGTTCCGAGTCCTAATTAGCTTCTTATACTGGTCAAACTGATTGTAATTCAGATGTACGACGAATGTCTTAATACAACCTTCGCGGTTCTAAGATTTCCTATTCAACGCCACATAACAAATACAAAAGCTTTTAAGAAAAACAATTTGTAAAAAGGAAAATCGTAGAATTGTTTCGCCCACCACCACCCTCGCATAAAATCGCTGGCAACATTAATATCCTGAATATGACAAGTCGTTAGCTGGCGGATAAGAAAGCTTCCTGCGAAACGCTCGAACGCCACCACTAACCTCTAAAACCTGTTTAAATTTAAAATGGATAAATATGCTATTTATATTCAGAACGATGCGGAATAATACGCCAGCTCCGAAGCACATTTCGCCGACACCTTAGGGTCTACATATTATATTAGCTTAGATATAGGAATGAATCAAATAAACATTTGCATGCGGAGCAGGTACTCGCGTGAAGGATAACGCTTCGCTCATACAAAAAATATGTGCCCGTATCGCGTTCCCGTACGTACACACTGTAACGACGTTCACCATTGATTCGCTTCTCGGAAATTTAACCTAATGCCTCCATTACCAGAGTTAGCGTAAGCGCCTAATAAATTATTACGAATTGATTTCGTTCCCCTCCGAGAGTATTGTTTCTTCATTTAGCCCATTACTAATCATAACTCGGTAGGTATTGAGACTAATTTTAACTCGTTCAGTTAAATCAAATGCTTGAACACCGAGCGTGCATTGTTTCTTATGATTTAAAATTACCCCTGCAGTTTAATACTCGTACAATGGTAATGCGATCTCGTATGATTTTTAGACATGAAAGAACATACAAAGCGGAGATGTGCAAAGCGACAACGTAGACAACGTATTAGTTGCGTAGGTACTAAATGCAACTAATATTGCAATTTACAGCTTAATTGCACAACCACAGGTAGAATAGAAACGGATTGTAACAGAATAAATAAACATAGTAGGTATGCAAATGTATGACTTGATTTGCGATGTGCATAATTTACATACGTACGTACTAGGGTTATCGCATTCACATGCTAATATTGATATAATTTATAAATACCAGTAAGGTAGGTGTCCCCGTATCGATGACATTGCCGTTACTCACCTGAAACAAAGAGATTATTATCAGTCAATATATGAGGACAAAAGGATATCCACAAGGGTTAATGTATGCCATAAATCATTCTAATGAAGGGAGACAAAACGATATATTTACATTATTAAGTACACAAAAAATCTGGATTATTTTACAGAAATAACTTTATTAATAGATAGTAAACACTCATTATTCAGTTAATCCTATAAGTTATTCAAACCGCAAACGTAATCATACAATTGTTTGGCAAAATATGAAACTTAATTACGGTTCCTAGAGTATAGTGTAAATTGTAGAGTTTGTAAAAACGCGTAGGCGGATACAAGATTATTTGACGATATTAATACGTTTCTAGATGAAATCACAACAATTGGATGAGCGAGGTCAGAAGCAAGTCGATGAACTGCTCATCATGAGTGACTCACTCGGTCTAGCCGCTAGCGTCTCGGTGCGTGAGGCGGACGTCCGCTACTTACAACACTGCACTGTAGCCGTACAGTGTAGACTATAATACAACAGATTTCAAACAAATCAAACATTTAACAAGTTCTTTATTAATTTTACTTCTACGATGCGTTAGATATGTTTGACATGTAACTATTTTTCAACACTGTAACTTGAAGTCAGCATTCAGCAATGCTGACTTTCTGAGATGAGGCACAAACATTGAATTTTTATAATACGAAGTTTTGCTACTCGATTCGCTGTTTGGATTTGAGTAGTAAATTATTTGTGTATAGTATGTACTAACTACTAACATGTCATTCACATCAGTGGCGTGATTTCTGCAAAATAGTAAACCCGAAGCCGCTTTCATATTATTATATCTAAGAAATGAAATTATGAACAGGTATTACAAATTAGCAGGTTAGTAATGACAAGAAATATTTCTCAGGGAAGCCGCGAGCCAGTAAAAATCAAGTTGCTCTATGCAACTTCGATTGCTCTACATCAAGTTTTTAACCAATACCACAGAATAGATAATAGTACAAGTACCAATACATTAAACATTTTTGTTGCTTATTACTTTTGCTATTTCAATCATACACAAATAATTCACGATAGCCTGCAATAAATGATAATTTATAGGTCTATTTCTGTTCTGCTTGTTGGGCAGCGGAATTAGCACGGAGCGCTGAGTGCCTACGAGGCATGGCAACAGTACGGTACACTTTATATCCATTAATAGTGTTGCAGCCATCGGGCAACACATTGCATTAGAGCGAGGCCACGCATCTCAGGTGCGTTGCGTAAACGGAATGGAATAACGCATTGTATGCTCCGTATGCTAATACATTGCTGCGTTACGGCGACGACGCACCTAAACTCTCCTACTTATCTTTTGTTCGTGGTTTCGTTAAAACAACGCTTTCAAATGTATCTCTACGTATACTAATTAACGAGTAAAAATGTGTTTGCACCGAATAGTCTCCGAAACTACTTGGCCGATTTATGGATAAAATTTTGCATAGACATACCCACGGGGTAGGATATAGAATATTTTTTTAACGGGAAAATGTACGAAAATTGCCGGATACTGTTTTAACGCCGGCAGAGCAGCGCGCAACTTCTAGTCATAAAATATGTGAGGAAGGTGACGGAGCGGCGCTGTTATAGCTACATACAGGCCCGCACCGCAACGGAGTAATGTGGCTTCACTAATCACTAGGTACTGGGCATCATCGGGCCGGTCGCAGCGGCCACGAGCCGAACGCTGTCTGGACTCTGGCAATCGCCCAAATACTTTTCGCGCTCTACTCGAACGAATAACTCGCCCTGTTCACTGAATCGGCATTAACGTAGCACCTAGACTAGCAGATAAAGCCAATATTGGGTACTGCGAGCCTAAGAGTGGGTTGCATTAACTTAGTTTAACCATAACTTTAACCATAACCAAAAGTCAAAATATGAACTGTCAAATCCCTAGTAAAAGTCCATTATTGACACCATATTTGACGATAACCTTAACTTTAACTACGCCTCTGGTACACCGTGCAACTCACCCTTAAATTGCCTCAAATCTAAATAATATAGATCTAAAACACTTTCATTTAGTTCAAATTATTGTAAAAGTGAAAACAAAAGTTGGAAGTTTAGGTGGCAATCTTGTCGCTGTATGACCTAGATAAATAATTGAGTACTTATGTTTGATCGTTCAATGTAATTTCTTAACAAAACATATTTTGTCGTAGGAAGTCTTAGGGGAAATTAACGCTCAACAAAATAATTACGTTGTTCAGACAAAATACTTCAAGAATTTTGTCTGAACATCGTAATTTTTCGTTACGTCAAAAACTTTTTATATTGAATTAATACTGGTGATTTTTTTATCTAGAAAAGAAAGGACTTTATCGTAGAACGATAATGCCGTCTTAAAAATACTGGTGATCGTAATAATATTTTTTGCTACTGTTGACTATGGGTAGCGTACATATACGGTACTGTATACATATTTATTATTTAATACATAATAATAATATGATTTTAAATGTTAAAGACATTCAAAAGACAAGAATATTTCCGTTATCATGTTACATCACGTCAACGGGGGAACGATAACCTTAAGTTCAGTGATAACGATTATTGTGCGCTTCTTCTCGATAACAAGTTCAAGCTACAAATTACTTAAAATAACTTTGATTACGTGACAGAGATTAGTGCTACGATTACTTTGAAATATTTAGGCAATTTCTGCTTAAAGAGTCTATGTAGGTATGGAATTTGGAAGTATGCCTACTTTACTACTCTAAAACAAGGAATTTGTATATCCGTTGTGGATGATTTAAATACAGGTTTTTTCACAGCGAACCACTCTTCTAATACTCGATTACTTTAAAATATTACTCAATTTCTGCTTAAAGTGTCTATACAGTATGTAATTTGGAAGTATGCCTACTTTGTCTACTACCTACTGTAACTCTAAAACAAGGAATTTGTATCCGTTGTGGATGATTTATACAGGTTTTTTCACACCGAACCACTCTTCAAATTACTTTAGTGCCTGGGACAAGATTTTAAATGTCCGTATGGTTGCCCAAGCACATACGGCATTCTCGCAACATAATCACGGTCTAGTCCAGAGGAACGAACAGGTACGTCTAGGTCTAGGACCAACTATGTGCGGGTTTCCTCGCGATGTTCCTTCATCGTACGAGCGTCTTCCTACTAGACTTGACTACACTACAACTCATTGGCAGAGGTTACACGGTCAATTTTTCATCAATCTGATCCATCAATCCTGATCAGATTGACGAAAAATTGACCGTCTAACCTACTGGATTGATGGATTGATCATAACTTTTTCATAACCATCAATATTCCGTCAATCAGATTGATGGATCAGATTGATGAAAAATTGACCGTGTAACCTCTGCCATTGACTCATATGACTAACAAAACCTGCTGTATCACACAAAAGAAATGAGACGCGTGATCTAAGCTAAGAGGACTATAGTGCTAGTAGAGAGTAGTAGTGTATAACAAGTATAATCCAAGATTCAATATCCGTATGCTAGTACGATCTACGCCGCAATTAATATTAATTATGCAATACCAATGATTTGCAATCCATAACTATAATTTAATGAAAATACCAGACCTCTATTTCTTGGATCTTTCTCATCCATAATCTATTATATTCTAGGTAATACATAAAACTTATCGAGTAAGTATTTGATAAGAAACATAAGAAATACAAATTATATAAAAATTTTATTTGTTATTTTCGATATTTATGAAACCTGCTCCATGCTTGTTGATATTACAGCTTGTTTTAATAACCTTGTTGTTTTGGTAAATACGTCAATATTGTATTACCTACTCAGGCGGACTTGCGTAGATCTGGGTTAAAGTTAACTCTGAGTTAAACATCATGTCATTTCTATCACTCTTTAAAGTTAGTGACAGATATGACATGATGTTTAACTCAGAGTTAATTTTAACCCAGATCTGCGCAAGTGGGCCTTACGTGTTCATTTAGAAAAACTAAATATTAGAAAAAAAAAATCTATAAAAAATAAAAACAAAAAACGTCAAAATAAAAGTATTCCCGTGATCATCTGTGGCTCTTATGAAAATGGAATTTAGATTTCAAAGAGATTATATTTTTGCGTTTCTCCTAACAACTTTAATGTTGTTTTTCTTCTCGTTTCTATTGTTTTACGATCTGCGTCTACACGGGACTCATGTTACTGAGGATTACGTCCTTTTTGTTTCTTGTTTGGCTTATTAAAACATTTTATTTGGGCCAAGGCCATCAAGTAACGCATAAAATCTTTACGGTGCCATATTTCTTATTAATAATTTCATCGCACTCATTTCGTCTCGAGAACTTTTTATTAGACAATGAAAGTGTCGTATATAAATGTTTGATTAAACGCAGGTGTGAGCGGGGTAAGTTTGCATTTTACGTTGATTAAGTTATAATTTGTACTCCGATTAGTTCAAGCAAGTAGAGCACCTTAAAGTAGAAGGTGCATAAGACAAAACAGATAAATCCTCTGCTATCGGCTGCGCTCCGTTTTAGCCGTAATTTTTTTAGCATTATCATCTAAAATAGACCTATTTGTATTTAGTTGTATATTTTAACTATACAGACCCTTAAAATATCAATAGTATTTTATTGCAGCATACCACAAACTATAAACCTAATATAACTTCAGTTGCAACTTCATATCTGCTGTAAAGTTTACATTACAAATTAAGACATCTAATTTAAAGGATGTTGTACCTAATTCTAATGTACATTACAATAAAAATATTTGTCTATTTAATGTTTAAGATAACTGTGTAATGTAATAAGTGCTCGTTAAAGTAATAAACAAACAAAGAGCAACGGTTAGTCAAACAGAGATAATAAAATGGTAATCATAGTGACAACGACAATGCGACCATTACTTGTGTTATTGTTATTATGTGTAATTAAGAGGTTACAAAGTACATTTTATAAATCTGTGAAACATTTCTGCTCGACTAAGGGCCATTACACGTACCGAGTGGAGTGAGACAGTGCCGTTGGCCGTGCACTCGGTAATCGGTATGTATTAAGTACACCGTACAGCACTCGGTTATGTGTTTATGCACACCGAGTGCTCGGCCGAGGGCACTGTCTCGCCAATCGCCACACTACTCGGTAGATGTAGGATAAAAGGCTCCTAGTCGAGCAGATGGATGTCGTTTAATTCCCATACTAACGTCAAGTACACTGGATTACCTATATTTCGGAAATCGGGACATACCCTTTATATTCGATAACGATGCAATTACTTGGCTACCAAATCGTAAGAGTTTGTAATATAATATCTATCTCCTATCTCTATCCCTACTAACATTATAAATGCGAAAGTGTCTGTCTGTCGGTCTGTTATCTTCACGCTTATACCACTGAACCGATTTTGCCGAAATTTGGTGTGCAGATACTTTGAGTCCCGGAAAAACATGCGGTGACCGCGCGGTACACGAATTTTAGCGCAACGCAGTTGCGGACGTCATCTGGTAAACTATAAAATTACCTTTAATTAATCAATTAAAGCTAAAATATCTTAATACACGGACGTGTTTTGCTAAGTCAGTTGTAAATCTTATTCTGTCAGTTATTAATACAGACTCCAGATGCATTAACTTCTTGAAAGATCAAGCATGTAAACATTTCCGCCCATCCATGAACCAGATAGAGTTTGCATCCATTTTTAGCTCATAATCGCAAATATTAAAACTATTATATCATATTATATTATATTATATGCTATTATTAAGACAATATATCCACACTATACCACTGAACAAACGTTATGAAACGGTTTATGGTATTGTTATGAAATGGTTTTGTTTTCACATGTATCGAATAAGCACAAAGAATCAGCTCCAACGATTTTCATGAAATTTAGTATTTTCGGGGGCGATAAATCGATCTAGCTAGGAATCATTTTTAGAAAATGACATTTTATTCGTGTTTCATCGAATACCGAGCCAAGCTCGGTCAAAGAGCTAGTGTACTTTAAATAAGTATAAGTAAAACATCTTTAGGCACAGTGAGAAGCTTTTTATCAGGGGCTTCTAACATACCTACATAATATCCATAATAACTTTTAATATTACAAGAGCAATACCCGAAATGCAGCTCTTCGACCGCCCGGCGCTCGGCCTACCAACGACGTAACCAACTAGTTTGCCTTCAAATGCCACATGTTTGCATGTGGCATTTGAAGGCAAACTAACCCATACCATACCAATACCATATTCGCGGATATGATTTAGTAACGAGTACTGGATACACGTGTAGTTAAATTGGCGTTATAATTGGACCACCACCTACGCCAGAAAATATTTTGCAACTCAATAAGTAGCTTATTAGTTTTGTATACTTAGCTCACCAAAGGCGAATTTTTTATGAACTTGACAAGAATACTTTAGCCGACAGTACAATTCGACTATTTAGTAAAAAGTTATATCAAGTTGTGTGATTTGTTATAATATTATTACGAAATATTTAAATATTATGTAAGTAAGGTTTTTACAAAAGTGTCGAATTTTCTTCTAAACGAGTTAAATATACATCATTGTAATTTGTACCCTTATTCCAGTGTACCTACTCCATTCCTATTTGAGAAAAAGTAGTACCATATCATTGCGATTTTAAGTACTTCTTTTCAAGTAAACCGTTCAGCGTGCCTGTTTAGATTTATAAATAAATTATTATATGTACTTAAGTATAGATTAGGTATACAAAAGGATAATTATTGTTCCGATTAGTTCTTTCCTATTCGGTAAGCACTACTTAATTCGGCATCAAATTTAATCTAAATGAACTGTGTAATCGATGCTTCACACCTCGGTCAGCATTCAATTTGAGCCTAATCGGGAATATTTTGATATGACATCGATTATAGACGGCCGGTCGCCGATAATCTTATTTAACTCGGCCTGATTACATGCTATTTCAAACCGTTCACTCGCCCATCACTAATCCTATCTGCCCGATTCGCTCCGAAATTCAATTTATATAATTTTTATTATAACACAATATCAAATATTGTGAATCTACGGCTATTTAAAACATGACCAAAATTATTTTATTTAGCAAAATATGTAATTATAAATTATAATGCCTGCCTGCTCCCTAAGTTCGCCCGCCAAAAATGGAAGGGGAAGTCGCAGTGTTCGATTTTTAGTATTTTTTAGGTAAATATCTTTGGTGGGGCGAGGAGTAAGTTGGGTGCTATTGGTAGATCGGTGCTCAGAGGGCTTCTCATTAGTAGTTCGCAAGGTATCTTAATCGTCATTGGTAGCTATACATAATATATTGTATGTATATTGTACGTTTTTGGTAGATTATACAGATACACCTATTTGCCACTTTCCACTTTCAGGTTTCGCCAAGCGATCTGAACTAGGTTTTTTACCATTAATAGTTACAGCAAACACATAGTATGTAAGTTTTAATTTCAGATGCGGTAACGAGAATCGCTGAAAGCTGTAATATATGCGTCAGAGAACTCCCGCTTAGAGTTTAATTTATGATTTAACACGTAACTGCTTTGCGGTCAGCCCTGTACGCAGGGGTCGGGGTCACAGTGCCAAATGGTGTCAATCCGGTGTCGGAGAGACGCAGTAACCTGACAACGTTCTGTTCAAACATAATATTATGGTACATTCAGTTTAATTAGAGGCACGACTATTAATATTAATTAATTACCTACTATAATGCCGTAAATACTCGTAGATTGAAGTCGAATAGGACGATTCCAATTCCTAAGATTTTATTTTAAGAACAGTTAGTATCTATAATCCAATATTTAAAATTAAAAATATATAATACGGTCTTACCACAAAAGATATTGTTTTATCTTCTTTGAAATACATAATATGAAATAGGTATGTTTAAATATATCGCCAACAAAAACTAAAGTTTTTGTTGGCGATATATTTAAACTCTTTAGTCTCAAAGGTAATCTCGAGTTTCAAAATAAAAGTGTTAAAAACTCCAAAGTAACTTTTGTTTTCAAGCGAATACTTAATGAGACTGTCCAAGGTCTGCGAGTTTTTACTTTTTTAGTAAATGTTTGCCGTCGGACTTGCAAAGCGAGCTTAAAATTTGAGAAAGTAGCTTTATTATAAAAATCTGACACATCTGATTCCACCTCGATTAGACAACAAAATTCAAAGAAGATACACACTGATTCCTACAGATTTCCCACTGATTCACACTGATTTCTTGTGAACAATTTAGGGAAGGGATTATTATAATGACATATTTTTACACTTTAATATTGTAAGAACCGCAAACAATATAACCAATAACATACATACATGTACAAATCAGACGACTACGATCGAATAAGAAAATGGCATCGAGATTTCTAATAACATTTCCGAACCATTTCTGTGAAAAGAATTGAAAATAACCGTACAATTGAAGTGTAATACCAGACGTTGGAATTTAAAATACATCGAGATTGAATAGAATCTTTTATTGATCCCAAAGTTATTGGGGTAACGTTAAATAAATAACAAAAGCTATAACATGCACACGCTGGGACGTCTGTGAGTTCGCCGATCGCTATACAAAGGCGATTAACTTTATATTATCCGCGACTGTTGGAGCAAGGCCAGCTTAACGATTTTCTTCTTTTGAATAACTGATACTAAAATAATTAAAAATAAAATTTAAAAGAATGCGCCGGAGTCGCATTATTTTCGTCTCACTAAGCGAAAACAAACTGACCAAATAGAAGACAGCTATTTATATTAATTGTTATTCGCTAGCTAGTCGCTATAAGATGGAAAACACTAATAATCGAATAAAAGAATTCCACAACTCAGGCCGAAGTGGAACCTATAGGACAGTAAGAAATTGGAGAACTTTCTTAAATTAAATAGATTGCGAATAAATTACTAACGTTAATACCTACTTCTTTTAAACAAAACTTACATCAAGAGACATTCTGCTGGGGTTCTAAAATAAATATTTGTTAACTGCTGGGAGGTGTTTTGAAGTTTCTTAAATTAGATTTGTTTATAAACTATTCACTCCCTTTCTGAAACGTTTCTGTCAGTACGCACAATAGCTTTTAACTACAACGTTTATTTATTTGTCCATTAACTTTTTACCTGCAGTTTTTAAGAAACACTAGCTGACTCGGCAAACGTTGTTTACCTATATGGTAAAACAACGTTTGCCTACGTTATGTAACCTATATTTTGCATGTATTTTACATAATATT
Source organism: Plebejus argus (assembly GCA_905404155.3). Classification (NCBI taxonomy): domain Eukaryota; kingdom Metazoa; phylum Arthropoda; class Insecta; order Lepidoptera; family Lycaenidae; genus Plebejus; species Plebejus argus. The sequence goes on along the minus strand of FR989938.1, from coordinate 8,887,648 downwards.
ATAAACATTTCACTTGATCATTTCACTATTAAAGAAAACCGCTTTAAAATCCATTGCGTAGTTTTAAAGATCTAATTTAAGTAGGGAAGAGCTGTTTTTATACTATGTAGTAATTAAATTAAACTTTTTATTATAACCTTAATTGTTTTAGACTAGGGAATGTTTAAACCGAAGCCTGAATGAAGATAACGGCCCAGAGCAGTTAAATGTGAAACAAACGAGGTTATGACGGAGATTATATCGGATTAATGTCATTTGTGTAGCGGAATGGACACTGTAATTATAATTATTATCGTTATAAATTGCCTAAACAGAACTAAAACTATTTCAGAGCTCCAACTGTTCCGAAGTGGACTTAAGGGCTTAATGACTATGAAATAATTAATCAATCCTCTTTTGTATAGTTACTAAATTCACTGATTTTAGTAACTATACAAAGTTTGGGAAAGGGCATAGGTAAGGCCATAGGACAATTATTTTTCACCGATAAAAATTGTACGACTCTTGCACTTTGCACCATAGACTAATTTCAAGCAACTCAGTTAAATGAAACACGTACTTTAAAATAAACCATAATCTCACACCAAAAAGTAAAAGCAGAGCTCTCTGGACTCAAGAAATAAGTCAAAGCTGCGGTACATCGACACGGCTACGAGTTACGCGTTTCGGCTAACGAGGTGTTATCTATACTGGGCGATTGGCGAGTTTACCGTCAATTGCAATTTGCAAGTGGCTATCGACCGGCGGCGATGATTGGTTCTCACTCCCGCGATAACGTGGACTGTGGAGCGCCGAGGCCCGAGCGACCAACATTAATTCCCATCGGGAGCAGACACCTACTAGATTCTGCACTTTGCATCTCGATTGTGTTTTATCATACCACGTAAAGGCGTCCATAAATTACGTGAACCATAAAGAGGAGAAAGAGAATTCAGAGGGTCCTGCAGCCAAACGCCACACCAAAAAAGTAAAACGGATTGCCGTTTTGTACCAAAACTTTACTCAATTCATATCCATATTCCATACTGAAATCATAAATGCGAAAGGGTCTCTGGTCTCTGCTCTTGTCTCTCTGGTCTATCTGTCTGTCTGTTCTCGGCGCTGAGCCAATTTTGCTGGGTATGTTGATACTTTGAGTTGAGTCTCGGGAACGAACATAAGATACTTTTGATCCTGGAAAAATGTAGGTACCTGGTACAGTTCTTTCGCGATAAGCGTATTTAGGGAAAACAATTGCGGGCGTTATCTAGTAGGTACTAGGTATTTTAAGATAAAATTGAAAACAAAAGTTTACTCACACCAACGGCAAACCAAACAAGCCTCTGCAAAAATGTCAAAAATAATTTATGGATACTGTCCAAAAATCCTCCTCTCCCTCGCATAGGACTTTAGTCCATACGTACCCCAAACATTTTGAAATATCCGCTACTCTTTAAACAAAAGTGCGTGCATAAAACATGTAATATATTGCCTACCTGCCGCCAATCAATACTCGTAAATCATCTCGGCTTGTGTATTTTATATTTATAGCCCCTTTATGTATTGTAAATCTATCGAGCGCGCGTTGGAAAAGTAACAAACGGCGTTTTCAGTGTACGATCAAAGTCGAGTCTGGAAATCTGGGTAGCGTCAATTTACACTCGGCAAGGAGTTCTATCCTTCCGGCCTCGACGTGATAGCGGAGGTGCATATATCAAACGATCTCACATCAGGTAAACATACCCAGCACTACTGTTATTTTGCCTGTTCCGAGTATCTGCCAATTATATATATAACATAGTAGTTATATCTATTTTCTATTAATACACAAAATAAACGCAAAAGTGTATATGTAACATATCTGTTGCCTTTTCATGTTTATAATTATGATGAAAAATATGAAGTTTTCCCGGAAAGGACATAGGATAGTTACTAGCGCGATAAAATGATTTTCGGAGCACCGAAGTTGCGGATTACTTCAATATCTGTTACATGAATATTTATTATAACTTTAGATTATAAGGCAAAAATAAGGTAACATTGTTTAACCTTAGCAAATGTTATTAATTTATTCACAATTATAGTTAACAATAGCAATAATCAAGTCTGAAGTAAAATAACAGGTTGAGTGAATCACTGCAAAACCTATTTGTCACTCATCACCAATCATATCATATTATAGCCACAACAATAACATGAACATGGTATTTTATTTCTAAGAAAACAAGTTTTTAGAATCAATAAAAACAAAACAAGAAGCTTATCAGAAATTTATCTCTATAACTCTGAAACTAACTGTAGAATATACTGCTATGCAGCTGTAGCCTAGAAGCATAATATGTCACAAACTATGAATCTTAACGTCTTATTAGACGAAGTTACGAACCACAAATAAGCCACAATATCAATTTCAAAAGCGAGTCAACAAAACGGTTAATAAACATCACGACAATCATTCCGAAACCACAAAGCCTTCGAAAGATCTCATCAGCGGTCTTTATACCCAGCACTTAGCGCTAAATTGCAAGAAACGTGAGTGGTTCTAGCGGTGCAAGAGCTTCCTGCGAACCAGACAAGTGCGGAAGGCAGAGATATAGAATTTCGCTATTCACGCCCGGCCCGCGCTATCGCGAAATACGCGACCGGGCGGTAAAACACGTGAAAACTATCGTGACACCATGATTGATTGATAATATAATGCGGTCCAATATAAAAGGCCATGATGGACGTAAGGTGTACATCGACATTCTAGAGTCGAGAAGAATATAATCTACAGTCTAGAGTTCACACAAGCGATTACCAATCTGTAGAGTGTAGACCATTGATTTTCAAACTAGGGGGCGCGCCCCACTAGGGAGGCGCGAAGACATGATGAGGGGGGCGCGGGCGCCGGTGGCGGTTTTACTCCAGAGTCCAGACGCCCGCGCATTCCCGCGATGTACGCGAATTGGAAATCTTGTCAAAAACATGCAAGCTCATCCGTCACATTGATTCTTCCTGAAGAGGGCGACCCAAAAAATCAAACATTGTCCTTCTCAATAACTCGATAAATAATATACAACATTTTAAAAATCCGCTAGGTCGGTTTCTCAATGATAGAATTTTTACAATGTGTTAAAATATTAACTGAGTTTAATGCACGGTTATGGCAATGTATGAAATATTCGTGAAAATTAGATGCATCTTTGCGAATTGCGATTTTTTTCTATCGAAAAAATTTTAAGATATCGTTTTTTTGCTCAGGTCGGATTCTTGGAAATATAATGTAGTATTTAGTTTTAGAAAATGAAACAATTCGGAGCTTGATTTCAAGTTTATCAAAGAATTATAAAATCGTCAATTTTAGGTTAGAAGTAAGTATGTAAAAACATATTTTTATAATGAAACATCTGAAAATGTATTTTTGGTCTTTATTATTTTATTTTACAATAGCTTGGCGAGCCCACTTGCTACTACTTGCTGGGCCCTGGGCCGAAGGGAGGCGTAAGCACTAAGCATGTTCATTAGGGAGGCGTGATACATATAAGTTTGGGAACCTCTGGTGTAGACTGTAGAGTCTACACTCTACAGTCTACACTAATTCGTAATCGCTTGTGTCAGTTTATCACTGGCTAACGTGTAGAGGCCGCAAAAAACCTGTTATTAACCTGTTATTTTACCGACATAATATGATGACAGATTGATATTAAGCGATCAAAGTAGATATATCTACGTCTTCTTTTATTAGGGTTCCGTAGCCAAAAAAAAGGAACCCTTATAGATTCGTCATGTCTGTCTGTCTGTCTGTCCATCCGTCCGTATGTCACAGCCACTTTTCTCCGAAACTATTAGAGCTATACTATTGAAACTTGGTAAGTAGATGTAGTCTGTGAACCGCATTAAGATTTTGATGCAAAAATGGAAAAAATATTAAAAATTTTAGGGTCCCCATAGGTACAACTGAAACAAAAAAATTTTTTTTCATCTAACCTATGCGTGTGGGGTATCTATGGATAGGTCTCCAAAAATCATTTTGAGGTTTCTTATATCATTTTTTTCTAACCTGAATAGTTTGCGAGAGAGACTCTTCCAAAGTGGTAAAATGTGTGTCCCCCCCCTCTAATTTCTAAAGTAGGGGCATGATAATTCTAAAAAATATATATGATGTAGATTACTATAAAAACTACCAACGAAAATTGGTTTGAACGAGATCTATCCAGTAGTTTTTTTTATACGTCATAAATGGTAAACCTTAATATAAATTTCATTAAATCGACTGAAATATAAAAATAAATCAAAAACCTTTTAATTTCATAAAAATAAACCTTATTGCTGCTGCGGAACCCTTCATGGGCGAGTCCAACTCGCACTTGGCCGCTTTTATATTATAACTTTATCCTTAGAGCTTTGCTCTATATTTTTGTCTGATAGACTATAGATAGACGAAAACGTTTAAAATCAATAAAACTTTGCTTAAAATATCTATTTGGAAACTCCGATAGCGATCAAATGAATACTTGGCACTCGCAGTATCTGCTCCTTTCGTTTGGCACGGCCAAAATCATCTCCATTATTTATTACTATCAATTGGTACTTGGTAGTGTTGCGTAGCTATTATTTTATTAATAATTAATGATAATAATAATATTGCGGTCACCAATCCTACATAGCTCAGAAATAAAATAGAGTGTAATAAAAGTATAATGATACCATCATTAAATAAATTCTAAACTGAAGCCTCGTTAAACTTCGAAAATTGCGTTCAAAACATGATTATTGCTCGTTCACCTGCTCTACTTCTCAGGACATAACAAGTTTATTGATATAACAGTATTTGATTTATCACATAGTTATCCCCGACCACCACTTATCCCTATGAAACAGAATCCCCAATTAGTATTTCTTGTTTAGTGACGAGGGGCAAAAGCTCCAGCTTACGGAAACTTTGAAGTGTATCAACCGCACCATCCCGTTCGATAAACTAATACAATATACATATATTATACGGACGCCTATGTAAAATGGCTCTAACTTTGCCTTAGGAGGGCCGATTTATCAAGCGAACGAAGTGATCTTGTTAAATAGTTTAAATCCGAAAGAGGGACATTCAAACCTTCATTAAAAATTTAAATAAAATTGTACACACTTAGCTAAGAAATGCCTACATATATATAAACTAGTCCGATTATAAAATAAAAAAAAAGCGGCCAAGTGCGAGTTGGACTCGCCCATGGAGGGTTCCGCAGCAGCAATAAGATTTATTTTTATGAAATTAAAATATTTTTGATTTATTTTTATATTTCAGTCGATTTAATGAAATTTAGATTAAGGTTTACTATTTATGACGTATAAAAAAACTACTGGCTAGATCTCGTTCAAACCAATTTTCGTTGGTAGTTTTTATAGTAATCTACATCATATATTTTTTTTAGAATTATCATGCCTCTACTTTAGAAATTAGAGGGGGGGGGACACACATTTTTCCACTTTGGAAGAGTCTCTCTCGCAAACTATTCAGGTTAGAAAAAAATGATATGAGAAACCTCAATATGATTTTTGGAGACCTATCCATAGATACCCCACACGCATAGGTTAGATGAAAAAAAAATTTTTTTGTTTCAGTTGTACCTATGGGGACCCCTAAAATTTTTAATATTTTTTCCATTTTTGCATCAAAATCTTAATGCGGTTTACAGACTACATCTGCTTACCAAGTTTCAATAGTATAGCTCTAATAGTTTCGGAGAAAAGTGGCTGTGACATACGGACGGACGGACAGACAGACAGACAGACAGACAGACATGACGAATCTATAAGGGTTCCTTTTTGGCCATTTTGGCTACGGAACCCTAAAAAGGCCAAGTGCGAGTTAGACTCGCGCACGAAGGGTTCCGTACCACAGTAGAGCAAAAATAGGCTGAAAATTGTGTTTTGTATGGAAGCCCCCCTTAATTATTTAATTTATTTAAATTTTATCATTAATTATTAAAGTACACGTACAACTGAGTATTTCATGAATATTTCAAGTAAGTACCTATGTGTTGCCGTTTGAAAATTTCAGAAGTCTAGCTATAGATAGCGGTTCTTGTTACAGCCTGGAGACACACAGACAGACAGACGGACATACATCGAAGTCTTAGTAATAGGGCGGGACCCTATTACTAAGACTTCGATTTTTACCCTTTGGGTACAGAACCCTAAAAACGATCAAAGATAAAGGACACTATCAAAGCGCACGGAGTGCGCGGCCAAGTTCCAGCAGGCCGCGCGCATGCCGTGCACTATTTACACGAACGGTTTCGACGCACTTTTGACCCCCTTGTATCTCAGTGCCTATTGCGAGAGCAAAGATAAAATTTTACCTACCTAATTATATACTAGTACTTACGCAATATACCAAATTTCATAGATATAGATTTGTTAGATCCTGAAATATTTCCTTGTAAAAATAGCTAATTTTGGCACTGACTCACTGACCGGTAATCAAAATTCACTGGCCACTTCCAGTTGTCGTAGCGTTATGAAATTTGGCACACAGGTTGTTTGTTATATGTAGATTAACAAAAAATTAAGAAATTTGAGAAATTGGTCAAGCGTGAGTCGGCTCATCTATGAATTTGAGATAAAAATCGGTAATCAAAACTTCTAGGCCACTTCCAGTTGTCGTAGCATTATGAAATTTGGCACACAGGTTGTTTGTTATATGTAGATTAACAAAAAATTAAGAAATTTGAGAAATTGGTCAAGCGTGAGTCGGCTCATCTATGAATTTGAGATAAAAATCGGTAATCAAAACCTCTAGGCCACTTCCAGTTGTCGTAGCGTTATGAAATTTGGCACACAGGTTGTTTGTTATATGTAGATTAACAAAAAATTAAGAAATTTGAGAAATTGGTCAAGCGTGAGTCGGCTCATCTATGAATTTGAGATAAAAATCGGTAATCAAAACCTCTAGGCCACTTCCAGTTGTCGTAGCGTTATGAAATTTGGCACACAGGTTGTTTGTTATATGTAGATTAACAAAAAATTAAGAAATTTGAGAAATTGGTCAAGCGTGAGTCGGCTCATCTATGAATTTGAGATAAAAATCGGTAATCAAAACCTCTAGGCCGCTTCCAGTTGTCGTAGCGTTATGAAATTAGGCACACAGGTTGTTTGTTATATGTAGATTAACAAAAAATTAAGAAATTTGAGAAATTGGTCAAGCGTGAGTCGGCTCATCTATGAATTTGAGATAAAAATCGGTAATCAAAACCTCTAGGCCACTTCCAGTTGTCGTAGAGTTATGAAATTTGGCACACAGGTTGTTTGTTATATGTAGATTAACAAAAAATTAAGAAATTTGAGAAATTGGTCAAGCGTGAGTCGGCTCATCTATGAATTTGAGATAAAAATTAATATGTACAAGTAAATACACTGAAATAAGATGAGGAGGAAAGAAACAAATTGGTATGATTCCTTAAAAAAAGTATTGAAATCTCACCAAAAACATACCTGTTAAAACGGGGCCAAGTTCCTATTCACTAATTGTTCGCCTTAAAAAAGAGTTGAAATCCAATTCAATGCCAAGTTTAGATGCACTTCCAAATCGATCATAATCATCTTCATCAACATCCTGATCCTAAATACTTCTAAATTTGAACTTGGCAGGTTTTCATGCTAGTAGCACTTGATAATTATTGTATAATTTTTAAATTTAAATATAAGATATCTATGTGATTAAATTAACCTGCCAAGTTCAAATTTAGAAGTATTTAGGATCAGGCTGTTGATGAAGATGATTATGATCGATTTGGAAGTGCATCTAAACTTGGCATTGAATTGGATTTCAACTCTTTTTTAAGGCGAACAATTAGTGAATAGGAACTTGGCCCCGTTTTAACAGGTATGTTTTTGGTGAGATTTTACCTACAGCACACATTGCACTTTTTTTGTAAAGAAAATGACGCGCTGAGGAGATAAGGGGAAAACAAACTACGTTGACCTACGACAGGGCGTTCACCTTTTGCAAAATAAAGGGTTAAGTCTCGCATACTTTTTCTACGGCACGGACGCACAGGGGAGTGGGGACACATGAGTATCATTATACTAATGCACCGGAATTATACAAAATGCAGTATTTACGTCAGCGGGCTCGGCCGCGCCGAATGCAGCGGCGAACTTGGCATTTGAATAAATGTAGGCAAAGCGTTTTAAGTTCGGAACAAAAATTAAAAATGCATACATCAGCGCACGTTAAGCCAGCCTAAGCCGGGATTGTGGAATACGTTAGAATATTTTAAGCACCGAGTCGTGTGCTCAATCTTAGTCGATACGAAATAAAAGGGAAATCAATAATCGCTCCAAGTGCCGTCGTGGAGATCCTCGTCGTCAAAATTCGCCTGTCACAAATAATAATAATTCATGCAACTTTGTAAATTATCCCCACAAACATAATATTATTTTTAATCGATTCCACAATTTTTAATTTACACAGTACCTACTATTTTGCAGAAGAAAATTTTAATTAAAAAACACATTATGCTAGACAGTGTTTACCATGATGTGTATTATAACTGGTATAACTAACAACTTATTATACATATAATAAACGGTATTATAAATTTTCTTCATGGATATCAGACGTTCCGGCCCGCAGGTGAATCAAATGCAATAGTGACAAATTTAAAAATATGTAAATTTTTATTCATCTAGCTCCGGTTAAATATGGTAAGCTGGAAGTAGGATCCACTTTGCTACACATTTAAATATGAATGAAACCGCTCCGCTTTGGGGGAAGATTTTGCATAAGTGGCATCTTAGTAAAAATCACGCCGCGTAACTTATGAGTTATGAATGTTAAGGGTGGTTTTATTAAAATCTCGTACTTCATTAACATCGAGACAATTACATAATATTTATATTATTACAGATGTAAATTAGGAAGCAAAAACGTTGTATTATTCTATTGCGTCGCTTAATTAAACACGTAAAAATGTTCCTTCGCTTTCCTTTATAACTTACCCTGAAATCACAATGCTCTGGATTTTCTTTTGTTTGTATTCTCAAATCTGGGGGCTATTACGACCTCTTATATCCAGCCAGTTTCCAGCCAGTTTACAAGCCGTGTCTATGTAACGGCCTGTAAATTGGCCTGTAAACTGGCTGGATATAAGAGCTCATAATAGCCCCCCTGGTATGATAAAAACAAAGTTTTTCTATAACATAAAAAGGTATCAATTAAAAACAATGTAAAAATATACTACACTGTTTAGTATATCTATACTTTGGGTAATAAAACCTAGTAACTATTATTAATTAAATCGACAATTATTACTGTTTTTGAAAGTTAATTATTTTCTAAAATTTAAATAGTGATTTATTAAATTATAATTCAAATTTAGGATTGAATTGACGGAGATTGTTAATTACATCAGAAACCCGATGAAAACTAACTTTGAAAACTTTGGCCCACGTGACACCCGGGGCAAACTTTGAAATCACGTTACACTTGACACGATTAAAAACAAACAAAGCCACATTATAGTAAGTTGTAAGCTACAAGCTAAATAGGACAAAGCAGCTTAGAAATGGGCAATTATCGCAACCTGCCAGCAATTTTAAAACTGGAAAAAACTCGAGAATATCGATATTCGTTACTTTACAAGCGGCTTCGACGCGAGCGAACTTCTTAAATCCAGGTGAGTAATTTTCTTTTATTTTCTCCTCGAAACTTCGTTATGGGCGAAATGGGTGAGTCATTAGAGTTTAGACTCACAGAGCGGGTGCGTTACGAGCATTAAATTAATTTCGTAACTTTCTCACAGCAGCGCGGCGTTTACTACAATGGGCTCGCCGTTAACAGGGGACGGATTCCGACAAGCGAATTACCAGTAAAAGCTTCGAGGTCGTCCTTCGCTTTAATTATATTTCGGGGATTGGGTTACTCAAAAATTTCGAGGGAAAATTTATATTTCAAACGTCGATATCATCTCACTAAATTAAAGCTTTGAAGTGAGCCGTGTCGCTGGGCGAGCTCCTAGTTAGACAGAGAGGTCCGATACGTTTTATTTTAGATTTCGTGGAACGGCCACAATACCAGCGCCGCTGGACACGGTGTCCCTGAAAAGTCTAATCTAATATTCTATCTTGGTTGTTTAATGTACATAGCAGCTTTGTCTTTGTTAGGTATTCTATGTTCCGTTTATGGTCACCGTAAGTTGATTGACTGAAAGATGGAAGATTATTATCAGTTACCGAACATAAAACTACTATTTTTTGTAAAAAAATTTCATGCTTCGTTGTTAAAAATTGTATGTTCCTAGTAGGTATGTTTAACTTTATTACGCGCACAAAGAATGGAACAATTATTAGCCAATAGCCATCGGCAGCCGGCATTGTAGCGAAACATCTGCGCCATTTGTGTTTCTAAGAAACGGCTTAAGTATCCACTAGCCAGGTAGAGATAAATCCGAGTAACTTCGGTTGCAGGTGCACTTCGGCTCGTTTCGCCTTTTATTTTCTTTGTAGACAATACGTTTGTGTAAGAACTTACAAAGGTACCAATTTTTTATCGTTGTAGTATTTAATACTTAAATTGTAGGCTGTCGCAACTTCCAACATCATATTATGTTGATGTTGAAAGTTGCGAGCAAACAGAGAAAACAATAAGAAAGAAATATAAGTTGCACAATGCAAAACGTAGCTTCGGTAAGTTATGACTTATGAGATTTATTTATGGCCTGGTTTCGCATAGCATGCTCTTAAATAATAAGTAAGTATTGCGATTTGTGGTCAGCGTGACCAATATTTAAACTATGAATAAAAGCTAGAATTTAATGGAATCATGAATGGAAGTTACAGAGTTAAGCTTACAGAGGAGGCTAGTTACTTTTAATTAATACAAGAGAGCCAGGTTTATATTTTATAAGGCAAAGAGGTAAACGACAGACAGGGAGTACTTAACTACATGTCCTACTGAGACAATAACCCGTTGTAATCAGGAAAAAATACCCGGTATTTATTCAATGGCCGTGTTTAATTGACCGTAATCACACGAGAGTGGTAGAAAGTGTGTAGAGGTAATCCTAGCTCGCCGCTAATGAAGTGTGCAGCAGAGACGTTCCGTGTGCGACACAATATACTTTACTGATTTTACCCCATCTCCGTCTCCACGATATCGACCGTATGTCGCGGGCAGTAAAGATTCCTCCAGAGGTAAATTACCACCGAACGGTTGTTACGGGAAATATTTCAAAACGATTCACAACGTTTTATATTTCTGCTTTTAATTGTCGCGGACTTCTAGCTCGGTGTTTGTTTTATGATCATATAGTTTATGACGAAGATAAAAGTGGAATAATCCGCGACGGTAATAGCTCCCGTATTAAATGTGGGACCCAGTTAAATAGTTTTTAAGTTATAAAATTATTACTTTTGCTATTAATTTTACGGCCACACAGACAAAAGGTGTATTGTAACTGGAAGTGTGTTAGTAAATACTGTTTTTGTCTGTAACATAAATGGCGGTAACTACCTGAGAGTAGGTAATCGTCGGGCACCCGGGCGGCCGGGAGGCCAGGTAGGCCGGGCCGCGGTACAAAGAGGCCCGACCGTGAACCCGAAACGGACGGCCGAATGCGAATTGCGTTGCAGTCTGCAGACTGCATCGTGTTCGCCTTGGCGGGAACCCATTACCCTTTAATTTGAAGGTAGGTATGTAGTCAAAAATCCGGTATCAAGGTACAAAGTTTACAACTATCGGAACGGGCTTACGGATAAAACTGAGTAACTTTGTTATAAGTTTTAAATTAATCACCAACTTTTATAACAAAAGTGAGTAAACCGAAGCTCTTCGCGCTAATCACTTCGCAAGAAACATCGATTTATCAAAGTTTTTTACTTTTTAATTCATACTTTCTGTTCCCACTTCCCCGAGGTTTGCGCTGTTGTCATTTTGTGCATCTTGCTGTTTGTTATTTATCTACAAAATATAAAATATATCTTTCAGAACGTAATCGATTACGTCAATGTAAATTTTAATTGGAATTATGTATTACTTACCTACTAGTGTTTCAAAACATTGTTTGACATGTCTGGTGTCTGGTCCCATAATATTATGTCTGGTCCAGACAACCTCGGTACATCGATGTTAAAGTTGGCTACAAACCTGACATGGAACGCCATAAATATTAAATAGCGAAATGTGACGGAAAATTTTCGTCGGAATGTACGAGTATTCCATGAATTTCGCAGTATTGTATGATGTATCTAAGGCCGGTATAAATAGTCAGTACTCAAGATGCATCTCGGTCTCAAGACACGGTTCAGGCTCTGTGATTGGTTGGCTGTCAAAATTTGGACCAATCACAGAGCCGAACCGCGTCTTGAGACCGGTCGCATCTTAAGTACTGACTATACGAGCCTAAGAGCGAGGCCACACACTTTCGGTGCGTTGCGGACTGCGGTATGTTGTGACTTGTGTCTAAATGGAATATTTGGCAAATCTAAAGAACAATAATAATAGATGACACTGGATAATTTTTTTTTGAAATACACTATTAACTAAGGGCCCGGGTTACCCTCGAAATTTTCATACATTCTTAATACCAAAATCATTTTCTCATGCGAAAATATTTAACATGTTTGAGTTATTTTTCAGCTTAAGATAGTAATTACCTAGGGTCCTGAACAAATTTTTTTACAAAATATTTAAATACTAAAAAAAAAAATTTGTGTTTAAATATTTTTTAGTAAATTTACTACTAAATATTTAAACACCAAAAAATAGACAAAAACACTAAAAATATATAAATAAATAGTAAATTTACTACAAAATATTTAAACTTTAAAAAATATTTTTTATTATTTAAATATTTTGTAGTAAATTTTTAAAAGTTTTTGTCTATTTTTTGGTGTTTAAATATTTAGTAGTAAATTTACTAAAAAATATTTAAACAAAAATTTTTTTTTTTAGTATTTAAATATTTTGTAAAAAAAATTTGTTCAGGACCCTAGGTAATTACTATCTTAAGCTGAAAAATAACTCAAACATGTTAAATATTTTCGCATGAGAAAATGATTTTGGTATTAAGAATGTATGAAAATTTCGAGGGTAACCCGGGCCCTTAAGTGGCGACTGGTGAGTGGCGACTATAATTCTTATGAGACAGATGACATTGACAAATTATGATTTATGACATCAATGACAAAATAAATTGTGTCAAACATTACATTATTTTTCAAAGTCTGCGTTGTGGCAGCATACGTCAGTCGTCAACACAACACAAAACGGTGACAGCGCAACGCGTCATTCATTCTTCAACTTCAAGTTTTAACTCCTATCTTCGTTGAACACGACGACGACGCAACGATTTTAAAGAGATCTGAACCTGCCCCAAATCACACAAAACGTGATATGGGCTGTGGCCATAATGTGTGTAGTGTGTTTGTAAAACGTCGTAGCGGCGACGGCGACGCACCGCACCGCGACGGAGCGACGTGGCTTTGTGCTAATATCGCACTCCTCACGCTCCGCCGCCGCGCCGGTCTCGCAGGGTATACAGTACAATCAATATTCAATATCAATCCTGTCCTCGTTAATTATAACCAAACAACGCCCATAATTAGGTTATAATGTTTGATATTAATAATTTGGTTAAATCAGTAATCACCATAATAAGATGAAATATAATACCCACTATATATAAGGCCCACTTGCGCCAATCTGGGTTACAGTTAACTCTGAGTTAAACATCATGTCATATCTGTCACTCACCAAGTCAGTGATAGAGATGACATGATGTTTAACTCAGAGTTAACTTTAACCCAGATTGGCGCAAGTGGGCCTAATATGGTTAAACTTATCGATTTAAATTATGTTTTACCCTTGAGGTGCCTTGAGATCTTATAATCGCTATCATTATTTAAACACACCTTCAGTCTCCCACGAAATAGAAATGGGATGTTAATTGCTGCTCAAATTGCGGTTGTTTGTTATACTTAAAAAGTAAAAAGTACATTTCGGAAATATGTAATATTACATAATGTTTAATTAACTATACGCAATGAAGACTGAATCTATAAATTCCTACCTAAAACCACAGAATATATACTAAAACGTAGGCGAAATAGCTAAATGGCTTGTACATACAATAATGGCCACATAGAAATTATTTATGTCCATAAGGCCCACTAGCGCAGATCTGAGTTAAAGTTAACTCTGAGTTAAACATCATGTCATATCTCTGTCACTCACCAAGTGAGTGATAGAGATGATAATATGCTGTTTAACTCAGAGTTAACTTTAACCCAGATCTACGCAAGTCCGCAATTTCATGTTTAAATGTTGGTTAGGATTTGTTTTTTAGGGTTCCGTAGCCAAAATGGCAAAAAAGGAAAAAAAATATAAAAAATTTTAGGGGTCCCCATAGGTACAACTGAAACAAAAAAAAATTTTTTTCATCTAACCTATGCGTGTGGGGTATCAATGGATAAGTCTCCAAAAATCATTAGAAATTATGTGGATTAGGAATATGATGATCGCGCGTCGACGCGATCTAGTTCACAGGTTCAAGGCTGAACAATGTAGATTACTATAAAAACTACCAACGAAAATTGGTTTGAACGAGATCTATCCAGTAGTTTTTTTTATACGTCATAAATGGTAAACCTTAATATAAATTTCATTAAATCGACTGTAATATAAAAATAAATCAAAAACCTTTTAATTTCATAAAAATAAACCTTATTGCTGCTGCGGAACCCTTCATGGGCGAGTCCAACTCGCACTTGGCCGCTTTTTTATATTATGATTTATGTATAATCTACAAAGTAAATACCTATGTATTTTGTAAAAATGTATAATAAACCTGGTTACCTGTTTACCCGCTTACTATCCGCATAATATGGACAATTTCACCCAAAAAATGAATACAATATTATTGGATGTAATTTATCATCCATACAATCACATCAATGGGTACCCGGTACCCCTCTTGAACGTTTGTCAGTGGCCCTATTCAAGATTCCTCCCTAACTCGCCCTTTATAAGTTTCCTAAAATATCCCCTATATAATAATACGTCATTCAAAACCGAAGTGCCCCTAATATTAAAGTTACCTACTTCAAAATAATTTTAGAAGGGTCTGATATCAGGACTCTTTAAAACGGCATTCTGAAATTTCTGATGCTACAGAATACGGTTGATTAAATCTACCAAAAATCGCAAGACTATTATTTGAAAAAGACAAGAAAATCAATGACGCGATAAAGAAGTTTTCTCTGATACAGTCGTTAGCGTTATGTTACCTCTCCACCATAATGGACCAATGAAGCTATTTACGTCTTCGTCTATGATTGCCCAAGAACATTTTTGATTGTACCATCGAGGAAATTGATTCCTAGGCAGTTGACGGGCCTTTTTTTTTTTTATCGGGCTTTGGCCCACCACACATTCCCACCACTGTATCTCCTGTGTCGCCAGGATCGACAGCGGTATCCAACCACGAAAACCCTTTGATATGATCGTTACAGTTACACAGTTACAGTTACAGTTGACGGGCCTACGTCATTTGGTCGGCTTATGTCAATTCAGTGTTAGCTGTGATAAGTCAGAAGGGTTTGACTTAACGCGACCAAATCACTTAGGTCCGCCATCTGCCTAGGAATCAACTTCTCTGATAGTACCTACAATCTACATACTGAGTGACAGCTTCTCAATCATAGTTATTGATTGTGGCCCAAAGTAAAAAGGACCCTTTACGCGAATGTATAGACTGGATAACGCCGAAATTGAAAGAAAGCGTCCGAGATTACCCGGCGGATAACAAATGAGAGTACATTAGTTTTTATTAAACTATGTAAGTAGTCGGAGTAGTCCCTTATCAAGTCCCTGTCCCACTGATCTCTATTATACAAGTACGCTGGATTGCTGATACACACCTGCTTTTTGTGCCTATTTGAAGCGGAATCAGCGCCCCCATTATTCGGGTAAAGAACTAAATTTGACGTAACCACAACCAATAACAACAGTAATTATTGTCATCACTAGTATTAATTCCAAATACTCTCACTACTGCTATCAGCGCCAATATGGCGGCGTTCAAACGTCATTTTTACGTCAGATTTAGTTCTCTACCCGAATAATAGGGGCGCTGATTCCGCTTCAAATAGGCACAAGAAATGGAATCAGCTATCTAGCGTACTTGTATAATAAAGATCAGTGCCCTGTCCCGTTGAGATATTGCCATATCCCATGGCGCCAATTCTGTTTCTATTTCAATTCGTTAGAGTTATTACTCTGCTTTAGCTACTTACGACATCGTGGAAATTGTCACCTAATGTGCTTATCACGCATTTTATATAATTATGCTTTTACATTTAATTTTATTTAAACTCATTTTACATTTAAAATTACGAACGACCGAACGACGACCTCCATTTTAATTATATATCAGTCTGAGTGCGGCAGTAACAGTGTCAAGTTACTGTTGATGGCATTGTCGCCCCAATACAAGACAGTTTTTTAGGAAGACCAACTCAGGCGCTTAAAACACATTTTATAGGCTTTTCTTATGGAATTTTATGGATAGTAACGGCACGTGAAAGGCTTAACGAGTCGTGCCCAAGAGTGTCAATAAAAGCCTACGAGAGAATCTCGGTCGCCTGGCAAAATATGTGTCTCGAGGGATTAGGGCTGAATCAGGACAGCATCACTGGCATAGTTAAATATTTTTATACGGAGTTACGGACGCGAGGAATTGTTAGTGATGCAATATTTTATATTATACCACAAAATATATATACTTTAGAATGTAATATTTTAAAGGAAGATTTACTCGTACTTTAACTTTGAAAGTCAATACATTAAAATACATTAAGTTACAATATCCAATAATATCCATTCTCTAATATTATAAATGCGAAAGTGTGTCTGTCTGTTTGTCTGTTACGTCTTTACGCCCAAGCCGCTAATTACAGAATAATAATAACTACAAAATTTGCTGAAATGTTGTATGGAGATACTTTATGTCCCGGGAAAGTACCTACTGTATAGGATACTTTTTATCCGGGAAAATGTACGGGTCCCGCGCAATAAGCGAATTTTGGCGCAATGGAGATGCGGGCATCAAAGAGCTATGTTATAATATGATCAAAATGCGGCTTTTCTATGATGGTCCATGATTGATAAGCGACTTCGAAATTGAAGAAACTACAGGGGCCTGGGGCATATTGTATACGTGTGGCCTATAGACGCATCCTATTCATTTTCGCCTTTACAACAGCTTCGAACCATGCTGGCAAACATGTTTTATTATAGGCCCGTCAAGGACTCAACTCTCAAGATTTGAAACGATAATTCCAGTCCGACACACGACCCGCAGGCCGCAGCCACTCAACAGCCATGGCCCATGATTAATCACGTAACACGACGCATCTTGTTTATCCATTTAAATAGCTAACGATTTTATAGCTACCTGCATAGAGGTCGTGCAATGATTATACTGACTAAATGAATGTCTATAAGATGGATTAAAATTTTAAACTTTAGTTAGATAATGCCAATACAAAGTTTTTTTAGATGCGGATTATTTCATCCTATAATAAAATATATTTTTGTGTAACAAAAGATATAATATGGCAAGTCTAGGCCGACCTGCAATTTGCCGGTTTTAACTTTATGTGAGTACATATTAGGGTTGTTGAGGAAGTGATTATGAGGAAGAGCAGGAAGAGGAATTGTCTCGCGCAAATTTAGAGGATGCGGTTGAGGAAGAGGATATTTTTTGAGGAACAGGATGCGGATGAGGAAGCGGAAGAGAGGAAATTATAAATACTAGCGGACCCAACCCATAAGTCTTTGTCCTGTCTGTACATAACTAGGTACACACATTACACAAAAATTAATTAAACGGGCATTTTACAGTGGCCAAACTATGAATCTAAACAATTCTCAAAACACACACAATAAAGAATCATCAAAATCGGTCCAGCAGTGAAGGAGTTCAATAACTCAAACTCAAAAAAATTTTATTCAGAATAAATTTTTGCAAAATATGTTCTCTGAACGTCTACATGATGCCTACCACCGGTTCGAGAACTAACCCGGCGGCGAGAAGAACCGGCGTAACATACTCAACACACGCACACAAAAGAAAGATGAGTGAATGATGTAACAATTCTCTAGCTCTGGCGTGTGCGTTGCCATGATAGGATACGCGACGCACATGCGCAGTGAAATTCCTCATAAATTCCTCTTAAATTTTGAGGAAGCGATAGCGGAAGAGGATTTTTTTTATTTTATTTATGAGGATGCGGTAACGGTTGAGGAACCCAAAATATTGCGGAACTTCCTCATTATGAGGAAGCGGAAGAGGAATCCTCACCAACCCTAGTACATATTATATTATATAGCCATGGAGTTGCCCAATTAATTGGATCAACCGAGCACTATTATAACAAGTAAGATAGTCGCATTTTATGTACATTATTTACTGTGATTTATTACAAGTCATTGACCTCTCTGATTATAATAGAATCAGATAGAATTAATTATAAATGATCACAAATGCATTGAACATTCATAAATCATAAGTATCGAGTTAGTAAATGCTATTATACGCGATTTGTTATTCCTAATTATAAAATTTTATTACTAAATGATAACCACTTCATTAAAAAATTATAGGTATTAATAAACTGACTTCTTCCATAAACAGATAGCGTTGTCGTTATCATAATAATATTGTTATTATTAAAACAAAATAATAATTATAATATACAATATATTATGTAGCATGAACACAGATCGTTCGTTAATACAGAACAAAACAACGCAATAATCTATCTCCTTTAGGGTGGATTCCATCTTCAAACTTATAATAATAGGGGACCCCAATCCCACACCCATAGGCAGAGGTTACACGATCAATTTTTCATCAATCTGATCCATCAATCCGATCCAGATTGACGAAAAATTGATGAAAAATTGATCGTCTAACCCACGGATTGATGGATTGATCATTTTTTAGGGTTCCGTAGTCAACAAGGAACCCTTATAGTTTCGGTCTGTCCGTCCGTCTGTCCGTCTGTCTGTCCGCGGTTTTGCTCAGAGACTATAGGACCTACAAAGCTGTAATTTGGCATGAATATACATATTAATAATGCCGACAAAATGGTACATAAAATATTTAAAAAATATTTTTTTTATGGTACCTCCCCTAGACATCAAGCGGGGTTGAATTTTTTTTTTCGCGCCCACCCCATCGTGTGGAGTGTTTCATAGATCATTTTCCGGTTTAGGTATACATTTGTGAAATAATTAATTTTTAAAGTGGAAAAAATCGTTAGAGTCCAGTGTCCCTTCTACCAGCTAAACGGTTGCTTCTGGAAATGTGAAATAATTCACGGGAGTAGGAAATATGCTGAATTTAAAAGGAAAACTATCACGGCTAAGTTGACTTCATAAGTTATTGAGTAATAGTCGATCAACTAAAAAAAATGTATTCGGCGAAGTACCTATAAAGGAACTTTTCGTTCAAATTCCTTTGAGATGATGTTGTTAGTAGTGTAAAACATTTATAAATGTACATTCATTGACCATACAGAAATTATCAAAAACTAGCGGTGCTACGGACCCTACATTGCGCGTGGCCCGACACGCACTTGGCCGGTTTTTATTTAAAGGCCGTCACAGACCTAGCTATAATATCTACACTACTATTATAAAGAGGAAAGATTTGTTTGTTTGTTTGTTTGTTTGTTTGAGTCGAATAGGCTCCGAAACTACTGGACCGATTTGAAAAATTCTTTCACCATTGGAATCCTACATTATTTCTGCTGAACATAGGCTACATTTTATTTTGGAAAAAAGTAGGGTTCCGTAAGATATTTGAGTTTTTCGGACGCAAGGTGTAAAAAATCAGCTAGAAAAGTTACTTATTTTTCGTACGCTGCCTAAACTATAAAAGATAGAACCATAAAATATTCTAAGTAATTGTAGATCTTATAAATATCTACAAAAAAGTCCGCGACACACTATACCTATCTATGTCGAGTGAGGCACAATAGCCATTTATTTATTTAAAAATCCAGATTTTTTTTTTGACTACATTTAAACGGATATATTTTACTCACGCCTTAATCCTTATCAAAATAAATTATTTTATCACTAAGTACAGTTTATGTAGATAATATTTGGTCTTTGAATGATTAAAATTGGACGTTTGGTTTTGAAATTATGGCGAAATTAAAATATTACGATAGTGGGCGTCACCAAAGCGCGTGCGGTAGGAAGACAATATTCTGTTGTAAAAATGAAAATTCTGTACATAAAAGATATGAAATGACAACCGAAATTACACCTTTGTCACTACATCGCTATAGAAGCCAAAAATGTGGTTAGTTTTTTGTCTGTCTGTCTGTCTGTCACTCTTTCTGTCTGGCTGTATGTTTGTTCCAGCATCACACGAAAAATACTGATCCGATTTGAATGTGGTTTTCGCAGATATATTTATCTTCTTCCAACTTAACATCTGGTGTATAAAATTTTTTCCCCCCACCCCTCTAAGGGGACAAAAGAGGGGGTCAGATTTTGTATCAAACTTTTTTCTTTAACACGAAAACTACTGATCGGATTTGCATACGGTTTTCACAGATATATTATATTTGTCTTCTTCCAACTCAACATCTGGTGTATAAAAATCCTCCCCGGGGCCCTCCCCTCTCAACCCTCTCTGGGGACCAAAGAGGGGTCAGATTTTGTATACAACTTTTTTCTTTAGTGGACTTACTTCATATTAGGTATTAACTGTGTTTTTCAACTTAACATCTGGTGTATGACCTTCCCCCCCCCCACACCCTCTTAGGGGACAAAAGAGGGGGTAAAACATGTATCAACTAATGATGTAGAAAATATTATACTTTAAATGGCAAAACAACGTTTGCCGGGACAGCTAGTATATTAATATATTTATAGCTAGGCATATTAATATATATTTTCTATACAATTTTCGCGTGACCACACACTTAGCTATAATATATATTTCTGGTCTCAGTGTGTTTAGTACGGTATATTAAGGTATATTAATATATATTATAGCTAAGTCTGTGACGGCCTTAATATGGACTTTTTCATAACCATCAATATTCCGTCAATCAGATTGATGGATCAGATTGATGAAAAATTGATCGTATAGCCTCTGCCATAGGGGACCCCAATTCCACACCCAAATCCCGACTAAGAAATTTTATTCCCATTATAGTCGAAGCTCGAGCGCCGACGCGCGACGTGCCTGAAGTCTGAACACAAGGCGAGCATCACAGTATAGCAATATAATATCCCTACAGTAGTGAAACGAATGTACTTGCGCAGAGCAACGGAGGGGTACCCGCGGGGAAGCGGGCGGCGCGGGCCCAGTCCGCCAAACTCCGCGAGTTTGAACGACTTCGCGCGCAGGTGTGACGTTGGCGCGTTTTGTGTTTTTTGTTGTAAAACGATAGCCTGTAACATCTTATTTTATAAACAATGGGATATAACAAGTGTTCAGTGTACAGAATAATATGTAAATCTGATTCAAAAAACAAAAAGGATTTAATTGTCATAAAATATAATATCGACTCACAGTTCACACTAAATTGTGTTGGCCTTGGTGGCATTTATTTGCAATTTGCATCTCTGTTTTATTATTTACGTTGTAAGAAGTGTAACAAGGAGAGAAACAATTTATAGAATAAAAATAAAAAAAACTGTCAAATACCCTGTTACACACTAATTAGTACCTACCTAGCTAGGTACACAGGGCCACACATCAAGTGTAACATTTTGACCTTTGGACCGCCCTTACCGCGCACGTAATAAGAGCGAGTTTTGAAGTGCTTCTGTTACACCTGACGTGTGGCCTACCGTACCTACCAATTGTTATAATATTATGATAATTAATCATTGTTGGATATTTTATATAACCGAATGCGTCTTCATTATTTTAATAAAATTTTTAAATCCATACTAATTAGTAATTACTAATATTATAAATGCGAAAGTGTGTCTGTCTGTCTGTCTGTCTGTTACCTCTTCACGCCCAAACCGCTGGACAGATTTTGCTGAAATTTGGCATGGAGATACTTTGAGTCCCGGGAAAAGACAAAGGATACTTTTTGTCCTGGAAAAATGTACGGTTCCCGTGCGATTAACGAGTTTTGGCACAACGGAGTTGCGCGCATCATCTAGTAAAGAACTCAAATCATCTAAAAATAAAGTTTCACGTAAATATCTGGCAGTACGACATAATATGTAAATATAACACGCTGATTAATTACAAGCACAATATTTTATTTTTATTTTATTTCCCGTTTCGTGGCAAGTGGCAACCCTGGCATATCTGCTTGGTACTTACACCGGTGGCGGCATCGTGCGACATCAAAGGCGTTTCGTTACTGTAGGGATATTATATTGCTATACTGTGGCGAGCATCCTTATTACAAATTACTCGAAAATAAAACGATATAGTAACCACTAACCAGTTTATCGATATAAACAGCTTTAATTTAGGAATGTATCTGCCTTAAATATAAATTATATACTTGTTTGTTACATAGATTGGAGCTGTCTGACAAAATTAACAATTTGTTGTCTCTTTCGGTCCTGCGTATTTCACGTGTGTAGGAAAGAATGGCAACATCGGATTCATTCACAGTTCAATGTCACAACAATGAATTGTCTAGAGTAGATTATGTACAACTCTAAGTTTCCTTAATAAGTCTAAACTCTAAATACTATTTCGTCGAATTACCCTCTTTCGAAAAACTAACTCAGTGGAGTTGGTGGAGTATCGTCGATACTGGTTGATAAAACGAATCACTTTTCATCATAATATTATCTTTCACTATAATGTTTATCTGCGTTACATAAATAAAATGGTATTTTTTTAACAATCGCAACATCTGAATTTAACTGAACCTCAACGACAATAAACTGGTTCATTCGAATGGTCGGACGCTGTGTGTTTATAGACAAAGTGTAGGTACAATGTATAAATAGCGTCTGCTTCCGAGTAAGATGAAAACTAAAGATTTCATTATTAGCCATTCGTTTTGTTAAAAACAGCTTTCGTGGACAGTGTCTGCGAGATGTATTAATTATTACTAAAATACTTACAGGATAGTACATCCCCTGCGGCGGCAAAAAAAAGGCCCCTGAACCCCACAGCTTGCCGTTTATATTTACTTTGTGCACACAAATATAGATACACTACACGAACGCCCTCGAAACGGGCGTTGAATTCACAACACAACTTTATAATATCGAAACAATCATGAGTATTAACAGAATTTAGGCAGTAACAACAATATTAACTGGAAAAATTGATAATTTTTAGGTTATGTAGATAGCGCGGAGGAACGCGCTATGGCACTGAAAGCGGTTGACGTCGGTCGTCGATGTGCATCAACGAACGGGCACGCGTGGCGACTCCACGAACCCATACGAACTTCCAGCTGCGCGAGGGAGATAGAACGAGTACCCGATCTCGATCGGCGTCGAGACCGAGATAACGTCATCTCGCTCCATTACATAGTAAAATAAACAGCTGGCTGAGGCCGCCAATTTCAATATTTTAATTTTTCAATTAAAATTATTATAGACGTACTAATATTTACGTTCATTAAACTTTTCTCGATGATTTTTATTCATGAAATATTATTACTTTTAAAATGAATTCGAGTAGGTGTAATGTTGTTTATAATAAAAATGTATAATAATTATTAATGATGTAAAATAATTAAGTATCACATATTATAGTAAGCATTTAAATTTAATCACTATCGTTGAATCTGATAATATTAATATTATGTTTTATGTTTTTATTTATATATTGTATTATTAAGTATAGACGAGGTAGTTGGTATCTTTTTAATAATTACTATAAATATTATCAGCTCCATAACATACACTTTTTTAAACTGAAATAATTGTATCGGATCAATATTTTAGATTTATATTATTTTAGTTATAATATAAATGCAGTAGGTACTTTTGTAGTAAGACCACAGAATACATAATTATTATTATTAGTACCTTGTAAGAGCGAGACATTGTGGACTTCAAAGTTCAATCGCACACAAAAATCTCAGTCCGTCTCTTTCTGTTGGCCGAGAGAAGTTCGGATCAATGAAACGCTCCGGGCCCCCCGGTCCCGGCGCGGCGTCATCCCAGTTCCCGACTCTCTCAGCTGCGCGCTCTCTCCCGCATCAACCTCACCCACTCTCACAGGATGAGCTGCTACAGTAACCAGCAATTTTCTTTTTACCGACAAAAAAAGGGCACGCTGTCTAATTTAGGACCTCCTTTGAACAAAATGTATGGTTTGGTAAAATCAACTAAAGAATGAAGATGTCTTTTTGTCTTATCTTAATTATATAGACGTTTAGGTAGAACATGAAAATACATTTTTATGGGCGACGCGACGTTGTGATTGGCGTTCCCATGAGAAGAGACGATATTAATTTTAATGTAAGGTTTTACAATAGCTGAGTGAAACATGAGTGAAACTTAAGATTTGCCAACAACAAGTCAATGTTAAAAGTTCGAAAAGTTATAAAGATAATATTATATTATATCTCTTGTATGGATTAAAGTATGTATATTTTGTATTAAAATACTAAAAACTAGATGATCCGGTAACTTTATAGTTTTGTTTGTACCACTTTCCTCCTAACACCGTCTTAGGGTTCCATACCCAAAGGGTAAAAACGGGACCCTATTACTAAGACTTCGTTGTCTGCCCGTCTGTCAATCTGTCAATCTGTCTGTCTCACCACAGAATATATAATACTTAGTACTTGGTCTCACTCTCCAGGCTGTAACTCAAGAACGGTAATAGCTAGAGAGTTGAAATTTTCACAGATTGTCTATAATCTATATCCGTTGCCGCTATAACAACAAATAAGACGTACTAAAACAAAATAAAATTAATATTTAAAGAGGGCTCCCATACAACAAACGTGATATTTTGGACTTTTTGCTCTATAGAATTGTCTATATATTATATTATTGATCAAATATATTAATATATTGATATTGATCAATAATAGCAACAGGTAGGTACTTGAATTTTTCAAACAATCCTTAGTTTTATGTTTACTTTAATATATTTTAATAATAATATTAATATAACATAAAAAATTAAGAGGGGCTCCCATACAAAAACACAAATTTTGCCCTAATTTTTCTCTATAATGGTACGGAACCCTTCGTGCGAAGTCCGACTCGCACTTGGCCGATTATTTTAGTTTATTTTACTCGCAGTTTTTCCATAATTATTTTTTCAGCGTACAAAGTACCTACAAACCTTTCTAATAGCTGGACTCTCACGAATATTTCAAAACAAAAATTAGCCAAATCAGTTCAGTCGTTCTCGAGTTTTAGTCAGTAATTTAAATAAAAGTTGCAAAATAATGACCTCATAATTTAAATAATTTTGTTTTTGTCAAAACCAACATAATTCATACTTCCATACTAATATCAGTAATATTATATTTTATTATAAATGCGAAAGTGAGTCTGTCTGTCTAGTCTGTCTGTTACCTCTTCACGCCTAAACCGCTGAACCGATTTAGTTTCAGTTGCGGGGACTTATCTAGCGAGAACCGTTAATTTTTCCGAGATCAAAAATCAAAAGTTTCCTATGTCCTTTTTCCCGGGACTTAAAGTATCTCTGCTGAACTGATTTCGAGATAATAATATTATGTAGTTACATTTTTTCGCTATAAAAGTTTATCTCGGAAAAATAGTACATTTTTACACATGTTCCCGCGCACGAATTTTGGCACGTCGAGTGCGACCTAGTGCGACCGTCATCTAGATTCTAATTTTAAATAATAATACATACTTACTCTACTACTTAGGTACATCTAGTACAAATAAGTAAGCAGTAAGTATGGATTATTATATTAAAAACATTATAATTTATAACCTAATGCACGACTGGAGGCGGTACTAGGCTTTACTTGTAAACTTTTCCTTAGACTGGTGCGACATCTTTCTTTCGAACGGGTGAGTCAATTTTAAACTTAAGCGCCATCTATGCACTGGACTGTTAGTTTAGTTTCACAGCAAAGCTTTGAATGTGCTTTCCAAGGTGGCATTAATAGCCATTAGCTAAGCGAATATCGTATTTTTAACCGACTTCAAAAAAAGGAGGTTATCAATTCGACGCGTATGTATGTAATATTTCCAGAACTGCCCAGTTTTTGCATATGTTAATCTATAACAGCTTCTGAACAAATGTGCCAAATTTCAAAAGTGTATGTATGTATGTATGTTTTTATGTTTGTTCACGCATATCTCCGGAACTACAAGTCCGATTTTAGTGATTCTTTTCTTATTGTACTAGGTATTGTTCAACTTAGGGAATACTGCAAGTTTCATCAAAATCGGTTCAGTAGTTTTGGAGATAGGAAGTTTTCATTCTCAATTACGTACAATTTTGAAGTCGGTTTTATCTTTTTAAAATACAGTTATATATATTATAATATTATATTATGTAATATTAATTTAAATTATTCTTTAGAATAATAATATTTTAAATTATTATGATAGCAAAATATTAAGTAAGTATCCATTTCTAACGAATTCCATAGTAGTTTAACATTTTTAAAGACTTACCCAAATACACTTGTTTATGTAATCCCAGTCTTTATACCACTCTAATAATAACAAATATCTAAAATCCATTGTCGAAATAAATAAGTAGCTAAAACACACTTATAAAAGCAAAATATAAAAGTAAGAAAATATTATGTTATTTTGGTGATGATTTAGAAATAAATATGTAATTATAATAATTATTGTGATTTAAAATACGACTTATCAAATTAAAAAACTGGATAACCAAAAGATTCTGTTTTTGAATTAAAAAAAATATATATTTTTTTAAAAGGTTCGTCATATCAAAGCTAAGGCTTAAGCCTATGGCAGAGGTTACACGATCAATTTTTCATCAATCTGATCCATCAATCTGATTGACGGAATATTGATGGTTATGAAAATTACTATAAAAAAAATGATCAATCCATCAATCCCTGGGTTAGACGATCAATTTTTCGTCAATCTGGATCGGATTGATGGATCAGATTGATGAAAATTTGATCGTGTAACCTCTGCCTATGAGTCATGACAAAATAATCATGATAATATTATTAAATTGATTCGGAAACATCACCTAGGTCATAGGTAAGTATAATATTAACATATTTTTTTTAATTTTTGGTACTAATTTGAAAGCATAATCGAAGATGGTCAGGGAGCCCTAGAACAAATTTTTTTGTGATTACTAACAAGCTAATTTTTTGTGAGTAGGCTACTACATTTTGATAAGATGAACAACATTTTTATTTTCGAACAATCTCGAAAGCGGTAGATAACAGAGATAGAAAGGATTTCATACTTTAACTTGATGGTCCTAAAATATGGATTGTTTTATTTGTAGCTTGTCCTACCTTGTGTTACTCTTAAATTAGGTATATAACTATTAACCTACCAATATACTAAAAATCTGCTGGTTAGGGTTCCGTTTTAGGGTACAGTATTCCATGTTTTGTTGATTACAGAACCCTAAAACGGAACCCTAACCAGCAGATTTTTTGTATAGTTATAATATTATAATTTAAGAGTAACCTTGTCCTACAAATAAAACAATCCATATTTTAGGACCATCAAGTCAAAGTATGAAATCCTTTCTGTCTCTGTTAGCTACCACTTTCGAAATTTTTCGAAAATAAAAATGTTGTTCGTCCTAAATGTAGCTACTCACAAAAATTAGCTTGTTAGTAATTACAAAAAAATTTGTTCTAGGGCTCCCGTGAGTGTCTTCAATTGTTTGCTGTAAGAGATACTATAATATTAATATTTATTATAAGTACTAAGTAAGTATAATATTACGGGTTTTGTTTGCATCGACTAGACTCCAAAACTACTGAACCCATTTTGATAAAATCACAAATATTAGAGTGGATTTAGAGGAACAATAATAATTATTATTACCTACGAGAAAATGTACGGTTTCCGGTATCTCCTATTTATCTGCTTATGCCGATACCACCTAATTTAAGAAAATAATAAGTTTTATTTTTATTTTAAAATATTCAAGCGATTCAAGCAGTAGCCAGTATCTTTTTAAGTATGCTAACCAAAAAACGTCGTTACTACGTTACCTTATTCGGGTTCACGTTTTGTGAACGAGCAAACATTTATAAAATATTTAAGCCAAGATCAAAGATTTGTATCACATTTTATCTCCTTTCAACACGAGAACTGGCAATAGAATTGTTTTACGAATGGCCGCACATTGCATTTCTTTTAAGAGAAAAAGCTGGCATGAATAATAGGAATCAGAAAATGTCAACAGTTGTTATTAGTGCGGTCGGGAATTCAGGTCAGACTCGAAAAGTATTCCTTATTTATTTACTTCGAAATAGTACGTCCTTAAAACTGAAACATCATTTCCTTACCTGTGTTCAGGCAGTATAGCCACACTCGGAGAGCATAACATTTTAGTTTCATAGGAATGTGCATAAAATATTCATAAACACGTATAAATCAATTAGATTCCTATCTTTCTATTTGAGAGAAGTTAAGTATAATATCCTGATTCCTAAAACACGAAGAAAATAACATCGCAATCTCAGTATTTAGTTTATAATTACAATTATAATGAGAAGAGGCTGCTACTTAGAAAGATTACACTAAAAATTTATTATAAAGGCTTCAAACTCCCATCCTTCAAGCAATGAAGGTGTAAAGCGTAATTAAGATGTTGTCGAGTTGTAATACTGTGTTATCGGCATCGGCAGAAGAGTGACAGGCAGTGTAATCGCGGTCTTAGTTCTTACAATAAACAACCAACCTTTACAGACATAAAATCATTTAATTTTATCCTTCTAGATGGTACTACTAGTTTTCTCTCTTTATGAGTACCTGAAAGAAAAAAAATGATGTAATAAAATATGTAGTACTTAATACCTCAGGGCTCAGTGAATAAAATAAAGAAATACAAAACCAAAAATTTAAGTGTAGATCCGCTACGCTAGCTCTACGACGTTCTACGAGAAGCTACGCCGCGCCTCTTAGTCTGGTTAGCAAGTGCCATTTTCGTCGAAACCTGATCTCATGCACCGAAAATTATGATTTTGGTCTCATTCGATTCGGAATACCATCTAGATTCTAGAACATTCTATCAAAATTCCAAGAGGGGCTGAAAAAAAATGCAAAAGTTATAAACAATTAAGTAAACATAAAAAGAAGGGTTTGGTTTTTTTTTAATATTTCGAAAACTATTTAAGATAATCAAAATTTGAAAACTGATCCTTAAAGAGCAGGAAATTTCCTAATAAAAATCCTAGATCCTAAATTTTCATGTAAATAAAGCAATTAGGGTTTTTTAATCAATAAAAATGATTAAAATGAAAATTTTTGAAAATTGTTGAATTTTTCCAACGGTTATCTCTTCTAAGCCCTTTTAAGATTAGCTCAAAAGAATAATAAAAAAATCTAGATTTCTTGTTTTGAAATAATCAGCGTTTTTATGTTATCATTAAAATGGTGACTAATAACAAATTAGGAAAGGCATAATAATTAAACAAATTGTGATAATTTATTTTTTTAACGGATTATTGTTTATTGATATGTCTACTTAGTACAATATTTTTTTAGTTCACGTAGCAGATTGCGGCAAATCACGCGAAATCCGAACTACGCGGTTTTACCGTTACTTTCGCCGCTTAATTAAAGCTATAAAGATTATTGGTTAGGTTACAGGATCTAGGATTTTTATTAGGAAATTTCCTGCTCTCTAAGGATCAATTTTCAAATTTTGATTATCTTAAATAGTTTTCGAAATATTAAAAAAAAAACCAAACCCTTCTTTTTATGTTTACTTATTGTTTATAACTTTTGCATTTTTTTTCAGCCCCTCTTGGAATTTTGATAAAATGTTCTAGATGGTATTCCGAATCGAATGAGACCAAAATCATAATTTTCGATGCATGAGATCAGGTTTCGACGAAAATGGCACTTGCTAACCAGACTATCTTGCCAAAAACTTTTATGTTGTCATCGTAAGTAGCAAGATTATAAAAATATACATTTATGTAAACATTTTGAAATGGTATTATTATAAAAGTACGTTTAAATTTACATTTCAGCGGTTATTGTTTATTTTAACTTCGTAGCCTAATAACTATGGTAAAAACAAAAGTTAAAGAATCTTAGGACACACACATATTAATACAAATACTCGTATGCTTAATAATACTTACTTAATACTTATTTTCCAATTTTCGTATCATGCTCGTATGAGATGAAAATTGCAAAATAAAATCTTTAAAAACCCGTGAATAATTCGGAGACCAATTCAAACGTCCCGACTCCCGAGGCCTCTGCCTGAGACATTACATAAAAAATGGACGAACTGCCTACAAGTTGTTACATAAACTCGCCCGTGTCCATAAACAATAACTAATTGGACTGAAGTTTCGGTTTGGAGCAAAAAGGGATACGCTTGGACCGCGGTATATTAGAATATGGACTAGTTAATTCTATTACTATAATATTCAATATAAAAGGATATCATTTCATACAAGAAAAAATGAACTATAAAAATAATTACATAATTACTAACAGATAAATTCTCTTTGTAAACTATGAAGATAATATTATTACATGATAGAATGTTCTACAGGGAGATTATACTATGTTTGTATTCTATTCTACATTAAATATTTTTTATAGAACTTAAACATAGCTGTCGGTCGTACATATTTTGTCACAAGATCCTTGTGCGTGTATAAAACAATATTGTCATGGACTCTGAGGACGTATAATATGAGAAGTTTGTTTTAAATTCAATTTCATGATCGTTATAACTTATAGACCACATACTTGGATGAAATTTTACAGGAGTGTAAAACAGCTTTATCAACAATTAGGAACCCATACTAATATTATAAATGTGAAATGAAAAAAATATAAATGTCTGTCTGTCTGTTACCTCTTCACGCTCAAACCTCTGAGCGGTTGACCAGTTTTGGCGCAACGGAGTTGCGGGCGGCTGCGTCATCTAGTTAGGAATAAAAATAAAATTTGTTTTACGTTTTTACGTAAGCATCAATCAATAAACAACTTTATTCTACTTGAGCTATTTATACGGTTAATGAAATAAATATCCTTTTCTTAAACTCGTGTACCCCATGAAATGAACGAGGCATGTATTGACAGCCTTCGGGTTTTACCCAATGTCTTGGAAACCAATGTGTGTGCGATCGATTAGCACGAGGCTTTCAGTTCGTAGATTAATCCCGATTGTAATGCTATCCCCGTATATTATATTTGCACATGTAAGTTGAAATCTCAGTAAGTACCTAGGTCGGTCATGGAAAATGGCGGAGAAAAACTCATTTTAAATTTGTTTCGAGGCTCTCTTCTTCATCAAAATATTACGTTTGTACTGAGTACTCATATTATTAAAATTATAAATTACCATCTCCTTTTCTACCTAATCGCTGGTTTACACGTATTAAGTTGATAAGTAGTTAACTAAATTTTGACTTAATTCGAAGTTATTAATTATTGCATGTAAACACAAAATTTAGTAGCAAGTAGCAAGTTCAAATTTAGTTAAGTAAGTATAGATACTTTTAAATAATTATAAAGTCAAGTTAAAATGTTGTTGACTACTTATCTACTTAATACGTGTAAACTAGCCATAATTGCCTATTAATAAATAATATTGTCACCGGGTCAAATCAGAAAAGTGTATTTGCGATGTCACATTTAACGAGCAACTCATGGGTTTTTGTATTTAGTTAAAATGTACAATACGTCCAAAATTATATATTATGTATGAAAGATCCTTTATGGCCCCATTACCTCTAAACGGCTGTATGAATTTTTGATAAAGACGCCAACGACTTTTCAGTCAAAGTTCATCGCTTATGTTTACACTACTCGCTAGAGCTCTTTCATGCTTGTCAATATGGTTCAGATTTTTTTATATTATATGTATTATATCCATATTCCATATTTATACTAAGTAAGTATAAAATTCATCCATATAATATTTGCAAATTAAGTGACTATATGTATGTTCGTATGTCTGTTCCTGACCCCTTTTTACTGCTACGGAAAAAGAGAGATAATAATAAGTACCAATGCAGAATGCCGAATGGAGGTACTTTCAGCCGAATGGAATGACCGAGAGGAATGGACCCAGGATGGTTTGTACTTTTTCCCGCGCAATAAACTTTTGATGCAACCAAATTTTGTGCACCATTTAGATCAAAATATTTATTCTTAAGGAAGGTAGAAATTATATTTTTCACTTTATATTGTTTTAAATCATTTTATTAAAAGTATTCGGTGGTTACACCACACAATACACATAAGCTCTGAAGAATACTGGGTATTTATTTCCCCATTTTTACTACATTTTTACTTTTTATTATCACAGTTCTAACTTCTTTAAACTGCAAGAGACCTAACAACTTAACTAGCGTACAATACGAGGTCTAGATTAGAAGTTGTAAGCCTGCATTATCAGTATAATATAGCTCGGTGGTTACACAATACACAGAACGAACCAGTAGGCCGACTTCAAACAAGCTAACAAATCAGCGCGGGTACCGCTGAAAGCATGCTATGAACGGCTTAGCAACGCAGAATCACTCAGCTTGCGCCGCGCCGGTCGAAATGACATAATTTGTCAAATATAATAATCGGCCAAGTGCGAGTCGGACTCGCGCACGAAGGGTTCCGTACCACAATAGAGCAAAAATAGACTGAAAATTGTGTTTTTTGTATGGGAGCCCCCCTTTATAATATTTTTATTTATTTAAATTTTATTATAAATTATTAAAGTGCTAATAATAATATTGAGTGTTTCTTGAATATATCAAGTGCCTATTGTTTGCCGTTATTGATATCGAGAAAAAATAGCAAAAAAATCAAGCTTGTTGTATGGGAATTGGGAGCCCTCCTTACCTAAATATTTAATTTGTTTTGTTTTTAGTATTTGCACAGAATAGATAATAGTACTAGTATTTGTTGTTATAGCGGCAACAGAATATACACAATCTG
The DNA here is from genome assembly GCA_905404155.3 of Plebejus argus. Taxonomy (NCBI): domain Eukaryota; kingdom Metazoa; phylum Arthropoda; class Insecta; order Lepidoptera; family Lycaenidae; genus Plebejus; species Plebejus argus. The sequence goes on along the minus strand of FR989938.1, from coordinate 8,854,584 downwards.
TGAAAATTTTAAAAGTCATACTGACAGACAGACGGACAGACGGACAGACATCGAAGTCTTAGTAATAGGGTCCCGTTTTTACCCTTTGGGTACGGGACCCTAAAAATTTAGAGAACATATTTTCTAAGTCGGCCTACTGGTTCGTTCTGCTTATTGTGGTAGTTAGGTACCTATAGAACGCAGCCTAAACAAGCCAAGTTAGTTATCGCGGCACACTTTCAGGAAGTAGGGTATGTATTAGTGTGTGCCTGTGCACAACCTTTACACTTTACAGCTGCGAAGTTGAGTCATAAAGCAGCAATTTACGCTATGTTATTGTGGCGTATAATATAATATCAATATTATGTAGTTTAATAAACATAGGGTAGCCCTACCTAATAATATGTATTCTGTCATCTGTGGCCCTACGGTAACCCCAACCTATGACTCCTGAATTTTACAAATTACAGGCTTTTATTTCTTCATTGAACTAAAAATTCCAAAAAAGGTTTACAATTTATAGTACAATTTATATAGTTATACAACATACTTAAGGGCCCGGGTTACCCTCGAAATTTTCATACATTCTTAATACCAAAATCATTTTCTCATACGAAAATATTTAACATGTTTGAGTTATTTTTCAGCTTATGATAGTAATTACCTAGGGTCCTGAACAAATTTTTTTTACAAAATATTTGAATACTAAAAAAAAATTTTTGTGTTTAAATATTTTTTAGTAAATTTACTACAAAATATTTAAACACCAAAAAATAGACAAAAATACTAAAAAATATACAAATAAATAGTAAATTTACTACAAAATATTTAAACTTTAAAAAATAATTTTTATTATTTAAATATTTTGTAGTAAATTTACTATTTATTTATATATTTTTTAGTGTTTTTGTCTATTTTTTGGTGTTTAAATATTTAGTAGTAAATTTACTAAAAAATATTTAAACACAAAATTTTTTTTTAGTTTTTAAATATTTTGTAAAAAAAATTTGTTCAGGACCCTAGGTAATTACTATCTTAAGCTGAAAAATAACTCAAACATGTTAAATATTTTCGTATGAGAAAATGATTTTGGTATTAAGAATGTATGAAAATTTCGAGGGTAGCCCGGGCCCTTAATTACTTACTTTACATTGTTAAGGGCGTTTTGGGAGTCAGTAAGTATCTAAAATTTTTTTAACGTAACTTTTGTCAAAGTTAGGTATGATTTTTAATACCGTATGGAGTCGTTTACTTTAGAAACTTTCGCAAATTAAATATAAAAGAATTACTTTTCCTTACTTAAAAGCTTTTGATATTTCTATTTGATAAATAAATAATAACTGTTGGACTCCACACCTGGTTTTTTCTTCACGTTATGACAAATGGATACGTTATGACAAATGGATACGCTGGAAGAATCAAAGCGCACGGGAAGACTAAGACTAAAATATACCATACCATCTGAGGATCCCATAGTTGTAATAGCGGAGTGTACCAGAATAATGTTGGAAGACAGGATACTAGAAAAGGCGGAAGTCTTATCTGGGAACCCTGAATTCGACATGGACTGGGACATATTTGCGAAACCAATCAACTATTCGTGGGTAAATGGGGTTCCTGGTTGTGGGAAGACAACTTGGATCATTAATAACTTCAATGAGGAAACGGACGTTATAATAACAACGACGATCGAAGCAGCCGAGGATTTAAGGCGGAGGCTATTGCTGCGAACTGGAAATAAAGTAAAACATAAGGTTCGCACCATGGCCTCCGTGCTGGTAAATGGGACAAAGGAAACCTATAAAAGGATGATAGTTGACGAGGCCCTTATGAACCATTTCGGCTCAATCGTTATGGCAAATCTATTAATAGGCGCCAACGACGTTACCCTCATTGGAGATATTAACCAACTTCCATTTATTGAGCGTGAAAACCTCTTCAAACTCAATTACGCTCGTCCAAATCTGGTAACTAGCATTACCCAGGAGTTGTCTTGCACACACAGGAGCCCTATGGATGTGGCTTACGCCCTAAGCATGGTCTACAGTAACATATATTCATCAAAGGAAGAAGTGCGGTCCCTAAAGCTAAAGAAATATACAGGAGCAAGAATACCTAAAACCGATCCAAATACCCTGTATCTCGTACACACGCAGGAGGAGAAAGTAGCCCTAACGAACATAGGCTACGGATCGGGAACGGGATCTCGCGTCCTCACAATACATGAAGCTCAGGGATTAACGAGTCCTTCGGTGATTATTATACAGACCAAATCCCGAAAGCTGGATATCCATGACAGCGTGCCTCACGCAGTGGTAGCCATATCTCGACACACTAACACCTGTGTCTACTACACTGACACCGATGGGGACGCCGTGGTCAGCTTTATAAAAAGATCTTTGGAGGCGTCAACCGATTTTATAATGGAATATAACATCAAAATGGCGATCAAGGACAGAAATGACCAAGTCCTAGGCCGTATAGCGAGGCACAGTCTTCAAAGGTCGGCAAAAATTAAATGTTAAAAAAAAAAAAAAAAAAAAAAAAAAAAAATGGGGAACATGGTTCTGGTGACCCCACTAGTAGTAGCTAGTAGATTCGTCACAGAACGATATCTTCTTAAGATCCTTGAAACTCCACCCAGCTTGAGTGACCGCTCTCCACCAAGCCAATGCCACAACATCTAAAGGCAAAGGGTGCAGCACCATACCCGAAGAAATCCAAAAATGTCGAATCTACTGGCTATACTGGGACCACATACGCCCCTTCAGGGCATCAAATATTATAATAGCCCCTCTTCAAGATGGGCCAGCGTAGTGGGCCATCACGATGGGCCAGCGTGGGGAGGACGTAGTGGCGTAGGATGGCCGATGGCGCCAGTGATGGCCGTGGAATGGCGGCGGTGTCGGTTTTTCGGCCGCACATCAAAGGATGATGGCCCAGCGATGGCGGTACGTCTCTACACGTTGGCGATACGCCAGTCGGTGCCTGACCGCGGTCGAGTGAGGATGTCGTAATTCGTATTACAATTTACGAATTTCATTTGAAATGACGAGTATGTGGTCTCATAATGAATGAAGCTATATTAATATGATAAAGCCGAAAGTTTGTATGGATGTATGGATGTTTGTTACTTTCGTTACTCTTTTACTCAAAACTACTGAACGGATTTTACTAAAACTTTACAATAATTATTATAGCTTTTACATTAAATATACATAACTCCTGACTTTTTAAAGATAGGTACATGCTATTATTACATTCATCATTGTCATCATCATCATCATCACTAACCATAAACCATTATTTTAATTTTAGTCTCGAAATAATTATTCGTAGAATTCATGAGAAGGTTCACAATAGGAGGGAGGTGAATGGTGATACGAAGTTCACCGGGTCATCTGGTGAAGTCATAAAATAATGATTAAAAATGCACGTTTTGCATTGCCACAATGGCTAATGCTTACACGTCCATCTTGAACGACGTTTAGATCACTACTGAACACGGCCATCATGTAGAGGCGTTGCGACCATTGCATGGCCATCGCATGCGCCATTCGATGGGCCAGCGCTGGCCACTCTTGTAGAGGGGCCTTAATATTGTGATAAATATATATATATATATATATATATATATATATATATATATATATATATATAATATTTATTAAGTTAGGTAATATTCTATATAAATAATAATAGTATTAAGCATAATATAATAATATCAATAGTATAATAATGTATAAGTTTAAAAGGTCCAAGGCGTGATGGACTTACAGTAGATTAAGAGGAAATGTAATCTTGGTACGCGACCATATTATAACAATGAGACAAATAAAGGATATGGGCGACTAGCCCATAGACGACCCTAATTATTATAATAAAAAAAAAAAAAAAAAAAAAAAAAAATGGATACGCTGTAGGAAACAGAACAAAAAAGTGCAGATCCATTTTATCTTATTTATACAAAATATGTAAATATTGACAAGGAATGGCTTCAAGAATTCTGAATGGTAATATAACGTAAATAAATAATAAGTTCACGTTAAGAGAGAAGCGCAGGTAAATAGGTATAAAAAGTTTATTTATTTGTTAGGTCAAGAAAAAAAAGAAAACATAGGGACATTGTATTAGTGGCCGTAGATATTCAGGAAAAATAACTCTACCAGCATTATCCAGGGAGGAAACAGGGGACAACAAGGTTTGTATGGAAAAACGGCTCTAGTGGTAGCTGATAGCTTTGATAGCTCTGAGCGCGAGCTCAGCGGTGGGAGATATTTTGAGATTGGTGAGACAGCAATAGATTTTAAATTTTCAATTTGTCTAGCCTTCGGTGTATCCTCTTAAGACTTGTTGTACCATCAAATCAAAATGGATTCATTGGCAAATGGCGAATCTACGTTATTTGGTCGGGTTACGTTAAGCCTAGCCAGCTAGCACGGCCACAGAATTATGTCAATGTTAGTGCACGACTAACATTGACTTAATACTTTTTTTTATTTATTTATATCGGGGAATATAGGCCCATACAATATATACCTTAATGACTAACATACATATAAATTATAATATACACTTAATAACTACACTTTATCACGAGTTTAATACGATCAAATAACGTAAATGATGGACCTTACCATAGTTTTAAAAGGAATTTTTCGATTTCAAAAGTTGGTAATGTTGTAAAATATAAAATGAACGGTGGGGCCGTTCATTTTATTGATTACGAACTTATAAATACAAGAATATTAAAATAATATAAAAGATAGCATGGCTTAAATAATTATAGGGGATGTTGCTTAGAACCAAGAATAGGAATGATCCTATTCTTGCTTCTAAAATATTCATAAAAGAAACATAACAAGCAACGTAACCTATGAAGGTTACTTTTTGGAGTTTTCAGGCGGGAGCTGGCCAGTGGGACTTCTTGGTAGATCACGATCAGACAGAGACGCGTTACTTATAGCTATTAGTTAGAGATTTTTTCAAAATTTCACTCATTAGAGAGGTAGAAAAGGGATCAAAGTTGATGCTATTACTATCACTAAAAGACGAAGACGTTATAGTTTGAGTACTCTATTTTACACTCTGTAACGCTCAAGGAGGCTTCTCGCTCATGAAGTTAAGCGAGGCGCGTTGTAAATGTTTATGTCTAAGTAGATAAGTAAAAATGTTTAAATACTTTAGCCACTAAAGTCTCAAGTACACGCTGGAAAATGTAATAAAGTTTTACAAAGTATGTTTTTTGTTTCTAGCGCTATAATACCCCTAGAGCCAGACTACATAATATATTGCTTCGCTGCGATGCGTTGTGTCGCCGCAGCGTCGACATTATACATACTGTATATTGTACCATCGAGGAAATTGATTCCTAGGCAGTTGACGGATCTACGTCGTATTGGTCGGGTTACGTCAATTCAATGTTAGCTGTGATCGGTCGGATGGGTTTGACGCGACCAAATTACTTATGTCCGCCATCTGCCTAGGTATCAACTTCTCTGATAGTGCTTATGATGCGCTATGCATACCTATGTGCATATTACGTTGCATCCCGCTAGGCTGGATTCATACGCGTCGATCGAGCGATTTGGCCGCTATACACTGCGAGGAATTGCTGGTGATCTCGTTAGTCGTTGTATAGCGGCCAAACGTGTGCGTGTGTTGTCGCAACACAGATATGATGTACTGGCAAAGCGTTATATCGTGACAACTGACAGCGTTACAACGCACCCGGCCGCGGCACCGCAACAAAACGGAGTAGGTAATGTGACTTCGCTTTAAGATCGGTAACAAAATGTAATATAAACCTTATCGAAGTTAGTATTTATAATTAATTTAGTAATAAATACCCAGCTGTAATCTGAACTCTATCAATACCTGCCAGTAATAAAAGGTTTCTCGTGTGTAGGTACGGAGGTAAAAACAATATCCCAATTCCCAACTTTGACCAACTTGCTCTAAGAAACTTTTCACACGAACATTTAATTTAATCACATAAAATAAAAGCGAGAAAGTTTATTATTAAGACCTTGATACGGAAAATTTTCTGCTATTCTCTTCGCCTTCTTCACGGATATTTAACCGAGAGAGACAGCAGAGAGCAGTTACAAGATATTCCTTGTATTCGATTTAAAAGCTGTTTATTCTCTGTAAATAATATCTCTATTAAAGGTATAAGCAAAATGACAATAATAATTATTAAAAGTATTATGTACTGTGAAGTTGATTCATGGGCTAGCCCAGGGATTCCCAAACTTATTTGTACTGTGACGCCCTTCGGACTTTGCCATTTCTTTACGACGCGCGACGCCCCTCAACCCAGCCCCCAAAATACTTTCTAATTTTAGAACTAGTTTATCCAACATAGGTTATCATAAAACACTATTTGGACATTTATATTGTTACATAATTATAAGAAATAATGACCAAATCAAAACACAAGCATACAAATTTAAATAAATATTTATGAAAGATATTAAATCTTTCATAAATACCTAGTAAAAGATGCGGATTGCGGGAATTCCACCGGGTTCGCACCGCCGATCCCCGTGGCCAGGCCGTAGACTGCCCGGGATGTAAGAAAGACATAACGGGCAAGGCGTTTAGTCGATTTGGTTGTGTTGACATGTGACGCCCCTGAGACAATGTTGCGACGCCCCGCGACGCACAGTTTGGGAAGCCCTGGGTTAGCCAACCAAATCGACAGATCATGATTTACATTGAACTGACATAATCCGACCAAATGATTCGGCAACTGCTTATGATTGAATGAATCAATTTTTTCGGTGGTACATCACTATGCTGCCAATAAACTTAAAGGAAGGAACACAGTTGCATTGGTTAAATTATTTCGTTAAACTGACCGTTTTGAAGTGGTCACAAACTAGTCCATGGTAAATACGAAAGCAATTTTCCATGCACGATATAAAATGTTCTACATTTCTAAAGACACTATCGTAGTTACCGTACTATAGACACTCCACCGTATCATCACCAGCTTTCATTGAGGTCAGACGTGACCTATCTCATCTCATATTTTTAATATTAATATTAAAACTCCGGTGCCGGTCGCCGCCAGTCGCCACAGATTAATGTCAATTTTTAATGAACACCTACAAAGTTAATTGGTCGTTTTCTATTGACGCTCGCTTAGAGTTGACATAAAGAAATTAAACTTAGAACAACTTTCTCGCTGTAAATTGTTCGTAACGTAATTTTCAGCAAAAAAAAAACTAGTTTTTTTGTACATTAACCCATCACTCCCCAAGCGGCAGCCGGCTGTCGCATAACAATTGAAAATCAATTGTGTCTGCGATTCCCACGATCGAGGTATTAATAATTGATGCTTGCGACCTTAGAGTCTAGAGATAATATAGGCAAGTATAACCTTTGAATCTAAAAAAGTTATAAAGCAAATGAAAATATAAAGACGGATTTTGATGACGGGCCGAAATAATTTCGTCTATAGACTCAATCAATTGCTAATTTGTGATTAACTGATACAAATAACTATTTCGGATTGAGCATAAATTGTCGATGAAGCGATAAATTAGACGGATAATAATTCGATTGGTTCTGGAACTATATTCGATATCCGTTGCAATCCAACACCATTTGTTCAACGCATGCCATTTGAATATTAACACCGACTATAATTTATACCAACCTGCCAGCGTCTAGACTACACTGTGGAGACTAGGGTCTAGAACATGCTTGCAGCACATGCTAGCAGTTGGGTTCTAAAGTTAGTTACCTATAGTGTTATTATTATCATTACGTATTACGAAGGTAATAAAATTATAAGTATTTATAAAAACATGGAAATATTTTTATAAATACTTATAATTAGATATTGCTCTCAACTTTATTTATCGCTTGGTGTATCGGCATAAAAACTATCGTATGTTCTTTTCCGGGATCCAAAATATCTCTGTGCAAAATTTAATCGGTTCGGTGGTTTAGACTCAACGGCCGAGGTACAGACAGTCTTTGGCATACATGATATTATGGATTTTCTCGCTATAAACTCTAACCTCTGAAATCTAAAGTATATGTTACGCGAAAAAGGCATATAATTATTCGCGAAAACACTATCTTTGTCAGTAAGGTTGAAAAATGTAATCAACATTGTCTATTATCCGTGTTTTCGCGAAGTCCCTAGAATTTTCGCGATAATTTGATTTATGAAATCATCCTACGACATATATACGGGAACATCATGAGAAAATGAGATTGAAAACTTCGTCCAATCTCATACTTCAAACTCATCAGTAACCAAGTTTGACATTATCGATTCCGCTGTCGATCTGCTCTCCCTTGCAAATTACTTGAATCTATTAACTAATACGAATACAACTACGATCCATTACCGAGATGATAGGCATTTCATTATGTTACAGAGTTGACAACCTGAGGGTAAATAGATTATTGTTCGGTCGAATATGTATCCTCTTTGTATTTTAAGAAAATAACCAATGACAAATGTAAGATGTCAGCAAATTAGTCTGAAAGTATGGCTCAAATTAGAAACATGTAAAATCTGTAAATTAAAGTGTATATAAAGTATTTCAGGTTTTTAAGTTTCTAAACCTTTTAGTAGTTTAATCAATTATATTGTCTGAGCTGTATAAAAAATAATGCTAGGCAGCTATTATAGACTGCATCCGACTTAAGGATTAATAGTTATTAAAACAAATTGCAATTAAAAAAATACCGTCTTTAAGTCTAATACTTTAGGGGTGTCTAACAGTGGAAAGCAATTACTGTCATAATTAGTGGCCAGTAGAGGAAGATGAGATTCCTACAGATACCCCGAAGAAAATAAGACAAGAACTTTCATCATTTGGTACCTCCTGAAGTAACCGTGACCATTTAGCTCTCTGAAGCTGACTATTACTCTATTATCTTCTGTAAAGAATCGCCATTCAAAATGTATGGAATTGACAAAAGCATACGATAATATTATAATAATATAAACTCGACATGTTATGCCAATCCCACCCATTTTGATCGACGAATTTATAAAGAAGAGATAAACAACGTGTTGGCTAATGGCCATTCCCTATATTCAATCTATCTCTAGTTTGACATACAACCGATCGCAGCTGACATAGAATTGACATAAACTATATGGAGCTAATGTCTAATGTGAGCTATTCCTATCTCAAGTAAGAGATAGATCAAATATTGGGAACGGCCGTTAGTCCATTCCAATAGTAGCTTTATTTCTAACCGTCGAACTCTATTCTAAAACTCTATCTAGAGATTGGGGACCAGCAAATCAGGCTGTCGCTGTCACTACTTAGCAATAACAAGGACGGCGTTGACGTGAAAATTGAGCGCCACTTAATTTAAAATAGCGTTTCAGCGTCAGAGTCGAATAATTAACTCGATTATCTTTGATTTTTCTTCTCCCTTTTTATTTTATACATTGGAGACGATCTTCGTTTTGTCTACAAACTACAGAGAAAGCAAATATCGTATGCTTTCTAAGAATATTTTAATTCAATTAGGTTGCATTTAATTCTTCTATTTCATTAAGAACTATAACTATGGCATGGATGTAGAAACATACTTCCATTTTGTAAGCTTTCACCAAATCAGTAAGATCATCGATAGACTACGATTTATAAAAAATATATTTCTAAATAATTACTATACGTTAGAATTTCTAATATACTAATTAATGAGATTATCAAGATAATAATATAAGGCCGCACATGGGCGTTGGACATTCATTATAAATAATTAGGTCTTTATTTTAATACTGTTGACCCGGCAAACGTTGTTTTGCCATTTAAAGTATTTCTACTTCATCAGTTGATACAAAATCTTACCCCCTCTTTTGTCCCCTAAGAGGGTGGGGGGGAGAATTTCATCAACAGAATATTATGTTAAGTTGGAAAACACAGTTAATAATATGAAGTAAGTCCAAGAAAAAAGTTTGATACAAAATCTGACCCCCTTTGTGGTCCCCTTAGAGGGGTGGGAGGGGGATTTTTATACACCAGATGTTGAGTTAGAAGAAGACAAATGTATCTGCGAAAACCGTATGCAAATCGGATCAGTAGTTTTCTTGTTAAAGAAAGAAGTTTGATACAAAATCTGACCCCTCTTTCATCCCCTTAGAGGGGTGGGGGGAAAAAATTTTATACACCAGATGTTAAGTTGGAAGATGACAAATATATCTGCGAAAACCGCATTCAAATCGGATCAGTAATTTTCGTGTGATAGGGGAACAAACATACAGACAGACAGACAGACAGACAGACAGACAAAAAACTAACCACATTTTTGGCTTCTATAGCGATCTAGTGACACCCCCCGCTTATTATTTTTTGAATATCTTTAATGTACAGAATTCACATTTCTACAGTTTTATTATATGTATAGATAATTTAAATTAATATTCTATACACTGATATTTTTGTATCACAGAAATATTAATTAAAAAGTTTTAAAGCATGACGAATTAAAGCTAGATTTAAGATGAATTTAAATTAGGTACAAATAATATTACAAAAGGGGATAAATAATACTCCCCACACCGGTTTCTGTGACGGTGGCCGGTTTCATTGAAACCAGGCCACTGGTCAGGTACGTAGGAGTAATTTTATAGTGCCCAGGTGTGTGCGCAGTACACAAGAGCACTCTCTATTCCTTTACTCTCATAACCCAATGGGACGGAAGACCGACACGACTGGCGAGAGATCAGACGCAGGACCGACTTTTTACATGCCCATCCGACGCATGGAGGACTGCATTATCCTAACCAAACTTGGAAATAACATGTTACCAACGCGGGAATCGAACCCACGGCCTCCGAGTCAAGAGCGACGCTCTAGACCACTGGACCACGGAGGCGTTAAAAGAGGATAAAGCTTACAGCCAAAAAGCCCTAAACAACAAAAAATTGCATAAAAATATCGGACAAGTTTATGAAATGATATTATGTATCCAAACCAGAGATATTCAAACTCTAAACAGAGGTTTTTTGATGGTGTTTTTAGGTCGTCGAATTCACATTTTCAACGAGTTGTCAAGGAGGCGGGGAACAGTGTCGAGTGTGTGGTACGTAGCTCGTAAACATTACTTGTGTACCGACTACCGGGGTTACCGGCGACGTCTTCAACGTTTGCAATTACCGCACACAACGAAAATTGTTTGTTTACTACCCACGTAAGTATTTGATGGAACTGGAATAAATTGAAAATTACGACGAATACTTGAAATGTTCATAGGTTTACAGTGATTTACAGTTCGATGTTTGTGTTGTGACTTGCGTCGTTTACACGAGTCGTAGTTAACAGTGCCGTTGCCCAGGCACAGAGCGTAGACTCTGGGGGGAATTGCCAGACAGAGAATGGCTAGACCAGGCACTCTTATTTTTTGATTTGCTCCCGATGAGTTCCCGCTACGCCGCTACCGAGATTTTTCCCAATTTAGTAAAAAATATCCACAGCCGAACATAGTATAACCTCCTCTTTTTGGAAGTCGGTTAAAAAACAAGGGTGCAGTTATAGCTGCAGCTCGCACAGGGCGCAAAAAAGACTATTTACGGCACTGGTAGTTAACATATCACCAAAAAGAACACAAGTATTCCTTCATAAGCACAATAAATAATGGAGACAGACGGTAAATGTATGTTAATTGTTAATGTATTATTCACACGAAACCCTACTCAGGAGATAATCCCATTCGGTGCTTCGTGTTTTCGTAAAAGTTAAACAATGAAAAACTTTTCAAGCGCACTCGATACGGCCTTTACTTGTACGTTGTCACCTCAAACGTGTCAGTCGCAGTGAGGAGGGTATGACCCTTCACAAATCGCTCGATTGGTTACATTAGAAGAACAAAGTCGAAATAAATATTTGAAAAAGGAATAGATAGCTTGCCTGCCGATGTCGGTGTCGGTAACTGGTACGAATAACTGAGCTCACAGGAGTCACATTATTTTATGGTGCCCAATATTGTACGCTAAAACAAGAACACTTGCTGCTCCTTTGCTCCTATATCCCAGTGAGATCGACTTTTAAAAAGCCTATCTTGTCACTCTCGTCAGACAATTACATGATCAACATCCATTATTCTGAACAAACTAAAGAACTTGATATTTTTGTTGTTCTGACCCGAGAACCGAATCCGAGTTGAGCTCTAAACAACTAGACCACGGACTACGGAGGCAATTGATTAATGACTCAGGTGGAGCGTTCACTGAGCCGACACCCCTTTACTTTCACAAAAGGTGAAATGTGCCTTTTCACGAATAACAAATAGTTCCTAATAATTTCGGGCGATGATTTGTAAAAGTTTGTAAACTCGTAACCCTAATGAATCAAAGTGAAGGATATGATTGCGCGCTCCTATCTAGGCGTGAATCTATACAAACATTCGACGAGGTCATTTCTTCGCCCTAACTCAGAAATCATTTCGCCACAGAAATATATTTTTATGCATATTAGATCGGTTCCTTCCTGTAGAATCGTAATCGCAACGTTATCGAATATACGCTGTCTACAGGAACATGCTCATTGACATTTCTGCAAAATGAAAATGTATAGAAAACTGTTAAAATTCAAGTTATTAATTACTTTCCTTTGTTTATTATGCTATTAGATCTTTTTGTAAAGTCATAGGTTACAATTTTTTAACATAGCAACAACGTTGATGTGGTTTAAATATTATTCAATATTAAACCAAGGAATGTTTTTGTAGTAAACGGCAGTTTGATGAAATAAATTTTTTCATTAAATTTCGCCCATTCGGTCCCGGCTCAGTGAAATGGAATCCGTATTGTGTTATTCGGAACATTTAATCAATTAAGTAAAATGCCTACTGTGCGCTTCTGTGGTTAGTTTTATTTAATGAAGGCGGACGGCCGACGGCCACGACCTCAGAACAGGAAAATAAAATCTGTGGCCACGACCTCTGCCACGACCGAGGACCGACAACAAACATAATTCTTAATTGGAACCGATAACATTACTATTAATCCATAGATAACATCGTTGTTAGTGTTACCGATATCGACAGATTTCTTTACAGCCTTTTTTACCGACTTCCAAACAGGAGAAGGTTTATCGATTTGACCGTAGATTCGACCGTACATTATATTTTTAGGGTTCCGTACCCAAATGGTAAAAATGGGACCCTATTACTGAGACTTCGATGTCTGTCCGTCTGTCTCCAAGCTGTATCTCAAGAACCGCTATAGCTAGAGTTCTCAAATTTTGTGTATATCCGTTTCCGCTATAACAACAAATACTAAAAGCAAAATAAAATTAATATTTAAGGGATGCTCCCATACAACAAACGTGCTTTTTTGGCTTTTTTGCTCCTGAACCGTAACGGCACTAATAAAATATTCACAAAATCTTTAATTATACTTATTTGTACTTTTAATATCTATATGTTATGGTCAAAGTCCGATACACAGTCTCTTCGCGGAAGGACTGGTTTATTATAGGTTTGGCCAAAGCCCTCAGGCGATCCCCGAAATACATTTCAATTTCGCCCTTTGCCTGAAGTATTTTTAGTCAAACCCAGGAGCTCCTAACTTTTCAGTCAAACGTCGAAAGTAAATTATTCTGTTTCGGTTTTGGCCTAGTCAATCCTAGAAGCGACTGCAAAACTCGGTCAAACGTTGATCTGAACATGTTTAAACAGGTTCATAATGTCTCTCGCGGTGTTCCGACCGATTGTTTTGTCAATGCTGAAAGGTAATGCCTCACCATGTCAGAAAAATGATTAATTTTCCATTTTAATTACTTAAGAAATTATTAAAACAATAAACATCAAAATTTTAAAAATGTTATTTTTTTATACCTAATCTTACAAACTAACCTCCGTATATTCCAAAGCATTTATTTATTTATTTTATTTATACTTTATTGCACATCGTACAAAAGGCGGGCCTAATGCCACACGGCATTCTCTCAAAGCATCTCAAATATAAAAGTGAAAATCACGTAAGCTGACCAATCAGGTGTCAGAACTGGCAGAGTTAAGCGGTTAAGACTTGAAAGCTGCTTAAATGATAAAATGCTTCCAAATATACGAAGATAAGACACTTTATACCTATATCGGAGTTTGACTCGTCAAACCCCGATTTAATAAAATTGTGTTTTGACGTTTGCCTGACCAAATTAGTCCCTCCCGGGTTTGACGAAAATTGTTTAGTCAAAGGCCGAAAATTTACATTTGTTTGGGCTTTGACTAAGTCATTCAGTCTGACCTGAGGATTGACCAGTCCAACCTAGGAGCGCCGGAGCTTCGGAGTTTGCCTATAACATATACATATAATAAAACTGTAGAAATGAAAATTCTGTACATTTAAGATATTCAAAAAATAATAAGCGGGGGGTGTCACTATATCGCTATAGAAGCCCAAAATGTGGTTAGTTTTTTGTCTGTCTTCTGTCTGTCTGTCTGTCTGTCTGTCTGTATGTTTGTTCCACTATCACACGAAAACTACTGAACCGATTTGAATGCGGTTTTCGCAGATACATTGGTGAAGACCAATGTATTACATCAGATGTTAAGTTGGAAGAAGTTCCAACTTAACATCTGATGTATAAAAAATTTCCCCCCACCCCTCTAAGGGGGCAAAAGAGGGGGTCAGATTTTTGTATCAAACTTTTTTCTTTAACACGAAAACTACTGATCCGATTTGCATACGGTTTTCGCAGATATATTTGTCTTCTTCCAACAACATATTTTGGTGTATAAAATTTTCCCCTCACCCCTCTAAGGGACAAAAGAGGGGGTAAGATGTTGTATCAACTGATGAAGTAGAAATACTTTAAATGGCAAAACAACGTATGCCGGGACATCTAGTTTAATAATAAAATTAAAATAAAATCAATAATTAAGGAGAGCTCCCATGCAAAAAACATTATTTTTCGCTCAATAACTGTACAGAACCCTTCGTGCGCGAGTCCGACTCTTTTCTGTATGTCAGTTTACTTACCTACATATTTTGTTGAAGACCGAACATATTATGTAATTCTATGCTGTGGTCGGTGATTTCGATTGTTTGTGTAATATTTTTTTATACTACCATAAATAAGATTTTTACGGGTAAAAATTTTATTTAGTGTTTAAAAATCTTTCGCACTGTTTCAGATTGTATTTTTCAATATACTTAATAGTGAATATTAAGTTAAAAATGCTTAGTGTAGATTTAAACTAAAGTGGAACGCTAAGCACAACTTTAGTAATTAGTACAAGTTAATAATATTCCATCACCCTGTCAGTCCCTGTTCGTTGTGTATTTACAATTAGCAACAACAAGAGTTAAAGGTTTTTTTCTCTTAGCAGATTAAATATTTTTTTAAATATTGTACTAGCGTTAGTATTTTACAGAGTGGAAATAAACAAAGTAATAATTATTAATTATTATACCTTAGGATGCGTATTGTGTAATGACTAATGTGTATGAGTTCCCTGTTATATCATATAAGAGTTCATTGTAAAAAACGCAATAACTTTTTTTAAAGTTTTGTATGTTTTTTTGACGAACCAAAAAAAAAACTTGCTTATTGTAGTGTAGTATGTCTGTACCTGTCTGTACCTAGTATAAGTAAGGGAATAACACCATAATAAAGTTAGTCTTAACCAAGTCGTCGAGTGTATCATTTCACCTATCAGGACCTATCCTCAGCGAAGCTATACTTTCACAGTGAGCTCTATAAGGGACAAATAACATCCTTATAATTTTGTCCTGTCAGCCGAAAATACAAATTCAATAAAAAGTCTGTAGAGGTAATTAAGTCACAGTCAAGTAGACAGAATTTCTGAAAGAGTAATCGTATTTATTCATTCTTCAATTTATCTCCATGATTGATAGATCCTTGATAAATACGGCGATCATCCTTCGTGAGACAGATAAGCGCTTTTCCGCTCCCGAAGCCTAAAATTTATGCTACAATTTTCACCGTTTCATCTACACTACTATTATAAAGAGGAAAGATTTGATTTTTTGTTTGTTTGTTTGTTTGTTTGTTTGTTTGAGTCGAATAGGCTCCGAAACTACTGGACCGATTTGAAAAATTCTTTTGCTATTGGAATCTTACATTATTTCTGCTGAACATAGGCTACATTTTATTTTGGAAAAAAGTAGGATTCCGTAAGATATTTGAGTTTTTCGGACGCAAGGTGTAAAAAATCTGCTAGAAAAGTTACTTATTTTGCGTACGCTGCCTAAACTATAAAAGATAGAACCATAAAATGTTCTAAGTAATTGTAGATCTTATAAATATCTACAAAAAAGTCCGCGACACACTATACCTATCTATGTCGAGTGAGGCACAATAACCATTTATTTATTTAAAAATCCTGAAATTTTTTTTGGACTACAATAAAACGGATATATTTTACTCACGCTATTAATCCTTATCAAAATAAATTCTTTTATCACTAAGTACAGTTTATGTAGATAATATTTGGTCTTTGAATGATTAAAATTGGACGTTTGGTTTTGAAATTATGGCGAAATTAAAATATTACGATAGTGGGCGTCACCAAAGCGCGTGCGGGGAAGACAATATTCTGTTGTAGAAATGAAAATTCTGTACTTAGAAGATATGAAATGACACCCGAATTTACACCTTTGTCATTACATCGCTATAGAAGCCAAAAATGTGGTTAGTTTTTTGTCTGTCTGTCTGTCTGTCACTCTTTCTGTCTGTCTGTATGTTTGTTCCAGCATCACACGCAAAATACTGATCCGATTTGAATGTGGTTTTCGCAGATATATTTATCTTATCTTCTTCCAACTTAACATAATATGGTGTATAAATTTTTTTCTCCCCACCCCTCTAAGGGGACAAAAGAGGGGGTCAGATTTTGTATCAAACTTTTTTCTTTAACACGAAAACTACTGATCCGATTTGCATACGGTTTTCACAGATATATTATATTTGTCTTCTTCCAACTCAACATCTGGTGTATAAAAATCCTCCCCCCCCCCCCCCTCCCCTCTCAACCCTCTCTGGGGACCAAAGAGGGGTCAGATTTTGTATACAACTTTTTTCTTTAGTGGACTTACTTCATATTAGGTATTAACTGTGTTTTTCAACTTAACATCTGGTGTATGACCTTCCCCCCCCACACCCTCTTAGGGGACAAAAGAGGGGGTAAAACATGTATCAACTGATGATGTAGAAAATATACTTTAAATGGCAAAACAACGTTTGCCGGGACAGCTAGTCCCAAAATAAACACAGAATTCATATTCCAAACGATATACATGTGTACGCACGGGATTGATTGACATTTCCGCAAGACTTCACTCCCGTCTCTCACCCGTCTCTCTCCCGCCTCTAGGAGAGATTATCCCACGAATTATTTTATTTCCCCGAAGGTTTCCGCTTTATCCTCAAATCGGATATTAAACGAATGCTTTCAAACATTTATTGAATAGGATGTAATTAAATTATTAAGGTTTCTTCAGCGTTTAAAAGTGGGCATCTAATATGATGAATGACATGGGGTAACCACCATGTACCACAAAATTATATCTATCAAAAAATCTTTTTTATTGTGCATTTAAACCTATATTATTTTAAACGTATAATATAGGATTAAGCAAAATAATTTATTCATATAGTCTACGATGATATTTTAAATTGATTTGTTCAAATCTGTGGGGTGATGAAAAGAATTTTAAACCTCAGAATAAGTTTTAATGAAACAGCCGTAACTTTGAAATATACTTAAAGAAAATTCTGCTTTTCACTTCAAAGAAAAAAGTCGTGAACAATAATATTGATGAGCATAAAAACTAAGAAATTGAAAAGGGGCTTTAAAGAAAGAGTTGAAATGTAACTTATACCTATTAGAAAAATCCGACATTGAAGATAATTATAATAATAAGTATTGTAGGCAAGACAGTACCATAATATTTTTACTTGACTTTGTCAGAAAATATAATATAATATCATGGTATAATTATTAATTATGTACTTATATTATTTTTAATTTTATAATTTCATACTACATTGAAAACAATAATAAAGGATTTGTTTATGTTGAAGATCGATTAGTGATTACTGATTAGTGATTACAAACATGAAACTTTCTAGAGGATATGACGTTGCGGGTAATATTAAAAGCTCGGAGTGAATCTGTAGCTTTTAAGCTCACTTCAAACGGGAACACGCAGTAGTTTAATATACGGATTATATTTTCTGCTATCATTGTATGGTAAATTTCATAGCTGGTATAAAAAAAATAAACTGAAGAATCAATTTAATTCAATGAATCTAGGTATTAATTTAAATTTTTGGTTCATTATTTTCCTCCCCAAACCTTTTTAAACAGATTTTAAAACCAAATGTATATCACATAATAAGAAGTTAAAGAAGAAATACAGACATACTTTATTACGAAAATATGGTTTCACTTTTTTGAAATGGAAGTGAGCTGGTTCACTTCCATTAAAAAAATATTTTTAAGGTCTAATTTCGATGCATAATTGCTTGTCCAAGTGCGTTTTTCATGTTAATTTTCGCAACGCCATTAGTAAGGTTAAGGTGAAGTTATTAAAGTGAAGCGAGTTGTATAAAAGTACTTGCTGGATGTAATTTCCTGTATAAACTTTTTCTTATTCCGATTACATTTGTTTATAACTAGAAAATGTATTGACTTAAATACTCTACATGCCTGAAAAGTGGTATACGCTATTTATGCAGTAGGTATAGTTATCCAAGGGCCAGACATGGTCACGACGTCACGCCTTAGCAGGGGAGCTCGGGGCGTGGGCATGGGGCTGCCGTCGCCCATGACATCGAGTCCCGGGTAGGCCACGGCCCACGAGGCTCTAGGTGTTCCAGCGCATCGTCGCGGAGTATGTGGAATGTGTATCCATCAGTTAAGCCCAAAGAGGCAGAGGTGGTGGGGCTGCGGTCGTGTATCACGTGTTGCCCGTAGTCCCACCTTCAGGAGCAGGAACACGTCCGTTGGGGTTTTAGTGGGTAGTGCCGGGTGCGAATCTTACGTCCGCCCCGGGGAGTCCCACATACCTCAGTGGTTCTCCCCAGGCCCCGGGGATGCATAAACGCATTCCCCCACCAAAAAAATAGTTATGAACTATAGTCAAAACAACGAGACTAGCCACGAAATGGCATAGCTCTTTTTACATTTTATAGTGTTCCGTTTTCTAACTTGTCTTACCGTTTGGACTATATTAATATATCTACTAATAATTTCCAAAGATTAGGAACTCACATAAATAAAATTGTAAGACAAAGTAGATTCATTATGCTGTGGCGAATGTTTAAAAATCATCTAGTTTTCGAAATGACTTCTGTAGGTAGGTGTACATTGTACACTGGTACATACAGTTTTGCATATTTGACACACAAAAGAGAAAGGAATCTTACACACGGAGGTTCTAATTATCCCAAGCGTCACTTTAGGGACTATATTTAGTCTGTTAAATCAAAATAATGTAGTTTCGTATTAAAAGCGTAGCATGAATTGGCCTTTCAAATCGCAAAGATATAATTCAGGTACAATTATAGATAAGAAAATAAAACGAAGTGTTTTGTTCCCTTTGAACGAACTCAAAGGTTTCTAATGCGAGGCGGAAGGCCGGCCAGGGCGTTTAGATCAGCTATCCCCAACCCGCGGCCCGCCGGGACTTAATTAGTAGCCCGCGTTATGTTAAACCGTCGTGAAAGTCGTGAAATTTTTTCCACTTTTAAATCGTTAATTTTCAGGAACGTGATTTTTTAACCTTAAAAAATTTTGTTGCGGCCCGCGACACAAAGACCAAAACATGTTTGTGGTCCTTATAAAAATCAGGTTGAGGACCACTGGTTTAGATGTTGGTTGGTGATAACGCGATGACGTCAACTGTTACCACGCTTTTGGTCAAAGGGATAAAGTATGGGGGGAATAAATAAGGTATAACGGGCTTAACATACTTATTATATTATTTGCAGCGGAAAGACACCGATTATTTCAGTATGTTAGTGTGAACACATCCTTGAAACCAACAAATGAGCCCGTCAAAATGAACAACTTTTTCTATGAGAAAAATACTAGGAACTCAAAAAAATCCGTCTTCCTACCCATACAAATTGCCGATCCGAGCATCCGTATGGGTATGTAGACGGCATTATTTTGAGTTCCCAGCATTGTTCTCATAGAAAAAGTTGTTCATTTTGACGGGCTCATTTGATGGTTTCAAGGATAACGGTGTTTACACTAACACACTGTATATTTGCAGTGGTAAGTTGCTTGTGGTATATATTAGACAATGCCTGCTACTTCATGACATATTATTTCGTTTTTTACAACGAAGTTGTATATTGTACTATGACAAAAGTACTCAAAGTCCGTTCTCAAGTATAAAAGTATTTCCATGCCTCACCAAAATCGCGTCAGCACTTTAAAGTGGAAAGGTCAGATAGACTATCGTAGAAGTATAGATATCGATATGTCCCACAAAGTATTTATTTCACAACATCTTGATTGATATTTTAGTAGCTGAATACTTAGCGAAGTCAGGCTTCGCCGCAAGACTTCGAGTCTCAGTGGTATTAGCACAAAGTTCGGGTTAGCACAATGTTTAGCCTTGATAGGTATTTATGTATCGTTTTGAAGTTCATTTTGAATTTTTTAATTTCGTGGTCTAAAAATCCTGCTTTGAAAGTCGACACTTCTGGTATATTATGATTTATGCCTAATGAAAACTGGCTTTAAAAAGACCTGCTAATAGTACCGGGGCGGAGGTGCGGTAACCGAGGACAAAGCCAGGAGCAGTAATGACACGCCGCCCGCCCTAGCCGCTCGCCCTGACCACCGACCCACAACATCAGTAATTGGAGACAGCCTCCGCATGTGTATGTTCGTGTATAAACAACTGGGAAAATATTATATCAAAGATATTTTGAAACACAAAAAAGACAATAAATTACCATTACATCAAATCAAACAGAATAATCTCGAATAATGGATGTGAAAATGAAACAAAAATTTGTGTAGGCCGAGGCGGGTGGTCACGTCTACGCATAATTAAATCGACATTACGGCTACGCTACTCCGCTACGCCGTAGCGCTCTACGCCGCCCGTCGTAGCCACGCTCTACGCCATAATTTGCTACGACGGGCGGGTGCCCGTCGTAGCAAATTATGTCCGTTGCGGCCATCATTCATGTATTTCCTTAGAATTTGTATTTCCTTAGAATTTGTTGTTCTAATTCGAATATAATGTTTCCGTACGATTGCGTTAAATATTATCACGCGACGTCTGATTCTACTGATTTTGTGCTTTGTAGAGAAATGAAAACTTCCGTATCGAATCATAGAAACTAAAAATAAATCTAATATTTCGTTGTTTTTAACATGTAAATATAAGCGATATATAATAATCATTTTACTGTTACCGTAATCACTGGCAGAAAATATTCACAAATCATGCAGTATTGGCTGATTTGTGATATACACATATTATCTGTATCTGATGTGAACTGGAGCGTAACAAATTGTTATAACCTATTTTACAGATTCTCGTAGTTTTAGAGAGTAAAACGTTTCAGATATTTTGATTACAAACTTATTCAATTGATACCAAATAATGTAACAAATAAAAGTTTATTTCGATAAATTTACTAAAATCATGCCAGTTCTGTTTATCTGTGTTAACTTTCACGCTTAACCTTTTGGCTATTAAAGAAATTTTGATAATATTTGGTATGGAAATATGTACTTTAAATCCTGAAAAAGAACATAGAAAGGGAAAGTTTTTTCCAGGCGAATTCTTCCCACGAAATAAACAAGCAACAAAGTTGAAGGCAACGTCATTCCAAATTTTACTTAATATCGAAGTCATAATTAAAAACATCACTGGAAGAAGTAGGTAAGTAACAGTAAAAAATTGCCGTTTTTTGCCGTGGTTTTGGGGCTGAGACAATGATTTGAAAATAAAAAAAAGTGAATTTTATGTATAGTGAGATATAGCCAGATTGGTTTTATATGATTACAAGGTTACAAGGTAGGTTACAAGGTTTGTTTAAATTATAAGTAAAAATATGCGTAATTATCCTCATGTAATAAAATGTTAGTTATCTGGATCTTCCGCTTACGTCTTTAATTATAAAATCGATGGGAAGTTCGGGTGTAGCCACTCGGAGCTGAAGGACATTATTACGGAGTTCTAAAACTCTCGACATAATGAGCGTGTCGGACCTTCGCTTTGTAAATTCTTTGTACGGTATCTCAAGCCGCGAGGGCTTGCCAGATTATACACCATGAAAATCACAATTATTCATTTAAATTGCCAAAATTCAGCCACATTTATACAAACTAGAATTTAACTTAATATGCAGGGTGTATCAAAACTAAGTGATAATACTTTAGGTGTGTAGGTGCTCCTTTTCACTGTGAAAGCAGCAGCGCTGAAAGACCAATTTTTTCAATTTTGTATGTGGAAACATCGTGACGCTGGAGCGCTTGCCCATACGAAAGTGAAAAAATTGTGGTCTTTACACACTATACATAAAACACATACACATCCCAAAGTATTATCACGTAGTTTTTTTACACTCTGTATTTCTAAACTATATAAAATATCATGGTCAGCAGTAAAAGTAATTTGCCCCGAGTTATTGATGTACATTGTACGCGTAGAACAAGAAATATGAGGTTTTGGTGACTCGCCTCGCGATTTAGACCAAATGTATCCGAAGAACATATTGTGCTAAATGACCGAGTTTACTGAAGCAGTTTTGACATGTGGTACATACAGTTTTCTAAAATTTCTAAAGTTTTAAGAAAGGATTTTGATAAATTCCACCCCTAAGGGGATAAAATAGGGGACGAAAGATTGTATATATAATAATACTTCTTAACGCGAGCGAAGCCGCGAACAAAAGCTAGTCTTTCTATATTTTCTATCGAAGTCAGCATTGAATAACTCAAAATATACAAAATTCATGAAAATATGTAAAAATAGCACGAAAATCTGAAAGAAACTGTTAGTAGAGAATAGAGAATAGTACGAGTATAATTAAAACATAATTAGTGTAGATCCCGAGCCCCTAATGTGTATAGTTCACATCGCACAGTTGGCATCAGCCCAGTGTCTGTAAACGGCGGGATATTTCATTGTGTAACACTATTATCTAATTTTTTTTTTGAAATAATGCCTGCTTACGCTCTTGTGGCCTTCTTTATTAGCAGCTTTTAACGCATAAAAGTTCGCAAAAAACGCATTTCGATCGCATTTGGGTCAAGAATAGAGAGGAAATAGAGACGCAAGACTTTTTCATTATTTTGTGTTACATTCAAGAACCTCATTAAAATATTTAGTACCAACTACCTTTCTTAATCCTTCGCTATGAACAACTTACCCTTAACCATCCCCAATAAAATATTCAGTAACCGCACGTAATCGTAGTCTTAAAAACCGTCCCAGCTACCTCACAACGCCTATTAAAAATATCAATTTAAAGTATAATAATTATTCACGTAATAAAAGTTTCGGTTTTAAAAGGGTGCTAATATTATCGTTAATTTGTACGAGGCGAGCTCGTTATTTTTACGTGGCGGTTGTCATTATCGTTAATGGAATATAAATTGGCGGGAACGCTCGGGTTTGCCGAATTATTTTCAATAAAATATTCAATTGTTGCCGTTATATTCTTTATCGAAGATGAGCTTAAGCGGCGGCCGTACGTGGGATGTCGTATTAATATTCATAACCTCACCCGGGAGCGGCGAGGGAACGAGTTAAATATTTCTCGTGTCTAATATCCTTCACGCGTATAAAAACATTTTTCCTGTACCATTTCTATCGCTCATATTGGTTTCATTGTTTGTATTAATTGTTTTGTTAATTCGTCTCATATTTAATTATCGTATATTAAAAAAGTTCCTAGCAAGTTTAATCTTATATTTAAGTTCTGATATTTCATTACATTGTACTTTCCTTTCCTAAGTTTTTTCAACATTTTTAGTTTGAATAAAACTCTTGAAAAATCTTAATTCTCGTTAGCTTATCTCGAAAGCGATGCGTTAATAATGATAATTAAAAATATATATAATGAGCCGACAGCACGCTCTAGTATTGAATATCATGTAGAAATTAAAATAATACATTATCTATCATAAAGACGACGGCTCCCTGTAAAAACCAACACAATTTTGTTCCATTATTCAAAGGCTAGGGGCTATTAGAGATCGCGTGCTCGTAACTACTACGCTTTGTTAGGACTTTCGCAAATCATTTAACAATTTCAGTGAAATCCCACCTTGACCCCACCAGGGCTGCCCCCGCCCCGTTTTACACGAAGCTTGCAATAAAATATTGCAATCACTCCGAGGCAGATGCTCGCGAGGAAACTTTTAGAAAAAGTTTTAGTTTTATTTTGTATTTCCGACGTTCAAACAGGATATTACTTTCCTTTGAAAGCTGGCGCTCACGCCGCGTGGCGACAAGCGAGCTAATAGTTAAATTCATAACAGGACACAACCCTAAAGATATAATCATGCCGCTGAAAAGGTATTTTAACTTAATCGAAAGTTGCAAGTTGGAGACATTTGTGGCGAGATAGCCGGCAACTTCGTTCTAAGTCTATGCGATACAAAGTAACACACTTATTAAAGTTTGAATCACTATTGGGTTAGAATTTTATTATATCTGGGGGCACGGCAGTGCCCCCGACAAGTCGAGCAAAAAAGCGGCACGGCCGTACCATACTTTTCTTGAACCAATTCAGGCTCTTTTTGACCCCCTATGTTGTTTTTTATATACAGATTACAGCCTTCATATTTTCAAACTGTTATTTAATTTAGTTAGAAACATTATAAAGTGAGCTGCTTCACTGTAAGTCTGGTAGTGGACATGGAAGTGGAACAGCAACGTGACTGGTTTTCGTCGTCTCGTGATGAATATGTTACAATGATCGATGACTTCTACTCGACCGTCCTCGACGGCTGACAGTAGCACAGTGAGGTGCAAGGCTGAATATTTTCTGAAATAAGTTTCTTTAATTTTTTTTGGATTTTATCAAAAATATATCACGTAAAAAAAATCAAAGATTTTTATATTATAAAGCATCTCATAAAAATCCTTTTTGGCCAGTCAATACATATTTATATATTATGTCTGTAGATATTATTCAAGATCAAGTTAATGTAATCTCTTAAGATGTTTGGTCGATGTTGAGATTTTTTTATATAAATCTTTTGAGAAAAGTGAATTATAACTAAGCTTATAACGCTGAGCTTTCTGCGACGTTTATAAAATCTTTATTGAAAAATTCAATTTTCCGGAAGAGGTCGCGGTATTCGAGATTGCAAAATATTGGCCAATCAACTCAATGCCTGACTGTAGAACAAATCAGAAAATATATAATGTAAAATAGCACTTATTTCCAAAAAACGTTGCTGTAAATATGATTTAAAGCGCATTGTGTATGAGGCGTAGGTAGAGTTGGCTGACCAATTCAACTAAGTAGATTGCTGCAAGACGTACATTACCGTCTTCGTATCATATTATTATTAAGTTTATAGATTCGTAAATCTTATAAGTTATTGCATACCACAATATAACCACATATTAAATCAATTATGTACCAGTGCGGTCTTCTCAAAAGGTATAACAGGGAAAAAGTTGAAACCCCTAATCACAGCCGCGCGGAGGGTCGCGTCGACTCGCAGGTACAAAATACAAATGCCGCGTGATTGCAGCGAGGCCTGAGAACATACCGCTCGTTACATAATATTATATGTTTAAAATTCCTAAGTTCGTCCCTGAGGACTTAAGCTAAGCATTCACAGGCTCGTTTTTTTTCGAATGGGTTAATGCTAATGGTCTATTGGCCTCGTTAGCTTCGTCGGATGATGACTGACATTGGGCAAGTCGTTGAGATTGAGACGACGAGGGAGTCTGGAGACCCCCTCATGCGTCACCCTCCTGCGGGTGACGTACAGACAGGATTTTGGGAGAAAAACTATCTGACGAGTTTTGGTTTGGGTTCGAACAAAGGGGTTCGGACCCCGCCGTACTTTCTGACGAATATATGCTGTCATTTAATCCCAACTAGGTGACACTCAAAAATTTGTTGCGCTAAAATTCGTAAATCGCTCGGGATTCGGGAACCGTACATTTTTTCAGAACAAAAAGTATCCCGGGAATCAAAGTATCTCCTTACCAAATTTTAGCAAAATCGGTTCAGTAGTTTGTGAAGAAGTAACAGACAGACAGACACACTTTCTTATATTACAAACTTATTGTAGCGTCCTTGATTAACTACTTCTTGATAAATGAAACGATTGACTTGATATACCGTTACTTGATTTATTGACTGATACACTTGATGATAAAATGACCCGGGTGTGCGAGCACGCGCGATCACCCATCACATGGGTAGATCGATATTCGATGCGAACTGATTTTAATAAAATAATCGCTGACTCCTGAAAAACCCTAAAACTGGTCAATATACGATATGGATCGTACACTTATTACTTATAGCAAAATCAAACAAACTGTTTTGTAACAAAATTAAAATTAATAAATTAAACGCTTGCAGCGCCTCTAACGGTAATTTATTGAAATACTCGTGGCTACTTAAAAGTAGTTGCGTTAAGTTGCCCACGTCTAGAAACGACTTTTCAATAAATTAGCAAATCAACGATATGGCTACGACCACAGGCTACGATATATAAATACATCATTCATAAATAAATAAAATATAATATTAAAGTTCGTTGCATCACGTCATGCGTGCGATGCGGACCTGTGGACGCTCAGCTTTATAAAGTGAAATTGTTCTACCTTTACGTTCCCTCGGAGAATAATGTTTAAACGCATTCGAGTTAGACAGTGTAGCTTATATTCGAGGCAATATACTTAGCTTAAGGGCTCGGGGTACCCTCGAAATTTTCATACATTCTTAATACCAAAATCATTTTCTCATACGAAAATATTTAACATGTTTGGGTTATTTTTCAGCTTAAGATAGTAATTACCTAGGGTCCTGAACAAATTTTTTTTACAAAATATTTAAATACTAAAAAAAAATTGTGTTTAAATATTTTTTAGTAAATTTACTACTAATATTTAAACACCAAAAAATAGACAAAAAGACTAAAAATATATAAATAAATAGTAAATTTACTACAAAATATTTAAATAATAAAAAATATTTTTTAGTTTAAATATTTTGTAGTAAATTTACTATTTATTTATATATTTTTTAGTGTTTTTGTCTATTTTTTGGTGTTTAAATATTTAGTAGTAAATTTACTAAAAAATATTTAAACACAAAAATTTTTTTTTTAGTAAGTATTTAAATATTTTGTAAAAAAAATTTGTTCAGGACCCTAGGTAATTACTATCTTAAGCTGAAAAATAACTCAAAAATGTTAAATATTTTCGTATGAGAAAATGATTTTGGTATTAAGAATGTATGAAAATTTCGAGGGTACCCCGGCCTCTTAAGCGTCTAAATGCGCTGTATTTATCTCTGTCCCGCGCTCGTTCCGCCCTCCACCGTCTAATGAGCCCGCAGAATGTTGAATGAAAATCTCTACAAAAAAATTACACCAGCTTCTTAAAATTATTTCAATTATATGTTGTTCCTATGATCTAAACCAGCGGCTCCCAATTTTTTAGGTGACTGAACCCTTATTGGTGAGTGATGTTTTCGACGGACCCCAAAAATCACGTTTTGTCTTTGAATGAATTGTCTCTATCGTGGTGTCTGATAACATCTCTAAATACAATTTGTGTGTCGCTCGTGGAGCCTCTACAAGGTCTTTGCGGAACCCAAGGGCTCAGCGCACATTACGAGAATGGCTGGTCTAATCCAACACTAGGTAATTCGTATGTTGTATAGATTTTTTCGCTAATTCATTTAGCAAATCACATTGGATCAAAGTAGCCTTACAAAGGACAAAAATCAGATATTATATCAGTGTCGGCCCACTCGCCACAATATTGTTACACCCACAGAGCTCGGATATTGCCGAGTCTAATTTCGTCGCTGAAATATTGGAACTTTTCCTTTACATGATACCTATTACGGTGTGCAATATAATACCTTCTTGATCGGTACATCGATTCTGTTATCTAACATTCATAAATTTCAGATCAGCCATTCTTTCAAGTTTATGAGCTCGTCTCCGCAAAAGCCGAAGAAGCGCCGTGAGCGATAGCGAAGAAGTAAGAATAATACAATTACTTAATAATAACAAATAATTAGTATTTGTTATAATTGTATAAAATTTCAGCTAACAAAATTCAAATACGACCTTGACTTCTCTCCATAAATTCATATGCAAGAATAACAATATTATGCGAAGGTTGGGAATTGGGATCATGTAAAACAACAATATTGTTCATTTATACAATTAATTAAACTGCTGTTCGTCTGTTTATTTATCTTAATATTATAATGAATACAATTTAAATTTCCATTTTTGGACTGTCGATCGCAGACAGGACAGCGTGCTATACAACCAATCTAATTTTTTAAATGACTTAGTTCTATTTGCACCAATCGAAGCTAAACTATAAGTGTATACTAACCTTGAGATAAAATGTCATGATGAATTAACCCAAGATTAACTTTAACCGCACTGGCACAAGTTGGCCTTAGCCCTTAGGGTCAATTCAGACTGCAACGTGACGCGTACCGTACTAGATGTATATTATTTTCTATTTGTATGGATTTGACAGATTTGCGAGACGTCTCACGCAATTGAAATCTGTCAATTCAGTACAAATTTAGAAATGCATAGCTACGCATCAAGTTGCGGTCTGATTTAAACCTAAATGCTATTAAAAATAAGCCGTTTTATTAGCAAAAATTCTTCGTCTCACGTCCATCACAAGAAATAAGAGGAGTCCACACAGCCGTTTCTCCATACAAACGTTGTCCCCTGTTTCCTCCCTGGATAATGCCGGTAGAGTTATAATTTTTTTCCTGAATATCTATGGCCACTAATACAATGTCCCTAATCCCTATGTTTTCCTTTTTTCATAATTTAGTTATTAAAACAGATATGAACGTTTAAAAAACCCAAAAAATGGCCAGATTTTCCGCTGTGTTCAAACATCCAGTAAACAGATTTGGCTAGATTATAAAAAAAAAAGAAAACATAGGAACACAGCTCAAGCCTTTCTTTAATATTATGTAATGAAATAATCAGTCAAGTGCGAGTCGGACTCGCGCGCGAAGGGTTCCGTACCATTACAAAGCAAAATTAGGTCAAAAATTGTGTTTTTTGTATGGGAGCCCCCTTAATTTTTTATTTTATTTTAATATTATTATTAAATGTTAAAGTAGACATATTATAACTATGGACATTGAGAAAAATTCAAGTACATACCTGTTGCTATTATTGATATAGAGCAAAAAAGACCAAAAATATCACGTTCGTTTTATGGGAGCCCCCCTTAAATATTAATTTTATTTTCTTTTTATAATTTAGTATTTGTTGTTATAGCGGCAACAGATATACAATATAATCTGTGAAAATTTCAACTCTCTAGCTATTACCGTTCTTGAGTTACAGCCTGGAGACAGACAGACAGACAGACAGACGGACAGACGGACAGACGGACAGACGGACAGACGGACAGAAAAAGAAGTCTTAGTAATAGCACATAGGGTCCCGTTTTTACCCTTTGGGTACGGAACCCTAAAAAGTACTTAAGTCGGTTAAGGTGACGTCTTGATAATTTGGCTGTAGCGATGTCCATTTTTCTCAGCAATGACTAAAGCTAATAAATTAAAGTTCACTGTCAGTATTCATCATGTCTTTGTCTTTGAATCACCCATAGCATAACACGATTGGTCAACTTTTATAACACAGAATAATCAATCAAAAAGACCTCTGTAAAAAAGGGATTCCTATTTTGCTAACAGAGGAGAGTGATATAAGCTTCCAAAATTTGTACATAAAAGCTTATATGAAATGTATTTTTTTTTTAATTAAATAAGGGGGCAAACGAGCAAACGGGTCACCTGATGGTAAGCAACTATCGTCGCCCATGGACACTCGCAACATCCGAAGAGCTGCAGGTGCGTTGCCGGCCTTTTAAGAGGGAATACATTATGGTTTTTAAATTACGCGACAAAAACCATTTTGTCGCTACGCCCTTTCCATTTTTTGCTGTTCCATTGCTTGTTTTCTATGAGAGGCCGGGCCAGCCTCGCATAGAAAACAAGCAATCTAAAACACATCCAACACGGTTTTTTTACTTTAACATGGCGTCACCTTAAGTTTTGGAGAAGGAATCACCGAAACAGATGCAGAAAAACAACGAATCGTTGATTTTCTGCAGTTGTCTCTATCGCGCTCTGCGGTATAGGCTTGAGGTAAGGGAGACAGATATTACGAGTACTTTTTTTTCATTTCTCTTGAGTATCCTCATAAATGCTCTCAATATAATTGGTGAATTTAATTAATGAAACGTTTACAATTGAAATGCCCTGGAATACAATGTAGTCTACATATTATATGCAAGTCATTTCGTTTTACGCCGGCCGATTACGCCGCGGCGCGCTCTCACCTCGCATTTCCTTTCAGTTTTTACCTTTAATTATGTCGACATTAAACTCACTTTATTATAATAAATAGGTTTTCAAAGA
The DNA here is from genome assembly GCA_905404155.3 of Plebejus argus. Lineage (NCBI taxonomy): Eukaryota > Metazoa > Arthropoda > Insecta > Lepidoptera > Lycaenidae > Plebejus > Plebejus argus. The sequence continues at coordinate 8,823,994 of FR989938.1, read as the reverse complement.
TGAAGAAACTCGCACTCATAATAAATACGTTTTACAGCTCTCTGAGAAAACTTTCAGTGGTTAGACATAAAACGAAGTCAAGTTTTTTAGTTGAATAAAATACTTTTTATGGCTTTCCGCGTCACCTTTAAACTAATAATAATTATAGTAAGGCACAAAAATATTACGCAAACTGTTTTGAAAGTTCCCAAAATATTTTTTTTTTCTATTATAAGTATTTTTAAAAAGCTGTTTAGAATGCTTACTCTGATTATAATGCATTGCCATAATAATATACTTACTTATTATAACCACAAGTTATGCAGTATGCACCTCGTCGTAAGGAAAGTCTATGAGAGTTGAATAATGAATACCTATATTATTTAATTTAATTACGTAGTATACATAGTCGATATTAATAAAATAAGGTCCTTTTATATATTACATGACATGCATCATAAAGTACTCATTTCAATTTCATTGAAATTTTGATTGCTTTATATTTTATATGAAACGGCTTTGAGCGACATGTTATGCGCTAAAAATATTTTTACCATCTGCAACCTATGTGCAATATAGTGGGATTAATTTATTTTGTTTAATATTTATTACGTTCTGCATGTTTTAATTTTTTATTGGCACTGATACGGGAGTGCATATGTCGCAGTCATCTGGTTCAATCTGTGATTCGATTGAATGACTAGCGTATTCATTGAATGACACCGTTCTATTGAATGACTGAAGGACAACTAGTCAAGATGCTGACTGTAACGTTTAACGTCTTGACTAAACGTCATCATAGTGAAGTCGTTAAATGGAATGCTATGATTTTTTAAAGTATTTGTTGGTGGCGTACTAATAGGTTAATCTAGAAACTGACTTCAATTATGAGGCGACGGCTACTTCTGGGTGGTTTACAAAAAAAATAACCACGATGGCTAAGGCGGGAGCTTCGCTGCGCTACGCTCCCGCCTTGCCATCTAACCTAACCAAATCCAATCGTATTGGACAGACGAAGTAATAAATACATTGCTATTAATTACCTAAGAATTATATACTATTCTTATACATTTCCTATTCCGTTAAAAATAAATACATTCAATTACCTGACTAATTTCATATCCGCTCTCTTCAAAGGGCTATGTTAAAAATCGCTAACTAGTTGAACGTTGAGTGAAGATTGTTCAATCAACGTTCGGCCGAGTCATTCAATTGAATGGAGTCATTCAATGAATGCGCTAGTCATTCAATCGAACCGCAGATTGAACTAGATGACTGCGACACATACATACAGAAGCGAAATGGACCAATAATAAATTTCTTAATATTATGTGTATTTAAAAACGAAATGATAAGGGTGCTAAATGCTAATATTTCGTCAAAATATCGTGCCCTTTCTTTCATTACGAAGAGAGAAAAAGATAAGATATTTAATGAACCATTGTCTTTAACAGGTTTTGGGAAGCACTCAGTATCAGGAAAAACAAACTGATGATTAAATTGTCGAAAAGGTTAGTTAAACTAAATTTTAGCAAAATAAACATAGTTCAGAAGACCAACGAGACAGTTATATGCCAACATCTAACTAGCACTGAATAAGTGAACAAGGCTGGTTTAAGTCTTGTAAAGACCCGAAATATCTGCAGAATTATTCAACCAACTCTATCGTTGGCTGTTGCCGACATTTACTACTGGTCACTGGATATCACCTGCTACTTCGCTTGCACTGAAATTAGTTTATCCTGCAGGGACTCAAAACATTTTCATACCTCATCAAAAGCGCTTAAGGGCCCGGAGTACCCTCGAAATTTTCATACATTCTTAATACCAAAATCATTTTCTCATACGAAAATATTTAACATGTTTGAGTTATTTTTCAGCTTAAGACAGTAATTACCTAGGGTCCTGAACAATTTCTTTTACAAAAATATATAAATACTAAAAAAAAAATTTTTGTGTTTAAGTATTTTTTAGTAAATTTACTACTAAATATTTAAACACCAAAAAATAGACAAAAACACTAAAAAATATATAAATAAATAGTAAATTTACTACAAAATATTTAAATAATAAAAACACACTTTGACATTAAACTAATATAAATTTATTATTTTTTCAGGATGACTAGTCCACGCTTATATTATTTCTAAAAATACTTTAAAATTTCTGGTTGTGTAGTTTGGTTTCAGCAGAATTTAATTTGCGAAGTTTTAAAATTTCAGTGCTCTGCAACTTTCTTTCCTATAATTTTGCGCATATTTTACTAATTTTGTTCCAAAATTCTATGAAAGTGCTTCACGCCGGTAAACAGCCTCCTCCCGTAAATCCTCTTAATATTTTTCGTGTCTTATAAATTTATTCATTGTCCGTTAGAAATGAATTTGGTAATTCCATCAAAGCCGTAGCTTATAGACTGTAGAGAAGGTAGGCACAATGGATCTCTCGTCTCGCGGTAATTACATCATCGCTTTTATCTTAAATTCAGCTTTTTAACGGCCTTCATAACAGTGTACTTAAACGAGATGAGAGATTACGGAAATTACGCCCTTCAGAAACAGAACGCGGGAATTGCCCATCGAACATTAAATACAATTTCTTATTGTACAGTGTACACGTCGAGCGCTTAAAAGATGGGTATAGAATGAATCGTTTATATTTAGCCGTTAATATAATGTTAGAATTTAGATCATTTTTTGTACTTTAGCAGTAATTCAGGTCTTTGATATAATATGTTATGTCAACGAACCTAACTCCCATTATAACTTGAATCATCTGCTTTGCAACTTGTGTTAAAATAATAGGACGTTAAAATCCTTAGCCACCCGGTCTTTGGGTACCTTTTTCAGTCACTCGGCGAAACTCACGTAAGCTTGTCGCCGGTTAACGGTTAACGGCTCATAGAAATGAGGCCGTGTTATAAGCTATTGCATAGCTTTTATCGCGGGTTTTGAGTGCGGCGACCGAATCAAGTTCCGTAACGAAAAACAATTACCGGTTAAATGGGGTGAATAGAAATCGCGGGGTGTATAGAAACAAATTGTTCGTTTCAGTTTGTTCGGCTCGATGTTTGTAGACCTTGTCGATGTCGTGCGACTAGACGTATGCGAATTATAATTGCATAAGCTGATAAGTGCTGAAACTTTTTCGCATTTATGTCGCAAACATGTTGACTTCGCTCCGTACACGAGCTACGATATTTTATTGATATTATTGACGGACGGATAAAAACAAAAGCAATACGCACTGCAATAAACTACTGTATTCAATAAATATAAATAAAGTGGGGGTCGTTTGCTCTGTCTAAATCAATATTGGAGCTCGTGACAAATATTTACACCAAACATTTCAATATTTATATACATCCTACCTCGGGAGCGCGGAGAACTGGAAATGTTTTATGTGCTCAGGTTTTTCCGTGAAAAATTGCAAATGACTTCTAACTTTGACATGTTCAACGATCTTTAAATATTATGTGTTTTAAGTAGGTATTTGTATGAAATCATTAGTTGTGTTACATGTATTTTATTCAACGCGTGCTGATAATAATTATATTATACTATTTATGTAAGTATCTACTGTTAATAATTTTTACCATTTAATTGTTTGAATGGATATGATTAAGCCAGCAGAACTTTACGATAACGTCGTCACAATAGACGTATCCAGTCAACTAACCACTATTACAATATTTGCTGCTACAATCACTTTATATTCCACCAATAAAATAATTAAAATCTAAACATTTTCATTCATTTTCGATTCAAATAAAATTGTAAATAGCTGATTTCTATTCTAAAATCGCAGAATTCTGTCTGTAGCGCCGGTCATTTCACTCTCTGTCAAAAAACTTGTCACATTTCGTCGTTTTCTATGTATAAAACGACGAAATGTGACAAACAAAGTACAAGCCGCGATTGACAATATAAGTGACAAATGTTTCTAGTCTGGGCGATATCGTATTTTGCATACACGATGTGAACTTCAAAGTCTTCAAACTTCAAAGTTCAAACTCATAAATAGTTGAAAATTACATAACTACGAAGAGTTACCAAGACGAATTCCGATGAAACTGTAAGAGTGAGTTGCATCAACCTACTTTTACTTTAACTTTAACTTTAACCATAACAAAATGTGAAATGAACTGTCAAATCCCTAGCAAAAGTCGCCATATTTGACGATAACCTTAACCTTAACTTTAACTACGCTTCTGGTGCAATTCACCCTAATAGTCTGTTTCTTTACAAGAATTCAATTTTATTCTCAGTTAACAGAATGCAGTGCGAGTATTTTTCACATAGCTCTTAGACTAGAAAGGTCAGTGACCGCTGGTGCCAACTTAAATTATCCTGACTATAATTTTTATGATTAATTATGATAATAATGGATTCAAAACTTGTAGAGCTTAAACAAGATTGTTTGCATAAAAATATTATCGTCACGTACTATTAGTAATACCTACCAGGTAAGATTAACTTCTTAACAGGTCACTCCCACTAAATATTTCGGCCAAGGCGATAATAGTGCGATAGTGCGAGTATGCCACGAAAACACTAACAAACCGTTTCTCCCGAAATTTCTCGAAAACAATAGTTTTTCGCGCAATTTGTTTTAAAAATAAAATGATGCTGTTTACTCGGATGACGTGTTTAAATATACAAAGTAATTTTAATAACAATTTTTATTGAAAATATGTTAACGTGGAAAAATGAGGCCGCGAAAATTATAGATACCGTAAACTGTCGGGAAATACGCTCCAACCAAATGTTCTGCGTCTTCTAATAACTGTTGTATATTTATTTAAATGTTGTAAGTCATCTCATACGTTACACACGAATGTAGCGCAAAATAATATACAAATACGTTTTAGTGAAAAATTTATCAATGAATTTTGAGACTTTCCTTGAATATATGCTTATATTTTATACAGTTGCTACTAAGTATGTCTCGAACCAAGCCCGCAAGCCTACAAGCTTCATCATATAAGTAATAAGTAATAATAAGCACTTTGTAGAATGTATGTGTTATTTATTACTAATAATTTATGACCAAGCTTTTGGAAAGTTTGAAACAGTGAGTTCGTGCCTACATCGACAAAAACTTACCTGAAAGGGCTTTCGTCATTCGTGCGAAGTTCTTAAATCCCTGTTTGACAAGATAATGTGAGAATCAATGCATACTAACATTTTCTCATAAAAAACCCCGAGTTGTGCAGTAGGAAACCAGTAATTAATTATATAAAATCGCGGCGATTATATAAAATCTCGGCGAAGATGTTTCCTATCTAGATATTGTAGGGCATGTCGACAGGGCGGGTGAAGTGAAAGCAAATATTAATAGCAAGTGCCACAAAGAGTTCTCAAAGAGCCGCTACCTGTAGTGTGCCTGTAGTGGGCAGTGTGTGGAGTGATGGAGTGCATGGCGCCGACCTTGTGCCATTTCGACTACGATCGGTCGCGCCACCGAGTAGGCTCGGCGCAAACGGACGACCGACAGTCGCGACGATAATCATGTGACATGATACATTATATTGACGTGCAATGAGCATAGTACTTGGGGTGTACTTCGTGCAGTTTAAAACTTCTCCAAAAAGTTATACACGCGTAAACCACGCTAAATCCGTAAAGCCTAATTAGACTGTATGTGAAATTCGTAGCAAGAACGAGTGCTGGAAACCAACAACGAAGATATAGCTGACATGCGCTTAACGGCGCCTTGATAATTTGGCTGTAGCGATATCGATTTTTCTCAGTAATGACTAAAGCTAAGAAATTAAAGTTCATTGTTAGTTAATTCATCATATCTTTGTCTTTGAATTACCCGTAGCATAACACGATTGAATTACTTATATATGTCGCAGTCATCTAGTTCAATCTGCGGTTCGATTGAATGACTAGCGCATTCATTGAATGACTCCGTTCAATTGAATGACTCGGCCGAACGTTGATTGAACAATCGTCACTCAACGTTCAACTAGTTAGCGATTTTTAACATAGCCCTTTGAAGAGAGCGGATATCAAATTAGTCAGGTAATTTAATGTATTTATTTTTAACGGAATAGGAAATGTATAAGAACAGTATATCATTCTTAGTTAATTAATAGCAATGTATTTATTACTTCGTCTGTCCAATACGATTGGATTTGGTTAGGTTAGATGGCAAGGCGGGAGCGTAGCGCAGCGAAGCTCCCGCCTTAGCCATCGTGGTTATTTTTTTTGTAAACCACCCAGAAGTAGCCGTCGCCTCATAATTGAAGTCAGTTTCTAGATTAACCTATTAGTACGCCACCAACAAATACTTTAAAAAAATCATAGCATTCCATTTAACGACTTCACTATGATGACGTTTAGTCAAGACGTTAAACGTTACATATATGTAATTGATTGTACTGTCGGTTCTTGGTGGAAATTCATTTTAGACACAAATAAAACACAGTAATACTTGCACTTTTTCCACTATATTCATTAATTTTTACAAAATTCACTTAGTCACGACCGGTTTCGAAAACATCATCTTCAGGTGTACAGTTAAAAAAACTGTACACCTGAAGATGATGTTTTCGAAACCGGTCGTGACTAAGTGAATTTTGTAAAAATTAATGAATATAGTGGAAAAAGTGCAAGTATTACTGTGTTTTATTTGTGTCTTAAACGTTACAGTCAGCGTCTTGACTAGTTGTCCTTCAGTCATTCAATAGAACGGTGTCATTCAATGAATACGCTAGTCATTCAATCGAATCACAGATTGAACCAGATGACTGCGACATATACATATATACTTAATATTATGTCTATTGTCTGTCAATCTGTCTCTTGTATGACAAGTTTCAAATACTTCTTGGCTTCTTAGTTCTTGATAGCTTTTAGTACATATTATGTACTATTAGTACTATTATTAAGTTGATTCCTAGGCAGATGGCGGTTGCGTTGAGTCAAACCCATCCGACCGATCACAGCTGACATTGAATTGACATAAGCCGACCCAACGACGTAGGTCTTTCAACTGCCTAGTAATTAATTTACTCGGGTATACAAAATTGTCGCCGGTTCGCGGCGACCGTATGGCATTTTGACCACAGTAGTCGTCGCTGAGTTATTGTAAACGCAAATTCACTTCCGCCACGTGGGTTCCGCGACAAAAATGTGAACGTTTCAAATAATGCTACAGTTGGGTAAACGTTGCATAATTCATACAACCCACAATTCTCCGACAAATCAAATTTGAATATCTTATCCACCCCTGTTTTTGCGAAAGGATTTCATTAAACAAGAATGAGATTAGCTCAAAGTTCTTATTCTAAGTTGGCATGGTCAAACATGGTATCTATTGAAAGGCAAGAGTCCAAGAGATGATATGTTTTGCTTCAATTGCTTGTACCATTTATGTAATGATATGAAATTATCTAAAAGTCTCTGATTTCTAAAGGAGCATACCTCTGTTTGGTCCTTAGAGTAAATCCGTGTCGCGGTCAGAACTAACATGATTGCGTGCGGTTACTTAGCAAACAGCCTTCACAGTTCACACAGGACCCCGAACTCCGAAGCTACAGAACCCAATGGAAGCGCACTATTTCTGTACGGCTTGGATAAGTATGGTACTTAGTTAATAAATAAAATATGGTTTAAATCATAAGATAAGTCAGAAAATACTTTCGAAATTTTGTATGAACTTTTTTGACTCGTCCCGAACTTAAATTTTTTGTGATTTGATACACGTAATGTAAACCTAGCTCAGAATTTAAAAACAACTTTCATCCGTTAAAATATATGTAACATTCAAAAATTAAGTAATAAGTTACAAAAAGGTACCTACTAATACTCACATTTTAATACTATATTTTTTCGTAACAATTATAGTAAATATAATTTTTTTTTCAATGCACTGTAATGTTTTCATATAATAAAAATGAGAAATGTAGATTGGCTTACATTTTTCTATTGTTACTTTTCTTGAGGGGATTATAATATTGTCGTAATTGCACTTACTTTACAGGTAAGACTGAAGTCGGTTCTACTTCTAGGTAGGTTCTAGAATCTAGACGATACCTTTTCATAACAATTTTACAGCGCCTGAGAACTTTTGTCTTTTACCTTAATAATGCAACATACGTTTAGAGTTCCGTACAACAACAAGTAGCAATCCTACATTTCCATTTTTATAGTGTTAATATAGTACTTGAACAATTGAAACTCTACTATGCTAAGTTTTATTTTAATTTGTAAAAAAATTGATTGAAAACTCATTTATTAGATGGATTGGTAAATACTTTGTTCAAGATAATACGTATTAAAGCTAATATAGTGTGATACAAAATTTTAATACAAGTTTAAAAGTTTCGACAGAAACCGCGTTTAAAATCGAGCAATTTTTTCTTGACAAAGCTCAAGAGTCAAGTGACCTAAAAGCGAAAAAGATTCGTTCGCACGGTATGTGGAAATATTAATAATATAAGCCGACCTCTATACTCGATACATTTTTAATAATAAGCCTCTGATCTTGCTCCAATCACTTTCTTTCTGAAAAGTTATGGGACCGGCCTTATCAATCAGAATTTGAGTTCCCTAGGCTTAGTTTTCCCTTCTTAAGTTAACACCTTCGCTGCGGGACCAAAAGAGACGGTTTTTTATATGGTGCGTTAACGGGCCGATTCACCCTATACTTAAACTTTCCGCCGCTGCGGTATCGGGCTTATTGACCCAGTAAGGTATCGACCAATATAAATGACTGTAATTATGCGAAAACTCAAAAATTTGGAAATCCACCAATCAATATCGATTGTAGAAGAGTTAGTGTTCATGGTGCTGGCTTCGCCCCGGGTTCATACTATTTACTTGAGAGATACATGCAAAAATATATGTAGGGTCTTGTAACCCGATACCGCACCGAATTATAGGTTTATTGGGAGTTTTAGTGATGGGAAATAAGTTATCGACATATTATTTTTAATAATTATCATTTATTGAAGAAACAAAAGATATTTTTATTTTAAAAATATAAGGCCAGTTAGGATTTTGCTGTGACTTATTATTTTTTATGTCATTTTTCGAATAATCTATATCAGAATGTTCACTTTCACGATTTCTTTCTTGCTGAAACGATTATTCAAGCATTTTTCTACATTGTTTAGTTGGCCAAGGCATTATTGATGATTTAACAGCAATAAAAAATTTCAAACCGACTTTGTAAATGCACTATCGTACCGCTCCCGCTAATTACGTCACAACACTAATATCATGGACCAATCATTGGTCCATGCTAATATTAAGTAAACAATTCAATTACCTACATCAGTGCGGGAAGGGGTGGATTGACCCTGTGATCTATGACGGGCCTTTCGGCCCGTTAACCGCAAGGAATGGAAAAAAATATCAATCAGTGCGTTATCGGGCCGAAAGACCCAAGCACGATTTTAATGCTTTATCGAGTAGCCCTTATAGTCCTCAACTCAAACCTATACTTGTCTCCTTTTAACATACAAAAATACTCATTATACAGCCCCCGCACCAGGGGAAGTTCGCCGTTTCTTGCCTCCGCACAGAGCGCGAGTACATGCATAGGGCGTTTAAGCCCTATAACGCAGCGAACGTGTTAAGTATAGATAACTTACCTACTTATTTTATGTTTCTATTTTTTTCGTAATAAATCTAAAGGTTTATGATTTTTATTTCAGGAGACGAAGTTCGGAGAATAGTACGGAACCCTCGTAAAATTTAAGTACTTAATATAGATGTGAGTGGAAGAAGCAGGTAAGTAACGGTTAAAAAATTACCGTTTTTGCATAAACGGAGTCGAAATTTAGGGCCCAAAAAATTATTTGAAATAAAAAAAACTGTGTATTTTATATTTAACCAGATATATTAGCCAGATGTTGATGTAGGTAATCTACAATTAAGGTTTAGTTAATTTATAAGGGAAAAAATTAGCATTATGTTACAAAATGTGTTAGTTATCTGGTTCTTCCACTGACGTCTTTATTCATTTGATAACATTTCACTCACATACGGTGAACCATGTCATCTATACATCCATTGTGCGAGGGACGTGAGCTGCCTGGCGAGTCGGTGAAATTACCCCCGCAGAGAATGTACCGGGATGAAATAATAATGGACACACTTGACATGGTCCTATGATTGGACCTAATTTGGATTCTCTAGTAAATACATAATGTATTATTGTATTCGATATGCGAACGAGGCTGACGAGATCCTCCTTTTTACGTCAGTACTCAAGAGCCTTCATAAGTACATATGAAATAAGTTTTGAAGTAAGTTATTAATTTTATAGTGACGTAAGGTAGAGTTACGCTTACTTCCTTTGATAAAGGTAACCAAAATATCTGTATAATATAAACCTTATAGGTTTAACCTATAATCTTAAAAATACATTTTTTAGTAGTTGAGTATCGAAAAATCTGTGTACAAAACACGTTCTTGTATTACACTGGTTCTTGTTATTGTACACAAACTACAAAGTCAAAATCAAAATGATTATATTTTCAAAGTATTTGTTAGTAGTTTTTAAAACAGAATCCTAATTCAAAGATTATGTATGGATGGCGTAGGGAGGCAGTAAATGTATGGCAACTTGCCAACCTCCTTTTAAACATTTAATCATAATATTATACCTGAACAATAGGGGCTGAGGTAAGAAGGTTTAACATGTTAAAAATACTCTTCAAGCTAAACGGTCGGTTTGGTCTTACGGTCAAATAAAAACCTAGAATCTGGCCGGCGCGGGCGCTTGACCGATTTTGAAGTCCATTTAGAGGCAGTTGTTCCAAAGAAAAGAAGTTTAAACGTTCACATTTAAAAAGAATTAGTTTTAATGAACGTTACATTTTGAAACTAAGTTTATATCGAGGTGGTATGTGTAACGAAACTTAGTGATAATAATTATTACTATAGCGTGTGTATGGGTCCCCTTTATACAACGTGAAATTTTAGTGGTTGTTTTCCCGCAGCAGAACGATTTACCTATAGTAGTACTATTGGTATATTAACTTTATGATCGAACCATGCATGTTATTTTTTGAAAATACAAAATATTTTTTATGACGTACTATGGAAACTTTATGCCGATAGGCGCGAGTTACTATGGACCTGACCGATTTTTTTTTTGATTTGAACAAAAAAAACTTTACAAATCTATTGTACTACTAAGATAGAATCATTTTACTGCGGGAAAACAACCATTAAAATTTCACACTGTAGAGTTCGCTGTAAAAGTGCAGCGCTGTAAGAGTAACTTCTTACTTTTGTATGGGCCAATTCATGACACTGGGGCCCATAGAAATCCCAAAAAAATCTTTCAGTGCTACTCTTTCACAGTACACTCTACATTAAGGACACATTACACTGAGACACCCTGAAGTATTATCATTTATCACATTGTTTTGTTACACCCTTGACCCTGTATAGTCTATTTAAAACAACGCGGGGTGGTTTGGGGTCAGACGGGCGATCATCCTAAACTAAACGAAGGGAGCTCCGCCGGGTTAATATTAATATCGGGTTATTGCTTTTTCGATTAATAAAGTTTGCTCGGGAATTTCTAAATTCCTCTTCATTTTATTACCCGATTCGTAGAAATAATTATTGTATGCTTGACATTTGAAATATTCCAATAAAGTAATAATATATTGGGCGTAAACAAAGAATCAGCCAAGTGCGAGTCGGACTCCCGCAATAAGGGTTGCGTATCATTATAGGGAAAAGTAAGGCCAAAATTTGTGTTTATTTTATGGGAGCTCCTCTTAATTTTTTTATTTTATATTAATATTATTATTAAATATTAAAGTACACACAAAACTAAGGATTGTGTGAAAAATTCAAGTACCTACCTATTGCTATTATTGATATAGAGCAAAAAAGGCCAAAAAATCACGTTTGTTCTATGGGACCCCCCCCTTAAATGTTAATTTTATTTTGTTTTTAGTATTTGTTGTTAAGAGTGCACCTGACCCTAACTTGACTACATTCTTAAACCTAGATCTCAAAATCTGTAAGGTCTAGAAAGCTGATTTTTTTACACAAGTAACTTCAGTTCATGAAGATTAAATGCTCAAGACGAAAACACGATTACTGAAAAAATGCTCGATAGTTTCTTTTTTACAAAAAACCTTGTTTTAGACACATTTTTGCTTGGATCTTCGAAGTTTGCTGTCTTTTCTTTAATATTTTTTAATATCTAAAAAGGCATTGATAAAACCTAAATTTGCTCAAAACACTTTTTTCATAATCTTCATAGTTCGTCTTTTATTCAAGTAAAACTAACTTGGCGATGATTCCGCGTCGTCCTTTTTCACCTGGCATATAAAAGACGTGCGTGAGTGTGAAGAGAGAAGGACTATGTTTTATTTTTAGGGTCAGTATCCCTCTTAAATATACGGAACCCTAAAAATGAAACGACGCAAATGTAGAAAAAAATATGCACAAAATGTTTTAAGAATTCTTTTGCAGTAATATAGCCAATATTACTGCAAAAGTTACAAAAAAACCTTACTTAGAAATTAATATGTTTGAATACTTTAAAATGCCATGCCGAAATAAAATAGACAACAATAAGAAATCCGTATTCGTTCTCCTCTTCACCATTCATTGGTAATCGGTACTACCAGCCTGTAATTACGAAAATTCTTCTATATCAATGCAACTCACCCCCCGCCACATGGTTATAGGTACCATTAAACACCTCCGTGGTCTAGTGCGGTATAGAGCGCGGCTCTTGACTCGGGGGTCGTGGGTTCGATTAACGCGTTGGAAACATTTATTTCCAAGTTTGGTTAGGACAATGCAGGCTGATCACCAGATTGTCTGACAAGTAAGATGATCCATGCGTCGGATGGGCATGTAAAAAGTTGGTCCTGCGCCTGATCTCTCGCCGGTCTGCCGTGCCACTGGGTTATGACTTATGAGAGTAAAGGAATAGAGAGTGCTCTTGTGTACTGCGCACACACTTGGGCACCTCTTGGGCACTATAAAATTACTTCTGCGTAGCTGGCCTGGTTTCAATGAAACCGGCCACCGTCACCGAAACCTGTGTGGGAGCTATTATAGGTACCAATAGGTACGTAGAAGGTAAATATTTAGTACTTAACTAGATGACGCCCGCAAGTCCGTTGCGCCAAAATTCGTTTTCGCGGCGGAACCGTACATTTTTCCGGGACAAAAAGTATCCTATGTCCTTTCCGGGGCTCAAAGTATCTCCATGCCAAATTTCAGCCAAATCGGTTCAGCGGTTTGAGCGTGAAGAGGTAACAGACAGACACACTTTCGCATTTATAATATTAGTAAGTATGGATAATATTTTCTAGTCGAATGCATCATGGGGCTTAGACACGATTAAAAACTAACCCGATCATATCAGCTGAATTTGCACTGAAATGAATATACTTAACAATAATAAATATTAAGTATTATACAGTGTGAAATTTTAATGGTTGTTTTCCCGCAGTAAAATGATTCTATCTTAGTAGTACAATAGATTTGTAAAGTTCTTTTTGTTCAAATCAAAAAAAAATTCGGTCGGGTCTATAGTAACTCGCGCCTATCGGCATAAAGTTTCCATAGTACGTCATAAAAAATATTTTGTATTTTCACAAAATAACATGCATGGTTCGATAGTACTACTACAGGTAAATCGTTCTGCTGCGGGAAAACAACCACTAAAATTTCACGTTGTATATTATTCAATTGAATTAGAAAATACGTAATACATAATACATTTGTTCACTGATTACTGACAGACGAATAACTAAGTACCTACCTTGAATACTAACTTTCATTACAAATAAAGACGTGAGTGCATGAATGAGTTAAGTAACACATTTCGAATTTCGAGTAAATCGCGTTTAAAGTTTTGAAAAAACTTTTTATGATTGTTCATCACAAATCAAGTAATGGCTTTTGTTCATTTTATCAGGAGGTGTAAATATCTTCCGTTTTTATTGTTATGTTAAAAATTATATTAAAAAATCTCCATTCTAGGATAAATTAGGAAAAATGTGAAGTTACTCGGTTCTTCACTTTTAAATGCAACAAAATCTGTAAAGACTGTCAATGCATGAAGTACACATAAATCACTTTTTTTTATTGAGATAAAACAAGACTCAATTTAAAAGACAATAAATTCACGGCCAAACAGATTTAAACAAAAATGGATTATACTTTTGAAAGACGGGAAAGATTATAAGGGAATTCCGCCTTAGAAAACTAAATGTAAACAAAACTGAGTTGTAGGCGTCATCTAGTAGGAATTAAGTAGAGAAAACGAGATGATGAAAGTAATAATCTCCAAAGCAAATTTCGTCGAAATCAGTTCAGCCGTTTAAGTGTTAAGAAGCATTTAAGATAGTCATACAAACACGATTTCCCAATTTATAGTTTACTAGTAAGATCAATTAACTTTTTTAAAATATCTTGGGTTTCTCAAAGTTGATATATTATAGATTGTTTAAAATGAACCCTTACTTAATAAATAAATTTAAGTATATTAATACCTAATAATAACTTAAATTATGCACTATTCAAATGTTACAATTAAAAGAACAAAATACTAATTCAAGTTTTTATTGTGTTTTAACTTACTTTTAACTGCGTTTTCACGACTATGGCTTGTACGTCATAATACCTAGTAAAAAAAAACAGTCAAGTACTTACACTAAAAAATTCTTTGTCGAGCATAGCTAGTTCGATTTTCAAATTTCTCTCTCATTTGAATTTGGAATGAAGTATCGATGCGACCAAAGAATAAATACCTACACTAGGTACGCGACGCGACGCTATAAAGTATTAGCACAGGATAAATGCAAACAGCCAAACTGATGCCTAAATATTTTTTCATAATATTTCCAACAATTTAATATTATAATAAAAACAAAAACAAAATATTTTATACGTAGGTATCATTTAAGTTACGATAGGTTTTTCCAAAATTTTAATTTGTTTGGAAACAACGAAAAGCGCCTAGTCTTTAATAAAATAACTATCGTAGTATAAAAGAGTATGGATGTGTATGAAATATGCTTTGATTATAATATTATGCATAAATATGTGTATGATATAATAAAAATCTTAAATAACGTTGTCTGGTACCTGTAACACAAGTCCTTCAGGTACTTAGCACGGGGCCAGACTAACGTGATGTGAAGCGTCCATAGATATTATTATTATTTTCTTAATAATGTGTCATTATTAATATACCTACTAGAGTTTTGCCTAGAATGTGAAAGAGTACTGTTGTATTTTTTTTTTTGTATTATTTTCCTTAAATTATTTTGTTAACTGTGTTTTATTTTAATGTGTAATATTGGCAGAATATTAACCATTATTACATATTCGTTATCGTGCACGTGCTGCAACTTCCAGGAACGTGCTTTTTGTGTCCCTCCAAAACTCCGTCAAAAGTTTCAGTATAGAGTATAGGGTAATCAACCGACTTGACTCCTTGACTGCTTGACTTGACTTTTACTTAGACTTTGACTAGACTTTAGATATGATCATAAATGACGATAATATAGTAAAAACAAAAACGTTGATGAAAATTATTATTATGAAGAAGACTGACCATACATTTGTATGTGGCAAAGTACACCCCCGGTGTCAGAGCCAAACGCTAACAAAAAAAATATATAATACACTAAATTATCTATGCCTTTGAATAATAGAACAATAAAAAAGTCGACATAATATTCCTTATTTAAAAAAAAGTAAAATATTCAAGCGATCTCCCGTACTGCAACGCATATGGGATGTAATTACCCGCTTCTTGCATAGTCATTTGGACGAACCTTGTAACTTACCTGTTTCATCATCTGGCTAACTTTGTAAATATACGTAAAATTCAAAATTTTTTGATTGCAAATCATTTTCCAAGTCCTAAAAGCTACATTTATGCAATAAAACGTAAATTTTCAAAAATGTTACTTACCTCATTCATGCACTCACGTCTTCAAATAGGCAATACACAATTCCTCAATTTTTTGCAGTAGGTATTTTGAAACTTCTACATCTATGAAACTTTTAGGGTGAATTGCAGCAGAAGCGTAGTTGAAGTTAAGGTTATTGTCAAATATGGCGACTATTGCTAGGGATTTGACAGTTGATTTCACATTTTGTTATGGTTAAAGTTTAAAGTAAGCCGGTGCAACCCACTCTAAGAGTGAGTTACATCAACCTACTTTAACTATAACTTTAACTATAACCATAACAAATCACGAAATAAACTGTCAAATCCCTAACAAATTCACCATATTTGACGATAATCCTTAACCTTAACTTTAACTACGCTTCTGGTGCAATTCACCCTTAGTAAGAGTGAGTTGCATCAACCTACTTTAACTATAACTGTAACTTTAACCATAACAAAATGTGAAATTAAGAGTGAGTTGCACCGGCTTACTTTAACTATAACTTTAACTTTAACCATAACAAAATGTGAAATGAACTGTCAAATCCCTAGCAAAAGTCGCCATATTTGACGATAACTTTAACCTCAACTTTAACTACGCTTCTGGTGCAATTCACCCTAACTGTCAAATCCCTAGCAAAAGTCGCCATATTTGACGATAACCTTAACCTTAACTTTAACTACACTTCTGGTGCAATTCACTGTTAGTAAGTTAATCTTTATACAGAGTTAATTTTACATAATATGTATACTGTACAGGACTCTACATTTTTAACAATACACTTTTTTAATACTTTGTTGTTGTTCCCTCCTAATCCTCTTTCCCTTATTGGTTTCGGTATAGAAGCCAGTAAGAAATTGCTTCAAAGAAGTATAAGTCCGTCTTTTGTGCATTTAATTTGATTTAGGTAGGTACTAGGTATAGTATATAGGTATTAGGTAGGTATGTAGGTCACTCGTTGTTGTGAAGGAAAGTTTCGGTGCTGGTGGAATTAAAATTATTACAATTAATTCCAAGGTTGTTCTCGGCTGTTTGATTTCACGAGAGGTTTCACTTGCTACAACTTTTAATTTCGGTTTATAGAAATCCGCAGTCATTATTTTACGAAGCGATGAAAATTTAAATACAGAATTACTTTTGTCTCTTATTTCTATTGTGTATTTTTCTATAACTCTATGATTCCAATTTTATCCAAAACAATACAATAATTATAGTGGATAAAATACAGGTAGGTAGGTACTAGGTACTAAGATATAGTTTGGTCGCGTCATAACTCTAAAAATCTAAGCATTTATTTCTTTTTATAGCCAATGGATTCTCGTTTGCAGGTAAGTAGTACATAATCCATTGACACAATTTGAAGCCTCCTTTTTACGCGTACATGAAAGAATCGTAAAACCTGATATCATTACCGTTACAGTCGAGTTTTATTAAAATTTGTGAAGCCGAGCCTTCAGGGTTCATATTGGTCTTCGTTCATAAACTTAGAGACAACAATGTGAACTTTTTTAAAAGAGAATATTAAAATATATACTACTTACGTTGCGTTTTAAGTTTATTTTAAAACAGATTTTACCATATTAGATATTGTTACGTGCTGAGGTTCGATGATTCGGAGGAAAAGACCTGGTGACTCTCTTGAAGACTTTTATTTGCACTACACGTCTTAACACTTACACTACACTTACACACACTAGATCACTATGTCTAAACACTAAGCACTAGGTCCAAACACTATGCACTAAGTTCAAACACTAAGCACTATCACTGGTTCACTCACTAAGTCACTTGTTTCTCACTTCCGAAGTCGCTTTGATTATCGCTCACTCGAAAACATTCGAAGACTGGCTCCCGGCGTGTTTACCTGCCCTATTTATACGGGTCGAGGCGAGTAAAAGAAAGTTCGGGAATCTTCCGAGAACAATACCGGTTCGCGTAATACGTAAACAACCGTGGGAAAATTCTAGAGTGTACGCGCAAGTAAACAAAAACATGCAAGTAGCGGCATCTGGTATTGAATAGGGGATTTACGCTGTCTGTGATGCTTTCGCCTGGTTGCCGCTAGATGACACTACGTGTCCGCATTCGTAACGATATGTATCATCTCTTATACATAGTACATACATATAAATTATGTTATACTGCACAATGAATTAAAATAATGATGGGGGCAACAACAACATGGTTTGCGCAAAAATTCTGTTTGCTGGAATTAAAAATATACCTAGTCCTTTCAACAGACAAACAGGTTCAATTTTAAGCGGTAACGGACAGTAAAGTCCAATATCATATTTTACTGCTGTTGGGCACACTAGAGCCGTTTTTCCATACAAACGCTGTCCCCTGTTTCCTCCCTGGACAATGCCGGTAGAGTTATAATGTTTTTCCTGAATATCTACGGCCACTAGTACAATGTCCCTATATTATGTTTTCTTTTTTTTATTAAATCTTTAATTAAATTATTAAAAAAGATATGAACGTTCAACAACTGTATTTTAAAAAGATAAAACCGACTTCAAAATTGTACGTAATTGAGAATTAAAACTCCCTATCTCCAAAACTACTGAACCGATTTTGATAAAACTTGCACTATTCCCTAAATTGAACAATACCTAGTACAATAAAAAAAGAATTACTTATATCGGACGTGTAGTTTCAGAGATATGCGCGAACAAACATAAAAACATACATACATACATACATACATACACTTTTGAAATTTGGCACATTTGTTCAGAAGCTGTTATAGATTAACATAAACAAAAACTGGGCAGTTCTGGAAATATTGCATACATACGCGTCGAATTGATAACCTCCTTTTTTTGAAGTCGATTAAAAACCCAAAAAAGGACAGATTTTCCGCTGCGTTTAAACATCCAGAAAACAAATTTGGCTAGATAAAGATTATACAAAAAAAAAATAGGAACACAGCTCAAGCCTTGCTTTACTTTTTAAATTAAAATAGTACTTAAATCGGTTAAGTTTTGAAGAAGAATTTAAATCAGGGGATAACGAATCGTTGATTTTCTGCAGTTGTCTCTATCGCGCTCTTCGGTATAATAGGCTTGAGGTAAGGGAGACAGCAATAGATATTACATGTACGTTTTTTTCATTTCTCTAGCTTTTGGTGTAAGTATCCTCTAATATATAATTAATAAAAAATCATTAATATTATGAATCGAATAGAAATAGAACCGTAAAACAAATTTTGTATAGGACAAAATACATAGGTAATGAGAAATAAAGCAAAGACACTTATGCAAGTGCTTTTACTCCTATCCAAGCTCCTATCAGCCGATGTGAGCACGCGGTCGAACCTGCGTCGTCCTCGGCAAGTGCACTTGACAGTTCAACTCGTACTCGGCCCGTACGCAGCACGTAAAATAATGTCACATTATGCGATTAGAGCATTTTTCCGCCGTTTTCCTTCACTTTCAGCAATTCTATCTGCATTTCCTCGATAGCTGTAATATCATTGGATTCAAGATATTGATTACAAATTGAAATAGGAAGTTTATTTTTTAATGAAAATTCTAAACATTGAACTATTAATTAATTATTATTGTCCCTTTTGTAACAAAGGCTATAATCTCCCATCTTTGTGTTTTGATTTGGCTCCAAATGTGTATTTGGCACCCTATGAACGATTATTCGGCCCAAAAGTAGCAATACAGGATGATGCATGTGTTTTTATCGATAAAGCGGGCCGGACATGGCGATGCATCAATTTTTTTCGCGCCAATCGACTCTTTTGGTCACACAAAACGTTTTCGATGGCCATTAAAATGACAAATTGATTACACTCGATATACGTGAGTTCGTTTCATTCTAAATCTTTCAAGAAGAGAGCGTTATTCCCGCTTAAAAGTCCGGCAACGCACCTGCAGCTCTTCTAATGTTGCGAGTGTCCATGGAGACGGTAGATGCTTTCCACCAGGTGACACGTATCATGTATGCTCGTTTGCCCCCTTATTTTATAAAAAAAATCGGAGTTGACGATTTTTTGTTAGTGCGATGCAAACGTAAAGCCATAAAAGAGTTCAGCTGAAAAGTGGGACGTTGATTACATTTCCGAAATACTGATGCAAAATAAAGGATCGATTGCGTCGAGCGGGTGATTGAGAAGCGAAGATATTGCATATGAACCGGGGAATGCGGGCGATTCCCTCAATATGTCGATATGCAGCGAACTATCCCGTTATTATCATACACAATGCACGGCCGTAATCCCTTAGACGGCTCCGCATCAAAGGCCTCTATGGTGCGGCTTAAATCTGCCCGTAGCCATTCGAAATTGTTTTATATTCCGACCATTTTAAAACCACTTATCAACTAATGTCACGCTAATACATGCTAATACGGTAGTATGCCAATGGGCAATGCCTCACACAAAAAGCTATTCGTACGGTTTTTTTTGTCTACCCACATACATATTATTGTTACTTAATTATAATTAGATATGTATCTAGGTACTTATTTTGTTACTGATGTATGTAGAGTATAGTATCAGTAATAACTAATAAGTAATAACTAATAGTACATATATTTTAATTATCGATATCTACTCTACTACAATCTAGATCCATAAGTTTACTGTCTTATCCTGCAAATAAGGTACTGAATACGTAAAACAAAAGAAATCTGCTTTAATTAGATTTTAAAAACAAAAATTTTATGTTACACTCCACAACTTCTAAGTACAAAAACAAGTCCAAAACTTTTCGAATTAATACATTTTTCAAGACGATCCAAAAGTTTAAAGTATTCGCAACAAGTTGGACAACTCGACAATAGAAACGAACAAATTAAATTTCGTCGTCGGGCGTCTTCCAAACTATCGGAAAACTGTTTATATACCGACAAAAGCGGGACAAACTTGAACTTACCTTTGTATCGAGACGAGAGGAGAGGTTAGGCGGGAGAGCGCGCTGCATGGGCGGGCGGCGTGCGGCGCGATGGGCAGCCAGGCCGGCACTAGCCCGCGCCGCGCCGCCCGCCCTGAGTAATGCTCGAGCCACCTGCGGAGCCTTTGTGTTCTAATGTTCCTGTAAACAATCTTGCATATCATACGAAATAAGTTGTTTGAGCGAAGTTACGATGATAGGTTTATTGCCGTAACGTATACGTACTCGTATCTACGAAGTTTTAAACTAAAATAAATACAACAATGACTAAAGTCTAAAATCATTTTGATATTCCTTAGCCCCATAGGTTTACTTGAAATGGGTAAAGCTAGTTCTCTTTTAAAATTAAAAGTAGTAATTAATCACGATGAGGGACTATTGTAAATCCGTGTAACTAGGTACCTACCTATTATGTAATAGATATTTAAACAACAAATATACATAATAATTAATTATTGTCTTTGATTAACTATATTGTCTGTATGCCGGTTGTAAGTTCCCGAAGAACGTTGAACATTTTATATCCTCTCGACGGGATTCTAACCCGTGACCCGCGCGGCTTGAGCGTCTACGCGCTAACCAACTGAGCCGCAGAGGTTAGGTACTTACCACATACCACAAGTAGTAGGTATCCAATATCCACCTACTTGCCAAATTGTAGCAGATTATCTAGGAATAACAAAAGAAGACCAGATACATTAAGCCTATAATACAATATCCATATAGCATTTTTTTTATGGAATTCGAATTTGTGTCCGTTTGTCTGTCTGTTACGTCTTCACAAATCACACCTGCTACTAACATCTACCTAAATACATTAATAAGTAAGTCGCTGGAAAATAAATTTTATTTTTTATCTATATAAAAATTAAGATGCTGGCAATATCTAGTCTAAAATACAAAGCCATAATCTTCCGAAATATCTGAGCTGATTTTTAGGGTTCCGTAGTCAACAAGGAACCCTTATAGTTTCGGTCTGTCCGTCCGTCTGTCCGTCTGTCCGTCCGCGGTTTTGCTCAGAGACTATAGGACCTACAAAGCTGTAATTTGGCATGAATATACATATTAATAATGCCGACAAAATGGTACATAAAATATTTAAAAAATATTTTTTTTACGGTACCTCCCCCACACATCAAGCGGGGTTGATTTTTTTTTCGCGCCCACCCCATCGTGTGGGGTGTCGTTGGATAGGTTTTTTTTAAAATATTATGAGTATTCATAGATCGTTTTCCGGTTTAGGGATCCATTTGTGAAATATTAAGTTTTAAAGTGGAAAAAATCGTTAGAGTCCAGTGTCCCCCCCTTCTACCAGCTAAACGGTTGCTTCTGGAAATGTGAAAAAATTCACGGGAGTAGAAAATATGCTGAATTTAAAAGGAAAACTATCACGGCTAAGTTGACTCCATAAGTTATTGAGTAATAGTCGATCAACTAAAAAAAATGTATTCGGCGAAGTATAAAGGAAATTTTCGTTCAAATTCCTTTGAGATGATGTTGTTAGTAGTGTAAAACATGTTATAAATGTACATTCATTGACCATACAGAAATTTTCAAAAACTAGCGGTGCTACGGAACCCTACATTGCGCGTGGCCCGACACGCACTTGGCCGGTTTTATGATTCTTTTCCACACCCGAAATAACATAGAGGACAAAAAAACGTTGCCAGATTGTATTATAAGAAACTCATCCATAACTCTACAAATATTTATCTATTCCGCTTTGACACGGTCACGGCGATTTTCTTTATTCCGTGAGCGTTGTCTTCACGCTAATGCTGTTATTTTTAAATCGGCGTGGAGTCACGTAATGTCTCAGTTCCGCACCTTATCGCCCCCTCAGATCGTATCTACTCATCAACTACTTAACTAGCTAGTAAGTCTAAAGACAGTCTACAAAAGCTGTTGGGAGTATCTTAGAATATAGATCAGCTTTTAATTTTTATACTGAACCTGCGGCCCGCCGCCGCGCCGCCGCCGGGACTATAATATAATGCGTGTTTAATGTTTTGCAGTCCGTATGAAAAAAGGTTGAGTACCGCTGAATTACAAATGCTATCAATAGTTCTTGTAGATTTCAAATCTTATATTAAAAAATGTCGTGTCGCGCTGTCACACCAATGACCAAACTCCTCTGAAACGGCCCGAAATTTTGAGGACGGACTGAAATTTTGTGAATATATCGGGAAGGTCTGAAATACAACATCTTTGGCATAACCGAAATATAGCATGGCAAAACCACATATTTTGTTGGATCTTCTAGTACGTATAATATAATGTTTTTAACATTGCATATCGTATAGGCAATCCCAAGGAAATTAGTAGAAAACTAATTAAATGTAAGCAATGCGAGAGCGTACATGTTTAGCCGCAATATCAGCTTCGGAATCTGATTGCCAGATTATTATCGCCTCAAGCAATCACGAGAATTACATAAATAAGATTTTGTTTAGATTCGGTTTCCACCAACCCCACATGTCTTATAGAAATTACCTACCTATTGACTTTTTTTTTATCTATGGACGCTTCACACCACGTCAATCTGGCCCCGTGGTAAGTACCTGAAGGACTTGTGTTACGGGACTGTATTTGCCCATAATCTTGATCTTAAAATTTACTTATAGGTATGTTCAATAGGATATTATATTGATGCAATGTTTTCACGCCAGAAGCAGCACCAGCATAGACAGTAAAAGTTTTGTCCAACGTTTGACGTTTTTGGTCGGATTTACAACCGTATGTGCTAATTACCTCCCGGTCCGAGTTTGCGTAATATTCCCTATTTCTGTAGTTTTGACAGAAGTTTTAATAGTGTTGTTAATAGAATCAAGAGCGGTACAAAATATATTTATGTAATATGTTACACCTCAGAAATCAGATATTATTGAATATAATATGTATTTTAAGGGAATTAAGAAATACAAAACCAGTATATTCCGTTAGTTACTTTATTATCTATTGTTAAAAGCTAAACCAAGATCAGTTTACATATTTTAAAAAATATATACATTGCCACATAACAGTCTGGTCACAAACTATGAAGCAATATCGGTTTGACTTCGCAGTATAAGCTTATATTTGTATATTTAGTAACTATTTGATTTCTTGCTAAAATTCACTTACGTCTACACATTAATATTTTAATAAATAACACTCGCGGCATAGTTTAGTACTATTAATGGCACTAGTTACACTATCCAAGGCACTAAGTTGTAGACACCTTTATTCCAAAAGTATGCAAATAATATGTATTTAATATCAAAATATTTCGATGAACACATTTTAATAACAATTAAAATAAACCACAAACCACATACGTTATTTTGGCAATTATACAAATCAATTATAATATAATTTGAACAAAAGTTTATGTTTATTAAGTGTACTTTTGTAACATTTAATATTGCTTAAATAATTAATACTTTTACAATAAATACAATTTGGTTTTAGGCGCTTTCGACGACAAAGATACAAAAGAAGACAAAATATTCTTTGAAAATAACTTAAAATGTCAAAATATAAAATTGTATGATTGTCCGATTTCAAATCATAGCAATTGTTAAGTATATAATTTTATTTAGCATATCAGCTTAGTTCATGTCTGTATATTTTGTTATCTGTGGTGTCAAAAAGAATTGTCTATGATATTATGTTATGTGCTCTGTGGTGTTCTCTCTGGTTCCGTCTCTTGTCTTGTCTGGAAAATAAAAGTGCATTGTGCTAGAAAATCTCAATTTCATTTATCCACTCTAATCATAGTAATCAATAGGTTATGGGCCCAGTTTAATTTTCAAAATTAAAATTTCACGAAATTGAAGATCAGTAATAATATAAAGTTGTGTTGTGCACAATTGCAAAGTATTTCGCACGATGGACGCGCGGTCAATGTGTGTCGAGAAGTTTGATGGAAACAATTTCCATCAGTGGAAATTCCAGATCAAATGTGCTTTAAAAGCCAAAGGTATCGATTTAACTGTAAAAAAACCAGAAGGCGATAGTTCAACATGGTCTAAAAACGATGGCATGGCGATGTTCATCATAACCTCGAACATGGACTTAAAACAAATAACTCTGATAGAAAATTGTGAAACGGCAGCTGATATTATGTCAAAGCTGGAGTCCATATATGCACAGAAAAGTGAACTGAACAAAATGATAATACACGAAAGGTTTTATCAGTACAGGATGTCACCCACTGATACAATTGCACAGCATGTTTCAAAAGTTGAAAACCTGGCAAAACAGTTAAAGGAAAGCGGCGAAACGGTGAGTGAGACTGCTATTATGACGAAAATACTTGGTACTTTGCCTGCTAAATACAGAACACTTCGTCAAGCTTGGTTATCATTAGACCCTGCTATGCAGAACATAACAAATCTCACTGCCCGTTTACTTGA
The DNA here is from genome assembly GCA_905404155.3 of Plebejus argus. Lineage (NCBI taxonomy): Eukaryota > Metazoa > Arthropoda > Insecta > Lepidoptera > Lycaenidae > Plebejus > Plebejus argus. Next base: position 8,798,810 of record FR989938.1, on the reverse strand, counting down.
CGAAGAAGCAAGTTTGACATGCGAGGAGGAACAAGAAACAGCCTTATTAGTGACTAACTCCAAAGAAAAAAGGCAATCAAAGACAAACAAAATGAATAGTAATGCTCCTAAACATAATACACATTCCAAGCATCGCTTTGAGTGTTATAACTGTGGGAAGAGGGGACATTTTGCCAAAGAATGTCGTGCTCCAAGAAAATTTACTAAAAAGTCAGAAAATATAATGGCATTTAATGTTGAAGACAAAATTGAATTAAACGATGAGAATATCTGGATCTTGGACAGTGGTGCTTCCGCCCATATAACTTACAACAAAAACATATTTACACATTTAGAAGAATGCACTCAAAAGTCATTGACCTTAGGCAATGAACAATCAGTTGAAGTATGTGGAATTGGAAAAATATTGATTGAAAGATTTGTCAATGGACAGTGGCACTCGGGAATATTAAATGATGTACTCTATGTTCCAAGTTTGAAGAGAAATTTATTTTCCGAAGGAGTCATTATGCGTCAAGGATATTCACTTATAAAGCAAGGTAAAAATGCATTGATTTATTTAAACAAAAAAGTAGTAATGACTGCTCAAATCAAAAGTAATAATTTATATCAGTTGAATATTAAAACTGTTATTCCTGAAAAATGTAATTTAACACAGAACAGTGTTGACATATCAAAGTGGCATGAAAGATTAGGTCATTTAAACCTAAAAGAAATTAAAAATATGAATTCGAGCAATTTAGTTGATGGTTTAAAATTAAAAGGTGATATAGAAGAAAAGTATTCTTGTGAAGCATGCGCATATGGAAAACAACATCGTTTACCATTTCAGAAATCTTCTAGAAGTGAAGTACAACTAGGTGATCTGGTATACAGTGATGTGTGTGGCCCTCTGAATCAACCATCTGTACAAGGTATGCGCTATTTTGTATTATTTAAAGATGCCAAGACTAGTTACAGGCACGTGTATTTTATAAAACATAAAAGTGATGTATTGCATTATTTTAAAATTTATAATGCCATGATTAAGAATAAATACATGCATAGCGTTAGAATTTTACATACTGACAACGGAAAAGAGTATGTCAACAGTGCATTTAAGGAGTATACTGAAAAAGAAGGCATAATCCATGAGTTTACTGCACCTTACACGCCAGAACAAAATGGACGAGCAGAGAGGGAGTTCCGAACTATTGTTGAGAGTGCTCGCTCTATGTTATACGCTCGAGATGTGCCATTGTACCTATGGGCCGAAGCGGTTAATACAGCCGTGTATTTACTCAACAGATCCTCGTCAAGCCAGTCTCCGGACAAGACACCATATGAAGCCTGGACTGGTGTCAAACCTCAAATGAGTCACATTCGGGTATTCGGAAGTGAAGGATATGTGCATACTCCGGATCAACTAAGAAAAAAATTAGACAAAAAAGGTGAGAAGATGATATTGGTTGGATATTCTGATAATAATTATAGAATGTTTAATACAAAGAACAAACAAATAAAAATATCGAGGAATGTAATTTTTAATGAGGACAAAGCTCCACAAATTAAAAAAAATATTTCGATTATTCAGATTGATGAAGATACAGAATCTGAGAGTAATGAAATTATAGATACACAAGAAAACACTAATGACACTTTGTCATCTGAAAGCCTGCACAGTTGTCAAGATGATGATGATTACAGCTTTGAACCCTCTCGGGACATCGGAGACATCGAAGAAAGAAATATAAATTTAAGACCGAGAATTAACAAAAACTATGAAGCAAATTTTGTGGAATTTACAGTCCCATCTACATATGAAGATGCCATGAAGGATCCTCAGAAAGATAAGTGGTCTAAAGCTATAAATGAAGAACTTGAGGCACACAAAGATAATCAGACCTGGACTGTAGTAAAAAGAACAAATCAAAGAACTATCACTACAAAATGGGTATTTGCCATAAAAAGAGATGGAGATGGAAATATCACAAGATACAAAGCTCGTTTGTGTGCACATGGCTTCAAGCAGGTAAAAGGCATTGATTATGCAGAGATATTTTCGCCTACGATAAGGTATGATTCCATTCGAATTATTCTTTCTCTTGCAGCAAAATATAATTATACAATCAAACAATTTGATGTTAAAACAGCCTTTTTAAATGGCAACTTAGATGAGGAAATATATTTAGAGGTTCCAGATGGAGTATCAGTGAGTAAAAATTGTATTTTAAAATTAAATAAAGCTCTCTATGGACTCAAACAAGCGTCCAGATGTTGGAATAAGAAGTTCACAACATTTTTAAAGGAATATGGTTTCATTCAATCTCAGGCTGATAATTGTATTTATATAGGAGAATTTAATAGCATAAAAATTTTCTTATTAATTTTTGTTGATGATTGTCTCGTAGTTTCTCCAAATAAGAACTTAACTGAACAAATTATTATGTATTTAAAACAAGCTTTTAAAATTAAGGAATTGAATTTAGCATATTTTGTAGGTCTTCAAATAGTCAGAGAAAGTAATTATATTCTTATTCATCAGAGAGATTATATTGAACAAATTATCAAAAGATTTAATATGAATGATGCCAATCCTGTAAAAACTCCATCTGATGTAAATGTAACAATAACAAATAATTTAGATGATGAAATTGTAGATTTCCCTTACAGAGAATTAATTGGTTCTCTCTTGTTTTTATGTTCTGTATCACGTCCAGACATTAGTTTTATTGTTAACTTATTGAGCAGATATGTAAATTGCCCCAAAAAGCAACATGTTAATGCAGCTAAGCGTGTCATTAGATATTTAATTGACACAAAAGATTTATGTATTACTTATGGAGGGAGCAACAGTCTTTCTGGATATTCTGATTCTGATTTTGCTAGTGATATAGACACCAGAAAATCCACTACTGGTTACATATTTTTGTTAAACGGAGGACCAATAACGTGGTCTAGTCAAAAGCAAAAAACTATTGCTCTTTCCACAACGGAAGCTGAATTTGTAGCTGCTAGCGAATCCGCTAAAGAAATTATGTGGTTGAAACAAATATTGTCTGATTTAGGAGAAATTAATGAATGTATTACTTTACATGTAGATAATCAAAGTGCGATTAAGCTTATAAATAATCCCATATATCATAAAAGAACTAAGCACATAGATGTAAAATATAACTTCATAAGGGAGAAAGTAGAAGATGGTATAATAAAAATTAAATATGTTTCCAGTTCCAACCAATTAGCTGACATCTTAACTAAGTCATTACCAACTCAGGCATTTATATTTTTAAGAAATCATTTGTTAACTGATATGAATAACTTATCTAGTTTAACTGTTACTGGTGATATGTAAAATAAAATTCTAGAGAGGGTGTTAAGTATATAATTTTATTTAGCATATCAGCTTAGTTCATGTCTGTATATTTTGTTATCTGTGGTGTCAAAAAGAATTGTCTATGATATTATGTTATGTGCTCTGTGGTGTTCTCTCTGGTTCCGTCTCTTGTCTTGTCTGGAAAATAAAAGTGCATTGTGCTAGAAAATCTCAATTTCATTTATCCACTCTAATCATAGTAATCAATAGCAATTTAAATTTTTTGTGCTAAAATATTATATTTTAGTCAGAACAGTGTGCGAGAATCATAAGTATAATATACACTTACTACCGCTACGTATCGAATATAAAATGGCTTTTATAACGTCCTGTCATTTCACAAAACCATTTTATATTCGATTTAACACAACACATACAACACACATACATAGTACACACACATAAGTACAAAAGCGTACGACCTACTAGACTTAGAGTATGAGATTGACGCAGGCCTTAAATTTTGGTGCTATTCCGAAAGCAATTCACAGGACAGCTATGTAATTATCACTGTAAGTGCTATAGTCGATTTCGAAACGAATTTTTCACTTTCGAAATAGTTTCTTTGCATTCGGAATAGCCCATTTATGCCCGGTCGGTCATTTGACCTAGTCAGTTACATACAACATGTAACATACTTTAAAAAATTAGAAGCTTTTTGTAAAATGTAACATAATACTTAAAATATTTATATTTTTAACAGACATGTTTCAGTTTATTTGTGGTTTATAAACACACCTGAGGCATAGGCGTCGAAAAAATATTATGTAAAAATAAACGCGTATCCAAAATTCAGTAGAACATTATATTACCTAGTAAAAAGGCACAATTCGAAGGCTGAATGAGAATCAACTCCTTTCGCTATCACTTCGTCAAATAAAAAGATTCAAATGCAGCATTTTGAACAAATACTTTTAGTACTTATCGTACACTCATTTATATTGTGCTGTTTATTTTCCAGCGTACGTCGGGTTCTTGAATGTAGATGTCGCTTGCTTGTAAATTGGATTCTCGCCCTGAAAAAAAAAGAAACATCTTAACAATATATTTTATACGCACTAAAATATAAAAATACGTACCTAAGTATGAAGCTGAACACATTAAAAATTATTGTTAGTTAATTTGATTTCACTTATCAGGAAATTCATTTTCCAATTCTTACAGGCTGACAAACGATCTTTATAAATTTGCATACATTCTTGGCGGCGCGGTTATTTATCGCCGGCAAAATTCAAGGCAAAACTATAACGAACCAAGAGATAATTAAGTGACTAAGTACCATCATAGCGCGAATAGGCTATATCCACATACCGTGTCCCACTTGGCCATCATGCGCTCCTTCTCGAAGCGCGCGAACTCCCGACGGTCGTGGATGGTGGTGACCATCTTCCACAGCATCAGCAGCGCCAGACCCACCAGCACGATCGCCGCTATCACGCCCATCACAATGCCCAGGATGAACACCTAAAATGTCACCAATTTTAATGACGTAATTGACAACTAAAAGACTGAACAGCGAGTTTAACAATATCGATTCGATAGCCAGATTTTTAATGCTTTGGTGTGTAGACACTTAGACAGCTTACGAACCAATAGAATCGCTTCATTGACATGACCTCGCCATGACATCGCTCAGCGCGGCGATGTTATTGGATCTTAAAAACACATTCCTCGCAACACATCTCTGGTGGAAACACAGCCTAAAAGGTTACCGACCAGCGGAGCTTACAGAAGCAGAGGAAAATAATGTAAGTATAATAAAAAAAATGTATAGCTGTCGAAGACATTGCAATGGCTGGCGAGCTGTATTGGCGGCAAATACTAAGACGAACAGACAGCAAAGTCATAGTAATAATTAGGGTCCCGTTTTTACCCTTTGTGCGCAGAACCCTAAAAAGTCAGCTGTTTAAAGTCTGCTTTTTAATTTAACACAATTGTGACTGACCTTGCGCGGGCACTCGTGGTCTTTCTGCGCGCGGATGCGCAGGCGCTGGGCGTCGTTGAACGAGTACACGTACACGTACAGGCAGTCCTCGTCGTCGTAGAAGCTGCACAGGTGCTCGTTTATCGTCTCGTTGGCTGCAATGTTTGGATAAAATAAGTTTATGTAACTACATACTCTAAAATAATTGTAAAATATTTTTTAGAAAGGTTTCAGATATTGACTCTTAAATCAATTACTGTGAAGTGTAAGACTAAAAAAAATCTCTTACTAATAAAAAGATCCAGACGATATAGTTATATTATCGTTTCATAAATTAATGTTCAAAGTGTTGATCTCTTCGTTAGTGAAAAATTCCTACAGCGTTCAAATATTAACAATAGCTTCATGGGCGAGTGAAAGCGAGAAGTAGCGTAAATTTCTAGGTGGTTCGTCGGTTACCTTCGATCTTCCCCTCGACAACCTCAGGCAGGTATGCGCAGTCGCCGCAGCGCTTCTCGGGTGGGGCTTCGGCGTTGTAGAGCGGGCCGCGGCCGTGTACTTCACACAGCACGCACAGCTTGTAGTCCTCGCACCGACCGGGGCATGTCTGAGAACGATACATTAGTAACTATTATTATTATTATTATTTCAATAAGCACACTAGCAGCTTACAAGCTGATGCGTGTGTATCATACGATTTAAAGTTTGTCCAGTCTGTTTTTTAGAGAATTTACTGTAGGTGCCATTATTACATTTTCAGGCAGCTTGTTCCACTCAGAAACTACTCTATTAGGTAAGAAGTGTTTTAGGGGATTGCTCGTATGTGGTATTCTCCATAGCTTCAGTGGATGTCCCCGAAGATGATTATTTTCATTTAAGACGAACAAATTCTCAATTCCATCGACATTGTAGTAACCTGTAAGTATTTTGAATGTTTCTATAAGACTGCCTCTCATCCTACGCTCTTCCAATGTGGTAAGTCCGAGATACTTAAATCGTTCTTCATACTCTAAGTTTCTAATGCCTCTGACCAACTTTGTAGCTCGTCTCTGAACTTTTTCGAGTAGTTGGATATCTTTTTTAAAGTATGGATTCCAAACCACAAACGCATACTCCAATAGAGGTCGAATGTAAGTTTTAAATAACAACAAGAATGTTTCGGGTGTGAGATGTTTGAAAGATTTACGGACCAAAAAGATGAGCGAGTTGGCTTTTTTAGCAATTGATGTAATATGTGTTTCCCATTTCAAATCCATGCTAATAGTGACACCTAAATCGTTTTGGGACACAACTGACGTTAGTTGTTGCTGTCCAAGAAAGTATGTCCTATGGGGATTTTTCCTTCCTATGTGTAATACATTACATTTTGAAACATTAAGACTAAGCAACCATTGTTCTATCCAAGACATTATAGAATTCAAATCATTTTGTAATGCTTGGTAGTTTGTATCGGGATTCGCAAAAATCTTCGTATCGTCAGCAAACATGGAGAAATACATTTTAATTGCACACCTTAGGTCTGCCACATAAAGTATAAAGAGAAGTGGTCCGAGTACAGAGCCTTGAGGTACACCGCTCAGCACTAAGCGTGGTGCAGACAATTTATTTCCAATCCGAACTCTGAATTTTCTATTTGTTAAGAAGTCTCTGATCCACGACAACATTTTTCCTCTTATCCCAAAGTGTTCCAGCTTCTTTAAAAGGCGTTGCAGAGGGACACGGTCGAATGCTTTTTCAAAGTCAAGATAAATTACATCTGTAGGGCAGCCACTATCATAAGACGTAACTGATGTAATGTAATAGATGTAATCTAAATAGTCTAAATAAATTAACTGTTAATGTTGTTAATATTCAAACATTATAAAATGTAATCCCATTATAAGTGCGGTCCAGACGCTGTCTATCTCGAAACGATACAAATGCTACCTTTTTGAAATGTGCCAAAAAGAAAGCGAATGAACCGGAAATGTGTTTAGAAATAAAGAAAATAGCGTATTTACTATGCGAACGAAACTCATTTCGCAGGAGCACATAACCGATACTGCATTGGCAATTATTGCTTCTTAATTCTAAGGGCCTGTTTCACCATTTCCAGCTAAAGTGCCGGGGATAGGCTATCCACAACTTATTTGACAGATTCTCAATACTCTATCAAGTTAAGTGGTGGATAGCCTATCCGACACTTATCAGGAAGTGGTGAAATAGTCCCTAATAATAAAAGAATACAAGGCGATGGTCAACTCACGGGGCATTTGTCGCAGAACTTGCCGGAGTAGTGTCTGTTGTCGTCGACGTTGCACACGCACTGCCCGCACACGCACTTCCCGTTGCCGCTGCAGATCTTGCCGTTTTCTATAAAAAATAACGTTTTGTTGATCACTTAAAGTGTTTAAACATCTGTTTATTATCAATATTATTGATATACGAATAATCTATTTGTATCTAGAGCGCAATAATAATCCCACAAAAAGTGCTACAAGTTGGTGGGATGGTTCTAGTTTGTCGTAAAGAAGTTTGCTTGTCTATGTATTGTTGCTTATAACATTTAAACGTGTTCATTATACAAAATAAACCCTACGTTCCACTTGGCGTTGAAAACGATCAAAACGCTAAATATAGGAGGCATTTTCAGCGTTTTGATCGTTTTCAACGCCAGGTGGAACGCGGGGAAAATATCTACTGTTCGTCAGCTATAAGACTTTTAACAGACAAATGGCACGCGTCGACGGCAGTCACTGGATTTTTTAAATTGATTTCACTCTCATATCTCACTCATCATAACGCCTGCCACAATAGCCTACTCAAGTTATTAGTCTGTAAGCGCGGTGTTGAACACATATCATAGTCTACCTGGTGATATACAGGGTTTCTGGTCCTTAAGACACTGGCAGGCGGGTCCGGTGTAGTCGGGTCGGCAGCTGCACTTGCCGCACACGCACTCCCCGTGCGTCGGCCCCGAACACAGCTCGCCCTTGTTCATGTCGCACGAGAAATTGTCGCACTCGCAGAACGGACCGGAGATCACCTGCAATACATTTTGTTATGTTTCATTGTTATCCAAATCTACCTATTTTTATCGTATTTGCTGTAAATGAAAAAATGCAAATTCACATTAATATGTATCGAATGGGAATAAAATGTACAGGTTTACTTTACTCACAACTCATGACTACACTCAGCCAAGATATCTCCTTTTACCACTGGCAACAAAGTCATTTTTTTAACTCATCAAATTACTGACACTGGCTATTCATAATGGGAGGCCATTTTTAAAGAAGAAGATAGCTCCTTTTATTATAAATTATAATTGAGGTCACAAAACGTTAAGTTATTTCTAAACGTTTAGTACTGTAACAATATTCAATCGAATTATGTTAATAACTTCTGGTAATTGCCAAAAAATTTTTGTTTATGGCCAAGTTATTATCAATTCTTTTCAGTTGGCATATACAGTAAGATAACATACCTTCTGCGCGTCATCCATCTTGTTGCACTCGCACACACCGCAGATGCAGGTACCGCGGTTGGAACAGAGCGGACCAGCAGTGGCGTTGGTCGGCCGGCAGCCGCGCTCCTGCTCTAGGGAGCCGCCGCCGTGCGCGCTGCACTCGCACGCTTTACCGAACCGCCCAGGCGCGCACACGCACACGCCGCATGCCGACACGCCCTGCCCGCTGCATACGAGACCACTGTCGTCGTACGCCTAAGGGAAAGATAAGTTTAGTGACTTGGTATGAGATTTTAAGGAAAGCTTGGAATAGCGTCTGTACTTTATAGTAAATACGTCATGGAAAAATGTTAAACGTGTTCTCTAACTTCCTTATTAGTTATTAAGATGTTACTGTTAGTTACTGTTAGTATTATATTTGAGTTTACAAAAAAATTTTTTTTTCTTTCTGGTGTTGTTTTACAGCTGCTGAGAAAAACATTGCATTATGTTACAAAATCAAGTAATCGAAAGGTCTCTGTCACACATAGCATTTATGAATAAAGTTGAGGCAGGCAATACAACAATAATTTTATTCTTATTACTCTTTCGCTTAGCCGTAGTTCAGTAAATAGGTGTACATACATGATGTCCGGGGTGTTCGCAGGGGCAGTCGCAGATCATCTCGAGCTCGACGGTCAAACTCTCTGACACGCCCACCGGGTATATGGTGAAGTTCTGTCGCCACTTGCTCGGGTCCTTGGGGCACTCCTTCAGCACTATCTCCGCCGTGAATTCTACTACATCACCGACCTGCATTAAAAGCATTGTAAATACATAACTATAAAATTAAATCTAAGAATTAATGATGAGCTACACAATATAAATTACAGACCGAAATAGAGAACCAAATATGATTTTATCTATGTTGTCTATAACCGATTATTTTCATCACACAAACTTTCGACTAAGATCTAATTATATATAAAAATATAATATCATGTTATCTTTCTCATTTTGTATAAAATCTTTAATAAATCTGATGATGACCACAGATAAAACAGTAAATACTACTAATATACAAGAAAACGGATTTTTGAAATGACTCATATTTCATATTAAATCATGAATGATTAAGTACAATATTAGCAATTCTCACCTTGAGTCCGTCGCACTTATTGGTCTGCATGACGTTGTCCTTATCGCCGAGACAGGATGAGTAATACATGATCTGCACCGCGTCGCTAGTGGTGTCCTTCATCTCCACAGTCGACGTGATTTTCTGTTGAGTTTAATGATACATAAAATAACTTGTATGAGTATAAACAAACATAAACATTAACGAAAGACAATTTTATCAGATCGCATTTGGTTATGCAGTCAAAATATAACTAATAACTATCGTTTTTATACTTTATACCACTACGCTTAAACGAGTTATAAATAGGCTGAGTAAATATTACATCTACCAGTGTACATATCTATAATATTATACAGGAATGAATAAGTACAAACTTTGTTTACGACAGACTGATGGCGAGCACTTACGTTAATCTAGGCAAGTTTAAGTGGGAAAGGGACGTACTATTTATTGCTCACGCATACGTCAAACCATATGAGAGAAAGAGATTCGTAAGTTTAAGTAGGAAAGGGATGCACAATTGTTCAGTACGTAAATTCGTAAAAGTGAAAGAGATGGACTCACGTTGTACTGTTCCCGCACGAGTTCAACGACGTTGCCGGAGTCTTCACTGAGGGTGCCGCTGCTTGAGCCTTCGATGTGCTGGCTGAGCTGCTCGTACACGCCGATCTGTTCCGCCGTCACAGCGAATATCACGTTGATAGCGTGCTCCTTCACCTACAATACAATATCAAATGTTAAAAAAATGTACTCCCAGCGCAAGCCCCTAGATTTTTTAGATGTTTCTTTAACATTTCCCAGTCCTTAATTCATCGAAACTAGCTATAGACTAAAGACTAAGTAGATCTACAGTAAGCCCAAGTTTCCCACGGCCTCAAAATCTTCGTTTAGTTTTAAAGCAACAAGTGTATAGTTATTAGTTTCGCTCTGTTTGAACGTGCTTCCTTCATAATAACATGAATTACTAGAAATTTTTCGCAGCTTTAAAAAGCTTAATTATTTTAAGTAAGTAAGTAAATAACAGACGACGTACGTAATAATACAGTAATACAGTAAACATACCTTGAGGTTAATCTGCGATATGCTGGGGTAGTCCTGGGTAGTGGAGTGTGTGTACACGTTGTTCTCCATGTGACACTCTCCGTCGTTCGGCTGCACGATACCTCCCAACTACAAATAATTGACATAGTTTGTTATTCACACTATTTACTACTAAATGACAATTGAGTTTGCTATGAAGTATAATAATTCCGTAACGTGGCGGCGTATGTATTTTTAACTTATAAATAAATAGTATTGATAAAAAATTATTTTCGTAAATTGTTAACTTTTACTTACGCACATAAATTCGTAATTAAAAGAAAAATAAATGTATGCTGATACATATTATACGCACGCACTCGTGTACGTAAACGTACGTGTGCCCGCAAACTCGCACGCAAATACCTTTCCATCTCCGGCGTAGTGGAAGCCCGCGTCAGTGGAGAACACGAGCAGTTTGCGTGCGTGCTCGCGCCAGCCGATCTGGTCCTTGCACACGACGGCCTGCATTATGGCGTCGAAGCCGCCCTCGGGAGCGTCCAAGTTGCCGGACACGTCCGCGCGCGCTACCGCCATCTAGTGGAAAAAGTTTGTTGATATTAGGTCAAACAGTTTTTATTTGTCTGTGTCTATGTGGTCGGGTTACCGGTTATGCCGAATCAATATTATAAATTGAAGACGTGAGTGGAAGAACACGATAAGTAACATTTTGTAACGTTTTTTCCCTATAATTTTTACAAACCTTATAACTTATCTACTTCACCTGGCTAATACATCTGGCTACACATAAAATGTGTTTTTTTTTTATTTGAAATCATTTTTCCGGCCCTAATTTTTTTACTGCTAGTTATCGTGTTCATCCACTCATGTCTTCAATTTTGATATGTCGACTGAAACATTAAATCAAGCAAATTACGTAGATCCTGCATTTGCTTATTTATCAATATTTTCTGAGAACACAATAACTAGGATGCTCTTTACTCACCAAATTCATTATAAGTGTTTTTATGTAAATATATCTGTCTTAAAATACCGTGAAATAAACTTACATCGAAGAAATCTGTGTCGTTGCTAAGAGACATTTGATTTTTGTATCCATAGGGAGCTGCGCAGTCTTCACACGGAGATATTAGTCTGGAAATACACATCTTATTTAAATATAAATAAACCAACCAAAAGGAAAACCTCATAATATTATTTACTTGTCTATTTTAGTTGCTACTTGAGATAAAAACACAATAGCCAGTATACAATAAATATTCCATAAATAAGTCAAATACTGCATTTCTAAACATAGAAATTAGAATGTTTGAGAATCAGAGAAACTATTTTAAATTCTCTGAAGTCTATTATTATTATTATTCTATAAATACATGACACGTAAGAAGTACAGTAGCACACTACACGTGTGCGACTTTCTTACGCCGGTTCTTCTCGCCGGGTTAGTTCCCGAACCGGTGGTAGGCATGGTGGAGTATTTATGATACCTATTTTGAATAAAAATATATTTTATTTATTTATTATTTTACACTCTTGGGTAATTCTGCTGCTTGCATTCAACATAACGCATCGCTAAGTAACATGGCGCATGGTGCGCCTTATAAAAAGTTCATGAATAAAAGTTTGTATGAATCCGCATATCAAATTAAGCGCGACCGGAGTCGTGGCCAAATGCTATCTGTACGGTTGACGCCACAGGTTGACGCATAATAATAAGAATGCACTCAGTAGTCAGTACTCACTTCTTTGGTACGGTAGACACAAACGGCATGACTAGTTTGTCGACGAAGGATCCGAAGCCGATTCTGAAGTTGGACGTGATATTCTTCATGGTGCTGGACAGCAGACTGCCCAGGGAACTGAGCTTCTCCTTGTCGTTCTTCATGGAACGACTGAGGTCCATGAGGTAGTAGAGATCTACAGGGTAGTCCTGCGCTTGGGCGTAGGAAAACGTCATTTTCTGCATCTGATCTGTGAAAAAATACACTTGTATGAGCACAATAGACTGTAGAATAAAGTGTTTTAAAAAATACATCCAAATTATGAGAAAGAAAGAAAATCACAAACAACATTCAGATAGGTCAAACTGCATGAGACCCAAATTCTAGCTTTACAACAAAAATTCTTACGAGACAAAGTAACAATATGTCAGGGTGCGGTTCAGCCTGCCTAGCATACGCCAACGAGATATCTCACTCTCGAGATAATTAAAAACTACTCGTCTCATAATTTCAAAATCTCGACATTATCACAGAATATAAAATATTAGTAGTACCACATTATCTCGACAAAACTCTATAAAAATGTGTTACTTCGATGACAGATCTATGCGAGACAAAATGTTTGTCATGCTAGGGTCAATAGAGATGAAGATACAAACTATCAAACATCGAGAAACATGTAGAGTGCGATATCGCGTTGGCGTATGCTAGGCCGGCAGACGTGTGCGTTTTCTGCACGCGCGGATTCAGCTCTCGTGTTTTCCCAAACACTAGAGCGGAAAACGCGCACGTCCGAACGCGTAAAACGTAAAAAAACTAACTTTATAAATAAAGTGATAGTAAAGTTCGATGAAATTGACGATTGTAATTAATAACAACAATCACATCCTGTCATCCACCGATATTAGTTATTATGTCTCATCATGTATGTGATATTCGCAAGTACGTGTAGTCACGTTAAGTGTCCATCTCAAGAGGTGATTTATAAACTCTAGTCACTAGTGAGTCACACCATGATGTAAACTTACTCTGTCTCAGGCGCAGCTTGACTCGTTGCGGCTTGATCTGCACTAGGTTGTCGCCCCCGGCTGCGCCTTTGAAGCCACCGCTCATGGAACTGCTGCTGCTGCTGCTGCTGCTGCTGCTCATAGACTCCTCGTAGTACGAGGATTCCATGCCGATGCCCATACGTCCTCTTGCTGCAAAAGTTTAAATACATTTCAATAAAGCTGTAGTTTATACATTTAAACGTCAATTTCACTTTTATCTGTGAAATTTAAAATTGAAAGGGCCTGTTTCACCACTTCCTGATAAAGTGCCATATAGGCTATTCACAACTTTTTTGACAGATTCTCCATGTCGTTACAAGAATCTGTCCAAACCAGAATCTGTCCTAAGACGAACGGGCCGTCTGTCAAGTTAATTGATGGATAGCCTATACGAGTATACGGCCTTTGACAAACACTAACAGCATCACACAATAGCTTATTCAAGCTGGTCTCGTGTATCTCCCTCCGTATTCGTTTAAATGAAAATAATCGGCCAAGTGCGAGTCGGACTCGCGCACGAAGGGTTCCGTACCATTAAAGAGCAAAATTAGGCCAAAAATTGTGTTTCTGTATGGGAGCCCCCCTTAATTTGCTATTTTATTTTAATATTATAATTAAATATTAAAGTACACATATAACTAAGAACTTTGAGAAAAATTTAAGTACCTACCTTTTGCCATTATTGATATAGAGCAAAAAAGGTTCAAAAAATGACGTTTGTTGTATGGGAGCCCCCCTTAAATATTAATTTTATTTAGTTTTTAGTATTTGTTGTTATAGCGGCAACAGATATAATACATAATCTGTGAAAATTTCAACTCTCTAGCTATTACCGTTCTTGAGTTACAGCCTAGAGACAGACAGACGGACAGACGGACAGACATCGAAGTCTCAGTAATAGGGTCCCGTTTTTACCCTTTGGGTACGGAACCCTAAAAAAAAGACAAGATATTTTAATCAACACAAACTGGCTTTGGTGAAATTGGCATGAATAGCAGGGACCGTAGTAGGTTTACTTATAAGTTATAATTTAACTAAAGTTCAAGACAAAAGGTCTTTGTCACCCCATATTCTAAACAATGCTCGACTATAGTTCATGGTCTCGAATAATTTTATGAAAATCTCTAATAACCCTAATTACTATTATTAATATACTCGATAGTTTTACTACAAATCGAGTAAAAATTATCGTGTGGACCGCAAAACTCACAACTCGAAGGCTCGCATCGAGCCGGCTTAGATTTATTTAATTCCATTGAAATTAAATAAATCTAATTTCCTTCGAACTTACTCGACGCGAGTCGTCGAGCTTTACTCAAGCCATACTCAAGCGTGTGAGTTTTGCGGTCCACACGATAATTTTTACTCGATTTGAGTAAAACTATCGAGTAATCTGTAATACTGAATACTGATCGAATGTGTGGAAGAAAGCCCGAGCCGTGGTTTTTACTCTACGTGATTCCTCGATCGAGTAAAACCGTATATATGTGAGTACTTAGCATAACAATGGCCATAGAGTATACTGTATAGCCTAGGTATACCTTATTTTGTGTGTGTGATAAGTGATACTGTCTGTCTGGATTAAACATTCTAAAAAATATAATGCATACATAAATATCTGTACAACCTTACATTCAATTAAAATGTTTAGTTTTGACGATTAACAGCTATGAACCATTGCTAAAAATGTCGTTAGAATTATTTATAAACCACGTTCATTCATAAGCAACAGAGTTTACAAACGCATGAAATAATCGATTAGGAACTAGTTGATACGCGTGGCTATTAATTAATTTTCCAATAAATTGTTTATAACAAATCAATTTACATTGTGTTAAGTATTAACGTAACTGATTTCGTTACTTGTTATTCAGATTCTTCTATACTACTATTAAGATAAGAATTCTTCTATACTATAAAGAGGAAAGATTTGATTTTTTGTTTGTTTGTTTGTTTGTTTGTTTGAGTCGAATAGGCTCCGAAACTACTGGACCGATTTGAAAAATTCTTTTGCTATTGGAATCTTACATTATTTCTGCTGAACATAGGCTACATTTTATTTTGGAAAAAAGTAGGGTTCCGTAAGATATTTGAGTTTTTCGGACGCAAGGTGTAAAAAATCAGCTAGAAAAGTTACTTATTTTGCCTACGCTGCCTAAACTATAAAAGATAGAACCATAGAATGTTCTAAGTAATTGTAGATCTTATAAATATCTACAAAAAAGTCCGCGACACACTATACCTATCTATGTCGGGTGAGGCACAATAACCATTTATTTATTTAAAAATCCTGAATTTTTTTTGGACTACATTTAAACGGATATATTTTACTCACGCTATTAATCCTTATCAAAATAAATTATTTTATCACTAAGTACAGTTTATGTAGATAATATTTGGTCTTTGAATGATTAAAATTGGACGTTTGGTTTTGAAATTATGGCGAAATTAAAATATTACGATAGTAGGCGTCACCAAAGCGCGTGCGGGAGGAAGACAATATTCTGTTGTAGAAATGAAAATTCTGTACATAAAAGATATGAAATGACACCCGAAATTACACCTTTGTCACTACATCGCTATAGAAGCCAAAAATGTGGTTAGTTTTTTGTCTGTCTGTCTGTCTGTCTGTCACTCTTTCTGTCTGTCTGTATGTTTGTTCCAGCATCACACGAAAAATACTGATCCGATTTGAATGTGGTTTTCGCAGATATATTTATCTTCTTCCAACTTAACATCTGGTGTATAAAATTTTTTCCCCCCACCCCTCTAAGGGGACAAAAGAGGGGGTCAGATTTTGTATCAAACTTTTTTCTTTAACACGACAACTACTGATCCGATTTGCATACGGTTTTCACAGATATATTAAATCCTCCCCCCCCCCCCTCCCCTCTCAACCCTTTCTGGGGAACAAAGAGGGGTCAGATTTTGTATACAACTTTTTTCTTTAGTGGACTTACTTCATATTAGGTATTAACTGTGTTTTTCAACTTAACATCTGGTGTATGACCTTCCCCCCCCCACACCCCCTTAGGGGACAAAAGAGGGGGTAAAACATGTATCAACTGATGATGTAGAAAATACTGCGTGACTGGTGAGACATGTTCAATACTTGAGGACGTGATATTTGGCTATTATATTAGTTGGAAAAAAATAATATAAAAAAATAATATCAATTGATCACTGAGTAAATGTAGCTTAAAGTTAAATAATTATTTACCCAACGCATGGATACCGCGAGCGGGAGGGGTAGTTGTGTGGTGTTTCTTTGGTAGCGCACGCCTCTGCACCGGCCGCATAGTATGCCTACTTGCCTAGCCGCGTAATTTACTTAGTATCCATGATTCATAAATTTTTGGGAAATTCAATAAAAAATTAAGAACCTAATTTTATTACATATTTATAATGAGAATCGAGTACTGAATACTCTCCTTAAATATCGGTATTGACTCACCAGTCATGCTGTATACTTTAAATGGCAAAACAACGTTTGCCGGGACAGCTAGTTTATAATATAACCGCTTGAAATTAGAAATAACTCATCAGCCCAAAGCAATGTAGGTAGACACGGATTAGCGCTTTTAGTCAATTTCACATTTTACATCGTATATTAAATATTTAACACAAGAAGACTAAGTATCGAGAAGCTTGGAAAAGCATTCTAATACATAATGGTTAAATCAGATGAAAAGAAAACATTAAACTTAGTCAAATTGTAAATGACCATTCTGACAGCCAAGTTAAAATAAAAAATGTATACTTGATAATATCTAATAATTATTATTAATTTCGCTATCAAAATCGTCAAATACAACTTGACTAAGCAGTAAGCACCCTTATTACTAAATGCTGACCTCTCGTCAAATCCCTATTGAACATAGGGTCGATGGACTGCTGGTTGTCGGGATTGAAGATGAACTCCTCGCTGCAGCCAGCAGTGCCACCCTCCATGGCGGGGTTGAAGCATCTCGGACCGTTGAACTCGGAGGCGAAGCACCAGGCACAGGAGGGGGTTCTCGCGCACTCGCTGCACGTCGTCTTGCTCGAGCACGGGTTCTGTGCTAAGAGCTGTTCGGCTCTCTGACCCAAGCACACCGTGAGAAGACACGCGGCGTATAAAACAAGCAGTTTCGTTCGATACATTGTGTTCGTTTATCTGCAACAATGATAGTGGGTTATTCAAATGCAGGATTAGACTTTCTTATACATTTAGTTATAACTTATAGGTTAGGGATCGTCGATATTCCATAAGTAGAGTCGGTTGAGGATTGTTATGGAGTTTTTATGGAGTTATGGCCGTGCGAGTTCGCTATGCTTTTATTAGTTTGTTCTTCTACTAGTTTACATCAATTGATACGGAATCACATTATTTGTCACTCCATTCATTCTGCCGCAATAGTTTTGTCTACAGGGTGATATTAGGAGTGCGGATAGGTGTGTAATGTGTATAGTGGTGGGTGGGTGCGGGCGGAGAGGATCACCCACGCCGCACTATATCGAGGTCATACTAGAACCCACGGATACTACTTACTACAATATAGACGCATACATTTCGCTTTTACTTATTTGTAACTACTAACTATTCTATTTAAGCTTCAAATGAGTTGCCAAGTTGCGTTCAAGCCCCAAGCGGTCGCATGCGATCGCGATAACAAAAGAAAAACAATATATTTCCAAGAATCTGTGATCGAGGGTTTACTGCAATAATGTAGGTAAATGTCCTAATGAATGTCCTATATTATAAAACCGGGATTTGTTTACATACTTATACCAAGATCTACACTTTGTATACAGATGTTTTTCATAAAATATAGTGTTTTGTCATTGTCCATTACGTTAGAAAAGTGGTTTTACAGACAAGGATAAAACATTAAATTTTATAAGTTATCCAATTGATTTTCTCCAAAATACCTCGCCAGCTACCTCGCCAGTAGGTAACTCTATCAGGTAAACTACCAAATAAAATAAATTGGATATGAAATATATTTTAATTATAACGAGAAGTTGGAAGTAGATTTGAGGGTTAAGGCAATAACAGCTTGACTAGGAATTAGGAAATAACGAAATTGATATATCTGATGATATCATACCCAAATGTTAATATGAATTTTTGTATAAAAACATTTACTTGCAAGTTGCAAGGTTAGCGAATTGTTACTTGTAAAATAACAATCATTAAGTATTGCTAGAATGAAATCAGCAAATATTCTAACCTCGATATTATGTACCTATAGTTTACTGTTTAGTAAAGATTTTAGTAGATCTACTAATATTATAAATGCGAAAGTGTTTCTGTCTGTCTGTTTCAACTTTGTGAAGAGGACATAGGATAATTTTTGTCCCGGAATAATGTGCAGATTGCACAGTGCAATTCCCGCGCGATAAACGAATTTTGGTGCAACAGAGTTGCAACTTGCAAGCGTCATCACTCATCTTACATCTATTAGATGTTAACTTATAACTTGAAAACAAAAAAAAAATTATAAATATTATGAATCTTCCAACGGTCAAGGTAAAACTGTGTTGGTCATACCACGATACTGAAGTCACAACTTTGGTCAACCTTCAATAAAACATTTGCACATCACCCTCAAGGCGGGAATAAAATTACGCATACATACTCTTTTTACTGAGAAACCAGTCTATAGACCCTATAAACATTGAAATTAAAATATGGAACTCTTGAACTAATGAAAAATAATGAAAGTTATGCCATGCTCAAGCTTTCTAGTCTTTAGATCTTATTGCTAATATATTTATAATGCTTCGTATATAAAGATGTAGCTTGTAGACTCTACAAGCTTTCTCTACAATGTAGAGAAATAGCCTTGAGCATCCTTGACCTACACAATACTGCTGTTTTCAAAGGTTTTCCTTGTATCCTTACGATGTAACATACTAAACTGATACGAATTCTAGCAATATAATGTATAAGATCAATGTTTACTACTCTTTTTGAACTCTGTAGTTTGCATTTCACTTCAGCAAACCAGGGACCACCTGAGTCAGCTGATTAAAATTCTAAGAACCACTAGCAACGTAGCAATGCAAGTCTTAATCATTATTTTATTGCCAGTTCTTTAAATGAGGTTTAGAGCCTACATACTAGTAATCTATACATATAATAAAACTGTAGAAATGTGAAGATATTTAAAAAATAATAAGCGGGGGGTGTCACTACATCGCTATAGAAGCCAAAAATGTGGTTAGTTTTTTTGTCTGTCTGTCTGTCTGTCTGTCTGTCTGTCTGTATGTTTGTTCCACTATCACACGAAAACTACTGATCCGATTTGAATGCGGTTTTTTTATTTTCCTGTTCTGAGGGTTTTCGCAGATATATTTGTCTTCTTCCAAATTAACATCTGGTGTATAAAAATTTTTCCCCTCACCCCTCTAAGGGGACGAAAGAGGGGTCAGATTTTGTATCAAACTTTTTTCTTTAACACGAAAACTACTGATCCGATTTGCATACGGTTTTCGCAGATATATTTGTCTTCTAACTGAGCATCTGGTGCATAAAAATCCCCCCTCCCACCCCTCTAAGGGGACCAAAGAGGGGGTCAGATTTTGTATCAAACTTTTTTCTTGGACTTACTTCATATTATTAACTGTGTTTTCCAACTTTACAGTTGTTGATAAATCACCCCCCCCCCCACCCCTCTTAGGGGACAAAAGGGGGGATTAGATTTTGTATCAACTGATGAAGTAGACATATTTTAAATGGCAAAACAACGTTTGCCGGGAAAGCTAGTCAATGATAAGGAGTTGAGATGAATATAAGAGAGCTTTGCTCTATGTAGAGTCAATGCTCAATATTATGAAGCTACCGGCTACTACTAATTTTAACTCCTCACCTTTCTGAACATACTCTACCAATTTCCTACACTGTACACTGTACTTCAAGACTTGTTTGTGTGTTTGTATACAAACAAGATTAACCGTTCCTGTGGCCTACTTTTTTGACATTGACCAATGAGTTTCGACGTTCATTGATATTTTATGGCACACCGCACATGCCAATTGCAGAACCCTTGATTAGTCTGTAGCACAAACGGATGGACCAACTGGGTTCGAAATTAATAATAAAGAGTTCAACGATGTGTTCATGTTTATTCTGATATTGATTTCATCTTGGGTTTGACTAACTTCTTATTTTGCTAAGAAACATCATACTAAACACCTGATAGTCTCTATTTCCACAGTTTCACTCACAAACACAAACAGTGACCCACTTTACACAAATATCCGCAAAATATCCATCAGCACCGCGCCCAGACTTTAATTTCTTATGCACTTATCTAATAGCCTCATAAACGTTATTCTCGTCTCGCGATAAGAGGTGTCATATTTATATAAAGCGCGATTTAACACCGTGTAGGAGAGGCGAGCACACGACCGTCCCGCGCCGGATACGACTGTGACTAATTGTACAGAAAATAACTTCGTCAGCGGCCGCGGTGGTGATACAGCGGCCCGTCACCGCGCCTTCTTAGAACCAATACGTGCCAAATCCGATCAACAATACATTTGACTTACGAGCTTTATGACAATGTTGACCATGTGTCCACGAACCCATGACTCATGAGTTTTAAGCCATTGTTCTGGCCATGTGTCTACAAACCCATGGGTTTTTAGCCATGGTTCTAAAAAATATCTAAGCTTTTGTCCGAATTCAGTTTGCAAGACGATCAGATGTTTTCTTAGAAGGTAATGACAGTCAGTCCTTGACCCTCAAAAAGGCTTAGGGCCTGTTTCACCACTTCCTGCTAAGTCCGAATAGGCTAATCCGTATGTAACACCAATTAACTTGACAGATCGAGTATGGAGGATTTGCCGAAAAAGTTGTGAATAGCCTATTCAGCACTTTATCAGGAAGTGGAGAAACAGGCCCTTAATAATTAAGGTCATAAAAATGCCTTTAGAACTTAGATTATTGCTGCAGAATGCAGATACTATGATGTTTTATAGGATAGGTTTAGGAAGGAACTTGTACCCTTTTCCTTTGGGTTGCTAAACCCTACTTCGTGTACCCAAAATTGTTCTACCTTAAAAACCCTACGCTCTTATTTTAATAAATTTTTAGGAGCTGTTTTTACTTCAGCAAGGGCTTATATTTAATATTATGTTTTTCAAAGGTACGAATGCAGTAAAAAATAACGAATCCCAATAAAGTAGGACAACTAAATAAGGACCTTTCTGGATGTAGCTAGTTTCCAATAAACCGATGTAAAAGGAACGAATATTCGTCAGTTGTTCGGCAGAGGTAATCAAGTATTAACGAGAAACCGGTGTTTTTAGGTCATTGAAATTACGTCATGTCCACTACATTATGATGATTCAACCACGCTATCATAACCTTTCTTGTACGTTAATGAGTTTTTTGCGAGAATTTTGATAAAAGCTTAGGTACGTATTATTTCATAGCTCGTAAGATTTCTTATACTGGAAGGAGTCCCACGACTCCCACGCCTTGAAAAATATTGCTCTACTCTACCAGCCAAAAAAGTATTTTTTAGGATTCTGGAAGTATGTGATAAACAACTTAATATCTTTAATCTTAAGCTCGAAAGTAAGTTAAACTTGCGAGTTGATTAGTTCTATAATACAACAGAAGAGAGAAAAGCTGAAGGAATCCCCCTGTATCTGTTACAGGAAGTTTGTGATAACTGCTAAGCGGCGCCGAGATAACAATAAAAAATTAAATTAAAAGCACAATTAGTTATTATTTTTATGGGTGAAATTGTTTTGGCTTATCAATTGTCTATGGTTCTGGAGAACTTGCGGTCTGCAGTCACATAATGATTAAACGTCATTATAGGAAGGACACGATGATCTTTCCTAAATTCTGGAAACTCCAGATCGAAACACCAAACAAAAACGCAACGAAATTCCTTATAGAAGACGCCATTTAGTCTAGTTCTATCTTTACGGGACTAACCGTAATCTAACGGCTAGCAAATTGATATAACCGATCGAGCGTTTTTACGCGATGGCATTTAATCACAGTTGGGCATTGTGTCCTGAACCTGTGCCGACTGCCGTGCCGGTCGGCGCCCAGTTTCCATATAGCGACGATAACGGGGGTGGCCGCGGGGTCAGTGACCGCTCCTGTCTGCCGCACAGGCGTGGCGCCGCGACCACACTATCTTTAGGTATACGCTTTACAGTACCAATATACTATGAATATTACCAGCACATGAAAATTTACGTGTGTCGTAATATGGAGAAGGTAAAAAATAGCAGGAATTTGTTTACAAAGTATGTAGTATACTTTGTATACAAATGGATAAATTCTGAATTAATGTGAAAAAAAATTATGCGCCAAATTCATTTAAAAACACTTTAAATAATATGGTTTCCAGATCTAGACCATTGTAAATTTTATTTTAAAAGATTAATTTTTTTCTCACTTTTTTTGGTAAAAAAGTGGGCCCCGTGCGAGTTTCTTACGCCGGTTCTTCTCGCCGGGCTAGTTCCCGAACCGGTGGTAGGCACCAGTAGTATCAACGTTCTGAAAGCATTTTTTTTAAATCTATTCAGAAATAAAATAATTTTTATTTTTTATTTATTTATTTTTTAGACCCCCCTGCTTGGTGGACATTGAACTCTTAGGGTATAATCACATTATGGAATGTTTTCAGTTTCTACAACTGAGATTATGCTATTTAGGGTTTTTGTGATTGGTTACCACTTTTTAATCCTGACGACACAGGAAATGCACTGTGCTCTGGTGATGTGTGTGAATGTGTGGAAGGCTGGTACCTCTTAAAAATACATTTATAAAGAACATAATATTCTGGAAGCCTTCAGAAGTACCACCAAAGAATTGTTGGACATGGAGCTTTCTGTTAGCTCCCAAAAAACAACAGATATTAATAATATTTTCTGTGCAACACTTCTTTTTCTTACCTTTGAGGGATGGGGTTCGCACTATGGGTACATGGGACTCGCTGGATCTATAAATAGAAATTGACATAGTCTCTACAGACTAAAATCGTTGTCATGGTACTTAGTCATAACTCATAACAACCAAAGAAACTATTACGAGCATCAGCTACTCTACCAATGGCTCCCTGCAGCGTGGGCTGCAGCAGATCCATGAGAAATATACTATGTTATTGAAAAGATTAACCCCGTGTGACTTGACGGCTAATTTTCTTATTGTATTTAAAATCTTCCCTGATCTTCCACAATTATTTCAAGACTAAAATAAGAAAAAAGCGATTTAGCAATCTTGAGAGAGTGAGACTTTATGATTAATTTTTATTTTAAATATAGTTTTAATGCAAATTGTTTAGTATAAAAAAGATTTTATTATTATATGTTTTGTTGTTCACAACTTTTTAAAAAATTGATTATTATGTAAGTACTTAATTTTAATTATTTTTTGTTTTGCAATAAAGTTATGTACGTAGCTAAAAACAAAAATGTTACTTAGCCAAGACAATCCTTGTTCAGCAAACCTTGTTCTATTTTATTTTAACAGTAATGAATATACTTAAACATGTACCTGCTGGAGAAAAATACATGAATAGTTCTAACCCAAGTTCTCACATTTGCATTATGAAGACTTATAACCATGAACTTTAAAAAAAAGGCAGACGGAGTCTTATTATACATAGAACTGTGTCTTCAGAGTCGGCCAGGCTGACTGCATGTACACGGTCCGCACGCACACATTCTTACGCTAGTCCGGCCATTTGACAGGCATACGAATGTGCGTGTGGCCAACTCTGAAGATACAGTGCTGTGCATAATAAGACTCCGTCCGCCTTTTACTACATTCATGCTTATAACTACAAAATTGCGAGCTTTTGATAAAATACACAGTACTTTTCTGACTACCATGAAGGCTGTGTGAAGCAAATAAACTTGAAACTATTTATGAATCAAAGATCATTGCAATTAACCATCTTATTTTAATACCAGAATAATGGTAATGAGACCTTGTAAGTTTTACTTTAGTTCATCAATAGGTAAACCTTGAAGGTGTAGGAATACTGTAGAACTAAATCTTATAATGATAAAACTTTTTACTATATTAGACCCATCATATACCTACCTTCATCTTTTATTTTTAAACAAATATAGAAGAGTGATGAGAGAAGAGTAGGTAATGAGTATAAAATATAAAACTTACCAGAGTTTAAACCTACTTGGAAGGTTTCATAAATCACACTTCATAGTTTACTGACAAAACCGGTAATATAGTAAAAATAGATGGAATAGTTTAATAAGATGATATTTGTGGTTTGAAAAGAGAAATAACTCAATTTTATGCTAAATAGAACAAAATCTGAGTCATAAAATCCTAAAATAAATAAAAATTGGTTTGACAGTTGACAGTTGACACTTTCGTGAATGAGCTTTTGAGTATGTTCCGTATCCTTATCAGTATACTAGAATGTCAGCAAGTTTGGTACGACTAGATTTGATTAGCTACAAGAACGTCAGGTGGCAATGGCAGTATACTATTTTATATTTGAGAACACACTCTGTCTATTGATTAAATTCTTTTTTTTGTCTATAGTTTTTGCAGTGGACTCAAGAACGACAAATTTTGTCGCGAGTAGAAATGGGAAACAATAGACATTTTACCGATAGATTTTATCGACAAAATGGCGGATTTCCATTGTCTAACTGTCACTTTGTCTATTCTTCCGTAGAAAGAAACCGCTTCAGATTGAAAGCGGTACCGTTATAATTTGATTTAAAGGTAGAGTCAAAACGGTTGAACTTCACCATTGTGATACCGCAAAATAATGAAATATACCTTTATTTTTATGGTATCGATATATCACTTTATTTTATCCATAGACTTATAATATACTGACGTATAGACTACCTGACAACCCGAAAATGCGTGACGATTTTCGATCTGTCAATGTGTGCGTGTGCTAGTGATGTATCTTTTACTATCGATAGTATAGTCCGTTCCACAGTGTATTTTTTGTCCAAAAAATTGGCCATGCCTTTTTTTTTTGGAAATCTTGAACAGAAATGTTATGTAAGTAATTTATTAGTATTTACATGTGTTCATTTCTTATTATGAACAATAAAAAAACACTTAATTTTTTTTTAAATTAAAAACTGCCGTAACTTTTTAAATATTTACTTATTTGTCTTCTTGATTATTCTGATCGACAATAATAAAAAAACACACAATTTAACCTGATTTACATATTTCTTAAATAAGTGCTTAAAGATTTACTTACGATTTATGTTTTTTTTTCTTTAATTTATTATGAACGTATTTCTAATTATTTGGATTTTACAGAATTGCTACTTAAATGTACAAGAATTCGTGTAAAAAAATTTAAATCCAAATAATAAAGGGCACCGAAGTTAAAGGCTTCTAAAGTTTTCTTGGTAACTATGGTTTTAGGGTTGTCAATATTTCTGTACCAACATTTTTTACTCATTTGAACTTTGTTTTTTTGAGCATATAAAAACCTACTTCAAATATTATTAAACTATGTGAACTATGCGGTGACAACCCTATCCAAAATTATATAAATTTGAATAACTCCGATGCCCCGCCTCATTTGGATCCCATTTTTTTTGGGTTATAAGTATCAATAAAAAGAATATTTCAGTCTTAGTTTCAAATCCAAATATGAAAAGACATGACGTTAAAAAAATTAAAACATAAATTTATAAAGTCAGTCATAAATACGTTATCTTGAACAAATAAAGCCTGGATGTTTTTCGCTATCGTAGGGCTTTTAAGACACTATTTAGACCAATTAATAAATTCTTAAAAGAATATCAAACTTTTGAGCTATAACTGTTTCTATGTTTTTTCTGGAAATCATAGATTTTTTTTTCAAGTACTAATTTGCATTCTTCTATAGGAATTGGGCAGTCAGGTACTCTCGTCCTGCATTTATAATCACAAATCCTATAAAATTAAGTAATAAAAATGGCATGGCCAATTTTTTGGACAAAAAATACATTGTGCGTTCGAGTTAGTTTACCTGAGTTTCTATGAGAAATAAATAATATACAACTCTATAAAAAATACATTGTGCGTTCGAGTTAGTTTACCTGAGTTTCTATGAGAAATAAATAATATACAACTTTGGCAGATTTTCTATTTCAAATTAGGTACCATATATTTTATTTGGCAGAAAAAAAGGTGACGATTGAAAAGTATCTAAGACACACATTGTCGCCGTGAGGACGCGGAGTTCGACAACAGAGTACCCGTGTCCTACGGCTGGAAGGAGGGCATGGTGGGGTTTTAGTGGGTAAACCTCGTGTAGGGAGTCCCACATACCCCCGCCCCTTCCCCCGAGGGGGTGGGGGATACGTAAAGTATTTCCCCTCCTCACAAAAAAAAAAAAAAGACACACATTGTCGTTTGGGGTGATTTTTCAATCGTCGGATATGTTATGACATGAGGTTCTTATAAGGGTAAATAATATACACATTATAAAGTTACTTATTTATTACTCAGGTAAAAGCTATCTGAAAAATCAGCCCTTACATTATTAGAAATGCAAATATAATGTTGAAAGTAAACAACACACTTAGTATTTTATTTATTCTTAAATTAAATACATATCATAATACTCTTACACACCTCTTACATTTTTAGATTGGTTTTATGTTATTGTTAAATACCGATAAGTATATCGATAAATTTGATTCAAGCACTAGCGTATATGTAAAAAATTTTTATGAAAAATTTTTCTTCAAAAATTGTGTAATTTAAGAACAATAGTACCTTTAGTTACGCAAAATATGAAAGTAAAAGGGGGGATTGATATTATTTTACTTGAAATACAGAACTAAAGACAGAATATAGCAAAAATAAACACATCGTAGCAATTAGGACATGAAGATTAATTACCTGTGAAATGTATATTTTTCAGGATTATTCCTATGATTTACACTGCAATCACTCACAGAACAAGTTAGCATTGCTATATATAATAGTATTTGTTAAAAATAACAAACGATTTAAACAATAAATTTCAAATACTGAAAGGGCACAAAAACGCGTGTCGACTTGTGACGACCTGTCAAATAAAAGTGGTTACAGTTCACATTAAACTGCCTCTCTCTTTTCATCTTGTTATAATTCCATAAAGGATTTTCTTCTCTCTCGCACTCTTTGTTCGTCTATGCATTATAGGTTTATGATTTTATCTGTACCCCAACCGAAATTATTTCGGTACCGAAAAAATGTATGGGCGCGGGCGCGGCGTTGCCAATTTTCGTAAATCGTATTATCGATACCGTAGTTTTTCAATACTGATATATAACGGTACCGTTATTTAAAGGTTACCATAATTTAAAGGTATGACGTCATACCGTTAAAAAAGGTACCTATATTTTCCGGTTATTCAACCCCTGCGTAAGCCTACTGGTGCTCTCGGCTCCAAAGTCTGGTGACTGGCCTCTGGAGCAGCCATACTGAATATATTATTAAAGTGTGCTCCACGGAGCCCTAGGGTTTCCCAAAACGTTCACCTCTGTGAGCGATACATGTATAATGTTACATGTATGATGAATCTTTATAAGATACTGATGACGCCCGCAATTCCGTTGCAACTTGCACCAAAACTTTACCAAAGTTTATCGTGCGGGAACCGTACATTTTTACGGGATGAAAAGTATCCTATGTCCTTCCCGGGACTCCATATCAAATTTCAGCTAAATCGGTTCAGCGGTTTGAAGAGGTAACAGACAGACAGACAGACAGAGAGACAGGCACACTTTCGTATTTTTAATATTAGTATGGAACTTGGAAGTATGGATATGGATGTCATGGAGTCACTTTAGCACTGCCAATCTGAAACTGTCAATATTTTTTGGTGCCCAAAGTGGCTGAAAAGTGAAAAGTGAAACCTTAATCTTTTCTTGGGTTCCGTGAAAAATTTTGTTTTTCCAAATGGTTTTTTCGTCAATGAATAAGTTCACTTATTCTATTACAGTCGCAGCCCTCAGGCCACACTCCACAGCCACACAACACAAGTCAAAATGTGGAGTCCGTGAACCGCAAGCGGGCCGACATGCAATGCCGGCTTGCAGGCGGGGCTTCAAAATATATCGTTATTTTTTCATAACGTTACTGCTTCAAGGGCAAAGATAACGTTATGAAAATTTTCCCCTATACTAGAAATAACGGTAAAATTTGATATTAATAATTAGTGACCGACCGAACTTTCGGTTTCGGTTTCGGCCAGTTTCGGCCAAAAAATCTAGTTTCGGCCTTAGTTTCGGTTTCGGCCAAAATATAGCCGAAACCGAAACCGAAACTCATGCATCGTTCGGTAAACATCGCAGTTAACTCGAGCTTGCTTGCCAGCGAAGCCCTGGCTCAGTTCGCCACTATCTATTTAATCATTTTTTGAGATTATGTATTCCAGATTAGTCCCAAATCAAAAATTAGCACTTCGTTTTATTTTCATTAAATTGTCTTAACTTATTTTTATCGAAATTATATTATTGAATTTTATTTCTACGATAAAAGCAGGATTATAACTCTTGGCAAATTGCGTGTCATTTTAACAATGTTTCCCAAACAAACAATTTAGTAAATGGTATGATAAATTGATTATATTGTGTGTGAATTTTATTTACTTAAGAATTTTGTTTGACTATGAAATTATAAGATATCTTAGGATATATCTTGTGAGATTTATCTAGTAAATCATTTCGCCTCACTCTTTTTTTTTTGACACGCAATCTCTTAGGACATATAGCCGTTCCCTATATTCAATCTATCTCTAGTTTGACATACAACCGATCGCAGCTGACATAGAATTGACATAAAATATATGGAGCTAATGTCTAATGTGAGCTATTCCTATCTCAAGTAAGAGATAGATCAAATATTGGGAACGGCCGTTAGACCGTTCCTACCCTGTTAGAATCTTATCTAGCCGACTTCCCCGTAAGCTTCACTCTTGCGGCCCTCAGTATATTTTTCAGGTTTAGTGGCAAAAGTCAAAACGCCTTCTGGAGAAAATAAAATGTGACGTCAACTGCAAGTTTGCGTAGTCATTTCGTTTTGAACTTCGACCGCGGTCGTGTCCATGTCTCCCATAAAAATAATATACTGCAATTATTGATTTTGTTTTCAGTAGTATGTCGTTCAGTAGTATGTCTAAGGGAGGATTTCACCAATCGCACAACTTCGTTTTATAAAACTTAGTTCTCATTAAACGCATTCCTACGGGGATCAATAAAAAAGCAAGAAACAATAATATATAAACTACCCGAACGCCATCATTTTTTTCGTCTATGATTTTCGATTCGCCATGTCACTACACTGGCAGGACTTTAACGGCTTTAATGAAGTTTAACCATGCAACATTGGACGTTATGAAGATAAAACTCGGATTTGTTGTGAACTTTATGTTAGTGAAATGCAATTTGGTGCTATAAACGCGTTTATACATGTAGAACCAATTTAGTGTACACTAAGCGCGTTCTATTTCTCAGGTGAATCGCTTCAAAAAAATGACTTCAAATAACTTCTGCTCTTGTTTCTTAGGGTAATCCTTCGTTATAATACATTAAGGGGAATTTCGCCAATCACACTTAAACGTTTTATTAAACTAAGTTCTAATTGAATAATGAACACGTTTATATGGCGACGTGAATCTCGTTTTGTTTCAAATAGATTTTACATTCTTCATTTAATCGCGATTAATGAATTCCAAGTTTACGTTATACGTTTGATTGATGATTTTTATACGTTTTTATCATATTTGAGCCTTGTCACGTTGTTTTAGTAACAAATAACAAGAAACGATAAATAAGCTAACCAAACGCATATCTGTGAAAACTGTCAACTTAACAATAATTTTTTCGCATATGTTTTTCGATCTGTCATACACTACACCGACAGGACATATGTTTTAAGAAGTTAAAACTCGAATATTGGGCGTTCTGAAGATAAAAATCGGATTTGTTGTGAATGAGACGAAACGCATCTACTTGGAATCGTATAAAAAACGGAATATAGTAAAAAGTTATTCGAGTCTAAGAATATTTATAGTAAGAAATGTCGCAAATAGTAAAAAATTCAATGTGGTACTTTTTCTTTAGTTTAAAAAATTGTAATTTATGTTAAAAATCAATAAATTTCAGTATATAATCGTAATTTTGAATGTTTTAATGAGTTTCGGTTTCGGTTTCGGTTTCGGCCGAAACTAAGAGTAAGGCCGAAAGTTCGGTTTCGGTTTCGGTTTCGGCTGAAAAATCGGTTTCGGTCGGACACTATTAATAATGGTAATTTGATATTAATAACGGTAAATGTCATATAATAACAATATTTTTTAGTTATGTTACTAGATAACGTTAAAAAAATTACCGTTACCTGGCTACCATTATAAAAATAACGGTACGTAACGATATTTTTTCTGCTATTCGATAACGTTAGGCAGAGGTTAAACGATCAATTTTTCATCAATCTGATCCATGATGAAGCCCCGCATGCAGGTGAAGCACAGCTGATCTCTATACAAGTACGCGTACTTGTATAATAGAGATCAGTGAGGTATGGTGAGGCATAGACTTATAAATATACTTGCATTATAGGTTTATGTGGTGAGGTGTTCAAGTTTTTCAACCGCTTGCGTCAAGTCGCTCGCAAGTCGCAAGTCGCGTCTGGACTCTGGCGCTTCTGGCAGTCGCTTCGCTGACAATCGATTTTTGTTGTTAGGTTGGCATTGGATGTTCAACCAATGAAAGCAAACGCAGATTTTTCTTCTTTGTAAAATATGGCCGACATTTTGATAGTGCTGTCATGAAGATTTCCCAGTGACAATTTTTTAACTTTGTAGTTCTTCATGCACGGTTTTAAGTTCCAATAATATTTTAGTTTTTTATTTCCATAAAAGGTGTGTAGTGTAAGATTATTTTCTTTACAATATGGCAGCTGACCGTGAAATAGCTGCTGAAGACAGCATTAGAGTGGTATGCCGATTTCGGCCACTCAATGACTCCGAAGAAAAGGCTGGATCTAAATTCATTGTGAAATTTCCTTCAGGCCCGGATGATAATTGTATTTCCATAGGGGTGAGTGTAAATATTTTTTGATTACGAGCACGAGTTTCTGCAATCATCGCCCTAATTTAGATCATGATGACTAATACATTACTACAGTGCACAGTGGTGTTCACCTGCTACGAAATGGCCTTTCTTTTTTATTCCGCATGGTTGAATATGCTTACTAACACGATAATCGGAAAAATCTTAACATATTACCGACAGTCGACAGATTGCGAATTTATGATACTTGTCGAAAATCAATACAAATATTTTCCTGACCTTGACCTGGCAATTTGGTAAAAATTTTGTTTGGGTGAAACATATTGTCAAGCAAAATATTTACCTAAATAGTAATAAAAAAGCAAAATAATTTACATTTTATGTGTAATAAATAATAATAATTAGCAATTAATTTGTTTCTTAAAAAGTTCATACAAAATAGTTTACATTTTTTGTTTAATTTTATGAGTTTCATAAATTGTTAATTACTTTTACTATAATAAATTAATAATAACTAGCTATTTGACCAGTATTGGATAAAACACTAATAAAATGACATTTTCTAAAAATGATTCCGAGATAGATCGATTTATCGCCCCCGAAACCCCCTATATACTAAATTTCATGAAAATCGTTGGAGCCGATTCCGAGATTCCAAAAATATATATACAATACAAGAATTGCTTGTTTAAAGATATATTAAGATAGATAGTTATAATACCTATTATCCTTATTGTAAAGTTGTCCAGAATTTTTTTAAGTGTCCAAAGAAAAGCAGTTGTGAAAATGGTTCCCTCAAAAAGTACCCCTTTTTAATATATTATATAATATATTTATTCCTATTTACGTAAAGTATGAAAACCTTGTCTTATTGTAAAATTATGTGAGTGGATAGACAAAATTTTCTCATAAGATTATTTAATTCATCAAGCCCCAAGCGGTCGCATGCAACCACAATAACAATTAGATAAGTTGTTTTTCTCACGATCGACGGGTTAAATTAAAATTATACTGGGAGCTGATATTATGACTCTGGAATGATTTTAGCTATAACTCAGTGTTCATATTATTATATATTATATTGTTTATTTTAATGATTTTAATTTTAAATTCATATTGATAGAGCATGATATTATCAACTTATGAAGCCATAATAAACTCTACATGAAAATTTTATTTCAATACGTCATATTACATTTATGGGTCATTTTCATTTTAATTTTTTTTGTGTGACAATAAAATTTTAGACAAAATTTTTGGTGATAAATTTTTGAAAAAAAAGTGAGTGGTGTGTCTTCGTAGTTTTAATAATGGTAAGCATAACTTGCAGCAGAAAACGCAACTGAAAAATTTTTTATATACAATCCATGGGTAAATGTCACGCAACGTGATGTGTGAAAAATCACTTTTTACTTTTTATTCAGTCTTAATTACATAATATATTTCCAAAATGTAAAGTTCTATAATAATTCATTATTATCAATTAATAACCCTTTGAAATTCGATATTATAACTATATTTCAATGAAGCATTCCAACTATATCTCATGATACATCATGTGAGAAAAAAAGCTGTCACAAACGTGGCTACCCGAAAGTACCCGAATTGATAGTGATATTTTTAGGAGAATATTGATCTACATGCACAGGCAACACTCACTGAAAAATAAAAAGTCGGCTATTTGCCTTCCGGTGCGGCGTGATTCAACAAGCTTATGCATAAAAAAGATATGACATTTTTTATATTACTGTTTGGATTTTGTAAACCTTAATGCATCATACACGTGGCTGCCATAACTATTGTAATTACTATGATTTTCACTTGAATTTCATTTATTTGATAGGTTAAGAAGTGATAATATTTTTGATTTAATGCTTGACCGAAGGCTACAATCTTAAGGTTATATTTTGGCGGCACGCTTGAAAAATGTCACAAACGTGGTTTGAAATTTCAATCACAAACGTGGACATTGTCGGGCACGTTTTTGACACTTTACCACGTGTGTGACTTTTGTATAACATTTCATATAAC
Source organism: Plebejus argus (assembly GCA_905404155.3). Lineage (NCBI taxonomy): Eukaryota > Metazoa > Arthropoda > Insecta > Lepidoptera > Lycaenidae > Plebejus > Plebejus argus. The sequence continues at coordinate 8,765,112 of FR989938.1, read as the reverse complement.
ATGTACTGAAAACACCCATCTAAATTCTTTGAGAATCTAAATTCGCACCGCACGCAGCACTCACTTTTCACATGGCGTAACGTAGGGACGGGTTCATCTTTGAGTTTTCATACAAACGGAAATCGTCAATCATTTGATACAAAAATAATCATTTTGCACAATTATTATACGATTACAACTACACACACACTGGCAAAATTAGCGGAACATAGGTAAAAACGGCCACAACTTGAACTCAAGTGGGTCGGGCTGTGTGAAATCCTTTTTTATAGATTCTAAGCTCATTTAAGAAATAAAATATTGAACAAAACTGGCAAGTTGAGAGATTTTTATTGCAATTATGCCCTAATAAGTGTTTTACGATGACTGACGTTGTAAGTGTATCTGATAAGAATGGCGTTTTAGCGGGTTGCAAGGTATGCCAGCTCATTTGATTGTTTGGTTTTTGGAAGAACACATTGCTTAGATACAAAATTAGTGATTTCCCAGCATCTACGACAGCTAGAGCTGTAACCACGATAGAGAAAGGTCACACCTACCGTTCGGTCAGTCAGGCCTTAGGTTTGTCGGTTTCCGTGGTCCATCGTAACTTTTAATGCTACAGAGAGATTGGATCTTACGTTCGGAGATGAGAACAAGGCAGATATCGGGTGACAATGTTTCAGGATGACCTTTTTGTAAGGGCACAAGCCTTAGGAAATGGACCTCAAACTGCTTTGCAGACACGAAACCTGTCGGAACAGTTCCGAGATGTACGTGTAAGTGATTGTACAGTAAGAAGAAGACTTAGAGAAGTTAAATTAAATTCAAAAGTGCCAGCAAGGGCACCAGAACTTGAGACAGGACACCAAAGAGCCAGGCTAAGATATGCGCGTGAACATCAAAATTTGACAAGTGAGTGAAATCGTGTGCTGTACAGTGATGGGAGCAAATTCTGTGTAAATTTTGTTGATAGGCGATAAAGAATATGGATAAATGGTAAGGAACGCTATAGGCCATCAAACTTAACGAAAACAGTGGCCTATCATGCAGGCTTCGTAATGGTTTGGGGTTGCATAGATTTGGAGCCCGCACAGAGCTGATGATTGTTGAGGATGGTACTTTGACAGTACAGGGCTATAGCACAGACATCCTGAAACTGCATCTTGTGCCTTTTACACAGTTTTAGGCAGTAACTTCAATTTTATGCGCGTCCATAGAGTAAAAAAGTCGGGCATATTTACGTAAATGATGCTGGCGTAGCACAGGTGGAGAGGACAGCACGGTCTACGGATGTGGATCCGATTGAGGACGTGTGGCACATCAATGGGTGAACGGTACGATTTAAAACTCTAGCTCCAAAATGTGTCCAGAAACTCGAGTTGGCGCTACTGGAGTAGTAGGAGAATATCCCACAAGAAATGATTGACAATCAAAATGCAAGCATGGAATGGAGTATCCAGGCCCTCTTGAGATCCATAGAAGGCATTACACGTTTTTAACATGGCATTTCTTTAATAAAAATGGAGAACTTAACTTAAAAACTTACTACTGAAATTTCAAAGATTTTCTTAATTTTTGATTTTTGCTGATTTTTTTTTTATTTTGCCGGTGTGTTTTTTGAATTGAAATGTAGTTTTAGCCTAGACAAATACTTTCTGAATCTAAATAATACCACAACTTTACATAAATGTTATTTAAATGTTATTTAGTCACGAGCATGGATAGGTTGTCACGGACGTGGACGCTGAATTTTTCAGATGTGCTTTTTTTAGTATCTAAAGGTATTTAAGCACAAGGACTAACAATAGCACACTCTAATACGTAATATCTAGCCATAAGAATAAAAAAACCCATGATTTGTGAAGCGATACCAAATAACGCACAAAATGAAAATGACCCTTATATATTTTTAATTAATTTTAACAGATTCATTTTTTATGTTTACTTGATATTTTGTTGCCTTTTAGGGCAAAGTATACCTATTTGACAAAGTCTTCAAACCCAATGCGACACAAGAAAAAGTTTATAATGAAGCTGCTAAAAGTATTGTTTCTGATGTGCTGGCGGGGTACAACGGAACCATATTTGCATATGGACAGACAAGCTCAGGAAAAACACATACCATGGAGGGTGTCATAGGTGTGTAAAAATTCCTTCATTTTTTTATTCTAAAATGATTGTCCTTTTCCTCTACTCATTGTATATTTGTTTCTTTAGGTGATCCAGGAAAACAGGGTATCATACCACGAATAGTGAACGACATATTTAACCACATCTATGCTATGGAAGAAAATCTTGAGTTCCATATTAAAGTTTCCTATTTTGAAATCTATATGGACAAAATCAGAGATCTCCTAGATGGTGAGTATATTTTTGTTTGTACTGTGTAACACATTAGTTAATTTTTTAGCAGTATAAAAATATATAAACTTTAAATTTTTTTCAGTCTCGAAGGTGAACCTGAGTGTCCACGAGGACAAAAACAGAGTCCCATTTGTAAAAGGTGCTACTGAAAGATTTGTGTCAAGTCCCGAGGAAGTTTTCGAAGTTATTGAAGAGGGAAAATCTAACCGGCATATTGCTGTCACAAGTGCGTATTTGTTTTTAATATTGTTTAAGGTTATAAAATATCTGGAAATATTTTATTAGCATAATAATATAAAATATTTAAAAGTATGAAAAAACTGATTTTCAACAATAAATATTTTCGAGTCTGTACTGTCTTACATTCATTTAAATCTTTTAGTCTTGGACTCATTTTAACATATGTTTTGTTATTTCAGACATGAACGAACACTCTTCTAGATCTCATTCCGTCTTCCTCATAAATGTCAAACAGGAAAACTTGGAAAATCAAAAGAAACTTTCAGGAAAATTATACCTTGTGGATTTGGCTGGATCTGAAAAGGTTCAAACATTTTTCTTGTCTAAAATTATTACGTAATTCAGTGTTTTGCAACTCACAGCAATCTGCAGTATATTAATATTATATTTCTAAACTTTTCTTCCTTCTTTTTTTAGGTATCAAAAACTGGTGCTGAAGGCACGGTGCTTGATGAAGCTAAGAATATCAATAAGTCGTTATCTGCCTTGGGTAATGTTATCTCAGCTCTAGCAGATGGAAACAAATCCCACATTCCCTACAGAGATTCAAAACTCACCCGTATCCTACAAGAGTCCCTCGGAGGTAACGCTAGGACAACCATCGTAATTTGTTGCTCTCCTGCATCCTTTAACGAAAGTGAAACCAAAAGTACACTCGACTTTGGCAAAAGAGCAAAGACTGTCAAGAATGTTGTATGTGTCAACGAGGAACTCACGGCAGAGGAATGGAAGCGTCGCTACGAAAGGGAAAAAGAGAAGGTGGCTAGGCTGAAAGGAAAGGTAAGAAGCACATTAAATTTTCCACATTACCATACACACATTGCCTTTAATGAAGTTGCATTCCATGATTTTGATAGCAAGTACCATCTCACTAAATACCTCCATCGTAGGTATCGCAGACACAATAGATTTTCAATTGTTATGTGGCAGCCTTGGGGATTGATGGGTTAAGAATTAAATATGTGACATCCATTCATTACGTTTTCGTACTTCGAAATAAAAGTTACCAAGTGCATCTTGACTAAATGTATTTTGGTAATTTGGTAACTAAAGTGTGGCTAATTGATTAGGTGGAGAAGTTGGAGGCCGAGATCAGCCGCTGGCGGTCTGGTGAGACGGTGCGTCCTGAGGAACAAGTCAACCTTGTTGAGATTGACGCTGTCACTCCTGTGACGTCATTCATCGAGGACAAACCACCAGCAGCGGTAAGTTTTATTACTTTTATTGTTTACTTTGTGGAATATAGGATGTAAGCCACTCTTCTTCACTTTGTCAAACATAAGACTTTCTTTTGTCAATATAAAGGTGTTTATTTTATTAATATTTAAGCAGTTACATAAGTATTAATTTTACATACTATGCATTAATTTTCACAATATTGTCTGCCCTTGGCAAAATTTGAACCTACAACCTTCAAAATCTAGGCAGTCACCACCTACTCGAATTAGTAAGCTTTATGTTAAATAGCAATCTATGGATAGTCTTGTAGGCAAAACTATCCAAAAACGCCAGGGAAATTATATTCATGTAAGAAACACTTATTAGAATACTTAATAATAGTTATAATTTTTGTTAAAAATTATCTCTTTTTTGCATTAAATACGACTAATAAGTTTAACTTAGGAACTTCTTTTGCATTTATATGGTATCATAATTATTTATAATATATTTTGATCTAAGGATAAAAATATTTATGTAGGTACTTAGATTATACAGACAATTAAATTAATGAGTCATATAGTCCACTCAATGAAGGAAAAATAGGGGAAATAATTCGTGTAAAGCCAATTTTTGGCATAGTTGTTTGGAATGGTGTCTGAAGCAATATACTCAAAGTACTGATGGGTGGGGGTGAAGCTAACGGGTAGGGGGGGGTGTAAAGGTCCCTTTTTCAGGTTTTTTTTCAATAACTCGAAAACGGTAGCTCACGACAAAAAATGATCTATTATTCAAATAATCTACATAAAATTCTCTCCAAAAAAGGTTATAAGCATTTTTTTGCTGGGATCAATATTTGATGAGATATGAAGGAAAGAAAATGGTCAATGCTAAAATGAACGTATATTTCTTTAAAAAAAATCTAATTATCTTCTAAATCTAAAATATCATCATCGTCGACGATGTTTTCGATGGGAGTTCCATTAGTGCACGAGCCGGAGCATACACCGCAGACACTGGAGCAGGCAATTCCCGCTTTCCGGCAGCCGCATCGCACCCCACACCCAGTCGTGCATCGGCAAAATATGGTGTTGAGAATGGAGTCAGGTGCCACAGGATCGTTAGTTGTCACTGGTTTTAGGATGCCATCGTCTCCTCTGGCCCAGCCCCATTGAATGGGTGGTAGGGGGTTGCCGAGCCATTGTTGCATCTGTAAAAGTTAGTAATAAGACCAACGTAAGTATTTAGCTCAAATATATATTTATATTACAGTACTAGCGGCCGCCTCTGAATTTGTACGCGTAGACTTCACGGTGATAGATATTATGTTAATCCAGGACATGATTTATCTGTGTGCTAAATTTCATTGAAATCAGTTCAGCGGTTGAAGCGTGAGAGTAACAAACATCCATCCATACATAAGAATAAGAATAAGAATCATTTTATTCATTTTTTGTGACAGAAGACACCACCATTATGAAATATACAGAAAAATAACAGAATATAATAACAATAAAGAAAAAAAATTATGGAAATAAAAATAAACATTCTATAACAAACAAAACATGCGTTATGAGAAAAAAAAGGACAAAAAAAAACGGCTTGGCAGTGCTTTGCCACGAAAAAAAAGAAAAGGGGGTCACTCAGGTTTTGACAACGGCGTTGCCGCTGTCCCTGGTCTTCCGTGACCACCTGTCCCCGTAGTTTGTAAAAGTGTACTATGTACATTATAAAATATATAAATATTTATACTTTATATTTAAATATTGTTATTAAAGACGTTTCAGTTTGTGTACAATAAATATGTAATGGTAACATAATATCTTATTAAAAGTAGGTGTGAAATGCGTGACATATAATAAGTATTTAAAAAATAATAGTAAAAATAATTAAAAATAAATACCTCCATATTTTAATGTTATACAATTATTAACGTAGCTAATTACTATCGGTTTGTTGCTGTAATAGGTAAAGTTTGAATTTAAGTTTAAAATTTTGAAGAAACTTCAGATCACGAAGCGGGGGAAGCAAATTATTCCAGACCTTGCTAGCTACGTGTCTGAAGCTTCCTCTAAAAGCAGCAGAGTGGTGTGGCTGAGATATCAATAAATAGCTGGAGCCTCTGGTAGTCATGGAAAGGTGTTTGTCTCCATACAAACTACTTAACACTTAACTTTAACAACTTATGTAATTAATATTACCTGTAGGTAGACTCTCATCGAGTGCTGCTTCGAAGCTCCTCTGGTGGGAGGAAGAGTGGCCAGATCTGATTTCGGCTTCATCGATGCTCTCAAAAAAGCTGAGTACCGGTATTTATTGAGATTTTGTTCCTCGGCAGGCGCTTGGTAAATAGCCAGAAACAGTTTCTCGCCGGCCTGTTCAATACTCTCAGGTGATGTTGACAGCCCGACGACGCCACAGGAGCGCGGCATGCGTGCTACCAGTTTGATTTGAGCCAAGACGTTAAATGAAACGTGAGAATTGATCATAATTAACATTTCTCCTTTAATAAACTCGTTAATTATTGATCCTAGCGAAAAAATGCTTATAACCTTTTTTGGAGAGAATTTTATGTAGATTATTTGAATAATAGATCATTTTTTGTTGTGAGCTACCGTTTTCGAGTTATTGAAAAAAAACCTGAAAAAGGGACCTTTACACCCCCCCCTACCCGTTAGCTTCACCCCCACCCATCAGTACTTTGAGTATATTGCTTCAGACACCATTCCAAACAACTATGCCAAAAATTGGCTTTACACGAATTATTTCCCCTATTTGGCAGTTTTTGGTCTTCATTAAGTGTACTAATACTCTAAGCGAGAGATAAATGAAAATTTAACACTTGAAGGTCAATTTTTAAGTAAAGTGATTTAATTTGCACTGTGGATAATAAAGCGAGCTGGCTAGTGGCTACACACTAGCCGGGCAGAGTATTAGTCATAATAACTGGGTTAGGTACATTTTCTAGCATGAGAGGTACTCACCTTAGAATTTATGTGCACATTAAGATAATTTAAGTCGGTTTTACTTAGTTATTGTCTGAATACTTAAAATACGACGTAAAAATATGAAGTTGAGTACTTCTAATGTATTAAGAGAAATTTTACTTTTTTGACTATTTTAAAGTTAAAATTACTTAACTTTAAAATAGTCAACATTCTCCTCCTATGTCATTTCCTATGTCTTTTCCCGGGACTCATAGTATCTCCATGCCAAATTTCAGCAAAATCGGTTCAGCGGTTTGAGCGTGAAGAGGTAACAGACAGACACACTTTCGCATTTATAATATTAGTACGGATATGGATTGTCATTAAATTAAAGTTATGCAATCGTTAAATCACTCTCAATGCGGCCGTGAGCCGTAACGCATACTACAAAATGTAAAAATAAAGCGAAAATAAAACCATAACCTGAGTTCCATTTGCATTATAGGAATTTAATCGTAGATAAGCTCGGCAATAATAATGGAATTAGAGCGGCTATTTCAGAACGACTCGCGTGTTTTTACTTTCTATTAAATATATCATATTTCGAAATGTTAAACGAATATTGTAATGCATTATGCATGTTACGTCTTCTGTCTACCTAATCCTTTGGAAATACAGTAAAGTTTTGGTGAAGACTTGTACATTTAAATAATATTTTGGTGTATCGTAATTCGTATGACGTATTTCGGTGTCGTCGCTGGTCATGATTGCTACTTGCTAGTTTGTGCAAAATAACAATTATCATCTTAAGATACCATGACGAATTTATATTATGTATCTATAATCTATATTCAATATTATAAAGTTGAAGAGTTTGTTTGTTTGAACGCGCTAATCTCAGGAACTGCTGGTCAGATTAGAAGATTTCTTTCAGTGTTAGATAGCTCATATTTTGTCGAGGAAGGCTATATATAGGCTATAATATATTATTACGCTCAGAAACAGATGAAAATGTGGAAAAAACGGGAAAAATTATTTGAAAGGGCTTATCTCACGAACTACTGGAGCAATTTTTACGTTATTTGGCACAGATAAGAAGTACCTAGATCACGTGAAGGATCATTAATATAAGGCTATGTTTTGTGGTCTAATTTGTGTGTGAAATTCCTAATTTACGCGGGCGAAGCGCGGAACGTCTAGTTACTAGTATCATCCTCTCCTTTAATAAACTCGTTAATTATTGATCCTAGCGAAAAAATGCTTATAACCTTTTTTGGAGAGAATTTTATGTAGATTATTTGAATAATAGATCATTTTTTGTTGTGAGCTACCGTTTTCGAGTTATTGAAAAAAAACCTGAAAAAGGGACCTTTACACCCCCCCCTACCCGTTAGCTTCACCCCCACCCATCAGTACTTTGAGTATATTGCTTCAGACACCATTCCAAACAACTATGCCAAAAATTGGCTTTACACGAATTATTTCCCCTATTTGGCAGTTTTTGGTCTTCATTAAGTGTACTAATACTCTAAGCGAGAGATAAATGAAAATTTAACACTTGAAGGTCAATTTTTAAGTAAAGTGATTTAATTTGCACTGTGGATAATAAAGCGAGCTGGCTAGTGGCTACACACTAGCCGGGCAGAGTATTAGTCATAATAACTGGGTTAGGTACATTTTCTAGCATGAGAGGTACTCACCTTAGAATTTATGTGCACATTAAGATAATTTAAGTCGGTTTTACTTAGTTATTGTCTGAATACTTAAAATACGACGTAAAAATATGAAGTTGAGTACTTCTAATGTATTAAGAGAAATTTTACTTTTTTGACTATTTTAAAGTTAAAATTACTTAACTTTAAAATAGTCAACATTCTCCTCCTATGTCATTTCCTATGTCTTTTCCCGGGACTCATAGTATCTCCATGCCAAATTTCAGCAAAATCGGTTCAGCGGTTTGAGCGTGAAGAGGTAACAGACAGACACACTTTCGCATTTATAATATTAGTACGGATATGGATTGTCATTAAATTAAAGTTATGCAATCGTTAAATCACTCTCAATGCGGCCGTGAGCCGTAACGCATACTACAAAATGTAAAAATAAAGCGAAAATAAAACCATAACCTGAGTTCCATTTGCATTATAGGAATTTAATCGTAGATAAGCTCGGCAATAATAATGGAATTAGAGCGGCTATTTCAGAACGACTCGCGTGTTTTTACTTTCTATTAAATATATCATATTTCGAAATGTTAAACGAATATTGTAATGCATTATGCATGTTACGTCTTCTGTCTACCTAATCCTTTGGAAATACAGTAAAGTTTTGGTGAAGACTTGTACATTTAAATAATATTTTGGTGTATCGTAATTCGTATGACGTATTTCGGTGTCGTCGCTGGTCATGATTGCTACTTGCTAGTTTGTGCAAAATAACAATTATCATCTTAAGATACCATGACGAATTTATATTATGTATCTATAATCTATATTCAATATTATAAAGTTGAAGAGTTTGTTTGTTTGAACGCGCTAATCTCAGGAACTGCTGGTCAGATTAGAAGATTTCTTTCAGTGTTAGATAGCTCATATTTTGTCGAGGAAGGCTATATATAGGCTATAATATATTATTACGCTCAGAAACAGATGAAAATGTGGAAAAAACGGGAAAAATTATTTGAAAGGGCTTATCTCACGAACTACTGGAGCAATTTTTACGTTATTTGGCACAGATAAGAAGTACCTAGATCACGTGAAGGATCATTAATATAAGGCTATGTTTTGTGGTCTAATTTGTGTGTGAAATTCCTAATTTACGCGGGCGAAGCGCGGAACGTCTAGTTACTAGTATCATCATAATGAATGATGAACATAGCCTGAATTTCTTTTTGCCCCAGCCCGTGCCAGTGGCTGTATCCAGCGTGGTGGAGGATGCGGCCATGCAGGGCAAGCTGGAGGCGCTCTACCAGCAGCTGGACGACAAGGACGAGGAGATCAACCAGCACTCGCAGCTCGTGGAGAAGCTGAAGGAGCAAATGATGGAGCAGGAAGAGCTGATCGCGTGCACGAGGTAATACAGGGTGTACACTGTACATGCGTGATGAACAATTAATCCTATTACTTAGCTTGATACCATTCGACGGTTTATATAACTTCGTTTTGTTATTGAACTATGTTAGACATAGATATGAAATATGAATGTTATAGTGGACATGACATTGGGTTTTAGGACTATTTTGACATTTCAGCGGTAACATTGATGTAGCGTTACTTTTGGTTCCTTGGTTAGGCTCTGTGATTGGTCCAAATTTTGACAGCCAAACAATCACAGAGCCTGAACCGTGTCTTGAGACCGAGATGCATCTTGAGTACTATTTATACCGGCCTTTGTACCAGTTTACTTTTATTGTACCAGTTTATCAACCAATTCAGAACGACAAATAATAATTGTTTTTAATTGATGAAGAAATCACAATAGACAAACTCGAAAATACATAATACATTGTTAATATTGTATCCTTTTCTTATTCAGCTAAGATTATTTTTTTGCAATAGGAGAAGTGTATGTTTGATAATTTTTAACGATAAGTAAAAAATACAGAAATATAACATGAAAGGAACTGTTATCATAAGATTGTGAAACAGGCCGTAAGATTTGTACGTGACTTTTATTTATTGGCACGATCCTCAGATTGCGTTGCGTCGATACGCGTCTACGATCTCTAATTAACGATATTCATTGTACTCTCCAAACCTATGAGTTATGACTTATGGGGATATTTAGGCTTGTATTGAGTAGTACCAATACCTGCCGGCTGCCGTTATCCGTTATATGACGATTCCAACGCGTAGGACGAAGACAAGCAGATCTTTTGTAGTTATTCGATGTAAGCATAATAATTTTTATTAGCAAGAGGGGACAGGTTTTCAATACAAATAAAACTCATTTCTCCTTAATATGCGTAGTTGAAATGACGTCGTGAAATAGATGACTATAAAATTAAAATCGCGTCATAAGTCATTAAAATGCAATTAATAGGTTATTGATACGGAAATTAAATGTTAGCTTTGTAAAACGTAACACTAGGCAGTAGACATGTTACCTAAAAATAAGAACAATCCACTTGAGTTTATTTTTCGTACTGCCAAATTAGAATAATAGCTGGACAATGACCTTTTTGGCGTACGAGAACCTAAATCGCACGGGCCATGTTTTATCTTGGCAAAGATAAAATGTAATTAATAAAACAATTAATTTCAGGTATAATTAAAATAATTCATAATATACTAGTTATTTAATTTACTGTGTTATGGTGAAGACTTTTTTTTAGAAAATAAACTTGTAAGGATTCCATAAGTAATCATCATCTTCTGTGCTTAGCCATTTGTTATTTTATCTATGGTCTTAAATATTTTATTCACTAATCACTTTGGCCCATAATAGACAAATATAGTACGAATGTGTAAACGGCTTATTCGTCTACGATCGCCGATGATCGTTGTCGATTGTGGAAGGACTTTGGCCAAAAACCCATAGACGACTCATACTATTGTAATAAAAAACACATAGAATTAACACCACCGAAGAAATTGATTCATAGGCAGTTGACGGTCCTACGTCATTTGATCGGATTATGTCAACTTAATGTAATTCGTAATCTGTCGGCACCCGGCTGGGTTTGATAAAACGCGACCGAAATACATACGTCGCCATCTGCCTATGAATAAACTTCTCTGATAGTATAAATAAGCCTATGTATGACCTAGAATATAAACCCGCAGACGCGACTACGAAGCCCTGCAGGGTGACATGAACCGCATCCAGCAGGAGAATGAAGCGGCCAAGGAGGAGGTGAAGGAGGTGCTGCAGGCGCTCGAGGAGCTCGCCGTCAACTACGACCAGAAGTCCCAGGAGGTCGACAGCAAGAGCCGCGAGTGCGACCAGATGGCTGAGGACCTGCAGGCCAAGCAGGTGAGCTAAGAACACCTTTACATGGGGAAATGCTTTGCGCATCTCCAGTGGTTTGGTGATATCGGCTGGAGTATGTGGATCTACCCACTAGCTGCCGCTTTGACGTATAGCCGGCCACACGGGCGCTGCGTCATCGCAGCATTCTTACGAAGCAGTCTTAACGTCAACGCCCCCTCCCGCTTCGTCACGGGGGCTGCTGTCCGTCATGTGTGCGTTGCGCGCTGCTATCACGACGCAGCGCGCCGTGTTAACACTTAAGTTATTTGTATGTAAAACAACGCAACGGCAGCGATGCATTTTTAGAAATAAGCAAATTTACATTTATTTATATTTTAAATATGATAAAATTAAATACTTACTATAATAAATAAAAACTATTCAGATATTTTTGGATGTAACTAAATCTTTGCACAATATGCAGAAATTATCTTGACGCCTGCTTCCGAGTTTCCTTTAGGTGCCTCGTTACTTCTTGTTGTACCTGTTCTCATGTTATCAATACTAATATTATAAATGCTAATGTTCTCAGTTATCCATAATAATATTATAATATACTTGAATTAAAATATTGTTCCACAGAGTGCTTTGGCGACTGCGACGGCCGAGTTGCAGCAACTGCGCGACATGTCGGCTCACCAGCGCAAGCGCATCGCGGAGCTGCTGACCAACCTGCTGCGCGACCTGGCGGAGATCGGCGCGGCCGTGGGCGGCTCCGAGCTGGACTTCAAGCTGAACGTGGACACCGTGGGCAAGCTGGAGGAGGAGTTCACCGTGGCCCGCCTCCACATCAGCAAGATGAAGAGCGAGGTCAAGAACATCGTGCAGCGCTGCCACTCGCTCGAGTCTGCCAATATTGACGCTAATCAGAAGGTCAGTATAAGCCGGCCCCTAGACGATCAATTATTGTATTGTCGATAATATCACGTTTCAATTTTATTGAACAGTTTATTTGATTGATTGAAGGCGCGCGATATCAACCCTAGACGGTCAATAATATTACGCAATACGTGATATTGCGCATTAAAATTTAAAATTGCTCGTCTAGGGGCCCACTTAGTTGAGCTTGTTAAATTAATACCTTTGGTTAATAAAATGTCAGTGACGAATGTCTCTAAGATAAACATACATAGATATTAGACACAATAAATTAATGCCAGTAAGAAACGATGAGATGTCTTTTGTAATGGCACTGGCAAAGTTATCGTCTTTGTTACATTAAAATAAAACATAGTTTATAAGGTTCGACAGCGTTATTTTGTCTTCGGTTTATAGTTAATAATAATAGCTATTATGCCTTTGTTAGGAAAAAACTTAAGTGATTTTTGAACAGCCGAACATACAACTTCCGAAACTCGGAATTCGGTTATCGATATTCAATATTCACTATCTTCTTATAGATCGAAGAGTATGAGCGGTCGCTGGGCGAGTGCCGACTCCTCATCTCGCAGCACGAGGCGCGGTGCGCGTCTCTCGCCGAGTCCATGCGCGAGGCCGAGAACAAGAAACGACAGCTGGAGGAGGCTGCCGATGCGCTGAGAGAGGAGTGTGCGCGCCTGCAGGTGAGTTGGCGAAGATGTAACTGCTCAACAGTTACAAATTGCTACAAATTAGTAACTCACCCATTTAAACCTTTCTTATTATTATAAGCTGAAAAAGTTAAGTCCTCTAGGAATCATAACTTTTCTGTTTAATTCTTCAGTTTAATTGGCGTACATCGAAACTAACCCATCAACAACTACCACTTACGCAATAAATAAAATAAACTATAACTATGTGCATAATGTAGGCGGCGGAGCGCGTACAGCAGGCGGCGGCGGAGCAGCGCGCGGACACGCAGGTGCGCGCGGCGCTAGAAGCCCAGCTGGAGCAGCTGCGCACCTCGCACGCCACCCAGCTGGCTGCCCTGCGCGACGAGCTCGCCGCGCTACAGAGACAACACCAGGACCTCAAGGAGTTAGTATACTGTTCATAACGATATATCCTACGAATAATAAAAACTAAGGAAGAGTGATTGTGTCAAAAAATATGTCCACGAGTCATGTACCAAATACATGCATACTTTATGCATGTATTTGGTACACAATTTTGTGTAAATATAGAAGTGACGATTAATGTCAATGGATTTGTTTCGTCAATTTGAGTGTTTATGTTTCGTTGTTATTGCCATATTTTAGTGTGCGAAAAGGAACCAAATTCAAAACGGTTGAAGTATGGGCGTTATGTTTCCTTAGTTCTTATTATTCATAGGCTATATCACTAAATGACACGCATATGTTTTTATTTTGTCGTTGTTAATATAAAATACTAGAACCTCAATGAGGCAATTTGTAACTAAGCAATAGCTCAATTTTTTCTCAAAAAAAGGTTGGTGTGACACAGAGGTGGTAATATTTTGTCGTAGAATTCTCGTTCTATGTGAACAAGTTTTCAAGCAATGATTGTTATATTATTATTTTGTTGCCTAAATGATTGAATTTCTTTCAATTGATTAGCTTGTGGTGGATTTTTAGAGATCCTTTATTGTTGTGTAGGTAAATATGGACTGTAATGGATGTACCATTTGTTACAGCACGTACCAGGAACTGACGCTGGCGCGCCAGCAGCTGCAGGACGACTACGACAAACTGAAGCGCGAGGAGGCGGACAAGTCGGCGAAACTCAAGGAGCTAATGTTAGTAAAGTCGCCGCGCAGAAACCTAGACAAGGCCGAGAAAGAGATGGCCAATCAGAGGACGTTGAAGGAGGACGAGTATAACGACTACATTATCTCGCCCAGAGAGAAATACGCGGCCCTCGACATAGAGAAGGCTTCGATCGCGGAGGACAAGTCGCTCTCGGCAATCCCCAAGCCCCCTCCCCGCCACTCCTGCAACATCCACCCCCTCCAGCTGCATCTGCTCATATCCGTCACCATGATCCTGCTCACCCATCGCTACCCACAGATTGTTGTTTTGGTTTGAGCTTGCCGCCTTCACTGTGATACCGTCATGGGTCTCCGCGCCGCCGATTTATCGTTTCGTGCCTTTACATTACAATAATTGATTGACGTGACCCGCGCTGACGAGATCCATGAATTAGATGATTCGCTTCTCTATCACCGCAACTGCCTTATATAAGCACGAGTGGCAATAAAGTATTATAGGTTTAATGAGATTATATAAGGCAGCTGTGCCCGATACGTAGACTCCTTGTTTTAGGGTTGATTACGTAACCTTTCGATGCTTCGCTTCCAAATTATTATGTTACTTATTTTTTTATATTAGGCAATTTACACTAGGAGTAAAAGTTGATATTTTAATTATTTTACTAATTGGTAACTATTTTTAACGTCGAGCATGTTCGTTGTGGTTATTTCATGTGTACTTAATAGCATGATTATTGGAACTTAATACCAATTATGTGTAGCAGTCCTCTAAAAATGTTTTTTCTTCTCGACTCTAACACTAGTTGAGTAGTTCACTGTTGATTGTTACTCTTGTTAGATAAATCTACTAGATACTTTATACTGTAACTAGTCAATAAATATAGTAATAATTTGTTTAACGGTAGGGGAACGCGGTAAACAACTTAACATTCACTGCCTCGCTAGTCGTATTTTGTGATAAAACTTCGGTTCGTGTTAATTTTTAGTTCAAAACAGTATTATTTGGCACAATTTCGTTACACAGAGGAGCATTTCCGAGTGAGATTAACGCGTTCAAAACATTGTAAATAGTCGTGTACATAGAGTTGTAAAGAGAGTTTACGAGTGACATATTTTTCTTAAATATTTTTGTATAACACTTGTCGACCATATCTACTACCGATGGCCTTTCGTTCAAAGACGACGTACTTCATTGCATTTAAAGAGATTCGAAGACTCGACGACGCCATTCCATTTTGCATTTCGTCCCCCACGGACATGTAGCGCATGCACCCACATTCCTTCTGCATTTGTTGTTCCTTCCCACGTTCACTCCCTAGTGTGCACTCTTATATGCCGACGAGTGATTATCGCCTCACCTCCGGGCCGAGAACTTGTGCAAGTTTTATCATTCACGTTCAGTCCAAATTCAATGTTGCACCAAGTTCCCGCCGGGCCGGGGCCGGTCACGCCCGCGATTTAATCTAGACGGGCTCCGCTGATCGGCGGCGATTTTAGTATTCTAGATTAAATGGCTCGATACTAGGTAACTTTATAGCGATGAGTTGTCTATCGAGTGAGTACGTATGTAGTGCAAGGTCTTGTGACGCCTCGCTTTTTTTTTTTGATTTGTCATTTTATTCCGCACGTATCCCATTCATATTCATTCTGCCGGGAGTCGGCACATTCGAAAGCACGGCCTAGTCACCGCGCGGCGTAATATGGATGGGTGCGTGCTGTAGCTCGATCACGTTTCAGGTAATATGGCTTCATAAAATTATATTAACACACATAATAATCCTCATAAATTCATAAATTTCTTCTAATCGGTGTGCGGATCCCGTATAAAAGTATCACGTACGTTGCGACGTATATGTAAAAAGACGCACACAAATCTTTGCTTGCTGCGAGTGTCAGATTGAAACTAACCAATCACGAGCGAGCTCACATAGCCTGTTTTTATATTAGCTTATCGCGTGTGTGTTTGTAGACAAAGCGTGGAGCGCCGAGAGCAAGCTCGCGCCGATCTCAAGGGACTGGAGGACACCGTGGCTAAGGAGCTGCAGACCTTGCACAACCTGCGGAAACTGTTCGTCCAGGATCTACAGGTATGTTGACAAACTTTCAAATTATGAAATTGATATAATATACTTTTTAATCAGAATAGTCTTAACTTATACTTGCAAATATCTTCGACAATTCGTGTTTGATGAAATTATGTGTTCTAAAATGGCTGCCTTTAAGCACTTACATATTTTGTCGTAGTATAGGTAAATCTCTCTTATTTTTTTGTGTATAGTTTTCGTGTGATATGTTAGAGAAAACTCTTTGGTATATAATATCCTTGTAAACGGCATTGTTGCAAACTTTTCCCTGCTTAGGCACGCATCAAGAAGTCGACGAACTCGGAGGAGGGCGCGGAGGAGGAGGGCGGGTCGCTCGCCCAGAAGCAGAAGATCTCGTTCCTGGAGAACAACCTGGAGCAGCTGACGAAGGTGCACAAGCAGCTGGTGCGCGACAACGCCGACCTGCGCTGCGAGCTGCCCAAGCTGGAGAAGCGGCTGCGCGCCACCATGGAGCGAGTCAAGGCGCTCGAGACCGCGCTCAAGGTGACACTTTGTAAACCAAGTTACTCGTTACCGTTAACTTGTTTGCCCCCTTATTTTTTCATTAAATAAGGGGGCAAACGAGCTAACGGGTCACCTGATGGAAAGCAACTACCGTCGCCCATGGACACTCGCAACATTAGAAGAGCTACAGGTGCGTTGCCGGCCTACAAAAATTAAACGACATATTTTATAGTTATACTGCTTAACTGAAAATATTTAAACATTGCTATTAGTGTTCTCCTTTTTATGTTGGAAAATACGCTGGATAGAACAGGACATTACATTGTATAGATAGTATTAATAATATAGAGTGTGTCCGCTGTGTAATTATTTTTATTAGTCAGGGGATAGAGATGCCGTTATAAACTCTGAGCATTTGAATAATAAGGGCCTGTTTCTCCACTTTCTGATAAAGTGCCGAACAGGTATTCACAACTTTTTTGAAAGATTATTCATACTTCATCTGTCAAGTTAAGTGGTGGCATGTGGTGGAAAGCCTATTCGGCACTTATCAGGAAGTGGTGAAACAGACCCTAAGTATAGTTGATGAGAGAAACAAAAGAGAAATATCTCTAGTTGAAAATGTATCCTAAAGTTTTAACTTTTACTTGTTGAGAATAAAAATAATAAGAGGAATAAAAACATTTTTGATTTATTAGTGCGTATCTAATTAGAATATATTTTTGTTGTTATCACAGGAAGCTAAGGAGGGTGCTATGCGCGACCGCAAGCGGTACCAGTTCGAGGTTGACAGGATCAAGGAGGCGGTGCGCGCCAAGAACCTCGCACGCCGGGGCGTGCAGGCACAAATCGGTAAATACTATTATTGCATTTTTTGCAATTTGACAACTGTATTTCGTTTCAATCTAGTTTAAGTCACTAAAATCTGGTTTCGGTTTTTTTTGAGGGCAGAGCGTTTTGCATTGTTATTTGTTGATTGGTTTTGACATCAGCCAATCAAAATGGCTGAAATAAATAATTATAAAAACTTCTGTCGAATGGAAGTATTGAAAATTAATATATATTTTTTCATTAAGCACTACAGTCTAGTAAACCATAATCTAATGTATTATTGTGTATTACAGCGAAGCCGATCCGCGCGGGCGGCGGGCATCTAGCGGGCGCGGCGGGCGTGGTGCGGCCGGCGCCGGCGCACGACATCAAACGTAAATCCATTGTTGTTGGCGCGCGCGGTACGTACACGCACACGTTGTAACGCTCGAGTCCGTTTGACGCACTACAGAATGGCTCACATCGAGTAATGAGTGACCTAGTTAATGTTTTTATTTAGTTCCATGCTAGAAGAATCGAGCGTCCAAGCTAGATTTTATGACTTCAGTGTCCAATAAATAATAAAATCAAAAATATAGTTATGCTGGGCTCGAATGAAGAGTGAATTAGTTCAACATTAAATGCTAGATAAATCGAGCGCTTAGGCTAGATTATAATATAACTTCAGTCTCTAACAGGGGCGAAAGTTATTAAAATATTATATAATAGTTTTGCTTGACTTGAGTGACAAACCCTTTAGTTAGTATTTTTTGTGTTGTTGTCTTTGTTGTGTTTTTATTTGTTTTATATGTTTGGCTTGATGCTATTAAAGTTGGAGAACAAAACCCTAAGCTATACAAAAATCGCTACCTTAGCTGAGATTTTGTCTCCACACCAATAGTTGTGGTTTTGAGTGTTGCAACAGACGTCAGACACAAATATATCTGTTTTTTTGGTGATGGGTGTGTATAATTCGTCTAGTTTACTGTACAAATATTATATTATATGTGTACAATTTAAAATATTATATAATTCAGTTTATTATATATCATATTTTGTATTTAGAGTTAAAATAATATAGTTTTACTTCAATTATAAAAATAATGAATCGAGTCGTCAAGGAGAATTCAAGTCTTATTACAGGACTAAAGGCTCGAGAGAGTTACAACTCTGCCTGTACGTACGTACGCGGTTACACACACATATACATTATACACTCACACAAACACTTCATTATAAGTAATTGCATGTAATTATAACTAAACACGCTTTGCGTATTTAATTTAAACTTTATACACTTTAACACAATATTATATTTATACAAACCTAGTGTAATTAATTTATGATATTTATTTTAACGTGTGTTTTGTTTACTTTACAGAGGAAAGTTGAAGAGACAGCTGTTACGTCATAGAGAATCTTACTGAAACTTTATAGATGTACTCTAGCATAAGGCGGCAAAATCATTCTTGAAAAAATATACCCATATTATAATAATTCTAATAATGTTTACGAAAGCCTAATGTAAGCTGCAACAAAAATATTAAAAATATCGTAGAAACCTTTTAGGCTTAACGTTTCGAGCTATCTAATCTTTAAGATCACTAAGTGCACATGTATTTTAGTAAAGATTAAAGCTTCAGCCATTCGTGTCTGTATCGGCGCCCCGCGCCGGTGCGGCGCGTGTTTCAGTTCACTTATATTTATTAGAAGGTATTCCTTTACATATAAAAATATTGTTTTTTTTTATATAATCAGATGTTATATTTTTATGGAATGATAGAGCGGAAAGTATTAAGTTTCATTCTGATGTGCTTTATATAAATTTGTGCTAAATCATCGTATTAGTTGTAATGGGAAGAAATGGTGCAGCGCCTTCGAAACTGTGAGTACAAAACACCGAGCCAGTTACCAGAGCGGAGAGTGTTGGGTCGCTGCCATTTCTTCCTCGTCGGAGGCGAAACGTTCGCTAGCTGCGATGACTGTATGTTTAGAATGTCGTGAGTTACTTGCATACTTGCATATGCTGCCGCACAAATAAAAAAAATATAAAAAAATACAAAAAGATCACCAATATTAATCTCGTGGTTGTAGCGTTGCAAGTGTGGTGGCAGATGCAGACCAGAGTATATCTTCAATGTGTAGTTCTAGTGTAAGCTTCTTTTAATATATATTTTTATATTGTGATAAGCGTTGTTATGCCGACATGCGAGCATTTAATAAGTTAACGAAGGACGACCTCGTACGGAGGTGTATCAGGCGACGGAATTTAAAACAAACTTTCAACTAAACAATCGCGATGCGATCCGCTCGTGCGAAATGGATTGGATGGTATCGATTTTCTGTATAGTATTATTTGTTACGTTAAAGAGATAAAATATATAAAAAATCTATAATGTTCGGCAGGATAATGAAATTATTAAGAGATTCAAATTAGTATCAAAGATTAGGCATAATAATGATGTAAGATATGAATAATATTATAAAAATGAACTCTAATTATTGTCGAGTGCTGTGAAAATCGATACCAACTGTGAGTATTCCGCGTGCGGTGCGCGACTGGCCGGCGCGTGCGAGCGCTACCTAGGCGACTTGCTGCACCAGCAAGTTCTCAGCCGTTAGGTAACGACAGCGCCAGATAGATTCCTGACATTTTAGTGGGCGATTTTTATATTCGGACGCGGAATATGAAAATCTCTTTCGACTAAACGCAATACGTTCTGGTTACGACTCGCCGCGGCGTTCGTTTGAGCCGGGGCAGCGTGGGGACCAAACCGCAAACGCTCGGCTAAGTAAGTCGATAGTGCATGCAGCATGACAAGAAAGTGACGTCACTGAACCCGCGTCTACCGGTTCGAGCGAGCGCCGCGCGCGTCGGCAGCTCCCCCGTCCTTATCTACCGCGCGCCGGCCCGCCGCGCCGCGCCGCGACTGTCCGATCGGCGAAGGCTTCCCTCGGTCCGTTGATTTACTTTTTTTATAGTTCTGACAGATCCCAATGCTTTTTAAATTCCTTTCGCGGCTAATCGTATCGTCGTACGTCCGCTTTTGATTCGGTTGAAGTTCTCTATTCGCTTTTAGTACGCATCAGCTTCTCGGTAGATCTGTAACTCTGTAAGTACTTATGAGATATCGTTAGATGTTAGCGCGTACGCACCTCACGCTGCGTCGGGAGGGGTCCTGGAACGGGCGCGCCCCAGAAAGCCAAAGATAAATCACAACCACTAGATTTATTGATCGAGATTATTCGCCAGCTGAAATTATCGTCGGTCCGATCCGAAGCGCGTTCCACGGCTCCTCGATCGTGTTGCAATACATTATATCATTTAGGTGTAAAGTTATAGTAAATTATTTCATACTTAAGTTAGATATTTGAGTTTATTATTTTTATTTATTGTAAAGCAAAAAAAAACTAAATTATCATGTTTGTTTTCACTTTTGAAGTGTTGTACGCTTTTTATATACCTCTTTTTTACAAAGTAGAATCATGATCAAATGCATACTATGTACTATTCAAAATTGGGAGATGCCTACGAATGCATTCCACGAGGAAGGCAGTATTTTGTTGTCATAAGTAACTTCTTTTGTTGGATGTGTATGAGAGGCTAATATCGGTTTCCCGAACCGACAGGCATGCCTTTGCACCAAGTGATTTAGTTTGTATTGACATCTTTTGTATGATGTATTTAATATATGGAAAATTCTCCAAACGAGTGTTTTCTTGATTTTTTTTATTTATTTTAAAATAAAACTATGAATTTAATTTGCTACTGAGATTTTCATTTATACTAACCCCACTAGACCCGTTGAGACACATTTTGTTCATAATGAAGTGTTTGATTCATTTGGGACAGAAATAATATAGCTGCATATTTATGTATGTATATCTATTTATTAAAAACAACAATAATTATAATGACATTTGGTAACGTTATAAAATATTACAATCTATAATTCCTTGTACTCATTTCGCACTCATATCCTTGATCAACCTCTCTTTAGTGGCTCCTATAAAGGGCAATTATAGGCTTGATGACTATTTTTTTTTTCTTATTGGTAATTGAAAGACCCTTAAAAAATAGAAACATCACTGAAAGAATGACTCTGATAGCTTAAAAATTCACTAAGATATGACAATTCAAACATCTCATAAAATAGACCTGCCCGAAACGCTCCATACAAAGTGAGTACGAAAGACTGACGTCACTCTTTCTTAGTTTGTACGTATCGGGAGAGAACTTTGTTCGATAGGTATATTAAATATTGCGTTTATGAAAGTGGTGTCATAACAAAAGTTGCTTTTAATTGCATAAGTTATCGAATGGTATACAAATATTAAGAAATTTAATTGAAAAAAATTCGACTTGATTATCCAACTTTGAAAGCTCATAACAAAAAAAGTACAAATGCTATCGAGCTGAAATTTTGGGAACACTTATTTTTTACCGTTATTTCTTTAATTTATTAAAAAAATTCGCTAATCTTTGACCTTGTCATCATCCCTATTACTACTGGATAAAAAAATGTTATTTCGTTGCATTTACCCGAATTTACAACACACAAAAATTTTACCCCCATCATTACATTGACAATCCTTTTATTCGTAAGATTATTCATTACTCATTTCGATATGATGAAGATAAAATGTTAAAAATGAGTATGAAAGTATAACAATATGTATAATCTTTATATTCATTTGGTATAGTTTAAAAATATTTGATAAAATTGCTGATTGAATAGTTATAATGTTATAACTTTTATGTTACTATAGTTTGTGCGTTATAAGATGATAATATGGGTGACACTTCTCATATTCCTTGCTACGGATATTTTTTACAAGAAAACAAAAAATAAAAATGTAATAAATTATATTCCATCTACAAAAACAAATGTTTCCTATAATAATTGTAAATGAATAAAAATGAAAAGTTGCTAAATGCTAACTTATTAATATAAAATTATAAATATTAACTGTGAAATAGGAGTATAAAATTATTGTTACGAAAATATTAAAATGTCAGATGCATGAAACGGAACTTTTGCCAATAGAGATTGACACTGTTGAATCGAAATCAAATCGATAAAAAGAGCGGCCATCTTAAATCGCCGGTGCCACTCTGAAACGTCAGTACGAAATCGATAATTTCGATTGCAATTCCTTTACG
The DNA here is from genome assembly GCA_905404155.3 of Plebejus argus. Taxonomy (NCBI): domain Eukaryota; kingdom Metazoa; phylum Arthropoda; class Insecta; order Lepidoptera; family Lycaenidae; genus Plebejus; species Plebejus argus. Next base: position 8,742,300 of record FR989938.1, on the reverse strand, counting down.
AAGTGATTCGATGTTTTTAAAATTATCGAATAATTTTTTTTAGGTAACTTCCCTACTATTGTCAATTACAATGTGTCACGCATATCATCTTAAAACGCACAAACTATAGTGCACAGTTTCTGCTGTTTTTATAGTAGCAGTTTATGTATTCAACAGAGTTGTTAATTGGTTGACGACTGACTGTGTTAACATTAGCCAATTACAAGCTAGCGAATACTCCGGTCAAAAAATGATCTTAATCAATCTTTTCAACATAGCTTTTGATTTTCTTACGAGTTTGAATTACATTAGTCATCAAAACCTCTATTCAATAAATAAACAACTACTTATATTATGTCAAATTCACTTCAGAAACCGAGCACATAATATTATAAAACTATTTCTACATATTAATCTCCTTTTCTAAGTAAAGCTACAATATTATTAGTCGTCATAAAGCTACAATAAGTTATTTAGAAGGATTTTAACCAAATTTTTTTTCTCTGATCTAGTGCAGTTTTCTGTCTAGTAGTATGCACTATCTAGGTATATTCTTACGTATGTAATGCTCAGGCGACATAATAAACGTTAAGGCTTATTTACATTATGATTTTAGCGAGAATCACTGGATTCGAGCCCTGGATCAGTGCTATATCAAAAAAACATGCCAATTGTCCAGCAAACAATAGCGGTCAATTTTTTTTCATGCACATAATATTATGATTCGAACTCGTAGATTGTAGAAATATATAAATAATATAAAAATTACTTCTAATAAGTAATAAATACCTAATATTGGTTTTATTGCACCCATCACAATTGATTTAGCCGCTAGCAAGATTTTCCATTTCATACAAACTATATAAACATACATTATAATTTATATAATACTTTGATAAAAACGACATCGAGTAAATAAAAAGTACACGTAACACAATAAGCAATGAAATAAATAATATTGAAAAAGAATAAGAATATCACAGATGGGCATTGGAAATGTTTAACTTCACATTGATCTACTTTTTATAAACGAACAACTAGTAGTACCTACTTAGGTCTAAAACCTTTCAAATGCATACAAAATACGGACGGAACGCGAGGGATGACACACTATTCCATCGCGTTCCGTCCGTATTTTGTATGCGTTTGACATTTGCGGCGGAATTTACGCCGCGTAACTTCGGCCTAGCGTGTTTAGACACTAAGTTTTTTTACGATAGAAAAACTTTTCCAACTACTAGTATCATAACTTCTCTGCGATGTATTTCAAACTTAAAGGGCCCATTCACGGCAGACCGCCGTGCAGGACTGCAAAATATGGACATAGCTCACTCGTTGGTTCACACTCGGTGTTGCCGACCGGCAACACCGAGTGTGATTTGTGAACCAATGAGTGAGCTATGACCATTTGCAGTCCTGCACGGCGGACTGCCGTGAATGGGCCCTTTTACAGTCCATTCTCGAGACGAAATTTTTCTGCATTCGTAGTCAGATTTTTAACTATTTATGACCGAAAAAGTCATTAGATATCATCGTAGTTTATTTTACTATGACATAAAAGTGGCAAAATATATTAGTGTTAAAATTATATAGCTTCAATCGTGTGTCTGGTTTTAAATGTATACATATAAAATAATAATATGTAATATGCAGGTACCGCTGTTTTGTTCTCAATATTCTTGACTATCAGAGCGCTTCATAAGTATCACTAATGGGTTGGTGACTTATCGAGTGACTCAATCCGTTTTCTCTGGTAGTCGATGAAATTCTGAAAAAAAATAGCACAGAGTTACGATGGTTTGAAAAAGTTAATTGTCACAGAAGAAGAGCTTGTCTTACTTGAAATTATGCACCCTTTTCTCGTATTTACATTATAAAATATCCTAACCGCACTAAGCGACACTACGCTACAGCGGAGCGACGCGACACTTCACGTTCCATAGCACTGACGTTCTGTGTCGCGACACGCGTAGCACCGCGGCTGTCGTGTAGTGCTGTTTCGCTCATAAATAATATTTAGCCGTGACGTGTCGTGTCGCGTCGCTGCAGTGTAATTACGCCTAGTGTGGTCTCACCTTTATATCAACTAGTGAAGCAATGAAGCGCGTCATTTTAAGTTACACAAGCTCTACTTTATTTTAAGTAAACACAAAATATAATATAATTAATAAAATACGCAAAAAATTATATGTAAGTATCACAATTGTTTTAAAACTAAAATAACACATTTCGACATGATACAACATACCCGAAGAATGGTAGTAGCGTGACGAGTTGCGTGCGCGAGGTGCAGGCGCGCAGCTCGGGCATCGTCAGCAGCACGTGGCGCAGGTACGCCTGCAGCGACACGCGCCGCTGCTCCACCACGCGGGGGTCCTGCACATATTATATAATTTATTTGAATCAGGCATCTTGGCCCATATTATATAATAATAATAGCTCCCACACCGGTTTCGGTGACGGTGGCCGGTTTCATTGAAACCAGACCAGCTACGCAGGAGTAATTTTATAGTGCCCAAGTGTGTGCGCAGTACACAAGAGCACTCTCTATTCCTTTACTCTCATAATTTTTTACATGCCCATCCGACGCATGGATCATCTTACTTGTCAGACAATCAGGTGATCAGCCTGCATTGTCCTAACCAAACTTGGAAATAACATGTTTCCAACGCGGGAATCGAACCCACGACCTCCGAGTCAAGAGCCGCGCTCTATACCACTAGACCATGGAGGCGTTCATATTATATATACCTTAAATAGACTAACATATTACATACATTTATACTAAAACAAGCACTAAACAGTAAACAGTAAGCACGTATTGTCTGCGACGTGCGACGTGACGTATAGTACTGTAAGGGTCAATTCAGACCGCAACGCGACGCGTAGATATGCATTTCTAAATTTAAAATTAGTATAAATTTGACAGATTCGCAAGACGTCTCACGCTGACGGCATCTGTCAAATCCATACAAATTTAGGTCGCGTCGCGTCGCGCCTCGCCTCGTCACGTTGCGGTCTGAATTGACCCTAATTGTCACCAGCAGTATTTGCGGACCAATACCACCTGAAGAAGCGAGCGTATGCCCTCTTAAAAGGACGGCAACGCACCTGCAGCTCTTCTAATGTTGCGAGTGTCCATGGGCGACGGTAGTTGCTTTCCATCAGGTGAGCCGTTTGCTTGTTTGCCTTCTTATCCTATAAAAAGTTATTTACCTACTGCGAAGCCAAAAGAAGGATCCTGGTACTAGTGACGACAGTTCAGCTTTTTTAACGAAAATAATAGAAGATGTATGAAAAATGTCAGTATCATTTGCAGAACGGCAATTAATAAGGTATCAATAGATTTGTATGATAGTCGGGGCAACGTAGGCAAGCTAGACCAAATCCACCGGTGATGTGTAAAGCATTTCCACATATTGTGAAGAAAGAGGTTATAATCTACGTCGTCAGCAGGAGCGGAGCTACCACCGTATCTGCCGTATCAATTTTACGGGGCCCCCGAAACTCGGCGTGGGCGGCCCCCAAGGTACGTAATTTACGCTTTCTGAGGGCCCCCAAATAAACTTTTATACGGGGCCCCACCCAGGCAGACCCCATCAAGGCCAGAAGAGCCTATGGTAGTCAGGTTAAATTGCGAAACTGTCTTGTATCAAATAGAGGATAGCAATAATATGTAGCAACAACCCGGTAGTTATATATTGTTATTAAAATCTCACTCGTTTTCGTAAAGTTTTCTTTGGCGGGAACTTGTAGCTGGCGATGTCTGGATGACACTTCTTCAGTTGCGTGTGGAGCTCGTAGAACTTAGCGTATCTGTGGTACACGTTCCACTCTTCTAGACCAACCTTGAGGAATATCTGAAATGTAACGCATTTATTGTATTTTTAAGCTTATCAAAACATGATGACAAGACAAATCCATGCAAAATACAGTCTATGTTTGGGTAGCATTCCTTATGCGCGATAAGGATGCGCGTAGACGCCGTAGATTGTAGTATGTACCTATGCATCTATTATTTCGATATTAGGTATTTTAGAATAATATTATTCGTGAACCCAAAAAACTCGTAACCCTCCAAAACTTCAGCATATATGAAAATATTTGCAATGATTATGCTGAACGCTGACAAAAGGATAACTCACTTGATAGACATGGTAAGTATGTGGTTTGTTGCCGACGAGGAATGCAGCGGGGATGCAGGCCTTGACGTTGGTCTGGGGGCACTCTAGCACCTCCAGGCCGCCGCCCTCCAGCTCCTGCAGCCGCCTCTGCAGGTGCTGATTGAACTCCATCAGCTCCGCGTGCATTTCCGCCACCTGGAGAGCGATTCATGATTTTCGTTCGACTCAGTAGGTCTACTACGAAACAATTTTGAGACTCCAGACGAGAATGCGGCCGCGCGGCGTCCTACTCAACGTCATTTCATGTTTGTTAGAGTAGGACGCGGCATTTTCGTACGATTGTTTGAGTCTCATAGCGGTTTCGTGGTACGGCCCCTAATTAGGAAACTGTATCGTGATTCATGCGGTCATTGGTCAATGCCAAGCGCGGCAAGCGTTTATTGGATGTCACGCGGTCAAGTATCCGAATCTAAATCGAATTGCGCATTGCGAATCAGGGTCTTGGATATCGTTTGTTAAACTAATATGTATTCTGTGATATCGTTTACAAAGAATAGGGTTATGGGAAAAGTAGATAAAATATTACATAGTAATGCATCCTTAAGTTTTTAGTCAAGAGTGTGCTGTATGATAAAGCATAGAGTTTTTTATCTCGCGCAGAATCAAAATTCATTACTTTTCGTATACCTAAGCGAATATGTAAAATCGACACATTAATGATGACCTTTACGCGGCATCACGCAACCTGTATGAATATTAAGTATGAATATAATTAAGCATTTATGCAGGCTTATACAATGTAAATGATGTGTAAATGATAATATCTATACAGGTGTCAAGTTGCTTATTGCCTATTGATTGTCGCGCTTCCGTAGTAAGAGCCGTCTAGAGTCTAGACTCTTTACACTTTACACCTACAATATATTATTTATTACCTGAACAAGTTTCCTCTCGTACTGGTAAGCTTCGTCTTCTTCACCATCACTACTCTTTAGTGCTATTCCCATTTCCACAGCTGACATGTAATTCTTCAATTGTTCTTTCAATCTATCATTTTCCCTGCAAAAATAGAACGACTTCTTTATACACTTTACTTTCTTAAAGATAAGTTTTCTTTCTGATACTTTAAGAAATGAAGTTGTGGTTGTGTATTCTAGAAAACTAAAAAACTGCAACAACTTACTTATTTAAATCTACTATATTTCTTTCTAACCTCAGAATCTTTTCTCTACTTCGTAATTCTATTTGGTTACACTTTGTCTGTAACGCCAAAAATTCCTTCTCCTTAATCTCTAAGATGGACGAATGGCTCTTGTCGTCCGGAATGCTCTCGTCCTCGAAACAAAGCTCCAAGCATGAATTGCTCCCGTCAATACTACCTGCTACTCCTTCGCTGTCACTTTCTGATAATTTCAAGCAATTCACACTCAAGTCGTCGTCTCTCGAGTGAACGCTTTTGTCTATGCTGCTCTGGGAGTGAGTGAACATTTCCTTGGCACTCTCAGATAACTTCGACAGAATTTGTAGTGGACTTTCGATTCCCTTTACACCATCGGGAAAGAAATGTCTTATACCCGATTTACTATCTGAGCTGGTCGGTTCGCTTGTGGATGCCACTTTTGGTTGTATTTTAGGATCTGGAGAATTAAGGCAAGTTGCGGGAGCGCTGTTCCATGAGCAGTCGGGGGATCCATCAATAGGTTCCAAGGATTGTCTCTTTTCTCTCATTTCTTTGTTCTTCTCATCCTTGTCAAAAGATATCACTTGCCTTAGAGGTTTCCTTCTCGAGTTCCCGGAGGGCTTCACTGGTGTTGGCAGTGGTATAACAAGCTCTGTTTTCATTTGGTTTGAGTGCTGTGAATCATTTAATTCGAGCCTGTCAATTGATAATGCAAACAACACAGTTGATAAACCTGAAATTTGACACACACATTACAGCCTTATCAATTATCACTGTCTTATAATTACTACGCCAATTGAAATAAATGCTAAATATTGCGGGTTCAAATGTAATTTTATATTAAAAATTATATAACTTAAATACCTGCTGCAATTCCTGGCAAGATATTTGCTTCAGGACTTCTAACAAATGCACCCTCTTCATAATACTCCCCAAGAAGTCCATGTGAAATCCAACTTTGAATATATCTGCAATAATCAAAAGATATGTGTGCTTTATAACTTTTAGGATTAGTTTTATTAAAAAATTATGCTTTTAAAGATAGGTAACTCTGCTAACAAACAAAAATTAACTATCATTGCTAACTTACCTCACAAGTGATCTTTCATTTAAAGCTGCCCTTAGAAATGCCCTAAAATACCCTAGAGGTGTATTGATATTTGCTAGTATTTTAAATCTTTCTTTTTCATGTTTGGTGAGGTGCAGGCAGCTGTAGCTCCACAATGAATTTCCTGTAAATATTTTTGAAAGTAATTTCACATAGGACTGTTTAGTTTATTTGAAATTAAAGGGGTAACCCATCAAGCCCCATACGAGCACCTGTGATCGCAACAACAATAGAATATAATGGCATTTCCGAGAATCTCCGATCGACAGATGAATAACAATTAATCTTTTAGATAGGGTGCTGGTGAGCATTTAGGTATATGATTTGCACACGTTTCACATCGAGGTAGATTGCAGTTTACGTCATTACGAATTGATTTGGTCAAGTCAATTAAGTTCCTACGTAGCTGCGTTTTCGCGTTACAGCCGATTGAAGTTGCTGAAAAAAAAGGGATATTAAATCATTTGCACATGTATGCCTCTGGGGTTCATGGTCACAAACAGCTTGGAAACAGAGAAAATCGAAGAGGCAGACATTCAGGGCTCTGCATTGTTATGAGGCGGATTTGTAAAAATGTTTAAAAAAAAAGCTCTACTAAGTAATTTGCACACGCTTCTCATTGCGCCCATACAATTCATTATGACTCCGTGGATAATATCACCCACCTTTTTTTTTCAACATTTTTGAAACGATGTAAATTGACAACGCAGCGCCACCATGGTGGCAGACGAGGTTTTTGATGTTTCTTAGGGTATAATTATCACTATTAATAACGTGGCAGATGTGTGCTGATCATATAGAAATTTTGCTCGCCAGCTCCCTATCTATTATTGGTTATCTATATTGAGTTACAAAAAAAAAACAGTTCAGAGCACATAGGATATCTTACCAACATTTATAATGTTAAATGTAAAATTTAGTCCAGCAGTCACAATGTCTTGAATAGAAGAGTTGGATAAATTTGACTTCAGCCCATGTGAAAGAATTTTTTCCCATTTTTCACACAAATGAACAATCCTAAAAGGGTGGAAACAATCATGTTATAATTAATAAGTAGTTGTTCTACAAACTGTAACACATACTTAAAAAGAAATTTTTGTGTTTAATTACCCAATCCTACTAACACAAAAAGTACAGTAAACTTTAAAAGTAAAGTACAACAGATGTTCCTAACCATTATAAATTGTTTATATCTTTACTTTTCCTATCCCTTAATTAAATACATAAATAAAAACCATTTATGACTGAATAGAATGTGTAACTGTATAATTTGGTCACTTTTGCCAATATTTATCCTTCCAACGTCCATTTATTTGTAACCAAAAAGAAATCTATGGTGTCTGTATTTTTACAACCTAATACTTAACTAAAATTATAAGGAAATAATGAGGTCGGTTACTGAAGTCCTACAAAATTTCTTACTGCATGATGAGCGGACTTTAGTTTTCATGTAAGAACAGAGCATTTAAAAGTTAATATATTACCTAGCAGAATAGAGCAACAATCTCGAGCTGTCAAACGAAACTGAAATTGGTTTTTATCTGTGTGAAAAATATGTGTACACAATACACATACACTTACACAAGCATGATTGAACATGAATTAGCTACGAGATTAACCTATCAAGCCCCAAGCAGTCGCATGTGACCGAGACAACAATAGAATACAATGGCAATTCCTAGAACCCGCGATCGACGGATTAAATTATTGTCAACGTACCGATATGTGCCGACTGGACCGTGGACGTATATAAAGAGTTCTGCTGTCATGTATCACACGTCTCTTTTTACCACGCAGTGTTACTGATAGTGACATCTCTCTTGCTCAGGGCTTTGTTTCTCTATTCCACTAGGTATATTAACTTTATGGAACAGAGGCATATTATATTAAATTTTACCTTATATCATCCTCTGTAGCTAATTCAGATTTTCCACCAAAACGATTTTGACAATTCTCAACACACGTTTGTAGTTCTTTCAAAATACCTTTGCCACTTTCTATTCTCTTTTTAACTTCTTCTTTATTATCAATTGCATTAGCTATAGTGTTTAAAATCCTACTATTCTAAAAGGTAAAATAATCAAATTCATAATATACATGTTAATAAACAATAACAATTTCCTTTTACTGTAAAATGCAAGATTTTCAGAATGTAGGCCTTACCATGTTTAGTGATATTTTTTAATTTAGCAAAACATAGCACTTAATAAAATTAGTATTATTTTTATGTACTAAGGTTTTATAATATAATATTTTCTCAGTTGAAATATGAAATTAGTAGCATTTACTAGTTGAAAATAAATTGTTTTGTATTTCATCCAAATTTCATTGATTTTTAAGATAAATGACAACTGACATTGACATTAATCACCATCAATGTCAGAAAAGTCTTGACGTACGTATCTACTCTTTTTTTGGTTCCATTGGCGACGAGGTGATTTTTAGGGTTCCGTAGTCAACAAGGAACCCTTATAGTTTCGGTCTGTCCGTCCGTCTGTCCGTCTGTCCGTCTGTACGTCAGTACGTCAGTCTGTCTGTCCGCGGTTTTGCTCAGAGACTATAAAGACCTTTTTTTTTTTTTTTTTTTTTTTTTTTTTTTTTTTTTTTTTTTTAGGAGGGGAAATGCATTACGCATCCCCCGCCCCCTCGGGGTAGGGGCAGGGGTATGTCGGACTCCCTCCGTAGGTTTACCGACTAAAACCCCCCCATGCCCTCGTCAACGCTACACGCGGAGGAGCGGGATCGTACCATTCAACCGCGTCCTCCGCAGCGCTTGCCGCTTCCGGCATCACTTCGGCTGCAGCAGCCTTTGCCGCCGCCTATCTGCGCCGAGAGGCTCCCCGGGCATCGGGGGAGCCTTTCTCCTCAAGGCCTATATTGTGGACGGTGATCCCCCGATCAACCGCCCACAGGCCTAAGAGACTATAAGACCTACAAAGTTGTAATTTGGCATGAATATACATAATAATAATGTTTACAAAATGGTACATAAAATATTTAAAAAATATTTTTTTATGGTACCTCCCCTACACATCAAGCGGGGTTGAATTTTTTTTTCGCGTCCACCCCATCGTGTGGGGTGTCGTTGGATAGGTTTTTTAAAAATATTATGAGTATTCATAGATCATTTTCCGGTTTAGGGATCTATATTTTGTGAAATATTAAGTTTTAAAGTGGAAAAAATCGTTAGAGTCCAGTGTCCCCCCCTTCTACCAGCTAAACGGTTGCTTCTGGAAATGTGAAAAAATTCACGGGAGTAGGAAATATGCTGAATTTAAAAGGAAAACTATCACGACTAATGGCCGTTCCCTATATTCAATCTATCTCTAGTTTGACATACAACCGATCGCAGCTGACATAGAATTGACATAAAATATAAGGAGTTAATGTCTAATGTGAGCTATTCCTATCTCAAGTAAGAGATAGATCAAATATTGGGAACGGCCGTAAGTTGACTTCATAAGTTATTGAGTAATAGTCGATCAACTAAAAAAAATGTATTCGGCGAAGTATAAAGGAACTTTTCGTTCAAATTCCTTTGAGATGATGTTGTTAGTAGTGTAAAACATGTTATAAACGTACATTAGATAGATAGATAGAAAATTCTTTATTTGTACAACTTAAAGTAAATTACAATTTAAAATAAAACAATAAAGGAATATGTACAAACAGGCGGTCTTACCGCTTATAGCGGTTTCTTCCAGACAACCTTGAAGTAATAATATAAAACAATAATATTTAAAAACAAAACAATCTAAATAATCCTTATTGTACGAGCTAGCACGTACATTGCTGATTCAGACATATATTTTCCCGTAGTCCCGGCTAAGTGCATACTCTCGGGCAGTTCGCTACTAGCCGTCATCAATCGCGCACTCATTATTAGCATTAGCACTCAATCAATATATTATCATTTTTATATCAAGGACTTTTAATTTAACAATCAACTATCATATCACAAAAAGGGTGTAGTCGAGTAAGCAGCTCCTACATCCCTTTTTTGGTCCTTCGAGCTTTGTGACCTTCCGCGTTTTGGTCAAAAGCAGGATCATACGCGTGTGAGGACTTTTATCAGTGACTATCAGAACTATCAGTGCCTATCATCAGTGAACATCAGCAGCCAACAACATCTATCAGCACAGCAGCACATCAGCATATCATCTAGCAGTATCAAGCATTTCAAGTAAGATCTTTCCAATTATTTTACACCACATTTCTCGATTCAAGCCATGTCGAGTGTGGAGGAACTATTGGCGAACCAGCAGCAGCTGGTGACGCGTGTAGAGCAATCATACACGAATTTTAAAAAGGATGGCGCCGACCGAAAGACGCCGGACTACATTCAGGCGAAATTAGACGCCTTAGATCAATACTGGGCAGAAATCGAAATTAATCATAAAAAATTGAGCACGTACGAGTATGCCCAGTCGTTTACTTACTTTAAGAACAATCAATTCGAGACGGCAAAAGAGAGATTTCAGCAGATTCGATCTGCCATAGCAAATTATCAGCCGCTGGCTCCGGCGAGGGCTGGCCCGTCCACCCCGCTAATTAGGCCTGCGACACCTCTGGCAGACGCAGCAGCGTCCCGCCAGCCATCACCGTTGCCCGGGACTCAGTCTCACGGTACCAACAGCAAAACAGACGAATTATTAAGACGTCAGAGCAGTAATTTTAAGGCTTTTCGACACACGATAGCAAACATTGCTCTTGATTTAATCACCGAAAAATGGGAATTCGATCATTTGCTCCGGAATATTCAGTCTCGCTGGACAGCAATAGACTCTCTACATTGGGAGTTAGACGGTGAGCTAGGGGGTAGGAATTTAGAGTATGAGCAAACATATTATCAGACAGAAACAGAATACAACGACGTAGTCAAGGCTATCAACCGGAAGTTATGGTCGACTTCTCATAGGGAGCAGGTTACCCCTCAAATAGAAATACCAGTTTTCAATGGCACTTATAATCAGTGGACTTCTTTTAAAGATTTATTTACAGAGACGATTCATAGTAACCCATCATTGTCTAGTGCGCAAAAAATGCAGTTCTTAAAAACTAAAGTCAGAGGGGAGGCAGCAAGCCTCATCCAGCATCTTAATATTTCCTCAGATAATTACACTACTTGTTGGAATATTTTAAATAATAGGTACAATAACAAAAGGTTGATTTTTAACTCTCACGTTGATATTTTACTTAATATGCCAGTTGCTCATCATTTATCAATAAATCATGTTAAACGCATTCACGATACTGCTTTAGAAACACTAAACGCTATCAAAAACATAGAAATTGATATCTCATCCTGGGATCCTTTATTAGTATATCTTTTGTCGCAAAAATTAGATTCAGAGTTGCATAGCGAATATTTGACGTCGGTAAAAAATCCGCGTGAATTACCTAAACTTGAAGATTTTTTGAAATTTTTAGAGAGTAAGTTTACTACTTTAGAATCCTCTAAGCGTAAATTTGATAACAGTCCATCAAAATCATTTAATCGGTTTGTGACACCTGCTAACAAAAATTCAGTTGTACATAATTCTAAAAGTTATAACATGCATAAAAACTTCAACATAAAACAATCTTTCCCAACGCAAAACAAGGTATCACAATCTTTTTCCCAGGATAAAAGTGCTTCAACGGTGAAATTGTATAAATGTCCAGTATGTAATACGAGCGATCACGCTCTTTTTAGTTGCCAGCGCTTTATAGATATGCCACATTACCTAAAGCGCAAAATCGTCAAACAGCATGACATATGTCAAAACTGCCTTTATTCTCATAACAATAAGGCTTGCTTTTCTACTAAACGTTGCAGACAATGCAATGAAAAACATAACACTCTTTTGCACGAAGCGTATGCGCAAGCGCAACCGACGGTTTCGAAATACGAGCCAGCGCAAGTGAACTCTCACAACTCTCACGTATCTTTACAGCGTGGGATTCCAGAAATCCTTTTGGCAACAGCCATCATCAACGTACAAAAATCAGATGGTACATACGTTCAATTGCGTGCACTAATAGATCAAGGTTCCCAAATATCTCTAATTACTGAGCATGCAGCTCAACTTTTGAACTTGCCTCGAAAGAGATGCAAGGGTATTGTATCTGGTGTCGGAGCCAAAGAAAGCAGCTGTAAGGGTGTTATTTCTCTTAATTGTGCAGCAATAAATAGCGATTTTAAATTTGAAACGGACGTGCTGATTATGCGGAGTTTGGTTAAAAATTTACCTAGTTTTTCATTCGATAAGCCAACATGGCCATTTTTACAGAATATTTCGTTAGCCGATCCTAAATTTAACATAAGCCGCCCAGTTGATTTGTTGCTAGGAGCCGACATATACGCTCTTATTTTATTAGACGGAATGCTTAAGGTAGATAATTTTACGCCTATTGCCCAAAACACATCATTAGGTTGGATTCTTACAGGGAACGTAAAAACTATTCAATGCAATGTAGTTTTAACCGATTTAAGTCAAATAGAAAAGTTTTGGGAAATTGAGGATATTTCCGAAACGTCTAAGTTATCAGTTAGCGATCAAAAATGTTTAGATTATTATAATGAAACAACGACGCGCCAAAAAGATGGTCGTTATGTTGTTAGGTTGCCCTTCGAGGAAGATTTTGAAGACAAGCTAGGGTTGTCAAAACCTAAGGCCGTAGCTCAGTTTTTATCTTTGGAGAAAAAATTTAAGAAAAATTCTAACATGCATCAGAAATATAAAAAATTTATGGAGGAATATCGAGAGTTAGGTCATATGATACCGTCAACAGATAATTCTATTTCATCATATTTTAACACTCATCACGGTATTCAGCGTGATGACTCTACGAGCACACGCTTTAGAGTAGTTTTCAATGCATCATGTAAAACTACTTCGGGTTTAAGTATCAATGATTTAATGTTATCCGGACCCAATTTACAGCAGGATCTCCAGTCTCTTATCATCAAATGGAGACAATTTCAATTTGGATTTACTGCTGACATTGAGAAAATGTTTAGAATGATATGGGTCCATGATGATGATCAAAAATATCAAAAAATCGTGTGGAGAGACGCTCCACACGAACCTATCAGAGAGTATCAGTTACAAACGGTGACGTACGGCACCAAGGCCGCACCGTTCCTCGCTATGATGACGTTAAAAAAGCTAGCGTCGGACGAAAAAGCAAACTATTTAAACAGCGCGGCTCTATCTGTTCTTATGGACTCCTTTTATATGGATGATTTAGTGCACGGTCATCATAATTTATCAGTGGCGAGGCAGCTACAGCTGGACCTTATCAAGTTGTTACAATCGGGAGGATTCCACCTTCGCAAATGGAAATCGAATGTACCCGAATTATTAGTAGATGTCGATACCGAAACCGCTCCTGGTTTCTTTTTTAAGCAAGAGCAGAGCAAAATTTTAGGGTTAGGTTGGAACCCAAATCATGATAATTTTTCTTTTCAATCAAAGATCGACTCTAGCATTTCTATCAAAACAACAAAACGTTTATTACTTTCAGAAGTTTCCAAATTATTTGACCCGCTAGGATGGCTCTCACCCGTATCAACCAAACTAAAAATCATTTTCCAAAAAACATGGCTAGCAGGCCTTAAATGGGATGATGAGCTACCTGCCGATATTTACGCGGAATGGGTTAAAATCAAGGTCGATTTATGTAACATAAATAAAATAAATGTACCGCGGTGGATAGGTACAACAGAAAACGAATGCATCGAGTTACACGGTTTCTGTGATGCGTCAACAAAGGCGTACGCAGGTGTAGTATATTGTCGTATCAACCGGGCCGAAGGGTCCCGTATAGCATTATTAGTAGGCAAGACGAGGCTCGTACCGAGTAGCAAAACAGTATCATTACCCCGATTAGAGTTGTGCGGGGCACTTTTACTATCAAAATTAATAAATAAAGTTAAAAATTGCCTTAGCGGTTATGACATAAAAACATACGGTTGGGTCGACTCCATGATAGTTTTAGGCTGGTTAAATGGAAACCCTTCTCGTTGGAATGTTTTCGTGGCTAACAGAGTTCGCGAAATTACATCAATCATGCCACCGGAATGTTGGCAATATATTATTAAGTCCGAAGAAAATGCTGCCGATTCAGCAAGTCGTGGCCTTGACGTATCCCAGTTAATTGACCACCCTCTGTGGTGGCAGGGACCAAGCTGGCTTCCCAATTTTAAACCTGATCATGCAGCACAAACATATTTTACCGATGAAGAGCTTAAAGTTTCCGCATTAGTTAACTTTGTCACACAGGAATATCGTGACAATTGTATCATATTACAATTACTTATGAAACATAGTTCTCTAGCTAAAGTTGTTAGAATAGTAGCATATAATATGTTAAGATTTACATCAAGCAAAAAACATCAAACAAAAGCAAAGCACTTATCACTATCAGAGTTAAGCAAAGCAAAAAACATTATCATAAAAAATATACAATATTTAAGTTTTAACAACGAAATTGATAATTTAAAGCATAACAAGAAAATTTCATCAAGTAGCACTATTATAAGTCTTAATCCTTTCTTAGATGAAAATAATCTTTTGAGAGTAGGCGGTCGGCTGAAACATGCCAATTTAGACCCAGATATGAAAAATCCTATTATAATAGACAATCAGAGTCGCTTAGCAGATCTAATCATTGACCAGGCCCACGAGCTCACCTTTCACGGTGGACCTCGTCTTACGTCCGCATTCATACGTAAGAAGTATTGGGTCATAGGAGGCAATAGGGCTACCAAAAAACGCCTTAGGCTATGTGTAACGTGTAGGAGACACAGCCCTAGCAAGCATCAGCAATTAATGGGTGACTTACCCTCAGCTAGAGTTAATCCCTGTAGACCTTTTCAATCGGTAGGCGTGGACTACACCGGACACATCATGATAAAGAGTAGCAAAGGCCGTGGAATTAAAAGCAGTAAAGGTTACGTTGCAGTTTTTGTATGCATGGCCACCAAGGCCGTACATCTCGAGGTCGTATCTGACTTAACCACTTCAACATTTTTAGCCGCTTTACGCCGAATGTCCGCTCGTAGAGGGACACCTAGCAAAATCTTTAGCGACAACGGTACAAATTTCTTAGGTGCCAGCAAAGTACTTCAGCAGGAATACGCGGAGTTACAGAAAATATTTAATGATACTTTTTATAGTGAGATAGCCGAAATGGGTATAAGCTGGCATTTTAATGCCCCATCATGGCCACAGGCCAGCGGTCTTTGCGAAGCGGCGGTTAAGAGCTTTAAGCATCACCTAAAACGAGTGATAGGTGACCAAAAGTTGACGTACGAGGAGTACAACACTCTCTGTACCCAGCTGGAGGTGTGTCTCAACTCCCGGCCTCTGTGTCCCATGACCGAGGATCCGGATGATCTAAATTATTTAACTCCATCTCATTTTCTTTCGTCCGGTCCGATCTTAACAATTTATGAAACTGAACATGATTTACGAACTAGGTGGTACTTAACACAAAATATTTTTCATGACGTGTGGAAAAGGTGGCAGCACGAATATTTAATTAATTTATCAGCGCGCAGTAAGTGGCAAAAGTCCTCGCAAAATATTAAAGTTGATGATGTAGTTATCATCCACGACAACAACCTGCCAGCAGGCAAATGGGCGTTAGGTAGAGTCGTTGAACTGCACCCAGGTAGCGACGGGTACGTTCGAGTCGTTACCTTAAAGACAAAGAACGGTTACATGAAACGTCCTATAATCAAATTATCAATTCTACCTGTTAGCGAATCTCAGAATGATCAATCGAATTCTAACAATCAATCAGAGAAGCAAGCTCCTAAAATAGAGGAAAGAGCAAAAAGGAGCACCAGAAAACGCTATAATTTGCCTACTATAGGGACCGTGCAGAAACTATAGAGGGCGTCGCAATTCGACAGCAGCGCCACGATGCGAGTAAAAGACGTAACTTGTGAGTGACTTTGACTTCGCATTCTCCTTGACCCTGGATAGTTTATGAGTGTTTTTTTATGTTTTACACTATAAAATGATATAATACTTACACTCCCAAGTGGCCACATGCGGCCGCGAGAACAACGACAGATTTCCAAGAATCCACGATCGAAATATTAAAGTTAAAGACTAGATGACGCCCGCAACTCCGTTGCGCCAAAAATCATTTATCGCGCGAGAACCGTACATTTTCCCGGGATAAAAAGTATCCTATGTCCTTTCCCGGGGCTCAAAGTAAATCCATACCAAATTTCAGCAAAATTGGTTTAGCGGTTTGGGCGTGAAGTGCTAACAGACAGACACACTTTCGCATTTATAATATTAAGTATATTTTTATAATATTAAATATAATATTAAGGGTTTCTACTTTCTACCCGTAAACAAAGAATGGAAGAGTGAATAAAAATGTATAAAGCTTATCTAGTTAACTAAGAAAATATTATCTGAAAAAGTAATTAATAGCATCCATCAGCATAGAAAGTAAAAACTTGATAAATATTGCAATAAAATAATGAAGCTATGCAAAAATACTTATATTAATTACTGAAAATGCTTGTGGATTAATAAAATAAAACAAGTTCACTAAAATAAATGCTTTTATTTCAACCTTCTGCGATTCGATCGATACCATCTTCACAACTTTTGTCTGTCACTATTTTTAACTAATTTCAGTCTGGATCTCATAAGTGTAAACACCATTTAGGTATGTATTCTTTAAATAACACACAAAGACTGCACTACTAATCTTTTTCTTACTTGAAGAATCATCCTTTTGAGAACCAACACTTTGACAAGATGGTTCAAGTTCAATACTATCCTCAGTGTTGAATTCCTGGCAGGACTTCTCCAAATTATCCTTACTTTTGATGCAACTTTATGCCAATTAAATGAGCGGCGCCTATGTATGTATATCAATTAAGATGGAAGCCAGTTTGGATGTTTACTGAAAGAAAGCAATGGTTATAGGTTATGTTCATATTGTTCATAAAAAATGAATTTACGGTTATAATCTACAAAATTTAGTGTTTTTACCAGTCTACACATAACACTCATGGAACTTTTTAAATACTTACGTATATTTTTATCGCCTTTTATCCATTTCTTTCGTTTTTCAATAAGCAAAGCCATGTGAATATTTTGGCAGAAAAATAGTAAAATTTTACATCGTTCGATTTGCCTTTATATTTCTTGTATGTATTAGAACAACAATACATTTCAATTCTTGAAAATACTCAGAATTTGTTAAGAAATCTTCTAATTTTCCGTAGCTTCACTAGAGCTTGACAGTAAAATTTTCGTAAAAGTTTCGGCTATTCGCCACTTGTGGCAGTGTCGTCGCTCTGCACGGTCCCTATCATGTCGGCTGTTTTGTTATTTTTTATGACCCTTATTGCTACTTCCCAAGGTTCATTTTACAATAATACTCCTTTAAACACTAAAGGTCTCTACTTTGATAAAATAAGTAACATGCATGTAATTAGAGATGATTGGCGCCTGGTCGTCTACTACGACATGAAGCCGTTCTGGGAAGGCATCGCGGCGTGCAAAAAGCATATTGTTTATCTTGAGAAAGCGTGCGCGGAGATAAGCTCTGTATCATATTGCTCCAGTATCTTGTTACAATTAAATCACTCCTTTAATGAGCTGCAGTACTATAATAGCTTATTAATTAATCAACATTTTGTAGCGCGCACCAGACAACGACGGGGACTTATTAATGGCGTAGGATACATCGCAAACAGTTTATTTGGAATTTTAGATCAAAATTTTGCGGAGAAATACGAGCATGATATAAGTATAATACGTCAGAATCAAAATCATTTAGCGTCCTTATGGAAGAATCAGACCTCTTTAGTGGAGGCAGAATTTAATTATATCAAAAGAAGTGAGTCTGTAATGGAAAATCAGCACAAGTCTATTTTTAAGAAAATAGGTGCCATCGATAGCTTTGTAAGCATTTTAAAAGATAATATACAAAATGTGTCCTATATCACTGATTTTATTCTATCATCTATAACAACTAGTAACTTGATACATCATTTAACTTACATACAAAATAATTTACTGGATACAATCACTAATGTGTACGACGGAAAGTTTAATGTTCACATATTAACACCGGATCAGCTTAAATTAGAATTACAGAAAATATCATCCTTGCTATCTAAGGATCTAGCTATTCCTTTTTATACCGATTTAACTCAATTATATCACTTGCTTAAAGTTAAAACGCGAATAAGCATTAATTATTTGCTATTTGAAATAACTATCCCGTTGATAGCCAGCGACTCGTACGACTTGTACGAATTGTATCCTATCCCCCGTAAAGCAAATAACGCGATGAAAAGCATTACTCCCATTGGAAAATATTTAGCGATTAATTTGAAGAAGGACACTTTCCTTACCATGACAGAAACGGAGTTGCTCCTTTGTTTCAATCAACATTCAGAAAATATGTTATGTCGCCTCAGTAAAGCAGAATATCAACTTAAAGGTAACGAGAGTTTATGTAGGCGAAACGGAGTGACTAAAGGTTGTCTATACAGTATCGATAGATGTGATAACATGTGGATCGACACACACAGGATCAATACATATTTTTATTTTTGTTGTGAATACTGCTCCTTAAACATACTTTGCGATGATGAAATAAGCTCTGCACAATTGTCACAGTCAGGATTGTTTAGCATCAAACAAGGATGCTTGATTAAGTCAAAAGACTTTTCTGTTCACTCGCACAAAGAAGATAGTAGTATGCTACACGTAAACCCACAGGTTTCTTTTGGGGATATCTCTCCGATCAATCATCTTTTTAACATGTCGTTCTCTGAATCATCACCAGAAGTTAATCATAACGAGTCAGCTGAACAGAGAGAACAGTTACATGCCTTACAGAAGCAACTAGACTATTTAAAGCAGAACGATCCAACACTGGAAAGCTTCTCGTATCATGACATTCATCATTATACCGCTATTTATGTCATTGCAGCGTTAATTTTGATTATTGGATCATTGTTACTATGGAAATGCAGAGCGTTTGTTGTAAGAGCAGCACCTCCAATGCAAAGGGAGGCTGAAGGAATAGAGGACTTCTCGCGGAAATATTTTAGTGATGTCTCAGCAATCTAAAAATGATCAGTGTCTTAAGGAAGTGCAAACTATTAGTGATAACAAAGTGTGTGGCCCTAGCAGGCAAAGTCGGGGCACTTCGCCCGTACTTCACTCTTTTGTGTCAATCGACGACAAATAATGTATTAGCAATAAGTTACTTTAAGGACCTATTGTCTATCACCTTGTATCACCATCATCATCTTGCGGCCCGGGAGCATGTACGAGCTAGCACGTACATTGCTGATTCAGACATATATTTTCCCGTAGTCCCGGCTAAGTGCATACTCTCGGGCAGTTCGCTACTAGCCGTCATCAATCGCGCACTCATTATTAGCATTAGCACTCAATCAATATATTATCATTTTTATATCAAGGACTTTTAATTTAACAATCAACTATCATATCACAAAAAGGGTGTAGTCGAGTAAGCAGCTCCTACACTTATGGCTAAAAATACTACTTATTAATATATCTTACTTATATACCATAATATTCATATTAAAGATACATAAAATATTTATATTTATATAAACTAAGTACATA
The DNA here is from genome assembly GCA_905404155.3 of Plebejus argus. Taxonomy (NCBI): domain Eukaryota; kingdom Metazoa; phylum Arthropoda; class Insecta; order Lepidoptera; family Lycaenidae; genus Plebejus; species Plebejus argus. Next base: position 8,722,278 of record FR989938.1, on the reverse strand, counting down.
AACTTTACATAAATTTAATACAAGATGAAAGAAGTAGAATGCTAGTTAACGTACATTCATTGACCATACAAAACTTTTCAAAAACTAGCGGTGCTACGGAACCCTACATTGCGCGTGGCCCGACACGCACTTGGCCGGTTTTATTGTGGACTGTGACTTGTGAGTAATTGTGAGCTGTTGTGACTAGTGATGTGCCAACTCGGATAAAACACGTCAACTCGATTTAACCCTGGGAGTTAAAATTCACGTAACTCGGGTTAAACTCGAGTTACGTAACTCGAGCCAACGATATACTCGAGCTAACTGGATGAATAAATGATGGGTTTTTTGAATTTGTAACAGTTTATTCCCTCAGCTTCGCATAAATAGTTAAAAAATTGGAACCGACAAATGATATTTTTATCTGTTTCATTTTTTTTAATATTTTTTTTATAATAATGTACTTTAAGTAAAAAAGAAAATTATTGTTTGAAATAGAATCATATTTTATTAATGTATTTTTGGCGGTTTACGAACTCGAGTCAGAGAGAATTCAACTCGAGTGGGTTCGAGTTACGCCCAACTCGAGCTAACTCGAATCAGTTACTCGAGTTGACCATCACAACTTGTGAGTTGTGACTTCTTTGTGAGTTGTGATCTCCGCTAGGAGTAAATCTGTTCTGTGGTTGTGATACTTGTAAGTTGTAAGTTGTAATGTAATAGCGTCTTGCATAGATTTATAGCGCACGCTATTCGTTGTGGAGAAATAGCGCGCTATTTTTTCCAGCTAATTATACGTTATATTAACCACCCTAAAGTTGTGACCACGAGTTGTGAGTTGTGAGTTGTGAGTCACAAGCACAACTCACAACTCACAAGTCACAAGTCTCTGGTCACAAGTCACAACTTGTGACCAACTGACCGTGTGAAAAGGCATAGACATTTTTTATTTTTTTCACAGCAACTAACATCTATTATCTATAGGGACCGTGCAGAAACTATAGAGGGCGTCGCAATTCGACAGCAGCGCCACGATGCGAGTAAAAGACGTAACTTGTGAGTGACTTTGACTTCGCATTCTCCTTGACCCTGGATAGTTTATGAGTGTTTTTTTATGTTTTACACTATAAAATGATATAATACTTACACTCCCAAGTGGCCACATGCGGCCGCGAGAACAACGACAGATTTCCAAGAATCCACGATCGAAATATTAAAGTTAAAGACTAGATGACGCCCGCAACTCCGTTGCGCCAAAAATCATTTATCGCGCGAGAACCGTACATTTTCCCGGGATAAAAAGTATCCTATGTCCTTTCCCGGGGCTCAAAGTAAATCCATACCAAATTTCAGCAAAATTGGTTTAGCGGTTTGGGCGTGAAGTGCTAACAGACAGACACACTTTCGCATTTATAATATTAAGTATATTTTTATAATATTAAATATAATATTAAGGGTTTCTACTTTCTACCCGTAAACAAAGAATGGAAGAGTGAATAAAAATGTATAAAGCTTATCTAGTTAACTAAGAAAATATTATCTGAAAAAGTAATTAATAGCATCCATCAGCATAGAAAGTAAAAACTTGATAAATATTGCAATAAAATAATGAAGCTATGCAAAAATACTTATATTAATTACTGAAAATGCTTGTGGATTAATAAAATAAAACAAGTTCACTAAAATAAATGCTTTTATTTCAACCTTCTGCGATTCGATCGATACCATCTTCACAACTTTTGTCTGTCACTATTTTTAACTAATTTCAGTCTGGATCTCATAAGTGTAAACACCATTTAGGTATGTATTCTTTAAATAACACACAAAGACTGCACTACTAATCTTTTTCTTACTTGAAGAATCATCCTTTTGAGAACCAACACTTTGACAAGATGGTTCAAGTTCAATACTATCCTCAGTGTTGAATTCCTGGCAGGACTTCTCCAAATTATCCTTACTTTTGATGCAACTTTATGCCAATTAAATGAGCGGCGCCTATGTATGTATATCAATTAAGATGGAAGCCAGTTTGGATGTTTACTGAAAGAAAGCAATGGTTATAGGTTATGTTCATATTGTTCATAAAAAATGAATTTACGGTTATAATCTACAAAATTTAGTGTTTTTACCAGTCTACACATAACACTCATGGAACTTTTTAAATACTTACGTATATTTTTATCGCCTTTTATCCATTTCTTTCGTTTTTCAATAAGCAAAGCCATGTGAATATTTTGGCAGAAAAATAGTAAAATTTTACATCGTTCGATTTGCCTTTATATTTCTTGTATGTATTAGAACAACAATACATTTCAATTCTTGAAAATACTCAGAATTTGTTAAGAAATCTTCTAATTTTCCGTAGCTTCACTAGAGCTTGACAGTAAAATTTTCGTAAAAGTTTCGGCTATTCGCCACTTGTGGCAGTGTCGTCGCTCTGCACGGTCCCTATAGTCTATGAAAATTGAAATATTTTAAAAATTAAAATGGCGTCGAAGCTTTCGCAGTTCGCTTGGTGAAATTTTGTGAATTCAATTATTGTGATTTGTGAATCACTGTTCAATTTATCGAATCTATATGATTTTTTTTATTTTCTAAAGTGTTTTAAAGTTCAGTAAGCAATTTTATTCTATAAAAGACTCGGGAAAGTGTACAAGTTAGGTTGAACTATACCTACCATGAGTAACTACGAGGACGATCAAAGTGAGGATGGAGAATTGGCACGTAGTCCTGCCCAAGATGAAATTGATTTTAGGTAAGTCTTGCACATAATATAAGTCTACGTTCACCACGATACCTCATGATGATCTTATTACGATACCGTACAACTAAGACGCATTGGTTTTTATAGGAAGCAAATGTTCTGCTACCCAAGTAGAGGTTATTTCCTGAATAATATGCTAAACATTTTAACACCAAGACGTGTATGAAAATGTCTTTCTGTAGATGTTCTGTAATCGTTAAAAGTGTATAAGTTTTAACAATCCTTTTCTAAGTCGGAATGCAATCTTAGGCGGAGGTTACACGATCAATTTTTCATCAATCTGATCCATCAATCCGATCCAGATTGACGAAAAATTGATTGTCTAACCCACGGATTGATGGATTGATCATTTTTTTAATATGGACTTTTTCATAACCATCAATATTCCCTCAATCAGATTGATGGATCAGATTGATGTAAAATTGATCGTGTTACCTATGATTATGAGACAACTAGATTCTAGATCTCCGCTTGTTTTTTGTATATTACAAGTACAATGTAAGAAACATTCAAGAAGCATTTTAGAGTTTTCTACACTACTATTATAAAGAGGAAAGATTTGATTTTTTGTTTGTTTGTTTGTTTGTTTGTTTGTTTGTTTGTTTGAGTCGAATAGGCTCCGAAACTACTGGACCGATTTGAAAAATTCTTTTGCTATTGGAATCTTACATTATTTCTGCTGAACATAGGCTACATTTCATTTTGGAAAAAAGTAGGGTTCCGTAAGATATTTGAGTTTTTCGGACGCAAGGTGTAAAAAATCAGCTAGAAAAGTTACTTATTTTGCGTACGCTGCCTAAACTATAAAAGATAGAACCATAAAATGTTCTAAGTAATTGTAGATCTTATAAATATCTACAAAAAAGTCCGCGACACACTATACCTATCTATGTCGAGTGAGGCACAATAACCATTTATTTATTTAAAAATCCTGAATTTTTTTTGGACTACATTAAAACGGATATATTTTACTCACGCTATTAATCCTTATCAAAATAAATTATTTTATCACTAAGTACAGTTTATGTAGATAATATTTGGTCTTTGAATGATTAAAATTGGACGTTTGGTTTTGAAATTAAGGCGAAATTAAAATATTACGATAGTGGGCGTCACCAAAGCGCGTGCGGGGAAGACAATATTCTGTTGTAGAAATGAAAATTCTATACTTAGAAGATATGAAATGACACTCGAAATTACACCTTTGTCACTACATCGCTATAGAAGCCAAAAATGTGGTTAGTTTTTTGTCTGTCTGTCTGTCACTCTTTCTGTCTGTCTGTATGTTTGTTCCAGCATCACACGAAAAATACTGATCCGATTTGAATGTGGTTTTCGCAGATATATTTATCTTCTTCCAACCTAACATCTGGTGTATAAAAATTTTTCCCCCCACCCCTCTAAGGGGACAAAAGAGGGGGTCAGATTTTGTATCAAACTTTTTTCTTTAACACGAAAACTACTGATCCGATTTGCATACGGTTTTCACGGATTTGCATACGGTTTTCACAGATATATTATATAATTTTGTCTTCTTCCAACTCAACATCTGGTGTATAAAAATCCTCCCCCCTCTCCCCTCTCAACCCTCTCTGGGGACCAAAGAGGGGTCAGATTTTGTATACAACTTTTTTCTTTAGTGGACTTACTTCATATTAGGTATTAACTGTGTTTTTCAACTTAACATCTGGTGTATGACCTACCCCCCCACACCCTCTTAGGGGAAAAAAGAGGGGGTAAAACATGTATTAACTGATGATGTAGAAAATATACTTTAAATGGCAAAACAACGTTTGCCGGGACAGCTAGTTGACCAATAAATAAGTGTGTAGGTTAGGTTGGAGACACTAAGGGCTATATAATATCTCTTGAAAACATACTACAAAAGGGTTAATGAATATAACATAACACATGGTGTAAGTGTATAAATTTCATTTTAGCCTATCTGATGAAGATCGGGATAATGCAGATTCCTTAGTAATAAAACCACCACAGGCAGTTGTCAGGTCTCATAGAGACAAAAGAGGTCACAAAAGATCTCTCAAGGATAGATACAAGGAAACTGTCAGAAAAGAAAAGAAACATCTATACAGGTAACCCTTATTTTATTTGTTTAAGAATTTTAACAAAACATGCATTTGTGACTAATAATAAATATATTTTAAGGTCTGACTCATATTGCTCTGGGCATGTACAACCAACTAATTGTTTTTTAACAGGGAACGCGATAAGCCAGAAAAAAATAAAGGTGAACTTAAAAACCTCGAAAGAGAAGAAATGTCCAAAGAGTACTATAGGGAAAAACAGTACTATAGAGAAAAGGAGGCATACAGGGAAAAAGAAATACGAGAAAAAGAAATGTATAGGGAAAGGGAGGTTAGAGAAAAAGACATGTACAGGGAAAAAGAAATGTACCGTGAAAAGGATCCATATAGAGAGAGAGAACATTATAGAGAAAGGGAAGTCTATAGAGATGCCCAGTACAGAGAATCTGCTAGACCAAAGGAAGCTTATAGAGAAAAGGAAGTTTACAAAGAAAAGGAGATGCAGAGAAATAGAGAAATGTATGTAAATCGTGATAGGCAATTTAAATATTCTGAAGGAGATAGGAAACATTTAGAAAATGAAAGAATTGAATCTAGGTTAAGAGTGTTAGCTGATGACAGCAAAACAACTCAAAACAATGAAAAAGAAAACAGGGAGAGAAGTTCAGGTGATAAGGAATTAGAAGATTTAAGAAGTAGGTTACTAAGTAAAAGAATAACTAAACAATTACAAACACAAGACAAAAAAAGTGTGAATCATGAAAAGGATTCATCCAAAACTGAAAGGCAGACATCCTTGGATAAAAACCAACAAGAAAGAAGAAAGAGGCTACTAGAAGCTGGTAAGATTTATAAATTGTGTAACTTTCATGCTGTATATATTATAATTATTTAACTGTATTTTTTTATTTACTTTTTTAACTGTATTTTTCTAGAACGAGAAATGGTGAAAAGGAAGCATGAGTCCCGAGGTGAGCTGGAAGCAAGAAGAGAAGAGCGTAGGCGCCGTGGCAAAAAACGTTCAGTGTCTCCTGATGAAGGTGCAAACAAAAAGAACAAAACTAATCACTCGCCCAGCTATGGAGACTCGGTTGTTACAGTCTCAGATGCTAGTGACGTCGAAATGAAAAGCACATCACCTCATTCTGAACCCGAGGAAGGTATGTAGATTGTAAATATGCTTGTAAAGTAAAAAGTGTTCAAAAATGTTTGATATGTACCAACAAGAAAATTGATTCATAGGCTATGGTGGACTTATTTCATTTGTTTGGTGTCAATTCAGTGTTGGTCGGCTGGGTTTGACATAACACAACCAAATTACATAGCTCTGCCATCTGCCTATGAATCAACATTTCTGATAGTATTATGAAGCTTAATGTAATTTGTAATATAGATTATGAAAGTATGAAAAGTAGAACTATATAAATTGTATATGTACTTGACAAATATTTTATTTCTTTTTTAGGTGAACATTCCAATACTGATACAGAAGAAAGTTCTGAAACAGCGTCAGATTCTGAAGATGAGTCAAAATCTGATGATAATGCAGATGAAAAATCTGACAAGGAAGATGAAGAAGACAAAGAGGACTTTGATAAACCCAAATCAAGACAGACCTCAAAATCACCGTCACCAAAATCGCTACAACGTAGCCCATCATCTGAAAGATCAAATAGGTAATTCATCATTTTTTTTTCAAATTTGACCATATTCATATTGTGTGCTTCCAATAAACATACATACTCATTTAATCCCTCAATCATGGAAAAACGAGACACAATAGACTGTCTATTGTTATCGCGGTAGCGGATTACCGCTTGGGGCTTGAAGTATTAACGTTCCATGAATGTAATGCAGTATTAAATCAATTTGTTGTTTATTTGACTGTGTATCAGAATGTAATTATTCATAAACATATTTTATTTTTAAGGTCTCAATCACGATCCAAAAGTAGAAGTAGGTCACATTCATTTTCACCACCATTGCCTGACGAAAATGGAAAAGTCCCCGCTGAAGAGGAAAAACCTGTGGAGGATGATGAAAGTATAAAATCAAAGGAAGCAGCATTGAATGCTTTACCGCCATACTACCCAGCATTACAGGTAAATATGCACCTAGTAGTGAGATAACTACTTATCAAAAAGTATTTCTTCTTAATGCCATTGTGTAGCAGTAAAATTGTCAAGTAAACAGTGCACCACCAGCAAAGCTCATGTAAGTGTTAAAATATCTAATTTGTTATATTGATGAGAAAGTTAAAAAAATTGGCTTCAATTAAAACTTATTAATTTTAAGCAAATTGGGTGGTAATAACATCTTTTTACGAGGATTGAGGTTGACCGACAATGTTACCAGCATAAAGCGTTGTTGCTTGCGTATGCGTTGCATATACACAACATGTATACTAACCAACACGTAGGTAGAGAATGTGTAGGGTTCTTAAGACATGGGAAGAAAAAAGAAAAAGTAATGTACAAATGCTTATTACTTTTTTTCTTTTCTCTTCCACAATTGTAAATTCTCTGGAATGGAATGGAAACTATGTCTTATGGTGATGTGTTTTTGTTTTGTACTAAAATTTTATGTTATATTTATAGGGCTGTCGATCTGTAGAGGAGTTTCAGTGCCTTAATAGAATTGAAGAAGGCACCTACGGAGTTGTGTATAGAGCACGAGATAAAACTACAGAAGAAATTGTTGCTCTGAAACGACTCAAAATGGAAAAGGAGAAAGAAGGATTTCCTATTACCTCATTGAGGGAAATCAACACATTGCTTAAGGTAGGATCACAATCTTTTTTTTACTCTCTTTAGCTCACTAGAGCCATCGTAAAGCCTCAGTGCTCTATTTTTAAAGGTATAGATAAACTTTCTTTGTTACTTATTATTTTAAGTCTATTTTATTGGAGCCTTGAGCTGTGAAGCTCCCGATGGCTCTCGTGATGTATTTCACTTTATTAATGCCTTGTATTTTATTCCTACAGGCCCGGCACCTCTTGAAGAGGGTTGTGCTAGAGGTGTGACCCAATAGCAAGGGTTAACAACTTCGATACACGGGCGGGCCTAAGTATCTTATAAGGGATTTATTCCAGGGGAAATAATATCTTCCAAAAGCTCTTTCTGAGAGCAAAGCATACAGAGAAAAGTAATTTTCCTTGCATTCATATATCTCGAAACATCAAAAACTTCTGAAATGACAGTACAAAATAAGTCAAGCGATACCAACTTCATCGTCTCACAGCACATTGAAAGGTAAATCTGTAATAAATTTGACTAATACTCACCTGTGTTTATAAAAAATCTATACAGAAGGCTGAGTCTTCATTTAGTAATGAAGAATTATCCTGGCATGAAAAAAACTTTACAGTATTGGTGTTGCCAAAAGTAAACGAGTTTTTTTGACAATGGCATGCCCATACAAATGTTAGTTTTTGTGCTTTGCATCAATGAATCCTAATGAATCTAAAGCACAAAAACATGAACCTTTACAATTTATGATTGCTTAGTATTTTAATTAATGACATGCAGTGTAAGGGTCAATTTATACTAGCGCAGAGTCGAAGCGAATCAAAGCAAATCCCCAAAAACTGAACATAGAAAATTCAACCATAAATCCAAAGCGTAACAAACACATTACTTCTGCGAGACCAATCAGCGTTGGTTGGGCGCATTCTCGCGAATGTGCGCGCCTTTTTAAATTCTCGGATGTAATGTGTGCGATACCGCTTTGGAGTTAAGGTTGAATTTGTTGTTCAGTTTTGGTAATTCGCTTCGACGCACTTAAACTCTACACTAACATAAATTGACCCTAATGCTTACCACATTACATGAAATGTTGAACATATTGCCAATTTTTACTAGCACAGTGAAATTAATAAGGTATCATTATACCTAACGCTTTATGAGATTATTTTAAAATATTCTATGCACAACTTGCATTCGTAATTTTTTTTTTCTTTCGCACTCTCTTTTCATTGTGAATTGACTGATGAGATAAGTCATAAGAGATATATAATAATAATGATTAGCAGGTATTTCATTGTTCAAGTATGGGAAAAAACATTTTCTACTTAATATAAAGTGTATTGAGTAGAAACTATCTAGACTTTTTAATGATTCATTTTATGTCTATGAATCACAATATTACTTCCATATTATGCTGGTAACAATTGACAAATCAAAACTTTATTTGGTAAGCACTACAAAATCGAAGTTAAAATATTTAATTATGTATGTTTTTTAATTAACTTTAAACTCAACACTATAAGTGTCAAAAAATGAGATAAACAATAATAATAATATTGTTTCTACTTTAACTTAGTGGTATACCAAAATTTATGTTGAATTTAGATTGTATAACTTAAGAAAACGTCTATTTTGGTATGCCATGCAAACAAATTACGTTTACTAATTCAGTATTCGATGAAGTATTTTTAAACTTTAGTCTATAAAAAATTTCTAGGGGTCTGAAACAAAGTTTTTTTTTAATTCCAGGTTAACGTCACGTGCCTTCACCTTCTTTTGTGTATTCTAAATTTAGATTTTATTAATTAGACTTATTAACGACAAAAGTTATTAGGAAGCAAAGATTAGTTGCAAATCAGACAGATAAAATTAAAGACACACGCGGCCGCCCATCACACGGCAGTGTAGTTGTAAAGCATTTTGGCGAAATAGGTCTTTAAATCCTTAAATTTAAGTATCTTTTTGTTTTTAACAGTAGCCGAAAAATAAAGCTTCATGTTCCTAACTCAAGAAATGACGGACTTACATTGAAACTTTCAACCCCAATTTCACCCCCTTGGGGGTAGAATTTCCAAAAAGCTTAAACGCGTATCCATTAATTTTTAATCAGTAGCCCAAAAATAAAGTTTCATGTTTCTAACTTAGGAAACGACGGATTTATATTCAAACTGTCAATCCCTATTTCACCCCCTTCGGAGTAAAATTTCCAAAATTCCTTCCTTAGTGGTTATTTACTTAATAAAACAACCTTTCGTGGCTGTAATTTTAACACTTACACTTTCGTGGCTGTAATTTTAACAGTTTATGCTCAGCGATATTGAATCAGTCAGTCAGGATATTATGTTATAAGTACTAATAGATAAAAACGATTATTGTCAGTTAATCTTAAAAGATAGACATGTACTATCACGGACATTTTTTTAGATAATTTGAAGAGGAATAATTCTCCCATACATACTTTTTGGGTATCTTGGACCGTTTTTGCAGCGCACGCAACGGAAGCTCTCAAAGATGAATAATTTTCCCCGCTTTTTCCACATTTTCCTCTGTTTCTTCGCTCCCAAAAGTCACAGCGTGGTATTATAATATAGCCTATAGCCTTCCTCGATAAATGGGGTATCTAACACTGAAAGAATTTTTCAAATCGGACCAGTAGTTCCTGAGATTATCGCGTTCAAACAAACAAACAAACAAACAAACTCTTCAGAATTATAATATTAACTGTATAGATTATAATATTAGTGTAGATATTAAAGTAAGGATATAATTAAATATTTTGTCAATATTTCAAGTGCCTATCTGTTGCTATTATGAATTACGAGCAAAAAGAGCCAAAAAAAATCACGTTTGTTGTTAATGGGAGCCCCCCTTAAATATTAACTTTATTTTGTTTTTAGTATTTGTTGTTGTAGCGGCAACAGATATACACAATCTGTTAAAATTTCAGAAGTCTAGCTAAAGCGGTTCTTGAGATAATGCCTGGAGACAGACAGACAGATGGACAGAATCGAAGTCTCAGTAATAGGGTCCCGTTTTTACCCTTTGGGTACGGAACTTTAAAAACTAAGGAAGAGTAACTGTGTCAAAAATTTGTTCTGCGAGTCTACAAAATGAGACCCGAATACATCTACACTACTATTATAAAGAGGAAAGATTTGATTGTTTGTTTGTCCTGAATAGGCTCCGAAACTACTAGACCGATTTGAAAAATTGATAGTGGGAAGAAACTGTCATATAAGTGTCTGGCAGAGGGAGGCGACATTCCTACAGTTATCCCGAAGAAAATAAGATAAAAAATCAGATTTATATTTATCGAAGGTTAGGTAGACCTTCAGAATTGTACACCCCCCTAAACTAACCGCGATCGAAAATCAATAGTTGCTGGTCGTTTTTACCTTTAGAGGTCATAAACAGAAAAACTTTCTTAAAAAGGAAAAAAAAATAAAGCTTTAATAAAATTACGTATGTCTGGTTGTCGCTGGCTCTTGGGCCATGTATAACGTGCAACCAAATTCACAATTCATCACATTCACATTCTAACATTCTTTAGAAAAAAAATGTGCGAAATCGGACAGCAGTATTGTAAGTTATAAGAAATTAAACGTATTAACGGTATTGATCACTAGGCGGTTCTTTCTTAATTAGGGCGTAACGCCCTTAATGCTTAAATAGTATCAATTCAGTGTACAAATTAATCATATAGCCTGGGAAAATTAGGGAATTCAGACCGAATAATTCATGTAGTTTTGAAAGTTGATACAGTTGTTACTAAAGGTGTCCAGATGAATGTACTAAAAGTCCCGAGGGTGGGACACGAGCCGGCGGTGGGGGAGGGGGGAAAGGTCTCTTTTTATCTACGTGTGACGTCCGCGTGTGTCTAAAGAAACATGTACTAGAGAAGAAAGCCATTGATTACTATTTAGAAATTTATAGTAGGCTATGTCGGTATGTGTATTAGTTTTGCGTGCAAAATGTAATGCAAAATACGGGCACAATCTCTTATTATTATCTGCTCTTGCTATCGAATACTGAATTTAGCGTCCATTCCTGATTTTTGAGGTTTTTTGAAGAAGTTTATAATTCAACAACTTTGTTGATTGGTTAACGTTTTGAAGTTTGTCATTCAAAAGTGCTAGTTAGTAGTTAATAAACTTCTATAATGTCATTGATTGTACTGTAGTTCTTGGTGGAAATTCAATTTAAATACTAATAAAACACAATTTACGTGTACTTTTCCACTATATTTAGTAATTTTTAACAATTTAACATCAAAGTAACTACCTACACCCTACACTGATGACTAGTATCGAATCCAGTCGTGTTTTTCGTTAAACTAATATAAAATATTGAATATAGTGGAAAAAGTACATGAAAATTGTGTTTTATTAGTGTAGAATAAACTTCTGTCATAAAAGTTCAGGAACCGGATATACATTTTTATTTAATTAAAAAAAAACTTCAATTCTGTTTCAGACGACGTCTTTGTGTCGCACTTTCGGTATTTTCCTTTAAAAAAAGTTGACTAAAGTAGAGAGGTGATGAACCTGCTGTTTTCACGTTATACTGTGTAACTTTAAGGTGCAAGTTGGAAGCTGGCTACATGAAGCGACCGCAGACGACATGTCGTCGCGACACTACTAATTTGTATGTATTTCTATGAATAAGTGCTGCGAGTTTCGTGTCGCTAGGTGCGGAGGGTATTTCATAGAAATACAAAGAAACCAGTAGTGTCGCGACGACACGTCGTCTGCTGCCGCTTCATGTAGTCGGCTTCCAACTTGTACCTTTAAGCCGCGTTCACTCAGAATCGTAAATCCATTATTGAATACCATCCACTGATAGTTGAAAAAGTAATAAATTTTTTATTACAGTATCCCATCGAGAATACTCATTGGCTTTGAAAAAGAATGGGATCTATCAAATTGTCAGACAAAGAAAACGGCAATGGGTTATAGGGTGTTTGTCACTGCATAGTCTGAACTAAACTTTTTAAAAGTCAATTTAAAAAGTCTAAACGTAAAAATATAACATTACAACTTTCTAAATTATGTTCTAAAAAGTTCCAACGTCAAAATTGTGACCATAAGCAATTAAGTTTATCTTCATTACAGTTACATAATATGGGGCAGATGTAAAGCCACTTCATCACGTCGGTGGACGTATCTGCAGACGTCACTAGTTGCTCACGTAGAATGACTACCAGCAGACGTATCTGCCGCCGTGGAGAGTCGGCTTAAGGGCCATCCACAGGTCCACCTTCAGAGCCGGCGCTACCAATGATGAGGCTTATAATATTGTATTCTTTTCAAAAGTCGATGAGCGTTTTTGGTCGGCTACTGCATCCATGATATTATGATGAATGAGGTTGTCATAGAAGTAGAATAGGGTGGCACCTTGAGAGTGTAGTACCAGGGAATCTAATTTATTAGCAGGTATAAGCGTACTTAGCGTCGTCGAACGATCTTGAAGTTGGGCGCGACTGATTTATTATTATATTAATATTTATTAAACCATTCAGTTATTGGTGTTCCATCTTAGTTTTTCTATAGAAATGTCTGACAGAATATGTATAGAAATGATTACACCCGAGCATCAATCAATAGCTTAATGGTCTAAGAATGCACTCGTAACTCGTTCGTGTTAAAATGCCGTTATTTTTATGAAATTTGTGGTGTCAGTAAACTAATTGTCCTCAAACGCAATATCAACCAAAAAACTGCGTATAAAAATTATATTCCCTAATGTTCAATTATTTTCAGCTCAGTTTTTCTACATAAGCCAATGTACTGTCATTTCAGAAGGTTTTTAATGTTTTTGTCTCAAACAAAAGTATAAATAGTATTTGGGTTTTATACATAAGGTAAGACAAGGATAGCAAGATATCCTGATAGTGATATTATAATGTTTCAAGTAATTGGTCTCACCAACATTTTCTCTTTATTTTCCTAATCATCAATAATATGTTGGTGTTATGGCTTAAAGTGAAAATGTAAGTAGTTATTTAATTATGTTAAGGGCCTGTTTCACCACTTTCTGATAAAGTGCTGAATAGACTATTCACAGCTATTTTGACAGATTCTCCATACTTCATCTGCCAAGTTAAGTGGTGGATAGCCTATTCGGCACTTATCAGGAAGTGGTGAAACAGGCACTTAGTATTGCTTTTTGTTGTCAAATTAATTTATCGTATGTTTAATGAATAAAGTCCTATTGCGATGTAGTCGTATGTTGAAATATTGCTACAGAGTACTTAGAAACTTGTATACGATTATTTAGACACCTATCGTTATATTATGTATATTATACTAACGGTACGCTTATACGGGCAACTAAAATTGCTCAACTCCAGTCAATTCTCGTCAACTTTGACGTCACTCACGACTACATCAAGCAATTTGGAGCAACAAGTAGCAATATTGCGCAATACAATATTGAGTGATGACTGATGCGGCCATCGAATATTTGAGCGATATGACACTGAGCGATATGAAATAAATTGCTCCATATTGCTCCACTAATTGCTCAAGATCGCTCCATTCATGTCGTCGAGCAATTATTACCGTAATTATTGCCCGTATAAGCGCTTCTTAAGCAACTTGCGGTCTTTGAATGTTGCTATCGCATTTCTATCCTTAAAATATGTCCATAGAAATGAGATAGCAATAGATGTACGCGAGTGAAAGAGACTAGTAGTAATAGATCAGTATCCGAATTTCGGTGCTTCGTGACTATACTTTTGTAAAATACACAAACTATTTTTTATCTGTGATAAAAATATTAAAATTAGAATATTCTGCAACACTTAATATGTCAAGGTGTGTTTTACAAATGCAATATACATGTTCTATAACATTGTTGAAAAAATATATCTACACTCTTAACCATGGTCACTGTAGTAAGAGTTTCTACGAGAGAATAGAAATGTAATTGACTCATGTGATTATATAATTTGTCCTTCAAATGTGTTAGAATCTATTCTTTCGCTTTTCTACAGTGATATATATACTCATACTAAGTTTGCTGGTATAATTTTAAACTGTATTTTAGAATCCGGGAGTTGACAGTATGTTTAAAATTTTAAAATAATTATTAAATTAATTTATACATCTAATGATAAAAAGTCTAAAACAATACAAATAACGAAAAAATAATTATTGATTTATTTTGTTTTACATTGAAAAAAATTGGATTTATTAACTGTAAGTCACGTGATTGGAAACGCCGATTAGAAGCAGTGACGTAATAATTGTTCAGTGTCAAACTCAATTGACAGTTGTTAGGATATGATAATATGACCAAGGTTTGGTGCTACTAATATACAGCATGACTGGTGAGACATGTTCAATACTCGAGGATGTGATATTTGGCTTTTATAGTAGTTGAAAAAAAATAATATAAAAAAATAATATCAATTGATCACTGAGTAAATGTAGCTTAAAGTTAAATAATCATTTACCAAACGCATGGACACCGCGCGCGGGAGGGGTAGCGCGCCGGCGCGGGGAGCGCATGACGCGCGGCCGCATAGTAATTTACAGTGTCCGTGATTCATTTGTTTAAAAAGGGAAATTTGGTCAAAAATTAAGTACCTAATTTTATTACATATCTATAATGAGAATTGAGTAGTGAATACTCTCCTTAAATATCGGTATTGTCTCACCAGTCATACTGTATATTCTGTGCCAAGGTTATGAATAATTAAGTTGTCAAAGTCATTACTTGTTGTTTTGTTTCATGAACAATGACGTCACGTGATCACGTGACCATAATGCCGCGTTTTTGTGACATATTTTGAATTCAGTATTTAAAACATTTTTTAACTCATTTAAGGGCATAATAATGAATAAAATAATAATTTGCAGTTATTATTGTAAACTACTGAAGCGCTTAAAACTATTTTTAAAAAGTTGTCAACTCCCGGATTGTATATGTATTGTGCATAATTTCTTCTGCCGAAAATTAATGCGAATAAGAACGTGTAAACTAATCCTACCTTAATTTTTTTGTCAATTTATATGATTGTATACTTATTATTTATTATTGTTAACTTATTAATATAGTCCGGGTTCCCTAGAATATTTTTTTTTATTATTATCAAGCAAATTTTTTTTGAGTAGCTTCATTTTGATAAGACGAACAACATTTTTATTTCCGAAAAATCTCGCAAGTGGTAGCTAACAGAAATAGAAAGGATTTCATACTTTGATTTGATGGTCCTAAAATATGGATTGTTCTATTTGTTGGACAATGTTACTCTAACAGGTAATTAATAACCTATCAATATACAAAAAATCTGCTGATTAGGGTTCCGTAGTCAACCAAGTTTCCTTCCAAGTCCTTACTATTTCTGTTAGCACTTTCGAGATTTTTCGGAAATAAAAATGTAGTTCGTCTTATCAAAATGAAGCTACTCACAAAAATTAGCTTGATAGTAATAAAAAAAAATTGGTCTAGGGAATCCGGACTAATAGCTTTTAAGTTTCGTTTGTTTACCCCTAAACAATAAAAATGCCCAAAACACCGATCAGCTACTGGCTGTTGAAATTATCGAATTCGTGTTATGTAAGTATGCATTTTCAGCCTTTATTTAATAGACTGGAAAAGTCACTTTGTAGAAAAAGACAAACGTGCAATTTTTAAATATTTTTATTTTTAAGGGGTAAGTATTTATCTCTCAAGATTCATAAAAAATACAAAGCTATTTTTTGCCCTTCACAGTTAATTTTTTTTTCTACAGTGTGTAACAAAAATAAGTGATAATACTTTAGGGTGTGTACGTGTTCCTTGTAGAAAGTTCACTATGAAAGTAGCAGCGCTGATAGACGATTTTTTTTTTCACTTTTGTATGGACAAGGGCCCGAGCGTCACGAGTTTCCCCATACAAAAGTGAAAATAAATTTTTGTCTTTCAGCGCTGCTACTTTCACAGTGAACTCTCTACAAGGAACACGTACACACCCTAAAGTATTATCACTTATTTTTGTTACAGCCTGTATATATTATTATGTATTTAATTTTTTTTTTAAATTTTGGTAGGGTTTCTTTACGTTCAACTTTACTGTATTTTGGCATCAACATTAAAACAGTAAAACATACGCCTTGACATGTTAATGCTCTTACGATAAACGAAAAAAAAAAATCATGTGGTCATGTGGTATTGTGGTTATACAAGAATTTATTTTTAAAGCTTAGATCTTAGATCAATTTTTATATAACCACGCCACGTTATAAACTTGTGATGTTTACCGAGTCGTATAGGTTACATATTAATTCTATTGCGTTATACAGGGTGCAATTATACCTTCCTGCCAAATTTTAATACATAATTGATCCTGGTTAAAAATAAAAATACACATATTTTTTCTTTTGTAATCACTCAGTACTAAAATGTTGAGAAATAGCTTCCGAAAGTTATCCTAAAAAACACTACAATTAATGGACACGACGCGTCGCCCGCGCGTGATGTGACTCCGCGCGCGCCTCCCCCCCGTGTTACCCCCGGTCATTCCCCCGCGCCGCGAGTGATCATTCTGCAACGATTTTAAATGGGATAAAATATGTTAATAAAAAAAATATAACACCCATTTTTTTTGTTTAAATGGACTCTCCTAATGATATCTAAGCCCTGGAAAAAATTTGGCAGGAAGGTTTAATTGCACCCTTTAATGTCATAATGGCTGTGTCCACATTGTGCCTTTTTCTGTTCGTCAAGGGCATGCGTTATAGCGCAGTCAACAGTGAACGTAAGGCATGCCCATAACGCGCGCTAAAATCGTAGCGCTCGCTATGACACTTTTCTTTCAACGGGGGTGGATTTTGACGCATTCAATTATTATTGAATATGCCAAACGAAAGTTGAATAAAAAGAAGATGACGAAAATTGAAGATGAAATTGCATAATGTGGACATAGCTAATGTACTTATGGCATATTTTATCGACAAATTGGCTCTCAATTTTTTTCTCTGACAGTTGTAACCGGTCCCCTAGACGAGCAATTTAATTGTTTTTAACACGCTTTAATTTTATTGAACCCATAGCCCAGACAAGTAGACATTTGAGGTTGCATAAATTCGCACCAAGCTGAACATTGGTAGTATTGTTTAGAATATTATGATTACAAATGATATTTAAAAGTCCCCCATAGTTTGGATTTTTTTTTACCCTAGGTCCAAAAAAATAGTTTTTTACGATTTTTAGCAAAACGGTAAGGTTTTTCATAAAAATGTCTGAAACAAAATTGTAGGTCATAAAATTATCTGCAAAAAGTGTACCTATCAATATTTTTTCCCTACGAGCCACCGTTTTTAGGGTTCCGTACCCAAAGGGTAAAAACGGGACCCTATTACTAAGACTTCGTTGTCTGTCCGTCTGTCGTCTGTCCGTATGTCTGTCTATCTGTCTGTCTGTCGCCAGGCTGTAACCGCTATAGCTAGACTTCTGAAATTTTCACAGATTGTGTATATCTGTTGCCGCTATAACAACAAATACTGAAAATAACATAAAGTTAATATTTAAGGCCCCCATACAAGAAACGTGATTTTTTTGGCCTTTTTTGCTCGTAATCAATAACATCTAGGCACTTGAAATTTTCACAAAATCCTTAGTTATATTTGTACTTTAGTAATTAATAATAAAATTAAAATAAAGTAAATATTTAAGGGGGCTCCCATACAAGAAACGTATTTTTTTAGCCTTTTTTGCTCGTAATCAATAATGGTAACATCTAGGGACTTTAAATTTTCACAAAATCCTTAGTTATATTTGTACTTTAGTAATAAATAATAAAATTAAAATTAATTAATATTTAAGAGAGGCTCCCATACAAAAAACACAATTTTTTGTCTACTTTCGCTCTATACCGGTACGGAACCCTTCGTGCGCGAGTCCGACTCGCACTTGGCCAATTATTGAAATATTATATTTGATTCAAAAAGTTGTTATCGTCGTTTGGGTGTTTTTTTCTATACAGCATGACTGGTGAGTCAATACCGATAATTAAGGAGAGTATTCAGTACTCGATTCTCATTTTAATTATGTAATAAAATTAGGTACTTAATTTTTGACCAAATTTACCTTTAAACAAATGAATAATGGACACTTAGTAAATTACTATGCGGCCGGGCGCGGGCCACCCCGCCCCGCGCGCCGCGCGCTACTCCTGCGCGCGGTGTCCATGCGTAGGGTAAATAATTATTTAACTTTAAGCTACATTTACTCAGTGATCAATTGATATTAATTTTTTTTTTTCAACTAATATAATAGCCAAATATTACTTCCTCGAATATTGAACATGTCTCACCAGTCATGCTGTATAAGGGAATCATTGGGAACTTTCAAATTTAATTTTTAATCATCTTAACAATTTTACCGATTTTAAGCTTGGCGCGAATTTATGAAACCTCACATGTCTAACGTGACTGGGTTATGAAGGTGTGCGATGATCAATATCAACCCTAGACGGACAATAATATTTCGCAATACGTGATATCAAAATATATAAAACTCAAAGGCGACTGACTGACATGGTGATCTATCAACGCACAGCCCAAACCAATGGACGGATCGGGCTGAAATTTGGCATGCAGGTAGATGTTATGACGTAGGCATCCGCTAAGAAAGGATTTTGATCAATTCCACCCCCAAGGGGTTAAAATAGGGGATGAAAGTTTGTATATAATAATACTTCTTAACGCGAGCGATTATTGATTTTTTTAAAATGTAAATAATTATTTAACTTTAAGCTACATTTACTCAGTGATCAATTGATATTAATTTTTTTTTTCAACTAATATAATAGCCTAATATCACGTCCTCGAGTATTGAACATATTGTCTCACCAGTCATGCTGTATAATAGTTGATGGCCATCATTATTCAATATAATTTTAAGTTTCTCTTTGTATTATCCTTTGAAAGTCAGTATTTTAAGTTTTGACATGTCTCTTTGTAGAAATTATCTACAGGCGTCTAAATATATTTTGGCACATAGTTACGATACTACCATAAAGTTAATATACCTAGCGGAATAGAGAAACAAAGGCCTGAGCAAGCGAGATGTAACACTGCGTGGTAAAAAGAGATGTGTGATACATGACAGCATCACTCTTTTTTGACGTCCATCAGCCCGGATCAGCCCCGTTGACAATTTAATCTCATAGAATTCATGTTCAATCATCCTCGGGTATCCTCCTGATACCCGAGCTTTAACTGAAATCACTTGCCAATATGGCCGAATGTCCTTTATAAAGCATTAAACCGTTTATGGTGCAAAAGCCGAGACTTTGCAAGTTAAATAAAACATAGACCAGGCGTTTTCGGGAATTTCATTAGAACAAATGTTTTTTGGTATTACTTGATCAATACATCAAGCGCATTGAAGTTTAGGTATTTTTTGTTCTTTAGGTAGGTTAGGTGTTAAAGTAAAACAAATAATTTTATTTTTTAATATAATCTTAAGTAATGTCACAAATTAGGTACCAAACATAAACATATTTAATTATTTCTATCAATTTATTAATAAATAGTCACAAGACTACCACAATGGAGCGTCTTGTGGCCGAGCTGGCCCTCAACTGTGAGTGCCACCACGTGTACAAACCCGACACCCAGCACGTCGTCTGCCCCGACCTCGACGACCAATATCCCTGACTGGACTACGAGCACTACCCCGATCTCTTGGTGAATTGCTATCAGCTCTGTTGGAACTGTCGTTCGAGCCTTCGTCTGCTGAAGATAGGGATTCGTTTAAGAAGCGTGTTTCTCAATTAAATCTTCATCCTCACTTGAGTTTTCAAACTCGAGTTATTTAAAGAAGCCGTAATATCGCAGTCTTGTAACCCTGAAAATAATAATTATATAAAATAATATATAATAATATAATAAAACATAAATATACTATGTTAAGTACTACGGCCGACATTGATATACAAAGGATCAATTCCACATACTTTAATTTGAAATTGCGTACGAAGTGCCTTTCTAAAGGATTAATTTATTATGATTTATTTCTTAATATAAGAAATAAATCATAATATATATTATAATATTATGATTTATTTCTTGACAAATTTATGTATTTTTGTAAGAATATTTATTATTTTCAATTATATAAAAAAATCTATAATAATATAACTAGTGACTAAAACAAAAAAAAGTTAATTTTACTTACTGCGTCGGCCACGCGCTGCTATTGTTGTAAACTCCTAAGCAAGTTTCGCGCGAATGAAGGGCACCCATCATGCGATCTCTATCGAAATCCAAGGACAAACTATTGCCATTGGTTAAATTTCATTGGTCTGAAGCATTCGCGTGTCTAATACTTTTTTCGCGGGAAAAAACAAACACTCGGGAATTGATGCTACATAAAGGTCGGTCGTCCGTTGTCGAACTAAGATGCCAAGAAATATTCGGACTTTAGAGTACGGTTTATTTAGCACTTTGTAAAGGACGCCAGGTGTCAGGAGGCTATTCCGCTAGGTATATTAACTTTATGGATACCACAGACGCTCAAAAATACGTCAGTAAAAATCCTTATTTCTTCAGTGGTCTTACAGGAATTATAATTTTTATGATTTTGGTTATATTATTATATATTATAATGATTGTTTCCGCGTTGAAACTAACTGGAGCGGACACTGAACCGTTTCAGCACATTTCGGTGTCATATAGTTTTAAATTTAACTTACAAGATAAAAAAAAACTTTCTTGTCTTAAGCCAATTAATCGTACGAAAGTACCAAAATAAGAAATTGGGTTTCAGTGGCGGTTTTCTGGCCAGTTTTAAATTATTTTTAAATATATTTATGAAAACAACATTTTAAATTAAGAAATTTATGACTGTCGATGTTGATTGGACTCTCATATTATATACACTAGAGATCGCCCAATAATCGAAATTCGACCTTAACCTCAACGACATAATTATACGGGATAATTAAGATGCGACCCGGTCTCAAGACGCGGTTCGGGTCTGTGATTGGTCCAAATTTTGACAGCCAACCAATCACAGAGCTTGAACCGTGTCTTGAGTCCGAGATGCATCTTAAGTACTGACTATTTATACTGGCCTAGGACTACTACCTATATTTTGTAAAAGGATATTGACTTTATCATATTATACTAGCTGTTGCCCGCGACTTCGTCCGCGTTAGCATAATGTAATAACAATAACGGAGATGGATAATTTTCTCCTTTTAAGGTCCCTTACTCAAAGGGTAAAAACAGGACCCGCAGCCAAGTAGGCACATATTAATCAAATGACACTCGAAAATTGTATGTTTAGTTTAGGTTACAATCTTTAATAATTTCAGTTCAATCAGTCGAAAGTCTAAGAAAATTTCTAAAAACTTTCATCCCCTATTTTATCCCCTTAGGGATGGAATTTATTAAATTCTTTTCTCAGGGTATGCCTACATCATAGTATCTTTATGCATACACAGTCTCAGCCCGATCAGTTTAAATTTGACAAAAGTTGCATGCAAAATTTCATCCCCTATTTTACCCCCTTAGGGGTGGAATTTCTAAAATCCTTTTTTAGGAGATGCCTACGTCATAGTAGCTTTAAATGCATGCAAAGTCTCAGACCGATCGGTTTGAAATTGACAAAGTTTCATACAAACTGTCAACCCCGATTTCACCCCCTTGGGGGTAGAATTTCCAAAAACGCTTAAATATACATCCATTTAATTTTAATTAGTAACCCAATAATAAAGTTTCATGTTTCTAACTTAAGAAATGACGGACTTTCATTCACACTTTCAACCCCAATTTCACCCCCTAGGGGGTAGAATTTCCAAAAACGCTTAAACACGTATTTATTCATTTTTATTCAATAGCCCAAAAACAAAGTTTCATGTTTCTAACTCAAGAAATGACGGTCTTTCATTCAAACTTTCAACCCCAATTTCACCCCCTTGGGGGTAGAATTTCCAAAAACGCTTAAATACGTATTTATTTATTTTTATTCAGTAGCCCAAAAATAAAGTTTCATGTTTCTAAATTAAGAAATGACGGACTTTCATACAAACTTTCAACCCCTATTTCACCCCCTTCGGGTTAAAATTTCCAAAATTCCGTCCTTAGTGGGTGTCTACTTAATAAAACAACCCTTTTTTTTTTGTTTTGGACGGGAAATACTTAACGTATCCCCCACCCCCTCAGGGGAAGGGGCGGGGGTATGTGGGACTCCCTCAAGAGGTCTACCCACTAAAACCCCCCCAGCCCTCCGTCATGCGCCTAGTGCGGGAGGGACGGGTACCACAGAGCGACTTCAACTCCGCCCCTTCCCGCGCGCTGCCGCAACCGGCACTTTCTTCAAGCGGCTTGAGCCGCTGACCTCACCGAGAGCCCCCCGGGCCATAGGGGGGCTTTTCGTCTCGGGAAAATAAAACAACCCTGCTCACCAAATTTCGTGGCTGTAACTTTAACAGTTTTTGCTCTGCGATGATGAATCAGTCAGTCAGTCAGTCAGTCAATCAGTCAGGACTTGTAATTTTATATATATAGATTTTTTTCAACTCTTGTCTCTGGGACTCAGGTGATCTCAGAATGGCCGTCTAAGCATTGTCTGATAATATCTAAGTTCAATAAAAATAAAAACTATAATCCATTTTCAATTTGTCAACTTGTTGTCAACAGACTTCAACCATAAATAAAAGAGTACTTACCTATAATTCGTATGTATAGGCTTGTCACTCAAAAATCTGTCATCTACCATGTGTGTGTATTGTAGTGTGTGTAACGTTTTATTTGTTAAAAAAATGTATGATAAAAGCATAATTTTTCAATATAATATTAGCTCGATGCACTCCTTCACCATATAAACTATAACTGTGCAAAATTTAATTCACCTACGTTTCCTCATTTTTCGTCAAAAGGGATCCAAAGTTTTTCGCTCGCGTATTAATGTAATATAGATTATGTAACCATAATATTATATGTTGGTGGGACCAAATGTAAGAAACAAATTGTAAATAAATCGTCAAAGGAATCAAAATAGAAGGCATCAATAAAGTCAATTTACAAAAATATTGCTTAGGCGTGTGTTCTAACGGACGGCGAATCGAAACGATCTGTTACAGGGTCAACACTCGAACATAGTGACGGTGAGGGAGATCGTGGTCGGCTCCAACATGGACAAGATATTCATCGTCATGGACTACGTCGAACACGACCTCAAGAGCCTGATGGAGACCATGAGAGGGAAGAAACAGGTCTTCTTACCTGGTAAGTTGTCTCTCTCTGAATGTGTTGCTGTCTTATTTATTATTGTTTGAGATGTGAAATATGGCAGTTAACGCCTGAAATGATTCATTTACTCATTATTACTTGTGATCATTTATGTTGTGAAAACAAAGATAAAGTTAACAACGTTATAATATACTGTTGGGGCCTGTTTTACCAGTTCCTGATAAGTGCCGAATAGGCTATCCACCTCTTAGCTTGACAGATGAAGTATGCAGAATCTGTCAATAAGGTTGTGAATAGCCGATTCGGCACTTTATCAGAAAGTGGTGGTACAGGCCCTTAATGTTACACTCATGTTATCTTTTAGTTAGTAGTATATACCCCCCACACC
Organism: Plebejus argus; assembly: GCA_905404155.3. Lineage (NCBI taxonomy): Eukaryota > Metazoa > Arthropoda > Insecta > Lepidoptera > Lycaenidae > Plebejus > Plebejus argus. The sequence continues at coordinate 8,698,171 of FR989938.1, read as the reverse complement.
TCCGTGGTCCAGTGGTCTAGCTAGAGGGTCACCAATTATTTTCGCTCGGGGTCCATTTTAAGACATTAAAATATAACCTTCGCGGTCCACACATTTTATAAAAAAAATTAACACAGGTAATTACTGAAATTACAAAGGTATTTATTTAGATATCAATGAGAAAAGTAAGTAACCATTTTTGTAGCTAATTTAATCTCACTGAAGTTTGGACACATTGGAGTGAAATATTGGTGCAAGCTATAGATATTGACATTAAATCCTGGAGATGTTGAAGTCCCGAGATGAACGAAGATCATCTTCGAACATGCTTGATCCGCACACAATCAGCGGTCCGGAGGTGGACCGCGGTCCGCCATTTGGTGACCCCTGGTCTAGAGGCCACCGTCACCGAAACCGGTGTGGAGAGTATTAGTAGTGTATACAGTAGGCTTAAGTTCGAAGCATGATTTTGAACGTAAATTGTATGTGCAGGTGAAGTGAAGTGTCTGATGACCCAGCTGCTGAACGCCGTCCATCATTTGCACGACAACTGGATCCTGCACCGGGACCTCAAAACTAGCAATTTGCTGCTATCGCATAAGGGAGTGTTGAAGGTAATTATCGTTGAAAGTTCCTTAGCTAAACTTTCATGTTCATAACCTTGCCATTTAAAATTGATTTTAAAGACCGTAATGCCCCTTCTCCATCTGCGTTAATCAGGATGGTACGCAAATGTAGCCAACGTTTTAACGTGTTAAGCCAACTTTTAGCCAACATGCAATGTTAATGTAGTTTGTTTGCATTTTGTTGCATTTGCATGTGTTTGCATGTAAACGCGTAGTTTGGCACAAAGTTAACGTTATCGCTAACGCAGGTGGAGCAGGAGCATTAAACGTTTTTGTATCGACTGAAAAGTCGATATTAAAAAAAAACCCTTAAACATAGTCGCAGTAGATTCACTTGCTTCTATATTCGCAGGTGGGTGACTTCGGTTTGGCCCGCGAGTACGGTTCTCCGCTGCGGCAGTACACGCCGATAGTGGTGACGCTGTGGTACCGCGCGCCGGAGCTGCTGCTGTGCTGCAAGGAGTACTCCACGCCCATCGACATGTGGAGCGTCGGCTGCATATTCGCCGAGTTCGTCACCATGAACCCGCTCTTCCCCGGCAAGTCGGAGGTCGACCAGTTGAATAGGATTTTCAAGGTATGCAAATGCATTATAAGTATTACTTTCTTAAAGGTTTACGCAACGTTCACGGTAAAGGTGTAAGTAGCTAATCATCATTGTAATAACGTCGGTCGAGCAACTTGTAATGTGTAAGACAAGGACAAAATATTCGATACGTATAATGTGTGTAAGTAAAATCATTTTTAGATGAAAGCAATATTATGTTTATGACAATTTTTTTTTGTAATAGCATTTGATATAACATTCTTTCAGTCGTTCTAGTGACTATACACTTTAATTTTTAGTTGACTACAGAATAATTCATATTGTAATGCAACAATTAGCTAGCATAGGTCTGTAACTTTGAAATTTGAATTTGTACAGGACTTGGGTTCGCCGTCGGAGCTGCTATGGCCGGGGTACAAGGAGCTACCGGCGGTGCAGAAGATGACGTTCGCGGAGCACCCGGCCGGGGGGCTGCGGCAGCGCGTGGGCGCCGACCTACTGTCCGAAACCGGGCTGGGGCTGCTCCAGGGCTTACTCACCTACAACCCCGCGAGACGACTCACCGCAGAGGCGGCCCTCGAACACGAATACTTTAAGGTATAGGCATTAGGCCGTAATAATTTTTTGGATCGGGAAAAGTGGGAGAGAATGCGCTGTGTCCTAAACTTATACGCATTATATTTTTAAATACATTGTGATAAATCGCTTGTAAACAAAGAAATTAATGTGTAATTAATTATTAGCGTTAGCTGAATAACATGAAAGTGTTTATTCCACCATGATAGTTGTCTGCAGTTTCCTTGAAGAAAAATTTGTATGTGACGTGTTTAAGTCTGTCCGCTTTTTTACAATGAATTGTTGTTAACTTCAGGAGCATCCGGTGGCGATAGACCCCGCCATGTTCCCGACGTGGCCGGCGAAGTCGGAGGGCAATAAGCGTAGCACACACAGCCCGCGCCCGCCCGCCGGCGGTGCCGCGTACGCACAGTTTGCGCGCGCGGACGCCGAAGATGCGCGCGCGTTCAAGGTCACTGCGCGCTCGCTCAACGTTGCGCCCGGCTTCTCGCTCAAGTTCTGAGGCAAGCGAGCTTCTACTACTTATTGTAACTCGTTCAGATGAGGAAATCAAATGACGCTCATCTTTCTCGATCAATTTGAATGAGGAAGCGCGTCCATTCACTCAGTGTTGAAGTAAAGAAGATGCGGCAGCGGCAGTTTATATTGCCTAATTTGAACGTGTTACACTAATTTTGTAGTTTTGAATAGTGTAATTTATGCTTTTTAATTTAAATACACGAATCTAGTGCGACTTGTCCACACTTTCTGTGGCCTAACCCGACCCAGGGAGTTTTGGCGAGTCGCCATTAAAACAGCGACTTTATAATAAAATAGTACAATCGATACGCACTGTCACTGTTATTAAAGTCCTCTACAATGTAAATAAGGTTGTAAAAAAAGTTACTTCAAAAATACAAAAAGATCAACGCAATTATGGGTAATTTATTTGTAAACAGTCAGATTTCTCGCAGTAATAAGCAGAAACTTATACTAATGTCAACGTATAACTTATTTGTAAAGTCTAATTTCAGGTAATGTGGCACATAGTGTAGCTTTATGAATCTACATGCTGCGTTAAGAATGAAATTTAATCAATTAAAATTAGCGAGTGTTAGTTATTCGTTATATTTAATAGATGTTTAGCATTCGTTTTTTTGGTTATTCTAAAATCTTGAACTTATTTTCGAACATATCAAGCGAATATGGTCACATGTTTGAAGTAAAGATTGTACATGTCCACTTGCATTAGTCGAACCACTTTATAAAATTATTTTAAAAAATTATAGGAATTGAAAGCTTAGGCTCCAAGGCTAAACTTCCACACCATAGATTTGAGTAACACCTGAGCTTGCTCTATTTGTGATACAATCATTATGAATAATCTGTCCATAACCCATTAAGGCTGCATTCACACTAGCGTTTGTCCAGCGTAAGCGTTCGATGAACATAATATGCGCAGTGCAGATGACAACGCGGCGCGTGCGTCGCGCGTTTCCTTTGCAGAATTAATTAAACGCTGCGCTAGCGCGGCGCAGACGTTACACAATTTCTTCAGGAACACAGTACGCGTCGCTAGCGCAGCGACCAGCGTACTGATTGTTCCAGTAGAGAAGCGGTGACAACGCGACGCACGCGCCGCGTTGTCGCGTCGTCTGCGCTGCGCATACGTTCATCTAACGCCTACGCTGGACAAACGCTAGTGTGAAGGCAGCCTAAGACTAGTTTCTACTCGATGATCAGATTTGTAACGACGTAAATACAATAATTTTGTTTTAAAATATTTGAAAGAATACTTCACAAATAGTTGTCGTTTTCCTACCATAATAATAATTAGTTTTGCATTTATCTTCAATTTGTTAGGTTTTTTGTTCAAAATGGATAGGAATATTTCGTAAAATGATAATTGTGAGATTTCAACCTACCATTGTCAAGTTAAACAATATTAAGGAAACAATACTTTCAAATATTTTAAAAACACAAACCTAAAATACCTCAGTTTAAATGTTAAACTAAGTTGCTCCAACAGCTATCTTCCATATTCCTGTGTCATTTAAAGTTGCCAAAAAAACCAACAGGTACTTCTTGCCTCATGTTTAGCTTACCCGCTAATCGGTCTACTCGTCAAACAGGCTAAAATTTAATCATGTCCCATAAACATAATATGTTTTATATGGGACATAGTTAAATTATACTTGATTAATCATATTTTATTAGTAAATTTAAATTATCTACAAAAATATTTGTAAATATTGTAAGTTAGCTGTTGGAGCACTTCTCGACAGACGGTCGACAGTTTAACAATCTGCCCATCTTTGCAGATAACAAAAAGGATGTGTTCATTTGTAATTATTGTAATGATTTTTACACCGGCGCGGGCGTGTTGCAAAGTTGCCGCAATAAATACTAAAGTTTATTTGTTATCGATTATTTAACACATAATGCGCGAGAAGTACTTTAAGAATTTAAGGATTAAAATTTTAGAATATAAAATACAAAAAAAAAATAAACGTAATGAAAGTTCCAAAAATACTTTAAAATTAGTCTATGACGGTACTTGTAAAATTAAAATTATTTTTGAATAAAGCTCATAAACCAAACCTATTTTCTGTAATCGGTTAGAATTGTAAATATGTTTTAATTGTAACTTACTTAACAGTAGGTAATTTAGTTTTAAATATAGATGGTACAATATATGTTTTGACATAATTTTTTCTCTTTTATTGAAACATTTCCTATTTAAAATTCACCCATTCAAATCTGTTAGGGCGAGGCCATTGAAACAAAGTATTATTCGATATTTATAATTAATCTATTAAATACAAAAATACTTAATAAATAGGAATGATTTAAGTAGCCTTCGTTGTTTAGCGGCCGGCGTCGCTCATGCCCTTCGGTAGAGCTAGAAGAGAGTTAATAAGATCAGCATTCCGTTTCCAAGTGCGATATCTCGTGTCGAAGGTCGGATCGTCGTCCAAAATGTTGTTCTGCTCGCCTCGGTATTCGTCAATCATGGCGAGGTATGGTGCGTACTAAAAATACAAATAAAAGTTAAATTACTAATGTCACAAAAATGACGACACTATTTGCAGATCTGAGTTTAACTCTGGGTTATAGAAAAAAAAATTCATCTTTGACGTTCTTCATTTCTATGAAAGAGACTATCTATCAACCTGTTGTATACTTTCACCCTGCATAACCCCAATTCGTATAAATCGGCGTTAATGTTTTATGGTAAAGTAGGCTTGTCTAAAGGGTGGTGTGATACCATAATATCAAGTGCATTTTTATCTCACTAAGGGTACTTTTTAAACTTAATTAGTACCATTTCTATGTTAACGCCTAAGTACCTACTTAGTACACTCAGATGACTCAGTTGGGTACTACAGGACTCGATAAGCGGAAAGCTAATTACTCCCTTACATCGTTAATTATCTGATATCGCGGGGGTTTTCAAGCGTGCAGTGCCGAGCCCTTATCAGTTATCAAGGACGACGTGGGTGTTACATACCGAGCTCATAATTAACGTGCAGTAAAACCAATATCCTAATAACTTTCGGAAAATTTTATATAACATTTTTCATTAAAATGAATAATGATTCTGGAAATCTATTGCCAGCTTGGTCGTACTTTTACTATTTTAAACTATAGTAATCTAGGTCATGCAGTTTAGATCATTTCGATTACTTTACCTCTAATTTTCAGTGACAATGTATTTATGTGGATAACAATTAGCATACGGCGGTTGGACACTCCTCCAGTTATTGTGTGCAAGCATAAAGTTATTATAGGTATATTAACTTTATGTGTGCAAGGACGAATATAAAATTCGGCATGGATAAATTCGATGGTTGGAAGGACTAGAATGAGCTTATATTTTTTTAGCATAATGCTTAGAAATGCATCAAATGAATAATAATAACGCACATAATCACAGATCCTCTCACACACATTACGGACCTATTTGTTTCAGTAATTTGTCACTCTGTCAGATCATAAAATATTAGGTAGATATATTTGTCTTTCTTCTATGAAACGGAACAAAAGAACCTCTATGTAGTTCTGATTAAAAATTACATTAAAGGCCTGTTCCACAGGACCAATTTCTGATAAAGTGCCGAATGTCAAAAAAGTTGTGAATAGGCTATTCACAAATTTTTTGACCGATTCTCCATACTTTATCTGTCAAGTTAAGTGGTGGATAGCCTATTCGGCACTTATTAGAAGTGATGTAACAGGCCCTAAGTAATTATATAATTAATATTAAATACAGTGTGTTAGTGTCAGCCCGTCAAAATGAACAACTTTTTCTATGAGAACAATGCTGGGAACTAAAAAAAATGCCGTCTTCATACCCATACGGTACGAATGCCCGGATCGGCAATTTCAAATTTGTATGGGTATGAAGACGGACTTTTTTTAGTTCCCAGCATTGTTCTCATAGAAAAAGTTGTTCATTTTGATGGGCTCATTTGATGGTTTCAAGGATAACGGTATTTACACTAACATCTTGTAGTGTGCGAATTAGCCCGGCCGCACATTATCCGAAATTTCTGATCAAAAAATTCGGACGCCCGCGCCCTCCGGAACGCACTGTTCATATTATATTTTGATGTGGAGTGTGGACCCTGCATACTTACTATCAGAATTCTGACGTGTCAAAATGTATAGGTCAGTTAACTAAAGCTGGCACTTTCACAGTACTGACACTTATGCAATTTCACTATACAGTACAATGTTTAAAAATATAATATGCATGATAAAAATTATCGTATAATCTGCGTACGATAATAATATGCTACTATCGTACATCGTATTTAGGCACAAAATTATCGTACGGTTCCGAACGCTGGCCGCGCGCCGATCACACGTGACTGACTTGTAACATCACGCTGTATTTATAAACAGTAGCATAAGAAAAACAATAACTGTCCCCTTCACGCTCATAACTCATAAGATAGACCGCGCGCGAGAGAGACGGGCAGACTTTTCATGATGTGTATTGCGTATGCAGTACGACGTCACGCCGCGCTCTTATTCACAGAATTTTTCTGATCAGAAATTCGGATAATGTGCGGCCGGGCTTATAAAAGTTGACTAGGTTATTGTCAAATCAGAAAGAAAAAATAAATGTTTAGGGATAGAACTTTGTCACATTACTCATTAGACACATTTTTTCAGTCTAGATCAAAGTTGATTGGGAAAAGTTGCGATGGATTTGGCAAGTAACAAAATTATTTCTTATTCTTAAAAACTTTTTATAACAGTGGGTACAAACATAATTCCTACAAAATGTTCTTACCTCCTTGTTAAACGATAATTCGTCGTAGTTGTCCATATTGGGTTCCAAATCTACGGCAGTCAACTTGAACGCGTAACTCGAAGCTAGCAGAGATCCCAGCAAGAGGATGAAAATACTTTTCACGATATTGATCATTCTATCGTAGAAAACATAATTAATTTTAAGATACAATAATAACTAGCTATAATTTTTTAAAAGTTAGGAGTATCTACTTTTAATTAAAACTGGACGAGCGCGAGCGTCGAGTTTCCCCATACAAAAAAAATGATAAAAAAAATTGGTCTTTCAGCGCTGCTACTTTCACAGTGAATTCTCTATGCAGAATGAGGTACACACCGTAAAGTAAGTATTATCACTTAGTTTTGTTAAATTCTGTTTAAGTAAAAACTAGACTGTCAATTAATAATAATTCATATTATTATTGAGAAAAACTAAGGTCATCTTGATCCTAAAAACTAAAGAACCAAAAATGCTATAAAATTAAAATAAAATGTTATATATTTTATATCAAATTTAAAAACTTTTGCAGTACTTACATAAAATAAAAGTTTAGCTTACTTGGCAGATGTTGTCTGTCCCCTATGTCCAGCTGTCTATCCCGTTTTGCGTGTGGATGCAAAGTGCGGGATACCGCGGGCTGTCACGGTGCTAAGCTCGGTGGGCGGGGTGGGGCCCGTGGGGGGTGGTCCGGAGTAACACGGTTCACCGGACACGCCCCCGCGGTACGTGCACCTGACAGCTAGATGATAAGGCGGTGTTCCATTTGTCACTTTTTTAAAATAAAATTTTACTTTTTTCAATTTTACTCCTTACATAAAAAAAGTTTTTAAATATAAAGGAATACTTTTTTTTAGGTTAGAATTGATGTCGCCACTTGCCCGTGACTTCGTTGTTATTTGTTTAAATTCATTCACATTTTCCCGGGACATAGTACCCAACTACATACATCAAAATTCGTTCGGAGGTTTAAGCGTTTAGGTAGATAATTATAGGTATACCTACAGACAGAAAATTTTCGCTTTTATAATATCATAAACTGATATTAAAAAATATTTTCTTCCTTTTTAGGTTTCCGTACGCAAAGGGTAAAAACGGGACCCTATTACTAAGACTTCGATGTCTGTCCGTCTGTCCGTCTGTCTGTATGTCTCCAAGCTGTATCTCAAGAACCGCTATAGCTAGATTTCTGAAATTTTCACAGATTGTGTATATCTGTTGCCGCTATAACAACAAATACTAAAAATAAAATAAAGTTTATTTTTAAGGGGGGGTCCTATACAAGAAACGTGATTTTTTTGGCCTTTTTTGCTCGTAATCAATAATGGTAACAGCTACGCACTTGAAATTTTCACAAAATCCTTTATTGTATTTGTACTTTAATAATTAATTATAAAAGTAAATGTTTAAGGGGGGCTCCCATACAAAAAAACACAATTTTTTGTCTACTTTCGCTCTATACCGGTACGGAACCCTTCGTGCGCGAGTCCGACTCGCACTTGGCCGATTATTTTAATAAAGCAGTTTTACAAAGTGTTGATGTGAATGGTGCCTTAAATAGATATTTTAGCGTTTTTAAAATATTATATTACATATTGGTCAAGATATTTATTTCGAGGACTTCTATTTAAAGACCTAAACTTTTAAAATATACCTACAATTTGCTGTAGACACATAATTTTTGACGATCAATAACTTTAGTGCCTTATCGACGTAATGGTTTTGTAATAACCGTGACGTACACTGAAAAAAAAATATGTTTGCTTCAACCAAGATCTTGTTTATTCCTATAATGAATCATGAACCCATATGAGCCTTCCAAGATCATAGTTGCTGTGACTAAGAGAACTTTATTAAACTGTCTTAGTTCCATCTATCAAGAACTATACTGGCCTTATATAGGCTGCTTAGTTAGTTTAACTATATATCTTGTTTAGTACAAGCATGACACTTTATTATATTAGTTAAATTGATTTGTAGATCCAAATAATCCTACAGTTCCATCAACTAAGATTCTTTTTCAACCTGATTATTAAACTTCTTCAGATCAGTTAACATTTTGCTTCATTAAACCAAGTCACTTAGTTCCAATCAACTAAGGTAATAGTTAGCCTAACAATGATAGTTATTCATTTCAAGTAAAATCTTGTGTAGTGTGATTATTATCCGTTGTCAAATTAAAAATAAGTTTTGATTAATTTAATTAAAGTCTTAGTTAATTTGACCAACTTGTCAATAGTTGTATCTACTAAGCATGGTTGTTGATGTAGTCATGACAGGTAATGGATTGAAATAAGACCCCTTTTCTAGTATTTTGCCAAATAAAGGATAGTTCTAGTAGTTAACACAGGCACTTGCATGCCTGTGTTAACTACTAGAACTAGCCTCCACTTAACAAAATACTAGAAAAAGAATCTTACTTTAATTCAATACCTTTTCTTCCTGAAAAGGTTTGTGTAATAATACAAATTTAGGTATTTTTTATTAATGTAAATATTAATTTATAATAATATAATATGGCACAGAGATAGAATGTATTTTTCTGGTTCTGGTTCTGGCTCTGGCTCTGGGTCTTTTGATTCATCTTGTTCATAGTTTGAGTTATCCTGAAAACAATAAGGTTTTATTATATTAACAAAAAAAGTGAAGGTAAAGGTACTCTTGGTCCAGTCAGGGGAATCAATTCTTTCAAGTACTCGTTGGTTAGGGCTGACAAAGCCTCGAGTGTTATGCGCTGTTCTAAAAGATTGGTATTTTTTAGTACCTACAATCAAGTTAATAGATAAAACATGCATACCTACATGCCTAATTATAATTTTATGGATTTTGGATTTTGAAATGTAAGTAGGCAGGTACTTACCTATGTCTTAATATGTAATAAATAATAATCTATATAATATGATGGAATGGAGTGCTGTGCGATATTGGTTGAAAATATGGTAAATAACTGTTAGATCGTAGATATAGGAGGACGTACCTGTAAATATCTTTATTAATTCCGGAAGCTCCCATGTTTTAAAATGATCAGTGACGTCGTCCATTAGGGTAAGGTACTGATAATATCTTCTTTGCCGCCACTCGAAGTCGCTTGCATATTTGCTCGTTATGCACTTGATCTTCTTGGGGATCCACTGTTGTTAATTGAAACACTATCAAGTGTAAAAGAAATCACAGAAACCATTAGAAATCACTAGCGTAGCGTGGTGTTCAGTCGCACTTCAGAGAAATGGCGTCGTCGGTCGAATGGCGTGCGTGGACGCTTCTCTAGGAGGGTAAGGCGCGGCGCGGCGGGGAACATACGAATCAAGTGCTTAGTAGAATCTACTAAGAAGTTTGTCGGAATATTCAAGATTTTTTTTAAATTTAACGCATTAGTTGATTGCCGTAATTATTTAAGTTTATTGCTTCAACGATAATAATTTGTTGATGCTAATATGGGTAAATTGTAGATTTTACTTTTATCTTGTTTCATTCTACTTCACAGCTTCTGTGATGTAACATATCTAGTGGATACTCCAACTAAATGCCTAGTTAATATTAAAAACATAAACTGTTAATATAATACACGGTCTTTATAGACCCAAATACAAGATTATAGTTAATTTGACTAGGTTGCTGTATAATCTCAAAGAAGTATTAGTCATTTTAATAAAAACATATCTTCAATTTAACAAATGTCCTCTTTGATGTTATAATTAAATTTAGCTTGTTGTTAAAACTAAGTCCAGTTGTTCGCTGTAACAATCACCTTATTTTTTGTGAACAATAGTAAGGTTATTCCAATTAATTTGGTACCAACTAAGAAAAAATACTACTTAGTTGGAGAGTAATTTTTTCAGTGTAAATTAATGTGTGCAAAGAGTGTGAATGGAGTCTTCCATTATTAGATGTAACGTTTAAAGCTGGTTCTTTAAAAATAAAATAAGGCAAGGCAGTAGGTAGCAGTAGTTTAAAAAAATACATTCTTGTAGTAAATATCCACAGGATGTTTTGGGTGACATAACATTATTGTCAGTTCTCGTTCGTTCGTTCGTTCAGACACATGAGTGAAACAGAGTGCGTAGTGCGAGTTTTATTCGATCATACTCATCGAGAACGTTAACACGAATTTGTATGGGATCAAAGCGGTATCCACGTAAGCCAGTAGGTGGCGCTGCTTTGATCCCATACAAATTCGCGATAACGTGTTCGATGCGTATAATCGAATAAAACTCGCACTACACCCCCAGATCTCTCAAGCGTTATTTTACAATAATATGAGGGCATTAGTTCTACACGCCAAATCAGCCTTGTAGGTCAGCACGCGTTTGAACATTGTTGAAGCCACTGTTTCAGCTGCAGTATTTGGTCCCTTACGGCCAGTCGTGCCGTGCCACCAGTGCTGGAGTACTGCTCCACACTCGCTTCCCACGAGAACAGAGCCTGTAGCTCCTCTGCAGACCCGAACTCTGGGCTGAAAAACCAATTGACATGGCAAGGTACTATCAGAGAAGTTGATTACTAGGCAGATGGCGGACCTAAGTAATTTGGTCGCGTCACGTCACACCCATCCGACCGATCACAGCAGCTAAGTGCTAACAAGCCGACCACATGACGTAGGTCCGTCAACTGCCTGGGAGTCAATAAATTATTTAATCAATGGTACATACTGGTATATTATAATAAATGTTATAATAATAATATTTTAAACCGTTATTGTTTCTAAAGTGAAAGTCGAGCAGTTAAACAAGGAAGACCCCACTTATTTCATGGTCTTATTTCATCTCACGATTCCTCTCTATTCCATAATCAATTATTTACTTAGTAGTTATAGGGGTACTCAAAGAATTAAACCGAATTACCAAATGTTAACATATTCCTGATGAGGCAAGCTCTGCAAGTCGACCCCCAATGCGCTGGCTCTCCGTAGCGCAGCGCCAACTGCATGGTGCGCGCGGCGGAAAGGCATCCCACGCCGGACCAGGTAGTGGGCCAGGTCCGTCGCCAGCATACCCGGCTCCAGGCATTGTAGGGCTCTCTTACTGTCCACCTGTACACAGTACATGGAAAATTTAAAAAACTGTATTTTATGACAACACACTGTTTGCTGAACTGGGATAAAGCCCTAACGCTGCATAATATCTCTTTTACTCGCGCACGAATTTAATGCGGTCTCTTTCCACAAGTCCGCGTAAAGGCTCCATTCCACCGCGGCGCACGCTGTGCACGGCCACGCGCACGCGTGGACGGGCACGGATTTATTTCTTTGACTTGAGTCAATTCGTGCGTAGCGTGTGCGTGGGTTGCAGTGGACACAGTCACATAATTATATTTTCTTACAAAGCGAAGCTTGACGCACGTGCGTAGTCTCTTCGTGCGCCGCGGTGGAATGGAGCCCTAAAAAGAAGCTGTAGCAATGTTTCGTGCGTGAAAGAGCGATGTAAAGTCACCTTTGTGACTTTCTTCTGTTAGCGGCGGACTCTCCTGTCAGTTAAGGTGACGCCATGTTAAAGTAAAAAACCGTGTTGGATGTGTTTTAGATTGCTTGTTTTCTATGCGAGGCTGGCCCGGCCTCTCATAGAAAACAAGCAATGGAACAGCAAAAAATTGAAAGGGCGTAGCGACAAAATGGTTTTTGTCGCGTAATTTTAAAAACCATAAATAAATTTCATATAAGCTATGGACAAATTAAAGTGTATACTAGAACCAATTTATGTACAAATTTTGGAAGCTTATATCACTCTCCTCTGTTGGCAAAATAGGAATCCCTTTTTTTACAGAGGTCTTTTTGATTGATTATTCTGTGTTATAAAAGTTGACCAATCGTGTTATGCTATGGGTAATTCAAAGACAAAGACATGATGAATACTGACAGTGAACTTTAATTTCTTAGCCTTAGTCATTGCTGAGAAAATGGACATCGCTACAGCCAAATTATCAAGGCGTCACCTTAAGATTTAAGAATTAAGTATTAACATAAAGAAAATAATCTGAGTTAACTTACTTGCATCGTGCTGACAGTCCCTGTGGCCACTTTTAAGCAGTCCGTTAATCTGTCGTACGATCGAAACAGAATCTCTTTGTCCGACTGCAGGTCCTTGTTGTACGTGCTGGGTAACCCTTTAAGCACGCAGCTGAAGGAAAAAGCATCTCCCATGAGAAGTCCGGCCGCTCCGCGTATTAGCTCCAAGCCGTCTGGATTGCGCTTCTGGGGCATAAGACTCGATCCCGTAGAGAATTGATCCGAATGACGTACTATAGCAAACTCTTGGGTACTGTACACGATTAGATCTTCCGCCAATCTGCTAAGATGGATACCGCAAAGTGATGCCCAGTTAAGAAATTCAACTGGAAGAGAGCAGAAATGGGTTGAATAATCTCAATAATTATTATTATGTCTCATCTCATTATCGTTATATTGTGTCTATTAAATATTTGAATAGCATGTCGTAGACACTTTAATCACTTTTATTGACACTTTACCTATATGGTCTCTAGAAGATACGGCAAACATTGAATTGGGTGTTACGCGCTTGAAACCGAGCTGTTCTGCCAGTCTCTCCCTGTTAATTTGTAGCGCACATCCTGCTACCGCGCCGCTACCTAGTGGACATGTCGATAGACGGTCTCTCTGCTGCTCCAACCTTAGAACGTCTTCTCGAAGCATCCACGCATAGCTGTAAATTTAAAGTAATGATCTTTCTGATTCGTTTAAACTCTAAGGGCCTGTTTCACCACTTCCTGATAAGTGCCGAATAGGCTATCCACCACTTGACAGATGAAGTATGGAGAATCTGTCAAATAAGCTGTTAATAGCCTATTCGGCACTTTGTCAGAAAGTGGTGAAACGGGCCCTTAGCCCTTAGGCTCCTAGAAGATCTTTTTTTAAAAGTAAGGTTAGTAGGTACCTTAGAAGAAAATGACTCCACCGCACAGGCTGAGCGCGTTGGAAATGCGTGTAGCTGGGAGCGATTACATCTATTTCCTTGTCTGCTCGATGCACTAACACCTGAAATTAATAGCCATTAGCATGTTCTAACTTTGATAATAAAAGTTAATAATTAGTTAAGTACCTTTATCAATTTCAAAACTTGTAACTCGATTCGTTGTAATGCTGTTGTCATCCATAGTTTTGTGTCGGTTGCAGATTGGTCGTTGCGACTACGTGCCGTGTGCAGTCGAAGTGCTGCGTCTCCTGCTATCTGCTGCAGTCTTCTCTCTACTACTGAGTGAATGTCTTCCTCCGGATCGTTCAATCGTTGATTTTGAAGGAGTTCCTGCTCAATATCTTTTTCTACCTAAAATGTTTTACTTAAAAAGGTAAGTATAGTGACTTACCTACCTATTTTTTTCTCAATGAAGCTTTTAACTTCAAAACTTACCTGTTCTAGTCCTTTTTGAATGGAGTCGTTATCTCCTTTACTCAGATGGCCACTTAAATGGAGTTCATTAGCCCACGCCTTACTGCCCTTGATATCTTCTTTATAAAGCCTGCTGTCGACTGCTAAGGAATCATTTAGACGCCTTAATACTCCCGAAGGCTCTTCATCGAAACAACCACCCCATAATTGGTACCTGTCCTTAAAAATTCGAGAAGTTTAATAACAATTATTACCATGTCGTTGTTAATAATTTCTATCCACCAAAATGTTTCATAGTAACTAATTAGTACAGTAATAAAACGTTTCATATGATATGTAAATAAAACTATATTTTACTAAGTTAAAGGAGAACTATAAAAGTGTCTGTTTTATGTACTTACTGCAGCCATAATGCAAAGTGTCGTACATGAATCAACGTCTTGCGCTGCGTGTTTAACTCTAATGATTTGTGTGTGAGAGATTGTGTTTGAGCCTTTCTTATCTAAAGATCATAAAGGTCGTAGCAAGTTTTATGATATTATATACTATTAGTACCTACATCTGTTCGATAAACAAATTTACAAGCTCAATTATTAATAAATTAACCCAAAAGAAAGAGAAGATATTTATATCATTTGTTGATAATATTGAGTGTTATTTTTAACTTGGAAATGTTTCAAATCCTGTAGAAATATTTCATACCTATTCGGTTAATTTATTTCACTTACATAATGAGATTATAAACAATAAGATGCCATTAAGAAGCTTTTTATTATTTTTTGTAAGACAGTACATAACAAAGTTAATTGCTCCTTGGATAAATTAAAAAATATAAACATCAATGTCATAATATATCAATTGACAGTCATCAGCTGACGGAAACTGTCAACTTGACATGTTTAGGAACCTAGTCGTCGGTACTAGATAGTGTGGTTTTGTTAAAACTAATAAAGTTAATAAAAATTGTGATAAAAGGTGCTGTAGCGGTTGTAATTAATTGCCAGTTAGTGTATTTTACGTTGTAATTGTATAAAATTTCACAAAATGGGAGAAACTACCAGCGATGCTGTTAATGAAGATGAAGTTGAGCCACACGCTTTGCACTATAGTTTGTTTGATATAACTATTGACCCTGGCTTAAAAGATGACGAGGGAAATGAATTACCGAGACCATTTACAAAAAATCAAATGAGAAGGTGGTTAAAAAAGGTAAGGTGGGAGAACAGAAAAGCAGACAAGCGCGCGAAAGAAAAAGCAAGAGCTAAGGAAAGAAGGCGAAAGGCGAAGGAGGAAAACATAGATCTTGGACCCAACAGAAAGGCCCTAAAGAAAATGAAGCTTGAGAAAGTTACTAGAAACATTGGTGTAATCATTGATCTGAGTTTTGATCATCTAATGATAGAAAAAGATAGGTATAAAGTGATAAAGCAAATATTAAGATGTTACTCTATAAACAGGCGATCAGATTCACCGTTACAGTTCTATATAACTAGTTTTGGTGAAAAATCTAAAGCTGATATGTCCAGACATAACGGCTATGAAAATTGGGATGTGAGTGAAACTTGAATTATCCATATTATTATGTCAACTTATTTCAATTTAATTCAATAACCAGCCTTTGCATTAAAATATAAACTTACAGTATGATTTAAGTAGTTCTTTGGATTTTAATAGTCTAGAATATTTAATATTTTTGTTGCATTAAGGCGCAGCGTAAGCATAGACAGACTATCCGTGATACACTTTTTAGTCTGTGGGAAATAGAACCTTTGCAATTATATGCAGTAATACACACAATTATATGCAGTAACGCACACGACGCGCAAAAAGTCCGCATAAAATTGCATAGGTTCTATTTCCACAGACAAAAAGTATGTCACGGATAGTCTGTCATCTGAGCTGCGCCTTAATAGTAAATTTTGGATTATTTCATGTACCCAACATGTTAAATTTCTTTTTTGATGACTTTCCTTACTTACATTAACCTTTTCCAGATAGAGTTCTGTGATGTGTCTTACCTTAACAAGTTTCCTAAGGAGAAGTTGGTGTACCTAACAAGCGAATCGGAAAATGTGATTGAAAGTTTTGATGAAGATAATTACTACATTATAGGTGGCTTAGTTGATCACAATCAATATAAGGTAAAATAAGCAAACATTAGTTTTAATTCCATTTATTTATTATAATTTGAGACATAGGTAAAGAATAAATTATAATTTAAGTACAAAATATAAAATTCGGCAAATAATACTGCTGTTGGTATTTGTGTGTTGGATAAAATTCACAAAAAATATTAGAAAATTATGTTTAAATGTTATTAATTATTTTGTTTAATATTTGAAGTCCATAATATAAAGACTAAAACACATTTCAACTGTGTTGGGCACCACTCCACCAAAATCGGCGGAATTCTTTAGTTTTTTATACGAGTGAACTTTTTTGCCACCAATTTGGCGGTGCGGTGCCGCAACGCGGTTATGTGTATTGGCCCTAAGGCTAAGAGCTTATCAACCGCACTTAATATTATATTATATTCTGTCAAAAAAGTGAAGAAATTAAAAAGTGGCAACATCGTAGTGTCATCCTTTTTTTCTTAGATTTATTTGAAAGTGATGACACTACGATGTTGCGACTTTTAATTTCTTCACTTTTTTGACAGACTATAACATCCAAGGATTATTTTATGAAGGAACTTAACCATTTTATTTTTACTTCAGGGCCTGTGTCACAAGATAGCAGTAGATCAAGGAATAAGACATGCACAGCTACCTTTAGACAAATATATCAATATGAAAACAAGGAAGGTTCTCACTATTGACCATGGTAGGTTTTTAATTTTCATGTAAAATGATTTAAAAATAACAAATACATATCCTTTCTGAATATTATTATTATTTCAACTCACATATTAACATAATAATTTACTTGTTTTATTGAGAAGTAATTTTAAAATATATTTTTTTCAGTATTTGAAATAGTGCTCAGAGTTGCTGAAGGAATGCCGTGGCAAGAGGCCCTGCTGAAGGTGTTACCCTTGCGGAAAGGTGCCCATGTTTATGACTCTAATAGTGATTTAGATATATCCTCACATAGTGACACCGCAGTAAAAGAAAGCTAGTTGATATAAACATACAAAAATCACAGTTGTTTAACCTATGTTGTTAAATATTCAATATTATATTTATAATTCTACTTTTTACAAATAAACAGAAAACATATATTTTGTTGGTTTTAACATATATATAATTATATATAAGTGCCTTTTTTATCCAATGTCTATAAGTATTAAATTTTTCCTATTACAATAATTATTCCTCATTCCCCATTATAACTCATCATTGTAATAAAATCTCTGAATGCATTTTATGTGACAATGTTAATAAGTACCTATTTTAAGTACGTTTTCCTCGGTGTTATAACCATAGTACGACATATTTTGTTACTAAATTATGTTATAAACTTGTATTTTTGTAAAAACTGCATGATGAGCGGCGTTACCCTCTCGGGATTGTTCAAATGCAAGTGATGTGTTCCGGGGACCTTGTGCCACTCGAAGTTGGGATTGGTGCTGGCGATCAGCTCGCGCAGCTCCGTCGAGTAGTCATCGGAGGAGTAGGGCGAGTCCCTGCCCTTGATGTACAAGGTGGGACACTTCAATCTGCTCACTAGAACCTTCACGAGGTTCTTATCGTCTGGACAGAACAGTATGTTCTTCAACCTGGGGTCCCTGGATATGTAGAACTTGTTGGGCTCGCTCGGGGACTCCTTGGCGCCGCGTTTCAGGAGGTGCGGGACGCTCTCCTTGGTCACGGAGCCGTTGGTGCCCTTGTGCCAGCGGTCGATGACCTCGCTAATGGCGTAGCACGGCGCCGCGGTGTCGATTCGAGTCTGGGCGATCTCCGTTTTCTGGATGATCTTCGGGAAGTTGGCGACCACGAGATTCAGGTCGTAGTCGTCGTAAATGAGGCTGTCGATAGCGATGTAGAAGTCCACGTCGTCGGGGAAGATGCTCGCGAAACGCATGGCCGCTATGGACCCCATGGAGTGCCCCAGCAGGGAGATTTTGTCCCAATTAAAGTGCTTTTTGATGTAGTAAATCAGACGTGGTAGATCCCATGGATAATACTGCATTCCTGAAAAATAGAAACGATATAATTAGCGTTACGGTGTTAGTTCATTGCGATTTGAATAAAAATTCAATCAATTGGACATTCAAGTAAATACATTACCATTGCTAGATGTCAGTGTACCTACTATAAAATGATTCCGTAACGTAAACCTAGATTTAAAATGTGTCTTTACGATTTTTTATGTCCCAAAAATGTTGCTGGCTTACTGCTTAAACCCGTCAACTCCCAAGCGGTAACCGGCTACCGTTACCGGTACCGCCATTTGCACAGCGCCGTTCACAAACTCTAAGCGGCAGCCGGTTACCGCGCTCTTCCATTTGATTAACTAGCGTATTTCGCTGACTTACAGACTAGATTGCTAAAGTACCAACAAAACTCTTACCTTTAGGGTACCAGGTCGACAGGCCGTGTCCAGGGAAGTCGATGGCCAGGATGGGTCGTTTGGCGGCGAGTGCTGGCGCCAGCGGGTCCCACGTGCCAGCGTTGTCCTGCCAGCCGTGCAGCGCCAGGATCGGCCGTTCGTTCTCATTTCCCCACAGCTTCGCTGCCAGGTGCCCGTTCCATCGAGTTGGGATATTCACTTCTTTTACCGGCACCTAAAATATAATGGTTACAGTCTGGAGAGTTCTTGATTGCGAAGGGATATATTAATATGGACGTTGAGTATTGAAACGGAGTATCTTTTTAGTTCGATCTATTTTCAGCACGGATGCATGGACATTCCTGTGAGTATTCATGTTTTGGCGTTTGTTTACACAGTTACATATCGAAGTAAATGTGTAGGAGAGCGTTTCATTTAAATTGATTACGAATCAATAGTGAAGGAAATAATATAGCTAAAACATAGAAACTTAGCTCTACTAGTTTAGTCATCGCCGGTTAAAACAGCTACTAGCGTATTAGTCCAAATTAGAACTAACAGCTAAGGGTATCTACATCTTGATAATCTCGCTTCTAAATTATCTTCTAATCATCTTCCCTATAAAAAACTAAATTTGTGTTAAGGTAATCTTTTGAAATGTAGAGCAGAAACATTTTAATTAAGTATATTTAATTTTCATTGAACGAAACAAAATATGAACTAAATCTATACGTAAGTAGGTCTATATTAAATTATTACATGTACGTAAGTAATGTAAAGATGTATTGTAACCTGAGTTTGTAACTAATTAAACAAGAAATCTTAAATACTCTTTATTGTAGAGTAAGCTTAACAAGGTTAACGTTAAATTTACTCAATACCGTAATATTTTTATTGATTAGTTTCCTTATGAAAAATATCTAAGTACCTACCTAATGCAATGAAATATAGAATACTTACATTAGCAGTGTGTACATTTCTGCGGACTCCAATGCCAGCTGATTTATTAAGCGAAGAAGATACAACCTTGTTCGTTACAACAGAGTACACAATTATTTTCTTAGACATATTTCATCACTTTTTGCGTAAAATTGTAGAGCAAAAACTTAATATCACAATTATAAAGGATACGTAAGTATTTAAATTTTCATTTTCAAATTTATGAAAAATTTGACAGAATCAAATTTAAATAAAGGTATTTTCGCGCAAAATTTTTGAGGTTAACTCGGGTTAACTCAACATTATCTAATACAAGCGTGCGCCGCGGTCCGCGAGTACGGTAACTAGAGTAGCAAGGGCACGTGACGTCACAGTGACGTCATGTAGAGCAAAGTAGAGATCGGCCAGATCGGCTGTGCCAGACTTTGGACGGAAATTAATTCTGTAGGAATGACTAAACAAAATGGTAGCTATTGAATAGTTGATAATTTCGATAGACTATCCGTTTTTATCTTGCCAAAACGTATTTTGGACTTTGCATTTAGCACACAGGCCTTTTAAAATGCCGGAACGCACCTGCAGCTTCTGATGTTGCGAGTGTCCATGGGCGACGGTAGTTGCTTTCCATCAGGTGACCCGTTTGCTCGGTTGCACCCCTCATTTTATTAAAAAAGAAAAACACAGGTTTAGTTTTGATATTATATTATATTCTTGGAAAAATTTTGAGTACTTCCTGATATATTTTTATTTTTTTATTTGACACTTGCCTATCATAAGTGTCGATACCTTCTTACAAACAATTAAGGACGCTATTACAAATATCAGCGATTTTCCGGTACCCTATTAAAGAATTAGAAGTCAAACTGCGAGGATATTTTGGTTTCAAATGAAAGATAATATATTCATCTCCACGACTGTACCATAAAAATTCTATAGCCGCATACAAAATTTTTCACATAAAATACGTTTTAACCATCACAATAATCGCAAAATATGAAAAAAAAATGGGGTTTGATTAGGTACCTTATATCTAAATACACTGAACTGAGGAAGAAAAATAAAAAAAATATATTGCTTATTTAGTCCTCTATAAAGTCCGCTAAAAATAAGAAAATTGAAAATTTGGTCTTTCAGCGCTGCAACTTTCAGAGTGAACTCCTTACGAACGGAACACGTGTTCCGTTCGTATGGTGTACGTACACCATACGAACGGAATACGTCCATATGTGATATATATATACCATGATATGGCATTTCTTCCGTTTTCCTTTATCTTTTAATGTCATGTCTCAGTCTATTTCTTATCTTTTATCATAATTTTATCAGTGACTTCAGACTTATCATGACATTTCAAATGAATACTGCGAATTACGTAACATTGATTCTAGATAAAAAAACCCATTAAACTAGCTAAAAGCCGAGCGTTGTGAGGGCTGAGGGCTCGCGTCGTCACACCTTGGCTGACCGATGATAACACATCTACATATCTAATATACGGTAAATAAAAATTACTATAGGGACCGTGCAGAGCGACGACACTGCCACAAGTGGCGAATAGCCGAAACTTTTACGAAAATTTTACTGTCAAGCTTTAATCAAGCTACGGAAAATTATAAGATTTCTTGAAAAATTTTAGTATTTTCAAGAATTGAAATGCATTGTTGTATTCCCGGATGTTCTACTGTGGTTCTAATACATACAAGAAATATAAAAGCGAATCGAACGATGTCAAATTTTACTATTTTTCTGCCAAAGTATTCACATGCCTTTGCTTATTGAAAAACGAAAGAAATGGATAAAAAGCGGTAAAAACATACGTAAGTATTTAAAAAGTTCCATGAATGTTATGTGTAGACTCGTAAAAACACTGAATTTTGTAGATTATAACCGTAAATTCATTTTTTATGAACACTTTATGAACATAACCTATAACCATTGCTTTCTTTCAGTAAACATCCAAACTGGCTTCCATCTTAATTGATATACATACATAGGCACGGCTCATTTAATTGGCATAAAGTTGCATCAAAAGTAAGGATAATTTGGAGAAGTCCTGCAAGGAATTCAACACTGAGGATAGTATTGAACTTGAACCATCTTGTCAAAGTGTTGGTTCTCAAAAGGATGATTCTTCAAGTAAGAAAAAGATTAGTAGTGCAGTCTTTGTGTGTTATTTAAAGAATACATACCTAAATGGTGTTTACACTTATGAGATCCAGACTAAAATTAGTTAAAAATAGTGACAGACAAAAGTTGTGAAGATGGTATCGATCGAATCGCAGAAGGTTGAAATAAAAGCATTTATTTTAGTGAACTTGTTTTATTTTATTAATCCATAAGCATTTTCAGTAATTAATATAAGTATTTTTGCATAGCTTCATTATTTTATTGCAATATTTATCAAGTTTTTACTTTCTATGCTGATGGATGCTATTAATTACTTTTTCAGATATTTTCTTAGTAAACTAGATAAGCTTTATACATTTTTATTCACTCTTCCGTTCTTTGTTTACGGGTAGAAAGTAGAAACCCTTAATATTATATTTAATATTATAAAAATATACTTAATATTATAAATGCGAAAGTGTGTCTGTCTGTTAGCACTTCACGCCCAAACCGCTAAACCAATTTTGCTGAAATTTAGTATGGATTTACTTTGAGTCCCGGGAAAGGACATAGGATACTTTTTATCCCGGGAAAATGTACGGTTCTCGCGCGATAAATGATTTTTGGCGCAACGGAGTTGCGGGCGTCATCTAGTCTTTAACTTTAATATTTCGATCGCGGATTCTTGGAAATCTGTCGTTGTTCTCGCGGCCGCATGTGGCCACTTGGGAGTGTAAGTATTATATCATTTTATAGTGTAAAACATAAAAAAACACTCATAAACTAGCCAGAGTCAAGGAGAATGCGAAGTCAAAGTCACTCACAAGTTACGTCTTTTACTCGCATCGCGGCGCTGCTGTCGAATTACGACGCCCTCTATAGTTTCTGCACGGTCCCTATGTTAAAGCACAAATCAATAGGCGTGATAGTTTTTCCGTAAAGTGTACCACAAAATGTAAAGGTTGTGGGACATACCTACTAGGGCTCGCTTGACTCGCCCTGATAATCATGAATTATTTTATTCAGCCGCGCGCGTCGGGCTTGCGGCCCATCGTTGCACAAGTTCACTATTTTTTTGTTTTTCCTATACTTAGAAATAAAGGACTATATTATTATTATCATTAAAATTGGAAATATTATATTATGTCAGATTGCGGAAAGATGCAGTCGCTGCGGCTAACTAAAGTGATATGGTTAAAAAAATACGGTTTCATATTATGTATTTTTATTTGAATACATACTATGTTTACACAACGTGGGTAACAGCGTTACTATGATAGAGGTAGTTACTAGTTACGAACTATTTACACAAACCGATCGCTTATCCTAGATTAAGATTTCAGTAGACAGTATCGATGAAACTTACTTTAGTAGGCGTTGCTAAAAATCGTATAATGCTACAAAAAATTGTATTATGCGTTTGCATTTATAATTAAAAATTGCACATGTTTATTATCTATCAAAGTCACAAAAAATCTTAATAAAATACATATTTTACTTATTTTAAGTACTGGTATAATAATAATATATATAAAATTACAAGTCCTGACTGATTGACTGACTGACTGATTCATCATCGCAGAGCAAAAACTGTTAAAGTTACAGCCACGAAATTTGGTGAGCAGGGTTGTTTTATTAGGTAGACACCCACTAAGGAAGGAATTTTGGAAATTTTAACCCGAAGGGGGTGAAATAGAGGTTGAAAGTTTCTATGAAAGTCCGTCATTTCTTAATTTAGGATTTTAAAAATTCCACCCCTAAGGGGGTAAAATAGGGGATGAAATTTTGCGTGAAACTTTTGTCAAATTTAAACTGATCGGGCCGAGACTGTGTATGCATAAAGATACTATGATGTAGGCATCCCCTCAGAAAGGAATTTAATAAATTCTATCCTTAAGGGGATGAAATAGTTTTTAGAAATTTTCTTAGACTTTCGACTGATTGAACTGAAATTATTAAAGATTGTAACCTAAACTAAATATACAATTTTCGAGTGTTATTTGATTAGTATGTGCCTACTCGGCTGCGGGTCCCGCTTACCTTAAAAGGAGAAAATTATCCATCTCCGTTATTATATTATGCTAACGCGGACGAAGTCGCGGGCAACAGCTAGTACTTTTATAAAAAATACCTATTTGTTTTGTTTACTAAGTGCAGTGCAGTGTTCATTCCAATGTTTTGTCGTAAAAAAATTTCATTCATAGAAAAATGACCACTTAAGTATACAATAATATACAAATCATACACAATATTTTTATCGTGATCCTGGAAACATTTCGCTATACTTACGTTACCAAAAATTATTATAAAATACATTTAATTACATACATAATAAAATATACGCAGTCTTTACTATTATACACTAATGTATAAAAAAATCTATCCTAATCACGTGCACAGAGTAGGCGGAAGATTGGGTTCGTAGAGTCCTTGTCTGAGGGCGGAGAGGAGCGGCCAGGGGTGGCAGCGGCATGCTCCGCGCCAGTCGTCGAGGTCGAGCGCGAATAATGCGGCACCCCTGAGTCCGGCCGAGGACACTGCTGAGGATATCCGGAACACCTCCTCAGGCCGTAAGTATGACGTCCACTGGGAACCGTGCACGGCGAACGTGCCCTGCGGTTGTTCCCTCACGTCCCATTGCTCAGCATCGATCGCTCTACATATCTGGAAGAGGATTATGAGGGTTAAATGAGCCGTAACGAGTATATAAACAAAAATAGTAGAGTGATAATTTCTTTGATGAAATAATCACAGTATGCTTTATAATTTGGTAGGAATATTTAATAAGATAGTGATAGTTGCGCAGCTAGCGCATGACTGTATGATCGCTCAGCAATTATAACGGACGGGCACAGTGGCGAGAAGTATCAAGTAAGTATTCGTCTATAAAAGATACTATTGGCAGATCAATGAGGACGATGTAGATTGCGATCAGAGTTGCGACTGTGATACGTTATTGGCAGATTTTGTAATGTTACTGGTAGTAACTGGTAGATATTGTATGCATCAAATAACTTTTCTTGTTTTGCAAAGCGATTTTAATGTTGGGTTCGGCCTCATCAAGTGAATACTCACTTCATAATAGGACAGGAATCCAGGTATCTGGGTGTAGGGTCCAGGGCGGCCGGGCCCAGCGATGTTGGAGCCGACGGCATCAGAGCGCTCGCTGCGCAGCGTGTAGGAGCGGCCGTACGCGGGCAGACTCACCACCAGCTGCCGGGGTGGGATCACACCCGCCCAGTAGCCAAGACTTGATTGCTGGAACAGAACATTGACATTGTACACTCCTTGAAATTAGTGTAAGGATGTTAGTGTAATAATATGGTTTAAATAATATTAGCAAAACATATTAAGCAACCTGACCGGGCAATGATCTTCTGGTGAAAAGTATGAGCTAGATCGTTTCCGAATCAAGAGAGAAAATTACCAAAAAAATCCAGATAAGAAAGTAGTTAGGTCGTCCTTCGTTTTTCGATTTCGTTTACTCTATGAAATAAATCCGAGCTATTTCTTCCTCGAATGGACTAGAGAACAAATTGCATGTAGTGTTTGTAAGGCCGTGTCTCCACCTGCAATTTATTGCTGCAATAAATGTCATCATAAATGCAATTGACAGATCTCGGTGCGGGTCACCGCATATATACGGTCTAGTTTCGTATAGCGTTTATCCGCGAGCTTCTCGCACGACATTTATTGCAGCAATAAATTGCAGGTGGAAACGCGGCCTAAGACGTGTTCGTTCATGGTTCGTTCCAATACTTACAATGTTATTATCCGCGTAAACTTCAGGTTGCTCGAGCGGTAGGAGGTAGGCTGTTTTCTTTGCTGTGGTGTCATAGAAGTCGTTGGCAGCGACGGAGACCCAGTCGAGAGTGGCGGCGAGGATTTCGGCGTCATAGGCGGTAGCCGCTACTTCAGGGTTCGCAGCAACCATGGCGGACAGCTCGAAGTTGTGGTTACGCAACAACTTTGCCAACTCCACGAGTAGGATACTGAAGTTGTCCTTATCGGAGTCGTCGTGAGCCTCGCATGGAGCCTGAAAGTAAAGCAAGACATGGTGATTTGAAATAAAGAAAAATCAAAAAAAACTTCAATTAGTATTTCTTTATCATGGGATCATCTTCTTTCCAACAAAATAGAATCATAAAAATCACTTCATAAGCGACGAAGTTATCCGGAAACACAAAAAACCTCCTCCTTTTTTGAAGTCGGTTCAAAGTATATTCTTTTGCTATCATCAGCATTAAAATTATGAAGTGTGAAATTACCTGCTTGCATACGGGGTATTGCCAAGCGATTTGAATGCCGTCAAACCTCCATTTCTTTAAGAATTTAAGGACGGATTTGACAAAGATTTTCCTGTTGTCGGAGCTGGCCGCCATGTTGCTCCACCTGTCGTCTTCGGAGTTTTCTATACCGCCGGCCGCAATGATTACTTTGACTCCCTTCAATTTGAATTCCGTGATTTTTCCGTAGAAATCTGTATAACAAGAAGTTTTCGTAGCAACAAAGATTTCAAGACGAGAAGTTGGAATAGTTTAGGATCATATTATTACATACCGTTGCTGATATCGAGCTCCGGAATGGAAGATTCTAGCGTGTTCTCGGTGCTCAGATGAGCAAAGGAGTATACGATGTGTGTACAAAGCGATGGGTCCACTTGCTCTGGTCCGAAGCTACCATTGTCCTTTCTGTAAAACAACAAAGTTGAAGGTGAGGTTCTGGTCGGGAGTAGAGGCCTTTAATTATTATTATTAAGTATACGAAATCCATTTTTGATCCAGCGATTAAATGGTAAAAAACTTTTACTTCTAAAGAACTGAGATAAAAACGATACAATTTTAATTACCTGTAGAAGGCCCAGTTGGTGAAGTAGCAGGCTACAGTGGGACTGAAGACTTCAGGACTGGATTCGGAGGCCAGTTTCAAATTCGCCTTGACCTTACATCCAGTATTTTCGGGCAAATCGCAGTGGTTCTGTAGCAATAAAACATCAACATTAACAATAACAATTATTATACAAATGTCAAATACCATTCTAAGTAGATAAAAAAATTAAAGGGAATAGTCATACCTTATTCCAGAACATATTAGCGGGGCAAGTGAGTTGTATGTACTGGCCGTTGATACAGAGGTAGTACTTGCTGCAGTCGGTGGAGTCCTCGCGGAACCGCGCGCCGGAACAGGACTGGCCTTCTAAGTTGGAACCCTGAACAGTTATCAATGTTGTTATGTAATCTATACATACAATAAAACTGTAGAAATTTGAATTCTGTACATTGAAGATATTCAAAAAATAATAAGCGGGGGGAAGAAGAAATACTTTAAATGGCAAAACAACGTTTGCCGGGTCAACTAGTATTTATTAAGCCTAGTTTATGTGTTCTGGGTTAATTTCAAAACGTATTCTACAAAAGTGCTGCCGACTATCTTCGATCCGAAACTTCTACACTGTTGTTTTTAAAATTGCATGTTACTTGACATGCTCAGACATCTGGAGTACTATATCTACATTTTTGGTAACACCCTTTAATAGTTCAACTCAACTTCAACAGTCCTTCAGTTCTTACTGCTTATTGTAAATACAATATAATAAATCAAGAATTATTCCTTACGCCAACTTCCATCTCCTCCGTAGCAGCTGGAGGGGCGACTTCTGAAGTGGTCGTCGTGGACGGAGTCGGTTTCTCCTGCACCTGCACGTCGTCCAGGTCGCTCTCCCCACTCGTGTTGGGAGGTTCCTCGGGCTCGGAAGACTCCGGATACTCTGGGCTTTGGACTATGGAACAACAGAGAAGTGTTACTTAGGTAAGTTAAAACATAAATATTTTAAATCTCAATTAAAGGAGAATTGCAGCTGAAAAACGTGTAGGTACACCCGGAAATACCTCTTAATAAACAAGTTCAAAAGCGAATATAAGGCAAATTAGTTGACTTGGACTAATAAATGAGGAACTTACTCTCTTCGAGCATGCACGGAGGCGGGGCATCAGCCTGTCGCAGCACGTAGTTGACGGTCCGCAGCAGCGGCGAGGGGCCACAGCCGCAGTGCGACCCTCTAAAGTCGTCCAAGTCCAGCGCCCACACCATGCTACCGCCGAGCCCCATGGCGCGGACGTACTCGGCCTTGTGACGCACCATGTAGTCGTCGTCAAAGGACACCCATTGGTCGCCGAGGGTCGCGTACGGCCCGATCCTACCGCCAGGGTCGCGGTACACCTTCCACCCTTGTGTCCTTACCCGGTCGCAAATCTGGAAGACAGGAATTAAGCTGTTAGATTTGAAGGTTATTTTTAGGGTTCCGTACCTAAAGGGTAAAAACGGGGGTCCCGTTTAGTATTACTAAGACTTCGTTGTCTGTCCGTCTGTCTGTATGTCTGTCTGTCTCCAGGCTGTAACTCAAGAACCGCTATAGCTAGACTTCTGAAATTTTCACAGATTGTGTATATCTGTTGCCACTATAACAACAATTAATACTAAAAATAAAATAAAGTTAATATTTAATTTTTTTCCAATACAAGAAACGAGATTTTTTTAGCCTTTTTTGCTCGTAATCAATAATGACAGCAGCTAGGCACTTGAAATTTTCGCAAAATCCTTAATTATATTTATACTTTAATAATTAATAATAATATTAAAATAAAATAAAAAATTAAGGGGGGCTTCCATACAAAAAAACACAATTTTTGGTCTTTTTAGGGTTCCGTAGCCAAAATGGCAAAAAAGGAACCCTTATAGATTCGTCATGTCTGTCTGTCTGTCTGTCTGTCTGTCTGTCTGTCTGTCTGTCTGTCCGTCCGTATGTCACAGCCACTTTTCTCCGAAACTATTAGAGCTATACTATTGAAACTTGGTAAGTAGATGTAGTCTGTGAACCGCATTAAGATTTTGATGCAAAAATGGAAAAAGTATTAAAAATTTTAGGGGTCCCCATAGGTACAACTGAAACAAAAAAAAATTTTTTTCATCTAACCTATGCGTGTGTGGTATCTATGGATAGGTCTCTAAAAATCATATTGAGGTTTCTCATATCATTTTTTTCTAACCTGAATAGTTTGCGAGAGAGACTCTTCCAAAGTGGAAAAATGTGTGTCCCCCCCCCTCTAATTTCTAAAGTAGAGGCATGATAATTCTAAAAAAAATATATGATGTATATTACTATAAAAACTACCAACGAAAATTGGTTTGAACGAGATCTAGCCAGTAGTTTTTTTTTATACGTCATAAATAGTAAAACTTAATGAAACAAAAAAAATTTTTTTTCATCTAACCTATGCGTGTGTGGTATCTATGGATAGGTCTCCAAAAATCATATTGAGGTTTCTCATATCATTTTTTTCTAAGCTGAATAGTTTGCGAGAGAGACTCTTCCAAAGTGGAAAAATGTGTGTCCCCCCCCCTCTAATTTCTAAAGTAGAGGCATGATAATTCTAAAAAAAATATATGATGTATACTGCGTGACTGGTGAGACATGTTCAATACTTGAGGACGTGATATTTGGCTATTATATTAGTTGGAAAAAAATAATATAAAAAAAATTATATCAATTGATCACTGAGTAAATGTAGCTTAAAGTTAAATAATTATTTACCCAACGCATGGACACTGCGAGCGGGAGGGGTAGTTGTGTGGTGTTTCTTTGGTAGCGCACGCCTCTGCACCGGCCGCATAGTATGCCTACTTGCCTAGCCGCGTAATTTACTTGGTATCCATGATTCATAAATTTTTGGGAAATTAAAAAAAAATTAAGAACCTAATTTTATTACATATTTATAATGAGAATCGAGTACTGAATACTCTCCTTAAATATCGGTATTGACTCACCAGTCATGCTGTATTACTATAAAAACTACCAACGAAAATTGGTTTGAACGAGATCTAGCCAGTAGTTTTTTTTATACGTCATAAATAGTAAACCTTAATCTAAATTTCATTAAATCGACTGAAATATAAAAATAAATCAAAAATAATATAATTTCATAAAAATTAACCTTATTGCTGCTGCGGAACCCTCCATGGGCGAGTCCAACTCGCACTTGGCCGCTTTTTTTGCTCTAGAACGGTACGGAACTCTTCGTGCGCGAGTCCGACTCGCACTTGGCCGATTTTTTTAAAGTAAGTCAAAGTTCTTGACGCCTTTTTCCAATTTGTTTTTCTTTCAAATCGATTCCTACAACATCTCTTTAGAATCCTAAATTCCACTAAAATACGTTCTATTATTTTGGATATTTTTAGTGACTGACCTCGTAGAACGAAAGGAAGCCTCGTGCTCTGGTCTCGTCTCCACCTTCTCCGCCAGCATAGGACGGTGCGCCCAAGCCGTTGTCAGCGTTCTCGCTCAGAGAGAACGATTGTCCGTAGAACGGAATGCCCAGAATAAGTTTCTGTTTTGGCGCGCCCTTTTGAATCCAGTAGTTGACAGTGAAGTTCTGTAAATACAAGTAAATATATTATAGGATATATACAAGCAGGTAGGGAATAGATTTGAGAATTAGATAAATAGGCTGTTCAGCTATGAGAACCTAAGGTCTAGTTGTTAGTGACATATTATTTTGTTTTTTTGCAAACTGTGCTAAAGATTATCTTGTTTTATTCTCGTTGAACATATTTCTACTTCGCAGACTAAGAAATCATAAGATGTCAAAACTTACGGCATTTAATGTTTCATCTTCGTCTATTTCGTGGACATACATGGGTGCGACATGGCCGGTCTTGTCGTCCCACTGGCCGTGGTAGTCGTATGCCATGAGCGAAATCCAGTCCAAGTTCTCTCCAAGTACGGGGATATCGTAGGCTGTCGATAAATTAATAGAATTTAGTTGCACTGCTGCACTGTTATATTTCATTTAGGGGCTGTTTCACTACTTCCTGATAAAATTCCTGAAAAAAAAAGGCTATCCACAACTTTTTGACAGATTCTCTATACTTCATCTGTCATGTTAAGTAGTGGATAGCCTATCTGGCACTTATCAGGAAGTGGTGAAACAGCCCCTTAACATTTTAATTTTTCAAATTGAGGTTTAAATATTTACCAAGATCAATGACGCGTTTGCTTGCCGAAACTGCCGCAGATAAAAGAAGTCCTCGTTTCTTGAAAGTCCTTGACAATTCTTTAACTAGAGCAGCAAAGCCTTCCTTGTCAGAACTGGGGCCCTTTTCACATTTGACCTACGTAACAAAAAAAGTATAAGTAACATTAAGTAATCACAGAAAAGCTTTTAATTTTATGCTATCAAATAAAAAAGAAGATAAAACGAACCTGCCAGCACTTCGGGTACTCCCAGTCGAGGTCCAGTCCATCAAATCCATATTGTTCCAAAAAGTCCAAAACATGGAAGATGAATTTCCTTCGCGCCGACGGATTATTCACTAGTCGCGAGTATTTGTCTCCGGCTGAGTCGTTCCATCCACCCAGACCAAGGACCACCTTGACTCCTCTGGCCTTCAATGCTACCACTTTCTCATAAAATTCTGCAAGATTTTGATAATGTTACAGAAATTTTTCTTTAAAACAGTAAAATCAAAATTGCTTGTTATGGGTATACGTACTGTTTTCAACGTCCAGCCAGTTGTCATGAGGTTTGATGATTAGCCGCATCGTGTCCAAGACGGCAAAGGAATATACGATGTGGGAACATAGTTCTGGCTCTATATCGTTGGGCGTGTATTTTCCAGTGTCAGGTCTGTAATGTGATAATGAAATTAAAACTGTGCTGTTTATTATTTTCTTGACTAAGTTATTGATTTTATGAAGTGCAAATTCTTGGGCATTTAAGAGAGACCTTACTTAACAAATCATCAGAAAGATACAAAATTTATTCTTACCTGTACCAAGCCCAGTTAGTGTAGTAGCAAACAATCTTGTGTCCAGTGGGTTCGTCGAAGCTTACTTCTGTGGTAGCCTGAGTGGTTATTGGGGCTAAGGTAGGTCTAACAGTGGTGGTAGTGGGAGGTCGTACTTCAATGTCTTGTGTGTCAGACTCGTCGATGTTGTGTGCTGGTTCAGCAGGGTATGACGAAATGACGTTGTCATCATCGTCCGTATTGCCTTCTAGGAACGTGTCCTTGATTGCATTCATCAGAGGATATCTTCCTTGCTTACACCTATAACATAAAAAAGTTATGTAAAAAAGGTTTAGGCACAGTCCACAGACCAGTTAGTATATTCTTTAGTCTATGGTTAAGGCTACTTATAGTAGCATTATGTATTTATTGGTAAGCAATCATACCTGTTGTTAAAGTCGTCAAGGTCGAGAGCCC
The DNA here is from genome assembly GCA_905404155.3 of Plebejus argus. Taxonomy (NCBI): domain Eukaryota; kingdom Metazoa; phylum Arthropoda; class Insecta; order Lepidoptera; family Lycaenidae; genus Plebejus; species Plebejus argus. Next base: position 8,666,029 of record FR989938.1, on the reverse strand, counting down.
AGACCATGCCTCCGCCTAACCTCAGCGATTTGATGAAGTTGACTTTCTTCTTGATCGACTGTATGTCGTCGAAGGAGACCCACTGATCGCCCTTATAAGCATAAGGACCCATACGCTCGTATTTGTCTTGCACGACCACCCATTTACGATTGCGGATGCGTTCACAAATCTAAAGGAAATTACGAAACATTTTATTGTAAAATCTTAGAACTAACAGTTTCTAATGCGAATATGTGATCGAAATCGTAATTATTACACAACTCAGTGACAAAGTTAAAATTAATCATATTTGTAGGCTAAATTACCCTATAATGCTTTTATGTATGTTAAAGTAAGACCCTGGGGGAGGCCTTTGCCCAGCAGTGGGATAGTAAAGGTTAACAAAAAAAAAAACAAAACAAATAATTACCTCGTGGTAAGCAAGGAAGCCGCTAGCGCGAGTATACTCGCCCTGGACTCCGGCTGCGGTGGCGGGCGCGTTGAGCCCAGCTTGAGGCTTCACGGTACTGAAGCTTTGACCGTAAAGAGGCATACCCATCACCAGTTTTGACGGTGAAGCTCCCTTCTCCATCCAGTAATGGATGGTATAATTCTGTAACAAAGATTATTCATTAAGTGCTGAAATTCTCCGAGACATAGGTACAATTTTAAAACAATCCTTACAATATGATCTTTATCAAGCCATGTAGATTTTTCTTGATACAGTGCAAGTATGTAGATTACGGAATAAAGTACGGAATAAAGTTAATTACGGAATATCATGAAGGAAGAAAACTATTTCAATCAAAACAAAAAATACTTACGGCATTGAAGTAAGTGACGTCATCATCAGGATGGTAATATAGAGGCGCTACATGACCAGTCTTCCTGTCCCATTGTCCGTGGTAGTCGTAAGTCATCACCGCGATCCAGTCCAAGTACCGAGCCAGTGTTGGTACGTCATACCCAGCATCAATAACCTGCTTGCTCGGAGACACGGCTGCTGATAGAAGGAGGCCTTTAGGTCTAAAGGCGGCAGAAAGCTCTCTAACAAAGTCTGCGAAGCCTTCCTTGTCAGAATCGGGTCCCTTTGAACAGTCCACCTGAAAAAAATAGTTCTTGTTAAGTGTGCACTAAAGTCTATACCTAGCAAGGTACGAACGGTGCCAAATTTCAAATTTGTAGTAGGATAAAAGATTTTGTGATTAATCAGTATATTTCGCTTTTGTATAAGTAGATAGGAGATTACATAATATTAATATACTACAAGCACAAATAAAATTCACTTTTACCAACCTGCCAGCACTTGGGGTATTCCCAGTCCAAATCCAGTCCATCGAATCCGTATCTTTCAATGAATTGTACAACGTGTCGAACAAACTTAGCTCTAGCTTGGGGACTGTTCACTAGAACGGAGTACTTGTCTCCGGCCGAATCCTTCCAACCACCAATGCCGAGAGACACCTTGATTCCATACTTCTTGTAATCAGCGACACGTTCATAGAAGCCTATAATAAAGGGATTTTTTTTAACGGACGTTGGCCAACTACATGATAATACGTCACCATTGCTTTTAGGATCAACTTCAGTAACTAACCACGGGAAACTCTTTGATATGATATCAGGAGTAGAAAAGTTTAAAAGAGAAGTGTTTAATAATTATATCTAATATCGGCAAGGAAGGAAACTTAGAGGAAAAAGATTTTCAGGACTTACGATTTTCCAAGTCAGCGTAAGAGTCGAAAGCCTCAATGAGGCCGTCTCTTCCCAAAACAGCGAATCCGTAAACGATGTGAGTACAGAGTGTCGGGTCGATGTCCTCGGGGCTGTACTTGCCGAAGCCGGGCCGGTACCACGCCCAGTTGGTGTAGTAGCACACCACTTTGTAGCGCGCTGAAAACAAGTGTCGTAGACGTACAAGCAGATGTAAGAAGAATGGCATAATTATGGGCAAAAAGCGTCGGTAAGTGAGTGGCACCTCTTCGGGGTTGCTTGGGCTCATTTAGACAAATATCCGTCTAATTAAAAGGTTACGTTGTCTACGTGCGTCAATCCGTACCTACACATCGTAAGTATTTTTTGGTGTATGAAGATTTGTCTACTACGCGATATCCTGAATTTTGTCAATTTTGTATACGTGTGTGCAAATTGTCCAAATCCTGAATTTTGATAACTTTGACATGACCAAGTCATCATAGTAAAGATAGGTACTTACAATTCAATAAGTCAGGTGTTGTGTCCACGTCAAGGAACTCAATGGCAGGCTTGGGCATTTCCGGCTGCGGCATTTCATCGTCCAAGTCAACGTGGTCGTATATAGTGGCCTCAGTTGTTGTCGTGGTCGTGGGCCCGGCTTTGCAGTTAGCATTGTTCGGCCAGTCACAAATTTGTTTTTCCTAGAATACGTTTTAAATTAAGTAATTATATTTTTTAAAACTTAGCTGTTACCTGTTAAGAATTTATATGGAATCAAAAAAGAAGGTCTTACCTGATTCCAATGGAGACCAGCGCTGCAAGAGAATTCTTCGTATTTGCCGAACAAACAGTGCAAGTAGCGGGAGCAGTCAGCTGGATTTTTGGCGTATTCTCCATTGTTGCAAACTACAGCTGTAAAAGAGATATTCAAAGCTGTTATTAAATGTTTAAAGTATGTTGTCTGATAAATGATAACATTTATTGTTTTAATTAATTAAGATAATTTATTACGTTACCTACAAAGATATTTTAAAGTATTAATTATTATGAAATGATGACTAAATTTTTATTGTGTATCGAATTATAAGACCTCGCATCATCGTCTTCGGTAGTATAGTGGTCAGTATCCCCGCCTGTCACGCGGGAGACCGGGGTTCGATTCCCCGCCGGAGAGAACTTTTTGTAGATTTTTTTTCTATTTATAAAATAGCCAAAAAAAAATTGTTAACTATATTATTAACTAGCTGTTGCCCGCGACTTCGTCCGCGTTAGTATAGTAGATCACGTCCCAAGTATTATTTTTCAAACATATTCAATGTACAGAATTGACTTTCTTACGATTTTATTACAATATGTATAGATGACTTAGTTTGTTCCTACAAAGGATAATTAAGACGCAATACAAACTCCACGATACCTTTTAATTATGAACAAAAGGTTCATGAGGAATAAGGGGGGGGGGGGTTTGGGGGGGGCGCAGCCCCCCCAAAACAAACGACACTGGAAAACCGTATGTGTAGTTTAGTTTTTAACTTTGTTCTTAAAAAAGATGTATAACGCCGCAACACCGCTTTGTTTGAAGCAAAATTTGGGGAGGTGGGGGGGGTTGGGGGGGGCGGAGCCCCCCCCCCAAGAAAAGACCGATGCCAAAGCTCCCAGCATGTTAATCAAACGACACTCGAAATTTGTATAGAAGAAATTTTATGGGCTTTCATTACGTACAGGACATTTTCTCTCTACAACGCACCGTTTTAGCGATATGAGCAAAAAACTAAAAATATTGAAACTTGAGCCCCTCCCCCCGCCCTAGGTGATATCGTCATAATATATAGCCTATGTGTTGACCCGACCTCTATATAATATTCGTGCAAAATTTGAAGTAAATCCATTCAGTACTTTCTGAGTTTATCCCGGACATACATACAGACAAACAGACAATTAGACAAACAGACAAACAGACAAAATTCTAAAAACTATATTTTTGGCTTCCATATCGATTGTAGATCACGTCCCAAGTATTATTTTTCAAAAATATTCAATGTACAGAATTGACTTTCCTACGATTTTATTATATGTATAGATAGATGACTTAGTTTGTTCCTACAAAGGATAATTAAGACGCAATACAAACTCCACGATACCTTTTAATTATGAACAAAAGGTTCATGAGGAATAAGGGGGGGGGGGGGGGGTTTGGGGGGGCTGCGCCCCCCCAAAACAAACGACACTGGAAAACCGTATGTGTAGTTTAGTTTTTAACTTTGTTCTTAAAAAAGATGTATAACGCGGAGCCCCCCCCCCCAAGAAAAGACCGATGCCAAAGCTCCCAGCATGTTAATCAAACGACACTCGAAATTTGTATAAAAAAGATAGACAAAAGCTCATAGCATGGCAAGGAGTGAAGATAGATACAAAGTGTGAAGGAGAAATTTGTAGGAAATTTTATGGGCTTTCATTACGTACAGGACATTTTCTCTCTACAACGCACCGTTTTAGCGATATGAGCAAAAAACTAAAAATATTGAAACTTGAGCCCCTCCCCCCGCCCTAGGTGATATCGTCATAATATATAGCCTATGTGTTGACCCGACCTCTATATAATATTCGTGCAAAATTTGAAGTAAATCCATTCAGTACTTTCTGAGTTTATCCCGGACATACATACAGACAAACAGACAATTAGACAAACAGACAAACAGACAAAATTCTAAAAACTATATTTTTGGCTTCCATATCGATTGTAGATCACGTCCCAAGTATTATTTTTCAAAAATATTCAATGTACAGAATTGACTTTCCTACGATTTTATTATATGTATAGATAGATGACTTAGTTTGTTCCTACAAAGGATAATTAAGACGCAATACAAACTCCACGATACCTTTTAATTATGAACAAAAGGTTCATGAGGAATAAGGGGGGGGGGGGGGTTTGGGGGGGCTGCGCCCCCCCAAAACAAACGACACTGGAAAACCGTATGTGTAGTTTAGTTTTTAACTTTGTTCTTAAAAAAGATGTATAACGCGGAGCCCCCCCCCCAAGAAAAGACCGATGCCAAAGCTCCCAGCATGTTAATCAAACGACACTCGAAATTTGTATAAAAAAGATAGACAAAAGCTCATAGCATGGCAAGGAGTGAAGATAGATACAAAGTGTGAAGGAGAAATTTGTAGGAAATTTTATGGGCTTTCATTACGTACAGGACATTTTCTCTCTACAACGCACCGTTTTAGCGATATGAGCAAAAAACTAAAAATATTGAAACTTGAGCCCCTCCCCCCGCCCTAGGTGATATCGTCATAATATATAGCCTATGTGTTGACCCGACCTCTATATAATATTCGTGCAAAATTTGAAGTAAATCCATTCAGTACTTTCTGAGTTTATCCCGGACATACATACAGACAAACAGACAATTAGACAAACAGACAAACAGACAAAATTCTAAAAACTATATTTTTGGCTTCCATATCGATTGTAGATCACGTCCCAAGTATTATTTTTCAAAAATATTCAATGTACAGAATTGACTTTCCTACGATTTTATTATATGTATAGATAGATGACTTAGTTTGTTCCTACAAAGGATAATTAAGACGCAATACAAACTCCACGATACCTTTTAATTATGAACAAAAGGTTCATGAGGAATAAGGGGGGGGGGGGGTTTGGGGGGGCTGCGCCCCCCCAAAACAAACGACACTGGAAAACCGTATGTGTAGTTTAGTTTTTAACTTTGTTCTTAAAAAAGATGTATAACGCGGAGCCCCCCCCCCAAGAAAAGACCGATGCCAAAGCTCCCAGCATGTTAATCAAACGACACTCGAAATTTGTATAAAAAAGATAGACAAAAGCTCATAGCATGGCAAGGAGTGAAGATAGATACAAAGTGTGAAGGAGAAATTTGTAGGAAATTTTATGGGCTTTCATTACGTACAGGACATTTTCTCTCTACAACGCACCGTTTTAGCGATATGAGCAAAAAACTAAAAATATTGAAACTTGAGCCCCTCCCCCCGCCCTAGGTGATATCGTCATAATATATAGCCTATGTGTTGACCCGACCTCTATATAATATTCGTGCAAAATTTGAAGTAAATCCATTCAGTACTTTCTGAGTTTATCCCGGACATACATACAGACAAACAGACAATTAGACAAACAGACAAACAGACAAAATTCTAAAAACTATATTTTTGGCTTCCATATCGATTGTAGATCACGTCCCAAGTATTATTTTTCAAAAATATTCAATGTACAGAATTGACTTTCCTACGATTTTATTATATGTATAGATAGATGACTTAGTTTGTTCCTACAAAGGATAATTAAGACGCAATACAAACTCCACGATACCTTTTAATTATGAACAAAAGGTTCATGAGGAATAAGGGGGGGGGGGTTTGGGGGGGCTGCGCCCCCCCAAAACAAACGACACTGGAAAACCGTATGTGTAGTTTAGTTTTTAACTTTGTTCTTAAAAAAGATGTATAACGCGGAGCCCCCCCCCAAGAAAAGACCGATGCCAAAGCTCCCAGCATGTTAATCAAACGACACTCGAAATTTGTACATTTTCTCTCTACAACGCACCGTTTTAGCGATATGAGCAAAAAACTAAAAATATTGAAACTTGAGCCCCTCCCCCCGCCCTAGGTGATATCGTCATAATATATAGCCTATGTGTTGACCCGACCTCTATATAATATTCGTGCAAAATTTGAAGTAAATCCATTCAGTACTTTCTGAGTTTATCCCGGACATACATACAGACAAACAGACAATCAGACAAACAGACAAACAGACAAAAATTCTAAAAACTATATTTTTGGCTTCCATATCGATTGTAGATCACGTCCCAAGTATTATTTTTCAAAAATATTCAATGTACAGAATTGACTTTCCTACGATTTTATTATATGTATAGATGTCTTATCCATAACGATTTTATAGGATAAATTACCTGTTTTTGACACCCTTTTTTCATCGTTATAGCTGGTCCGTCAAATAAGTACTATCAGAGAAGTTGATTCCTAGGCAGATGGGGGACCTACATAGTTATTAGTTTGGTCGCGTCACGTCAAACCCAGCCGACAGATCACAATAATTAACATTGAATAATTGACATTATCCGACCAGATGACGTTTTGGTCTGTCAACTACGTAACCTAGTAATCAATTTCCCCGATGATACACACACACACACACACACACACAACACTCACCGGGCATCTCGTCGTTGGGCTGCACGAGCGAGGAGTGCTGGGTGCCGTGGCGGTCGCCGCAGTTGGCGCGGTTGGCGGCGGTGGGGAAGTCGCACTGCGAGCGCTCGCGGCTCCACACGAGGCCGGGCGGGCAGCTCTGCATCACCAGAGCGCTGTTCACGCACACGTAGAACTTCTCGCAGCGAGGGTGAGGGTGGTATGTGCCGGTCACACAACGCTGGATGAAAAGAGAAATTTATATATGAAATCGATGACAAAACAAAAGCAATCGGCAACTACAATAAAATATGAGACAGCTTAAGGTAGGCTTATAACTACATGATAACTAAGTAGTTGAAATTAATATTTATAAACATTAGACTTTCAAACAATGTATTAGTTGTAACCAAAATATCCTACCATCGGCTTTTGATATTGCGCGGGTCTCCTTGTAGTTGTAGTGGTGGTGGTAGTAGTAGGTGTAGTAGTGGGAGCTTCAGTGGTAGTGGTTGTTGTAGTAGTAGTGGTTCTAGCTGGTGTTGTTCTCCTAGTCGTCTTGTAAGGACGTCTCGTTGTTGTCGTTGGCAATGGCTTGTTCCTGACTATAACAATTAATTATTTTTTATACATTGACATATTTTTAACTACACTATTTACCAATTAGGAAAATGAACACTTTCAACTTTGAGAGTGGCCCAATGACTCTTTATTTTATTTAAAAGCAAATCGAGGTCATTAAGTAATCTTCAACGATGATATTGGCTCAGGAGCAATATGGCTATTATGCTGCTGAGTTATAATGGGTAAAGGATATGGGCACGAATCCTTGCAACTTTCCACATCTGCTCAAATAGTCGAACGTTACTTTGGCACTCGTTTAGATTTTTCGGCACATATTTTTTACTTTTATTTTATTTTTGAAGGCAGGTCTTTCTAGCCCATGTCACTGCGACCCTTGAGAATCTATAATTGTGACTCCTTCGCATCCTATTCAATAACTTTGTTTTTTTTTACTTACTTTCACACATAGCGAACTCGACCCAGTCGCATCTGTTGGCCCGCCTGTCCCAGTGCAGGCCGGCGGGGCAGCGGTGCTTGCGCCACACGCCGCCCACGCACTGCATGTAGGAGTCGCACGACGTCGCCGGCGCGTGCGAGTCGCGAGCCCCACAGTGGCTGCCTTCGCGGGGAATGCTGGGTTTGACTGAAAAAAATAAGGCTCAACTTCTTAATATATTTTAAATGTAAGTATTACATATTATTTTGTTGTTATTACACGAAAATGTGAATTCGATATAATTCCGGGCATCAGGGATTGGTAGGTTTTAGAACTTTTGATAAGGTCCACTTTTGTCAGCTGATTTTCATAACACGTCACACACACATTTTAATCATAATAAATAAGTAATCAAAGATCTGGTTTAAATTTAAAATGGCGTACCAGTAGTTGGTCGTGGTGGTTGCGTCGGTCTTGGTGTTGTTGTCGTAGTGGTTGTCGTTGTCGTAGTAGTTGATGTTGTGGTCGGCTGGCTAGTTGTAGTTGTGGCCGGCGACGCTAAAATACAGTATAATAATATGGATATTATAAATAAACTTACAATTACGGCGTGATGTATTATCACTTAGGTTTGTTACACCCTATATAATATGTATAAAGGATTAAAAAAGTACACTTACATTGGCAGTTAGCGTATTTGGGCCAGTCGCAGTGCTTATAAGCGGCGCTCCAGTGCAGGCCGGGGGCGCAGTGGTGCTTGCGGTACACGTCGCCCTCACAGTGATAGTACGCGCCGCAGTCGCCCACCACCGCCGCGTACGACCCGCCACTACACGCACTGCCCTCCGATATCTCCACTGGGAAGAATGATGAACATTGTAGAGATAAATAATTATAGTATATGGGCCTAATTAATTATGTCTTCCCCATGCAAAATGGGAACAAGCAACAAGGAAAAGTAAGTGCAAAATATGTAACCGAGCTGTTTAAAGTGTATTCTTTGTTTCTACTTTCTGCATAAAAGCTGCATCTTACAATATTAATATTAAAGTATAGGATGGCATAGTAATATATAATATTTAGTAGGTATGTATGTAAGAGCTCTTGACAAAAAGACGTCAAGTTATTATGCTTTTTTGAACCATAGGTCATTTCATCTTACGCAAATACAAGCTTTACTTAGCTTAAAAAACTTACTTTCATCGTTCATAACTGGGTACGACGGAGTGGTTGTGGTGGTAGTGGGACGCTGTGGTGGCCGCGATGTTATCGGAGCTAACGTCGTTGTGGTGGTTGGCCGTTGTGTGGTCACAGGCGCTGAAAATAAAACAATAAAATTACCTTAGATATTGACTTCAAATGCCAAATCTCCGAGGGGATCTCAGTTCTCACATAATTATGGCATAGGCTATATGATCGCGATAATATAATATTCAGTGGTATAAATTTACCAAGCTACAGAAGAAATGTTGAATAAAGCAAAATTTGATATGTTATCTTTATCGATTAGGCAATTTGTTATATAAAGCGTTTGTCAAACTTTTATAGGGTCCTTACCTTTGCACATAGCGAAGCTCGGCCAATCGCAGCGCTGGGCCTTCTCAGACCAGTGCAGGCCGGGCGCGCAACGGTGCTTGATCCAACTGCCGCCCACACATTGCAGGTAGCCCTCGCAGTCGCCCGGCGCCGCGTGGTACTCGCCCGCCTGGCAGGACGCTCCTTCCAACTCTGTGGGAAACAACCAATTTGATAAACTAACATTTGAAAGGAAAATACAACCAATTATTGGCACTGTAAGTGGTTGAGATTGAATTTTTGAGGAGATAACAGACGGCACGGTGAGGGCGTTTTGGTCTACCAAAGAAACGTGATACTTGTTGCTACATACTTGAAACATATCAATGGCTTTTAACGCGTTAAAGTATTGGTAATTACCTGTTTCAACTGGCGCCGCTTGCGTGGTAGAAGTGGTAGTGGTTCTACGTGTCGTTGTCGTGGACGTGGTGGTGGTCGCCCGTGTGGTCGTTGTGCGCGTGGTCGTCGTGGGACGAGGCGTCGTGGTCGTGGTCGGCGACGTGGGCTGCGGCCACCACGTGCTCTGTGTTGTGCTCTGCGTGGTGCCGGGGTTCCAGCTCGGCCAGGTGGTCGTTGTGTGGTGCTCGTGGTGATGGTCACCTCCACCGGGTGATCCTAAAGAGTTAGTATTTCTTTGAATTAAAAATTTCAGTTTTGTGTTTATGACAGCTCTACTTATCTACGATTTCACTTCAACCAAGTTATAAACCCACCCACTTTCTAATGAAAAGATCCATACATTGTATAGAGTACGTGACAATTTATAATCATACAATGTTTTAAATTAATTTGCAAAACTTATAGGAAAGTTAAAGAAAATGGTAGAATACTACATAAAAATAAAATAGCATAGTATACCTAAGGAAAATGCTTTATCCAAATTGATACTCAGCATAATTTGTTAGGGGACAGGTCACAATGCTAATTTTTAATAAGAAAGGGGTTTAGTATTAAAGGTATGAAGTGAGTTACCATCGGACTCAGCGGGCGATGTGGGCGGGGGTTGGGGCGTGACGGGCTCCGGCGGTCGCTCGCAGGCGGCGGCGGGCGGGTGCGGCACGGCGCGCCCGAGCGCGCGGCCCGCGGCGCGCAGCAAGGGCGACGGCTCGTTGCAGCAGCGGTTACTGAAGTCATCCAGGTCGATCGCCCAAGCGGTCACACCTCCCAGACCCTTTTGTACTGCCCATTCTACCTGATAAACAATGTGTATATCATAATGCGAAACAACTTTTATCTTATGTATCTAAATTTTAAATAATGCAATAGAACTGTTTTATCTAAATTAAAAACAGAAAGATTTTTTACGTCAATGAGTGCAAAAATCCCAATAAAAAATATGTAGCTCAACAGTCAAAGTGAACTGTTTTTATAACTTACCTTTTCAGTAACGGATTTTTGATCGTCGTATCCGACCCACTGGTTGTCGGAATAGGCGTAAGGTCCTGCGTTATCTTGTCGTCCAGTCTTCCATCTTAGATTTTTAACTATTAACAAACAAAAATAGTATAATTACTACATCGATATATTAGGTTATTGATCAATTATAATACAGTCGTACCTAGCAAAAGACGTAGAAGACCATAATATTTATTGTTCTACAAATTATGCAGTTTCAACTATTTTAGATGAATTTTAGAGAATGATTTACCTCTATAACATATCTCGTAGTAGGACAGCATGCCGGGTTGTTTGGTGAACTCGCCGGGTTCGCCCGGTCCCACGGCGAGGGAGCCGGGCCCCGCCGGTCCCTCCGTGTCGCCGAGACGGAACGACTGTCCATAGAACGCCAGCCCGAGAAGCAGCTTCTTCGGCTCCACGCCACCGTTTATCAGGTTTTTGACGGCGTATTCCTGACAAGGATAAAATTGTAATATTTTTCGAAACTCCATTAAGTAGTAATTGTAGGAACTACTCTGTTCAATAATATTATGCCAATATTATAAGAAATAAATAAACAAATAAAATAAAAAATAAGTAATATAATTTTTATTTTAGAAAATGAATAGTTAAATATTGCAACTATAAACTGTTGCTACGAGCGTGCTACGCGGCTACGCCGCGCTGCTACGAAATACGAATTTCGCGATCCACGTTCTACTTCGTTAATGTTTAATATTTTATATTACTAACATAACCTTTCTATTAATGTTACCCACGGTACAAAATATTTCAAATCTAGTGACACCAAATTATTTTAAATTAGAGCATTACTGTAGGCTGAAGACGCTTCTACAAATATCAAACATAAACTTCTCCGGGCAAAACTGAAAATAGGTATATCTTTTAAATTCAACCCCAAACTTACAATAGAATAATAAGGCAGCGGATCCTTCTTCAGCGGAAGGAGCGGTGTGTGGTGCGCGGTGGTGCGCTCCCAGCCGCCGTGGTAGTCGTACGTCATGGCTGACATGAAGTCTACCGCCTCCGATATCGTGGGCAGATCGTACGCGGATTCTATCACCTCCTTGTACCCAGAGAGCGCCACGCCGAGCTCCATGTCAGCGGAGTGGAGCACTCGCGCTACTTCCTATAGGCAATATTTAGTTTATAACGTTAATTTTTTTTAAAACAACCCCAATTTTCAGAACTGAGCGCTCTGATGATGATGAGCTTTAGCTAAGAACACGCTCGACAATGTCAGCTTTTAAACAAAATATTAAACTAGATTAAAATCGGTCCATCCGTTTGGATGCTACGCTGCCACACACATACAGACATACAAACTTTAAACACCCCCCCCCCCCTCCTTTTTGTTGGGGGTTAAAAATGAAGTAAAGAGATATGGACGACAGATTTAAAGGGATTTTTAATGTCAAAAGTCCATGTACAAGTGAGAAATAGCAGAAGGTCAATGGATTATTATATAATCATTAATTTCTACTTTTTCGGTGATCATGCCATATTATAATTTAGTAAATAATACTAGTAACTACGTAATAATTTTTCGTGAATTAGGTTCGTTAATAAGAAAAGTCCGTACATATCAACTCAAAAGCAGTTCTGTCGTATGACACTGTTAGGCATAAAAATTTAGATTGTCCCTTTATTACCTTAACAAGCAGAGCGAAGTTGATTTTATCCGACTGTGCGCCCTTCTTGCAGTTGCTCTGCCAGCACACCGGGTAGTTCCAGTCCAGGTGGAGACCCTTGAAGTTGTGCATCTTGAGGAATGTCACCAGTTTTTCAGCGAACTTGGTCCGGGCTTGCGGGGACGAGACCAGCCGCGAATATTTGTCTCCGGCGGAGTCCGTCCAACCGCCCAGACCGAGAAGCACTTTGACGTCTTTGAGGGAGGTCACACGCTCGTATAGATCTAGAAACAAAAACCGCAATAAATACATGTAAAGCAGTGTTTCCCAACCTTTTTCAGCCGTGGACCCCTAGGCATTCAAGCACAGTTTCACGGACCCCCGTGGACCCGTGGTACAATAAACATAAAAAAATCGGATTATATCTGGTCCATAGATGACAACGCGGACCCCTACCTATACATATACTAACGAACCCCCAGGGCACCGCGGACCACAAGTTGGAAAATACTGATGTAAAGGATAGATGACAAAGTAATGATTTTCCAGCATTATTATGCTGGAAAATCATTAGTAGGTTATTACCTACTGGAGCTATAAAAACATCTCAACTGGAAATCGTGAAGTAGCGCTTCACGTCGTGTAGAGAAATATTGATCTATCGTTTTATAGCAAGTTTTATTAAACATAATATCTAAACCTAAGTGTTGCAACTCCTATCACTTAAGAAGGTCAAAAGTCTATAATATGAGACAATAATATCACTTACTATGAGTAATATCGGCCCAGGGATCAAACTCCTTAGCGACCAACTCGTCGGGCGACAGCGTCGCGTACGCGTACACGACGTGCGTACACAACCGCGTGTCGATCTGCTCCGGCACGAACTTGCCGTCCCCGCGTCGGTAGAACGCCCAGTTCGTCATGTAGCACACCACTCGCTTGTCGTTCTCTTTACCTGTTAAAATATTTTTTTAATTGTGGAAAAAGAAGGAAAAATGATAGCATGATGTAGCTAAGTGTTAACGCCATCTATTAACAGCATATTGAACTAATTTTATCTCTTGCCTAGATTATTTTGCGTTTTTAACGAAAGGTTGTAAGTGTAGAGCTGGTATTATTTGTTTAAAATCAATTAGCATTTGAGAGATATACGGATGAAAAGTTGTCAATATTAAAGAAAAATATGTTAAATGTAACTTAAAAGTACCTCTACGGTTTTCATACGAATATGCACTGATGAATCTTTCTGGATCCCGCATGTCCTTTTGAGTTCCGGCAGTCATCTAAAACGTAACAAAAGTTTGAGTTGATTTAAAATAGTAAATGCATTCGAGAGCTGCATGTTATAATATGTAATTTTAAATTCCACTCATTACTCACTTCGTAATCGTTTTCATACGCTTGAGACAGGAAACGTGCAGCATCTTCTACGCTTATCCTTAAACTCTGTCCAGGGACACACTTGGATACGTCTTGATGCCTAACAAATAAAAATATATTATAATTTCAATTTTTATCTAATATTTTGTATATTCGATGCATTGAGATTTCAGGCCACATTACTTAGTTACATTCTACACATGCTCACGTTTACACATAGTACATACGTCTTACATCAAGCTATGCTTGCGTCTTTTGCATTTGATTATTCGAATGGCCATGGTTACACGATGTTTGACTTACACGTGATTAAGAAACTGGGCTCACTTTATCGTACTGTATGATCTGTGTATCTAAAACTGAGCTATCTAGGTATTATAGCTACAAACTCTTTCATTCGCCTTCCTAAAGCCGGGTCCAGACGAGTGTAACGCGTAATGTAAGATTACGTGTAATTTAGCGTCAACATGCAGTGTGGACGGCACACGAACTCACGAACGAGCACTGCGGGCGCCTTTGTGCTCGCGTGAAAACCGACAGCCCGATGGATAACATGCGAGCGTTACATATGTAATGCTCGTAGTGCTGTCCACACGTAGAATTCGTGTTACATTACACGGTGAATTGCATTACACGTTACACTCGTCTGGACCCGGCTTTACCCGCAGAATCCAGTGGACGGGTCATAGAGACGTTCGTCCTCGCACAACATGCGGTAGTTGACGCCGCCCGTGCAGAACCGGAAGTGCGCGCACGAGTCCTCGTCCGACGCCAGGTACGGCGAGTCCGACTCGCAGGACCCGACCTTGAGCGACGACTGGTCGGAGAGTGTGAGTTCTCCTGTAATATTATATTTTGTAACTGTAGTTTATGTGCCAATAATTTAGTAAATTATACTGCCGTAATTAAAGACATATTTTGATGATTACTTAATTAAATGAAGAGTTTGAGAGATATACATGAAATTTATGCCGAAATGTGCAAAAATAAGTAACCATCAAATGTCTCGGAGGGTAGATAGCTGTTAAAGATGCAATTTTCATAAGTACTGGAAAACTGTAGTAAGTTTGTCTAGGCAAATTTATGTTAAAAGGTTTTAGCTGTTGTTTCTTATGTTCAACTGCACTAAAGGAATAGGCTGTAGGAATAAACACAGATTCACAATGTACCATTAAGACTTGTTGATATAGTGCTGAGCAGTGGGAAGGGTTTCCCGCACAGGCCGCGGAAGTCGTCCATGTCAATCGCCCAAGCAGCGGCACCAGCCAAGCCGTAGGTTCTCAGGAACTTCATCTGTTTAAATTATGAAATTAGTTACAATATTATTATCATAAACCTATAATGCATAGACGAACAAAGAGTGCGAGAGAGAAGAAAATCCTTTATGGAATTATAACAAGATGAAAAGAGAGAGGCAGTTTAATGTGAACTGTAACCACTTTTATTTGACAGGTCGTCACAAGTCGACACGCGTTTTTGTGCCCTTTCAGTATTTGAAATTTATTGTTTAAATCGTTTGTTATTTTTAACAAATACTATTATATATAACAATGATAACTTGTTCTGTGAGTGATTGCAGTGTAAATCATAGGAATAATCCTGAAAAATATACATTTCACAGGTAATTAATCTTCATGTCCTAATTGCTACGATGTGTTTATTTTTGCTATATTCTGTCTTTAGTTCTGTATTTCAAATAAAATAATATCAATCCTCCCTTTTACTTTCATATTTTGCGTAACTAAAGGTACTATTGTTCTTAAATTACACAATTTTTGAAGAAAAATTTTTCATAAAAATTTTTTACATATACGCTAGTGCTTGAATCAAATTTATCGATATACTTATCGGTATTTATCAATAACATAAAACCAATCTAAAAATGTAATAGGTGTGTAAGAGTATTATGATATGTCTTTAATTTAAAAATAAATAAAATACTAAGTGTGTTGTTTACTTTCAACATTATATTTGCATTTCTAATAATGTAAGGGCTGATTTTTCAGATAGCTTTTACCTGAGTAATAAATAAGTAACTTTATAATGTGTATATTATTTACCCTTATAAGAACCTCATGTCATAACATATCCGACGATTGAAAAATCACCCCAAACGACAATGTGTGTCTTAGATACTTTTCAATCGTCACCTTTTTTTCTGCCAAATAAAATATATGGTACCTAATTTGAAATAGAAAATCTGCCAAAGTTGTATATTATTTATTTCTCATAATAATATAATAATAATATCTATGGACGCTTCACACCACGTCAGTCTGGCCCCATGCTAAGTACCTGAAGGACTTGTGTTACAGGTACCAGACAACGGAAATATATTTAATACTTTTATACTATACATATATTTAAGATTTTTATTATATGATAAATATATTTAATACACATCCATGACCCAGGAACTTTGAAAACTTTTTGTTCCGTCGGCGGGATTCGAACCCGCGACCTCCGGCTTAAGCTACCAACGTGCTATCCACTGAGCCACAGAGGTCGTCATAGAAACTCAGGTAAACTAACTCGAACGCACAGTGTATTTTTTGTCCAAAAAATTGGCCATGCCATTTTTATTACTTAATTTTATAGGATTTGTGATTATAAATGCAGGACGAGAGTACCTGACTGCCCAATTCCTATAGAAGAATGCAAATTAGTACTTGAAAAAAAATTCTATGATTTCCAGAAAAAAACATAGAAACAGTTATAGCTCAAAAGTTTGATATTCTTTTAAGAATTTATTAATTGGTCTAAATAGTGTCTTAAAAGCCCTACGATAGCGAAAAACATCCAGGCTTTATTTGTTCAAGATAACGTATTTATGACTGACTTTATAAATTTATGTTTTAATTTTTTTAACGTCATGTCTTTTCATATTTGGATTTGAAACTAAGACTGAAATATTCTTTTTATTGATACTTATAACCCAAAAAAAATGGGATCCAAATGAGGCGGGGCATCGGAGTTATTCAATTTTATATAATTTTGGATAGGGTTGTCACCGCATAGTTCACATAGTTTAATAATATTTGAAGTAGGTTTTTATATGCTCAAAAAAAAACAAAGTTCAAATGAGTAAAAAATGTTGGTACAGAAATATTGACAACCCTAAAACCATAGTTACCAAGAAAACTTTAGAAGCCTTTAACTTCTGTGCCCTTTATTATTTGGATCTAAATTTTTTTACACGAATTCTTGTACATCTAAGTAGCAATTCTGTAAAATCCAAATAATTAGAAATACGTTCATAATAAATTAAAGAAAAAAAAACATAAATCGTAAGTAAATCTTTAAACACTTATTTAGGAAATATGTAAATCAGGTTAAATTGTGTGTTTTTTTTATTATTGTCGATCAGAATAATCAAGAAGACAATAATTAAGTAAATATTTAAAAAGTTATGGCAGTTTTTAATTTTATTGAAAAAAAATTAAAAGTGTTTTTTTATTAATCATAATAAGAAATTAACACATGTAAATACTAATAAATTACTTACATAACATTTCTGTTCAAGATTTTCAAAAAAAAAGGCATGGCCAATTTTTTGGACAAAAAATACACAGTGGAACGGACTATACTATCGATAGTAAAAGATACATCACTAGCACACGCACACATTGACAGATCGAAAATCGTCACGCATTTTCGGGTTGTCAGGTGGTCTTTACGTCAGTATATTATAAGTCTATGATTATTATGATTTGTGAACCATAGACGTTGAAATTTTATTAATTGATTTTTTTACATGGTACAAATAAACTGCACAGACCATTTAAAATAATAATGGCCTTTGGTGAAAATTCGACATTTGAAATTTTGTTTTTAGAGGCGATTCGCCTGCCAGTATTTTTTAAATTACCTTCTCCAAAACTGTATTCGGTGTGTCGTAGGTGACCCATTGGTTTTCAAACACTGCGTAAGCGTTGCCGGCTTCGTCCACAGCAGTTGAGCCTCTGCCCTCACGCTCAAACATGCAAACCTAAAAAAAAAAACGGAATTATTTTAGATACTAGGCTTAAAATAAGAGAATTTGTATACTTACAACTTTTTTCTAGATATAATTACTGCCCTATTATTTTGAATATCATGTTTATTCTAATATCACAGTAGTTACCTCAAAGTATGAGAGTAGTCCTTTCATTTGTGTGTAAGGTCCTTCTTCACCCCACGAGGAGACGGCGGCGCCTGGTTTGGGTGCTATGGAGCCGGCGAGCGTATAACTTCTGCCGAACATCGGAATACCCAGCACCAACTTCTCAGCTGCCATGCCATGTCGTAAGACATATTTCACCATGAATTCCTGTAGACAAAGGATACTGTTAGAATGATATACTTCATCTATTACACAATATCCGTTAAAATAAAATTTCAGGACTCAATGTTACAAGCGAACATCTGTATTCTATAGTCTGCTACTCTACACATGACTTTCGAAGATTCTGAATGCGACGCTGAACTTTACTAAAGAAAAATATCCCGCATGACTTTCAGCAACCAATTTAACAACTTCTTTTTTCATATTTTAATCTATTATCTTTCTGCAATCCTCATAGCAAATAGCTGGTGGAATCGATACATTGGGCTTGTATAATATTAGATCTCTTGTTAGGAGCAGTTTGCAGTTTAGTCGAGTTGTGTCAAATAAATGTTAGTCGTGGCTGGGTTTGACAAACGCGACCAAATTACATGCTATCAATTTACCATCAGTTTGGTCATTGCTGTAATAACTGATTGATGGCAAATTTCACTTGTAACCTCCCTCTTAGAATAGACTTTTCTGATAGTACAAGGGTGGATACTGGGATTCTTACAATGTTGTCGTAACGCTGGTCGCGCGGCGGCGCGCCGGGGTCGCGGTACAGCGCGCTGTGCTGGAGCGCCGTCGGCGGCGGCTGGTCGAGGCGCGCGTGATTCATATCCCACGCCTGAAGGATCGTGTAGTCGGTAGCACCGCTCACTGCGCTCAGGTCGTAGCCGTCCTCAATTTGATACCTGACACATACAAAACCAAGAATTTACCAAAATGAGTAGCGTAGAAACCAAGACCTACATTATGCCAATTGCCAAAATGCCTTTCGTCAATAACTATGCTACGAAACCCATGATAGATATCGAGGTTCATCTTTTGGGTTAACCTCGAAATCTATGCCATGAGTTTTTTACTATAAAATTGTAAAAGTAGGTCAAAATATGCAATAGGAAGGTCGATTCATTACTTATAAGTACAGAAGTAGATATATTCCTCTACCCAACCACTGGTGGGATACCTTGAGACAAAAGTATAATAATTGTTTGATGATTATCTCAAAAGTTTGGCAACCAGCTTGCGACTTACCTGAATGGCGGTAAGACTGTTGACAATAGGTATCCGTATGGAGAGAACTTCTCTCTCAACTCGTATAAGAATGTGGTCAACAATTCCTTCTCCTTCTCATCTCGGTCACCTGAAACAAAAAATTGTTTTTTTAACGCAACACTTTAAAAGTACTTTAAAAGTATTAAGCAAAATTCAAGTTAGCCATTTTTGAATTTGAGAAAGCTCTCTTATTGTTTACCAGAACTTATGATTTATCTGTTAAAACTACTCGTATTATTTAACTCGATAACCGTAATATAAAGGTGCTCCCTCACCGGGAGTATTCGCGTGTAATGTAACATTAAAGATTCGACTTTAAGCATTCTATAGCAAGTTAACTTTACTGTCACGTAGCATATTGATGTTACAATAATTTGTATCAATATACACATTGTAATCATTATACAATGTGCGCATTGTAAAGCTCGGTTATCCTCCCTCACTGATGTAATGCTCGACTCTGTAACGTTACAAGCGAATGCTTCCGGCAAGGGAGCACCTAAAGTAATATGATAATATTACCTGAGTAGACCCAATGCAAATCAAGTCCATCGAAGTCGTTATCCTGCAGGAAGCTGAGCGCGCTCTCGACGAAGTTGTTTCGTCTGTAGGGCTCCTGGATCATCTCGCTGAAGAGCCGCTCCGTGCCATCCCCGCCCACGCTGATGATCACTCGGAGACCAGGGATACGACGCTTCAGACCGGTCGCGATACGGTAACCACCTATAAAAGACATTTACAGGTGAAAAGAATTGTTGTGACAGGAACTGAGCTCAGTGTTTGAAGATAAAAAAAACAACTAAAAATCCTGGTTTCCTAGAGGTAAGTCCTAGCTAAATTGTTCTTTTCCTAGTGTGCACAGTTTTGCGATTTTTTTGCTGTTGCCAGGAAGCCTATACGTTTTCCCATAAAATATAATTTTGTATCGTATGTTGAATATGACATACCGTCGATATTGTCTATACTCTATCAAATATTCCACCAGAAAATTAATCTCTTATTTAATGTTCTTGGATGAAGTCAAAATAGTTTCAATCTTTTTTAGCCGTCTAAAGTTCTCTTACCTTTGATAATATCGTAATCCTCATTCGTGGGTATGACGGCGTACGTGTGAGGGTGCATGGTGGCGAAGGCATAGTGTAGATGTGTGCAGGTCTTGGGCACCAGTCCAGCGGTGAACGCCAGCGGGGGCGGACGGTATGCTGACCATGACTCCATGTAGCACACCACGAGTCGACGGGAGAATGGCCCACTTACGGCTTGCTGCATTTCTGTAAACCATAGATAACTATAGATGAAGCCAGCAACTCCTTTGCGCCAAAATTCGTTTTGAACCGTACATTTTTCCGGGATAAAAAATATTATGTGTCCTTTCCCGAGACTCCTAGTATCTCCATACATTTCAGCAAAATTGGTTCAGCGATTTGGGCGTAAAGAGGTAATAGATAGAGAGACAGACAGTCACACTTTTGCATTTATAATATTAGTATGGATAGTTAGTCAACCTGTCTCTATGATTTAGGTGACGGTAGTAGATTGCATTAAAACTAAATAAGCAGCAGAAATTATAATAAAATAAAGTGCCCAAGTGTGTACTCTCTTCTTCTTAGCAGGTAACCAACACGGCTAGTGAGAGTTAAATAGTGACAGTCTTTTGAAAAGAATATTCAACTTGAATATAGTCAAGTTAGGGTTAAGACATGTTAAGATCTCACATCTTTATAAAAAACAAAAAAGCTTCTACATAAATATGCCATAAAGATTTCAATTATACAATGAAATGACTTACCCTGAAGATTTGCATTTCCTTGTTGCAATCTTTCTTCGGAATAACTCGTGTCGCTGGAAACAACAACAACCTTGAGTCACAACTCACAAACAATAGGGCTCCTGCATTTTTAATGTTTATTTTTAAAAGTTTATCTGTATACTAGCTGCCTTGAAGATACAACTTAATAAAAATGCAAAATTATGTCGGTCTGTTCGTTTGTCTGCAGTTACCTACGCGTACGCTTAAATTGCTCTATCGATTTTGATGAAATTGAACAGAAAAAGTGCAACGATGTGGTAAGCAATATCCGGAAAAATAAAAATGAATCAAAATTATATATACGTACTTATTCATAAAGCTAGCCGCTCCATAATAATCGCGTATGGCACTGATGGTCTCTACGTCATCTGCGTCTCTATTCTCCTGTTAACAAAACATATATTTTAATTCCTCCAACTACTTAATGTTAAGAAAATAAATATGTTGTACATAGCAAACGTACCGTTATAAACTTATAGAATGACATTGTATCAAATACTGGAATAGGACGCTTTTCAACCGCATCACGTAGAGGTAACCGTCCGTCGCCTTCATCTCGTAAGCTTCTAAAATTATAAAAAAAATGTTTTATTAATCAAGTGTAATAAGTTACATGAAAATTAATAATATTATGAAAGTATAATAGTGCAATTCATTTGTTTTTTTGTTCATAAACGACAAATTATACAGAATGACCTTTAATTTGTGAGGTACTCCACCCACGAAAGCTTTTTGTAGCTTCGTAAATTGTAGCTTTCATCCCGCCGTCTATTGTTATAGTTTTTTTAAACACTAATGAGTCACATATTTTATATTCTACAGATAGATTATGTTATAGTCTATTTTCTATGGATGTGATTGTGTATTCTACATGTACATAGCTTATATATTTAAAGTTGTTAATCTTAGCTACGTGTATGCCTAAATTAAGGCAGGAAAGTAACAAATCCTTATGATTTACCTCAGGGGTACACTCTCGACTGAAGCTCTGATGGGTAGAGGCAGGGGTTCATGTTCGGGTATGGACTCTATGGCGCTCCTGGCGAAGGGGCTCTCGTCCGGGATGCGCGGGGACGCACACCCATGTGCGAACACCACCGCAAACTGAAACAAAATAATATGTTATGTTGTATTGTGCAAAATTGTTGGGTATAAAAATATTTAAGTCAGTCATGTCAGTTTATACACGGGAACCGTACATTTTTCCGGGATCAATGTATCAAATTTCCTATCCCGGGACTTTGATATCCATAACACATTTCAGCAAAATCAGTAGTAACAGACGGACAGACACCCTTTCACATTTAAAATATTAGTATGCAGCATGAATTAGCGAAGTGATAATTCTTGTTGTACATAATATAATTTTTGCTAAACATAATTGTGTGGTATGTAAAATTAGTTTAATTGATGTATATTTGTAGTCTGTTTAACCCTTGTTTCTATTATAGATATCGCACACAGTAGCCTAAAATATGTTCTAATGAATAAAATAAATAATAACTCTGCGCATATTTTGGAGGATGATGAACTCTTAATTCGAAAAAAAAATATGTTTATACGTCGGCCAATTACAGAGAAAGACATAAAATTATCTATGGTTTTATAAAAAAGTTGTGGTCAAACATGGGTTAATAATTCGTATAATATTTGGACTTTAGTAGGAGATGTAATTAAATCAATAGATAATTTGCGACACATTATCATGATAAATACTTCTCAATGAGCTTAAAACAGCTGCATTGTAAGAAAATTGATCACATTGTTAACGACATAACCATCAAAGCATGTTCTCTGTAACGAATAAGGGTCAATTCAGACCGCAACGCGACGCGTAGTCCGTAGATGCATTTCTAAATTAGTATGGATTTGACAGATTCGCAAGATGTCTCCCGCTGACGACATCTGTCAAATCCATACAAATTTAAGTCGCGTCGCGTCGCGCCTCGCCTCGTCGCGTTGCGGTCTGAATTGACCCTTAGAGTACAACAGCCATAATATCTAATAGGTATAAATAGGTATCGACAACACAATTTGCAATAAAAAAAACTTATCTAGCGATCGAGGCGTGACACACACGAACTATAATAGAGCGTTTAAATTCAATGAAGAGATAATAGAACGTTATAATTCGAGATTCGCGAAGATTGATGACTTAATTCAGTAATTGTCTCGCGTAATGACCAAATGATTCGTCATTGTATTGAGTGACACGATCGTGGGCGGGGGACATTGAACTTGTAAGTATCGCACAGTGTTTTCGTAATTTACATAACACGATAGGTTTCGAGTTCGACAAGTTCACCGCAGTTTGTTCGGAGATTTACGGCGTGATTCGGAAAAAGTGACGCGATTTCGTTACACTCGAAATGTTACTAAGTACCAGTGGCGTAACTATAGAGTAGCAGGGCTGGCAAAATGCTTCGGGCCCCCGACCCAAAAGGGCCCCAGCCAAAGAAGCCGGAGGAGAAATTTTTATACATCGTTTTATTATTAGCGTGGCGATTTTTACTGATAGGGCCCCATCAATTTGCCACGGGCCTCGGATGCTATATAGTTGCGCCACTGCTAAGTACCAAAATACCATTGTGTCTTTTGGAACTTCTTTGTGTTATTTCCATATTCAAGCGGGCCCCTAGACGTACAATAATATTGAGCAATATTTTATTGAACAATTTATATGACAATAAGATTGAAAGGCGGTCGCGTTCAATATTAACCCTCGATGGTCAATAATATTGCACAATACGTGATATTGCGCAATAAAATGACTCGTTTAGGGGCCCGCTAATAAAGAATTAATGAAACTGTTTCACATAATATTAAAGCACATTGAAGCTTCATGCTGTTAGGTAAACATAATATTATTTTGTTCATGTACAATTATAAGTCAGCGCATACAAAAGACATCAACGATCTACAAAATTTTATGTATGGAACTTTCCTAAGAACTTTAATTTTTGTTAGATTCCTGTGTTTTTTTTATGAAATAAGGGGGCAAACGA
Organism: Plebejus argus; assembly: GCA_905404155.3. Taxonomy (NCBI): domain Eukaryota; kingdom Metazoa; phylum Arthropoda; class Insecta; order Lepidoptera; family Lycaenidae; genus Plebejus; species Plebejus argus. Next base: position 8,641,989 of record FR989938.1, on the reverse strand, counting down.
GCAAACGGGTCACCTGATGAAAAACAACTTCCGTCGCCCATGGACACTCGCAGCATCATAAGAGCTGCAGGTGCGTTGCCGGCCTTTTAAGAGGGAATAGGGTAATAGGGGAGGGTAGGGATGGGAAGAAAAAGATTAGGGAAAGGTAGGGAAGGAAATAGGGTAGGGGATTGGGCCTCCGGTAGACTCACTCACTCGGCGAAACACAGCGCAAGCGCTGTTTCACGCCGGTTTTCTGTGAGAACGTGGTATTTCTCCAGTCGAGCCGGCCCATTCGTGCCAAAGCATGGCTCTCCCACGTACATTGTTGAAGTAGAATGTCTATCTAGTCTAGACCTCTTATTGCTTATTAATTCTGCCATTTAGATCTATACCTACTATACTGGACACTGGCGCTGCAATAAAACCTAATAGCTGCATGTCATTTAATCACCTAGAATTTACAAAAAACCTAGAGTCGTTATCCACGAAATGTCAAACGTAAAATTAGCAAAAAGCGAAATAAAGTGGTCAAGTTAAAAGTGTTGAATGGCGGTGAGAGTAATTAATCTTGTCAAAGGTGTCACAAGAACCACACTAACATGATTTAAGGCAAGGTCGAGAGAACGATCTAGCCGGTGCGATGACACTCATTGGAAAAACAATATTAGCATACAAACAGCGCCAGGTACACCGAGAAGGGGTCATCGCCATCTTCCGTCAGCAGGTTCCGAGGATTGGGAAATATTTGACATTAAATGGGTCGGGTTTAGGCCAGTCTTAGTCATTAAACCGGAAAGCGGTAAAATTATCGAAATGTTTATAGCAATTATCGAGTTCATTTGAAGGCGTTTTGATATTATAAATAGCATTAAAACTTTTAACCTTTTGAATTTTGATATTATAAATATCTCACCTACTTACTAAACCTACCACTTTAGTAAGTAGGTAAGTAACGTGTTAAAGCTCAATGTCAATAAAAAGTTTTCGTTAAGATTTGTTAAAGTCATATAACGGCTCTGTAATATGAGCAAATTGTCATCAATGAATGTCAAAACTTATTTGTTTTGGTTTGTTAGGTCAACAGCGAGTAGTAACGGTAGACTTTTTGGTACAAAAAAGAGGCTGATACTTATTTAGAAATTAATTTGTTTTAAGTTTCTCTACATTCAATTTTCATCTTGTCTTAAGATTTTCATTTTATTTTGAAGCAACAAAAAAAGAAGTGCATTATATTTTATTATTGGAAGATCTTGTAGTGTGAACTAGAGAAAAATTTGAAAAGACTTAAAGCTGAGTGATTCTGAATTCTAGATTAAATTGCAAGTTGCAAAATATACTTAGAAACGGTACCTTCTATTAAATGTAGAGGTAAATATACTAAATGTAAATCATCACAAAACCAAACGCCTCATTGCAATCTCTAAGACCCAGAACGGGCATCAAAATGCATTTTAGCAATGCCTCAGCACCCGCTAAAAGGTTCTTTATTATCTTGGACCCGTATATTTTTTAATAATATATCGAGTATTTTTGAAGTGAAAACTTCTTTAGTAGCGTTGAGCACTTTTGTGGGATGGGTAAAAACTGTGAAACTAGCGTCAGGTCACGTGTGCTGATCGAAAAACCGTAAGACGGTTGGAGAGTAGTACTGTAACATCGAAATCGATTAATCGAACAATCGATTGCTCTTTTTCGATTGTCGATATTTTTTAATCGATCGAAGGGTTTCGATTAATTAAAAAAAAACGATTTTTTAAAAATCTATTTTCATAAAAAATGGGTTAAAATAATAATAAGGTTAGTTGGGGTAAGGGGGCCGAAGGGGAAAGGGAAACAGTAGTTTGTAAATCAAAAACTATAGACCGTAGCCCTATTATTTCTTGGTCGATAAAGCAGTAATTTTGTTTTAGTTTCAAAGCAAAAACATATATGGCGCTATGTCGACTTAGTACGAAAGAGTGACAGAAACAAAAAAATCAGTTGACCACTACAATATCACGAGCTCGCCGCGAATTTTTTGGGTGCTGGTTTATTGTGTTAAAAGTGCTGCAATATGGCTGTCATTTTCAGTGAGTATTGTTAAATACCCTTAATTTGATTATTTACATACAAATGTCTATAAACTATGCTATAAATATCAAAATTTAGTATGATTAGAAACACAACCTACAAATTCAAATTCGGGAAAGGGGAACTACCACGGCCAGGGAAAGGGGAACATATGTTTCCCTTTCCCGATGTCAGAGGTCTTGAACATTTTAATAGTTGCTAATTTTAAGAATACGCACTAGAATTCAGGGTGCCTGTACAAGTGGCGATCACATTTACACCCGGTTTCTGAAAGGCTGATCAACGCTAAAATTAACTAATCGCCTGTTAAATCTCTTGTCAAGTACCAATTGGGCTGCTTGAAGCATGGTTAGTTAGTTTAATTTGATCAGCGTGTCAGTTGACACAGCTGTTTTTAACTCGAGAATGATATTATATCAAAAATGTTTTAATTAGTAACTTGTAATGCCAAAGTAAAGTTCCTAGTAGATAGTACTAGTAGATATAGAGATACTAGTAGATAGATTTCAAGTGATTTTACTTTAAGTAGGTAATTTAAATAACACGTTTTTTAATATAACGGAATCTTACTGCAACAAAAATTACTATTGAGACTGATTCATATGAGCTGTATGTTTAGTATGAATAAATATTTAAAAATTTGCATTTCGTTTTTAGTTGACTACCCCTGTTTCGACTCGTATGTTTCCCTTACCCCGAATTCCGATTTTAATCAAAATTTCCTATTTTAGTTCGTATTTCAATAAGTATTGAGTTCAAATTTGATAAACGAAATATTAAAAAATGATATCGTGTAGGTGTATAATCTATACTACTATTTATACATAAGATATTCAGACTGTTCCCCTTACCCCAAAAACAGGGAAAGGGGAACAAAAAAAGTAGCCTAACGATTTAGCATTTTCTGGTTAAAAGCATTATAACTAGCTTAAAAAGTCGTTCAATCATGGAAAGCTGACATACATAGGTATGTTTTGCGTTAATCAAAATTATTAAAAGACATACGTATTAGTAGCTAGAACTCAAAATAACATTTGAAAAATAAAGTATGTTTCCCTTACCCCAACTAACCTTAATTAAGTTTTCACCCGTCTTTTTTCAACCCGTCTTTTATAATATAATTATGGAGTAAAACTAGAACTTAATGTGACTGTAATTTAAGCGCCTAACGTCCAATGTGAGGTCGAAGGAACGATGTATCGCGTAGCCTTGATGAGGGCGTGAGGGGAATGCAATAATTAATCAGGAGCAGCATCTTTCCTTATTTGTTAAATAAATACATACATGTTTATAAGAAATTTTAAAAAATCGATCAAGTGCGAACCGGACAAGCGCAGGAAGGGTTCCGTACCGTTACAGAGGAAAAATGTGCTACAAATTGTGTTTTTGGTGTAGGACAACCATTAAATTTTAATTTTATTAAAGCACACATATATAACTGAGGATAATGCAAAAATTTCAAGTGCCTTCCTGTTGCCATTAAGGAATACGAGCAAAAAAAAAGCCATAAAAATCACGTTTGTTGTATGCAGGAGCCCTCTATAGTATTAACCTTTGCTGAAAAAAATTCTCAAAGTAATACTACGTATACTACTAATATATAAACTTATAACTAATGTAAACTGTACATAAATGTAAATATAAACTTATAAACTTTAGTACTTAAAAGACAGGCTAGACCTAGTTTAACTAGTTACTAGAGCATCAAATTGTATTTTATTTTTAAGTGTCTTTTTCTAAATATAAAAAAATGTGTTTTTAATTTTGTGCTTAAAGGAAAAATAAAGTACTAGAATAAAAATAGGGTACCCCACTGTTAAAATTATGTTACCGCGAAACATGCCAACTTTGCCAGCTTTTTTCGAATAATTTTAATTCTTGAAAAAAAAATGTATAGAAGTGTAAGTATTTTTTTGCCCTGTGCAACTACAAGGCTACATGCGCAGATGTAGGAATGTCAAAAACATTACTACTATTCATTTAATTCAATTTATGATTGATTTTCATGCCGGGTAAAGTTACCTGGACTTGTAGCCAATATTACCCACCTTGATTTTTCACGCAAATATGAACTTTGCGCAGGTGGCAACAAAGTCCAGTAAAAGAATTCGCCACCACGCACAATTATTCACAAATCTGCACCACAATTTGCCCGCAAAAATACGTACCGTTGTCCGTTTTTCAGAAGTTCCAACAAGTTACTGAATAAAGTTAGCACTACGGAGTATTGTCAACGTTATCAGTCATATAACCTATTTTCTGCCAAATTAAACAAATGTTGCCATAATATTAAAATACCTCTGTACATCAAAGATTTGCTAATGGATCTTTGGGCAAAGTTATCCTATGTGGCAAAGTTGGCATGTTTTACCGGTACCGAGTCTGCAAATGGGTAGGTATGACATTTATAAGGTGCAGAGTGTTACCGTGTAGTCATTTGTTATTTTATGTGTCACATCGTAAATGTTAGTGCGACCGCACATTGGAGACACGACAGTTTTTAGATAATCTTGTTTCACATAGACGAGTCAGCTTTACGATTAAAGAGAAACAGTTGTGTCTACCTCGTGGCGCATACCAAGACGAAACTGTTTTGTCTACGACGACGCAACGCATACAATAATTATTGTATATTCACCAGTAGAGAACGCTCGGTTCAGACTAGATACACCGCTAGACAGTTTTGTCGTCGGTGTGGGCGCTCGCATACACTTCAAAGGGAAGCCGACAGTATTTATCGTCAGACTTGTCGCCGTGCAGTTCTTGTACGCATTAGACAACTTTGTCTATGAGACAAAACGTTTCAAATGTGCGCGTCTAGTACTTTTTATTATGCGATATTTTGTCTAGAAACTGTCGTGTCTCTGGTGTGCGGTGGCCCTTAGCGATATTAAAATATGGACAAAGCTCGAGTTACGAACTAATTTTCAGTATAAAAGCTTTTGTAAAAAGCTTCTTATCCGATGCTTATACAAAGTTAAGTGCACTGAGTAATATGACAGTCATTTCAATTTCTTCTGATAAAATTATATTTACTAGGTGCCTATGCATTATGCACCGTTGCGTATATGCGTAGTAAGTTGCTATACAATAATTTGTGCAGAGCAATAACAGTAATTATAATACTTAAGAGTTAAATTTGTTTTTTTTTGTATATTATAAATATATAAGGCTGTTAGCAAAAATGGTGCTATAAAAATCTTTTATCTATCCATTTTTTTCTGTTCGCTTTAGTTTTAATTGACAATAATAGAAGTTTTATTAGTAGTATCAATTAGTTACATTTAGCAACAAATAAACATACACAACAGGTTTTTTTTGTAATATTACCTATGTAGGTATGATAAATAATAAGATTACTTATAATAAATTTCTCTTTCGGATCAGATGACAAACCTGCTTAAATTGATACAGCTAAATTTATGACATGAAATAATTAATAATTAAGGGTCATGCTCATCATTAAAAATATCTGTACTGATTTGATGTTATTAAATTTTGATTGGCATTATTTGGATTCAATGTTTACAAAAGGGCGATTGTAAAGTAGGTTTTGTGTAAATTATAATATTGTTATTCGACTAGGCGGGTACTTTTACATTAAATACATTTTTTTAAATTTACGGGTATGGGCTGGGATAAAAAGCAAATGAATGACTATTTTGGGATTGTTTGACGCTACTTATTTTGAAATTGTATTCAATTATGAACATTTGAATATTTTGTACGTCGAGCCGTCGTGTATTGTGAATTTTCAAATGTTTAGGTTTTTGTGCGAACTTTTTTTAAAGGTTTAGATTTTAAAAAATAGCTTATTTTAGCTCTAAAATGATCTGTATATTATAATAGACTGAATACCACTGTCATCGAAACTTTCAAGTAAAAAAAATATTACTTTGAACGTACCATTGTTCATCTCGGTTACTAAACAGGCTTTTAATATTTATTAGTACATAATATTATGTATTTATTTAATTTATTATTTTAACATTAAAAATGTAATAAAAACTTGTGTTGTTATCAGATACGACGAAAAGAGGAACTTACATTAGTTATTTACAAATTTTTATTAATATTTAAATAAACTTACCAAAATTGCTTCTATCCGCCCCATAACGGGGTATTTTCAGTATTTTCAGTTCCCAAATTGACGTCTGAAACAAACAATTTGTTAGTAAAAAATAAATTAATGTCAAAAATATTCTAATACTCAACTCCTACTGGCCACTTACAATTTCAAATTAAGAATATTTTTTGAACTGAGAAAATCCCGCGTTTTGTGTCGCGTGTGCCGGTGTCGCGCCAGGCTGCGACTGAACGGGAGGCTGCTCGGCCACCCGGAGTTAATACCTCGGTGTCATCGACAGAGCTTTGCACCTACGCGCCAATTTTTGGGAACTGGTCCATCCATGTAATGAATCCCCCAATCCCCCAAACCCCTGAACTCATACCTATATAGATCTCAATAATACGGCAATCACATGTCATATTTATAATACTTTGTAAGCCGTAATTATTAATTAGCCTAGCCTTATATACAATAAGTACTTATAATATTAATTTTAGGAAACTTTTTGTTACAACTAGCAACTGTAAGAGGCATCGGTAGCTGCGCTGCAGTTTTACACTTTTGTAGCTACCGGTGACTTATTGTAATTTTTATGGTAATTAACTTATGTATAATATTGTAATCCATGTTATTTTGTAATGTAAATTTGTTTCGTTTAAGCAAATAAAAAAAAAAAAAATCCATCCCTCAGAAAATTTCAATTTTGCTCAACATAGTCGCTGACAGTAATTTTATCTACGGGATAGTTTGACCTCAACGTGTATGCCTTAATCTGTAGCAATAAGAAACTAGATGTCCTGCTACTGGAATTTCGTTGTGCAGCCATTTATTTGTTTATCACGTGGAAGCTGCAAATTTTTCCACAGTGAAACTATCCGATGCCTTTCCTCGTGACTCAATTATCTCCTTTCCAAATTATATCCATTGGGATATAATTTGGGAACTGTCCCAATTGGTTCATTGGAGGTTTAAACATGAAGAGATAAAAGACAGGCGTACAGTCCTGCCTTTCGGAGGAAAGACTTTAAAATTGATAGTATTACTTTTATCATAAACACGTCTATATTTCTGAGTAAAAAGATATTATTGCGGTGCAGTCCAAGTCTGCGGTCTGTTATCGCGAGTTTAAACTAGGGTCCTGGGTCATATTAACTAATGCGACGTAGGGTAATTGAGTCATTTATTTTGTTGGAAATGAGTTTCTCATTTCTTGGATAACACGGTTAAGAAACAAAGGCAATAGAATAAAATTTAATTTATTTTTATATATAAACGTAAAGCTAAGGTGATTAGTACTAAATTTTAGCATGAACTTGAGTATTTCGTCCCATAAAAGTTCGTCCCACTGGGAATCGCTAGAAGTAATTTTTATTCAAGGAACAGTTAATTAGTTTCACATCTTCGTTAATCGAAGTCTTTGTTAAAAAAATGAAATGACTTTACTAAAATCATCAGAAGCTTGATAGGTTTAAGTAAACAATGTTCCTACAAGCTATTAGTGAATGGAAAATTTTCCAATTTCATATTCATATTAAAACGATAGGTTCTTACAATCAGCAGGATTTATGTCTGTGATTCTGTCGTTATGTTGGAAATCTTTATTAAATATTTTCTTTAAATGTGATACTCCAGTACGCCTACTGTTTACTGTTTAAGGCACAAAATATCATATTTCAGAAAGCTCTTGCTACTATCAAAGTTTTTTTGTATTTTAAGGTTCACACTTAATAAACTAATTTGAGCGCAAACAGAGTATCGGGCAACATCAAGTTGTTGCCTTTTTCAGGGTTCCGTACCTAAAGGGTAAAAACAGGACCCTATTACTAAGACTTCGATGTCTGTCCGTCTGTCTGTCTGTCTGTCCGTCTGTTTGTATGTCTCCAGGCTGTATCTCAAGAACCGCTATAGCTAGACTTCTGAAATTTTCACAGATGTGTATATCTGTTGCCGCTATAATAAAAATCGGCCAAGTGCGAGTTGGACTCGCGCACGAAGGGTTTCGTACTATATAGAGCAAAAATAATAAAAAAATTGTGTTTTTTGAATGGGAGCCCCCTTAATATTTTATTTTATTTAAATTTTATTATTATTTATTAAAGCTGAATAAGTTGTGAACATTTCAGGTGCGTATCTGCTGTCATCATTAATACCAAAAAATGTTTGAAAAATCACGTTTTTTGTATGGGAACTCCCCTTAAATATTAAATTTATTTTGTTTTTAGTATTTGTTGTTATAGCGGCAGCAGAAATACATAATCTGTGAAAATTTCAACTCTCTAGCTTTTACCGTTCTTGAGTTACAGCCTGGAGACAGACAGACGGACGGACAGACGGACAGACGGACAGACGAACAGACGGACAGACAACGAAGTCATAGTAATAGGGTCCCGTTTTTACCCTTTGGGTACGGAACCCTAAAAAATACTAAAAATAAAATAAAATTAATATTTATAGGGCCGGGGGCTCCCATACAAGAAACGTGATTTTTTTAGCCTTTTTTGCTCGTAATCAATAATGGTAACAGTAAAGCACTTGAAATTTTCACAAAATCCTTAATTATATTTGTACTTTAATAATTAATAATAAAATTAAAATAAAGTAAATGTTTAAGGGGGGCTCCCATACAAAAAACACAATTTTTTGTCTACTTTTGCTCTATACCTAATACCGGTACGGAACCCTTCGTGCGCGATTCCGACTCGCACTTGGCTGATTATTTGTCATGTCTTAATATATTCTAACACTCGGACATTATGTCTTTTGGTTTATCTCTACCAACATAAATATTCTCAATAAATAACTCCTAAACGAAATCCCAAACAGATATCTTTAAGTGTAATGGAATGCCATTTGATCTTTTGACGACAATAATTATTATACCCACATTTAAATATTAAAGTTTAAGTCGCAAATAAATCTTGTAAGGAATAATAATGGATATTTGAAGCTTTTTATTATTATTTGCTCCGATTACAGTGCCCGGAGTGACCCCCTACCTACATGTTTACCTTATGGTGTGACAGATAGGTTTACGACTCAAATAAGTTCCTTACAATAATTACTTCTACAAACACTCAATATACAATTCCTAAAAACTCACGTAAGTGGCACTTAAAAGATATTAGTTTCGTCTAAGAGAATATGTTCACTAGATAAAATTTTCATTTTCATCGTCTTTTATGGAGTTGCAAGAAGGTTTGGTTGCAAATATTTTCATTTTATAATTATTATCTCTTGCCTGCAACTCCGCCTTCATAAATAGAGTTTACCATGGGAATCGTACATTATTGCCACAATAAGTACTCGCCTGTCACCTTTACTCTACTTTACATCTGTGTCAAATTTCAAATCGTTCCACAAAAGTAAGGCTTCACAGGTATACCTTTCTACTATACAAAAGCAAGGTATACCTGAGAAAGATGTTCATAATGGTCTTGTGCGGTGGATGTCAAATTATTAATTTAATAATTACTCACACATAATCATCGTATCGGTTGTTGTCGATAGCAAAAGCATCACATTATTCTTTTTGTCACACGTAACCTACTAAGGCTCACTTGCGCCAATCTGGGTTAAAGTTAACTCTGAGTTAAACATCATGTCATCTCTATCACTGACTTGGTGAGTGACAGATATGACATGATGTTTAACTCTGAGTTAACTTTAACCCAGATTGGCGCAAGTGGGCCTTAGAAGCGCAAAGAATGCAGTATAATACATTTTTAATTGACTTTTACTAGACTATAAGGTCCTAACCTTTATTGTTTTTACTCCAGACTAAGGGCCTGTTTCACTACTTCCTGATAAGTGCCAAATAGGCTATCCACCAATTAACTTGACAGATGAAGTATGGAGAATCTGTCAAAATAGTTGTGAATAGCCTATTCGGCATTTTATCAGAAAGTGGTGAAACAGGTACTTAAAATTATAACATTTTTTACACGACATTAATTTTAGTCGAATTTAGAATGAATGTTTTGTTGTGTAGGTACTAGGTAGGTATGTGATTTTACCTTGTTCTTGCTAATTTGATGTAGGTCATCTGTCTCGAATTGCATCTATTCTAATTTTAATTAGACGCACCCCCTAGGGTGCTGTCAGATAAAAATATTTCAATAACGTGACACACTTTATGTGTGACATATAAATATCATAAGTCATAACTATTAACCTTTTCTATGCTAAATTGTGTAAAAAATTATTTATGAATTCGATACATACCTACCTTCTTTTGTTTTCTGGCACACAACTTTTTTATCACTCAAATTTGGAACAGAATAAAAAAACAACGAGATCGTCGTATCGTCAAGTAGGAACTATCAGGTGTGTGTGGTTCCGCGGTGCGCAGGCGCCGGCATTACTATGCAGGTGACGTTCCTTCCTTTCTGCCCCCCAATGTCACCGCATTGTTTATCGCCGACCAGCGGCTGTCGGCTAACAGTAAACCACTAAGTGGACCCTGAAATTGGCGATGCCCTTGTTTCGATGTGTGACCCGCGGCCGGCCTATTTGAGGAAGTTGTGAGTGTGAGCAAAAAGATATTTTTCTCTGTGCAGGAGTGTCGTCTATACTTAACATGAACGTAGAATAAAAGGCGGACGGAGTTTTATTGTACATAGAACTGTGTCTCCAGAGTCGGCTACGCACACATTCTTACGCCTGTCAAATGGCAATGACTAGCGTAAGAATGTATGCGTGCGGACCGTGTACATGCAGTCAGCCTGGCCGACTCTGAGGACACAGTTCTGTGTATAATTATTAATGAGACTTTTTTTCTACGTTCATGATACTTAAATAGTAGAGTGATTGAAAAAAAAAAGATAAACTCTTTGTCCTTGACTGACACAAATTGTGCCGCACAAAATATTGATTTTCAATCCCTCCTCTCTGATTTCACAGTCATGAGTTTTATAATTTTATCCAGAAACCTGTGACAGAGTAAAATGTTGCGGCTAACTTTGCTTTCACCTGGATAACAGCCAACTGGAGGTGAACATTTTGCTTGTGTGCCAAAATTTTGTGCTCGTCAGTGTAAGGGCCAATCCACACGTACCACAACCACACGACAACCACAACCACACCACGTGGTCGATTGTATATTTCGTATTGTAAATGAACTGGACCATTCACACGTACCATATTTTGCAGTCGTTGTCGACCACTTGTGTGATACCGACTACATCGCAACCACAACGTGGCGTTGATACAAAGACAGTGCGCGCACACCGCCCGCCCGCCCGCGCTCTTCCCCTCCTCCTTTTTTATTGACTTTCATACGTAACCACATCGCAACCACTGGCGACAACGCAACCACGTCGGCATTTTGTCGGTGCCACAACGCAACTACAAAAAGCTGCAGCGAGACCATTCACACGTAACCACTGCTCGACGACATTTTGTCGTTGCGATATCGTGTGGTTGTGGTACGTGTGGGTTGGCCCTTAGGGTTGATTCAGACCGCAACGCGACGCGTAGATACATTTCTAAATTAGTACTGAATTGTGAGATTGGCATGTCGCCTCACGCAATTGAAATCTGTCAAATCAATACAAATTTATGCTGCGCCGCGCCTCGCCTCGTCGCGTCGCGGTCTGAATTGACCCGAATTGACCCTTAGGGTCAATTCAGACTGCAACGCGACGAGGCGAGGCGAGGCACAGCGCGGCATAAATTTATATTGATTTGACAGATTTCAATTGCGTGAGACGTCTTGCGAATCTGTCAAATCCATATAAATTTAGAAATGAATCTATACGCGTCGCGTTGCGGTCTGAATCAACCCTTAATTGTAATCATATTTTATAAGTAATTGCTACTGCCAAAATGGAGCGTATGACGGTAGATACTCTAGATAGAGCTAATATAAATTTTGCATAAATTGGATTAGCTACCGCAACACGTTTTAAATATTCTATCCTAATATAAAAAAAATCTGTCGAACTTCGATGCCGTTGAACTCTTTTCTTCGTGAAGTTGCGTTTCAGGTTTTACTACGAATAATAAAAATTATTTTGAGCATGTTTTAGTATTGATAATAATAATAAAGGGTTGTGAAATATAAATATTGTGGATTTATTACAGGACTAGATGCTGTCCACAACTTTTTTCGGCCAAAATTCGTTTATTGCGCGGGAAAACATTTTTTTAATGAAAACTACCTTGTGTCCTTTTCCAGTACAAAGTTGATTCCATTCCTAATTTTCAGTAATATTTTGATTTAAAAGCGTAAAATCGTAACAGAGAGATAGACAGATTCCCATTTGTTTATTATTAGGAATTAAAATTATTTATTATTAGGAAGAAGAAAAAAAAAACTTAGCATGCTAAAGCTTAAAGTAAACCTAACAGCTTAAAAACTCTATTTATTTTACTCTATTTATTCATTCCATTAAAATGGAATCTCAACAAACTTGTAAGTTGCTCTTGAAGTGATGATAGATGATGATGAGAGAAGCAACACCTATTAAGATATCATTGATATATTTTATGAGCTAACGGTATTTCACCGCACAATTCTAATAATATTTAGACTTATCGTGTAAATATTTTAAAATATATACTTTGGGCTAAATAAATTTACGTCTAACACCTAATTATGGGCTATAAAGTTTTAACCAACTTCTCCCTGCCTATGGCCAAAGTATAGTAGTTAATTAGCACCTTATGAGTTACCTACATACTACAGATAATCCTAATAGCATTCATAGTATTTTAAATAAAAAATCTGAAATCATTAGAATGTTTGGCATCACTTGAGTAATTTGGTGCTAAATAAAAAAAAAACAGAAGACCAATTATTCTAGTATTACTGACGTTGAATGATTAACTAAAATATCCAAAGACAGGATAATATCGTAAGTACAGTGTACATCGAGATAGCATCATTGTAGAGCACTGACACTACTACAAGGTTTTTTAGAGACCCTGAAATTAGTATTTGGTTCATTATTCGCCCTTTACCAACCGGTCTGCGCTTGATCTAGGTCCCAGGTAGGGCTACACTGGATCTAGGGATGTAGAACTTTAGGGTCAGCGCAGACAGACGAGGAGACAAAGATATGAGTGAAGTTCCTATGCTTTAATGAACAATATCTTGCTGCGCTTCTTTCTGCAGTCTGCAGCGCTGACGATTTTAACATTAGTAAAGTATATTGTATTGAATGAAGAGACTAAAAAATATTGTATATAGAGGATTCGATCCCGGGCAATTTTTCTGATCCCGGGATTTCGGGATTATCCACAATGAATACCGGGATCCCGGGATAATCCCGGGATTATATTAGTAATAGTAAAAGACAACTAATACTAGTCGTTTTGGATCTATAATAACTAAGACTCATCAATACACTGTTATTTTTAGGGTTCTGTACCTAAACGGTAAAAACGGGACCCTCATAATGAGACTTCGGTATCTGTCCGTCTGTCCATCTGCAGGCTGTATCTCAAGAACTGCTTTATCTAGACTTCTGAATTTTACACAGATTATGTATTTTAGTTGTCGCTATAACAAAAATACTAAAATCAACATAAATTTAATATTGGAAGGAGCTGTCATTCCATAAAAATGTGATTTTTTTAACTTTTTTGCTTGAAATCAATAAAGGCAAAAGGTAGGAATTAGAAATATGTCACGAAATCCTTATTTATTTTTTAATTTTAATAATTTGTAATTAAATTAAAATAAAATTATTATTTGAGGGCGACTAAAAATAACACATTTTTTTGCCTACTTCCTAACTACTTCTTAACTTACAGCGGTTCAGAACCCTTCGTGCGCTAGTCTGACTCGCATTTGGCCGATTTTTTAAAATAAATTAATTGATTTCCACTACTTACACGACGTAAAGTGGGGTTCTTACACAATTTTACACATAAAACGATACCGGTCTTTAGCAAAAACAAATTAAATTAAATGTATTAACAATTGCCGACATAACGTCAAAAAAAGTATGTTCTGTTTCACCCACATTTTTATCAATTTAATTAAAAATATTTATCAGTCCCGAAAATCCCGGGATTTATTAAATTACAATCCCGAAATTTTCGGGACTAAAATATGACCGGGATCCCGGAATTCTGGGATTCGGAATCCCGGGATCGAATCCTCTAATTGTGTCTCATAATTTTGTTGGATAAGATATTGTTTTTTATACTGACCTAAGTAAAAATTTTAGTTAATGTAGTGATTTAGGGTAATTTAATGAAATTTGAATTGAAATTGAAAAATTGCAATTTTCACATTGAAACGTATATTGGTACTAGGCTCACACTTGGTACTCTACTCATGATATCGAACGCTTTAATGTAATTTCCATACATTTTTGGTTGACGATTCTATAACGAAGTGATTTATGAATTATTATTCATCTTGGCTAACCCCCCAGCAGCGGTACGCCACAGAACACTACTCCTACCGGACCGGTGCGCGGCTCGCGGCGTAGCGAACAGCGAAAAATGCATTAAATAATGTAATCTAAATATAAAACTTATGCATCGCAGTAGTTGTAATTAGTATAAAAGAGCGTAGTAAAAAAACTTATTTGTAATCGGTATAATCATTGAAATTTAGTAAGTTACAACTTTATAAGGCTATAAACAATAGCGCTGCGTGGCCTCCCATTTCTATGTGGACTAGCCCTGATAATATAGATTATATTATTATTATAGGAGGTAGGGCTCCATATTTACAGTGGAGATCATCGCCTCGGGAGCATCTCAAAGTCAAGTTCAAGGTGAGACGTTGGCATTTATTGGGCGATACGTCAGCTTTGCCCGCGCCCGCGCCCGTGCGACGGTGATCTTGTTCCGAATAACTGTACTACATATAAATATATAATCGTGCGCAATATTACATTTCAGCTGTAGATACATAATATGATAAATAATGATGATGATAGTTTTGAAATGCTATTTACTTAATATGAGAACAAACACATTTAAAAAGTGAACCTGCTTGAATAAATGTTTTAAATACTAAGCTTGATCACAAAGATGTTAGTTTAAAAACTACAATGCTAATATCACACAATATATTTTGAAGCTGTAATAAAGTGTCCATGTAACGCAATTGCAATATAGCAAAATATACCAAACTCTGTTGCTAATTTACTTTAATAAATCGTGCTATGTTAACCCCTGCTAGTTGTCTGGCAGCAACGTTTGAGAACTGAGAGGAAAATTATTGATCTATGAAGAGTGGCCCGGGCGCATGTGATAGTCTTATCAATACTTGCTTCATATCTTATTATCTGTAATGTTTATTGTTTATCATTGGGTACAAAAGCAATATTTAAGTAAAAATTGTTTATTCACACTCTGGCAACTCAGTAGCATGGTTCTGTATTGTAATTTGTAACAAAAACAACCTTTCATACTTTAATCTTTAGAGTTTTTAAAATTTTGTATCACATCGAAATCATTCATACACAGTTAACAACCTCAACTATAGGTATTACTAGCCTTATCCATCTCCTAGTTTTTTATTGTTTATTTATAAGGTATGTATGTACCAAGTTACAATAATCTATAGTGTATACGCACTGACAACTTCTTGTTAGTAATTTGGTGGTAATTTAGAAGATAAAACCATATTAAAGAGAGTAGACTGAACCCCAAAACATCTTGGGAATATCAGTGCATAGCGCTGTTATCTTTAGTTGTTTATGCTACTCGAGTTAGAGCGGTCGTCGGTCGCGCTAACCGTTATGACGAAACAAACACTATTCCTAAGCCGGCGCCTAGTAACAGAAGATGGAATCGTCGATGGCGGTGTACTCGTCAACGACATCGGAGTCATAGACAAAATAATTACAAGGGACGACGCCAAAAGTATAGCTAGCAAACCCAATGTAGACGTAAGACCTATTTATTTAACTCATAACTTGTTGTTTCTCAACCTTGAGGTATGGCTAAGGACATTAGACTTTTTTAGTTTTATATTTCGAGTTCGTATGAGACCTGGAATGGTCCCTTTTAAACAAACACGTTTTACTGATACCTATATAGGTTTTGTTTTATTTAGCGATATAAATGTTTTTAAAAATTATCTCCAGCACGTTTGGAGTTCAAGGAACTTTGAATTTCCGAAGCTACATATTTTAAGTCGTAAAATGCTAATAAACTTGTTTTATGATTTGAAATAATAATTATTATTGAAATTAGGTAACATAGAGCGCTGCGTTACTTTAAACGCCTTGAATCTTGTTGCATCATTTCAGCTGACTACAAGAAACTATTTAGGTAGGTACTTACATGGACCAATCATACATACAAACAAACATACATGATTGGTCCATGGTACTTAGGATCATTTAGTATTATTTCAAAAGCAGGTTTTTGTTTTTACTCAAACAAAAATAGTGTAGCAAAACTCGACATTGCTGCTATAAATAGTGACTGTTATCGACGCGATGTGATTATTGTGATCCATACATACATACATACAGATGAGTCAGTTTATCTCAACGTATGATCGTCCAGTGTTGCGATGTAATAATTGGGTTTGGATGATGTGGCATTTAATTCCAAAAGCAGCCATTACTAAAAAATATACTTAAAGTACTTAAATAAATAAAATAATAATGGGGTCGTTCATTTTCGTTTTCGTTGAATATTTAAAATAAAACAATTAGAGCTGACCTTACATTGATTAGCAATAAAATTTATTGCTTCCTGGTATGAGTACCTACCTAACAAAATCAACAAGCGTCATTTAAGTTTTTAATGTAAAACAATGTTTAACACAAAAAAAAACTGCAGAATCCCTACCAGTATGTATATTTTTAGTACTTTTTAGGTATATATTATGTCAATATATTATATATTTAACTAAATTTTATTCAATGTTACACATCAAATTTTCAGGCAATTGAAGTTAATTTAAATACGAAATAATTTATTTAAAATCACCGGAAAACTGGTTGTTTAGAATCCATGTCTTAGTCATATTACAATCTAGCGGTGTTTACAATCTTACGGTGACATATACAAATACTTATATATAAAGACATCACAAATTAAATTAAATGTCATACTATTACACAAATGTACCTAGGTAATTTCGCTAACCACGTACTCAGTTCTGTATATTGTTTCATTTACGACTCCACATAATAATATAGCTAAACGCTGGTGGAATTCGAGTTGCTAAAGTAGCCGGCAACAAACATTTATTATTATTAAAATATTGTCAACATGCTTCAGAAACAACTAAGAGGATATATCCTTGCGAAATAACACGCGAAGATTTTTAGGATGTTGCTGATGTATGTAGATAATGCAGTAAGATGCAGTAAGCCTCTCCCCCAAGTGTAAGTTACGGCCGGCCTCTCCCCATGTCTCATGTAATTTATGAATGCTCCCTAAGCAGCATCAACATTTCCAGGTAATAGATGGCGGTGACCTGGCGCTTCTGGCGGGGGTGGTGGACTCGCACGTGCACGTGAACGAGCCGGGCCGCACCGCGTGGGAGGGGTTCCGCACCGCCACCGCTGCCGCCGCCGCTGGGGGCATCACCACCATCGTCGACATGCCTCTGTGAGTGTGCTTTGTAGATCTACATCTGCGTATGTAAGAGAGAAATCGCCCTTTAGCCAAGACCATAAGCGTTCGATAATATGACGTTGGCTCGTCTAATGTCAATTCCATACAATTTGATCGGTGATTCTATAAAGAAGCAATAAAGAGAATGTCTTGGCTACTAGTTCAACAACGAGTTCAACGACAACGGAAATAAACTCTTAACTTACGAGCGAAAAATTTTCATACAAGATAAACTGACCATTGAAGCCGGATAACAGGTACCAGATTTGGGACCCTGGTGGAATTCATTTCCTTGCAGTCGCAACTCGCAACCCTCTCAGCTGCACATTATTTTTACGCATGTTTTCATCATCGAGTGGAGTTTCCCGATTGCATTTTATATAAGTTATATTTCTAGCATAACTCATTTTTGAATACCTATTTCATATAATATGCTAAAACACTAATTGCACTTATTTTTGTAGAAATTCAATCCCACCGACGACGACAGTAGAGAATCTGAAAATCAAAGCGGAATCAGCCAAAGGGAACGTGTACGTTGACGTCGGATTTTGGGGTGGTGTCATTGTTGGGAATCAGGTAAGAACCCCATTAAATTCACACAAAGACCTCTTTTAATGTAGAGCCATACAACAAGACAGATAAAAAATTTATAATAGCCAAAACCACAGCATGCAATAATCAACCGCCAAATTGAAATGTTGCTATTTTCTTATAAGCCCTACAATAACCGGTGTTATATGGTTATTGTAGGCCTAATAAGACAGTTCTCAACATTTCAATTTGGCGGTGGGTGGTGGTCAATAAATATATTCTTTATCGATAGGTTGTTTATTAAATTGACAATCGGTTAATGCTCGGTTAAAGCTTATAGCTGTACAAACAATGTACAAAATACTTTTACAGCTGTATTGTAAACAAAGTTTCAAGATATTTTTCAAAATGTGTCTAAAATATTTACTGTTCTTGTAAAGATGTTTTTAGTTCTAAAGACTTGTTATAATATTATATAATGTAATTCAAATACCTTTGCAGGATTCTTTGAGGGATTTGGTAGATGCGGGTGTGGTAGGGTTCAAATGTTTCCTGTGTCCCAGCGGCGTGGACGAGTTCCCTAATGTTGGACGCAAAGATTTGGAACTCGCATTTGACGCTTTGGAAGGAACGGACTCACTACTAGCGGTATGATAATATGAAACAATCACCGTCATAAATTGTATGTTAAACAAATAATATTTGAAGTTTTAAAACAATGTTTTGAATCTGATAGATACAGGACTATTTTCTTAACTATTTATTTTATTTGATAATATACCTACTTACACGTGTTATTCTTTAGTTTCATGCTGAATTAGAAGATGAGGACGGAGCTACTTGTGAAAACAAAATACAAAAAAGAGGTTAGTATTTTGAAAATGTTTTATTAGGGTTCCGTAGCCAAAATTGCAAAAAAGGAACCCTTATAGATTCGTCATGTCTGTCTGTCTGTCTGTCTGTCTGTCTGTCCGTCCGTCCGTCCGTCCGTCCGTCCGTCCGTCCGTCCGTCCGTCCGTCCGTCCGTCCGTCCGTCCGTCCGTCCGTCTGTCCGTCCGTTCGTCCGTCCGTATGTCACAGCCACTTTTCTCCGAAACTATTAGAACTATACTATTGAAACTTGGTAAGTAGATGTAGTCTGTGAACCGCATTAAGATTTTGATGCAAAAATGGAAAAATTATTAAAAATTTTAGGGGTCCCCATAGGTACAACTGAAACAAAAAAAAATTTTTTTTTATCTAACCTATGCGTGTGGGGTATCTATGGATAGGTCTCCAAAAATCATATTGAGGTTTCTTATATCATATTTTTCTAACCTGAATAGTTTGCGAGAGAGACTCTTCCAAAGTGGTAAAATGTGTCCCCTCCCCCTCTAATTTCTAAAGTAGGGGCATGATAATTCTAAAAAAAATATATGATGTAGATTACTATAAAAACTACCAACGAAAATTGGTTTGAACGAGATCTAGCCAGTAGTTTTTTTTATACGTCATAAATGGTAAACCTTAATCTAAATTTCATTAAATTGACTGAAATATAAAAATAAATCAAAAACCTTTTAATTTCATAAAAATAAACCTTATTGCTGCTGCGGAACCCTTCATGGGCGAGTCCGACTCGCACTTGGCCGCTTTTTTTTTAACGTAGTTTCTACGCTACAGAAATGCGAGATTATTTATAAATTCATGTTCATCATAAAAATATTCTGTTTCAGACCCTGAAGAGTACAACACTTATCTAGAGTCTCGTCCTCCTAAAATGGAATTCAACGCAATATCGCTCATTACAAATTGCCTTCCTAAAACCAGGTAGGTTTTTGATTGCTATTTGAAATGACTAGGCGATATCATTTTTAGGGCTCCGTACCCAAAGGGTAAAAACGGGACCCTATTACTGAGACTTCGATGTCTGTCCGTCTGGTGATTTTTTGGCCTTTTTTGCTCTATATCAGTAATGGTAACAGATAGGTACTTGAATTTTTCTCAAAATCCTTAGTTTGACCTCGATCATAATCTGTCGATACTCTTTTTTGGCGCTCCAAAAGCTTTTATAGGAAGGAATTGTCTCGTAGAATTAGTTCCGTAATAAGTCCTAATAATAATAATCTATGGATTACTGTGATGCTAAGTTTTTTCCAGTGTCCGCGTCCACATAGTCCACGTGTCGTCGGCCTCCGTGGTTCCGCTGTTGGAGAAGGCGCGTCAGGCCCGCCTCGGCAGCAGCCGGGCGTGGCGCGCCGGCGTCACCGCGGAGACCTGCCACCACTACCTGACTCTCACCGCCGAGGAGATCCCACGCGGACGCAGCGAGTACAAATGCGCACCGCCTATTAGAGATACCGACAACAGGGTATGGTATAAAGTGCATGCACCATCGATTTTTCCAGCGTCCTGCGACCCTGGGCAAAATTTCTTCGGTGCCCAGGGTGCTGGTTGTGCCAAAAAACCGCAGGCGCCCCTTTTTGTTGGCTTTCGACCGCCTAGACTCTAGAGTCGTCCCTCTATAACGCGGCAACCGGGTGGTTGCAATGGTTTTTAGTAATTAACGTTTTTACTTTAGTAGCCTTTATAATAATTATTTTTACATCGAAAAGTAAGGATGTATAAATATTAAATACCTAACTACTAAACGAATTCTGATAATACTGATACTAATTTAGACGCCTAATCAAGGCATAGAATGCTTTTAACGCAGCAAAATGTGCGGATCCAGCGTGATTTCTTATCATTTAAAAACGAATAGCGAATATTGAATTCCTAGCCAGTTACCCAGCAGTTCGCCTACGTTCAGCATTGGACGGCAATAGGATAGTGATGATTGTATTGCTATCATTATGTTCTTTTGTTGTTTACAGGAAAAACTTTGGAAGTTCTTACTGGAAGACAAATTAGACATGGTGGTGTCAGACCATTCGCCGTGTACGCCCAACTTGAAGTGCAGTAACAACTTAGAAGCCTGGGGTGGCATCTCTTCGGTACAATTCGGTGGGTTGTTTTATATTTACAGCCTGTTTCACTACTTCCTAATGAAGTGCCCGATAGGTTATCCACAACTTTTTTGACAGATTCTCCATACTCTATCTGTCAAGTTAAGTGATGGATAGCCTATTCGGTACTTATCAGCAAAAATCTTAAAGGAAAACCTCTTATAAACGCATATTTAGGTGCTCCAAAAGCATTTCATCCTAAGGTTATTGTTGTAATTTATTTAACTTTTATAGAGTGACTAACGTTAATTATTTTGTTTGAAGAGTGTAATACACAAATTATACATATCAGCTACTGTAGCACACTACCTAAATCTTCATAAATGTAATAATTCTTATGGCGCCCACTTTAACTTCTAGATGTAGCTTTTCTATAGTTTCAACTTTTAATCCTTTGCAGGGTTATCCCTATTCTGGACGCAGGCGAGTGCCCGTGGGTTGGACCTGACAGCAATCACGAAGTACCTCAGTACTGCCCCCGCTACGCTCTGCGGCCTGCAGCACCGCAAGGGCGCCATCAAACCCGGCCTAGACGCAGACCTTGTGTTCTTCGACCCAGAAGACACGTTTACCGTCACAGCTGATATTATTAGACATAAGAATAAGGTAATGTCATTTTAAAATAAACTGGTATAATTATACAAACGAAATCAGAAAAAAAGTAAGATAGTGCTGCGAAGCGGCTTCCGCTGTGTCTGAATAAGCACTTAAAGTCTACTCCAGTAAGCTTTTCAATATGTCTGTATACCTTTTAGTGCTTGTACAGACGTCAGACACGTGGGAAATGTGCAGTTCCCGCGCAGGAACCGAGCGGTTAGGGCCGTCTTCAAACCAAACTGTGAGCCCCAGCATAAACGATAAAATAAACGATATTTTTCGTTCACAGTATGCTGACTATACGCTATAGCCGACTATGCTGACTATACGCTATAGCTGACGTAGCTACGTAGTCATCAGTGTCCGCGGAGCGTAGTGACGTGCTATATTAATCGGCCGCCGAATGTCAGCGCCTACGCCTAGCGTAATAACGTATTGTCGGTTAGGTGTGAACGGAAAAGTGAATATGTATGGAAATTGGAAATACAATAGACTGCGGAACGTTCGCTTACTTTCGGCGGCTGACAGTCAGTTTGGTTTGAACACAGCCACAGCCACAGTTTAACCGCTGTGTCTGAACAAGCACTTAATCCGGTTTATGTCTTAATTTTTTCAGTTAACACCATACATTGGAAGAGCTTTGAAAGGAGTTGTTAAGAAGACTTACCTTCGTGGACAGCTGATATATCAAGATGGAGAGGTCATGAATAGCCCGAAAGGAGATTTGCTATTAAAAGCAATATAATGTGACTCAATTAAACTCAGAAAAATTAAAAAGCGATGTTTTATTAAAATCGGCATGTTGAATATTTTTTACTTGTTGGTAACTAATAGATAGTACCATCGGTGATAGAATAATTACTCTGTTAGCTAAATAACTTTTGCAAGATATCACAATTGAAGAATCTCATAAAATATACCTTCCCGAAATGCTCCACACAAACTACGGTCTGCGACTCAATGATGACGTCACCGTTTTGTAGTAATTGGGAGAGCTTTATTAAAATATGCATATTACGTTTATAAGTATTAGAAGTGGTTTCGAATGGTAAATAAATATTTATTTACTTATATATTTTTTTAATTCACTTGTCTAACTTTCTAGGTTAAAAAAAAATCAAAACTTATCAAGTTTTTTTAAATTTACAAAAATCAGCTAATCTTTGACCTTGGAATCCCCATCCCAGCCTGGGTATGTGGGACTCCTCGGGTGCTGCGGCAAGGAGGAGCACCCTTGGTTTCCCACCAAAACCTAACGGTGCCTCCTCTCCGCGTGTCGCTGAGCCGCTGGGCCCGCCTGATGCGATAACTGCAGCAGCCCAGACAGCGGCGTCTGCTCTACCAGCAGAACCACCCGCGCGGCTCCTGCCGCTTTCTCCGGGAGAGCGGTCCGAGGCAAATTCTCTAATAAATAATTTTCCAACATAATAATTATAACTTCTAACCTACCTTAGTTTGGATAGTGGAAATATTTAAGTATTTTACCCAAATATTCGCCCCATTATCCCCCAACGGAACTAGCTCATGAGTAATGACTTCAGTATGGTTTTCTGTAAAATATGACGGCAAAATGATTTTTGCTAGATCGGGCCCTATGTGTGTCAGATAATCTTAGTTTAGATTTGAAGTAAACTAGAGTTCATAATTATAATAAATTATTACTTTGACCATGCCAGTACTTTATTAATTATTAGTTATTACTTATTAGTAATTCTTACTTATAGTTACGATGAATAAATTGCGGAAGTATAGTTTTATTCAAACGCCAGTTAGTAATATGCACAGTCTGCATTATAAAAAAATTAACAAGAGGATTAAAAATTACTGCATTATGCTTGCAAATCAGTAGACTTAACTGCATTTGGTTGGATTATATTATATTTGGCTAAAATGACACTTGATAACGTAATCAACCGAAGTGCAAGCAAAAATATACGTTATTGTATAGGCATAGGTTATGAAATAACATTGCATTTTTAGGGTTCCGTAGCCAAAATGGCAAAAAAGGAACCCTTATAGATTCGTCATGTCTGTCTGTCTGTCCGTCCGTCCGTCCGTATGTCACAGTCACTTTTCTCCGAAACTATTAGAGCTATACTATTGAAACTTGGTAAGTAGATGTAGTCTGTGAACCGCATTAAGATTTTGATGCAAAAATGGAAAAAATATTAAAAATTTTAGGGGTCCCCATAGGTACAACTGAAACAAAAAAAATTTTTTTCATCTAACCTATGCGTGTGGGGTATCTATGGATAGGTCTCCAAAAATCATATTGAGGTTTCTCATATCATTTTTTTCTAACCTGAATAGTTTGCGAGAGAGACTCTTCCAAAGTGGAAAAATGTGTGTCCCCCCCCCTCTAATTTCTAAAGTAGAGGCATGATAATTCTAAAAAAAATATATGATGTAGATTACTATAAAAACTACCAACGAAAATTGGTTTGAACGAGATCTAGCCAGTAGTTCTTTTTATACGTCATAAATAGTAAACCTTAATCTAAATTTCATTAAATCGACTGAAATATAAAAATAAATCAAAAATATTTTAATTTCATAAAAATAAACCTTATTGCTGCTACGGAACCCCCTTTTAAATAGTTATAATTAAGGATGAGATTCAAATTCGATGTAGATTGTAACAATACCATTACGTTAAGTCGAGCAAAGATGTAAAACGATTTAGTTAATATTATGATGACAAAATAATCCAATGCATATTTAATGAAGAGTTACGTCTTCACAAACAGATTATGCCAAGGAAAATTAATACTAATCCAATTACCTAATCCAAGTAGGTACCTATAATAACTAACTTGACACAAAAATATAAAATGAAATGTTGGAAGTCCGCTTATTAATAGCAAGTGAAATTTTGGTTGTATTGGCTTTAAAGTCATAATGGCATCAAAGCCAAAAGTAAATAATATATTGCTCTGTTGAGTCGTAGTGAACAAGTAAAATAATTAATCATCATAATATTCTCAATATATTATTATCCTCTTTTAGACATTTTAGTAACTAAAAAACTTGGCGAACTGTACATTTTTCAGTTACCAAATTATGTGTGAAGTAAACTTATTATTATTATAAACTGTCCTCGCGCTCGGCGCTCCACTCTACATTTCTGTAGAAATTAGTTTTTTAAACGGCCTAGTAATTTGCAGCTTAATAATGAGCACATTCCACTATTTTATACTCTACTTTTACTATAAATATGATTGATGCAAGTGAAGCCTGGAGCTTACATTAGTATGAAATTGTATGAAGAAAAACATTTCTAAAGACTCTACTAATACCAAGAGCATGCAAATCAAGCTGACAACCAAATTCACGGTCTTTCTTTGTGTACTTTTATTGGTATAGAATATAGATAATACTACCTCGACTAATATTATAATCTGTTTCGGTTACCTATCACACCGTTTTGAGAGCGCTCATTCGGAAACAGTGTGCCTGAAGTGAACAACGTAGTATAATGAGACGACTCTGTATATTAAGCATAATTTTAATTTTGGGTAAATAAACAAATTTTTCAAAGTTTTTCGCAACCTGGTTTTTTAAGGGTTTTTTTACTAGAGTTTATCTACTCAATAGCGTTCTTAATTATTAGTAACGCGTTTGAAATTAGACCCACTATCAAATAAATAAACTTCTGTAAAAGGAACCTAGAAACTTTAACTTGTTATTTTATTTTGTCGTGTAGTAGCTGAAATAACATGTAGAGGGTTACTGAAAAAGGAGAGGAAGAGGCGGCTGTTCCTCAGTCGTCGTGTGGTCACTGAGACCACCGAGTTAGATGGTGGGGTGTTGGTGGACGCTGAGGGTGTCATAGAGGGAGTCCTGTCCAGGGCCATCATTGATGATATACTGAGTGAAGAACATTCCCTGGAGGTATATGTCATTTTCATTCTGTAAAGTACCGTAGCGGATGACGGTAGTAGTAGGATTATGTTAATTCAATGTTATTCGTGATGTATCAGCTGGGTTTCACATAACACGACCAAATTACGTATGTCCCCAATCTACCTATGAATGAATTTCTCAGATAGGATATACATTGGAATACATTGGTTATTAGGAAAGAAAGGTAAACCGCTCAAAAACAAAATTTAATATTTTATTTAGATTTTGATGAAGCTTTCAAAACTAAGCTCAAAAAAGAAAAGTTAAAAATAGTTTACAATTAATTTCCTTAAACGAGTCTACGAAGGTCACTCAGTTCACGAAAACTTGAATCAAATTAGGTAGTGGAGCTACGTCATTTTTAAATATACTGGTATGAACAACATTTTAAACATTACAAATCCTATTATATTTTTTGAGGATAAAACTTATTATATTCACTACATGTCGCTTTTTAGGGTTCCGTACCCAAAGGGTAAAAACGGGACCCTATTACTAAGACTTCGTTGTCTGTCTGTCTGTCCGTCTGTCTGTCTGTCTGTCTGTCTGTCTGTCTGTCTCCAGGCTTTAACTCAAGAACGATAATAGCTAGAGATTTGATATTTTCACAGATTATGTATATCTGTTGCCGCTATAACAACAAATACTAAAAATAAAATAAAATGAATATTTAAGGGGGGAGCTCCCATACAACAAACGTGATTTTTAGGGTTCCGTACCCAAAGGGTAAAAACGGGACCCTATTACTAAGGTGGGATTTCACCAAACACACATAAAACTTAATTTTATAAAACTTAGTTCCCGTTGAACGCGTTCATGCTGCGACGTAAATCTCGTTTTGTTTAGATTGGATTTCACAAACTTCTTTTGATCGCGATTGTTAAATCTAAGTGTACGTGACGTCACGCGATTATTTTACATGTTTTTCATCATTTTAAAGTATTTTCACGTTAATTTAACTACAAAATAGCAAGAAACAACACATAAACTAACAAACGCATGTGTCAAAACTGTCATCTTGACATTTCTTTTGTCTATGTTTTTCATTCCGCCATGACAGGGCTTGAACGGGTTTTATGACGTTAAACTTCGGACTTTGGGCGTTCAGAAGATAAAACTCGGATTTGCTGTGAACGCGTTCAGTTTATGCTGGTGAAATGCGTTTCGATGTTATAATCGTGTTTATACGTTTTGAACAGGTTCAGAGTGCTTTGAACGCGTTCCATTTCTTTGGTGAAATCGCCCCTAAGACTTCGTTGTCTGCCTGTCTGTCTGTCTCCAGGCTGTAACTCAAGAACGGTAATAGCTAGAGATTTGATATTTTCACAGATTATGTATATCTGTTGCCGCTATAACAACAAATACTAAAAATAAAATAAAATGAATATTTAAGGGGGCTCCCATACAACAAACGTGATTTTTTTGGCCTTTCTTGCTGTCTCCAGGCTGTAACTCAAGAACGGTAATAGCTAGAGATTTGATATTTTCACAGATTATGTATATCTGTTGCCGCTATAACAACAAGTACTAAAATAAAATGAATATTTAAGGGGGGCTGCCATACAACAAACGTGATTTTTTTTGGCCTTTTTGCTCTATATCAAAAATGGCAACAGGTAGGTACTTGAATTTTTCACAAAATCCTTAGTTATATTTGTACTTTAATATTTAATAATAATATTATAATATAAAAAAAGGGGGGGCTCCCATACAAAAACACAATTTATGGCCTAATTTTGCTCTATAATGGTACGGAACCCTTCGTGCGTTTTTTCTCCGCTCACATTGCAAACGCAGGCTGAAACCTACGAGATTTATCAAAACAATGTACCAAGTATTATACACAATGAAAAGGTCTACAGAAAACTCCGCGATGGTATATGTCTTATATGTCTATCTCTTATGGATATCCCAAACAGTTTTTTGTCATTTACTTTTAACGACAAATACTGGATAATTTTCGAAGCGATATTAACCAATATGCCATAAGCCATTAATCCTTATTCAGTTAAAGACTTTAAAATATACATTGTGGATTTAATATACTTAGATCTATATTTTGGCCATTTACAGCATATTATGATTTAAATGAATATTTTCGAAGATATTACAGATTAAAAAATTGCGGGACGTAGCTTTTGCGGCGGTACCGACCAATGCGGGCCACGGGTATTAATGAATATACAACATGACTGGTGAGACATTACCGATACTTATGGAGAGTACTCTGTACTCGATTCTCATTATAATTATGTAATAAAATTAGGTTCTTAATTTTTTCCGAATTTCCCAAAAATAAATGAATCATTGATACTAAGTAAATTACGCGGCTAGGCAAGTAGGCATACTATGCGGCCGGTGCAAAGGCGTGCGCTACCAAAGAAACACCATACAACTACCCCTCCCGCTCGCGGTGTCCATGCGTTGGGTAAATAATTATTTAACTTTAAGCTACATTTACTCAGTGATCAATTGATATTATTTTTTTATATTATTTTTTTCCAACTAATATAATAGCCAAATATCATGTCCTCGAGTATTGAACATGTCTCACCAGTCACGCAGTAAAATCAAAACTACCTACTGGATCGATAATAATCGATTTTAATCATTTTTTCAGTGAGTGACATAGGTTATATATTTTATACCCGTGCGAAGCCGGGGCGGGTCGCTAGTCTAAATATCATCTATATATTATATAAAACTCAAATAGACATGGCAAAAGATAGAGCACATTGGATCTCTTTGGAGGAGGCTTTTACCCTTAGGGGGTCCATACAGAAATAAAAGTCCTAAATTTCTGCATGCTATTATAACTTTTGACAATTTTTCTATTAAATGCTATTGCTCACTATTTCAGATTATCGATGGGGGAGACCTAGCTCTGATGGCGGGTGTAATAGACTCGCATGTGCACGTCAACGAGCCGGGCCGCACCTCATGGGAGGGCTATGTCACCGCCACCCGGGCCGCCGCCGTCGGCGGGTTTACCACCATCGTCGATATGCCATTGTGAGAATGCATCGTGTTATCCTAATTTATTTTTAGTAGAATTTGCCCCTACATTTGCACAGAAAATCGTAGACTACGTATGTCACTCGAAAACCGTCAATTTAGCGTTTTCTTCCTGGACGTACTTACAGTAAGTATATCTTTGCATCAAACACAAAATCATAGGTCTATGAAAACTATGACTGTGGGCAATAGTAACCAGAAAAATTTTCAAATCCATTGCCAGCTTTTGCATTCGTTAGTACAACTATACAACATTTTCATTTTTCTTTTTCATGGCAGAATTCGCGCCTATGCAGTGGCCGATGTCTAATGGAAATTGCAAACTTTGGTTTTGGGCAGTCGTTTAAAAAACGTTTTATTATATCGAATGACAAGGAACTGAGAATTAAAATGACCAAATAATAAACCGTGATCTTTCATTAGACACGTCGTTGTAGTCGTATATTATAAACATCGTTCTTAAGATTCTATACAAAGTAGCTCAAAGATATATAAGTCATCGTTAGGAGAGTATTAAAAAGAAAACACATCGGTAGTATTTATGCGGTAATTACATAAATGGCCTCTCGAATATCTTGGGAGTAGGAATACTAGGAATATGGCTTCTTGCAACGCTACTTCTACAATATTATATGACTTGTACTATGTTGATTGTTGACATTGTATAATTTTAAGTTACAGCATTGTACATTTTAATTTTTTTAAGATTAATTTTTTTCTCACTTTGGTAAAAAGTGGGCCACATGCAAGTTTCTTACGCCGGTTCTTCGCCGGGTTAGTTCTCGAACCGGTAGTAGGCACAAATAGTATCAACATTCTGAAAGCATTTTCTTAAAATCTATTCAGAAACAAAACTATTTTTATTTTATTTAATAGCACGGTGTGTAGAAAATCTATAAGATTGTCACAAAACAATATAAAGTGTAATATTAATAATAATGATGTTTATTAATTTCTCTCCAGGAACTCCAAGCCGCCAACAACGACGCTAAAGAACTTTAGGACTAAGGCTTATGCGGCCAGAGAGGAGGTGTATGTAGACGTCGCCTTCTGGGGCGGTGTGATACCCGACAACGAGGTAAAATACTTGTTACTATAGTAATACTCATTTTCGTTAAAATACGTCTTATAATAATTGGGCTTTCGTTCTCGATTTTGTAAAGAAGCACCTTTATCGATTACTAATATAGCTATTGCCCGTGACTTCGTCCGCGTCCACGTCAACGTTTTTTTTTTCGTAATTTTTTTTAATAAAATGTTACTTTTGATACCTCCAAGAGTATGTGTACAAAGTTTCATGATGAATCGTCAAGTAGTTTTTGCGTGAAAGCGTAACAAATATCCATGCTTACACATAATGACATAATAATATATAATATTTTATAATATTGTGTAAGGATTATAATAGATCGCACATAAATACATAAATAATTAATAAGGTCAAACGGGACAGACTAAATTAAAGTTATTCAGTAAGTAAGATCTAGATTCTAGTGTTAATTAACGAAATCCTGAAATGCAACATTTTGCTACCGCGCTACGAAAGGGCCTACGGGAATCGTAGGCCCTTTCGTAGCGCGGCGTAGGGATGCTACGCATGCGTAGACCCTCGCGAGATCTACTTATACATAGAAATTTTTATTATATTTATTTTAATATTATCTAAGAAGAAAATTACTAATGACTAATAAAACATTACTTCCTATTCCATATCCATGTTTGCAGATACTTTATTAACCTTTGATATAAACACTAAGCAGTCTCATGCTTTGAAGGTTTTTAGGAAGAAAGAAGAAAATAACTGCCTGATATTTTGCCTGTTAAGGGGGCAACCTAACCTTAACTTGTCAATTTTATAACTCATTTTTATACTTGATAATAAGCCCCGAATTGTTTCATTAATTTCTAAACATAGATACTACATTATATTTCCAAGAATTTGATCTGAGCGAAAACACGTTATCTTAAAATTTTCACGAATTTTTCATACCTTGCCATAACCATACATTAAACTAAGTTAATATTTTAACAGATTGTATAAAATTCTATCATTGAGATTGAGAGTTATTAAGAAAAAACTAACTTGGCGATGATTCCGCGTCGTCCTTTTTCACCTGGCCTTTATGAAAGACGGCTGTGAGTGTGAAGAGAGAAGGATGATGTTTGATTTTTTGCGTTAGTCGCCATCTTTAGTAGTTAATTTAAAATTAGTTGACCCGGCAAACGTTGTTTTGCCATTTAAAGTATTTCTACTTCATCATTAATTGATACGTAATTTTACCCCCCCCCCCCTTTTGTCCCCTAATAGGGGGGGGGAATTGTGTACACCTGATGTTAAGTTGGAAAATACAGTTAATAATATGACGTAAGTCCATTAAAGAAAAGTTTGAGACAAAATCTGACCCCCTTTTTGGTCCCCTTAGAGGGGTGGGGGGGGGGGGAGTTTATACACCAGATGTTGAGTTGGAAGAAGGCGAATATATCTGCGAAAACCGTATGCAAATCGGATCGGTAGTTTTCGTGTTAAAGAAAAAAGTTTGATACAAAATCTGACCCCTCTTTTGTCCCCTTAGAGGGGTGGGGGGAAATATTTTTATACACCAGATGTTAAGTTGAAAGAAGACAAATATATCTGCGAAAACCGCATTCAAATTGGATCAGTAGTTTTCGTGTGATAGTGGAACAAACATACAGACAGACAGACAGACAAAAAACTAACCACATTTTTGGCTTCTATAGCGATCTAGTGACACCCCCCGCTTATTATTTTTTGAATATCTTTAATGTACAGAATTCACATTTCTACAGTTTTATTATATGTATAGATGAAAATAATTTATTACCTACAACCGAAACACTTCCTTTGTATTATACTGAAACTACTGTATTACTGTTGTATTACTGATTGTTATATATAATATTATTGTAACAAATAATATAATAATTTAAGGTAAAGTATTGCATTTACTACCTATGTTTTGCATTATTATCTTTGTTTGAATTCATTGACATCAAATCGTTATCATCAAAGTAATTAATTGCATTGAAGTAACTAGCATAACATTGTTTTGGTCTCGTGAAGATTAAACTACAATTGTCTAATGTGAACAAGCGTTTAAAATCAGGCAGACAATGTCACAAAACATTTATTTACCATAATATTGAATAGGAGCAATGAGCATACAACATTCTGCTGATTTGCATGATAATTATTTATGCGATACAAAATTTTACGTTCTCATATTTTCTTACAAAAGCCAAAGAATTTTGAGACATAAGGAAAAAAACGCAGTAAGTTGAATGGACGATGTATGTTATATTTTAACTTTTTTAAGGATCATGAAGGCTATTTCTTTAATGCTGGAACTATATAGAGACAATCCTGTCTTTATTTTTCCCCATCCATTCTTAAATATAGATATTAGATGATATAATTATAAATGCGAAAGTTACCTCTTAACGCCCAAACCGATCTTGCTGAAAGGACTTATGATACTTGTTATCCTGGAAAAATGTACGGAAAAACAATTTTTGATGCTACAGAGTTGCCGAAGTCATCTTGTGAGGAAAGAAATGCACAAGTTGAATGGACGATGTATCTTTTCAAGGATCATGAAGGCTATTTTCTAATGTTGGAAGCATAAAGTTAATATACCTAGCGGAATATAATATTAACTTTATGGTTGGAACTAGAGACAATCAGACAATCAATATGTCTTTAATTATTATTTAATATTTTTACACATCCATACTTAGATATAGATACTAGTATTATAAATGCGAAAGTCTGTCTGATTGTCTGTTACCGCTTCACGCAAAAACCCAAATTGATTTTGCTGAAATTCTGTATGGATCTACTTTGAGTACCGGGATAATTTTTATCCCCTAAAAATATTTCCGGGCGATAAAAATTCGTTTAGATGGTAATGAATAATAATGACTTAATGAGGTTATCTTCTAATGTTCAGCCTGAGCTGCAGCAGCTGGTGAAGGCGGGAGTGGTCGGCTTCAAAGGGTTTCTGATCGACAGCGGAGTGTCCGAGTTTCCGAACGTGGAGCCAGATGAACTTGAGAAGGTGTTCAACGTATTGAATGGTACCAACACTGTTTTAGCGGTGAGTTGACCCTATATTTTCCTGAGTACGGCGATGATCTAAGGAAGAGTGGCGACTGAAAATTGACCTTTAATGACTACATAGAAGAATTATACGTCTTGTCTCATTGCTTTTGTTCAAATTTGGAGCCGCTTGAATAAGGTCTGCTTTTTCTTTTTCATCGAGTAAGTACAGCAAAGGTATTAAAAAGAGTCACTTTTACCTAATTCCTTTGGCCTTTGCTGTAATAAATAATAACTTCTTTTAGTTAATATAAATAGGTAATGAGTAAACTGTAAAATCTAATCTTATACAATAGGGTCAAAAGCCTTTATAATAATTTCGTATTAACTATTAACTGTTTCATTGCTGTACTTACCTTTTCCAGTTTCATGCTGAGAAAGCCTTGAACAACTCCGAATCCTGTAGTTGTAAAGGTTAGTGGATTTTTGAGATACTATAATATGAACTATCAGATTTGAATTGTAATCTTTGTTTTCGTAGTTTTTATTGAAATTCTGCAGAAAAAATATATTTGAAATGGCTTGTTCTACGTTGTATAGTTATTGCAACCACGTGCAGTCTTAAAACGGGACAATTTATACCGTAATAGGCATATCAAAAATTATTAAAGTGTGTATAGTAAGGTAAAACAAAAATAAATAAAGTAAATAGTAGTAAACTATACCTAATATATCAAAAATAAAAAGAATATTTTCTATTGGCATATTGTTGTGTTGCAGACCCAACTCTGTACAGCACATACCTGGACACTCGACCCCCTGAGATGGAGTTGGATGCGGTCTCGTTAGTGGCCAGTTATATTCCGAACTACGAGTAAGATACATACATAATATTAGGTATTATCTCAATATTGGGTGTCTTTGGTGGTGGTGTAATCTTATATAAACAAAAGATGATTTGTTTAAATATTATCTTGAGATATCCATAATATCGATCTCTTTATCTTATCAATATCCTCTTGAGGTGGGGCATTTTCAGTAAAATTTAATAAGTCATAAAATTTCTTAGCAAGATATCCGTAGGTTCTGAGATCTAAGGAATGCTCTTATACTCCAATCCTATGAATCTTCAAGTACAGAGCACATCAGGTTATGATGGTAGAAATATATGAGTATCTAATTATCTATGTATCTACCTATGCCGTTGCCGGCTTCGATCGGTCGATGTTGACACTGGTGGCAATAATGGCACATTAATATCTAATATTATGTGAATATTGTCCGTCATGATTTAACTAACTTACGCATGTTTGCAACTTTATAGTGTCCACGTCCACATAGTGCACGTGTCAGCTGAGGGCGTAATCCCCATTCTTGAAGCAGCCCGAGCTAAGCGCATCGCAGCCAACTCCAAGCGCTGGCGAGGCGGGGTCACCGCGGAGACCTGCCCCCACTACCTCACGCTGAGCTCGGAGCAGATCCCGCCTGGACACACAGAGTATAAATGCGCGCCACCGATTAGAAACATCACAAACAAGGTATACCTTTACCATCGACGTTATTAAATTAAAGAAATTTCCTAATTGTCACGCTAATTTTTTGAATTTTGTGATGTATTGACAAGGACTCGACTTCCACATTTTAGTAACCCTATGTTTTATAGGTAACTAAAATGTGCAAGATGATCTTTCTAAACAATTGCTATTTATTAATCGGGAAAATCCTGAATACATAACGGTAGTTTATAAAGCAATTGACGTCGTTTCAACGATAAAAGAAATAGTTTTGTTATATCAACTATTGTACCTATTTATTATTAAACCTCTTACAGAATAAACTCTGGCAGTACATAAAAGAAAGGAGAATCGATCTTATAGCATCTGACCACTCACCAACTGTGGTAGAAAACAAGACACCAAACTTCCTTACTGCCTGGGGCGGTATTTCTTCAGTCCAATTTGGTAAGTTTGTTAGTGTTACCTAAAGATCTCCAGGCTAATCAGCTGGTGGCGTGAACTTAGTAAAAGACCGAAGAAGAAGAGAACGTACGTGCAATGACAGATAGATAAAAAGTATCTAAGGATACCAAATAAGTAGGTTACTATTTTTCTAGGGTTGTCTCTATTCTGGACCGAAGCGCGGGCTAGGGGCTACAATCTGAGCACTGTCAGCCACTTCCTATCGTCGGGTCCGGCACACCTCGCCGGTTTGCAAGACAAGAAGGGAGCTTTAAAACCCGGCCTTGACGCCGATCTCATTTACTTTGATCCGAATGCTTCATTTGTTGTCACGCCTGAAATCATTGTGTACAAAAACAAGGTAAATGATTCATGTTTTTTGTATGCGCTTAAATATCTTGTACGACTGGTATTTTGTATGCCATTGAAAAACTTTGCAGTTAAATATTAGGTTGTTACAATAATATTATTTTATTTCTTTGAAATATTCTGTGTTCAATAATAAACTGAAGGTTGATTGATCACATAGGGGATCATTCCAGTCTAGTGTTAAGTAGTTAAAATTATTCATATAATCCTAGGCAATTTGTCTTCTTGTTTTGTCATGTTATTTTGGAATCAAGTTAAAAATTATTAATCTTATTCTTATTATAACATAGAGAACCTATTTTTCCAGTTGAGCCCATACATGAACAGGGTCTTGACGGGTAAGGTCATACACACGTACCTGAGAGGACAGCTGATATACTCCTACGGCGTATTGGTGGAGGAACCAGCTGGAAAGCTACTAGTCAACGAAACAGTATTATTTGGATCTTAGAATGTTCTAAAATCTAATTAGTGGCAACTTTGTACCTACTTCTTTCTTATGGTACCTATACAGGGTCACAGGGGCGACACTCCGTGTACATGAGAGCTTGAGCGCCAGTGACCTTAAACGGAACGTGTACACCGGCAAAGAATAAATACGCTACGCGAAAAGAAGCGACACTTAAGCATGTGTGCTCGTAAAATAATTGCTATGTGTGCGTGTCTGGACCAGCGCGGGGGCTGTGCGCGGCGCGCGAGGCGCGGAGCGCTAAGTCCGGGACTTATTCGACCGAGGGCTGACTAGTAGGTGGAGCGAGCGTGCTACTCCTACACACATCGCACGCACGTTCAATTACCCGTTTTTTCGTAAGAATGGAGTTATTTTCCGCGGTAAAAAGTACCTGTGTTCATGAGGGATAATGTCGGCTTCTAATGGTAAAGTCATTTTTCAAATCCGTCCAGTAGTTTCGGAAATTATTCGTTACAAACAGACTAAAAACTGACAGTAAAATCTTTCCCTTTTATTATATTATATAATATATTATTTTATTGTTATATTATATTTATTACCTCGCGCGCCGCGCACAGCCCCCGCGCTGGTCCAGACTCCAGACACGCACACATAGCTGCTGCATAGCCGTGAACGGTTTTACGAGCACACATGCTTATGTGTCGCTTCTTTTCGCGTAGTGTATAAATTATTTTCTTTGACAGGGTGCAATTAACCTCTACTGTGCTCAGTCGCTGTTCCACGACAATCTCTCCGTCTGCGGAAGCGCTGATCAGCGACAACCATACATAGGACATTGGTTTTGCTAAAATAAAACTTAGCTCATGGTAATACAGTGTAATGTTGCTTGCATTCGATTCCCAGTTAAATAATCTACCATAGATAGCATTCACGCCGTCAAAACTTGCCCCCATTTGTCGGCAAAACACTTTTCAAATTTTGACGGCGGCCATTTTGAATTTTTTTTTTTTTTTTTTTTGTAGGTTTCAAATTTCATTGTTTATATTTATAAATGATTTATTATTATAAATAGTGCCTGTTTAGCTCAGTAAGTTACTTAGTTTATCTAACTACATGGCTACGTAAATGAAACAGAAATTGGTTTACAAAAGTTTATTGAAAATTGTCTTCTTTAGGAACAGGTATGTTTTTCCATTTTTTCCGAGTTTTTTCCATCGATGTCTGTCTTCAAAAGCCTGTGGAATAAAAATAAAACACATTTTAGCACAATATAAACTGTTATAGGTTAGGTTAGGTACGTAGTTTTAAGAAAAGTATAGGTTTTAGGCTAGTGCCTAAAAGGATTTTGATATTTTCATCAATTCACGCGAACCGGTCGGTCGCGAATTTTTTCGCGAAAATTTCGCGAAAACTGGCATCATAAGGAGCACGTTTGCGGCAGCGGGTGCAGTCTAGAGGTTAAACCTTCCTGCCAAATTTTTTCCAGGGCTTAGGTATTATTAGGAGAGTCCATTTAACCAAAAAAAATGGGTGTTATATTTTTTTTATTGACATATTTTATCCCATTTAAAATCGTTGCAGAATATGGTCACTCGCAGCGTGGGGGAATGACCGGGGGTAACGCGGGGGGAAGGCGCGCGCGCGGGGTCACATGACACATCACGCGCGAGCGACGCGTCGCGCGTCGTGTCCATTAATTATTATAATAATAATTATTATTGTAGTGTTTTTAGGATAACTTTCGGAAGCTATTTCTCAATATTTTAGTAGGTACTGAGTGATTATAAAAGAAAAAATACGTGTATTTTTATTTTTAACAAGGATCAATATATTAAAATTTGACAGGAAGGTATGATTGCACCCTGTATATGTAAAATATTATTGTCATAATTTGTGATGTTAGGCAGAGGTTACACGATCAATTTTTCATCAATCTGATCCATCAATCCGATTCAGATTGACGAAAAATTGATCGTCTAACCCACGGATTGATGGATTGATATTTTTTTTTATATGGAATTTTCATAACCATCAATATTCCGTCAATCAGATTGATATCAGATTGATGGATCATTGGTGAAATATTTATTGTGTAACCTCTGCCATAGAAATTAATAAAAAGTTTTTCGTTTTAGTCTATAAAGTTTACACATAATAAATATTTTTTTAAGTACATATTATTATTTTTACGAGTGATTCTACAAGGTGTAACAAAAATATTACTTACTTATTTGAAATAATACAAGGGGGTGTATGAGTCCTGTGTATGGAGTTCATTTTGAAAGAGCAGCGCTGAAATAGCAACATTTTTTTTTACTTTAATTGTATGGGAAAACTCATCACGCTGGGACGCTTGCCCATGGATACAAATCTAAAAAAATTTAGTCTTTCAGAGCTGCTACTTTCAAAGTGAACTCTTTATAAGGGGCACACGCACCCCGTAATTTATTTCTTATTAACACTTTGTTTTGTTACTAGCTACGTATATTTATTGAATTTAATATGTGAATAATGAAAATTACCCTGTATTTTTATTGAAACCCTTTCTCTTTTATTCATGTATCAGTAATTATCACTGCTGTTTGTATCGTCCAATAGTATCGTCGCTCACATTGCTGATGGAACGGGAAAAACTAGTAACGGTCTTGAGTGGTTGTGACTTGTGAACACTGATCTCTATTTAAAAATTAAACGCATGCAAAACATGACGGATTATTATTGATTATTATTATCTTTCTTATATTATTATCAAACATCTTACGGATTCCACAGAGATAGGCATGTTTCATACAAAAGAAAATAAACTCCTTGAGGTTATCAGGCTCTAATTATTGTTACAACTCATGAATAATTCCGTATCTAATTATTAAGTATATTAATTATTATCAAAATTATATTAAATTTACGAATTCTGTATATTATGGAAAAGCTAAAAAACATATTCTGCTATATTAGTCGTGTTC
Source organism: Plebejus argus (assembly GCA_905404155.3). Lineage (NCBI taxonomy): Eukaryota > Metazoa > Arthropoda > Insecta > Lepidoptera > Lycaenidae > Plebejus > Plebejus argus. The sequence continues at coordinate 8,603,532 of FR989938.1, read as the reverse complement.
GTTTGGTTGTTAGTGCACATTGCGCATGCGCTAAGTTAAAAATTTGTGTCAGTCTGAGTGTCATGCAAGTGTCATGTTCTAAAATCTGACAGAAATTGTATGAACATGACATGCCAAACTGCGAAAAAAGCCGGGCATGCGCAGTTGAAAAACCAAACGAACACGACTATTTGCAACTGAATACTGAGCACAACGAGATCGCTTAATCTGTGGAAGCCACGCCCCCCAGTATCGCGTGGATTTCAAGAATTCTCTGTTATAAAATCATGATTCTGCGATTCGGCCGCTTACACCATCAATATTATCACGGAATCGTGATTATATTGATGGTGTAATTCATGCCATGGACGTACTAAATGTAAATCTGTTCTGTGCATTGGTTCTGTGGTTGTCAGTTCAGTTGTCACCCGTCACTGTCAGATGAGTTTGTAAAAAAAAAAAAACTTGCGCCGGCCGTTTAAATTCAAAAACTAGATAGGTAATCTGCAGACTGCAGCCTAAATTTTAATTTATGTTGTAGAATCTCGTAATAATTTGCAATGATTTTAATGTGATAATAAATTTATTTCGTTGTGTTATTTTGTGGAGTTTAGTAACGAACTGATAAATGTCAAAAGTGCTCACTGACAATAGAAAAACATAACCTACAAATTTGTGAATTTGTGTACAATTACTAAATATTTATCCCGAAGTTACTTCGTAGATGTCTAGTATTGTAAATTCTGAAAGACCGCTACAGCCTGATGCTACAAAGATGCAGTTAGATTGCCTAGAACTCGCCGGGTGCACCCTGGACCGATACATAAACTCGGACAATACCCGACCATCGTTTTTGGAGGTTTGTTTGTTTGCATTCCATGATTTTAAGATACTCAGTAGTAACAAATATTTGAAGACGTGAGTGGAAGAATCGAACAAGTAACATTTCGTAACATACGGACAGTAACTCATTTTTTCCCTAATTATTTCAATAAAACTTGTAACTTATCTACTTCATAACCTAGCTAATATATCTGGCTACACATATACACAATCCATAGTTTTTCTATTTCAAATAACTTTTCCGGCCCTAAAGCCTCCATTTAAGCAAAAAAACACGGGAAGTTTTTTCATGTTACTTTCCTTATTCTTCCACTCACGTCTTGATTTATTCTGAACTTTATGTTTAGATAACCGGAATAGCTGCCCAAGGGACTGCAACATGCAGTGGTCTAAACGCCGGCGACTACAAGAACTTAGCTGCTCTATTAAATCACCCATCCTTGTCGCAGTTAAAAATACTAAACAAAGTACCGCTTCCACCAGAAATCATGGAACATTTTGCTCGTATCCTTTTTCAAATAAGTATTTTAAAAGTTGCTATCAACTAGAGTAGGTCTGCAAAGATTGCCCAAGGGATAAATATTGTAGAATATTACTTTAGAATGGTTTTTAATACATGTAATTTACAGACATACAAATATATTTTCTTTTTAAGTACTTATGTGTAAGTAATTGTGTAGTTATTTTGTTTTGACTCAATATTTTTCTTATATAAAATTATCACAGATGTACAATGTCACTGCTTGATGGGAGTTTTCCCAGAAATAAGCAGAGTATGGCTAGCAATTGACAGCAACATTTATGTGTGGGCATTTGAACATGGAACTGATGTTGCTTATTTTGACGGTTTGGGTGAAACAATTGTTAGCGTCGGACTAGTGAAACCCAAGACTGGTGTGTTCCAAAACTTCGTAAAATACCTGTTAGTACTTACTACTACTGTAGAAATTGTAGTTTTAGGTAAGTGTTAAACTATTCTACATTTCTTTACTGTGCTAAAATACAAATAATTCAAAATTTTATGTAAATATTATAGGTGTCACATTCTCAAGCAGTAAACAGGATAGTTCAGAAGAAATGGAAGAAATCCATCTTGTTCCGGAGCCAGTATTTGTTCTACCAACAGATGGTGTGTCAATGTTGTGTGTGAAATCCACCAGTAAGGGCAGAATATTCATGGGTGGCAAAGATGGATGTCTATATGAAATAACATACCAGGTACTATTGAGTATTGAAAAGATTCATAGAAAAATAACAGACCTAAAAATGTGGTCAGATTATGTCAAGCCCAGCCCACAGAGCACTACTTTTTATTGACTTGACCAAATAATTTAGTGCTGTCTTAAATAACTTTTTTAATAGTGTAAAATATTCATTCAGAGAAACCAATTTTTAGGGTTCCATATTTTGTAATATTGTATTATAGAATGTTTCCTTAGTTTTTGGAGTCCATAAAAAAATCATCGTTACTAAAAGTTGCTCATATTGAATATTTAATTCATAATTACAGGCTCAACTAGGCTGGTTTGGCAAACATTGCAAGAAAATTAACCACTCGAACAGCGCTTTATCATTTCTGGTGCCTTCCTTCCTGAATGCTGCCCTGTACGACGAAGATCCCATAGTGAAAATAGAAGTTGACAATACACGTCACATTTTGTACACTTTGAGCGAAAAGGGATGCATTGAAGTTTTCGATTTAGGCAGTGACGGAGAAGATTTGAGTAAAGTTGCGAGACTCACACAAGGAAAAATTGTGTCACTAGCAGTAGACATTGTAAAGTGAGTTTTTATTTCTGAAATCAATTCTCATACTGGTCAGGGAGCCCTAGAACAAATTTTTTTGTGATCACTAACAAGCTAATTTTTTGTGAGTAGCTACATTTTGATAAGACGAACAACATTTTTATTTTCGAAAAATCTTGAAAGTGGTAGTTAACAGAGATAGAGAATTTCATACTTTGACATGATGGTCCTAAAATATGGATTGTTTTATTTGTAGGACAAGGTTACTCTTAAATTATATAACTATTAACCTACCAATATACAAAAAATCTGCTGGTTAGGGTTCCGTTTTAGGGTTCTGTAATCAACAAAACTTGGTTGACTACTGTACCCTAAAACGGAACCCTAACCAGCAGATTTTTTGTATATTGGTAGGTTAATAGTTATATAATTTAAGAGTAACCTTGTCCTACAAATAAAACAATTCATATTTTAGGACCATCAAGTCAAAGTATGAAATCCTTTCTATCTCTGTTAACTACCACTTTCAAGATTTTTCGAAAATAAAAATGTTGTTCGTCTTATCAAAATGTAGCTACTCACAAAAAATTAGCTTGTTAGTAATCACAAAAAAATTTGTTCTAGGGCTCCCCGTACTATATATTATCTTATAAAAAAATGTATTTGTTATTTTTTTTTTATTACAGAACTTTGGAACCCACTAACTTCAGACCAGTCATAGCAATATCGGCTGTGGACGAATCAGAGTCGGACCATTTGAATTTAGTAGCAGTTACACAGACAGGCGCTAGACTGTACTTTAGTGCTGGGAGTGTAGAGTAAGTTTTTTACAAAATTGTAATTACAATACGCTCTGTATTAAAAAAAAGAGCGTGTATGCCGAGCACACGTGTCAGAAGTGAAACTTAGTCAAAAATCGTCGCCTTAAGGAATGAGCACACTGAGACGGGCCGTGCCGGGGGTCAGCGTGCCGGGGCGCATCGCAAAAATCCGCCTCCATATAACTTGTATGGAGGCGGATGCGCGTATCGCTCACTGTGCCGGGCGCATCGGCGCGGATTTTTGCTCGGCGGATTTCCGTCAATGCGACACGGCCCGACAAGACCCGCTGCGCCCCGGCAAGCGACGCGCGCATTGCGATGCGACCCGCCCCGGCACGCCCCGGCATGCTTCGCCTCAGTGAGCGTTAAAATCCGTCAATGCGATGCGACCCGACTCGGCAATAGTGTGCTATAGCGCATTTTGCGCTGCACTGCGCCCCGGCCAGCCCCGGCATGCCCCGACAAAGTGTGCGCGAACCCTTACTCTGTGATGGTATCGCTATGACGCGACCTTGAAATTTTACTTTCAACACGCCTAAAGAAGTTTCACTTCAAATTTGCATTTATTTACATGGACCATAACATAATTCTAATATATTATGTAATTGAATTTTTTTTTCGGTTTTTTATGTGCAATACATTTTACGTAACATTTTCTTAAGGGCCCCCGAGACGGTCAAACGGTTTGACTCAAACACGTAAATTTTGGTTTGACTCAAACCATTTTGATCGTTTACACGGCTAGTTTGAACGGCTTGTCAAACATTTACGTGTTTGAAGCTCGTTTGATGAAACTTCATATTTTTGTTGTGTTTGACGCGCTGTTTGATCGTGTTCCGATGCGTTTGAACAAACTTTGTACCATTCTTTGGAGTACATTATTTTTACCGACTAAAAAAGAGGAGGTTATCAATAATTCAATGCCTATGTAATATGTACTTATGTAATTATTTCCAGAACTGCCCAGTTTTTAGTATAATATGTTAGTCTATATTATCCGTATCTGAACAAATGTGCAAAATTTCAAAAGTGTACGTATGTTTTTATGTTTGTGTTCACATAATATGTCCGGAACTACAAGTCCGATTTAAATATTTTTTGTTGTACTAGGTATTGTTTTAAACTTGGGAGACTTCTGCAAGTTTCATCAAAATAAGTTTAGTAGTAGATAGGTGTACTCAACAGCGCGTATTGAACCAAACTGCGCAGTGTCGTTTGACAAACCGTCCAAACCGACATCAAACGGTTGCATCAAACACGTAAGGTTTGAATCAAACCGTTTGACCGTCTCGGGGGCCCTTTACAGTGTCAATCAGGGTGGACCACAGCGTCCTCAGTACCTCACACTTCTGCATGTGCGTCTCCCGCCTGGCTTCACACCCAACTCCTCTGTTCTCAAACCCAAACAAGTACACAGTGCAGCATATGATAATGGTATGTATTAAATATTATCAACTTTCATATGCCTAACCCTACGTACTACAGCTGCCATGAGCAGTTGTTGTAAATTTCACTTTTTCAACACTAAAAATGAAACAAAGTAAAAGACACTTTAGTTAACTCTATTTTTTACATTGAATAAAGTTTTGTTCTAAATAGTGCCACATAAAATTGCATGTTCTATCGGAAGACGGAAGCACTGTAAAAGTGGCCAAGACAAAGATAAATGTATCAATTCATGACCGGAATCTAGGAACATTTGTTTTTATCATTCTAGGGTCAATGTAAAAGTGACCAAGTCAAAGGTAAATGTATCAATTTAGGAACTTTTTTTTTTCATTCTAGGGTCATTAGTGATGGTGTGTTCGGCCGGCGGTGGCGACGCGGAGGCGCTATGGTGTTTGTCCCGCGTGCTGCCGGGCGCGGGTTTCAGCGAGGCGCACACAGTATTGGCGCTTGACGGACCCGCATGGGCGCTAACAGCACTCCCGCCGAAACACTCCTCGCACTTGTCTCCGGCGTTGTTAGCGAAGAGAGGTAAATAACTACAGTTATCCTACCTAAGCTTCGTTTCTGTAATACAAACCGATCAACAATGCTGGTGAATAGATAAACGAATGCCAAAAAACCCTCAAAAAATGGTAACTGGTATAATGGTATAACTTATGGTCATGTCTTGTGTGAATACACATTCTACTGAAATAATTATTTCAGTTGTAAAAAGTCGACTTACATCACTTTTAAGTGAAATGCTAAAGGTAGCTTTTAGCCTTGTGTACGTCCTGTTTTAAAGCTATTACTGTACCAGAATCTTGGGTATGATCTCGTGAAAATAAGTGATCAATAGTGAGTGAACCAGTGAACCTGCGACTTGGCTACGACCTAGGACAGTGATAGTGCTTAGTGTTTTGGACCTAGTGCTTTGTGTTAGACCTAGTGCTAGTGAATAAAGTCTTCAAGAGGGTCAGCAGGTATTTCTCTCCAAATCCTTCGAACCCTAGAACGTAACAATGTAACTTGTTTCCAGTAATTTTTTGATTACTTGAGAAATTAAGTACGCTTTAAGTTCACTTCACATGATAATGTTTTAAGTTTAATTCGCTCAGTTAAACCACAAGCATTAAATAACTCTGATTGTGGTTGTTATGTGTTGCGTTACATATGCATTCAATGCACACCTGATGACACACCTGATGATGAATACTTTCAAAACCGATCGTGTATTACGTAAAAATTTATAATAATTAATTAATATAGTTTCCACCATGCACGAAAACTTGTGTTTTACAATCTGTCAAGAAAGAGTAGACGCTGAAATAAATTTTCCAAACATAATCACGATCAAATATTAGTTTTTGCCCCTTGTATTTTCACGGAGAACGTTGTACACATTAAAATATATTAACGCTCTGACACATTTTTTATTTGCAATAATAAGGTTTTTGTACTTTACATGTGACAAGTATGTTGGTCGTCTACTCTTTTTTGAAAAGCTATAATATTTATGTTTAAAATTAATTTCCACCAAGAACCAACAGTACAATCAATTACATAATATTATGATCATCAGAGGTGTGGTCGTGCGGTCGGTGGGCGGTGGTGAGCGCGTGGGGAGCGGCGCTGCTGTCGGCGGGCGCGGCGCCGGACCTGCTGCGCTCGCTGCTGCGCGACTGCCGCGGACCTGAGGCGCAGCCGGTCAAGGATATGTTCCAGGTATTACTAGAAGCCTACCAGCAGGCTTAGCATAGTCATTGGTCACCGTAGAAAGGTTTATTAATGTTAGTTTGTCTGCAGAAACTGTTAGCGTTTTTATTTGTTCGCATATTTTCTACTGTAGCCATGCTATCTATTTTTTATGTAATTAAGGTTTATCATGTGGTCCGCAACTTTGTTGTGTGTGTATATCGCACTGGTCCCCTATATTGTGATTTGTGACATGGTCAGTCGGACTATCTCCATGCCAAATGTCATCTTAATCGGTTCAAATCGGTAGTAAAAATAGTGGTATGGAGTATCTTGTAAAAATGTTACAAATTAGTGTTTTATTTGCAAACAGTGCAAGAGCAAGTACACCGTGTTGTTAATAAAATAAGACAATCCTTAGAACGGAAAGAGTACTGTGCTGCAGTCTTCTTAGATATCCAGCAAGCGTTTGACCGAGTCTGGCACCCGGGACTTTTATATAAATTGAAAAAACTATTACCCAACTCATACTTCATGGTACTTAAATCCTACCTACAAAACAGAAAATTTCAAGTAAAAGTTGGTGAAGAAGTGTCACAATTATATGACATAGAGGCCTCTTAATACCTCAAGGAACGGTGCTCGGCCCAACGATGAGAACGTGGTATTTCTCCGGTCGAGCCGGCCCATTCGTGCCGAAGCATGGCTCTCCCACGTATAAATATATAATATTTTCATAATAAAAATTGTTATAAATCCATAAGTTGTCCAAAAAAAAACCTCTTGACTCTGCTAATCTTTGACCTTTGACAATACCAGCTGCAAGGTGTGGAGCAGGCGTGCGCGTGCGCGTTGTACCTGGCGTGCGAGGAGCCCACCAGTGGGGACCTGTCGATCAGCGAGTGGGCGGCGCGCGCGTTCTTCCTGTACGGCAGCCAGGTCGCGCCCGCGCCCGTGTACCCGCCCTCGCAAATGCCGTCCGCGATTGGTATTAACTGTTTGTATAAACAAAAAACAGACTTGACATTACTGTAAATGTCAAATCTGACAATTCGACCTAAAGCTGGGAACAAAATATTATCTGACGCATCCGTAAGTCGCGGCTGACGGACGCAGCTTGTTTCTATCTGATTAATACAACACTACATTGCCTGTCATAAGTCGCGGACGCAATCTTAAGCGTACGGACGTCCGAACAGAATCTGGCTGGCTGGATGTTTTTGCATCTGCGCACGGTATTAACGGGGCGCGGGGACGCGTCCGCGGACATTTTGGGTTCATACGCAATTCTTTCTGAAATGACTGGCCAGACATCCTACAATCGTGCACATTGTTAAGCCGCATCCCTCAGTCGCGGCTTACGGATGCGTCCGATAATTTGTTCCCAGCTTTAGAGTATTCGATTCTCAAATATTTGTGTTTGTGCAGTTTTTCGAATTTTGGCGTTTTAAATTGCGTTCGGAAAGTCCAGATTTATTGTTGCAATATGTAGCCCATTTATAATTTTCAGCCTCTCCAAAATTCTCGCCGCGTCAGATGTCAACTCCGATGACGAGATCGCAGGATCAAATGCGACAGGCACAGATGAATCAATCTTTCAATCAGACTCAAATGAACCAGTCCATCGGTCTGGCCAGTCCCAACTCTGTACCTCAGTCGCCCTATCAGAATATGATGAGTCCAGGGATATTCAACCAGTCGTCGTTTGTGGGGAATGTCACTCAACAACCTCAAAACGGATTCCCCGTGCAGGCGGAATACAGCGCCAAACACAACGGCATGTATATATACGTGGGCAAGATTCTGGCTCCGATTTGGAACTTGAAATGCGTATCGAAGTCGCAGACGCCGGATAAAAAGGAGTTTGTAAGTTACTTTTTTACATAACAAGTAGAAGTTAAACTTACATTCTGTTATTTTTTCATGCTTACTCTTATCCATGTTGCTTTCTTTATTTGACACGTTGGAAAATGTAAACCCTGGAGAGATAGAGACAATAATAAACAAAGTTGAGTTGTTTCTAAAATTGTGTTTTAGATGACAAGCAAAGTGACTGGTGAAGATTGTGCGTACATTGTGAAGAAGTTACAGCGCGTAGCTAACTTCCTGCAGAGAGTCGCCGCCCCACCGCATTCAGAAGAAAATGCCTCGATACATGCGCTAAAACTTTACATCAGTAAGTTATTGCATATTATGCTGATATAGTTATTACTTTCTCTACCAAACATATAATTATACATCAAATAAGTAATAACCATACAGAGCCGTCTGGCGTGCAACTATTTCAATGTATCAGACCATTCCTAACGTTAGTTATGTTTCTTACAGATATGGCAATTGAAATGCTAAGCTTATGGAAAGTCCTTTGCGAACATCAGTTTCATGTTATAGCGGCAAGTTTACCTCCCGAACAACAGAGTGCATTGCAAGCTGCTAGCTTTAGGTAAAACTATATTAGAAGCCTAATGTCCAGATGAGGCGTTTTATGCGCGTACCCGAGATACTAGAGCTAAATATATCGCGTCCAGATGCCTACGCGCGTTTTCTTACTCGCGCGTAAACGCTTGCAATGAGCATGTCTCGCGACTCGCCCGTAAAACGCGCGAGCGACACGCGACTCGCGAGTTGAGATACTTGGGTGCCATTGCAGCGTCGAACTACGCGCGAGTCCGTTGCGAATGAACGTATTTGATTGGAGCGTGATAACTTCGAGTCCATGTTTGTAGCGTAAAAACGCGGTATCTGGATGCAATAGAAATTGAAACGCGCGTATGGACTTCGCGCATAAGACGCCTCATCTGGACAGGCACTTAAAATGAGGAAAAAAAACCTTATTTAATTAAAAAAATATATTAGTAAATGTAAAAACCTTTTTTGTTATTTAATTGTTTTATATTTTGTTTCAGAGAGCTGTTTTTGGGTGGTCAGGAGGTTGCCTCTTTGCTTCTCGGTTCTTTAGTAGCTGGCTATCTAAAAGACAATGCGTCAGTCGACGGCATTTCCCAAAAACTTAGACAACTCTGCCCTACTCTTTATAGACAAGAAGATGCTACATGCTCAAAGGTAAAACCAGTACTATCATTAGCTACTCTTTCTATACAATGTGAAATTTTAGTGGTTGTTTTCCCGCAGCAGAACGATTTACCTATAGTAGTACTATCGAACCATGCATGTTATTTTTTGAAAATAAAAAATATTTTGTATGACGTACTATGGAAACTTTATGCCAATAGGCGCGAGTTACTATGGACCCGACCGATTTTTTTTTTTGATTTGAACAAAAAAAACTTTACAAATCTATTGTACTACTAAGATAGAATCATTTTACTGCGGGAAAACAACCATTAAAAGTTCGCACTGTATAATATACTTAACTAAGTACTTTATTTCAACTGTTTCATGTTACAGGCAAATGAACTTCTAATATTTGCAAAACAACAAAAGAATCCAGCGGAAAGAGAGGAAATGCTTAGTCAAGCCTTAAAACTGTGCAAGGTATATTATACTTTTTGTGCTCTTGCTCTTTAAATTATGTACTATGAGAGAAGTTGATTCCTAGATGGCGGACCTAAGTAATTTGGTCGCGTTAAGTCAAACCCATCCGACCGATCACAGCTAACATTGAATTTACATAAACCGACCAAACGACGTAAGGTCTGTCAACTGCATAGGAATCAATTTCCTCGGGTATACTATGCCCTTGTTCTAAACTATTTAATCGTTTCTAGGATGTAGCCCCCAACGTCAATCTTCCTCTAGTCTGCTCCAAGCTGTTGTCAGCTGGATATTACTCTGGTGTGGTGGAGCTATGTGTCACCTGTGCCAGTAAACTGGATCCTCAAGACAAAGCGCTATATTACTACAAGAGCGATCAGCCGGCGCAAGATAGAGAGGGACAGCTTGCGTATTACAGACGGTAATTTAATTCGTTTTCGTTTCTAATTATTCGTTTAGCACTTATTTATATTGTAACCTTACTGACAGAAACCTGCCTGTAATACTTAGGGCCCGTTTCACCACTTCTTGATAAGTGCCGAATAGGCTATCCACCAATTAACTTGACAGATGAAGTATGGAGAATCTATCAAAAAAGTTGTGAATAGCCTATTCAGCACTTTATCAGAAAGTGGTGAAACAGGCCCTTAATGAAATTTCTGAATACAAATCGTAAATTAATCAAGTATTAAAATTATTTTAGAATGGAGATATATCGCGAAGTGTGTGGCGCTCTAGAGCGTCTGTACGAGCGCAGTGCGGAAGCCAGCGACGGTTCGCCCGCACGAGCGCGCGCACCCGCACCCGCAAACAGCGACGCACTGCATACGCTCTCGCCCGCTGACGCGCAATATCAGGTATTGCCTTTTTTCCCTTTTTCTTCTTTAATATAAGCTCTACAATACTTAAAAACATATTTTCTATAATATTAAAAATATGCTTGCATCGTAATAAATGTAATAATTATTATATCTACTGAAATTGTTGTCATAACTATTTTCTTTCAGGGCAAGAAACTAGTATGGGATTGCCTATCTAGGAACGATGAATTGCTGCACGTGGCTGTTTACGAGTGGCTCATATCGAAGAATTTGGGTTCGGGTTAGTATTTTGTGTGACACTTACTATTACCACAACTACAGTGCCTATAATATTACGAATATTTTGCGGATTAGTACAATTTGAACTAGTCTGCAAAATGTTCGTTTTTCTGGTACGCTTGATTACATTGTGTCAAGAATGTGAAGAAATTAAAAAGTGGCAACATCGTAGTGTCATCCCTTTTTTCTTAGATTGATTTGAAAGGGATGACATTACGATCTTGCCACTTTTTAATGTCTCCACTTTCTTGACAGACTGTATGTTTGGACACACCATTTGGATATTATTCTATGAACCTTGTGGACGCACTTATAAAATAAAATCAATTAATGCAGAACTGATATCGGGTACGTCCGGTGCGCCGCCGCCAACGCTGCGTACGTACCTGGCGGCGGCGGCGCGTGCGGCGCCCGCACCGGCCGCGCTGCAGCTGTTGGATCTGCTGTGGAAGGTTCTGGAGAGGGCCGGCGACCACCTCGCCGCCGCTCATGTGCTCGAGGGACTCGCTACCAAACCCGGGTGAATATTTTTATGTGTTTTTGTTTTATTTGTCTACTAAAGCAAAAATAGCTTCGAGTATTTTGACATTAAAGCGTATAAGATTTATTTACTTTTCATGAGTTTATTAGTGTTTTAAAGTAATATGAATGGGTTTTACTTTATTTTTAATGTTATGTAACTAGTGTCTCACGTTTACTTTAGGTCGACTTTAACTTAAGATCTATAATTGACTATTGCCGTTTTGTCATCAGTACGGGCGCGACGCTCGCTCAGCGTATGTCGTGGGTGTGTGCGGGCGTGGTGTGCGTGCGGGGGCGGGGCGCGGCGGGCGGGGCGGAGCTCGTGCGGCGGCTGGAGGAGGCGGCGGAGGTGGCGCGGGTACAGGCGGCGGTACGCGCGGCGCTCCGCAGCGCTCCCTGCGCGCCCCCGCCACATCAGCTGCAACGGCTGGATGATGAGCTGCTGGATATTACTCAGGTAATAAGCGTGTTCGAGGTGGGAGGAGCTTTATACAGGGTATAACAAAACTAAGTTATAATACTTTAGGGTGCGTACTAGTGGAGAGTCACTGTGAAAGTAGCAGCGCTGAAATACCAATTTTGGTTTCACTTTCACAGTGAACTCTTTACAAGGAACAGGTATACACCCTAATAAAGTGTTATCACTTAGTTTTGTAACACCCTGTAATCCGTATAAGTGTCAACGGCTAAAAAGAGCGGCCAAGTAAATATAAGATAAAGACTTATTACACAATTACAAAGATGTAAAGTATAAAAACTATTAACATTTACAATAAGGTTTCACTTAGGTAATTTAAACTTAAAAATAAGCATTTTCTAAACGTATTTACTTCTCACAGCTGTACGAAGAATATGCGGATCGCTACAATCTGTGGGAGTGCAAGCTCGCCATAGTCCAGTGTTCGGGGCACAACGATGCTCTGCTCGTGGAGAACATTTGGAGCAACATCCTGGCCGAGGCGGAGGCGAACGCCCGCAATCTCCCCACTCCTGACGAGCGGCTGGCGTCCGTGCTCAGCAAACTGACTACGTTAGGCAGGGAATATGTCAACACTGGACACTGTTTCCCACTTTGTAAGTGCATTTATGTCCTTTTTCTGTTATGTAAACCTAGTTCCTATTTCATAATCTTGTAGAATGTAGTATAAGCTTACTCAAAGGTTTGCTTGTTTTGTGGTTTATTTTTTATAACTGTGTGCACACGCCACACACACACACACACTATAATGTTACATTGTGTGAATTTTTTTATTGCAGATTTTATAGTCCGTCAATTAGAAATAATGAGCTGTAAGCTGCAAGCAGACAAGAGTTTGGTGTTTAAGGCGATTCTGAATATAGGAGTTTCGTTTGAACAAGTTTTAGACATTTATATAAAGTGAGTATTAATTTTCCTAACATACATATTATTACATCCTCATAGTAGTTAAGTGGAACTTACTTGACTACATGTCAGATCGTAAAGTAAACACAAAGCACTGTCTTGAAAAAAATTGCGTCGTTGCGTCTGCCAAATCCTGTATGTGTTTTTAGTAAAATTTTCAGGGGTAAACAATAAACTATTTTATTTAATGATGGTTGGACTTATCAATAAATTAAAAATGTAGTATGGTGGCAAATCTTGTTATGTATGAATCTTCATTGATAAATACATCAATCATTCAATAAAATAGTTTATTGTTTACCCCTGAAAATTTGACTAAAAACACATACAGGATTTAGCAGGCGCAACGATGATTGTGTGTATTCCCAAAAAATGGGTACATTATTTTAACCTTAAAATAATATCCTTAGACTGGTGAGCGTGAACGAGCGCGTGTGGCTGGGTTGCGGCGACGAGTCGCACGTGTGCGGCGCTGCGGTGTGCGTGCTGCAGGCGGCGCGCACGCTGCTCCCGCCCCTCGCGCCCGCCGCACGACGCCGCGCGCGCGCCAGGTGCAAGGACCTGCACGAAGCCGCGCTTTCCGCACTACAGGTATGTGATAACGTATTACGTATAAAAAGTGGTTTGGACGAAACTAAAAGTCGGAGGTTACACGTTCAGTTTCTCATCAATCTGATCCGTCAATCTGGTAATAATTTGACCGATGGAAGTTGATACGCCATAGCACGATGTTACAGGGCATTTTCAAAAAAATGTGTACCCCCTGATTTTGCCTTGTCCCTCGACTTTGTTAATTTATTTTGTCGAGATAAATAACTTTTAACAGAATATATTAATTTAAGTGAAAAAAGTATATGTTTAAATACATATAGAAATTGTTGTCTTGTTCTTACTTTACTAAATAAAAAACTTACGAAGGTTTTAAAGTGTTGAAAACCATCAAATATACCTGTCCCCTTCCCAACTAAGATCAGATAATGATTGATATTTAAAAATATCCAGTATTGGAAGTGATTTCTGTATATAATTTAAAATCTCAAAAGTCAAATGTATCAGTTGAAGGTATCAATTATATATTTTTATATGTAATTTCTTTTAAAAATTAATTTGAATTAAAAACGAAAATTTGTTCCTTCCGGAAGATTCCGCTTAGTGACCGCTCGTTTTTGCAAAAATTTATTCGGCACGATCTGGCAAAACAACGTATATTCTTCATCGACAGGTACGTCTTTTTGTTTTCACTGGCAAACTAAGTAGTGAAAAGCGCGGAAATGTTGTTGAAGTGCAGGCGTTTCAATTTCTTTGTTCAGGTCTGTGACCAAGTTTTACTGTTATTAATCACTTTTCTTTGATTATTGTTATTATTTACACATTGCAAAACTTGTATAGTATTTGATACCAAAAATGTATTAGTGCTAAATAAGATGGTTAATTTTTAAACAATTTAAAACAACAAGAAGGTAGCATTATGTGACCTCCGTTGGGCATCCGTTGGGTGACTTTTTCTGCGGTAATTTTTGATATTATCAAGAAAATGCCTTAAATTCCGCGTTCTTGTTTGGTTTTTGTATAATAAACTATATTTCCTATTACATTATAGAAAAAAAAAGAAAAACCTTCATAAAAATTAAAATGAAATTTTATACCCCGTACACGTTTTTTTGAAATTGCCCTACACAATCAATCCGGACAGTGAGTTTATCATCAATCTGGCATCTCAGTCAGAGATTAACAGTAACATTCGACAAACAGTTAACACGAGATCTAAATTAAGCCGTGTGATGTAATGAGGGTATATTGTCAGCCGTTTTTTTTTACGTTTCGGAAAGAAATATCATCACAAAAGGAAAGCAATACTTACTTTGCGCTAATCAACAAAATCGGGCACTTGTTTTTGTAAATTATGTTACAGTTTGCAAAAGTTTAACCAAAAACACTCCACTTTTAACCAAACAAAATGCTCGCTTATTCTGTAAGGATTGTGAGTGTGACGATTTTAACAACATTTTTTCTTTTCAGAGTCGTCCGAACACACAACAACTTATAGACAAATTAACAGTTGCCCAGTCGTACTTGGATCGTATGGATTGATCACAGAAATAAATCAAGATAGAACGGCGACGCGCGTACGTTGCTAAGGAATCGCTCGTGTAAATTTTTGCTTTGCTTTTAGTTAGAACAAATAACTTACCCGTGGAAAGAAATACCTCCTTTTGACCGATTCACTTTCGTACTTATGTTTTTACAATTAGACACTGCACAATGAGGCATTTTTGCACAACCGCTCCGGTGTAATCAAGTCGAGACGTGCGCGCTGACTTGACGAACGAACCTTGCTCACTTGTGCAAGATTGAAACACGCGTACTCCACCCGCTTAGCCGTTATATCTCGATTTATTTCTGTGGGATTGATCTGTCACCGTATAGATTATGAAGTAGTTAAAAAGCCAACTTAAAGACATTCAGTTAGGTTAATTCATAAATTAATAATATTAATAAATTGGCAAATCAAAACAGGACATCCATAAATTATTTAATTTATGTAAATTAAAATAGATAGACATTTTAAATTTTTAATTCAAAATACTTATCCTAATAATTTACAGTTATACATTGGCAGTGACGTAAATATTAACTAACTTGTTTTATGTACATTAAACAATTTGCTATTACATTCATCAATTATGTGCATGAATATACGAAAATATAGAAATTAGAAATTATGATTCTGTACCTCAGATGTGGTTTCTATTTTTGTAAATAAAATTCTTAAATTAATGACTATCTTTTTCTACAAGCTCCTACAATATACAAAGCGGTCAATAAAGCTAAATGTAAGTATATAAAAGTTGTAAATACCCATTTGCCGGAGAGACCTTTGAAACAAGAGACGTAATATTTTAATATATTCAATATTATTATTATGTATAGTAAGCACGTGCTTACTATATATCAGGGGCTCCCAAACTTATTTTGTATACTACCCACTTTGAGAACAAATTATGTTCTAGCGCCCGCTTTGTTTCAATTCAAAATGAATCCAGATGAAATAAATCACCCCAAGCCTCTATCCCCCCATTTTTTTTCTGGGTCCTACACCCTTATGACCTTCAGCGCCCACAAGGGGGCATTATCGCCTACTTTGGGAAAGGCTGCTATATATAATAATCAAATCCAAATAAACATTTTCTATCAACACCGTAAAAATGTCGTTTATGGTAAATTAAGTATCTTTTTGTTTTGGTACAAAATATATTTTTTGGTTAAACAATATTATTAGGTAATACTTGTGATTGATAAAATATATTTGTTATCTTGATTTACTACAAAAACTTAAGATACTTAACGTGACTCAAATCTCGTATAATTTACCTATTATAAACGCGCAGGTAAGGCACAAGATCGATTTATATTATTTATTGGTACTTTTAGAAACTTATGAACTTACGTATAATGAAAAATCGCCACTTTCATCGACCTACGGGCTACTTATTATAAAAAATTCGACCTAAAGAGAAAGTCAATAAAGAAAATTTATTAAGTAAATTACTAATTTAAATAAACACTCGCGGCGGTCGCGAAAATCGAAAGTATGACCTTTACTCGAAACTTATGAATAGGCGACAACGACATTTGTGAAAAAACCGCGAAATTACGCATACATTACCATCATGAAAATTAGCTTTCGAGTGATTTACATAGGTCGGAGTTTCGTTGACAAACAATGGGTTAAAATTTGCGGGTCAAAATATCACTGGTGTTCGTCGAAAGGGTTGGTGGTTACCTTGTCGTCGTCGTGGTACGAGTACAGGCTGTTTTGGGCTGCACTTATGGTCGGGACCGTCGGGAGGCCGACCGTGGTCATGGAGGCCAGGGCGTTATATTTGGCGGGGTCCTTGGGCGATATATTTTTTCTGATGGTCGTGTAGGTGGGCGTGGCCTTGGCGGGCACGTCCCGGATCTTGGAGGCCGCCCTGTAGGTGTTGAACTCGTCGGGCGGCGGCGGCAGGGAGAACCCGTCGGACGTTATCTCTGACACTTCGTCGGATATCTCCTTCGACTTGTGACGCATTTTCCGCGGCATCGTATAGAATGTGTTCATCTGGAATGTGATTGCATTATTGTAATAGAAACTCATTTTTGATAAGAAACACTCAAACGCTCATGTTTTCCCAATAGGATAAACTTCAGCATTACCTATCTTAATAAGAGAAACCCATGTTTTCCAATTTCTAATGTGTGTGAAAGGTAGTCCATGTGAGTTGTGCTTGTGATAATCCGGAGCCTATCACAAGCACAACTCATTACTATTAAAAATTCTATCAATATTCGTACCTACTCATCTAATTAATGAAATCCATCCATGAATCCCCTTTTTTCACATTTGTAATGGTAGTAAAATTAGAAGACAATAACAAAATTAAAAATATAACTTTTCATATTTTTTCAAATCCTCATGACTACTCTCAAACAATAAATATTATATCTCACCGGTCGCGGCACAGAGTAGCCGGTGTCCGGGGGTAGATGCATCACGAGGTGGTCACACAGCGTATCCATATCCCGCTTCCGGCTAATGTTCTGTAGAGAGTGGACCCTGCACGCGGTATTGTGTCGGATCTCCCGGCATTTGGGCTCGTCCTCGTGCAAGTGGCGCGTCGAGTGGAACGACCCGGTTCGTCGGACGTCGAAGTTTCTAGACGGGTACTTGGCCATCGCCCGCCGGAAGGAGTCGGTGCGCCGCACGTTGCACTCGCTGGCGTCGTCGCTGTCGTTGCACGTGTCACAGTTGGATTCTGAAAGGAGCCCGGAAAATGAATGAAATTGGAAGAAGCAGTAAGCGTAAACGATACATGCAAGTAAAACTATGTTTTGTCTTTGTTTTTTTGAAAAAGACAAGGTATTACATAGCGTTTTCGTTGTGTAAGTATATCATAATAAATTATGCTATTAGTAAGTAACATCAGTCGTATCCGCGTGACTCCACTCGACTCAACTTCAACCCTCAAAAATTATGTCATTAGTTCAACGTCATACTTCTTGATTGAGTTCCGAGTCAAGTTTAGGAAATCTCGAGGAAACGACTAGTAATAAAGAAGTATTTTGAAAATATACCGAAAGAAGAAAATTTTTACGTACCGTCGGTGGTGTACGCACAGAGGGGCGGGTCGGGGCGGGGCGCGTCGGACGCTCGGTCGTGCGCGCACAGCACAAGCCCGCACGCCGCCAGCGCCAGCAACGCCACGCCGCCGCACAGCGCCAGCGCCAGCGTCGTGATGTTTGTTACTGCGCTGATCGTGCTGTCCAGCTGACCTGCGGTTGCGTGTAAGGCTGCGTTTCCATCAGAGATGTGTGGCGAGGAATGTGTTTTTAAGATCCAATAGAATCGCTGCGCTGAGCGAGGTCACGGCAAGCTCACGTCAATGAAGCGATTCTATTGGTTCTCAAAAACACATTCCTCGCAACATATCTCTGGTGGAAATGCAGCCTAACAATTCATTGAAATTTTAGATAAAACTTGAAAGCGTCCAATTAATTTCCTATTATTTTTTATGCCGCAAATTTTAATTTAATGCAAAATGATATAAACAGTTGCATAATCAATTTATGTAATCTAGTATCGATTACTATATAGATGTATTAGGTTAAAATTATTATGTTATTCGATGATGGTAATTTATAACGTTAAACTTGTTTTGACTAGAGGTGGATCAACTCAGAGTTCTAGTCTCAGGTCAGTTACATTTTTTCGACTATTCGTAATACTTTATACATAACTAACTACTATGTATACATACTTTGTGTTCTAAAAAACTTATACAATCTATTAGAGGCAAAATGCTACAACTACTCCATCTCTAATGTGCACTACAGAAGATCTACCAGAATCTGATGGCAAAAAGTGCGAAATTAAATTGACTCTGGCAAAACCGGGGTAATTGGAATAAAACATTTTGATCTTTTTTTCCATATAGCGGCTGATTCTGTGTGTGAAACATACAAATATATAAATTTATCCAATGATCAAGGATATTTTTTTAAAATCTGCTGTCAAAAGCCATCAGATTCTGGTAGACCTGTAATTAATAATTATTACTTACCAGTGGTAAGTAATATTAAAATATACTATAAGTTATAAGTAACCAAACTGTCCAGTTTTATCATTATCGTCTACAACATCATTAGTGAACTACTAAGTAATACGTAGAGCAGCTTCGATCAAATATTTTGATCGAAGTAGAGCAGCTATCCCTAACCCGCGGCGCCGCATGCGGTCCGCCCGCCGCCGGGACTTTATCTGTGGCCCGCGTGATGTTGAAACATTTTGATATTCACGCCTACCGGCAAATGTAAACTCGTTGTGAAAATCGCATTTTTTCACTTTGAAACCGTTACTTTTGAAGAACGTTATTTTTAACCCAAAAATAATCTGTTGCGGCCCGCGACACCAAGTGGCCCGTATGAACAAAACGTCGGGGACCACTGACCTAGAGCTTCATCAACTATGTTGTCCAAATCAATCTCCACACTGGGGCTGCTGCCCTTGTCGTTGAAGGCGCTGATGACGAACTTGTACTTGTCAAGCTTGGGTTCGGGGATCATGAACCTGGCCTCCACGCTCACTATCGACATCACTGGTTCTTCTGAGTCCAAGGAATTTACCGTGAATTTGAATTTCTGAAACAAAATTTTAAATGACGTTGTAAGAATAATAACGTGTTTATTTGCAAAAATATGATACTTATGATATGAGTATGAAAGATGCAAAAAGATTTTTATTGGGATGACGAAGAACTTTCTCTGGTCTTCATGATCCCAAAATTATGTGTTGTTGAAATTAGAACCATGACTTAGTCCAAAGAAAATGTTTTGCTGCGTTCAAGAACGCATTTTTATAGGTACGTAAGTAATATCAGGTAAAATTAAGAATAAGAACTCATATTTTAAGACCTAGATAAATTTTTGATTTCATTCCTAAAATATATTACAGAAGACATAAATATTGTATGTACGATAGATCGGTACGTAAAGTGTTTCCATTCACATCCTAATCCCTCTATCGAGACCGTTAGTCGACACGAAACATAATCAGTTAGAAGGTTCACAAAAAACGTGACTACGAATACATTTTATTTCCGTTCGTAAAATCATACAATTTAATTTGTGTGTCGATAGGGTCGCGACTCGCGGCATGAATACCTGCTGTCGCAATTATAATAATATATGTGTTCGAATATTTTAAGTTTATATATTGGTATGTTTTACTGTAGGCATAGTATCGACTTGGAAATCACGTACAGTCGCAAGCGATGGATTTTAACGAGAGGCGTTGCCACATTTATGGACGCAACAAGGTTTTGCTATGTCCACTTGTGTAAATACGGTAATCCACGGAAACAATATTATAATATTTTGAATTTGTAGCTTGTATCTAGTCATTCTAGAGCTTAGCTTGTGCGATACAACAGAAGGTTGGCGTTCCGTCCAGAGCGTTAAATGGGGTTTTAGGGTGCGTTTCCACAGACGCGGAGCGGGGCGGAGAGGAGCTAAGCGGAGCCCGAATTGACCAATCGTGCTGTTCCATTGAAGCGGAGCGAAGATTTCGAGCATGGTGATTGGTCAATTCGGCACCGCTAAGCTCCTCTCCACCCCGCTCCGCGTCAGTGGAAACGTACCCTTATAGTAGGTATATTATGTAAATTAGGATTATGTTGAAAAATATGTATTTTACATATTTGAATTAAAACTAAGGAATACTATATTCAAATTAGCACTAAACATCCAATCATCCTCTTGGACCTATTTTCTGATTCTACCTGAGGCATTCCCCCATCGTGACCCTCCTCGCAGGTGACCGTGATCTCCTTGTCCACGTTCTTGATGGCCACGCAGTCGGTGGGCGGGCGCGGCGCGGTCTCGTCCGTCACTAGGAACCCGCACTTCCTCTGCCCTTGCTCGCTGACAACACCGTTCAAACCCCAGCAGTAAATGAGAGCTGAAATGCGTAGTTTGTGTAATATTAATAGCTCTTTTTATTAGCACAATAGTCAATATGTTCTTCAATATTGGCAAAGTACTCGCTCTATTATTAATTTTACATGCTGTAAGCACTTTGGCTTTAAATATGCTAATATAATGTAATATAATAGCATAGAAAGAGTGAAAAACAGTTAAACTAGAAGCTACGTATTTATTCCGTATTCGAGTGTATGATTGCCCATGATTTAACGACGTTGTAATGTATTACTTTCACCACTTTCATGTAATAACAATTCTAGCTAATAATATTTGGTACCTTTAATGTTTTATGTTACTTTATTAGGTATTAGCTTTGATTTTGAATTGATTTTAATCTTACGGCTTACCTGTGCTCCCATTAGGCCTCTGATACATGAGTGTAGAGTCCATAGTCTCCAGAGTAACCGACTGGTTATTCTTCAGCTTGGCGCCATCCACTTGCGTGACGATCATCCAGTGGTAGAGGCTGGGTTCCGGGTTGCCCGTCACTCTACACGTGAGGTTGACGCACTCGTTCTCACCCACACCGTATTCCAGAACCGTCTCGTCTTCGCAATATGGCGGATCTGTGAAGATATTCTCTAAAGTTCATATTGTAACTTATTTTTAATGTAACGCTTGCTTCATGTCCTTTATTTTTTTCCTCTAGGCTTAGTTACATAAGTAAATCAAAGATAATAATAATAATAATCACTAAAGTAAACCTATAAAAATGGATTTTTTTCCTATTGACGCTTTTTCAGACGAATGTTCGTCTGAAAAAATAAGGGGCTCGCGTAATTTTATTGCAGGTGTATACTACGGAGGTAGGTATGCCTCTACTCTAGAGTCTAGTCTAGACCGTACTATCTCTTATAAGATTAAAATGAAAATGGAAATATCGATATTACATTTTAAAGTTCACAGATGTGGAAACAGAGTAAAAATAAAATAAAAAAATAAAAATAAAAATAATTTATTATCAGACAAAAAAGTCCATATTAAGAAAATTAAATGTTTCGTTACAATCCCATTATATAACAATTATGATGCAGCTCATTCTGCTACCCTCACATGTAGCTCAGTGAGTCTGCGAAGGAGTGCAGAGTCCATTCTCTCCGCTATCATCTTCAGGACACTGTTCCGGCTCTCTCGAACTCTATGCACCACTGACGCTACTTTTTTGCGCATAATTGCATAGAAGTCATCGACTCCTGCATCGGCAAACATACCGGATGCACTGCAGTAACGAGGGAGCCGCAACAGAGACCTGAATATGTTATTGTAAAGGACCCGCAAGGCGCCATAGGTCTGTTGAGTAAAGCTGGCCCACAGACCACAGGTGTAAAACGTCTGACAAAATGCTTTAAAAAGCGTTATCTTGACAGGCGCTGTACATATGGCAAACCTGTGTGCCAGGTAAGAAATTAACTCACAGGTAACCTGTAGATCTGTCGGCTCGCTATAAGAGGATCCCTCGTCGTTGGTGGCGGCGCATACATAGTCACCCGTCTCTTGTTCAGTCACGTTGGTGAGCTTCAGGCTATGTTGTATGGAGTTCTCTATACCGTCGGCGCTTTGTATTACCATGTCATCCTGGAAAGAACACAGCATCACTAAAACTTAAGATTAATTCAAGGTGCTACGAGTGGATTTACATGTCCACCACTCAAACCTGAACTTCATTTACCTACTAATTACCAGAAGTTTTACATATTATTATGTCTTGCCGCCCGAAGTGTTGGACTGCAATCTATTGCAATTTTTATAACTCATTTAAAAAATGCATCACACCCCTTCTTTATTTTGCAATTTGAACTGAGCCTTTTATGAGTATATGGATTTTAATTTAGCCGCCCTTATTTACGAAATCTGCCGTCATCCTGGGATGCTGCCGCCATCCTAGGTCGCTGCCGCGCGCCCTAGGACGCTATAGGACGCTGCCGCCCATAAACCGTGGCCTACACTGCCATTACATAAATCCAGTTCTGGCCTTACCTTATGAAACCATATCAGTTGATAGACAGGCGGGTTGGCCTGCACGCTGCAGTTCAGCACCACGGTAGACCCCTTCACCACTGAGACGGTGGCGTTCTCTATCTCGTGCTCGGCTACTGATGTCACTATCTTTAGGACTGGCGGGTCTGAAAAAGTGATACATCCATCCATACTAATATTACTATTTACTATTACTAATATTATAAATGCGTTATGCGAAAGTGTGTCTGTCTGTTTGTTACGCCTTCACGCTTAAACCACTGAACCGATTATGCTGAAATTTGGCATAGAGATACTTTGAGTCCTGAAATAGGACATAGGATATTTTTCATCCCGGAAAAATTTACGTTTCCCGCGCGATAAACAAATATAGGCGCAATGGAGTTGCGGGTATCATCTATGTTATATAAAAATGCGCCTGAGGTCCAAAATCTCGACAAGATAGAGTTCTCAGGGAAATAAAATTATTACTTTGTTTAAAAATGTTTACTCTATGTAAGATGATTTTTGTATTTTTATCTTAAATCATAACTTTTGTTGCATTGTTTTAGATATGTCATATGGATTGGTTCTGTAGTGGCCGTCACATACTGCAGTAGTAGGTGCTGACTGCTGACTACTGAGCACGACACCATTAATTTTGCCTTAACAAGGAACTCTACTAACACTACTGAATTACAGTTTACAGATATAACCGTATAATGAAAACAGAAATACTAATTATGAATCCATACTGATATTATAAATGCGAAAGTGTGTATGTCTGTCTGTTACCTCTTCACGCCTAAACGGCTGAACCGCGGAATTTTCGTATGGAGATACTTTAAGTCCTGGGAAAAGACATACTAGGATTCTCTTTATCCCGGAAAATGTACGGTCCCCGTGCGATAAACGAATTTTACATGTCCACCGGCGGCGCAAACGCGAGGTCACCCGCGGTACAATACCTCTACCTCTACTCTCTACCGTATTTGCTGAATACCGTAATAGTGAAAGTATAACTCGTAAACTTTTACTATTTTGAATATTTTACGTCATGCAAAAAATACCCTCCATGCATGAGAGTATTAGTAGATACTTAAAATTATTACACTCCTTTTTTATCGCTTTTCTACCTGTCACGCAAAAAGAGAAACGAAGGAAGGTTCGATCACTGTCTTGTGGGTCAAAATTTTATTTGCAACGATCATTACTCTGCAATATCGATAAATTAAGATTTAATTTCGGCACGATTACTACATGAATCAATAGTTGCTTATTTAATGTGTGCAACTAACAAGCTGTCGTATTATTGTGTCTACATTTTGCTTCATGAGAAGAAAGGAAAACTTAACGCTGGTGCCCAATTTTCGTACCGTGAATCTCCGTTCGATTTAGTAGAATTTGTACATCACATGCATCAAAACGTGAGCGCCACCATTCTGTTGCAACCAAATTAGTTTCGTATTTAGTAGTAGCTAAATTATTGAGCTGCAGCTTGTAAAACGGCCTACCGGATATCTAACTGTTTTATTACACCAATGACCAATAATTACCAAGGCAAGTTTGTTTTAATGGTGATTAGATTTAAAGATCTACATCCCTTTAAGTCTAATCAACAACGAACCAAGTAAAGAGTAATTTACAGAGACATTTTCACCAAAGCTTGTTACAGATAATGGTCCACTCTCTTTCAGTTCTCATATGCAAGAAAGGCATGACCTTTTGACAAACGATTAACTGGCATGAGTTGGGATTTATGACAACCACGTAATTGCTATACAACGAAACGATCAATCGCAAAGAAACTGGAACGAAGTTGTGATGGGGGCTTCTTTTATTTGTTTTCAAAAACAGAGTGCTTTCTGCAGTCTCGCCACAAGGTCAACTTCAGTTCCTTTGTGGTGAGAGTACCGACGCATCTTCTGTCGACCTTTGAGGCGGAGGAATTCTGGCCGACTGATGTGGTCTACCGAAGGTTCCGGGGGAGACTCCGGAATGAAGCGCGCGTCACGTCGCCGTCAACTCGTGATAAAGTGTAGTTATTAAGTATATATTATAATTTATATGTATGTTAGTCATTAAGGTATATATTGTATGGGCCTATGTAGCCCGATATAAATAAATAAATAAATAAATAAATAAAATAAAAATGTATTCGTTAGTTTCAAGTACGTAGGTAGTTAGATGTCGAAAATGTATTGGGTTAGCTATCGAAACTAGACAATCTTGACTAAGTACTCAGTTGATTTTTTCGATGAAACAATCGATCGCAAATGAGTAGCCACCTTTAGCGACACACATACAGTAATTGGATCTAGCCCAACTGTAGCTTACTGTAGCTGTTAAAGGGCCGGAAATTAATCATTTTATGCCTCATGTTATATCTATAGTCAGGTTATGCTTTATGCGTATCTAATTAAAGTCTATTTAAACTTAAAGTCGAAACCTAATTAAAATGTGAAAGTGCTATTGTAAGTCACACAAGGTTGATGATTTTTTAAAGTGTGTCATCTCGTTATTAGCCCCAGACCTACCATAACATTTACCTACATGTAAAGTGACGCTTTAAATCTCTATAATACACATTCTCGGATTTCCACACGCAAACTTTGCGTGTTCTGAAACTAATTTAGCTTAAAGCAGTCTTTGCTTGATTACTTTCGCATTTTCTTCTGGGGTCAAGAAAGATCCCAAGGGATATTTATAGCCTAAAGCATTATTTCTTTTTTACCAATACTAAATTGTTTCACGTTCAAGTGACTGCATTATTTGAAAACAAAGCAAGCCAGAAGAAATACATTCATTATTTTCCTGTTACGTGTGACCAAATTATGCGGGTCCACCATCTGTCTATAGTATGTCATAGAATCAACTTCTCTAATAGAACCTTTATATGGCTTGATTACACCTACCGAGTAGAGTGGCGAGTCAGTGGCAAGTCTAAACTCAAACTTCAAACTCAACATTTTTATTCAGAATATTTTTTTTTTAAATATGTTCTCTGAAGACTGAACGTCGGTACTATTCTGGTGCCTACCACCGCTTCAGGATCTAACCTGCATGACTAAGTGTCTAAACTCTAAACACACTAGGCCGAATTTACGCCGGCGTAAATTCCGCCGCGTTTCAAACGCGTACAAAATACGGACGGAACGCGAGGGATGACACACTATTCCGTCGCGTTACGTCCGTATTTTGTATGCGTTTGACATTTGCGGCGGAATTTACGCCGGCGTAATTACTTCGGCCAAGTGTGTTTAGACACTAACTTACACATCACAGTGAGCGGTAGACTGACAGCGCAGTGCACCTTGTCGGCGTCTCTGTCCTGCGCGGGCGCACAGCAAGTCAGCTGGGACTCGTCGTACTCGTACGTCACTCGCAGACGAACCTCGCTCACCACAAGCTGCTGGGATGGCTCCATCTGAGGACCATCAAACATTTTGCTTAGTAAGAACAACCCTGTAACTGCTACACTATGGTTATAAAATACATTTTGTGGTACACTTTACGGAAAAACTAGTATTTTTCTATATATATTACATGTAGATGTGTTATCATCAGTCATGCAGCCAAGGTGTGACGACGCGAGCCCTCACAAAGCTCGGCTTTTAGCTAGTTCAGTATGTAATCTCAGGTTTGTAAGAACATTCTATATCTGTCATTACTTCTTAGAATTTTAACATTTTACATTCACAACTTGATTACAGCGTAACTGTTATTTGTTCAGATTGATTAATATAATTACTGTGTACATTAAGTATAATCTACATTAAACATGCAAAATGTTAGAGAAAGTGGACAGTATCTGTAAAAAACCTTATTTCCATGATTTATTGCGGGCGATAATAATTGTGCTTAAAACCCATGTAAATGTTAATATTTAAATAACGTCCACGAGTCATGAACGAAACCTAAATCAATAAAATAATTATTAAAACAAGTTTCAAAGGAAGTTGTGATATAAAACTAGAGAGCAATCCAAGAAATAATAAAAATATTATGCAATGTGTGATTTAGTCACGCAATTATTTCGTATGCCGTTAGGACTAATTAATGAGTCAGATAGTTATTGTTAAGGTAAGAGTAAATAGTAGAAACGCGAGTGTGTAGGTATATGTATAGTTAAAAAATAAGTACCTTGTAGCTGGTAGAATTAAGGTAGATACCACTTAATTCTATCACCTGCTTATCCGAACATGACTACATATTATTTTGTTTCATGAAGCGTCCACTGTTAGTAACCTAAGGTTAACAGTTAATAATAGTACTTACTTACATAATAATAATATAGTCTTTTGTCTGCCTCTCTAAGTATATAATATTTGTTATTTATCTTATTTTTAGAAAAAATGTACCTATAATAAGCTATGTATTAAGTTTTAATGTGGCATAGGATTTTTAAGTGGAATTTGGCAAGGCAATTGTGACATTAATTTTTAACTAAATATAATAATTATCGAGAAGAGCTAGTAGCGAAATATTTGTAGGCCTCTTAATTTTTTTACACGTTGACGTCACTACGACTAACCTAACTACCAATTTGTAAATATATTAGTACTACATACTTTTAAGTTTTAACACCGTAATCAACTAAAAAAACTCCAGATTATAGAGCAGCTAGAATGTAGAACGGACGTTTTCGTAGTTTTATATCTTTTTACATGTTAAATGTAGAGCGTACCATCTTTATGATATTATATGTAAAGTCGGGCACAGACACGCTGTATATTGCGCTGTATTATTTATGAACCTTATCGCCAAGACATAACTTCAAATTTTCAACATCCGAGCTGTCTGCGACCGTACTGTAATCAATCAGAATAAACGAGTACTAGGTAACTGGTAAGTAAGTAGGAACTACTTATAAAGTAGCCTAGATTAAATTACACGCAGAAGAAATTCGATTTTCCTTAATCACATGAGGTGATGAGTTGATCGTAAGTAATCTGTCGGCGGCGTAATATTAAGATAATAGACACAAGACGAGACAGCTAATCAAGTCATCTGCGTCTACTATATTAACGATGATATGAAATGAAGTAACCAACCGATACCGCCTCGACAACATATCTTCAGGAATTGATCGAAGAAATAGCTAACACTTCCTTTAGTCTGTACCACGTCTGTACAAATCACAGTTTGTGCCTAAAGCTCGCATTGACAGTGACATTTGGCAATAGCTTGCAACACCCTTTAATTTGTATCTTCGCATTTTGCTTACGTGGTAACTCCTAAGTAAAGCTGTTGTGATTTCGTAGAGCCTCTACGAGCGTGCAGAAAAACAGAAGAAACGGAAGAGGTAAGTAATATAACTTACAGGAAAATCACAAGGCACGGGAGAAGGAAGAAGATGGAGGGCAGCTCTGGATTTATGTAATAGGCAGTATAGTCCATGGCCTATGAGCGGCAGCGTCCTATGGCCTCCTAGGGGGGTCGACGGCGACCTAGGATGGTGGCAGAGTTCGTACATAGGGGCGGTAAAATTAAAGTGGCATTTACTCATAAAAAATATAAATCCGGCCCTGAGAAAGGGAAGCAGAAGTTACTTACAGTGTTATTCTGCTCCAAGTCAGTAAGTTGGGAGTCACCCATGTGCCACGTGACGGCGGGGAGGGGGCGCGCGCCGAGCACCCGGCACTGCAGCGTCAGCACCTCGTCCACCTTGACTCGGCCGCTGCTCATGGAGTCACCCTTCGGCCCGGTCACGCGGACCGACACCAGCTGCGGCGGTACTGATGAAAATAAAACGATGAGATCCATGAGATCCAAACTTACTAATACTAATAATGGTTATAACTTATAATATTGTCCCATCAAAAACATACATACTGTAAAAAAATCAAGTCTCGCAACTCAGTTTTTCTACCGTAAAAAGTTGTGAGATCCATGTAATATCAAGTTGGTTAATTTGAGAACGTCACGCGCGTCGGTTCCGTACCGTTGTAGATAAAAATAAGTATATAAAAAATAGGCAAAAAGTTGTGTTTTTGTCCAGCGCCAATATACTGCAATATGGTACCTATGGCCAAAATTGCTAAATAGTGGAAATTGGCAAAAATTTTTGTTTTTTTTATGTGGAATGAGTATTGAGTACCTATATTGTGTCATACTCAACTTTTACTTTGAAAATATTATTTTTTTTCTTTTTGAAAAAAATTTTGGGCCCTTGGTTTTGGCGCCCCTTAAGGATGGCGATTTGGCGCCCCTAAAGGGTGGCGCCCGTGTACATTGCACACATTGCACATGTGTGCAATGCACACACATAAATAATTATTGTCTCATAATTGTGTCTAGTCTAGAATGCCCACTACAGAGCTAGTCTTATTCTACACCCATATTTTATGAAATTTAGTCAGTACCTAACTATACTGTATACTGTATAGTGTACCTATACCTAATTGGTAAGAAAATATTGTTTGTACAATATGACGTAGAATACCCGAGTCAATTTAAAAGATCATCTAAATAATAGCCTTCAGGTTAAAAGCGACATTCTAGTCAAATAGCTGACACTTTCACCAAGTAACGAGCGTTTGATCCCGGATCAGGCGAAAACTCGAAAACAATAGGTCTTTAGCCGCGGTGAATATAATATGTTCACCTCATCACCTATCCACACTTTGAAATTGACAGTCACCGAACTTTGAACCGCGGAAAAATCGACAGAGCAGAATGGCAATTAATGAATTATTAATTATTTTTACCCGACCGCCAGGAGGGTTATGTTTATTTGTGTTGCATGTGAAGTGACTAGGAATGCCATAGGAGTTAGGATGGTGTCAAAAGTTTTGGTCCAAGCTTGTTTTACAGGGTAATGAGACCAAGGATATCTAACTATTATTCATTATTCTATAGCTTTTTCGCTATATAATTTAATCTTTTTTTTTAAATCTATTTTTAATGGGGGTTTTTGTCAATAAGACATGTCAACCCCATCGTAAAATTTAATCTGTATTAATTATCGTTTTGAAGTTATCAAATATTTTTGATCCCATGCATTTCGGTTACGATTTGAAACACATAGGTACTCTAAGTAAATAAAACACACAGAACGTACAGTACATGTCTATGGTGACGTCGATGGACAACGGCGGGGTCTTCTCGTTGTTCTTGGCGAAGCAGGTGAGGACCTTCCCGTGGTCCTCCCTCGTCAGAGGACCATAGGACAGGTCGCTCCGGATCCTCTGCTCCGAGAGGGGAGTGGTCGCGTTCTTCAAAAGCTGCTGGTCCGTCCACCATGTTAAAGACGACTGAGGCTTACCTTAGGGTAAAAATGTACAGGCAATTTATTTTTTGAATCGAATTTACTTCGTGGATGATCTTTATGTTGTTGCCATAAGGGTTTTGGCGAAGGTAAAATAAATCTGAATGATATATAGGTACATCAAACATTTTTTTGTGATTATTTCTGCAGAGTCACCGTGACCATGGGGAGTGACGATACAAGTTTACTACGAAGTAGCACACCATAATAGCACACCACAATATTGTTTATCCCAAGTCCGGCCATATAAATTACTGGATTAAGGGCCCGTTTCACCACTTCCTGATAAAGTGCCGGATAGGCTATTCACAGCTTTTTTTGACAGATTCTCCATGCTTCATCTGTCAAGTTAAGATGGTGGATACTGGATAGCCTGTTCGGCAGTTATCAGAAAGTGGTGAACCAGGCCCTTATTGTTTGATAGGGAGATTAATCAAACACCTACACAAAGTCTAGATTTCATCTAGCTTCTAAAAGTACAAGAGATAAAGAAAGTAGGTTTGTAATAACATAAAAATACAAAAACGAAACCAAAAAAATACATACAGCCGAACCTCCTTTTTGGAAGTCGGTCAAAAATAGCACCTATCTTGAACCTACTTTAATACAAGACAGTATTTGTGTGCTATGTAGGATCAAAGATGTACGAAATAATATGCTGATGAATGATATGCATTTTGCGATGTTTTTTTCTACTTGAAATTAGAGGATTATTAGTTACTAAGGGGCTGTTTCACCACTCACTGATTAGTTTCGGATAGGCTAACCACTTATATAATATAACAGACACTCCATACTTTATCTGTTAGATAAGTTGTGGACAGCCTATCCGGCACTTATCAGTAAGTGTTGAAACAGACCCTTGTATTTAGCAGACTAACTACTCTTTACAATATCCACCTACCTCCAAAAGCCACACAGAATAGGTTGACGGTGTCGGCGACGTAGTAGGGGCCAATGTTGCGGCTGTTGTTGGAGCCGGCGCTGGCCGTCACCACCCGGGAACCGTTCTCGTAGATCACCCATAGCCGCTGAGGAGGCTCTGTGGGGTTAGACTACTGTATAGTCTGTATTCGTGGCACCAACCCCAACCATAATATCGTTCAATTCATGAGCAGCATTGGGTTGGGGACGGTTCTTTAGTGCGAGATAGAATCTTAACTAGATAGAGCTTCTATCTAGTTGAGATTCTATCAAAGAGTGAAATGGTACTTGAGACTCAAGTCGAGTATTACGTCAAGAAAACTTATCGATTGTTGGAGATGCAGAAATCACTGATTGGCAATCAAAAGTTTGACTTTAATTTGCTATGTAACTACTTTTTAGTTTTTAAATTATATCGAGACACAATTAAAACCATATCGAAGCTTTATTAATGTTGAATTAAAATAACATAATCATTAATTGGGTACATTATGAAAATGTATGCGCACGTATACACATCCCAATTTGGTATTGCCGGATATTTCATGCTAATTCCGTACGCGACAATCAGATAGACTAGGCATATACATTCTGATCCTGACTAATATATAAAAGTATGTGACTGCCTGTCTGACTGTTACCTCTTTACGATTAAACAGCGGAACCGATTTAGATCAAATTTGGTTTAGAAATACTTTGAGGGACGAAATACCGGGAAAGAACATAGAACAGTTTTTGTTACGAAAAAATGTACGATTCCCTCATGCGATAAACGAATTTTGGCATAAACCATTGCGGTCGTCATTTCGTTTGATGATGATACCCACAAGACCACGGTGACCACCTCCAGCCACGAAAATTAATTAAATTAACTTGCAATTTTTATACAAGGTGTAACAAAACTAAGTGATAATACTTTAGGGTGTGTATCATCCCCTATAAAGAGTTCGTTGTGAAAGTAGCAGCGCTGAAAGAGTAAGTTTTTTTACCTTTGTATGGAAAAATTCATGAAGCTGCCTTGCCCATACAAATCACAAAAAAATTTTACTCTTTAAGCACTGCTACTTTTACAGTGAATTCTATATAAGGGACACATACACACTCTAAAGTATTATCACTATGTTTTGTTACACTTTGTATACCAAACATCAGCTCCGTAGTTTTAACACAAAACACTAATAATTTAGAGCTTACGAACTCTATTTCTGTTTTCGGTGACGCATTATTTACGTTAAGTTAAATGGAGTGAATTGTTCCGTTGTCAGTTTCCTCATTAAGAGCGGACCAATTAATCTGCGCCAGCGCTATTCCACTAGAAAGGTAAACGTTTGCCATTGAACGGACAACAGAAACAGACGAAAACGAGATCCCTCGCGAACCTTGCTGGCTGTGTGCCTACTGAGTACTGCCTAATAAGCGTAAAGCTGTATCTGGGGCAGGTTTATTAACAGTTGAGGTGAACTTATAAACGGGTTATTACAATTAACAAACCGCTGAATTAACTAAAGTCTAAACGGCGAATTAAGGCACAATACTTTTTACGATGATATGATAATAATATGATGATATTTATATAACCTGTTCTTAACTTATAACTTCTTAACATCAATCGTTATGCGGCACCCGGAGGCCGGGATATATTATTGACCCATCAATCGCTAAGAGGCACCCGGCTGTCGCATACCAATTGAAAATCTATTGTGTCCAGTGTCTGCGATTCCCACGATCGAGGTATTAAAATGTAAAGAGCTCACTCTTCCTTACCTATAACCATCAGCTGTACAAAGGTCTTGTGTGATCGGCTGGTGGCGAAGTGCGCCACGCACGTGTAGAGTCCACCATCGGAAGCTGCCACGTTGGAGATCTGGAGCGTCTCCAGACCCTCGTCCTCGGAGGAGATCAGGTTGTACCGGCCGCTCGGAGACATCACGTTGTGACCACCCCGTAAGTCGTGGCTGCTGGTACAAAAGGTACATTAGCTCTAGAATGTAGACACTATCTAGAGTAGATACATAATAAATGTAGATACTATCAGAGAAGTTGCAGATTCATAGGCAGATGGCGAACCTACGTAGGTAATTTGGTTGTGCTTTGTCAAACTCAGCTGACAGGTCACCTAGCTATCGTTGAATTGTCATATCCCGACCAAATGACGTTGGTCTGTCAACTGCCTATGAATCAATTTCTACGATGGTAGGTGCTATTAACTATAGATAGGTTTTTATCCAAGGGCGACCATATAGTTGCTTACCTAGTTGGTGACCCGTTTGCTCGTTTGCCTTGCAATTAGTGTACCTACGTAATTTAGTTGGCTTATACTAACAATGTGAATGAGTATCTGCTTGTTACATCTTCACACTTAAACAACTGAACCTATTTAGATAAAATTTGATATGGAGATTGGAGATACTCAAATTATCTCCAATCCTTATTATCTCCATCTCAAAGGGATAGGCCATATAAGATAAATGAAAAATGCAAGGTTTCAGTATAAATTTCAGTTCAAACTGTTTCAAGGTAAAATTGCAGCTTCTATATAATATAACAAAGTTACGCTTATCACTTATGACTCATCCGGTGAATGTACCGACAAATTCGAATATAATATGCAAGTGGCAAATAAGTAATTGAAGACTAATGACTTGATGGCATTGAAACGGATGCGCCGCGAATAAGGGGGGTGAGCCAAAATGTTTTCGTTTTCGCTTCGTTATAGAATCGCCGATGAAAATGTATGGAATTGACATAAGCGTTCGTTAATATGACGTTGACGTTCGACTCGTCTTATGTCAATTCCATACATTTTGATCGGCGATTCTATAACGAAGCGAAAACGAAAAAGTTTCGGCTATAGGCCCTAGTGGCAAAGTTGAACGACTGGCCCGTTACGGATATTCTATGATTAGCGATGATTATGCCTAGACACGTCTTTTAGGGTTCCGCAGATATAAAACATTGTATAAAACTCGGAGACTTCTGTTAGTCTCGCAACTAGAAAACTAAATAGTAGAGGAAATTGGGTAGAGATTTACGTTTTCCTTCACCATTTGACTACCACCGATGGGCTTCCGGGAATAAAGTATCTAGATTCTAGATGGACCGACTTTATCGGTCACAGATATAATAACATTTACTTATCTACATGTTATTAATGTTCGTACTTCGTAGGCATTTTCTACGACGCCGCAATGCTACAACTTAGAACTCTAGCACGGGCCACGGGCCACGGCCCACCGGCCTACCCCGCCATAGATAAAAATTTTGATTATAATATTATATGCTCATGCTCTTTCTTATACCTTATATAGCTCATCTCCCAATAGCTGTAGTACCTGTGTTATGTTGTATCATAACTATAATAATATAATTTTTCAGACATTAGGTATTAGTTTACATGAGTAGATGAATTGTTTCTTGACAATTTTACAGGCATTTTAAATACAAAGTACCGCCAAAATCTAGCTGTGTTAGTATAAAGAGTAGCTATATAAATTGACTGACAAGCATTGCGATTATAATGTCAGTGGGTTTGTAGGTAGAGGTAGGGTCCGCGGTACGTTTAAGGTCAATAATTTTTCAATTAGCAATGTTGGTTAACAAAATTATAAATAGCTACGATTCGCAATTGTTCAACATCGTCTGAGTCTGCATATTAAAATATAAAGATAGGTGTAATTTTAAATATCTAGTGTTGTTATAAATGCAACAGTGCGTGTAACTACGTCTTCACGCTCATGTAAAATGTATTTGTATACCTATGTAAAGTGTATTTAAGTAGATGACATTTGTTTTGGAAATAGGTATATTAGGTATGTACCTACTTACCTACTATCAGAGTTGATTCCTAGGCAGATGGGGGACCTCTGGTAGAGTTGCGGTCTATCGTACCCGCAACTCTGCCTAAAGCGATGAGTGGAGCACCATGGGGTTTTAGTGGGTAGTCTACCAGGAGTCCCACATACCCCGGTCGATATCCCCAATCTGCCGGGGATGCGTAAAGCATTTCCCCACGTTAAAAAAAAAGGCAGATGGGGGAGGTCCCCCATCTGCCTTTTTTTTAAAAAACTATGTAGGTACATAGTTTGGTCGCGTCACGTCAAACCCAGCCGACAGATCACAATTATTATTAACATTGAATTGACAATATTATGATACCAAACGACGTTGGTCTGTCAACTGCCTAGGAATCAATTTCCTCGATGGTACATGATTTATTTTGATTCCCGACTTCTGACTTCCGAGAAAGGACTAACACCCGCACCGTCCTTTTCTCAGGTTTCCTCCACTCGACTGAACCTCAATCCTCAAAAATAATGACATTTGGTCAACAAAACGTTTGAAATTTGGATTATTGTGGTTGATTCGATTGGAGACAATCTCGAGGAAACGACTAATGATATGGGTGTAAGAATATAATTAGGTACCTATGGCGAAATATGCATAAGAACCATAAGAACGAATGGCAAGGCATTAGTACTTATTTTACGAGTGTAAATACTATCTACTACATACTAGCTACAATAATATGGATACCAATTTGATGCATTACCTACCTATTCCAGAACAAGAATCGATAGCATAATTATAATGATCACCTATAGAACGCCGTCGCCGAGCTATTCCTGTACCAGGCCAGCACGGTGAGCTTGTCATCTTCCACGTCCGTCGTCACGTTACAAGGTAGCTCGGCAGTCTCTCCCAGCACCGCTTCAACTAGAAAAAAACATTATTTTTTGACGAACTAGTGTACTAGAACTAGTGACTTCATAATATAAACGCATGGAATACCGAGCTTAAATGATGGCACGAACATAGTATTACTGAAAAACCGGCCAAGTGCGTGTTTCCGTAGTAGGTACCGCTAGTTTTTAAAAATTTTTGTATGGTCAATAAATGTACATTAACAACAAGTTTTACACTACTAACAACATCATCTCAGTTACTTTCAAAGGAATTTGAACGAAAAGTTCCTTTAAACTTCGCCGAATACATTTTTTTAGTTGATCGACTATTACTCAATAACTTATGAAGTCTTCTTAGCCGTGATAGTTTTCCTTTTAAATTCAGCATATCTCCTACTCCCGTGAATTTTTTCACATTTCCAGAAGCAACCTTTTAGCTGGTAGAAGGTATGCTTGATGTTTAGGGGAGGTACTATAAAAAATATTTTTTAAAAATTTTATGTACTATTTTGTCGGCATTATTAATATGTGTATTCATGCCAAATTACATCTTTGTTGGTCCTATAGTCTCTGAGAAAAACCGCGGACGGACAGACAGACGGACAGACGTCAGACGGACGGACAGATAATAAAAAATATTTTTTAAAGTTTAAATATTTTGTAGTAAATTTACTATTACAAAATATTTAAACTTTACTACTACAAAATATTTAAGGGTACCCTCGAAATTTTTATACATTCTTAATACCAAAATCATTTACTCATACGAAAATATTTAACATGTTTGAGTTATTTTTCAGCTTAAGATAGTAATTTCCTAGGGTCCTGAACAATTTTTTTTACAAAATATTTAAATAGGTACTAAAAAAAAAATTGTGTTTAAATATTTTTTAGTAAATTTACTACTAAATATTTAAACACCAAAAAATAGACAAAAACACTAAAAAATATATAAATAAATAGTAAATTTACTACAAAATATTTAAACTAAAAATATTTTTTATTATTTAAATGTTTTGTAGTAAATTTACTATTTATTTATATATTTTTTAGTGTTTTTGTCTATTTTTTGGTGTTTAAATATTTAGTAGTAAATTTACTAAAAAATATTTAAACACAAAAATTTTTTTTTTAGTATTTAAATATTTTGTAAAAAAATTTGTTCAGGACCCTAGGTAATTACTATCTTAAACTGAAAAATAACTCAAACATGTTAAATATTTTCGTATGAGAAAATGATTTTGGTATTAAGAATGTATGAAAATTTCGAGGGTACCCCGGGCCCTTAACGATTAACGTTATACATCCGAAATGTAACGCTTTAACATTTAACGAAGCTAACTTTTTTTAACGGACTAACCATTAACGAAGTTAACTATTTGATTAACGGTGCCCAGCTGTGCTCGTTGACTACGGAACCCTAAAAAGGTTTAGATTTCTTTGACGTAATATAGGAGGTATTTCAAATATCTGAATAACATTCTCGTTTTTCAGCTGATAAATAATGATCAGTTTAATGAAGTTTTTTGCACTCGGCGCGACTGTTAAAATAGGTAATTCCAATTACCCAGTAGACGATCTTTATTTGCCGCTAATAAGCCGCAAACTAAGCTAAGAAAAACGTTATGCATGAGTCTTCTATATATATATATATATAATATATATATAACAAAACTGTAGAAATGAAAATTCTGTACGTTAAAGATATTCAAAAAATAATAAGCGGGGGGCGTCACTAAATCGCTATAGAAGCCAAAAATGTGGTTAGTTTTTTGTCTGTCTGTCTGTCTGTCTGTATGTTTGTTCCAGCATCACACGAAGACTACTGATCCGATTTGAATGCGGTTTTCGCAGATATATTTGTCTCCTTCCAACTTAACATCTGGTGTATAAATTAATTTCTCCCCACCCCTCTAAGGGGACAAAAGAGGGGGTCAGATTTTGTATCAAACTTATTTCTTTAACACGAAAACTATTGATCCGATTTGCATACGGTTTTCGCAGATATGTTTGTCTTTTTCCAACTCAACATCTGGTGTATAAAATTCTTACCCCCCACTCCGCTAAGGGGACCAAAGAGGGGGTTAGATTTTGTATCAAACTTATTTCTTTAACACGAAAACTACTGATCCGATTTACATACGGTTTTCGCAGATATATTTGTCTTTTTCCAACTCAACATCTGGTGTATAAAATTATTACCCCCCACTCCTCTAAGGCAGAGGTTCCCAAACTTATGAGTACCACGCCTCCCTACTGCTTAAAATGAACATGCTTATGCCTCCCTTCGGCCCAGGGCCCAGCAAGTAGTAGCAAGTGGGCTCGCCAAGCTATTGTAAAATAAAATAATAAAGACCAAAAATACATTTTCAGATGTTTCATTATAAAAATATTATGCTTTTACATACTTATTTTAAGGGGGCGACTAACCCAAAATTGACGATTTTATAATTCTTTGTTATACTACGTTTCATTTTCTAAAATTAAATACTACATAATATTTCCAAGAATCCGATCTGAGCAAAAACACGATATCTTAAAATTTTTTCGATACAAAAAAATCGCAATTCGCAAAGATGCATCTAATTTTAACGAATTTTTATTATATTATATTGCCATAACCGTGCATTAAAGTTAGTTAATATTTTAACACAATGTTGTAAAAATTCTATCATTGAGAAACCGACCTAGCGGATTTTTAAAATGTCGTATATTTATCGAGTTATTGAGAAGGACAATGTTTGATTTTTTGGGTTAGTTGCCCTCTTAAGAAGAATCAATGTGACGGATGAGCTTGCATGTTTTTGAAAAGATTTCCAATTCGCGTACGTCGTGGGAATGCGCGGGCGTCTGGAGTAAAAGCGCCGCCGGCGCCCGCGCCCCCCTCATCATGTCTTCGCGCCTCCCTAGTGGGGCGCGCCCCCTAGTTTGAAAATCAATGCTCTAAGGGGACCAAAGAGGGGGTCAGATTTTTATGAAACTTTTCTTTAATGGACTTACTTCATATTATTTACTGTATTTTCCATCTTAACATCTGGTGTATAACCCCCCGCCCCCCTCCCACCCCACTTAGGGGATAAAAGATGGGGTAAGAATACTTTATATGGTAAAACAACGTTTGCCGGGACAGCTAGTCATCACTAAATTTTTAATGACGCCGCCGACGAGATAGACTTAGGTATTAGCTTATCTTTACCCGTTATTAAAAGCCCGGCTAGCTGATAAAAGTAAAGCCAAATTAATAACAGTCAATGATAGTTGAGTTTTATGAAAAAATATGTTTTGCTTCATTATGGTCAATTTAAGTGTCGGTAATTGAGACTTTTAAAACTAAATTAAGTAATAAGAACAGAAGATTAAGATTGTAACAAATGTTGCGCCTAAAATTGTTTAGCTACGCCAGAGCTACGCGATTTTTGTTTACGGCAATCACGTGATGATGAAATCAATAATTATACCTTACTTTAGGCAATTAGTTAATTATGTGCATAGATATAATAATATCTTATTTAGCTTAGTGGTAAAGTGATAAGCACTGACCTATAGTAAGTAACTATGGTATGCACTATTTTACTTACAAGCACTTTTCTTCTTCATTCCTTTGACTTTATCGTTCTTCAACTAAAACAGCTATCCCCAACCCGCGACCCGCGGGCCGCATGCGGCCCACCGGGACTTTATTGGTGGCCCGCGTGATGTTAATCTATTTTGAAATTCATACCTATGCCCACTGGCAAAATAATGTAGGTAGTCAACGTGAAAGTCGTAAATTTTTTTTCACTTTTAAATGTGCGACATTCTGAAGATTTTAAATCTATGGGTATCTATGGGTATGGCTAAAAACATAGGTAACTAGTGCGTAAAGGGCCTCGTAAATATCATGTGTCTGGTTAAAGAGCAATAATATTTTGTGTCTGTTTAGGTAGGTACCTATAATATTAAATTGTTACCAGTGCCCAGTGGCGGCCCTAGGAGGTGGCGAACAGGGCAATCACCCGGGGCCTCGCAAGATATTTTTAGTTTTTACGTAAGCTAAAGGGCCTCGCAAAGACCTGCCGCCCAGGTGCCTGAAGGCAAGTGGCGAAACGCTAACGCTAACTCTAACGTTACAAAATGTATGGGATTTGACACTAGTATTCGCTAGCGAAGCGATGACTTATGTCAAATGGCATACATTTTGTAACGTTAGAGTTAGCGTTAGCGTCAGCGTTTCGCCACTTGTCTACAGGCACTGGGCTTCACAAAGACCTTCTGCCCAGGGCCTCGTAATAAGTACCTAAGGCTGCCACTGATTATTATCCATTGAAATTAGGTATAATATTATGTACCAAGTTACCAACTAATAAGTAATAACTAATACTAGTGCATTTTCCTCTCTATGCCTATTACGAGTCTGTTTTTTTTTTCACTGTATTAGTGAAAGAAACAGACTGCACTGTCCAACCATCAGAATACGAAGTTTATAGGTAGGTCTACCAGGATCTCATGGCAAATGTAGATGGGTGATTTAAAAATAAATCCTTGATCACTGGATAGTATTTCTTTACATTTACATCTATCACACACAGAATCAGCCGCAATAAGGAAATAAACTACGAATAATAAAAATCGGCCAAGTGCGAGTAGGACTCGCGCACGGAGGGTTCCGTACCATTATAGAGCAAAAATAGTAAAAAATTGTGTTTTTTGTATGGGAGCCCCTCTTAATTATTTATTTTATTTAAATTTTATTAATAATTATTAAATTATAAATATAGGTGAGTACTTATTTTGTGTACATTTCAAGTGCCTACCTGGTGTCATCATTGATACCGAGCAAAAAATGCTTGAAAAATCACGTTTCTTGTATGGGAGCCCCCCTTAAATATTTAATTTATTTTGTTTTTAGTATTTGTTGTTATAGCGGCAACAGAAATACATAATCTGTGAAAATTTCAAATCTCTAGCTATTACCGTTCGAGTTACAGCCTGGAGACAGACGGACAGACATCGAAGTCTCAGTAATAGGGTCCCGTTTTTACCCTTTGGGTACGGAACCCTAAAAACTATAAAAGTATCAAACGTTTTGCTCCAATTTCCCCAGTATTGGTAGCGTCAATTTATTTTTTCAATTTTTTGCCATCAGATTCTGGTAGACCTATATATATACTTCAGATAAGAGACCAAAGCCAAAGTCGAGTTTGAGTCCACTGACTTGCCAGTTGGCATGTTTCATTATCCTAATCGTATTGCGGTGACTATTACACAATACCTACTGAATACACATTCAAGGTGTTTGTTCATTTCACATTCTGCCGTAGATTTCCACGTTTCCATTTGGAAAGACCTGAAGCTGCTGTACCTATAATTCATGCTCAAAACAGTAGGGACTTTTATATTTACCCATTACAGTATCGTCGGCCCAGCAGCACTTAAACAACACCGTAAAAACTACAAGTCTAGAGATGATCATTTTGAAACTATTGTTTTTCAATACAACAAATTGCGCACATTAGGTGGCAAAAATGTGATGATCCGGCGCGAGCATCACCGAGCGAGCGAGCAGCGGACACGCTGTTCAATTGACGTATACTCGCGATAAACGACGTCGCCGCGCCGGGAGCCCGGGACTCCACTGCCGGCCGCTTCCGGAGCCCGCCCGTGACGTCACGGCGCCTGCCGCCGCGCGCCTACCTTACACTTTTTAATTGGTGAGGTCGAAACAATTAGGTCGTTTTGATACCGATTTACTTTATCCGATCTGTTTATTGAGCTCACATCCCGTTGACTCAGTCATCAATTGCGAGATCACAAAAATTATCCAATAAATTTTATTGTTTGGTAAACCTCTGCGGTGCTAAATAAGTGACACCCTTTTGCAACAACTTTTATTATTGTAATACACAACACCATCCAAAGAAGAATATTGGAAGTAGTATGTTATAAAATACTGGTAAAAAATATTAAATATTGTACTAACATAAAAATATAAATCTTCTTAGACTTTTTCATGTTAAATAACAATTAAGTAGTATACAAAAATCAACAACTGTAATGCCGCGGCCGCACCTGCGTAGTGCTTCGTGCTAAAAACGATACCATTGGACGATCTGCGGACTGCGTGTATCGTCCAATGGTATCGTCTCATAGCACGAAGCTTCGGACGATAGCCGCAGGTGCGGCCGGGCCGTAAGAGGAATTGCTGAGTTTCACTATTATTCGAAAATCAGTCAAAATAATATTTGACAGACTCACACATTCCAAATACAGAGATAGTCATAAAAGTAATTACATCTGTTCCCACACCTGCAATACCCATAAAGTTAATATACCTAGCGGAAGAGAGAGAGATGTCACTATCTGTAACACTGCGTGGTAAAAAGAGACGTGTGATACATGACAGCATCACTCTTTTTTTGACGACCATCAGCCCGCGGGCTGACCGTTGACAATTTAATCTCATAGAATTCATGTTCAATCATGCTTGTGTAAGTGTATACGTACACATATTTTTCACACAGATGAAAACCAATTTCGGTTACGTTTGACAGCTCGAGTTTGTTGCTCTATTCCGCTAGGTATATTAACTTTATGGCAATACCTCACTAACTGCCGCACTCCGAGTGGAAATTATTAAGGGCCCGGGTTACCCTCGAAATTTTCATACATTCTTAATACCAAAATCATTTTCTCATGAGAAAATATTTAACATGTTTGAGTTATTTTTCGGCTTAAGATAGTAATTACCTAGGGTCCTGAACAAATTTTTTTTACAAAATATTTAAATACTAAAAAAAAAATTTTGTGTTTAAATATTTTTTAGTAAATTTACTACTAAATATTTAAACACCAAAAAATAGACAAAAACACTAAAAATATATAAATAAATAGTAAATTTACTACAAAATATTTAAACTTTAAAAAATATTTTTTATTATTTAAATATTTTGTAGTAAATTTACTATTTATTTATATATTTTTTAGTGTTTTTGTCTATTTTTTGGTGTTTAAATATTTAGTAGTAAATTTACTAAAAAATATTTAAACACAAAAATTTTTTTTTAGTATTTAAATATTTTGTAAAAAAAAATTGTTCAGGACCCTAGGTAATTACTATCTTATGCTGAAAAATAACTC
Source organism: Plebejus argus (assembly GCA_905404155.3). Taxonomy (NCBI): domain Eukaryota; kingdom Metazoa; phylum Arthropoda; class Insecta; order Lepidoptera; family Lycaenidae; genus Plebejus; species Plebejus argus. Next base: position 8,560,552 of record FR989938.1, on the reverse strand, counting down.
GAACATGTTAAATATTTTCGTATGAGAAAATGATTTTGGTATTAAGAATGTATGAAAATTTCGAGGGTAACCCGGGCCCTTAAGTACTTAATTCAAAATTATGACATAAGCCCCAATACATTATATGTCAAACTCTTCATTAAATTGAAGGTTAATCATATTTAAATATCTCTGAGTATGGCAGTACGGGCCTGTTTCACCACTTCCTGATAAGTGCCGAATATGCTATCCACCAATTAACTTGACAGATCGAGTATGGAGAATCTGTCAAAAAAGTTGTGAATAGACTATCCGGCACTTTATCAGGAAGTGGTGAAACAGGCCAATAGCCTTTTAACTTACGGCTCACTCAGATTGTAATTTTTTTAAAGTACTCTTTTGTGCAGAATAATATTCATGAAGTTTCTGTTATAATTATCAGATTCAGGGCCTGTTTCACCACTTTTTGATAAAGTGCCGAATAGGCTATTCACAACTTTTTTGACAGATTCTCCATACTTGATCTGTCAAGATAAGATAAGATAAGATAAGATAAGATAAGATAAGATAAGAACATTTATTTGCAAAAACATGGTAGTTACAATAAGATGGTACATTATAAGAAATTATAGTGCTCATGTTTTGTCATATATACATCAACGTGCAAATATTTTTAAAATAAAAGTTAAATTTAATTTTGTTAGTTCTCTACACATAATAATAATATCTAGTAGAAGTACAATATTGTTGGTAAAAATAATCATAAGTGGTGAAACAGGCCCTAAATCATTTTTATATAATTAAAGATTTTTGAGTGAGCGGATGAAACAAACCCCAAGGACAGCTATAACAACACCACCTAAAGTGCCCACTACAACCTTCTTTCTTCTTCGGTGTTTTGATTCTTTAGACACAGCCTAAAACAAAATTTTAATTTATAATAATATTATGTGAAAAATATTCATTTAACAAGTGTAATCAAATTAGCTATCATAATAATGTTACTTATTTTATATCATTTTGACTAAATTATCAATTTAATTTTTTTTCTTTTATATTATTATAGGTCTACCAGAATCTGATGGCAAAAAGTGAGAAATTAAATTAACTCTAGCAATACCGAGGTAATTGGAATAAAACATTTTGATGCTTTTTTTCTAAGTAGCGGCTGATTCTGCGTGTTAAATCATGCAAATGTAAAAAATCCGTTGATTGTGGGAAAACGAGACACAATAGCTTATCTATTGTTATCGCGGTCGCATGTGACCTCTTGGGGCTTGATAGGACGTTAATCCGATGATCAAGGATATTTTTTAAAAATCTGTTGTCAAAAATTGCCATCAGATTCTGGTAGACCTTTGACTTTTAAGAGCGTTTACACCTTTCACGCTCAATTTGACTTAAAACTGTACTTTTCAAACTTGAAAAAATCATCAACAATTTATTTTTATAAAAATGTTGGTAACTTATTTTTATAGGAAATTTCACTGTCTATATAGTTAGCAGAGAAAAAAATACGATTTAAAAGAATTTGTACGATTTCGATACATTAACAGAGGTTTTCTTAAATTCCGTTTTAGTATCAGTTTCGAAGCTTTTAATTTACGAAACCAGCGACAGATCTAATTAAAAAATAATAATAACCTATTGACAAGACCCTTAAGCAAATAGTTAGCAGAAAAAATATTTCGTTTAGGTGTTTAACTTTATATAATTTAAATTCAAAGAATGAGAAATATCAAGGAATTAAAACTTTTTTTTTACCTATTTATTTAACTTAATTTAATATAATAATAGCTTCATATCATAGGAGAACACTTTAATTAAAAAAATGTTTTTAAATATCAATAAATCTTTTGTTATTTTTTTCTACAAATATTTTAAAACTACTATAAATCGCTGCACGCAAAGCAATTCAAGTAGTCCGCCGCAGGTTTGTATGGAAACTTGAAATAAGGTGTAAACGCTCTTAATAATACAAAATAAACTTTTTTTAATTTACCTTAAATTGTGTATGTAGGGCTATGTCCATGACATTTAAGGTTTCAGTCATTTGCCTGAGTGATGACAGCCCAACTTTTGAAGCAAACAGTTCATCACTGATTAAACAATCTACAGCCTTTGAGTTTTTCAGTGCTAATGTGTTGGTCATCATGCTTAAATATATTCTGTACAAGTGCTGAGAACTTTCTTCAAGCACCTTGATCACTTCCTTGGGATCCAAGTTTGGTTTAGAAGGTATACTAAAAGTTATATTTCAATAAATTTATCTGAAGGCAAAGTAAATTATTAACAAATCAATGATGTGTCACATACTTCTCTATAATTTCAGTATAAACGGGCAAATTTTTAACTTCATCTAATAGCTTTTTTCTTATACCAGCATCATCTATTCCCAACTTTATCAAATCTTCATTTGTAAGTTCTATTAAAGTACTCTGTCCGATGTTATTTTTCCTAGAATTTGAAAAAATGTAAATACGCGTATCAACTATTGAAAAAAAAGATCAATAGGTATTAAAAGTTCTCTTTACAGTACCTAAAAATGTCAATGTATTTTTCACCACCGAGTCCGATAAGTAATGCACTGACGGAAACATCGAATTCATTGGGATTTATCGTATCACCTACAGAAAAAGTAGCGTCTCCTTTTTTATCCATGTTAAAATATTAATTATTTTAGATTTTTAAATAAAATCGTTGTAATTTCTAATTACAACTTCGAAGTTGAGTTGATCCAAATGCTACTTTAATAACAGGTATATATTGCAGACTTGTATTCATGTAACTTATAAACTAATTTTCACTGTATATTCTTTATATCAACAAATAAATATACTTTTTCACTAATGATTTTATAGAAAAATTTCAAGATTGAAAATCGCAAACGTTTGTTTTGCGAAATCAATGGTCAACCGTCAAATCACAGAATATGTCAATGTCGTATTTGACATAAGTGACAGCTTTATTTTTTCGATCGAGCAAATGCTTAGGCGTAGCTGCTGATGCTTTTATTTATGCAAATTATTAATTTTAGTCTCATTTTATTATTCTTAGAAAATTGCTTAGAAATTAGGGAGCAGAGTGGTGTAAAGAAAATGACAAAATAATAGGTGAAAATAATTTATATTTCACAATTTGTTCATACACGTAGCTTTTAGGTAAGTACCTACTTACATTGTTTAATTTAATAAATATGTTTAAAGATTAATTAATTAATTATTATGACCACACGATGACCACACATAATTCATAAATGATAAAACCAACACTAGTGTATTTACTAGAGACTACAGATTTTGAGAAGATTCTAAAAAGTGTAATATCGACAAAGTTACCCACTTATTTTGATTTCCAAAAAAATTGATTTCCAAAAGCCTGGTCGAGTGGCAACTTTGTCAATAGTACCGAGATCCTAGTAACTTTACATACGGCAGCTGAGCTAAATTATTGTAGATACACGTCTTGTATATAGGTATATTATAAAAATTACATTGCCGTATGTTTACCTACTAGATCAGAGTGGCGGGGCAAGACCTAAATTTTATGTGGGCAAGATATTATATCTTGCGAGGCCCCCTGATGGATGACGCTAAAGAACGGATTTGTTGAGAGAAATAATTTTTTGTCACTCCAAAGTTTTATTAAATAAAACTTTTTATTTATGAATATCACAACTCGTAAAACCTTAAAAAAACCTCGTGGTCCAAGTGTCGCGAGGCTCCTTAGATCGCGAGGCCGTGGGCGGTCGCCCACACCGCCCACGCCTTGCGCCGCCTCTGTACTTAATCATTACAATGGCTGCGGCCTGCAACATAGGCACCACTTGTACTTAGAACTTAAATATGTATGGTTGTAAGGTTAAAGATCGTCAAGTGTAAAGTGGTACGCCGCGCCATAACGTGTTACATTACAAAAAAAAATCTGGTGTTTTTATTTACCAAGCCCTAAAAATGTATGGCCCCTAAAACCATTATCCCGATTCCCGAGTGCTGCAACCTGCAGTCTTTAACAGTACTCTAATCAGTACTTTTTCCCAGTACTAAAATTGCTTTAACTGCAAAAAAGTATATATTATTTGCAGTACAAAATATGTAACAGATAATCATTTATTATCTACCACTGCGGACTGCCTAATTACTACTATTTGGCAATATTAGTCACTGGCCAGTTGCCATGCATATTGTAATTTGTATATTGATTATTATTGACCCAAAGAACAATCACATCGCGACATAAAATAATAAATATCTAGGTACCTAATTCATAGGAATCAAGCAAAAAATTTGGTGTGTTAACATTTTCTACTTATATCTAAAATAAATACTTACAAACTAATTGAGCAAGTATATTGAGCAAATAAATTGAGCCAAATGTTTGCATGATATGTACAGGGTGCTTAGACTACTAGCATTCGACATTTTCGCCAACGAAATTATAGAAGTCAAAGATGTGATTTGGCTTACCGCAATGCAAGCACTATGAGTTATGTCGTGTGCCTGCCAATTGCCATACACGCTACGGTCTACCGGAGAGGTCCACCTGTGCAGGTATATTGCCTGCGCAGGTAGACCGGAATGTGTGTGGGAATAGACCTGTGCAGTTTTACGAGCCTGCGCTGGCGACCAGAGCAAAATCGAAAATCAATTCTTTCGACTGATACCTGCACAGACAGCCTCTTCGGCAAACCGTAGCGTGTATGGCGTACAAAATCGAGTAACAACTGCGCAGGCATAACTGCACAGGTGGCCTCTCCAGTAGACCGTAGCGTGTATGGCATACATTATAGCGATGCTTTGTCAAAATGTATGGGCATTTTGAAATGAGATTCTCTGTAGAAAGTAACGAATGCATGTTCACCTAAATTCTTTGTAATATTAATCTAAATTTTCTACTATAGTTTTGACGGCTTGCCAAGTCTCCTTCGCGGTGGAGACGATTTGAGAGCCCGGTAGGAGGAAGCCGTAGGGCCCGAAGGAGTCCCGAAGGTCGACGTGGTACGAGTATTTGATTCCCGCTCTGGCCTTCGCCCAGTCGTGGGACATCCCTGATGCAGGCTGCTGAAGCTCATCGATTGTTCCAACCTAAGGGAAAAAGTTTTTATAGGATCTTAATAAAATATAGTCATTCCTTAAAGTTTTCTCAATAGATATTTATAAGGACGCATCAGAAAAAGGCAGTTATTTAGCGTGGTAGAGTCTTACGAGGATCCTGTGGCAACATCATGAATCACGAATCACTATTTATAAAGTGATATACAGATACTATAACTTACAAGGCGATAGCCGATATGTTACTTTCAAAGGTCACCGCGCGCCAAGAGACCTGTAACCTGTCAACAAACAAATTTTTTCATAGGGTTTATAATTACCTTGTACTTAGTTCCATACATATCAGCGAGTGCGGCGGTGGCGAGTTTGCCCATCTCCATCATGGTGCCGTCGTCGGAGAAGGGAGTGCTGGCGTGGGTACTCGGTAGTAGCCACGATTGGGAGTAAGCATGCAGCGATATAAAAACCTGAAAAAAAACGACATTTTGTAAACTGGTTTTTGACTGCGGGTGTAGCATACGTACCTACCCTACGGAGATCTGTACCTTTTCACAATAAAATTTAAAAGTAAGTAGCTATGTTAATCCTAGGTTACGCCTCCAAATTTTTACATGAAGGAGTGACAAACTTTGTACTTTTCACATAATAATAAAATAATATGATATCGACATAATATATAAGAGTTCATCAACAACTTCTAGTAGGATAATAAGCCTGCGACACAAGTTAAAGCTCTTGGAAAATTAGAATGTATAAATTATGTTAGCACGATGATTTTTCGAAAGCGTCATTTATATTGCTCACAATTTCTCGCGTTGCGGCTTACCACACAACTAAACGCAGGGACGTAACAATTGGCTCTTCCCATCACGACCAGGTCTCTTGATGTACGCCTCTGTTGCCTTTGTGTAAGGTTATATTCTTATTTGAGTTTATATTCCTAATTCCGCCATAATCTACATATGTATACAATACGAATCTACATATCTATACATTTTTAACCAACTTCTAAAAAGGAGGAGGTTATATGTTCGTCTGTTTATATATTATATATTTTTTTGTATGTTGAACGATCACTTCACCGTTTGTGGACCGATTTTCAAGATTTTATTTTGAGAAATATTTTGTGTTGAAACGGTTACAGATGTGATCATCCATTACAGTGGGTAAACAGGGCTTTTATCATGGTCTAGGGCCTTGGCCGTTCCTCAAAAGACAAAGAGACAGTCTGACAGACAGCCACAGTTTCACACTAATAGCTTTATCGATTTTTGTTTGTCCTGATAAACGGCGTAGCACCTCTACGCGTCCTGTAGCACTGCTACGGTAATGCTAGAAACAATAAGTTTTCCCTGTAATTTGATACATTCTCTACACATAAATAGAAATAGTCACTCTTAAGCTATATAATTATTAACCTACCAATATACAAAAAATCTGCTGGTTAGGGTTCCGTTTTAAGGTACCAAGTAGTCAACCAAGTTTTGTTGATTACAGAACCCTAAAACGGAACCCTAACCAGCAGATTTTTTGTATAATGGTAGGTTTATATTTATATAATTTAAGAGTAACCTTGTCCTTCAAATAAAACAATTCATATTTTATGACCATCAAGTCAAAGTATGAAATCCTTTCTATCTCTGTTAGCTACCACTTTCGAGATTTTTCGAAATAAAAATGTTGTTCGTCTTATCAAAATGTAGTTACTGACAAAAATTTGCTTATTAGTTATTAGAAATCACAAAAAAATTGTTCTAGGGCTCCCGTACTAAATATGTAGTTTCACAATGGATAAGTTATTAAGGGCCTGTTTCACCACTTCCTGATAAAGTACCGGATAGGCTATCCACAACTTTTTTTAATAGATTCTCCATTCTTTATCTGTCAAGTTAAGTGATGGAACAGGCTCTTAATGTTGTATCATTGTTAAACTAGCCACTTTTCCAACATGTAACGTGTTAGGACGAAATATAATTTAGTAGAGGTAGTTACTTGTTCATTGTAATGTTTATTAGTATCTAAGCCGGCACCTAGACGATCAATAATTATATATCACGCTTCAATTTTATTGAACAGTTTGACAATTAGATTGAAGGCGCACGATGTACAATATCAACCCCAGAAGGTTAATAATATTACGTAATCATGATATTGATGTGCAATAAAATTGCTCGTCTAGGGAGCTAAGAGAGAAACAAAGTCATTCACTTTACTAGCGGTAAGTTCAATAGCCAAGTGCGTCTTAAGTATTTATTAATGGTGATGAGCGATTGCACATTTTTCATACCACAAACAAAAATACATTCACTTTCGTTTCTGAGCTTGTTTTTCTCTACAGGTGATATTTTGGGCAGCTGTATTGTCAACGATCCCAATCTTAATTGATATCAAAGTCTTCAAACAGCAATAAATATACGGTAAGTGATATCTGATCTATCTATACCTGATCATAATTTGTGTTAAGTTAGTACTTTTACTATTAAAAAGAGTCTTTTACTTTATTACTTTCGAAAATTCCTGATGAGTTTAGTGGTGCATTCATAACTATTATGAAACAACTTTTTGTGAAGTTGATATACTAGTCTAAGTGAAATTTAATGGTTATACGCAATGCACACTATAAACGGCGCACATAATACTCAAAACAAACGGCAAACAAAAACAAGTCTACATTTTTACGCTACGTACGAGTAAATGCGTTGTCGTTTTTGCCATAGATCCCGTTGGTAACGCTTCGAATACACGCTTAATAACCTCAACCATTTTGAGTGTTGGTTATAAACCTCTGAATGTTGGTGAAAAAACAAAATTTAACGTGCGTCATCTTCCAGCCTAAATTCAGGAGTCATATTTTGTACTTCCTACGAGGAATTATACTATAGATGATGCCTTACGCATTTATAATTTTAGTAAAGTATGGATTTTTCTAAAACGGACATTATTAAGGTTGTATGTCGAATGTTTATGTTCTAGACTGGCGTGTCGTAAACAGCAACACCATAAAACGAGTAAATTACATAGCGTACTGCTGCTAATGAACTGTCGGATGCGAAGCGACCTACATTAATAATAATAAGGGTCAGCTTCCACCGAAACAAGACGTAACGATACGCAACGCGACGATGTTCATGTACCATCAAGGAACTTGATTCCTAGGCAGTTGACAGACCAACGTCATTTGGTCGGATCATGTCAATTCAATTGTGATCTGTCGGCTGATTTTAACGTAACGCGACCAAACTACGAAGGTCGCACACCTAGGAATCAACTTCATCGATAGTATATTGCATAGTATTTTATAGCAGTCGTAATGTATATTGTAGTAGTTAGTTGTGTGCTACCACATAAATCTAGATATTTATTGTTATCAATTAATCACAATCAAACCAAACCAATCAAATCATCAAACCAATCGTTACATTATTAGAGGTTATAATATAACCTCTTAATGTAACGAATAAAAAATTAAGCATAGCGTGTGCGTAAAAATATTTTAAAAAATTAAGACGATTTAAGCAGCACCAATATTTAGAAGTACTTAAATATAAATTTTAAAAGTTATAGTAAACTGGATAGTTCAACATTTCTAAAATAAATTTATCTAAGCTCTACATTTTCAAATGGCATTAGGTAAGCACGATAATTTTAAATTTGCTTGTAACCTACTTTTAGAAGAATTTACATGTACAAACAATGTACTATCAGAGAAGTTAATTCTTGGGCAGATGGCGGACCTAAGTAATTTGGTCGCATTAAGTCAAACCCATCCGACTGATCACAATTCACAGCTAACATTGAATTGACATAAGCCAACCAAATGACGTAGGTCCGTCAACTGCCTAGGAATCAATTTCCTCGATGGTAGATTAATTTGGTGTGTATTCGTTGAATTTTTTGTGAGTATCATAGCAGAGCTGCACAAACATTAATGTAGCAAGATAGAGCATAATATTATGCAGTTTCTAAAGTATTGTAACACGCAGGGTAAACTTTTTTAAACGTTTTATCGTCCAATTGATAATGGAACATTTTTTTTTAAGTCAAAAGTACTAACTCTTTTACGCTGCTACTTTCACAGTCAACTCTATAGACAGTAGACACCTTAAAGTTTTATCGCTTTATTTTGTTACATACTAGAGATACTTGTGTCATATTCAAAAAATACACAAACATATCTATACAAGATAGAACTTTAGATCTTAGGGGGCGTCCAATGTGAGGCATCATTGAGGATTTTTTGACCCCCTTTCTGAGATTTCGTAAGATTTTAAGCAAATCCCCAAATTTCACGCGAGATTTTCAAAATCTTTGTTTTGGCTGTAAACGTGTTGTATAAAATTGATTGATGACGGTCTCCAGGTTAAATAAATTTTCACACAATTTTATGCAGTTTTTTGCTGAAAAAAAATTAAGTGATATTCGTTACGATCTCGTCCCCCCTAAGTTAGATTTGGAAAGTTTTAGCTCATTGATTTTCAAACTAGGGGGCGCGCCCCACTAGGGAGGCGCGAAGACATGATGAGGGGGGCGCGGGCGCCGGCGGCGGTTTTACTCCAGACGCCCTCGCATTCCCGCGACGTACGCGAACTGGAAATCTTTTCAAAAACATGCAAGCTCATCCGTCACATTGATTCTTCTTAAGAGGGCGACTAACCCAAAAAATCAAACATTGTCCTTCTCAATAACTCGATAAATATACAACATTTTAAAAATCCGCTAGGTCGGTTTCTCAATGATAGAATTTTTACAATATTGTGTTAAAATATTATCTGACTTTAATGCACGGTTATGGCAATATAATATTATGAAAAATTCGTTAAAATTAGATGCATCTTTGCGAATTGCGATTTTTTTCTATCGAGAAAATTTTAAGATATCGTGTTTTTGCTCAGATCGGATTCTTGGAAATATTATGTAGTATTTAATTTTAGAAAATGAAACAATTCGGAGCTTAATTGCAAGTATAACGAAGAATTATAAAATCGTCAATTTTGGGTTAGTCGCCCCCTTAAAATAAGTATGTAAAAGCATAATATTTTTATAATGAAACATCTGAAAATGTATTTTTGGTCTTTATTATTTTATTTTACAATAGCTTGGCGAGCCCACTTGCTACTACTTGCTGGGCCCTGGGCCGAAGGGAGGCGTAAGCATGTTCATTTTAAGCAGTAGGGAGGCGTGGTACTTATAAGTTTGGGAACCTCTGTTTTAGCTTGACACTGGTCCCCCTAGAACACCTCACGTGTGGACCTTCACAGTCACCTCATAATGGACGCTCCCTTATGCGATAAGTGATATAAATATTATGCCTACCTTTATTTGCCCTCTCCGATCTGCGAGGAACTCGGAGACGGCCTTCGTCTCAGGCTCACTGAAGGGCTGCTGTCCCGCATAGTTGTCCGCGCACTGGTCCCTGGAGGAGTCCTTCTCCCCCCAGTGGAAGTCCCAGTTCCTGTCCGCGTCTACCCCCACACACTCCGTCCGGCCCCAGTTCCATGGGAACCTGTTGGGAATTAATCACCAGTGTCAATTTCAAAGGCCAATCATGCGACTATACAACGATGTCAAAATATATTATTATAGATCATGATGACGTCACTACTGCGCGGCCATACTTTGGTACACCAGACGATTCTACGGACATTTTTACCGATTGGTAATCCTACATACATTTCACCGAGTAAGTACTGTTTTCATGAATTGAATGGCTTACTTCAATGGGTGAAAACGAACATAGACCTTATAGGCTATGTCTGAATGTATTCGACTATAAATAATGAGTCGTATTGGTTATGAAATATTATAGAAATGTCTGATATCTTATACCTATAAAACTAAAACTATAGTTTGTTTTCAACACTACGGAGCATTTTCATCTTCATAACAATCATTTTTATTGAAGCGACAAGTAATTAATCGATGTTGTAATGTGAGAACGTAATCTCTTTGTAATAAAGCGTCATAGCCCGCCATATTTAGTTAAAACGGATGGGTGTGCTAAGCATACCTACTCGTAGAGTGAGTTACAGGAAAAAGAAGTGTTACATTTGGCGAGTTAGATAGCTCTACCTGGGCATACTGATAAATGTACTTTCACGGATGTATTTATCTTATTTGCGAAGACCGTGACTAAATTATAGTTATTCTAAGCTCTAGATACATTCTAAAGAGCCTTTTTAAGATGTTTTCATATTCGACGTAGGTACTTAGATATATTTTAAATTTTCTTTAATATGGGTTGTGTGATAATTGAGGTTATTGTAACTTTAGCGAAAATCAATCGGAGGTCGGAACTCATATTTTACTTTCACAGTAGAAACTATTGTATTGTTCGGTAAAAAAGATAAGAGTTATTTTAACCGAGCGTGTTAGCCCTTTTGCGTACTCAACTTTTGTTTATAAAAACTAACTCATTTTATACTCTGTTGCTACGGCAACTATTTGGCATAAGTAGTTTTTAAATTCCTAAATTTCTAATGATCTCTAAGAATTTTATGTTCACAACTAATAAAGAGTACAACACACTCATACGATTTTAATTAGACACAAGGGAGCCAAACTAACAAATACCTTCATACTTGATAGTTTTCCTCATAGTAATTGCTCGTTATGAATCGGATACCTACGTATAGTCGCGACTTAAGACGTTAATTGATACATCGTTCCGCGCCGTAGTTTCGTGTCACGTGTGTTCATTACCAGCTTACTGACCAACTAATGTAGTAATCGTCGGATCTGTCTCCGTTCTGCGAGCGCGTCTTCTTCCAGAGGCGATCGTGTGTGTGAGTGTGCTCGTAGCCGTCGGGGTTCAACACGGGCAGGATGTAAAAATCCGCCAACTTCAGGATGTCCTGATCGTTACCTGGAACAAAACAGAATAATATGACGTTGTCTCCTTCTGCCACGAAACCCTGAAAGTATACTGGGTGAATATTTATTGTATTTCGAGACTTTGCAAAATGAATACGCTACTTCAGCAAAGTTTCATATGTAAACCAGCCTACTTATATCCTGTATATATTTAAAATTAATAATTCTTATTTTAATAAGAATTTTGTCGCGATAGAAAGTCATCTACATAATATTAATATTATGTACATCTTTGTGCATCTATGCCAAGATATTATCTGAATTTTTGCTGTTGAAAATTATGTAGGTAGTAAAATATAAACAATATGTTATATTCGTTACGGTTGTTAAATAATTTAATAAGCCTCAGTTCTTTTGGCCTCACTTTTACGGACAACTTATAAAAAGTTATCTGGCAGTTAGATAAATGGTATACAGATAGCCGTCGGACATTTTTCTGTCCTCCATTAATTAATAATTTGTAATTATTTGACAAAATTGTAACAATACAGCCATATTATAGACATCGCAGTTTTTTAATGTACCGCAGACCTACGTCATTTGGTCGGATTATGTCAATTCAATGCTATTAGAGGTCTGTTGGCTGGGTTTAACGTAACTCGACCAAACTACGTAGGTCTGCCATCAGCTGCCGATGAATCAACTTATTTGGTAGTACCTATCTGTCTGAGAAAAAAACGTTGCAATCTATGTCTTCGTTCTACGATTATCTCTCTTCATTATCTGCTCTGTATTAACTCTCTGGTTCTGGTTGGTCTCCTGTACTAAAAGGGTATGTAGGCAGTATCCAGAACTCACCAGTACTCTTGTCTCCCTCCACGAGGTGGTGCAGTATCCAGGTGGCGACAGCGGGGGCTATCCACTCGCAGGCGTGGGTCCCGCCGTCTATCCAAACCGCTGGTTTCATATTCGACCGCAACTTGTACTTCTTCTTGTGATTAGCAGTACCGTTCTTTCTCGTTTCATTAACACCTTTGGACACCTACAAAGAGTTATTTATTAACTGTACGCTTTACCTATTAGCATTAATATGCTAGAGATTTGATAACATGTTTTACTACAAATAACACAAAGAGAAGCCGACTTTGATTAAATTTTTGTGTGAATGTTTAGAATACAGTCATAATGTTACTGTTAAATTCCAGCGACTTTCAAGAGTCTAGAATTTGGAGAGACGTATAAAAACTAGGCACTTATTTCTCGAGGTGTGTAAATTATGCATGAGATGGTAACGATAAGCGAATATAAAAATGTTTTTTGATCCATATATTAGCTGCTGATTTAGTCAAATTATGTTAGATAAAGTATAAAATTTCACTTCAGTACAATTGTATAATTGAAAACTTGTAAATTATTTTAAGTAGGTGCGATAAAATGCTATGAATAATATGATATTATACAACTTAATACAAGTAGGATAAGATTATTAATTATTGTATTATATAGTACATAAGCCCACTAATACTTGACTTACAATTATTTCTAAGAGCCTGTCCATACGGGCGTTGCGTCAGCGCTGCGTCGAGCCACACGGGCGCTGCGTCATCGAACGCAGCGTTATAACGAAGCAGCCCGGGGGCTTTCCGTCATGTGTGCGTTGCGCGCTGCTGTCAAAATACAGCGCGCCGTGTGAACACCTTGGTAATATTTGTATGTAAAACAACGTAACGGCAGAGGTGCGTCGACGCAACGCTGACGCAACGCGTCGTGTGGACTGACTCTAATGGTATGTCGAGCTTTCGACGATCCTTCTAATTGAGTTAAATCATATTTTATATCTCGACGAGGTCTGTGGAGGTGTGTGTCTGTGCTAGTGTTGTAGGTACTCCAGGTACCGCAGGGTGTCGTCGTAGAGTTGGTGACGTCGCTATGTCGTCGTAAGTAAATAATACCTTGACAGCGACGAGAGGTAGGCCTTCAGACGATCTCCCCAATGGCACGAGCTCGACGAGGTCCGTATGTGAGTGCTGCAGGTACTCCAGGTAGCGTAGAATGTCGGCGTAGCGGTGGTAGCGCCGCCACGTCATTGGGTGACCTCGCACATGCTCTAACTCGAGACGCTGCTTCTTCGACAACTTGGGGTTCTCGTACATTATCGCTTTCTGTGAAATAAACGACTGCTTCAGGCTATTTCATGTTTTTTTTTTTGAGATGAAAAACAGTCTACTGCAGAAGACTGCTATCTTACATAATGCAAAATATGCAATAAGAATCAAGACGTAAAAGTATGGTGACTTCAACTTTCTTTCTCTAGTTTGAAACATACAACATTATCTTGATTTGATTTAATTCAGTTTAGAGCTGCAGCAGGCTGCACTGAATCATTATAAGATGATATTATGATTCATTTCTTTAACCGACTATGGTCAAACTCTGCATCCTCTATCGGTTGTATCACGGGGAGTGCTCTGAGGAATTGTTCGGAATCATACCACCTACAACTTTTCGCCATCGTTCCACGCGAAAAACATACCATCCTCATCACATTGATGAGTGGCAGTCTTCCACCATGAGTTTTTCGCGTAACTTTATGCCGCGCACTGTAAAACTCTGGAACAAACTGTCACCAGCAGTATTTCCGGACCTATATGACCTGCAAACCTTCAAGAAGAGAACGCGTATTCCCTTTTAAAAGGCCGGCAACGCACCTGCAGTTCTTCTGATGTTGTGAGTGTCCATGGGCGACGGTAGTTGCTTACCATCAGGTGACCCGTTTCCTTGTTTGCCCCCTTGTTTTATAAAAAAATAAAAAAACACGATAGGACTGGTAATGAGTAATTATGGCAGTTTATGATGTGTGCGTATAATACTTATTGCATTAAATTAAATTAAGTCGTAACTCACTTGCAAATCCCAAATGATTACGTCGTACTCTATACTCGAGGATTTCAGCTGCTCTTTAACGTCTACCAGGAGGTCGGGAGGTACGAGGAGGTCGGTGGAGCTGCTAAGGGAGGGTGGGGTCCACCACATGACGCCGGATCCCTCCGCGTCCTCCTGCAGATCGAGTAATGCCCGCACCTTCCATTGAGCATCAGCGTACGTCCGCAGCAGCTGATAGCCTTTGTAAGTCTTCTTTAGGGATTTCTTCCGAGGTTTCTTTGCTAAAATAAATTGTCTTAGTTTGTATCTCAATAGCTATGTCCACATTGTGCCCTTTCATCTTCAATTTTTATAATCTTTTGACATTCGAGGCTTTGTCCACATTGTGCCTTTTTCTGTTCGTCAAGGGCATGCGTTATAGCGCAGTCAACAGCGAACGTGAGGCATGCCCGTGACGCGCGTTTAAATCGTAGCGCTCGCTATGACACTTTTCTTTCAATGCGGGTGGATTTTGACGCATTCAATTATTATTGAATATGCCAAACGAAAGTTGAATAAAAAGAAGATGATGAAAATTGAAGATGAAATTGCATAATGTGGACATAGCTTATGCGTTATGCGTTCCACACGGTCGTTTGACATATTTGTGAGAATATATTATGTATACTGTACTTTGATAGAAAACTAGCTAAATCGAACAAGGTGTGAAGATTAATTATTACTGCTTAATAATATTATGATTGTAGAATGGAGAAACTAGTATTTAATATTTTCAGGTGAATAAAAAAAGTGTAACACTAGTGCGCGTTGATGTCTTTTTTATGCTGCGCTTTGAAATAGCAGGTATAAAAAGACGGACAGATAGATAATTATATATCAGAATTTTTAATTTTAATATGTAATATCAATATTAATAACTGTATTTCCTGTGAAAGCCAAATACAATTCCTTTGAGAAGTTTATAATTTTGACCTCTAGGTTTTAACGACTAAACAATAAAACGATACATACAAACAATTAAAGTATAGATGTATAATTCATTGCTAGTTCGAAGGCAATAAAGTAGGTTTATGTGGTTATAGAAATTCGTCCGTCTACGACATAACGTGAAAATACATGGGTTGATAGACGAGAACCACAAGTCACAGTATTACCTCAATATTTAAACTATGATAGATTTTACTACTCACAGCTTAGCACCGAATAAAATTGAGTAAACCAGAACTTCAGCTGCTTTAGCTATGTTGCCGTCGCTAATTTCGATGACCAATTTATGCAGTTATGCAAAAGTGTAGCTATATTGGAATTTACATAAACATCTCGAAGTTACGTAATATTATAATGCTTCGTTGAAATTGCTTAATGTGTCAATGCCACAGTTAATGAGTGCATATTAATCATATTAGTAGCAGTGTTTACTGCTAATAATAATGTATTTACAATCAGATCAAAATTAATTCAAACTGAGGCGATTGTCAATTCGCTTTCATAAATTTTGAACTTCATTAAAGTAAATAACGATAATGTCTCTTCACTCATGGCTAAATGTTCAGCTATATGGTTTCTCGCTCACTTGAGAAAACAGTCTTAAGACAGATTATATATTATTATTGTTTTACAATACACGTTAAGGTGCATACACACAAACATTTTTTATACTGCAAAATTTAAGTTTTCGTTTCTTAAGTTTCTAAGCGACTACATCAAAGTCACAAGACAAAGTACGTATTCTAAGTAAAAGCTATAACACATATAGCTTTACAAATACTTATTGGTATTTGTAAAGCTATATTATTCTACTTTATTTTGTGGCTTGAAACAATACTCACGTGAGTCGCTATTGGGTTCCTCGTTCTCCTCAGAGTTGAGGAGGTTCTGGAACCAGCCCTCTGTGGACGTGGAGGGGGGGTAGGGCGTCGTGGTGGTGGAGGTGGACTTCTGCTCCAGGGAGTCACCGAACCACCCCCCACTGAACCACGGCGATATCCATGAGATTATTCCAGAAAGAAATCCTGAAATTTCGGTATTTTAGCCACGTGTGTAGCGAAGTGACACTTTATGTTCCTTAGAACTATCAGAGAAGTTGATTCCTAATCAGATGGCGGACCAGAGGCCGTAGACAAAGTCCCTTTCGTTAAAAACGATGACTATATTCGTTATTAAAATGTATAGGATTTGACATTAGTCTTCGCAAGCGAAATGTCATTTAGCAATGACTTATGTCAAATCGCATACATTTTGATAACGAATTTCGTCATCGTTTTTAACTAAAGATACATTGTCTAAGGGGGCTGGTCGCGTTAAGTTAAACCCATCCAGCCAATCACAGCTAACATTGAATTGACATAAGCCGACCACATGACCACATGGTCTGTCTGTTTCGTAGCGCCGCTATATATGAATATAATATGACTGTGAAATGGCTACCGCATGTACATCAGGGCCCTTAGACAAAATATATATCCTTCGTTAAAAACGATGACGAAATTCGTTATCAAAATGTATGCGGTTTGACATAAGTCATCGCTAAATGACATTTCGCTTACGAAGACTAATGTCAAATCCCATACATTTTGATAACGAATATCGTCATCGTTTTTAACGGAAGGGACTTTGTCTACGGCCTCTGGTCATCAAAGTATCCCAAGGGAATACAGCGAATACTGCACGTTTTCAGGATAAAAAAAGACTATGTGTTAATCCAGAACCCACTGTTACTCAACTCTCAAGAAGCGCTATAGCTAGATTGCCGCTATAACAACAAATACTAAAAACAAAATATATTGATTCATATTTAAGGTTAAATAAAAATTAACTATTGGTCACCAGAATCTGATGGCAAAAAGTGAGAAAATAAATTGACTAGCAATGCTGGGGTAATAGGAATAAAACATTTTCATCCTTTTTTATTCCTTTAGCGGCTTATTTTGTGTGTGAAACGTGCAAATATAAAAAATTATCCAATGATCATGGATATTTTTTGAAAATCTACTGTCAAAAATTGCCATCAGATTCTGGTAGACCTATAAAACCTATGGGTTTTATTGTTCTCGCAACTTTGCCTTAAGGGCCTTCGCTACGGAGAATCCGTACTTAACCGTATTTAGAGCCTTATAAACTCATAATTTGAAAGCTACAGAGTTATAATAAAAATACAACAATAATCTTCAGTATCTCAACATTCCTTTCCATTAAATTTTTCTTTAAATTTTCCATCTAATTTTCTATTAAATTTTCCATTCATTAAATTTTCTATTTTCGTTTATTATACTCATGATATTATGAGCTTCCAAAGTAAAGCCAATTTATTAAAATTCAAGCATATATTCAGCATCTCCTTAGTATTTACAAATTACTTTTATTTGAAACACACGCCAATAGCTCGACAATATCATAAATGATCATAAACTACATATTCCCCGTTTTAATTTTTTTTAGATCAATTTTGAAGATAAGCAAAAAAAATACGGTTTTGGTGCGATCTCGGCAACGCGGCAAATGTATGAATGTCGTGAAAAATGTCGTTTGCTCGGGGGACGGCCTTAAGCATGGAGTCAAGCATCATAGGGCTTAGTGGGTACATCCAAAGCATATACGTCAGTATATTATAAGTCTATGGCTTGGGGCGTTTCATAGATTCGGGTGTTTCTGTGATTACGAGAATTAGCGATGATTTTCATGCGCATTATTAATTTGGGAGTACTGTAGGTACCTGATAATCTGTGAATCTATGATACAGAATTAGAAATACATTAGCTGTTGTTAGAAGTAACTAGAGTTGTAAGTGCGACTCCTTAAATTACCCTTGGACATGCAAAGAAAGCGTCGTTTGGAAAACAACGATTCTTATCTTCCTAGACGAAATGGTAGCTAATCATTGTTACAGCACGATATGCTACATGCAGCCTTTTCTTTAGAGCGTAACCAACTGTAGTGGATTTTTGAACACTTTAAAAATTAAATAAAAAAGAAAAGACAGAACGAAAAAGACAATCCCCCTTACTAATAAACGCAGTATAAGCTTTGAATAGTTATACAGTGTTTTGTCTTCTTCTTTCCAATTAAAAATGTCACTTGTGTGACAGGAACAAAACACTGTATAACTATTCAAAGCTTATACAACGTTTATTAGTAAGGGCAATAATGTTTAATTATATTATGGTACTCGATATCCAGAGTAAGTATTTTGTATTATGCGCTATATTATGTAGAATAATTTTAGTAAAAGATGTGTAAGATACGTAGGTGATAAAGTTCAATTGACAAAGGTCATAATATGCAACTTGCTAAAATATGTAACGAGCGTTTACGTCGAACGCATAATGTCGAGTTTCATGTAATTCAGTGCAACTTTATTCACACAGAAGCAAGTGCGTCTGTATGCGTGAGTTGGTTCACTATAGTCAAATCAAAAGATTTTGATCCGTGCGGAATGCGGATGCAATGTCGATGCGAGTCGGTTTATTATTATTGATTTACCACTACATTTTAGCATACTATTACTATTAATCCTAAATCCACTAATGCATTATGTTGAATTGACGACCTCTGTGGCTCAGTGGATAGCACGTTGGTAGCTTAAGCCGGAGGTCGCGGGTTCGAATCCCGCCGACGGAACAAAAAGTTTTCAAAAAAAGTTCCTGGGTCATGGATGTGTATTAAATATGTGTATCATATAATAAAAATCTTAAATATGTGTATAGTATAAAAGTATTAAATATATTTCCGTTGTCTGGTACCCGTAACACAAGTCCTTCAGGTACTTAGCATGGGGCCAGACTGACGTGGTGTGAAGCGTCCATAGATATTATTAAATGTTTTATGTTACTTTATAAAACATAAAATGAGTAATATGAAATTTTGGGCAAAGTTGTAATTTTATGTAGGTACAATAAGGTGATTGTCATAGTGAGACACAATTATTATCAAATGTTTATCATTGTATTAAAATAAAAAAATCGGATTTATATTATTTATTCAAGTGTAACCCTATTAATATTATGTACGCAAAAGCTTGTATGCATGGACATATTTTGTTACTCTTTCACGCAAAAACCACTGAATGGATTTTAAGGGAACTTTACAACAATATAGCTTTAAATACATCAGAATAACACGCAACAATTTATAAAACACTGATCTCTACTATACAAGTACGCTGGATAGCTGATATCCTTTGTAAATGACAGCTATTCCTTGTGCCTATTTGAAGCTGAATCAGCGCCCCCATTATTCGGGTAGAGAACTAAATCTGACGTAAAAATGACATTTGAAAGCCGCCATATTGGCGCTGATAGCAGTAATGAGAGTACTTGGAACTAATACTAGTGATGACAACTGTTGTTATTGGTTGTGGTTACGTCAAATTTAGTTCTCTACCCGAATAATGAGGGCGCTGATTCCACTTCAAATAGGCACAAAAAGCAGATGTGTATCAGCTATCCAGCGTACTTGTATAATAGAGATCAGTGTTATAAACACATCGTGAAAATCCAAGATAGCCGCCGCCGTAGCCGGCCGGTAGTTGTAAGAAAAATTGCAGATTACACATATTTCTTATTACTACCTCAATATGGATATCAAATGAAAGGACTTGATTGGTAGAGAGGTAAAAAGCGGCCAAGTGCGAGTTGGACTCGCCTATGAAGGGTTCCGCAGTAGCAATAAGGTTTATTTTTATGAAATTAATAGGTGTTTGATTTATTTTTATATTTCAGTCGATTTTATGAATTTTATTAGATTAAGGTTTACAATTTATGACGTATAAACAAAAGCTACTGGCTAGATCTCGTTCAAACCAATTTTCGTTGGTCGTTTTTATAGTAATCTACATCATATATTTTTTTTAGAATTATCATGCCCCTACTTTAGAAATTAGAGGGGGGGGGACACACATTTTACCAATTTGGAAGTCTCTCTCGCAAACTATGCAGGTTAGAAAAAAAATGATATGAGAAACCTCAATATGATTTTTGGAGACTTATCCATAGATACCCCACACGCATTGGTTAGATGAAAAAAAATTTTTTTTGTTTCAGTTGTACTTATGGGGACCCCTAAAATTTTTAATAATTTTTCCATTTTTGCATCAAAATCTTAATGCGGCTCACAGACTACATCTACTTACCAAGTTTCAATAGTACTTATAGCTCTAATACTTCTTCTTCTTCTTCTTTTAAAAATGGCCTCCCTTGAGGAATAGCCAGTATCAGTGTTGGCGAGATAAAAAATAACTTGTTCGCCATCGACGACAACTCTGCTCTGTATAACCTTTGTGAGTGTACAAGTAAAAAAGAAAAGAAAGAACTGTTTCGGAGAAAAGTGGCTGTGACATACGGACGGACAGACGGACAGACAGACAGACACATGACGAATCTATAATGGTTCCGTTTTTTTTGCCATTTTGGCTATGGAACCCTAAAAAAATGATAATATATTTTATTATTTCGCAACATAACTGAACGAAATGCAGGCAGAAATGAGTGTAACTGAAATGGTATAGAATAATTATTTAAAAATCAAAAGCACAACAGCTTTTCAATAGGTAAACTTTTTTATTTATGTTATCAGCTACATATTCCTTTTTTTCTTTTCAATTTTCATCCACTATTACGGAAATCGGAGGTTTGCATGATTTTTACGCTCTAGGCATTCCACTATAAGCCCAATAAAGAATTCTGAAAAAAAAAGGGAATTTATTTGATATGTTTTATTATGATTTATGACGGCATAGCAAAGAAAAAACTGCCATTAAAATTTAAAATACGTTCAATTTAAGGTACCTTTTCTTAGTGTTGGTTTTCACATTCATCTAATATTCTTATTGTTTTTACCTTGGAAGTCGGTTTAAATTTTTTGTTAAAAAAAAATAATTTCACCCTTTTTATGGGTCCCCGAAACGATCAAGTGCACTGGACAAGTCTACGTGCTTGACGATTTCACTTGACGAGGGACTTGACGCGACTTGAAGGTGCCGTCAAGTCCACGCGCCGCAGTCGTTTACCGCCATGTGCCCAGGAAAGTGGGCGTCGCAAAAATTAATAATGGTTTCCAACCACAGAAATAGATCAAGATATGTGTTTCCAATGCAGGCATGCCTTTCTATATAACTCTATCGGTATCTCTCCCAGAAAAAGTTTTTTTTTTCGTTGAAGTTGGTTCGATATTCCGGTCGAAAATGAATAAAAACTTGTCAAGTCGCGTCAAGTCGCATCAAGCGCAACCACTCAAGTGCCGTCAATCAAAATTTTTGTCAAGTATGGTCCAGCCCGTAGATACTTGACGAAACTTGTCAAGTCAACGCTGTAAACGATCAATATTCACTTCAAGCACGTAGACTTGTCCAGTGCACTTGATCGTTTCGGGGACCCATTAGTTTTTTAAATATTAAATAACATAAATGTCAGTTGCAGATATATATAATTTAGGCATGAAACTAGCACCTATTAACTGTACTTAATTTCGGAAGTCGGAAGTCGGTAAAAAAAAATACTGCTATTTAAATACAATTCAAGGCACCTTTTCTTCGTGTTTGTTTTCACATTCATCTTTTTCCGTTGTTGTTTCTTCAGTTGATTTACTTTTATATTGCCTGAAATAAAAACACAAATAGAAAGCACACAAAACACGTTATTTCTAAGTAATTAAATGAAAAAATAAGTTGAAGTAAGGATAACAGTGATAATAGCAACCTTTTAGCCATTCTTGCCTTTTCCAAGCTTTCCAAATTTTCTACATTTTTGCGCTTTCTTTTCTTTCTTAAAAATATATTCGTTTTGTTTCCCATTAGTTCTGTAATGTAATGTGTTTTAATAGTAAAATTATTTTCCGCCATAAAAATACATACATAAAATGTATTATATTACTTACTAACAAAATAAAATATTTACTTACCAAACAATCAAGATTTTTCGATCACGCTATAAATGTTCACTACTCTAGTATGCGCGACAAAGGTCAACAGAGTTCATGCGCAGCAGGGAGCGATACGTCCACCCTCCAGCAAGCCTCGCGGCGGTCTGATTTCAATTGCTTTGCGCGCAGTGATTTATAGTAAGTTTTAAAATATTTGTAGAAAAAAAATAACAAAGTATTTGTTGATATTTAAAAAGTATACTTTTAACTAAAGTGTTCTTCTATCATATGAAGCTATTATTATATTGAAATAAGTAAGATAAATAGGTAAAAATAAGGTTTTAAATCCTTGATATTTCTCATTCTTTGAATTTAAATTACTTATAGTTAAATACCTAAATGAAATATTTTTTTCTGATAACTATTTGCTTAAGGATCTTATCAATAGGTTATTATTTTTTTCTAATTAGATCTGTCGCTGGTTTCGTAAATTTGAAGCTTCGAAACTGATACTATAACGGAATTTAAGAAAACCTCTGTTATGGTATCGAGATTTAATGTACAAATACTCTATAAATCGTATTTTTTTCTCTGATAACTATATAGACAGTGAAATTTCCTATAAAAATAAGTTACCAACATTTTTATAAAGATAAGTGGTTAATGATTTTTTCAAGTTTGAAAAGTACAGTTTTAAGCCAAATTGAGCGTGAAAGGTGTAAACGCTCTTCTATTTCTTAGCTACGCTTACAATATGCTCTATATATGAATAAATATTATGAAATGGTATGCATGTATGACTTTATGTATATTGTATACTGCTCACGGATTAACAATTTTAACTGGACGCTGTTAATTAGTTGAGTTATGAATGCAGTTTTATTCTTTATGTTAAGACTGCATTCGTAATCCTATATTTTTTTGTGTGTATGTACACAAATACTTAACAGCGACCAACTATCAGCTTCGAGCCTCTATATTTTTCACATCGGAAAGCTTACAAAGTTGTTGATCGGACACGGCCAATAAGTAATAACCGCAATATAACATAATTTCTGTTTTGCTCCACGAGCACCGTAAAATTATAACCACGGGACTGAGACATAATCTTTCACTTAATCTTCTAATAAAGCGGGGGTTTTTGTAATTATATACCTAACCACAAGAACCTACCTACGAACCAACCTGATTTCTCTTCCTTCTTCGGCGCCTTCTGTAACCGATTTTCCCTGAAATAATCGTCTAGGAATCCAGACGATTCCTTGCAGGGTCTCCTCTTTTTGTTAGCCTTCTGCGTGGGTCGCGCGGTCGTCCGGCGCGTGGTCGCCGGCCGCCGCTTGGTGGTGGTCGCCCGCGGCCGCGCGGTGGTCGGCGCCGGCTGCCGCGCCGGCTGCTGCACCGGCGCCTGCGACTGCGTCAGCATGTCGCTCTGCTGCAGGTACTCCGTCGGCACCGGCCCCTGTAGCACGTTGTTCACCCACAAACTTTGGTCCTCGATTTTTATCACACCTAGCGGGAGCGTCGGGCTCGAGTAGTTGTGGTACACGGGATACATGATCGGCACGCGGTCCGTCACTATAAAGTTCGTGTGGCTCGCGATATTGATGGTCGTCTTCACTACTTTTCGTCGTTTTTTATCACTGTCACCGGTCGAGTTCGTCCGCCGAACCGATCCGCGCTCGGTCGTCGCGTTCACTTTGGGGGGAGCCGTCGCGGGTCTCCTGGTGGAGGTCGGTTTTGGGGGCGGTTTGAGGATCACTTTGGTCTTATGCTTGGCCGGCGCGCGGCGGGACAGCGGGCCCGAGTCGACGGTGTCGTCGAACTCCTCCCACAGCGTGAAGGGGTCCATGGAGTCGGAGTCGGCGGAGTCGACGGAGGCCAGCGGTCGGAGGGCCGCCGCGGCGCAGGCGAGGAGCGCGAGCAGCGCCAGGCGACGCGCCATGTGGCGAGCGTGTTCGCATGGCGAGGTGCGCGCGCACTGTACTCATGCAGCCGGCCGCGCGCCGGCGACCACCTTCCCTGCCACTATCATTACGCGATGTCGCTTTCAACGCGACCGCCCCAGTAGGTCACACCGCTCGGCCGAGTCCAGCTCTCCATCTAACGATCATAATATTCAATACGTCTTATTAGTGTCCCCTTTCACACTAAACCGATAATTTTAATGCATTTTTGCTCATAATGTTTGCACTCCCCCAGTTATAGCACACGTCGCGTCGTTAAACCATAACGATAGTGTCTGAAGTCTGCAGAGCACATATCCGTATGTTTTTATTATTTTCCGAGAAAATTGATGTTTTTTAGGGTTCCGTACTCAAAGGGTAAAAACGGGACCCTATTACTGAGACTTCGATGTCTGTCCGTCTGTCCGTCTGTCCGTCTGTCTCCAGGCTGTAATTCAAGAACGGTAATAGCTAGAGAGTTGAAATTTTCACAGATTATGTATTTCTGTTGCCGCTATAACAACAAATACTAAAAACAAAATAAATTAAATATTTAAGGGGGGCTCCCATACAACAAACGTGATTTTTCAAACATTTTTGCTCGGTATCAATGATGACAACAGGTAGGCACTTGAAATTTTCACAAAGGGCTTAAATATATGTGTACTTTGATAATTAAAAATAATGTTTAAATAAAATAAAAATTTAAGGGGGGCTCCCATACAAAAAACACAATTTTTGGCCTATTTTTGCTCTATAATGGTACGGAACCCTTCGTGCGCGAGTCCGACTCGCACTTGGCCGATTTTTATGTACTCAAAAGTGAACATTCGGCCTACGTGATTATAACAACTAGTGTAGCAGTAGGTGTTATATGTTAATAATTAATAATAGATGATTATATTATAATGTTCTTATTAGAAAAAATATGAAAAAGTTTTACAAAATTAGATTCAACTTCTTCAAAACAGAAAATACATCTTCTAAAACAGTGAAACACGTAACAACGCCATGTGTTAGCTAAGTACATAATATCTCGCTATTTCATTTCATTGCTAGACGTAGGCTTATCTCTGCCTTTTCCTGACTGCACAGCATATAAGTAAATATTTTGTCATTTCAGCCCTCTGTGTAAAAAGCGATTTAGGAACATATACCTATATAACAAAATAGACTGAAATCGTATTTCATGTAAAATGTTACCTCGACGACTACAAAAGGTTTTCCCTATAAAAAAGACATCCGATCTAATGTAGAGCCACGTAGAGCCAAGCTTCTGAATCTACGCGGCCTAAGTCTATCGACCCTAACTCCAACAAATTCTACATATCAGTATGTATGGCTAATTGGCTGTTTCGTTACTAAATTCATCGAATCGCCTCACCTCCACGACGGTAGCAAAACAGCGAAGCCAAACATACTTTCTGATATTCTGTAGAATTTTCTGGAGTTAGGGTCGATAGATGCAGTACGCGTAGATGCAGAAGCTTGGCCCTACATTAGATCTGACGTCTTTTTATAGGGAAAACCTTTTGTGGTCGTCGAGGTAACCATTTTACATTAAATCTTTTTGGTGTGTGGTGCGTGTATACGGCATGCTACTCTTCTGCTTCCTGTTATGCAATTGTATTATGTTGTGTTGGCAAATTATATCACTGTTATGCTCCCTCGTCTTTGTTTCCTATTAGTAATTTTGAAAAATGTGTGCTGCATTGTGAAGATTCTAAAATACTGCCCTAACAAACCCAACTGCTCGGACACATTATTACATCGACATGACTCATCTTTAAGTTAAAATATACATTAGTCTACGCATTACTATTTACTAACAATGATTTGTTTTATCTTGGCAAGACTTTTTTGTACTTCTTCAAAGTATAAATTTTAAGTGCCTAATGCTCAATGCTCATATCTAATTTAATTCCTTTTGCGTTGCGTTTTGCGTAAAAAGTATTACTTACTTTTAATTTTTATTACTGTAAATGTTGGAATGACAATATTGTCGCGTTATGATAATGTTTATAATGTTTACCCATATAAAAACAGACCGCGATGCGTGAAATGTAGCCCAAGTTCTCGGTTGGTAGGTCGTTTAACACTAATAATGTACACATGATATCCACTCTTGTGGTTTTCATTAACGTACATTATTTACGGTAAACATTTAAATATTATAACTTTCTCTCGCTCCTTTTAGTCTGTCGTTATGCATAATTGTATATAGGTTCATCGTAGAACTATTTGCCTGTCTTACCCCGGCCGCACATTGTCCGAATTCTGATCAGAAACAGTTGAATTCCGCCGGACCGCCACCCCGCACATTATCCGAAATATCCTTCCGGCGAGTTCTAGCTCACTCGGCTCAGTACAAAATGTAAGAGACAGCGCGGACGTTCTGTTTCTGATCAGAACTGTCGTACAATGTGCGGCCAGGCTTAAGCTCCCTATCAGTTGAAAGAAGGCAAAGTAAATACTCAAAAATTAAAAAAAACATACGCCAGATAGGTTGATACTACTCACGAGTCACGACACGACGCCGTCGCGTCGATACATCATACCTACCTGGATGTCGTAGTCGTAGTTCGTAGAAACTCACGAGTCACGATGCGTCATCTTTGAATTTCTACGTGAGTTTCTACGACGCGACGTCGTGCCGTATATCGTGGCACGTCACGATGTCGCGTCGTAGTTTTTTACGATGCTCGTCGTGGATTCCCACGATACGACGTCGCATCGGGAAACGACGCCGTATCGTATTTTTGTATCCTAGTCCTTAGTTTTTATTATTCGTAGGTTACCATGTACTAGAATTTTTCTTAATTAGACTTCTATTTTTATTGATTTACTACGTGACCGAGTTCTAGTGCTACGGTGGAACATACGTGGCCTATGTACTTACAATAAATACTTGTAGTCGTAAACAGCCAAAGTTAGAATACTTTGGCAAAATAACGGTTCATTGACTATTATCAAACATAATTTATTTTAATTAAAAAGAAAATATTCTGTAGTTTACAAAGTTCTAGATACCATCGTCTAGGCTGTTAAAAGAAAAAATATTTTTTTCTTTCTACCCAGTTAGTTGTTTTTATATCTAGTCGGTATTCGACGTCAATGTTATATTATAAGGTATAGTACACGCTACGGTCTACCGGAGAGGTCTACCTGTACAGGTATGCCTGCGCAGGTAGACCGGAATGTGTGTGGGAATAGATTTTGCGCCGGTCGCCTGCGCAGGTCCAAAAAACTGCACAGGTCTATTCCCACACACATTCCGGTCTACCTGCGCAGGCATACCTGCACAAGTGGACCTCTCCGGTAGACCGTAGCGTGTATGGCGGGCATAAGACCTACTTACTAAATAGGTACATCACCTAATAAATAGTTTCTAAATTGCATGCACAAAGGAAAAAGCTTAACTACATATTAAACGAATTCATGTCATATTATGCTAATCAATCATCCGCTGGTTTAATCGAGAATCATTCAAATTGTAATCAATAAAATTTCTTAGATAAGGAAAATAAGGCTTTGCGCGGTGGCCAGCGACCAACCGATATTGACTTGACATGGGAATATGAAACCTATGCTAAAGTCAAAACTCGAATCGAGACACAAAATTGTATCAAAATTCGTATGAAATTCAGGGGGTGTAGTGCGAGTTTTATTCGATCATACGCATCGAACATGTTAAAGCGAATTTGTATGGGATCAAAGCGGTATCCACGTTAGCCAGTACATGGCGCTGCTTTGATCCCATACAAATTCGCGTTAACGTGCTCGATACGTATGATCGAATAAAACTCGCACTAACCCCTCTGTGCCTTGTTATATTGTGACTTATTCTTTTGTAGCTCGATTCTGCTACTAAATACTAATATTAATATGTAATTAAGTTTCGATATGGTTTCGATCCAGTCGCGGCGTAATAAAAGTTTAAAATGGTATTCTCATAAAATGTCAAATCAAAAACCACACGTTCTTATTCGACAAAAGTCAAAACTACAAAACTTATTTTTATAAATAATTTTTCGTTTGAAACGAACGTAACGCTGAGAAAATATTTTGTTGTTTTGAGAGTTATGCATCATGAGTAGGTAGGTACAAACATGTATGCAATTAAATTACTTACTAATAAATAGAATAAGTACATTCTGCAATGTTTTCACGCTAGAAGCAGCACCAGCACAGACAGTAAACAAAAAGTTTTGTTCGACGTTTGACAACGTGGCCGGTGTCTGTCAATATTCTGATATTATGACGGACAACATAATAATATCGGATTATGGTCGGATTATTTACTGTATGTGCCAGTAGTGCCCACTGCCCACTGCCCTCTGCATCGACCTTTTCGTAATAATTTCAAATAGTGTGCCTAGCGAATCTAACATGGCCACTTTGGAGAATCATATTAATATATTTTATAATAATAATACTTAAAAACTTAAAAGTTACTTTACCTTAATCTACAGTTGTGACTGAATTTTCATCAGGCACTGTTAATGTAGGGAAATTAGTAAAAGTGAAGTTGATAAAAATCAAAATTATTCTAAAACCAATGAGCAATGTAAAGATTAATATCTAATTTAAAAGAGAGAGTAGAAAAGTTAGGTAATTATAAACATGGTAACTTACCTACTTCTTCTTCTAGCTAATTTAACTGGCTACCATTAAAATCTTTTTTTTTTATTTTAAATTGTAATACCTGCTGTAAAATTCCCATTTATGCAAAATTAATTGAATTAAAACGGCAAATTTTTAACTGTTACTTACCTGCTTCTTCCTCTAACGTCTTTAATTTAAGCTAAAACATTTGACATCTCTGTTTTCTTTTCAGTTGATTATTACAGCTGGTACCATACACCTTGTACACATACATAGGTAGCATTCTAGCACACTCATTTTACTTTCATAGAATATACTTTCTATATAACGTTCTACATAATAAATGAACTTTAAATAAATTTTGCTCGTAAAAATGTCATAATTATATTAATACACCTACGTGGTTTACTTTTTAATTTATCTACACTACTATTATAAAGAGGAAAGATTTGATTTTTTGTTTGTTTGTTTGTTTGTTTGTTTGTTTGTTTGAGTCGAATAGGCTCCGAAACTACTGGACCGATTTGAAAAATTCTTTTGCTATTGGAATCTTACATTATTTCTGCTGAACATAGGCTACATTTTATTTTGGAAACAAGTAGGGTTCCGTAAGATATTTGAGTTTTTCGGACGCAAGGTGTAAAAAATCAGCTAGAAAAGTTACTTATTTTGCGTACGCTGCCTAAAGTATAAAATATAGAACCATAAAATGTTCTAAGTAATTGTAGATCTTATAAATATCTACAAAAAAGTCCGCGACACACTATACCTATCTATGTCGAGTGAGGCACAATAACCATTTATTTATTTAAAAATCCTGTTTTTTTTTTTGACTAAATTGAAACGGATATATTTTACTCACGCTATTAATCCTTATCAAAATAAATTATTTTATCACTAAGTACAGTTTATGTAGATAATATTTGGTCTTTGAATGATTAAAATTGGACGTTTGGTTTTGAAATTATGGCGAAATTAAAATATTACGATAGTGGGCGTCACCAAAGCGCGTGCGGGGAAGACAATATTCTGTTGTAGAAATGAAAATTCTGTACTTAGAAGATATGAAATGACACCCGAAATTACACCTTTGCCACTAAATCGCTATAGAAGCCAAAAATGTGGTTAGTTTTTTGTCTGTCTGTCTGTCTGTCACTCTTTCTGTCTGTCTGTATGTTTGTTCCAGCATCACACGAAAAATACTGATCCGATTTGAATGTGGTTTTCGCAGATATATTTATCTTCTTCAAACTTAACATATGGTGTATAAAATTTTTTCCCCCCACCCACCCCTCTAAGGGGACAAAAGAGGGGGTCAGATTTTGTATCAAACTTTTTTCTTTAACACGAAAACTACTGATCCGATTTGCATACGGTTTTCACAGATATATTATATTTGTCTTCTTCCAACTCAACATCTGGTGTATAAAAATCCTCCCCCCCTCCCCTCTCAACCCTCTCTGGGGACCAAAGAGGGGTCAGATTTTGTATACAATTTTTTTCTTTAGTGGACTTACTTCATATTAGGTATTAACTGTGTTTTTCAACTTAACATCTGGTGTATGACCTTCCCCTCCCATACCCTCTTAGGGGACAAAAGAGGGGGTAAAACATGTATCAACTGATGATGTAGAAAATATACTTTAAATGGCAAAACAACGTTTGCCGGGACAGCTAGTAATCATTATATTTTGATACTCGAGCATGATATTAAAATAACATTAATAATATGCAAAGTAGTAAATTAAACATTTTTACGTTTTATTTTTATCTGACAAAATGATACACACGTTTAAAAGCCTTTATAATGCGTGTTTACTAATAAGGGTGGATTGCACCAACTTACTTTAAAGGCCGTCACAGACTTAGCTATAATATATATTAATATATTTATAGCTAGGCATATTACTATATATTTTATATACAATTTTCGCGTGACCACACACTCAGCTATAATATATATTTCTGGTCTCAGTGTGTTTAGTACGGTATATTAATATATATTATAGCTAAGTCTGTGACGGCCTTAACTATAGATAACTTTATCTGTAACCATAACAAAAAGTCAAATGAACTGTCAAATCCCTAGTAAAAGTCCATGATGGACGCCATATTTGACGATAACCTTAACTTTAACTTTAACCAAGTCTCTGGTGCAACTAAGCAAGGTTTAGGGTGAGTTGCACCAGAGGCGTAGTTTAACTAAGTTATGGTTATCGTGAATTATGGCGTCCATAATGGACTTTTACTAGGGATTTGACAGCTCATTTGACTTTTTGAGGTTAAAGTTATAGTTAAGTATAGTTAAAGTAAGTTGATGCAACCCACTCTTAATATAACATAAGGTATTTAGATCGTATCTTTAGATTTTATTTTTTGTTTACCTAATGTCTGTAGCGGTCATTGATTCCCTGTCAAAAAACTTGTCATATTTCGTCGTTTTCTATACAAACCACGATTGACAATGAAGTGACAGATGTTTCTAGTTTAAGAGCAATCTCGTATTTTGCATACACAATGTTAACAAAGTATGAATTAAATTATCACTTCAAACCCATATAAATAGTTGGAGATTATCATACGAAGAGTCTAGTTACCAAAACGTTTTCCGATGAAAATATATTAATATAATAGTCTGATTCTTTACAAGAATTCAATTTTGTTCTTAAGTTAACGAGAATGCAGTGCGAGTATTTTTCACATAGCTCCTAGACTAGAAAGGTCAATGACCGCTGATGCCATCTTAATCATTGTCCTGACTATAATAAAGCAAAATTTGTGACGAGTGCAAACCACTGACTTAAGAAACCTGCAAACCCCTTAGATTTTAGAAAATAATTATAATAATAATATTATATTTAGCGTAACTGGAAATTGGAATGGCATGTTCGATGTTCATGCATAAGAAAGGCGTTGTAAGACGTTATTTCATGATTATTCATAGCACCAATTGCTACATAGATACAAGTAGATTAGGTACAGTTCCGACAAAATGATATTATCATAAATTAAGAAATTAAAAAAAAAGCCCGCCAAAAAACTTTAAATAGTAATGAAATAACATTTACTGACTTTAAGTTTAAATCATTCCTATGAGTAAAGTAATATTTTAGTCCATAATCGTTGTCAAGGTGTGTCGGAGGACCGCCAAGTAAACTACCACAACAGCGACTTTTGCATTTTGTATCGCCATAATAGTCGCTGATTCTCTCGATTCGGGTCGCTGTGAACTGACCCTTAAACTATATTGTTATGTGAAATCAAACATCAAAATTAGCGGTCCCCCGACCCACCTTGATAACGATTATGGACTAAAATATTACTTTACTCATAGGAATGATTTAAACTTAAAGTCAGTAAATGTTATTTCATTACTTTTTAAAGTTTTTTGGCGGGGGTTTTTTTAAATTTCTTAATTTTATTTTATTTTATGCTTTTTAAACTTGTGCAGAATAAATTATTCCTATCAACTGGATCATATCCCAATGAATACCATCTATAAAATATGTCCTCTTGAATGAGGCCGTCAATATGAGCCCAAACATGACACCTCCACTTTGGGTTCATACGGAGCTCGGCTCCTATAGAATCCAGGTGATGCTGCAGTAGCAGCATGCAAATATTTACTGTTTAACTACATCTTACTGGTTGTCGCAATTAAAATGAGTCCAAACACGAAACCTCTGCTCTAAGTTGGTGAGGAGTTGGGTATCCTATTGATTACCAGGTGATGCTGCACCACCAGGTCAACTTTCCAATAATGTGTATATATTCATAAGTGTCACGAACCAGGATGCAAAATATAAAACCCATCAAACGACTGCAAGTTGCTAATCGTCCTATCACGAACTAGATATACCGTGATATTTCAGCAATTAGCAGGCTGATGACGATGAACTATAGCTAAGAACACTCTCCGTCATGTCAGCTTTCAAATAAAAAAAACTAGATCAAAATCGGTCCACCCGTTTGGATGCTACGATGCCACAGACAGACAGACAGACAGACACGTCAAACTTATACCTACGCCCATATAAACACCCCTCTTTTTGGTCGGGGGTTAAAAATCTATAGGAAGTCGTGAACCAAGTAGGAACCACCGAGGAAATTGATAGACCAAAGTCATTTGGTCGGATCATGTCAATTATATTGTTTAAGTATAATATTATATTGAAAGATCTCGGCAACATTTACATGAAATGTTAAAAGTCTAATATAAACCACCCCCCCCCCCCTCCATTTTAGGGGATGGGGGGTAAAAGTTATAAGTTTATAAATTTTTTTGTTGGTTGTATACTAAACTGAGATCACATACAAATTTCAGCTTTCTAGCACTTCAGGAAGTAGCCAAACATTTTGATGATCACCAGTGTGTCAGTGAGTCAGTGACGAAATCTGTATATTTCAGATTTTAGATATCAATAAAATCTAAAGTATAAAAGCTTTTCAACTGAAACTTTGTGTGTTTAATAAGTCTATTATTGACATCATATCCTGAGAATATAAACTATCTGGTACACCGGAAACCAATTACTCTATAACGGAAAACATCCACCTCCCCCATTTTAGGGGCTGGTGGGTGAAAATTACTAGTTTATGAATTTTTTTGTTGGTTGTATACTAAACTTAGATAACATACCAAATTTCAGCTTTCTAGCACTTCAGAAAGTAGCCAAACATTTTGATGATCATCAGTGTGTCAGTGACGAAATCGGCGTATTTTAGATATCTGTAAAATCTACAGTATAAGAGCTATTTTAGATATCAATAAAATCTAAAGTACCTATAAAAACTTTTCAATTGAAACTTTGTGTGTTTAATAAGTATATTATTGACATCATATCCTGAGAATATAAACTATCTGGAACGTCGGAAATCAACTCTAAAGGGAAAACATCCACCTCCACCATTTTAGGGGTTGGGGGGTGAAAATTACTAGTTTTTGAAATTTTTTGTTGGTTGTATACTAAACTTAGATTACATACCAAATTTCAGCTTTCTAGCACTTCAGGAAGTAGCCAAACATTTTGATTACCATCAGTGTGTCAGTGACGAAATCGGCGTATTTTGGATATCTATAAAATCTAAAGTATAAAAGCTATTTAATTGATACTTTGTATACTTAATAAGTCTATTGATGACATCATATCCTGAAAATATGAACTATCTGCTACAACGGAAATCAATTCTATGAAGGTTCAAAAAAACGGCGAAGCACTTCGAGAAAAGGTAGGTAGTGCCCTTGCGCTTCGCTTGGCTCATCTCGGCGGGTGCTTTACCGTGCACCCAGATGTGTTTAACGTCACAGGACTTTTGTAAAATATACATAGATAATATTAATTAATGATATACCGTGAGCGTGACCTACATCACCTGCAGGCTGCACTTGACATAACTCGTTCGGGTTACTCGCGTTTTATCTATTGTTGAATGGCTAACGTCATTAGCCAATTAAAAGCACTGGTGAGAAGATAAACTTCGGACAAAATCCCGAAATCGAACGTTATTGGCTAGCAACATAGTCATAATATTATGATAATAATAATATGTAGGTATGTACTTAGATGTTGACTATGTAATATGTTGAAGTAGAGTCCTCCCAAACCTGAAACCGCTAAAACCAAAAAATCTGAGATTTTATTTAAAAATCAAAACTTTTTGTTGAATGAAACATTATTGTAGCATTGTTTCTTGGTGGTTTATTTAAATTGTTGATGTCGTTAGTTGGAACAAGCATTATAATATTATATTTATTACTTATTAGAAGCGGGGTTAGGGCTCAGATCACTAAATAGTTTCTGTGTAAATTAGGCACAGCTGGTTACTAAATATTTAAGTAGGGGTACCGATAAAATCTATCACATAATCTATTTACTCGAATAATGATCAATAGGGTATATTAACAAGCAACTTTTAGCAGCGTATAAGTTAGATTTAAAACGTACAATAACTGTCATCACTAAAGGTACGGAGTACTATTATATATTCTGTGCTAAAGGAAACAAAAGATATACATGATACAGTACAGTAATTATCCTACCATTGACCATACAAATGGAGCACGAACGTTGTAATGAAGTTGTCATTGAATACATAAACTGTAATATGTACCTACTGCGTTACCAGTTAGTAGGTTACACTAACGACCGGCTCACTACGGAAGAGCACTTTTGAGTAGCGCATTTGACCCTTTAATTACTTCACATTTGCAACATGTAGATTGAAGACTTTATAAGTATATTCGACTCTGAGTCACATTCAGCCCTCAAAGGTAATATTATATGTGTAAATATTACTTCTTACGGTACTCACCGTGGAGCCAACAATCTTTATGGCATTAAATTAGACACTTATTCCCAGGGCACTCTTTCTATCCCTTACGCTTTTATGCCCTAACAGTGAGACTCTACAAAAACTTTATCCAGCCCTTTAAAGCCTACCTTTACCCAAGGATCGTAACTCGTATACAAACTCAGAGATTAATCATTCTAAAGTCTGAACTCTGTAGTGACTAGTGCCAGAATTTCCAGTAAACGACTTTAATAAATATTTAATTTTTCTAAGTTCCTAACACATAATAATTAAAACGAGGTTTCAAGTTCTCTAGATTAAAACACAGGAAAAATAATTATGTGAATTAATTTTTAGAATCAAAAAGTTTATTCACCTTGAATTTGGGCCAATAAAACAAACCAATAATGTGAATCTTTTAAACCCGTTTTAAATATTTTTTGGCATTAAACATATTTTTATTTTTTTAAATCTTTTAGAAAAAAGTAGCAAAAAGAAGAAGCAAAATTTTTTATCAGACTTAGAGTGGGTTCCATCAGGCATCAACTTACTTTAACTATAACGAGAGTCGAGACTATAACTTTAACTTTAACCATAACAAAAAGTCAAATGAACTGTCAAATAGTAAAGCCCTAGTAAAATCCAATAAGGACGCCGTATTTGACGATAACCTTAACTTTAACTACGCCTCTGGTGCAACTCACCCCTAGCGTCGCGCAGTTTACAGAATCTCAATTACGTACTATTTTGGACTCATCTTCTCACATCTTCGTGCCTAAGCTGTTATGTAGAGAGATCATTATATCGTTATACTATATACGTTTTTTTAGTACATAAAATATCCATCCCCAGTCCCCACCGTTCTTTTTAGTAGATTGGTTACCCTGCTGTTTATGCCACTTAAATAATATTATCAGCGTCTGGCCGAAATGAAAACTAACGCTGCTGGTGTGATTTTAATTACAGCTGCTTTGGACACTTGATCCATGACTTCGGATCTTCCATCCACGCCACCCTATCCCATAGGCCATGATGACCCATGGCCCACGACAATGTCATCGAAGAACCATAACGTCTATACTTAATGGTCAACATGGTGGTATCAAGTATCAACTTACTAGGCCTTTACAGATATCATCCGTATGGCGTGGGCATAGGTACTCTTTTGTCTACCTACTGAAAACCTTTAACTACCTATAGGTATGATTAATTTTATGAAAGAGGTCAATTGAGGTCAACGTGAATGTCGAACAGGTACAAAAATATTTACAAACTTAAAATGTTTATTGTAGGAGATACCAAAATTCTCGTTTTAAATACTGCTAAATATTTGCATAAAAAACACAGGTGCAACGATTGCGTTAAATTTATAAGTAACATCGTGATTCGTGAATTACTAATGAAGCGTAGTCGCTCTAGCCCGCGACAGGGCACAGTCAATAATTATTGAGTGTTCCTGGGATTGGGCGAGCGAGCGGTCGTGCGTGCGCGCTGGTTTCATAGGAAAACTATTGAAGTTGTCTAGCCAGAAGCTACCTACGTCACACCCAAGTCAACAGTTCGCCGCCTGCCTCTTCGGGTCATTGCCACACGACCGGTAAGGTGCTTCTAATCTTTATTTATATGCTAAATCTATTGCGATAACACGTAATTAAGTCATATTAATATATGACTAATACAGGCGATTAACAGAAAAATATAAGTATTAGATGGTATTAGCATAGACTTATATATTCGATGGGTATTAGTAATTTACGACTATGCTAAATCATAATAATTGTGTTATTATTATTTATCAGCAATTTCTCACAATATTATACTTATTCTTTGATAACTTCGTAAAACAAACTGTATCCATATAAAAAATATTATGTGGTCTCTTGAAAGACGTCCAAGTATCATGATCGATAAAGAAAACTTAAACAAGTGAAATTCTTTCCTCTATCTGATAAAAATGAACATTATTTACAAATGAAAAAAAAAACGTGAATTCGTTCACTGAACCTGACTAATAAATTGTGAACTATAACGTTTTGCCTTAGTCCGTCAAGCGACTTTTTAAAATATCAGACAAGGACCACGCGTTGTATACATATGGTATTTAGTTAGGAAGGTAATAACATGAATGATACACCTAAGATTATTATCACCTGCCCATAAAAATTATAATATTATATCAAATAAGTAGATCTATTTTCCGTCGGTAGTGATCACAGAAATAAATCAAGATAGAACGGCGATACGCGTGCGTTGCTAAGGAATCGCGCGTGTCAATGTTTGCTTTGCTTTTAGTTAGAACAAATAAGTTACCGGTGGAAAGAAGTACCTTATTTTGACCGATTCACTTTCGTATTTCTGTTTTTACAATTAGACACTGCACAATGAGGCATTTTTGCACAACCGCTCCGGTGTAATCAAGTCGAGACGTGCGCGCTGACTGAATAAACGTTCAACGAATTTTGCCCACTTATGCAAGTTTGAAACACGCGGACTCCACCCGCTTAGCCATTCTATCTTGATTTATTTCTGTGGTAATGATGGTTCCCGCGGTATAGTGTATACCACAGACATAGATCATGATAGATACCGCATGTGTACTTCGCGTGCCATATCACGCTCCCAAACGACGAGCAATGCTCGTCTTTCGAAAGTCTGTTCTTTAGTCTGCTATCGGAATCGGACGTCAATCAGAATTTTAAAAATGCCTAAAAGTGCCGTATTGAGCTGTAGAAATTCAAATAGAAACGTTGGCCTAGATAATGGGCACTTTTCTTATCATTGGTACGTCACAGTAGCTATAAAAAAGTGGCACGCTCGTTTTTATACAAATGGAGCGACATGCGGTATCTAACTTGATCTATATCTATGGTGTATACCTTTACGGTTGACAATTATTGACACTTGACACCGCGCTGCCCCACGATGAAGGAATTAAATTATTGAAATTCAGCTATGTCCACATTATGCAATTTCATCTTCAATTTTCGTCATCTTCTTTTTATACAACTTCCGTTTGGCATATTCAATAATTGAATGCGTCAAAATCCACCCGCGTTGAAAGAAAAGTGTCATAGCGAGCGCTACGATTTCAGCGCGCGTCACGGGCATGCCCCACGTTCGCTGTTGACTGCGCCATAACGCATGCCCTTGATGAACAAAAAAAAGCACAGTGTGGACTGTGGACAAAGCTATTTGATTTGATTTGATTGATCAAATCTCTGAATAACTTACCGCCGCTGCCGCCACACTGATGCGAATATTAATTACTTGAACAGTTAAGTACAGTAATTAGATGAAATTTTTGACATATTAAGTCCCATATTAAACTCTCCATTAAATTGATGTTTTTAATTATTATCATATTATGTTTATGAGTGCAGACGGTATTCAGAGGCGGCGTAAGGCGTTGGCGACATGGGCGACCGCCAAAATTCTTTTGAAAATCGTTCTACAAGCTGTGGAGTAATAATTATTGAACGCACAAACAATAATAGTATACATTAGATGACGCCCGCAACTCCGCTGCGCCAAAATTCGTTTATCGTACATTTTTCCAGAGTAAAATGTATATGTCCTTTCCCAGGACTTAAAATATCTCCATACCGAATTTCGGCAAAATCGGTTAAGCGGTTTGGAAGTGAAGAAGTAGTTGCAGCAGAGATAATATTATGTGCTTATATTGTTGGTTGCACTGCTGCAGCGAAGATAATTTGCATTTAAGTGTATTATGTTCTCACGTAAAACGTGTATTTTGCTAAAATAAATATTCAGTAAGTACCTAACAAACTTGAAACTACAGACAGTAACTTACAATATAATTTAAAGTCACACACTTCAGTTTGCTTTTCACACCAGTATCTTTTACAGATAAGCAATGGGAACCCTACAGAAGCTGGTTGTTTTGGCCGGCTTAATCTACTGTTCCACCTTCACAACCTTACGAGCCCAACCGACTGAGAATAACGACTTTTCTGTCATCGAAGTGAAAGAAGCCTACAATGAAAGCCAACTGAGCGTGAAGAACCCTGAGGTATTATTTTACCCCAATTTGGGGATTCATGCAAGTACTCGTAGGTAGGACCTTCGATTAATTAATATTCTGGGTAGGACAATATATTTTTCTTTTTATAATTTTATTTTCTAAGTTTGTATAATATGTATTTGTATTTTTACTGTATGTATATGTATTTTTAATAATGAATTTGTGATTTTAAAATGGGGTGAAAAGAAATCGCGGGTTGTATAGAAACAAATCTGGGAATTTGATTATGGTCCTTCTAGTTGCTCTATAGTCTATAGTCTGTTACAGTATCTTTATTTCTACTATTAATAACACTGCAACATTTTTCCTTTATTCTGGAAACCATAAAATGTATGTCAAGCCTAATTGTGTTAAGTTAAATAAGTTGTGAGGCATAGAGAAAAAAGCTGTTGAAGTGAACGTCTGCGTACAAGTGTTTATTGACTGTGTAAAACTTAAAAAAAAACATCAAGTTCATCACTGATAACTCTTTATCAATTTGCATACTTGGGTAGTTAAGTTTCTCATCTATTAGGAATAAAACGATTAGTATCAATATTCCATCATTTTGTTCATATTTTTTAGTAAAATCGAGACTTAGTATTTTTTTACTGATTTCGAGGTGAATAGAACCGAGTCGGGGGTGATTAGAAACGACTTTAGGGTCAATAGACACGGAGAAAGGGGTGAATAGATATGAGTGAGGAGTTAATAGCGACGAGAAAGAAGTTAATAGAAACATCATTTTCAGGGTTGTCAATCAAGTATTTTTTCATCATGACATCATTTTCATTTAAACATTTTTGTTAAAAGTCAATAAAAGTTAATTTTGACAACCCTAACGTTCTTTCTCTATTCACCCCTCTGTCGTATCTTTTGACCCCAGTTTCAAGGTAAATAGGAACCGCCTACTTTTTCCTGTTTTACGAATAATTCTCAAATTTATGCATAATTAAAGAATAACTATTTGGTAAATTAAAACGAGACTCGCAATCCGACAATTCTTTAATAACAGTTTTCATACAAAATATGTAAGAAAATCAGTGTAGAAGTTGAAAGTTGTGTCTATTCACCCCATTTTACGGTATTATTTGTGTACTTATTTAAAAAATCAGCATTCCGTATTGTCATAAAGCGCTTTCATTTCCCGACGTTGTGGCTACTTCAGCGGTCATGGTGGTCACGGATTGACGGGTGTTTAAAGTTAAATAATGAATGAGATCACCAAGAAATATTCTTTTCAACATTTAAACTTTAAGAAATAGTTAGTAAGTATGTGTATAAATATTTTAGTAAAGAATGCAATAAAGACAGTTACAGACGTCCTTGGTTGCAGATATTTTATTTATGGTGTGCAATTTTCCACTGTTATAACTTTATCACCTCGTAAATCCACGAGCGGTGATTACTTTTTCCGCTCTGCTACGTATTTGCCATTTTAAAAGTAAAATTACTGATATGAGCAGTTTTAGGATACTATTCTACCTACTAATACCTACAAATTAAAATAATTAGGTATTGCCAAAATACAACCTGCATTTATCTAGATATTATGTATGTTATTACCTAATTGATATAATTTTAAACTTATGAATAATAACTATTTCAAAATTATTCAGAGTTATTAAACGTTTCACGTCAACCTTAAAGCAAGAACCTACATTATAAAGATAATCTTGAAATAGTTACCATGGTCCTAGTTGATATCATCTTATAATTATAATAAACTTTAACTTTTACTTTTAGATCGGTAGGTACTTGATTCTACTTAACGTTTGAAATCGCGAAAACGCAAAAAAAGTGAAAATTTAATCGAGTCTCATTATACGAATCACCAGACCAAAGTAATACAGCTCATTTGCATCCAGTAACGAGGGTATTCTTAATTATGTCATTTATATAAATAAATACACAGCCAGTAGAAAATCAGAAAATCAAATCGTAAAGGTGCTCCCTGACCCTCATCGGTCAGGGAGCACCTTTACGATTTGATTTGTAATGTAATTCATTCACGTGTAATGTAATGTAACATTCGACTTTGAGTTTTCCATAGCTAGATCAAGATATTACCACACTGTATCATTACAAGGTGCGCATTGTAAGGTTCGGCACTCCTCCCTCACTGATCTGATGTAATGCTTGACTCTATAAGTTATAACGTTACATTACAAGCGAGATACTCCCGATGAGGAAGCACCCTTATATCAATGTGTGAAAGTGTTTTCTGCCTGTAACAAGCTAAAAAATAAGTTCAGAAAACATAAAATTACTAAATGATTTTAAAAATAATTATATAAGTAACGAGCTTTTGCCCGCGGCTTCGCTCCCCTTAAGAAGTATTATTTTATACAAACTTTCACCCCCTATTTTAACCAAGGGGTTGGAATTTATCAAAATCCTTTCTTAGCGGATGCCTACGTCATAACATCTACCTGCATGCCAAATTTCAGCCCAATCCGTCCAGTGGTTTGGGCTGTGCGTTGATAGATCACCATGTCAGTCAGTCACCTTTGAGTTGTATATATGTTATAGTCAAAGTCCGATACACAGTCTCTTCGCGGAAGGACTGGCTTATCCTAGGTTTGGCCAAAGCCGTCAGGCGATCCCCGAAATACATTTCAATTTCGCCCTTTGCCTGAAGTATTTTTAGTCAAACCCAGGAGCTCCTAACTTTTCAGTCAAACGTCGAAAGTAAATTATTCTGTTTCGGTTTTGGCCTAGTTAATCCTAGAAGCGACTGCAAAACTCGGTCAAACGTTGCCGATTGTTTTGTCAATGCTGAAAGCCTCACCATGTCAGAAAAATGATTAATTTTCCATTTTAATTACTTAATTAAGAAATTATTAAAACAATAAACATCAAAATTTTAAAAATGTTATTTTTTTATACCTAATCTTACAAACTAACTTCCGTATATTCCAAAGCATTTATTTATTTATTTTATACTTTATTGCACATCGTACAAAAGGCGGGCCTAATGCCACACGGCATTCTCTTAAAGCATCTTCTCAAATATAAAAGTGAAAATCACGTAAGCTGACCAATCAGGTGTCAGAACTGGCAGAGTTAAGCGGTTAAGACTTGAAAGCTGCTTAAATGATAAAATGCTTCCAAATATACGAAGATAAGACACTTCATACCTATATCGGAGTTTGACTCGTCAAACCCCGATTTAATAAAATTGTGTTTTGACGTTTGCCTGACCAAATTAGTCCCTCCCAGGTTTGACGAAAATTGTTTAGTCAAAGGCCGAAAATTTACATTTGTTTGGGCTTTGACTAAGTCATTCAGTCTGACCTGAGGATTGACCAGTCCAACCTAGGAGCGCCGGAGCTTCGGAGTTTGCCTATAACATATATATAGATATAGAAGACTTAACAAAATAATTTTTCATACTAATCTCTAGTCTGTAATATCTGTTTTCACACATGGCGTAGTGTTCAGTTACAAATTCATAAATTGGATAACATAATATTTCATTAAAGTCGTTATCAGCGAGTAGCGACAAATTTTCCACAACTTGCAACCTCTACTTCCCATAGCCGATGAAGAAAAATTTGCATTATAATTTATAATTTATACTTTATAAAAAAGCTTGTAATTTTTGTAATAAGTATAATATGTATTAGGTATGCCGGATATCCCGGTGACAAAAGTTCACAAAAGAAAGTGTTCATTTGTAAACTTTTTTCACACCAAAACTAAATAGTACGGGAGCCCTAGAACAATTTTTTTGTGATCACTAACAAGCTAATTTTTTGTAAGTAGCTAACTACATTTTGATAAGACGAACAACATTTTTATTTTCGAAAAATCTCGAAAGTTGTAGCTAACAGAGATAGAAAGGATTTCATACTTTGACTTGATGGTCCTAAAATATGGATTATCTTATTTGTAGAACAAGGTTACTCTTAAATTATATAACTATTATCCTACCAATATACAAAAAATCTGCTGGTTTGGGTTCCGTTTTAGGGTTCTGTAATCAACAAAACTTGGTTGACTACTGTAATCACAAAAAAAATTGTTCTAGGGCTCCCCACTAAAATGAAAATTACCGAGAAAATTGTTGCCGCGCCTTCCCTAAAATAATTTTCTGCAACGTCATAATAATATTAATAAAAGTCAAATTAGACAACAATTCAGCCATTCCCAAGTATTAGCGCGACCTTGAATTCAATTTTTATTTTTTACTAGATGACGCCCGCAACTCCGTTGCGCCAAAATTCGTTTATCGCGCGGGAACCGTACATTTTTCCGGGACAAAAAGTATCCTATGTCCTTTCGCGGGACTCGAAAGTATCTCCATGCCAAATTTCAACGAAATCGGTTCAGCGGTTTGGGCGTGAAGAGGTAACAGA
Organism: Plebejus argus; assembly: GCA_905404155.3. Classification (NCBI taxonomy): domain Eukaryota; kingdom Metazoa; phylum Arthropoda; class Insecta; order Lepidoptera; family Lycaenidae; genus Plebejus; species Plebejus argus. Next base: position 8,516,754 of record FR989938.1, on the reverse strand, counting down.
CAGACAGACAGACATACCCAATACCCATACAAATCTTAATAATAATGAAATGCGAAAATGTATCTGTATGTCTGTTTGTTACCTATCTCTATTCTCTTCACGCCCAAACTGATGAACCGATTTTGATAAGCATGGAGATACTTTGAGTCTCGGAAAAGGACAAAGGATACTTTTGATCCCGAAAAAATGTACCTACCGGTTCCTGTGTGATAAACATAGAGTAAGTGATAAACGAATTTTAGCGAAACGGCGTTGCGGGCGTGGAATGATCATCTAGTAGCCAATATTAGGCCACAAAGACGTACAACTCCACCGAGCTAAGTTTGCACCTCGCTGGAATGCGGCATTGTGTATATTCTAATGTACCTATGTATAATATTAAAAACAAATCTATAAAAATCTGTAAAACTTTTGTTTACTTTTAAAGTCAAAGCGAATCCTTTTTTGCAGACCGTACCTAACCGTCAGTGTTAACTGTTGTCTGTTACGTAATCAACGCGAGGTGCAGACTTAGCTTGGTCGAGTTGTTACCTATTGATAACGATTTCAGGTCGGGCGAAACATTAGTATAGTAGGAAATGATTTCATGCTGGATGGAAAACCTCTGCGCATCATGTCCGGCTCTCTACATTACTTTAGGCTACCATCAGAATACTGGCGAGACCGGCTACAGAAACTAAAAGCTGCAGGATTAAATGCGGTATCCACGTAAGTAGTCATAATAATATTATGTGTAACGTAACTTCATATACTAACATAAGTGCGAAACAGATGGCTTATTATTTTAATAAAACTTCTTACACCGATATTTTAGAAAGGGCTAAGAAATAGGTAAGGTTTATTTAAAAAAAAAATACGGTACCAGTAGCAATTTCATTAATTCCATCGAAGTCACTAAATGTAACTCTATTCTATATATTATAATATCTGTATTCGGTCACCATTTCAGATACGTGGAGTGGAGTAACCACGAACCTGAAGAAGGACAGACATTTTTTGAAAGAGACTTGGATTTGGTCAGGTTTATCAAAATAGCAGAAGAGGAAGGCTTACTGGTGTTGTTCCGACCTGGGCCATATATCTGTGCCGAGCGGGATTTGGTAAGTTAGTGTCTAAACACACTAGGCCGAAGTTACGTGGCGTAAATTCCTCATGATTCCGCCTGCAATGTTTTTTAAGGCGACGCCTTGATAATTTGGCTGTAGCGATGTCGATTTTTCTCAGCAATGACTAAAGCTAAGAAATTAAAGTTCACTGTCAGTATTCATCATGTCTTTGTCTTTGAATTGCCCATAGCATAACACGATTGGTCAACTTTTATAACACAGAATAATCAATCAAAAAGTCCTCTGTAAATAAAGGGATTCCTATTTTGCCAACAGAGGAGAGTGATATAAGCTTCCAAAATTTGTACATAAATTGGTTCTAGCATACACTTTAATTTGCCCATAGCTTTTATGAAATGTATAAATACATAAGCGCAGAGGTTTTTAAATTACGCGACAAAAACCATTTTGTCGCTACGCCCATTTTTTGCTGTTCCATTGCTTGTTTTCTATGAGAGGCCGGGCCAGCCTCGCATAGAAAACAAGCAATCTAAAACACATCCAACATGGTTTTTTACTTTAACGTGGCGTCACCTTAAATTACCGATGACACAGTATTCCGTCGCCTTCCGTCCGTATTTTGTATGCGTTTGACATTGCGGACGTAATCATGCGGAAATTACGCCGCGTAACTTCGGCCTAGTGTGCAGTTTAGACACTTACTCTTGAATATGCGTTCCAACTTCCACCAGAGATATGTTTTTAAGAACAAAAGTGCGATTCTATTGTTATTTGTCTGACGACGCTGAACGTAGCAATTCTATTGTATCTTAAAACCGTTCCTCGAAAAGTATCTCCAGTGGAAACGAAGTCTAAGGTCCCTTGCCACAATTATTACCGTCCATAATAATTGTCATTACATTCTAAACCTTTTTTCCTTAGTAGCTAAACCTATGAGACAATAATTTTATATTATTTTATTGCAGGGAGGTCTACCGTACTGGCTGCTAGGCAAATATCCAAACATCAAGTTGCGAACAACGGACAAAAGTAAGACTTAATTCAATGTAATTACTAATTTATATAGTTTTATAATTAATATTATTGTAGCTCACACATTTGTAGTTAACACAGACATAGATCAAGATACCGCATGTGTATGTACGCGTTCCCAAACGACGAGCAATGCTCATCTTTCGAAAGTCTGTTCTTTAGTCTAATATCTGAATCGGACGTCAATCGGAATTTTAAAAATGCCTAAATGCCTAATTGTGCCGTATTGAGCTGTAGAAATTCGAATAGAAACGTTAGCCTAGATAATGGACACGTTTCTTATCATCGGTACGTCAAAGTACGGTAGGAAAAATGTGGCACGCTCGTTTTCATACAAACGGAGGGACATGCGGTATCTATACTGATCTATGTCTGTGGTAGTTAATTGTGAAAATTCTAGATTTCATCGCCGAAACCCGAAGATGGATGGCAAAATTGTTTGAGAAAGTTACGCCGCTTTTGTATGGAAATGGTGGACCTATCATCATGGTTCAAGTAAGATTTAAATTCTTCATTTTATTTTAAAAAATGTTTTATAAAAACATTTACATAACATGTATTATTCATAACTCATAATAATAATTTGTAAATTACAGGTCGAAAACGAGTATGGAAGCTACGGTGCTGACAAGGCGTACATGGCACAAATCCGTGATATAATTTTGGAACACGTAGGATACAACGCCTTGCTGTACACCACAGACGGTTTCTACAAATCATATTTCTACGATGGATCTGTTCCTGAAACATTGACTACTGTAGATTTTGGAACCAGTAAGTATTGCTAAAAAATAATTATTACTTATTAATTATTAGTGTTAGTTAATGGAATAACCACGTGATGGGTTTTTTCCTTGATAGATTGATACCTGCTACCAGCGCGAGCGGTACTTACTATCTAAGACTGCAACTGCAAATTAATTTCTAATTTTTACTAAAAATATTTCTGTAACAGCTGACGACGTCAACAAGAATTTCAAATATCTGCGTGAATTCATGCCTGTGGGTCCCCTGATGAACTCCGAGTACTACCCGGGCTGGCTGACACACTGGAGCGAGCAGATCCAGCAAGTCGCCACCGCAAACGTCGTGAGGACCATGAAAGACATGATCAACAATAATATGCACTTTAACATGTACATGTTCTTTGGCGGTACCAACTTTGAGTTCTCTGCTGGTGAGTTGTTTCGATCTGCAAAGAATTTTAAATATAATATATAGATTTTTTTTATCGGGCAATTACTGTCCCATTAGTCATACCTATTATCACCACAACAACTCCTCCACTCGCCAACAGTGGTAACTCCAGAATCAACAATAGTATATAATTATACTTAGTTAAATAGTTTTACTTAGTATGGGATTAGACGACGTGATGTACGCTACCTTGCTTTTATACTATTGTATATTATTGAATGATTAATAAAGAATTTGAATTTGAAGTAATATTTTTGTTGTAGGTGCCAACTATGGATCTTTTTATCAACCAGATCTAACATCTTACGACTACGATGCGCCTCTCACTGAAGCCGGAGATCCATCGCCAAAATACATCGCGATTAGAAATGAACTTATAAAAGTGAGAAAAAATTATAATTTTCTGCTGTTTTACAACAATAATTTTTAGTTTCTACTAGTGGAAAAGATGCAACGAAACAGACTAAATTTGAACCAAAACGACTTTTAAGACAAGAGTAATATACCTACCAAGATTTAGTCAATCGTACAATGCAAAATAAAATGTTTGTCTTGTGTTTTAGTACAATCCCGAAGTTGCTAAGATCCCTGAACCAGTACCATCCAAAAAAGGAGCGTATGGTAAGATTGACTTGAACCTGAAAATGCGACTGCTATCCACTGAAGGACGTGCCGCCCTAGGTGTATCTTACAAGAGTGTAACAGGCCGTAAGCTCCCAACTTTTGAGGAATTGCGTCAGAGGAGTGGTCTGGTATTATATGAAACGACACTAAACGAAACTGATGGTATTCTTCAAATCGTGAAGCCTAGAGATTGGATCTTTGTATTTGTAGATAATGTGAGTACTATAATATTATGAACTGATAATCACGCTAACGCAGGATAATGCAGATTTTTATTTCACTTTTAAAATACTTTGCAGGAATTGCAAGGCGTGATAAACAGAATGCAGAAATTATTTACCTTGAGTATTAAGGCCAAACCTGGATCCACGTTGTCTTTGCTTGTTGAGAACCAAGGAAGAATTAATTACGGACAGAGATTACATGACTTTAAAGTGAGTATTAAAACTATTCCGGAAAATATTATAAATTATTATCCCCTTAGTATAAAGAAAATTAAATCAACACTTACACTAATTCATGTGACTTCAATATAATAGTTATGTTACTTATTATGGCTTTATCCAACGCACCAGAAAAAGAAAGCAACAGACATTAGACGCGAAGCATGGGTGCAAGCGTGGTGTAAATATTTTTATTTCAAAGGAGGCATATTGTTATTCACTTAAGAATTTTATTCTGAGCCAAATATTTTTTAGGGTATACTGAGTCCAGTCACAATAAACAATAAAAGCCTCGTTGGAACTTGGAACATAACTGGATTCCCGCTCAGTTTGAAAAAGGACGCTGAATACAGCACAATCGAACAAAATGGCAATAAGCGGCAGCCTGCCTTATTCGAAGGAACCCTGACATTGCCTGATGGAGAAGAACCGCTTGATACATTCATCGATCCCACTGGCTGGGGAAAGGTTATAAAATTATCAGTTAAATTAATTGAGATTACTTATAAGTCAAAACCCTCTAATGGTGGATATTGCTATTGTTGAAGAATGTGATAGAATTAATAATGATGCAGTAAAGTACAACACGTTATCAATGACTTTAAAATCATTGATAACTTGGTTTTTATTTTACGGTAGTTTATAAAATTAGAGAATTATTATTTCAGGGATACATCATCGTGAATGGTCACAATCTCGGCAGATACTGGCCCAGCGTTGGTCCCCAAGTGACCCTGTACCTGCCGGGAGTATGGCTCAGCAAAGCGCCTGCCAAAAACATCATCCAAGTTGTCGAACTGCAAGAAGCTCCTGATAATTTGTCTTTAGACTTCATTGACTATCCAATTCTAAATAGGACTGGTAACATTCATCGATACTTCACGTACCCCAGGCCCCAGTAGCTAATGTGTATAGCTGTAGATACCTAATTATTGTTTCAAAATCTTAACGAATTTAGTTATTAGATCATTATTTTGTAGTATTTTGTATATTGTTTAGCAATAGGTACGTGCAAGAACGTTGGAATAATAGCTATTATTCCAACGTTCTTGGGTACATGTATATAAGCGTTTTATTTAGCTACTATGAATGGCTAAGAAACTAAGCCTATCCATGACAGTAAATATCTAATAACAACTCTATAAATAAATTAATATTGTGTAAGCTGTTTTCTTTTTAATTTTGACTGATTTTCCCAATTTTAAAACAAAATAAAATCATTATTAATTATTATTTCTATTTGAAAATCACGAGTCGTAGTTAGTAAAATCTGTTTAAACACCAATAAAGACCAATAAGCGATAGTTAAAAATTACCAATTGTACAGCTAACTTATTCATCATGTCCAACTTTCTCAGTCGTTTATAGACTACACCAGTAAACTCCTTCCTAATCCTAATCCTAACGAAGTAACGGGTAGCAACAAAACAGGTTTTAGGATTGCTCTCAGTCCTTCAATATGAATAGCTGATGAATTTGCTATACTGTCATCGCCATGTAGTCTATAAATTTAAAATAAAGTCTAGATTCCCGTAAGGAATACAAAATTGTCAGAACAATAAAATCAATATATATATTACAATTTTACAAATGATAAGTATTACATTAAAAAATAAATAATCAACAGCTATGTACTAGCACGAGCGGTACCGTAAAAGTGGAAGCGTTGCTATGCATCCCTGTCCCATCACTCCCAGCTGTAGATATGTTTTGATAATAATAATAGCAGCTGCTATCACAATTCACGGCCATACTTGAAGCAATTTAAGTTCCCATAACTCATAATATAACCTAAACAACTTCACGGTATTCATTAACCCTTGAGACGAGCGAACGAGAGGATATTCGAATCCGGTAAGTTAGAAAGAGATGGAGGATGGCAACTGGTTTCATTGTCATGTCGTTGATAAGACGTATTGCCTGTTGGAAGTGCGACTCGTTTTAAGCATTCTGTCGTATAGAGACTCGCGACAGCAGCACACCGTTTTTTCGTGGTGAGCGCATATCACCACGTGGCCGGCTTGTTCAATCTCGTGAGTATATTAACCTGTAAATGGCTTTGTGTAGCAATTGATCTTCGTGTATTTGAACGTTCCACAACTTGTACAATTCTCACAAGCCGACTTTAGCTGCGAAGAAAGTTAAACTGCGTTGCGAACAATCTATACTTTTTTCTTTAGTCATAGACGACATAATAATATAAATCGATGTCTTTAGTCCTTCTGGAACCGTTTTATTTTTATAGAATTAAAGATGAAATAGAACTTATAAATAATTAGTACCATATAATTTAAGATTCGCTTTTTTAGTTTTGTTATCTTTTTGTAAGTGCATACCGTATATAAGTTATTTACATAATATATTTTTATTTGTTTTGATGTTTTGATTCTTACTGCGCACTTCTAGTACCTCGTTCTTTTAAATCCGTAATACATATTTTTGTTTATATTTTAAACTGATATTAACTCACTGAAAAAATTGAGTCTGAATGAGTCCTTTGTTGTGCTGAAACCTGTGTAAATTAGTAGATATTTCGATAACGGTTAAGTATTTATTAAAGGATTATCATGGCTGTTACCGCAACAGGAAATAATATTATTATGTTCTAGTGTTTCAATCACGTCATTAATAACTGTAATTATACTAATATTAATAAAATTGATAAAATTGTTATTATTGATGGTTTGAAAACCATCTTATTTGATACAGGTTTCTGTAGAATAATTATTATTATCAAAATTAGGTACCTATATAAAAAATTACATGTTATTATGTGCAACTTGCAATTAACATAATTAGATTTAGGTACGTACTATCTAATTATAAGGCTTAAAATGAATATACTGAATCTAAATTAATTGAATAGGAAAAAAAATTGGATCATAGCATTTGACGACCTCTGTGGCTCAGATGAAGTTGGTGGGCTGTTGGAGCTCAAGCCGGGGGTCACGGGTTCGAATCCCGCCGACAGAACAAAAAGTTTTCAAAGTTCCTGGGTCATGGATGTGTATTAAATATATTATGTATCATATAATAAAAATCTTAAACATAATATTATGTATAGTAAAAAGTATTAAATATATTATTTCCGTTGTCTGGTACCCGTGACACAAGTCCTTCAGGTACTTACCACGGGGCCAGACTGACGTGGTGTTAAGCGTCCATAGATATTAAAAAATATATTAAAAATAGCAGGGGTGGCTTATGAGTTATGTTATGACTTATGAGTTATGAGTTATGGACTACGGTAAATGATAAAAAATTGGTAAATGGAAGTTCAATCAATAACAAAGTTTCAACATTATGTTTGCTACTATTACAACTTTTATATAAACAATGACACTAGAACAATTTTTTTTGTGAAGTTATTTTTTCTCTGCTTACATAGTTCTAGGGTGAAGCCAAACGAGCGTAATTTGTGAGTTGTGCTTGTTAGTCGCAGAATTTCGGCTGGCAGAAATTCTGCTGCATTCAGTTTCATACAAAAGTCCTGTTTGATTCACACGAGTGACGAGCGTAATTTTGTGAGTCATGATTTGTATGAAAAGATATTTACGCGACCGAAATTCTGCGACTCACAACTCACAAATTACACTCGTTTGGCTTCACCCTTAGATTTAAGAAGATAAAAAATATTTTTCATACCATGATTGCTAGCATGATTTCTAAGCTACCTTTATCGTGCACAAATGCACAATCGATGTCGATCACGGGCAATCATAGATGAATATCGTGTTCGCATGAACAAAGTTTTTTTGGTTTACAACTTTTTTTTCAATACAATCAACGAATGTTGTATTCGTTGATTGTATTGAAAAAAAGTTGTTATCATATAAATTACTAGCTGTTGCCCGCAACTTCGTCCGCGTTAGCATAGTATAGTAATTAATAACGGAGCTGGAGATAGATAATTTTTTCACCCCCTTGGGGGTAGAATTTCCAAAAACGCATAAATATGTATCCATTTATTTTTTATCAGTAGCCCAAAAATAAAGTTTCATGTTTCTAACTCAAGAAATGACGGACTTTCATACAAGCTTTCAATCCCTTTTTCACCCCCTTCGGGGTAAAATTTCCAAAATTCCTTCCTTAGTGGGTGTCTACTTTACAAAACAATCCTACTCACCAAATTTCGTGGCTGTAACTTTAACAGTTTTTGCTCGGCGATGATGAATCAATCAGTCAGTCAGGACTTGCAATTTTATATATATAGATAAATCAACCTAGTGGTTCATTCGATGTTATTATTGTATTTATATGCATTGTTTGTACGGTGTTTTTTGTTTGTTAGTATGCTTAATTTTAATCAACGTATTGCAATAGTAGTTATATCTGTCTAGTGGCAAAGAAAATATACACTACGCTAGTGGTTAATTAAGTATTGTTCCTAATTTATTTCAGGAATATGAAGCAAAATGAGCAACTGTCGTGCGAGGTGGGCCCGCCGTGCACACTCGTGCTGGCCGACGGCTCCATGTACCAGGGACGCAGCTTCGGAGCCAAGGTGCCGGTAGAGGGTGAAGTAGGTAAGATAGACTGAGAGTCAGTGTCCCGCAGACTTACAGTAAATTAGCAAAGTCCATAACATTAATATGGATAATGGATATACTTACTATAATTTTCCGTCATGTTTTCATCTGCCGTTGGTCTAATCGCAAATAAAAAGCATTCACAATTTCCATCTAAACTCTAGTGGGTTCAAAACGTAATCGCAACATGTCTGCCTGCCATATTATCTTGAAATTTATATTTTTGTGGAATAGTTCAAAGGCAGAATAGTTAGTTATCATGGCGACCTTGCTTGCATATTTGAGTTATTATTATAACTATATCACAATTCACAAACTTTTTGTAACGCGGACCGTAGACAGCGTTGTATGATGCAAAGAACTATAACGTTAGAAAAGGCATTCCATACAATCGTCAGCGCGAAAATGTGTCACTCTCGAGATGAGTGAGCTCACTCATCTGTGACCAGTGAGCCTTAGGACGCGATGACAGTCAGACATGCTCAATTAATTGTTTACTGCGTTGTTTTTCACCACATTTCGCTTCAGAATGCCGTCGTGTGCCTTCCGAAATTGTAATAATAACACCAGGAACACAAATAAAGCCAAAGGTGTATCATTTCACACGTTAGTACTATGATTTAATTAATTATTTAATTTATTGTCGGCCATTTTAAGAGAAAAATTTTAGCAAAGCGTAAAATGAACGAAAGAGAAAGTAGTATATGCTATTACTGTAAGTCAAAAAAGGACGACAATATTTTCTCGATACACATTTTGCTTTAACGTTCAATGGGCTATGACCAATATCTTGTGACCCCCGGTTGTATCAACGCTCATACTAATAGGGATCATTTTACAGTGGACATCAAAACGGGTAAACTTAGGTACCGTCAGCATAGTCGAAAGTTATTTCAGCATGCAACCGAATACCGTTACGTTACGAGTAGTGATTTTTGTAACGATTTTATTTACGTATTTATGTAAAGTTTTAAGTTACCGTATTCGTTAAATTTCTTGAAAATCACGTAATAATACGTAATAAATATACAACAAAACTAAGTGATAATACTTTAGGATGTGTACGTGTTTCTTGTAAAGAGTTCGCTGTGAAAGTAGCAGCGCTGAAAGACCAATTTTTTTTTTCACTTTTCACAAGAGTACTTTTTTTGAAATGTTACGAATCCGATTACTTAAGAGTCCGTATACGAAATTTTTCCGATGAATATGAAATTGCAAAGGTTTTTTTTTTCTTTTTTATCGAATTGGATAGAATTTTATCTATAGATTTTTTCTGTCGTTTTCTTTTTATGAATTACAGCTCTAAGTTGCCGAAATTAACAGCAATTTTTGCCCATTTTCTCTAAAATTTTGCCGAGTTACATATTTTTTTACTCAACTATTTCATATTAAAGTGGTAAAAAGTAATTCCAACATTGTATAGACGACTTTCTCAACAGTACATTGTATTTTTTTCATACCGTTAAGACGTCAATACAATCAATAAACAGGTGATATCCTAAATCTTTTACAGCAAAAATTATAAAACTGTCGCGGGTTTGAGTTGGATTATTTAAAAATACTTAAAAAAAATCTAGCTCCAATATTAGATTATAATTGAAATGATCTTACATGTTTAGCATTAAAACTTATAGAAATACTGTATTTTAACTGTTAAATCACGTCTGTAAAATCAGCGAAATCGGCAAATTTCGTATACGGACTCTTAAAACTGGATCACTCGTTTGTTGCTCGATTTTCAAAATTCTTTTTTTGTTCTATAATGCTTAACTCGAATTTGGTACCACGTTCATTAAAGTTGTGACCATGATGGGATCTATGTAATCGAGGGAAATTTACCTATAGTAGTACTATCGAACCATGCATGTTATTTTTTGAAAATAAAAAATATTTTGTATGACGTACTATGGAAACTTTATGCCGAGTTACTATGGACCCGACCGATTTTTTTTTTTGATTTGAACAAAAAAAACTATTGTACTACTAAGATAGAATCATTTTACTGCGGGAAAACAACCATTTAAATTTCACACTGTATATATATATATATATATATATATATATATAGTATATATAGTAGTAGTAGTAGTATATATAGTTTTTTTGTATATATATATATATATATATATTATGGATTTCAGTACATAGGGGGTTTAGCCAAAGCCAAGTACAGGGCCTATAGCCAAAATGTTTTCGTTTTCGCTTCGTAATAGAATCGCCGATGAAAATGTATGGAATTGACATAAGCGTTCGTTAATATGACGTTGACGTTCGACTCGTCTTATGTCAATTCCATACATTTTGATCGGCGATTCTATAACGAAGCGATAACGAAAAAGTTTCGGCTATAGGCCCTGTACTGGTTGCTCGCTCCCATATTATCAGTGGTCGGCGTAGGTAGTGCCATCCTGCGGGATTCGTTAATCGCGGCATAACGTGGACATGCCTCTCAATCCCGCGATTTTGGGATTCGCATTGAAATAATATATAATCGGAAATACATTCAGAATTTGATATTTAAACAACAAATATTGTGACAAACGTAAATAAAGAAATAATTTGTTATTTTTTTATTTATTTATCATAATTATAAGTTTTATATGATTTTAAGTATTAACAAATAAGTAAAAAATTAACAGAAATGTGATTATATTTATTTGGATATAAGTAGTATATCGTAGATCACTTTCAGGCTTGCCTGTGTTACCTGCAAATAATTTGATTGTTTAATTATAAAAATCCATTTAATGTATATCAAATATTGAATTTCTTTTAAAATATATTTATACAACAATAAACAATAATGAATTCGCTTAGTGGCACCGTTAAACATTCGACGCAAACAACCGAGCGATCATTCGCAGGCAACACAGGCAAGCCTGAAAGTGCTTTACGATATACTACTTATATCCAAATAAATATAACATTTTTTGTTCTTTTCGTCTGTTATGTGTGGATGGGATATTTTGGACTCACGCGCAAAAAAAATGCTACACACAGAACAACAAGCCATGCGCTACTTTTTTTCATACTGGCAACTAAGCAAAACATGGCTGAAGAAATATTAGACGTAGAAAAACGTTTAGTGACTCATTTATTTAGGCCTTTTTTATCCGGCGAAATTATGACTCAAAACTCGTTTTTTTTCATTAATTGTAAAGTAAATACTTGATTATTCGCGATAATTCGGAACGCGGGATTTTATCCCGCGATCCCGGAGGTATGTCCATGTTAACATATACAATTGAGGTCATTCACCCTAAATGGCACTACCTACGCCGACCACTGCATATTATCGATATTTGTACCGATAATCAATATCGGTATAAAAAATATACCGGCATTACAGTCCCTGGTAACTAGTGACGTGAAATAACGACCACCCTTTTTTGCTGACCGTACCACGCACACACACATTAATGTGGCGCGCGTCGCTATTTATCTAACGCACACATGCAAAAACATTGCTATAGTTTTGACGGCACACGTCGTATCTAAGTATTTAGATATCGTTGGTATGATGTATCAGAAACTTGTAGAAACGCGCCGCGCCGCGCCGCGCCGACTGATAAGATAAAGTTTGACAGCATGTGGAGTTCGTTCACCGCATTGGGTCACTGTACCACCGACCTATTAAATATATCTCGCATATATTTTACCTATTAAATAAGTAATATGCGAGATTCGAGTTACCTTTGTATAGATTTTTAGTTTTCTTTTTATTTGCTCCTAATTGTATTCTTCTCTTACTTTTTAAAAGGCATAAAACAATTAAAACATTATGTCAAAGTTAAGTTTAAAATTATAATATTAGGGCGTCCACAAATTACGTGAGGTGTTTTTTGAATTTTTTGACCCCCCCACCCCCCCTGGTGAGATTTCGTGAGATTTTATTCAACCCCCCCTCCCCCCCCAAATCTCACGTGAGATTTTTCAAAATGTGGGTTTGTTACGTAAACGCGTTTGATTGTTAAATTAATTAAATATTAGTATATATAGTATAGGATAGCCGTGGTCGTATGCCATTTTAATTTTATTATTATCTGTTTTGATACAGTAGGTGGCATACGACCACGGCTATCCTTTAAACTTCCATTACTATTTTCTTGTTTTTCACTTTTTAGAGCGTTTTAGTAGTCGGGTTTTAGTTTTGTAAACTTTATTTTTTTCAATTTTTTTGGGGCTGCGATTTGCTCGATAAATTTCTTAACCATATTATTACAATTCCTCAAATGATCTTGGATAATTAATAATTATATTCTTTCATATTTTATTGAACTGATTTTATGAAATCTTGCAATTTTCAGGTGATTGCAGGCAAACCCGTAGGAAATAGCTAATAAATGCTTGCATATTTAAAATATGCTAACAAAGCTCTTTCATTTGATACCCCACACGACACCGTCAGGAAATATATATTTTTGTTCTTTCCTTTATGTCCCCTAGATGGCGCTAAAGTCAATTTAACGTGACGTCATGTAGCCTATAACCAGCGGACAATCAAGAGGCTTCCAATGACATCTCATTTGTCCAAATCGGATTAGTAGTTTTAAAGTTACGAGAACAGATGAACATCCATACATACATATATACAGGTCAAAATCATAACCCTCCTTTTTGCTTCGCCGTAGTCGGGTAAAAAAGGCTTATAATATTATAGTCTAGATTAATATTACCTAAGTATCAAATAGCATTATATACGAAATGTTGCGTAAAAACTTGTACGGCTGGTTGTTATTTCGAACGAATTTGTGAATGATCTTAGTCGTATAACGATTACGCTTACAATAAAATCTTAAGCATACGTACAATCTGGATGAAATGGACCAAAATAGTATTATTTTGTTGAGAAAAAAATTACGTGAGATTTGACGAGACCCCCCCTCTCCCCAACGTGAGATTAGATGAGATTTGGCTCGACACCCCCCCCCCCCTAAACACCTCACGTAATTTGTGGACGCCCCCTTATTATATGAAACTGGAAACGATAGAAGGACCACCGAAATGATTTCTATTTTTATTTTATTTCTGTTTCATTTTATTAGGGTTCCGTACCCAAAGGGTAAAAACGGGACCCTATTACGAAGACTTCGTTGTCTGTCCGTCTGTCCGTCTGTCTGTCATTTCATTTCATCCTATTTCAACTCATCTTAGATTCAGTATATCTTAAGCGTCAATATTAACTGATTACATAATGTACATTTCAGTATTCCAAACTGGTATGGTCGGGTATCCAGAATCATTGACGGACCCATCGTACCACGCTCAGCTGCTGGTGCTGACGTATCCGCTGATCGGCAACTACGGAGTGCCCGATGAAAGCGAACAGGATGAATACGGCCTACCACGGTATTATTTATATTATTTTTACTAATACATAATTTAGTTAAGTAAGTGGGGCTGTCTGGCTCTCTGTTACCGCTTTACGCCGTAAACGCTGAGCCGATTTCGATAAATTTTGTATGAAAATAGAAATGCCTTAAGCCAGCGCAGCGGTTCTCATCTTTTCCGGTGGCGGAACCCTTAAGAAGTGTCATTTTTGAAGGACCCCAAAAAAAAAAGAATGTCTTACCTTTAAAATATATTGTTTCTATGCTGGTGTCTAATGTCCGCACTCCGCACTACTCCGCAGAGACACTGTGGCAGAGACCCAGAATGGCTGTTTACAGCTAAATATTGTGCGGTTGCCACTTCCCGCACGATAAACAGATTTTTATGCAACAGAGTTGAGGACAACATTTGGCTTTTGATACTTACCTCTAAATTAAAAAACGCAATATTACAACAAAAAAAATATATGCTGCTAAAATGAATTTTATTTATTATATTTTTATAATATTTTTTTTTTAGTTTATCATGACATTAGATTATTTAATATAGTAAAATAAAATATATTTCAGGTGGTTCGAATCTAACCGCATTTGGGCGAGCGCTCTTATAGTGGGTCAAATAAGCACGCATGCGAGTCACTGGCGTGCCATACAGTCATTGGGAAACTGGCTGGAATCCAAGGGAATACCTGGACTCTGTGACATAGACACGAGAGCCCTCACGTTTCGACTGCGCGAAGGAGTCACATTGGGCAGGATTATTCAAGGCGTGCCTCCGATTGGTCCCTTATCTTCTCTACAAGATCCTAACAACCGCAATTTAGTAGCAGAAGTCTCGATTAAGGTATGTTTGAATTCTATCTTATTGCCTTGACGGTGTAACCTTGGAATCTTCGACAAAAATAAATTAAAAAAAACTTTAATACATAAATATAGTGTAATCACCCGTGCCGGGAAGCAAAATTTCAGTATTGTGTTTTATTTTTCAGGAACCACGCATATTCAATCCGAAAGGAGACATCAATATAGTAGCAGTTGATTGTGGTTTGAAATATAACCAAATAAGATGTCTCGCTAAGCGCAATGCTAAAGTGACATTAGTTCCCTGGGACCATAAATTAGACCCAAATAGTTATGATGGTTTGTTTATAAGCAACGGTCCTGGCGATCCAGAAATGTGTAAAAAAGTAGTAGAAAATCTAAGAAGTATAATAAAAAATTGTAAGATTGTAAAACCTATTTTTGGCATTTGTCTTGGTCACCAGCTATTAGCTACCGCTATTGGATGTAAAACTTATAAAACTAAGTAAGTGGTTACAAAATACACTTTTGAATACTTACTTTCCATCACTTAATACAATGCTATATAAAACTAATAAAATATTTTTCAGATACGGAAATCGTGGTCATAATTTGCCATGCACACATAAGGAAACATCAAGATGTTTTATGACATCTCAAAATCATGGTTTTGCAGTTGATGTTAATACTTTGCCGAACAATTGGGATATCCTGTTTACAAATGAAAATGACAAAACAAATGAAGGCATAATACATAAAACTCTTCCATACTATAGTGTACAGTTTCATCCTGAACATACTGCAGGGCCCACGGACTTGGAATGTCTCTTTGACATTTTTATAGACAGCGTAAAAGCTTTCAAGAGTAATCAGAACTATATAGTAAATGATATGATCACAAAAAAACTACAATTTATACCAACTATTTACGATCGCCCAAAAAAAGTTTTAATTCTCGGTTCTGGTGGACTTTCAATTGGACAAGCCGGTGAATTTGATTATTCTGGATCTCAGGGTGTAAAAGCTTTGCAAGAAGAAAAAATTCAAACCGTTTTAATAAACCCAAATATAGCGACAGTTCAAACTTCCAAAGGTTTAGCAGATAAAGTGTATTTTTTGCCAATAACACCGGAATATGTGGAGCAAGTAATTAAAGCTGAAAGACCAACCGGTGTTCTACTTACATTCGGAGGCCAAACTGCCTTAAACTGTGGTGTTGAACTAGAAAAGTCCAAGGTATTTGAAAGATACAATGTAAGTGTATTAGGGACACCAATCAAATCAATAGTAGACACCGAAGACCGAAAGATATTTGCGGAAAAAATTAATGCCATCGGTGAAAAGGTTGCTCCCAGTGCAGCTGTCTCTTCAGTTGAAGAAGCACTAGCAGCTGCATTACAAATTGGTTATCCAGTTATGGCGCGGTCCGCATTTTCACTTGGAGGATTAGGATCAGGATTTGCAAATAATGAGGAAGAGCTTAGAACTCTTGCCCATCAAGCACTTTCACATTCAGAACAGCTCATCATTGATAAATCTCTAAAAGGCTGGAAAGAAGTTGAATATGAAGTAGTCAGAGATGCATATGACAATTGTATCACCGTCTGTAATATGGAAAATGTAGATCCGTTAGGTATTCACACAGGGGAATCTATTGTTGTTGCGCCTAGTCAAACATTGTCTAACAAAGATTACTATATGCTTCGGAGCACTGCACTAAAAGTTATAAGGCATTTTGGTATAGTAGGTGAATGTAATATTCAGTATGCACTGAATCCTAACTCAGAAGAATTTTATATAATTGAAGTTAACGCTAGATTATCTAGAAGTTCTGCTTTAGCTAGCAAGGCAACAGGATATCCACTTGCATACGTAGCCGCGAAATTGGCCTTAGGAGTTTCGTTACCTTCTATAAAAAATTCGGTTACCGGTGTTACTACAGCTTGCTTCGAGCCAAGTTTAGATTATTGTGTTGTGAAGATTCCAAGATGGGATTTAGCTAAATTTAATAGAGTAAGCACAAAGATTGGAAGTTCTATGAAAAGTGTGGGAGAAGTTATGGCTATTGGAAGAAATTTCGAAGAAGCATTCCAAAAAGCTTTAAGAATGGTTGATGAAAATGTTAATGGTTTTGACCCATACATCAAAAAAGTAAATGAGAACGAGTTAAGAGAACCAACAGATAAGAGAATGTTCGTTCTAGCCGCAGCTTTACGGGAGAACTACTCCATAGATAAACTGTACGATCTTACAAAGATAGATAAATGGTTTTTACATAAATTCAAAAATATAATAGACTATTACAAACAGTTGGAATCAATCAATAGTGTTAATATTAGCTCAGAAATTTTAAAAGCAGCAAAGCAAATGGGATTTTCAGATAAACAAATTGCAGCTGCAATTAAAAGTACTGAACTCGGGGTGAGAAAACTAAGAGAAGAATTCCACATAACACCTTTTGTGAAGCAGATCGATACAGTGGCAGCTGAATGGCCGGCTTCAACAAATTATTTGTATCTCACATATAATGGAAGCACGCACGACGTAGATTTTCCTGGAGAATTAATAATGGTTCTTGGTTCAGGCGTTTACAGAATAGGTAGCTCAGTTGAGTTTGATTGGTGCGCAGTGGGATGTCTTAGAGAACTTAAAATTCAAGGTAAAAAGACAATAATGATCAACTATAATCCTGAAACTGTGAGCACAGATTATGACATGAGTGATAGATTATATTTTGAAGAAATTTCATTCGAAGTTGTAATGGATATTTATAATATAGAACATCCATTAGGTGTAATTCTGTGTATGGGAGGACAACTGTCTAATAACATAGCTATGGATTTGCACAGACAAACGGCTGTAGTCTTGGGAACTTCGCCTGATATGATAGACAATGCTGAAAATAGATTCAAGTTCTCTCGTATGTTAGATCGAAAGGGAATATTGCAGCCTCGTTGGAAGGAATTAACAAACCTTGAATCTGCTGTTAGTTTTTGTGAAGAAGTAGGCTATCCCTGCTTAGTAAGGCCTTCGTATGTCTTAAGTGGAGCTGCAATGAATGTAGCTTACTCAAATCAAGACTTAGAAGCATATTTGAAATCTGCTAGCCAAGTGAGCAAGGAGTACCCAGTAGTCATTTCTAAGTATATAATGGATGCGAAAGAAATTGATGTAGATGTAGTAGCTGCAGATGGAGTAATCCTTTGTATGGCGGTATCTGAACATGTTGAAAATGCCGGCGTACACTCCGGAGATGCTACTTTAGTAACGCCTCCCCAGGATATCAATCAAGAAACATTAGAAAGAATTAATGAAATAGCTAGAATAATTGCTGAAACTTTAGATGTGACTGGTCCATTTAATATGCAACTTATTGCAAAGGATAATGATCTGAAAGTTATTGAATGCAATGTGAGGGTTTCGCGGTCATTCCCTTTTGTTTCGAAAACGTTAGATCATGACTTTGTCGCAATGGCTACTAGAGTTATATTAGGATTGCCAGTCGAACCGGTAAATGTTATGGGAGGCTGCGGAAAAGTTGGAGTTAAAGTGCCACAATTTTCTTTTTCAAGACTGTCTGGAGCTGATGTTACTTTAGGTGTAGAAATGGCTTCAACAGGAGAAGTTGCATGTTTTGGAGATAACCGATATGAAGCATATCTAAAATCTTTAATGAGTACTGGTTTCAGAATTCCTAAAAAGGCTATCCTATTATCCGTAGGAACGTTTAAGGTAAATTCTATTTAAAGACCTGTATTTTCATAAAACATTTTTTCCCTTAGACGTAAATATTATAATAATATAATCTATACTTTTTATAAATTTTAGCACAAGATGGAATTGTTGCCCAGTGTCCGAATTTTACAAAACATGGGATATAAATTATATGCAAGTATGGGAACTGGAGACTTTTACACAGAACACGGTATTGAGGTAATAATTTCCTTGCATAAAGATGTATAACAAAAATTAGTTATTTATTACAAACTGCATGGTAAAAGTATATAAAAAATATAATGACTTCAAAAATGTGTATGTGTTTAACTTTTAGGTGGAAAGTGTACATTGGACATTTGATCATATAGGAGATCCAGATGATGCTAGATCTGATGGTGAGCTAATGCATTTAGCAGATTTTATGGCAAGACGTGAATTAGACCTTGTAATTAACTTACCTATGCGGGGTGGTGCTAGAAGAGTTTCATCATTTACTACCCATGGCTACCGAACTCGAAGATTGGCCGTAGACTATGCAGTGCCGTTGGTAACGGATGTCAAATGTGCTAAACTTTTAGTTAAGGTGGGTTACAACTTACAAGCATTGAATATAATAAATATATTTTGATATTTAATTTCACTTCGCAGAAGTAATTAACGGATTTGTATCTTGTTTTCAGGCTATGCTGCAATGTGGTGGTGCACCGCCAATGAAAACGCACACCGATTGTATGACTTCTCGTAATATAATAAAGTTGCCAGGTTTCATAGACGTACATGTTCATGTACGAGAACCAGGAGCAACATATAAGGAAGACTTTAATTCATGTACAGCTTCTGCTCTAGCCGGTGGAATTACAATGATATGTGCCATGCCCAACACGAATCCACCGGTTGTTGACCGCACCTCATTCGAATATGTTTCGACTTTGGCTAGAGTCAGTGCCAGATGCGATTATGCATTGTTCGTTGGGGCTTCAAGCAACAATTACGACACAGCCGCAGAATTAGCTCCACAAGCAGCGGCTCTCAAAATGTATCTAAATCAAACATTTACAACTCTCACACTCGATGACATGACGATATGGCAACGCCATTTGCAAAATTGGCCTAAGAAACTTCCTATATGCTCACACGCAGAAAAAGAAAAAACTGGAGCAATTATTTTGATGGCATCTTTGTTGGATAGACCAATACACATTTGTCACGTTGCTCGAAAAGAAGAAATTTTAATTATTAAGGCTGCTAAAGAGCGTGGCTTAAAAGTAACCTGTGAAGTTTGTCCTCATCATTTGTTTTTGAGCACAGCAGACATCGACAAAATTGGTTCAGGGCGAGCTGAAGTGCGTCCTATCTTATGCTCGCCGGAAGATCAAGCAGAGTTGTGGAAAAACTTAGATATTATTGATATTTTTGCAACCGATCATGCACCGCATACAGTAGAAGAAAAGAATAGCGAAAAGCCACCGCCTGGCTTTCCGGGTTTGGAAACCATTTTGCCATTACTTTTAAATGCAGTTCATCAAGGTCGGATGACCATAGAAGACATAATCAATAAATTCCACAGAAATCCGCGCAGAATTTTCAATCTTCCTGAACAATTAAATACCTACGTTGAAGTCGACATGGATTATGAGTGGACGATTCCACAGGCCTTAGAATTTACAAAATCAAAATGGACTCCATTTGCCGGAATGCAGGTATGTGGTGCCGTACATCGAGTAACATTACGAGGTGAAATAGCTTATGTTGAAGGGCAAATTCTTGTACCTCCTGGATTTGGACAGAATGTTCGCGAATGGCCTATACCTAAAAAGCAATCATTCCCTACGTATGCTGTTGAGAAAGTTGAAAAAGAGACAAGTCGGCCGAATTCAGCGTTAGATGTAGTACATGCTAACTTAGATAACAGTAGAATAAGTGACATTGAGTTTGACCAGTTAGAACCTGCCAAGCCCGAACTACCAAGCAAACTTAATGTTCATTTTAATGATACAACCGGCCTAAGAAGTATTTCACCATTGCCTGTCCAGACTTTTACTAGACAAAGGTGTGATAGTTCATCTTATCCATCACAAGCACCTGTGCTACAGAAGCAACGTAGTGATTTATACGGCAAAAGTATATTGACCGTTGATACATTCGGAAAAGAAACTCTCAACGACATTTTCAATTTAGCACAGTTTATGAAAACTAGTGTCAGCAAAGGAAGATATCTTGATGATATATTAAGGGGTAAAGTTATGTCCTCAATATTTTATGAAGTAAGCACGCGCACTAGTTGCAGTTTCGCTGCTGCTATGCAAAGACTAGGAGGATCTGTAATCCATACAGACGCAACAAGTTCATCTGCTAAAAAAGGTGAAACTTTAGAAGATAGCGTAGCTGTAATGGCCAGTTACTCCGATGTGGTAGTACTGCGACATCCAGAGCCTGGAGCTGCGACCGTAAGTTATTTATACAAAACTATTACATATACACATAAGTACCATAATACCTATTTTTACCAGAATCTTATCATTATCTGTGTATTTTTCAGCGTGCAGCTCGGCACTGTCGTAAGCCTGTTATTAATGCTGGAGATGGTATAGGCGAACATCCGACTCAGGCGCTATTAGATGTATTTACTATCCGAGAAGAGATAGGCACCGTTAATGGGCTTACCATAACAATGGTCGGTGATCTTAAGAATGGACGTACAGTTCATTCTTTGGCTCGATTATTAACTTTATATCAGGTTCAACTGCAGTATGTCAGTCCGCCTGGTTTAGGAATGCCAAAACATATAATGGAATATATTGCAAATAAAGGCATTCCTCAAAAAGTCTTCCATCGTTTAGAAGATGTTTTAGCCGACACGCATGTTTTATACATGACACGTATTCAACGTGAGAGATTTGAAAGTCAAGAAGAATATGACAAGGTACTATTTATGACATGTTTATTTTCCAAAAGTGTTACATAAGAATATTAAAAAGTTAACTAGCAAGTAATAACATTGAAAACTTTTGCAGATGCGTGGTCTACTGGTAGTAACTCCACAACTCATGACTCGAGCACGTCGTCGTATGATTGTGATGCACCCTCTACCACGAGTAGATGAAATTTCTCCAGAATTAGATTCTGATCCCAGAGCTGCTTATTTCAGACAAGCTGAATACGGAATGTATGTAAGAATGGCATTATTGTCAATGGTTGCAGGTGTCAACCCCCTTGTGTAACATAATAACAAAACAAAAATATTATCGTATTTTTAAAAATAAAAAATATTTCAATCAAAACTCGATGATTATTTATATTAAAATTGTCATGTATTTGATATATTATTATAATACATAATATTATATAATAGAGGACATTTTACAAAAATAATAACGAATTTAAGAGATTCTGCAATACAGTTTTAATTCTAATGACTTATCAATTTTGAATATCAATTAAAATTATTTTCTTAATTTTTAAAAAAATATTGTTTTAATTTATTTCAACTACTATGAGGTACTAGTTTTTATAACTTTGACTCCTCTAAAAGTTTTTTAAAATCATATGATCCTGTCTGATCGTTATGTACATCTGCAAATGTGAAAGGACCTATGCCACTAGTATCTGTAGGGGAATCCTGATTTATTATGTGCTCATATCTTGGACGATGTTTGCGCATAGCTTTTGTTTGTATGTTTACATCGGTGTACTTTTTTTCCCTATTTTGTAATTTATAGCCACCTTCGTTTACTAATTTACGTTGACAATCAGCGAGCTTATCCCGAATAATATCTATGTAATCACGAGCAGTCATATCCCCAGCAGGTTCTTCTTTTAATAAAACACAAAGTCTTTGGGCTTGTTCTAAGTAGATGACTGCCTGGCGTAGAGCTTCAAATTTTTCGCTGGAACGAGCCATGGCAATGAAATGGGGTATGAAAAATTCTAGTACCAAACGCCTTCGTTCTGCTTCCATTTTTGAAGGTAGAATTATCTGAAAAGAAATATTAATGTAAAAAACAATAGTCTAATTACGTTCTAGTCTAATTACGATAAAGGTCTAATAGTCTAATTCTATATTACTTAATCCACTTCTATATCATGGGAAACTTGCACGTACTTACAGTAATAATTGTAAGTTAGTACGTGCATGTTTTCCACGATATAGAAGTGCAATAAAATTTGATTAGTATGTGCATTAAAATTATTATTAACTCACATTTTTATTTATTTCTATATCTCCTTTCACAGAGATTCTCTGTTTTTTTGTCGATGAACTAGCTTTCCTCCTCTCTTTAATTTGGCGTTGTCTCTCTTTTTTCCATTGATAATGTTTATCTTGAGCTTTTGCCTTATCCCAAATATTATGTATATTATTGTCATCACTATCAGAGCTCTCGTTGTTATAATTTGGCACTGCCACAGGTATGTTTGGATTTAATAAACGAAGAGGATTTCGACAAGTTAGAATTTGATAAAGTTTCCAAGTGTTGAAAGTAGGGTAAAAGTCTTTCCTTGTATACTTAAGTTTGTTAATAGCATGGAGCATGTGCATTACCGGTGCTTCTAAAATATCAGCTAGTTTTCTTTGAAGCCTTAATAAGACTGGCTTAGGAATACAATTGAATTCATTGCAATTCTCTATAAAATAATTGGGAAATCTAGATTGACCAAAGTGTACGTAAAAGTTCCTTAAAAATAATCTTAAGGCTTCTCCTAAGCGGTCCTCTGGCCATCTTGCATAATTATCTTCACATTGCCAGAGCAAATGATTTTTGATATGAGTAGCATCAATACCGATTTTAGATGTTTCGTTTTCCATAAAAGTTTTGTGCAAAACCAAAGAAAATAAGTAGCAACGCATGTGGGAATGTGCTAAGCAACTCTCTAAGTATCGTTCAGCAGCTGGAAATATTATTTTCCATTGAAGACTTTGATCTGGATTTATCCCACGTTTCGGTCTATAGCCAATGGGAACTAGAAGACATCCGAAACCAATAGTCTTGCTGACCATATATTTGGTAGGCCATTGATAACTAAAATTAGTTCTTGGATTTTGTATTATTCTTCTCTCTCTTATGATCCACTGGTTCGCTGCGTTAGGCCAGGCAGCTAATAGGGCTGGGAAGACTTCATTGCACACTTTAGATCCATTTCTAATGAAATCACAATAGACACTAGCTCCCTGCGTCATTGCATTTCTGATAGTTTCCTGTGTAAAACCTAAGCCTGATCCCAAACTCAAAATAAAATTGTCCACAAAACTACTCATAAACATTGATGAACTGAGGTAGTACTGGGTTTCAAAGAGATTGCGATTAATGGACAGCTTAGAAGCAGTGTCATTTTCCTCATCTTCGTCGCTCCAATCAATGGTTTTTACATTAATACTCTCCCAGCATTCATCTGGTAAAACACTAGATGCTGCCAAGTTGGGCTGTAGGCTAAGTGCTACTTTTTTCGGTGTGGTTGCTTCAGTTATTGTAGAATATCCATAATCTGATTCAGTCTCACTTGATTCTGTTCTTCGACTACTCGCATTAGATCTGTATCCAGACGTTTCTGTGTCTTCACCAGCTAAATTTTCCAAGGAGACATGCCGTGGAGAATTTGGGTTGGCTTTAACGCTCATGTCCTTTACAGGACCACTAAAACGCCTTGCATTTTTTAGTATCGATTTTCTTGGTCTCGATTCATAGTCATCGCTAGCATCTTTGTCATCTATTTTACCATTGACTTTATCATTACTCAATTTTGCTTTGCTGTTTTGGGTTTGAAATGAAATTGAAATACGTTTATTTTCAGTTTTTAAATTACTCATACTAAGTTGGATATCTTTCTCTCTTTCGATATTAACAGAGTTTTCTAGTAAAATTGTTTTCCCATTTTCTTTTTTATTTACTTTACCAATTTCTTCCTTATAAGTTGCATCATCTGATGCATTAGACTCTTTTTCGGAATCCGTGTACAAACTATCTTCTGAATTGTCGCGTATAATTGGAGTCTCCTCTTTCAGTAATGTACTTTCCAGAACTTCTAACTGTTTTAATTTAACGTACCCTGAAAATTAATATATTGCTTATTTATTGGTTCTGTTTTTAAAAATCCAAATCTAACTATAATTGATAAAAGAAGAAGATCAAAATAAAATGTTAAAAGATTCTAAATTGCAATAATAATTGTTATTTAAAGTGGTAAGTATGTAAGTATTTTTTTATTAAATTACCTGGTTCTTTGCAATCCTCAATTCTCAGCTTATAGAAAGGAGCATCTAGAACGGCGCTGTAGTCAGACGTGTCCCCCGGTTCGCTGGCTTCGACATTATCGTAAATTATAAACAGCCTTGGTGATAATATGGGTTCCACTTGGTCCTTCTGTTTTTGGTACAGCACGTGCTCTTGGACACATTCGTGTATTCTATCGGCACAGAATATGTGCTTGTGGTGGTTGACCATAGCTTCGTCCATGAAGTGTTGTTTCTCGCTTACTGGGTTATTCTTTAGATACTGGATTTCCCTAGAAATTAAAGTTTACAAAATTCAGTATTTCGTAAATGCCAGGTTGATGTAAATAAAAAATACTATTTTAGAAAATGAAATAAGAAATTGACAAATCAAATAGGTACTTAAATAAAAATAGGATCTCCAAAGTACCAAAATCTTATTATTTTAATTATGACGTAGACAGATATAAAAGTCGATACGTGATTTATAGAATCAAAAAGAAATCACCGCAAACAAATGCGATAACAATATCGAATATGCGTTCCTGATTTAATCAATAATATTAATTTAATATGATATCCGTTAATTGTTATTATCTGTCGGAATGTGTCTTTACAAAGGGACATTAATAGTTAAAGTGCAAACCGAGTCAAGTGTTACACTTGCAATGGACAATCTTAAGTGCCTAGGTACCGATATAGTTTATATTATAACATTGACGTTAAGTTTATCTAACCATTAGAAACTAAAATATCATTAGTGGTATCATTATCAAGATTTGCTTATCCCAACACACTCTAATTCTTCTTAATCTATTTTAGACTTCTAGCAAAAACTAACATTAATAGGTACCTTTAATTAAAGATTTTGCCTTGATCTACTCAAATTTTTGTAAAATATTTTATTACATTTGTCTGCTTTGTATTGTTTTAAATCTACCATACTTATTATTTAAATTTTAATAGGCTGGTAAATCCGGGGAAAATAGACTAGTAATAAATTGGCGATAACATGTATCGTTTCAACTCATTGTTATCAAAAATTCAATATAACATTTTAATATAGATTAGCTATAATATTCTTACAAGGATACATTACGCTACATTTTAATAAAATTTGAAAAATAACAATAATTACTTATTTTTAATACATAATATCTAAGTTTAAAAAATATAGGTACATCTAGGTGATGGAGTCATATTTTGATGATTGATTAAGCCCGGCCGCACATTGTACGACATTTCTGATCAGAAACAGTTGAACGTCCGCGCTGTCTCTTACATTTTGTACTGAGCTGTAAGCTGAGTCATGACTCGTGAGTGAGCTCGAACTCGCCGCGCCGGAAGGATATTTCGGATAATGTGCGGGGTGGCGGTCCGGCGGAGTTCAACTGTTTCTGATCATAATTCGGACAATGTGCGACCGGGCTTAATCAATCATCAAAATATGACTCCATCACCTACCTATATTTTTTAAACTTAGACAAACACACTTAAATGTAATTAAAGTTTGTATTTTCGTGTTACTTTAAATATTTTTGTTAATTTGCTATTGTATTATGTAACTATTTTTCTATCGTAAATATCAAAATGTTTCAACATTCTTTTAATTACCGAAACTAGTTCTCAACTCACTATAGTTTTCCTTACTGAATTAATCATCAAGTTGTTTTCTGTGAACTGACACTAAATGAATGTAAAATGATACATAAATGATGATCTTATGATCCAAGTCCGTATAATATCATTTCGAATAAATAAATCAGATCCTTCCAAGAACGCTACTTAGTACCTACTCACCGTTCATAATTTTCGAAGAACTGTACCGACAACAGAATATTGTTCAGGAGGAACGCATCAGCATCGTTGTTGAGCTGGTACCGCATCCTGTCCAGGGCCTCGTCATCGTAGGAGCGGACGTGCGCGGGTGCAGGTATCGGCCCGGGGCCCATCGCCGGCGGCGTCAGTCCCACAGCAGGACTTATCGGCGCCTCTTTGACCCCCACTCTCTTGAGAACGGGATTCACATTCTTCTTTTTCTTCTCCTCTCTCTTCTGCTCCTTCCACTTTTCCCGTTCGAAGAACCTGTCCGGCTCCTTCTGCATCTTCTTCGATTTCGTGTTACCCATTATCACTGTTTAAAATCCAAGCTAAAGCAATGAAAGTAGATGATACATTTCTAAGTTACTAAAATAAGAGATTTGACAAATAACGAAAAAGAGAGGCAACACCAGTCACTGCTGTCTCGCGCAATATTTGAACAATACTAATAACATTCACTCTTTTAGTCCCCTATTAATAATCTTATCTGGTCAATGAATAATTTACTGATTGCAGGTGAAAAGATTACGGTATTGCAGTGTTTGTTATAAGTTATATGGTATTCCCTGGGTTCGGGCTGGCTACTGAATACCTGTTACAATGATCGGTTCTACCGCGCCTTACTATCACACCTTCAAATCTAGAGCTACGGCAAACGTGAGACGCATGGTTGACGGCGGGTTCCGCATTATTACTGTCTTCCTTTAATGAAAGTTTATACTTACGAGTTACGACACATGACTCTAACATCTAGATTTTGTCCTTCAATTCTTTACCAAAACTTAACATTGACCCCGACTTCTCACGAACAAAAGAGAATTTCCAAACCACGTGATCCTGATTGCCCCTTTAGGTTTGAACTACATCTGGCAGCACGGAATCGCCTTTTTCCGTCGCCCTTTCTCTTTCTATCGCTTAGAACTACCGCATTTGCTAGACCGAGACAGAAAGCATAATGCCGATCGCCTCGAGGATTCCGCCGCGTGCTATCGCATTATGCTTTCTGTCTCGATCTAGCAAATGGCAGTTCTAAGCGACAGAAAGAGAAATGGCGACGGAAAAAGGCGATTCCGTGCTGCCAGATGAGGTCCCACCCTTATTTGTGCCAATCGCTCCGTTATTTTCTGAGCGTGTTCGACGCAAATAAAAAAACTATAAGTGAGCGAACTCACGGAGCGGTTTAATACGCGGTTTTATTTCAGAACTCATAAGACCGCTCATTTGCGCGGGCCCGCGACCGCGCGCGGGCGCGGGAAAAACCCGCGCCGTGAGTTCGCTCCCTACTACGGCTATAACTGCGATCGCCCGCGCCTGCTAAACTATCGCAGAGCGCGCGGGCGCAAACCGCCCGAGGCTGCGGGCGACCGCCGCCGGTGCAGCGGGAGCCGCAAACAACCGCGCCCGCCGCGGGCGGAAAACGCGCCGTGAGTTTTGCTTTCGTTTTTTACATACAAAACTGGATTCTACGAAGGCTGCGGGCCCGCGACCGCGCGCGGGCGCGGGAGAAAACCGCTCCGTGAGTTCGCTCTCTTAGCCTGACATAATTTATTAAGTATGGAAGACATAATATTTAAGATATATTTTGACATCCATCACTTCTTCCTAATAAAAGACTTCAACGACTCTTTTATTCTCAACTCCAAGGTGATTATTTTTTTTACTCTTGTTAGTACTACAGCTTATTCCAAACAAAATGGTTTTATAATTTGCCTGCACATCGCTAATACGTATTGAATAAAATTTGAATAAAAGTCATGTACGGCAACATTCCTGCAACGCATTTTGTTATAATATTACGTTTACGTCGTTATGTAACGTTTAACCTGCATTTTACACTTGGCTACACTTCTTCAGCTGACACACGTCATTTTTGCTCTAATTTATACTACGTACTAGGTACACTAAAAATTGGGATAAATATTGGGATAAATATTTTTTAATGCAGTCTCAAAACCGTAAAAAATATCCCTGTATTTTTTACGGTTTTGAGACTGCATTGAATGGAAGAAATTACAATTAATGTATTAAAGCTCGTCTGTGATAATCAAAGCTCTTATACCTGTATACTTACTGATTTATGAATCAGTATAAGTAAACCCCATTTCTTTGTAGATGATTTATACAGGTGTAACAAAACTAAGTGTTCCTTGTAGAGAGTTCACTGTGAAAGTAGCAGCGCTGAAAGACCAATTTTTTTTCACTTTTGTATGGGCAAACGCCCCAGCGTCACAAGTTTTCCCGTAAAAAAGTGAAAAAAAAATTTGGTCTTTCAGCGCTGCAATTTTCACAGTGAACTCTCTACGAGTAACACGTACACACCCTAAAGTAGTATCACTAGTTTTGTTACACGGTCTGTATTTCCAAGCCAAGCCTTTTAAAAATGTAGTGTTTAGAACAAGTTCAAGCTCAATACTCTAAAATTATTTCACTAAGCCCCATGAAATTGCAATCGTTCCTTTGACAACCCTGTTTTTAACCGACTTCCAAAAACGAGGAGGTTATAATATTACGTTCGCCTGTAGATATTTTTTTTAAATATTCGCTTCCAAAATCGTTGTGCCAATGTACCTTTTACTATCTACGGTTTTCCAGCAGTATTTTAATAAGGGCTTTAAGTTGACTTTATTATCTTTCTTTTATTTGATTTATGTTGTTAGTATCAATGAGATCATTCAGAAGATCTAAAAACATTGTTTGAGGAAAATTATCACTATGATAAAACAGTGCAATAAAATCTTGTATAATCGCGGTAATTCCCTCATAAGTTTCAGTGGTCCTTCAAAATTATTGTATCTACATAATATCTATACATAATATAGGTAATGAAACTGTAGAAATTGTGAAATAAAAGTGATTTATGTTATATTCATTATAAAGAATGAAAGGTCAAGTGTGGGTTTGAAATAACACGATATTTTCTAGTATGTCATGGTCTCTGGTAATAATAATGATTTATAATTACTTTAATTTTTTATGTTTTATTTTCTTTTAAAGTTCTCTTATAACAATAGAACTTAATATTACTCTTTCAATATTTATAAGTTAGAACGTTTTTGGTCACCAGTTTAATACCTATACCTACCTAAGTATCTAATCTACTATGGTACAAAGTATTTTTTTTTAATTCTTTATTATCACTATAACAATAGTTGATTGCCTTTATCATATTTTACAGTAAATATATAATAAAAATTAAGTCAACAATATACAAAATATTAAACTATTTGTTTACAAAGATTCTAAGTAGACGTTCTGTAGACCGTACCTAGTCTACACTACACGTCAATATTATAGTATTTTTCTTATAATATTTTAATCGGAATGTTCCTAACAAATTTTTATAAGGAAAATACTTTTTACTTGAGTTTTTTGTATTCTCAAAGATTCTCACAACTTGTTTCGCAAAAATACATTTGAACATAATATTTTGTTACTTACATTGCATCTTCGTAAACACTAAACAGCTATTAATAACAATATTTATATTATTACAATAAAATTCAATTTCTAGTAAATATACAACTTTGTAGATAATATACAAAATAAGTTTACATTCGACATAATATTAAACTGCTATAATTTATTTATTATAACTATCACAATGCTTACAAGAAATGGCAATAAGAAAGTTTAATAATTGCAATAGAACTATAAAGTTTATAATATATAGGTAAGGCTGTGAATATCTAAAATATATCATCCAGATTCCAGACTATCAACAGTCGGAAAATCACTGAAAATAGAGTTGTTAGCCATTCACAAGTCACAACATATTGGTTTATTAAAACAACGGAAGGTTTTTTAGTAAGGCCACTTGCGGCCCATATTCACTACTAAAACTCCTGTGGAGGCTGAACTACCACTTGGCAACGTGTAGATTTTACCCAGTATTATACTATGAACTCAAGAGTACTCGAAGGGTACCGTATAGTAATCTACATTATATATTTTTTTTAGAATTATCATGCCCCTACTTTAGAAATTAGAGGGGGGGGGGGCGACACACTTTTTACCACTTTGGAAGAGTCAACTCGCAAACTATTCAGGTTAGAAAAAAATGATATGAGAAACCTCAATATAATTTTTGGAGACTTATCCATAGATACCCCACACGCATAGGTTAGATGAAAAAAAATTTTTTTTGTTTCAGTTGTACCTATGGGGACCCCTAAAATTTTTAATATTTTTTTAATTTTTGCATCAAAATCTTAATGCGGTTCACAGATTACATCTACTTACCAAGTTTCAATAGTATAGCTCTAATAGTTTCGGAGAAAAGTGGCTGTGACATACGGATGGACGGACAGACAGACAGACAGACAGACAGACAGACAGACAGATAGACAGATAGACAGACAGACAGACAGACAGACAGACAGACAGACAGACAGACAGACAGACAGACAGACAGACAGACAGACAGACAGACAGACAGACAGACAGACAGACAGACAGACAGACAGACAGACAGACAGACAGACAGACAGACAGACAGACAGACAGACAGACAGACAGACAGACAGACAGACAGACAGACAGACAGACAGACAGACAGACAGACATGACGAATCTATAAGGGTTCCTTTTTTGCCATTTTGGCTACGGAACCCTAAAAAGCAACAAACTACAATGGTCAATGGCATACAACAAAATACTATGGCAATTCAAAAAATTCGACGTTCGATTTCGAATTTCAAATTGTAAATTCTATGGTTTGGTTATTCTAAATTGTTTTCTTATGTTCTCCAGTTCCAGCAGCCCTGGATTTATAAATAGGTCGTATAGGCCGCGGACTAAGGGCGGCAGTTTATTTCCACCAGCCCGTATACGCTATTGCGTATACGGGCTGGTGGAAATAAAGTGGCCTACAGTCATAAAAAATGTAAATCCGGCACTGAGTCCCAGAGAGGTTCTGGATAATATAGTTCCAGCCTTAAGGCTTTCGAGACTATCAGGGAATCTGCCGTATCAACTCGGAAGGTGGTATGCTCATGCCAGGTTCCTCCATATTGTCAGTTATAGTGATGCCGTCTTCTACTCTCGGATTAGGTTTCTTCGTCTTCAATCTTCTGATTTCTTTTTGTTTACTTTCTGTCAATCGCCTGAAACAAAATTTGTTTTATAAGCGACATGTATACCTATTGTATAATGAAACGACTACTTCTGCAAGTAACTTTTGATTCATCATACAAGGGCAATTAAAGCTGAATCATATAAAAATTAAAGTCAAAAATAGTTAATTGCATGATATTGCAAAAACTTTTAGATTCCATGATTCATGGAGAAGAAAACAGCCTAGATATTTTATCATGGTGTCAATAAAATATGTAGGCTGTTTTCTTGTCCATGTATATAATAAGAAAATAGATTTTTTGTGAAATACGATTTATTGCATGCAAGCATGGAAATATAAATATGACGTAATTAAAACGTGGCCGAATTATCGCATACAGAGATATATTTGCCCAGTTGTACTTAATGATTACTTAATCACCTACTCAGTAAACTTGACGTAAAGCCCATGCATTTCATTAAATAATTATAATACAGTAATCATTAAAATCTCATTAAAATCTCAATGTGCAATTTTGAAATGTATACTCACTGCTGTCTACAGTCTATGAGAATGCCCAATACGAAGACGGCGACGATAGCCAGGAGAATAACAATGGTTACCCCCAAAATGGTGGTAACGGCAAGAGTCGGCGCCTCCTCCGATATGCTCATCGACAAGTTGGGATCGGCGGTAGAATCTGAAAACCCTGAAAAAAAATATTTTTCTAACAAATCGACGAATGAACAAACAGTGGGTTCCCGAGAGACATAATTATTTCGATAGCTAACATATTTTTAACACCGACTTCCAAAAAAGAGGAGGTTATATGTTCGTCTGTGGTTTTTTTAATATTAGCTAAAGTCTGATCGCGAAGCACAAAGAAAATTAACCTTTTTTAAACAACAACATTTTAAACAAACAAGACTAAAATCAGCCCAACCCGTTCAGCCGTTTCCGAGTTTTAGCGTGACTAACACATTTGAAAATCCATTTTTATATATTTATAATTTATGAGATGTCTCGTATGTGGCACAAGATAGCAATTCGTGCGTAAGTAAAAGAGTCAGCAAAGTTGAAATATCTCAGCAACTGGGCTATATTTACTAAATTTTTTACAAAACTTTATCACATTTTATTTGTGCATAAAAATAATGATATTGCTGTTATCTCTACCATTATAGAGGAAGTGTCTACGATGGAATCTATATACCTACAGAGCAAAGTATAATATCATAAGTATTATGTTCACACATTGTACGGTCAATCGCATTTTAATACGTTGTGATAACTTGTTTTTTCCACTCATTTGTGCTATAGATAGAATAAAGAACATGCTACTCCCAAACCTTTTCAAGTTGAACACACACGCACTCACAAAAAAGTGTCTGAAATGTCCAACGAATTCTTCTACGAAATTTGCGGTATGATTTATAAAGTCTGAGTAGAAATTGGTGCATCCTGTATTATACAAGGTGGTGACAACTGACACCTTAGGGTATCAAAATCAAAAACATTTTATTTCGGGCATCAGAGGCCCATATAACAAATACCTTAAACCTAACATACATATAATTTTATAATAAATACCTTAAAACTAACATACATATTTTATATATTATACTTAAAAACTAACACTTTCACGTTTTGCCGGCGACGTGACTCGCTTCGTTCCGGAGTCTCCCCCGGAAACCGGTATGTATGTGTCCCTTGTATAGAGTTCACTGTGAAAGAAGCAGCACTGTAAGATCAAAAACTTGTTTGTCATTTGTGTCATGTGTGTCATGGGCCAGCGCCCCAGCGTCATGAATTTTCCCATACAAAAGTATAAGAGTTACTCTTTCAGCGTTGCTACTTTCACAGCGACGTCTATATAGGGTACCCATACACAGTCAGTAAGTATTATCACTTAGTTTTGTTAGACCCTGTATCCTGTATGTTAGAAAGATGTGAGAGTATCAAGATAATTAATTACCTTCTTTCCAACTTATACTGTTTGCTTGAGATTCTGCCATTTTATTGCGTCAGTCTTATAATATTT
This sequence comes from Plebejus argus, assembly GCA_905404155.3. Lineage (NCBI taxonomy): Eukaryota > Metazoa > Arthropoda > Insecta > Lepidoptera > Lycaenidae > Plebejus > Plebejus argus. The sequence goes on along the minus strand of FR989938.1, from coordinate 8,482,894 downwards.
TCATAGATTCTGGAAAAAAGAATTATACATTACTTATTAATTAAGGCTTAAAGTCATTCATACCTTGGAGTTTAATTAGCATATTTTATAACCATAATATGACGCCAGCAAGTAAGTTGCGACGAATTTCGTTTAGGCGCTTTGCAGACGACGGGCGGGGCGGGCCGGTCAATTTCGCCGCGTACGCCCGTCGATGTCTACGGCTGCCCGCGCCGCGTACACAAAGCACACGCCGCCGCGCCGTCTGCGTTACTGCATACGAAGTGCGTCACAGTATAGCAATATAATATCCCTACAGTAACGAAACGCCTTTGATGTCGCACGATGCCGCCACCGGTGTAAGTACCAAGCAGATATGCCAGGGTTGCCACTTGCCACGAAACGGGAAATAAAATAAAAATAAAATATTGTGCTTGTAATTAATCAGCGTGTTATATTTACATATTATGTCGTACTGCCAGATACTTACGTGAAACTTTATTTTTAGATGATTTGAGTTCTTTACTAGATGATGCGCGCAACTCCGTTGTGCCAAAACTCGTTAATCGCACGGGAACCGTAGGTACATTTTTCCAGGACAAAAAGTATCCTTTGTCCTTTCCCGGGACTCAAAGTATCTCCATGCCAAATTTCAGCAAAATCGGTCCAGCGGTTTGGGCGTGAAGAGGTAACAGACAGACAGACACACTTTCGCATTTATAATATTAGTAATTACTAATTAGTATGGATTTAAAAATTTTATTAAAATAATGAAGACGCATTCGGATATATAAAATATCCAACAATAATTAATCATATTATAACAATTGGTAGGTACGGTAGGCCACACGTCAGGTTGTAACAGAAGCACTTCAAAACTCGCTCTTATTACGTGCGCGGTAAGGGCGGTCCAAATGTCATAATGTTACACTTGATGTGTGGCCCTGTGTACCTAGCTAGGTAGGTACTAATTAGTATGTAACAGGGTATTTGACAGTTTTTTTTATTTTTATTCTATATTGTTTCTCTCCTTGTTACACTTCTTACAACGTAAACAATAAAACAGAGATGCAAATTGCAAATAAATTTCACCAAGGCCAACACAATATTAGTGTGAACTGTGAGTCGATATTATATTTTATGACAATTTAAATCCTTTTTGTTTTTTGAATCAGATTTACATATTCTGTACACTGAACACTTATTATATCCCATTGTTTATAAGATAAGTTATCGTTTTACAACACAAAATTCGTAGACAACGCGCCAACGTCACACCTGCGCGCGAATTCGTACAAACTCCGCGAGTTTGACGGCGCGGGCCCGCGCCGCCCGCTTCCCCGCGGATACCCCTCCGTTGCTCTGCGCAAGTACATTCGTTTCACTACTGTAGGGATATTGCTATACTGTGAAGTGCGTAGTGCGAGTTTTATTCGATCAGACTCATCGAGAACGTTAACGCGAATTTGTATGGGATTAAAGCGGTATCCACGTAAGCCAGTAGGTGGCGCTGCTTTGATCCCATACAAATTCGCGGTAACGTGTTCGATGCGTATGATCGAATAAAACTCGCACTACACCCCCTGGTTTGTGTTATCCACGGCTGGTAGCCCCGGACATGCGCCGCCAGTGCCCGCCGCGACGGGCACCTGCGGTGCGGTCTTTTTGCCCACCGTATGCGTTGGTAATATAGGATTCCCTTTGTGCTATCGTTCGCGGCGATAAATGACCGGCCCGCCCCACTCCGTCGTCTGCAAAGCGCCTTATTGCGCGGAAACCGTGCATTTTCCGAAAAATACAATTCTATAAGTATCATTTTTAAAAAGGAAACAAACATTCGCGTTTACAATATTAGTACTTAATGATATCAAGATTCAAGACAGTAGTGTGGATAGTAATTATTAAGAGCAACAATTTCGTCTCGGATTTTATGTAACTGCGATCGACAGTATCTAGGTATCTCTTTACTTTCAAATTGCTACATTCTATTTCATTACGAAATCGCTAGAATTTACCCATAAGGAAGTAGATAGGAAATGCATATTTGATTACAATTTATGCCCCCAATCCCCATTCTCTAGCACTATTGTATTTAAATAAACTCTACAGAGGGCGACTAACCCAAAAAATTAAACATCGTCCTTCTCTCTTCACACTCACGCCCGTCTTTCATATGCCAGGTGAAAAAGGACGACGCAGATTCATCGCCAGATTAGTTTTTTCTCAATAACTCGATAAAATATATACAACATTTTAAAAATCCGCCAGGTCAGTGTCTCAACGATAGAATTTTATATCCACAATGTGTTAAAATATTAACTTAGTTCAATGCACGCTTAAATGGCAATACGAGTATAATATGAAAAATTCGTAAAAATTAGATGCATCTTTGCGATTTTTTTATATTGAGAAAATTTTAAGATATCGTGTTTTTACTCAGACCGGATTCTTGGAGATATAAATATGTAGTATAGCTAATTTTACAAAATGAAACAATTCGGAGCTTATTTTCGAGTATATAAATGAATTATAAAATCGACCATTTTGGGTTAGTCCCCCGTAAATAAATTCGACTAAGTACTTACTCAATTATTTTGAAGGATCGAGATCATATTAATTGTTAATTATTATTTCTTTGTTGCTTGCTGATTCTGTAATTAGTGTTAAGGGCCCGGGTTACCCTCGAAATTTTCATACATTCTTAATACCAAAATCATTTTCTCATGCGAAAATATTTAACATGTTTGAGTTATTTTTCAGCTTAAGATGGTAATTACCTAGGGTCCTGAGCAAATTTTTTTTACAAAATATTTAAATACTAAAAAAAATTTTTTTGTGTTTAAATATTTTTTAGTAAATTTACTACTAAATATTTAAACACCAAAAAATAGACAAAAACACTAAAAAATATATAAATAAATAGTAAATTTACTGCAAAATATTTAAATAATAAAAAATATTTTTTAAAGTTTAAATATTTTGTAGTAAATTTACTATTTATTTATATATTTTTAAGTGTTTTTGTCTATTTTTTGGTGTTTAAATATTTAGTAGTAAATTTACTAAAAAATATTTAAACACCAAAAAATAGACAAAAACACTAAAAAATATATAAAAGTGAATAAAAAAAAAAATTTTTTTTATTCTTTTATTCTCAATATTATGTTAAACAATAATATTTAATAAATAATAATATTTAATATATGAGATTACACTCTTGAAATAGTACGTTCTTTTTCTTTGTTTTTATACCAATAATTAACCGTGAAGTTTTGAAAAATGCAAATTAGATGCGGGATGCGGCAAAAAAACTATATAAAATTCCTTTCGCGCTATTGATATATGAGTTGAAAACATTTCCCAGAATTTAGGTAAATGGTGACGTCTGATAATTTAGATTTGGCGATAATTTGAGATCTTTATCAGATTGTGGACTACCAGTCACCGTTGAACGCAGTAGCGACTTATCAAAGTTTAGTTTATAATTAGCCGCTTCTACCTACTTATGCGATTTACTACAAAGCGAACTCTATTGATTAATGTTGATAAGCGTGGCTTTTTATTTTGCATGTTCTAATCGTTTTTTGATGTTCATTGTTTACGTTATCACTCCGCCAAAAGAGTATGTTAATTTATTGCAATTATTGTAATAATTCATATTTTGATCATGGAATATGCGCTTAGGTAGGAAAAAATATTATAGTTTATAGTTGTGTTAATTAAGTCAACCTAACAGCGGAGTTCAATCCGAAATTGTAAAAACCCTCTTAACAATATGCAAAAAGCAGCTATTAAGGCTTGTTTATTTTCCATAATTAGCTTATATTAATGCTGTTGAAATACTGTAAAATTAAAATGTTACGCGACTTAAGCAATATTAAAATATTCAAATTAATGAACCTACGAAAGACGCAAGCTATTGAATATTGCGTAAGTAGATTAAAACTATGGATGTTGCATATGTTGCATACAAAATTAGCTGCAATAATAATAATAATTAATGCTGTGTAATCAGTAATGTGTATGTGGACATGTAATAATAATAGAATTAAAAATACACGTGCGGCATATCACGTATTAATACAGAATCATCAAGCAAATTTGCTTGATGCAATTATATAAGCATATAAATTATAAGCACCTGTTTCTATAGCGACTATATCTCTTGTATAGCTTGCATTAGGACTCATATTATTGTATTTTTATTTTAAGAAAATATTTTAAATTTGTAGTCAAAATTAGGTAGGTAGGTACTATGCGCTGCAAAAATAAATTTTATTTTTGAGGTATTTTTAAGGTCGAGGGCCGAGGCCAAGAATGACGGCTATCGAACTATTTCCGTTTTAGGGTTCCGTAGTCAACAACGAACCCTTATAATTTCGGTCTGTCCGTCCGTCTCTCCGTCTGTCCGTCTGTCTGTCCGCGGTTTTGCTCAGAGACTATATAGGACCTACAAAGCTGTAATTTGACATGAATGCACATATTAATAATTCCGACAAAATGGTACATGAAATCTTAAAAAAATATTTTTTATGGTGCCTTCCCTACACATCAAGCGGGGATGAATTTTTTTTTCGCGTCTACCCCATCGTGTGGGGTGTCGTTGGTTTTTTAAAAATATTATGGGTATTCTTAGATCATTTTCCGATTTAGGAATCCGTTTGTGAAATACATATTAAGTTTTAAAGTGGAAAAATCGTTAGAGTTCAGTGTGGGGGACACGGACATTCTACCAGCTAAACAGTTGCTTCTGGAAATGTGAAAAATTCATGGGAGTAGGAAATATGCTGAATTTAAAAAGAAAACTATCATGGCTAAGAAGACTTCACAAGTTATTAAGTAATTATAGTCGATCATAAAAAAATGTATTCGGCGAAGTATAAATGAACTTTTCGTTCAAATTCCATTGAAAGTCTAGCTTCTAAAATGATGATGAATTGATATGTTATTTAGTAGTGAAACACGTTATAAATACGTGCAATGTACATTCATTGAACATACAAAAAAATTAAAAAAACTAGCGGTACTACGGAACCCTATGTTGCGCGTGGCCCCACACGCACTTGGCCGGTATTTTTTTTTTATTTTAAAAATTTGTAAATATATAAAAAATTCACGGGAGTAGGAAATATGCTGAATTTAAAAGGAAAACTATCACGGCTAAGAAGACTTCATAAGTTATTGAGTAATAGTCGATCAACTAAAAAAAATATTTTCGGCGAAGTATAAAGGAACTTTTCGTTCAAATTCCTTTGAAAGTGACTGAGATGATGTTGTCAGTAGTGTAAAACATGTTATAAATGTACATTCATTGACCATACAAAAATTTTCAAAAACTAGCGGTACTACGGAACCCTATATTGCGCGTGGCCCGACACGCACTTGGCCGGTTTTTAGTCACTGGTTTTTCCACAGAGAAGTTTGGATAAACACGTGGAACCTAAAAGCTTCCTCACTCGAAACTTGATTGTTAACAACGATTATTTCTATATAGGGTGTAACAAAACAAATCAATAATACCTTAGGGTGTGTATGAGTCTCCTGTATAACTAAATAGAGTCCACTGTGAAAGTAGCAGAGCTGAAAGAGTAAATTATATTGTTTTTTTTTATTTTTGTATGGACAAACTCGCATGACGCTGGGCCACTTGTGACTTGCCTATACAAATCACAAAAATAGCTCTTTCAGCACTCCTATATTCATAGTGAACTCATTATAAGAGACACAGGACACCCTTAAGAGGGAACGCGGGCGCGTAGTGTATATTATTTTCTTTGACGCGGGTACGGTAAAATTTGAACGCAGAAACTATTGCCATCACGCTTCACCTTGCGCTGGCACGTGTATTGTGATAGAGACAGATACAGTAAATAGAGGTAACGTATTCCTCTGATTCCTCCTTCAAAATAGAGCCAATCTAATTAATTTCTTTTTAAATATCTTCCGAAAGGATGAGTCTATACCTCTACGTTTTTATTGTATCTTAAATATCTTTCAAATTTGTTTTATGGTCGGTTGATTGGCGGGGTACAAAACACTCATTTTTTGCAATTTTTGAAGGGTCATATTTTTTTAATTATTAGTAAGTTAAAAAAATATCGAACGTAGAGGCATAGCTTTCACAGATCCCAATATTGTATCAAAAAATCATTTGTCTAGAGGCATTATCCAGGGAGGAAATTGGGGAATTCGTTTGTATGGAAAAAAAAGTGTTTGCGTTTGCTCTTAAGTACCTATTTTGTTTTTTACAGCCTGACGCCTGTATTTTTCTTACTTATATAGGGATTCTTAAGAATATACATATTTTTACTGTTAACTGCATTCCTATTAATTCTTCTAATGAAATATATTCTAATATTGGTTTTATGAAAAAATCTAAACAAAGCACATATTGTTATCTTCATTAACTACCTTATAAAGTTTTTTCCGTCTAGACGGTTTAGTCTAGACTCAAACTAATAAGAATTATAATCTATACTACTATTATAAAGAGGAAAGATTTGTTTGTTTGTTTGTTTGTTTGTTTGAGTCGAATAGGCTCCGAAACTACTGGACCGATTTGAAAAATTCTTTTGCTATTGGAATCTTCCATTATTTCTGCTGAACATAGGCTACATTTTATTTTGGAAAAAAGTAGGGTTCCGTAAGATATTTGAGTTTTTCGGACGCAAGGTGTAAAAAATCAGCTAGAAAAGTTACTTATTTTGCGTACGCTGCCTAAACTATAAAAGATAGAACCATAAAATGTTCTAAGTAATTGTAGATCTTATAAATATCTACAAAAAAGTCCGCGACACACTATACCTATCTATGTCGAGTGAGGCACAATAACCATTTATTTATTTAAAAATCCTGATTTTTTTTTTGACTAAATTGAAACGGATATATTTTACTCACGCTATTAATCCTTATCAAAATAAATTATTTTATCACTAAGTACAGTTTATGTAGATAATATTTGGTCTTTGAATGATTAAAATTGGACGTTTGGTTTTGAAATTATGGCGAAATTAAAATATTACGATAGTAGGCGTCACCAAAGCGCGTGCGGGAGGAATACAATATTCTGTTGTAGAAATGAAAATTCTGTATATAAAAGATATGAAATGACACCCGAAATTACACCTTTGTCACTACATCGCTAGAGAAGCCAAAAATGTGGTTAGTTTTATGTCTGTCTGTCTGTCTGTCACTCTTTCTGTCTGTCTGTATGTTTGTTCCAGCATCACACGAAAAATACTGATCCGATTTGAATGTGGTTTTCGCAGATATATTTATCTTCTTCCAACTTAACATTTGATGTATAAAATTTTTTTTCCCCACCCCTCTAAGGGGACAAAAGAGGGGGTCAGATTTTGTATCAAACTTTTTCTTTAACACGAAAACTACTGATCCGATTTCCATACGGTTTTCACATTATGTTTGTCTTCTTCCAACTCAACATCTGGTGTATAAAAATCCTCCCCCCCCCTCCCCTCTCAACCCTCTCTGGGGACCAAAGAGGGGTCAGATTTTGTATACAACTTTTTTCTTTAGTGGACTTACTTCATATTAGGTATTAACTGTGTTTTTCAACTTAACATCTGGTGTATGACCTTCCCCCCCACACCCTCTTAGGGGACAAAAGAGGGGGTAAAACATGTATCAACTGATGATGTAGAAAATATACTTTAAATGGCAAAACAACGTTTGCCGGGACAGCTAGTTTATAATATGTATCTATAAAAATATGCCACAATTAAAATGTTATTTGTCCATTATTTATCTTTGGTATTAAATAAGAGTGATTAAGTTATTATCGCCGATAAATTGATCTTTATCTTTGATTTTATAGATATAAAAACAAATACCTCCTGTAGATAACACATGTTTAATTTTTAGTGCAAATTCTATAATTAATATTAGATATGTTTGAAGTAGTCTTAAGGCCTTAAGTTCAGTAAACCTTATCTACCTACAGCTGTGGACTGTGGTCGTGTAATATAAGTAAACTAGAATATTATAATTATGATCCCCGCAACTCCGTTGCGTCAAAAAATCGTTTATCACGCGGAAACCCTTTTTTTTTTTTTTTTCCCGGAGGGGGAAATGCATTACGCATACCACCCAGGCGCAGGGGGCGACCCGAGCGGTGATGTGGGACTCCCGTAGCTAATGAGACCACGGTATACCCACTAAAACCCCCCCCATCTTCCGCCACGCCGCCTTTTGACGGGGCCACGGGAACGATACACACATCCGCGACCCCGCCAGCGGTCCGAAGACTCCACGATGGGCGCACAACACGTGCGCCCTCCTCCTCGGCCCCCACCAGGGCTGTAGCAGACGCCCCCCGAGTCTGCTACTTGGAGGCCATGTGGCAGATCAGGTCTGTGGCTCTGCCACCGACCACACCTCGGCCGCAGAGGATAGGGCAAGCGGCGCACATCACGCGGAAACCCTAATTTTTTCCGCAACAACAACAGCTATCCTAATAATATAATAATAATACTAAAATATTATACTAATTACTACTAACATACTTATATGAGCTAATTGTTACCAACTGTACTAACAAATCTATGGACAAAATTAGTCTGAAATAAAGTTTTATTTATTTATTTATTTATTTATTTAGTAAAAACTATGTCTTTTCCCAGGACTCAAAGAATGCAATTTCATCAAAATCGGTTTAGCGGTTTAAGCGTGAAGAGGTAACAGAAAGGCAGAGAAACAGACAGATACACTTTCGCATTTATAATATTAGTATGGATATTGGATAGTAACGTACAACCAGACATGTCTGTCTGTGTCTGTCTGTGTGATCTGTCGACCGAAAGCAACCTGACCAAGCTATGTCGGTCCACCATCGGCCTATGAATGTCTTCGGTAGTACATAAAGCTATTACAAAATTCGTACTTTCGACGATGATAGTCACGTGGTCTACATGAGTCATCAGGCGCTAGGTACCGGTCGGTACCAACTACCAAGTGCATTCAATGTTTGCTTCAATTGTTTCTACGATTCGCGCGTATAAAAAGTCTTTCTTGGCGATTATATTTCACCTTGTCCTGATCGCATTAAGGACGAATCCTTGAGTTTACTTCGATTTAAATCCAAGTGGAGTTATCACGAGTAGGAGCAACAGACGATAAATATATAGATAAATCGCGAGGCAAACTACAAAACTGTGTCAATGATTCAATTTGGAGTTCGGACACGCGAATGTTTTATTCGTGTGCGACCTTTAATAATTATTATAATAATTATTATTATTCATGAATCATGACTATACTAGCTTCGTATTATAAAATATGGTATAATTATTGGATTGAGAATCATAAAATATTCATTTACATAATAATTTTTGCTATACGTGGCATAAGTTACTACCTGATACCTCATTAATCATACCCTTAGTTCTATTTCCAAATTTAAAATAGATTAATAAATAGCGTTTTCGGCATCTGAACTGCCTCGGGGCAGGGTAGGCCGACAGGATACGGAAACGTCCAAAGTTTAAATTAAGAACATAACTAAAATTAAACTAAAATTAAAATTAAACTACGTATTGCAGAGTACTAGTGCAAGGGCAGTTCATGCCGAAAACGATAATTAATGTGTGTGAAGCGAATTCAAAATACAGTTTTTTTATAGCAAATCAAAAAATATCCTTGATCATTGGATAAATTTATACATTTTTACATGTTTCACATACTTACACAGTCAGCCGCTATAAGGAAAATAATCGGCCAAGTGCGAGTCGGACTCACGCACAAAGGGTTCCGTACCGTTATAAAGCAAAAAATATTGTTTTTTGTATGAGAGCCGCCCTTTATTATTTAATTTATTTTAATTTTATTATTAAATATTAAATTACAAATATAATTAAAGATTTTGTGAATATTTCATGTACCTACCTGTTGCCATTATGGATTACGAGCAAAGAAAGCCAAAAAAATATTGTTTGTTGTATGGGAGCCCCCCTTAAATAATAACTTTATTTTGTTTTTAGTATTTGTTGTTGTAGCGGCAACTGATATACATAATCTGTGAAAATTTCAGCTCTCTAGCTATTACCGTTCTTGAATTACAGCCTGGAGACAGACATACAGACGGACAGACATCGAAGTCTCAGTAATAGGGTCCCGTTTTTCCCCTTTGGGTACGGAACCCTAAAAAAGGATCAAAATGTTTTATTCCAATTACCCCGGTATTGCTAGTCAATTTACTTTTTCACTTTTTATGATACAATAACTATAAGCCCAAGCATTGCTTATAATAAAATATTAAAACTGAATTTGTGAAAATAATCGGCCAAGTGCGAGTCGGACTCGCGCACGAAGGGTTCCGTACCGGTATAGAGTGAAAGTAGACAAAAAATTGTGTTTTTTGTATGGGAGCCCCCCTTAAATATTTACTTTATTTTAATTTTATTATTAATTATTAAAGTACAAAATACATAAGTAAGGATTTAGTGAAAATTTCAAGTGCCTAACTGTTACCATTATTGATTACGAGCAAAAAGGCCAAAAAAATCACGTTTCTTGTATCATGTATGGGAGCCCCCATTAAATATTTAATTTATTTTGTTTTTAGTATATTTTGTTGTTATAGCGGCAACAGATAATATACACAATCTGTGAAAATTTCAGAAGTCTACCTACAGCGGTTCTTTAGTTACAGCCTGATGACATACAGACAGACAGACAGACAGACGGACATACGGATAGACATCGAAGTCGTAATAGATGGTAATAGGGTCCCGTTTTTACCCTTTGGGTACGGAACTCTAAAAACTCTTGATGATTGCGATTATACTACAGAGGAATAATAGCAAATCAACGATTAAACAGATTATGGAGGACTGATAAGAATAACACTCGAGTACAAGAGCACGATTAAAAACAAGCATATTGATAAGGTATCTACTTTGTTAACAAGATTGCGGAAGAAAAATCTATAACTAAAGCTTAAAGATAACACACTCTCACTTACTCTAATCCTTGAAGGAATTTTCTCGAACGTTCAAAATATTCCAGTGAAATAAATCCAAAGACACGTTCTGAATTTGAAAATCTCCACAGTTTTTTTTCAATCCGTCCTCTGCGGCGCATGCGCTGCGCACGCGAGTTTCTCACTAACTAGTAACTGCGTCTCTACAAACAGCAGTAGAGCCTTACGGAGAATACGTTCAACAACAAACAACGGCCTTGCCAAAAATTCCTGTTGCTGTATACAACACGAATTTACGTGCGTCGAATGTTTGGTTTAGTATGAAAACTACATAGCGCCGATTTCAATCCCCTACCCTATTCCTTTCCCTACCCTCCCCTATTCCCTTCCCTTCCCATCCCTACCCTCCCCTTACCTTACCCTATTCCCTCTTAAAAGACCGGCAACGCACTTGCAGCTCTTCTGGTGCTGCGGGTGTCCATGGGCGACGGAAGTTGCTTTCCATCAGGTGACCCGTTTGCTCGTTTGCCCCCTTATTTCATAAAAAAACACAAATCCAGTAAAATGTGTAATTGTATTTAGCCTTTAGGGCCTGTTACACAACTTCCTGATAAGTGACGATAGGCTATCCACCAATTAACTTGACAGACCAAGTTAATGGAGAATCTGTCAAAAAAGTCGTGATTATCCTATTTGTAACTTTATCAGAAACTGGTGAAACAGGCCCTTAAACTTTTCCTAGTCAAGTGAATAGTTAGAGTCCAAAGCGTAGAGTCACTACTCTTCTAGTAGAGTCGATATTTCTATGGTAATAGGTAGAGGTTAAAAAAATTTAAGATGAAAATACTCTTTAATTTAATTTTACACTTTCTTTGCTATCTTTCGATGAAAACCGAAGCTGAAACTACAACTTCCAAATATTTAAGTCAGGTAAGTAATTTAGTAGATGGTAAAAGACTAGCAAAATTATGTGGTATTTGATTAACTCAAAACTATAAATTAATTACTAGTGTTAGGTAGTATTCAAGCAGCATGACACTTCTCACACAGTCCAGCTAAACTGCACAATACACGTAGTGGACTCATATCTAGATATTTCTTAAAAATTAAGTAGAGTTAAAAGAATCTTTCGAAAGTCATTTGATAAAGATTTTAGTAGAAGTTTATCAAAAATCCGGTAATAGGAACTGGAAACCGAAATGCGTCAGCAATTACCCGTGACTCAGAGAGAGGACAATTACACACACTCATTATCAATTAACGCCCCTAGTTTACGCCCGACTGATAAGCTAATGTTTTTATCCTTCCCAGTTCATTACTGTTTACTACAATATTATTTAAATTCCGTATATATAGAATGATGAATGGATGAAAGCTGTTAAAAATCCAAACAAAATATTATAAAATGGAAACACGTGTTTGTTTGTTTGTGTCTTTACCTACGCAAAAACCGCTGATTTTAGATGCAATTTGGTTTAGAAATACTCAAAAGTCTAAGCCAAATTGCATCTAGCGGATTGTGCGATACTCGAAGGCCGAAGCCAAGTTGCTCCTTAATTTAACGGTTTTAGGTTTATGTCAGTTTTTAAGTTTTGATCAGTTTTATCTTTCCATGACACAACAATACATAATAAAAACAAAAAAACTGTACGTTTTTCACACTATTTAAATGTATTCTGTTATATTAAACTATTTATATTTAACTGTAAGCTAAATTCTAAAGTACATTTAAAATGTATTTAGCACATGTTTGACTAAATATGGGATTTAGTCAAACTGTGCTAAATACTGGTAGGTACTCAACGACACCGTTACCGGTCCACATAGGTACTCCTTAAAAGTACGTGTTTGCTTGCAGTTATAAGAAATTATGGTAGGTATTTGATCTAGACACGTAAATGATACTTAATATTCAACGGCAAAGATAATATACACGAGTCAGTTAGCATAACCAGTATGTGTGATCATGTGACTTCTATTTGGGTTTTCGTAATAATTTTCAAAACCAAACTTAATAGTTAATAATATCATGCTTATTGCTTTGTACTTACCAAATGTTATGTTTGTCGAATTGACTACATAAGAGATCAAATGCGTATAATCTAAAATTCAAATTATGCATTTCACCAGTCACCTGGATCTAAGTACATTATGCCAACACTAACTAGCTCTGTTTAAAAGGCCGCCGCACCTGCAGCTCTTCTGATGTTGCGAGTGTCCATGGTTGACGGTAGTTCTTTCCATCAAGTGAGCCGTTTGCTCGTTTGCTAATCTTATCATATATATAAAAATGGATTTTCAAATGTGTTAGTCGCGCTAAAACTCGAAAACGGCTGAACGGATTGGGCTGATTTTAGTTTTAAAATATTCGTACAAGTCCAGGGATGGTTTTAAAGTGAGTAAGTGTACACGAAGTTCACCGGGACAGCTAGTTTTATATAAAAAAGCAGATTTTGCTTCAGACCTACGATTAGGTACTAGGTACTGGCCAATGGGTGGGGCTGTATGTGGCATAGATACCAGTTACGGTCTACCAGGTTTTGGGCGTAGCGAGTCCACATTTTTCCGGAGTGGAAATCCCCAAACCACTGCGGAATGCCAAAGGGCATATTTTCTAGTCAGTAGATAACAACTTGTTGTTAGTCTATAACACTTACCTAACAATAACGATTTAAGTATTATTCTTATTCAACATCTTTTTTTCTTGTTTGTAGGCATATTGTTTTTACCAGTATAAATACCTACTTACTTAACTACTAGTCGTTTTTGATAGTAACTACGAAGTACGAAAGGCCTAGAGGTGGTACCTACTAACTGCATTAAAGAATCAAAGTAAATATTTATGTCACAATAAATTAAACTAGGTAAGTATATTTGATTTATTTATTATCAAACTCAGAAAAAATTAGTAGATACTAAAGAGTGCAAATAGAAATCATTAGATATTGCAGTTGCATTTATGCAATATTTATTGGTCCATTTTTCTGACAAGGCTCCTAGAACGTGGCGTGCCACTTTCTCGCCGGATGTCGTGATGTCGAAAGTTGCTCTGTTGACTTTGGACCAACTTGTTTCTAGTCGCGGTGAGCCTGATAAAATGAATCTAGAACGCCTACTCTAGTTAAAGATTAAGTAAATTTTCTCCCTTATCAACCTCAGTCATACAAACTATAAAGAGGTTTCAGCACGAATAGGTCGACTCGAAGGAACCAATTCCAAGGCCTTATATTCTCATAGCTCGAATATTTCTTCGAATCGAATGAAATGCCCAGAAAACCCCTATAGGACCTAGAAACTAAATATCCCGTTCAGTTTTAGCAAGCTAAGAGGCTTCGCTAATAGTAGCTTCACCATTCACGACACAACACACATTTCTATGAACTCTACGTAGAGTGCAAACAGAATAACAATACAACATTCTTCGTATTCAACATGAGAATGTTACTAATGTCATTGTCTAATGATACTGTCTCTTTAGTCTTTATGTCAACGGCATAAGAACTACATTGTCAGAAACTTTGAGCACTATAGAGTTAGACCGTGCACAGTCTAGTACTTCCGCTGCCAAGACTTTAAATAAAAAGTAGGTATACGGCCTACCACCGTTACCTTGAGGGCTGGGAAAATTATTTGAAATAAAAAAATATATTAGCTAAATGATGAGGGAAGTACCTTGGAAGTACCTAAGTTACAAGGAATGTTTAAATTATGCATGTGCGAAAATATTAATCATTACCGATATACAGTTAAATTATGTTAGGTAAATTGATTCCTCCTCCACTCACTTGTTTATTATATTATATTAAATACTAAAAATTTTAGCACAGGCTTATTTTATTTTTATTCAACAACATTTTATTTTAATAATAAATTAATATGTTACAGAACTTGAAAGTTTGAACTTTTGGCTTTGGCCAAAAGGGCCAGAAATTTTTCGTTAAGTATATTATGAGGAGTTAATATTACGACGTCAATGAGTAACTGCATTAAGGTCATAGAAACTATAGTAGAGCGATATGGTAATAGTTAATAGTTTTTTTATCTGTGGCAACGTGCCTGCAACAATATTACTAACAATATTTATTACTATAATTTATCGTTTCATGCATGGTTGGATAAAAAAATACATTTTAAATAGATATACTTTATTCCAGAAACTGATCGTTTTAATTTAGAAGTTGAAGGGACATTAAATAGAAAATCGGAGATTGTCGAAAACATTAGCAAACTACTTTTTACTATCCTCTGTTGTTTTAGTAAAATATGTCTAGTCTAGTCTTATCCAGCTCATTCAATATAAAATGTATGTACCTATTTGCGAAATATGTTGCATGACTTAGGGTAAAGAAAAATTAAATTATTGTGGAATTTTGAAGGTCTAAAGTTCGTACAGGCTAGGTTATCTAGTGTAGGTAATACAGGAATGTTAATTATTAATAGAAAATCAGGCTCAAAGTTTTTATTTATCAAAAATAATATAATATTTAAAGTGATAAAATATTAATACAGTAAAATATGTAGGTTCCTAGTTAGGACCATACAGTTTTATAAATATTTAAAACAGTAGAGTTAAGCATCAACACGCAAAAACATATTTAGCACCTTTATTTCAGATAGGTATACCGTATTAGGGCATAGCCAGATATACATCTTATCAGCTATAGTCTACAGTCTACAAATTTATTTCACGTATTTTTTTTTCTTTATTAATTTAAAGGGATTTTTGTACAAAAAAGACGATGTCAATCCCATCGTACGTAAGTCATAAAATACATAATATTATACCCTCCCGTCTACGTGTAAATGCTATTAATTGTGCGGAAAATAATGCTACTTTGGTTAATAATAATTGACTTATTATATAATATTACAAATTACAATACAGCTTATCTATTGAAATTAGACTAGATATAATGATAAAATATAATAGATGTACCTTTTTTGAGGAGGGGAAATGCATTACGCACCCTGGGGGGAACGGCCAGGGGGGTGTGCCAAAATGTTTTCGTTTTCGTAATTATAGAATCGCCGTTGAAAATGTATGGAATTGACATAAGCGTTCGTTAATATGACGTTGACGTTCGACTCGTCTTATGTCAACTCCATACATTTTGATCGGCGATTCTATAACGAAGCGAAACGAAAACATTTTGGCACACCCCCCGGGGGTATGTCGGACTCCCTCCGCAGATGCTTACCGACTAAAACCTCCCGTGCCCTCGTTAACGCTACACGCGGAGGAGCGGGATCGCGACGCATTCTACCGCGTCCTCCGCAGCGCTTGCAGCTTCCGGCATCTCTTTATCTGCGGCAGCCATGCCGCCGCCTGTCTGCACCGAGAGGCTCCCCGGGCATCAAGGGAGCCTTTCTCCTCGGGGCCTATATTGTAGACGGTGATCCCCGATCAACCGCCCACAGGCCTAGGCTTCTACCTCCATGGCGGGGGCGGTTTTACTCGCCCCGGCCTTATCGGCTCCAGGCCGCTTACGCGGCCGAGCCTTGGAAGGATGTGGAGTGAAGGAAGTGCTTCTTCCGCGTGCCGGGGTGACTTGCTGGCTACTATGATGCAATAATAGATGTACCTAATAAATGCTAAGTGGTTCGGTAAACAACCTAATTTACATTTTGATTGTTAGTTTCATATTTAACTTAATTATTATTAGTATAGTATACTTACTATATTTTAGTACTAGCTACTAATTTACTTACAACAAAGTTTTCAAAAGTTTGTGTAAGTTTATGTCACTTCTCACTCCGAGAATGTAAACGTTTATTGGTATGGGCAGTTTGGGCACAGAATACATATTAGTGGGTTCATGGGTTCAAAACAGCGCTCGAGACAAGCGATTGTAATAAATAGGATACATTACTGCAATATATTTTTCCGCTAGAGGCAACACCAGCACAGACAGTAAACAAAAAGTTTTGTTCGACGTTTGACAACGTCTGCAAATATTCTGATATGTCGAGTGTAACATATTATGGGATTTTGGTCGGATTATTTACTGTATGTGCTAGTAGCGCCATCTGCTGCGACCTTTGTGTAATATTCTCTATTATATTAAAGTAATTTATAATGCTCACGATAAGAAGTGACTATAGCTCACACTCGGCACTATGTACTAATTAATATTGTATTTTTATGGAATGAGTGAATAGTGAATATATGCCTTCTTTTGTGATTTGTTAGAACCAAATGCCGCACAATTCTTCAAGTCTTGCTGTATGAAACACAAAATGCTAAAAGTTTTTAAAGATTTTTATTATCTAATTCCTTTGTAGGATTTGTAAGAAATGTACGCGTCCAGTCCATGCACGATGCCAACCACGACGCCTATGTACTGAAAACAAAATGGAAATGTTTTGATCAGGTTACAAAATTAAAAAAGAAACAACCACGAATTAGATTTTTTAAATATGTCCTTCTTGTAAAGTCAAAATTTAAACTCTGCCAAACGTCCAATTAACTCTATCATAATCCTTCAAGGAGCTAAGGTGCTAACCGATACAAAAACAAATGTAGGTACAAACAGTACATGTTAACTCTATATTTTTTGTAAATGGCGGTATTTGAATAGGTACGTAGATAAAGACATATCATTAGAATATTCTAGAATTCTATTCTAAAAAATATACGAGTGGACTGAGCGATGGAAACCCTATACCGCACCCACAAAAACAACTAAGTATGGACCTGTTTAAAAACGCGATCTTATACTTTCTTAAGCAAACAAATGACCCCCAGGATCAGCTGAGGTCACCAGACTTAGCAGGGTTAAGATCTTCAGGCATTCCTAAGATCATATCCAAAGTTTTTAAACGCTTAATGTTATTATTTTCCAACAATAATTTGTAAAAATATGAAAAACTGTGGTCCTAGGAATCATACTTGTTTTTGACCCATTAAACTAGAACAAATCCGGAGAAATCTGGATGGACGGCAGCTTAGAGCATTAAACCAGGCTGGTTTAATGCTTTAAGGACGGCAGCCCTGATCTTGGGACAACTCAAACAACTTACATAGACAGCAGTCATCGCCGGGTAAGCGGCGTACATGTTGACGAGCGCGTACCGCGGGTACAAGTAGATGTTGACGGCCACGCCCATATAGGATGAGGCAGACAGGTACATAAAACACGCCACTGCGTTAAAAACCCACTCCTGAAAATAGAATAAAAACAAATTTAGAAACCCTCCTAATCAAGCAGTGGAAAAATGAAAACTAGCTGCTTATAAATAGGTAAGAAAACAGAATGAAGCAACTTTTATTTCTATCTGATCTGACCTTTCTGCTCGTTAGCTTGGGAGCTATGATGCCGTAAATACAGTGACAGACACGTCATGGTCGTGAACTTTCAGGGCCTGTTTCACCACTTCCTGATAAGTGCCGGATAGGCTATCCACCACATAACTTGACAAATGAAGTATGGAGAATCTGTCAAAAAAGTTATGGATAGCCTATCCGGTACTTTATCTGAAAGTGGTGAAACACACCCTTATTTAGAGCTTTAATTTAAGGACGCTATTACAAATATCAGCGACCGGTACCCTATTAAATAATTAGGAGTCAAACTGCGAGGATATTTTGGTTTCAAATGAAAGATAATATATTCATCTCCACGACTGTACCATAAAAATTCTATAGCCGCATACAAAATTTTCACATAAAGTACGTTTTAACCATCACAATAATCGCAAAATATGAAAAAAATGGGGTCTGATTAGGTACCTTAATATCTAAATACACTGAACTGAGGAAAATAAATATAAAAAAAATTTTTGCTTATTTAGTCCTCTATAAAGTCCGCTAAAAATTTTATATAAAAATAAAAAAACTTTTCCAGTTATAAGAAAAATAAGAAAATTTCTCAAATTTTTTCATACATTTCCGCCATATCAAGAACGCGGCGAGCGTCGTAACCGCCACTGTACAAGGCGAGCTAATATGAATCTTATTTTAATGTTATTAACGTCGATATTCGTACTGACAGACATCCGACCTGCTAATTCTCCGGTTGGAGCATTCTTAACGAACATAATAATGTTATAGAGCAGAGCAGTAATCGTCGAACCGCAGAGGTCGTCAAATTGATACGTCATACTCTACAAAAGTTTACGTACTCAATACTCAGCAATTACAGTACTTGAAGAATATTTTGCTTCGTGCTTGCGGACTTTTAAGGCCGTCACTGACTTAGCTATAATACAATATATTAATATATTTATAGCTAGGCATATTACTATATATTTTCTATACAATTTTCGCGTGACCACACACTACACACTCAGCTATAATATATATTTCTGGTCTCAGTGTATTTAGTACGGTATATTAATATATATTATAGCTAAGTCTGTGACGGCCTTTATGCGAGTTTTAATTTAACGAACATTAATATTGTTGTCACGCTTGAGAAGTATAATCGCCGCAGAGGTCGTCAAATTGATACATACTCTACAAATTCTTACATACACAGCAACAGTACTAATTGAAGAATACTCACGAATATAGACTGTCGAATCAGCTGCTGGGTGTTGGAGGAGACCACGTAGCAGAAGATAAGCAGCGAGGTGGTCAGCACGCAGGCTGCGGCCGTCGTGAGAAACCCGTGGAACGCTGAACCCATACTGCTCGCCTCGGACATACCATACTTCACGAGTAGACTCTGGCAGAGGCTGCCGAGCAACTGAAATAACGTAAAAACAATTCACCACTTTCTGATAAAGTGCCGGATAGGCTATCCACAACTTATTTGACGATTCTACATAATCTGTTTGTCTCAGCTTAGTCATCTCGTTAAGGTTGGTACTACTAATATAATATAATATATTCTGTGATTAGGGTTACAGCAAATATCGTATTAATAGACAGTAGACACACACACAATATACAACAGACACAGAAGTACTACGAGTACATTAAAACTATAATTGCGAAAACTATGGTCTGTCTGTCATCTCTTCGCACCTAACGCTTAAATGTTTTTTTTTCAAATTTTCGTTCCATTTTAAGTTCCGGAAAAGGATATCACTGCAAAATGTAGCTCAGTTCCCACTTCCCATGCGATTAGTGGTTACATACGAATCATCTAATTTGCGGGTTTCAACTAAGACCTCATATTTTATTAATAATTATTATTATAGTGTATTTTTGTCATTGCACTTTTTGTAGAGGCAAAATTCCCGGGTTGATGGTGAGCTATATTATATGACCATGATTATGGCTTTAGCTCCATTGAAAAAGTCGGTACAATATTATGTTATCGGTTTTAAGAATCTTTAGCCTGTGTTTACTGCGTTGTTTACGAACATTCATTTACAAGTTTCCATTCAACTGTCACATGTATAATAATCACACTATCTACAATAATAAAATATAAATTACTGAGCTATCTTATTATAGGTACCATTTATATGTCAATACTCCTGATTTAGCGGTAGGACTTTACTACTATCACAATAATATCGATAAACTATTATTATCGACTTAAGAGTATTTACTTATTTATCTAATAATCCGGTACACTGATTTATCGATAAAACATAGGTAATTAACATAGCTTTGAAGTATAAAATATTATTAAAACGTCATTTCCTTTTTATGACAAAGTCAGTCGTTGCAACTTGCAGGTAGTTAGAATAATCCTAATAGTGACACCTTTACTGTCTTTAGATTTTTGGTTCAAAATATTTGGAACGCCCATTTATATAATATTTCATTATCAATGACGTCCTATTAGGATATGACTTTGTTGCATGAACTCAAAGTGCCATTAATTTGGTGTTTTTCTTTAATTTCTAATCTTCTAATTTATTGACATACATACATATACCGTATCATGTAATAATTAAAAAGTCTAAAATATTAAGTCTTCCTCCTTTATTGTACCCATGCGTCAGATATTATAAACATGAAACATAAACTAGTAATTTAAAAAAATATATTTATACGTTAAACACGATTTGAAAAAGGTCCTGAAAAACTTTTAATAGTCTAGTAGAGTTACTTACAAATTCAGCGACTTTGATTACTCCGTGTTGTGTGGTCAAATAGCCAAAGTTGATACATTCGCAGCATCTACAGCAGCAGCACTTTATTCCTTGACCACCACCGCCACTGGGGGCCACTCGCACTATGGTAGGCCCACGAGTCATCATGAAGACCACACTTCTTTTACAGCTTTTAAACTTTTTATTTTTTCTTTTAAACTTCCAAAACGTTTGTTCGTACCAAACGACCGGCACCAACGACCCAGACAGGAAACTCCGGGATAGTTCAAAATGTTTAAACGTTACTCATAACAAATATTTTTAGCCGTTTCGCACTAATAAAAGTTCATTGTCCGGACTGAAAAACAGGCCATGAAACGAATTTTCCCGATTAACCTATATAATGTCCGTCTAGTTTTAATCCGCAAAGTAGGTTAAACTTTCACTTTTATTTTACTAATGAATGGATGTCTCTGGACCGTAGTTGGAAGTGTTTTGAATGTGTCCTACTCTTTGTCGTGGTGGGTTAAAAATAGTTGCGCACGCGTCGTGGAGGGTGCCGTCTATTTCGGGGTTAATGTTTACCGTTTCCTTGGCGCTTACTTTTTTATTGTAAAGGGGCACTTTTTTTAAGTGGTAGTTAACGGTTATGGTATAAAATAGGAGTATGTTGTACTCGTGAGCCGCTGTCAGAAGAAACCTTGAAATGGTAAGAAGGTATGATGAATATTAAATTAAGATTTCTAACATCAGTCTGTGTTAAAAATTTAAAATAAAAAGGTTATTTGTAAATAATTTTTCAGAAACGAAATAAGTACTTAGATAAGTATAAAAATTTATTTTCCATCAAATCTAAATACAAAAAGTTTTACAAAAGCTTCAGTAAAAATACAAAATGCAGGTATAGACCTTACTTAATATCATTATTACAACTATTTATAGGCACTTGGTACATATAAGATGCAAAAGCCTTATCGTAGACAAATACAAGAATATAAAGTCTAGAATAACCTTTGAATTGTTTGAAATGAAATGAAAATATTTATTTCTAAATAGGTTAACAAAGTTAACACTTTTAGAACGTCTACATGAGGTCTACCACCGGTTCGGGAACTAACGCGGCGAGAAGAACCCGCGTAAGAAACTCGCACGGGGCCACCTTTTACCAAAGAGGTGGAAAATAACAATAGGTAATAGCTTTGGTAAGTATGTAACAATTTGTAACATTTATTATAGAAGCGGCCTATGGTTTTTTAAAATATTTGAGTTTTGAGGTTTGAGTTTTAAAAAGTTTGTATATTTCTGTCACTGAGATTCTCTAGCTTATATTAAATTCTTTATTTCGTAGGGACACCATAGTGTTGCTAAAATGTTATATAGAGCGCTAACAAACGGACACTCTACAAATAATAGAAAGCTCTATTCAGAACTCTATACAGGGTGTAAGAGAACAAAGTGATAATACTTAAGGGTGTGTAATGTGTATGTGTATGAGTTTGTTACACGGTACACCCTTTATACTTTATTAACCCCCGACCAAAAAGAGGGGTGTTATAAGATTGACGTGTCTGTCTGTCTGTCTGTGGCATTATTGAAAATATGTTGCCTAGTAGGGATATAATAATTCTGGTATAGACCCATAGGTACGTTTTGTATACAAAATCCTTAAAAACTACCACAATTTAAAATTTATGTTACAAAAGAAATATCGTTAACACTCGTTATCTTGACTAGAGTCATCTAATTAAGCACGACAGTTGACAAACACAGTAATAATCACGGTAATAATACAATATAGAAACCGCCCACTAAGAGACATCGAAAATAGTATCAAGTCATTATATTAACTATTATTTATGGATATTATACGTTATCAGTTATCACTTACTAATTATAAATTATTAATAAAGCGAACAGGTAATGAAATGGTAATGAAGAATAAATTAACTAAAATAAATAAATTCTACAGAAATTAAAAATCATACCTATCATAACAATATTAAATTGTGTCACAAAAATTTATTATAATACGTTACTAATCGCCATCACAATAATATATTGAGTGGAAGCCAGTTTTAAGGTATATATATATATATATATATATATATGCTGTATAGGTAGTAATATTATAACACAGTATTACAATATTATCCCTAATTGTAATACTGTGATTATAGTATAGAATATAGATAATATTAAATACCATTTATTTTAATATCATAATAACTTTTTATCGTTAATAATAATTATTATTATATTTTAAGTAATCCTAATTAATTATCTTTTAAGGCAGCTTTTCACGGAACATTGATTATATTATTTTAAATGTTGTTCTTATCTAAACATCGTTACAAAATAGTACAAAAGCCTTTATATTTGTTATACAGTTTTTGTTCCTACATCTAGAAAAATTTAAAAAGTCCTGTGCGTCTATAAAAAAGGTATGAAAATACGAAATACAAAATCATTTCATTCTTTACGCGTTCAAATTTAAAACGTCTAGGTATTTGTAATCGTTTTAAAATCACGTTTACAAATCTTAAAATTAGGTATGTTTCTTGTGCTTACTACTAGGATTAAATTTAGAATGTTCGATGACGATTGGCTAAGAATGTGCTCAGTAGGAACAGTCCCGCCATCACCAGACCCATGATCTGAAACAAGACAACAATTTTTAAAGAAAAATTCCTGAATATTCAGACAAAATTTTTAACTGTTAAAGTCTTAAAACTTTTAAAAATCTGATATTGTCTTATGAAGTCTGTGATCTGCCTATCACCGTAGTGAAAAATAAAAAAGGCGTTTAAACGGCCCGCGCGGGAAATGCGACAAAGAATTAAATGCGATAAAAAAAAGTTTTTTGCTAATTCCACTGCTATTTGCTAAGCAATAGTGCAGTATAACAGCGCTGGACGCCAGCCTTCGGCAGTATTTTCAGTCTAGCTCCCAATCTCCTTCCCGGCCCATATTATAGAAGTAGTGCAGGATATAATCTAATACAAAGAATATATAAAATGTTCTTTGTTTGAGAAAATCGAGAAGAAAATTCATGTGCATTTTGCAAAGAATTTTTTTTTGTTTTTAAAAATACAGTTAAAAAGCTCATTGGCTTCGAAGTAGGTACTGCAGTCTGAAATCTGAATGCCGATAAGAATAGTCAAGTTTCAAAATCCCATCATTCTACCTAGTCATTAGGTATAATTATTACAAATTTAAATATTTGGATATTTTCAAAATCAGAGACATCTATTTTTATTGTCCGTTTTGCGTGGAATGCCCCACTAATGTTATTAATTCTTTACACCCAAACCGCGTTGAACCGATTATGCTGATACTTTGTAGAGACAGGACATAGGAAACTTTTTATACACAAAAATGTACGCGGTACCCGCGCAATAAGCGAATTTTTGCGCTACAGAGCTGCTGGCGTCATCCAGTACACTAATAATTACTGGTGTCCGTTACCGCTGCGGCGAGGTAGGGCTCGTAGTCGTCCCGGTAGCTCCTCTTGCGGTGGTTGACCTCGATGATGAGCGTGAGCCCGGCCGCCAGGTACAGCACGAACCCCAGGCCGTGGTAGATGATCTCCTGAAATTGTTACAATTATTATAGGTTAATCTAGCAACGTTATCATACCATACATAGGTACCATACCATACAAGGTGTAGGAATTGAAATTGTTCCCATTATAGGAAAATGCTTGAGAGCAACGTAGGATCTAACAAACAAACAAACAAACAAATATACTTTATTGTGCACAAACCAGTGAAATTTACATTAATTAAAAGTTGAGACATATTGTACACAAGGGCGGCCTTATTACTTGAAAGCAATTTCTTCCAGGATCTTCTGAAGGAGCGAGTGGATGTCATCTTTGATATTGTAAACAAATATTATAGTATCACATAAAGATCTCAGAATCTTCGGGCGTGATTCACGTCTGTGCGCTGTTTGGTCTGCTACAACTTTATTTCAAGTATGAAAAATCTAGTCCTATAGCAAAAAGTAAATATTTTCGCCTATAAGCAGGTGATAATATATGTAAAACTAATAATGTCCTTACATAAATAGTTTTGGACATAACAGACGCCGTGGCGGCGGAGACGACATAAGATAATAGTAGACAGAAGGTGCCGATGAGGAAGGCGACCGCCACCAGCAGGTAGAACAGCTCAGGGGTGGCCATCATGCGCGACGTCGTGGAGAAGTAGTGCGCCACCACGCCCACACACGCCGCGCCCAGAATCTGGGAAAACATACAAGAAATAGGTAATTTAAACATCAAAAAACGCGAACGCGTAACGCGTTCGCGTTTTTAACGACAGAAGCTAAATTCCATCAAGTCGAAGTCGTTCAGGCTGTATAGCGTGCAAACAATCATTCATACTATCAGAGAAGTTGATTCCTAGGCAGATGGCGGACCTAAGTAATTTAGTCGCGTTAAGAGGAAACACTAGGGCCGTTTTTCCATACAAACGTTGTGCCCTGTTTCCTCCCTAAATAATGCCTTAGAGTTATATTATATCATAGAGTAATAAAATAGTTATAGAGTTTCAAAGCCCATACAAACCAGCGTGTCTGCAGTTTTTAGTTCTCATCTGAACGATAGATGGCATTGAGTGTATCAAATTATCCCAAGATGGCCCAAGGAGTAAAAAATAAAACGCCATCTAGTAGACTATTTTAAAACACGTTCGCTAACTGCAAAATTCTTTCAGAGATGTCGCTAATTAATTTTAATCGGAAATTATATTTATTGAAGTTTTCTTAAACTAATGTTTTTGGCTCTTTAAAAATAGCTGTATTTTTTTTTACAAATATAGAATTTTAAAAAATATGAAAAATTTTTGTTCCGTCGGCGGGATTTGAACCCGCGACCACCGGCTTGAGCTATCAAGTATTACCCATTCACAATTCACAGCATTGTATCACAGGCCACAGCGATGCGGTGCGCCGTGCGGCGCGGCGCGCGCCGTTGCCACCAAACCACATTTTGTGTTGTAAAACGATAACTTATCTTATAAACAATGGGATATAATAAGTGTTCAGTGTACAGAATATGTAAATCTGATTCAAAAAACAAAAGGATTTAAATTGTCATAAAATATAATATCGACTCACAGTTCACACTAATATTGTGTTGGCCTTGGTGGCATTTATTTGCAATTTGCATCTCTGTTTTATTGTAATTACGTTGTAAGAAGTGTAACAAGGAGAGAAACAATATAGAATAAAAATAAAAATAAAAACTGTCAAATACCCTGTTACATACTAATTACTACCTACCTAGCTAGGTACACAGGGCCACACATCAAGTGTAACATTATGACCTTTGGACCGTCCTTACCGCGCACGTAATAAGAGCGAGTTTTGAAGTGCTTCTGTTACACCTGACGTGTGGCCTACCGTACCTACCAATTGTTATAATATGATTCATTATTGTTGGATATTTTATATATCCGAATGCGTCTTCATTATTTTAATCCTTCGATCGTGGATTCTTGGAAATCTATTGTTATTCTATTGTGTCTTGCTCACCGGTGAGCTTATGGGGCTTGATAGGTTAATAAAATTTTTAAATCCATACTAATTAGTAATTACTAATATTATAAATGCGAAAGTGTGTCTGTCTGTCTGTCTGTCTGTTACCTCTTCACGCCCAAACCGCTGGACCGATTTTGCTGAAATTTGGCATGGAGATACTTTGAGTCCCGGGAAAGGACAAAGGATACTTTTTGTCCTGGAAAAATGTACGGTTCCCGTGCGATTAACGAGTTTTGGTACAACGGAGTTGCGCGCATCATCTAGTAAAGAACTCAAATCATCTAAAAATAAAGTTTCACGTAAATATCTGGCAGTACGACATAATATGTAAATATAACACGCTGATTAATTACAAGCACAATATTTTATTTTTATTTTATTTCCCGTTTCGTGGCAAGTGGCAACCCTGGCATATCTGCTTGGTACTTACACCACAGTATAGCAATATAATTAATATATTGCTATACTGTGACTTACACCGGTGGCGGCATCGTGCGACATCAAAGGCGTTTCGTTACTGTAGGGATATTATATTGCTATACTGTGATAATAATATTATGTAAGTACACAAATCCAGTCTCAATGATCATTAATCACATTTTCACACTTTGCAACCCTCTCCTCGCATGTGCGGCGGCTGCGGCCGCGCGGCGTCATTAGAAATATAATATCAGCACGGTTTTAAACTTTTTAAATTAGGGTTCCGTACCCAAAGGGTAAAAACGGGACCCTATTACTAAGACTTCGATGTCTGTCCGTCTGTCTGTCTGTATGTATGTCTTCAAGCTGTAACTCAAGAACCGCTAGATTAGCTAGAATATAGACAGAGACCAGACATACTAGACTTTTGAAATTTTCACAGATTGTGTTACATATCTGTTGCCGCTATAACAACAAATACTAAAAATAAAATATATAACTGTATCATGGTCTCTGAGACTATATATACATATAACCAGAGACCAGACATACTAGTCTGGTCTCTGATATAACATAATATCATGGACCAATATATATATAATATTTATTATTATTGTAATGTATGATTCATCTATAGCAGGTATAGGTTAAAAAATTAGTGTCCTTTGATGTTTCCGACACCGCGCGGCGAAGTTCGCCCGAAGGGTATGAAATACAAATATGTTAGCGGTTGTCAATGGCCAAGCTACATGATATTATATTTTAAATGTATTTAAATCGGTATATTATGTTGGTCACTTTATATAATTTTGATTAGACGTGATAATTATATTTCAAATAGTAATAAGTAAGGTACTTGATTGTGACAAATAGATTACTTACTTCCGATAAAACTTCCTGTTCTCATATTTCAGTAAATAATTATCCCACAAAAAACATTTTCATGTAAAAATGTTGCCAAGATGAGAACATAATATTATTATAGTTCGTGGTGTCAAAAAGTAGTGAAATCTCATGTAGAGCCAAGTTTCTAATCGATAGCCTGGCCATTTTTCTTTAGTTAGGGTATATTAAGTTCAAAGCCCTGCCGAATAACAAAATGGCCAAGCCACCGATTTTGACTAATGTGTAGAGTTTTTAGATTCTTCTCGTTCGGCTGACACATTATATTATTATCAAATATTTTGCCGCACTTTGGTGTAAAATTAAGGTTTTTAGATTTAGCGCTAAGTATGTAAGGTTAGAAACTTGGCTCTACATGAGATTTCACTACTTTTTGACACCACGAACTATAATAATATTATGTTCTCATCTTGGCAACATTAACACATGAAAATGTTTTTTGTGGGATTTCATTTCTTTTTGTAAGGTGGTTTACGTTGTTTTTTTAGTTCATTTTTTTCTTAATTTTTTTGGTGTATTTCTTTTAGATTTCAGTACACAGATGGTAAAAACGGATCCTATTCCTAGACTTCATTGTCTGTCAGCTGCCCGTCTGTCTGTCTGTCTATCTGTCTCTTGGAAGTATCTCAAGAACGGTAGTAGCTGGAGAGTTGAAATTTTCATCGATCATGTATTTCTCTTGCCGCTATAGCAACAAAAACAAAATTGTTAAGGCCCTAATGAGGTTTATACTTGAAATAAACGCAAGTGGACTGTATAACAAATATATTCGTAATATACAAAAGAATGCCCAATGCCCATATGCAATGCGTACAAGCTCTGAAGGTGAAGTGGCGAGACGCGAGCGGCGGGGCGCGCGGGTCGCGGTTAGCGATATATGCGCACGCGCAGCCGACGATGCCCGAGGCGGTCCGCTCGGGTGCATTCGGCCGATGTCGATGCGCCGACAAAATAAATTTAATATTTTGGGGGGCTCTCATACAACAAATGTGGTTTTATGTTTTCCTATAATTGATATTTGATAATAATTAATAAATAATAAATGTCGCTGCTGGTCATCTACATCGCATAATACTTGTAAATGTACTCTAGTCAATAAGAGATGTCACTGTTAGGTATCTATAATCTCCATCGCACTATTGTTTGACGTGATGATGTTTGATATAGCCGTTTAACTTTTAGGCACAGGTTTTTTCTTTGAACTAACCGATGTTGTTTATATCCTACAATTAAATATTTGCAAAGAAATGCTGAGACTACGGCTATACTTTGAACTTACATATTTTTAAAATGATTTAAGGTCTAGAGTCTGCAAAGTACAGTTATCTACACTACTATTATAAAGAGGAAAGATTTGTTTGTTTGTTTGTTTGTTTGAGTCGAATAGGCTCCGAAACTACTGGACCGATTTGAAAAATTCTTTTGCTATTGGAATCTCACATTATTTCTGCTGAACATAGGCTACATTTTATTTTGGAAAAAAGTAGGGTTCCGTAAGATATTTGAGATTTTCGGACGCAAGGTGTAAAAAATCAGCTAGAAAAGTTACTTATTTTGCGTACGCTGCCTAAACTATAAAAGATAGAACCATAAAATGTTCTAAGTAATTGTAGATCTTATAAATATCTACAAAAAAGTCCGCGACACACTATACCTATCTATGTCGAGTGAGGCACAATAACCATTTATTTATTTGAAAATCCTGAATTTTTTTTGGACTAAATTTAAACGGATATATTTTACTCACGCTATTAATCCTTATCAAAATAAATTATTTTATCACTAAGTACAGTTTATGTAGATAATATTTGGTCTTTGAATGATTAAAATTGGACGTTTGGTTTTGAAATAATGGCGAAATTAAAATATTACGATAGTGGGCGTCACCAAAGCGCGTGCGGGAGGAAGACAATATTCTGTTGTAGAAATGAAAATTCTGTACATAAAAGATATGAAATGACACCCGAAATTACACCTTTGTCACTACATCGCTATAGAAGCCAAAAATGTGGTTAGTTTTTTGTCTGTCTGTCTGTCTGTCACTCTTTCTGTCTGTCTGTATGTTTGTTCCAGCATCACACGAAAAATACTGATCCGATTTGAATGTGGTTTTCGCAGATATATTTATCTTCTTCCAACTTAACATCTGGTGTATAAAATTTTTTCCCTCCACCCCTCTAAGGGGACAAAAGAGGGGGTCAGATTTTGTATCAATCTTTTTTCTTTAACACGAAAACTACTGATCCGATTTGCATACGGTTTTCACAGATTTGCATACGGTTTTCACAGATATATTATATTTGTCTTCTTCCAACTCAACATTTGGTGTATAAAAATCCTCCCCCCCCTCCCCTCTCAACCCTCTCTGGGGACCAAAGAGGGGTCAGATTTTGTATACAACTTTTTTCTTTAGTGGACTTACTTCATATTATTAGGTATTAACTGTGTTTTTCAACTTAACATCTGGTGTATGACCTTCCCCCCCCCACACCCTCTTAGGGGACAAAAGAGGGGGTAAAACATGTATCAACTGATGATAAAATATACTTTAAATGGCAAAACAACGTTTGCCGGGACAGCTAGTTAATAATATAAGGAACATACATGAGTTGGAAGAAGACAAAATATATATCTGCAAAAACTGTATGCAAATCGGATCAGTAGTTTTCGTGTTAAAGAAAAAAGTTTGATACAAAATCTGACCCCCTTTTTCGTCCCCTTTGAGGGGTGGGGGGATTTTTTTTTATCACCAGATGTTAAGTTGGAAGAAGACAAATACATCTGCGAAAACCGCATTCAAATCCGAGCAGTAGTTTTCGTGTGATAGTGGAACAAACATACAGACAGACAGACAGACAAACAAAAAAACTAACCACATTTTTGGCTTCTATAGCGATGTAGTGACACCCCCCGCTTATTATTTTTTAATATCTTTATTGTACAGAATTTTCATTTCTACAGTTTTATTATATGTATAGATAATAGATTTTTGCATAGGGGCATAGGGGGTTATTAACAGCAGGGGAGTGGGGTGGGGTCGAAGTCGAACATCAACTCTTCTTAATCTTATTACAATATATTTCAAATATTATATTGTATAACATCAAATTAATCGAAAAAGTTTGTTCATCCTTACCACCTCTTATAGAAACACGTTTGGGTAAGCGGTGGTGCGATGTAGAAGACGCACGGCGCCATCTATTATGAATTTTTGAAACTAACTTTATTTGAACAAATTTACGCATTTTCACCCCCTTACAATTCGCATTTATAATATTAGTATAGATATAATATTATTTAAAAGGAGGTACGGGATGATTCTTTGGATGATGGAAAAATTACCACATAAATTATTACGTTTTTATGAAATTAAGGGGCAATTAACGAGGATGTGCACTCGCAATATTAGAAAAGTTGCAAGTGCTTTGCCAGCTTTTAAGAGGGGATCTGTTATATAAGATTAGGAGACAAATGAGCCCCCCGAAGGTTGCTCGCCTTGTCGTGGCGGTGGGGCTCAGTAACCGCGG
Organism: Plebejus argus; assembly: GCA_905404155.3. Lineage (NCBI taxonomy): Eukaryota > Metazoa > Arthropoda > Insecta > Lepidoptera > Lycaenidae > Plebejus > Plebejus argus. The sequence continues at coordinate 8,451,595 of FR989938.1, read as the reverse complement.
CTTGGACAACCGCGGTGAAGCGAAGAGGCAACCAGGGCCGGCTGGTGTCGCCGCCTGGCCCGAGGAGGGCGCTCCCAGCGGACTGGAGGAGTCCGCTGCGGATGCGCACCGAGGTGGGGCCGCAGAGGAAGAGGCAAGTAGGTATTACGGTGCGCCGCTTGCCCTATCCTCTGCGGCCGAGGACGGATCGCGGGGGGGGGAGAGGCATTGTGGTAGGTTGCCGCTTTCCCTACCCCCCCTGCGAGCTGGCCGTTCCGTTTGAACGGCATTGGTGGGGCCGCAGAGGAAGAGGCAAGTAGGTATTGCGGTGCGCCGCTTGCCCTATCCTCTGCGGCCGAGGTGTGGTCGGTGGCAGAGCCACAGACCTGATCTGCCACATGGCCTCCAAGTAGCAGACTCGGGGGGCGTCTGCTACAGCCCTGGTGGGGGCCGAGGAGGAGGGCGCACGTGTCGTGCGCCCATCGTGGAGTCTTCGGACCGCTGGCGGGGTCGCGGATGTGTGTATCGTTCCCGTGGCCCCGTCAAAAGGCGGCGTGGCGGAAGATGGGGGGGGGTTTTAGTGGGTATACCGTGGTCTCATCAGCTACGGGAGTCCCACATCACCGCTCGGGTCGCCCCCTGCGCCTGGGTGGTATGCGTAATGCATTTCCCCCTCCGGAAACAAAAAAAAAAAAAAAAAGGAGACAAATGAGCAAACAGGTCACCTGATGGAAAGTAAGTTCTACCGTCGTCTATAGACACTAACATCAGAAGTGTTGCAAGTGCGTTTTGGGTCTTTGTATTCCTTCATAGGAATAGGCTAAGGGAATCAGCAGAAGAGAACAGGGATAAGGAATAAGGTTTAGGGTGCAGTTGGGCCTCCGCTTAACTCACTCACTAAGCGAAACACAGGGCAAGCGCTGTTTCACGCCGGTTTTCTGTGATTCTATGGTCTCTCATGTCTAATACGTATTTTTTTTGGCACAAGAATTATTTTATACTCTATTTTTAATTTTGTATCTAGCACAAGAAACGGGGGTATCTCATACTAACATCCCCTCTCTATATCAAGGGGATGGGGATAGGTTAGGTTGGGTTTGATAATTTTTTTGTTGTTTCTGTACTAATAGTATGTCACATAGCAAATTTCAGCTTTCTATGACTTCAGGAAGTACCCTAACAATTTTGATGATCGGTGAGTCAGTCCATTATTGTGGGGTTTTTGGACCCCTATAAAATCTAAAGCAAAAATATTTAAACTTTGCGCATTTAATTATTATACTCATGTCATAATATCTTGAAAATTTCAACTATCTGGCATTATCCAAACCAAAGTTACGATGGTGCAAAAATACGACGAAACGTTTCGAGAAAAGGTAGGTAGTGCCCGTGCGCGCTTCGCTTGGCTCATCTTGGCGGGGGCACTCCCATGCCCCCAGATCTTAGTACATTAATTAATATTTAGAATTATGTACTTAACTTATTCTTAGCCATTCTTAATTTCTAATGTATTTTATATGATTTTACTATATTCGAATTGTCAACGGAAGTTCGTTCCATTTTGTGTAAAATGGTATAAAAGCCAGCCATATTGCATTGATTGATTCATTCTGTAATTAACTTTGAAACGTGTAAGGTGAAACTCTGCTCGAATAAATACCGCTCAATGTATAATTCAAGACTTTCCTACTCCCTAATAAATAATAAAAACTAAGGAACTTTATAATAATAAAGTTAATAATTATTAAATTATTAAAATAATAATTATTCCTATAGTTCGAAGATCAAAACTATAATTCCGGCTATAGACAGGGTTGCTATAGATCGATTTTTTGAATTTGCCGCCATCGCCACGTGATCGTGATGACGATAGGATAAAAAGCCTAGCGAGAGTAAGCGAGATTTTTTGCAGACGACGCGACGGGGCTGGGCGGGCCTGTTAATTTCGCCGCGAACTATAGCACAAAGGGAATCATATTATTATTATTACCAACGCACACGGCACGTGGCGGCGCAGCATGTCCGCGGACAAAAAGCCCGCCCCGCCCCGTCGTCTGGAAAGCGCCTAATATTCTGCATGGTCATGTAGATGCATCCACTTTGCACAATGCCGGATGCCCTATGCTGCCGCCTGCGGCCGCGGTCGGCCCGGCTGGTCTGCCGCCGCGGTTGTTTGCGGAGGCCCCGCAGTCAAAGAAAATATACACTACGCGCGCAGTGCCCTACACGGCGCACCGCGCGTGCGATCGGCGGGCGCGGGGCATGCGCCATGCCATGCCTCCTTACTCCTCAGTATAATTATGCTGTACTATTTTAGCTATTCTTTCGCCCGCTTTTATTGTTATAAACTGTTATAAATTATAATTTATGTGGATGGATAAATTGATTTTATGGAAAATTGTGTAATGAGAAATTTATTGCCATCTACTTGAGGCTAATATTATTATTTAAGTATTTCCCTAGTCTATGATTTCACTTAATGTACAATAAATAAAACACATATTTTGTAATATATTATAATCCTACTATTCTAGTTAATTTCCTACTAATATTATAATGGCGAAAGTTTGTACTTAAATATAATATGTATAGAATAGATGTTTGTTACTCTTCGCGACGTTGTACGAAAATGTACGGTTTCCGGGAAATTCCTAAATTACCCGGGCGAAGCCGCACGGAACATCTAGTTTTTATTATAATCTTGAGTCGATTTCCATAACATTTCCTTGTAAAAACTTTTAAAAAATCTTAACCACATGAAAGGTTTGAACTCGATACCCCTATATGCCCCTACGTAGTGCTTGATCACGAAACCGCTGGGCTACGAATTCTTAAGCAATCTTAGCGAAATTTTTGAATAGTATTGTCGCGCTGACGGCGTTTTATCGATTAATAATTGCATTGATAATGCCGTACCCACATTCACTTTTTGTAACACACAAAACAAAACACTATTTCATTAAAATTTGTAGTTATTCAAAGTATATTGTACATAGATATTATAATTAAATAATTATGTTTTGCGCCATCTAGTGTTCAAATAGCAAGCTACTTAGTAAGCGTGTTAGCTATCGGCCGCGGCGCCATCTAACAATTGTTGCTTAAATACTAACAATAAACATTGATTGGGAAGTATTTTTAGAAAATCATAATTATGATCCTACGAGTGTTTTAATGATGTTGTAAAAATGCAGAAAAATGTTCTTTTGTGTTTTAAGGTTACCCCTTTTGATTTGATGGGCTCGTTTTGTTGTAATATATCATTTTCAGATATAGCCAGAATCGATGATAGCGCCATCTAGATTTAGCCTGCTTTTTTCGTACACGCAATTTTGTATGGGACTTGATTGTCTATGTATGATTGGTTTATGATTATATTAATCGGAGTGAAGCTTGGCCTCTCTCAGCTTTCGCTGGTATCCATCTCAGTCCCGCCCCGAAGCCTTCAGGGAGAGGGTACTGCGGATTCGCCTTCGTCTGCTTGTACGTTACTTCCAAGAACTTTTGACACAATTGTGCTTGTGTGAATAGCTGATTGTTTCTGCATTACGGTTAAATCTAATTTAGCATCCAATCGGTGATGCAAATTCAAAGACCGCGGGCACCATTCACCGAGCACTAACATTCGTACCCCTATATCGCTCCTTGCCTCGTGTTCTTGCTTAGGAGTATAGAATTATTATTATTATTAATTCGTTTCTAAAAAATAAATATTAATTATCTTCGCCATGTTTTCTATTCAATTCAATGTCACGCGATTTAATTAAACCTTAAAATAAAACGCCTTTTAAAATATAAAATTGAAACATGACGCAACTCGCAAGATTTGAATGTACGTACTTGCCTAATGTTCTAGGAAATTATGAACGAGGTAGAAAACGGCTATGAAAACGAGTATAATACTTATATTTTATCCTGTTTGTGAATGAAAATGAACTCAAACGTTTAATATTAAGTATATTATTATAATATATAGTTGTCCCGGCAAACGTTGTTTTGCCATTTAAAGTATATTTTCTACATCATCAGTTGATACATGTTTTACCCCCTCTTTTGTCCCCTAAGAGGGTGTGGGGGGTAAGATCATACACCAGATGTTAAGTTGAAAAACACAGTTAATACCTAATATGAAGTAAGTCCACTAAAGAAAAAAGTTGTATACAAAATCTGACCCCTCTTTGGTCCCCTGAGAGGGTTGAGAGGGGAGGGGGGGAGGATTTTTATACACCAGATGTTGAGTTGGAAGAAGACAAATATAATATATCTGTGAAAACCGTATGCAAATCGGATCAGTAGTTTTCGTGTTAAAGAAAAAAGTTTAATACAAAATCTGACCCCCTCTTTTGTCCCCTTAGAGAGGTGGGGGGAAAAAATTTTATACACCAGATATTAAGTTGGAAGAAGATAAATATATCTGCGAAAACCATATTCAAATCGGATCAGTATTTTTCGTATGATGCTGGAACAAACATACAGACAGACAGAGTGACAGACAGACAGACAGACAAAAAACTAACCACATTTTTGGCTTCTATAGCGATGTAGTGACAAAGGTGTAATTTCGGGTGTCATTTCATATCTTTTATGTACAGAATTTTCATTTCTACAACAGAATATTGTCTTCCTCTCGCACGCGCTTTGGTGACGCCCACTATCGTAATATTTTAATTTCGCCATAATTTCAAAACCAAACGTCCAATTTTAATCATTCGAAGACCAAATATTATCTACATAAACTGTACTTAGTGATAAAATAATTTATTTTAATAAGGATTAATAGCGTGAGTAAAATATATCCGTTTAAATGTAGTCCAAAAAAAATTCAGGATTTTTAAATAAATAAATGGTTATTGTGCCTCACTCGACATAGATAGGTATAGTGTGTCGCGGACTTTTTTGTAGATATTTATAAGATCTACAATTACTTAGAACATTTTATGGTTCTATCTTTTATAATTTAGGCAGCGTACGCAAAATAAGTAACTTTTCTAGCTGATTTTTTACACCTTGCGTCCGAAAAACTCAAATATCTTACGGAACCCTACTTTTTTCCAAAATAAAATGTAGCCTATGTTCAGCAGAAATAATGTAAGATTCCAATAGCAAAAGAATTTTTCAAATCGGTCCAGTAGTTTCGGAGCCTATTCGACTCAAACAAACAAACAAACAAACAAACAAACAAACAAACAAACAAACAAACAAAAAATCAAATCTTTCCTCTTTATAATAGTAGTGTAGATGTAGATTATAACAAAACATCACAGAGGCAGATTCATGAGCCATAAACCTTGTTGTAATTTAAAATACCTAGGTATAACTATAGGTAGGTCTGAAATTCTTATACCTGTAACATCTCTATTGCTGTAGGCGTAACAAAAATAAATGTCTAGCTCATGCATGCTTAGCGTTTGTTTTGTAAACATCCGCTTCCAAATTTCAATGTTTTTATACCTCAGTTTGAACTTATTTTTACGTCATTATCAAAGCAAAATATGCAAGTAAAAGCGCTGATAATAATTATTACACTTATTAGTTATTAGTATACAGCATGACTGGTGAGACATTACCGATACTTATGGAGAGTACTCGGTAGTCGATTCTCATTAAAATTATGTAATAAAATTAGGTACTTAATTTTTGACGAAATTTGCCTTTTTAAATAAATGAATCATGGACACTTAGTAACTTACTATGCGGCCGGCGCGGCGACGTGCGCCCCGCGCCCCGCGCTACCCCTCCCGCGCGCGGTGACCGTGCGTTGGGTAAATACTAAATAATTATTTAACTGTAAGCTCCATTTACTCAGTGATCAATTGATGTTATTTTTTTTAACTACTATAATAACCTAATATCACGTCCTCGAGTATTGAACATGTCTCACCAGTCATGCTGTATAAGTTTCTAAAGTTGTCTTACACCAGAATAATAATATTCTAAAAGACAAATTATTAAATTAAGTACTTAATAAATTTTTTAAGTGGACAGACTTTTCAAAGTAGGTACTACTCATAAAAATATGTAAAGTCAACGTGTAAGCTTGCAGCTTGCAGCTTGATCTTATGGCATATTTATAATTTACGCAACAAAAATTTGGGTTACACCGATCCCGATTCACAAATAGCCTCTTATGAACTGTATAACAATATTGAGCACGAAATACACTCCGAAGTCCGACTCAACAGAATACGACTTCGCTATTAAGATCCTCATAAAACTACCTAACTTAAGTTGTTGGAATTCTCAATGTGTACTTAGCATTATTAGGTACAAGTAGCTCGAACGCGTTGCAGTACGGTACTATGGTACTACTATTCATTTTGATTGATTTTATTAATATTACATGCAGCTTCATGTATATTTTTAATTAATAATTTCTTCCTCCTCCGTTTACGTTCTTTATGTTCCTTCTTACCTATATTGACAATATTGTGTCCATTGCTTTTTCTTTTTTCCTGCGTCTTTGCCCGCTTGAAATAAGTAGTGTATGATCTCCATTTAACCCTATTAGAGCCGTTAGTAGAATTTATGAAATTCCTTCCATAAATGTCTACAATCTACATCATATAAGCGATACCAGTGGCATGGGGTTCCTATAGCTCCATTTACATGGAATCAAAATATATACCTTAGGGCTTAGAAGAATATAATGCGATCAGTTTCCCAATGAGTGTGCGAGATTTCAAGTTTAGTTCTAAGTGTTTGACCTGTGCGATGAATGATGATTGATGGTAAACCATATACCCTCTTTTATCAGATAAAGTCTATAAAGTATTTAAGGATAAGCTCACCAGTTCAGCCAGTTTGAGCAGGCCCGGCAACGTGCCGAGGTAGCCGGTGTTGAGGAACAGCACGCTGCCCGACGTCGTTGTCGTCGTCCGCGTTATCGTAACCGAGTGAGACATCATGGATCCTGAAATTATGTGCCACAAAATATAAAAGTAAGTTTAATAAAACAATTAAAGCTGCTGAACTATATTTTCACCAATAAAATTAAAAAGTAAGAATACACTACGAAAGAGCCTTACCTATCTACGTTAATTTTTTTTTACAGTTTTTAGTAAACTTACTTTTTAGGGTTCCGTGCCCAAAGGGTAAAAACGGGACCCTATTACTGAGACTTCGATGTCCGTCCGTCTGTCCGTCTGACTGTCAGCAGGCTGCAACTCAAGAACGGTAATAGCTAGAGAGTTGAAATTTTCGCAAAATGTGTATATCTCGTGCCGCTATGACAACAAATACTAATTTAAACAAAATAAAATTTATATTTAAGGCCCCCCTTAAATATAAATCCCATACAACAAACGTGATTTTTTTGGCCTTTTTTGCTCTATCAATAATAGCAACAAGTAGGTACTTGAATTTTTCACACATTCCTTAGTTTTATGTGTACTTAATTAATTAATAATAATATTAATATGAAATAAAAAATCAAGTGGGGCTCCCATACAAAAAACACTAATTTTGGCCTAATTTTTCTCTATAATGGTACGGAACCCTTCGTGCGCGAGTCCGACTCGCACTTGGCCGATTTTTATTTAAAAGCCTAGAAAAGGATACTTGCAACTGTTACCTCAGAAAAAAATGGTTTAAATTACAAATACCTACATAATATATTAGCAGGCCAAGATCAAAATATAATATTTAGTTAATTAAAAAACAGACTACAATATGAACGAAATCGAAAGCTACTAGAATTCGGAATGCAGGACGTGTTGAGTTCTCATAATTCTTAAAATGGTCCTCTAGGTTATCTGGTGAGTCGCTGCTTATATCCAAGGTTTGTGGGTCGAGGCCGCCAACAAACCGCGAAATACAATAGCTTCGCCTTAAATCGCGCAATTTTACTGAATTATCCTCCAGGATATTTCAGTAAAACTTGTATGATTTTGACTTCCTTATATGCAGTATAGTCGAATTATTTATATATTAAAACTTTAGGTCATAACCCCCTTAAAAGCAGAGACACAGACGAATAGTGTAGAGCCACTCAACCGACTTTACTGAAATTTCGCATGTGATTACGAGTTCAAGGGAAGGACATATTAATATTATTATAGGACAGTTTTTGAAAAACAAAAAAGTTCCCACGTGGTAATTGAGGCTCAACGAAATTGAGGGCAACATTTAGAAGTGAATATACGAAAGGGAACTAAAGCCTATGAGGCTATGACATCATTCTCGGTGGCACAAGTTGATCACCTCGAGGAAGTGCGTGAAGAAAATTAAACATTTTAAGGACATTAACTAAACTACTAGTTACTAATTAATTTGTAGTAATTTTGCCTAACAAATTCACTCAACGAAACGGAAAATACACACAAAATTCGATCAATCATCAAAGAAACATAAACCTGCGAAATACACACGCGCTTATGAGGAAAATCGGTTTCATCTCGCCTGAAAAGCTTCACTCAAGGACGTCTGAAGAACTCTATTATTCATTCCTCGTACTCAATTTAAGTGCCGATATAAATACTGAAATTATGCACACCTCTTGATGTTATTTTCGGAGTGCACAATTAGGTAGTTTTTTATTAAAGTTTAACGAAAATATCAAAATAATAAGGCTTTATAATTATTATAATATGCTGAAAAATGTTGTCTAAAGATCCATGGAAATGGAATTATAAAGAAAAAATATAAAACAATAATTACAGTCATGCATTGCGATATTATTTGCATAAGTAGTTATTTATTTTAAGTTAACTCCACTTATTCAATACTTTTTGGAATAAAGCATAAATACTGAATGAGTAAAATTTTAAATATAGAAATCATTAATTTATAATAATAACATTTCGATTATAATGTCATAAAATAAACTTACAATTCGTGAACAGTGGGTGGAAAATGAGTCAGCGGTGTTTGGAAAATGTGCGTGATAACGGCAGGACGCCCGCTACAGAACTGCAAGTGACGAAATCGCTAGTGTTGCCGACTACCAATTGTATTTTTGCTAATGATTTTGGAAAATATTTATAAAATATGTATGTTAATTATTAGGATTATGATTATTACGAATAATAAAATTTTTAACAGTTTTCAACTACAGCGAGCCTACTTTTTAAAATACTTACTACTATCTAATTTAAAGTCAATTATTGCGGCAAACAAAGACTTCTCTCTAAAATAAGTACATATTATAATATGTATAAGAGGATTATACATAATATTATACTTATTAAGAGGATTAAATATATTATTTTTCCTGTCTACTGATTGGTAGGTACCCGTAACGGCCGTAACAGTCCTACAGTTACTTACCACGGGGCCAAACTAACGTGGTGCTTCACACCACGTCTATAGATAGTAGATACTATTACTAAAGTAAGTATTAATCTGTAGTTTTACAAGCTTTACTTCCTTCATTTAGCTTTTCAGTTTTGCTTCCTTGTTTTCTGATTTTAGGTTATGTACTTCGTACGTTCTAAACAGGACGTCGCGTCGGTTCCTCTCATGTTTTCAAAATACTTAAAGCAATAATTTTGGGCAAAAATAACAGTGAAGTTGGCAATCACAGCTATGACTCACTTGTTGATCTGCGCATGCGTACACACTACACAATAATAATATCGTCACCTCAGAACACAGGAGCCAGCTGCTGATGAAAATATTATATTATAATGCACTTATTTTTAATCAATACGCTGATAATTGCATACTAAATTTTATAATGTAGGTACCTATAATGCTAATACGTCTGTGTCCTTAACTTTAATAATACGAGCTTTTGCTCTAGATATTTCTATAGATCTGAGAGATTAAGTTATTTTTATTCGATATTTCTATACACAACAAACTTAAAGACCTCTGACTCATTTTTATTAAAATGCTATTAATTTTAAACAGTAGGTATACCTTTATACTATGCAGTAGTATACTTTATAGTTTGGGTGTATCCTTTACTGCTCGAAGCGATTGCATATATAAAGGCGGATGACATCATGTCTGTGTATGACATGGACATTGGGCACAGAGGCCAGAGCGCGTAGGATTACAAAACTCGACGTATAATTTTTAATTATGAAGGGTATGTTTGATGCTTATATCATCGACACTAAAATATATTAATGACTAGCTGTCCCGGCAACGTTGTTTTGCCATTTAAAGTATTTCTACTACATCAGTTGATACAAAATCTTACCCCCTCTTTTGTCCCCTAAGAGGGGTGGGAGAGGGGGGGGATTTTATCAACAGATGTTAAGTTGGAAAACACAGTTCATAAATAATATGAAGTAAGTCCAGTCCAGGATTTTATCAACAGATGTTAAGTTGGAAAACACAGTTAATACGAGGGCTGCTATTTATGTATCCGGAATTAAAAAAAGAAACAAACATATATCATTTAATATGGTTTTATTGCTTTTCAAAATATTTGCCGCGATGATCGACACCCTTTTGCATACGCTGGAACCAATTTTCATAGCACTTTTTCCATTCTGATTGAGGTATCTCCAAAACGTGCATTTTTAACGCATCAACAGCCTCTTCGCGGCTCGAAAAACGTTGACCACGTAATTTGTTCTTCGCGTATGGAAATAAAAAGAAATCGTTAGGTGCCAAATCAGGGCTGTACGGCGGATGACCAGTCAATTCGATCTTTTGACCCTCCAAAAACTGAGTTGTTTCAGCTGAGGTGTGACAGCTAGCATTGTCGTGATGTAATATGATTCTGCGTTGTCGGTTGTCCTTTCTTATTTCTTCAAAGACTTCTGGTAAACAAATGGTCGTATACCATTCAGAATTAACCGTTTTACGATTCTCTAATGGCACTGTAGCCACATGTCCATTAATTCCAAAAAAACAGGCGACCATTTGCTTCAAAGTACTTTTTGCACGAGTAACTTTTGTTGGTTTCGGCTCATCTTGGAACACCCACACCGTTGACTGTTGTTTAGTTTCGGGGTCATATGCATAGATCCAAGATTCATCACCTGTGTAGATATTATAAACGGCTTTTGACGTACCACGGTTGTATTTTTTTATCATTTTTTTGCACCAATCGACACGAGCCCGTTTTTGATCGATTGTCAAGTTGTGCGGAATCCAACGCGAACATATTTTTTTTACAGCCAAATGTTCGTGTAATATCTTATGTATGCTCGTCATACTTATGCCTAAGGACGCCTCTATCTCGCGATATGTAACATGACGATCACGCATTATTAGTTCCCGCACAGCATCTATATTTTGTGGGACAACAGCTGTTTTTGGGCGACCTTCTTTATTTTCATCCGTGAGCATAGACCGCCCACGATTAAACTCACTGTACCAGTGATAAACAGTGGTTTTTGATGGTGCTTCATCTCCAAAAGTTGCGGTGAGTTGAATAAAGCACTGTTGTTGATTTAGCCCACGCCGAAAATCGTAGTAAATCATTGCACGAAAATGTTCACGCGTTAAATCCATGGCAAATGAAGACACGCAATTTTCAAAATGACGCCACAATGGAAAAATAATTGACAGTCACATGAAACAAAATGTATTCTTCAACCAAAGAGTTATATTTTCAAATGTTGTAATTACTTTTTAAATATTGTTCTTGTAAGTGGCCAGTTCCGGATACATAAATAGCAGCCTATGTATTAATGTAAGTCCAAGAAAAAAGTTTGATACAAAATCTGACCCCCTCTTTGGTTTCCTTAGAGGGGTGGTAGGGAGTCCAGATGTTAAGTTGGAAAAAGACAAATATATCTGCGAAAACCGCATTCAAATCGGATGAGTAGTTTTCGTGTGATAGTGGAACAAACATACAGACAGACAGACAAAAAAACTAACCACATTTTTGGCTTCTATGGCGATGTAGTGACACCCCTCGCTTATTATTTTTTGAATATCTTTAATGTACAGAATTTTCATTTCTACAGTTTTATTATATGTATATGTCGCAGGGAAAAGAGAATATCAGGGATTTCACGATATCCCTAGGGATATCACGAACTCCCGGTAGATGCCGAATATTCTTGTTTGTTACGTCTTTTTACTAAAAATATCTAGTGATATATCATTTCACTAAACTAAATCTAGTGAAATGTCAGAAAAGCGAATACCGCCGAATAAAAATCGAGCCACGCATTTCTCTCGCTCGCTCTAGTATACACACGGGTACTTTGATAGGATCATCTAACATCTGAATCTGACAAGTAAGATGTTAGATGATCCATGCGTCGGATGGGCATCTAAAAAGTCGGTCCTGCGCCTGATCTCTCGCCGGTCGTGTCGGTCTTCCGTCCCACTGCAGGGTTATGCGAGTAAAGGAATAGACTCTATTCCTTTCAATAGAGAGATTGCTCTTGTGTACTGCGCATACACTTGGGCACTATAAAATTACTCCTGGCCTGGTTTCAATTAAACCGGCCACCGTCACCAAAACCAGAGTGGGGGTTATTATTACTATCACACGTGTTATGCAACTATAGCATCTGAAGGGGCATCACCATATCTCTGAATCATACAGTTGAAACCAGCTGAGGGTTCTTCATCAGATACTTCAGACCTTTGATTTTTGACGTCAAATGAAGCGGCCCACCAAGTTGAATATTTTTTGTAAAGGTGGCATGTCGATCTCTAGTTTGGAAATGCTCTCGTGCAGGCACAGGTACTACAGGTACTTCGATTATCCTAGTTTTTACGGTTCCGGGTTTGGGTACAAAGGGTAAAACTGTCTCTCCGTTTGTCTGTCTGTCTCCAGGCTAGACGAGCCGCGCCAGCTCGAGCGACGCATTTGTTTATTAGATTATTAATACCGATTAATCGATTCCTGTTTTTATAGCGTGCTTGTAGATTTATGTAGAAAATCTAGTCAAGGCGTATAGCGTGGTGGTGGTTAAATATTGTATGCCGTCCTCCGTCCTTAATTCTATTATAATATTTAATGCCTTTTTTACCCCGAGAAATGCCTTTATACATTTCGCGGGAGATTGGGAACTTCTGCCGTGAATATGTAGGTAGGGCTCGTGCGCCTGAAAGGAAAGTAAGTGGATGCAGCCCTGCCACCGAAACTCGGCGGAACTCCAACAGCTTCATCCTTGCCGAAGCCACGGGAACATGCAGGGCGATGTAGTAATATTTTATTTGTTATGACTCTCATGTTAGCTCTGTATAGTTTATAAGCTCGCAACAGTCGTAATTCAAAATGAACATAAGTAAACACAATATTATTCGTATACTTACACTACTCTACCTAAGTACTTCTCAAGTATCCCAATATGTATGTTATTATGTACTCATATACAGTTAATATTTTTAAAACTTTGTACTTATTATGCAAAAGAATTATAGCAGGTTTACTGTTTATTCGTCTTACTTACAAAGTTAAATGTTTTATGTTTAAAATCATCAAATAAAACATTTGTTTTCTGAGACTCTACCTGCTGTCTCTATATTTGATCAGTGCAACATGAATCATAATACCCACATTACTCAGTAAACCTTGTTTCTGATAAGCTATTGATACTGTGCAAGGTATACCTCTCTCTACTCTACCTCGGAAGTTATCCATACTAATATATACTAATATAATATTATAAATGTGAAAGTGTATCTGTCTGTCGGTCTGTCTGTCTGTCTGTTACCTCTTCACGCCTGAACCGCTGAACCGATTTTGGTATGGAGATACTTTGAGTCCCGGGAAAGGACATAGGATACTTTTAATCCCGGAAAAATGAACGGTTCCCGCGCGATAAACGGAGTTGCGGGCATCATCTAGTAAAATATAAAAGTATGCGCTTTTTTATTTTATAACTTCCGAGGTAGAGTCTGCACTGACACCCGATACCTTTGTGTATAGTGAAATTATTATTGGACTCAGTTTTAGCCTTTACTTGAAAATCCAAAGAAGGTACAAGGCAATATCTACCAAAAAACGGGGACAGGCAATTTTATAATGTAACAATCTTTTTCGTGTAAAAAGTAACATATTTTCTACCTAAGGCGTTGATAACAGCTACACCTATAGAGTAATGATTAAAACAAAATAAATTGTTAACATATATTTTATAAACTTTTTACAAATTAGTTTAATTAAGCTATTGTGTATATTAATTTCCAAGAGTTTAATAAAATAATAATATATTATTCATTTTGCAACAACACTTCATTTTAGCTTCTTACAACTGTAGTATAAAATACAACTGCGCTATACGTCACTCTAGCCTTTGAGTTACTAAAACTATTATAATACAATGTTTATATGGAAATTCATGTGCATATATTTGCTTCACAACCGCAAAATATGATTAATCTTATTAAGATTGGCTACTTTTTAAACTGTAGGTAAAGGTACATTTGAAAATTAATTTCGAATGATTACAAACAAAAAAATGTCTTTTGAAAACAAATTTTCATTTAGTTGCGATCAATTTCACTTGGCCCAATTTAGCCGACAATTTGCAATAGAACCTGACGAGTACTTCGGTGCTTACATAAAACGTAGACATTAGAAAAGATAATTCGTTACTTTCACTTCACTAGCGACAATATTAAATGATACAACTGACCATAACTACAAACATAACCCACGTAAAACTAGATCTGAAACAGTCACACTACAGAACAATCTTAGAACGAACAATAAATAAGCGACGACCGCCGCATTCGGTCGGAGACTTATCCTATGGCCTTAAAAAAAAGTCAACCATCCCGTCTCATAAAATTTACAAAACGTAACATTAAGGTACATCTGTATACAATTTGAATGAATGACTGAGAAAGAAATGTGTTTCTGTATGTATATTAGTGGGGTGTGAGTTCACGAGGTGGTGGTGATGGTGGTGCTCTTGTGGTCCTTGTACAGCAGGAACGAGCTCGCCGCGTACGCCAGCGTGTTGAAGATACCGAACACCTGCAACAAAATACATAATTATAGAGTATGGTAACTACACTTATTGCTACTGGCCAGTCAGTCTTCCTTCCCACTGCACTGGGTTAAGAGTAAAGGAATAGAGAGTGCTCTTGTGTACACACTTGGGAGTTGGGCACTATAAAATTATTCCTGCGAAACAGATGAATGCTACTGAAGAAATTTTACCATTTTGAAAATGGTAAGTAGCACTATACAGTGGAGAAGTACGTGTAGAGAACTTTTACATTTGGTAATAAATAATACATTTTACTGAACTCAAACCTCAATAACTAGGTATATTAAAAGTTCATGAACTACACCTATTTATCTCACGCCTGGACCCTGGTGTTAAATATTTGTTGTCAAATGCAGCTCAGAAACTAAACAGTACGTTGTTAAATGTTAGTCAGATCAGCTCATATATAAAGTCAAACTTCTGACTATGTACCTAATACACGCCCTTTTCAAACTCTACGTCGTTTAAAATTGTGCCGTGGCCGTTTCGTAAACGATTATAAAATATTATATCATAATAATATTATGTGTGTATATCAGCATCCCACCATTGTTATATCACATGGTTACCAAGCACGGCCACCGCCCACGGCACTATTTGGTCTGAGTTCTGACCATCTGTTCATTTAGGTGACCCAATGACAATAATTATTATGACAAATCAATAAGGAGGAATCTAGGAGTATTTCCGTTCTGTACACTCTAGAATAGGCCGAAAATTATAATAATAGCCAGTGGCGGCCCTAGGGGGTGGCGAACAGGGTAATTGGCCGGGGCCTCACTCTTGCAAGGGCCTCGCAAGGTATTTTTTCGAAAGACAAAGGGCCTCGCTAAGACCTGCCGCCCAGGGCCTCGCAATGGGTAAGGCCATCACTGATAATAGCTCATGCTACGAGAGTTATCTAACGTTGATGCCATCATCACAAGTATTCATGACGTATTACGAGTAGGTATCTGAATTATATTATTTATATTTTACTTCTTAAAACTACCTATCCGTTAATCAATAAATTATAACGTACCATAATATGACCATTCAAGAACCCCATACAAGAGCTACCGTTACATTTAGAGGGAATGAGCGAGGTTTAGATTTAAAGAGAACCGTTTAATTGTATCTATTAGATAGAGCAATTATAATTTAAAGATTATGATATCATTTTGCCTATTTGAGAACCCAAATAAGAACATTTTTGTATGTTTAGTTGATTGATATCTTCGTTACAATGTTCAGCCGTGCGCGACCTAGCGGCTTGCACCGCATGCTCGCTTCTCACTAACATAAAAACACTACACAAGAAGGAAATGATATAATCTGACTGACACATAACGGATAAGAAAAATAGTCGACAAAGTATAATTAGTTAACATTTATATTAATTGCCATTCGAAAGTTTATAACAAATTGGATTTCGCTAATCGCTTTAGCAGTTATTAGTTAAAGCCGTTCAACGACACGTGAACTAAAAGGTGATCTCTACAAAAAGTTATACTAAACAAATAAAGTATTTTTTTATAAATGTTGAGCGATTTTATTTCAAGCTTAACTTTAATATTATAATAGAATTAATGACGGAGGACGGCATACAATATTTAACCACCACCACGCTATACGCCTTGACTAGATTTTCTACATAAATCTACAAGCACGCTATAAAAACAGGAATCGATTAATCGGTATTAATAATCTAATAAACAAATGCGTCGCTCGAGCTGGCGCGGCTCGTCTAGCCTGGAGACAGACAGACAAACGGAGAGACAGTTTTACCCTTTGGGTACGGAACCGTAAAAACTAGGATAATCGAAGTACCTGTAGTACCTGTGCCTGCACGAGAGCATTTCCAAACTAGAGATCGACATGCCACCTTTACAAAAAATATTCAACTTGGTGGGCCGCTTCATTTGACGTCAAAAATGAATGTTTCATTTAAGTATCTTAATTATTATTATAAATTTTTGTTCATAGAGAGTAGGCGAGTTCACCCAGACTCTTATGAACACAACGAGTAACAGCTAAAACGTAGTGATTACTAGCTGTCCCGGCAACGTTGTTTTGCCATATAAAGTATTTCTACTTCATCAGTTGATCCAAAATCTTCCCCCCTCTTTTGTCCCCTAAGAGGGGGAGGGGGGGTTATACACCAAATGTTGAGTTGGAAAACACAGTAAATAATATGAAGTAAGTCCATTACAGAAAAAAGTTTGATACAAAATCTTACCCCTCTTTGGTCCCCTTAGAGGGGTGGGGGGTAAAATTTTATATACCAAATGTTGAGTTTAAAGAAGACAAATATATCTGCGATAACCGTTTGCAAATCGGTTTAGTAGTTTTTGTATTAAAGAAAAAAGTTTGAAAAAATCTGACCCCCTCTTTTGTCCCCTTAGAGGGGTGGGGGGAAAAATCTTTGTACACCAGATGTTAAGTTGGAAGAAGGCCAATATATCTGCGAAAACCGCATTCAAATCGGATCAGTAGTTTTCGTGTGATGCTGGAACAAACATACAGACAGACAGACAGACAGACAGACAAAAACTAACCACATTTTTGGCTTCTATAGCGATGTAGTAACACCCCCTGCTTATTATTTTTTGAATATCTTTAATGTAGAGAATTTTCATTTCCACAGTTTTATTATATGTATAGATATTCTCTTTGGTAACAACTGGTTGTGCTCATAATATTGTTACGAAAAGACATGACTCAAAGAAAAAAACGAGGCCAAAAAATTTTGCTATCACTGTGGTTACTATGGCACTATGTATTTGAGTACAGAATATATATATTAGTAACTTACCAAATTTGGGGTCAATTCGACATTATTTATTGAAAGAACAACAATAGCTATGTCAACACTGTGCCTTTTTTATTCATTAAGGGCATGTATCATAGCGCAGTCAACAGAGCACGTGAGGCATGCCCGCGACGCATGCCCTCTGACCGTATCCAAAACTTTCGCTTTGTTCTTTAATGACAATGTTGGCGTTGTGTTCGTTGACGTATTCAATTATTGAATGCGCCAATATGAAAGTTGAATGTCAAAAGATGAGTGGACATAACTATTGATGATGTTACATTAACTGCCGTAGAAAGATTTTTCCGTCAAATATACTGCCATATCCACATATTATCTTTAGCTTCTTGGCTCAGACATTTGTGGACTACTGTCGTTACAGTTTGTGGTAGTTAAACTAAGTGGTTATAGCTGTTATTATGACCTAATAAACATTTATATAATATTAATTATATGTATTTTACAACATGCAGGTATAATATAATATACTCACAGCGGCGGCGATGTTTCTGCCATAATTGCCGTACACGCTGGTGAACATCACGATGAACGCGATGAAGTAGAACAGCGTCTCTATACACGTGCTGATGAACTCCTGAAATTACATACAAATTCATTCATTAACTTTAGAAAAAATCAGTTATAGAAATAGTCATGGACAATGTGATGTAAATTATAAAGATGATAGGAATACTATTTTACTCTCAAATGAGCACCATTTCATCAGCTTTATGGTTATAAATTTTTTAATATACCTACGGTACAGAAGTTACAAAACTGGTTAGGACAGGGATAGCTCAAAAGCATTATGCTATAGTAAAATTAGAATCTAAAGTGGTAAAGTTATACGCTAAACCTGTTTGCTCTTATTGAATCAAAAGGGGGTCGCCTGAGTGTGCTCTGCATGTTTGAATATAATAGAGAGAGAGCGATCAATTTACAATTTTGATACAACTTCAGACAAGTAAACTGTAGAGTGTGGACTATACAAAAATTTTTGAAGCTAGAGTCATATCACCTCAGAGACTCAACGGGGCTCTGAAGTGATACTTCTTTCATAGAAATAATTAAAATGGTGGATTGCACCATTTGCACCAGAAGCGTAGTTAAAGTTAAGGTTATCGTCAAATATGGCGTCCATAATGGACTTTTACTAGGGATTTGACAGTTCATTTGACTTTTTATTATAGTTAAAGTTACAGTTAAAGTAAGCTGGTGCAACCCATTCTAAGAGTGAGTTGCATCAACCTAATTTAGCTACAACTTCAACTTCCATATAACAAAAAGTCAAATGAACTGTCAAATACCTAGTAAAAATCCATTATTTGACGATAACCTTAACTTCAACTTAAGCTCTGGTGCAATCCACCCTAAGTGGTTAAATTAATGTAACACACTATATGGGTCAGCCTACAACACTACGTTGCGTACAAAGGTTGCGTAGTATCGTAAATTATTGTTTTAACGATTCGATGCGACGCTTAGGTATATATTATGATATTGTGACCTACCCTCAAATTACAAAAACATAACTTACAGAGAGTATCCAGTTGATGGGTATCTTGAGCGCCTCCCTGACGCCGAACAGGTAGACCAGACTCCACATGAGCGTGGTGATGAACGACGTCACCGCCACGAACACGTACCACGACGACGCCCACGGCGTGCCCAGCGCCATACATAGTATACCCAAAATCTGGAAATACAAAATAAGACAATTTAGAGCATGGGTCTTCAAGTAGTCCATTGTCCCGCAAGCGAGCACAATGAAGGTTTAAAGTTGTTTGATAAAACAAAGATCCTATACATAGCAGCTCCTCCTGATGGTAAATGGTAGGAAAGTATCGGAAAATCTTATTGACAGTTTTTGAAGACACATTGTAACTAGTCCAACAGGCAAGACGCAATTCACACTGTAGTGAATTGCGTCTGGCACCTAGCGGTGAATGAAATACTGAAAATTCGCATCAGCACATCAGTTTCTAAACAAGTAAAAAGGTAAAAAGCTTTGAAAGCTGTAAGATTTTTTTGTAAATAGGCACTAGATTCTACCTAGAGTTCATCGCACGAAGATTGCTTCGTACACTTGTCTAATTAAAATATAAAGTCCGGAAAAAAGCAGGCCATTTACCGAAGCATAAAAACCTAGGGTTCAAACGCAGAGGTCACAACCATCGATCGACCTTGAAGGCCGACAGTACACCACACCCATCCATACCGATCAATCACACTACCATAATTTATTACTACGTACTACGTAGAAATGAAGGATACTCATACCTTCTTGGAATTGTGACTTAATAGTTAATGGCCAGTTCTGGAAAATTCAAGAGATCTTTTGAAAAGTTTGTCGGTTATTACTTATTGGTCATTCAAAAATATTCGATTATGAGGCAACCGTTTATGGTACCCATACGAGTATCATAACTCAGAAATCATAAGGTAAGTATACTAAGTGCATAATTGTTTGCAAGAAGAGGAATACTGTCATTTTATATTCTACTATAATACTAAAATTAATAACTTGCTATTCTTATCGTTTAGAATGAGAGCCTTATTAGGGTATCATGAAATAATATTTATTAATATCCTCCATCTGCTGCTTTGCACGGCATTATTTCTCTTATAGTCTGTCATTATAGTAGATTAGTTAAATTTTGGCTGATCAATGTTTCAGAAACTCAAATTGATTTGACATTCATGTTAAATTAACAGCAGTGTTAGTTGATCATTGATTTGACAGACCTTTCAGAAACCGGGCGTCAGAGTATCTAAGGTTGTAAATGTAGGTTAGATTAGATTAACAAATCTAGTAATCTAGGTGACATATTAGTTATTACAATTTCCTAATAACTACAGTCTAATATAATTAGTCAGCAAGCCGAGGTGCTGATATCACAGAACAAATACAGGTGTGCGATATCAAATATCGCAGCAAAAGGCTAATGTTTTTTTAAGAAATCGACAAGGAAATAAACAGCGAATCGCCTGATGGTAATGTGATCACAAGTACGTTGGCAGTTCTTACTTCTTATGCCTCTCTCTCTTGAGCCTCCGGTGACCTAAATTACTGGGTTACGTTATATCACGCCGGTTTTGGATGAGGCCGAGATATCCGCTTCATATGCTACACGTAACATTATGTCTTCCGATCGGTGTCGTTTCTTTTCAATTTAATATTTTACCTTTAAGTCAACACAAATGCATATAATATATCTAGCTGCTCTCTTATGTTCTATTTGAAGAGCTGATTAGGCAGAGAACAAAAAGAGAATTCTTTTTAATTGAAAACTATAAATGGACCAATAGGTAATATTATAATGTATGAAAGCAATGAATTTAAAATCAGATAAGATTAAAATTACTACTTTTAAGACGTATTAGCTTCAGCGATACAAATTACCTACAATATAACTTGAACTGTCATTTAAAATAAATAATAATGTGCTTTAAGGTGTAAAATGGTTTTTGATTTTGATTTTCATGACTTTAAACAAAATTTTCGATCAACTTAAAAGCTAAAGTTCACCTAACATAATAAAATGCTTCTTATTGTTTTTCTTGTAAGTTATAACAAGTTCCATCCTACATAAATGTACTATCAGATAAATTAATTCCTAGGCCGTTGGGGGACTTAGTACCTACGTAGTTTGGTCGCGTTACGTCAAACCCAGCCGATAGATCACAATTAAAATTGAACTGACATGATTCGACCAAATGAGTAATGACGTTGGTCAGTGGTCTGTCAACTCACAACTGCCTAGGAATCAATTTCCTCGATGGTATATTTTAATCGTGGCTTCGATTTTTTTTCGGGAAAACCTTGCAATCAAATAGCTACATAATAATATTATCTTTAATCAATTTCAAGCTCATCTTCTCTTATCAAATTAATGAGAAACAGTGAAATATTCAAAAGCAGATCTTAGATTAAGGATGTAATCAATTAAACAACAATATCTGAGTCACTTCCTAACATATCACCGAAATAAGCATCGAAAATGATTAGTGCATGCAAGAGGTATGACAAGGTCAGTTTGTCTAGCGGTAGTCCTCTAGCGGCCCACATGCAACGGCGCGGCGTTCTCTCGCGTCTTGCCGACCGGTTCCCGAGAGAACATCAACTGTTGCGCAGGTGTACAAATTACTCGCTCCATTGAACATACTTTTTTGAAGGAAGAGCTCCTCGCTACTTCTGGTAGCCTGGTAGTTTCAGGAGGACTTATATTATATTATTCAGACGGTAAAGAAGACGGCCATCTGGGCTGAGGAAATGAAGTGGTAATTCTACTACAAAACTCTATTTTATAATAGCTGTCAGCATCCAATCTACAGAACGCATTGAAAGCTTTTAATCTAGCACTCGATTAAAATGAATAATTATTTTAATTACTAACTGTTCAAGTGCGCTGTGCAACTCAAAACGAAAGAGGTTGAAGGAGGTCAAAAAATGATGTCACGTGTGATGCGCGTGTCGTTTGTGAAAGTAGCGTACGCGACGCACACGTTCAAGCCGTTCGGAGTTATTTTACCTCTGGGTTTTTATAATGATACTTGTACCATTGGCATAAGGGTAAAAATTCAGAGGTAAAAAGGCTGTAGTTTTAAAGCCGTGTATGACCGCGGCCGCCATACCCGCAATGGGATCACTCCGCGCGCCACAGCGCGAGCGTGCCATGTCGCCGGATTTCCGACACCGACGTGGAATACTGATAAGATAATGGGAGACTAATTGTGTCGAAATCATAAAAGCGAAAGTAACGGCCTTAATTTTACTGTATATTGTATCTATTTACACTTTTGTAGAGTTTGCTGCAAATAGCCAATAGACCTGGTAGATTGTCTACTACTCTACATTGCGCGTGGGTAACCGAAAATATTATGATCTACTAGAAATTAGAATACAAGATGAGTATCTTTTATTTTCTAATCCTTCTCATCCAAAAAAAGGGACACGAAGTAATGGAACACAATGGAAAGATACCCATAAAGAACGGTATTCGGCAAGAAATTATTATTATATAATTTGAGCCTGCTTAATATATATTATTAAGCAGGCTCAAAGAGTTATGACTTATGCAAAATTAAAGACCAAGGCTTACTCCCAACTCCGTTAACAGTTTTAAAGTTTACTGCAACACTTTAATTATTATTTAATTCGTAAATGTAGGGCATTCGTATACAGTGTAGTGTTTAAAAACAAGTTACAAGACAATAATTACTGAAGTACAAGGTGTTAACCATTGTACGTGACGATTCGTCTTATCCGTGACTAAGTATTTTCCTGTACGACGTTATACAACAAGCTCATAATATTTAAAACGAGTTTTGCGAGTTACTACTACGTAGCCTTATACCAAGTAGCCAGTAGGCAATTTCTTTTTCAGAAAATGTAGAGGAAGTGGAACTTATATTGACACAAAAAAATCCAAAAGCTGGCTCAACTACAGCTACAGCCGCAGCCGGTTCACAAGCAAATCGGTCATCCCTTTCATTTGATGCATCTCTTCAAAGTAGATAACCATACCAAAACTGTCAAGAAAGTAACATAACATTATAAAAACAAACGTTATTTTCTGAATGAGTACCTGTGGCTAATTTTATGCTTACGAGTAAAAAGCGAGATAAACATCTTCAAAGTGCTAAAAACGTGTGAAGTGAAATTATGGTGAGATTAAGTTAAACTTGCATTCGGGTCACTGGGTACTTGGGTAGTGGGTGCGACCGAAAACGACGCGCGCTCGCTGATATTACGTCAGCGTAGTGTGGTGTATGTTTACAGAGGAGTCAGCAGGAGCATCCAGAGCCTGTAGCCAAGACGTTTTCTATATCGCTTCTTTATAGAATCGCTGATTAAATGTATGGAATTGACATATTAGACGAGTCAGTCGAGTCGTCAACATCATATTATAATCGAACGCTTTTGTCAATACTCAATTCCATAGATTTTGATTGGCGATTCTATAAGGAAACGATAAAGATAAGGTCTTGGCTAAAGGATCAGCAGTTCCGTAATCGAAACGTATCATAATAATATTATGCCAGAAAAATACAAGCTGCCATTATAATAATAGGTTATAGCCTATAGGTTACAATCTTTGTTACAATATTCGCAATGTTTTCAAGACGGCGCGCGGCGGCTCCAGCTCAGACAGTAAACTAAAAGTTTTGTTCGACGTTTGACAATGTTCCTGCAGTCAATATTCATTATTCTGAGACGTGAGCTACATTTCGGATTTTGTAGCTACCTTCAATAACTTGAGAATTGAGGATGTTGTTGCTTGGTGCATGTTCTATTGAAGGTTTAACTAATATAAAGTATAATAATTACTTATTGCATATATAAGAATTATTAATAGTGAACTCCATTTTGCATAATTTCTTCATTCTTCTTCATTCATCGCCGATTACAGCAAAAAATATCCACGTAACGTTTCCTCATTCATCTTCGATCAACCACAAAGCTTGTTAGACTTCTTTTTTAAAATAATAAATATTATCATAATATTATTATGTCTATGGCAAAATGTATATTAAATGAAAGCCTCTGTTAGCATTAGTGCTGGGATTATAATATTTTCTTAGGCATCTTGATATTAAAAGAAAGTTAATATCCATCTAATAAACGGTCTATACTAATTTATTACCTGAACATTGACGCATAATAAAGTACCCTACATAATAGCCAATAACTAATAATAAGTAACAATATTAAAACGCTGCCCACAGGCAGCCGACTTTACCCGCATCAAAACTGAGTTTTCTTATTTTTTATTGCGTACAAATCATTTTTTACATCATACAGTACTTTGTTTATAAATACAGAATTTGGGCAATTTGCCGGTAACAGCCGAAAGCAATCAGCGATAGCACAATCAGCGGATTTGTTATCGTCACATGTGTTATCTACGTGGTGTTCTTGGTGCTATTTTTACATGACATATGGGCAGGCGGCGGCGGTCTCGCTAGGGAGAGGTCGTCGACCCCGCTTCCCGTTACCACACCTCAACTCTTCCGTATCACCCTACCCATGTATTGTTGATACAATAATGAGCCGCTCTCATTACACCCGAACTCATTGTTTCTCGGTAGCCAAATTTTGCAACGAGTCAAATTGGGTTGATCATAATATGAGATTGTGTTTGAATTTCCGTTTTTATTTTAAATATTTACCTATATGTATGATTTAAGATTTACTTTCGCCTGTAATGCCAAATTCGAGTCCTCGAATTGAATCTACTTTTCAACACATTTTAGCAGTATTCTTGTATTTAAAGATATTCACGAGGTCGGACATCGATCATCCAGAAAATGTTATTAAATCTAAGAAGTAAGAATGTAATATTTTTCATTGATAAAATATTATATCTTCGTTGCCTTTAATTTGAGTGGCAATTTACAATGATTTTAGGGCAAGTGACGCAATCGTTTGAATCGAAACATTCTGTGGTTTCGTTAGCTAAATCGTCTACCTCATTGAGGGGGCAAAAACCTGTTTCATTGCATTTTGTGTCTAATTATGTACATTGTACGTATCTAGCCCATTATAGATAACGACAGTGGAATTTCGACGAAATACAACATGGAATAATTATAACATGATTATTGAAACTACATACCTAATACGATTCAAATGAAACCACAAGTCTACGTTTACGTTGAAGCAGAAGTAGGAATCTGTTATCGTAGGCTATCATTGCCATTATAATGGTTAGTGTCTTTACTCTTAGTGTTAAGAACTTAGTCGTCCTAACATGGGATTTGCAAAATAAAAACTTTTTGTGACTTATTATGTTGTATTGAAAAAGATTACAATGGATTACAATTTAACTTGCTTGTGCGCATCGAAAAGTTACAAGAGTCTAGGATAGAGAGACAACTGACGGGTGACAGCTGTCAAAGGGGACGGGAAAGGTTTATGAACAATTGTAATTTGCCGCAGCCACTGCCTATAATCTGTGGTCGTGTACCTCGGATCCTACGATTACCGATTATAAACGCTGGAACATGGCCCCGGCCTTGAAAGTTGTGACTTTCAATTATTATTCTCGTCTGGTGTAAACAGAGGGCAAATTTTTGTACATGCTCGCCTGATGATCCCAGATGCCGTACGAATATCAGCAACTCTAGTGATGTTGTCCTTCCCTGGAATCAGACTAACGATTCGGCCCAAGTGCCACTTTAGCGGGGGAAGGTTATCGTCTTTAATGACAACTAATGTGTTAGGTAGAAGATGGTCATCGTTTGCCTTCCACTTTGTCCGGGATTGAAGCTCCGAGATGTACTCTTTCATCCATCGTGACCAAAAATGCTGCCTCATCTGTTCCACTCTTTGATAGCGAGTAAGCCGTAGAGTATTAGCTTCCATCAAGTTTTCACTCGCTGGTGAAGTTAGGGTACGTCCGATAAGAAAATGAGCTGGACTCAGAGGCAAAAAATCATTAGGATCAGTTGACATAGGCGAAAGAGGGCGAGAGTTAAGAACAGCTTCGATCTGTGTCAGTACTGTACTCATTTCCTCATAAGTGAGATTCGCATTTCCGACTACTCGACGAAGGTGGTGCTTGCATGAGCGAACTCCAGCCTCCCAAAGACCCCCAAAATGAGCAGCATAAGGTACGATAAAGCGAAATTTAATTTGTTCATTAGCAACATACTCTTTAATATCAGAACTACATTTAGACAAAAACTTGGCGAAATCGTTCATAAGACCTACAAAGTTACGCCCGTTATCCGAAAATATCTCGTGTGGTTTTCCACGGCGAGAAATAAAACGTTTTAAAGCTAATAAATAGGCATCCGATGTAAGATCGGTTACAAGCTCTAGGTGTATGGCCCGCGTAACAAAACACACAAATAGACAAATATAGCATTTAACTTTACGAGCTCCTCTGCCTTTCTGGTTTAGAATGAAAATTGGCCCGGAGTAATCCACTCCACATCTATAAAACGGATATGTAGGACTTATGCGCTCAGTGGGTAAATTTCCCATCTGAGGAGTGAGAGTCTTTCCTCTGAGGCGTTTACAAATAATACATTCGTGCACTACCTTTCGAGCTAAATTTCTACCTCCTATCGGCCACCAAGTTTCACGAATGTTAAACAATAGCGCCTGAGGACCTGCGTGTAACAATTTAACATGTTCATAGCGAAATAACAATTTAGTGAAACTATGATTACTACCTAACAAAATAGGATGTTTTTTGGTATATGGAAATGAATTTGAATTAGTTAATCGGCCTCCAACGCGTAATATTTTATCCTTATCCATGAAAATATTTAGTTTTGATAAATAGTGATTATCTTTTACCTTATTTTCCTTTGTATATAAATTATACTCGACCGGAAAAGATTCTAACTGTGATATTTTAGCTAATAAATTTTGAGATTCTATAATTTCATTAGTACTTAAAATACCCGTACGTTTATTGTTTTTATTACGAACATTATGTAAAAATCGTAACATATAAGCTATAGCGCGTACCATGCGTAGAAAATTTGAAAACCTTTCAAAATTAATAAATATTGTATTTGTAGCTACAAACGACAGATGACAAGCACGTTTCGTCTCCGGCAACAATTCTGGTGAAACATGAGGAGGATGAGATATATTAGTGCTATTGAAGTGCTTATCATGTAGAAACTCAGGCCCTGACCAATATAATTTAGACTTAGCGAGTTCATCGACTGTCACGCCACGAGAAATTAAATCTGCCGGATTGTGTTTCCCGCTAACATGATGCCACGGCAGGACTCCCGAGAGTTCATGTATTTCAGCTACTCTATTTTGGACAAATGTTTGTAATAGATTAGGAGACATGCGCAACCATCCTAATACTATTGTTGAGTCTGTCCAGAAAACAACACAATCGAATTTACGATGAATCGATGAAATTACCTTATCATATAATCTAGCTCCTAACAATGCACCACACAATTCTAAGCGCGGTATGCTTACCGGTTTTAGAGGTGCAACCTTACCCTTAGCGCATAATAATCTTACAGAAATGTTGGAATTATCGCTTAAAGTGCGAACGTAAATACAAGCACCGTACGCTAATTGTGAAGCGTCCGTAAATATGTGTAGTTCAATACTCGTATAATTTGAACTATCACCTAGTACACAGCGCGGCACTCTTATATTATTAAGAACACTTAGCGACGACACAAACCTATTCCATACCGAAATGACATCATTTGGAACTGGATCGTTCCAATCAATTTTTAACAGCCATAGACGCTGCAAAATAATTTTAGCCTGCATGATACATGGACTAATTAATCCAAGAGGATCAAATATTTGTGAAATGTGTGACAAAATATAGCGCTTAGTTATAACTTGCGAATTATTATCAAAATCATAAAGCGTATTGAAATAAAATTCATCTGACATATTTAGCCAGCCTATGCCTAAAGTTTTAGAACTACTGTTATTATTCAAACATAAATGCTCAAGCGAATCATGAGATGACATTAAATCATTGTGCATAAAATTGAATGTCCACTTTCGAAGTGGGAAACATCCTGACTGTAATGTTTTAGCGATTTCATTACATAAATACAATAACCTAGACTTATCATCATCTCCCGTTACCAAGTCGTCTACAAAGAAATCCTCCTTGATAATTCTCTGAACGTCAATGTCATTAGATTCGACGCCTAGCTGCTTTATACAGCGTACACTAAGAAAGGGTGCAGATGCGGTACCGTAAGTGACTGTATTCAGTCGATATATCCCTAGAGGCTCCGACGGACTGTCTCGCCAGAGAATCAACTGCAGGTGGCGCTGTTGCTCGCGCACCAGGACTTGCCTATACATCTTCGCTACGTCGGCGCATGCCACGAAGCGATGCTGCCTGAAACGTAGAAGAATGGCTAATAAATCACCTTGTATAGGTGGGCCCACATGCTGTATGTCATTGAGAGACAGCCCAGAGCTAGAAGCTGTGCTAGCGTCAAATACCACGCGTAGCTTTGTGGTCAAACTAGACTCACGAAGAACTCCATGGTGAGGCATAAAGTAGTGAGTTTTGTCATAGGAGGAAATCTTGGTCATGTGACCCAAATTCTCATATTCATGAATAAATTCAGAATACATTTGCTTGTATGTATCTGAACGTTGTAATCGCCTTTCTAGTGCGAGAAAACGTCGTTCTGCCTGAGGAAACGTGTCTCCCAAAAGCTCAGGTGACTGTTTAAAAGGAATAGAAACACAAAACCTACCATCACTGTTTCGCGTAGTTGTAGTGAGGAAGTGATTTTCGCATATCTGATCCTCATCAGTCTGCGCATCCTGGCGCTTGGGTAGCTCCTCAAGTTCCCAAAATTGTCGTAGTAGCGCATCCATCGTTTGTGTATAATTACACTGGATATGACCAGCATTATCATTTAGTGATTTATGATATATTGCACCGGATATTATCCAGCCGAATAATGTATTGTGCAAATAAGGTCCATTAGGTAGCCTTATTTTTCCATGAGTGAGTAGATCCCAGAACATCTCTGCGCCAAGCAAAATATCTATATCTTGTGACTCCAGAAAGTTGGGATCCGCCAGCTCAATATTCTCTGGAATACAGAAATTTTTATGTGTGAGATTATATGCCGACAATTTCGATGTAATTTGAGGTAAAACAAAACATTTTATCTTTGTAGTGTAATTATTAATGCGAGATTTAATTATTAATTCACAGAGTTGGCTAGCTTGGGTAATTGAATTACCTACTCCTCTTATTTCATGAGTGGACTGTATTAATTGCGCGCCTAGTAAGTCACAAAAAGATTTTTTAATAAAACAACGCTGACTGCCACTATCGAGTAATGCACGAGCAAAATGATATTTATTATTCTTATCGGCTACCTCAATAAGCGCTGTCGATAATAAAACAGGTTGTAATAATGAATGAGGCTTATTATTTTCAATAGATAAAGTTTGCGCATGTGCATGACTTACGGATGAGTGTTCTGCAGTTTGAGCGGGCACAGAGGGAGTGACCAGCTCCGCAGAAGTTGAAGCTTCATTATGTGATACCGAGTTTACCGAACTGGAATTGGAATGAAGTAATGTATTATGTTTTTGATCACAGCGTTTGCAGGTTCCAAATCTACATTGGTTTACTGTATGGCCTGAACGCAAACAATTGGAACACAACTTATTATCGCGTATAACCCTTAATTTAGTGTTATAGTTAGCTTCTATAAATTTAGTGCAAGAATAGAGTGGATGATTTAGTTTGCACATTAAACACTGCTTATAATTATTATTAATCTTGGTGTTTTGCCGATCATGCACTTTATTAGAAGAAATGTTGCAATGCGATCTGTTATGAAAATTACCAAAATTTGGTTTTTTATTATCATTTGATGTATTATTCTTAGTGACTGACGCGGACGCTTGCAATGTTTCTAACATATCAGCTCGACCCCTTAAGAAATCTAATAAACAATTAAGAGTTAATTTCAAATCAGTATTATTTGCAAACAAATTACCTTTGTGCTGTTCCCATTCACGCTCGGTTATTTTATCAAGTTTTGAAACAAGAATGAACACTATGATGGTATCCCAGAACTCAGTGGGCTCACCTAATATTTTCAAAGCTCGTAAGTTTTTTAATGTGCTGTCAATTAAATTCCTAATTAATAAATGAGACTCCTTAGATATTGGTTGCATATTAAATATAGATTTGATGTGATTTTGAATTAATAGTCTATTATTGTTATATCTGCTTTGTAAAAGTTCCCATGCAACAATGTAATTATCGGAGGTTAGTTCTAATGAGTTTATAACTAATAATGCACTACTCCTCAATGAAGATCTAAGATAGTGGAATTTTTGAATGTTGCTAAGCTCTGAGGAATTGTGAACCAATGAAACAAAAGTGTCTCGGAACTCGAGCCAACTCTCATACATACCATCGAACTCGGGCAAAGTGATAGTAGGTAATCTTATGGTTTGTAATGAATTATTATGCTGGCCTTGACACTGAGAGCTTGTAGTAGTTATCCTAGCATCTAGTAAGGACTCGGCACGAGCCTGTGCACTGTAATAATTATCTTCGAATTGTTCACGCTGCAATAATTGTTCTTCGAGACTAGAATCAGGCACATTTTCCTCAATTTTGCTCTGCACAGAATTAAATTCGTTAAAAAGTGCAACTGCGCCTTGGATGCGCAACTTAATATCTATATGCAAATTAGTAGGTGCTTCAGAAACGCAAGTAGATAAATAGTTGGCGAACTTTGTAAGTCTCGCCTTCAGAACGCCACGTTTTTTGATTAATTCGCGAAGTAACATTTCAGTTTTTTCGCTATCTATGCACCTGTAAGGAGATTTATCTCGTTTACTCGTACCCTCTACGCTCATAGTGGAAATCAAAGAAAGAACCAGAGTACTCACGCGAATGCAATTTGTACGATCTGTAAGTATATCAGTTTATGCTTGCGCCGGCACACAACTGTTGATCCTCTTTGGTATCCTTGATTCCTTGGATCCTCTCTCGCGTAAATTGAGTTGGAATTATTCTGCATACGCGCCTTCCTGAAAATGGGGAAGCCACACCGGTCTCCAAAGTTCGCTGGTTTCGTTTTGCGAATCCGGCTCGAAGGACCAAAATATGTTAAGAACTTAGTCGTCCTAACATGGGATTTGCAAAATAAAAACTTTTTGTGACTTATTATGTTGTATTGAAAAAGATTACAATGGATTACAATTTAACTTGCTTGTGCGCATCGAAAAGTTACAAGAGTCTAGGATAGAGAGACAACTGACGGGTGACAGCTGTCAAAGGGGACGGGAAAGGTTTATGAACAATTGTAATTTGCCGCAGCCACTGCCTATAATCTGTGGTCGTGTACCTCGGATCCTACGATTACCGATTATAAACGCTGGAACACTTAGAATATAATATTTTTATAACAACGATTAAATATCAAAATCCTTTGTGTCTAAAAAATATTAAATCAACGTTTTATTTCATTCTGTTAAAAGCATACAATGGTTTTAAGATTAAAAGTAGTAATAAAATTAATGGATACTTTAAATTCTTATACCATTAACAAATCTTTTAAGATACGAATAAACTAAAACAAAAAATAAATATCATACGAAGTTTAGTCATACTGTGCCCTGTTAATATTTTTAATGAGTTCTATTTACATGTGAACTTCTATAATGAAGAATAGTAATGCGATCATTATCTTATAATAATTATTGTTTGTCGAGACTCGAGAGTAAGCCAGTTCAAAGAATTGCCATTGTGTGAAGTTGGTCGAGAAGATAATCGTTCCAGCTATTGTGTTTGTGTAATGTGTACTCCTCTTAAGTTAAATATGTGTTAAAGTTTGGTATATTAGGTTATTTTTTTGTGAGTATGAACATAGTATAAACATAGAATTTTAAATAATGGTTCAATATAATTAGACATTTGGAAAATTATATTAAAAACAGAGTTAAAATTCTTTTCTGAAATGACCGAGGAAGACCAAGGCCGAAGAAGATTAGAAGTATGCAAATTGCAAACATACATAACGTTGTGTTGTTTTTGAGTCGCAATGTTTTTTTCTGTTACATTTTCCTAAGTAGTGCAGGATAGCTTGCATGTTCAAATTACAAATTACCTAGGTTTTTAAAAGTGCAACAAGTTTAATCTTAACCTAGCCCAAGGCATAAACAAGGTATAGACAATCCTTGTTCTAATAAGGTAAGAAGGAAGCTATATCCCCAAAGGATTATCCGTGATGATGTGTGTTGAATATTAAGTAACATACCTACTGTATTTATAATGTCAAACCTTTATTAAATCACAACATTATTCAGTGCAGGCTTTATTTTTTTTATGTTAGGCCCAGATGCAGGGCAGAGACCTGCAGCTCTTCTAATGTTGCGAGTGTCCATGGGCGACGGATATAGTTGCTTTCATCTGGTGACCCGTTTCCTCGTTGGCCCCCTTATTTTATAAAAAAAAAGGATAGAAATTCGTTAATTGACTTGCTGCTTGCCTTTTTCAGTCATATACATAAAAAAATATTTTATATCTTGTTTTCACGCTGCATACGTTTTAAAGACAGCTATAGTAGAGATTATTGGCCGAATTTTCTCTTTGCCTGGCGACCGAACTGTAGATACTTGAATATTGATGATTACTAAAATTGGAATTTGGACTCAAAATGACCAAAATTTGGAAACATTTAATTTGTATAGGTACTTTCTATATAAATTACTAATGAATTCTAGTTCAATATTGCTCGTTAAAAATAGAAAGTTCAGTAAACTATATCGATTATGATATTATGTGAATTAAACCGTAGCAGCATTACGCACTTTGTTATTGCATCAGTATAAACTAAATCAATATACTTTTATTGCAATTCAGTAACTAATAAAGCAAAACCAAAGCTGTAACGTAATTATTATTATCTCAATTCTCACCTATCTAGATGTACCTCAATAAACTTCAAACGAAAACGCAGAAAAGAAATGGCTCTACCTACCACAGCGCTGGCTTCAAAGTTCATACTTTACCTGTTTATTTTATACTAGGCAAAGAAATCTTGTTATTAAAATAAAAGGTGCTTTAAAAGGAGAAATTTTAAATAAGTAATAAATTGCTTGCGTTATTGCGTCGCCGAAATTACATATTATATTATATAGAGATGACCACGGAATAGTGTGTTTCCTATTGCAAGAAGGGCCCGGTTTCTTCGAAAATTTTGCGCGAATGCAGTCGCGAGAAACGCCTAGTATAAAGCTTGAAAAGATACAGGATGTGCCCTAGTGTGGAATGTAGAGTTCTTGCGGCTACCGGCGGTAATGAACTTACATTGCCTACAATTATCATTTAAAACGGAACTCGCGTGAATGGAGCAAGCTTTAATTACCTGAATTCCCCCTTAATGGGATAAGTAGCACCAGTGCAAGTGGCGGGGCAGAGGTCGTGTGCCGAACCTCAGTTAAGATGGCGCGTCTATCTCGTTCTTCTAATTAATTTATTCGAGCCACAATTGGCATGACGTGTTCAATTCTTGTGTCTATGACCCATTTCTCGCCATGGTGGGGTGTGCTCCTAAGCTTCGACAGTAATACTAGTGCGTTCTGGTTCGATTTAAACTTAGAGCATTAACTGGTTTAATCCTCTAAGGATTTTAATGGTTAACGGCTAACGAGGCATTAACAAACCAGTATACTGTTTGCAGTTTAGGAACACACCCCATGTAAAGAGCGCTCCCGAAATAGCCCGTTGTTGCTGTACGCAGTACGACGGTTATAAAAGATTGTAAACGTGAATAAAAACGCGTGACATAATACCCACATCGAGCTGCACGCAGCATGACACAATATCAACGATCTAAATAAAAAGAAACGTGAGTTGTATTATTATTTATTACTATCATTAAAATTTGTGGTAAATTAGGCTCGTTATATCTCTCGTTATATCTTTAAATTAAAACACTAAACTTCAAGTTTATTGTGGTGTTAAAAATAGTCTCAACTGTCAACTAATCTCATCATTTGCCCTACTCCAGTGGAGGTAGTTCCAAAAATATCGTGACACATCTTTAATGAATTATGTTTGTTTAACAACAATAATTTTCTCATGCATTTTATATTACTTCAATGCACGCTTCGATGTGACTTTTATTAGAATACTATATTATGTTCTCGCGAGGTTTCTAAGGCGGACTTACGCAGATCTGAGTTAAAGTTAACTCTGAGTTAAACATTATGTCATATCTGTCACTCACCAAGTGAGTGATAGAGATTGGAGATTGAGAGTGGGCCTAAGAAAATAGTCTTTATTAAAATGTAGAGTCTCACTCTTAGGCCCACTTGCGCTGATCTGAGTTAAAGTTAACTCTGAATTAAACATCATGTCATCATGTTTAGCTCCGAGTTAGTGAGTGATAGATATGACATGATGTTTAACTCAGAGTTAACCTTAGATCTGCGCAAGTAAGCCTTAGAAAATTTTCGTACGTAGAACAAAAGTTTTCACTTTTTTCGTGAGGCAACGTTATTGTTTTTTAACTTCACTTGTGCGCGTGTTTTGCATAACTTCGCTATTGAATGTTCTCCGTAGCCGGTAGCCCAGATGTCGCAAAAACGCACCACAATAGCCTACGGTTACAGTTTCGACATGTTGTTTAGTTTAGTTTTCGTAATATGTGAAAACAATGCTATCTCAACACGTCAAACTCAACCGTTAAAATCCATAAAACATATTGTTTACGTAAATGCTGCTAACAAGTAGCCGAAAATACACCATAAGTACTTATATTTAAACGGATGGATCTAAGTATGTTTTCCATAATTTAAAATGATTATAGGAACAATAAAACTTAGAGACAATTTGACAAGTTTCAGCATAAGATTTTATGTAGAGTTTGAGTTTGTCGCTCCTGAATTTTGCGAAATCTTATTTTCCGTATAAATCTTATTTTCCGTATAAATCTTCGCGTTTGCTAGGATTGCAGCTTGCTCATATTATTTTCAAATCCAGTAACGAAATTTTAAACATTAAAAAATAAAATGAAATTTTCTTTTGAATGGCGTCTACTGCTAATTTTGATTTGGATATTTTATTAGTGTCTTTCGACGACTGCTAGATAACTTTTACAGTTCAGTATCAAGGCCAAAGCCCAGTCAACCGGAACATTTAAATAATATTAAAAATACATTATATTTATAGTTCAAAGCGTCCGCATCGCATCTACAACTCAACTTTTAAAACACTGAAGCTTCTTGTAAAATATAAAAAAATGTGTTATAGAAGAGGTTTTCTTTTTCGATTCTT
This sequence comes from Plebejus argus, assembly GCA_905404155.3. Classification (NCBI taxonomy): domain Eukaryota; kingdom Metazoa; phylum Arthropoda; class Insecta; order Lepidoptera; family Lycaenidae; genus Plebejus; species Plebejus argus. The sequence goes on along the minus strand of FR989938.1, from coordinate 8,416,178 downwards.
TTATCACTTATCGAAGGGTTTTTTCTTGGTTTGAAAATCGAACATAAAAATTAGATTTCTCTAACTCCCTTGCAATAGAGTTTGGCTTAGAGCGAGGTATGTTTGACTACAAAATACAAACACGATCTCAACGCAGGTTTCTTCGCGGTATAATGATGTGAAATGATGAGAAAACGCTAAGCAAACAGCCAAGTCACCGATAGTCGCTATAACCCGCCTGCCCACTGCCATACTAATGTGTTGCCAGAACTACTTTCATTTCTACGTCGGCTTTCACCGATGTTGTTTTAAATACAAAATCGAATAGTAATATATATTTGCCAAATTATAAGATGCAACGAATCGTTAGTGTGTACGTTAAAATTTACGAAGTTGCTGATTAAGTTAAATACTACGGATTAGATTACAAAATAAAGAGTAAAAACACAAATTTTCATAACTTAGAGACTTGATAGTTTGTATACGTATTACGTACAATATTTTACTTTCCTGCGCATGTAAAACAGAAAATTTTCACCGATTGTTTTGAAAAGGGCCTGGCTCTCTGCTCTACAAAGTTACGATAAAGTTATTGTTAGTATTATTTGCCGCCTGGCTAGACCGCTACTGATTATAACTTAACTTTAGAAGGAATTATTGTTATTAATTATTGTTTTAACCAGCGAGTTAGAGGACATTGTTAAGTGTACGTTTTACTTTAGATTTTGAAGACTAAAATATGGAGAACGATAACTTATATAGCACGACGTCAGACACTTTTATAATTTTTATTTCTGTGCTAGTCTCTACGGTCTACACTGACTGTACCTTAGACACAGAATATATTATAATATAGTACTCCGTACCTTAGATTACATCAATATTTAGTTTATTAATTAGGGTTCCGTACCCAAAGGGTAAAAACGGGACCCTATTACTAAGACTTCGTTGTCTGTCCGTCTGTCTGTCTGTCTGTCTCCAGGCTGTAACTCAAGAACGGTAATAGCTAGAGATTTGATATTTTCACAGATTATGTATATCTGTTGCCGCTATAACAACAAATACTAAAAATAAAATAAAATAAATATTTAAGGGGGGCTCCCATACAAAAAACGTGATTTTTTTGGCCTTTTTTGCTCTATATCAAAAATGGCAACAGGTAGGAACTTGAATTTTTCACAAAATCCTTAGTTATATGTGTACTTTAATATTTAATAATAATATTAAAATAAAATTAAAAAATAAGGGGGGCTCCCATACAAAAAACACAATTTATGGCCTAATTTAGCTCTATAATGGTACGGAACCCTTCGTACGCGATTCCGACTCGCATTTGGCCGATTATTTTACTTTGTAGAAAAACGTATTTCATTGTTTACCTAGCTGCTTATTCGATACAAAAACAATATTTTATCACTTCTTTGTGAACAAGTTGGCCGTGTCGTTTTAATGGCACTCTAATTAACGTCTCTACTACTAATGCTATGTAGCCATCAAAACACAATCGTAAGTATTCAGAACATCATAATCATAATAAAAATATTTCTGGCAACTCTGACTCATCATAATGATTTAAAACAATAATTAATGTAACAAATAAACATTATTCAAATTTAATAACAATTGAAATTTAAATTGCGTGTTCAACAAATTAAATTCCCCAAACTTGTGACACAAATATTATTAGTATGAGGTAAAAACTACAACCTAGGACCTAGGTGATGACTACGCTGGTAACGTAGTGTACTGTGAAAATCTTAAATGTAAATCTTACGTCATAAGTATTTATACAAACGCTTAAATCATTAATCAGCACTGAACGATTTATCAGAGATATATTTAGAATTTAGATACAAATTACAATTTAATATAATATGTAATTATTAATTTATATACAATTCTGTTTAGCATTCAGATCTAGCCTTTAATCGTTGTAACAAAACTAGTTTCTGACTGTACCGTTTTGGCTCTATTGCTTGAAGATTTTGTCTCAACTCTCAATATTTTTAGTTTTTTGTTTCATATTATGAAAAAAACTATTTTACCACCAACAGCAAATTGTTACAGTAAAAAAATAATTCTGGTCCTTCGAGACTGAATAACTCCAACTCCAAAAAGTTGGTTACTCAACAAAAATGGAAACTCTACGCATGAAAACTATACGAAATGCTAATAAATAGTCTCAAATTACAGTTCAATAGATATTTGTACCCCGTATCGATCGCAAATAATTGTTTCGACCTTCCAAGGACTTTCGTGACTCACGTGTTATAACTTATACACCAAGGACTAAGTACGTCAAATCATCCCATAATAAATTACTCACTAACATAACATGGGTACTTAATTATTTTACACTTTACTAAAAATAGCTGTTTGTAGTGTTCTCTCCCGTCATTGAGGTTTTGAACAACAGTGATAATTTGATAAAGGAAGAGTTAATAAAAAATATTCTCAAATCCTCTCTTCGGTCCTTCCTTTAAGTAATTAAAAACATAAATAAACATAAATTAATAACAATTTCATTTTTGTAACACAATTACTGTCGGGAAGGAAATGAACTTGCGCTTTTGAACAGTTTTTATGTTATGTCGTCTCACGGTTTCTCATTTACAAATTACTAAATATTCTATGTTGATATAAAATCAATATTTGTTCGATACAAGCGTGCTACTATTAGATACCTAATCGATTATGTAATTGTCTTGTTATTATATTAAATGACTAAATAGTTTAAAAGGTAGAAACTCTATTTGGCCTTGGTTTTCCGAACAGCAGCCAAAACAATAGTTTTTCCAGTTTTTCGTTGATTCTTTTTTTATTAATTTGCATTGCTACAAGTTACAACTAACACCTGTTTGTAAGCCTCACAAAGTAAACATATTTACCAGAAATTCGAAAAGAGGTTAACGATGTAGACAATGAAGCGAAGTCATTGAAGAAAAACAATGAAGATTTTAGCGTTCAAAGTTCACACGTCTCAAGAAAACTGTCGATGCAGAACCTTCAAGTGGCTGTAATTACTGAGTTGAGACTCGAGTCCTCAATCCTTACAAATTACAATATAATTAAAGACATGAGTGAATAAAATGGGTAACTAACATTTTACAACATAATCTGAGCAATAACTTATTTTTTCTTATAATTTGAACAAACCTTGTAACTTGCCTTATAAAAAATCCATATTTTTTTTATTTTCAAACATTTTTTCCCATCCTAAAGCCTCTATTTATACAAGAAAACGTCAATTTTCTAATTTTTAGTTACTTCTTTATTATTATTAGCTTGTTCCAGTTATTAATTATTATTGACTTGTAAATATAACTATTATAATATGTACTTATAGTAATATCCATTATCACGTCAGACCGGTAAATAGTCAAGAACGGTCTAAGCAATCTGGCCTTGTAGTCCTGAATAGCTTGAGTTGACCTTTCATCTAATGACCTTGAGGACATTTTGAACTATGACTGCAAACTTTTTGAAATATATTCCAATAGCTAATATGCCGATATGAACCATCAGACAGTAAACTATACTTAAGTACTTAATACTTAATTATTAATATGATATCACCTACCTATAATAATAAAATTCAATAACTATCATCAACCTTAAACCTAGTTAATCATTATATAAGTCTATTACGAAATAAAAGAATTATGTAGAGGACAAAACACACACGATGCAAAATAATCAATGTAAGAATTGAATACTTTTTAAGTGAAGGGCACCGAAACGCTGAATAGACAAAATTAAATAGAACTTTATACTCGCGGTGGGTAAGTACTTAAGTAGATACCTATTACCTAAATGGTTTATTATTGGCATTATAATATTCTTTGATAGAATAGTTCTTCATAATGACTCAATTAGTTACCTAAGTTATGCCAGTTGCCAGAGACCAGACATACTATTATAATATTTACTCTATGCTAATGCATAGTGACTTTAGTGCATATTAGGTAAGTAACATAGTGTCTTCAAATAAGTACCTGTTTCAATTAAACCTGTTTCAAAAAAAATATTGGTCGAAAGGAAAACGAAGACAATATTGTCGACTGTCTAATAATTTGGTATATTATAGTCTCAGACCGAATAAGAACTTCGATAAGATCAAAGAGCTCTACAATTTCTACAAACAAACTAGCGAGGCCAGTTTTCACATGACGTGTTAGTAAGTCAAGATCTTTGCACAAGACCTGGATTATAAAGTTGAGTAGAAACGCTGTTTTGGATATATGTAACAATATTATCTCACAAGACACAGGCAACCGATAACACAAGAGATACGCGTGAAGGTCATAATTTGTGATTACAATGATTCATTCTTTTATCGAGGAATAAACATTTTAATATGGCAATGACCATCACTATCGTAAGGGCTCTGAGTTTTGCTTAAATTCTGACTAATACAATATGTAATCCGACCGAAAGGAAAAGGATACACGGAGTCATATGCGATGATATCAGCTTGGATTTGACGTAGGCGACAGGTTCTTGCCTTGTTCGTGTGTGTAAAGGTATTTAACTCAGTAAGTGCCTATGTATTTTGTTTTTAGCTATGAGTTATGGCTTTACCTGTTTACAATAATAGATGTTTTAGTTGTAACATACAAACATGAAATTAAATCTTACAATGTATCTTTGATACTCATTGCTTTACAGTTTTTACGGCTTGCTCCATGTCATGAGAATAGATAATATAATTTTAATATTTGACTTAATATTCACGTTAACATTATTACTAGATGACGCTCGCAACTCCGTTGTATCCAAGATTCGTTATCGCGCAGCACATTCTTCGGAATAAAAAGTATCAAATTCCTATGTCCTTTCCCGGGACTTAAACTTTAAAGTATCTTCATACCAAATTACAGCAAAATCGGTTCAACGGTTTGAGCGTGAAGAGGTAACAGACAGATAGACACACTTTCGCATTTATAATATTAAGTATGTAAAGATGTATTTTGCAATTTAACATTGCTAAAATTATAAATAATAGCTTTTGTATTCGAAACTCTTTAAACCAGCAAATTATAAAATACCTAAAATAATTAAAATCTTAGTAAGTCTCTAGGTAAATACCTAAGTTAAACAAAAACATGATAATAAATATTATTATATTAACAGCTTCTAAAAACTCAATATAGTTTAGATAAATATTATTGTCTATTATAGTAACAGGAATAGAACTGTAAAATATAAGTGCCGTAATGTAGAGGCTATGGTAGAGTCTAGCATTGAAGTAATGCAGGTAACTGTTTATGATAGCCTATAACATTTATCGTGGTATAGTATACTTAAGAACTAACATTCTACAATAGAAAAAATAACAAGTATTAATATAGCTACTATTAATTAATAATGTTGTCAATTATTAAATCACCAATTTTAACGAAACGATGTGAATAAAAGCTATTAAACAATGTTGTTAGAAAGTTACGACGTTTCTCTACCTGTTCTATTTCGGTACCTTTTTTGGTGTTAATATAATTATTGTCTTCGTATCCTTTACTTTTTTTGTATAAAAGTTTTGGGGTAGAATAATTTAAATAGGGTAGAACCATTATAGGAGAGCTGGCTAGACAAGGCTGGCTTAACTATGTTTTTGTAACAACAAAAACATAGTTAAGCGGCTTTACAATATTTGCAGATTTCTATGTGCCATCTGACGTTATAATAAAGATACATCTATATATTTCTCAAGACATTTTTGGTTCTAAGATCTGCAATAAACACGTAGAGAAGCGATGATTCTGTGACCTTGTCGTGTTTGAGTAACCAATCATACCTATTTATTATGAAAATGACGTCAAAATTATAAAATTATGCTTAAATTAAGGCTGCGCGGTATCAATAGAGTCGTGTAGGTAGCGCCTTCGCATATTTTCGTAACTGACGGAGAGCCGACTGCCGAGGCTCTACAAAACTCACACCACCTACTGACCCCTATACGCGCGGCAAGAAAGCTTTCTTACAATACGACGACATTTCGAAATTCCCTTCATTAACATTATGCAAATACACCGAGAACTATAGGTGGAGTCTCGAGTGCCTTTTCTGAAGTAAATAACGCATTAAACGCAAGAAGCGTCATACGTAATCAAGGACAAAATCACAGTAAACTCTAGAATAGAACAATACACTCAAACACTCTGTCACACATCTCAAAGTTTAAAATTATCTACCAACGTTAGATACGATTTTATTAGAGGTATATACCTACCGGTATTTTAAAATTATTCTGGTAGAAAAATAAACGTAGCTTTCGTTATGATGAAGCAACTTTAAACTTACCAATTCGACGACTTTGAGTAAGCCGGGTTGCGTTTTGAAATATTCGACATTAAATTTGATCCAATCCAGTGCACCGCCCTGCTGCTGCGGCGGCGGCGCCTGCTGGTTGTTGTGGTCCACGGTCACTACCGTCTCGGGAGCCATCATCCTCTGGGTTCGGTGAGATTGGGGGAAGTGGGAATAGAGTTAGCACGAGCACTGTCACTTAGGATTAGCACAATAGGAGCGTGTTATACATTTTTGTCCGAACGAGCGTGGTATAGTTCGGGCGGCGCGCGACTGTGGAATGACGAGTGACGCTGGCGGGCGCGGGCTGGCGGCGCGCGGCGGCCGGCTCGCGGAGTATGTCGTCGCGCTACGCGGCCCTTTGCATCGGCTACGAGGGGACGGACCACTCACCACGGTCCGCGGGCTAGCGCTGGCTCCTCGTAAAACTTGCAGTTATTTCGAGCGCCCGTTTGCCTAGATTCGCGATTATTACGAGTCCTATGTTTAAATAGATGTATGTCACGGACTATTCCTCTAATAATATTTACAACTATTTTTATATAACTTTCTTGGATGCAGAGAAATGTAGTAATGAGGCCCGATACAAAAAAGAGCGACAAATGCGTTAAATATCGACGCTCCTTAATATTCCTCTGTCCTAATGCAACTTTACCTCGTAGGCTTTGACCAAAGAATACCCTGAAAAAAGCTGAGAGCAGCTTTGGAAGTTGAAACAAATTATTATTATTATTATTATTTATCTCTTTTAGGTACAGTCAGTAGTCACCGATAACAATATTCTAAGTTTATCTTGAATAAGGACCTGCCTCCAGTCGATATCCACGCTTAGAATACCTATTTAGGTATGTCAACGACCGAGGCCAGGGTGTGCCCGCGCTTACAAGTTGCCTTCAAACTTGGTGATTGTGTAATAAATATTTCGAACGCCAATAGCTTGTCGATACTTGGTCATAATCAATACCTACATTGTACTACATACAATATAATATTATGCTGACCAAGTAGTACAATCTATGAATCTACATACTGCCAGACTTCTATATTTTATCTACTTGGCATATTTTTGTAATGAATTTTGTTCGAGGCGAGCCCCAAAATTAATAAATAAGCAATATTTCCTAAGCTGCAAAGGCAGACAATAGGTATTAAGCGGTTAAGATGGTGATACCAACTTAGTCAGTATTTTAAAGATAGCTTTTAATATTTTGTTCCCATAGTCCCTGCCATAAAATACAGAACATTAGATAGTTAGGTACCATCGAGGAAATTGATTCTTAGGCAGTTGACAGACCAACATTATTTGGTCGGATCATGTCAATTCAATGTTCATTGAAATCTGTCCTCTGGATTTGACGTAACGCGACCAAACTATGTAGGTCCCCCATCTGCCTAGGAATCAACTTCTCTGATAGTAGTTAGTACCTTGGTATATTCTGTTAGTTAAATACTACGCATTTCAATATTTGCTCATATAAAATGTACAGGCGTTTTATTTACATAATAATATTGAGTCTAGATTCTAGAATCTAGACTATATTATATATTATTCTCTTCGGAGTCTACCGCACGCAAAACAAAAGTATTTTGCACGTTAAGTATATTTAACAAAAATAGAGAATATTACGCTAAGGCAAAAGCAGAGGGCGCCACTAGCATTTACCCTTCAAACATAGAACAAAACAATATTTCGTTCAGTCTATGCTGGTGCCTGGTGCTGCCTCCAGTGTGAAAACATTGCTGCATTATATCCCATTATAGGAAAATATCTATCTTGTAGTATTTTTCAGTAATCAGCAAAAACATTGAATTAGAGATCAATAATAGTATTTACAGAGGACATAAGCTTTTTAAAAGTCGTTGAATAATAAATTAGATGTTCATATTCTTTCATACATCGAAGTCGTAATGACATCAACTCACAACTCATTACATCAATAACTAAGAATTTAAAAGAATAATAGATATTTTAATTTCATCTTATTTAATTCTACATCTACATCTACTGCTAGGAACTTAACTAAATAAAATATGCTAATACATAAAGTAATAAATGAAACAAAATGTACTTTTTCATTTATATTGAGTTAAGATTAGAAAAAGAAGCCTAGGATCTTGCCTCCAAGATGTTTCCTTCTGGCTTCTTCGTGGTCCATGATGCCGCCACTTGTGGTGAGAACTAGGTATCTGAAAAGATAGAAGGAACTCGTTAAAAAATTGAATAAATGAATTTAAAACTTAATGCATTTAAAGTATTTTGTCATCAACAACATGTACAATGTTAACTATAAAGCAACATCAATAATTTATGTCATTGTGTTTTACTTTAGCACAACATATCAAATGACGACCAACAAGAGCTATTGGCGATCCGCGGTAGTTGTGCGTATATTGTGAAAAGACAGTGTGACTGAAAAATTTTGACACTGAATACCTACTAAATGGTTAGTACTACAAAACATTTGAGGAGCTGTCAGCTGGCGAACAAAACCAGACTAGACCGCAAGAAAAAATTTTAAACTGGCTAAAAAACTAGTATCAACTACTACTACTAAGCTACTATTACTGAACTAAACCGGTTTTGTTTGAAAATATACTTTTTAGGGTTCTGTACTCAAAGGGTAAAAACGGGACTCTATTACTAAGACTTCGATGTATGTCCGTCTGTCTGTCTGTCTATATGTCTTGAGGCTGTAACTCAATAACCGCTATAGCTAGACTTGAAATTTTCACAGATTGTGTATATCTGTTGCCGCTATAACAACAAATACTAAAAACAAAATAATTTAAATATTTAAGGGGAGCTCCCATACAACAAACTAGATTTTTTTGCTATTTTTTTCTCGATATCAATAACAGCAACAGGTAGGCACTTGAAATATTCAAAAAATACTCAATATTATTAGCACTTTTATAATAAAATTTAAATAAATAAAATAATTAAGGGGGGCTCCCATACATAAAACACAATTTTCAGTCTATTTTTGCTCTATTGTGGTACGGAACCCTTCGTGCGCGAGTCCGACTCGCACTTGGCCGATTATTAAAGCCTTTTTAACCGGTTTTGATAGAAAATATTAACAGGGATTGACAAAGATGGGTCAAGAGAAGAAGAGTCAGAAAAAATATACTTTCGAACTCTGGTGGACTTGTCCGGATTTGTTTGCCAGCCTCCTCATTAACCGACTTCATTGTAATTTCAAAAACAAGTTGAAGATTTACTTAAGGACTAAAAGGCATTGTTTCTATATCTATAATATATTCTTTCTTTTTTGGAACATAAACTACGGTCAAAATCTGTTATAACAACATCGAAGGGACTACTCATATTTAGTCGTAAAAACCGATAATTGCAATAACCAGTGACAGGTGGTCATATAGCATTCAGCCGGGATCTTTAATTTTGGTCAATTTAACCGGTATGTTGTTCTAAACCAGGGGTCACCAATTAGTTTCGCACGGGGTCCGTGTTAAGAAATGAAATGACCTTCACGGTCCGCACATTAAAAAAGATTAAACAAATAATGTAATTACGGAAATTACAAAGGTATTCAAGTATCAATGAGAAAAGTAACAATTTTTGTTGCTATATGTTCATCAGTATGTCGAAACCGAAATTAATTTTTAACGAAGTTCATATTCTTCGAACATGCTTGGTCTGCACAGGATGGGTTCGGATGCGGACCGCGGTTCACCATTTGGTGACCCCTGTTCTAAACGATGTCGCCATAAACAGTTTTGACTGTATCTCCATCACAAAATTTAACTAAATTGGCACTATGGTAAGAGACTGACAGACATACTTTTGCAATCATTAAATTGGATGGAGGTTTCATAATATATTTATTTGTAACCTCTTTAATATTATCTAATTTTAAAAATTCGAAGACATTTCAGTAGTTGTTGAAAAATAGATGTCCTGCTAATAGAAAATATTATGAATACAGTAATAAATATAATTAAAGTGCTAATGCTAGTCAAATTTTGATAAAATCTTAATCCCTATCCATTTTAATGGATTCTGTGTGTGTTGGATACAACTTTTTAATAAGTGGAATGCCAATGCTAGTTTCATAACTAAACACCAATATATTATTAACAATAAAATAACCAATATAATATAATAACAATAACCTATCAAGATCCAAGCGGCTACCAGCGGCCGCGTAACAATTGGATATCTATTGTGTCTTTTTCCCAAAATCAAGGTAATAATTTAATATACAGAAATGTGTAACTTGGTTATTATACACTACGGACTACCAAATAAGTCATTTAAAAAGCCAAGAATAACTTGAACAGAAATGCAGCATCTTTAAACTAGTACATAATATTATGTACTAGTTTAAAGATGCTGAATTTTGCAATAAGATTATTTAATACCTTGATTGTGGGAATCGTAGACACAATAGATATGATGCTGCACTTATTGTATACAAACTTTAACACAAGTTTTAAGCTAGTATAACCTAAAAACTGCCTAAGCTCTAAGCCTAAGTAAATAATAATTTAATTGTTTAGTTTAAGTGTACCACAGAATATCCTTAAATACTAGGGAAGTAAATTATATACTGATATGTAGAAAGATATTTACCCAAACTGTCGAGATGGAAGAAGGTTGGTCCATCTTTCAATATCATTGATGGGCACATCGAACCTGGGTGAGATAACACCACATTTGTTTAGTCTTCCTGAGAGGTTCACAACTATTTTGCCAGCTCTGTGGTCGTCGACGATCTCAAACTCTCCAATGTAGCCGTGCTTCATCATCACTGTGAGGAATTTGACAATAACTTTGGAGCAAGGCCTGATAAGCACTTGCCTCTTTCCTCTCTTCTCGGCATTGTGAATGGATTTTAGGGCATCACTCAATACGTTCATACGCACCATAGCTGCTGTAATGATAAAATACAACGAATGTTGACATAAATAGGTTAGGAAACTATACACACGGGGAAATGTCACATAGAACTTTATTTGAAGATTACCACTTTCTTGTACGAATTTTCACTGAAATATTATAAAAGCTAGAAAACAATTATAACGTATTTAATTCATAACAATTTCCCTGATCACATATATCTGTAAAAACAGCGATTACCTAGGATTTAAATCCCGCAACAACCCGAAATGACTGAGTAGTCAAAAAGAAAGAATATTTTTTTTCGACAATCTGCGAAGTGCGACCATAGACATTTTTTTTTTAATTCGTCCCGGTCAGGACAGGCAAAGGGAGCGTTGCCCATACAGCCACCATAGACATTTTTTTTATTAGTATTAAGCATAAAGTAACATACTATTATACTACCCTCTATAATTATTATAGAGGGTAGTATAATAAAACTGTTTTGCAATACAACAAAACAGATATTATATGGACAAGAAACACATAATATTATTATTATTGAAGAAGCTGTACTCTTCCATTGCTTAATATGGTCAAATAGCTTAAGATTGGTTAACTTACCCGTGGCTTTTGCTATCTCCCTCGCTCTCATGGGAGATATTAGTTACCTTTCTCTTTCATCTGGCAGCGCTTCCGACGACGAGGCACCTGTACTCATAGGAGTCTCCAATGAACCAGCAAGAGCTTGTTCCATAATATTATGTGTTTCTTGTCCATATAATATCAGCTGTTTTGTTGTATTGCAAAACAGTTTTATTATATGTCCTACGAAACACATAATATTATTATTATTGGAGACCTGTTTGATTTCTGCTGGTGAAAGAGTAGAATTGATTATTCTTATCTACTAAAAAGACGCTATGTGATTCTGAATTCAATATTTAATAAAATGTACAATGTCCTTGACCTTCTTCATTCATCCTTGAACCTCTTTAAAGCAAAAATAATGTTACTTATCCTCTAATATTATATTCCTTAGCATCCAGATTCCTTTGAAAATTTGAAGATAAACATGGTAAACACTAAAAAGGGGAGAAAATAATTTACATAACTGGTAACCTACTAGGTACCTATTATGTTCCTAAAATCCTTCTGGTCCTCTGCTTATTATTCCCTTATATTCGAATAATTATTGTTGTCTCTTTAATAAATACAATACTTACCTACTATTTCTAGTTTTATTATTTCAATCTCCTCTTCTATCTGAGATCGCGAAATCTTAATTATTTAACTACTCCTCATAATGTTAGTTTACGAGGTAATTTTTTATTTACTATATTAATTATAAACAAAGCCTTCTATTGTTATTGTCTAGCAGCCGTACTCAGAGTGGTACATAATTACTTAAATGTAGTTAATTCAAAATCTTGACGCAAGCCCCCCACATTATCTATCCAACTCTTCATTCAACTGAAGGTTAGTCACAATTAAATGTCTCCGAGTGTGCTGGTAAGGACACATCTTGCTCTTTCCGTGCTACACTCGGAGTGGGACATCAATTAGGTACTTAAAATATTGTAATTATTTCAAAATGTTAACCTAAGCTCCTTACCTATCTGTCAAACTATTCATTAAACCGAAGGTCACTTATAATTAAAACTCTCTGAGTATGGCAAATAGGACCGTAGTCACCTAATATTATTAGACTAGACAACCTACTATTTTTCAAATGGTAATTGAAATAAAATAAATCAGCATTCAGCAGTTATAAATTTTGAAAATTTTCTCTTGGTAGATTCTCACTACCCTTGTCATTGTGTCAACTCATTCTGACATTGGCAATTCACTAAGCAGCCAAGTTCTTTAAAAAGAGGAAGAAGAGGAACTACTTTACAGAGTACTTCTTCTATTTATTATTATATTTATTCAGCCAACTCTTAGAGGCAACTGCGGGTCTGAATGCTACCTGTAGGAGCCGCTGCATTTACCTCTTTGAAAATGTATCTGATCCCTCTTGCTACTATTGATTTAGTTGCGATTTTAATCTGATCTGATACGGTGGCTACCTGATCTCCTCAGGATTGTGTAAGATTTATTAGTCTTTCAATATCTATAACTTACAAGACCTATTTCAGGGCTTTTTATAACTTACAGGATATATTAGCTTCTTTAATAGCCTGATTATGTCCATAGGACTCTGTCCTAGGGCTAACTCTAGGCCACACTGTTACTGTGCCCCTCCTAATGAAACAAAAATTTTCCTCTAGCTACCTCAAACTGTTGGGTCTTGTAACTGTCTGCCCGATACTAAGAGTAATATTAGTTGTTACTCTTTAATGTTCTCTTAGATATCTCAATTAGTGTTTCTTTGGAGAGTTCTATTATCCCTGTAAATAATATTATGTTAGTGTTCCAAATAAATAATCTTTTCTACGTCTTGCTATTGCACCTAGTAATCTAGTTTATAAATGTTTACCTTATATAAAAAACCCCTTTTGGTAGTATTTATGGAGCCCTAGTACAATAATAATAATATCTTTGTTTCAGGCCAAATAGCCCATATTGTATCCTAACAGTTACGGATTATTACTTCTTGACAATTATTATTCTCTTGACTTATGGCTGATTTATGTTACAATTTAGTTTTTGACTCAAGATCTTCTCTTTTAGGTATAAATGTGCTAGGAATCCAGCTACATCTTTTCCACCCTTTGGTATGGGTGACCCTGGATTTACCTGTTATATGCGACACCAGTCTGTACCTCCTTGTATTAGTGCTCTGTATGTCTTTAATGTTTATTATATACGCAGAAAATCTGAGTTCTTTTTAAGGAATGGAACCTGACCTAACTGCCCCCCCCCCCCTAAGGCTATTGTTGTATTATGTCTGCCTGAGTGGGGGTCTATTGTGCAAGTCCTCATATGGGGGATAGTAATCTTAGGTGATATCTGGGTCTTAATTATGGATGTTGCCCCAAGAAGCATTGCTTCTATTGAGGAACTATTTCTTTGGCACCTTACCTATGTTGCAGCTCCTAAGGTATTAAAGTACTATTTGGGAGATTGGTGAAAATATCCAAACTAATGGTGCTGCCCTCTTTGCCTAAAGGTATCACAAAATGTTACAGCACCGTCTCTCAAGTCCCATGCAACATGCAATTGCATCATGGCTGATCTTCTCTAAGCGAGCAAGTATAGCCGTTGGGACACCCCATATTGAAAAAGGCCTCCGAGGCCTGGGGTAACAAGTGCCCTTCCGGCACGGGTATGTTATGAGACATCTAACCCTCTTGCCACCCTATATCGAGAAAGGCCTCTCAGGCCTGGGGTGACAAGTGCTCCTGTGGCCTGGGTTTGTTGAGAGATAGGATACCCCTTTCTCGCCCCCTATTGAAAATGGCCTTCGAGGGCTGGGGTAACAGGTGCTCCTCCAGCACGTTTATGTTGTGAGATAGCCACCTTTATAACACCCCCTCTTAAACTGGCCCTTAAGGCCTGGGGTAACAAGTGCACTTCCGGCACCGGTTTGTAATGAGACTGTCTGTCTACTCTACTGCTGTGTCACAATATAATATAATCTTGTAGTTAAAATTAGTAATTTTATAATTAAAACTAAATTTAATTGAAACTAAATTTACAAAATCTTTTGCTTTTCTGCCAACCTTAATGTCAGTTTTAACAGGTCTAAGGAATGGGTCCCTCCCTCATCTCCTCTGTACGCTATGAGCGTCCTGTTGTATGACTAAGTAAAAGTATAGGAATAGCATATGTATGAGTAGTTTCTGACACTTTGTTATTGCTACCAAGCTGCATACATTTGCTGCCCCTTTTGTCTGAGTGCCACCCTCTCCGGTGTGGTCACCCAAAACTCCTGATTACTACTTCTGTTTTAGCTTGGCACCTCAGCTTGTGTCTGCAGCATCCGCTGTCAGAAAGTGGAATACCTCCTTTTTATAGTGGTTTATAGAGCTGATTTTAGGGCCTGTCACCCTGTCGCTGATGTCGCGGCTGCTCTAGTATTTAAAGCATTTGCCTTAATCTGTTTTCCTTGAATTTATTAGGAAAACCCATTGATAGGGTATTTGACACTGTAAACGGCTCTGAGGTGTTGAGATGTTTGCAAGTGTAGAGATCCCCCTGGGGATTGTAGTTCTCTAACAGTACAGCTATTCCTGTTTGTTAATTGACTTATGAGTCTGCTTACCTTTATGTCTTTTCTGCTAACAGAAAGTTAAATTCCTAAGGTGTCACTCATGATCATTGACCTAAGCTCACTATAGAGCAGTCCCTCCCCCGGAACTTTTATGGCTATTTCTGTTCGTGTTCAGGACCTGGTTTATTCCTTTCTACCCTGGTTATTATTGTGGGGTGAGGAATTATTACTCTTTATAATTTGTCTTGAATTATTTACCCTATTAGATGTTGTTGATTATGTAGGTATTTTTATATCCTATCTATTATATACCTGTCCTGTCTAAAAGTCGCTAACCCTTCTTGTGCGCCTCCTAAAGACTGTCCTAATGTGAATGTAAAAAGTTGTAGTTTCTCCTGACTAAATAAATATTCAGCTCTTCTACTTAGGTACCTAGTGACTAAATTTCAGAGTTAGGGTTTAGATTCTGTACAGCCCAGTCTACGAAATTCTGCATGTCTTGTTTTTTATTAA
This sequence comes from Plebejus argus, assembly GCA_905404155.3. NCBI lineage: Eukaryota > Metazoa > Arthropoda > Insecta > Lepidoptera > Lycaenidae > Plebejus > Plebejus argus. The sequence continues at coordinate 8,400,381 of FR989938.1, read as the reverse complement.
TCTTTCTAGATCTATAGAGATCCTCTATACATTCTGTTCTCGCCTCTGGTATCCTGTTCTAAACTTGTGTGTTATTACAATTTGTTCTAGAGTTTACCAGAAATGGCTGAGACTAAGACGTTGAAGGTATACTTGGTTGAGGTGTAACTCACCTATTTCTCTAGGTTATTGACATGGTCGGAGTAACGCCAGCTTTTGTGCCTGGGGCTGATGTCTGAACGGCCATCCTCCGAAGACCGAGGACGATGAGTTCTGACTCTCGTCACTCCACTTGTATCTCGAAAGAACACCTATCAGCTATCACTCACAGAGTTCTTTAACCACTCGCGCCACTCACCTGGTGACCGTCGATAGGTCACACTTGAGTGGTATTTGCTCATCACCACGTGCACCGCTTGTTTACAAACAGATGAGCAAACCAAAGTGAGATAAAAATTAGATTCACTTTAAATTTCTATAAAAAGGAATTGATTTAATTTTACTTTAGGTAATTTACACTAAAATTTTAACAATTTGACCGAAAAAAGGCGAAATTCGATGTTCGCCATTGCAATGAAAAAGACGCTATGAGTACAGGTGCCTCGTCGTCGGAAGCGCTGCCAGATGAAAGAGAAAGGTAACTAATATCTCCCATGAGAGCGAGGGAGATAGCAAAAGCCACGGGTAAGTTAACCAATCTTAAGCTATTTGACCATATTAAGCAATGGAAGAGTACAGCTTCTTCAATAATAATAATATTATGTGTTTCGTAGGACATATAATAGTATTATGATGGTATTAAGACGTATATTTAACGGCAATGATAAGAAATGTCTTGAGCCCGAGCAAAAATAAAAACCAGATTTTTAAAAACATAAAATAAGCAAAATAAATTTCTTTTTATCGTTTTATTTTCTTTGTATTATTTTAAAATATAGTTTTAGAGAAAAAAATAAGAATTAATGTAGAGCTCGAAAGTCGACAAGGCTTTATTTACAAAAGGCGCAAAAAAGGATCTTAAGGGCCCCCGAGATGGTCAAACGGTTTGACTCAAACACGTAAATTTTGGTTTGACTCAAACCATTTTGATCGTTTACAAAGCTAGTTTGACCGGTTTGTCAAACATTTACGTGTTTGAAGCTCGTTTGATGAAATTTCATATTTTTGTTGTGTTTGACGCGCCGTTTGATCGTGTTCCGATGCGTTTGAACAAACTTTGTATGATTCTTTGGAGGATATTATTATTAACCGACTAAAAAGAGGAGGTTACAATTCGATGCGTATGTATGTACTATTTCCAGAACCGGCCGGCTGTTTTATCTTTTATAAAATAATATTTATTCGTCACAAGACGTGTACTCCACAGCGCGTACTGAACCAAACTGCGCAGTTTCGTTTGACAAACCGTTCAAACCGACATCAAACGGTTGCATCAAACACGTAAGGTTTGAATCAAACCGTTTGACCGTCTCGGGGGCCCTTAACGCTGCCATCATACAAAAACGACATTTTTGACAGTTCTCCTCAATGAGGCATTGTTTTCCCAATGTTTTCCTTTACTAGCAGCGCCCCCACCCACCTTTATATATTATTTTTGATGATTAAATAACGTGATAAAAATAAAAAAGAAGTTAAAATTTGGAATTTCAGTCAACGTCATTATTATTTAAATTAAAAAAAATATTCTTGTCTCTGCTCCAGAACTGTCAAATGTGTCAAACAAATGTCATTGAGCGTATGTCAAAAACATCAACTGTCAATAATGTCAAAAAAGTTTATTGTTTGTCTGTGACACTGGGTACGCACGCGTTTTGTTACGTCCCGCGTCCGTCGTCCTTCAAGTTGAATGAAGTGATTGTGAAACAAAGATATGAAACTTTCAAAGTTGTTAAAAAGTTTATATTTCAAGAAAATGTGAATAAATAACAACTTTTGAGTGTAATTTATACATTAACTCTACTCATTTTGGTGATTACAATAATGTAGAAGGCATACTTGAGCATTTAAAGTTGATTGAACTTTTGTAAGTCGTATGTTTGTAATCGAGCAATTCCCACAGGTGTTATTCAATGTTGTGACCACATAAAACCCTAGCAACGATTTTTGAAGTAGAAGGCGTGTTTCTTACAGTAAAATGTCTAAATACAAACGAAAAAGTTAAGTGTTAATTAAATAACAGATTCCAAAGTGAAACAAGTAACGTTTTATGGTGGAATGGAAGAAATGGAGCGACTGTTCAAGATGTATTTGAACAAACTTTGTGTGTATTTCATGATTTTGCTGTATTTGGTGGAAATAGCATCACCTGCAGATACTGGTAAGTTTTATATGAATTGGAATACATAAATTAGTTACATTTACTTATAATTGCATGTAAGCAGTATTTATTTATTTTTTAACACTTAGTGCATGTAAATTTTTTGTTTGATATAAAAAATATATGTTGTCAGTATTGTAAAAACTATGCCTCATAAATGATTTTGATGGGCTAGTAAACATGCTTAGCCCCTGGAACATTAGGGGGAGGTCCCTCAGTGGCGGACACTTAAGGTTTTTAGGCAATAGTGAAAACAGTAAATAAATAAAATAACTTTTATTCATGAGATCTCAAGAGTAACAAAGTCTAAAATCAATAGAAACTAACAGAACAATAATTCTAGCTTTAACATAATTAGGAACTTAAATTTAACTTGGGTGAATAATAAATCAGTTTCTGAAAGTGGCACCTAGTACCGGACGCATTTCAATTCAAACCCGTAACGCCGGACATAATCAGCGAATCAAACACCTATCGCAGATATAGCAACCTCAGTGAGGAAGGTCTGCATACTCTTCGTGAGCCCACCCGTGACAGTTGGACCACGGTATCCAATCTTCGTCGTAGTCTTCTAAACTCACTTTTTGATAACACGTTATAGATCGCTTCTTGTAAGTTTTTGGGTCCCATCGTCTTTTCATTTTTACAGTGTCCATTTTTTTAATTTCCGACAGTTTTCTCTGTTAAATAAAATTATCGTAGGTTAAAAATATAAATGAAAATAAAATATCTAAGGAGCATGTTCGTGTCCGGTACTGGGGGAAATGTCCGTGTCCGGTGCTAAGGGACGAGAACGTCAAAAATGAATGCAATTCATACAAATAATACTAAAAAAGTTGATATTTTTTTTAGATTACATGGAATATGATGTCATGTTTTGTGTTTAAGAGAACGTAACAATCATAGTAGTATATAAAAAAACAAAAGCTTAATAGTTACCTGAATATTACGCGGTGCATCGTTTTCCCACCAACACAGACAAAAACCCTCTCTAACTTACGCTCGCGCGGCAGTGGCCTGCTGCCCTATGAGGTGCTGCGTTGAAACCACCCCCCGCACCCATCTCAAACGTCTTTCAACCCACCACCCTTTGAATTATCAAAATATTACTAGTGTCCGACGCTAGGTGCCGTCCGGCGCTAAGGGACTTCCCCCTATAATATGATACGGGATACCTATATTATATTATGTTTAAATATCAGAGGATACACCGACACCAAGGGCTAGAGAAATGAAAAAAAGGACTTGTAATATCTATTGCTGTCTCCCTTACCTCAAGCCTTATACCGCAGAGCACGATAGGCACAACTGCAGAAAATCAATGATTCATTGTCCCCTGATTTCTTCTCCAAAATTTAACTGATTTAAGTACTTTTTTCAACAGCATACTTAGAGTAGGGTACTATCTGTTAATATGGAAGGTCTCCCAAGTCATATTGATACACAAACTGGGCAAACCACAGCATGATGTAACTTCCTACGGACCTATCAGATTACTGCCAATTCTCTAGAAACTGCAATTTTTTTTTTATGAAAAAAGGGGGCAAACGAGCAAAGGGGTCACCTGATGGAAAGCAACTTCCATCGCCTATGGACACTCGCAGCATCAGAAGAGCTGCAGGTGCGTTGCCGGCCTTTTACGAGGGTAATAGGGTAGGGGAGGGTAGGGAAGGAAATAAGGGAGGGTAGGGAAGGGAAAAGGGTAGGGGATTGGGCCTCCGGTAAACTCATTCACTCGGCGAAACACAGCGCAAGAGCTGTTTCACGCCGGTTTTCTGTGAGCCCATGGTATTTCTTCGGTCGAGCCGGCCCATTCGTGCCGAAGCACGGCTCTCTCACGTGCTAGAAAAGTTAATCTTGAAAAGACTCCTGGACTCGTGTCAAAGCCATATACCAGACCATCAGTTTGGATTTAGAGCTGACCACTCTACAGTAGAGCAAGTACATAGAGTCTATCACACTATAAGAGCGGCCCTGGAACGAAAACAGTACTGTATCTGACATGCCTCAGACCCAAGGAGTTACAACCGTTTGATAGAAAATAAAATTATAATAAACTGAAAATACCAAAAAATAAAAGCTAATAATAATAGGTAACATTCAGAAACATCCACAAAGGTGTGCTGTAAAGTGTCTGTTGGCCACAAGTTAATCAAAATCTTAAATGAAGTTTGTGTACTTTGAGTGGTACTATAATATTTAACAATGAATTAACATTGTTATCCACGTAAGACAGGCAATTTGCTTTTGCATGTTACGGGCAATGGGACCTCATGGACACATGAAATACATTTACAATTAACAAGCCTTTACAGTCATGTATTCAGTATTACTATCACAATCAAACTATAAACTTCGTTGTATACCAGGGGTTCCCAAACTGTGCGCCGCGGCGCCCTGGTGCGCCGTGGAAAGGCAAAAGGGGCGCCGTGAGTCGATCATCCATCATTATTCACTATCACAAATATTATAAAATAAAATTATAATATGAATTATACAAAGCAGGCAGATGGTTACTTAAAATATTTTTTTATTATTATTTACTTGCTTTAGGCCCACTTGCGCCAATCTGGGTTAAAGTTAACTCTGAGTTAAACAGCATGTCATCTCTATCACTGACTTGGTGAGTGACAGATATGACATGATGTTTAACTCAGAGTTAACTTTAACCCAGATTGGCGCAAGTGGGCCTAACCTAACTATAATCTATTTATGTATATTTTTGTAATAGCTAGGTAGAGTTACAGGGCGCCGCGCGCCGCCGCGCCGCGCCGCGCCGCCGCGCCGTGACAAAATATTGACTTGTAAGTGCGCCGCAGGCTGGAAAAGATTGGGAACCCCTGTTTGTACGATGAACTTTATAGTTCGATATAATTTTATAGTATACATACTAATATTATAAAAATGTGTATAATATGTTAAGTACCTCTTTATGCTTAAAAAGCTAAACTTATTTTGATGTCATTTGGTATCGAGATACTTTTGGAGTCCCGGAAGGGTTTGGACTTTGGTTCATCGCGAATAAATTACAATTCCCGCGCGATAAACAAACGTCATTAAGAAGTTGCTGGCCTACACCTAGTTTTTTTTTATGAAATAAGGGTCAAACGAGCAAACGGGTTACCTGATGGAAAGCAACTTCCGTCGCCCATGGACACTCGCAGCATCAGAAGAGCTGCAGGTGCGTTGCCGGCCTTTTAAGAGGGAATAGGGTAATAGGGGAGGGTAGGGATAGGAAGGGAAGGGAATAGGGTAGTGAATTGGGCCTCCGGTAAACTCACTCACTCGGCGAAACACAGCGCAAGCGCTGTTTCACGCCGGTTTTCTGTGAGGACGTGGTATTTCTCCGGTCGAACCGGCCCATTCGTGCCGAAGCATGGCATGCCCACGTCAAAACTCTCCCACGTCACGTAGTTTTGATGTGTTTTTAGTATTCTTAAAAATGACCAATATATAGTTATTGAGTACAAACTTGTTTCAATTTTTATCTAAATGGATTTACTGATTAAAGACGAACGAAGCGGGAGCGTCTTCAACGCGGGACGTTCGCGTCGCGTCGGCAGAGCGGGAATCTACGGTTTCGCACCGTAGTCGCGCAGGTGTGCACACCAGTTTTGCGTGCCCAGTTTTGAGGGTTTGGCCGAAGCCTTCAGATGATCCAAAATTCGTTGAAGCGAATAATAACAAATTTGCACAGTCGTAGACGCCGTCGGTGTACTACTTTTGGACCCTTATTGCTACATCACTAAGGTTGAAATGTTGAACCTAGATAATATAGCGTAAGCACTAAGCCAGCAACTCATGCGCGATGTAATTAAATCCCGCTATCTTCCCAGAATCTAGTACTTTTGTTCTGCTATCTCAGCTGATAGCTCTACTTAAAACTGATTATAATGCTATCACAATTCAATTTGTCCGTAACAATGATAAATAATCTGTATGACATATTTAAATTAATTGACCAAGGAGCCCGGGAAATGTTATTTGATATTGTACCTCTTTGGTCGAACAAAAACGTATTACTTAAAACAGTACAAAAATGAAAAACATAATAACTGTATAATTTGGAGATAATATGCGAACACAAACATAAAAACATACAACACATACATACACTTTTAAAATTTGACACATTTGTTCAGACGCTGCACTGATTATATAGACTACATTATACAAAAACTGGGCAGTTCTGGAAATATTACATACATACGCGTCGAATTGATAACCTCCTTTTTTGAAGTCGGTTAAAAACAAAAAGTCGAATTAGCGGCCTCGCTGTTGGAAGCAGTTTCTTCCAGGAAACCAAAAGCAGTAATAATGCTCCAAGCCCCCAGCGACACCCGGGTACCGCGATAACAATAGATTTCCAAGAATCCGTCAATCGAAGGATTAATAAACGTATGTTGAATATTTCGATCGATTTACGAATATAATATAATATCATGCACTTATTTAAGTATTGATAAAAATTGTCTTGACTGAAAACTTTAAACATTAAATTATAAGGTGCAATCAATCGCCGCGCGCTGATTTAAAAATACACGGTCTATACTAAAATCTAGCTCAAATTCAGCTCTTAGGTTCTATCGAAAGGAACTATTCCGGAGAGCGGTACGGGAACTCGTTTTGACGTCGCGAATCGCGATAACTCCGGCCCAAGAAACGATGACCCGCCGCGATGGACCAATAGTCAATACCGTTGAATTCCGAACACATTTTTCATTTGAACTTTTTAAAACATCTAGCTGCAAGCAGGTTTAGCGTAAGCATAGTAGAAATAAAAAGAATAGATATAATAATTATATTATACTGACTGTGGTAGAGACAAAATGAGAGACTTTTGGCGATCAGTCTATTCTTTCGTAGAAAGAAACCTGAGAAGTGACTAGTGAGAAATGGTAGCAATTTATCACAATTTCCACAATATCTGATTTTGGCTACGCGCCAAAACAGCCTTGTAAAATTATATTTTTAACTTAATAATAATATTATGTATTATAGGCAAATCCTTTGCTAAAACTTACAACTTGGATTTTGTTAGTTATAACTTATAAGTTATAACTTATAACACACCACACACCAAAAGAGAACGTAATGTTTATCGAACCAAAGTAATTGATGCAAACGATAAATAACGTTAGTTCTACCTCAAGCATAATATTATATAATATGTATATTTAATGTCACTGAAATACATACTCCTAAAGCACGTTACCATTTCTGTGACCGTACGAAGCTTTTAGGTAAATACCTGGACTGGGTGACGTTTTGCCTCGGGAGTCGGGACGTATTTCACATGTCGAGGCTGTACCAACAAGCAAGATAGATATCGAACTTGTTTGCTGGTCCTGATGGAAAATGCTACAAAAATCCGAATGAATTCTTTAAACACTCTAAAAAAGCTTTCGAAGGTGATATAGAAATAGTTGTAGAGTTCCTAGAGTTGAAGGTTCAATTGGTTATTAGTTTCTCTCTTAGAGCTTAGTAAGCCGATAGCCCGTTACTCTTTTGTTACTCTACATTAATTGTAATTTTGTACTCGTAATAATTATGTATTCTGTGTGACACTTGTAGTAACTAATCATTATCTGGATCGAGGCCTGCTCCCGAGGTAATGATGACTTGATGAGCGATCGATAAGATAATAATAAGACCTATGTCACTAGGAGATTGTGTACCTAATATTACTAGGAGACTGTATGTTACATATTTAGTCGGTTACGACATATTTAAGATTGGGTAATTGAAGTCTTCTTCACTTCAAACCTACTCTAGGTTTGAAGTGAAGAAGACTTCTATCTTTAAAGATAGTGTAGATTTGAACTCACTCTACTTTGATGGATTTAAAGAAATGTTATTACCGAATCACAAATGGAATAAGTATGATCCATAAACATAATTAATTAATAGTAGAGTTCACACAATACATCTACCTTAATAATTAATAAACTAATTATGAATTTTGTACTACGGGTAAATAAAGAAACCATGCCTCTTTACGATATTTAAAGTATTTCCTCTCGGGTTACAATATTACCGATTTTTGCAAAGCATTTAATAAATAAATAAATCTCTATATTTTTGTAATGTTTTACAAAGACACATTTCGTCCTTTAAAACCCTTCGGAAACACCAGAAACGAGTCGACAAACCGTATAATACATTCAATACGTTATCCTTTTCGCATTGGTAGGCATGTTAGGAGACTACTTTCTGTCTGAATAACTCTCTCAGGGGGTTTCGAGTATGTGAACAGGAGCGGTCTCAAAGAAATGCATTCATAAGCACGCACACGAGTGCCGCAGACCTATATTGAATGTGTGCAGACGATCGCTATTCGCAAATATTTTGCTCGGTAACGGTACTTCGGTTTTCGTTTAACACGTAACTGAATAACTGCCTTGTGTGGAGAACTTGAACTGATTTTGTAACTCTCTTTAATGCTCTTGTAGACTTATTTTAGTTGAGAGGTATACAATATGTTACATAATTTATTATCATGTAAGTACAGTTGAAAACAAATACGGGAACCTAACTGTACTTATTAGCAAAATTAAGGTCGAAAAGTGCTAAGACGACCTTTTTCCTACTGTACACGTGGTAGCGATTTGCGAAATACTTGTCTACATGTACATCAAGGTTGCTGTTTACTCTGTAACTGTAAGTTTATGTCAACTTTCTTATCACACTTTACTGCCAGGATCGATCGCTATTTGCAGCGACGTTGAAAGCACAGAGTCGATTGAATCACAACTCGTAACTCGCACTTCGCTCGTAAAGATGGATGCGATACACGTCACCTGATACAAATTTAAAAAGGTAGCGGACAGTTTGGGCCGAGATAAAAACCATTAGCTATTAACGTTACTTAGAGTCGGGAGTGAGTTTTAAAAGCGAAAGCCTGTGGCGACCGCCGTCGGTAAACATCGTCATAAAAACTCGCGTCACAGAAACCCTAAACGGTGTGCGCTCTAAGAAGCAGCTGCAGGAACTCTCTTGTATGGAGTTATTAATATTATAGCGTGCGGCGGCCGAGCAAATACGTCCAAAGTACGTTTTTTCCTACTTACCATAAAAATGTTTCGAAACAAAAGTTGCGTTACGCACTTTCTCGGAGAAGTCGGAGATAAGTGAGTGACTGTTTGACCCCGGCCTATCTGAAATTGTAGCAGCAAATAAGGAAGCGTTCGTTAAGAGGTAACGGTTCTTTACGAAGTTGATATAGGCCAATTTGTGCCCGATATTATACCACAAACATTCCTATAATGCTAATCAAAATCGTTTTGACGGAGCGGAGCGGGCTTCGTAATAAAAGGCCGTAAAATAAAATATTCAGTCAATGGTCACCGATTGGAGCCGAAGTTGAGCTCAGATTTAAAGCTCGTTAACTTCAGGCTAACCCTAGATCAAAGTATGTAATAATATGTATCATTATTTAAATAAACTTTTTTAGTTTGTACTTTGTAGCTTAAAATAATACATACTGAAATATATTTTTATTGGGTATCAACATCTTTTAACGAGTCGAAATAGTGGGCTCGTAAAAATTTAAGCAGTAAAAAGTATTTCGGTGACGGAAATACCGACGAATAAAACCGGCGTGCTGATGAGACAATTCTAACCAGAATACACCTGTGCAATATTTAAGAATTGCTGGTACGTTTTTTCGACGGCCGTCAAAATATTTTCAAACGTTCGGGCTCTCTGTTATGCCGAGCTCGGCAAAACATTCGTTGGTATTATAAACACGTACCAAAATATTAGTTTTAAATATTTTTTTATGTTTTAAAATTGTAGAGTTTGCGATCAAAACCCACGCAAACCTAAACCCCGTTATTAATTATTGCACACAGCACAATATAATACAGACTACAGAGCACGCGGGGATAATGTTATGAGAACTTAAATTGGAATAATCACAACAATGAAGACGCACAAAGCATACTGCGAGGGCCGGAGCCATAGTTCTAAAGTCCCCTTCAGTTTAATGGGAATGCTATGGAAATATTATAGTCATCGATTGGGGATATAAGTTTCATTTAACCATGTTAGTTTAATCTAAATGTTGTTATTGATTAGCAATTTAGCATACTTTCAGCGCGGTCTAGACGTGTTCTTTATTGCCCAAAGCGATACTAATACTAATATCTGCCTCTTTTCAATGCTCAAAAAATAAAACAGAAATGTGATTGAAAATATATTCTTGGGGGGAAAACTTAACTAGTTGCCAGCCCTAAATTTAAAATAAACAAAATAGAGAAAACCCAAATATCAACGGCATTAGTTTCTAATATCATCGGCGCCCAGAGGGCCAGACGGATCGCCTCGAGGGAGAGCCTGCGAGGTGTGGTTAAACCCACCGCGAATTGAGTCGAAACTTCTACGTTACGTTAATCTTTCTCAGGAAATAACCATAATATTAGGGTACAGATTTTATCTTGAACTCAGTGTAACACACTCAACTCTACAATTTTCATCGAAAAGCAACAATTACTGTTTCCAAGTGTACATACATAAAATGAATCAATCATTTCTCGTCATAAGTCTCCGTACATTGAAACTTCATAAACACACTCGCGAATTTAAATTAACTTTTTAAAGAGCCATTTAATATTAATTACGAACGAACAAAAGTTCCGTATAATACGCAAAGCTTCTGGCAAGAACTCACGTACGTTAATTATGTTTAGACATTTGTTAACCATTTAACGTTAAGGCCCGAAGTTATGACGTTGACGTCACAAGTTCTGCTAATCTCTAATAATTATAAAGTTGCCTCCACAACTAAGAGGCTTGATTGCTTGTTTGTTAGTTGACTCCACAACTAAGAGGCTTGATAAGAGGATTGATTGCTTGTCGATGGTTTAAAATTGCACACGAAAATACGCTTTCATGTACTTAACTACGCACTATGCAGGCAGTCGTAGTTGCTAAAAGTAGTAAAAATCTGGTAGAGACAGTGTGCTGTGTGAGCGTCCCCGATGCATCATGATAATGAAGACCCGCCTTTTAATTTACTGGCTCACCGGAAAACTGACTGCCTGTTCTTTTGTAGCGTCTTATTTACGCAGTAAGTTTACCCCTTATTAACTAAATTGCCTTCCTGCCTCAATAGAGTTGCCTCCAAAACTAAGAGGAGTCGTGATTTTAAAATCGCACACGAAAATAAGCTTTCAGCTACTTAACTACGCAGGCAGTTGTAGTTGCCAAAAGTAGTAAAAATCTGGTAACTTTACGTGGTAGAGACAGTTTCAGCAGTTTCAGCGTCCCAGATGCATCATGATAATAAAGACCCGCCTTTTTATTTGCTGGTTCACCGGAAAACTGACTGCCTGTTCTTCCATAGTGTCTTATTTACGCAATAAGTTCATCCACAGAAATAGATAATATAATTTATGTCTGTGAGTTTATCCCTTATTAACTAAATTGCCTTCCTGCCTCACTACAGTTGCCTCCAAAACTAAGTGGAGTCATGGATTGCTTCGTCGTTGGTTTGAAATCGCACACCAAAATACGCTTTCAGCTACATAACTACGCAGGCAGTTGTAGTTGCCAAAAGAAGAGTAAAGGTAACTTTACGTGGTAGAGACAGTTTGAGCGTCCCAGGTGCATCATGATACTGAAGACTCGCCTTTTTATTTGCTGGTTTACCGGAAAACTGACTGCCTGTTCTTTCGTAGTGTCATAATTATTTACGCAATAAGTTTACCCCTTATTAACTAAATTGCCTTCCTGCCTTGTGCAGTTCCTGTGAGTCCTACTTGTGAGGTCGTGAACAAGTGACACGAATAAGGGATCGATTATTGTCTATTTTTACCCCCGGCTGTCGGTAGGCGCTGGGCTAGCTGAGACACAAAGGACATCATGAACAATGCACCCTGAAAGCTTTTTAATGCTTTCAATCACTTAATGTTTGATGACACCCAATTTCTATTCACTGAAATATTAATGATGCGCTTAAATTTTTCATTGTATCATCTATCGCCATAACGTTAATTGAAAAACGGAGTATATTTTCGTTATTGAGGGCAACCTATGTTTGATTTGGAGAGCCAATGTCGATATAGAACAATGTCATGATTCATGATAAACCATTATTATACGACAGTCAATGTTGACTCCGATATAGCGGTCATGTTTTAGTTTTTATAGAGTTGTAAATGCTACTTTTTAGGGTTCCGTGCCCAAAGGATAAAAACGGGACCCTATTACTAAGGCTTCGATGTCTGTCCGTCTGTCCGTCTGTCTGTCTGTCTGTCTGTCTGTCTGTCTGTCTGTCTGTCTGTCTGTCTTGAGGCTGTAACTCAAGAACCGCTATAGCTAGACATTTGAAATTTTCACAGATTGTGTATATCTGTTGCCGCTATAACAACAAATACTAAAAACAAAATAAATTAAATATTTAAAGGGGGCTCCCATACAACAAACTTGATTTTTTTGCTATATTTTTCTCGATATCAATAACGGCAAACAATAGGCACTTGAAATATTCAAGAAATACTCAATTTTATTAGCACTTTAATAATTTATAATAAATTTTAAATAAATAAAATAATTAAGTGGGGCTCCCATACAAAAACACAATTTTCAGTCTATTTTTGCTCTATTGTGGTACGGATAACGGAACCCTTCGTGCGTGAGACCGACTCGCACATGGCTGATTTTTTTCTGGTTTCAAAGTCGCAACATCCGTCCTTTTGTCCTTCTAAATTGATACACACCTGTCGTAATCGAGTTCGTTGAGTCGTTGTAAAAACGACAGCTACAGCTACAAGAACTTGAGGGTTGCCTTTTTCGGAGTGTCATAAGCCATGGCATCTCCACGTAGCGGTGTCCCGTGTAAGGTCTACTGGAACTGGTTTCTATGAACGGTACAACGATTCACCTTTGTTCGTTTTTCACTTAATTTCCCCCAAGCATAAGGTTATCAACTAAAAATAGATTTTTGTTCGGGCGCACTGTATATTTTTCAGATTTTCCAGTTTTCGCACGTGTTTTCAGTTTAATATGGTCTATTGAGTCGTTTAAGCGGGATGCGAATGCTTTCGCGAGAGCACTCCTGATAATACGATTAAAGGATTTTTAATTGATATAAAATGATAAAGATTTAAAAACCCGCTTTTATGGTTTTATTTTTATAGGTCAACGAAAAACGTATATTTGTTGCTTGTCGCTTTTTGTCTAGATAACATGAAGATAAACAATAAAGTTTTATAAGCGCTTTTAGTCGTCTTATAAGAAAAAGTATCGTAAATGGATTCATTATGAAACAATGTCGTTTCTAAACTTATTGACCTCTCTTTATTGCCACTTGAGGTCAGCGCCAGAGAGAGATAGCTTGAGTCATTCGTTAATAAACTGAACGTACAGCTACATGAAAGACCGACTTTATTCGAATTTCGGACTCACTCTCAGGAAATAAAGTTTGTACTTTAACGAGTCAATCCTGTACTTTCTTTTTCCGGTAACGGCTACAAATTCATAAACGTATTTTGTCATATAGGTACTTAGAGGGTTTTGGGGTAGAAAAATCGAGCTAGGCACCTATACTACCTGGAAAACCACGCATTATTTTCTTATATTTTAGGTTTTTGTTTCTTTGAACGGATTAAAGCTCGGTCTCGTAGGTTCCGGTTAATATTTACAGCGCTGAAGGCAAAAAGTTCAATCGATTGAACCCTAGAATTTTATGCAAACTATTCCGGTAAGGCAAAATAACAAAATACCTTGAATATCTCGAATAATCGCGTAAGTCGGGCCACAAAAAGTATGCAACAGCTTTTACGGTTCAATGCAAAAGTGAATAATTGCAGTTTAATGTTATAGTACAACAGTGGATATGTCGGTCTGTCCGCCATTGAGCTGGGACCGGTTACGGTGTGCGGTCATGCTGCACATCGACGCCCTTTGCGAGCTAGTTCGATTACTAACGTTTATTCAATGTATTGCTCAATACTACATAGTAATACATTTCAGTAAATGTGTCAATAGATCCTTATGAGTTATGACTTACTAGATGTTGCCCTCAACTCAGTAGCTCAGTAGTCAATACTAGTTCGTATTCATAATGTACGGATGACTTACTCCCTAGTAACGAAAAGAGCCACGCTGTATTATGTTAATTATCTACACGCCTCCGTGGTCCAGTGGTTTAGAGCGTGGCTCTTGACTCGGAGGTCGTGGGTTCGATTCCCGCGTTGGAAACGTGTAATTTTTCAAGTTTGGTTAGGACAATGCAGGCTGATCACCTGATTGTCTGACAAGTAAGACGATGCATATTGCGTCGGATGGGCATGTAAAAAGTCGGTCCTGCGCCTGATCTCTCGCCAGTCGTGTCGGTCGTCCGTCCCACTGGGTTATGAGAGTAAAAGGAATAGAGAGTGCTCTTGTGTACAGTGCACTGCGCTCACACTTGGGCACTATAAAATTACTCCTGCGTTACTGGCCTGGTTTCAATGAAACCGGCCACCGTCAAGGAAACCGGTGTGGGAGTATTATTATTAATTGACATTGTATACAGTACAATGTTTTTGATTTGTCTGATACGTTAGAAAGATCGCCTGTATAATAATTAATAAGCCTTCTTATAAACGTATTCTATCGGACTTATGTTTTTGATGTGTTACTCTAGAAAGTCACTCAGGATATACTTTAAATTAAGTATGTCCTAAGTTAAGAATGCGTGAACAGTTTTTAGGGTTCCGCAGCCAAATGGCAAAAAACGGAACCCTTATAGATTCGTCATGTCTGTCTGTCTGTCTGTATGTCACAGCCACTTTTCTCCGAAACTATTAGAGCTATACTATTGAAACTTGGTAAGTAGGTGTAGTCTATAAACCGCATTAAGATTTTATTGCAAAAATGGAAGAATTATTAAAAATTTTAGAGGTCCCCATAGGTACAACTGAAACAAAAAAAAATTTTTTCATCTAACCTATGCGTGTTGGGTATCTATGGATAGGTCTCCAAAAATCATATTGAGGTATCTCATATCATTTTTTTCTAACCTGAATAGTTTGCGAGAGAGACTCTTCCAAAGTGGTAAAATGTGTGTCCCCCCCCCCCTCTAATTTCTAAAGTAGGGGCATGATAATTCTAAAAAAAATATATGATGTAGATTACTATAAAAACTACCAACGAAAATTGGTTTGAACGAGATCTAGCCAGTAGTTTTTTTTATACGTCATAAATGGTAAACCTTAATCTAAATTTCATTAAATCGACTGAAATATAAAAATAAATCAAAAACCTTTTAATTTCATAAAAATAAACCATAATGCTGCTGCGGAACCCTTCATGGGCGAGTCCAACTCGCACTTGGCCGCTTTTTTGAACATTTGGTAGTGACATACAGTAGTGATAACAGAAAACAAAATACATTTAGTAGTTTAATAGCGCCCGCAGGCTTAAGCTAAAACCACACATACTTAGAAGTTCCAAACTTTTATTAACCTTCGTATAAAGTAGTATTGTTTTAGAAGGATGCAGTAAAACATACCTACACGGGTTAAGAACATTAATTATATATCACACTTTTTTCCTAATCTATAATATGATTATTATCATGCAAGTAACGATTTTGCATTCTCTATATTTTGTAGAGTAAGAAAAGTAAAATTTACGTATCGAACTTTTAAAGTTTTGCTACAAAACCTTTCTGCCACTTGAGAGGATTTTCCAAGAATCACTGCAAAATTGCTCCGTTTTGTGCATTATGAGCTCGACAACGCTATAGTCATTAGTCTACCAGCTGAAAAGTGATGACACAACTGTCGTGTAATTATACATTACTTAAGGTGAGACCGCACTACGCGGCAGCGACGAGGCGTTTCACCTTCCATAGAACAGACTTTTTGTAAACGTGAATCTGACATTTTACAAACGTCAGTTCTATGGAACATGAATTGTCGTGACTCGTGTCGCTTTCGGGTCGTGCCTTTAGGGTCAGAACCGTTTAAAACTGAACTTTAATTATTATTACAATCGATACACATTGAAGTGACAGATTTGCTGCCCGCGATGTTAAAGACTGGTCCAATTTTGAATGCTTTGTAATTTGAACAGACCATTATAGGGTCACTAAGGTTGCAATGTGAACAGACCATTAGAGTCACTAAGGAATCAAGAGGTGCCCATTAAGTTCAGCGGCAGCAAAAGTCTAGGAAAGGAGAGCGTGCCGTAGTGCCTAATGTCTGGTGACTAACGAACGCTCTTGTTGAACACGCGCCCTTTCGCGATTTGGTGATATTTTTAATCCCAAAACGATCTCGGTAACAGTAGTCCGTTTGAAACCAGGTCAGGAGTGATTTTATAGTGCCTAAGTGTGGATTTCTGTAACCGATTGACCAACCGACCGAAGACATCTGACGGATCATCTTTCTCAATTTATATTAACTAAAATCAATTCTCTACTACGGGAATCTGAGACCTGGACTAAGAAGTCGATAGCCACGTTAAACCACTGCACCACAAAGCCGCTAATTTAGTTATTTAGCGGTAAAAACAACAATTTACAAATAAGCAGTAAACGTTCCCGAATCGGCTGCTAGTTAGCATCGTGCTCTTCAACTGTTTACAGAACTGATGCTATAAAGCGTTTATCAATTACTGTTGGGAACGAGCTGAAACGGCGATTTAACATTTACGCTCCACAACCGGGTCAAAGGTATAACTATTTCGCTGTATTATTTAATGCCAATCAAAAGTTTTCAGCTAGAGAATGCCGTAAATATGAATTTAGTTTGAATCGATAGATCATGTCGGGGAGCGAACGCTTCACCGGCTCCAGTTATTTTGATGGAAAAAATAAGAGCAACTACGTTTGCCGATGAATTTTAAGGAAAAATCGATTTTCTACCTTCTCTAGAGCTCGGCTGTTTAATAAGAAGAAACTTTTCAAACACTGTAAAGCAAATATTTTTGAAAAAAGAAAGGAATTAAACTTTTTAGAACGCTATTGGTTTCTCCTAATGGTAAAAGCTACGGCTTGAATACCTGTTTTTCGGTCATTTATCGTCGATCAGTCGTTGAGCTGTACCTAATCAGATGAGTGAATGGTTAGTTGTATTCGTAAGGAGGCCACTGCCTCTTTCTTTAAGCACGTGGTTCTTATTAGGCTTTCAAGTCTCGTCGGCAACGGTGACCATCATTTGCCTATTTTTATTATTGATCTATGTAACGAGGTGTTCCACTAACAAAATATTTAGCGCAAAGCTCCTACCCTCCCGGTTTAATCATAAATGCACTCTCTAAGCTCAGGTGCAATTAAGCTTTTGCTTCCATAGTGCTTCCGAAACTAAAGAAGCTGTCGTAAGTTCAATTTAGCTTAGATGCACCTAACTAAAAAAATATTATGTACCTACTATCTAGATATTACAAGCTATTAATTCATCATAGAAGATCAATAAAATATACGTACTAAGTTTTAAACAGGAGACAAGGGAGACGCCGAGTAGGGCTTCTGTGTAAAATTGGAATAGACGTACGCAACCGAAAGGTTTCCCTGACCAATAAGTGGCGAGTAGGGTTGTCAAAAATAGTAAAAATAAAATATTACGTGTTTGTATTTACACACGTCTTATAAATATTGCGTTGATAAACCTGTTGATGATTTTAAAGGAAAGTAATGGTTTTGAATTACTCAATATAAACGTTTAGAAAGTAAAACTTGTTAAGAAAAAAAAATATTAAGAATTCGTTGATCAGCAGATCATAAAATTATGATGTTATTATGTATAATTAAATTATAGGTATATCAGAGCTTAATTATACAACTTATGAAGTAACATTTCGCAATGTATAAAGTTAAGTTAATAATAATAGAGTCAAGTGCTAAAAGCGGACAATAATAGAGTCAAGTGCACTGCCATTTGCTGCTACAATACAATTCATTACCCGACTGATAAGAGGGGACATATATTTGCATTTTTAATTATTCACGCACTTTTTACCAAGTGCGCCAACCCTAGGGGGGAGTGCGGGTGTGGTCAGCTCGGCTTACAGAGCAGCTGGCCCGCCGTTACTAGTGGTTCATGTAATTATTGTATATTTATGAGCCATTTCTTCAGAGGATCACCACGTTATTCTTGTACTGTCAATGATTTCCAGAAGGTGGGACGAGACTACTTAAGAAAATACAACTAAACATATAACTTCTTTTTTCTGCAATGTAGCTAAAAAGTAAAATATACAATACCACGGAAAATTAAAAACACTTTTTAACAGATTATGTTAAAAGCACAAAGTTTTGAATACAATAAAAAGTAACTTCAAAATGGCCTTCGAAAACTCAAATACGTTACACAAAGAATTATTTTTAGCTTTTCAATTTCAGAAGCCGTTGTAATATTTGATTAAAATGTAGAGTTATTTTTGGTCGTCCTTTATACGGCGTGTCCGAATTACTCTCATTTCTACGTTACCTAGTTGGTGGTCAGTGTGGTTTGCCCAAGAAGACTTAGTGTCCAGGTCTAGACTCTAAAGATACCTATAATTTATATTATTTAAACAGGGACATGGAACGGTTTTAGTACTAGGTCACAATTTACTTTGACAAATTTTAAAGTTAGTTATTAACAAATGTCGACTGTATAGCTAATATAATTATGTAGAAACATTTTTACTAGTTGGCCCGACAAAGTTGTTTTGCCATTTAAAGTATTTCTACTTCATCAGGTGATACAAAATCTTACCCTCTCTTTTGTCCCCTAAGAGGGATGGGGGGAAAAATTTTATACACCAGAACTGATGTTAAGTTGGAAAACACAGTTGACTGCGACATACCTATTAAATCCCGCATATATTAAGCAAGGATTGTCGAATATCGAGTTGCATATTTACGCCGGTATGGTATGGAAATATTATTCAATCGCTGCTAGTGAGGTAAGGTTTCCCAGCCAGCTACTAGCATGTCGACCGGCCAGACGTGCCGAGGCCGTGAGTCACGTAGCGGATATGCTTACGTTAAAATTCATGTATGAATGTGGATGTATCAACTTTAAAAACTCTATTACTTATTCGGGCGTTCGACATCAATCGTGTTACGACTTACGTTGTACTACCACTTGTCGGAATAAACTGTTGACTATCGCTTTTAATGTCGTGGCATATTTGTAACACTCTGTTACATGTATCGTTGTATCGTATTCTTTGTGCCCAATATTCTACATACTCTGTCTTGTATACAATATTACAATATTGTGTTGTATATTACAATATTTTCATGATCTTATAGGCCAAAAGGTATTTAATTTTTTAACTAATGAAAGTCACTCCTTGCCAGTGAATTCACATTACAAAGTGTGAGGTTAAAATGATAGATAATGTGAATTTATTCTGATTCATGACCCTCATACGTTCCACTAGGTGAACACGGGTTTGGGGGCGATACCGGTCCGTCCACGTCGTGTCCCTGGGCACCTCCCCCGTGCCATCGTGAGCTTTTTCACGGTGACACGGGAGGGGTGGCTGAACGCCGGTATGGCGTGTGTTTGTGTGCGTGTCTATCTTGTATGTTTGGCTGCGCCCGCAGTGTGACGAATGGGCCCGCGACCCGGGGTGTCGGAGTTTAGTATGATGGGAGACCGTAATAAGCAAAGTATTCTCCGGGTGGGTCCCGGCTCCTCAGGGGCCGGGGAATCCCATGCGCCGTCTTCGGACGGTGGCCGGCCCTCGTATACGGAGGGGCCACTTATTACGAGGAAGGACGAGGGGGCCGCTAAGGCGGTGAAGAAAGATGAGGAGGCCGCTAAGGCGGCGAGGCAGCGGGCCATTTTGGCTGCGTTAGGAGGAGGAAGTGACAGCGCGAAGAAGTGCGAAAGCCCGAAGCCGGCGCCCATTGCCGTGCCGGCGGCGGAGCTTTTAACGGACGAGGACATTGACTTCAGTCAGCCGCAGCCCAACGGCGTTGAGCGGATGCTGAAGTTAATGCAGAAGAAGAAGCTGAGAGGCGACAAGGATCTTCCGCGTGTCTTTTTGACACGGGACGTGAAAATGC
Organism: Plebejus argus; assembly: GCA_905404155.3. NCBI lineage: Eukaryota > Metazoa > Arthropoda > Insecta > Lepidoptera > Lycaenidae > Plebejus > Plebejus argus. The sequence goes on along the minus strand of FR989938.1, from coordinate 8,380,090 downwards.
CGCCTCCAAGCACCGGAAAGGACGACATTGGTAGAGACTCCCCTCGAGGTCGAGTCTCCCAACATGGATTTGACGACAGCGAGAACTGGCTTTCGGACTCCAGTGGGATGTCTGGCATGTCGCTGGACTCCGGAGGCCTGCCCGCTTTCTCGACCAGAGCACGCCGCAAGAGGCGCTCTGATGAAGACATGGCACCGCCCCTTAGTAAGGGAGCGGTACCGAAACCCAAGAGAGGACGCGGCCGCCCGCCAACGACCGGACAATATGTCGGTCGGGCAAAGGCGCAGGCCGACCTAAATAGAGAGAAGGAGGAGGCCCTTCGACTTCAGGCTGAAGAAGAGGTGGCCGAGGCAGCCAGGGCCGCTCGAGAGACGCGATCTTCGCTCCTCGCGAGTCCTGTGCCCATGGAAAGTGACAAGCCGGAGCAGACCATCAACGCTCTGGCTCAATGTGTTGAGACTTCGTTGACAACGATCACCATGGTCGCAACGAAGTCCAACAATCTGAAGGGGACTTTCCAACGTCTTCTGAAGGAGGCGGTCAGCGATATACGCGCGACCGTCGCCGAAATGAAGAACCGCGGAACGACGGATGAAGTAAGAGCCCTCGAAGCTCAAAATGCGCGGCTCCAACAGGAGGTGGAGTCTATGCGCAGAGAAATAGAGGGACTACGTCAGCAGATGTCAAAGCCGGCCGAGCAGGACATGCGCCAGCTGTTGTCTGAGGTCTCTCGCTCCAACGTAGAGACCTTCAGCAACATGCTGAACGCTCGGCTGGCTGGACTGGAGAGTCGGCTCCTTCCAGAGCCCCGACTGAGACCTCCGCTCGCGGCGGACAGGGCCCGGAGTGTTACACCGGCCCCCGTCAAAAGCGTCGAGGCACCACCGGACGAGACGCCGGGGCCCCCGAAGCAGAAGGCCAAGGGGAAACCGGCCCCAAAGAAGACATTGCAGCCAGTCGCCGCAGCGGCCCCGCAAGTGGCCTCTGCCGCGCCCGAGACGCTCAAGGCCAAGAAGGGCCGAAAGAAGAAGCGGCCGTCGATGGCCGCTCAGGAAGCGGCACAGGGGGGAGCGAACACCAGCTCCCCTCGTACTGAGGCCCCGTGGACCACGGTAGGTCCCAAGGGCGGAAAGAAGAAAGGGGCGGCTACACCATCTACAGCCGCCCTGAAGAAGAAGAAGAAGCCGAGGCTTCGCGTCCCCGCCACTGCGGCCGTCGCTCTCACTATTGAGGAGTCGGCCGTGAAGGCGGGTTTGACGTACGCCAAGGCGATTGAGACGGCCCGTCGGGCGATGAGCATCGCGGAGTTTGACATTCCGCAAGTCCGCTTCCGCCGGGCCCGAACTGGAGGGTGCCTCCTCACTATCGCCGGTGAGGGGGCAGAGAAGAAGGCGGACGCCTTTGCCGCGAGGCTCAAGACCGTTCTGCCTCAAGAGGTGAAAGTCGGGCGGCCAGCTGCGAGCGCGGAGATGCGCATCGCCGGCCTTGACGACTCTGTGACGGCCGCCGACATCATGGAAGCGGTCGCACTGGAAGGAGAATGCCTGGCCGGCGATGTCCGGGTGGGGCCCATCAGAGAGGGGCCACGGGGGGACGGATCGTGTTGGGTCCGCCTCCCAGTCGCGGCCGCCAAGAAGCTCTCGAGCTCTGGGCGGTTGCGGGTTGGTTGGGTGTCGGCGAGAGTAGCGTTGCTGGCCGCGAGGCCAACGCGCTGCTTCCGCTGCCAGGACACCGGCCACGTGGCTGCCAAGTGCCGGTTCCCGGTGGACCGTAGCCGGACTTGTTTCCGGTGCGGGAAACCGGGGCACAAGGCGGCGGAGTGCGGGGCTGCAGAACCTAACTGCGCCCTGTGCGAGGCCGCTGGCAGGGCCGAAAGGGGGCACGAGCTGAGCAGATGTCCGTCTGCAAAAAAGCCGGCCCCCGGAGAAGACAAGGTGCCGACCAAAAAGGCCCGACAAAAGTCGCGGCCTAGGGGCACACGGGCTCCGCCCGTTTCCGCCCGAATGGAGACGGATGCCTAAGACCCGTGGGCGGTGATCGGGGGATCCCGCCCACAACATGGGTCCCGAGATGGCAAGCTCTCCTATGGCCCGGGGGGCTCTCGGTGAGGTACGCGGCTCAAGCCGCTGGAAGAACGTGCCGGTTGCGGCTGCGCGCGGGATGTGGACGGAGTTGAAGTCGCTCCGCGGTGCCCGTCCCTCCCGCACTAGGCGCATGACGGAGGGCTGGGGGGGGTTTTAGTGGGTAGACCTCTCGAGGGAGTCCCACATACCCCCACCCCTTTCCCCGAGGGGGTGGGGGATACGTAAAGTATTTCCCCTCCTATAAAAAAAAAAAAAAAAAAAAAAAAAAGGTGAACACGGGTTTTCTCCTCGAAATCTGAAGGCATATTTATAGCACATAATTTACCTAGGCATTGACCCAGAGCGAGTTAACTCGCTTTAGAGTTTAGATTTATTCAAATATGCGCGAGACTCCGCAACTTCGTTACAATGTTTCCTCCGAAATTAAACAGTGTGAAGTTGTCACTCTCATAAAAGCGCTTCGTTTCTTTGTATTTTGTCTGCCAACATTAACGTCAGAGGTAGTTTGTATATACATTTCTGCCAATTTCGGCGTTGTTTAATTAAATAAAACACGACATTAATAATTCAGGATGCAATGACATTATGTTTTCAGTAGCGACGCAATGAGAGCTCGTATGAAATTAACTTAATCAAAAGGTCGTTTTACTTCTCATGGGACTTGTCTACGCGGCATCTCGCATTTCAGCCATATTTTTAACCTTACTCCCGTTGCACGTAGTCTTCTAAACTCCTGACATAAAAAATAAACGTTAATGTTAAATTCTAACCCAGTTTCGTGTGGGTTAACTGAATTTTTAAATGGAATCCTGTCAATTTATTTATCATGTTTATTTTGCTAGATAGAGTACATATTTTAAAAAATAAACGCATGTTAACCGCCGTTTTAATTCACTAGAAATCCCGGGTTGAGATGATTTTTCTTTTGGGTTTTGGCATGTGTAAATGTGGCAGTTAAAAAGTATTAACTCGTACGTGTAGTAGAGAATAAAATATTAAAAAGCATTTATTACCAGGTTGCGTGTGTGCCTGTGTGGTAGAGAAACAAAAGTGCATGTAATTTTTCTCACGTGTTACGTTAGAATAGTCACGAGTCACGACTCACGTCAGTACAAAAACAGCAAAAAGCCCTGCGACATATCGGCTACCGTATAATTTAAAGGCCAGGAAATATACTTTTTTAATATTTAAATAATGCTCAGCTGACATTTGAATAATTACTCGGGCACTTAAATATTATGTTCTATACGTCTTGTAAAACAGAATGTTTCTCGAGTTAAAATTTGGCACGATTCGAGCCCTTAAACGACCTTTTCACGTTAACTCGGGATGAATGGAGTATGGACAAACGAACATGACGTAGAGAAGCATATTGGTCCATCATTTGGTCGATGTCGATCGTGCAAGCTTTGAGATCATGGCCCCACGTTAAGAGGGACTTTTTAGTTTTTAATTTTATGTTTATGCGGTTATTTACAAAAGTATTATTTACGCATATCGAATAATAACCAGATGTTCTTATTTTGTTCCTATAAATGGCTTACGAATCTTCATAATAAAGAGTTAATTATAATTTACGAAACGACAATATAACCTACAATAATTAGTATAAAGTATAAACCGTACCTACTACTAGACGTAATATTAAAAGTATATGTCCGTATATTATATTATGCATGCTTTGTGTTACAATTTTTGTGTTTCCCATTTCATTAGGAGACTGGGCCTATTATTTCGGAGGATAACGATATGGACCCTTCATAAAATTGCCAGTTACACTGAAAGCGGAGGACCTAATATCTAGGTCTTAGCGAGAAATTCCAAGAGTATTTTCTTTGTCAAAGTAATATTTTACGAGTATTAAAGACATTTTTCCAATATTTAATATCACGTTGTCCACCTTTCCTATCGAGGCTGTTATCGTTGCAATTTTAGGGCCTTTAAACATCGACGGAGGGGGATCGGGAAGCGTAAGGGGAGGTCGAGGAGTAAAGTTAATGAATATCAATATCATGAATGATACCATTTATCAACAAACATCTGCGCACCGGATCTTTGTTTGAAATTAATTTCGGTTAACGACTGCTCCTCCGAACTGGGCCGAACTGACGTTTTTCACTCACAACGGCACAAACATTTTCTTAATCTAACTTTGACTTATTTTATGGATCTAATTTAATCAGAGTTTTAATAAATGCCGTTGTGTAGGTATTCCGTGTCTAATTATCGCTGTTATAACTTGGCATCGGACGACAGTAAATTGTACGTTATTAATGAATAAGATACAGTTCACTTGTCTACTTCTTGATTTATGATTGTGCTTATTTTCGAGAGAGGGCAATAAACGCATAAGGGCTTCCGCAAGCACACATCACGGGAAGGAGGAGTGCCACCTTAAAAGTGTATTGAATATTTTAAAGAAGGGCCTCCTTCGGTAAGATGACGCCTTTACGGAAAGAAATTGTCGCTCCGAAAGCTTTCATTTGTATTACAAAATAAGCTGCTACGAGCGATTCTCCTATAAAGTATAAATTCTTTTAGTTTTGGTCGCAGAAGCGTCGTAAAACAACTGAAACTTGATGGATGTAATAACCGCACAAAAGAAAGGCATCTTAGAGGAATGTATTATTTTTACTAAAAGACACCGGTCTAACCGCTAGGACTCCGGCTTAGTATAGCTCGAAGCTGCGGTTTTGCCCTACGATCCGCGCTCGTTGTTGGGAATTGGGATTATAAATATTATGCGGCTTGGTAAACTATCGCGACGCGACGGTGCAAAAACTTTACTAACTTTGCTTCATCACTTTTCACGCATTAGCTCTTGAGTAGCTAAACCCTAGTTTAGAATTATTTTTAATCCCATTCATTTATTGGTTAGTGCTAGATTAAAAACTGTTGCAACGGTAGTAATCAGAGAAATGTATTCATTTGATGTCGTAACTACATTTCGAACGGATTAAATGTTAAGTCCAGCTCCAGCCGGACAGATCGCGACTAACATAGAATTTATGTAACGAGATGTAACGAGACCAAATTAGTAGTTACCGTGTATAGGTTCGCCAAATACCATCCCTCTTACTAATAACAACTCCTTCAACGTGTGAATTAACTATTCACAGGAGTTTTTAAGTTACACACGTTACACAGTCTATATAGAGAAATTAGTATGGAAATGACAGCATCGTCATACAGGCCTTATGTCGAAAAATGATTATTAAAGTAGAAAATCTTATGCGCCCTCTATACACGCTGTGTAACTTTTTATTAGTAAGAGGGCATAGGTATAATCTGTTTCTCTGATGGTGTCTCACCCCTTGTCTAATCCCGTTCTATGCTATGCTCTTACATCTAAGTAGAACTCTTATTTCGAACTATTTTTAATGCGATTTATTTATTAGTAAGTTCTTGATTTACGTAAAGGCAGACAGCTGATCCTAGATGCCTTTGGTAGAAACTTGGACAATAGGCAGAACTTAAATACTTTAACAGTTCGACGGCTTGCCTGGACATTGGCAGGCGGCCAGAATCTCCGGCGCTATGAAAGGAGCGCTTCAGGTGTATAGGTGGTCTAGGTCGGAAGGACTGGACTGTTTCTATTATGAAATACTCATGTTCTCCGAACCTCAGCGTATTTAAATAAAAAACTCTCTTAAACTTTTAGCTCGCGTTCTCGTCGCGTTTTTTAGGAAATAAAATAATTGGAATATATGTTCGCTTATTTTACTTTGGAAAGTAATGAAATTATTTGATAGGCACGTAAGACCTTAGAATTAGCATGCAGTAACGAAAAAAGATTTTTATTCATGAGTAACTTAATAGTTAATAGTTACATATACACATGGAAAAGTCTGTGAGAATTGAGTTAGCAACCTAATAGTTTTACGTACGACAAGTGAGTAGTGAGTTAATGACACTTGGAAATTGGAATATATAGACTATATTGACGACTTACTAGCTTACTTGTTGCTGTCACCATTATCCGTTATTGTTATCTTTGTCGTCGCAAAAACACAAGTCTCATGTTTCTAAGGAAAGTAAGGCGGTGTTTACCTTTCCTATCTATTGTTATTTTCTCATCGAACGAGAGATTATTGTAATAAAGTTCACCCTGATTTAGATCTGCCACTATAAAAGTTATCGCAAATCCATTTCGTAGGATGTTTTATTTTTTGGTGGGATATTTTGTAGATAACTAGCATGGCTAGGGCGATGATTTCCATAACTCTTGCCAAGCTTCACCTGTCTTTTACGTTAAGATGCAGTCGCCACTATAGATTACTCGCACCAGTTGGAGGTGCCGACTTTACCCTCCATGACTCCTATGAATGCCAGTAAACAGTCGATGTTGCATATTTGGACAGAATTCTTTCTTTGTAGTATGTAAATTTATATGTAGTGCAGTTTCAATAATAGTAGCGAATGGTCGCTTACAAAGTGACCATTCGCTATGCAAATGTGTATTAATTACAAATCACTATTGTATTGTTGCACACAAGTCCCAGCCGACGATTTGAGAGGCCGATAAGTGACCCGCGAGCTTTTACACCACACGGAAACACGCGACGACACGAGCACGATACGTTTATGGTTTTTATAAGCACCTTTATTAATCTTTCTACACTTAATGAGGTACTGACCTACATTAAACTTATAAATAGAGTGAGATGTGTTTTTTGAACGTATATTATGTAGAGTCCTTGTTATGCGAGGGAAACAAAATAATGAAGCAATAAGAAAAGTTAGTCCGTGTGGATCAAGCCTAATGCGGCTTTTCTATGGGGTCCTAACTCCTATGATGGACCAATACGACAAAAAAAAGTAAAGCATAAGATCATGGACGTAGAAAAAAGGCGGACGAAGTCTTATCTACACTATCTACACTTCTTAGACATCTACACTTCTACACTACTATTATAAAGAGGAAAGATTTGTTTGTTTGAGTCGAATAGGCTCCGAAACTACTGGACCGATTTGAAAAATTCTTTTGCTATTGGAATCTTACATTATTTCCGCTGAACATAGGCTACATTTTATTTTGGAAAAAAGTAGGGTTCCGTAAGATATTTGAGTTTTTCGAACGCAAGGTGTAAAAAATCAGCTAGAAAAGTTACTTATTTTGCGTACGCTGCCTAAACTATAAAAGATAGAACCATAAAATGTTCTAAGTAATTGTAGATCTTATAAATATCTACAAAAAAGTCCGCGACACACTATACCTATCTATGTCGAGTGAGGCACAATAACCATTTATTTATTTAAAAATCCTGAATTTTTTTTGGACTACATTTAAACGGATATATTTTACTCACGCTATTAATCCTTATCAAAATAAATTATTTTATCACTAAGTACAGTTTATGTAGATAATATTTGGTCTTTGAATGATTAAAATTGGACGTTTGGTTTTGAAATTATGGCGAAATTAAAATATTACGATAGTGGGCGTCACCAAAGCGCGTGCGGGAGGAAGACAATATTCTGTTGTAGAAATGAAAATTCTGTACATAAAAGATATGAAATGACACCCGAAATTACACCTTTGTCACTACATCGCTATAGAAGCCAAAAATGTGATAAGTTTTTTGTCTGTCTGTCTGTCTGTCACTCTTTCTGTCTGTCTGTATGTTTGTTCCAGCATCACACGAAAAATACTGATCCGATTTGAATGTGGTTTTCACAGATATATTTATCTTCTTCCAACTTAACATCTGGTGTATAAAATTTTTTCCCCCACCCCTCTAAGGGGACAAAAGAGGGGGTCCGATTTTGTATCAAACTTTTTTCTTTAACACGAAAACTACTGATCCGATTTGCATACGGTTTTCACAGATTTGCATACGGTTTTCACAGATATATTATATTTGTCTTCTTCCAACTCAACATCTGGTGTATAAAAATCCTCCCCCCCTCCCCTCTCAACCCTCTCTGGGGACCAAAGAGGGGTCAGATTTTGTATACAACTTTTTCCTTTAGTGGACTTACTTCATATTAGGTATTAACTGTGTTTTTCAACTTAACATCTGGTGTATAACCTTCCCCCCCCACACCCTCTTAGGGGACAAAAGAGGGGGTAAAACATGTATCAACTGATGACGTAGAAAATATACTTTAAATGGCAAAACAACGTTTGCCGGGACAGCTAGTTAGTTATTATACACAGCACTGTGTCTTCAGAGTCGGCCAGGCTGACTGCATGGTGCATGTACATTGTACATGCACTATGTCCGCACGCATACATTCACGCTAGTCGGCCATTTGACAGCAAACATGAAGACTTGCGAATTGCGAAAAAAAAAATTTTTGACAACATTTCGCTTGTGAATACCCATGATCTACTCCGATTATAAAGACAGTTTTGCATCATATCAATCATTGCTACCCGACGTGGATGTGACTTTAGGTTTACTTTAATGGCGCCGAATTAAAATGTCACTGAAGCTTGTAAGTAGGTTACAAGATTACTACAATTTACTCGCGGATCGCTATCTTATCAGTAGATTAGGTACTGTAGGCGTGTCACCTAATAGTGTCATCATAGTACGCTACATGACCTACTTGTACGGGTTATCCGCAACCTGTTTATAGAACATGTACTAATAATAACAACAAAAGAAGCAGAGGGTGATGACCTAATTGTCCACTTAATGAAAGGCCTGTATCAAAGCATAGAAGAGGCCTATTATAAACGATAACCCAGGTCGATACAGTTCAATTATACGTTCACAATATAGTAGAGTATAACTGGAATATGGTAGGGAAACAAAATGCCGAAAGCGACTGTGTAGTCTAGGGCCCAGAATTTTCTAAGAAGTTTCCTGGAGAGGAGGAGTTCCCTAAATGTCTAACTAATCTAATCTAGACTGTCTGCCCTCCTGAAATTAAGGGAACTTAGTGGGATGGACAAGTGCGTAATACTTGGGTGTCATACGCCAACTGATTTATTCAATTGCACACATGATCCAACAGCAATAATTACGAATGAGCCTCATTTGTGTTTTTCGTGACAAATGGAGCTGGAGAGCATATTATGAGGCCTGCTAAATAGATTAGGTAACGTCCCTTTAAAAGTCCCGAATCGTCGCTTTTCGACACCTTTCAGGTGTTTTCCATTAAAAAAAGAAAAACTGAAGTCTGTAGTATCCTACTAATATCCTACTAATATTATAAAGGCGAAAGTTTGGATGTATAGATGTATGGATGTATGGATGTATGGATGTATGGATGTTTGTTACTCTTTCACGCAAAAACTACTGAACGGATTTTAATGAAACTTTACAACAATATAGCTTATACATCAGAATAACACATAGGCTATAATTTTAACCAACTTTCAAAATGGAGGAGGTGTTATGTTCGTTTTTTTATGCTCAACGATTATTCCGCCGTTTGTGAACCGATTTTCAAAATTTTTCTTTTGGTGTATAGGGCATTATCCTAATTTAATATCATGTTCACAAAAATGGTGATCTGATGAAGGAATCCATGGGTAATCGAGGGAACTCCTCAAAATTTATATGGAAACATGTGGTGACTTTGGTTTCATGAGAAGTATTCCGAGTATATGCTAACAACAAGTAAGATTTTGGACCCAGCGACACCCACCCATGGTTCGGGAGCTGCTGAGAGAACTCCTGACTCTTCATAGATATACGTTTGAGAGTTTCGGTGTTGATTTAAGATCGGAAAGCAGATTCTACTATGCAAATTACATTCGTCATCATCATCATCATCACTACCAAGTACCATTTTTTTATGAAAAAAGGAGGCAAACGAGCAAACGGGTCACCTGATGAAAAGCAACTTCCGTCGCCCATGGACACTCGCAGCATCAGAAGAGCTGCAGGTGCGTTGCCGGCCTTTTACGAGGGAATAGCGTAATAGGGTAGGGGAGGATAGGGAAGGGAATAGGGGACGGTAGGGAAGGAAATAAAGGAGGGTAGGGAAGGGAAAAGGGTAGGAGATTGGGCCTCCGGCAAAGAAAATATACACTACGCGAACCTCCGGTCAACTCACCACTCGGCGAAACACAGCGCAAGCGCTGTTTCACGCCGGTTTTCTGTGAGCCCGTGGTATTTCTCCGGTCGAGCCGGCCCATTCGTGCCGAAGCATGGCTCTCCCACGGTATCGTCCCATGATACGTTTCATAGTCTTTTAGATCGAGACTCGAGTTTGTCAATCGATTTAAAAAAATGTATATCTACTAATATTATTTAAAACCTGAAGAGTTTGTTTGTTTGCTCGAACACGCTTATCTCAGGAAGTACTTTCTGGTCCGATTTAAAAAAAAATTCAGTGTTAAATAGCTTATTTATCGAGGAAGGCTATTTATTATTACGCTAAGACTAAAATATATTATATGACCGAAGAATCAGAATAAAATGTGGAAAAACCCGGGAAAATTATTAGAAACTAGAAAGGGTTTATCTCACGAAGTACTAAAGCATTTTTGATATTATTTGTCACAACTCACAGATATAGAATAGACCACGTGAAGGGACAGAACTTTTTGCGGGAAAATGTATGGTTTTCGTAAAATTCCTAATTTACGCGGGCGAAGCCGCACGGGACATCTAGTCTATACATATAATAAAATCGTAGGAAAGTCAATTCTGTACATTGAATATTTTTAAAAAATAATACTTGGGACGTGATCTACAATCGATATGGAAGCCAAAAATATAGTTTTTAGAATTTTTGTCTGTTTGTCTGTTTGTCTGTATGTATGTCCGGGATAAACTCGGAAAGTACTGAATGGATTTACTTCAAATTTTGCACGAATATTATATAGAGGTCGGGTCAACACATAGGCTTTATATTATGACGATATCACCTAGGGGGGGGGAGGGGCTCAAGTTTCAATATTTTTAGTTTTTTGCTCATATCGCTAAAACGGTGCGTTGTAGAGAAAAAATGTCCGGTACGTAATGAAAGCCCATAAAATTTCCTACAAATTTGTCCTTCACACTTTGTATCTATCTTCACTCCTTGCCATGCTATGAGCTTTTGTCTATCTTTTCTATACAAATTTCGAGTGTCGTTTGATTAACATGCTGGAAGCTTTGGCATCGGTCTTTTCTTGGGGGGGGGGGGGCTTCGCCTCCCCTACCCCCCCCCCCTCCCCAAATTTCGCTTCAAACACAGCGGTGTTGCGGCGTTATACATCTTTTTTAAGAACAAAGTTAAAAACTAAACTACACATACGGTTTTCCAGTGTCGTTTGTTTTGGGGGGGCTGCGCCCCCCAAACCCCCCCCCCCTATTCCTCATGAAACTTTTGTTCATAATTAAAAGGTATCGTGGAGTTTGTATTGCGTCTTAATTATCCTTTGTAGGAACAAACTAAGTCATCTATACATATTGTAATAAAATTGTAAGAAAGTCAATTCTGTACATTGAATATTTTTGAAAAATAATACTTGGGACGTGATCTACTATACTAACGCGGACGAAGTCGCGGGCAACAGCTAGTTTAGCAATAAAGCTCATTAGAGTTGTCTCCGGCGGCCGGCGGTCGCGTTTGAAATATTTTCAAATCAAGATAAATTATTGTCGATGGTTATTCAGCTCGCTGCTCGGTATTCAGTTATTTGAATCAGAACTCGGAGTGTTCATAACTTCCCCGGTTATTGTACTTGGCTTTTTTGTTAGACGGCACAATATTGGTACAATTATACTCCACAAAAATTCCGCCCAACTTTCAGGCGGAGGAAGTCAAGTAGATACTTGATGATGGATGTCATTTCTATGGATGTTAGAAAAAGTTTGTACAAATATTTAAAATACTTAGTTGAATTTTTAAGCTATTTAAACATTTACTATTAATATTAAATATTGATCAGAAATTTTTGATAGTGGAAAAGATAAAACTAAGGTAATTGCATTGGATGAAAGATGTGAGACCGACAGTCTACCTACACCAAAACGGAAGCTTGTGGTGAAATCTTAGAGTTCCGGTAGCGCGAGGAAACCTTAAAATATTTTTAAGAACGAAGGAGAATTACAAACGATTTTACGTCCAAAAACATGAATTCTTAAGGGATTTGATTATAAATTCAGAATTTATAAATTTAGAAATACCGAGAAAGAGGGCAACATTGACAAAGATAAGGAATGGAAAATGTTAATATTTTTCGTTACCGTAAAGTTTATTATGTTTACTTTGGAAAATGTGGGAATATAAAATAAATCATCATCGTTATTAGGTATCTGGAGATTAGAGAACTTTGTTTGGCAATACTTGGAAGTTTGGAACTTAGTGATCGAAATAATTTGTGAAACGGCAAGGAAATCATTGGAAATATCGAAATTATTGCTGTGTGCTTTTAGGTAACATTGTTTAAACTTTTTTGCGTACGTAATTTAAAATATGTACTAGTAGGTACATCATTATCTGCCTTATTACAAATTTTTAAGATAATCAAATGTGTATATGGTTAGTTGGTTACAAAGAAATACAGTGACCCAAATCTCTTAATAAGAAGATAATAAAATAGTATACACAAAGTGAAGAAAACGCGTGTTACCGCACGGGGAATGCATCTGGCCCACGTCCCGATCAATCAATGGTTAACTAAACAAATTCCCGCCTTCCGTTCCCGCCATTATATACGGCCTAATTAATTATAAATATCTCTATTACGGCGCATAATATACCCATTACCCAATAGAGTTGAAACTATGTTGCTATACGATTCCCTGACTTGTTTCTTACTTTGTGTTCTATTTGTCGAAACTCTAGAGCAGCCTTTCCCAAAGTGGGCGATAACGCCCCCTTGTGGGCGATGAAGGTGTAAAAGAGGGCGGTGTGGGACCCAGAAAAGGTACATCTACTCCAAAGTATGTTTTAAATCCGCCGATAAGCACTGGGGATGAGCGTTGAAATAACTTGATACCTTCCAATAAATCTAGCTAGTAAGTCTTGAGGTGTATAAATCCGTCCTGTTATCCGATCTATACGTAACAATTACCAGTAAAAACGTGCGAAAATCCAACCTCTAATCCGGCCCCTCTATCCGCTCTATATCAATTAGGCGGTGGTAAGAAACGTGTGAAGTTGTGAACATCTCAAGCCTTCCTTTTTGTTGATTCCTCCTTTTCCTCTAAACGTCACAAAGCGAAAGGTATGCAGCAATTGTTATTGGGTCGGTTACATAATTGCAAATGTATACGTCCGCCTTTATTGTGTGATAAACATCATCTATTTCAGATATATATGTGTAGTGTGTACTATCAGAGAAATCTATTCATCTCAGATACTTTTTTCACTATTTTTTTATTTATTTATTATTATTCGTCCAGTCCGTTATTTTCTTGAAAACCCTTTCTTATTGGGTCCTAACTATTGGCTGCCAATGCGGGGTACGTTTCACCGTTTTTATATCAATGGTTCTCTACCCTCACAAGCCACGGATCTGAAACCAATTTACAGGGTTTATAAATATATAATTTGTCTCTATTGCCGAAGAAAACGTCTCAAAATATGTGGAAATATAAAACTGTTAATGAAATTAGTCAAGATTTTAGTGCTAATAAGAGCGAATAGACGTAGAGTTTGATGATTTCACACAGTAACTGCTGCACTCAGAAACATGAATTAGTTAACTGTAATTAATTAGTGAAGATTTTGACATAAGCCCTATTTATTATCTGTCAAGGTATATTACACGCATCAATATTATCACGATTCCATGATAATATAGATGGTGTAATAGGCCGAATCGCAGTATCGCAGTAGTATTTGTGATTCGCGTGATACTAGAATCGTGATTATATTGATACGTGTAATATGGCCCAAAGTCTTTGTTAAATTGAAGTTTGATCATATTTAATTTACGTATCTGAGTGCAGCAGTAAAAGCACAGAATATAATATATTAATAGTACCAATTAAAAGTCTCAAAATAATATAATTTAAAAATCTAAAGTTGCTGCTAGAAAAGCTAATGTGTAGCTATTATAATTATAACGAATGATTTGAAGAACTACCACGGCCCATACAAAATTAACCCAGGCCCGACAGTAACGAAACATATCTCATTTTGTTTGTTATGTTCAGTATAACAGAAATATATTAACAGTATTTTGAATATTAGTGGCTAACATATTTAAATTGCTCAATGATTATTGTTTCCCCAAGAGACCCCAAGCCAAGATGCATTGCGATGCGGATAGGGACACGACCGAGCAACTGTGTCAGTCTGTCCTTCTTGGAATGGACAACGTGCGGCCCTCACGGCCGCAATCGGATTTGACACTTCGCTCCCAGCATTGGTTGGCTCCATGCTGGGCAGAAATGAAGGATGGAGGGCGGTCGAAGACTTTTCTGGGAAGAGCTTGAATGACCCCAGAAGAAGCAGTCGGCCAAGTCGACGTAGGGTCAACCATGAATCGTTCCGCCATAGCCGTGGAGGTCGGAGCATTGGTGTGAGGAGGCCGATGTACATTGCACAGAGCCCCCGAGCAGCTCGTAATGCGCTCTGTGTTTCAGCGCATCGCGACTCAATCGCAGAGGAATGGCCTCTATAAGCCCATTACATATTAAAAAAACCCCCGCCAAAAAACTTTAAAAAGTAATGAAATAACATTTCCTGACTTTAAGTTTAAATCATTCCTAAGAGTAAAGTAATATTTTAGTCCATAATTGTTGTCAAGGTGTGTCGGGGGACCGCTAAGTAAACTACCACAACAGCGACTCGCACGACATCGCCATAATAGTCGCTGATTCTCTCGATTCGGGTCGCTGTGAACAGACCCTTAATTTATATTGTTATGTGAAATCAAACATCTACATTAGCGGTTCCCCGACACACCTTGACAACATTTATGGACTAAAATATTACTTTACTCTTAGGAATGATTTAAACTTAAAGTCAGGAAATGTTATTTCATTACTTTTTTAAGTTTTTTGGCGGGGGTTTTTTTAAATTTCTTATTTTATTTTTATTTTATGCTTTTTAAACTTGTGCAGAATAATTCCTAATTCCTATCAACTGGATCATATCCCAATGAATACCGTCTATAAAATATGTCCTCTTGGATGAGGCCGTCAATATGAGCCCAAACATGAAACCTCCACTTTGGGTTCATACGGAGCTCGGCTCCTATAGAATCCAGGTGATGCTGCAGCAGCAGCATGCAAATATTTACTGTTTATCTACGTCTTACTGGTTGTCGCAATTAAAATGAGCCCAAACACGAAACCTCTGCTCTAAGCTGGTGAGGAGTTGGGTATCCTATTGATTACCAGGTGATGCTGCACCACCAGGTCAACTTTCCAATAATGTGTATATTATATTCATAAGTGTCACGAACCAGGATGCAAAATATAAAACCCATCAAACGACTGCAAGTTGCTAATCGTCCTATCACGAACCAGATATACCGTGATATTTCAGCAATGAGCAGGCTGATGATAATGAACTATAGCTAAGAACACTCACCGTCATGTCAGCTTTCAAACAAAAAAACTAGATCAAAATCGGTCCACCCGTTTGGATGCTACGATGCCACAGACAGACAGACAGACAGACAGACAGACACGTCAAACTTATAACACCCCTCTTTTTGGTCGGGGGTTAATAAAATAATGTAAATCATATAAAAATAGATTTTCAAATGTGTTAGTCGCGCTAAAACTCGAAAACGGCTGAACGGATTGGGCTGATTTTAGTCTTAAAATGTTCGTGGAAGTCCAGGGAAGGTTTTAAAGTGACACGAAGTTCACCGGGACAGCTAGTGCTTATTAAAACAATGATAAAGTATGACACCTGAACAAAATCAGAAGTCAATATTTTTGGTGTTAGCCATTGATTTAGAATATAACAAACTAGCTGTTGCCCGCGACTTCGTCCGCGTTAGCATAATATAATAACGGAGATGGATAATTATCTCCTTTTAAGGTCCCTTACTCAAAGGGTAAAAACGGGACCCGCAGCCAAGTAGGCACATATTAATCAAATGACACTCGAAAATTGTATGTTTAGTTTAGGTTACAACTTACAATCTCTAATAATTTCAGTTCAATCAGTCGAAAGTCTAAGAAAATTTCTAAAAACTTTCATCCCCTATTTCATCCCCTTAGGGATGGAATTTATTAAATTCCTTTCTGAGGGGATGCCTACATCATAGTATCTTGATGCGTACACAGTCTCAGCCCGATCAGTTTAAATTTGACAAAAGTTTCATGCAAAATTTCATCCCCTATTTTACCCCCTTAGGGGTGGAATTTTTAAAATCCTTTTTTAGGAGATGCCTATAATGGCATAGTAGCTTTAAATGCATGCAAAGTCTGAGACCGATCGGTTTGAAATTGACAAAGTTTCATACAAACTGTCAACCCCGATTTCACCCCCTTGGGGGTAGAATTTCCAAAAACCCTTAAATATTCATCCATTTTATTTTAATTAGTAACCCAATAATAAAGTTTCATGTTTCTATTCATTCAAACTTTCAACCCCAATTTCACCCCCTTGGGGGTAGAATTTCCAAAAACGCTTAAATACGTGTTCATTTATTTTTATTCAGTAACCCAAAAATAAAGTTTCATGTTTCTAACTTTAGAAATGACGGACTTTCATTTAAACTTTCAACCCCAATTTCACCCCCTTAGGGGTAGAATTTCTAAAAACGCTTAAATACGTATTTATTCATTTTTATTCAGTAACCAAAAAATAAAGTTTCATGTTTCTAACTTCAGAAATGACGGACTTTCATACAAACTTTCAACCCCTATTTTACCCCCTTCGGGTTAAAATTTCCAAAATTTCTTCCTTAGTGGGTGTCTACTTAATAAAACAACCCTGCTCACCAAATTTCGTGGCTGTAACTTTAACAGTTTTTGCTCTGCGATGATGAATCAGTCAGTCAGTCAGTCAGTCAGTCAGTCAGTCAGTCAATCAGTCAGGACTTGTAATTTTATTTAAATAGATGAACAATGTATTCAAGGTATTTAATTGGTTAAGGATTAATGCTGTATTGGTTAAAATCGCTTCGAAAATTAGCCATTATTAGTCGTAAAAAGTAAATGACAAAAAAAAGTTATTGTGGGTTATCCATAAGAGATAGACATATACCATCACGGACTTTTCTGTAGACCTTTTCAATGTGTACAATACTTAGTACATTATTTTGATAAAACTCATAGGGTTCAGCCTGCGTTTGCAATGTAAGCGAAAAAAATGTAATTATTTACGACATCACATTAGAAACCTCAAAAATAACAGTACTTCTCTACTATTTAATGGATGTTATTATACATATAAACCTTCCTCTTGAATCACTCTATCTATTAAAAAAAACCGCATCAAAATTCGTTGCGTAGTTTCAAAGATTTAAGCATACAAAGGGACATAGGGACAGAGAAAGCGACTTTGTTTTATACTATGTAGTGATGATATATATTTGAGTTATCTTTATAATAACAAAAATTTTGAGATATGTCTCGTTCATGTCGGGCCTGGGTCACAAATGGTAGTTCTTCTTTTATGTAAGGGTTAGTAGACTGTAACTTTAGTAGACTGTAGAGCTCCCTGTTTTAATATCTCCCTTACTTTTTAATAAAACCACCTACAAAATGACGTCATTCATCCACGAAAGTATTACAACACTGAGTTCGAAGAACCGATAACATTATCTTTAGTAGCAACCTTTTAGACGATAATACAATTAGTGCAGTAAAAGGCATACAAGTATAAGGTCGAGGTTAATCCGCCGACCACAACTATTGCAATATTATGTTGAATAGATACCAACGTACTCCTAATATAATTCTTACAGTGTAAAGTTAGAAACTGGGATCAGCCTAATGTGCATAGAATATGTATCATCGGAGAAAATGATTCACGGGGTGTACCTTTATTTGGCCGGGTTATGTCAAGTCAGTTTTAGTTATGGTCAGGTTGGGTAAGACTTAACCAGCACAAAATATTACTTATGTCATTTGTCTTTAATTAACTTTTTGTAGTTATTTAGTTAGTTGAACAAAAAATATTTAACTCAAATATAAGTTTAATCAGTTAAGAATTTTACTAGTGTTTAACATGACTTTAAAATATCGTGGAATCGTGCTATATACTGCACGTTTACAATAATATAAAAATATGATTCACAAATGACTCATATTATCCTAAACACCTTGAATTATCTTGGAGTATGCTGTATGACCGACAAATAACATTTACAACAGGTAGATTGGAAACACTGATCTCTATTATACAAGTACGCTGGATAGCTGATACACACCTGCTTTTTGTGCCTATTTGAAGCGGAATCAGCGCCCTCATTATTCGGGTAGAGAACTAAATTTGACGTAACCACAACCAATAACAACAGTTGTCATCACTACACTGATGTCTATTATACAAGTACGCTGGATTGCTGATACAGACCTGCTTTTTGTGCCTATTTGAAGCGGAATCAGCGCCCCCATTATTCGGGGAGAGAACTAAATTTGACGTAACCACAACCAATAACAACAGTTGTCATCACTAGTATTAGTTCCAAATACTCTCACTACGGCTATCAGCGCCAATATGGCGGCTTTCAAACGTCATTTTTACGTCAGATTTAGTTCTCTACCCGAATAATGGGGGCGCTGATTCCGCTTCAAATAGGCACAAAAAGTAGCTGTCATTTGAAGGGCTATCAGCAATCCATCGTACTTGTAGGTATAGAGATCAGTGCATCACTAGTATTAGTTCCAAGTACTCTCACTACTGCTATCAGCGCCAATATGGCGGCTTTCAAACGTCATTTTACGTCAGATTTAGTTCTCTACCCGAATAATAGGGGTGCTGATTCCGCTTCAAATATGCACAAGAAATAGCTGTCATTTCAAAGGGTCAGCTATCCAGCGTACTTGTATAATAGAGATCAGTGATTGGAAACTATAATTCATTTGATGTAAATGAATTTAGATTAATAATGCAAATCTGACTCCCAAATCTAAGTTTTTATCAAAGTTTGACCGGAAAGTGTGACATAGTCACACAGATAATCAGATAAAAGCGCACGCTTTTATCTGATTTGACAAAATTATATATATTTTTTTATAACTTTGTTCGCTACTTTCGCACAAAGTAAATAATTTGATATTAAAAATTAAGAGAGAAAGAGATCTCTTAATTTTTATTATTAACATGTTTCCTTTGTGCGAAAGTAGATGACAGTCACCACTGACCAGTGACGTGTAGACCTATAACTTCTCTCCTATTGCCGATAGAGATTAGAGACAACTCATGAGCTTGCGTATAAACAAAATGAAAACCTTTGAAAACGTAACAATGTCCAGATGAAAGTTCATACAATAAAGATGGACTTTTAACAATCGTTAAATGATCGTCCGTACAGTTAATTGATTTGTGTTGCATCAAGCGATCGCAGGGCCTATTCGGATGGAGACACA
This sequence comes from Plebejus argus, assembly GCA_905404155.3. Taxonomy (NCBI): domain Eukaryota; kingdom Metazoa; phylum Arthropoda; class Insecta; order Lepidoptera; family Lycaenidae; genus Plebejus; species Plebejus argus. The sequence continues at coordinate 8,360,607 of FR989938.1, read as the reverse complement.
TAATATACAGCTTATTAATGGTCCGCCGGCCAGCCTGAACTATTGAAGACGAGACTTCTAATTGATCGCATTTTTTTACTCTGAGTCCGTCGGAGTGACTCATGTTGCATGTAGGACGATCGAAACGTAAAATATGCGCTTAGAGTTCCGCTAAGAAATTACTTTCGTGGGAAATTTTGTATTGGTGTCGAATTGTCGATGTTTGCGGAGTTAAAACTCGTATTAGTTACAAGTTGAGATAAGGGGATCTTAATATCTAGGCTTATCTAATTTTTTCAAAGACATGATAGTTATGTGCTTATTTAGAATTAGTGCCAAACGTTTCTTGTTTCATGTTTTAACTTTTATCCTCCATTTGGCCGAATGCGGCGTAAATTATTTAACATTACTTCTTTCAAAGCTGCGAAAGAAAGAGGAGGATAAGAATAAAATGTAAAGTAACTTGCCTTTGTTATAAAATTCATTTTACGATCGCCGCCCATTGTAACATTAAAGTGCCTTATTTAAATTTGGTTTTATAATGATATTTCCATAATTTAAGATTTTTTTAGAATAATCCTTTGTTTTGTAACAAAATGATAACTTATGTGTCTTCTTTGCAGCGCAAATGCAGCCTCCGCGGTTCTTGATGCAGCCGTCATCATCCAACAGCATCGTCAGGGAAGGCACCACGAAGATCCTCCAGTGCTCAGCTAATGGTAAGAAATAGAAGAGAAATACAGTAGAAATAACAACTGTGTAACAACTTGATGTTGGTATTAGATATTGGTCATTCGAGATCGTTCTTACGTAAGGTCTTAAAGCCGACTTAGGGTCAATTCAGACCGCAACGCGACGCGACCTAAATTTGTATGGATTTGACAGGATGTCGTCAGCGTAAGACGTCTTGTGAATCTGTCAAATCCATACTAATTAAGAAATGCATCTACGCGTCGCGTTGCGGTCTGAATCAACCCTTAGGGCTTAGACCAATATCTGTATTGGTCTCTATCGGCTTTAAGGTTTGACATTGACTATGAAAAACAGTAACCGTGGTGTAATGTGATTGCGCTTATAAATTCCGAGGCTCTACCGAAGCTTAATTTATTAAGTTCTACATTTTTATGAACCAGTATTATACTGCGTGACTGGTGAGACATGTTCAATACTTGAGGACGTGATATTTGGCTATTATATTAGTTGGAAAAAAATAATATAAAAAAATAATATCAATTGATCACTGAGTAAATGTAGCTTAAAGTTAAATAATTATTTACCCAACGCATGGACACCGCGAGCGGGAGGGGTAGTTGTGTGGTGTTTCTTTGGTAGCGCACGCCTCTGCACCGGCCGCATAGTATGCCTACTTGCCTAGCCGCGTAATTTACTTAGTATCCATGATTCATAAATTTTTGGGAAATTCGGAAAAAATTAAGAACCTAATTTTATTACATATTTATAATGAGAATCGAGTACTGAATACTCTCCTTAAATATCGGTATTGACTCACCAGTCATGCTGTAGATGTAATAATTCCTGCATGGACATCGCACAAAGCCTACAAACTCCACATACCACTCTAACTTGTATTTAATATTCCAAAACTAAATTTGGATTCCAATTGAATTTATGAATTAAATTATAGCATGCAAAAGTTTGTCAGTAAATTCAAATATTTTAATACTACTTTCTGTTTGTAAAGCCAAATAATTTTAAAATTTAAAGGAAACTAAGGGTCTATACAGATGGGCCGCATTTCAACTGCAATCCAACCGCAAATTGCAGTTCAATTGCAGTTTGAATGCAGTTGACACGACTGCAATAGAACTGCAAACCAAACGGGTTCACACCACTGCACGCCAACTGGAACTGAACTGCAATCCGACTGCGCGTTTGGTTTGCAGTTCTATTGCAGTCGTGTCAACTACATTCAAACTGCACTTGAACTGCAATTTGCGGTTGGATTGCAGTTGAAATGCGGTCCGTCTGTGTAGACCCTAAAGTGGGATTGGGCTAGCCACGTTAGCCGTACATGCATCCCGACCACCGCGCTGGGCAAAGATATCGATAGGCCTTTTGTTCGTCTATTTTATCGGGACCACAAAAGTATGCAGGTGGACACGGAATTTAATTTTTCAATTTCAATCAACCACCTAACAGTCTTATTAGAGGGAGTGTATTCTGCCTTATTTCGTTTAAGGGTTTCAAGGACTGCTTCCTTGCAGGTATACCGCAGCCTTTATATCGATGGCTCAAGAATGGCGTGGCGTTAGGCGAGTACTCGTCAGAGCTGTTCTTCAAAATCCATAACACGCAGCGGCAAGATGCTGGTGCCTACCAGTGTATTGCCAAAAACGACGTCGGCGCCGTATTCAGTGAAAAGAACCACATTGTCGTTGCATGTAAGTTGGATTCTGTAGACTGTAGAGTGTAAAAATACAAAATGGATTAAAAGTTAACAGGGCAAAATAAATCCGTTAGGATTAAATCTGTATTAACAATTGTGAAATTAAGCCACACAATGGCAATGGTATTTAGTTGAAAAATTTAATATCTATTGAAAAATTCCAATTCCAAAACTCGTTAGGCATCTCTAATTGAATTTATTATCTGAATGAATCTATTGTAATAAATTGCTGAATCTATATTAACTTTAACAGATATGGGGGTATTCGAGAATACCGTTGAAACGGTGGTGGAAGTGGAGTCGGGTAAAGCGGCGATCCTGGAGTTCCCTCCCATAGACTCCGATCCCCCGCCCTCGGTGATCTGGCAAGACGAGAACGGAGTGAACGGCGTGCTAAAATACGACCAGAAGTACGCAATAACAGACAAACACCAGCTCGTTATATTATGTGCGTCTGAGGATGACCAGAGATCATACAGGTTTGTTTTGCGGGTTTATCGCTTTTACTATCGCCATCGACTGCGAAAAAACTATTAACCTACAAGCTTACATTTTCTATTTGGGTTTCCCAGTTTTATTATTTGTTGAAAATGTAGTCTGACTCCTACATAGCTACATATTATTACTCTGCCCAGAATGCAATACAAATAAAAAGTCAATCAATACTCATTAACATGATTGAGCGGTGAAAATGTTGCAGGCTGACGACCCGACGATCCTCGTCTTAAAATTGTATAATATTTAGAAGCAAGTAATTAGACGGGCCTGTATTTACTGGTATTTGGGGCACACCAAATTAAAAGGTTAACTCTTTACAGGGTATCGGCTTTTAACTAACCTTGAATAATTTTATGGTTCCAAAACACGCAAACTGCCTTAAAATTCGATACGGTACTTTTTGTTCGAATAATATAAGAAATGGTCGTAATGGTCACAGTTTTTTTTTAATAAGGTCATGTTTTACTGCTTGAGATAATATAAGGTATTTTTATCCTAAAATTGCGCTATAAAACAATACCCCGTGAAAGTCTAATGGGTAGTACAGCAAGTAGCAACGACTCGGTTGCATTACTGCACTAGAATATTAAATAACCCACCGCGACACTGTACTATTAACCAGAAGTAACTAAGTATGCACGTAATACAGGAACGTTTTAGGTATACAAACCAATTTAAATGTTCTTTGGTTCTTTGTTTTGCATAGTACAATCCACTCATCTCTCTTACCTATAAGTACTAGTAATTTAACACTTTATTGTGATCAAAGATAACGTGCTAAGCAATCCATTAAGTTTGGGTGCCTTTCCCAGGAGCTATCTTGGTGTATTAATTAAATAACTATTACCGTGAAAAGGGCAATAAACTCCAGAACACCATAAAAAGCTACGTTCCATACATGCGAACTAGATAGCTTTATAGCTTGCTGATGCCGAGTTCTCCGGCTTCCAATTTACATTAGAATAATTTAACTAAAACGGTAGTTTAATGTGCATATTTATTTCAGAGCACGAGCGATAAATACTCAGCTCGGTAAAGTGGAGAACAGCCCGTACATCAGGCTGAACGTGTACGGCGACGACAACAAGGAGATCCCGCCAGAAATCATTATCAAGCCCCAGGACACCAAGATCATTAAGGGCCAGGAGTACACCAACCTGTACTGCATAGCCAACGCCCGACCCCTGCACGAGCTGGAGACGCTGTGGTTCAAGGACGGAGTCTTGATAGACCTGGCCGGCGTGCCCTACGATCTGAATGACCAGTGGAACAGAACCTTGAGTCTCATATCGGCAAACTTGAACCACACCGGTCAATACTCGTGTCAGGCTCGCCTGAAAACTGGTGGTTTTGCGACTGTCAGTGCATCTTCTATAGTGACCGTCTTCGAGAAGCCCACGATGCTCTCGACTTTAAAAACCGAAACGTTTGGCGAATTCGGGCGCTCCATCGTCCTGGAGTGCAACGTCCAGGGAATTCCTCTGCCGGGGATTACCTGGTACAAGGACGCGAGGAAGATCGCTAGCGTCGGTGCCGACGCCGGCGAGTCCGACGACGGCGACGTGGACGACGGCGGCGGCCGGTATAGGGTCGAGGTCGACAGGTCGCTCGTCATAAACGACCTCAAGATGGAGGACATGGGCATCTACCAGTGCATCGCCAGCAACGAAGCCGGAGAATCTTCGATTTACACGTGGTTGAAAATCAAAAGTGAGTATCAATTAATTATTTACAAATTGATAAAGTAAAACACCCAATTATTGGCACTTTGTGAGTTCACACTACAGAAAACCCTTTTTGGCAAAAAATTGGCACTAAGGGAATGCCAATTTTTTGCCAAAAAATCTAAAGTGCCAATAATAGGAAGACTGCCAACGATTGTGTAATTTGTCCTAATATTTTGTGAAATAAACTGATCGACTAATCCTCTATAATGTGCTACAGTGGAATCTAGGCGCCTCCGCCGCAGTCCCATGAAGTTAATACGAATGAGGACTTCGGATAAAAAAGCAAAGACTTTCAGATTTGATACCGGCAGTAAGCGATGTGCTTTATTCGTCCACTTGCACTTAGTTTTTTTTACACCACAGAGTGATTGCTTTACTTGTCTACTTAGTTGGCAATTTCTACCTGCGTTTTTAAGTTTTTTGACAGAACTACTTTTTAAATTTCTGCATGGTTTGATTTTAGAAAAAATAGACGCGAGTAGTTTTTTTTAAGTGTATTTATGGATTAGAAAATGCTGCCCTAAATCCTTTTAAATCACGAGCGACCCTCGGTTAACCTAATGAATGTTTTAGGAGATTTCGGCCAGTTGGACGACCTTCATACGGCTATAAAATATGGGGACAACGAGTAAATTATTTATTCGCATTTCCCTGTAGATACATTATTGGCTACAAATTGAAGTAGGGAACTCGATAGCCCTAAATAAAACAACCATTCTTTGCAACCCCATGCCATCCGCGACCTTAATGCTAATTATAATTTATAGTAACGGCCGTATAGGGCTTATGTTACTTAAGGGTTGTCCATTAGGCAACCTTCGCGAGTTCGCCGAATCTGGGACTCAACACTTTAAGCTTATTGTGGGTTGAGGACTTAGTTTTGGCTTTCGTCAATTTTCGAGTAACCTCGAGTAACTTTTAGATGTTCCTAACTTTTGTAGCAGACAGAATTGAAAATATTTTCATATCATTTTCATAATACATATAATTTTGGAGTAAATTTTTTTAAAGCATTTCACTAGTATTCTCAAACAATGCATTTATTAAAGCTAAACAGAATTAAGTATTGAGGTTCTTGCACATGCATAGAACAGGCCGATACGAATAATTGATAGGGCGATTGACTGCGGCGCGCGGCGCCATACATGATAGAACGAAATTCGGGAGCTGTAAATCTTCCCCGAGGCCCGACGTACATCGGGAAGTCGTAAAAGCCGAAGGAAATCGACGTTACAGCCGGAGGCTTTTCCGAATTTAAAAATGTCTACAATACAGAATACTGGATTTCCGATTGTTTGAATCGCAACAGTAGCAACCTTTACATAATATTTTGAGCGCGAAAAAAGGCCAATTAATGCACTACTTATAAATCACTAATGTATAGGAGCTGTCAAAAGGTTTATGATAGCTCCCGTACATTTGACAATCGTAAACGTAACGTTATCGAAAACGTAGAATTTAACGTATTCACCAATCACCCCACAGTATTGCAATAATTTAGTATTTGAATATATGATATTAAATTCTTAATTAGCTCATAGTCATAGAAGAACCTGTTGCATTCCATTTTAAAATTCAAATGTCAGGTCACAATTTTGCTCATCCTCTTTAAAGACTTGCATAACATTAAAATTGTTTAATATGTAAAAATATTCGTTAACTCTACCGTTATGCATTTAGTTTGGGTCTTGCAAACTTAAATTTTTAAGTTTCTATTTTAATTTTATAATTACATATTAATTAACATAGCACTTAATAACTTATTGTAAATTAAGCTAATTCAATAAAGTAACTAATATAACACGATATGTACTAATTTAAAACTCCTTATGCGGCTCTACATTTTATGTGAATTAAAAAAAGAATATTAGCCACACGTGTTGGGCATATCCAGTGATCATTTGCGTCATACAGCATACTGTTAGCTAGCGTACATTATGTTTTGGTTTATTTACATTAACTACTATATTTTTAATTCATCATAGAGTTTCTGGCGCGAATGTGTCCGTCATAAAGCAAAGTTTTCCCCCGTAAAAGCTCTTAAAAGTTTGTAAACTGCAGGGATATAAATTATCAACGTGAATATTATAATTTATAATTACTGCTGCGGACTGCAGTTCTCGGCGTCTAATTGTTTATTTTCCTCGGCCACGTCAGCCCGAACTGACTTTAATCTAGCATTTTTTTCCACGCATTATCTTAATTAATCTGCGTGCAAACAACCGCAGTACACCTGTCAGGACTTTGTTGTGGAAAGGTAGAAAAAATGCACGGAAAATAATATTAGCCTAATTAAATAATATGCTGTTTTAATATAAAAAATATTGTGTTAGAGAATGCCTTAGCAAGATGAAGAATACTTCCGTAGTTTTCAACAAGCGAAGCTTTTATATGGCATATTATTCTCATGTAGCATCATATCAATCTTTTACACGCGCTCGCTTTGAGTACGTTTTAAGTGTCACTCAGCGGTGAATGGTGATGCTCAATTTAACACGATTTAAATAATATTTTTAAAAGATTGCTCGCTATTTATAAAAGCATTGTTTGTTGTTTTCTTTAAGTTTTCTATGTTATATTAGTAGCTTTTATTATGAACCAATTTTTATAACTCTCACGCTTGTGTTGTCCCTACACTGTTCGATTTCTTTTGTTACTAACATAAATTAAGCGATTCTTTTTTAAAGGATGCAAAAATATTGGGTTCGGGTGTCGTCAATAATAAATTGATTGTTGCAGGTCCTTTGCCTTTTCCTTCGCCGCGGCTTATTTATCATTCATTTCTCAAAACCTGAATACTTTTTGTTATAAATATCTGCTTTTACTCGCACGTAATACCTACTCTACTTTTTTAAAGCCCACTTTCGCCAGTGTGCGTTTGGTTAATCATAGATTGAATATCGTGTTCTTTTATGCAAAGGAAGGCATGATATTTTTCCAAACGCTTAGCAAAAGCCTGGCGCAAGCGGAACGCAAACCTATCCAACCAAAAATTTACCAATTTTGTATAATTTTTTATGTCTTCAGATCAGATAAACTATTCAGTAATTATAATATTTATCTCATGTATCAGTAAAAAAGAATCGCACTTAGCTCCCGTGTTGTGTAGAGCTTGCACTAACTCTAGCGTGTGGCTTGTAGCGTCTCCGCCCGTAATGCAGACAGCGCCCTCCAACCTGACCGTGTTGGACGGCAAGGACGCCACCATCGCCTGCCGAGCCATCGGCGCTCCCACACCCAACGTCACATGGTATTTCAATGGTACGTACTCTAGTAATATAAATACTCTAATATCCACAACACACAAGCACGCTCTACCTACTATTCTCACACAGGTGACAGGATACGTTGATCGCCGTCGAAAATTTTCACCTGAACCAGAACATTGAATTACACATTAGTCATTATAAATTAGTTACACTTAAAAAATCTTATTCAGTAAAAATATTTATTCAATGATTACTTTACTATGAAGGTACTTAATTCATCAAGCCCCAAGCGGTCGCATGCAACCGCGATAAGTGATAACAATAGATAAGTTGTTTTTCTCACTATCGACGGGTTAATCATTAAAGTTCTCTGACTGCGGTTGTAACTTGTAAACGAGACATCGTTGCCAATAGAAGCTCATAAATAAAAACATAAAAAGAATAAACAGATACAAAGATAGACTTTTAAAGTGTATTCTATAGACAACAGATACGAATACAAAGTGAATAGTTGGACCAAAATGTTAGATCTGATAGCCGCTGTAGAGGACTCGGCGGCGTGAATGGTCGAACATTTATTGCGAATGCCTAATTTATATTGCATTCTATGTTATTGGTTTCTCTTTGAACTGAAGCCACAGATACAACGGCACATACTTTACGTGCAATGAATCCGGTACATATTTTGCGGGATACGCGCCGTGTTGTAAAATACATTTCAAGCTTCCACAAATTGATATTTCTACTGAATAGTAAATATTAGTAGTAATGTGAGTGGTAGTATTTTGTATTTGATTCTGAGATGAAAATTATGCTGCTTTAAAGTAAGTTTTACAAAAACTTAAACAAAACAAAGTCACTAAAATACCTTAAAATCTTTGTTTAAATTTCAGATTCGCGATTAATAAACTTGTCCACGCGACTGCAGACTTTAGAGGAAGGGGATTTGTTAATAACGAGCACAACGACTGCAGACAGCGGCAAGTACACGTGCGTGCGCGCCAACGACGCCGGCAACGTCACCGCAGAGGCCTACTTGACGGTGCTCGGTGAGATGCACTACTGATTACTGAATTTATAAATTATATTGTAAATGCGAAAGTATGTCTGCGTGTATTAGATGTGACAGACAGACAGACGGACAAACTTTCGCATTGAGTGATAAGTCATGTTCAATGGACAAAGGGCTGAACCGTTTTGGATGGCTATGGAAATACTTTGGGTCTCGGGAGTAGAGATTTGTTAGGATAGTTTTGAATTTTGATGCAGGAAATGGTACTTACTACGCTTAAAAAGAAAACTAATTTCAAGGCAACGAAGATCTAGTGTTATTATAAAACATTTAAATGTAAAGCAAAGTTAATTTTATGTGCTGCCTCTCGACCCATATTTTAATTTAAATTATGCACCAAAATGTTTCATGCCTCCTAGACTACAAGTGCGATTACGAACGGCCTCAGTTTCCATCTGATAAAGAATTAACTTGCTTCCTTGCAACGACAAGGAACATTAAGTAGAATAATTTCTAACCATCTTAATTAAGTCTCGGTTAAGTTATTTACATACTAGTAATTTAACCAGGCTTTGCCTATTGTTCATATTAAGTAAATAGATGCGGAAAATTAACGAAGCCGAAAAGTTTTTTAAGTAAGGTTTTTAAATTATTTATTACTTATGAATAAAAATAGGTAATATAGAATGCGCCTATTCTTTATTCTCATCATCACCCCAAGGTTGGCTGGTAGAGAATGCCACTAGGCATATGTATATTCCTGAGTGTTTGCAGCACTCATTCTCTCTCTTTCACTCTTTGTTCCAAAATAAGTTGCTCTGATTTGTCTGCTGTTTTTATGCGAACAATATCTAACTGGCTTTTGATATGGTGTATTGTTTATAATCTCTATACTAGTCTATTCCAGTAATTCCTTTTTTAAATAATTTTGTATGTTGTGCAGTTCGAACGCAGATAATCGCGCCGCCGGTGGACACGCGCGTGCTTCTGGGCCACACGGCGACCCTACAGTGCAAGGTGTCCAGCGACCCCAACGTCAAGTACAACATCGACTGGTTCCACAACAAGCAGTGAGTAGCCATCATGACTATTAAGATCCATGCCACACGATGCGGTGCGGCGGCGATAAAAATGTATGGTATGGCACACGGCGCCGTCCGGTGCGCTCCGGCGCTGCACCGCACGCGCATCGGAATCGAGACGAAGCGGGGAGGGAGGTGTACTGCGGCGCCGGAGTGGTGGCGAAGTAGCAGCAACAAAATATTGCAGCGCCGCACTCACCGTGTGCGGTGTGGTCGGTGTAGTCCGGCGAGATGACCTGCGGTGCGACGCCGCACCGCGTCGTGACTCGTGTGGCATGGCTGTAAAGGTGTTTACACACCGAAACCGACAAGCAGCCGCATGATTTTAGAGGATAAAAATATAACCTGACTAAAATGGGCTAAGTTGGCGGATCGGCAGCGGCAGTAAGCAGCCTTATTTTAAAGTAAAAGCTTACGGTTGGACCGATCGCGTTGATACCTAACATTTAGTAATCTGGGTTAAATTAATCTCTCTCTGGTTCTCAACGCTCCCTTTGCCTGTCCCGACGGACGAATTATAAAAAAAAAAACTCTGGTTCTCTATAAAAGAGGTGACTTTATCATGTCATGTAGGTTCCTTAAAAATATTATATTTATTTTTAATTTCAGAAAATATAATGCACTTATTATACCGTTGATAATGGAAAAACATCGTACCTATAATATATTTTATTCGTTTATTTCATTACTTTATATTATCTTAGACTCAGCGATAAATGTAGGTATTAGTCCTTTAATCTAGCTTCATAAACAAGTTCGTAAACATGCCACTCGCTAACCACGAACAAATGAAACAGCTGTAAAGTTCTTTTGTTTCTCTGTATTTGGTGCTAATAAAAAAGTTTGCTAAGTCCCCAAAGAAAGAAAACCTTTTTCTAATCCTAAAGGGCCTTAGAAATGAATGAATACAAGCAAGTACAAAGTAATAAGAATTTCTACTATGAAATTCATGTTATTTGCACCGTACACGACATTTATGTGGAAGCACAGAAAACTAAAACGAAACTTGAAATCTAAATCACGCTATTTCGCTACTCTCTTATATTCTGTACCATATACATATACTATTATCAATTATGATAAACTTTAAATATTATATTAATAACAAATCAATGTAAACGCGTTCTGATTATTCAATACTCTGTAACTGAGTCGATTGTCGTTTGTTTAATGTTTATGAGAATACTATTTTGCTATTTAAAAGGATGCAGACTTAATAACGTCAAACCAACGTTAAACAATTTCTATTTGTTAAAATTTAAAAAATCTGTTGTTGTTGTTTGACTTTAATAGAGGAATACACTAATGTTTGGTAGGAATTAGGATCCGTACAGCGTACTGTATAAGCTGTAATAATGATTCAAACTGGAGAATTGGCAGGTGTAGAGATGTATCATGCAGCTTCGAATTACGGTAGTAATTTTATTGTTTAATGTTGTATGGAGGTATTGTTTTGCGAAAACAAGTCGCTATTCAGTTCGGGCGTTGTAAACCGCATCGAGAATCGAGATAACAGAATTGGCCGACCGCCGAGTGCTCACCGACCGCGACCGTGGCGGGTGGCCGGCAGTGTCGCACACTGTTGCTTTCTTCCAAAGGTTGCATATTGAGTATCATAACCGCAAACGAAAGTGATACTCTCATTACTCTATTTGTGATGAAAGAGATAAGTACTATAATTATTAACCTACTGAATGTTTTCCGGAACTACGTTGCGCTAGCCTTTGCGGAAAAGCGTTCTCGCGCTATAAAGATAGCGCCAGAACGTAGGCGAGAACAGTAAGCTTTTCCGGGACTAAAATTCTGTCATGTTTTTCCCGGGAGTAAAAGAATCTATATACAAAATTTCATGGAAATCGGTTCTTCAGTTAAAACGTAAAGAAACCATGGATAGATAAACACGATTTAAAATTTGTTATAAAATAAACTTTTAATTTTTGTAAGCTTTTGTCTTAAATAGAAAAATCTTATTTTGGTGAAATATCCCAAAATAAGATTTTCTTTTAATAAAAATTTCAAAATCTGTCCATGGTTTCTTTGTTTGGATTACCTTATGGAATTATTACTAATTAGTCAAGATGTTGATACAACGCAATCTACAATATTATGTATCAACATTCTACAATATAATATTGCTCAATTAGTGTTTATAGAGGTATAGTGGTGATCGCTGATGCGTGGACGGCTTTACAGTAAATCGCGTTATCGTGTGTTGTCCGCACTTCGAGAGTTTGTGCAAACAATTAAATATGTCAGTAGTCAGTACCTAGTCGTCGACTGTCGAGTCATGGAGTTTATATTTATACTATACAGGTGGATTTCTAAGATTGAGCTCTTGCCCTACTGTAGAATTGATTCGTCGAATCCATCCTGATAGGAGAGGGTGGATATATCCGAATACATTATTATTATTAGGATTATTACTTTATAAACGGAATAGTGTATAGACAGTATACCTGATATTTTCTAATCTAAGCATCTACGTCTTCAGTTTCGGACGCGGTCTAGTTAAAAGTTAAATTAAAAACTGCAATAACAAAGGATCATTTCCTAAGGCCTAAGTACACTATAATTGACTGTCCATGAGTGTACCATCGTTGTGCATGAATAATTTAGATCTAGGTCGTGAGAAGCGTACTCGTGCAGCCTGCAATACGGACTCCCTACGCGGGCTAATAAACGCAATTAACTCCAATAAAACTGCTTGCTGTGTGATAGCTCAAATTGATTTCGTAAGCGGTCAGTAACTTTTTACGAACTTTTATAACTGGCCAGTGCTTTTCACAAACTATTTTTGGATATTTTTACCACTGGTTCTTTGGAGTGTAAGGTGTAAGTTGTAACTCATGTACGATACCTAGTTATTAAGTTAGATAGCAACGTGGCTTGGCAGTTTGAGTATTTTGTGTGTTAATATAAGATATTGTGCTCTGTTACATTACTTTTGAAAACAGTGTCCAATCAAAAGATAAGAATATTCGTAGTTCGTACATATTAAATACCAATCAAGATCGTATCAAGATGTTTTTGTTCAATGAAAGTCAATTTTGCGAATCTAGGGGTGCTGTAGAATACTAAACACTCAATTGTATAAATAATTGTGGGCCTCAGTGTCCCCAATTAAAGTTTACTTAAACAATTAAGCGTGACCTGCGGCGCGAGCACCGCTCGAGTGTTGTTCAACAGGAGTGAAATGACAAAAGTGCGCCGAGTTGTGTGCAAATTGAGGGGACTTTTGTCACATGAGCTTGTTTTGTAAAACGATTTTGGATTTTAAAAAACTACTGTAGTTTAATAATTGATATTTTTTAGGAATAAGCCTAAAATAAGTTTTAAGATTACTCGGCAAAAACTGAAGCGAAACACACTGGCCGCAGTTTTAATTTTGTAGGTTTTTTTAGGGGGGCGAGAAAAGAGGTAGAAGATCAGTGATCTGAGGAATCATTATTTGGTAGATGATACGCCTTAAGAGTCTCTTTTTAAGGTCTTAAGTTTTCCAACTGCTGGGCAAAGGCCTCCCCCAATAGTCGCTTACAGATTATTATAATAATATGTATTATGTACACAATATATTTTACATAATATTCCAGTTTCGCCAAGGCTTTCAGTTTTAGTTCATATTACAAAATATTATGTAATGATTATAATAAATAATAATTTATAGTTATAGATAGTAGATAGAGGATTAAATAAATTGATGAAAGTATACAGTATTCACTTGTCTTCGCCCATGTAAGCTTACAGGATTGTAGTTCGCTGCTCCCTATAATCAAGTTATTGGCATGACTCACGCCCTTATCAAAGCAGATACTTTATCGTTCTAGCTAAAACAAGCATGCTATCAATCTACCTAGTGCCGGCAATATTAAAAATGTGGAATGTAGTGAGTAATTTTAAGATAAATGTTGTACATTATGATACTAAACTATCAAGCGGAGTTTCCAAATTACTGTAAAAATTGCAAGCAATGCAATGTTCATGTAAATTTTTCTAAAAATTCACAATGTTTATCCCGAGCGCGATACTTTTTATTTACCCTCTAATCCGGTAAAAACTGGACGAACTTCATAAATCCGTATGAAATTACTTTTAATCCCTGTCCAGAAATCCTGCATTAAATTATGCTGATATAAAATGAGTTAAGGACAACTATAATTACAGTATTGTATCTGATATACTTACCAAGGGACTAAAAATCAACATAATAATATAGTCTGTCAAAAAAGTGAAGAAATTAAAAAGTGGCAACATCGTAGTGTCATCCCTTTCAAATCAATCTAAGAAAAAAGGGATGACACCACGATGTTGTCACTTTTTAATTTCTTCTCTTTTTTGACGGACTATATACAACTTAGGGCTGATTTTTCAATCGTCAGATAAATACCTCGAATAAATTTGGCGTTTTGACAGATTTTATATGAAAAAAATGTCAACGCGTCATACTTATTCTTTAGATAAAAGTTATCTGACGATTGAAAAATCGGCCCTTAATAAAACATTGTGAATATTGTGTGTGTACTTACATATATGTTACTAACAAAATAGTTACATAAAATATAGAAAAGTACTAATATTACCAATCTTTGTTTAGACCGATGACGGCGGGTTCCCGTATCATGCTGTCGGCGGACGGCGTCCTGCAAGTACAGGCGGTGCGAGCCGTCGACGCGGGCGAGTATACGTGTGTCGTGACGTCACCGGGCGGCAACCACACGCGCCGCGCCCAGCTCGCCGTCATAGAACTACCCTTCAGCCCCACCAACGTCCGAGCAGAGAGGCTGGATATAGCCACCCAGAGAGCGGTCAACGTGTCGTGGACGCCCGGCTTCGATGGCAACTCGCCCGTCCAGAAGTATATCGTGCAGCGCCGTGTTGTACCTGAATTCGGTAAGTCAGAAATTACACCTTTGCTTAGTAGATATATTAAGAATCGCTTCTAACAGTTTATCAGCTTGTTTAAGTCTTAATTGTCAAGAACTATCGCTTGGCGCTACCATGCGCTACTAATGCTCAATATCATTGGTTAGCCCAAAATTGGTTACACTCAAAAACTGAAACAGAGCCGTCATATTAAAGAGGGTGCCAAGTACAACTTTTAAGCCTTTTGCTTTGATTGCATTAGAAGTTAGAACTAATTTAATTTATTATTTTTTGCTCAGGGCCTACACCAGATCCATTACTGAATTGGGTGACGGAACCCATGAATGTGTCTGCGAATCAACGCTGGGTGCTATTGACCAGCCTGAAAGCGGCCACCTCCTACCAGTTCCGAGTATCCGCCGTCAATACTGTTGGCGAGGGACCGCCGTCTGACCCGACGGAAGTTTTAACGCTGCCCCAAGAAGGTATGTATTTATACCTATTAGCACAAAATATGACTTACACACAAGTAATCATGAATTTCATACTTGTTTCGAACTGTACTTTCATGCTGTCTTGTTGTAAAACTGTAGGACACAGCATACTCGCTTACGTACTTCAAACGATCATACTATACAACCATGTCATTTTCATCAGCAATATTGAAGTGTTATTCTTTCTGTAATCAAGCAGCCGGTGACTTAATATGCTGCCAAGGTAACGGGCATAAAACAATAGACACCTTTAGTAAATTTATCGTAATGCTTACTTGTAATTGTCCCATGCAAGCAACCGTGGTTATTGTAATCCATTGAGGTAAATTTTGCAGTGTGAAAAACGCACGGTGCACATATGTATACGTCAATGCGTCCCGTACGCAATTATTGGCGTACGTGCGTATTTCACCCCAGAGAAAAAGCTTACGTCAATGAATTAGAATAATTGCGACTCCTTTGTTGGTAAATATCTGCATGATCATGTGCCTGACATTTCGTACTCGTCTGCTATAATATTTTCATTTATACCTTTTTACGTATAAACCAAATTACTTCTATTATGTCACCACACATTTTTACCTTTTATTAACCTTATTTTCGCATGTACTCCTCTAAAACCCCCGATAAGAATAATAATAATAAATTCCGTTAATTTAACAGAAATATATACTTTCAGCACCTTCCGGGCCACCGTTAGGTTTCATGGGATCGGCTCGATCCTCGTCCGAGATCATAACTCAGTGGCAGCCTCCTCTGGAGGAGCACAGGAACGGTCACATTCTGGGGTACGTCATAAGGTACAGACTGAAGGGATACGAGAACAGCCCGTGGACGAATCAGAACATTACGAATGAGGCCCAACGGAACTACCTAATTCAGGATTTGATAACGTGGAAGGACTACGTGGTGCAAATAGCGGCATATAACGATAAGGGCGTTGGAGTGTTCTCGGACAGCTACACCATCAAGACGAAAGAGGGCGTGCCGGAGGCGGCGCCGGACAGCGTCCAGGCCGAGCCACTCAACTCCACCGCCATCACCGTCACGTGGCGACCGCCTAACCCCCAGAAGATCAACGGGATTAATCAGGTGCAGTTACTGTTTTAATTTAATTATTCGAGTAGATCAATTTTAATTTTTGAGTGAAACAAAAATGTAGTGCAAATTACAGGTTAGGTCAGTGAAAAAAATGTTAGTGATATATTAATTCATCAAGCCCAGAGCGGTCGCATGCAACCGCGAGAACATAATATTGTGTCTCGTTTTTCCACGATCTATGGGTTAATATCTATTTTTATCTACCTAGAGAACAAAAGATTTTTATTCAACCATTGTCCATTACTGCTTAACAAGTTTTTATAAAGTTTTCATTTTTAATGAAATTGGCGTTAACAATAAAAAAAAACTTTAAACACTTTTATAGGGATACAAGATCCAAGCTTGGAAATGGGACGACGCGTCGAATGAGAGTGTTGAGCAGAAGCTAGTGAGCGTGCCCCCTAACTTGCTGGACCCCTTGACGGAACAGTCCGCTGTGCTCGGCGGCCTGGACAAGTTCACAGAGTACAACGTGTCCGTGTTGTGCTTCACCGAGCCGGGCGACGGACCGAGAAGCGATTTTGTACTCGTTAGGACTAAAGAAGATAGTAAGTTCTTGAATTTTTAATACTATTGATTATTATTGAATAAAGTATTTTTATTACACATAATATAACAGTTCCGGATGCCTAATTATATTGTATTCGATAGTTAAGACATCGATGTTGCGATTCCCACGCATTTTAAACGTCTAACTTTATAGTCTACTATAAATCCCCAAGTATACATTTTTGACACGAGTTTATTTTTAGTTCCCGATGAGATAATGAACCTGCAATTCGACGACATCTCCGACCGAGCGGTGACGGTGTCGTGGGCGCCTCCTAAGAAACCCAACGGGGTTCTCATCGGATACAAACTTAAATACCAAGTCAAAGACAACCCGGACACTCTGAAAGAAGAGATAGTCCCGGCGAACATTACGAGCATTAGGATTGAACATCTACAGGTAATAAAATAGCTTACAGAACATCAATTGACCTACGTAGTTATCTTACAGTGATTTCAATAACCAAAAAAATGTTTATCGCAAAATTTCTTGTGGTGAGAACCCTATTATACAAGGCCGAATTAATTATGAATGTTTGTTTACACGCAAAAAAAATGTTTCTTCATATTTTTTGTAGCCTTGGACATGTAGCAAGGACAATCTATCCCATCGTCAACATGTTTAAAATACTATGAATGCCGATATAGGACCTTCCCTAGTATGAACTCCAAAGTTCCAATTATGAGGTGTTCCGTATTATGGCATATAATAGATTATTATAGAACAACATAATTAATGTCATGTCGTGTTGCAGGCGAGCACGATGTACATGGTGTGGGTGAGCGCAGTGGGCGGGGCGGGGGAGGGCGGGGCGCGCGGCGCGGCGCTGCAGTCCGGCGTGGAGCCCGTCCTTCCGCGAGCGCCGCGACATCTCGCCCTGTCCAACATCGCCGCGACCTCCGTGCTGCTGCAGTTCACGCCCGGATTCGACGGCAACTCTTCGATATCGCTGTGGACCGTACAGGTATAAATACAATATTAGTTATTACAATACTATCGTCGTTGACGTGTGGAATATATAGATAATCGTAATAGGAATAAGAAAATCAGAAATAATATGAAATTAAATGTATTTATTTCTAAATCGGTTAAAAAGTAACACGTCTTTTAGAACGTCAGTAGTCAGTACGGAAAAAAGAAACAAAATGTTTTATCATGAATGTGAACGAACCCATAAATATTGTTGTTTAATTAAACCCTCGATCACAGATTCTCGGAAATCTTTTGTTCTTCTTTTGTTATCGCGGTCGCATGCGAGTGCTTGGGGCTTGAAAGGTTAAATGAAGTAATTTCGTTGTTACTATTGTTTTAAATGTTACAAACATCTTTATATTGTTTATTCGTGTTACTTTTAGGCCCAGACTGCCCGCAATTCGTCTTGGTTCACCGTATACGAGATAAACGCACCAGACGCGACATCAATATTAGTAACTGGCCTGGTGCCGTTCACGACGTATCGTCTCCGACTTATCGCAACCAACATCGTGGGCTCGTCGCCGCCTTCAGAACCCTGCAACGAGTTCCAGACCATACAGGCACCGCCAAGGCACCCACCGAAGAACGTCACAGTGCGCGCAGTTAGCGCTACGAACTTGCGAGTTCGGTGGATTGTAAGTACCTACGCAAAACCGCTTTATAATTTGATACTGTTCATCTACTGTTTGCTTCTTAGGATGTGTTTTGGTTTCATGCATAATATTATGTATATCTCAACGAGTGAGCAATAATATTTTATAGTGATTGTCTACCAAAATATATAAGTGAATAAAAACATATTTATTAAACAAACAAGGGACAAAACACAGTCAGACTTAATAAAAAGGACAACAAAAAAAATTTACACTACACATACTTACATACAACAACATCTAAACTTCGGAAGCTTAAGTAGACGTTCAAACATATTTTATTACTCCTTACATCGAACATTATCATTACAGCCTCTCCAACAAACGGAATGGTACGGCAACCCCAAGGGCTACAACATCACGTACAGACGGAGCGGCGGTAATGAGACTCAGTTCAGCATCATAGACGACCACACGGCCAACTCGCACGTGCTCAACGGCCTGGAGGAGTGGTCCGTGTATGAGATACAGATGACAGCCATCAACGAAGTCGGCACCTCCGAGGCCAGCCCCACTGCCACTGAACGGACTAGGGAAGCAGGTGGGATGAACGTCAAATTAGAGCATGTCCAATTTAAAATGACGCACCCCTCTGTCTTATTTACAATATGAAATATGAAATTTTCCATTTATTTTAAATAATGAAATAGTAGGGCGCTTCAGGTAACTTTTTTCACGCATTGTCGCGCTAAGAAGTTCGCATCATTGGATAATTCCAATATTAGTAATTAATTTATGGATTCCCAATGTTTTTACTTTTCTAGCGTAATCTGTTTCCTGTAAGTAAGTTACTAATTGGAATTACAACCTTCATTTACTAAGATTTGACAATGTCACGAATTAATTGCTCAGTCCATTGTCAATGTAGTCACTAGTCATACTCATAAAGTTCACATGTTTTAGTACCATCAACTGGTCCAACGGATGTATCAGCGAACGCCACATCGTCGACCACAGTGGTGGTGCTGTGGGGTGACATACCGGTGCAGGACCAAAACGGTCTGATTGAAGGCTATAAAGTGTGTTACGCGGCCATCGCGCCGCCGCCGCGACCAGAACACAAGAAGGTGATTTTTATGAACCGTTTCTTTAAAATAATATTATGATAGTTGAATGTGATATATATATGTTCAATTGTATTATGACGAACAATTTGCACAAATGCACACACATAATATCTAAAGACTATCGGTAAGACAGTTACATATCAGTGGAACGACGTGACGCTACAATTCCCTTTATACTGCATTAGCCTCGAAGAAGCTTGGTGTTCTTAACAGAGAGAGACAGTACTTCAGTCCGGACCAACGCCTGCAACTCTACAAGGCGCAGGTTCGGCCTCATATTGAATATTGTTCTCATCTCTGGGCAGGGGCGCCAAAATGCCAACTGCTCCCTCTTGATCGTATCCAACGAAGGGCCGCTCGAATTGTTGATTGCCATAGTGTTTCAAACAGCTTGGACCCCTTGGAATTACGCCGAGATGTGGCTTCATTCTGCATCCTCTATCGGTTGTATCACGGGGAGTGCTCTGAGGAATTGTTCGGAATCATACCACCTGCAACTTTTCGCTATCGTCCCACGCGAAAATCATACCATCCTCATCACCTTGATGAGTGGCAGTCTTCCACAGTGCGTTTTTCGCGTAACTTTCTGCCGCGCACTGTAAAACTCTGGAACGAACTGTCACCAGCAGTATTTCCGGACCTATACGACCTGCAAACCTTCAAGAAAAGAGCGTATTCCCTCTTAAAAGGCCGGCAACGCACCTGCAGCTCTTCTGATGTTGCGAGTGTCCATGGGCGACGGCCAACGGCAATTGCTTACCATCAGGTGACCCGTTTGCTCGTTTGCCCCCTTATTTAATAATATAAAAAAAATAAGTGCGCGTCATGTAGTTCATTACATCACGTAATTTCGTGTCGGGTAGCAAACCCGTTATAAGGTATTTACTGCACATTAAAAAGGGCAAACATGCAAGATATTCTTTTGTTAGTATCCAGTATACTTGCTAGTGCAAGCTCACGTCTCGGTAGCCAAACAAGCCGCGACAAAACACTTCCAGTATACTGGTACAATAAAGGAACACACCCTTCAACAAGTTTCGCTTATGTAGGTGGAGTGTCAGTCTATCCCGTCGAACGTGACGCACACGGTGACGCTGACGGAGCTGCGCAAGTACGTGCTGTACCAGATACAGGTGCTGGCGTACACGCGGCTCGGCGACGGCGCGCTCAGCGACCCGCCCGTCACCGTCAGGACCTTCGAAGACAGTGAGTTTTTTTAGTAATATTTAAATTACGTTTGTGTTAAAGCTATAATAATGTTTAACAAGGCAATGACACGTGTTCAGTCGGTGTTTGATGTTTCATACTTAACCGACTATCAAAATTAAAGTCTATGTATGTTTGAGTCACCGAGGTGTAGATTCGTAACGATAGCTAATGTAAAATGTGCTATAAATTTTTATTTAATTACATCTATGAAACATGAATTACATTAGTTAATTACTAAAATTTGGAGGTTTAAGAATGCTCCAACCGGAGAATTAGCAGGTCGGATGTCTGTCAGTACGAATATCGACGTTAATGACATTAAAATAAGATTCATATTAGCGCGCCTTGTCCGGTGGCGTTTACGACGCTCGCCGCGTTCTTGATATAGCGAAAATGTATGAAAAAATTTGAGAAATTTTCTTATTTTTCTTATAACTGGAAAAGTTCTTTATTTTTATATAAAATTTTTAGCGGACTTTATAGAGGACTAAATAAGCAACAATTTTTTTGTATATTTATTTTCCTTAGTTCAGTGTATTTAGATATTAAGGTACCTAATCAGACCCCATTTTTTTCATATTTTGCGATTATTGTGATGGTTAAAACGTATTTTATGTGAAAATTTTGTATGCGGCTATAAAATTTTTATGGTACAGTCGTGGAGATGAATATATTATCTTTCATTTGAAACCAAAATATCCTCGCAGTTTGACTCCTAATTCTTTAATAGGGTACCGGAAAATCGCTGATATTTGTAATAGCGTCCTTAAATGTTATCAACGTAGCAATTTGGTTTTCTGTATTATACTATTTGGACATAATATTAAATAATACATCTATATTATAATGATGGAAATTTTTAGCTCCTGGCCCACCGTCGAACGTATCATTCCCTGACGTGACGTTTACGACGGCCCGGATAATATGGGATGTGCCGGAGGACCCCAACGGAGAGATCCTTGCCTACAAGGTCACATACCATCTGAACAGCACGGCACAGCACACGTTCTCACGAGAATTCCTACCATCAGACAGAACGTTCCGGTAGGTACTTTCTATGTAAACTGGTAGATAAAACGAGAAGAAGATGCTTAAGGGCCTGTTTCACCACTTCCTGATAAAGTGCCGAATAGGCAGCTATTCACAACTTTTTTGACAGATTCTCCATACTCGATCTATCAAGTTAATTGGTGGATAGCCTATTCGGCCCTTATCAGGAAGTGGTGAAACAGGCCCTAAAACTATTGTATAACTATTTAGTATACACTATACACGCTTTTTTACCAACGTTTAGTGCGAACCAGATTTTAAATCTGGTATACACACAAAAAGGTGCAAGATTTTTCGGGCGTTAATTTAGCCTATTGGAAGTCGCGTTGTGTGTGCCTGCTTTTAAACTTACACGTAAATTTCTATTACAGCGCGACAGAGCTGCTGGCAGAGCAGTACTATGTGTTTACGGTGCGTGCACAAACGCGGCTGGGGTGGGGGGCGGCCGCACGCGCGTTACTGCTCGCGACCGCCAACCGCGCTGCGCCCGCCCCGCCCGCACGCCCGCTCGTGCAACGCTCGCTGTTGCAACCCCATCACATCACGTTCTCATGGACACCCGGAGATGATGGATACGCCCCGCTCAGGTATATACACAGTTTAGGTACTTACTCTTTAAAAACTCCATAAATCTGAAGACTATGAGCCTGTTTCACCACTTCCTAATAAAGTGCCGGATAGGCTATCTACAACTTTTTGACAGATTCTCCATACTCTATCTGTCAAGTTAAGTGGTGGATAGCCTATCCGGCACTTATCAGGAAGTGGTGAAACAAGCCCCATAAGTTATAATTTATAAATTATAGCTATAATTAAACTTTAAATCACAGATACTACACAGTTCAGCAAAAAGAAGATGGCGGTACGTGGCAGACGCTACCGGAGCGTGTTGATCCGTTCGCGACCTCGTACACTGTGGAAGGTTTAAAGCCGTACACGGCGTACCAGTTCCGTATCCGCGCTACCAACGACATCGGTCCCAGCCGTTACAGCAACGCCACGGAGACTGTGCGCACTTTACCGGCCGGTAAGTGTCATTCGGAAGGATTTATTGATTGATACAGCTATAAAATAATATCATAGTCCAGTCTCAGACTATTATATTATAAATTACACTCCGAGACTTCATGTAAAAATGTGTCCATAAACCCATCACTACACGTCTTTCTGGTACTGAAACACAAAAACTTCTACCATGTACTCGAGAAGAAGACGTAGTTACAAATGCGTGAGTGAAAGAGAAAAGTAGCTATATGGGTCACTGTATAAATTTCTACTTTATCTTTAATCAAACTTTAGGGTTTTTTAATACTTTGGTTACTTCGTATGTACTACTTACCATAATGTAACCATGTCAGTACATTACTTTCCAAGGAGCATCGCCCTTGCTTGACATTCGTATCATGTGTGTTAGATTTGACACGTATGTATGTCAAAACTACTGTCTCATCTTCTCACTTGCTCATTGATTATGAAAATATTGAAATCCAGCACCAAGTAAAGCGGTGGAGAATCTCCGCGTGGTCCCCATAACGCCGAGCAGCGTGCGCGTGCAGTGGGCGCCGCTGGAGGAGGCGCACTGGAGCGGCGACGCGGCTACCGGCGGGTACCGCGTCTACTACCAGCCGCTCACAGACTTCCCCAGCTCCCTGCAGAACACTATGAAGCAGGAGGTGCCCGGTATCAAGGTAAGCTGTATGCCACTGTCGTATTTTTGTTATCGCTCTTATCGCACTTATCGCGTGCTTGTGAAAAAATAAGGTCATAAGTCATAACAAGCCTTGTACTAAGCTTTAAATGTTGCTGCCTTAGTTTCATACGTTGGATAATTATTATACCTTGATAAACTAAGACATCTCAGAAAACTTAGCTATCCGATTTGTAAATATTTTTATAAGTCCCATGACTTGACATGAAATGTATATGCGAACAAAACGATTAACTGCCGTTTCTCTAACGTACTCGTAACAGAGCGAGGAGGTGGTACTCCGCGACCTGGCTGTGGACCGCAACTACGAGATCAGCGTGTTCGCGGCGAACTCGCAGGGGGCGGGGCCGGCGGGGACGCCCGCAGTCGTGTGGGTGGGCGAGGCCGTGCCCACCGCGCCGCCGCAGCGCGTCGCCGCCGAGCCCGTGTCGCCCACCGAGGTCGCGCTCACATGGAGCCCGCCGCAGCTCGCGCAACAGAACGGCGACCTGCTTGGTTATAAGGTATGCCGTTATGAACTGACACTAAGTTATTATTTTTAATCCAATCAACCCCATTATTATGTTACTTTGATGAACATAAACTATGGTCACAAATTGAACGTTTGAACTTTTTAAATCACGATTTTATAAATTGAAATGTCAATATTATTTCGACGATCCTTGTTAAATTGAGTTAAAAATTTCAAACGTGACAATGGTGACCACAAGCATGGGTCATCTCAAATATAGAATCTCCCACACTATGTTTGGTGTGTGCACGATGTATGCAAGTGTAGTCAACAATAAACTTACTCGCAGGTGTTTTACCTGATGACGGAGTCACCTGAGGAGCCGGAGCCGGACCGGCGCGTGGAAGAGGAGATCGAGGTGGTGCCCGCCACCGCCACCTCACACTCGCTCGTGTTCCTCGATAAGTTCACGCAGTACCGCATTCAGGTAAATTCTCATTCATTCTTGTGTTTCTGGTTTTAGGGCCCTTCCACACGACGTTTATTTAACTTACGTTACGTTACGACTGTGTCAGGTGCTGGCATTCAACCCGGCGGGCGACGGGCCGCGGTCGACGGCGGTGCTGGTGCGCACGCAGCAAGGCCTGCCCTCCGCGCCGCGCAACATCACCTTCACAGACATCACCATGAACAGCCTCGTCGTCAGCTGGGAGCCGCCGAGACGACGCAACGGCCTCATACACTCGTATCTAGTCACATACGAGACCATCGAGCAGGATGAACGTGAGTTGTTACGAGTTATTAGTAGCTTTAAATAACAATATTTTGTTAAGTTTTGATATCAGTTAATCAAATAAAAGCAAACAATTCAAAAGAGTAACGACATTATTCTTGTCATTCATACCTTCGGTAAAGGCGTAACTGGCGTAAGTGCTAAAAATTTTGTGCCCTTGTCTTACCATCTTTACATTCTCATCCGTCGCCACAATGTTTGATTGTTTCGGTTGTAATGTTTTGTTCACTTGATAAGATTTGTAAG
Source organism: Plebejus argus (assembly GCA_905404155.3). Lineage (NCBI taxonomy): Eukaryota > Metazoa > Arthropoda > Insecta > Lepidoptera > Lycaenidae > Plebejus > Plebejus argus. Next base: position 8,335,536 of record FR989938.1, on the reverse strand, counting down.
GAAAGCTGTTTGTAAGAATTGTAAGGAAACACACAGCTCATAAAATACGTTTGTCGTCAGGTTTCAGTAAGCAAGTGAAGCAGAAGGTGTCAGAGCGGCGGTTAGCGGTGGGGGGGTTGGAGGAGGAGGTGGAGTACCGGTTCGTGGTGCGCGGCGTGACGGTGGGCGCGGGCGCGGCGGCGGAGGCGCGCGCTCGGACCGGTCCGCAGCCCGGCTCGCCCTCAGCGCCGCGCGCGCTCCAGCTCGCCGCAGACCCCGCCGCGTTGAGACTGCGCTGGCGCAACGCCGCCTCCGGACAGGGCCCCCTGCTGGGGTACTACATCGAAGCGCGGAAGAAAGGTAATGAGAGGTGTCAAGGGACACCCGGATGGAACGAAGTTATTTCTTATGTACATACAAAAGAACAGTCACACACAAAAAAACGTCGCTACACCACACTGTTCAATGCGAGAGAGAGAGCGCGACACGCGACACACGACACTTTTGTGTCGTTACAACTTTTCGTCTCGCCCCCTTTCGCATCGCGCGATAAGGAACTTCGTTCCAATATTATCATTTTATTATAATACTGCATCTTGTAGTGTTTGTAACGTTTAAAATGTTTTTTTTTTATTATTTATTACTTATTTAATTAAAATTGGTTTATGAATAAGAAAAGAAAACCTTTTCTTTCAAGTTCTATAATGTTCTATTTACTGTTAATGCAGCTAAGGAAACATGGCAAGCTTGTAAGTTTTTGTTACTGGTATAATTCATATTGAAAAACAGACATTCGCTTGTTCGAATTCTAACTATCAAAATTCCGCAGACGACACGCGATGGGAGACGATAACCCGCACCAGCAACGGGCAGCTGGAGGAGTTCACGATCTCGTACCAGAGCCTGCTGCCATCCACGGCCTACTCGTTCCGCATCATCGCGTACAACTCGTACGGCATCAGCAACCCCACCTACAGCGACAAGGTCATCGTGACCCCCTCCAAGCTGTACCTCGAGTACGGCTACCTCCAGTACCGCCCCTTCTACCGCAGCACCTGGTTCATGGTCGCGCTCGCCGCCGCCTCCATCATCATCATCATCATGGTCATCGCCATCCTGTGCGTCAAGAGCAAGAGCTACAAGTATAGGAGTAAGTATTTTACCAATAAATAATCCAATTGTTGATTAACAACAAAAATGTTTAAATTATAACTTAGAAGGTATTCAGCTTAGGCGACTTTTTAAGTGCTTACTATTTGTTTGTACAGAGGAAGCGCAGAAAACTCTTGAAGAATCTCTGGGCGGGTCGGCGGAGGAGCGGGGGTCGCTGGCCCTGGATCTGTACCGCGCGCGCGCAGGCTCGGCGGGTACGCTCACCGGCGCCAGCACGTTGCGCCGCAAGCCGCCCGCGCTCGCTAAGTCCCCGCCGCGCCCCTCGCCCGCCTCCGTCGCCTACCACAGCGACGAGGAGAGCCTGCGCGGCTACGACGAGAACCCCGACGACTCCTCGCTCACCGAGAAACCCTCCGAGATCAGCTCCTCCGACTCCCAGGTGATCACCATCAAGATTAGCGTCGTGTGAACGATCCTAATGCCACTAAACACGCTTTATTTTTTTCCTCGACGACCTTTCGAGCGGATCACGTGACGGTAACTATTCCTCCGAGTCTCGCTATGGCAGTCGTTTTGTCACGCTTGCATACCGACTAGCACGACGAGCCAGGGGTGCGGCCGAGCGGCGCCCGCGACGCCCGCTCGGCCGGGCCCCCGCCGGCTCGCTATCCGCGCTGTACATACGTAGCGACATCTCGGTCCACCGACAAATCATCTTAATTTTTCATCTAGTTTCGTTTTTTAATTTGCAGTCGTAGCTGGGGCTATTTTATGTTTATTCGTCGTTTCGTCTATCGACTCGACACTAATCGCGACGCGTGTTTCAGAACTCGGAGAGCGAGATGGAGAGCGTGCGCTCGGAGCCGCACTCGTTCGTGAACCACTACGCCAACGTGAACGACACGCTGCGGCAGTCGTGGAAGCGGCAGCGGCCGGCGCGCGGGCCCCGCCACTATCAGAGCTATACGGACTCTGAGCCCGAGGGCAGCGCCGTGGTGAGCCTCAATGGCGGGCAGATCGTCATGAATAACATGGCGCGGTCGCGGGCGCCGCTGCCCGGCTTCTCCTCGTTCGTGTGACAGTCGGCCGGCGCCGGCGAGCTGCACATGTAGCGCGCCCCGACGCCGCCCGCGCCCGCCGCGCCGCTCTCACCGCGTGTCTTATGTCGATTCGACTCTGATGGGGCTTCCTAATTTCTACCGACCCACCCGATTTATATTGGTAATTTTTAAGGCTAAGTTTTATACTATTTTACAAACGAAAGGAGTATTAGATAGTTACAAAAACTCTTTCATCCTAAAAATCCGTTTCTCTTCAAAAAAAAATTTAAGCCGTTAACGGTTGACCCACAGATGTTTACCGCATTTATTTGTCACTAGTGCTTTGTATGTACATATCAATCGTAGCTTAGTATTAGGTACAATACTTCTACTTAGAAAATAAGCTGTAATAAAAGTATCATTTTGTATTTAGTTAAAAAAATCTTTAACTTTTGACCAGGTAATTTAATTGTTTATATGCTTAGGCAATGATTTAGCTATAATTAAAACTAATGTAAATAATAAAACAAAACTCGAGATCTCATGAGGTCTGCATAACTGTACTAAACATGTGCGATACTCGTCGTGAAATGCCTGTCTTCTAGAAATATATCTTCAATCGTTATTATGAATATTTAAAGACTTAGAAAAAGCTATGATCAGCCTTACAATAATTGTGGTATCTATCGTTTTGTGAACGAACGTTATTACAAGAGGGCTTTTGCTCCTTGTCCTGTTTATATTTTTTACTTTATATGCTAGGTTACTCTAAATGTACTTAATAAAACATTTTATCATTGACATTCCTTACTGAAACTGACCCTCACTGCCACTAGGTACTTACGTAAGACTGTATTGGTTTCTTATGTTTAATTTAATACTTGCGGGTTATATTGCTGTTAACTTTTCACGGAGTTTATTGGTTAGTACTAGCCAATATTGCTATAATATTTACGATGAAGTTTTTGGCATCTCATTGAAAATTAGATATTTAGATGATAAATTAGTTAATTATTCAATCATGATTACAATAATTAATGTAGAATATAAATTTTATTAAAATATTATGAAATGCTTTAATACCTATGTAATAGATTGTTATTTTAGTTATGATTAATGAGTAGCTCTTGCGATTTGTAAGTCTCAATTTATATTATCGATAATAATAAATTGTATAAAATAATATTAAAAAACAGCTGTTAAATGAGAATTATTTTGATATGACGGTCTTAAAATTAAGGCCCATAATATGACTGATAGTTTTTAGAATAAATTTTGTATATAATAATAATAATTAATATTTAATAAGTGACGAACACCATAAGGTGTATTCAATAATGGCACAACTATTAATTATGTAACTGTGATCTTTTCATCGTATTTCCTCTCAGATGAGCCCATATAAATACTCGAGTCCGGCTATCGAATGTGAAAATTTATAAAGACCTGAGGCAACTTGTCTTTTGTATTTTAATTGCTACCTCTCCTTTCGCGGACCTGTCGAAACTAGATGGCTTTATATCTGTACGCGACCAAAAGAGACAAGTGGCGTTAAGATTCTAGCATATTTTGTCCCTGTTCGCTGACCAGACTATATAATAGACAAGTATTATAATAAATAATTGTTATAGATAAGTACATTTTGTATATAACACAAACAGCATTCTTGAAAATTGTAACATTAACATTAATAGAAAATATTAAATAAGGCTCATCGAGAAATGTTTCAAAATTCAATACATAACGTAAGTAGAAGTAGTTTCGTTCCTTAATAAAAATAAGCAATACATAATATTATTATAAACACACTTGTATTGGAAAATAAATTAATTAACTTTTTTTAAGAAGAGTCAGTTTATGATAGTATTGTTTATGCCAACAATAATTACCCTAAAAATTACTGGGTAACTCGTGCCATTTCAAAACATAATAATTATTTTGTTTAAAGGGGCGCCCATAAATTATGTGAGTATTTTGGGGGTGGGCAATTTCACCACTATAATCTTGAGCTGGCAGGTCTCGGCAAATATCATAATATCATTAAAATGAAAATTGACCGAAAATAGAGCATAAGGGTCAATTCAGACCGCAACGCGACGCGTAGATGCATTTCTAAATTTGTACTGATTTAACAGATCTCAATTGCGTCAGACGTCTTTGAAATATGTCAAATCCATACAAATTTAGAGTGAGTTGCATCAACCCACTTTAACTTTAACCATAAAAAAAGTAAAATGGACTGTCAAATCCCTAGTAAAAGTCCATTATGGACGCCATATTTGACAATAACCTTAACGTTAACTTCGCCTCTGGTGCGATCCACATTTAGAAATGCATCTACGTGTCGCGTTGCGGTCTGAATCAACCCTTAAGAGGCCGGGGTACCCTCGAAATTCTCATACATACTTAATACCAAAATCATTTTGTCATACGAAAATATTTAACATTTTTGGTTTATTTTTCAGCTTAAAATAGTAATTACATGGTAAACCTAGGTTCCTGCACAAAATTTTTCTAAAAAATATTTAAACACTAAAAAAATTTTTTTTGTTTAAATATTTTTTAGCAAATTTACTACTAAAAAATTTTGTGCAGGAACCTAGGTAATTACTATTTTAAGCTGAAAAATAACTCAAAAATGTTAAATATTTTCGTATGAGAAAATGATTTTGGTATTAAGTATGTATGAGAATTTCGAGGGTACCCCGGCCCCTTAAACGTAAATTTTAACATGTCCTTATAAAATTCATACAAAATTTAGATTATCGCTTAAGTTATGATCCAAGGGCAGAAAGTTCAAGGCAAATTTTACTATACCTCGTCGACGGGGATAGGAGAAAGTTAAAAAACCTAAGATTATTGTAAAATGTAAACTTGTCACACGATTTATGGACGCCTCCTAATAGTATTAATTGAGCATTTTAAAAAAATATGAGAAATTCAAATGGAATTAAACATTTAATGATATACGTAAGTACATAGTTTTTATTTCTTCCTTTCCGAATGTTAATATTCTTTAAATTAGTAAATAACTCCTACACCGGTTTCAGTGACGGTGGCCGGTTTCATAGAAACCAGGCCAGCTACGCAGGAGTAATTTTAGTGCCCAAGTGTGTGCGCAGTACACATGGGCACTCTATTCCTTTACTCTAAGGCGCTACGCAGCCGACGGGGTGGGGTGGGCCGGTCAGTTTCGCCGCGTACGTACGGCCGTCGATGTCTGCGCGGCTGCCCGCGCCGAGTACACAAAGCACATGCCGTCTGCGGTAATGGCTAGAGATTTGATATTTTCACAGATTATGTATATCTGTTGCCGCTATAACAACAAATACTAAAAACAAAATAAATTAAATATTTAAGGGGGGCTCCCATACAACAAACTTGATTTTGTTGCTATATTTTTCTTGATATCAATAACGGCAAACAATAGGCACTTGAAATATTCAAGAAATACTCAATTTTATTAGCACTTTAATAATTTATAATAAAATTTAAATAAATAAAATAATTAAGAGGCCGGGGTACCCTCGAAATTTTCATACATTCTTAATACCAAAATCATTTTCTCATACGAAAATATTTAACATGTTTGAGTTATTTTTCAGCTTAAGGTAGTAATTACCTAGGGTCCTGAACAATTTTTTTTACAAAATATTTAATAAAAAATTGTGTTTAAATATTTTTCAGTAAATTTACAACTAAATATTTAAACACCAAAAAATAGACAAAAACACTAAAAAATATATAAATAATTAATAGTAAATTTACTACAAAATATTTAAACTTTAAATTTTTATTATTTAAATATTTTGTAGTAAATTTACTATTTATTTATATATTTTTAGTGTTTTTGTCTATTTTTTGATGTTTAAATATTTAGTAGTAAATTTACTAAAAAATATTTAAACACAAAAATTTTTTTTTAGTATTTAAATATTTTGTAAAAAAAATTTGTTCAGGACCCTAGGTAATTACTATCTTAAGCTGAAAAATAACTCAAACATGTTAAATATTTTCATATGAGAAAATGATTTTGGTATTAAGAATGTATGAAAATTTCGAGGGTACCCCGGGCCCAGTGGGGCCTTCCATACAAAAAACACAATTTTTGGCCTATTTTTGCTCTATATCGGTACGTTCGTGCGCGAGTCCGACTCGTACTTGGCCGATTTTTTCCAACACCCAGGGTTCAGTATTTTCATACTTCGTGAATCGTGATATTACATTTAAGTGGGAATAAAAGATAAATATTTTGTTATTAAAAATTTATTTCTTACGTACCATAAGATTTCCTTACATTAAATACTAACTATAATTACTTAGTCATATCAGCTACCACACTAGGTGATATTATTAATTGTTGTATATCAACTTCTGTACTCGCTCCTCTAAAGAGACAGCTTCAAATGTAATAAAATAAAATATATAGCAATAAATACAATAAATACTTAATGTGAAATGAAGCTGATATACTTAGTGGTTTTTCTTGTATAATATACACAAATTATTTTTTCACATTTCATAACATTGCTATACAATATACAGAAGATACAAGATCTAAATTAATATTACTTTATTTCATTGTCTTTCACAATTTATTCTCTTCAATCATACTTTTTCGCACACAATAGTTTATAATACACTGTCACTGTTATCATTGCGTAGATTCAGATAATTTTTCACGGAAATATTTTATTTTTTGCGCAAAGAATGCTTCTAATCCATCCGCACAACGATAAAATTCCGAATCCTTTGGATTAAAGTAACGACAGTTGTCAAAAATCTTAGTCATATCACCAATAAATTCACTTAAAGTACTGTAAGTCTGATCATTCACTTTTCTTTCCACTGTTTGCAAATCTGAAAAAAAATATATATTATAAATTATTTTGTAAATTAAAGCTAACTCATCAAAGTATTTTTACATTTAAAACCAATAAAAGAACTATTGAATAAATAACTGATTTAATCAGTATACCTATTACTGAGAAATCTAGCATTCATTTATAAAACTTACCCATTGGTTCTTTTATCACTTTATAATATGTGGGAGCTTCTCTCGGATCAACCGGTTCCATGAAGGGCCAAGCATTTTTGTGCAGTTGTATTTGTTTTACGAGTCTCTTAAGATTTTCAAAATCTTTGGCCGTCAACTCCTTCATGTTTGCAAAATTTACTGAATTATTTTTCTGACAGTTGGGACAAATGTATTCGTCGATATTGTCCGCCTCCGACTGCAATATCCCCACACAGCGACCGTGGAACCAATCCTGGCAACGGTCGCAGCATATGTAAAATCTGGAGAGGAAAGGAGAAAATTAATTTATAATCGATACAGATGTATACATAGACGAGAAACATAACACCAATCTTATATATAAAAATGGATTTTCAAATGTGTTGTCGCGCTAAAACTCGAAAACGGCTGAACAGATTGGGCTGATTTTAATCTTAAAATATTCGTAGAAGACCAGCCTGCCTAGCATACGCCAACGAGATATCTCACTCTCGAGATAATTAAAAACTACTCCTCTCATAATATCAAAATCTCGACATTATCTCCACAAAACTCTATAAAAGTGTGTTATTTCGATGATAGATTTACGCGAGAAAAAATGTTTGTCATGCTAGGGTCAATAGAGATGAAGATACAAACTATCAAACATCAAGAAACATGTAGAGAGAGATATCTCGTTCGCGTATGCTAGGCCGGCAGGGAAGGTTTTAAAGTGACACGAAGTTCACCGGGACAGCTAGTAAATTATAAGTTTCGATGTTAGCTGTAGTGATCACTCACTGTGAGTTGTCGTATGGCTGTCGACACAGGCAGTACAGTTCCTGCGTCTCGGCGGCACGCCGGCACTCGGCGCACACGTACTCCTCCATGCTCTTGCTCATCTCCTCCGTTATGCCGACGCAGTCGCCGTGGAACCAGTTGCTGCAGTGCTCGCAGCCCAGGTAAAATCTATCGAGTGAAATATTCAGTAAAGTGCCATAATATATTGCTCCTACGACTTACGAGACACAATTCTATACTCATACTCAAATTAATTTTTGTAAGTTTACTATGACGTGTAAAAGCTAAATAATATTATACCCTTTTTGAGATAAATAAATACAAAAGGTGACGATAAAAAGTTGTGACAAACATACTTGGTGTTATCGTACGGCGTGCGACAAATACAGAGCAGCTTTTCTTTCTTGGTGGCCTTCTTGTTGGAGCGCGGGGCGGCGTCGCGGCCGCCGGACGTGGTACGCCGCTTGCCGCGCACCTCCTCCTGCTTGGTGCGTTCCGCACGCGTCCGCAGTGCCAGCTCCGCAGACAGCTCCTTCTGTAAATTGGCACATCGTCACTCATCTCGACACTTCAACACCTCCGCGCAGAAAATTACTAGCATCGACATAATTTTTTATAAAGCTATGATACCGTCTGTACCTGTATCTCAACACCGAGCTCCTTTTCGAGTAGGCCACGTTTTTTAATAATGTCCTTCTTGAGCATCTCCTTGTGTTTGAAGAGCAGCATCTGAAGGCGCGAGTGTGTGGACGCGGCCCGGCGCCTCTCGTCGGCGGCGGAGTGTGCGGCTGCGGGAGGCGGCGCGGGGGCGGGGGCGGCGCGGGGAGGCGGGGCGGCGGGGGTTCGGGGTGCGGCGGGAGGGACGCGGGGCGGCGGGCGCGGCGATGGGGTGGGCTCGGGTAGCGGGGAGAGCGGGCGCGCGGCGCGGGACCGCTTGCGTGGGCTGGCGTCGGTCCACTCGTCGTCGTCGTCGTGGCGGGCGGGGCGGCGGCGCGGCGCAGGCGGAGGGGACGGCGTGCGCGACTCTGCGGAGGCTGGTCGCACCACGCGCTCGACCACCGCTTCCGGCTTCATTTGTTTCTCCTGGTACCGTTGCAGCTGGAGGAGTTTCTCCTCTATTTCCGGGTTCAAATTCTCTTGCTTCAATGCGCTCTTGATAGCTAGTAAAGAGGTGTAAAGTTTAAGTAACTCAGTTTGGATTTATGGAGCTTTAATGTATTTTTGATGTCTCTTAGTTTCTGTAGCAATAAAAAGGCTCCCAACTAAAATTATTGTCTATATCATTATGTATCATGATTCATGTGTGTAAAAATCAAGACTAGATTTTAAATTTTTCGCGTTCATTTTAGTGGGCCCCTAGACGGTCAATTTTATTGTGCAATATTATTGAACAATTTATTGATAATAACATTGAAAGACGGGCGCGTTCTGTATCAACCAGTAATAGTCAATCAATAATATTGCACAGTACGTGATATTGCTCAATAAGATCGTCTAGGGGCTCCCACTTATACTAAAAAAAGCTGTTGGTCTAGTCAGTAACTAGTTGACGTATTACAGAACGTACAGCTTTTTACTACTAAAAGATTTGGGTAACATACTTACTAGAATCTGTCATTTATATGTATCTGTACTTACTTTGTTGAATGTAGTCGGGAGTGAGAACAAATTTGTTATTTTGTTTGTTCTCGAGGGCGGAGTTAACGATGTCTGTTTTTGTGTTATTGCCCTGAATGTCCTCGGGCTTAGACGGTATAGCCTCTTTGCAACTCGCCGCTTCCGCGACATTCTCTTCGCCGTTCAGTAAAGACTGGCGCTTCTTCTCTTCTTCGCTAGCTTCCTAAAAAGGTATAAAAATATATCTAAAGGGTAAAACTAATAAAAAACATTAAAAAAATTAAAGAACAAAATATACGTCACGCAAACTAAAAATATCCGCAGATTATCCGTTTGTGGGAATATATCACTTAGGTGTTTACATTTACATAGATATCGATTACGAATGATAAACTTTAACGTTAATAAGTTTCTGAATAAATACGTCACGATCACTACGACATTAAATTGCCCATACACCCCCACAAACCGTTTGCAGATAATTTCAAAAAAAGGAACAAGGAAAAAATATTACATAAATTAAAAAAGGACTAGTCGAAATGAAAGTCGGCAACTATTTTAAATAATTTATTTACGTAATATATTGCACTAACCATTTGTTGTAAATGGAATCAAGTTAAAATGCTACCGTTACATGGTATTGTGGTGTATGAGCAATTCCTGTCAACATTTCCTCGCATATTCATTTGTACGACCATAGCAGAATATTGATTTGCGCAAAATGTTTAAAACTCTTAACGTTATGTTATTTAAAAAAAGCTAGTTCGTTTACTTAAAAAACGAACTAAATAATCCCAAGATTTTCATTGCACTTATTCACGAGTTACATAAAAAGTAAGTAGTTTTACTTTGTAAAAACTTTACGAAAACGAATATTCTGATTAGGCAATTATGGAAATCTTTATAATAAGCCATATTGTACTGGGTGATTTTTGACCATCTTAGAAAAAGTGATATGTATTAAATCAGCAACTGAATCTTAGTAAACGAAAACATAACTGAATCTATACCTATATATAGAAATTATAAAAACAAGATAGTTTCACCGTTCAGTTCGTACGTAAATTGATTCTGTTCATATGAAATTGTTCGATCGTTGCCAATGCAGAGCATTGACATAATATTGTAAATTCATGTTCGTTTAATGTTTAAAGAAGTAAACAAGAAATAAACTAATGAATGTGTCCTATTACTCAATTAAGGAGTAATACTGAAAGAGAATAAAAATCACCCAGTATGTAGTAGTAATAATTATAAATTATTGTAAAAAATCATCATTACACATAACTTAAATAATGCTGTAAGTCTATGTGTACATTTTTACGGTATAAATATTATGTAAAACTAATGAAATATTGGTTATACTGTCAAGGTACAAATAGAACATCATGTTATAGATATTGTAGATAAAATAAAACAAAATATACACTCAATTAAACGGCAATTGTACTAACGTATTTTTGGAGAGCTTTGGCAAATTCATAATAAAATAATGATAAAGAGTGTGTAACCATTAGTTTAATTTAAAGAAGAACTTAGAAAATGTTTAATTGTTAAATTTTGTTTTGTAAGTCATAAGGTATGTTATTAATAATTATTATTATGTTATATTTAGTTTGTAATTTAAAAAACTATTTCGTATAAGATATTATATCCCGTAAAATTAAGCTATTGTATGTATTATATTGAATCGTCGATGTTCAAGGATGGACTAGTCACCTTGCAATAATAAACAGCACAGTTATTTATATTATGACAGTGAAGCAGTGAACGACGATTTCTGAGAGCCTAATCCTATATTATGCAACTACGGGCAGCCAATGACTGGCCTGGCCACGCCCACCTTTCGTGTGAGAACATCATACAATAATAATTGATGACTACTAATGTCGACTGCTAAATAAATCTGGTTCGATGTAGTCTCAGTGACACTTTGCAAGTTTTTAGAATAGGAAATATATTTCGTGTCTTTATAACAATAATTATTTATAATCGATTACTAATAGCACAAAGGGGCTAGTACATCCTAAAACATTGAGATCTTAAATAAAGTCTGTCAAAAAAGTGAAGAAATTAAAAAGTGGCAACATCGTAGTGTCATGCCTTTTTTCTTAGATTGATCGAAAAGGGATGACACTACGATGTTGCCACTTTTTAATTTCTTCACTTTTTTGACAGACTATTACTATCCATGGTATTGAATTTACATTTAATCTTTGGTGTGTATAAACTTAGTCTATTGAATTGATATATTACATCATATAATAAATATATTTTACACTAAGTATATATCCCAGTCTTATCCAAATACATTACACTGAACATGCTCATCTATCTACATTTTCGACGAGTAGCGAGGGCAAAACTTTGACCAAATAAGATTAAAAGAGAAGAATTAAATAAAAAAATAAACTGTTAACTGGTTAAAAGTATAATAAATATTTTATTATATTTATATTAATATTAATTCTCATTTGGTCGAATATTGCCTTAAATAGATGTCGTGTAATGTTCATTGTAAATTGTAAAATAATAATAAATTATTTCTACATGCCTAATTGCCTATGTTTATGAATAACTTCCTCAATGTGAGATTTAATTAACACCTAAGACTTTTATTGCTTTTGTAGTTTCCAAGTTCCGTATAGATATTTTGTAGGAGCAAATTTATTTAATGTTATTTTAAGAGAAAATAGCTCAATTGATATGAAAAAAAATACAAGAAGATAACACATTAGATTTTTCACAATCCCTTCTTTCAATGTGGACGAAAATGCAACATCTTAAGCCCTCCATAAACAGAAATTGTCAAGCTGATTTGATTAGTATGAATATCTATATATTATCATTGATATCATAATACATAATGCTCACCACGCGTCAGCATTATAATAAGAAATTATTTTAATTAATTCAAACATAACAGATGTATAATAAAATGTAAAGGTAATATTCGTTAGTCATTACCTACATCAAGAAATTTATACCCATCAAGGTTTTAAACAACAAAACAACAATGCAACTAATTTGCCTAAAAAGAAGTCCACTAGAAGGTATAAATGTTTTTCTCTGATAGGTATTTGCAAGCATTAGAAAGCAACTCGAGAGTTTAAGGCCGGTATAAATAGTGAGTACTCAAGATGCATCTCGATCTCAAAACACGGTTCACACACACGGCTCTGTGATTGGTTGGCTGTCAAAATTTGGACCAATCACAGAGCCGAACCGCGTCTCGAGACTGGGTCGCATCTTAAGTACTATTTATACGGACATTAGTGGTGATTATACCATAATTATTAACTAGTGTTGAATTCGTTCCAAAAATATTTTACATTGTAGGGCATTGTAATTTTTCCCAACACTATTAGAAAAAAGATAACAAAATTACAACACGTAAGTTCGCACAAACTAAACTAGCCTATCGCGGCGCACCCTTTTCGATCGACAGTTCCGTTATAGTTTATAATATTATTAGTTAAGGCTCAATTATATCAGGAGGGAGCCGCCGTCGGTCGTTAATAGTAATATATTACCTGCGGCACGAGGAGGGGGGCTTGCAGGGGCAGCGGCTGGAGCGTCTGGAGCGGCTGTATGGGCTGCAGCGCGTGCAGGGTACCGGCCGGGGACGCCACCGGCGCCAGCGGCGGCGGCCCGCCCGAAGTCGGCTGCACGGCCAGGTACATCTTCCTCGGCCCCAGCATACCCTGTTTGCCGGTCGACTCTTGCGCTAAAATATGTATACATCCGGTTATTGTAACAATTCCAGTTATAAGCACTAGTAGCTACAATAGTTAGGTTAGGTTAGTCGCGATAGATATTATAGTTCAAGGAATTTCTTTTATACAAACCTTTCAAAAGTTGTTGTTTGACTTGATGTTGGACGAGAGCCAGCTGTTGAGGCGATAACGAGTAGCCGTGAAGTCCTTGCAGAACTATACTTGGGCCGCTACTCGTTTGCATGACCTAAAACCGACGTCATACTTACAAAATATGATAAAACGTTTTAAACTTCACTTTTAGTTTCCGACACAAATGAGATCAACGAACCTGAGCAGTGACAGTCTTTATAATAGTTCCCGGCGGTTGGCCGGCTAAAAGTCGCTTCTCAATGATCTGATCCTCGGTGAGCTGCTGCTGCGGCGGCTGCGGCGTCTGCTGCTGCGGCGTCTGCGGCTGTTGCAGTATCGCGGCCTGCACCGGGGCGACCGCCGGCCGCACCGCCGGCGCCGGCGCCGGCGCCGCGACCGGGCTCTGCCCGATGTGCGCCACGATCTGCGCCTGGTTGTTCCCGGTGGGGCGGATCAGCACCTGCTGGCCGTTGACGGTCGCCAGTTGAATCTTGCCGGCAGCGATCTGCTGCACCAGCGCCGGATTGTTGACGACAATCTGCTGCGTGGTGGCGGCGCGCAGGCGCGGTGTAGCGGCGCGCGGCGGGGCGGGGCGCACGGGCGTGCGCTGCAGCATCACGGTCTGTGCCGGCGGGGGGCGCGGCGACAGGGAGGGGCGGGCGCCGGCCTGCACCACCACCTGCTGCGCCGCCTGCGGACTCGGCGCCATCGCCTGCACCACGATGTGGCGGCCCACACCCGCCACCACCTGCTGCGAGCCCGCCGTCGCGCGTGGACTAGACTTTGAGTCGTCAACTGTGACCTTATTAACTTTCTCTTCACTCGGTTTCTCCGATTCGGCCGGTTTGGAGCCGGTCGCAGCCACCAGCTGGCCCGCTAAGCCCTGCTGCCCGGCCATGACTATGTGCATTTTACCATCCGGCATTTGTATCAGCTGCTGCCCCTCGAGGAGGCCCTTGACTGAGATTTTACCATCAGGTCCCCTGAAGATTTGAACCTTTTGTGGGCCTTCCTTCTGTGGGGTGGCAGATTTTTGATTGGAGTCCGCGGTGACGGCCGTCTTCCCCGCCGGTATCGATTGGCTTATGACTCTAGTCGTTCCGTCCGCGCCCTTAGTCATGATTATTCTCCTGGTTCCTATTACAGTTTTTTGACCAGTCGGTGTGGACGAATTTGTGGTCAATAATGAGGTCAGAGTACTTTTCCCCGCATTTGGAGTGTTCGGTTTCGATTTATCTAAAACAAATCAAAGGCAGATATAATACACCTATAACTAGGCGTTTAACGTAAAAAAAATTAGATATCAAATTATAATAAACCTTGTGACATTTCGAGAGCCCTCTTCTGTTGGTGAGCAGCGCGTTGTTCTCGTAATTGTTGTTCCATTTTATCTTTTAACTCGGAAGCATTAGCTGGTGTAGATGCAACATTTCGTTGTGGTAGTTTACCTGTAGTAGTACGAGTTACTGGCGTCATCCTTTCGGCCTTCTCTCCATATTGTCGTACTTCCCAAAGTTCAAGCTTGTCTTCATCGACCCATTCTTCAGAAACCTAGTAATAACGCAATAATAGCACGCTTTAATTTTTTTTATGTCTCATAGATTTAAAGTTACAAAAATAAAGTAATAGAAATTGAAAAAACAAATCGGCCAAGTGCGAGTCGGACTCGCGCATGAAGGGTTCCGTACCATTATAGAGCAAAATTAGACCAAAAATTGTGTTTTTTGTATGGGAGCCCCCTTTAATTTTTTATTTTATTTTAATATTATTATTAAATATTTTATTATTTGTTGTTATAGCGGCAACTGATATACACAATCTGTGAAAAATTCAAGTCTCTAGCTATTACCGTTCTTGAGTTACAGCCTGGAGACAGACAGACGGACAGACGGACAGACATCAAAGTCTCATGAATAGGGTCCCGTTTTCACCCTTTGGGTACGAAACCCTAAAAAAAGTAAAAAAAAAATACCTGAGGTTCTGTGTTTTGTGGAGATTCTGCTCGTTTTCTCTTTCTCAAACCACTTCTTATTGAAGTTACTTCTCGGACAGTTTTCGGCAGTTCTAGCGGTATAACCACTTTTCGGCGAAGGTACTGAGTCCGCTCAGAGAACTGACCTATGTGACGATGTTTTAACAGCTCGAGTGACACTATTTCAGTATCAGTAGTCAGTTGGTGCTTGCCGTCTGCTGTCGCGGGCTTCGCCGCCATGTCGTCCCATCGTAGACACGCCCACATCACACGCAACTGCAGCGCAGCGCTCGCCAACCACTGCAGGTTTACTGTGCGGTACAACCAGCATGTCTTAAATAGTGGCCGAGCGCATGGATAAGGCCACAATGCTTGGTTAGGCTTAGCACTCTGACTGAAACCCGAAGCGCAACTATGACCTGCTTGCCTGCACATTCTTCTCAGTTCGTGCTTGGGCAAGACCATTATGGTTTTTGCTTTGCTTTTCGTGTGGAATGTGGAACATGGTGGATACTTCACTGGCGTCCATTTTTTCTTTTTCTCAATAGTAGCGTTTTGAACTTTCTTCAGATAAACTTTGCCACTGGGGCTTTCTGTGGAGTATATTCTTATCACACCAGACTCGGTGATCTCCTCCTTTACTTTTTCTTCTTTTTTCACTGTTCTACTTTGACCAAACCGTCTGTTAATGAGCGCCCGGTATTTTGGTTTTTCAGATTTTTTTGGAGTTTTGATGGAACTCACTTCATATGACGCGTCTTTTTCCTTGTTATTATTGTTGTTTGATTTACTGCGACTGCCTCTAGTTATTTTTAGTTTAGGTATTGGTGGCCGACTGGATTCGGCATCGTCAGTTGCTTTTTCAGTATTATTATCCTCCTGTTCGGTCAGCTCTTTCAATGGGCCAATCTCAACATAGTTTTCATCATAATTGCTGTTTGTAATGTCAATGTCCATTTCTGTACCTACTGCTGGTACAGCTGATTCCTCGAGAGTGCTTTCAGCTTTAATTGGATTATCTTCACCCTTCTCTATCTTGACACTTGTTTCACTATCAGAACTAGATTTTCTTTTCACAAAAGAATCTGTATTTTTATTATCACACTCTTGAGCACATGCAGCTGCTGATATCAAGTCTGTTAAAATGTTTTCATTCGAATTCAAACTCTTTCCTAGTAAATACTGTTCTAGAATTGACATTTTATTGTTTTCATTAGAATGAGACAGCAATCCCACATAATTATTAGAATTGCCCTTCAGAAGTACTAGTAGTTTATTGAACACTTTAATTTTTTCCATACATAATGGAGAATAGCAATTTACTTTTAAAGTAGACACTGAAGAAGTTTCCAGCTTACAATCAATGGAGTAACATTTGTAATGTTTTGTAAGTTTAGTTAAATTTTGATACTGCATCTTTAGCTCATCTACATTTTTCTCTAGTAATATATTTTTCTTATTAGTTTCATTGCTAGTATTAAGTATAGTGGATTCCGCATCAGGTTCGTCATTTTCAACATCAATACACTTTTCATCTTCAGACTTAATTTCGTTTTCTTTCTTCATGGTATTTAACGTATTTCCAATTTTCTTTTCCTCTATTATCTTTAGATACGTTCGCCGAGCTAGTAAGTCATCCAGCTTCGATTTTCTACCAATTTTTGGATAATACCTTCGGGTTGAAGAACTTAAAGACTTCTCCACATCTATCTCATCAAAATCTTCAGTCTCTTTTTCCAATTTTATGTTACGCATTGACATGGGTACTGAAAATTATTATTGTGATGGCTTATTATGTTATTTTATATAAAAAATCACATTTTAGCTTTCATGTAGTAAAAGTGTACATAAAAATTCAAAAAGTACTCACATTTAGAAGTAACATCAACATCATCGTCATTTTGGCTAGAATTTAAATATTCGTAAGTTTTTGGTTCAACAGCCAACACTTTAATTATACTTCCTTCCCTGACTCTAACTGCGATTTTTGCTGGTCCATGAGATAGACCTAATTTCTGGCTAGTGGTATGTTTTTTATATTTCCTCGTAGCAGAGTTCCATAGCCAACCCCATTGCCCATGGATTCTATATTCTTCGCCCTTTTGTTTCCACGCCTATAATTAAGAAAAATAAGAAAATAATTACAAATCAGCTTTAAAATGTTAATTGGTTTAAATATAGTCATACATACCTGATGGCGTAGTCCAAGGGAATACTTGACAAAGTTATATGCAGTTCGATACCTTTCCTCTTCCTCATCTCTTTCCTTTTTCTCTCTTTTATCAAGTTTTTTCCTCTCTTCACGCTCTGCTGCAGTTGTGCGTATAAGTTTTACGTGACCTAGTTGCTCATGCCATGCAGGTACCCAGACTACACTTTTAATACAAGCCTAAAAATTAAAAGACAAATCATAATGACATTACAGCTGTAGCTCAATATTGTATGAGAAATATTTCCATTTAATTAGTAAAACATTATCAATGTCTGTGGAAAAGTGAATTTGGTTAAAAGTAAATGTAATGTGGTAGTTTAAAAAACGACTGTTTCACCTGGAGGACACAAAGAGCTCTTGAAAAATCTCTAGGCACTTGACAATGTTGTACAGCTTGCACCCAAGGCTTTCTTAACAAGGACCAATTGGGATGCATAAACTGTACCACTATATTAGACTCCAATTGAAGTAATGTCTGTCGTAAAGTAGCCACTAGCAAGGGCTTTGTAGCTGAAACATAATGATTGATTATAATGTTGTAATATATCACCAATATAAACAAATGCCAAAATTATTACCATTTAGTAAACCAATCCACTTAAAGTCCTGCCCACATGATAAAGAGAATTTATGTGAAATATAGCGTTTTTTGTCCCTTTCTTCATTTCTTTGTGGTTTATTTAGTGCCAGAGGATTACTTGTATACTGATTTATGTAGGCTTTGAAATTATTTTCGCTGCCTAACTTAAACAGATATGTTCCATTGGACATTTGACTGGACTTTTGACGCGTTACACGTTCTACAACTGAAAACAAAAATTTTGTTTAGACTGACTTCAATATATTTTCTTACTTTGCTAAAATGAGAAAAAATATTGTAAGCAATTACCATCATCATTTCTTTTTGATATTGCTGATTTCCTAGCTGAATTACTTTTGGATCTTTTAGTATCATCATCGACATCATTTACGTCAATTTCAGTATCTTCTCTGAGCATGTCATCAGTGGTTACGGTCACTTCGTTTGCAACCTCCCCATCAGAGTCCAGAGACATTGGTTTATCTTGCTTCTCAGGGCTTACTGATATCCCCTGAGATTCTGCAAGTTTTTGTTCTTCCCTAATCCTCTTTCTCTTTAGTACATTAGCATTTTCAATTTCTAAATAGGATTTCTTGTTTCCCTTCGCTTGATCATACAATTTTTCAGTAACATTCATTTGTCTTATAATCTCATCTCTCATTTCGAGAAGTTCACGTACGAGAGGAGCCTCCATTTCAGCTGAGTCCAATGTCTCTAGGAGTTCTTCAAATTGATGAGATGTAGTATAGTACCACAAATCACCATTTTCAGCCTCTCTGTAAATAAAAAAGCAATAAATATTTGTGACTTTTTTTCATATTTTAGAATTTAGAGTAAGATTTAAATTTGACGACCTCTGTGGCTCAATGGTTAAGAGTGTGTGCCGGGGTCACGGGTTTGAATCCCGCCGACGGAACAAAAAGTTTTCAATGTCCTGGGTCAAGGATGGGTATTAAATATGTGTATGATATAATACAAATCTTAAATATATATGTGTAGTATAAAAAGTATTAAATATATTTCCGTTGTCTGGTACCTGTAACACAAATCCTTCAGGTACTTAGACTGACGTGATGTGAAGCGTCCATAGATTTATAATTTTTATCAAAGAAATTATATAAACTTGGGACACATGATTTGTATGTTTTATTTAAAGTTAAAGGACAAGTAAATCAGAACTAGTCGCTAATTCTCAGGTTATTTGGCTGCTGCTAGTTTCAAAAGTCTTTTGTATCAGTGTTGTATCAATGTTCAGAAAATTGTTTAGCATTGTCCTTTGGTTCCTACATTAGTCATTTAGGTAATTGTTTTAAAATTTATTTTTTTATTCTCACATACTTCAAATTAGTAAAAGCTAATAACTTACATGAAAAGTCTTCTGGCAATAAACCAATATTTTCTTCCATGTCTATCAAATCCTAAATGTTCATGGCGACACAAAAGTCCTTGCCTTTCAGCCTCAGGCAAGCAATCAGTAACTCCAATGGTCTTGTGTTGTTTGCATAGAGCACACTGCCAATCTTCTGTTGGAACATTAACTAATGGGGGATCCACACATTCCAGATGGAATACTGCAGGGCAGGTTTCACAACACAGTAAGTCACCCAATCTATGACAAACTCTACAGTGGTCATCATACTGTACTGGTACTGAAATTAAATAATTGAATGTAATATACAAAAAAATATACATTTAAAATCTATTAAAAAAGAATAGTTAGTTGTTTATAGTTCGTGCAGAACTTCAGGGGTCATTGACAAAACCCATGCATGTCTAATATGAAGTTTGTTATTTATATGGGGTATCATATTATGAAAGAAAAAATATTGTAGCTTTAGCTTTTAAAAAATCTATAATATATTATAATAATTTGAATGTTGTTTATTTTACCTTCACTTATAAGATCATCACGCACTGGATTGGTAATAAGAAATTGATTGCACAAGAATTGTAATACAGCTAAACGATCTTTCACAGTCGTAAAAGGATATTCACATGAATTTAATATGGTTGATATATTTTTGTCAAATGATTTATCACTCTCTACATATATCCTCAAAATTTCAGGCCATGTCATCACATCTAACAAAAATAATGTGATATTAACACTGTCCTTATGATCCAGAGGTCCAAAATGAGTTTGTTGTGCATCCTCTTCTCTTAAAAGTGCTCTCAAAAGCATAATGTGGACTTCTATCAATAAATTGCTCTGATCTTCGCAGCTCACAGCTGCGCAAAGATCTTCTAGTCTAAACGGTGATAGTCTTACTAGGTGCCTAAAGTGACGCAGCACCTCATATATCCCAACTACTTGTAAAACTAAGTTGTGAGGCATAATTAAATCATCTGAAGATGGAGGTAATTCCAAGGGTGGAATTTGCCGTTCCTGCTGCAACCACAGCGGATCTGGACTAGGAGGTCGTAACACATTACTAGTCTTTCTTGGAGTTCCTCCAGCAGAACTACTACTGCATACTGAAAACTCACTGTCACTTGCAGCACCATCCCCGAGGGATCCTTCCGAGCTCTCACTCGCGCGATCTTCCTCGGGCTCAGATCTATCGCTGAACTCGTCCCCGAAGTCGGATCCATAATGGTACTCCGAATCATGAGAGTCCGCAGCTTGAGGATTATACCCTCGTCGCGAGTACGAATTCGACAGACCTCCTTTCCTGCTTTTATGCGTTTTACCTCCTCTAGGTTTTCTAGCACTTCTCCTGCTAATATCGCTTCCTTGGGGTGATGAGGCTCTCGACGCAGACGGTGTGCTAGCTAGAGAACCAGATCCTACATTTTGTGCTTGCAGATATTTAGGTTTCTTTAGCAAATGATATTGAATTTTTCTGTTTTTCTCGAAATTGCCTGATTTAGGGGGCCTCCCGCGTTTTTTTGTACCCCTCCCCGTCATTGTTTTACAACTGTCAATTATGAACAATTTTACACGTGCTGAATGAAAACATTCTTGTTTACAATAACAAATCGCTGTGCCTAATCGTATTTCAGACTCATCCTAAATCTAAAGTGAACATGTTCATAACCGCCTGGCTTTCATGCTAGAGAGTGCACTTGCTTGATAACACTTTTCCACTGATTATGTCTAATTTAACTAAAAATATAAGGTCCCACTATTCCAGTTCACAATTTTATATCAATAAGAAGGCTCCAAAAACGTAATGACGCGAAATGTGAATTGGTACATGCAATTCTGAAACGCTTGATGCTCGCTTCTCATTGGTCAATTACGAGTCCGCCATGTCGTTTTTGTATCGTGGGTTATTGAATTTTTTGATATTGTTATATTATATTGTCCTAAACCACCACCGAAGTTAAATTTTTATTCAACATAATATTATAGCCACAAAAATCTACTAATACAACTTGGAGTCACTGAGAACACTACATCACATATAAAAACAGAGATAGCACTTGGCAGCCATTTTCGATTTTCCTTGCTTGCATTATTTTTAAAATTATTACTTTTATTTTTTCACCTAATAATTTTTCAATACAATTGCTCTAACAATGTAAAATTATTATATGAATTTTAAATCTTTTTATCATTAAAAATAATAAGAAATCATTGAAATCTGAAAAAATAATGTAATAAAGCGGATACCGGATAAGCTTAACTTTTTAATTCAAATCATAGATAACACCACAAACTAGATAACACATAGACAAAATCATAGAGTTCAAGTCTGTGTAGAGTGTAGACCAACGAATACTATACTCACAACTTCACAAGGAGGTGTAGACGGGCTAAAAATATCGTTCCGTACCGTTATTTTCATAATGGTAGCCATGCAGTAGTGAGAGTGTTTGAAACTAAAGGGCCCCCGAGACGATCAAACTGCTTGATTCAAACATTTACGTATTTGAAGCTTGTTTGATGAAATTTCATATTTTTGTTTTGTTTGACGCGCCGTTTGATCGTGTTCCGACTTCCGACGCGTTTGATCAAACTTGGCTTAGTTTGGTACTGGATTTTGAAGAAGAAAAAAGAAAAAAAGAAAGAAGCTGTAGTTTCCAGCACTTTCTGTAGATGTTCGTGGGTAAAACGATATCTTAGTTCATTACCATTATTTGGACCAAAGTCTTTTTATTTTTTTTATTTTTCGACAGAGGACATTGACGTTATAAACATAATGAAATCGCGGTCCTCGTTCTAGAATCTAGATTCTAGACTCTAGAGCATCTTGTCTACATCACAAGACGTGTACTCGACAGCGCGTATTGAATAAAGGGCCGTATAGACGATCGGTTCCAACCACCAACAGAGGTCACCTTGGTTGGGTCAACAAAGTTGAATCTCTGTCTACACGTAGGTAATCAACTTTTTCACGTAAATTTTCTTCTCGTTTAAAAGCCGTTCTCATGTGTTCAATTTTCTTTTTTGCCATCGACATAATATGAGCCTCAGGGTCATATTCTTTTAATTTATCCACAAGCAACTACCACGCTTGACTCTTTTTGTCCCGATCTTTATAAAGATCGGAACCAATATCCCACAGTGTAGGCAAATTCCTATGAATTTCTATAAATTCAGTTATAATTTCGCGTTCATTGCGCGCCGGTGCCGCCATTTTCAGTAGCTAATCACTATGGATTAATGTTCGACTGATGACTATGACTAAAATATAAACTGAATCAATGTGCGAAAGCGCCAACAAGCGTCTACACGGTCGCGTTTCAACTCAATGTTCTCTATTTGACATTGGTAGTGAGGGATGCGCTCCCTACCAAGGTAATTGAAGGTTATTTGGTTGGTCAACCAAAAACAAACGTCTACACGGTTGATTTTTGTTCCAACCCTACCAAGGTGACCTCTGTTGGTGGTTGGAACCGATCGTCTATACGGCCCTTTAAACTGCGCAGTGTCGTTTGACAAACCGTTCAAACCGACATCAAACACGTAAGGTTTGAATCATAGACTTATAATATACTTATAGGTTTATGGTTTGAATCAATTATCAAACCGTTTGACCGTCTCGGGGGCCCTTAATACTAGTGATGACAACTGTTGTTATTGGTTGTGGTTACGTCAAATTTAGTTCTCTACCCGAATAATGGGGGCGCTGATTCCGCTTCAAAAAGGCACAAAAAGCAGGTCTGTATCAGCAATCCAGCGTACCTACTTGTCTAAAGTAGTTATTCCATTACACCAAATTTAGAAATCTAAATGATTTTCACTAAATTTAGTGAAGTGGAATAACATTTAGAAAGCTAGGATCCTAATTATTAGTGTATATATTTTATGTTATACGATCTGGAATCCATTCATAATTAATTTCTAAAGTCTGCTGGTTCCAAGTAGTTCAGAAAGTTCATGATTCATAATTTTTCGTGGAGCAAAAATTCTTTCAACCATCTTTTTCGCCTTTTATTTATTTTGATTTTCATTGAGCCAACAGCTAAGCCTTTGAAAAAAAGAAGACCAATTTTTTGTTGGTTTGACAGACTGGAGCCATTATGAAGACATCTGGCCAAAATCGCCGCGTCGTCACAACTGATTTATAATCTGTGCAACCTCTATGGCCCCTCTACAAGAGTGGCCAGCGCTGGCCCATCGAATGGCGCATGCGATGGCCATTCAATGGTCGCAACGCCTCTACATGATGGCCGTGTTCAACTGTTCAGTAGTGATCTAAACGTCGTTCAAGATGGACGTGTAAGCATTAGCCATTGTGGCAATGCAAAACGTGCATTTTTAATAATTTATGACTTCACCAGATGACCCGGTGAACTTCGTATCACCATTCACCTCCCTCCTATTATGAACCTTCTCTTGAATTCTACGAATAATTATTTCGAGACTAAAATAATGGTCTATGGTAGTGATGATGATGATGACAATGATGAATGTAATAATAGCATGTATCTTTAAAAAGTCAGGAGTTATGTATTTTAATGTAAAAGCTATAATAATTATAATTGTAAAGTTTTATTAAAATCCGTTCAGTAGTTTTGAGTAAAAAAGTAACAAAAGTAACAAACATCATTTATCATATTAATATAGATTCATTCATTATGAGACCACGTACTCGTCATTTTAAATGAAATTCGTAAATTGTAATACGAATTACGACTTCCTTTTTTTTTTTTTTTTTTTTTTTTTTTTTTTTTTCCGGAGGGGGAAATGCATTACGCATACCACCCAGGCGCAGGGGGCGACCCGAGCGGTGATGTGGGACTCCCGTAGCTGATGAGACCACGGTATACCCACTAAAACCCCCCCCCCATCTTCCGCCACGCCGCCTTTTGACGGGGCCACGGGAACGATACACACATCCGCGACCCCGCCAGCGGTCCGAAGACTCCACGATGGGCGCACGACACGTGCGCCCTCCTCCTCGGCCCCCACCAGGGCTGTAGCAGACGCCCCCCGAGTCTGCTACTTGGAGGCCATGTGGCAGATCAGGTCTGTGGCTCTGCCACCGACCACACCTCGGCCGCAGAGGATAGGGCAAGCGGCGCACCGCAATACCTACTTGCCTCTTCCTCTGCGGCCCCACCAATGCCGTTCAAACGGAACGGCCAGCTCGCAGGGGGGGTAGGGAAAGCGGCAACCTACCACAATGCCTCTCCCCCCCGCGATCCGTCCTCGGCCGCAGAGGATAGGGCAAGCGGCGCACCGTAATACCTACTTGCCTCTTCCTCTGCGGCCCCACCTCGGTGCGCATCCGCAGCGGACTCCTCCAGTCCGCTGGGAGCGCCCTCCTCGGGCCAGGCGGCGACACCGGCCGGCCCTGGTTGCCTCTTCGCTTCACCGCGGTTGTCCAAGCCGCGGTTACTGAGCCCCACCGCCACGACAAGGCGAGCAACCTTCGGGGGGAATTACGACGTCCTCACTTGACCGCGGTCAACATCTATATACTCTAATCTGTGGCGGTCAAGCGTCGACTGTCGTATCGCCAACGTGTAGAGGCATACCGCCATCGCTGGGCCATCATCTTTTGATGTGCGGCCGAAAAACCGACACCGCCGCCATTCCACGGCCATCGCTGGCGCCATCGGCCATCCTACGCCACTACGCCCTCCCCACGCTGGCCCATCGTGATGGCCCACTACGCTGGCCCATCTTGAAGAGGGGCCATTATCTGTGTGTGCAACTGATTGTTTAGTTATGGTTTATGCCATAAACCTATAATGCATAGACGAACAAAGAGTGCGAGAGAGAAGAAAATCCTTTATGGAATTATAACAAGATGAAAAGAGAGAGGCAGTTTAATGTGAACTGTAACCACTTTTATTTGACAGGTCGTCACAAGTCGACACGCGTTTTTGTGCCCTTTCAGTATTTGCAATTTATTGTTTAAATCGTTTGTTATTTTTTACAAATACTATTATATATGGACGCCAATATGCAAAACAATGTTAACCCACAAAAAATCGAAAACTGAGTTATGCACGTGGCTGGAATCTCCTCTTGATAAGGAACGTTTTTCAAAAGAGTGTTAGGTGCTATAAAATATTTCGTTTAACAAAATATCATTTGAAAAAATCTGAGGGCTCTGGATCTGACATAGGTTATTAAGCAAAACAGTATCAAGTCATATGACACTATTAGTGTAACGTTACCGGCCCTATCCTCCGAGCAAAAAACGTGCTATGACACTTGACATGTTATTGCGAATCTAACTTCAAATCAAACCGTTGGTGCCTTTCGGACAGTGTCAAGTGCAGCTGTATGTTTTTTCATTTTTTTAATCAGCACATTGTGATTCGTAACAAAAGAGATGTAAAAACAGTTTCTATGTGGATTACGGATGTGAAAATAAGTGGAGATTTTCAAGGTAATGCTTTATTTTATACGATAGCCAATCAAATATATTTTCGAGGTTATAGTTCGAACTTTTGTGAATATTCTGTGTATTAAGTACTGTAAAGCTTAAATGTTTGTTTTTAAGTATAAACTACAACACTTAAATATTCGTTATCTTCTTGCTCCGTACCTCAACAATATTCAGGTGTTGGTAAAATTGCAATTTTTTGATAGATAACCTTTTGACGTCTTATTGCAAAATAATGTTTTGACCACATTCGCGATCCTAGCACAGTTTTAAAGCACTTGACATAGTTTTGAAAAATGAAGAATAGCCAATCACTTGTAAAAATCGAATGTCAAGAGACTTGACATTGTTTTGAAAAATTGATATTGGTTAATTAAATTCATTAGAAATGAATGTCAAAAGACGATTAGACAAAAGATGTTTAGTTAATTGAGACATTTCTCTTAATTCAAAATTATTATTGATTATCGAGTCAAGGCTATTAGTAGGTACTGAGGGTAGACTGAGATCACAATAATTAAAACTAGTTAGGTAGGCACGTCCCTACTAAGTTGGAACTTGCATAAATTTATGGATTTAAGGGTGATAGGTAAATACCCTAGAAAGTCGAAGTCTTAAGCAGAATATTCACAAAAGTTCGAACCATAACCTCGAAAATCTATTTGATCAGCTATCGTATAAAATAAAGAATTACCTTGGAAACCTCCACTTATTTTCACATCAGTATAATACATAAAAACTGTTTTACATCTCTTTTGTACATCTCACGAATCACAATGTGCTGAAAATCTAAAAAAAACGAAAAAACACACATGTCACATACTGTATGGCAAATTTAAATTTAAAATCCAAAACGAACACCTGCGTCTGCTTTATAAGTTGCTAACAAAAATATTATTATAATGTTTTTTAATAATTATATCATACTAGACGTACCGCGGCCCGCGTACGGCGTAAATTATATATTTTACAGACAAATTAGTCCACAAAAAATAGCCTATGATCCTTCACGTGGTCTACTTCCAATGCCAAATAATATAAAAATTGCTCCAGTAGTTCGCGAGATAAGCCCTTCCAAATAATTTCCCCCGTTTTTCCACATTTTCCTCTATTTCTTCGCTCCTATTAGTCTTAGCGTGATAAAACATACCCTTTAGCCTTCCTCAACAAATGGGCTAGATAGCCCATTTGTTGAGGAAGGCTATCCACTGAAAGAATTTTTCAAATCGGACCAGTAGTTCTTGACATTAGCACGTTCAAATAAGCCCTTTCAAATAATTTCCTCCGATTTTTCCACATTTTCCTCTATTTCTTCGCTCCTAATTATCTTACCGTGATAAAATATAGCCTATAGCCGTCCTCGATAAATGGGCTATCTAAAACTGAAAGAATTATTCAAATCGGACCAGTAGTTCCTGAGATTAGCGCGTTCAAACAAACAAACTCTTCCGAATTTATAATATTAGTATAGATACATATTTTATTTACGAAAGAAATGCACATATTATACAAATAAATTTCAGTAGTATATGTACTAGTCTACTACACGTTTTCATGAAGTTCAAACTTCTGGCATTCATTTAAAACGGCCTACCGTAATAGTTAGTGTTTCAAAATTCAAACAGCTTGGACCCCTTGGAATTACGCTGAGATTTAGCTTCAGTCTGCATCCTCTATCGGTTGTATCACGGGGAGTGCTCTGAGGAATTGTTCGAAATCATACCACCTGCAACTTTTCGCCATCGTCCCACGCGAAAAACATACTTACCATCCTCATCACCTTGATGAGTGGCAGTCTTCCACAGTGCGTTTTTCGCGTAACTTTCTGCGCACTGTAAATCTCTGGAACGTACTGTCACCAGCAGTATTTCCGGACCTACACGACCTGCAAACCTTCAAGAAGAGAGCGTATTCTCTCTTAAAAGGCCGGCAACGCACCTGCAGCTCTTCTGATGTTGCGTATGTCCATGGGCGACGGTAGTTGCTTACCATCAGGTGACCCGTTTGCTCGTTTTCCCGCTTATTTAATAAAAAAAAAGATTCATAGCTGCATTCATCAAACAAAAAGTGCAATAATGTACCAAAAAATAAAACTATGTGCCTTAAATAGTTTGATGTTTAACTTTTTATCTTATTTTAATACGGTGTATAACTAATTAAGCAACACAGTGTTACGTTTCTTAACATTACGTAGAACAAATAGTACCCAGGTTTAGGAGTTTTTCAAAAACGTTTCAAGCTTCTTGACACTATTTCCACTCAAATTTAGTGTGATTCCAGATTTTGCAATAACAAAACAGTCTAATAATTGCAGTATTACTTGATTATTACGTAATTTAACTATTTCAAATGAGAGCAATCAATATTAAAAAGCAGTGAGTAAACTTTTATGACCCTATCACTAACCGTTTAAATTTGGGGGGCAAATGTGTTATCTGAAACTTTAACATCATTTTTCTCAAAATGGTTGACTTGTGGGTTAACATGGTATTGCATATTGGCGTCCATATAGCAATGATAACTTGTTCTGTGAGTGATTGCAGTATAAATCATAGGAATAATCCTGAAAAATATACATTTCACAGGTAATTAATCTTCATGTCCTAATTGCTACGATGTGTTTATTTTTGCTATATTCTGTCTTCAAAGAATTACTTTTTACTAGTCATTGTCTAATGTTGCCGTCTTCTTAGAAGTAGCCGCCGTAAGATGTAAACAGGGTCATAAATAATAAGTTACCTATTGTTAGAAATTAGTTATTTAATATTTAGAGTATTTTTAAAGACGAGCCGCCGTTTTATGGCACTATTGTGTAATTTTAGGAATTGTTTACTGTTTTGGTTTGTTTTCACCTGTTATTATGTAATTCTAAGAAGTGTTTGTTCTTATTTTGATAGCGTGGGATAATATCAATCCTCCCTTTTTTCTTTTTCTTTTTCTTCGTTTTTGGCAACTTGACACAAAGTATGTGTATGTTGTGCCACAGACAAGGTAAAAAGGTAAGGAATATGGCGGGAAAACCGTATTCCTCCTATAATAATTTTCAGCATCGTTTTCATGTAATATCGTCAGGTCATAAGTCTAGTCAAAGTCTAAGTACAAGTCAATACAGTCAAGGAGTCAAGTCGGTCGTTTCAGTAAAGTGGTAGACGCCTTACTGAAACTTTCAATGGAGTTTTGGAGGGAATACAAAATCGCACGTTTCTGGATAATGCATCACTTTCCTACACTTGTGCACGGTAACGAATATCTAATGGTTAATATTCTACCAATATTACACATTAAAAACCCAACTTAACACAATTTTAGGAAAATAATACAAAATCACAACATCACTCTTTCACATTCCCGGCAAAACTCAATCCTCCCTTTTACTTTCATATTTTGCGTAACTAAAGGTACTTATTGTTCATTACAAAATTTTTGAAGAAAAATTTTTCATAAAAATTTTTTTACATATACGCTAGTGCTTGAATCAAATTTATCGATATACTTATCGGTATTTAACAATAACATAAAACCAATCTAAAAATGTAATAGGTGTGTAAGAGTATTATGATATGTATTTAATTTAAGAATAAATAAAATACTAAGTGTGTTGTTTACTTTCAACATTATATTTGCATTTCTAATAATGTAAGGGCTGATTTTTCAGATAGCTTTTACCTGAGTAATAAATAAGTAACTTTATAATGTGTATATTATTTACCCTTATAAGAACCTCATGTCATAACATATCCGACGATTGAAAAATCACCCCAAACGACAATGTGTGTCTTAGATACTTTTCAATCGTCACCTTTTTTTCTGCCAAATAAAGTATATGGTACCTAATTTGAAATAGAAAATCTGCCAAAGTTGTATATTATTTATTTCTCATAGAAACTCAGGTAAACTAACTCAAACGCACAGTGTATTTTTTGTCCAAAAAATTGGCCATGCCATTTTTATTACTTAATTTTATAGGATTTGTGATTATAAATGCAGGACGAGAGTACCTGACTGCCCAATTCCTATAGAAGAATGCAAATTAGTACTTGAAAAAAAAATCTATGATTTCCAGAAAAAAACATAGAAACAGTTATAGCTCAAAAGTTTGATATTCTTTTAAGAATTTATTAATTGGTCTAAATAGTGTCTTAAAAGCCCTACGATAGCGAAAAACATCCAGTCTTTATTTGTTCAAGATAACGTATTTATGACTGACTTTATAAATTTATGTTTTAATTTTTTTAACGTCATGTCTTTTCATATTTGGATTTGAAACTAAGACTGAAATATTCTTTTTATTGATACTTATAACCCAAAAAAAAATGGGATCCAAATGAGGCGGGGCATCGGAGTTATTCAATTTTATATAAATTTGGATAGGATTATCACCGCATAGTTCACATAGATTAATAATATTTGAAGTAGGTTTTTATATGCTCAAAAAAAAACAAAGTTCAAATGAGTAAAAAATGTTGGTACAGAAATATTGACAACCCTAAAACCATAGTTACCAAGAAAACTTTAGAAGCCTTTAACTTCGGTGCCCTTTATTATTTGGATCTAAATTTTTTTACACGAATTCTTGTACATTTAAGTAGCAATTCTGTAAAATCCAAATAATTAGAAATACGTTCATAATAAATTAAAGAAAAAAAAACATAAATCGTAAGTAAATCTTTAAACACTTATTTAAGAAATATGTAAATCAGGTTAAATCGTGTGTTTTTTTTTATTATTGTCGATCAGAATAATCAAGAAGACAATTAAGTAAATGTTTTAAAAGTTATGGCAGTTTTTAATTTTATTGAAAAAAAATTAAAAGTGTTTTTTTATTGTTCATAATAAGAAATTAACACATGTAAATACTAATAAATTACTTACATAACATTTCTGTTCAAGATTTCCAAAAAAAAAAGGCATGGCCAATTTTTTGGACAAAAAATACACTGTGGAACGGACTATACTATCGATAATAAAAGATACATCACTAGCACACGCACATTGACAGATCGAAAATCGTCACGCATTTTCGGGTTGTCAGTTTCCAATTAAGGTTGGGTCGCCTAAGATCGGATGTGACATAAGATCGGATGCATGGAATAACTCACAAACTAGGCAATATTTTCTACTGCTGGCAACACTACTAGATCCGCCATTTTATCCTGCCCCTCTCCTCACACTGTGGCCGGCCAGCGACCAGACGGGACGTGCACACAAGTGATTCGGCAGAAAAGGTGTATTTTGTGAGAAAAATCATCGATCCGATCTTACCTACAAAACTTTGATGGCTCATTGTGGTGAGTACTTTCATTTTACTATTGTAATTAATTATTTTGGGGCAGAATTAGCGAATAATCTTTCGATCTGTATACTTTGATTATGCCTAGGACGTTCACAGCCCAAGATCCGGTCTTCCCTCTACATGCCGAAGATCGGACTATATCCGAAATAGTCAGTGGTTCTCAAGTGTTCAAGCCCACTATATTGAAATTAGTTTAAATACGTAACTACGTATTCCCACTAACCCACTAATAATACGAATGTGAAAGTGTTTGTGTGTGTGAGGGTGTGTGCATGCGTGTAAGTTTGTTACCTTTTCACGTTCAAACGTCTGAATGGATTTGAATTATACTTGGCACATAGATAGATTACAAAATAAATCGCTATAACACGTAATAATCCTTACATGGTTCTATCAAAATCCACGCTAAGTCGCGAAGTTGAAGAATATTATTTCCATTTTAATTGATTTTTTTCTGGTTGAGGCTTGGGGCAAATTTTGTTTTAAATGCAACTGATTTTAAATATCAAGCTAATATTTTTTGAAGTCACAAACACTTTTTTACGCTTTTCTCGTCTTAAAATATCTTTAAATTAAACATTAAAATTGTTATTTATAGATAAAAGATGCTGAATAGAAAATGATAGAAAAAAGATGATGAAGAAAGAAAGATATCTCATTTCATAGAGCTGTTGGAAAGAATGAAAATGTGATGTTTGTTGTCCCTAAGCGAATAGATGAAGACTATGTTCCTGAAGAAAACATAGTAAAAACGATTGAGATACTGCAGATAAAGGAGAATCCTCTTCAGTATGTACTGCTGAATGATGAAGATAGCGTTTATTTTTAGTTTAAGTAAACTATGCCTGTAACTACTTACCAAAAATTGCAATAATACGTTAAATTTTATGATAAGAATTTTACTATTTAGATTTTATTTTTGTTAACACTAGTTTGTGCCAAAGTTGACAAGGTATGCTGAATCTGTAGGCTAGCTACATTTTAATTTTTACCAGTTATCTGTGGGTATATAAAAAGACTGTTAATTTTTTGAGACTGATAGTTAAAAGGTATATTTTTTTATAAGAGTAATAATTATTTGTTTTTTTTGTACAACTTTCCAAATAAAATTGATTAACCTATCAGGTAGTTTTTATTTCTATTGTAATAGATCCTATTACAATGCCCACACTTATTATTATTTTATGCATCACAATTTCAATGAAAGTAATATTTGTAAGTCAGTCCTGACTCCTGAGTAGTACCTTTCTCAGATTACAAGTTAAAAAAAAAATTTAGAAACTAAAATATGTGCTTTTATATATTGTTTATATCTACTATCTAATGACGCTATGACTATCCAATCTAAGGTATGTGTACCTTTTCATTATTTATTCCTAAGACTCGAAGGATAAAAGTTTGAGAAACTTAATTAGGATGAGGAGGGAAGACCGGACTATAAAAACGCAAAAAAAAAGAAAAAGAATCGTATGTGTCAAATCTTTTGAGTAATTTTTGACCGGATCATTGATAAATGTATGGACGTAAGTCCGGATGTTTTCCTAATGTGTACTTTATTATTAAACGTATAGAACTGAAGATACCACATAGTCCGATCTTCGGCTGAAATGTTTTTTTCTTCACTATGGTAAGTTGAAAAAGTCTGCTTTTTAAACGCTTAATTTGCTTAGAAAAATATCATCTAGCGCAAACCAAAAATTAGGGGTTAAACAATGTTTCTTTGTCATCAATTTACAGAAGGCCGCAAAAGAAAAACGACATCGAATCAAGAGAAATAAAATAAAAATGCAGCACCTCTAAAATTTTCGGCTATTGCGTCCGATCTTAGGCGACCCAACCTTATAAGAATGTACTCTGTGGTTGTCAGGTGGTCTATACGTCAGTATATTATAAGTCTATGGTTTATGCCTGTCCCGAGCTCCCGCCTCCCGACGGACGAATCCTGTGGACGAATCAGTATATTGTATTATCTTATATCTATGGGACGAATTATATATAAAAAAAAAAAGGTTTATGGTTTAGTTAGGTACCTACTAAATTAGGACAAGTGGAATAAGTTTGCAATTTTACTAATCACAATTGAACGCGTAAGTATTGATTATATTCCGCTCTCGTGATCTTTAAGCTGATTAAGCTCTTCGGCTAAGGCTCATGCTATATTTTTCAGTTACAGGTAATAAACATATTTTGATAGATAACGCCCAAAAATGTATCATATGAAGACAATAGTTCCAACCGATGAACGAATAGAGCTTCCGAAATGCATGTACCGAATTAGAAATTTAATGGAAATAAATAACATTAACGATACCGAAATTAATATATGCGAGCAGGTTACCAAGTTTCTTAAGGTTCTTTAAGTATACATTCGCTATTTGGTGTATTATCATATTATACGTGCACAATATAACTCATAACAGTTGTATAACCTATAATATTTACTTGTATCTGTATTTACTTTAGTGCTGTTTCCATATTATAATGTAAGTATGAGACATTTTCTTACTTTTTACGTTGTATTTCAGAAATCTCAAAGTCCAGTGATGGAGCTGGAAGAGAGACAAGATAAGTTGCTTCTTAAACTTGATAAACTTTATGAAAGGATTAAAGATATCAGCTTGCTTTGTAAATCAACACCAACACATAAACAAAAATCTGTAAGCAGAAGTGTTGAACAGGTAAATTAATTCATCAAGCCCCAAGCGGTGGCATGCAACCGCGATACCTAACAAAAGATAAGCTATTGTGTCTCGTTTTTCCACGATTAACGGGTTAATGGTTATTTCCAATTTTCTAATTTTCATCATATCGCTAGCTTATATTAGTATTTACTGGTCTATGCATATATCCTTTGACCACTTAAGAGATAATTATTTTCACTAAATATAAATTTTGATGGTTACCATTTTACTGTCTTTATACTAAACACTTCCTAGCTTATATTAGTATTTACTGGTCTATGCATATATCCTGTGACCACTTAAGAGATAATTATTTTCACTAAATATAAATTTTGATGGTTACCATTTTACTGTCTTTATACTAAACACTTCTAATGTTTCTTTAAAAATTCATCAAAGGCTCTGAAAAAGTTAAATTACATACATGAAAACGTGAAATTGATAGCAATTTCAAATGTAGTAAAAATATCAAAATATGCACCATCGAGGAAATTGATTCCTATGCAGATGGCGGACCTAAGTAATTTGGTCGCATTACATCAAACCCAACCAATCACAGCTAACATTGAATTGACATAAGTCAACACATGACGAAGGTCCGCCATCTGCATAGGAATCAACTTCTCTGATAGTACCAAAATAATTGTTAAGTATTTGGTTTACTTATTACTATGCCTTTTTTATAATCCAGCATTTTTATGTTTCAGAAATTAGATAAGGAACTAGTCCTAGTACTTGACCCTGAAGTACTACCATGGTTCCTAATTGTGTTCATCAAAGGGACTAAGGCAATAAATATGACATGGCACATTCATTCTAATGTAGACAATAAAAAGATAGCTAAAATAAATAGTTTCATCAAGAAAAACCAACAACTTTCTAATCAGGGAGACTGTAAAACAAATGTAAGGCTGATATTTAAAAATGGTATGTATTAACTTAGATTTTTTAATTCAACATAATATTGTATAGTGAGTGTGGCAAAGCGTGCCACCCCAGCAAGTGCGCCATATAGCTGTAATTCCATACTGCTGATTGGAGAATGGAATTATAGCTTTATGGAGCACTTGCTGAGGTGGCGCGCTTTGCCACACTTCCTATAAATGTTTATAATGAAAGAATAGATCTCCACTAATTCATTAAATATGCATATTTTGATTTGATTTGAAAGCTAAATTTTTTATGGATTTAAAATTGAGATTCTTTCTCAGAAGATACGCTTGCTTAAAAAACATTTTGAAATTTTTGTTAATAGTTTATTTTTTATTTTTCAGTTGCATCAGCTGCGGAACTCATGGTGTCTTCCTTAGATATTCCAATAATTGGTTCAGTGAATATTATGAGATATTTATGTTTAAATTTTGCTCATATTGTGCCCTATGATTATACAGACCATAATTTAGAGGGCCTTCTTGATCTAGCTTTTCTTCTAGAAAGAGCTCCAGAAAAAAGCAAAGAAAAAATACTCAACCAAATATTTTCTCAATCTAAAAACTGGATCTATAAAAATGAATTCTCCATTGTAGATTTAACAGTCTATAATGCTGTTAAACAATCACAAAGTCTTGTACGATCTGTACCTAAACAGTGGTATGATAATTGTGAAAAAATATGTAATATTTAAAATTTTAAATAATAAATCATGATAATATTGAATATGATTATTTTGTCTTAAATCCTTGCTGACTTCAGAAACTTTTACTTACTTCAATGCAGCTTTTGTCTGCATTGAAGTAAGTAATTTTATTTACTTAAATATTAATAACCTTTAAGTTTAAATTTCTTCCCCAAGAGGACAGACTTCGCCTTTAATCGTGATTTACTTATAAATTGAAAATTATACAGTTTCAGACAACTCTTCCTGTGACAAGTTATGGATATCATGCCATCTTACCTGATACCACATAATATTATGTATGTCTCTATCTATTGTTATTGTATTCCATCAAAGAATTATATCCAAAATATGCTCATAAAACTCATAATATACCCTTTTGCATTAAATAAGTAGGTACGTAAAAAGTTATAAATTATCTAGAATAATAAAACTAGAATACTTCATCATTGTAGTTATGCCTACTGTGCCTTTACTAAATACGAGTTGAAGTGTCATAATATTGAATATTATTTGTTATGTAGGTCGTAGTCGTACTGTAGAGTGTGAACGACGCAATAATAATTGTCATGGTACTTAAAATTTATTATGATAGTAAATTCTATTAGGTATAATAATATAAATTTATAAAATACAAAAGTTATGGATACGAACTAAGTATTAAATTTCTGGCTCGGTTTGGAGCTTGTATGGAACGAAGCAAAGTGAATAACTAATCTACGAACAATTTAAGACCAAAATCAGCCCAATCCGTTCAGTCGTTTTCGAGTTTTAGCGCGACCAACACATTTGAAAATCCATTTTCATAAGATTAATAAAGTATAAATACAACTGAGTAGGTATTTTGTGAACATGGTGAACATTTAAAGTGCATAGCAATAGAAAAAAATTACGTTTGTTGCATAGCGGCAACAGATAGGTATGTAACACAATCTGTGAAAATTTCAGAAATCTTGCTAAGTATGTGCGGTTTATGAGATACAGCCTGGAGATAGACATGACTGATGAGTGATGACACATCGAAGTCAGGTAATAGGGTTCCGTTTTTACCCCTTGTGTACGGAACCCTACAAATACATAAGATAATACTAAACAATATGATTCTTAAGCCGGCCCTTATCTATACATATAATAAAATCGTAGGAAAGTCAATTCTGTACATTGAATATTTTTGAAAAATAATACTTGGGACGTGATCTACAATCGATATGGAAGCCAAAAATATAGTTTTTAGAATTTTTGTCTGTTTGTCTGTTTGTCTGTTTGTCGGTTTGTCTGTTTGTCTGTATGTATGTCCGGGATAAACTCAGAAAGTACTGAATGGATTTACTTCAAATTTTGCACGAATATTATATAGAGGTCGGGTCAACACATAGGCTATATATTATGACGATATCACCTAGGGCGGGGGGAGGGGCTCAAGTTTCAATATTTTTAGTTTTTTGCTCATATCGCTAAAACGGTGCGTTGTAGAGAAAAAATGTCCTGTACGTAATGAAAGCCCATAAAATTTCCTACAAATTTCTCCTTCACACTTTGTATCTATCTTCACTCCTTGCCATGCTATGAGCTTTTGTCTATCTTTTCTATACAAATTTCGAGTGTCGTTTGATTAACATGCTGGGAGCTTTGGCATCGGCCTTTTCTTGGGGGGGGGGCTTCGCCCCCCCAAATCCCCCCCCCCACCTCCCCAAATTTTGCTTCAAACAAAGCGGTGTTGCGGCGTTATACATCTTTTTTAAGAACAAAGTTAAAAACTAAACTACACATACGGTTTTCCAGTGTCGTTTGTTTTGGGGGGGCGCAGCCCTTTGTAGGAACAAACTAAGTCATCTATACATATTGTAATAAAATCGTAAGAAAGTCAATTCTGTACATTGAATATTTTTGAAAAATAATACTTGGGACGTGATCTACTATACTAACGCGGACGAAGTCGCGGGCAACAGCTAGTTGATAATTAATAATATAACACGTGAGCACAAGTGGCAATCAAGACTTCCAATATCTTAGCTAATATAAAAGCAATTAGGTTTCGTTATAAAATTCAGTCAGAAGTAACACGGTATCAACATGAGAACATTAGTTTTTTTAGCCGCCTTAGGAGTAGCAGCTGCAGGTAATTGCAAGCTTTAATTTTAATTTATTAGCTTGATATTTATCTGTACTTACTTGGTCGAAATTCGCCGACGAATGACGATTGTTTAATATTTAAATCCGTGTAAGTTTGAACTTTGAATTCTTTTGTCTCAATTCTCAAACATATTTGCAATATTTCTTTCTCCCTAGTCCCTGCTTAATCCATACTAATATTATATATGCGAAAGTGCATAATATGTGTCTGTCTGTCTGTCTGTTACCTCTTCACGTCCGAACCGCTGAACCGATTTTGCTGAAATTTGGTACGGAGATACTTTAAGTACCGAGAAAGGATATAGAATACTTTTTGTCCCGGAAAAATGTACGGTTCCCGCACAATAAACTTTTATGATTTGCGCGTAAACTATTCAATCGTTTTTGATGAAACTTGGTATGGAGATACTTTAAGTACCGAGAAAGGATATAGAATACTTTTTGTCCCGGAAAAATGTACGATTCCCGCACAATAAACTTTTATGATTTGCGCGTAAACTATTATTTATATATATTATATATATTCATATATTCATATTATATATATATATATATATATATATATATATATATATATATATATATATATATATATATATATATATATATATATATATATATATTTAACCCATTGATCGTGAAAAAATAATATATGCAAAAATCTAGGCAGACCTATTCCTAGACAAGATGGCGCCCGCGCCTACCCTCTTTGTATAAATAATATAATAACTTTACAACCTAACTTTAAGTAATACATGTTTTTGTAAAGAATTTTATAATGTCTAATAAATTTTCTGTCTATCAAGCCATAATAATAAGTATAGTATTTAGTCTGATTTAATATTTTTTTCACAATATATATTTTGGAAACTATATTTCTGACTGTTTCACTACAAACAAGTTAATATTTTGTTATAATCTACACGACGGGATCCTAGTGTAGACCCTTGTATAAACAATAGATCGTAAAAGCTTGAGGTGCTTATAAAAACAGTTGTGATTTACGACCCGACAAAAAACAAGTTTCGTATTACCCACAAGCAAACTTCGTCATTAGGGTTATACAAATAAAGTTCAAAATGGCCGCGGTCGGCAGAAAATGTCCGTTACCTATGAACTTTTATCTCAATGGTTTCAGTAATTTAATGCATAGTTATCGATGTAAATCGTCTTGTTGACGTTGTGTAACAACTTCAATAAGCGTTTAACGTAATTATTTTACAAACATATGAGGCAAATATCGTACAAATCACATATATAGAAACCAACTTTTCGAGTGTAACCTAGAAGTAATTACGATATTTTTCTTTCAAATTATTATCTAAAACTATTCACAATTAGTAAAATAACCTATTTTATATACAAAACACTACTTACATTGGTGAAAACCAGCAAATATTTCCAACAAATTACACAACACGGCAGAACACACACGAAAAAACCACGACTTTCAAATGACTGAAAAATATTTCGTCGACCACAGATTGTATAACATTTTGCATTCAGAATGTGGCAAATGTATCATAGATCGTAACTAACCAAACTTCTTCATACAAAAGTAGTCTCTAAGTCGTCCAAATACGTTATATACATACGAGCACCGGTGCTCGCCCTCGCGATCACCGGTGCTCGCGCGGGGTTCAACGGAATTGCGCTGTGTCACGTGACCCCGAGCACCGGTGCTCGCGCGGGATTTGATAGGATATATATATATATATATATATATATATATATATATATATATATATATATATATATATATATATATATATATATATATATATATATTATATATTCAATACATTTTGATGAAATTTGGTACGGAGGTACTTTGAGTCTCGAGAAAGGACATAGGATAATTTTTGTCCCGGAAAAATGTACGGTTCCCACGCAATAAACTTTTATGATTTGCGTGTAAACTATTCAATCGATTTTGATAAAATTTGGTATGAAGATAGATACATATTTTAGTCCATGAGAAAGGACGTACATAAAATAATTTTTATCTCGGAAAAATGTATGGTTCCCACTCAAAAGACTTACCTACTTACGGTCTTACCACAAAAAACTAAACAGTAAACATATCTATTGAACAGTTGTTTAGATATTATTTTGAACTGAATTTTTTTGTAATCAACTGTATTTAACAGGTGTAAGTGTTATGTAAGTGAGTCACTAGCAACGAATACTATACTCACAAGGAGGTCACTAGTTTCTTAGCAGACAGAAGCATAAAGGTCGTAGTTGACGGCGAATGCTCGGAAACTCAGTCTGTTGATGCTGGTGTCCCTCAGGGCTGTGTGCTATCGCCTACTCTATTCATACTGCATATCAATGACATGTTACAGACCAACGGCATTCGTTGCTATGCGGATGATAGTACAGGTGATGCTGCATATACCGGCTCCCCCAATATTTCTCGGCAAAATGTCACTGAGAGACGAAACGAACTTGTGTCTAAGGTGGAGAATTCATTGGAGAAGGTCTCTGAATGTGACGTAAGACGTAAGTTGGTCCAATTTAACCCCGCCAAGACACAAGTCTGCGCGTTCACCACTAAAAAGTCACAAATGGTCGTATATCCTCGTTTCGAGGGCACATCTTTAGCCATCTCCCCTAGCATTGAGATACTTGGTGTCAACATATCGAGCGAAGTCCAGTTCCGATATCATCTGGAGGGTAAGGCCAAATTAGCCTCGAAGAAGCTTGGTGTTCTTAACAGAGCGAGACAGTACTTCAGTCCGGACCAACGCCTGCAACTCTACAAGGCGCAGGTTCGGCCTCATATGGAATATTGTTCTCATCTCTGGGCAGGGGCGCCAAAATACCAACTGCTCCCTCTGGATCATATCCAACGAAGGGCCGCTCGAATTGTTGACTGCCATAGTGTTTCAAACAGCTTGGACCACTTGGAATTACGCCGAGATGTAGCTTCACTCTGCATCCTCTATCGGTTGTACCACCCGTGGTACAACCGAAGAATTCCTCAGAGCACTCCCCGGAGTGCTCTGAGGAATTGTTCGGAATCATACCACCTGCAACCTTTCGCCATCGTCCCACGCGAAAAACATACCATCCTCATCACCTTGATGAGTGGCAGTCTTCCACAGTGCGTTTTTCGCGTAACTTTCTGCCGCGCACTGTAAAACTCTGGAACGAACTGTCACCAGCAGTATTTCCGGACCTATACGACCTGCAAACCTTCAAGAAAAGAACATAATATTCCCTCTTAAAAGGCCGGCAACGCACCTGCAGCTCTTCTGATGTTGCGGGTGTGCATGGGCGACGGTAGTTGCTTACCATCAGGTGACCCGTTTGCTCGTTTGCCCCCTTAATATAAAAAAAGGTATTAAGAATCTTTTGTAGTACAGGTTTGCGCGTAAACTATTATTAGAGAGTATAGGAAAAGTCTTGAATTATACATTGAGCGGTATTTATTCGAGCAGAGTTTCACCTTACACGTTTCAAAGTTAATTACAGAATGTATCAATCAATGCAATATGGCTGGCTTTTATACCATTTTAAGACAAAAGAGACGAACTTCCGTTGACAATTCAAATATAGTAAAATCATATAAAATACATTAAAAATTAAGAATAGCTAAGAATTAGTTGAGTATATAATTCTTAATATTAATTAATGTACTTCTCATATTTAAGATAATTATTTACTTAAATATGAGAAGAGGAAGTTGTGTAACTAACTATTTATGAAAATCAAGTACCTTACTTATTACTATTTAAAATATTATATCACTAATTAAATTTATATACTGCGTGACTGGTGAGACATGTTCAATACTTGAGGACGTGATATTTGGCTATTATAGTAGTTGGAAAAAAATATTATAAAAAAATAATATCAATTGATCACTGAGTAAATGTAGCTTAAAGTTAAATAATTATTTACCCAACGCATGGACACCGCGAGCGGGAGGGGTAGTTGTGTGGTGTTTCTTTGGTAGCGCACGCCTCTGCACCGGCCGCATAGTATGCCTACTTGCCTAGCCGCGTAATTTACTTGGTATCCATGATTCATAAATTTTTGGGAAATTCAAAAAAAAATTAAGAACCTAATTTTATTACATATTTATAATGAGAATCGAGTACTGAATACTCTCCTTAAATATCGGTATTGACTCACCAGTCATGCTGTATAGTGACTAACATAATATACAGATTTAAATAAAATAAATATAATATTATGTAGCTTATCCATTGACATCCGCTAACACTCGGCCATCCTGCATTAGGCGTGTCCTCACGACGTTCCCATGGTTTGCTCCCCTGTGCTGTACCAGTGCCAGAACTGTCAGTGGTCTGAAACAGAGAAAGACATCGAAACAGTATTTTGTAAAAATTTTAGTATCACACCTCATCTCCAGCCAACATGGCATTTCTGAAGCCTAAAGGTAATTTA
Organism: Plebejus argus; assembly: GCA_905404155.3. Taxonomy (NCBI): domain Eukaryota; kingdom Metazoa; phylum Arthropoda; class Insecta; order Lepidoptera; family Lycaenidae; genus Plebejus; species Plebejus argus. Next base: position 8,293,447 of record FR989938.1, on the reverse strand, counting down.
TGCATTTTAATTTTTGTTGTATTGTTATCAGTAACATAATATTTTGTCACGCAGACAACTTTACTATTGTAATTTTTAGCTCAATTTTAGAATATTTGTAAGGTCACATATACGCCGGTCACATAGACGCCGCCGGTCACACAGACGCCGCCGGTCACACAGACGCCGCCGGTCACATAGACGCCGCCGATCACACAGACGCCGGTCACATAGACACCGGTCAGGTATAGTCACTATAATTATATACTTATTGTTAACTAGCTGTCCCGGCAAATGTTGTTTTGCCATATAAAGTATAAATTCCGATTTCGCCCATATTTTATTGAAGTGACTAAATAAGTATGGCACCATGGCATCGTCCATCACTATCCCGTCGCATCGCACAAATGCATTCTGTCAATTATATGTCAAAGCGCTAAAGTTGGAGTAGAAATAAGAATTTTTAAATTTTCTAATTTTCCGCTCAATTTTCAAAGTTCTCTGTTATAACATTGATCTCCGGGTAATAACAAACACATCAAAATAAGAAATAGTGAAATCGATCCAGCAGTTCAGGCGTGATGTCATGACCACGCGAATATAGGTCACACAGATTTCGATCACACAGACTTTGGTCACACAGACGACTATAATATAACCCTCGTTCATTTTTGTAGTAAATTTTTTTGTAGTAAAATCTTATAATATTATCTTGTAAGATGCAGGCCACAGACTACTATATCAGGTCAAATAGACATCAGTTACGTAGACATAGACATCAGTCGCGTAGACATAGACATCAGTCACGTAGACATAGACATCAGTCACGTAGACATAGACATCAGTCACGTAGACATAGACATCAGTCACGTAGACATAGACATCAGTCTCGTAGACATAGACATCAGTCTCGTAGACATAGACATCAGTCTCGTAGACATAGACATCAGTCTCGTAGACATAGACATCAGTCTCGTAGACATAGACATCAGTCTCGTAGACATAGACATCAGTCACGTAGACATAGACATCAGTCGCGTAGACATAGACATCAGTCGTGTAGACATAGACATCAGTCGTGTAGACATAGACATCAGTCACGTAGACATAGACATCAGTCTCGTAGACATAGACATCAGTCTCGTAGACATAGACATCAGACTCGTAGACATAGACATCAATCTCGTAGACAGACATCAGTCTCGTAGACATAGACATCAGTTCACGTAGACATAGACATCAGTCACGTTTACATCTTTTTAATTTCAGACTTGAATCATGCTAAGTAGTAATTTATTTTTTTCTTTTAGGTGCAGCTTCGGAACCAGTTTCTTATCAATAATATCAATTGTGAAGATTGTAGAAGCAGAAAAGCTAAAGCGTGATTATAATAAAATAGTTATTAAATTTGTATATTATACCTATTCGATTTTGTAATACCATTGCAAAATTAAAATTTATTATCAAAATTTGTTTCTGTACACATGATACAATATTATATTAAATTATTATCTCTATCGTATTAGTTATATTATAGATATACAAAAATTATAATAAAATTAACTTTCTATCAGAATTTTCAATCAATTAGATCATCTGCATTCGTGTCTACCTTGGCCTTAGTATCAGAAGTTACCGATTTATACCTCACCCCTTACTACAGCTGAAAACTGTATTAATATTGAAAACTTCTTACTTTTAAATTTTTGGGTCACTTTTCACCCACTGAATATATCCTACATTTCTTGTGAGTTATCAAATCTATTTTTCATAACAGTCATAATTTTTATCAATTATTCGTAGTTTTGCTGTTGCCCTTCATTCAGTTAATGCCTGTCGTTGCGAAGTATGGTCACTAGGACCGCTGGATAGTGTTGGTAAAACCGTAAAAATAGCATTAGCAATAATAATTAATTGTTAAATGCCCATTAGCAATAATTAAATTAGTCGTACTTGCTAAAAAAATACGATTGATAATATTATCGTGCGTAGCAATAGTCTGCGATCATCATAAAAATCACGTCCCCGCTGTTTCGCACCGCGCTGCTAACTATTAATTGCTATTTTTCACTCGATGCGAACCGATAATTCACGATGCCGCGTTTTAGCAAATAGCAAAGCAATAATACTTGTTTTGACATTAAAATTAAGCATGTTAAAATTAATTGAAAATAACATTAATTCCCATTACTAGCACTGAATGGAATAGCTGGTAATTTAGAGTTATCATGGCTAAAAATAAGTTTAAATGAAGGGAAGGAAGTAGTAGAATAAGGTGTTTATTTATACCCCACACTATATCTATTAATTTGTCATTCGTAACAGTTTCATTTTCAGACATTCCACTGGACCATTTGATCTGGGATTAGCTATAGCATCAAGGACATGTTTTAATTGCATGTCTTCTGTAAATTTGGTTACTGTTAATATGCGGACTAGGTTTCTAAACTGGGAAATAATATCTTTAAGAATGCTCCAACCGGAGAATTAGCAGGTCGGATGTCTGTCAGTACGAATATCGACGTTAATGACATTAAAATAAGATTCATATTAGCGCGCCTTGTACAGTGGTGGTTACGACGCTCGCCGCGTTCTTGATATGGCGAAAATGTATGAAAAAATTTGAGAAATTTTCTTATTTTTCTTATAACTGGAAAAGTTGTTTATTTTTATATAAAATTTTTAGCGGATTTTATAGAGGACTAAATAAGCAACAATTTTTTTGTATACTTATTTTCCTCAGTTCAGTGTATTTAGATATTAAGGTACCTAATCAGACTCCATATTTTTCATATTTTGCGATTATTGTGATGGAAACGTATTTTATATGAAAATTTTGTATGCGGCTATAGAATTTTATATATATATATATTATCTTTCATTTGAAACCAAAATATCCTCGCAGTTTGACTCCTAATTCTTTAATAGGGTACCGGAAAATCGCTGATATTTGTAATAGCGTCCTTAAGTACTTTGTGGTTTTTATGGAACTAGACTTTTGACGGGCTTAGCAAAAACAAATTGTGAACGCATCAATAACGACAAAAACGTGTGTGTTGCTATTTTAGTCTTAACAATACAACTGGACGATAATTTGCAGGTCATAATCTTGGATGCTAAGCGACCATCGAGCAATATGAGGAACAAGATCCTTTTTTTTTTGCTATGGGTTCTGCATAACGGTGCACAATCCGTTACAACTTTTACATGGACACCTATTATATAAATACGGGAACGCTTTAAAGATTCCACGACGGTTAATGTTTTTAACTCGTAACTGTAGTAAAACCTTTCTTTGGATGTGACTACCAAAATAGGCTATAGGTTGAAATGTGCCGTCCTGCTGTTTTTTTGATTTGTATTTCCCCTAAACCTAGTTTACTAGCATCTTAATAATTAACCTGGGGATTACAGCCACATAATTTTGACACTTGGTCCTCATTATGAAGCAAAGCATACCAATCTTTGTGTGAATTTAAATTTCGGTAATCAATGCACAGCCTGTTATCTTTACCCTTCATTGTATCTAAAACCACTTGACTAGTATATTCAGACAGTGACGAATGATACCGGCTTCCAAAAGATCGTTAACCTTTTCATCAACTATTGCATTTTTTTAAAACATACCTATCCTAATAGGGCTTACAAAGCACGACTACTACTGCTTATAAAGTAGTCTTTATTCTCATTTGTAATAAATATGTGTACCCTAAACCTTTTGTATCCCTAGTGAATAAAATAAATGTTTATATCTATCTAATATCATCATCTTTTAAACCCTCTAATTTCCAATACAATTTCATTTGTGATTCTATTAATAAAGTCATTATTTTCAGTAGAGGTATTCGATCCGATAATATTAACAACTAGCTGTCCCGATGAACTTGTGTCACTTTAATACCTTTCCTGGACTTCTACGAATACTTTAATACTAAAATCAGTTCAATCCGTTAAGCCGTTTTCGAGTTTTAGCGCGACTAACACATTTAAAAATCCATTTTTCTATATAAGATTTCAGCCGGCAATTATTGTATGTGCAGGCCGAGTTATTTCAATTTCACCAATACCTACATATTTATAACTTTTATAAATGACCCTCAACACTTACAGCTCCTCCAGGAATTAAGGAATTATATAATACACAAATACAAGAATCATAATATTATAGCACATAAACCGTTCCATTGAATTTTTCCTATTTGAATCGATATCTACAAATACATCAATATTACAGCAACGATTTTTAGGTAAAATTGTATCAAGCTTCAGCACTTCAGCAAAACATTTTACTTATATCTATCACTTATATTTGTCAGCTGTTTGTAACCTGTCAAACAAATTATAAGTCTCGGCAGAATTAGCTGTAGTAACTGGTAGTAAGTAATAAAAGGCTGGTGAATTATTGATTGTCCAATAATTAAGTCTATGTCACTTGGCAGTAGTTATGTAACAGTCTCAGATTTCATTTTCATTATTCTTGTTCATTGGCTCCTACCCACAATTGTGTTTTTTTTTTTTTTGTAAACATTATTCACTAAGATATTAATAGAATTATAAAAAGTGTTACTCACTCGTGTTGAATTCTGCGGTTGCAGAGTTGTTCGCTGTATTTGCGAACCAGCAGTTAGCCGTCGACCGTCGTATGACCGGGGCGTTGAAAAGCTTCAATGGCCTACTATTCGACATTTGTAGCGGTGTTTATTCCTGGCTGGGGAGCTGCTGTCGATTTTCCATCACCTGCACCTTTCCTCCAATCCAAGTAGTCTTTCGCATTGGCTTGGCTTGTACTGTAGTTCATTCGGCAACCCTTTTATGACGCAAGATATTGCATGCTCGCCCTGGATTTCGCATTTCTTAAGCAGAGAGACTTTATCGTTGTAATATTTGGTCATCGTCGCGCTTTCAGTCTTTGTTCGAACCATCATAGCTTCAATGCAGTCATTGTCTAGCGAACCTACGTAAACGAAATTGCACGATGAACTGTCGATCGGCACTGTTCCATCCGTAAACCTCTCTAAGCTGGTCGATTTTATGCAGCCATGTAGCTAAATTATAAGCGTCGTCTTCTGGTTCAAACTTTGGTATCACTTCTGCATCAGTTTGAGTAATTACTAGGCACTCTGGTTCACTATCACAATCACTGTTGTCTATAATGTTCGAAGAGAAAAAAAAAAATCACTTTCTACGCAGTGGGACGAAACCACTTCTGAAATATTAGAGAGTATAGGAAAAGTCTTGAATTATACATTGAGCGGTATTTATTCGAGCAGAGTTTCACCTTACACGTTTCAAAGTTAATTACAGAATGTATCAATCAATGCAATATGGCTGGCTTTTATACCATTTTAAGACAAAAGAGACGAACTTCCGTTGACAATTCAAATATAGTAAAATCATATAAAATACATTAAAAATTAAGAATAGCTAAGAATTAGTTGAGTATATAATTCTTAATATTAATTAATGTACTTCTCATATTTAAGATAATTATTTACTTAAATATGAGAAGAGGAAGTTGTGTAACTAACTATTTATGAAAATCAAGTACCTTACTTATTACTATTTAAAATATTATATCACTAATTAAATTTATATATAGTGACTAACATAATATACAGATTTAAATAAAATAAATATAATATTATGTAGCTTATCCATTGACATCCGCTAACACTATACTTACAATCGATCTCGAATCGAATCTATAAACAGAATAAAATCATCGTTAGTGTTGAGTTTTAATTCTCTTTTTAACGAGCAAAGTTATTTATTAAAAGTGAATCTATTCTAACCTTAACTACTAATATATATTCTGTGCCTTAACTAAACATATACGGTCTCACTACAAAAGATTTAAACATATTCTGTTGGCTGTTGAACTGTTAACTGTTGTTGAAAAATTCAGTACAAATTGGTCTCAAAACAACTGTTCAATAGAATATGTTTAGATCTTTTGTGGTAAAACCGATGCTTTTTGAGTATTAGATATTAATTACTTACCATGTGGGGGGCGCTTCGCTTCCCGAGCCCCCAACTTAGGGTCTGCGCCGCGGTCTTTTCGATCGGGTACCTATAATTTCACCCAGTGAGTACGGGACCATAACAAGGCAAAAATTATCTATTTCCGTTATTACTATGTTAACGCGAACGAAGTCGCGGGCAACAGCTAGTATTATATACATTCCTCTGATCTCATTTGACGAACAATTTTAAAACAATAATATTAAAGGTAGGTATTAGTAATGTATAATATGATGTAGGGTACTTATTCCATGTTAAATTCTTTTATGAAGTGATTTTTTACGGACCTCAAATTTATTTTTGTCTTTGAATGAATTGTATCCATGCTCGTGCCTTGGCCTATAAGACCTTTGCGGAGTCCCAGGCCCCAGCTGGCTTCGCGGAGCATACTTTAAGAATGGATGATTTAGCTGACTTAGGTATCTACATTAGGTATATTTTGCTTTCGTTTTAGCTCCCCAGTCGCACACTTCACGAATTGTTGGCGGCTCCGATACCGATGTCGAGACATACCCTTTCATGTCGAACATGCAACGTAGCTGGTTTCTGATATGGTGGTCTCAATCATGCGGTGGTACTCTCATTACTAGAAGGTCTGTGCTCTCTGCTGCACATTGTTATTAGTAAGTACAATAAAGTATAAGTGATAGACAATATTTTTATGTGTCGACTTATCGATTATAGTAAGTACTAATTACCTAATCTGGTTTTAGCGGCGATTCGTCGTCCGAATGGCGCGTTGTGCTAGGCACTTCTTTGGCATCGGGCACGGACAGCATTCATTACGTGTCTAAATTAATTGTTCACAAGGATTACGATCCAAATCTACTCGTCAACGATGTTGCAATAGTCAAGCTGGAAACCCCCGCAAGTTTGTCCAATCGCATTAATGTTGCGAGCATCGCTGGGCCACACTTCCACCTGCCGGATGACACACAGGTCACCGCTATAGGATGGGGAACTCTATCGGTTTGTAGCTCTATCAGTAACTTCAATAAAATGTTCTGGATTGTAGGATTTATATATTTTGTAGATTACATACTTATAGAGCAAGTACTAAGTTAAAATTAGTGCCGCACTCAGAGTGAAACATTAATAATTACTTAAATGTACTTAATTACATCATTCAAAATTTTGACTTATGACTTATGAGGCTCCATACATACCTAATCTGTCAAACTCTCCATTAAATTAAAGGTTAATCATAATTAAATGTCTCTGAGTACGGGCGGAAAGGCTCAATTTACAATTCACTCGGTTTCCCTTATCAGTTATCACTTATCACATACATCGTCTCAGTAGTCATCTGCAATTTTAATAAGAAAATAATAATATTAGTTAATTGATTAGGTTTATACATCCGATCTCCACATTACACATCGCTACTTTTTTTTAACTAACTTCAAAAAAATGAGATTATCAATTCGACGGTATATAATATTTCCAGAACTGTCCAATTTTTGTATAATATGTTACTTGTTAGTCTATGTAGGTATATCAGCCTAGCGTCTGAACAAAATATATGTGCCTTTCAAAAGTGTTATGTATGTAATGCAAGTTTCATCAAAATCGGTTCAGTAGTTTTGGAGACAAGGAGTTTTCACGTACAATAATTTTGAAGTCGATTTTATCTTTTTAAATTAAAATACAGTTATTCTTTCAGTCTGGTGGTGCTACGGTGGAGCAATTGCAGCACGTCGATCTGAATATCATAAACCAAGAAATTTGCGCTGAACGATACGCCAAGCTAAAGGAAACATCGGGATACGAAGGATGGCCAAATATTACTCCTGGAATGATCTGCTTGGGCATCCTCGACATAGGGGGCAAAGACGCTTGTCAAGGAGATTCGGGTGGACCAGTAGTATATAATAGATCAATTTCCATTGGTATAACATCATGGGGATATGGTTGTGCCCATAGCCACTATCCTGGAGTGAATACACGAGTGTCGTCTTACACTGACTGGATTGTAACATATGCCCAATAGGCAATAACTCACTGATCTCTATTATACAAGTACGCGTACTTGTATAATATTAGAGATCAGTGCAATAACTACAGGGCTGTAGCCTGTAAGTTGTAACTACTTTATTTTCTGATATTATCACTGATCTCTATTTAACAAGTCGCTGGATTGCTGATAGCCTTTGAAATGACAGCTATTTTTTGTGCCTATTTGAAGCGGAATCAGCGCCCCTATTAATCGGGTAGAGAACTAAATCTGACGTAAAATGACGTTTGAAAGCCGCCATATTGGCGCTGATAGCAGTAGTGAGAGTATTTGGAACTAATACTAGTGATTATGTGATAACAACAGGTCTTTATCAGCAATCCAGCGTACTTTAATAGAGATCAGTGATGTATTATCATGATTCATGTCTGATGTAAAATTATGAAACATTATACCTAGGTACTTACTTTGTTATTTTATTTCTGATTGATATTATACATTGACATTATCCGGTATATTAAATGATTAAATTTCTCTATGGCAGCAGGGCTTCAAATAACGTTATTTTTTCATAACGTTACTGCTTCAAGGGCATAGATAACGTTATGAAAATTTAAACGATATTAAAATTAACGTTAAAAATTGATATTAATAACGGTAAATATTATAACGTTATATAGGATTTATAACGGTAAATATATGTTCTTTGATAACGTTATTTTTTGTAATAAGTACTTATTTTAATCAGTCAGTTCAATAAGCAGTATGCACAAAATCAAATTACGAGTGTACTACGTGTCCGGTTAGAACTTAAAAATGGCGTCTAATGAGAATAATGAGAATGACATGGTCAGTATTCAGTACTCAGTATTTCTGTTCAAATAATACATCTATGAATAATACTAATTTATGGTTTGTAAACAATTGTATTTATTGTATTGCCAGCACGGGCGCCGTGCGCTGGCTGCCGGTACTCCGTGAATACCTACATATTTTGTAAATGCAATAATATAATTTTGTGCTTCCTTTTTTAAATGTGTTGATATTTTTAACTACAGTCTACAAAATATATCTACACTACTATTATAAAGAGGAAAGATTTGATTTTTTGTTTGTTTGTTTGTTTGTATGTATTAAACTTAGAATTCTAGTAATCTATAGTCTATAGACTAAATAGGGTTTACTTTATTCAGATCGATCAAGAATCCCAGTCCATATTAGCACTACGTAAAAGGAAACTCAACAATCCAGCTGAGGCAAAACCAACAAGTGAGTACACAGATTAGAGTATTATATAAGTGAGTAGATCACGTGTAGACTTCGATCAAATATTCTGTACTATGTCCCCATACAAAACACATTCACAGTCCCATACAAAACACATTCAGTGCCTTTAACACACCATGTGTGCCCACACTAATCTTTATCGCCATGCCGCGAGCACGCCGGGCGTGCTCTCCGTTTTTCATCAATATCTCAAAGATAACACAGTTTTTTTCATCGAAACTCTCAGAGCATAAACTTTGTGCCGTAAGCTAATGAATTCTTAAGTGGTTCCATGATCTGGGTGCCTAGTGTAAGTTTTTTGTTTGACATTCGATCGTGAAAGCGTTTCGCGTTTACTAAGATTTTGTATGGGATTTGTACAGCGCCACCTGGCGATTCTCACGGGAGTGAACCCAGCTCCCATACAAAATTTTAGTAAACGCCAAACGCTTTCACGATCGAATGTCGAACAAAAAACTCACACTAGGCACCCTGATATTTTTTGTTATCGAAAATAATTTATTATGTAATGTCGCGAACATGCCAGGTGTGTTCATCTACACGAGTTCTCAACCTTTTATATCTGGGTACACGGTATCTTTAATTCAAGAAAGAGGTCAATTTAAGAAAGAGGGGCATTTTGTACCCTATATTATGTCAGTGCTACATAAGTAGCACTGACATAATATACCAAATGACCATTCATTGAACAATTGAACATATTTTGAACATTTGAAAAATTGAACATTTTATTGTATGACCAAAAATCTTTAATAGTTAGGGAGGCTAAGAGGGGATTTTGCGACAGGCTCGAGCATGTCAGATTAAGCTTGTTCAATAGGATTCCGACATGTATCGGACACAAGTTCCGACAATGAATTATCATGGTACAGAAATTAGATTACTCACATGGTGGGACCGTGGGTTAATTTTTTTTAACCGACTTCCAAAAAGGAGGTTATACGTTCGGCTGTATATTTCTTTTGTATGTTCAACGATTACTCAGCCTTTTGTGGTCCAATTTTCAATATTATTTTTTTGTTGTATAGGGTCTAACTAGTTAGACCCTAATCCCTATACAACAAAAAAATAATTTTTGTATTCCATGGTACCAAATTCTAGAATTTGGTACCATGGAATCCATGAGTAATTGAGGGAACTCCTCAAAATTTATATGAAAAGTATATTGTGGTGGTTTTGGTTTTATGTGAAGTTACTAAGCATATTATACAGTCTGTCAAGAAAGTCATGATAGGCGGGAAAATTTTCTAAACGTAATCACGCTTAAAAAGTGTATTTTTTTCTTTGTATTTTCACAGAGAACGCTTATTACATTTTAAATATTGTCACCTTGCACATTTTTATCTCAAATTAATAAAGTTCTCATATTCATTTTTTCATTTAAAAATTTCCCTGCCTGTCATGACTTTCTTGACAGACTATACCTACTACCAAAAGGTAAGATTTTGCATCAAGGTTTACCATTGTTGCAAAGGTGCTGACGGAACTCCTGACTCCTTATATTTACAATCAATCGTATCATCATCATATTCCCCTGTTTCTGGCTCACATTTTGTATTGTCTGAAAAAATCATAAATAAGTAACCAAATACTTACCTCGCTTACCGCCTCGGAAACTATTTACTGCCATAATTAAACGTTCAAAACCACAAACATTTCAGAAAACAAAATACATATATCTTCAGTAACTCAATAAGGACTAATGAATAAGAACGTTTTGAAGTCTAAACTCTTTTTCTAAATAACGCTTTATGATTTTACCTCTACAGTGCCAGTGAACACACCTAGTGTGCCATGTAATTTCATCCTGCAATCCGAGAGCACACCTTGCCTAGTTTGCGTTTTTAATAGGGCGGCATCACTGGGAACTTTTAGAAAATCGTGGTGGCGTTGAATGTGTTAAACAAAATAATGTCTCCAGACCCCAAGGCCACAATTCTGTGGCCTTGAGGACATTACTCATATATAATTAGTCCAAGACTAATTATGGACTAATATATATGACTAATGGACTAATGACTAATGGACTAATTATATAATATGAATACAGACATTATTCCTATATAATTAGTGAATATCATATTTTCAGTAAAATTATATACATTTATTTCAATAAATCGATAAATTGTTCTCTTGTTTCAAGACTATTTCATTTATATTTTAATAATATTTGCAATTTACGGAATATATTGTAATGTGCGCATCTATCCCTTTCACACTCGCGCGAGTCCCGCTCACTCCCGCCTAAGCTAAGTAACGTTCAAAGTCGGTAGAATGTAACTCTCATATTTTTTGTACGGTTGTGAGCTTTATTGAATTGGGTTAAGTTTATTTTTTCAATGCACTTCATTAGGATATATGTCGTTTTGTTTTCGATTTTCGTAAAACCAGGTAAAACTTTATTGCCTTGGACCTTTCGACCAGAAGATAAATGGTTGAATTTGATACTTTTGTCAACTGCTTAAGGTTTAAATTAGATAAAACTGTATAATACTTTCTGACATTTTTTCCTATACTTCAAGTTATAAACATCTACCTGAGTACAAATTGACTTGGGGACATTATCTTGTTTAATTTTGTATGGGACTGTGCATCTACAGAATATTTGATCGAAGATTAAAATATACTTAACTATATTTATAGCTTGTTTATAGCCTTGAAGCAAGACAAAAATTCATCAATAGGTATATTAAAGATATATTTACTGAACTTGCTTTTACGACGTTTCTACTTGGTTTCTACCAAGAGGAGTCGATACTCGATATCCTGATTTTCCATATCTATATTTCAAGTGTCTTGAACTATAAATATCTTGCACAATTGGTACCTACTTATCGCAAATACGTAATCGTCTTGCTAGTTGCTGTTTAATGTATAGGTAGGAATAATTATTAATAACTTTATTATATATGTAACCATAATTAAATTTCACCTATCAAAATATTTTCAGATGCCAAGCAGTCTAGAGTTGAGTCAAGAAATGTGGTGTCACTGGGCGGTCACCGTACGGGCCTGGCTTTCTGCTCGTGCCTACAAAATATTAAGGCAATAACTTTCAGGTATCTGCTCAACCAGATACCTGAAGAGAATTTGGAAGTTTTTTGGCAAGAGGTGATAGAACTAGTAAATAAACACAGTAAATAAAAGATTCAATTTGTTTTATTTATTCCTATTAAACATAACACAGGTTTTGGTTTCATTTAAATATTTTTAAAATTTAAATCTATCAATTAACAAAATATTCAATAAATATATTTACTTATGCCTATAAGATTGACGGTCTTTTATTCTAAAAAATATATAAATAAATATTTTCAGCAATTATTAACTAAGCAAATAGCACCATTTTGACCTGTTATGTCAAAATATCTGTGCACGGTGTTTTGCCTTTTACGGCCCATATTTCTTACTCCAAAGTCCAAAACAATAATGCACAAATCTCGCACAAAAAAGCTAGTGATCGGAAGTCGGATCTCGAAAGTTATGACATGCGTTAGCATTCTATATAGTTTGTGGTTATGACGCTGCGAAGTGCGAGTGAGCGAGTGAGATTTGGTGCACCGAGTACCGACCGACCGTGCACGACGCGACGTTGCCAGCGTCGAGCTGGCAACGTCGCATACTTGATACCAGAAATTAACGTTATATTTAACGTTATATTTACCGTTATTATTATAACGATATTTTTTCGTTATGTTACTAGATATCGTTAAAAAAATAACGTTATCTGGCTACCATAATGAAAATAACGTTACATAACGAAATTTTTTCTGTTATTTAATAACGTTATGAAGCCCTGTATGGCAGAGGTTACTCGATCAATTTTTCATCAATCTGATCCATCAATCCGATCCAGATTGACGAAAAATTGATCGTCTAACCCACGGATTGATGGATTGATCATTTTTTAATATGGACTTTTTCATAACCATCAATATTCCGTCAATCAGATTGATGGATCAGATTGATGAAAAATTGATCGTGTAACCTCTGCCTATGATTGACATTGAGTTAGTTATGACTTTTGAGTTTTGGATGATCGAAGAAAAATCTGTGGCCATTTGTTGACACTTGACAAGTACGAAAAAAAAACTTGACATTTCGAAGGCAAATTTTACATTGAGGTTATGTTTACTGGTTAATTTTGTCGAGTCAGAATTTATCATTTACCGTTTTATCACAATTGTGCTTCATAACATAGTACAAAAGAAGACAACATGTTGGTAACGTTAAAAACATTACAACAGCAAACTTTCCAAATCGAAATCGATCCTGAAGAAACTGTAAAAGCATTAAAACTCAAAATTGAAGTTGAAAAGGGAAAAGAATACATGGCAGACAATCAAAAGCTTATTTATGCAGGAAAAATATTGCTCGATGACAACAAACTGCGTACGTATAATATAGACGAAAAGAAGTTTATAGTTATAATGGTGACAAAGCCAAAAGTGTCTGAAGCTCCGCAAGCGTCTACTGCATCGACTGCGACCGGTGAAAGTGCTTCAACTGACAGTGGTGATGCTAAAAGCAAAGCTGCCGAAGAAAGTAAACCTAAACCTACTCCCACTCCTGTAGAACCCGAACGCACTTCGGAGCCGCCAGCTGCTGCTACTGAACCTGATTTTGAAGCAACAGTTCAAAGCATCATGGATATGGGCTATAATAGACAACAAGTTGAACAAGCACTACGTGCCTCCTTTAATAACCGAGAAAGAGCAGTTGAATATCTGATTACAGGCATACCAGAAGAGTTATTGCTAGAACAGGAAATTGAAGAAAACACTGATGATGATCCTCTAGGATTCCTCCGTGACCAGCCTCAGTTTCAACAGATGCGTGCTGTCATTCAGCAAAACCCCAGTTTACTTAATACAGTTTTACAGCAGATCGGTCAAAGTAACCCTGCTCTTTTACAAGCGATAAGCCAGCATCAGCAGGCTTTTGTAAGAATGCTAAATGAACCAGTGAATCCATCTGATGCCAGTACTCCAGCTGTAGCTCCTGCTGCTATATCCGATGAAGCTGCTGCAGATAACCCCGTGGCACAGGCTCCACAAAATGTTATTCAAGTTTCGCCTCAAGACAAAGAAGCTATTGAAAGATTAAAGGCGCTCGGTTTTCCTGAACATATGGTTATCCAAGCATACTTTGCTTGTGAAAAAAATGAGAACCTTGCAGCTAACTTCCTTTTGTCTCAAAATTTTGATGATTAAATAAGTATATTAAGTTACTTATGAATTAAAAAATAAACTAACAAAACAATATTATTATAAATCTGAGGTCATTAATAATAATTAAAGCTAATAGTTTTCATCTTGGCTTGTTTATTTAATTTAATATGTATATTTGCAATTATACATATAGACCATTTATGAATAGTATAATATTATTATTCCTTATGGTTTCTTTTATGTAAATTTCAGTACCTACCATTTAAATTTGCTGGTATCACATAAACAAAGTATTGTTGTAATAATTTACTACATACTTGAAACACTTCTAAGAATTAAATAAACTTTTGCTGTTTGTAATAGCAAGTGTTTTTTGTCATCTCTTATCCAAACTATTTCCATGATTATGAGAGTCATAATATTATATTAAGGAATTTTTTTAACTTGTTTGTGTGGATTTTTCTTTTCTTTTCCTTTAAGATAAAATTAATTCTCAAATCTTAGCATGGCATAGACTATCCTATGCCATGCAGATTTGAGAATAAATTTTGTCTTAAAGGAATTATAAGAGAAATGATGCGGCACAGTAGGCGGAAAATGATGACGCGTCGCGTCGCGTGGCTTGTGCGTGGCTTCAATTCTGCAGTCTGCACCAGGTAAACTTGGAATCACAGACATAGATCATGATAGATACCGCATATGTGTATGTACTTCGCGTGTCATTTCGCGCTCCCAAACGACGAACAATGTCTGTTCTTTAGTCTGCTATCGAAATCGGACGTCAATCGAAATTTTAAAAATGCCTAAAAGTGCCGTATTGAGCTGTAGAAATTCAAAAAGAAACGTTGGATAATGGGCACTTACCACAGTAGCTACAAAAAAGTGGCACGCTCGTTTTCATACAAATGGAGCGACATATCTTGATCTATCATCTATGTCTGTGCTTGGAATAGAACTTCCATACCGATATAGAGCAAAAATTGTTTTTTTTTTGTATGGGAGCCATCCATAAATTATTATTTAAATATTTTTATTAATTATTATTAGTAGAGATTTAATTAAGGCCTTTGTGAAAATTTCTAGTGCCTACTTGCCATTATTGATATCGACAGATATGGAGCAAAAAAGGACAGACAACGAAGTCTATGAGTAATAGGGTCCCGTTTTTACGGGTACGGAACCCTAAAAAGAAAATTTTACTTACAAGTTGCAATGTACTGACCGATTTTGATAAAATTTGGTATAAAGTAGATTACGGAGAAGGGCTTCCTTTTCAAATGTACGGTTTCTGCGGTATAATTTTTTGCGTGTGTTGCTATTACATGAACATACGGAAAATATTATACTTAGGTATTTGATCACAGTACATTAGGTACAAGTTAGAAGCTGGGCTTGTACCACGAAACCGTTTTGAGACTCGAGCAATCGAACGAGAAAGCCGCATCCTACTCTAACAAACGTGAAATGACGTTGTTAGAGCAAGACGCGGCATTCTCGTCCGAATGTTTGAGTCTCAAAACCATTTCGTGGTAGACCTACCTGCCACATGAATTTGCAGCAGACGAGGTGTTGACGCGACACTATTGGGTTCTATGTTCCTACATTTCTAATTTCTATGAATAGGTAAGTGTCGCTAGCTGCAGAGGGTCCGAGGGTATTTCATAGAAATACATCATATAAACCAGTCATGTCTTTTGCAGCTCTAAGAAATCCTTCTTTACTAAACGAAAATCTGCACCCCTTGGAAATTATTTCTGCCAGCGCCTGGGGTTGTATGGGAGCCCTTAAATATTAACCTTATTTTGGTTTTAGTATTTGTTGTTTATAGGGGCACCGGGCAACAGCGATATACACAATCTTTTGCGAAAATTTCAGAAGTCTAGCTATAGCGGTTCTTGAGATACAGCCTGGAGACAGACACAGTCAACTGTTGTTCGTAAAAAGTAAAAAGAAAAGAAAGAAAACTAAAATCTGCATCTCTTGGAAATTATTTTTGCCGGCGCCTATGGATAAAACCTAAAAGAGGGACTGCAGGTACATTGCTGTCCCTGTAAAGGTGCTCTCACACAGCAGTCATATAAGTATAACGTGATTTTTTATTCTACGTATATTTTTTTCTTTTTTAACAAATTATAACAAAAAACACGTTTATTTTTTTGGTGCTCCCACACCGCCGTTAGAAAATGACAATTAATGTTTGTAAGCATTTTCTGACATAAAAGCATTTACTAACAAATGTTGTCAATTGTTACATTTTCTTAGGAACTGTTACATGTTATAAGCGCTCCTACAATAATAAAAATGTTTACTAATGTTTACTAACACTTTATAACAATTTAAATCTGGTATTGGCTCACCGCATACCCCGTCGTCCTTTATAAAAGGCTTACAAACAAAAGGTAACACAATATGTTTTATTTTGCTGTAATTTGTTAACTTACGTTTATTAAACATTTTCTAACATGAAAACATTTTTAACATTTTTTAACATTTGTGATTAAATGTTTGCTAACAAATGTTTACTAACGTTACTAAACATTTTCTAACTGCGGTGTGGGAGCACCATTTGACATATTGTTGTAGCGTATGTTACACGCTGTTATAAAATGTTATCGTGTTACACAATGTTTTATAACGTTATATTATAACTGCTGTCTGGGAGCACCTTTACTGTCTCTGATCGAAATCACTCATTTGTTGGTAGTAGAGTTAGGGCCAACGCTAAAACTCGCGCGGGCGCACGCTCGCGTGTGTATAAATTAAAAATAGTATGAGCAGCGCAGCGCAGGCGCGTGCGACGGAGTGCGGACGCGGGCGACGGACTGTCACACGCGCGGCGGACGGCGGTCACACGGCGCGGACACACGGTGCGGGCGCACGCTTTTCGCAGTCGACGTTGTTTCCGTTGACGTCTTTTTGCCAAATAATAAATTAGTAAATAATCCATGGTAATCTACTCGACATAACTGTACACGCTCGAGATAAAAATTATACTAGCACTTAGCAGCGCTAAATGAGATGGGCGCACGCGACGGGTGCCCGCTCGCGGATTCGTGGCCCGCGGCGTTCTACCGACGACGCGTGCGCCCGCGCCCGCATCCGCCCGTGTAACGTGTTTTAGCGTTGGCCCTAAAGGCTCAACTTACCCTGGCGCAGGGTCCGAGCGCGTAAAACAACGGTTTGCATCGCTTCATCTCTGCGCCAGTGTAACTTGAGCCTTAAGAGGTACGCACCATAAAATATATGAACAAGGAAACAAATTATTTACATCAAACAGTTAATTATTAATATTTATAAATAGCATAAGTTAACATAAAAAGCTATGTTGGTATAAACTTTATTCTTTCTAATTTAAAGGCACTTTCCACAATGTCTTACATTAACATTAAAACACCAGCGGCGACTGAGCGTTTTAATTTCAAATCAAATTATATTATGTTTGTTTAAAATTACAAACGATCAGTCGGAGCAAGCTATATATAAAAATCTTATTTATAACTTCGATCGTCTATTTAGAAATAAACATGAAAATACATTAAATTTTTACAATAAAGTATAAATTAAAATGTTCACTTAAACATTTTATTAATTTTTATACATAATTAGTACATATCTGGATAACTCATTTTTATGGTGATATGCAAAACTATCTTTTGACAAGAATAATAGGTATTTGTGTATATATATACAAAATAATTCAAACTTTATAAATACCTTTTATAACATAATATTATAATCTATCTTTACACAATGTACATACACATCTACTTGTATTGTTATGTTTAAAAAGAATTGAAAATTGGTATGCTTCTAAAACTGTACATAGCAATAACATTATTGCACGAGAACTAAATATTAACTTTGGCTTAACATTAGAACATAACGCCGCGTTATGTGAAATACATACAATACATTTATCATTGTGTCATAGTTACAACTTTAAAACCACATAATACAACAATGTATGTCAAAGATGCTACGATAATAAATGGACGGTTTTCTGCATGAAAAATTGTTGGAATAAGCTGAATTGTTATAGCAATTTATTACAGAGAAATGGAAAGGTTTAAAAATTATTGCATTTAAGGGTAACTCTATGCCCAACGCAAATTCACCCATAATATACAGAATGATCATATAATTTTTCATATGAAAATAATATTTCTACCCTAACTTAAGCAGTAGTTACATAATAAAATATCATAATTCATAATATGCCTGGAAAGTACATTGATTTTACAAAACCTACAGATTTTTAGAACCTTTCACTAAAATTAATCACAAAAAAATATACATACAGGGTGCAATTAAATCTTCCTGCCAAAATTTTGCCAGGGCTTAGGTATCATTAGGAGTCCATTAAACGAAAAAAAATTGGGTGTTATTTTTTTATGGACATATTTTATCCCATTTAAAATCGTTGCAGAACGGTCAATAGCTTTGTCCACACTGGGCCTTTTTTTGTTCATCAATGGCATGCGTTATAGCGCAGTTAACAGCGGACGTGAGGCATGCCCGTGACGCGCGTTTAAATCATAGCGCTCGCTATGACACTTTTCTTTCAACGCGGGTGGATTTTGACGCATGCAATAGGCATGATGACAAATTTTGAGAAACTGTTCTATAATACTCGGAAATATATATTGATTACAACAAACATAATATTTCTGCTAAAAATTATGGTTTAGTATATAAAAATTAGTTTTTAAATCATAAATTTAAAATTTGCACCAAAACACTTCAAGGTGTCATGGCGTCACTTGTGACGTCACTCTAGAGTACCTAAAGCTGACAAGTGACAGCTGTATAGGAATCATTCGACAGTAATAATTGTCTGTGGATTACCCTTTGCCTGTCCCGACCGGGACGATTTAAAAAAAATGTCTGTGGTAAAAGAGAAATAACTCAAACGTCAATGTCAAAAGTGCTCTAACGTGACGTCACGCGCTCTGATTGGCGTTCAACATTTCATGGCGGATTGTCATATTTAGTGATTTTATTTTATCAATAAAATATTAATCTTGATGTAAAATAAAAAAAGAACCAGTGTTTTATAATCAAGCATTTAGATACTTTAGACTCACAAATTATTTCAATGAAATTTACTTACTGTCATCATGCCTATTATTGAATATGCCAAACGAAAGTTGAATAAAAGAAGATGGTGTGGTGGATGGTGATGGTGAAATTGAAGATGAAATTGCATAATGTGGACATAGTTAATCGCGGCGGTGGGTATGTTCGGGGGTGACGCGGAGCGAGGCGCCCGCGCGGGGGCACGTGAACGCGCGCACGTAGTGTCCATTAATTGTAGTGTTTTTAGGGTTCCGTAGTCAACAAGGAACCCTTATAGTTTCGGTCTGTCCGTCCGTCTGTCTGTCTGTCCGTCCGCGGTTTTGCTCAGAGACTATAGGACCTACAAAGCTGTAATTTGGCATGAATACACATATTAATAATGCCAACAAAATGGTACATAAAATATTTCAAAAATATTTTTTTATGGTACCTCCCCTACACATCAAGCGGGGTTGAATTTTTTTTTCGCGCCCACCCCATCGTGTGGGGTGTCGTTGGATAGGTTTTAAAAAAATATTATGAGTATTCATAGATCATTTTCCGATTTAGGGATCCATTTGTGAAATATTAAGTTTTAAAGTGGAAAAAATCGTTAGAGTCCAGTGTCCGGGGGGGAACTGGACTCTAACGATTCTACCAGCTAAACGGTTGCTTTTTAACCGACTTCCAAAAACGAGGAGGTTATACGTTCGTCTGTGATTTTTTTTTTTTTTTTTTTTTTTTATGTATGTTCAACAATTACTCCGCCGTTTATGAACCGATTTTCAAAATTTTTCTTTTGTTATATTAGGTTCCACTCCAATTTGGTCCCATTTTGTCAAAAGTGGTGATCTGATGATGGGATCCATGAGTAATCGAGGGAACTCCTCAAAATTCAAATGGAAACATATGTTTTTTTTGGTTTCATATGAAGTATTCCAGGCATATGTTACCAAAAAGTAAGATTTTGCACCAGGATTTACCATGGTTCGAAGGTGGTGAACAGAACTCCTTACTCCTTATAGATACATGTTTGGGGGTTTCGGCGTTGTCTTAAGAACTGAAAGCATATACTACTATGCAAATTTAATTAATCATCATCATCATCACGACCATTCCACCATACATCCGTGAGTAATCGAGGGAACTCCTCCAAATTTATATGGAAACTTATAATGATTTCGATTTTATAAGAAGTATCCTAAGCATATACTACCAAAAAGCAATGTTCAGAAAAGTGGTGACCTGATGATGGGATCCATGAGTAATCGAGGGAACTCCTCAAAATTCAAATGGAAACATATGTTTTTTTTTGGTTTCATATGAAGTATTTCAGGCATATGTTACCAAAAAGTAAGATTTTGCACCAAGATTTACCATGGTTCGAAGGTGGTGAACAGAACTCCTTACTCCTAATAGATACATGTTTGGGGGTTTCGGCGTTGTCTTAAGAACTGAAAGCATATACTACTATGCAAATTAAATTTATCATCATCATCATCACCACCATTCCACCATACATCCGTGAGTAATCGAGGGAACTCCTCCAAATTTATATGGAAACTTATAATGATTTCGATTTTATAAGAAGTATCCTAAGCATATACTACCAAAAAGCAAGATTTTAAAATTAGTTATACCATGGTTCCGAAGGTGCTAAGAGAACTTCGGATTCCTTATATATACAAGTTTGGGGGTTTCGGAGTTGGTTTAAGAACTGAAAGCATATGCTACTATGCAAGTTATATTCATCATCATCATCACTACTACCAGTCACCACACCATGAGTTATCTAATTATAACCCTATTATTGTTACTTTTAATCGTCTTTAAGAACAAAGCCCGAATTTGTCGAACGATTTAAAAAATTATAATGTTATTTCAATGTAAATGACTCGACCTTGGTGTTTAGGTTACCGAGTTAGCAACTTGATCATAAGATCTATGAGGAAAGTTATTCTTAAAATTTATAAGGACGATTTTAGTTATATTTGAGCATCCATACAAATATTATAAACGCGAAAGTGTGTCTGTCTGTCTGTCTATCAGTCTGTCCGTTTGTTACCTCTTCACGCTCGAACAGCTGAACCGATTTTGCTGAAATTTGACATGGAGATACTTTGAGTCCCTAGAAAGGACATAGGATAGGATATTTTTATACCGGAACAATTTTAAGTTTCCGCGCGATAAACGAATTTTGGCGCAACGAAGTTGCGGGCGTCATCTAGTAATGTTGAGTTGTTTTCATGAGTGTAATGATAGAAAGTTACTGAACAGAACTTTAGAGCCTTTAAAGACAGGCGTATAAACATTAATTTTACTATTGCTTGATTAACGCCAAGCATATAAGTACATTAGGTATACAGTGGTATATGCTTGGAGTTAAGTAAGCAATTCTGAAGTAGTGATATCAGACAATGAGTTCTCATAATATCATGAAAGTGTATCCTAGATCCAAAGTAACTAAGCATAACACATATTAGTCTGTGCAGAAAACCAGCTTATAAATCACTTAAAAGAGTGAAATTATTATTTTTAACAAAAAATTAAAACCGACTTCCAGGGTAAAAACAATAATAATTTATAATGAACAAAAAAGTGTTAAATAATTCTTACTCTTTAAAGTGCCTTATGCATAATTCTCCTAAACCTCAACTATTTCTGTACACAATCTACATTATTTTGAAGTCGGTACCAGTCTTAAATATTAAAAATATTTTGTCATACAACTCAGCATTCTTATAGCTGGTACCGTCTTCAAAATAATGTAGATTGTGTACAGAAATAGTTGAGGTTTAGGAGAATTATGCATAAGGCACTTTAAAGAGTAAGAATTATTTAACACTTTTTTGTTCATTATAAATTATTATTGTTTTTACCCTGGAAGTCGGTTTTAATTTTTTGTTAAAAATAATAATGGAAATGTGAAAAAATTCACGGGAGTAGGAAATATGCTGAATTTAAAAGGAAAACTATCACGGCTAAGAATACTTCATAAGTTATTGAGTAATAGTCGATCAACTAAAAAAAATGTATTCGGCGAAGTATAAAGGAACTTTTCGTTCAAATTCCTTTGAAAGTAACTGAGATGATGTTGTTAGTAGTGTAAAACATGTTATAAATTTACACTCATTGACCATACAAAAATTTTCAAAATCTAGCGGTACTACGGAACCCTACATTGCGCGTGGCCCGACACGCACTTGGCCGGTTTTTAGGATAACTTTCGGAAGTTATTTCTCAACATTTTAGTACCGAGTGATTTTTTTTATTAAAATTTTTGACGAGGCTTAAAATGCACTTGGCATTTATGCCAGTCCTGAGTAATTAATGATTATAAAAGAAAAAATACGTGTATTTCTATTTTTAACAAGGATCAATATAATATTAAAATTTGGCAGGAAGGTTTAATTGCATCCTGTATGTATTGGAAATAGCAAGTACTTTTAGTATGATTCTTATTGGATAATGTAAATGCATAATGTGTAAATACATAATAATGATCAGTTTTATAACAACAATTAAATATTGATATTTACTTTCATTTTCATTGATGATTATCAATAAGATGACAGTTAAAAATACAATTTATTAAAAAGCTCAAATGCAGAAAACACAATCCAATCCATCACTAAATATTTAAATAGTCAGAAAATACAATTCATTTAAAATAATGTCATTTAGGGTGAATTGCAATTTGCACCAGAAGCGTAGTTATTGTTATGGTTAAAGTCACGTTAAAGTAGTTTGATGCAACTCACTCTCATAGTGAGTTGCATCAACCTACTTTAACTATAACTTTAACCATAACAAATTGTGAAATGAACTGTCAAATCCCTAGCAAATTCACCATATTTGACGATATACTTAACTACGCTTCTGGTGCAATTCACCATTAATCAGCAAAAATGGCACTTTGATGATGGTCAATAAAGTAAGACGATTTTGATAAATTATAGGCCAAACTACCCTATAGGGTAAAGGCTATACATATTTGCCATTTGGCTTACTGTCGCACTCAGAGTGGAACAATAATTACATTACTATTTCATTACTATCTGTCTCAAATTGAAGGTTATTCATAATTAAATGTCTGAGTATGGCGGTTAGGCTGCCTTCACACTAGCGTTCGTCCAGCGTAGGCGTTCGATGATCGTATGCGCAGCGCAGACGCCGCGACGTAACGTTTCCTCTGCAGAACTAAACGCTGCGCTAGCGCGGCGCAGACGTTACACAATTTCTTCAAAAACAATCAGTACGCGGCCCTAGCGCAGCATACTGATTGTTCCAGTAGAGAAGCAGCGACGACGCGACGCACGCGCCGCGTTGTCGCGACGTCTTCGCTGCGCATACGTTCATCGAACGCCTACGCTGGAGTCTGGACAAACACTAGTGTGAAGACAGCCTTAAAGTGCCAATAATTGGGTGATTTACCATATATTGAATAATAATAATTATAACATAACATTAAAATAAGGTGATATAAAAACACCTATCAATTTAGGTTTGCGCCATCATACTAAAATGTTATATTATTGATACTGTTAAGTCGTTTTATCAACAACCAGAGAGTGTTAAAGAAAGTATTTCTTTATTATAAACAATTTATGGAACATGTTAAGTAACAAGTATGAAACAAAAATAATATTAAAATGTATACATAATATGTAGTGGAATACTTATTTAGCAATCTGTGGTAATACTAAGTTATATTTTTCTTTTTTTTCTTTTATGAAAAAATATATCCATACTTACCCTCTAAGTAACCATAAATCAACTTATTATACAAACAATAACACATCACTTTAAACAAAATTCCAACAATTTCAAATTATAATTCTTTAAATGAATAATATTAATTGGCAGCTAGTGTCACTAGGTTCTTATAATTACAAAGTACCTGCATACTCAATGTAAATAAACTTTGTATTTACAAAAAAAAGCTTGGGAAACCAGGAAAAACAACAAATAGACACTTCAATGCTCATGATGTTGCCGTCGGGTCACCTCCTGCTGTTCATTATCTGTATTTTAGAGTGCACCTCATTTCAGACAAGTTGTGTGGTACCCCCATCAGATACCGGACGAATGTGACATTGCGTGCCTCGGGCTCTCACCGGCAGGGCAGTGGCACACCTGTTTAGCCGGCTGGACCTCATTCTGTTTTTTGCTGGCAATAAAGTTCCTTGAGTGACTTCAGCTCCTCTATTAGTGCTTTATTTTGATTTTCTAAAACTGCTACTCTGTTTTCGAGACATTTTATGTATTCTTTTTTCTTGCGTCGACATTCTCTCGCGGCTTCCCTGTTTTTCAGCAACCGAAGCTCCCTTTTACGTGTTTGATCTTCTAATATAGGTCCTGCAAACATAGTACAATTTGTTCGATTCCTCTAAAGGTAGTGCTGTATGAGTGTAATTTTAGGATTCGTAACTGATCTATCATGTACGACACTCACCGGGCACATAGAACTGTCCATCCTGGTTGGCGTACTGAACTATGGCTCCACCTGCTGTCGTCCCCGACACTGCCAACGTGTGGATTCCACCTTCGGTCTGTAACGCTCCAGCTGGAATTACTGTAAGACAAAAATACATGAGCATAAGCAGTTTCAGTTCGCACTTGCACTTTTCTTTTGTTATAAAGGTGGATTTATTCAAGTGGGATTGGAAAATCTTAAACTATAGGTAATAATAGGAGAATAGCGAAAAATAATGAATCGAATTTTCTACAACTACTTTAAGATTTCTGTTAACTAAACTTCCACAGTCAAAAATTAAATAGACTGAAATTCCAAAAAATACCCTCAGTTATTTCACCACTCAATAGCATTACTATTTTGGAATAATAATAATAATAATAAAGCAATGCCATACAGCAAATGTAAGGTATTTTTTTTAGATTCCGATATCCTACCTCATTCAAGTCGTTACCAAATAAAAATAATAAAGTAAAATACAATATGACAGTACCACATCATATTAGTAGTTTTTATGAAAGCACTATGAGTTACATAATTATTTGATAATATAAAGATTGTGCTCATTACCTAATAATAAAACTAGGCAGTCATTAGTGGACGAAAGTCGAAAAAGTGCTCAAGTGTGATTTAAGTATAAATGAAACACCATAATACAATTACAAAATATATCCTACCATCACATATTGGAACTTGGAAGGTACCTCAATTGATACCTCGATCGTGGGAACCGTAGAAATAGATTATCAATTGTTATGCGGCACCCGGGTGCTGCTTGGGGTTCGATGGGTTAATGAAGTTGTAGATCTGTACAGGAAGAATTTTGAAACACTATTCAAACTTTTAGGAGTGAATATACTTTTGAAAATAAGCAACTTCTAGTATGCAGTCAACTTTGTAAGTTTAAAAAAAGTTGTTAAGTTGACTGCACATGGTAGAAAGCGCTTTTCCATGAGGATATTTAGTAATCACTCCTAAAAGTTTGGATATTGTTTAAAAAAGCATCCTGTATAGAACAATAAATTATTACTATCCTGTATAGTTGTTCTATAAAATATTTTAGAGAAAGCCTTGTCATGAGTGGCAGTTTTCTATAATTGAGGGCCTTACCAATTACTGGATTTTTTTTCTACTGTGCACAAAATAATTTTGGAATAAATCGTCGCCAAGAGATGACGACCTCTGTAGCTCAGTGGGTGGGCTGTCGGTACTCGGTAGCTCAAGCCGGGGGTCGCGGGTTCGAATCCCGCCGACGCGCGATGGAACAAAAAGTTTTCAAAGTTCCTGAGTCATGGATGTGTATTAAATATGTGTATAACATAATAAAAATCTTAAATAATTATATATAATTATATGTATAGTATAAAAGTATTAAATATATTTCCGTTGTCTGGTACCCATAACACAAGTCCTTCATGTACTTACCACGGGGCCAGACTGACGTGGTGTGAAGCGTCCATAGATATTATATATTATATTATTATTATTTAAGGACCAATACAACTCGCAAATCTTTAAGAGAGCCTGGTTCCTCTTAAAAGGCCGACAACGCACTTGCGTTTCTTCGTTCCTAGATTGAACCACGGAACCTAAAAATTTATAAAAAATGCGACCCATTCCGCCGCGCCTCGTCATAACACGTTTAGGCTGTAGAGTCTACAATGCGAACTCGACGTACAATTTTTTTTTATTTATTTATTTAAGTCAACTAACAGTAACCATAGCTTACATAATATTAAATAATAATAATAGCTCCCACACCGGTTTCGGTGACGGTGGCCGGTTTCATTGAAACCAGGCCAGCTACGCAGGAGTAATTTTATAGTGCCCAAGTGTGTGCGCAGTACACAAGAGCACTCTCTATTCCTTTACTCTCATAACCCAGTGGGACGGCAGACCGACACGACCGGCGAGAGATCAGGCGCAGGACCGACTTTTTACATGCCCATCCGACGCATGGATCATCTTACTTGTCAGACAATCAGGTGATCAGCCTGCATTGTCCTAACCAAACTTGGAAATAACATGTTTCCAACGCGGGAATCGAACCCACGACCTCCGAGTCAAGAGCCGCGCTCTGTACCACTAGACCACGGAGGCGTTCATAATATTAAAAATAATATTAAATACTATATATATAAGAAACTTAGTAACTACGACACCAACAACGTTAACTACAGATTACTTTACTTAAGTTCTAATCATCCAGTTGAGATTAAGTATTAAACTAATATTTTAAGAGATTATCAGTTCTGAACTTAATTAAGTACCTATTTACTGTTAAAATTTGATATTTCAAATTTGTTGATTTAGGTATTTTTAATACAATATAATATTCCAACTTAGTAATTTCTTTTCTTTCTGACTTCTCATACAAGCATAAAAAATTTATTACTACTGATCGATTAATATTAATTATTACAGATATTATATAAACATTGTCATTAGATTACATTCGTACATAATGAAATATACACACAATCGGAAAACATATTAATGCCCCTGGCGCATTTAGTCAAAAACGTTACATACTTTTTCAAAGCACTAAAATAATAATCTATATATATAAAATTACAAGTCCTGACTGATTGACTGACTGACTGACTGATTCATCATCGCAGAGCAAAAACTGTTAACTTTAAAAAATATTTTTTATTATTTAAATATTTTGTAGTAAATTTACTATTTATTTATATATTTTTTAGTGTTTTTGTCTATTTTTTGGTGTTTAAATATCTACACTACTATTATAAAGAGGAAAGATTTGATTTTTTGTTTGTTTGTTTGTTTGTTTGTTTGTTTGTTTGTTTGAGTCGAATAGGCTCCGAAACTACTGGACCGATTTGAAAAATTCTTTTGCTATTGGAATCTTACATTATTTCTGCTGAACATAGGCTACATTTCATTTTGGAAAAAAGTAGGGTTCCGTAAGATATTTGAGTTTTTCGGACGCAAGGTGTAAAAAATCAGCTAGAAAAGTTACTTATTTTGCGTACGCTGCCTAAACTATAAAAGATAGAACCATAAAATGTTCTAAGTAATTGTAGATCTTATAAATATCTACAAAAAAGTCCGCGACACACTATACCTATCTATGTCGAGTGAGGCACAATAACCATTTATTTATTTAAAAATCCTGAATTTTTTTTGGACTACATTAAAACGGATATATTTTACTCACGCTATTAATCCTTATCAAAATAAATTATTTTATCACTAAGTACAGTTTATGTAGATAATATTTGGTCTTTGAATGATTAAAATTGGACGTTTGGTTTTGAAATTATGGCGAAATTAAAATATTACGATAGTGGGCGTCACCAAAGCGCGTGCGGGAGGAAGACAATATTCTGTTGTAGAAATGAAAATTCTATACTTAGAAGATATGAAATGACACTCGAAATTACACCTTTGTCACTACATCGCTATTGAAGCCAAAAATGTGGTTAGTTTTTTGTCTGTCTGTCTGTCTGTCACTCTTTCTGTCTGTCTGTATGTTTGTTCCAGCATCACACGAAAAATACTGATCCGATTTGAATGTGGTTTTCGCAGATATATTTATCTTCTTCCAACCTAACATCTGGTGTATAAAATTTTTCCCCCCACCCCTCTAAGGGGACAAAAGAGGGGGTCAGATTTTGTATCAAACTTTTTTCTTTAACACGAAAACTACTGATCCGATTTGCATACGGTTTTCACGGATTTGCATACGGTTTTCACAGATATATTATATTTGTCTTCTTCCAACTCAACATCTGGTGTATAAAAATCCTCCCCCCCCCTCCCCTCTCAACCCTCTCTGGGGACCAAAGAGGGGTCAGATTTTGTATACAACTTTTTTCTTTAGTGGACTTACTTCATATTAGGTATTAACTGTGTTTTTCAACTTAACATCTGGTGTATGACCTTCCCCCCCACACCCTCTTAGGGGAAAAAAGAGGGGGTAAAACATGTATTAACTGATGATGTAGAAAATATACTTTCAATGGCAAAACAACGTTTGCCGGGACAGCTAGTTTAGTAGTAAATTTACTAAAAAATATTTAAACACAATTTTTTTTTTGTATTTAAATATTTTGTAAAAAAAATTGTTCAGGACCCTAGGTAATTACTATCTTAAGCTGAAAAATAACTCAAACATGTTAAATATTTTCGTATGAGAAAATAATGTATGAAAATTTCGAGGGTACCCCGGGCCCTTAAAGTTACAGCCACGAAATTTGGTGGGCAGGGTCGTTTTATTAAGTAGACACCCACTAAGGAAGGAATTTGGAAATTTTAACCCGAAGGGGATGAAATAGGGGTTGAAAGTTTGTACAAAAGTCCGTCATTTCTTAATTTAGAAACATGAAACTTTATTTTTGGGCTACTGAATAAAAATAAATAAATACGTATTTAAGCGTTTTTGGAAATTCTACCTCCAAGGGGGTGAAATTGGGGTTGAAAGTTTGAATGAAAGACCGTCATTTCTTGAGTTAGAAACATGAAACTTTGTTTTTGGGCTATTGATTAAAAATGAATAAATATATTGTGTTTAAGCGTTTTTGGAAATTCTTCCCCCAAGGGGGTGAAATTGGGGTTGAAAGTGTGAATGAAAGTCCGTCATTTCTTAAGTTAGAAACATGAAACTTTATTATTGGGTTACTAATTAAAATTAAATGGATGTATATTTAAGCGTTTTTGGAAATTCTACCCCCAAGGGGGTGAAATTGGGGTTGACAGTTTGTATGAAACTTTGTCAATTTCAAACCGATCAGTCTGAGACTTTGCATGCATTTAAAGCTACTATGACGTAGGCATCTCCTAAAAAAGGATTTTAAATATTCTACCCCTAAGGCGGTAAAATAGGGGATGAAGTTTTGCATGAAACTTTTGTCAAATTAAAACTGATCGGGCTGAGACTGTGTATGCATAACTATAAAGATACTATGATGTAGGCATCCCCTCAGAAAGGAATTTAATAAATTCCATCCCTAAGGGGATGAAATAGGGGATGAAAGTTTTTAGAAATTTTCTTAGACTTTCGACTGATTGAACTGAAATTATTAAAGATTGTAACTTAAACTAAACATACAATTTTCAAGTGTCATTTGATTAATATGTGCCTACTTGGCTGCGGGTCCCGTTTTTACCCTTTGAGTAAGGGACCTTAAAAGGAGAAAATTATCCATCTCCGTTATTATAATATTATGCTAACGCGGACGAAGTCGCGGGCAACAGCTAGTTATTTATAAACTTTGAACGCGCATCATTGCATGACGTCATTCACGCTGTTTCTCAGCGAGTTACGTCATTCAGAATACATTAAACGATACAATTATGTACCTACAGTATTATAAACCTTGTGTAGAATTTATTCAACTGAAACATTTATGTACTTCTGTATAGAATTTGTAATCTATTTGCTCATTTTATTCATCATAATTATACCACACGATTTTTGTAACGGTAACATAAACAATAAGAAGTAATTATGAAAACCTGTCCTACCAACCACCTCCACATACAAATTGTAACAAAACAGTACATTAGGGAAGTTAGTATTAACTAACATAATATATTGACAAAACATATTTATTTAAAATGGTGTAAAGTGATTTTTTCTAAAGTAGCATTAAATAATGTCGTACCTTATGTTTACAGAACCATAGCTCTAATGACAATGTAACGTTAGGGCTAATTTTCAAATGTCAGATAAGATAAACAATTTAATCCACCTTTAACCTAATGGTGCTCCCACACCGCAGTTAGAAAATGTTTAGTAACGTCAGGTAACGTTAGCAAACATTTGTTTACTAACGTTAAAAATAAAAAAATAAATTGTTTTATAATAATAAAAAACATTTTTTAAAGTTTAAATATTTTGTAGTATATTTACTATTTATTTATATATTTTTTAGTGTTTTTGTCTATTTTTTGGTGTTTAAATATTTAGTAGTAAATTTACTAAAAAATATTTAAACACAAATTTTTTTTTTTAGTATTTAAAATATATTTTGTAAAAAAAATTGTTCAGGACCCTAGGTAATTACTATCTTAAGCTGAAAAATAACTCAAACATGTTAAATATTTTCGTATGAGAAAATGATTTTGGTATTAAGAATGTATGAAAATTTCGAGGGTACCCCGGCCTCTTAAGCCATTCTCCCCTTATGGCTATAGTAGAAATGTAAAAATGGCTTTCTATGATTACCTTATCTAATCATAGGAAGCCATTTTTACATTTCTACTGATGATACAAACTTAACACAAAATATAAACAGATGAAGTTAACCAAGCCAAAATGGATCTTTACTGTGATGGTGATAGTTCGAAAGAACATGTTTCCATAATATGGTAAAAAATGTACCTGTATGTGTGTACATTTTTAAGGTTAGTGACAATGTTGCACACAGAAACAAGTTGTGTCAGTCGCAGCACATTTAACTGACCTGGTGCAAATGACAAAGAGGATGTCAGCGACACTTCATTCTCAGATCCTGGTTTTATTCCCATGCGATTTTCTGTAATGTCATTTCTGATTCATTTTTGAATAAACATTGTTATAGATAAGTTTACAACTTTTATGCACAAATTTTTAATTAAGATTCTTTTGAACTATTCTAATTCTGCTTGAATATATTGGTATTTTTTTTATATAATATATTACGAAAAAAGAGGATGTTTAGTAAAACCAGAGGTAAAACTAAGAAATTTACAATGCGAAAATAAATAAATGGGTAAAATTTTTAGCCCTTTTCTATTGATAGATGTTGTAAAACTTTATTGCAACTTGCAACATTATTACTTTTACAATAATATGACCCTATATGCTTCAAATAAATAAGAAAAGTATGTAATATGTTTTCAAAGATAACATGAAAACAATGAAAGCATTATCATAATTTCAATTAATCAAATTTTAAACAATGATTTGTCATAAAACTTATTAAAGCACTAGTTAATAAGAGAGGTGTTTGTGGGTTTATACAACAAGGAATACAAAGATCTTTGATCTAATACTTTACCATTAAACTTTCAAAAATTAAACAACACTTACTTTTAAAGAATGAACCTTGTTCAAAGAAAAAAACCTTGTCTGTTACATATTAAAATTTAAGATTTCCAGAAGTTGTGGCACCACAACCATTGATACTTTCACACTTTGCAGTTGCACATTCAAATCTTCACACTATTAATAGATTTATGTATTTTTGATCTTAAATTTCATTATACCTACATAATATAACTTATTTATAAAGCACATTCTTTATATATATCACATTTATGATATCAAACTATGACTATCTATGAATAATAAAATGCAGTACTATAGCAAAAAACTAACTAAATAATATGAAAAAAATACATACCAGCAATTTCAGCACCTCCCAAGTCATTAAGAATTTTCCGGTAGGATGGTCGTCTGCTTAACATTTCTCTATATTTTTCTCTTTTTGGACTGTCCTCTTCACTGCTTTCATCACTACAGGACTGTCCTGGGACACCAACAAGACTGTTAGGCTCTGGTTTTATCTAAAATGAAAGTATTTTATTAATACTTAGGTGATGATAATATTAAAGAGTATACTCCAATAAGCCTTAACATAGTTAAATTGTATTTATTTACAATTTAAAACAACATGAGGTAATAAGCAGAATGTAACACATCTTAACAAAATATTAGATTTCGAAAGATAATTAATATTTTTAATCTTGCATAATGCATTACCTGCAGAGTTGTTAATGTTCCAGGAGTCGTGTGTATGACAGAGTTAGGTTTACTAACAAGTATAACATTTCCCTTAGGTAACTGCACCGACTGAATATTGGATGCAGTTTGAATCACAGACTGTTGATTGGGTTGTATCACTGATTGAACCTAAAAAAAAACAACACAACACATTAAAATATTTAAGTTTAAAAATAAATCTTCCCCAAATTGTAAACAGAAGCAGAGGACTGAGTATCAGTTTACTGTGTAATAGCACAAGGCAAGCTAGTAACAATTACCTGTGCAGACGGGGCTTGTGATGGTAAAGTGAGTTGCACAATGCTCGTCACTACATGAGGAGTGGTATTGGCGGACGAGCCCGCGCCCGACAGCGGGTCCGAGACGCCTCCAGCGCCACTGGTGCCGTTCTCCTCCACCATTCCGTCCATGCCCAATTGGCTCACCTAAAATGGTCAAGGTCACCATTCTACGCATTTTATGCACGACTAACACACCTTAAACTTTAAACCGTATCGATTCGGGACTAAAACTGATTGTTATTGCACTGTCAATAGCCATTGCGAGATGAAGTCATCGCGTCATAAGTCATAACAAGAAATTTTCCTATTGCGTTTATAAGCCTATACGCATAGTTTTTTGAGAGTTCATGGTTGGTGAAGTTAAAGCAGTAAAGTTAGATGTTCGACAAAGCTCCCACAATAATCGACCGTGACAGACGGCAAAATGTCTTCAGTACGAGCACTCACCAGTTACGTATTCCTCGTCACCGTATATGCTGCGTCCGGAGTGGGCGAACGGGACGGTACGTAGTAGCCACGTCAACTGCGAGAAGACTCGTCACTGGCGGAGACCTATGATCTTGTATGCGTCATAACAATATGGCCGAAAATTGTCAGACGCATGCGTTCAGTCACACGAAAATCTAGCTCACCTTATTAGACTTAACGTAAGACCATACATTAACCATTTATAACATGATTCGTTTAAGCTTTTTCAAGTTCATTAGGTAGGTATTTATCGCTGCAAAAGAAAGCTGACAGAGGAAACTAGAAGAAAATGAAAATTTTATCAGAAAATTTGACATTTACGAGTTAGGCCTACTTGCGCCAATCTGGGTTAAAGTTAACTCTGAGTTAAACATCATGTCATCTCTATCACTGACTTGGTGAGTGACAGATTTGACATGATGTTTAACTTAGAGTTAACTTTAACCCAGATTGGCGCAAGTGGGCCTTAGTGTTGCTAATTTTCCAAATATTTAAGAAAGATGACGTAATTTATTAAAAATAAAAAGTTATGTCAATAATTGTCAACAAAACAATCGAGTTTTGCCGGGAATGTGAAAGAGTGATGTTGTGATTTTGTATTATTTTCCTAAAATTGTGTTAAGTTGGGTTTTTAATGTGTAATATTGGTAGAATATTAACCATTAGGATATTCGTTATCGTGCACAAGTGTTATTAGTGTAGGAAAGTGATGCATTATCCAGAAACGTGCGATTTTGTGTTCCCTCCAAAACTCCATTGAAAATTCATACATGAATGGAGTATGGACTATGAAATCTATGAATATGATCTATCTTTTTAATTTTTATGCAACCTACCACGTCTACCGAGTACCGTTATTAAAAACTACTATTATAAAGAGGAAAGATTTGTTTGTTTGTTTGTTTGTTTGTTTGTTTGTTTGAGTCGAATAGGCTCCGAAACTACTGGACCGATTTGAAAAATTCTTTTGCTATTGGAATCTTACATTATTTCTGCTGAACATAGGCTACATTTTATTTTGAAAAAAAGTAGGGTTCCGTAAGATATTTGAGTTTTTCGGACGCAAGGTGTAAAAAATCAGCTAGAAAAGTTACTTATTTTGCGTACGCTGCCTAAACTATAAAAGATAGAACCATAAAATGTTCTAAGTAATTGTAGATCTTATAAATGTCTACAAAAAAGTCCGCGACACACTATACCTATCTATGTCGAGTGAGGCACAATAACCATTTATTTATTTAAAAATCCTGAATTTTTTTTGGACTACATTTAAACGGATATATTTTACTCACGCTATTAATCCTTATCAAAATAAATTATTTTATCACTAAGTACAGTTTATGTGGATAATATTTCGTCTTTGAATGATTAAAATTGGACGTTTGGTTTTGAAATTATGGCGAAATTAAAATATTACGATAGTGGGCGTCACCAAAGCGCGTGCGAGAGGAAGACAATATTCTGTTGTAGAAATGAAAATTCTGTACATAAAAGATATGAAATGACACCCGAAATTACACCTTTGTCGCTACATCGCTATAGAAGCCAAAAATGTGGTTAGTTTTTTGTCTGTCTGTCTGTCTGTCACTCTTTCTGTCTGTCTGTATGTTTGTTCCAGCATCATACGAAAAATACTGATCCGATTTGAATGTGGTTTTCGCAGATATATTTATCTTCTTCCAACTTAACATCTGGTGTATAAAATTTTTTCCCCCCACCCCTCTAAGGGGACAAAAGAGGGGGTCAGATTTTGTATCAAACTTTTTTCTTTAACACGAAAACTACTGATCCGATTTGCATACGGTTTTCACAGATTTGCATACGGTTTTCACAGATATATTATATTTGTCTTCTTCTAACTCAACATCTGGTGTATAAAAATCCTCCCCCCCCCCTCCCCTCTCAACCCTCTCTGGGGACCAAAGAGGGGTCAGATTTTGTATACAAGTGGACTTACTTCATATTATTAGGTATTAACTGTGTTTTTCAACTTAACATCTGGTGTATGACCTTCCCCCCCCACACCATCTTAGGGGACAAAAGAGGGGGTAAAACATGT
Source organism: Plebejus argus (assembly GCA_905404155.3). Classification (NCBI taxonomy): domain Eukaryota; kingdom Metazoa; phylum Arthropoda; class Insecta; order Lepidoptera; family Lycaenidae; genus Plebejus; species Plebejus argus. Next base: position 8,257,964 of record FR989938.1, on the reverse strand, counting down.
ATCAACTGATTATGTAGAAAATATACTTTAAATGGCAAAACAACGTTTGCCGGGACAGCTAGTTAAAAATAAAAAAGCGGCCAAGTGCGAGTTGGACTCGCCCATGGAGGGTTCCGCAGCAGCAATAAGGTTAATTTTTATGAAATTATATTATTTTTGATTTATTTTTATATTTCAGTCGATTTAATGAAATTTAGATTAAGGTTTACTATTTATGACGTATAAAAAAAACTACTAGCTAGATCTCGTTCAAACCAATTTTCGTTGGTAGTTTTTATAGTAATATACATCATATATTTTTTTTAGAATTATCATGCCTCTACTTTAGAAATTAGAGGGGGGGGGACACAAATTTTTCCACTTTGGAAGAGTCTCCCTCGCAAACTATTCAGGTTAGAAAAAAATGATATGAGAAACCTCAATATGATTTTTGGAGACCTATCCATAGATACCACACACGCATAGGTTAGATGAAAAAAAATTTTTTTTGTTTCATTAAGGTTTACTATTTATGACGTATAAAAAAAACTACTGGCTAGATCTCGTTCAAACCAATTTTCGTTGGTAGTTTTTATAGTAATATACATCATATATTTTTTTTTAGAATTATCATGCCTCTACTTTAGAAATTAGAGGGGGGGGGACACAAATTTTTCCACTTTGGAAGAGTCTCTCTCGCAAACTATTCAGGTTAGAAAAAAATGATATGAGAAACCTCAATATGATTTTTGGAGACCTATCCATAGATACCACACACGCATAGGTTAGATGAAAAAAAAATTTTTTTGTTTCATTAAGGTTTACTATTTATGACGTATAAAAAAAACTACTGGCTAGATCTCGTTCAAACCAATTTTCGTTGGTAGTTTTTATAATAATATACATCATATATGTTTTTTAGAATTATCATGCCTCTACCACAGATTAAGTATACATAGATGGATTCTTAGCTCGCCAGCGCGTGGCCATTTTATGCTTGTGTGCAATTGCTGTAGTGTGCGTGTAGGGATGGCGTATATCGATAAAAATATAAAATTAGACTACAGCTATCGACCAAGTCGACCATAATTTTATGTTATAGATTTTTATTAAACGACATCAAAAAAGGAGGTTATCAATTCGACCTGCATGTTCAATTTAGGATATATTATGCTCATTAAATTAGAAGTCGCTTTCAATTTGGTGAAAAGGTATTTTTTATCTATTTATTAAGTGTATGAAAATACTTAAATACAGGGTGCAATTAAACCTTCCTGCCAAATTTTGATATATTGATCCTTGTTCAAAATAAAAATACACGTATTTTTCTTTTAATATAGTCACTCAGTACTAAAATGTTGAGAAATAGCTTCCGAAAGTTATCCTAAAAAACACAATTAAAATGGACACTACGCGTCGCCGGCGGGTGAGTGCGCGCGCGCCTCCCCCCCACGTCACCCCCGCTCATTCCCACCGCCACGAGTAACCGTTCTGCATCGATTTTAAATGGGATAAAATATGTCATTAAAAAAATAACACCCAATTTTTTTTTGCTAAATGACCTCTCCTAATGATACCTAAGCCCTGGAAAAAAATTGGCAGGATGGTTTAATTGCACCCTGTATAAACAAAATATTTAAGTACCTATATAATTACACAAATAGTTAAAAATATACATAATATGTATACTCCATAAGCCACGAAAACTTGTCCGGAGTGTAATAGCTAATATCAATAAAATCAACAGTTTTTATAAAACACAACAGAAGAACAAAATATATTATACTTTATTAAACTTAATTACTATTTACTATTAAGCAACTATTTTGTAGAATAACAATTATTATTATCAAAGAAATATAAGAATGAATCTCAGTCCTACTTATTTTAAGTAATTCCAAAAACGCTTAGGTGCATTTCTTTACCTATTAAAATATAATTATGTAATAATATTTATACAGAAAAAGACTTAAAATAGATACTTCGACGCCCCCTGAATAATGATATTATAATAATAATAATTAATAACCTAAGTGGGACGCTAGAGTCTAGACGATCAATTTTATTGTGCAATATCACGGTGTGTGCAATCAAAATCATAGAGCACTAAACCAAATATTATTCTTCACTTTCAATCTTATTATCAAATTAATAATTGAAAATAATTATTATCTTCATTATAGGTCTCTCCGTCACCACCATAATATTGAACTCTTCTTTAAGAGCATTCCAATAACCTGAAAAAAATATGGTTTAGTGTCAATAAATTGTCAATAAATATACTATACTACTACATACTATAAAATATACATATAATTCATAATATTGTATACGGGGCAATATGCTTTATGTAAGTTTTCCATGCTTAACCCATCCAGCCCCAAGCGGAACCCAGGTGCCGCATAACAATTAACAACTAAATATATATTGTGTCTGGAATTCGACGATTGAGGTATTAAATTTATTTTATTAAATGATTATGACTTTAGCCTTATTAAAATTTTACATTTTACTTATTAAAAAAGAGTACCTAATGCCAGGATAAAATTTCAAGAAGTATCTTTAAGTAACGAATTGAGTACTTACAGGGGGGAGGTGTGAGAGCTGTTGATCATGCAATTATTTTACTCTCCGTTAGAACTTTCTTTATTTCAATAAAATCATTGTTTCAAACTTACGTTTGAAATGATAATTCCAAATTCCAATATTGTGATGCCTTCATAAGGGAGTAAGGATTAAAAACTGGCATGAAACTTGCGTCTAAAATATATATCTGTTTGTCGTCTATTTTGAAGCATTTTCAACCTGAAAAAAAAATCATTTAGTCCATGACATTATTTTTATCGATAAACTATAGTTCAAGTAAGGCGCATCCCTAAAATACACGTAAAAAACTATGCAATATTTATAGCCAAATTATTACTTGATGTGACATTTTTATCACTAATGCCTTATATAGCATGATTAATGGATTATTATACTTATCAATTTTCTTTTTTAGCTTACAAAAATACCGATTGATAAGCCCAAACAACGTTGTTGAAAACTTACGTATGTTATGTTAAATCCACGTGTTTGAGGCATTCCTTGGCCGTTTTTATGGTTTATTATATAGCGGAACCACAAAACGCAATATTAAATTGCATAAAACGTTCACTAAACACTTTTATTACCACTTTTTAAACATGAAATATGCAGACCTACTCGTTTGTTATGTTCTACTAAGTGGGACATAACATTACAGGCTTTTGACGTTTACACACCGATATGAGCTTTCTTTTTCACCCAAATTACTACATCGTTAGTTAAAAAGAGTAACATTATCAGCTGTCAAAATATATGGCGGACTCAGTATTATTACCTCAATGGCCTCTACTTTAGAAATTAGAGGGGGGGGGGACACACATTTTTCCACTTTGGAAGAGTCTCTCTCGCAAACTATTCAGGTTAAAAAAAAATGATATGAGAAACCTCAATATGATTTTTGGAGACCTATCCATAGATACCACACACGCATAGGTTAGATGAAAAAATTTTTTTTTTGTTTCAGTTGTACCTATGGGGACCCCTAAAATTTTTAATATTTTTTCCATTTTTGCATCAAAATCTTAATGCGGTTCACAGACTACATCTACTTACCAAGTTTCAATAGTATAGCTCTAATAGTTTCGGAGAAAAGTGGCTGTGACATACGGACGGACGGACAGACAGACAGACAGACAGACAGACAGACAGACAGACAGACAGACAGACAGACAGACAGACAGACATGACGAATCTATAAGGGTTCCTTTTTTGCCATTTTGGCTACGGAACCCTAAAAAAAGTACGTTTGACAGCTGTCAGCAATTTGTTATTTGACACTTGACAACACTTGACAAGCTATCATCTGTGTTGGGAAGAAATTCTAAAATTTAATTTTAAAACAATAATTAAACACCTTACACTCAAAACTATTAATTGGTTTATAATACCCTAATCTGTGTAATTGGTCCAAGATGTCCAAAGGTGTCTAAGATGAAATAGATGTTTCTTCAAAACTATACAACATGTCGACAAGTATTTATGAAAAAATAATTTCCAAAGAAGGATCAAGACCTTACAAGTGTTGCGAATATGCCACAAAAGTGTCTTTGAATTTAAACCATTTTAGAAGAGATGGCAGATTTTGTGATATAGATTTAATATCTGGAAAGACCAAAGTTAAGGTAAAACCTCTCACTAACTTCTTGTGTCATACCTACCATGCATTATATATTTTATTGTTCTACCAGTTTAGTCATTGATGATTATTATCTAAAATCAGTCTTTATTAGTAAAACAAATTATTTCTTTATTATTTTAGGCTCATAGAGTTGTCCTGGCTGCTAGTTGTGAGTATTTTGATGCTATGTTCAACGTGGGCTTGGAGGAAAGTCAAAAAGGGCGGGTCGTTCTACCAAGTGTTCCACCAGGAATATTACCAATGATAATTGATTTTATATATACAGGTACCTACTATACTTGTACTATTCTATACCTCTAGAAATGTTTTATTCAAACCATTAAAAGATAAGTAACACTTTGATATTTAAATATTTTAGGTGAAATAATGATAGACAAAGGCACAGTGCAACATTTATTGATAGCAGCAGATATGTTACAGCTTAGAGAACTAGTTGTAGGCTGTGGTGAATTTTTAAAAAGGGAATTACATCCTTCAAATGCACTTGGTATTTTTAGGTAAGATAGTTTTAATACAATTTGCTATACTTTTATATTCAAAACTCATTGCAATAAGAAGATAATTTGATGAAGATTGATGCATGAAGTATTAATTGTAAGATTATAATATAGAGTAGGGTACAGTTATAACAAGTTTTTATTCTTCAATTTTAATATTAATTATTCTTCAATTATTATATTAAATTTTAAATAAATTGATAAAAAAACTTTTTCTAATGATATATTTCCTCAAAGATTTGCAGAAGCACATAATTGCACAGAGTTAGCTGAGGAAGCGCTAGCACATGCACAGGCAAATTGGAATGTGGTGGCCAATGGTGATGAACTACTAGATCTTCCGTTACAACAGCTAATTACTTTAATCTCATCTGAACAACTCAAGGTCGATAATGAAGCACAGGTAATAAATGTCTTCCTTACACCTAAACTTTTTAGAATTCACCTTTCATCTATGAATAATAAAAACTAAGGAAACGTAACTCCCATACCATTACCGTTTTAAATATTATGGTTCCTTTTGAACTCTCATGTAACGTCAGCCTGATACCGCTCAAAGCCACCTAAATATTGCAAATGTATTGAAATGTGTATCTAAGGTACACATTTTTGACAAGTATTGTAACATGTTTTTTGGCGGAGTTACTTTTCCTTATTTTTTTTGTTAAACTTTCGCGTTGCATTATAATTAAAACTTATTAATCAGGACTTAACGCGACTTATGCTAGTAGTAATGCTACTACGAGTACATACTTTTTCTCTACGTTTCGGCCGTGTTGCAACGGCCGTGGTCACGAGGGGACTGCAGGAGCGCGACGTCTTCGTTTGCACCGGGAGGTCTGATCTTCGACTACCTCGAGTTGTCCGATATTTGTGTTCCAATACACTGAAAGTCAGTAGGTTCACTGCGACACACAACACTAACTGTATCCGGGTTTACGCTTATAGATAAAGGTGACACACGCGGTTTGCACTTATTAATCACTGGATTCCAGGCGGGCGACAATTTAAATCCGTCCTCACGATTGAAATTCTTGTGTTTTTAATTTCAATGGCTTCACGTATTACTCTCGTGTGGTAATGACGATCCGTAGAGAGGATTCATTCATTCCATCCAGTGATTAGTCCCCATATCAAGCAGATGTTCTGCTACCGCGGATTTATTTGTCTGGCGATTTTTCACTGCGGCTATGTGTTCTTTCACTCTTTCGCCAATAGTCCGTTTCGTTTGGCCATTGGCCAATGCACGAACTACCACAGCTACAATCTATTTTATAAACCCCAGGAGTTTGGAATGGTAAGGAATCCTTTGGTGACCGAAGTACTTGTGATATTTTACGTAACGGAGTATACACAGTCTTAATGGAGTATTTCCTCAGCTCTGTTCCAATTTTGTGCGTTACGCCTTTAACGTATGGTAAAAATGCTGCTTGACGGTTCAAGCTTCAAAGTATGTACTTGTAGTAGCATTACTACTAGCATAAGTCGCGTTAAGTCCCGATTAATAAGTTTTAATTACTTTTCCTTAGTTTTTATTATTCATAGCCTTTCATATAATGGAGAGAAAGAAGTTGAATGCTTGTTATTAGGCCCTTGGGACTTTTTCATTGCTTGAAATAATTGTTTTCTACAAGATATTTTTTCAACTAATACCCAAACTTATGAATGAAAACTGAAAAAAGTGAGAGCTGAAAATTTAAGTTTGTGTATAATATTTCAGGTATTATACCCTGCTCTAAAGTGGCTTGAACATGACCCAGCAAACCGAAGACGGCACTGTTTTGAAGTTTTAAGTCATGTACGACTGCCACTTATTTCCCCTCAGATTCTTGATGATGCTCTGAAAACAGTACAAGACCCTTCAATAGCATTAGCAATAAAAACTGTCAGGGTTGACATGGTAAGTTATTTTTTATATATTTTTCATTCTTAAACAATAAACACAATATGTATATGTTACTGTAAAAGCTCGAACTTCGGTAAATCTTAAGATTTGAGTGTAAATCTTAAGATTTACCGACTCGAGTTGGTAAATGTACGTATTTCTAAAAATACGACGATTTTTTCGAACATTTACCATTACAATTCGGTATATGCTAGGTTTTACTACTGTCAACTGGTAAATGTTGGTTTTAGGAATAAAACAATGAGTAATTCTTAATTATTTAGCATAATGAACTATTAGACAAAACAGATAGGTACATATTATAGTTATTATATACGATAGTAGTAACTTAGTAAGTAATACTAACCTATTTAAATTATTTTCATACAACATAATATTAATATTATAACATACAACATCTCTGACTATTATCTCAATCTATATCTAACTGAATCAATAGGTACTTTTCTAGCATTTTTTGACGAGCATTTTTTTCACCATTACGTTTTTTGAATCCTCGACGTCTTCCAGTCCAGCTGCAGGTGCTTTGCCGGCCTTCTAATAGGGAATGGGGAAACAGAGTAGGGGAGGGTAGGGAAGGGATTAGGGAATAGGGTAGGATATTGGGCCTCCGGTAATCTCACACACTCCGCGAAACACATCGCAAACTGTTTCACGTCGGTTTTCTGTGAGCCCGTGGTATTTTGCTGGTCGAGCCGGCCCATTCGTGCCGAAGCACCCATGGTTAATACCACTTTATTATTATTATAAGCAGCCTGCAGTGTCCCACTGCTGGGCAATACCATTTTATTATTTATAATAATATTAAAATAAAGATTTAAGGGGGCCTTCGACACCAAAAACACAATTTCTGGCCTGTTTCTGCTCTATAACAGTACGGAACCCTTCGTGCGCGAGTCCGACTCGCACTTGGCCGTTTTATTTTCAACATATACCGTGCCATTAACGTAAATCCTAAGACTTACCAACTGTATGGTGGTAAAAGTTCGTATCGCAAATCTTTTCGGACATTTGCTATTGGGAATTGGTAAATCTTAGGTTTTACTAGAAAATCTTAGAATTTACTGCAGTTCGAGCTTTTACAGTAACATATATATTTTTTTCATATTATGTAATATCAGGTTTCGTGACCTAGCACTTGCTTGTGGTACCTATATTCATGTAAATCTTAGGCTTTACTAGAAAATCTTAGAATTTACTGCAGTTCGAGCTTTTACAGTAACATATTATATATTTTTTTCATATTATGTAATATCAGGTTTCGTGACCTAGCACTTGCTTGTGGTACCTATATTCATGTAAATCTTAGGTTTTACTAGAAAATCTTAGAATTTACTGCAGTTCGAGCTTTTACAGTAACATATTATATATTTTTTTCATATTATGTAATATCAGGTTTCGTGACCTAGCACTTGCTTGTGGTACCTATATTCATGTAAATCTTAGGTTTTACTAGAAAATCTTAGAATTTACTGCAGTTCGAGCTTTTACAGTAACATATATTTTTTTTTCATATTATGTAATATCAGGTTTCTTGACCTAGCACTTGCTTGTGGTACCTATATTCATCATATCAGCGGCTATAACATATTTTTGGTGGCAGAACCCTAAAATAAAAGTTAAGTGCATTATTTAAGGATGATGCACACTTTGAAAATAGCTGCATCATACACACACAAACACAGTCCACAAAAATAGCCCATGATCCTTCACATAGTCTACTTCTTATCTGTGCCAAATAACATAAAAATTGCTCCAGTAGTTTGTGAGATAAGCCCTTTCAAATAATTTTCCCCGGTTTTCCACACTTTCCCCTATGTCTTCGCTCCTATTAGTCTTAACGTGATAAAATATAGCCTATAGCCTTCCTCGATAAATGGGCTATCTAACACTGAAATAATTTTTCAAATCGGACCAGTAGTTCCTGAGATTAGCGCGTTCAAACAAATTTTAATGTTTTGTTACAGAAATCAGGTAAAGGCGCACTAGTGTCTCTGGCAGCGGAGCCGCGGGCGCGCGCTCGCCGCCTGCTGATACTGGCGGGCGGCTCCTGTCACGACACCGCGCCGCACCCGCCGCTCTCCACAGATAACATACTGTCCTCCGTGCTCAAATTTGACCTGCATAAAAGGTATCAGTTAACTACAATGGATGTAATTATTTGGGAAGGGTCTTTGTGCTAGAGCACACAAATTTTAAGTATAAGCTAGTTATGACGCCTTACGTATTTTGCTTCTTATACTCGTTTGTGGTTTTTCTTATTATAATCTGAGCTATGTGACACACAACCCTTTTAAAAACATTACATGTTTTTTTTGCAAAGTGTACAGTGTATTTCATTATAATTATAATATGTATTTAATAATAATAAGGCAGCAGGTTTTGCATAGTGCGCTTTATCAGTAGTATAAAGAGAAGAAAATATACGCCATATTTGCTACTCTGAACTACTAAACTAGTTTTGCCAGAACTTATTTCTGAAAGTAGCAAATTTCGGATTAACATTAAGCGCATTTTAAGTAAAAGTGGTTCTTACGCCTCTAAACCACCGACGACGCTGGGAACTGCGAAACAGCGGCGAACCGATTTACTGTCTCATCCGCCACACGCCAGTGCGTTATATTGCATCTCGCTCTATTCCTGTTTTGCAGATATTTCGCAGTTCGCAGCGTCGGTGGGCTATAAGAGGCGTATATGAAGTTACTTTCACAATATTTTTATATTATGTATTACTTCAGAGAGTGGGAGGAGCTCGCGCCGATGGGCATAGCTCGTATACAGCCGGGCGTGGCCACGCTCAGCGGGCGCGTGTACGCTGTCGGCGGCGAGCAGGGCAGCCAGATACTAGCGAACGGCGAAGTGTACGATCCACAGGTAGAGAACACTTAACTATTACCTTCTTAAGTAAAAATCTAATGAATTTGGAATTTACTGAATAGTAATACTGAATGGAATATGCATTGAAGTAGCCATTTTTCACCAAAGAAGATAAAATAAGAATATGCTAGTGAATATAGTTTTAACAAAGAGTCAAAATATCGCAATAATTATGAAATATTATCCGATTCAGCTACTCTAAATACACAATATAGATTATAGACATTCTTTAAGGACCCATGCAGCTGCCCTATTGCTGAGCAAGGCTTTCTTCAAGATTTTTCATTCATCATAGACATAACATTTTAGATATTTTAAATTATTGCAGCTGGACAAATGGTCGGACATAGCTCCAATGAACGAGGCTCGTTGCGAATTCGGATTGACGGGATGGAACGGCAACCTGGTCGCATTCGGAGGCTGGGTTGGATCCGACATGGGCGCCTCCATAGAGGTGTACAACCCTGTGTCCGATGTATGGATAGTCGCCGGCAGGATGCCCGAGCCGCGGTTCGGAATGGGTGTTGTTACTTATGGAGGTAATTTATTACATTGTGCAATTTTAATTACAGCAAACATTATTATATAGTTACTGCTGTATTATTATCAGATGTTTTAACGATTGCCAAAATAAGTTTTTGTATATTTTTACGCGCGTGAATCTGAAAAACATAAGAAACGTTAACTGATATTCGAATAAGTTCTGCAATCCGTGAAACCCGAGAAAGGTTAAAAATCACTTTAATGAGACAGTACAGAGTACTGCAGTGTCTATGTCTGTATAATAATAATTATGTCAATGTTTCTGGCGCTTCCTGCTATAACAATGTTAAGGCCCAATTTCACCAACGTCTGTTAGTGCTTATCTTAAAATGTCATGTCTTCACTTTCACTCATTATGAAAAACGAAGGAGGTAATGTGATACTAATTCGAGCATTAACTTTAACAGTTGGTGAAATTAGGCCTAATCATCACAAAGCTTTGTAACGGTTAACTCAAAGCAAGAGTTACCTGTAGGCTGTATCCATCCTTAATTTGGTAATTGTTTGCAGGTCTGATCTACATAGTGGGTGGTTGTACTCACACGTGGCGTCACACTCGCGACCTGCTGTGCTACCGGCCGGGCGCGCACAAGTGGCAAGCGCTGGCACCGATGCGGCACGCGCGCTCGCAGGCCGCCGCCGTAGTGCTCGACCGCCACCTATACGTCATCGGCGGGAACGCCCCGCGACGCACCGTGTTGGCGTCCGTCGAGCGGTACAGCTTCGATGAAGTTAGTGATTTTTTTTCCCTCCGAAGGCAGGTCATTCGTTATGGTCGAGTTGTGACATCACTGCGATCCGGGGATCTTTGTGACTAATATAATATAGTGGCAATTACTCTTAGAGACGTTTTTTGTATACGAATGTTGAATGTTGCTAACAATTTTTAAACATACTATCAGCTTTTTACGTGTGTCATTATGAAAAATACGTGTGGCACTCGGGGACTGCCGCGATAAAGCATAGCATTTTTTATCATCTTAAGCAATTATAATTCGCATACGTCTAATCACACCCACACAAATACTGGCCGAAGTCTGGCAACGTCGCACCGTCCGTCGTCACAAAGCAGTGCGGCGTTGCCGCTCTATAGCTTGATCTCTAGCTAATATAACTGTTTCAGGACCGGTGGGAGGAGGTGGCGAGCTTGCGCGAGGCGCGCGCGGGGTGCGCGGCGGGCGCGGCGGAGGGCGTGCTGGTGGTGGCGGGGGGCGACAGCGAGAGCAGCGAGCGCGCCTTCTACCGCGCGCGCACCACGCTCGCCTCCGTCGAGGTGTACGAGCCCGCCGCCGACGTGTGGCGCGCCGCCCCTCCGCTGCCCACCAGCCGCGCGGAGGCCGGCGCCGCGCTCCTCTGACACCGCCCATAGACAATTCCTACTTTTTTAAACGAGTCGCGACGAGCGAAGGTCTCGATCGCTAGAAGGATTAGCGCCCCAAAGCATTCAATCGGAGCTTCCAGATTCTCACCAACCAAAAGGTAACAGACGAAGTTACTTCCTGTCGAGAGATCCAGACTTTTTTAAAACACTGACATTGACGTATATTTTTTTCATTTACGTTATTGATTTTTTCCGAAGTAAGTGAAAAAATGGACATACTGGCAGATTTTAGTGACAAAATAGCGGATTTCCTTCTGCCACCGTTGAAGAAACCGTTTCTATGGTGACCATGCTAAGCCTGCAAGTATGTTTTATATTATTTTAACTAAAGTAACTTTCGAAATCTACCAATATGTATTTTTAGAGCATATTCAAATAATTATCTGAGTCTAGAATATTCACATAACATGCTTATTTAAATTTAAATATAATGCTTTTATGATTTATCTCACCGATCTCATACTAACTGATGAAAATTCGTTCATAATTCATAATCATTTATTTGCCTTGAATGTAGGTTACAAAAGTTCTTACATTATAAAATGGTACAAACATTCTGCTATACGTAGCGTGCAAATATTATAATATAGAACATGCATAGAATATTAATTAAATGTTATATTTATAAACAAATGTCAAAAAATAATTAAGTATACCATATGAAACAACTCGTTGATTGTAACTACTAAAACTAGAGCTAATACATTATAATGGGTCTTTTGATCGGTGGTACTTCATAGTAAAATCAATATTGTTAAGTTTTAATTCTATAAATAGACCTACATATTGTTCAAAATACATACAAAATTATAATGTTTAAAACACACAAACGGCACTTTGTTAAGAATTAATTTTTAACACTTAAACATTTTAAAACCCGAACAATATAATTTAAAATCTACGCATTGTGCTTATGAATGATGAGGTTTTTAAGATATTTAAAGAGACTTACAGTCGTAAAAAAAATATGAAATGTGTACAAATTATTACAAAATGTTATGTTATACTTAGAGTAAACATTTTATTATAGAAACCTATTTAATATTATTATTTTTTTGTCGGCGGTGAATACATTAGGAAGAAAAACATTTCGAATAATAATTCAAACTCCACTGTGGGTTTTCAGCGACCAAAATCTATTTATGCTCGTGCGAGCTTCAAGCGTGGGGCCGCGCCTGATCGGGGGCGGGGCATTCATAATCGCGCGTTTTTGCTACATTATTATATTCTGTATTTATGCGCAGAGGGTGATGAATGACCAGGGACATTTCACATTATACACAAATAAATAGTAAATATTCATTTGTGCATTGCGCACCGTACCCTCGACGTTCGTGGAAAAAATTCCCCAAGCTGCATGGAATTTTTTCCCCTGTCTCGACTTAAGACACGACAATCTTATAACGGGTTTTTGCGATACCAAGTATAAGTTTGTGTGGGTAAAGCTGTAGTCATAAGACTATTGTGTCTAAAATGAGCGAGAGCCCTCAAACATCAAAGCGCCCTATTAAATACCCCGCACGCCCCCCGCAAAATGTTAACCCCTTGGCTCTCGCACGCGATGTTTATTGTAAATTGCAAACAGTATTAATTGCGGCTCTTCACTATGATTCTATAATTTCACAACGTGTAATAACGCTGCAACGTCATTGCACGATTTCAACAAAGCTTTTAAAAATATTCTGTCTGCTTACTCTGAAACAAATTATACTTACTAAACGTAAAATCTTATAAACACACACCAAGCGTTAGGTCTTGTAAACATTACACATTTAAAGTTGATTTCTTTTCCTAAGTAGCTTAGGTTAGCCGTTAGGTTGCATGGGTTACGTAATACGTTCGTCCTGAAATATTTAATCTAAGGGTCCCCCGCACACTTCCTACTTCTTGTATGACCGTTATTCGTTAAATAATCACACCGATATAATGATTGGCGAGTTTTGTATTGTAAGTCTGATTTTTATACTGTAGGATGTGTGTTCCACCTTAAAAATAGCTCACCTACTTTATTATTTGGTAGATACTGGTGGTATAGAGAGACCAGTATTTAGAAATATATTTTCACTTGTATCAATCAAATATTTGATTTCACAGAGCGTAAATTATGCATAATATTTACAAAAAACGATTTGAAAATCGCCCATACCAAACAGAACACGTTACATTTTCATGACCTAAATTCACGTTGACGATTCATAGATTACTTTATTAATCATAATAACTATCATTAAATTAAGAATTATAGTTAAAAATATTTATATAGGTATCCCTTTTATTACATAAGACGTGACATTGATATTATTTACTTAAGATTTATTTTATGAATAGAATATTATAGTGATTGAATCCTATAAAGGCTGATGTTTGTAAATAACTTTTGAAAGGTGTGTGACAAATTCTCTGGGTCATAACTCATAACGTATGTAAAACATTAATTTTAAAATGTTGTACAAACTACAGTAGTGTAAACAGACTAGCTATCTGCTGTCTCACACGTCAAACTGTAATGTGGTATGTTGCATCTCGCTCTATAGCTTCATTGCGCTTTATAAAAAGATTTAGTAGACCTTAACGACTCTGTGAAATTCTGGCATACTACTGACAGTTTTCGCTGCCGCATGCGAATGCGTTGGACTAGAGGCGTATAGTATAACATTTTTCTTCTTGGTTGTCTAATTAATGCTATAGCCTATATCTAGTGCGTACGTACAGTCATCGCAAAAGAAATGTACCACTTTTAAACTTTATAGTATCTATCAAATCGAATACCTTACCATTTGTTAAGTGTACTTTGACCAATCAAGAGTTTGTCACAACAGCTGTCCCACTCTCGGCCCGGCGTCTCGCCTGAACCGCCTGCCGTCTATTTATCAAGCGAAGGCTGCGCCGAGAGTATACTGCCAATAACAACTATCCATAGTATTTGTTACAGTGCTTTTGTAAAGTATCAATATAACACATTTATACCATACTCTTGTTTCATTTGTAAGTGGCTGATATTAGATAAGATATAGAGAGATATAAAGATAGCTTGGCGAAACGGGAGGAGGCGATCGGCGCATGTGTACGATATCAATAAATCGCAACTTACCAATAACAAAGCGTCAGTTAAGGGCGCTATTACAAATATCAGCGATTTTCCGGTACCCTATTAAAGAATTCGGAGTCAAACTGCGAGGATATTTTGGTTTCAAATGAAAGATAATATATTCATCTCCACGACTGTACCATAAAAATTCTATAGCCGCATACAAAATTTTCACATAAAATACGTTTTAACCATCACAATAATCGCAAAATATCTAAATACACTGAACTGAGGAAAATAAATATACAAAAAAATTGTTGCTTATTTAGTCCTCTATAAAGTCCGCTAAAAATTTTATATAAAAATAAACAACTTTTCCAGTTATAAGAAAAATAAGAAAATTTCTCAAATTTTTTCATACATTTTCGCCATATCAAAAACGCGGCGAGCGTCGTAACTGCCACTGTACAAGGCGCGCTAATATGAATCTTATTTTAATGTTATTAACGTCGATATTCGTACTGACAGACATCCGACCTGCTAATTAAAAAGTTGGAGCATTCTTAATAACCAATGATTACCCGCGTGCCCCCGGCCCCGCACACTCGTTTTTGCCAAGCGATACTTTACCTTATACTTATACGATATACCTTTAATTATATTATGTTAAGGTCAATATGACAAAGTTCAAAGAGTATATTATAGAGAGTTTATAAACAAAATGCCGGAAATTTGGAGTTGAGGGGGTCCATAATATCTTCGGCTAGGTATATTCGGCCCAGCAGCCCCTCGAACAACGACGCCGGTCTATCAGGCTCGTGTTGCTCCGTGCCCGGTCGCTCGTCCATACACCACTCCATGAACGCGCACGCACGGTGTAGATGTTGCGGCTCCTGAAATAATTTTTACTTGGTTTAATAGTGAATTAAACTATTTGATAAATTTACAAAAATACACTTTTGTGTTAGCGCGGGATATCCAATCAAAAACGTCATTTATGCTGCATAAAAGGCACAAGATTCAGAATAAGAAAATTATTACGTTCAATAATAGAATATTTCACAGCAAAACATTGCTCTTAAAAGTACTGCTTCTGAGGCTCTGGTCTGGATGGGAAAGGCAAAATACGACCTTCTGTTTCCGATTATTACATATATATTTTGTGGGTTAATAAGTATATGTATGTATATGGCCTAATATTTGTTATCCGGCTAAATAACTACTCTTAGCATTCATGTAAGTTTTTAGAAATTACCTTAGTGACTTGGTAGAGTTGAAGAAATGCGTAAGCATTACCACTGACTCCATGACAAATACTGTACCCTTTTCTACATAGCCCTCTTTTCCATATAACTTCACCACATTTTATTGCAACATCCAAATACTTTTTATCTTCAAAGACCTAAAATATATGATACAATCTTCATTATAATAATTGTTTGAGAGATTGGTGAAAAAACTCTTAAATAGGTATGTATCTATATGTGTGTATAAAACTCAAAGGTGACTGACTGACATGGTGATCTATCAACGCACAGCCTAAACCACTGGACGGATCGGGCTGAAATTTGGCATGCAGGTAGATGTTATGACGTAGGCATCCGCTAAGAAAGGATTTTGATAAATTCCCACCCCAAGGGGTTCAAATAGGGGATGAAAGTTTGTAAATAATAATACTTCTTAACGCGAGCGAAGCCGCGGGCAAAAGCTCGTTATATTATAAATGTTTGTTCCACTAAAACTTTTCTTTTCGTCAAAGTTGGGTAAAATCACAGACATAGATCAATAGATCATGATAGATACCGCATGTGTATTTATGTACATACTTCGCGTGCCATATCGCGCTCCCAAACGACGAGCAATGCTCGTCTTTTGAAAGTCTGTTCTTTAGTCTGCTATCGGAATCGGACGTCAAGCGAAATTTTAAAAATACCTAAATGCCTAAAAGTGCGTATTGAGCTGTAGAAATTCAAACAGAAACGTTGGCCTAGATAATGGACACTTTTCTTATCATCGGTACGTCACAGTAGCTATAAAAAAGTGGCACGCTCGTTTTCATGCAAATGGAGCGACATGCGGTATCTATCTTGATCAATGTCTGTGGGTAAAATAGATAAAAATGTTGTTTAGCTTGATAAAAATCTTACTTGATATGCTGATATATACAACGGTACAAATCCTGGCGCGCCATGACACCACTGCACTAATCTATCACCAGACTTGCTTCCAAGAGAGGACGGAAAATTTCCACCTTCAAAACATTGGGTCGTCAACCAGTCTATAGTCGGTCTTATTAATTGATCCATGTCATGACTGTCGATGTATGCTCGTGCCTAGAAAATATAAGTATATTGCAGAAAAACTTTAAAGATATCCCAGTATTCAATATTATTATTTTTAAAGCGCAGAGGACGTGTGTATTAGATTCTAAATTTCATTCGAATCTTGTTTGAAGCCCATACACACACGCCGCGCTCGAGCGCGTCAGATTAGAATTTTTTTTTTTGTATTTTTGACTACTTTATATGCCTACCCCCACCACGCAAACCGGCAGATTAGTATACCGATGTTATCAGAGGCACTTGGGGCATACGTAGTATGAATATCTGACGCGCTCGAGAATGCCCAAGTAACTGGTTTTTTTTACATTTTTGAAAAACCGTACACGCCAAACCCACAGCTAAAATGGTTTTTACCATACGAGCTTTTCTTTTCGAAATTATTTTATCTTTCGATTTTGATAGGTCTCGACGGCGCCGTTGAATTACGCCATTTAGCTACCTCGCCTCCCTAACCATAACCTATCGAGTGACGCGCGCCGTTATCACCGAACCTTTCGAACCAAAAGGTGACTGTTAAACTAAGCCTAAGGAAACAGTGGCAACATTTAGCAAGTCTCGCAATTCTTACACACGCGCTTGAGTAAAGCTCGACGGCTCGCGTCGAGTTAGTTCGAACTTCGAAGGAAATTAGATTTATTTAGTTCCATCGAGCCGACTCGATGCGAGCCTTCGAGTTGTGAGTTTTGCGGTCCGGTCCACACGATAATAATTTTTACTTGATTTGGAGTAAAACTATCTAGTAATACCGATAGTAAGTACTGACCATAAGAATGAAAAGAAGTACTCATGGCGGCAAAAAATCCCTTTAAGATAGGGAGTATTACGCAAAGATTGGAGCAGAGAGCGCTACGGCCTACGTGCACAAACAGTAAATAATGCAACCAAAATCCGAAATGTTGCACCATGTCATTTCAGAATATTATTGATGATAGGAACATTGTCAAACATCAAACAAAACTTTTTGTTTACCATGCTGGTGCTGCCCTGCTCTTGCGTGAAAACTTTGCAGTAGTATATCCTATTGTCGTATGATTATTTAGTTTATAGTTACCTGCAGTAACATGTACAAAATTCCAGCAATTCCATGTGCAGCACCCAAGTAAATTTTGTCATGCCACTGCCACATTAACGGGCTTTCTGCCTTCATTTCAGCTGACAACTTTTTCCCACTTGTTAATATGGAGTTTATCACCTGCGAATAAGAAATAAAAATCAAATTTTTCATATCCCGGGGAGACCAACCTCGTGAGCCTTGGTGGGCAGTTGGTCTAGGAGAAGGTACTCCGAACAATAAACCAAAATGTGCTGCCTTGTACACAGGTGTTGGATCACCAAAGGCTAGGATGTATACCCGACACGTATACCGAAGGAAACATGCAAGCAGGATTAGAAAACACAATTCCCCAGGAAGGTACCGGCCAAGCCGGAGAATCCTTCTCTGAGAAGACCCCTCTGGGAAACTCAGACAGCCCCATCGTATCTGGGGGGGGCAAAATTTTGCTTTCGCGAAGGGATGACAGGAAGATGATGCAGCAGGTATTCCACCCTAGCTTCTTTACGACCCGACCAAGAAGCTCCTCACTCGGGAGCAAAACTCCCGAGTGCCAACAACAAATATCACGTGATAACGACGACGTTGTTGTTATAGACCACCCAACTAACACAACTAGCGGAGATCTTGATGTACACAGGACACAGGAAATCTTTATATCAACCGACAATATGGAAACCAATAGTACTGGTCCACCTGAATGGCAACGAGTACCAACAGCAAGAGCTTACAAGCGAAAGAAGTGTTCACATTCACCATCCCCTGAAGGTGTAAAAACTACCAACAGATTTAGCTCCTTGCAAGTCGACCCTAAAGATAATGTGGACACAAACAAGGAATCACGACCAAATAAACCACCCCCAATTATTCTTTACGGTATAGAAGACGTTAATAAACTAACCGAACTAATCTATACAATCGCCAGTAAAGAAGATTTTTTTCTCAAAATTGTAAATAAAAATCAACTCAGGATAAGTAGCGTCAACCTCGAAGCCTACAAGAAAATATTAGCTCTAGTTAGAGAGAACAACCTAATAGGTCATACATTTAACCGTAAAGACCAAAGATGCTGTCGACTAGTAATAAAAAAACTTCATCACACAACTCCTCAAGAAGCTATTATAGAAGAGATAGAAAAAACTGGTAACAAAGTACAGGGCGAAATCATTAATGTCAAATTCGGACCTGAGAAAAAACCAACTTCGACATTCTTCGTTAATATTGCACCCGGTCCCAATAACAAGGCCGCTAAACAAATTAAATACATTTATCATCAATCAATAGTAATAGAGGAACCAAGAAGAAGAACAACTATTGTTCAATGCCAAAGGTGTCAACAGTACGGACACTCGAAAAACTATTGTATGAGACCCTATCGCTGCGTCAAATGCGGTCAATCACACAAAACGTCCGAATGCAAGAAACAGGATCGTTCAACCCCCGCACACTGCGCCCTATGCAATGGCCCACACCCAGCCAACTACAAAGGATGCGACGTATACAGGCAAATTCTACTAAGACGGACCAAGCCTATACCAAAAAAGCAAATAACACCCGCAGTAAAAGAAAACCTAGAAGCAAACTTACCTACTAAAAAGGATCCTCCAAAAGATACTAACAAGTCTACGAGCTATGCAAATGTTACAAAAAGGGACAGACAACCAGATTCACAAACTTTCTCACTAAATGATATGAACATAGAGCAAATTTTACTAAAACAAACCGAAAAATTTGAAATAATATTACAACAAATGAGTACTTTGATGATGCTCATTACAAAACTTGTTGACAGGCTTACCAAATGACTGCTATTCGAGTAGGAACATGGAACATAAATGGACTGACTCCAAACAAACAAGACGCTGAACTGCTACTCGCCCAACAAAAGCTAGATGTGCTACTTATATCTGAAGCTCATTGCACCGCATCAACTAGCATGAAATTCAATAATTTCGAATGCTATATAACTCTGCATCCTGACGGAACGGGTCATGCAGGCACAGCAATCATAGTGAGAAAATCACTTAAGCACCACATCATGCCGGAATATAAAACAGCACACCTCCAAGCTACTACAATCGCTGTCCAAGATAACAAGGGATTCATAAATATTTCTTCGGTGAACTGCCCTCCGAAACATAAAATATCAGAAGACATGTTCAATGACTTTTTCAAAACATTGGGTAAGAGATTTCTAGCGGGGGGAGACTGGAATGCCAAGAACACATATTGGGGCTCCAGATTGTCTACTACTCGGGGACGACAACTTAAAATATCTATAGATAGAAACAAATTAACGGCAATCTCCACATGTGAACCTACATACTGGCCTACGGACACATGCAAGATCCCTGACCTGCTGGATTTTTTCGTTGCGAAGGGCTTTTCCAGTCATTACATAAAATGCGAATCTTGCCAAGATAGCTCCTCAGACCACACTCCAGTCATACTAACCTTAAGCAATAGTATAATTGAAAATAAAGAACCGGAAAAACTATATAATAAAAATACTGACTGGGAAAGCCTCAGAGATTACATTGACGAGAATGTAATGCTTAACATCCCACTAAAAACTGCGGACGACATAGAAAACGCAACAAAGTATATAACCCAACTGATACAGGAGGCTTGTTGGAAGAACACACCATCCCGAGGAACTAATAAGACGATATATGACTTCCCTCTTAAAATAAAAAAGGAAATCCAGGAAAGACGACGGCTGAGACGTGTTTGGCAGTTGAGCAGACTTGCTGCAGATAAAACAGCTTTTAACAGGCAAGCCTCGCGATTAAAATACATCCTGAAGGAATGGCAAGATAAAACTCTGGAAGACCAACTAGAATCCCTGACCGCTACAGCGAAAACGGACTATTCCTTGTGGAAAGTTACAAAATCTCACAACAGACCTAAGATGGCTAAACCCCCCTTACGAACATCCAATGGGTGGGCCCGCTCCTCTCAAGAAAAATCGGACCTATTTGCTGAACATCTCGAGAAGGTATTCCACCCAAATGAGGTTACTGATACAGAAACGATAGCTGAAGTAGAATCCTACCTGGCACAGCCTCTCCAAATGTCACTACCCCCTAGACCCATATCAGTGCGAGAGGTATGGAGCACTATTAAAGGACTGACAACTAAAAAGGCACCTGGCTATGATTTAATTACAGCTGAAGTCCTAAAGGAACTGCCAAGAAAAGCAATTGTGTTCCTGACCTCATTATTCAATGGCATCCTCAGAGTGCAACACTTTCCATCTCACTGGAAGGTCTCCCGGATACTTATGATACATAAGGCCGGAAAACCAGCAAACGAGGTGACGTCTTATAGACCGATAAGTCTTCTGCCCATCCTATCTAAGGTTTTTGAAAAATTACTCTCAAAACGGATCTTAGCTTTATTAGAGAATAACAACACCATCCCAAATCATCAATTCGGCTTTCGCCAGAAGCACTCAACAATTGAACAAGTCCATCGGGTAGCTCAGATAATTAGAAAATCGCTAGAAAACAAGAAATATGTCTCTTCAGTGTTTTTGGACATCAAACAGGCCTTCGACAAGGTATGGCATGATGGCTTACTTTGTAAAATTAAGCAGTGTCTACCCAATAGCTATTACCTACTACTAAAATCATATATTATGGAACGAACTTTTCAAGTCGTAGAGTCGGATTCCACCTCGAAATTCTACAAAATAAACGCAGGAGTACCTCAAGGCTCTGTGTTAGGTCCTATACTCTACAACATATACACTTATGACCTCCCAACATCCCATGAAGCTGAGACTGCTACTTACGCTGATGATACAGCAATTCTAGCGACGAACGAAAACCCCGTCACGGCATCTGAACAATTACAAAATGGACTAAATTCAGTCACCAAATGGCTCCAAAAGTGGAGAATAAAAGCCAGCACTACAAAATCTGTGCAAGTCACGTTCACGCTGCGCAGAGAGGACTGTCCCCCCGTCACCTTAGAGAACACTGTTCTCCCTCACCAAAACAGCGTTAAATACCTGGGCATACACCTAGACAGACGCTTAACATGGCAAAAACACATAAAAAGCAAGAGGGACGAACTGAACATCAAATTTAAAAATCTTCTCTGGGCCTTGGGCCGTAACAGCAAATTGTCAATGGAAAATAAACTGATAATCTATAAATCAATTCTGAAACCGATATGGATGTACGGCATACAACTATGGGGGACTACAAGTAACTCAAACATCTTAACACTCCAAAGAATGCAAAACATGATACTCAGAACAATCGCCAAATCTCCATGGCTTGTCACAAACACTGAGATTCATAACAATCTAAATATACCTACAATAAAGGAAGAAATTCAGGCAAACACAGAGAAGTACAAAAAACGACTGGAGGTCCACCCGAATATCCTCGCATCCTCTTTGACTAGTCGTAATTATACTAAACGCCTGAAAAGGAAGGACATTTTTTAATGTTCCTTAATATGAATATCGAGTAAGCTGTCCACGGTGGTGGAAGCACTCTACCTGCCAATACTTACATCTCACCTGCTTATAGTTTCAAATACTGATTGCAGATAAAATTGGAAAAAAAAAAAAAAAAAATTTCATATACTTACTTTTGAAAGTATAAAAGGTAAGTTTAAGATAACAAACAGGTGAGCAAACAGGCAACAATCCAAACTTCTATCAATATTTAAAATATTTTTATTATATTATAGGTTGTGGATTTGCTAGTAAGACTAGTAAGTTACTTTTATAAATTATAATTTGCATAAAATTAGTCAAAAACAGGTATGCTGTGCTAATAATATTATTAGATTGCCCAACATCTATTACCATGTATTGTGTTGGTTTTTCACTCAACAACTAACCCCCACATAATATTAAAAAAAAACATAATTACCTCTTGTATGGTTAATTCTGGAATGACATTGTCCTCACTGATATAATTTTTTATCAGCATTAAAGAATACAAATATCCAACTTTCCCATACAAGAGTTCATCCGGTGAATCTTTTAAAAGCTTATTTAAGCCTAGTAGCCTAGAAACAAATGGTATTAGTTATTTAAATGTTAAATAAACATAGATGAGAATCCGTTTAGCCTACGAATAATAAAAACCAAGGAAGAGTAACTGTGTCGTTCCAATTGTACAAAATGTGACCCGAATCACAATAGATAATAGTACAAGTACCCGAATACATGCAAGAATTTTGTGTAATTATAGAAGTGACAACTATTGTCAACGGCTTTATTTTGTGAATTTGAATGTAGCTGAATGTAGTGTTTCGTAGCTATTGCCATATTATATTTTAGTGTACAAAAAGAACCAAATAGAACCAAATTCAAAACTATTGAAGTATGGGAGTTACATTTCCTTCGTTTTTATTATTCAAGTGTTTAGCGAAACTTATTTTTACTACCTTTGAACTAATTCTTCAGGTTTCATTTTAATATCATTTGAATATCCCTTTAGAATATAAGAGATGATAATCATTAAAGTAAGAGGCCCTGCATCTCCACACAAAAAACTTATTCTTTGACCTTTCAATTTATTTATGTTTATGTATTCTAATGCTTTCTGCAACAAATACATTAGACATATAAATTAAATTAAAAATGACAGTAAAAGTTTAAAGTATTTTTTAAGTAACCTTGCTTGAATTTTACGAGAAAGACCAAGTTGTTTAATATAATATTATACTAGTTACTACAAAAATTTTTGTTAATACTTCAAGCCCCAAGAGGTAACTGGCTACCGCGATAACAATAGAAAGGCTGTTGTGTCTCGTTTTTCCACGATCGAGGGATTAAAGCGTCTCCCAGACAGATGCGGCCTGCGGTGGCGGTCAGTTGGATGACTTGAGAGTTCTAGGAACGACACAGACACACGCAGCCACGCGGCCAAGTCATCCAACTGACCGCCACCGCAGGCCGCGTCTGTCTGGGAGACACTTAAGGTGGACTATATAATATCTGATAATACTAAGACAAAAATAAACATGTAAAACATTATAGATCTATTACCTTAGCAGTTTCATGGCATGTATCTGGTTTTTTTCTCATAGCTGACATTAAATAATAAAAAGCTAAACCACTTGAGCCTGTGTAGACTGATGATCCTTCACAAAATAATTCAGACTTCATATCTGTTGTCAAAATTTTTAATTTTATATCTCTATACCTTCGTAACTTTTCATGAAATTTTGATGATACCTAGGTGAAATAAAACAAATTAATAAAGAGACAGAAAAGCTTTAGGCTAACAATTACAGTTTACCATTACAATATTTTTCACATACAGCATCCCCGGCAGTTGTAAGATAAGTGTTGGCTATGGCTTGAATAGTATTATAGTCCTGCAGAGTATTGCGAAACTCAGCCATTTTCATATCTGCAATAAAAAAATTCTAAGAATAAAAATAAGTTATTGCACTAACATCTTAAAGTAAGCTAAACATATCGCACCTCAGCTCCGGTGCAACCATCCCCAACGAATACTATACTCACAAGGACCATCCCTCTCAACTAGGCTTGGGTAAAAAAAATCGATATATCAAAATATCGATATTTTTTCAGAAAATAATCGATATACATCGGCGATTTTTTATTTTTTTATATATCGATTTTCGATATTTATTTTCGGATATCAAAAACGATATTATTTCGCTTCGAATTTTCGAGAAATAATTTTTTTTGCCTCGATGTCGAACACAAATAAAAAGTTATCTATATGACTCTACAAACAAACGGGTCATAGACCGTTTGTTTGTAGAGTCTGGCTAACGAAAGATGAGACTGGAAAAAGGCGGCAAATTAAAAAAATCGACGTATAATAACCCTGTCTATAGCCAGACAACGCTCCCTTTGCCTGTCCCGACGGACGAATTATATAAAAAAAAATGTCTATAGCCAGAATTATAGTTTTGATCTACGAACTACGAATAATAAAAACTAAGGAACTTTATTATTCGTAGTTCGTAGATCAAAACTATAATTCTGGCTATAGACAGGGTTTTTATACGTCGATTTTTTGAATTTGCCGCCTTTTTCCAGTCTCATCTTTCGTTAGCCAGACAATTGTTTGTGGTCTGCCGTCTTTTTTTTAACAGCCAATCACAGTCGATCTGCTTTAAAAATTAGCCAATCACAATCGATCTTGCTTAAAAATTGGCACAGATCTTACTATTATTTTGACCAAACCAAATTGTTTTTTCAATTTCTGGTCGAAAGTTTCATTGCACTTTGCTATTTGATAATCGATAGATTACGTAACGTGTAAGTGGCAACTGGCACGTGCTGTTTTTTATTATTTATGGTGAATGGTGATTGATTTTTATTATCATGTCTTCTGTTTGGAAATTCTTCACAAAAAAAGGAAATAACAAACCTGTTTCATGCAATTTGTGCGGAAAAATGTATAAAACATGTGGGAACACGACAAATTTAGCTGCACAATTGAAAACCAAGCAGCTTCTCGAGGCTTGAGCAAAAAATATCGACATATCGGAATATCGATATTTTAAAAAAATATATAACGATACATTTGAAAAGTATCGATACGATATATATCGATATATTTTTTCCATTTGCCCATTCCTACTCTCAACTACCGAGGCCCACTTCACAGAGATATTTGACACATTCAAGCCAAACGAAAACAAACCTTACTCTAAAAATTCTCGTCACGATAATTGATATCTACGATAAAAAAATAATATATTATTAAGTGTGAAGTACTTAATATATGTGGTGAATAAATTTTATTAACATAAAATGTTGCAGAAAGTTCAACTATCAACAGACGTAACCTTAGTTTGTACCCAACATGCCCTTTCTACCGAAAAAGAAGAAATAATGGGACTTCTAATAGGAGAGGTAGAACCATTGAGTTAATTTTTCCTCTGAGATTTCGTAAAGTTTGAGTTTTACGGGTAAAATATAGTTAACGTCGGTTTTGTTTCAAATTACTTTCATAAATCTGATTTTAGGTGCATAATGACGGCAGTCTTGTTTCTATAGTATCGTCAGTTATTTTACGACGGCTCGATAAAAAGCCAGACCGTGTAGAAATCTCTGAGGAACAATTAGTGCAGGCAACACTTAGGGCAGAAGAATTAGCAACTGAAGTGGGTCGCCCTTTGAGAGTTGTTGGCTGGTATCATTCTCACCCACACATTACTGTGTGGCCATCTCATGTCGGTGAGTATAACATATAGTTTATATTTAAAAAAAGGTTATTTATAGTACTGCATACTTTGTAACAATTTAAATATTCAGTTGGGCTTTGCTGAAGTTCAGCAGCTGAACACAAAGGCAGTAGCATACTACACTAATCTTGAGTTTTAAAACATGTTGTTTATAAAATATTATTTCATATTATTATATTGTTTTAGATCTTGCAACACAGTATATGTACCAACGCATGGATCCCACATTTGTAGGAATAATATTTGCTGTTTTTCTAACTGATCAATCAGCAAAGGCACCTTCAGTAAGTCATATATTTTATTAGCTTTCCCAACAGACATAGATCAAGATAGATATACCACATGTCACTCCATTTGTATGAGAACGAGTGTGCCACTTTTTTCCTACCTACTGTGACCGATGATAAGAAACATGTCCATTATCTAGGCCAATGTTTCTGTTTGAATTTCTACAGCTCAAAACGGCATTTTAGGCATTTAGGCGTTTTTAAAATTTCGATTGACGTCCGATTCCGATAGCAGACTAAAGAACAGACTTTCGAAAAACAAGCATTGTTGTTTCTCAAATAATAATAATTGTTGTCATTATAATATTATGTATTCAATTACTATAATGTTTTAGATTCAAATTACTTGTTTTCAATCATTTAATGAAGGCTCCACACAAAGTAGAAGGGAAATTGAATTAGAATTAACAAGCAATAACAAGTCATTGACACTA
The DNA here is from genome assembly GCA_905404155.3 of Plebejus argus. NCBI lineage: Eukaryota > Metazoa > Arthropoda > Insecta > Lepidoptera > Lycaenidae > Plebejus > Plebejus argus. The sequence goes on along the minus strand of FR989938.1, from coordinate 8,231,215 downwards.
CACAATTTTGAGGTAAGTGCAAATATTATAGTGCATACAGAATTTGTACATTGCCTAGTCACTACCTGTCTCTTTTATTGGCATGCAGTTGCTAATTGATGATAAGTGATAACTATAAGATAAGCTCTAATGATATGAATTTTTATAACCACCACTTAACTGTTTTTTCTAAAAAAAACACATAAAAGGCATGACAGATTGTCATTTTGTCTCTACAAGCTCTATTTCTGAGTAGATAAATCACATAATTTACCTATCTACAATAAAATAACCAATGGTCATGTAAAGCATAATGATTAAAAATATGGACTTAACAATTACTATTAATAATGTAACTACTATTTGTTTAAGATATTAACACAGCTACCAACTATATTGAAAGAGGAAGAAGATGAAGCATATAAAAATGATGTTGGTGACAATGAAGTTGATGATATAATTAACAAACAGCACAATGTTGCAGTAAGGACTATAGCAATTGGCCACATTGTGGAAAAAGTGCGTATATATTATTTTGTATTACATTATATTATATTTTGCAATAAGTACTAAGCCTTGTGATAGGTTCGCGCACAACTTTAACACTTTCACAGTCCACAGTATCCAAACGGATACAAAAATGTGGTTACCGTGGAGTCCATGTATCCAAAAGGCTGCATTGGCACTGAAAAAAGCATAGAAAAATAAAAAGCGTAGAAGCATACAATAATTACTTATTTTAAAATAATCCTTATAATCCATTATCAATAAATACTTTACAATGAATATTGGAGTGGACTTGAGGGAATAGATGAGTAAACAGTAAGGCGCGTTTCATACTAGCAGTTGACAAGATACTTGAGGCTGGTGCAGGCGCGTAGCGAATACGGCGCGAACACGCCTGACTTCACGCCAGGGTTCCGTCCGTCGGAAACACGTCCGCGACGTATTTGCAACATACAGTACTTAATAGTTATTTGCCTTTAGAATTTAGATTGCCTACAATTTAGTGGTTATTCTTTTAAGTATATAGTGTATCATGTTACATTAATTTTATGTAAAAGGACATAATATCTACAAACACAAAAACAAAACGTAATACATATTGTAACGTTTTTATTCTTCTTATTTGAAAATATTTTACTTCTGGGAGATAAACAACATACGCATAAATTTTAGAAAATTCTTTGGGAAATTGCAAGATGTCATAGGTTTTACAAAGTAAGGGCTTCTAATAATAATTTATTAATAAAGAATATAATATATTATGTGTAGACTAGTATTTTATGGTAAGGTTTAGTTACTACATATTATTATTAACCTGGGCGTCAATCACTGGTATTAAAAAAACATTTTTTTTAGATATCTCGACCCATGTTGGAAACTCTTGTTGCCAGAAATACAATAAACAACATTCGTTTAAAGGCTCTCAAGAAACAGCACCAGGAACTAATGTCAAAGCTGGAAAATACTACAAACATTCCAAGTTAATTACATATTTAAGTACATTGTTGTTTATGAGCAAAACCTATTGAACCCCTAAGCTTAAAGGTAAATTTAAAAATCATTATAATTATTGTATCACATCATTTTTATCTATTATTTCGAATCCATCTGATGACCCTGCACTAGCCATTCTCCTTCTTTCCTTGCTTTGGTCAGGATTATAAACCATCTTAGCAACTGCTCCACCTATGTTAGAAAACATATTGTAAGCGGTGTTGCTCCATGTACTTGATGGATGTACCTCCATTGAAGAATGTGTAACTTCTGGTGGTTGCCCTAAAACATAATAAATAATTATTTCAAAACATAAAAAATGTACTATAATGTTTAATTACTATAGTATTTTTAGTTTTGAAATAATTGATACTGTATTGTTTCCTATATCCCAGGAATCTAATGTCAATTGGAGTGTCATTGAGCTTGCCAAATCCTCGACCTAAGTGTATTTTGTGAAGTTTTTTTTAATGCTTGGTAGACTTTTCAGTAATAAAAAATGCAGTACATATGGCAAATCTTAATATGTATGACCTGAGACTTTTGAATTTGTTGATAAGTCCATCAATCAAAAATATCTCTTCAATATCTATCAATTTTGACATCACACAATATTATGTATTGTTGTTTTACATGTGTTGTGTGGTGACAGAATAAAAATGTTCTTATTCTTATTCTTATCTATATAATATAATATATAAAACTCAAAGGTGACTGACTGACATGGTGATCTATCAACGCACAGCCCAAACCACTGGACGGATCGGGCTGAAATTTGGCATGCAGGTAGTTATTATGACATGACATAGGCATCCGCTAAGAAAGGATTTTGATAAATTCTCACCCCAAGGGGTTCAAATAGGGGATAAAAGTTTGTATATAATAATACTTCTTAACGCGAGCGAAGCCGCGGGCAAAAGCTCGTCATTCAATAAAACAGTTTATTGTCAACCCCTGGACCCCAAAAACTTGACTTGACACATACAGGTTTTGGCAAGCACAAAAATAAATAAGGTTGTCTATAAAATAGACAACCTTCAATTTCGACGTCACCTTATTAAAAATGTTATCAATACAAGATGTATAAAGTTTTTGACTACATAGACCAATTAAACCAGATTTCTACTGTATTGATAGTAACTTAGTTAATCACCATACCTTGGTGGGGCATGTATTCATCTTCACTAGAATCTGTCGCTTCTACATCTTTTGTAAGAGAGCTTATTTTGTCCATTGACAAATTTGTTACTAAAGAGCTGCTGTTATCTGAACTATCATCACTTATTTCTTCCAATGGTAGGTCTTCTGGCTTCCATAGGTCTGCATTAATGAAAAATAATGAGTAATTTCATAAAAAGGCAGCATCCAAAATAAATGTAAAAATGGATCTTCAAATGTGTTAGTAACACTAAAACTCGAAAAGGGCAGAACGGATAGGGCTGATTTTAGTCTTAAAATATTCGTAGAAGTCCAGGGAAGGTTTTAAAGTGACACGAAGTTCACTGGGACAGCTAGTCCAAAATAAATATTGTTTGCTTACCTAAACTCTGTCTATCATCAGGTGTCGGTTTTATATCTGACTCAAATGCTAGAAGGTGTAAATTTTCATCCGATGCTTCAGGGATTAGACCCTCTAGTTCCACATCAGATTCTAAAATAATAAATATTGCATATTTGTACAATATCTACAAAAATTCTCAAGACAACAACCATGCAAAAATTAATTTGTTATATTATTTTTTACTTAATTTGAAATTTTAAGATAAAGTGATAAACAATTGCCTGCATTCTGCTGAATTCTCTTTAAGATCTTCATGGCATGTGGAAGTAATTTGGGTACAAAATACAACAAAGTGCAAATGCCATATGTTAAAATATATCCATTGCAATAATTTCCAATCAAGAAAATTATACTGAAACTTATTTGTAGCAGTAAAAATGCCTGAAACAATTCATGTTATATTGTTACAAAGAATTATTATTTATATTTTATTATTCAAAATTATAATTAATCAAATAATAATTATTGTAACATTACTTTGAAGCGGTCGAATTCGACTGCGTAAACAACAAATTTCCAGGAATCCACAATCGAGGGATTAAAGTGAATTTAAACCAAATTTCCGGTAAAACTGTACTTTAAGGGACGCGGTGTAGGGGGGGGGAGGGGGGTTTGGGGGAGGGGGGGGAGGGGGGGTACCCCCTGACACCCCCCCCCCTTGAAGCAAGCTCTTGGTTTCTGAGATATTCATGATTGAAGTTTGAGGTTATGACTGCACCAAAAGTGTTGAAATTCAGTTTTGGATCATCGAATTAAGGGGGGGAGGGGGGTTAAAAGGGGGAGTGGAGGGCGGACTTGGGGGGGGCTCCTATTTCTGGGTGTTGTGGTCTACGTTCCAACCTAACCTAACCTACTTTTGGCCTTTCTGGAATGTGTTAGTTTTTGTTTTAGCGGGGGGCTGTGCCCCCGAGCCCCCCTTTTACTTTGTGACGGTCGCTGGCTGCCCCTGAATATGGCACAACTAGCTTCAATTATCAATCGGGGCTCCTATTTCTGGGTGTTGTGGTCTACGTTCATACCTAACCTAACCTACTTTTGGTCTTTCTGGATTGTGTTTGTTTTGTTTTGGCGGGGGGCTGCGCCCCCCGAGCCCCCCTTTAGGGGGGGCTGCGCCCCCCCCTTCCCCCCCGCTTCGGTATCCGTGGCTAAGTAGTTAAGTAAGACTGTCAAATGTATTTACAACATAAATACCCCAAAACGACCCCAAAATTTTGTCTACATTGACTGCATAGAATTAACTTTCACGTAATGAAACGCAAATGACAAATCGTATTTTTATAAGGTTGGTAGTCACTAGTCAGTCATAGTAGTGACGTAAATTAATCATAAATTTCGATACAATTTTACGATTTTCAATAATTTATTTCTCGAAAACTATTAAGTTGCTTCAAAAACCGACTTCACCGAAAGACTTCTTGCATTGTGTAGTTTCTAACAAATAAATATGAAACGCCAGACCAGCGTCCCGTAAAGTACAGTTTATCCAAATTTCCTATGAGATAATCTCAATGTAACCTCTTTCAATGCTCTTTCTTACAAGGCTGACAATGTATCTATTAACTTTATTATCAGCAACTAGACATGGCCCACAGCTTCGTTCTCACAAAAGAAAGTCCTACATCAACCATGCATCTCCCTAAATTAAATAGCGTTAACTTTTTAAATACTTTCCATTAAATTCAGTCTGTAATTTTTAACTTAATAATAATTGTATTCTTATACTTACTTTGGTAGGATTTATATTTCTTACAAATAGAAAGTCTCTAATAACTTTTTCACTGAAGTTACACATTGATTTATAAATGTTACTAATTCTGTTTATATCTTGGCTGCCCAAACGTTTTAGGCAAGACGTTCGGTGTTTATATTTAAGCCACATTTCAAATGCGTCTAATATTAAGACCATTAGGGCACATATTATTGTGAATTCAAACAAATTAACTTCTCTGTAAACAATTACGCTGAAAATAAATTTCATTAATATTATGTAATATATTGAAAACAATTAGTTCAATAACAAATAAAGTAACACGTACCTAAAAAGAAGATTAAAACACATAAAGAAGAATAAAGAAAACCACCATTTCTTCCAAAAAATTGCATCTTGAAATATCCCTAACATTAATGCGTATAAATATGACTCCTGTTGCTTGTTAACTTCATTTTTCTTATTTGAATTCCACTTTAAAAGTGATCTAAACATATTTAAAATTTTATAATTTGTAAATAAAAATTATAAAATATAAATTATTTACACAAAATAACTCGTAGGTACCTAGTACGTCAAAAATTTCGCGTCAGTGCTGCCAACTATTCAAAACATTTCCCCCCTAAAGCAACTTCAAAAAATCAAAACCCACTGAATTTCAACTAAAACTCCCCAAAAATCAAAATATTTAAAATTACTTGGGGTGTGTTCTACTAAGCGCTCAAAACGCTAAAATAGGTACGCCTTCAACAGGCCAAACAAACAAACAGGCCAGCAGTTTTAAAATACTTCAGTCTTTTTTTTTTCATTAATAATACAACGACAACAAATATAATAATCTGTCAGCCTACTGTCAGCAGTGTCAGCTGGTAGACTATAGAGACATGGGCTTTGTGCGGCAGTTCCATCTTAAGAGCGTTTTCACACGAGACACGACACGACACGACGACGATTCAGCGCGCCATACATTTCTATGTACCGTTTTCACACGGCACAGCACGACACACGTTTTTGAGACGACAATCCGCTATGTCGTCACGTTTTTTAGCATAGATAAAAAATTTACAAAGATATTATGACAGTTATCTGTGGGTCATTTGTTTACTTTTAATTTTGTTTTGAAATTTAAAATTTGTATGGCGGTGTGCTGCTAATATTATTATATTTATACCTTAATAGAGGTAGTGGAAAATAATTCGTGTTTATGGGACAAAAGTAGTGAACATATTATAAAGATAAAATAATGAGGAAAAATGCGTGGCGCTTAGTCTGCAGTATTTTGGAGCCGGAGTTTGAAAATTTTGAAATAAAAAGTCAGGAAGAAAGAAGTGTTTTATTTATTTAATAATTTATAATTTTAACTTGCTACTAAATTTTGTGTTTACATGCAATTAACAACTTAAAATAAGTTAAAATTTAGTCAACTACTTATCAACTAACACGTGTACGGTGTAAGCCAGCCATATTACGTGTAAGTCAGCTATAAGTGGTGTCGTCGCAGCAGAAATCTCTAATCTGTGGTGGCTGCGGTGTCGTCACGAAATCGTCGCTCGTGTGAAAACGTGGAAACGACAGCCTGTGTGACGTCTGTCGTGCAGTTCCTAAATCGTCTCGTGTCGTGTCTCGTGTGAAAGCGCTGTAAAGGTGGCTTTTGGATCTTTACCACGAGCGACCGCGACCGGTAAAAATTCAAATAAAATGCTACTTGACATAGAACATATCATTTTCTACTGACATTTGCGTGGCGATCCATGCTATCGCCGGGCGGCAGCGTAAAAGCTAGTGGTAGAGTAAAATGAAACCTATAACCTATGTCATAACAATAGTGGTATTTCGTTTGAATTTTCGTCCGTCGCGCTTGCTCGCAGCAAAGAGCCGAAAGTCACTTTAAGGTTGTTATGAAAAAAATATTCCATTCCTCAAAAATTTTACCCCCAAAAATATCCCCAAAATATTTTACCCCCTAAAAACCCCACCAAATTTATTTTTTCCCACTAAATTTAGTGGGAAATCCCCATAGTTGGCAACACTGTTTCGCGTATTTGACAAGCAAAAGTGAATTTGACAGTAGTGACTAGTGTCTAATCTTCTTCTTCTTTACAAATGGCCTCCCTTGAGGAATAGCCAGTGTTAGTAAAACACCGTATACACGGTCGTCAACGGCGGTCGTCAACAGCAAAAAATAGTATGCGCGTTGTCAGCCACACGGTTGGCAACGTGTTGTCAACCAGTTTTTCTGTATTTCTTGCATAATTCGATAATCGATTCGGTAACGTAAAAAAGAAAGACTTTTGAGTTACGTACTTGTTACTAATTACTTCCGACCGAACTTTCCTACCCTACACCTAATATATTTTAGGTATTTATTATGTTGACAGTTGATACATCTCTAATAAATATTTTGTTGTCCGGTTATGGCGGATGGAAAAGTTGGCAACCCTGGTCTAATCTGGTCATAATTTTTCGCGCTAAAACCGATACTATTGGACGATCTGCGTGTATCACAGTATAGCAATATAATATCCCTACAGTAACGAAACGCCTTTGATGTCGCACGATGCCGCCACCGGTGTAAGTACCAAGCAGATATGCCAGGGTTGCCACTTCCAGGACAAAAAGTATCCTTTGTCTTTTCCCGGGACTCAAAGTATCTCCATGCCAAATTTCAGCAAAATCTGTTCAGCGGTTTGGGCGTGAAGAGGTAACAGACAGACAGACAGACAGACACACTTTCGCATTTATAATATTAGTAATTACTAATTAGTATGGATTTAAAAAAATTATTAAAATAATGAAGACGCATTCGGATATATAAAATATCCAACAATAATTAATTATCATATTATAACAATTGGTAGGTACGGTAGGCCACACGTCAGGTGTAACAGAAGCACTTCAAAACTCGCTCTTATTACGTGCGCGGTAAGGGCGGTCCAAAGGTCAAAATGTTACACTTGATGTGTGGCCCTGTGTACCTAGCTAGGTAGGTACTAATTAGTATGTAACAGGGTATTTGACAGTTTTTTTTATTTTTATTCTATAAATTGTTTCTCTCCTTGTTACACTACTTACAACGTAAACAATAAAACAGAGATGCAAATTGCAAATAAATGCCACCAAGGCCAACACAATTTAGTGTGAACTGTGAGTCGATATTATATTTTATGACAATTAAATCCTTTTTGTTTTTTGAATCAGATTTACATATTCTGTACACTGAACACTTGTTATATCCCATTGTTTATAAAATAAGATGTTACAGGCTATCGTTTTACAACACAAAACACAAAACGCGCCAACGTCACACCTGCGCGCGAAGTCGTTCAAACTCGCGGAGTTTGGCGGACTGGGCCCGCGCCGCCCGCTTCCCCGCGGGTACCCCTCCGTTGCTCTGCGCAAGTACATTCGTTTCACTACTGTAGGGATATTATATTGCTATACTGTGGCGTGTATCGTCCAATAGTATCGTCTCTTAGCACGAAGCTTCGGACGATACACGCAGATGCGGCCGGGCCGTAATTATGTACCAGAAAACTTTTGCTAGTAATGATGGTAATGTCGTAGGAATATGACTTTGGTTATCCCTTATCTGTATCAGTGATATTATTTATCACGAGAAATCATCATTCGTTTTGGTTTGTCATTCATTACCAATGAACAAAGAGGACTAGGTACTTATTACGTAACAAATAAATGAATCTCAAACCACCAATAAATCGTTGGTGGTTTGGATTGTACCTTGTATTGTTCTATGATGATCTATCTAGTGCAGTGGTTCCCAACCTTGTTTTTCATATGGGCCACAAACATGACGTGTTGTTGGTCTTCGTATCGCGGGCCGCTAAAATTTTTTTAGGTTTAAAAAAATAACGTTCTTCAAAATTAACGATTTAAAGGTTGAAATCTTTTGTTAGAGAAAGTTAACTGCAGATTTTAGCAGTTACGGCTAGTACAAAACTTAACGTGTTTTATTAGTTGTAGAGGGAGAGCTAAAAAAATTGCTAACCTAACCTAACGTGATTAAAACTTATTAATCGGGACTTAACGCGACTTATTCTAGTAGTAATGCTACTACGAGTAGGTACATACTTTTTCGGCAGTCCCCTCGTGACCACGGCCGAAACGTCGAGAAAAAGTATGTACCTACTCGTAGTAGCATTACTACTAGAATAAGTCGCGTTAAGTCCCGATTAATAAGTTTTAATTATAATTATTATAATTTATAATGCAACGCGAAAGTTTAAAATGTTATACGGTATACCTAACGTGATTAATGGACGGCCCCTAAGAGGAACAATATTATGGCGGACGTGCTAACTGCCGCACTCAAATTTTGACATAAGCCCCATACATAATCTGTCAAACTCTTCATTAAAGGGCCCCCGAGACGATCAAAAGGGCCCCCGAGACGATCAAACGGTTTGATTCAAACACGTAAATTTTGGTTTGATTCAAACCATTTTGATCGTTTACAAAGCTTGTTTGAACGGTTTGTCAAACGACACTGCGCAGTTTGGTTCAGTACGCGCTGTGGAGTACACGTCTTGTGACGAATAAATATTATTTTATAAAAGATAAAACAGCCGGCCGGTTCTGGAAATAGTACATACATACGCGTCGAATTGATAACCTCCTCTTTTTAGTCGGTTAAAAATAATGTACTCCAAAGAATCATACAAAGTTTGTTCAAACGCATCGGAACACGATCAAACGGCGCGTCAAACACAACAAAAATATGAAATTTCATCAAACGAGCTTCAAACACGTAAATGTTTGACAAACCGTTCAAACTAGCTTTGTAAACGATCAAAATGGTTTGAGTCAAACCAAAATTTACGTGTTTGAGTCAAACCGTTTGACCGTCTCGGGGGCCCTTTACCCATTCAATGCCACCAATCCACCTGTAACATCACCGGTCGCGGTGGTGCCACTTGATTTTTTTGTTTTTTCTAACTTAAAATACATTGATTAACGTATTTTATATATTAAACTAGCTGTTGCCCGCGACTTCGTCCGCGTTAGCATAATATAATAACGGAGATGGATAATTTTCTCCTTTTAAGGTCCCTTACTCAAAGGGTAAAAACGGGACCCGCAGCCAAGTAGGCACATATTAATCAAATGACACTCGAAAATTAAATGTTTAGTTTAGATTACAATCTTTAATAATTTCAGTTCAATCAGTCGAAAGTCTAAGAAAATTTCTAAAAACTTTCATCCCCTATTTCATCCCCTTAGGGATGGAATTTATTAAATTCCTTTCTGAGGGGATGCCTACATCATAGTATCTTGATTCTTGATGCATACACAGTCTCAGCCCGATCAGTTTAAATTTGATAAAAGTTTCATGCAAAATTTCATCCCCTATTTTATCCCCCTTAGGGGTGGAATTTTTAAAATCCTTTTTTAGGAGATGCCTATACGTCATAGTAGCTTTAAATGCATGCAAAGTCTCAGACCGATCGGTTTGAAATTGACAAAGTTTCATACAAACTGTCAACCCCAATTTCACCCCCTTGGGGGTAAAATTTCCAGAAACGCTTAAATATACATCCATTTAATTTTAATTAGTAACCCAATAATAAAGTTTCATGTTTCTAACTCAAGAAATGACGGACTTTCATTCACACTTTCAACCCCAATTTCACCCCCTTGGGGGTAGAATTTCCAAAAACGCTTAAACACGCATTTATTCATTTTTAATCAATAACCCAAAAACAAAGTTTCATGTTTCTAGCTCAAGAAATGACGGTCTTTCATTCAAACTTTCAACCCCAATTTCACCCCCTTGGGGGTGGAATTTCCAAAAACGCTTAAATACGTATTTATTTATTTTTATTCAGTAGCCCAAAAATAGTTTCATGTTTCTAAATTAAGAAATGACAGACTTTCATACAAACTTTCAACCCCTATTTCACCCCCTTCGGGTTAAAATTTTCAAAATTCCTTCCTTAGTGGGTGTCTACTTAATAAAACAACCCTGCTCACCAAATTTCGTGGCTGTAACTTTAACAGTTTTTGCTCTGCGATGATGAATCAGTCAGTCAGTCAGTCAATAAGTCAGGACTTGTAATTTTATATATATAGATAATGCAATAAATAATGAAAACCTGTCTAAATACGATAAACGCACCAATTGCGTTGGTGGCACTCCGCACTGGTAAGACAAATCCAATCAAAAGTGCCATTCAACGCATCACATGCGTTGACGCTTTTGTTTTAATTGAACTGTGTTATGCAACATAGTGGGTAGCTGAATAATTTTTAAATACAGGTAGGTTTTTTCTATATACAGTTAACCGCTTAACAAGCTACCCACGGTAATTCAAAGCCCTTTCTCCCCTTCATTCTTAGAAAAAAAAAAGAAAACTAAAATAAAATCCTTTTAACTAAATAAAATCCTTACTTATTCGAAATATTTTTTTCTTAAATATTGAAAAATACAACCGGTCAGCTAGTAAAAGATTTTGTATCAATTTAATCATAAATACAACGAATAGTTAAAATTTACTAATTTGAACATAGTAGTGTTGCGTCATGCATGTAACCATCCAACAAAATTCGCCGTTGAAATGCCGTTGAACGCACCATTTGCGTAATGGTAATTTTATTCATAAAATATACCATGAATCGAAGAAAAATTGTAATGTACCTAAATATATTGCCTACTTTTATGTTCTTAGTCAAAAAATTCTCACTCTAATTCAATAAAACTGAAAATATCTTGAATTGAAATCAGGCAGTATTTGGGCTAACGGTTTTTTCGCTGTCAAAAAAAAACCGAAGGTCCAGACCGAAAACCGACAGTGTCACCACATGTAAAATATATCTCCAGTAGCTAATGAGGCCAAAGATTAAAATTAAATATTGCCATTATAAAGAAAAACCGGGAAAAAATCAAAGGTACCTCAACGCATATGGTGCGTTTGTGGTATGAGAAAGTAAACTTCGCAAAACGCAAATGGTGCGTTGGTGGCATTGAATGGGATTGAAGGCTAATCATAATTAAATGTTTCTGAGAATGGCGGTAACTGCAGAAGTTATTTGAGGACCCTCAACTCTCAAGTCTGGTACTTCTATGTACAAAATACAGATTATTTAATATGATTTTTACTATATTACTCTCTTTCCAATTTCTTTGAACGTGTAGGTATTTAACATTGAAACTTACTTTGAGGCTCTAGACTTTTCTTTGTTCTAGAGTCTAGAGAGACGGACTGCAATCCAACCGCAAATTGCAATTCAAGTGCAGTTTGAATGCAGTTGACACGTTTGCAAAACGTGTAAACTGCACTTGAACTGCATTTGCGGTTGGATTGCAGTCCGTCTGTATCTAAGACCCTAAAGTACGTTTCTTTATCTGTCAGCTCTTATCAATACGAGTCCCGCGTAGTGCGTATGTGTGTGTACCGCAGGCCGCAGCCGACAGTATCGACTCCGAAGTCGCCCTGTATAGTTGCGCAGAAGGACCAACGTTGCTAAAGATTCGACTCGGGGAAACGATATAGATTTTATTCACCAATAGCATGCATTATTTCCATTCGAAATAAACACAAAAAATACAATTATTATCAAGTCAAATTAGCTGGTATCATGATGCTACGTTCCTACAGAGCTACTTACACAAAATTCAGAGGTATACGAGGTGAGTAAGTATAAATTTAAATATTTTTAGTAATCGGTAAAACTCGAACGTTGAAATCTATACATATAATAAAACTGTAGAAATGTGAATTCTGTACATTAAAGATATTTAAAAAATAATAAGCGGGGGATGTCACTAGATCGCTATAGAAGCCAAAAATGTGGTTAGTTTTTTGTCTGTCTGTCTGTCTGTCTGTATGTTTGTTCCACTTTCACACGAAAACTACTGATCCGATTTGAAAGCGGTTTTCGCAGATATATTTGTCTTCTTCCAACTTAACATCTGGTGTATAAAAAAATTTCCCCCCCACCCCTCTAAGGGGACAAAAGAGGGGTCAGATTTTGTATCAAACTTTTATCTTTAACACGAAAACTAATGATCCGATTTGCATACGGTTTTCGCAGATATAATATTTGCCTTCTTCCAACTCAACATCTGGTGTATAAACTCCCCCCCCCCCTCTAAGGGGACCCAAAAGGAGGTCAGATTTTGTATCAATTTTTTTCTTTAATGGACTTACGTGATACGTCATATTATTAACTGTATTAGGTGTACACAATTTTTCCCCCCACCCCTCTTAGGGGACAAAAGGGGGGTAAGATTTTTTATCAATTACTGATGAAGTAGAAATACTTTAAATGGCAAAACAACGTTTGCCAGGTCAACTAGTTTTATAATATATTTATAATATAACGGGTGGGTTTACCTAAATCTTAATGTATTTTTACTGTAATACATTTGAATCTACACTACTATTATAAAGAGGAAAGATTTGATTTTTTGTTTGTTTGTTCGTTTGTTTGTTTGTTTGAGTCGAATAGGCTCCGAAACTACTAGACCGATTTGAAAAATTTTTTTGGTATTGGAATCTTACATTATTTCTGCTGAACATAGGCTACATTTTATTTTGGAAAAAAGTAGGGTTCCGCAAGATATTTGAGTTTTTCGGACGCAAGGTGTAAAAAATCAGCTAGAAAAGTTACTTATTTTGCGTACGCTGCCTAAACTATAAAAGATAGAACCATAAAATGTTCTAAGTAATCTCTAAATAAGATCTTATAAATATCTACAAAAAAGTCCGCGACACACTATACCTATCTATGTCGAGTGAGGCACAATAACCATTTATTTATTTAAAAATCCTGAATTTTTTTTGGACTACATTTAAACGGATATATTTTACTGACGCTATTAATCCTTATCAAAATAAATTATTTTATCACTAAGTACAGTTTATGTAGATAATATTTGGTCTTTGAATGATTAAAATTGGACGTTTGGTTTTGAAATTATGGCGAAATTAAAATATTACGATAGTGGGCGTCACCAAAGCGCGTGCGGGAGGAAGACAATATTCTGTTGTAGAAATGAAAATTCTGTACATAAAAGATATGAAATGACACCCGAAATTACACCTTTGTCACTACATCGCTATAGAAGCCAAAAATGTGGTTAGTTTTTTGTCTGTCTGTCTGTCACTCTTTCTGTCTGTCTGTATGTTTGTTCCAGCATCACACGAAAAATACTGATCCGATTTGAATGTGGTTTTCGCAGATATATTTATCTTCTTCCAACTTAACATCTGGTGTATAAAGTTTTTTCCCCCCACCCCTCTGAGGGGACAAAAGAGGGGGTCAGATTTTGTATCAAACTTTTTTCTTTAACACGAAAACTACTGATCCGATTTGCATACGGTTTTCACAGATTTGCATACGGTTTTCACAGATATATTATATTTGTCTTCTTCCAACTCAACATCTGGTGTATAAAAATTCTCCCCCCCCCCCAGAGGGGAGCCTCTCAACCCTCTCTGGGGACCAAAGAGGGGTCAGATTTTGTATACAACTTTTTTCTTTAGTGGACTTACTTCATATTAGGTATTAACTGTGTTTTCAACTTAACATCTGGTGTATGACCTTCCCCCCCCCCACACCCTCTTAGGGGACAAAAGAGGGGGTAAAACATGTATCAACTGATGATGTAGAAAATATACTTTAAATGGCAAAACAACGTTTGCCGGGACAGCTAGGCTAGTATTATAATAAGACGCTTGAAGGAGCACTACCTCAATACTGAATCCAACTTTGATTATTAAATATACATATAGTATGTATTTATTTTTAGTATTTATAGTTTATAGAGTAATAGAGTATAGTATTATAAAATTATAGTATTATAGTATGTTATTATTATTAGCATAATTAACTATTTTGTTGAACATAAGTTTAATAATAATTGTATTAGTTGTAGTTTATATTTTTATTTTTCTGTTTACGCACGCCCTATCTGATGTTTATATAATCAAATTTCTCTTCGTAGGGCTGCTGGAAGAGATTTCTTTAGAGATAAGCAGTACCTTTTGTGTCGTCTTTCTTCTTAAGTATAACCTGTTAAATGTTTTCTGTGTGCAATAAACTGTTAAATAAAAGTAAATAAATAACAATAAATATCTTAAAGGTCCCATTTTGAGGATGACGCTATAGGAAGTGAAAAAATCTAACAAAATAAGTAATAAGTACTAACAAATTTTGATTTTAGTCTCTCGAAATTCATCTTTTGTTTGTCAAAATGAACCTCCACATCCAGAAATTAAGACACCGATTCCGGGTCCCAAAACTAAGGAACTTTTGAAGCAGCTTTCATCGCTTCAGGTAATTTAATATTAAGTACATATAAAACTTTTTTAAACCGCTTCGCGTGCCCAAGAAAGTAATTTGCTTCACAAATTTTTCAACAAGTACTTATCCTAATTATTAATTGCCTATTACCCCTGATTATGCTTACTTACCTACTAGTCACAACTCACACTACATAATATAATAATTATACTTGATTATACCTAAATTTCAGCAAGCCGATTCAGTGCAGTTGTTTGCGGACTACGACAAGAGCATCGGCAACTATTTCGTGGATGCCGATGGTAATACATTTTTAGACGCCTTCACGCAGATATCCTCAGTGCCGGTCGGTTACAACCACCCCGCACTTTTGGGAGCTTTTGAAGATGTGCATAATCTGGTAAGTCGTATTTTTAGTATTTTTTTTTATTTGGCCATGGGCATGGGATTTAAGGCTAGCTCTGCCTTTCTGTCGATTTAAGCATAATATTTTCTGGCTAATGAGTATTTATTTTTCCAAGCGTTCGTTGGTCAATCGGCCAGCGCTGGGGGTGTTCCCGGGAAAGGACTGGCCCGAAAAACTCCAAAATATTTTGATGCCCGTCGCCCCACGTGGACTCAACAACATAGCCACAATGATGTGCGGTTCCTGCTCGAACGAGAACGCGTACAAAGCTGTCTTCATATGGCAGAGGAGTAAGGAACGGGGAGGAAAAATTGATTTTACGCCCGAAGAAATGTCGTCGTGTATGGCCAATCAACCACCAGGGTCTCCCAATCTTTCCATAATGTCGTTTAAGGTAGGTGTCTTATTGTGTACCAATATAACGTGTGAACCAGCCATAAAATAGTGAGTATTTTATTAAATAGCCGAAACTCTAAAATCTAAGCGATCTCAGCTTGTAGTACAACAACTGACAAATGAAAATCATTAACGGTCGTATGAATAAAAACTTAGCGAAGGTTTACAACAGCTTTATGAGCCTGTTGTGAAATTTAATATGAATAAACGTTCTCTAACAGTGCTCTAACACCTTTTTAAGGTGACAGCTGTCAAAAATTAGCGCATGTATAATAAGCCTGATATAAACCTATTTTAAGCATAATCGTTATGAATAAACGTTTGCTAACAGTTGTTTAGGCTCGAAACGTCAAATCGGAGTTCGCTAACTTTAGTGAAGCCTCGGACCTACTTTAAGACCATTTTAAGAGATTGAAATGGACGAAACATCGAGTATTATCGCGATTTCTGACATTATTGCAATTTTTGAAGGAATTTCTAGCCGCCCTCGTCGACAAAAAGTATACATATAATAAGATAATAATAAATCCATTTGACGACTTAAAAATATTTTTATTAGTACCTGCATGTTAGGAGCAGAGGGCGCTGCGCGTTGATAGTATTCCTGTTTGTCAATAGATGGTGTTTTTTTAATATTTTTTTTGAGTAGATTTTTTTAACTCATGAAATAACTCTATTCCTTTCGGGTGTCCTTTGACACCTCTCAAGTTTTTTTTACTACAAAATACTCATTGAATTTCATTGAATTTGACACAATATTGATGATTGAACACAATAAATTGGCACACTACCAACATTACCAAAAAAAGAATACTATAAAACGTCATCTAACAGTATTCAAGCTAGCGAAGGCTTAGCAAGCGTTTATTCATATGGAGTGTTTTATGACGGTTTTTAGCTTTAGCGAACATTTTAGTTTGAAAACTGTTAAAACCTTCACTAAGATTTTTTTATTCATACCACCGTTACAATTTTCGCGTATGAATGAGCTAAATATAGCGCAGAATAGCACGGTAACTACATGGCATTTTTAATCTAGTATCCAAGCAACATAACACGCCTGTCTTTAAGATCTCATAAAATTAATCTGACAAGATAGTCAATATAGATAAGTTGAACAAAACAATATCACGAGGAGGTCAATATTGCAATCTCAGCTGTACTGAAGATAAGATTAAATTAACATTGGCAGAGGTTACACGATCAGTATTTCATCAATCTGATCCATCAATCTGATTAACGGAATACTGATGGTTTAAAAAAATTTCATAATATTAAATAATCGGCCAAGTGCGAGTCGGAATCGCGCACGAAGGGTTCCGTACCATTATAGAGCAAAATTAGGCCATAAATTGTGTTTTTTGTATGGGAGCCCCCCCTTATTTTAAAAGCGGTAATATTGTTAAGAAAGTGATTACGAATCAGAATTCCCATGTGTGCAAATTTTTTTATTCAAGGTCAAAGGTCCGAAAAATTCGTTTTTCACAATTTTTGGCGAAACGGTAAGTTTTTTCATAAAAATACCTTAAATAAAAATTGTGGGCCATAAAATTGTCTACAAAAATGTATTATTACTATTTTTATACCAGTCACCGTTTTTCACTCGAAAAGTTTGTAAAAGTTGTTTTTCTCACAATTTGCATAAGTAGGTACGCCTCGTATAGAATTTATGCCTCTACCTGTGTCAGATCCTTTTATGTTATGAAATATAGTATTATTTAAATATGTACGAATTGGCTCTTTTTTAGGGTTCCGTAGCCAAAATGGCAAAAAAGGAACCCTTATAGATTCGTCATGTCTGTCTGTCTGTCTGTCTGTCTGTCCGTCCGTCCGTATGTCACAGCCACTTTTCTCCGAAACTATTAGAGCTATACTATTGAAACTTGGTAAGCAGATGTAGTCTGTAAACCGCATTAAGATTTTGATGCAAAAATGGAAAAAATATTAAAAATTTTAGGGGTCCCCATAGGTACAACTGAAACAAAAAATTTTTTTTTCATCTAACCTATGCGTGTGGGGTATCTATGGATAGGTCTCCAAAAATCATATTGAGGTTTCTCATATCATTTTTTTCTAACCTGAATAGTTTGCGAGAGAGACTCTTCCAAAGTGGAAAAATGTGTGTCCCCCCCCCCTCTAATTTCTAAAGTAGAGGCATGATAATTCTAAAAAAATATATGATGTAGATTACTATAAAAACTACCAACGAAAATTGGTTTGAACGAGATCTAGCCAGTAGTTTTTTTTATACATCATAAATAGTAAAGTACAACTGAAACAAAAACTTTTTTTTTTCATCTAACCTATGCGTGAGGGGTATCTATGGGTAGGTCTCCAAAAATCATATTGAGGTTTCTCATATCATTTTTTTCTAACCTGAATAGTTTGCGAGAGAGACTCTTCCAAAGTGGAAAAATGTGTCCCCCCCCCCTCTAATTTCTAAAGTAGAGGCATGATAATTCTAAAAAAAATATATGATGTAGATTACTATAAAAACTACCAACGAAAATTGGTTTGAACGAGATCTAGCCAGTAGTTTTTTTTATACGTCATAAATAGTAAACCTTAATCTAAATTTCATTAAATCGACTGAAATATAAAAATAAATCAAAAATATTATAATTTCATAAAAATGAACCTTATTGCTGCTGCAGAACCCTCCATGGGCGAGTCCAACTCGCACTTGGCCGCTTTTTAGGGTTCCGTAGCCAAAATGGCAAAAAAGGAACCCTTATAGATTCGTCATGTCTGTCTGTCTGTCTGTCTGTCTGTCTGTCTGTCTGTCTGTCTGTCTGTCTGTCTGTCTGTCTGTCTGTCTGTCTGTCTGTCTGTCCGTCCGTCCGTCCGTATGTCACAGCCACTTTTCTCCGAAACTATTAGAGCTATACTATTGAAACTTGGTAAGTAGATGTAGTCTGTGAACCGCATTAAGATTTTGATGCAAAAATGGAAAAAGTATTAAAAATTTTAGGGGTCCCCATAGGTACAACTGAAACAAAAAAAATTTTTTTTCATCTAACCTATGCGTGTGTGGTATCTATGGATAGGTCTCTAAAAATCATATTGAGGTTTCTCATATAATTTTTTTCTAACCTGAATAGTTTGCGAGAGAGACTCTTCCAAAGTGGAAAAATGTGTGTCCCCCCCCCTCTAATTTCTAAAGTAGAGGCATGATAATTCTAAAAAAAATATATGATGTATATTACTATAAAAACTACCAACGAAAATTGGTTTGAACGAGATCTAGCCAGTAGTTTTTTTTTATACGTCATAAATAGTAAAACTTAATGAAACAAAAAAAAAATTTTTTCATCTAACCTATGCGTGTGTGGTATCTATGGATAGGTCTCCAAAAATCATATTGAGGTTTCTCATATCATTTTTTTCTAAGCTGAATAGTTTGCGAGAGAGACTCTTCCAAAGTGGAAAAATGTGTGTCCCCCCCCCTCTAATTTCTAAAGTAGAGGCATGATAATTCTAAAAAAAATATATGATGTATATTACTATAAAAACTACCAACGAAAATTGGTTTGAACGAGATCTAGCCAGTAGTTTTTTTTATACGTCATAAATAGTAAACCTTAATCTAAATTTCATTAAATCGACTGAAATATAAAAATAAATCAAAAATAATATAATTTCATAAAAATTAACCTTATTGCTGCTGCGGAACCCTCCATGGGCGAGTCCAACTCGCACTTGGCCGCTTTTATTTCTCTCGCGGTGTTAAAATGGCAGCCAAATTTAAATTTTTTCTCGGACCCTTATTTTCATTAGACCAATGCTTCTCAACTAAGAATCCCAGAAAGATGAAAAAGGTCGCATTTAATAGGCAAACTCATGGACTAAAATAATACGGGTAGTTTATTAAAAACAATATTAAAATAAACATAGAAAAACAAAGATGAATGGAAAAAGGGACAATTTTTTTTTAATTTTTGGCTTTTTGTGGAAAATCTGGCTTATCAAACTGGTTCTTTTTTATGTTAAATAATAGAGGAGGTATTTAGCTCTATAAATTCCATAACTTCTTTACTCTCAGTTACATAGTTTAGAAGTTATAATGAATTACTTTTTAACCGACTTCCAAAAACGAGGAGGTTATACGTTCGTCTGTGGATATTTTTTTTTTTTTTTTTATGTATGTTCAACAATTACTCCGCCGTTTATGAACCGATTTTCAAAATTTTTCTTTTGTTATATTAGGTTCCACTCCAATTTGGTCCCATTTTGTCAAAAGTGGTGATCTGATGATGGGATCCATGAGTAATCGAGGGAACTCCTCAAAATTCAAATGGAAACATATGTTTTTTTTGGTTTCATATGAAGTATTCCAGGCATATGTTACCAAAAAGTAAGATTTTGCACCAGGATTTACCATGGTTCGAAGGTGGTGAACAGAACTCCTTACTCCTTATAGATACATGTTTGGGGGTTTCGGCGTTGTCTTAAGAACTGAAAGCATATACTACTATGCAAATTTAATTAATCATCATCATCATCACCACCATTCCACCATACATCCGTGAGTAATCGAGGGAACTCCTCCAAATTTATATGGAAACTTATAATGATTTCGATTTTATAAGAAGTATCCTAAGCATATGCTACCAAAAAGCAAGATTTTAAAATTAGTTATACCATGGTTCCGAAGGTGCTAAGAGAACTCCGGATTCCTTATATATACAAGTTTGGGGGTTTCGGAGTCGGCTTAAGAACTGAAAGCATATGCTACTATGCAAGTTACATTCATCATCATCATCACTACTACCAGTCACCACACCATGAGTTATCTAATTATAACCCTATTATTGTTACTTTTAATCGTCTTTAAGAACAAAGCCCGAATTTGTCGAACGATTTAAAAAATTATAATGTTATTTCAATGTAAATGACTCGACCTTGGTGTTTAGGTTACCGAGTTAGCAACTTGATCATAAGATCTATGAGGAAAGTTATTCTTAAAATTTATAAGGACGATTTTAGTTATATTTGAGCATCCATACAAATATTATAAATGCGAAAGTGTGTCTGTCTGTCTGTCTATCAGTCTGTCCGTTTGTTACCTCTTCGCGCTCGAACAGCTGAACCGATTTTGCTGAAATTTGGCATGGAGATACTTTGAGTCCCTAGAAAGGACATAGGATAGGATATTTTTATCCCGGAAAAATTTTAAGTTTCCGCGCGATAAACGAATTTTGGCGCAACGAAGTTGCGGGCGTCATCTAGTAATGTTGAGTTGTTTTCATGAGTGTAATGATAGAAAGTCACTGAACAGAACTTTAGAGCCTTTAAAGACAGGCGTATAAACATTAATTTTATTATTGCTTGATTAACGCCAAGCATATATACATTAGGTATACAGTGGTATATGCTTGGAGTTAAGTAAGCAATTCTGAAGTAGTGATATCAGACAATGAGTTCTCATAATATCATGAAAGTGTATCCTGGATCCAAAGTAACTAAGCATAACACATATTAGTCTGTGCAGAAAACCAGCTTATAAATCACTTAAAAGAGTGAAATTATTATTTTTAACAAAAAATTAAAACCGACTTCCAGGGTAAAAACAATAATAATTTATAATGAACAAAAAAGTGTTAAATAATTCTTACTCTTTAAAGTGCCTTATGCATAATTCTCCTAAACCTCAACTATTTCTGTACACAATCTACATTATTTTGAAGTCGGTACCAGTCTTAAATATTAAAAATATTTTGTCATACAACTCAGCATTCTTATAGCTGGTACCGTCTTCAAAATAATGTAGATTGTGTACAGAAATAGTTGAGGTTTAGGAGAATTATGCATAAGGCACTTTAAAGAGTAAGAATTATTTAACACTTTTTTGTTCATTATAAATTATTATTGTTTTTACCCTGGAAGTCGGTTTTAATTTTTTGTTAAAAATAATAATGTCTACTCCGGTCAATTTAGACATTCGAAGCTCTAATTCGAAGTTAAGATGAAATCCCATCAACTTTATTCGTAATCACTTTCTTAACAATATTACTGATTTTCAGCTTGGTGCGAATTTATGCAAGTCTGGTTCTTTTTTATGTTAATGTTAAATAATAGAGGAGGTATTTAGCTCTATAAATTCCATAACTTCTTTACTCTCAGTTACATAGTTTAGAAGTTATAATGAATTACTTTTGTCTACTCCGGTCAATTTAGACATTCGAAGCTCTAATTCGAAGTTAAGATGAAATCCCACCAACTTTATTCGTAATCACTTTCTTATCAATATTACTGATTTTCAGCTTGGTGCGAATTTATGCAAGTAAGTTTTTGTCTAAGTTGACTGGGGTAAAAAGAGTATGCCGCTCTTTCTCGTACTTACGTCGCACGTATACTCTTTCTCTCTCAAATGAGAGAGCCTATTGCACATTGTCTTGGGCCCGGTCAGTATTCACCTGCTTGTATTGAGAAATACAATATGTACGGTAATACCCTGACTTACGCTACCCCGTTTTACGCGAATTCGGTGATACGCGGTTTTTCCTTATCATCGTTCATTGCGAATCAGTGTCAGATCCTAAACAAATCGATTGCATTATACATTAACATACATTAAAAAAAATATAAATACAGCCGAACGTATTACTACTTAGATAAGTATATATGCGTAAGCATGAGCAAGATAATATTGAACAAACTGTTCAGGCAACATTGTTAGATTAAATCTGAAGGCTTCGACACCAAAATAACATTGGTTTAAGTTACTTTATCCATAACAATGTAAATTGTTTTATTTTACAACATTTTCATTAAACATTTTTCTTCTGAATGATTGTTTTCTGTAGACTTTGGTTTCAATTAAACATATTTTATATAATTATGTATTTATATGCAAAGTTGAACGCTGACTTACGCGAATTCGTTTTTTTAACGTTTGAATACAAAATATAAGTTTAAAAGTTTAAACCCGCTGTTTGGGTTTTTATTCGGGTTTAAATCCATTTTCACCCAAAAAACCCGGTTTAAACCCGTTTCCACCCATCGGGTTTAAACCCGTTGCCCATCTCTACTCCAGACTGTATCTCAATAACCGGCGTGCGTGAGAGCGGCTTGGTTTGTTTTTAGGCGCGCGTACGTATATTATTTAGGTATCTATAGTTAAAAGATGAGGAAGAAAATTATTTTAGATATTCATAATTAGTGGGTGCTGGGTGCTGGAGCACCCAAGCACCCACGGAGTCGGCGCCCCTGCGCATTAGATATTTTTTTGCAAAACTACAAATTCACAAGAATTTTAGAAACTTAGACATTTCCAGTTTGAAAATCTCCTTTTGCTTTTGCATTTCGATCATGACCGTTAAAATAATTTTAAATAGGTCTGCAGTTATGGTCTGTTGTGTCATGTGTGATACATAATATTGTTACGAATGCGGACACGTAGTGTCATCTAGCGGCAATTACGCAAAACTATTTACTATCGTGAATTCACAGACAGCGTAAATCCCCTATTCAATACCAGATGCCGCTACTTGTATGTCTTTGTTTACTTACGCGTACAATCTAGAATTTTCCCACGGTTGTTTACGTATTACGCGAACCGGAAGATTCCCGAACTTTCTTTTACTCGCCTCGACCCGTATAAATAGGGCAGGTAAACACGCCGGGGGCCAGTCTTCGAATGTTTTCGAGTGAGCGATAATCAAAGCGACTTCGGAAGTGAGAAACAAGTGACTTAGTGAGTGAACCAGTGTTAGTGCTTAGTGTTTGAACTTAGTGCATAGTGTTTGGACATAGTGCTTAGTGTTTAGACATAGTGATCTAGTGTAAGTGTAGTGTAAGTGTTAAGTGTAGTGTAAAATAAAAGTCTTCAAGAGAGTCACCAGGTCTTTTTCTCCGAATCAATCGAACCTTAGCACGTAACAACTGGTGTCAGAAGTGGGATTTGGAGATGCCATTGACTCCGAGAGAGGACTTCAAGGGGAGTGTCAGGACATGGGCACAGCGAGCTGCTGCCATTGACTCCGAGAGAGGAGTTCAAGGGGAGCGTGAGGACAACGGCGCAGTGCCATTGACTCCGGGAGAAGACTTCGAGGGAAGTGTCGGGACAAGGGCGCAACGGGCTGCGGAGGCCACACCCACTGGGGACCAAGCTCCGCCCACTGCGGGGCAGGCCTCACCCACTGGCCCCGCCCACCGGGACCCGCCCACTGGCCACGCCCCTCAGGCCCCGCCCACTTTGGGTGTGGCCACGCCCACTGGCTCCACCCACCAGGCCACGCCCACTCAGGCCACGCCCACTGGCTCCGCCCACCAGGCCACGCCCACTGGCCCCGCCCACCAGGCCCCGTCTGCTCAAGCCCCGTCAACTGGCTCCAGCCACCATGCCTCGTCTGTAGCTTCTACAGCACCGCAAATGGCTCTTCATTTAGAAAGTTTAATTAAATTAATGGAGCTACAAAGAGCTGATATTCAGGCTTTGCAAGATTCTCAAAGGGCTGAAATTCAAGCAATGAGGGAGTCACAAGACCGCAAGCTCAGCGCTTTGCAAGAGACCCAGGAACACAAACTCGGCGCTTTGCAAGATTCTCAAAGGGCAATGATGGAGGCACAAGACCGCAAACTCGGCGCTTTGCAAGAGTCACAAAAGCATCAAAAGGACCTTCAAGAAAAGGCGCTTCTGGCTATAAAGGATGTCAGTGACACGGTGACAAAGCTTCGTAAAGATGTCGACGTAATGGACGAACGAGTTACCGGGTTGGGATTGGATATGGAAAATGTGAAAACCAACATCTCCGAACTACAGAAGAAAGTGGTGCGCCTGGAAACCACAGGAGTCGCGACGTCTAGTGGAACTACCGGAGCAGTGGTACAAGGGCCAAAAGTCAAGGTGCCGCCGTACGACGGTACTACTTCTTGGAACGCTTATCGTCAGCAATTCCAGACGGTTGCTACTGCCAACGGATGGACTGAAGACCAATGCCTGACCGCTCTCACTGTTGCGCTTAGAGGGCAAGCTTTGTCGGTCCTGGAAGCACACACAGGAAACGGGTTCCAAGATCTGATGGAGGCGCTTGAATCCAGATACGGGGAGCGACACCTGGAGCACGTGTTCCGTGCCCAACTTCGTGACAGAGTCCAACGCTCAGGAGAGGGACTACAACAATGGGCGTTGGAAATTGAAAAACTGGTCAAGAAGGCACATCCAGGAGCAGACTCCAAGATGGTTGACTCAAACACTATTCAAGCCTTTGTCGACGGAATCAGGGATCTGGAAGTCCGAGCTGCAGTAAGGCTACGTCACCATACCTCGCTAAAGGAAGCGTTGGCGCATGCTCTAGAGGTCGAGGCTGTCCGGCGTGACATACGGCAGACCTATAAAATCCGCGAGGTCTCTGAGGAAGTCAAGGAGGTCAAGGCTCCCACGAAGAGAAGTTTTGGAGCCATGTGCTACAAGTGCGGCGAAAGGGGTCATCTTCAGCTCAACTGCCCGCAGAAGGATACCCAGATGGCAAGAATGAAAAGGCTTGAGGAACAGATGGAGGAGCTGAAGAAGCAAAGGGCTCCGTCCCCTGCCCGGGAGCAGGGAAACGAATAAAAGCCAGGACTAAGGGGCGAGTACTGGCTGACGCGGAGGAAGCCCCAATAACTGTTGTCTCCCAAGCAAGCAGCGGGAATAGTCTTGTGATTCAGGGGACTATTAACAGGACGGATTGCAAAATGACTCTAGACACAGGAGCCTCTAGAACGATAGTGAACCCAAATCTGGTAAAGGCCGCAAGGAGACATAAGAGGAGAATTAACTGTCGGCTTCTTACTGCCTCCGGTCAGCCAATACCCGTCCTCGGAGAAATGTCAGTTATGATTAATGTAGGGGGGTCCTCATACCCTCATGACGTTATCGTGGCTGAAATAATGGATGATTGCATCTTGGGCTTGGATTTCATGAAGAAGCATAACTGCAGGATTAATGTCGCTGACGGAGTTTTCAAGTGTGGCGAAGAAGAAATTTTCATCCTTGGAGGCGCCTGCGGGAAAGTCGCATGTGTAAAGGAAGTCCTTATACCTGGACGAGCGGAAGCCCGGGTGCTGGTGAAACTACCGCCAGCTGGAAAGAACAAGTCCAACAGATGCGTGTTGATCGAAGACACACCCACCAAGACATCAGCAAAACTGATGACGGCAAGAACCCTTGTGAGTGGAAGCAGTCACGCTGTGGTCCGGGTTTTGAATCTTGGTGAACGCGAGATCTGCTTGAACAAAGGTGACGTCATTGGAAAGTGCGAGGAAGTTGTCTGGATGAGAAAGTGCAGTTCGACGACAGACGCAGACCCAGCAAACAGCAGCAACAATGGATTAGTGACTGAGCTACTCGATGACTGCAAGAGTAATCTGACTTACTCGCAGAGCATGAAAGCTAAGAAGTTTTTACAGCGCCACGCGAATATCTTCTCCAGTCAGGAAGGTGACCTTGGAAGAACGTCGATGGTTCAGCACAGGATAGATACCGGAAACGAGAACCCGATTCGTCAACGAGCAAGACGGATACCAATTGCAAAGGAGAAGGAAGTGGAAGGCCTTTTGGAGGACATGAGAAGGCATAAGATTATTGAACCGTCTGCAAGTCCATGGTGCTCGCCTGTTGTATTAGTGAAGAAGAAAGATGGCAGCACAAGATTTTGTGTGGACTACAGGCGTCTCAATGATGTCACTAAGAAGGACAGCTACCCATTACCTCGGATCGACGACACTCTGGATACCTTGAGTGGCATGAAATGGTTTTCGACCCTGGACCTGAAATCTGGATACTGGCAGGTGGAAATTCATCCAAAAGACAAGGAGAAGACAGCTTTTTCCACCGGTAAAGATTTATGGCAGTTTAACGTCATGCCCTTTGGATTGTGCAACGCACCTGCCACATTTGAGCGACTCATGGAGTGTGTACTGGCAGGCTTAGTTGGAGAGGCTTGCTTAGTCTACTTGGACGACGTCATCATTGTTGGCCGCGACTTCGAGGACCATTTGCGAAACTTAGAACGAGTTTTCGCCAAAATAGAGGGGGCCAAGTTAAAGTTGAATCCGAAAAAGTGTCGTTTATTCAGGAGTAAGGTCAATTATCTCGGCCATGTTATCTCTAGTGATGGAATCCAGACGGACCCGGAGAAACTGGAAGCAGTTCAAAATTGGCCAACCCCTAAGAACAAAACTGAAGTGCGAGCATTTCTCGGCCTATGCTCCTACTACAGGCGTTTTGTTAAGGGATTCTCGGAGATAGCCAAGCCATTACATCGGCTGACAGAAGATAAACGACAGTTTATTTGGGACGAGACTACTGAAGATTCTTTTCAGAAACTGAAGAAACATCTGTGTGAAACACCAATCCTGGGGTATCCACAACCTGAAGGTCAGTTTATAGTCGACACGGACGCAAGCAACACGGCCATTGGAGGGGTGTTATCTCAAAAACAGGGTGAAAGAGAAGTTGTGATTGCGTATTTCAGCAAATCTTTATCCAAGCCAGAGAGAAACTACTGTGTGACAAGAAGAGAACTCTTGGCTGTTGTAAAGACGCTACAACATTTCAGCAAATATCTCATCGGCAGACAGTTTTTACTGCGAACTGATCACGCAGCCTTGAAGTGGCTACTGCAATTCAAGAACCCAGAAGGTCAAGTAGCACGATGGATTGAGCAGCTCCAGGAGTACGACTTCAAGACCGAACACCGCAGCGGAAAGTCGCATGGGAACGCCGACGCACTCTCACGAAGGCCGTGTTCGGAAGATTGCAAACATTGTGTTAAACAGGAATCTAATGAAGTGACGTTAAAGTTAACGAGAACAAGTCCTTTGGGTCCATGGGAGAATGATGCCATGAGGGAGGCTCAAGAAAAAGATGACGACCTTCGGCACATTATCACATGGAAGAAACGGGGTGACGTAAAACCAATCTGGAGTGAGGTTGCACCCACTGGCGCTGTCACTAAGGCGTACTGGGCGCAGTGGGAGAGTCTGGTACTTCAAAACGGAATACTCTACCGGAAATGGGAGAAGACTAACGGCAGAGAGTTCCATCTTCAGATAGTTGTCCCAAGAGCGAGAGTACCAGATATTCTCCGTGAAATGCACGATGGCGTATCAGGAGGTCATCTAGGTGTCAAGAGGACGTTAACAAAAGTGCGGGAACGATTCTACTGGTTGCATTGTCGAGATGACGTGCAGGATTGGTGCCGCAAATGTACTACTTGCGCTGCAGTGAAGGGACCACAGACCAGGAGCCGTGGGAACCTGCGGTTGTATAACGTTGGCGCACCGTGGGAACGAATTGCAGTTGATGTAGCTGGGCCATTTCCTGTAACGGAGTCGGGAAACAAGTATTTCATGGTCGTCATGGACTACTTCACCAAGTGGCCTGAAGTGTTCGCCATACCAAACCAAGAAGCTACGACAGTTGCTTCTAAGCTTGTGGAAGAAGTGATATCTCGCTTTGGTGTGCCTCTGGAAATCCATTCCGATCAGGGCAGGAATTTCGAATCGCAGGTCTTCCAGGAAGTATGCAGAATCTTGGGAATGCATAAAACGAGGACCACCGCGTACCATCCACAGTCTGATGGAATGGTTGAGAGATTTAACCAGACCCTTGAGAGGCATTTGGCGAAATTGGTAGATGAAAAGCAAAAGGATTGGGACAAGTACATACCGCTCTTCCTTCTGTCGTACCGTACCGCCGAGCATGAGAGCATAAAGGCTACCCCGGCATATGTCAATTACGGTAGAGAACTACGAGTACCAGTAGACCTCTTGACAGGAGGGTCACCGGAGGAAACAAAGACCGTACAAGACTATGTCTGCGATTTGAGGGAAAAGATGCGCTATATACACGCCATGGTTCGGGAGAATGGGTTACATTCAAGTGAGAACATGAAGACCAGATACGACCGGAAATCGAACACGAGCGGCTTCGAAGAAGGGACACTGGTGTGGCTGCATAACCCAACTCGTCGAAAAGGGAAATCTCCAAAGTTGCAGACCAAGTGGGACGGCCCATACAAAGTGGTTACCCGATTGAATGATGTGACTTATAGGATTCAAAAGCAACCAAGAGGGACATTCAAAGTGGTACACATAGACCGTCTGGCGCGTTACCATGGCAGTAACAATGATGCTCGGGACGAGCATCTCTAAGAGGGGAGTAGTGTTACGAATGCGGACACGTAGTGTCATCTAGCGGCAATTACGCAAAACTATTTACTATCGTGAATTCACAGACAGCGTAAATCCCCTATTCAATACCAGATGCCGCTACTTGTATGTCTTTGTTTACTTACGCGTACAATCTAGAATTTTCCCACGGTTGTTTACGTATTACGCGAACCGGAAGATTCCCGAACTTTCTTTTACTCGCCTCGACCCGTATAAATAGGGCAGGTAAACACGCCGGGGGCCAGTCTTCGAATGTTTTCGAGTGAGCGATAATCAAAGCGACTTCGGAAGTGAGAAACAAGTGACTTAGTGAGTGAACCAGTGATAGTGCTTAGTGTTTGAACTTAGTGCATAGTGTTTGGACATAGTGCTTAGTGTTTAGACATAGTGATCTAGTGTAAGTGTAGTGTAAGTGTTAAGTGTAGTGTAAAATAAAAGTCTTCAAGACAGTCACCAGGTCTTTTTCTCCGAATCAATCGAACCTTAGCACGTAACAATATTGTGATGATTGAAAAATACAATACAATATTGTATTTTTCTATGATTTTTCTTCATTTTAATATTATTAATTAAAATATCTTTTTCAGGGAGGTTTTCACGGCAGAACGTTTGGCGCGCTCTCCACCACGAGATCAAAGCCCATTCATAAACTTGATTGTCCTTCTTTTGATTGGCCGGCAGCTCCATTCCCGAGATATAAGTATCCTCTCGATCAGTTTCAACGAGAAAATCAACAAGAGGATGAAAGGTGATTTTTAGTGTAAATTTTAAGATATTCCTAAAAAATCTAATTATTATGACGCCTAAATAGGAGTTGTAAACGACAATTACAATTATTACGTATCTACAGCACGACAGGTGAGACA
Organism: Plebejus argus; assembly: GCA_905404155.3. Lineage (NCBI taxonomy): Eukaryota > Metazoa > Arthropoda > Insecta > Lepidoptera > Lycaenidae > Plebejus > Plebejus argus. The sequence continues at coordinate 8,201,378 of FR989938.1, read as the reverse complement.
TGTTCAATATTCGAGGACGTGATATTTGGCTATTATATTAGTTGAAAAAAAAATAATATAAAAAAATAATATCAATTGATCACTGAGTAAATGTAGCTTAAAGTTAAATAATTATATTTTACCATATTTTACCCAACGCATGGACACCGCGCGCGGGAGTAGCGCGGGGCGGGGTGGGCCGCGCCCGGCCGCATAGTAATTTACTAAGTCTTCATTATTTATTTGTTTAAAGGGAAATTTGGTTAAAAATTAAGTACCTAATTTTATTACATAATTATAATGAGAATCGAGTACTGAATACTCTCCTTGATTATCGGTATTGTCTCACCAGTCATGTGATATGAGAAACCTCAATATGATTTTTGAAGGCCTATCCATAGATACCCCACACCCTAATCTAAATTTCATTAAATCGACTGGAATATAAAAATAAACCTTATAGCTGCTGCGGAACCCTTCATGGGCGTTTCCAACTCGCACTTGGCCGCTTTTTAGGGTTCCGTAGCCAAAATGGCAAAAAAGGAACCCTTATAGATTCGTCATGTCTGTCTGTCTGTCTGTCTGTCTGTCTGTCTGTCTGTCTGTCTGTCTGTCTGTCTGTCTGTCTGTCTGTCTGTCTGTCTGTCTGTCTGTCTGTCTGTCTGTCTGTCTGTCTGTCTGTCTGTCTGTCTGTCCGTCCGTCCGTATGTCACAGCCACTTTTCTCCGAAACTATTAGAGCTATACTATTGAAACTTGGTAAGTAGATGTAGTCTGTGAACCGCATTAAGATTTTGATGCAAAAATGGAAAAAGTATTAAAAATTTTAGGGGTCCCCATAGGTACAACTGAAACAAAAAAAATTTTTTTTCATCTAACCTATGCGTGTGTGGTATCTATGGATAGGTCTCTAAAAATCATATTGAGGTTTCTCATATCATTTTTTTCTAACCTGAATAGTTTGCGAGAGAGACTCTTCCAAAGTGGAAAAATGTGTGTCCCCCCCCCTCTAATTTCTAAAGTAGAGGCATGATAATTCTAAAAAAAATATATGATGTATATTACTATAAAAACTACCAACGAAAATTGGTTTGAACGAGATCTAGCCAGTAGTTTTTTTTTATACGTCATAAATAGTAAAACTTAATGAAACAAAAAAAATTTTTTTCATCTAACCTATGCGTGTGTGGTATCTATGGATAGGTCTCCAAAAATCATATTGAGGTTTCTCATATCATTTTTTTCTAAGCTGAATAGTTTGCGAGAGAGACTCTTCGAAAGTGGAAAAATGTGTGTCCCCCCCCCTCTAATTTCTAAAGTAGAGGCATGATAATTCTAAAAAAAATATATGATGTATATCACTATAAAAACTACCAACGAAAATTGGTTTGAACGAGATCTAGCCAGTAGTTTTTTTTATACGTCATAAATAGTAAACCTTAATCTAAATTTCATTAAATCGACTGAAATATAAAAATAAATCAAAAATAATATAATTTCATAAAAATTAACCTTATTGCTGCTGCGGAACCCTCCATGGGCGAGTCCAACTCGCACTTGGCCGCTTTTGTTATTTATAGGAATTATCGCATTTTGTACGGTTAACATAATTCGTTAACAATTACTTTAAGATGACTTTATTTCGTACACGTTTTATTGCGTCTTATTGACTATTGTGAATGTTGTAGCAGCACATAGCAATTGTACTCAGTATGTACAGTAGTTATTATGATTTCAATTGGTAGACCTTGTATAAGTGTTTCCTTTTTGACCCCCTATCCATTTCAATTGATATCAATAGGTTTTATAATAGCGATCGTTATTCGTCTGCAGTTACGGTTTAGGTACGAAGCAATAATAAGGCCTGGCGCTTCGCACTTTGCCATTTTGAACTGTCTCATTTGGAAAGTAAATTGTTGCTAACAACGATGTATGGTTGCTAACAAATTTAGATGCCGTTTGCTGAGAAGCATTAATCCGTAATCCGTATAAAAAAACATGAACGTTTATTGGGGTTGTGCCAAGTCACTGTTGTCCTACTAGAAATAAGTAGGTAATTTAAATGTGTAAGTAAGTAGTAAACGGTTACGTTTAATTAATAAATATGCAGTAGGTGAGTGCTTTAAATTAGGTAGGTGTGAGTAATTTAAATAATTAGGTAACTTGTAAAGGACTTAGCTTTCTATAAATTCAGCTAATAATAAATAATCGTTCTATTATAAAACCGGTATTTATAAATACGTTTAATGTTATAATAATGTCTGAGAGTCCCATATTTGTATAAATAAGTATATATTTTTGTTATTATGTCATAACGTCATTAAATGCTCCTAAAATAATAATATTACTTACTTAAATTATTATACTTAGTGGACGGTGGACATCACTAGCTAACAGCTGCACACCGTTGAAATATTGCTTCAAAATGGTACAAGGCGTTTTCAGTTTTCAACATTGAATCGCGGTTGTAACGATGAAGACGTAAAAATTATAATATCTTATCCCCCTTACTAATATTACTAATAAACGTTGTATATGCTTTGAATAGTTATACAGTGTTTTGTTCCTGTGACCTGTAATTACACAAGTGATATTTTTATTTGGATTGAAGAAGACAAAACAATGTATAAACTATAACTATTCAAAGCTTATACAGTAATATACAGCGTTTATTAGTAAGGGGATATAATATTATCATAGAGTAATTAAATAGTCCATGATATTATCTATAAATTTTATACCTACATACAGGGGGTTTCGGGGGCGATAAATCGATCGCTAGGAATCAGCTCGGTCAAATAGCTAGTGAAAATTAATTCACCATTTACATTCACCAATTAAAAAGTACAACATTAACGTGGAAATCTGAAGGTGCAAGGTCTCCTACTATACGGCGGATGTATTAACACCTCCCAGCCAAACTCCCGTAATTTTTGCTGAGTGGCTAAAGATGTGTGAGGTCTAGCGTTATCATGGTGAAAAACCATACATACCACTTCTGTTGATTAATTCCGGCCGCTTTCGCTTTAATCTCATCAGTTGTTCGCAGTACAGCACAGTATAGCAATATAATAATATACTGTGCAGTACAGCTATAATTATTATTCGACACACAAAGGTCATCAGAGGTTATTTAGCTGCAAGTGACGGACGAATTACTGACCTCCTCGAATCTCAAATATCAATATAATATACCAACTGCTGTTGTTTTCTGTTTCTGATTGGAAAATTAAAATTAGCGTTCAAATTATTATTTTATCAGGGCAAGTAGGAAAACGTCCAATCAAACTTTAGTAAGCATTGATTTGTTTTAGATGCCTTGAACAAGTGGCCGATCTGATTCAACAGTATAAGACAAGGAGTCCCGTTGCGGGGATCATAGTAGAGCCTATTCAATCCGAGGGAGGGGACTATGAGGCGTCGCCGGCGTTCTTCCAGAAACTGCAGAAGATCTGCAAAGAGGTATATTAAATTTGTCTTTTAACAATCCGGACCGTTGGGCAAAGGTCACCACAGAGTGGGTACCAGTAGACGGACGACGCCGCCGTGGACGGCCTCCAAAAAGATGGCGAGATGAACTGGATGCCTACAAGCCAGGCTGGCCTGCGGTGGCGTTGGAGCGAGACAGATGGAAGACCTTGGGGGAGGCCTTTGCCCAGCAGTGGGATAGTATAGGCTCATAAAAAAAAAAAAACAAACAATTGAAAAGAGATAGGGTCGTCCATAATTCACGTGAGCCCTTAAGTTTGGAGGGGGGTCGATGGGACTTGTGGCGGCATTAGGTCAAAGTACGAATACTTATATTACGATGTACGATGATTTGTTTTAATTTTTTTCTTTTTTGTTAGTATTAAAGTGTTTTCCGTTTTAGAATTCAATAGCGTTGATAATAGACGAAGTACAGACTGGATGTGGCCCGACGGGCAAGATGTGGTGCTATGAACACTTCGACTTGCCATCACCACCCGATATTGTTACGTTCAGTAAGAAAATGTTAACTGGAGGGTTTTATTACCACGAAGACTTTAAGTAAGTACCTATAATACTAATTTTACAAAATTCCCTAAAGTTGCAAACATAACTAGTAAAGGTACAAGTGCCTTTAAGAAATTCTTATAGTTTCGCCCTGTCTATCCGCCTTTTTTTTGTATATTAGACTTTGGATTAATTTTATTAGTAGGCCCTTGATAAAAGTGGATGCAGATGGCGCCACTTTGTCATTTGGCTTGCCAGTTTTTATACGCTTTTTATTAGCTTCACCAGCTGTATACAACGTGAAATTTTAGTGGTTGTTTTCCCGCAGCAGAACGATTTACCTATTGTAGTACTTAAAAAATATTTAAATAATAAAAAATATTTTTTAAAGTTTAAATATTTTGTAGTAAATTTACTATTTATTTATATATTTTTTAGGGTTTTTGTCTATTTTTTGGTGTTAAAATATTTAGTAGTAAATTTACGAAAAAACATTTAAACACAAAAATTTTTTTTTTAGTATTTAAATATTTTGTAAAAAAAATTTGCTCAGGACCCTAGGTAATTACTATCTTAAGCTGAAAAATAACTCAAACATGTTAAATATTTTCGTATGAGAAAATGGTTTTGGTATTAAGAATGTATGAAAATTTCGAGGGTAACCCGGGCCCTTAAGTATTATTAGAAAATCTTTCTTAACCATGATGATACATTGCGTCTGCAGTCTGTACAGTTCATCTGTAACGGTATTCTGCTATGCGTAGGACTGAAGGACATGACGTGCACCACCCACCACGAGTTCTGTGATCTGTCTCACCGTGACTGTGACATTAGCCTCGATAACTTTATTCGTTTATTTTTGGATATATTTATATACGGCAGATAAAACGAGAGCGTAAAAGCAACAGTTCCTATCGCATGCACTAATCGGCATAGCTACAGGTGGATGGGCCGATGAGGTCATTCTTAAAATCTATTTCTGAATTTCCTTAAATATGTAACATACTATATTTTTTGTTGGAAATAGTGCACGCGCCGTCTGATCTAGTGGCATTCGTGTCTGACTACTCTCGTGATTAATACTCGTGAAAACTTCGATTTTTGGAACAAACCCGGGCTAACATTAGTAACAACTAACATATTGTAAGACCTTAACATTAAACCACAAACCCTAATCTTAAAAGATTTAGGGCCTGTTTCACCACTTTCTGATAAAGTGCCGAATACCTAGGCTATTCACAATTTTTTGACAGATTCTCCATACTTCATATTCTGTGAAGTTAAGTGGTGGATAGCCCCCGCGTTCCACCTGGCCAGTACTATTATATATTCTGTGACCTGGCGTTGAAAACGATCAAAACGCTGAAAATGCCTCCTATTTTTAGCGTTTTGATCGTTTTCAACGCCAAGTAGAACGTAGGGTGCCTATTCGGCACTTATCAAGAAGTGGTGAAGGAGAAGTGGGATAAATTAATTAAACCGACTTCCAAGTAAAAACAATAAAATTACTTACTTACCTATTAATTATTATTAAATGAACCAAAAAGTATTAAATAATTCTTACTCTTTAGTAGTGCCTCTTTCAGAATTTGACTAAAATAAAAAATAAATACTTATACTTATTTTGAAGTCGAAACCAGCTCAGAATCTTGAATTAGGTACATGACAAAATATTTTTAAATTTGGGATTTGGGACTGGTACCGACTTCAAAATTATAAAAAAAGCGGCCAAGTGCGAGTTGGACTCGCCCATGAAGGGTTCCGCAGCAGCAATAATTATTTTTATGAAATTAAAAGGTTTTTGATTTATTTTTATATTTCAGTCGATTTAATGAAATTTAGATTAAGGTTTACCATATTTTATGACGTATAAAAAAAACTACTGGCTAGATCTCGTTCAAACCAATTTTCGTTGGTAGTTTTTATAAGAATCTACATCATATATTTTTTTTTGGAATTATCATGCCCCTACTTAAATTAGAGGAGGGGGGGGGGGGGGGGACACACATTTTACCACTTTGGAAGAGTCTCTCTCGCAAACTATTCAGGTTAGAAAAATATGATATGAGAAACCTCAGTATGATTTTTGGAGACCTATCCATAGATACCCCACACGCATAGGTTAGATGAAAAAAAAATTTTTTTGTTTCACCTATGGGGACCCCTAAAATTTTTAATAATTTTTCCATTTTTGCATCAAAATCTTAATGCGGTTCACAGACTACATCTACTTACCAAGTTTCAATAATATAGCTCTAATAGTTTCGGAGAAAAGTGGCTGTGACATACAGACGGACAGACAGACAGACAGACATGACGAATCTATAAGGGTTCTGTTTTTTGCCATTTTGGCTACGGAACCCTAAAAATATAATATAATATCCACAGCCGAACATAGAACCTCCTCTTTTTTGGAAGTTGGTTGTCATAAAATGGTTAGGTTACTTTAAAAATAAGGCCGCCCAAAAGTTACGTAAGTCGTAAGGCTTCTCGGGGCCGGGGTCCAAACAAGCATCATCAAATCTCACTTGGGAGAGAGGGTTTCGTTCTCTATGATTCCCAGTGGCCTAATTAATTCAAATATCACATAATATTATAGCGCCTGATCGATGGCTTATAACTTTCTACATGTTTATAACGTACAGTTCATTGGTACCAGCCATGGATCCGTTTAACAAAGTAAATTGAATTTGAATTGTATTGTTGTTTGACCTTACACTTACCGATGTAAATAGAGCATATCTAACGATAGTAGGTACTAGGAGCTAGGTAGGTACTCGGTTTCACACAAAGGTAATTTTACCTCTACCGTAAGTCGTAACGTCACAAATCAACAAGTAAGTTGGTCCAACTATATTACGATAATATTATAATATTGATACAATTACCATTGCAAAAGCAACGTGTAAAATGTTGAGATTTTAGAACAGTCTGTTTACGTCATTTTGGAACGTTTTGTCGTGGTATTAGTGGTATTTAAAAGATCGACATAATAATATTGCGTATCATTCATGCACTAGAATACTAGATAATATTATGTTCACGATGATTCAGAATAATATGAATTCACATTTCTCTTTATAAAAAATCTAAATACATAACATTAAGTTGTATTACGAATTTACGAGTAACAGAGCGAAACCGCTCCGCTCTTGTTATAAAATTTGAATCCGAATTTGGGAGTTGGGATTAGGATTACGTATTAACACAAGGGTTTTCTTACTTCCGTAAGCCAATACTCATTCTCTGACGTTTATTATTATCACTATGCAATGGTCTATGATTCATCCAACTAGATTAGGCAGAGGAACATCGACAAGTATGATGAGGCTGCACAGTGCGCAGTGTATCCGGCTATGACGCTAAATAACATTATGTATTATGATAAGCTTAAAATTAATTCATCAGCAGTTTATTCGTTTAATTTTCTGCCTAATTCTTTTCTATTTTTGAACGCACGTTTGTTTCCAGGCCACCACACGCTTACAGAGTTTTCAACACCTGGATGGGTGACCCAGGGAAGTTGATTTTGTTGGAGAAGGTGTTGCAAGTTATAAAACAAGAGAATCTCTTGCGAGTGGTCACAGAAACAGGGAAGGTGCTGAAAGAGGGCCTGCATAAACTGGAGAACGAGTTTCCTCATCTTATCAACAGCGTCCGTGGCCGGGGCACTTTCCTGGCGTTTAGCTCGCCGAAAACCGAGATCAGAGACAAAATCAACAACAAAATTAAAGAAAACGGTAAGTTTCTGTTATTAATTTTTATTTCATAAGTGAATTGAGGAGAAGGTACTTTAAACATAATGCGTAGAAATTTGATGGACTTGCACCTATCAGCGTTTCTGCTTAAAAGAGAAAGTAGTTATCTCCATTTTGATTGTATGAATCAAGTAATAATTTTGATTAAGTGATGATAGTAAATTAGCAGACAAAAGACCTATTACTCATGTGGTCGTTAACGGTTTGACCCCAAAATGCTACGCACGAAATGAATCATACCTAAACCTGCCTAAACTTAATATGTATTAATACATAGGTACCAATTTTGTTATTGTTTCTTTATCCAAAAACTACCTCAAATTTTAATTACTTGCGTAGAAATGTTACGGACACGATAATGACATTATTATGATACTAGCTGTCCCGGCAAACGTTGTTTTGCCATTTAAAGTATGTCTACTTCATCAGTTGATACATATCTTACCCCCTCTTTTGTCCCTTAAGAGGGGAGGGGGAAAATGCTATACACCAGATGTTAAGTTGGAAAACACAGTTAATAATATGAAGTAAGTCCACTAAAGAAAAAAGTTGGATACAAAATATGACCCCCTCTTTGGTCCCCAGAGAGGGTTGGGAGGGGGGGGGGGGGGGTATTTTTATACACCAGATGTTGAGTTGGAATAAGACAATTATAATATCTGTGAAAACCGTATGCAAATCGGATCAGTAGTTTTTGTGTTAAAGAAAAAACCACCCCGCCTTGGTGACGCCCACTATCGTAATATTTTAATTTCGCCATAATTTCAAAACCAAACGTCCAATTTTAATCATTCAAAGACCAAATATTATCTACATAAACTGTACTTAGTGATGAAAGAATTTATTTTGATAAGGATTAATAGCATAAGTAAAATAAACACATTTAAATGTAGTCCAAAAAAAATCAAGATTTTTTAAATAAAAAAATGGTTATTGTGCCTCACTCGACAAAGATAGATATAGTGTGTCGCGGACTTTTTTGTAGATATTTATAAGATCTACAATTACTTTTACATTTTATGGTTCTATCTTTTATAGTTTAGGCAGCGTACGCAAAATAAGTAACTTTTCTGGTTGATTTTTTACACCTTGCGTCCGAAAAACCCAAATACTTAAGGAACCCTATTTTTTTCCAAAGTAAAATTTGGCCTATGTTCAGCAGAAATAATGTAGGATTCTAATGGTAAAAGAATTTTTCAAATCGGTCCAGTAGTTTCGGAGCCTATTCAGGACAAACAAACAAACAAACAAAAAATACAATCTTTCCTCTTTATAATAGTAGTGTAGATTGAATTACTTTCCGGTTCGGTTACAGTCCTTGTAATAGTAGGTACCTAAATAATATTAAAAATTGGTACTTATAACAATGTTTTTTGTTTAGTTAGGTATCTACTAAGGGCCTGTTTTACCACTTCCTGATAAGTGCCAGATAGGCTATTCACCACTAATAACTTGACAGATACCTAAAGTATATAGAGAATCTGTCAAAAAAGTTGTGGATAGCCTATCCGGCAATTTATCAGGAAGTGGAAACCTACTTAGATTTCATATTGTAAGTACTTACTGATTACTAGTCTGTTTATAAAATAATTGTAATGTCAATTAATATTACTTTTGTCCTAATATCTCATAGATTAGAAAGTTGCTAGTATCAACATTTCGCTAAACCCCATTCAATGCAATTAGTGAAACGATCTCACGAACATGAATGAACCACCTGTAGCTATTCGATAACGATATGCTATACATAACATTATCTTCTATTTATGTGGTTCATTAATTAATTATTATTAATTAAATAATACAGAGTTATTACTTGTTTGTACTTACGAGTAGGTACTATTATAATATATTCTGTGCTAGTATCCCAGATATCAAAAAGTTAGATGAGACTGCGAGCGATTTGTTGACGTAGCCCTGTTCCTACTCCCCCTATTAGCTTGCGTAACTCATGGAAGCTCCCAAAGATTTGGGCGTAAGTGACGACATTTAAATACTTATTTCTATTAAAAAACAAAATATTTTTGAAATACCTACTGGAATCATATTTTTTTTACGTAATAAAAAAAGAATAAGTGGTCGGCCTATCCAATTTTTATATGACCTAATCGACAGTCGACACCACTGATCTCTATACAAGTACGCTGGATTGCTGATAGCCTTTGAAATGACAGTTATTTTTTTTGTGCCTATTTGAAGCGGAATCAGCGCCCTTATTATTCGGGTAGAGAATATACCTAATAAGTAATTACCTTTTACGTTAAGAAATTGAGACGCTCACTTTGCTAATGAAGCATTCAAGAATAATTGAAAGGAATATTTTATATTTACCTTTAATAATTTTTATCAAAGGAATACTTTTTCACATAAATGATTATCGTATAGGTACGTCCGCTATCCTTATTCATAATATCTGAAACATAATTAAATATACTCAGTAAGATTTAAATGAAAATAGTTAATTATTGTTGTTTCAGGTATTTTAGGAGGAGTGTGCGGAGAGAACACTATTCGTCTCCGGCCTGCGCTCGTATTTCAGAAGAAACACGCGGAAATATATTTAGACGCGCTACGGAAAACTCTGAAGAGCTTGTAATAAGCGAGCATTCGCTAATAAAGTTAATATGAAATGTCTCTGCATTTAATAGTATCTATTGTGATTTGTGATACAGTATTATCACAGTGTAAAAATAGATAGAATAGTTATTTCTAGTTACACTTCCACTTACACTTAAGTACACTGTGGCATTATTATCAGAAACTCTTTATGTTTTGTGCTGTTTATTATGGGTGCCGTTTATTATCATGTTTTGACCATTTTAAATGTAATTTCTAAACGCAACAGCACGTATTCGTGAGTAGGTAAAGTGAAACTAAAATAATATAACGCATGCCTCAAATATGTCTTCCATAAAACCTCTAAATGTTTATAAAATAACCTAAGCACCTAATAATAAGAAGGTAGTTAAGTAAGTATTTCTGCCAAGCGGTTTTTTCTTCGAATAAAATAAATTATATCTGTCAGTGTTTCATTTAACAGTTATAGGTAAGGGTCCCATTCATAATATCAGTTCTAACTAAAGACGAGGGTATATTATAATTTTTAATTTGGTTCTATAAAAAGGTAAGTAAGTACTGCAGTTTCATTAAAAAATATTATTATTATTTGTTTTTGCTTAGATGATATAAAACCTAGATTAAAACGTGTGAAGCTATAGCAAGCTGCAAGACAAGTCATACCGTAAGTAGTTAATTTATTGTAGTCAGTCCTATATTCGCACTCTGGCTAGTGGCTTCCTTTACATTGCTGCATTGGTGTGATTTTGTTTCTAAAGTTCTTAGTACTTAAGGACGCTATTACAAATATCAGCGATTTTCCGGTACCCTATTAAAGAATTAAAAGTCATACTGCGAGGATATTTTGGTTTCAAATGAAAGATAATATATTCATCTCCACGACTGTACCATAAAAATTCTATAGCCACATACAAAATTTTCACATAAAATACGTTTTAACCATCACAATAATCGCAAAATATGAAAAAAATGGGGTCTGATTAGGTACCTTAATATCTAAATACACTGAACTGAGGAAAATAAATATACAAAAAATTGTTGCTTATTTAGTCCTCTTTAAAGTCCGCTAAAAATTTTATATAAAAATAAACAACTTTTCCAGTTAAAAGAAAAATAAGAAAATTTCTTAAATTTTTTTATACATTTTCGCATGATTTTCGCCATATCAAGAACGCGGCGAGCGTCGTAACCGCCACTGTACAAGGCGCGCTAGTATAAATTTTATTGTAATGTCGATATTCGTACTGACAGATATCCGACCTGCTAAATAAAAAGTTGGAGCATTCATAAAGGCAAAGTAATCCATAAACATGTGACGTTATTTTGTGTTATATTAAGAACACTGCTTACGATAGACGGAGCTACGAACACTTGGCAATTTTTCTATTAATAAACTTCTTAGTTCTTAATATAACTTCTCTTGACGCATAAATTTTCGTTTGGCTTGAATTATCGGTGTTAATGTTTTATAAATTTTATAAGAAACCGTGTTACTCAGTGTTAGTTACGCCAGTATTATAGTACTCTGTGGTGTTAGTGATTTCGTATTATACGAATTGTAGGCCACTGGTTCAATTCTTTGACTACTCGATGTTATAAATAGACAAACCTCGTTATATACCTACTTCTTGACTTCATGGTTAGTAGGTATTATCCCCGACCCCGGAAGGTGCCCGGAAGTATATTATCAACTAGATGTCCCGTGCGGCTTCGCCCGCGTAAATTAGGAATTTTACGAAAACCGTACATTTTCCCGCAAAAAAAATCCTTACGAGTTATGTCCCTTCACGTAGTCTACGTATAGAGTGTGTGAGATCTGTGACAAATAATATCAAAAATGCTCCAGTACTTCGTGAGATAAATTTTCCCTTTCTATTAATTTTCCCGGTTTTTTCCACATTTTCCTCTGATTCTTCGGTCCTATTAGTCTTAGCGTAAGTAATATTAAATAGCCTTCCTCGATAAATGAGCTAACACTGAATTTTTTTTTTAAATCGGACCAGTACTTCCTGAGATTAGCGTGTTTGAGCAAACAAACTCTTCAGGTTTATAATATTAGTATATATTTTTTAAAATCGTTTGACAAACTCGAGTCTCGATCTAAAAAGACTATGAAACGTATCATGGGACGATGCAGCTTGATGGTATAATATGGTAGTGATGATGATGATGATGATGACGAATGTAATTTGCATAGTAGCATCTGCTTTCCGATCTTAAATCAACGCCGAAACTCTCAAACGTGTATCTATAAAGAGTCAGGAGTTCTCCCAGCAGCTTCCGAACCATGGGTGGGTGTCACTGGGTCCAAAATCTTACTTGTTGTTAGCATATGCTCGGAATACTTCTCATGAAACCAAAGTCACCACATATTTCCATATGAATTTTGAGGAGTTCCCTCGATTACCCATGGATTCCTTCATCAGGTCACCATTTTTGTGAACATGATACCAAATTGGGATAATGCCCTATACACCAAAAGAAAAATTTTGAAAATCGGTTCATAAACGGCGGAGTAATCGTTGAGCATAAAAAAACGAACATAACACCTCCTCCATTTTGAAAGTCGGTTAAAATTATAGCCTATGTGTTATTCTGATGTATAAGCTATATTATTGTAAAGTTTCATTAAAATCCGTTCAGTAGTTTTTGCGTGAAAGAGTAACAAACATCCATACATCCATACATCCATACATCCATACATCTATACATCCATACATCCAAACTTTCGCCTTTATAATATTAGTAGGATTATGATGGTGGTCAAGTCTGAACCCAAGATTTAAGTTTTAACCCTCCTTGGTGAGCTTGAGCTAAATAATAGAAACTAGAGAGCGTTTGATGTATATCGATGTCGACGATACTAATTATACTTAATAATTAATCCCACCAAAAACATAAATGTAAATGGAGAGCCAAGTTCCATACAAATACAAACCATAAAGTTAATATACCTAGCGGAATAGAGCAACAAACTCGAGCTGTCAAACGTAACCGAAATTGGTTTTCATCTGTGTGAAAAATATGTGTACATATACACTTACACAAGCATGATTGGACATGAATTCAATGAGATTAAATTGTCAACAGTAAGCCCGCGGCCTTATGGTTGTCAAAAAAAGAGTGATGCTGTCATGTATCACACGTCTCTTTTTACCATGCAGTGTTACTGATAGTGACATCTCGCCTTTGTTTCTCTCACAGATTGGTTTCTCTATTCCGCTAGGTATATTAACTTTATGATACAAACATTATTCTTGTCTATGGTCTTCGTTGTAAAAAGGATGGAGATCTAATAAGTGCCAAGTTTCATGGAAAGTCGAAATATATGTAAGTATGTATAGAAACCAAATAACATTATGAACAAATAATAGAGTCTATTTCTTTGCTTTATTGAATATCTATAACAATTGATGTTATTTAAATAATGTGAGATCTTAAACTAGATTAGATTTGACTTGGCCAGTTTTCATTACGTATCAGTCATTTCATAAAGTTATTAAACATTTTAATTCTGATGAAAACTAGCCAAGTCAAATCTAATCTAGTTTAAGATCTCACATTATTTAAATAACATCAATTGTTATAGATATTCAATAGAGCAAAGAAATATACTCTATTATTTGTTCATAATGTTATTTGGTTCCTATACATACATATTACATTTCGATTTTCCATGAAACTTGGCACTTATTTAGATCTCCATCCTTTTTACGGCGAAGACCATAGACAAGAATAATGTTTGTATGGAACTTGGCTCTCCATTTACATTTATGTTTTTGGTGACGGTGAGATATCATTACTTTTTGTCAAGAAATCTTTCCGAGCAAGGGTAGACACCTTATTCTTCCCAGTTCAAACATACATAATATTATTCGACTATAATATTCAATCGCAACCTTAAGGGGCTGGTGAAACTTCCCGACTAGTGTCGGATATGCTATCCGCAAGTTATCTGGCAGATACTTATTCTGTCAGATAAGTTGTGGATAGCCTATCTGAAACTTATCAGGAAGTGGGGAAACAGCCCCCAAGCCTTATTGAGTATCAGACGAATAAAACAAAGAAAATCCAAGCGAATGGAAAAAGCAGCTGCCATCAGGAGACATATTGTATTTCCAACCATTAGCTATAGGGTACAACTTATTGTGCGGAAGCGTAGCTGTTATTATTGCTATCTAACAGAGAGACAGACAGATGGACGGATGGACGGATGGACGGACAGACGGACAGACAGATAGACAGACAGACGGACAGACGTACAGACGTATTAAAAGAATTCTATGTCTATTCCCAGGACTCAAACTATATATCCATACCGAGAACAATCGGTACAAGCAGTTTTTTTTAATCTTTATTTTTGAAGGGGGTTTGATCACAAATGTGACTTATGGCCGTTCCCTATATTCAATCTATCTCTAGTTTGACATACAACCGATCGCAGCTGACATAGAATTGACATAAAATATATGGAGCTAATGTCTAATGTGAGCTATTCCTATCTCAAGTAAGAGATAGATCAAATATTGGGAACGGCCGTTAGTCACCCCCGCGGTACAAGCAGTTTTGGCGTGAAAAGGATTTCAGGAAGGATTTCATCATTACATGCACGCATGATCGTTTCACGATAGGCATGTCATGCAACAAATAATACTGTCACGTAGATGCATGTCATGCTGAATTACCGTCTAGGGTAACTACTAGGGTCTACTATAGGTAACTTATGGCTTCTATAGACAGACGGACCCGGTCCATGCTGAAGTTGGTTTTCGCAAAATGTGATACCTGCCTCGTGTTCAGTAGGCCTACCACGAAATGGTTTTGAGACTCAAACATTCGGACGAGAATGCCGCGTCTTGCTCTAACAACATCATTTCACGTTTGTTAGAGTAGGATGCGGCATTCTCGTTCGATTGCGATTGTTTGAGTCTCAAAACGGTTTCATGGTACAAGCCCTGGTTGTACAAATTTGACAGTTTTGATGGTTCGTCGTCACTGATCTCTATACAAGTACGCTGGATTGCTGATAGCCTTTGAAATGACAGCTATTTTTTGTGCCTATTTGAAGCGGAATCAGCGCCCCTATTATTCGGGTAGAGAACTAAATCTGACGTAAAAATGACGTTTGAAAGCCGCCATATTGGCGCTGATAGCAGTAGCGAGAGTATTTGGAACTAATACTAGACGTGATGACAACTGTTGTTATTGGTTGTGGTTACGTCAAATTTAGTTCTCTACCCGAATAATGGGGGCGCTGATTCCGCTTCAAATAGGCACAAAAATTGTCTGTATCAGCAATCCAGCGTACTCGTATAATAGAGATCAGTGTCAATAGGGGCGCTGATTCCGCTTCAAATAGGCACAAAAAATAGCTGTCATTTCAAAGGCTATCAGCAATCCAGCGTACTTGTATAGAGATCAGTGGTGCAATGGTGCAAATATGGTGCAAATAAATCCATAGCCGTCTGCCGTATGGTTGTGTCATCATCAGTCATTTGAACAACGACTAACGAGCAAAGATGAAAGAACTCTCTGAAATCTGAATTCTAATCAATCGCCCGTTTTGTGCATGCGTGTGTTTTGAGCAAAATAAAAACCATTAATAGAGTGTTGTGATTGTGATAAATTAGTGAATGTTGATCTTAGCAGTGAAATTGAAGTAGTTTTGATGGCTGAGCGTGCTTAATTAAATCAACCGCTGTTTATCTGGATTTTTCCACAATACATCAATTTTTCACTTTCGTCAACAGAACAATTAATGTTATAAAAGGTTTGTAACATCATTATTCTTGTCCTAGTTTTAGTAAAACATGGTTAAAGTTCTACCTGCAGGCTGCATCATTACGAAACAGGTGATAAAGAAACGTTAATTACATATAAGCCTGCATCATTATTGTGTAGGTGGTTAAACTCTACAGATAGTTACGCTGGAGACTTATCATTCATGATATTTATAATAATTCATAATCAAAAATTACAAGAGTAGTGGACAGTTGACAAGTAAGTACCTACTACATGAATTATGATTTTTGAAAGACCTTGACAAAAGCATTAAGTTTGTTATTTTTTATTTGTATATTGCAGTCATTTCTTGTTATACGGTATACCATAATTGGTATACAATTTGTTAGTCATAATGCTAGTTACACTTACATTACTTGTTTATTTAGTTTTTACCCACTTCCAACAAAAGAAGGAAACTGTTCTAAATTCTGCTGTTTATTTTCATTAAAATAAACATGCCAAAGCCCTTACTGCACATTAGAAATATTAAATAAGTTCATAAAAAGTTTATAATGTGGTTTATAATAATAATCTGAATGATAGCAGGATAGAAATATTACAAGAATATTGACTCATTATGTTCTTGGCATGGCAAATTGTGAGTGTGATATAATTATTATTGTATGCTTGTTTTGATAATTCAATATTGTATTTATCAACTACTACACTGGTTTTACATAATTTGTAAGTAATTAAAATTCTTTTGCCCCTTAAACCATTGTTCTGCCAACTTCTTGTGTTTGATATCTAGAACTAAGTCAATTATTGGAGGTAGACCAGAAATTGATCAGCCTGTATGGGTTCTGTTCCCAATTCCCATTTTTTTGTTGATCTTTTTGAGAAGTGTCTTTTTTGGTTCTTATAAACTAGGAATATGTAGGTATGATAACATTTTTGAGGCACACCAACTACTAGCAATGGTACACAAGCAGCACACCCTTTGCGGAATACTGCCTTGGTTTAAGGTTAAGGTGGGTTTAGACCAAGCGAGCGAATGCTCATTCTAGTAAAGCTCTTTTGATGTAAACAAACAATGAGCATTCTTTCATTGTTCTAGTGTGTTCGCCACATGTTTGGCGGTAATTAGGTAGAATGCTCTAAGAATGCTCGCTCGTTTGGTGTAACCGACGCAATAGCGCTCCAGCAGTTGCCTAGAGCATTCTTTCGTGTTCGGAGGTGCTTGCTCTTCGAGGCGGTCTCTTCAAAGAGATTCTAGTGTTCTTGAAATTTTTTTACTTTTTGGAGGATTTTTTAAATTATCTAGTCTTCTTCTTTGTATTAAATTTGTCACCCACCAACGTCTCTTCCTTCTTTTTCTTTTTCATTAATTGCGTTATAACAATAAATGCAGCACTTGAAATAACAATATTGCTATAATTACAGTCAGACATAGTGTAGTGTGAACCCTTACTTATCATTGACGAATGAGCAATGAGCATTCGCTCATTTGGTCTAAATGATTCTCGTCTATAGAGCAAAAATTCTTGTTCTTGTTGGTTTGATTGGCGTAAATGATCTAAAGTATGTCGTAACAAATAATTATTATAGTTTACACTAAACAAATACGAAAGAATGTTCTTGTGCAGTTCTTGCTCTATGTTCTTTTGGTCTAAGCCCACCTTTAGACTCTGTCAATCAACCGGTTAGACAATCATTCTCCTGTCATTCCTTACTAGACTGATGGACTGAGCTGATGCCAGTTTGAATGTGTAACCGTAGTCTTATACATAGGTTACATGATCAATCTGACGACAATCTGAGATTGACGCCAGATTGATGGTTATAAAAACCCTATCAATCCATGGGTTAGACAATCAGTTTCACATCAATCTTTACCAGATTGATGGATCAGATTGATGAGAAACTGAGTGTGTAACCTACGGCATCCATTAGACGGTAGGTTTTGCTGTCAGTTTTACCACAGTCATGACTGTGACTGATGGATAACCTACCATGTAAGATCGTGACTGACGGTTGCATGAAGCTGATTGACGAAAATCTGGAATACATTCGTCAGTGAATCAGTCACCATCAGTCAAACGTAATTCATGATTGACGGAATTGACTGACGCTTGCATGAGTGTATAATGGTCAATGGATGCCTAAGTATTACATTATGCCTGGCCGCACATTATACGACAGTTCTGATCAGAAACAGTTGAACATCAGCGTTGTCTCTTACATTTTGTACTGAGCCGAGTGAGCTAGAACTCGCCGGAAGGATATTTCGGAGAATGTGCGGGGTGGCGGTCCGGCGAAATTCAACTGTTTCTGATCAGAATTCGGACAATGTGCTGCCAGGGTAAACCTCTTCAAGTTTTTTGGACAGAAAAGTTAAAATAGGTCCATAGACAATGACATAATATTATTATCCTACTGTCATAGCATTTTGAAGTGTTAGGTTAGTGCAAAATTTTCTCTTTCCAAGAAAACAATATTATTATTTACTATATAAAATACTAAAAATACAAAAATGTACCTAGGTAAATATTATAGTGATTTGTCAATGTTGTTGTGTCTTTTTGCCAAGAATTTATTATAATATTAAGGATTACATTTCAAAGGAAATGAAATGTTAGAATCACAGACATAGCATTTGTATGAAAACGAGCATGCCACTTTTTTATAGCTAGGTACTGTGACATCGCCGTCGGAGAGAGGGCGCACCGCCAAGTTTTAGTGGGTAGGGCTTTTGGGTGGGTAGGTGTTCTTGCACTCACGTCTTCAACTGTACTTAGGGTCTACACAGACGGACTGCAATCCAAATGACTGTGCAGTCGTGTCAACTGCATTCAAACTGCACTTGAACTGCAATTTGCGGTTGGATTGCAGTCCCTTACTGGTTACTGGTTACTGCATGTATACTAATACACATTCACATGCATTTTACAATATTATCTAATCGATTAAAATTGTAGAATTGTATGTATCCTAGAATAAAATATGTATAACACACTTCAATCTTGTAATTTTGTTAATGATACCATCATTCGTAAAATAACAAAGCAAATCTAAAAATTTTACATTTTACTTAATTTATAAGTCTAGAAGTAAATCCTTTAGTAAAGGGGTAATGTGTAACTTATTACAAGATAAAATTAAATTAAGAAATTTAAAAAAACCCCCGCCAAAAAACTTTAAAAAGTAATGAAATAACATTTCCTGACTTTAAGTTTAAATCATTCCTAAGAGTAAAGTAATATTTTAGTCCATAATTGTTGTCAAGGTGTGTCGGGGGACCGCTAAGTAAACTACCACAACAGCGACTTTTGCATTTTGTATCGCCATAATAGTCGCTGATTCTCTCGATTCGGGTCGCTGTGAACAGACCCTTAATTTATATTGTTATGTGAAATCAAACATCTACATTAGCGGTCCCCCGACATACCTTGACAACAATTATGGACTAAAATATTACTTTACTCTTAGGAATGATTTAAACTTAAAGTCAGGAAATGTTATTTCATTACTTTTTAAAGTTTTTTGGCGGGGGTTTTTTTAAATTTCTTAATTTAATTTTATTTTATGCTTTTTAAACTTGTGCAGAATAATTCCTATCAACTGGATCATATCCCAATGAATACCATCTATAAAATAAAATATGTCCTCTTGGATGAGGCCATAAATATGAGCCCAAACATGAAACCTCCACTTTAGGTTCATACGGAGCTTGGCTCTTATAGAATCCAGGTGATGCTGCAGCAGCATGCAAATATTTACTGTTTATCTACGTCTTACTGGTTGTCGCAATTAAAATGAGCCCAAACACGAAACCTTTGCTCTAAGTTGGTGAGGAGTTGGGTATCCTATTGATTACCAGGTGATGCTGCACCACCAGGTCAACTTTCCAATAATGTGTATATATTCATAAGTGTCTCGAACCAGGATGCAAAATATAAAACCCATCAAACGACTGCAAGTTGCTAATCGTCCTATCACGAACCAGATATACCGTGATATTTCAGCAATAAGCAGGCTGATGATGATGAACTATAGCTAAGAACACTCACCGTCATGTCAGCTTTCAAACAAAAAAAACTAGATCAAAATCGGTCCACCCGTTTTGATGCTACGATGCCACAGACAGACAGACAGACAGACAGACAGACAGACAGACAGACAGACAGACAGACACGTCAAACTTATAACACCCCTCTTTTTGGTCGGGGGTTAAAAAAAAGAGGTTGTAGCTGAAAGATTAGAAAAGTCACTTATTAGACAAAGACTAAGTAGCATTGTGAAACCCGTTCATGGTGTCAGTAACTTTATTATTTTATAAAGTTACACCATGTTTGACAACCTCTGTGGCTCAGTCGGTGGGCTGTTGGTAGCTCAAGCCGGGGGTCGCGGGTTCGAATCCCGCCGACGGAACAAAAAGTTTTCAAAGTTCCTGGGTCATGGATGTGTATGATATATAATAAAAATAGTAAAATATACAGTATAATATAAAAGTATTCAATATATTTCCGTTGTCTGCTACCCGTAACACAAGTCCTTCAGGTACTTAGCATAGGGCCAGACTGACGTGGTGTGAAGCGTCCATGGATATTATTATTATTTATAAATAAGGAGTTACAATAAATTTTTGCAATAGATGAAGTTTCTTACACATTAATTTATGTTAGGTTGTTATAATTTCAGATCATATATGCCTGCAAAACGGAAATTAGACATGGTGGACTACTACAGGACTCTGGGTGTGTCACGGACAGCAACAGAAGTTGAAATAAAAAAGGCGTATGTAACCTATATAACTGTATTAACTTTTATGAAATTGCGCATACAACTTAGTTTACTTTATGCTAGATATATATGTACAGTCTATAATGAAAATGCTAAGGAGCATGCACACAGTACATATATGAAACATTACTCTTAACTTAACCCATCAATTCCCAAGCGGCACTGTGTGCCACATAACAATTGAATATCTATTGTGTCTTTGATTACCACGATCGAGCTGGTATTACATAGTTATAATATTATGTAGTACTATTTTTCATGTATGACGTATGTATCCTTCTTCTGTACTGAATATTATACTGAATACTGATACGACAGTGTGATATTGCAACTAGTACAGTAATTCTAGCTGTTTTAACCATTGCCAGACACAATAATTTATTTAAGTTTTAAAAACTTGGAGTCTTTGTCAATCTTGGATTTCTTGCTACTTAGTAAATGTATTTTTTAATTACGATGTAAAAATATTATAACTATTTATTACAGCTACAGAAAGCTCGCACTAAAGTGGCACCCCGACAAGAACCCTGATAATGCAGATGAAGCAAACAGAAGGTTCAAAGAAATATCAGAAGCTTATGAAGTTTTATCTGACGGTATATATATTTATTAATTAAAATTTATCATTGTGCCTGTTAAAAATAATATTATATTTACAGTTATTATTATCTTTAGACTGCTAATATCTGCAAGATCTATAGCACTTATGTATAATTTAGATAATATTTTAGTTGACCTACTTATTAGGTGTGCACTGTGCAGTATGCATAGTATGTGTATACATAGAATTTTGTTGTTGGGTAGAGAACAAGCGGAAAGTGTATGATGCACGGGGATCCAGTCACCACGGTCACAGATATCAGAGCAAGAGCGGAGTAAATGGGCATCGACACTTTAGCTTCAAGGGTTTTTTCGGAGATACACCATTCCACCGATTTTTTGGTAGATGCCTACTCTTAGGGCTTTTTAATATATTGTTTAACCTTCAGCTGGTACAATTAATATGCTTTCTACATTCTAAAAATATTATTAATGGACTTGAACATGAAGTCCTGTCTTGTAAGATGAAAATCTACGATATAGATTTCATTAGCACACCTATTTGATATAAGATATTTCTTATCTTTGTAGTTTGTGTGTCATATGAAGGTTAAAAATAGTTTTTGAAATGCATGTATTTGCTTTCTATTCTTCATCAATTTCCAAACATCTTTTTATTATGTAAGAGTATATTGTTTTAATACACCTACATTTATTGCAATTAATTGATTTGTGTGATATACTTACAACTTATAATAATATATTATGCTATTTTAAATAACCTACAATTTGATATCATCAGTAATAAAGATACATCTATCTGCCTTTAACGTACAAATATCTAGTTCAATCGTTCTGTTGTTAATTTCATAATATTATGTATATATATTATTTTTGTTTTAAATAAGTACATGAAGTGTTTTGTTTCACTAACCATAACAATATTTACTTTGTTGCATTAATGCCTAATAATAAAATACAATAGAGTATTAATGAGGTTGGTCCAGAGGAGCTTATTTTTTTTTACAAGTTGTGAGTGACAAATTATACGTTCTAATGAGTAATTGGAATGTCTATTTGCAGAGAGGAAGCGTCAAGTGTATGACCAATACGGCAAGGAGGGGCTGAGCAGTAGCAGAGGCAGAAGGTCCGCTGCTACAGATGACTTCGACTTTGGCCTTTACACTGGTTATCCATTTACATTCCGGGATCCCGACGAGGTGTTCAGAGAATTTTTCGGTGGCTCAGCATTTGGTGAACTTTTTGGAGGTAATAATCTTAAAATATGCAGTTTCTTTGTAATTAAACCTAACATTCTAAAACTTTTAAAACTCTCTCGTTATTAAAGTAAAAAGAGATTGATGTGTATAATAGGCATGATGACAAATTTTTTTTCTTCTTGGTAATTGAAAGACCTTTAAAAAATAGAAACATTGGTAAAAGAATGACTGTGATAGCTTAAAAATTCACCAAGATATGACAATTCAAACATCTCATAAAATGGACCTGCCCGAAACGCTCCATACAAAATGCTACTGGATTATGACGTCACATTAGAGTTGTTTGTAGGCGACGCGGATGAGTTTTGTTCGGTAGCTATATTAATTACATAGGCTGCTATTTATGTATCCGGAACTGGCCACTTACAAGAACAATATTTAAAAAGTAATTACAACATTTGAAAATATAACTCTTTGGTTGAAGAATACATTTTGTTTCATGTGACTGTCAATTATTTTTCCATTGTGGCATCATTTTGAAAATTGCGTGTCTTCATTTGCCATGGATTTAACGCGTGAACATTTTCGTGCAATGATTTACTACGATTTTCGGCGTGGGCTAAATCAACAACAGTGCTTTATTCAACTCACCGCAACTTTTTGAGATGAAGCACCATCAAAAACCACTGTTTATCACTGGTACAGTGAGTTTAATCGTGGGCGGTCTATGCTCACGGATGAAAATAAAGAAGGTCGCCCAAAAACAGCTGTTGTCCCACAAAATATAGATGCTGTGCGGGAACTAATAATGCGTGATCGTCATGTTACATATCGCGAGATAGAGGCGTCCTTAGGCATAAGTATGACGAGCATACATAAGATATTACACGAACATTTGGCTGTAAAAAAAATATGTTCGCGTTGGATTCCGCACAACTTGACAATCGATCAAAAACGGGCTCGTGTCGATTGGTGCAAAAAAATGATAAAAAAATACAACCGTGGTACGTCAAAAGCCGTTTATAATATCTACACAGGTGATGAATCTTGGATCTATGCATATGACCCCGAAACTAAACAACAGTCAACGGTGTGGGTGTTCCAAGATGAGCCGAAACCAACAAAAGTTACTCGTGCAAAAAGTACTTTGAAGCAAATGGTCGCCTGTTTTTTTGGAATTAATGGACATGTGGCTACAGTGCCATTAGAGAATCGTAAAACGGTTAATTCTGAATGGTATACGACCATTTGTTTACCAGAAGTCTTTGAAGAAATAAGAAAGGACAACCGACAACGCAGAATCATATTACATCACGACAATGCTAGCTGTCACACCTCAGCTGAAACAACTCAGTTTTTGGAGGGTCAAAAGATCGAATTGACTGGTCATCCGCCGTACAGCCCTGATTTGGCACCTAACGATTTCTTTTTATTTCCATACGCGAAGAACAAATTACGTGGTCAACGTTTTTCGAGCCGCGAAGAGGCTGTTGATGCGTTCAAAATGCACGTTTTGGAGATACCTCAATCAGAATGGAAAAAGTGCTATGAAAATTGGTTCCAGCGTATGCAAAAGTGTGTCGATCATCGCGGCGAATATTTTGAAAAGCAATAAAACCATATTAAATGATATATGTTTGTTTCTTTTTTTAATTCCGGATACATAAATAGCAGCCCTCGTATTGCGTTTATGAAAGTGGTTTCTTAACAAAAGTTGCTTTAAATTACATAAGTTATCGAATGGTATACAAATATTAAGAAATTTTATTGAAAAAAAAATCGACTAAAATATCCAACTTTGAAGGCGCATAACAAAAAAAATACAAAACCTATCAAGCTGAAATTTTGGAAACACTTATTTTTTACCGTTATTTCTTTATTTTAATAACAAAATTCGCTAATCTTTGACCTTGTCATCATCCCTATTAAAACTGGTTCTTGTAGTAGCCATAAACCTGATGTTTAGAACTTTTACTTTCATTCGCTAACTGAAAGCTGTTTATGTTGAAAATAAATATACTATTTGCGAAGTTAGAAATTTTAGCATGTCTAGTGAAAGTTTTTAAGTACGAACTTCCGCTGCTATATGGTTATAGTATTTCCATAAGTCATATATAAACACGTCTCATTAGCATAATTAATTAATTTAAATCGTTTACATAAATTACATGTTTTGTAAGTCGCAATAATTATCTACACATTTATCTATTATGTACGCACCACAGTGTGCATATCGTAGTTGTTTTTATTGTAGTTATGAATGTGTAAACAACAAGGCTGTCAGAAGCATACTTTTCTGTCTGTTTACTTGGCACGCTCAACTATAAACTGACGGGTTCCAACACATGAGTAAGAGCGCTTTCACACTGGCTACAGGCTAGCTTTGCAGCTAACTAGATTGTTAGTGGTTTGTACTATCAGAGAAGTTGATTCCTAGGCAGATGGGGGACTTTCGTAGTTTGGTCGCGGTAAATCAAACCCCGCCGACAGATCACAATAATTATAGGCCGCGTTTCCACTGACGCGGTGCTGGGCGGAGAGGAGTGGTGAAGAGCGGTGAAAAGTGGTCAGTGTTTCCACTGAAGCGGAGCGGAGTGGAATGGAATGGAGCGGAACGGAAAGGAGCGGAGCATACTTTTGGAATTGATTGAATGATTAACTGAGGCACTGCGCGCGAGTCACGCACCGCCCCGTTCCGCACCGCCTCGCTGTCCTCCGCTCTGCACCCCAATGCTCGCTGTCCTCCGCACCGCATAGCCTCGCTGTATTTTTATTATGAATATCCGCTCAGCTCTGCTCCATCCCGCTGCTGTTTCCATTGAAGCGGAACGGAGATTTCGAGCATAGTGAGTGGAAACGCGGCCTTAACATTGAATTGACGTGATCCGTCGAAACGAGATTGGTTGTCAACTGCCTAGAAACCAATTTCCTCGATGTTACATTGACGCCGCAAATCCCAAGAGTGGCTAGATCTACTGTCTCATACGTCGAATGGTTATAATTATTAAGTTGCATCTCGCTCTACCGCCTTTTCGCGGTCGGTGTGCTAACAGCTCCAAAGATATTGGAACCAGCAATCTAGGCTAGGATTTAAAAGTCCATACTTAGCTATTATATACATGAGAAGCTTCATATATTATGGTATTTTGTATCATTTTCAGAGTTAAACGGGCACAGCCACAGGCACGGGCGGCGCGGGCAGCACTCCGGCACGTCGCTAACTTCGTCCCTGTTCAGTCCGCTCGGGTTCGGTATGGGGCTGAACGACATATTCGCGTCCAACGGCAACTTCACGTCGTTCTCGACGTTCAACAGCGCGCTCGCCGGCCCCGGCAGCGCCAACATGAAGAGCGTCACCACCACCACGCGCGTCGTCAACGGAAAAAAGATCACCACTAAGAAGTGAGTTGACACTAATTGAGTAAGAGCCCCCGCGGACTGCAGACTTTTTATCGGCCGATAGTTTAGTTTGGCTCTTGATCAGTATAAAGCTGTACGGCGCATATTACAACGACCCCGAGTCGGCCGATAATTAAGTTTGATGGGTACGATCGCCTTCAAACTTAACTATTGGCCGATGCCAAATCAGTACGACGTACTCCCACGCGCGCACATGACGCCGATTGTTTGGTCGGCCGACTCGTCAGTAATCCGAATCGTGTAAAATTTTCCATTCAAAAATCTATTGCTATGAATGGAATCGTACGTGAACAATCAGCCGACTGTTGTCTAGTCTGCGCACTCACCGCCAACCCAACGTTAGAAAGTTTGTAGTCTGCGGGGGCTCTTAGGGTTCCCACATATACCTGCGAATATGCATTGTATCGCAAATATCTGCGACAAAATTCATAATAAAATTGCGATGCGATGCGAATTCGCAGTTTTGTGTGGGAGCCCTAAGTTTTTTACCCAACTACAGCAAAAAAGGGTACTAATTTTAAAATGTGACATGACATGACGTGTGATGTATCTTTTTTCAAGTGTGTGTATGTTTGTTTCCACTTAGCGCCTAAACTAATGATACAATTTATGTGAATGAGATGTTAATAGATCATAGAGTTCTTACATGACCTGGTTATTATTTTGTGACGCGATAATTATATAGTATAGTTAAGACATAGCTAATATAGCTATATGTCTTAACTATTTATTAGATTGGTTCTGAATCTTTTATAAATTCAAAGTGTTAATAGTAATCATTGTTAATTCTTTCAGAGTCATGGAGAATGGTCGCGAAACAGTCATGTCCTACGAAAACGGGGTCCTGAAATCAAAGACTGTCAACGGTGTACCTCAGTCGCTCACTTACAGTTAAATATGTATAACTATATCGTAACCAAACACAATCCAAATGACAACTTACTCTATTATGTTATGCGAGTAACCAGTTCCAATGTTAATTTAGTCTTGCTTAATTATTGTAATGTAGTTTTGGCACTGTAAATTGATAGTGTAGCGAACATCTAAACCATACTTAATTTAGTTTTAAGCCTTCGCATATAACTGTACCGTGGTGTCGATATGTCGCAGAGATATGCCACACGAAATGGCGCCCGCACACGGAAAATTCGGACCGCGCATTGGACTACTCGGCTAATCGGATTATACTCGGATATACGACTCGATACTCAGCTAGTTAATGTAATTTACGAATCGCAAAGAGGCCTGTCTGACACATTGCGTCTGTGTTTGTTAATAGACTCTTGAATTTGGTCCAGTAACCAAATCAATAGCTCAAGACTCTTGTGTGATTTTCAGCTTTGTTCTATTAATTATTATTGTATTAAGAGTCCCGCGAGTATTCTTTTAAATCGATATTTGGAACGACTCGAGTTGCTTTCCCCGGTCCGAATATCCCTCGTGCGCGGCGCTTGACTATAAATGCTCACCTCGACTGCTCCGTTATCCGTAGATGTATGATCTCAATTCTAGGAACATTCTCTGCACGGTGTAAATTATATCGTATTCAGTCATTTAGGATAAACGCTCGACTACTACCCAAGTATTCACTAAGCTCTATATCGTAGCTACGTCAAAATTAGCTAGTTACAAATTAAATTGAAAAATTCGCTAAAATACGTTCACTGTGACCAGATGAAAAAGCTCACTAGGATAAGATAGCGTTTTTATGCAAAGAGTAGGAGAGGTATATTTTTAATTGTATAATAGTTTCATAGGGACGGTATATTAAATGTATCACCGCTATGAATGTATTTTTGAAGGATTTGGATTCGTTGGCGGCATATCTGGTCACAAACATATCTTGAATGTTATTCGATGCATCAATCGCTTTGAGTTTGCGTTAGTGAAACGATTTTATTAGTCAAATATAACAATAATAACTTGTTTGGATTTTTAAGTTTAATGTTAGAAAATTGTTAGTGCTGGTCGGCTTCACACACTGCCTTAGCCAGTAGCAGAGGCGACTCATTTCGGAGTAGGTTCCTTTTTAATTTTCGTTTTTGTAATAGTTTAGATGGATATCGCGCCGTGTTTTATTTTTTTAGTAATTTTTTAATTTGTTTAATTTTTGCGTCAATTTTATTTTTTCGGTCGTTTACTATCTACTTTTGTAATAAAAGCTCACGTGTATGAAGTAGTAGCGCCACTTTTGTATTAAAAATACGATAGAAAAATTATTTGTGTGAAATTTTACTATTCGTGTACCTACCAGGTAGAGAAAGTGTTAAAATCTTACTATATTTATACTTTTACAGAGTTCACTATGGTCTTAACAAAGTTAAGTTTTCCTTAATTTGTCACTACTGGATATTGCTTATAGAGCATAAATGTTACTCGATAAGTAAATATAAAAATTAGATTTGTATAAATTGTAACGTTCAACATCCTACATAGCTAGTCCTACAAGTTACGTGCGTTCATAACTCATAACGGAACAAAAGTAAATTAATAAGTATTAAAACAGCTTACAGGTAAACTGCATTTTGTAATTTTGATTTAGCAAGCTTAAAATTGACGTCGCTAAGTCTCTAAACCATAGTATAGGTACTTAATTCGATGGTATAATTTTAATTTAATGGAAGTTATGTATTAGCTCATTTTTATAAAATAGTTTCGTCAGGATTACCTTAGGGCGGCCGGCCGGCCGGTCGGACCCGCGCGAGTGACGTTGTGCCATCTAGATGTTCATACAATAAGTCGCTAGAACAACACGCGGTATTTATGTCGGTGTTTTCAATGTTTTATGTCTATAAAATTGTTGTGAGCAACTCATAAGCACTACGAGATAAATAAACCAAAATTAATATCAACAGTGATTTATTATTTCAACGTTGCGACGCATTTGCAAGTACGGCGCCGCACGATCGGATTTATATAGAAGGACTCGTATATCGCATGGTTTCCGAGTTAGTCATAGTAGTTGATCTATTCAACTCGTATAATACTTTGACGTTAGCCAATCACAACACTTATAGTGAATAGTTTGACTTCTACAAAACCTCAGAAACCCGGCATTAGTTGACTTCCAATAAAATTCTTCACGTGCACAGTTTTTCTCGTTGACGAGTCACAAAGTTGACAGTAATGCCGGTTAGCATTGCAATTACCAACGCCTAGAATTTTTGTCTGATGATCGTTACACGCCGTATGCTCGCAGGTGTGGCGTATCCTACCCCTCCTTTATTTAGTAATTATTATCATTTTCAGTTTAAAAAATTAACAAAGAATTTAGTGCTTTCAATACGAGCAAACCTTTGGGTCTGGAGTTGTATGTGATTTAAACGTTAGCATACAAAATATCATTTTTGCGTGCTCCTAATAGCTTTTATTATATTCTGTAACATATGGTGGTTTAAATCAGATAGAGCTAATTGACAATTATCTATCGATCAATATCGATGCCATGAAAAATATTACATTAGTTCATAGGGACACACAGACAAGGAACGAGCTCATAAAACATGGCTCTTGTTTATAGTTGCTGTTTTTGGTTTTCGCTGCGTCTTGCGGGAATTTTGATTCCATTATTTTCAATCGTAAGTATATAAGATTAGAATTGTGATTACCTACGGAAAAATAAACTAAGTGGTAGTAGCTTTTTATTGCAATAGCGCTTTGGTATATTAAAAAAAAATAAACTTGTTTAAACTAATGAGATTTTTCAGAGTCATGCTATGGCGGCTATAGTGATACTGAGTATAGCCCACAACAAGCCTGATCAGACTCGAGAGCAAATATCAATATGGATTAAGGACATGAACCTTATTTATGTCAAGGACTACCTTATCTCGATACAAACAAGTATGTATGTTTTTTCACTTATATTGGTAATAGGCTACATCTAGTAACATACAGTGGTGTTTTCGACTAAAGCTCTGGTTTCCTCCAAAAGCGGTGCCGTCATGTAGCGGCCGTGGTACAGCGGTGGATGACGTCACTAGAACGTAGTCCATGCAAGCAATATGGTACCGTACCGCGCCATATTGCTCCCAGTCCACATAAACATGAACGTTCTAGTGACGTCATTCACCGCTGTACCACGTCCGCTACATGACGGCACCGCTCTTGGAAAAACGCAGAGCTTTAATGTGTTAAAAAGAAAATAAGGGAATTCTACATTTTCAACAATCTTTATTGTTCAATAATCACTCTACTTTTTCACAGATCTAGAAAAACACACGTCCTACAGTATTGCATTACTGACCATTTACATAGCAACATGCTTGCTTTATATGTATGGCGCATACATGGTGTGTATAAACAATTTATTTACTTATAATATAATACCTCCCACACCGGTTTCGGTGACTGTGGCCGGTTTCATTGAAACCAGGCCAGCTACGCAGGAGTCATTTTATAGTGTCCAAGTGTGTGCGCAGTACACAAGAGCACTCTCTATTCCTTTACTCTCATAACCCAGTGGGACGGAAGACCGACACGACTGGTGAGAGATCAGGCGCACGGCAGGACCGACTTTTTACATGCCCATCCGACGCATGGATCATCTTACTTGTCAGACAATCAGGTGATTAGCCTGCAGGCTGATGACCTGCATGCATTGTCCTAACCAAACTTGGAAATAACATGTTTCCAACGCAGGAATCGAACCCACGACCTCCGAGTTAAGAACCGCGCTCTACACCACTAGAGTCTAGACCATGGAGGTGTTTACTAATATTATAATGACAGACACATTCGTTTTCACCAATTCTTTGATGCTTGGTGAAAATGGGTATCCAATCTTTCGGGTCGTAACGATCAATAAGGGTATTTCTTTCAAGATTTCACATACTTAGTGTTGTCCGCATACCGATAGGGGTAGCTTAGCGGGGACGGTTGGTGAAAACGGGCATTACTTTTGTATATTATGAACCCTGGTTAAATATCACTCATTCGTCGTATTAATGAAAGAAAAGACGTATTTTTTAAGACTGGGTAAACTTAGAGCGACCGCAGACTTACAATTTCAAGTTGGTCAACTAAATCGCATAGTATACCAATAGCTATAGCGACATATGAAAGCTCAAACAATTTCCAACTAAATAATTGGATACCAGTCGTATCAGAACCGTGATTCCTTTCCGATTACCCACAATTAAAAAGTTGTCCAATTAAATTGTATAACGGTCGCTTTTATGGCCTAATTTAATTAGTCAGCTGCATTGTACAGCTGAAGACGAGCGTGATGGTGCCGTACATCGTGTGTGAGGTGGTGCGGCTGGCGGTGTGCGCAGCGCTGCTCGTCACGTGGCTGCTCGTGCTCAAACAGAACACCATGGACATCGGCCTGCTCATCGCCGCCAGCGTCGTCGTCGGCTTCGGCTTGTGTAACTTTTTAAAGTTAATTAGGGCCTGTTTCACCACTTCCTGATAAGTGCCGAATAGGCTATCCACCAATCAACTTGACAGATCGAGTATGGAGAATTCGTCAAAAAAGTTGTGAATAGCTTATTCGGCATTTTATCAGGAAGTGGCGAAACGGCCTTAAGGCTCAATTTCACCAACGACAGTTAAAGTTAATGCTGGTATTAGTATCACGTTACCTCTTTCATTTTTCATATGAATGAAAGAGAAGACATTACATTTTAACAAGCTGTGAACACAAAAAGACGTTAGTGAAATTGGGCCTAAAACTGATTACTAACTACAGCGGAACCCCGGTATTATTTGCCAAACGTTTTGCAAAGCAGGCGGTGTAGTAAACGCACCGTGTGCTTTCTGCATTGTCAAAATACTTAATTATGTCGTGTAGACAGCTGCTGACTGCTGAAACTTGAGTTCGTAGATGGAAGTTAATTCAATTTTAATTTTTATATACAGGTGTAACAAAACTAAGTGAACTAAGTGTACACGTGTCCCCTATACTATAGTTCGCTGTGAAAGTAGCAGCGCTGAAAGAGTAACTTTTTTCACATTTGTATAATAACATTCATGACGCGGGAGCGCTAATTCCCATACAAATCACAAAAAAATGCTCTTTCGGCGCTGCTACTTTCACAGTGAATTCTATAGAAGAGACGAATACACATTACACACCCTAATCACTCAGTTTTGCTACACCTTATATTTTCGTTTCTTTTCTTTTAGTGGGCCAATCATACCTTTGGATTTGTAGCGCGAACTTGCCTGTCGTTATTAATGAAACTGAGCGAGAGGAGAAGCTGGCCACCATTCGGAAACTTGAGAAAATGTTGGAGAGCGTTCGCCCGGGGTACGCCAATCTTAGCATGGACGACGAATATAATGCGAAATATAGGTCCAATTTGTTTGTAGTGCCGAGAACTAAATACCAAGGGATCACTGGAGTTGATGTGCAGTACACCTCGAGCTTTCTACATTGAAAACTCGAAGATGTTTTATGAGTGAGTTTATTAATTAAACAACTTTTATTTGGATGTTATTTATTTATATCTTACTTGGAGGATTATGTATAATGAAGTAATCTAACGCGGTGCGTTGTGACTTATGTGGCATGGCCGCCTAGTGCC
Organism: Plebejus argus; assembly: GCA_905404155.3. NCBI lineage: Eukaryota > Metazoa > Arthropoda > Insecta > Lepidoptera > Lycaenidae > Plebejus > Plebejus argus. The sequence continues at coordinate 8,168,853 of FR989938.1, read as the reverse complement.
TACCCTGCAATATGCAAGGCAAAGTACGAACTCACTCTTAAAAATTAAAAATAAAGTATGCAATGAACAGTGACTGTGGGGGTGTCGAATTATACGTAAATTTCAATTTGGTAGTTAAGACTGCTGCCGCGAGCGCTCTTCAAGCGGATGTTGGCGTACGTGGAGCCGACGCCTCCGGAAGTGATCGTTGCGATGGCGTCCGAGTGGTCGATATCCCGAGCCACTATCCCCTGTAAAAATATAAATTAAAAAGGGTCAATGTTGCTTCTGGTTAGAGTCCAGTAGAGCCTAGATAAGAGCATAATATAAAAACTAGCTGACCCGATAGATGTTGTCCTGTCTAAACGATGATTATTTAATTCGAATTGGTATACTTAATTAAAAAAAAATGATTAAAATTAGTATCTCCATGCCAAAAATAGATTAAATAGTTTACTGTTTAGGCGAAAATCAAAAGTTTATTGTGCTGGAACTATACATTATCGGGACCAAAAGTATCCTTTGTCCTTTCCCGAGACTCAAAGCTATGAGCTATCTCAGCAAAATCGGTCCAGACGTTTACGCGTGATGTCGTGAGTCGTGACCAAGGGATATTTGGATTCACTTTTATTTATACCTACCTATAGTATATTATAATAGATATATCGGACCATCGGTACGACTTACAAACAGAAAAAAGATAACTTATTTTTAGGTGAATTCCGGTCTGCGAAATGCTCATGAGATGAACACCCTACATAATCGTATAGAACAATTTTTTTATTTCTTATCACTTTAAAATTTCTAATTTTATAACTCAAGGACAAATTAACACATTTTGACTGAATATCAAGTAGAGTTTGTAAATAAAAGTCGTGCATAAGACGAGTAGGGTCAGAAATTCTTGATATAAAAATGCTTATTGAAAGTGATAAACGGAGAATTATAATTTGGCACCATGCAAATGCAATGTACTAAAAGTTTATAGTCTAAAACCCTTGCCCATAAAATCCTGGATGTTTTTAAGAGGAAGTAATAATAGGTAATTATTGTTGGGGGTGATAGAACTTAGAAGCGCATTTTCCTAATATATTTTCTATTTTTTCTTAGAAATAACTACTCGTAATATAAATATCGTTCTTTACCCTTATAATTTGTTGTGCTGGATCATTGTAGAACACTTCTTTCACTCGTTTTTTGAACGGAATGGCCATATACTCCGCCTTCTGTTGCCAGGTTAGCCGCGTGTTGTACGTGGTACCCACGATTAGGTCCTTAGCCTCACCCGAACTTACACTTAAAGCTACTATAATACTTAAAAGGATTAAAAATTTCATTTTAATGATGAAGTGTACTGCTCAAAGAAAAGTTGAACGATAACTGTGACTGAAGTGGGGTGGAACTTTATAAGCGATACGTGAATCAACAACACTGTATGAAGTAACTGGGGGAGACTGGGGACCGTTTGATCCTTATATAGTACGGGAGCCCTAGAACAATTTTTTTTGTGATTACTAACAAGCTAATTTTTTGTGAGTAGCGTAGTTAGTACATTTTGATAAGACGAACAACATTTTTATTTTCGAAAAATCTCGAAAGTGGTAGCTAAGTAACAGAGATAGAAAGGATTTCATACTTTGACTTGATTGACATATTTTAAATCATTATTATTAACATTTTATAATATTTGTGGTTTCGGATAAGGATGGAGGATTGACTCACGGCGCCCCTCCTGACTTTGCACGGCGCACCAGGGCCAGAGAAATAACACATTACACAAGGGGATTTATCCAGACTGGTTCAAGATGCGAGGTCCTTATTGTTTATTTATTTATTATATTGTATCGTGTTATTTTTGAAAACAGGTAATACCTGGAGGCTGGACACCTAAGATAGACAAAGCTATTAGCTAATAACTATTAAGCTACCTACGACATAGCTGTATAATATCGTAAAATCTCAGTTACAAAAAATTCATTCCTCTAGTAAATTAAAGCCACAGTTTCCTCTACAATAAGTAGGTACGTATGTTACGTAGAAATCTCAACTCGTTAAAAGTCAAAGTATCACCGATAACAGTCTGATAGTTGACTGAATAAATATTGGAATGCGCAAGGGTTATGCCCGTAATATTTATTATTTTGTAAGTAATATGGGAATTCACATTTACATATTAGCAGATATTAGGTATTTTGATTCTGAGTACCGTGCGTATAAAATTTTTTATTTTATATTTTTACGTTTATTAAAATTAATACGTAATTAATAATTATGGTAGGTAATGTTTATTAAAGTTAGGTAAAATGCTTCTATTCATATCTGCTAGCACTGAGTAGATACTAGATTTGATATATTGACGTCTCATTCTCTCTCCAGACTCCAGTCTCCCCCATAGAACAGGCGTCAGGCGGCAGGCCTCGCCTATTTTGGGGGACCGTTATTTGTTAAAATGATTGTAAATATTATTATGGTCAATATACTATTTGTATTTGTATTCATTGCTACACAGCTGATACAAAAATCGGCAAAGTGCCAGTCTGACTCGCGCACGAAGGGTTCCCGTACTCAGCAAAATCGGTACACCGCAGTTTAGGTGTCAAGAGGTAACAGACAGACAGACACACTTTTGCATTTATGATGAAGTGATAATACTTTAGTGTGTTCCTTATAGAGAGTTCACTGTGTAAGTAGCAGCGCTGAAACACCAAATTTTTTTTCGCTTTTGTATGGGCAACTGGCAAGCACCCCATCGTCACGAGTTTCCCCATAAAAAAGTAAAAAAAATTGGTCTTTCAGCGCTGCTACTTACACAGTGAACTCTCTACGAGGAACACGTGCACACCCTATAGTACTATCACTTAGTTTTGTTACACCCTGTATAAACTATTCCATAGTCCATACTAATATTATCAATTATCATAAATGCGAAAGTGTGTCTGTCTGTCTGTTACCTCTTGACACCTAAACCGGTGTACCGATTTTGCTGAAATTTGGTATGGATCAAATGGATAATAAATGTAGTTATGTACCTACCTACTTTGAGTCCAGAAAAGGACATACGACGATACTTTTTAACCCGGAAAAATGTACGATTCCCGCGCGATAATCGAATTTTGTCATGTAGTTCAGAATAAATGTCTAGTACTTTGTTACATATTAAATTATAATAATATTATCTTTATAGTAAGTTGTATGTGAATCGAATCTTGCTAATATCTGTCTCTTCCAAAGAACAGAGCTATCAAGCCACTGTTTACAAACCCTAATTCTTATGAAAGGACTTCCCCTTATCATGGTATTTACCTACATGTGTATGCTGCAGTATGACTAATAAGTGTTACTAATAATTCCGTCACGTCATGCGTTGTAGGTATGGTAAATGGCCACCAAGGTTTATTGTTTTTCTTGGTTTTTCGCTTGTATTAACTTGATTTATTTAGTTGAGCCCAAACCATTGTTGTTAACGGAATGCCGCGGCCGCATTCGCGCTAAAACCGATACTATTGGACGATCTGCGTGTATCGTCCAATAGTATCGTCTCATAGTCATAGCACGAAGCTTCGGACGATAGACGCAGGTGCGGCCGGGCCGTAAGGCTACGTTGCTTGGAGTTGATTTCGAGTAGTTTTACTAAGTGTTAAATTGAAAGAGACAAGTAGACATGGGCTAAAGACGTATTCCTATAATATATCTCTCGAAACTTGTCCAACTTATAATGACGCACCCTTCTCTCATATTAACTGCATTTAAAAACTTCCCATTTATATCGACTAGAGAAGTGGTAAGACGCGTCATTTCAAGTTAGACAAATACACACTACAGTCTAAACTATATCTATTAACTAGCTGTCCCGGCAAACGTTGTTTTGCCATTTAAAGTATTTCTACTTCATCAGTTGATACAAAATCTTACCCCTCTTTTGTCCCCTAAGAGGGGTGGGAGGGGGAAGGGGGGGGGGGGTTTTATCAACAGATGTTAAGTTGGAAAACACTGTTATTATTATGAAATAAGTCCAAGAAAAAAGTTTTATACAAAATCTGACCCCCTCTTTGGTCCCCTTAGAGGAGTGGGAGGGGGAATTTTTATACACCAGATGTTGAGTTAGAAGAAGACAAATATATCTGCGAAAACCGTATGCAAATCGGATCAGTAGTTTTCGTGTTCAAGAAAAAAGTTTGATACAAAATCTGACCCCTCTTTTGTCCCCTTAGAGGGGAGGGGAGAAAAAAGTTTATACACCAGATGTTAAGTTGGAAGAAGACAAATATATCTGCGAAAACCGCATTCAAATCGGATCAGTAGTTTTCGTGTGATAGTGGAACAAACATACAGACAGACAGACAGACAGACAAACAAAAAACTAACCACATTTTTGGCTTCTATAGCGATGTAGTGACACTCCCCGCTTATTATTTTTTAAATTTCTTTAATGTACAGAATTCACATTTTAACAGTTTTATTTTAGATAAATAGAAAATTGAATACCCATCAACGAATTTTTAATCAAGATCTTTTTTATATAATAACATAAAGGGAGTGCCTCCGCTGCCGGCGCCTGCTCCCAAAAATAGCAGTATTGGGAACCAGCGGTAAGTATACTGTCGGCAGCTGAGATTTAAAACAACGGCTGCCGATGCCGGCACTCAAAATGGGAGCCGGTCAGTCTTTTGGTCGCCTTTTTAACGCCTTTAACGTAACCTGTAGCGTGTTTTGTGAAGGTCGCCGGCTGCTGCCGCAGCACGCTCGCTGCGCGCGCTCGGCTCCCTCTGTGTTGTAGTCTAAGTTCTAACCTAACCGAACCTACTTTTGGACTTTGTGGATTGTGTTTCTTTTTGTTTTCCCGACTGCTGCCGCAGCACGCTCGCTGCACTCGCTCGGCTCCCTCTGTGTTGTGGTCTAAGTTCTAACCTAACCGAACCTACTTTTGGACTTTCTGGATTGTGTTTCTTTTTGTTTTGGTGGGGGGCTGCCGTGCTCCCCGAGCCCCCCTTTTACTTTACCGACTGCTACCGCAGCACGCTCGCTGCGCGCGCTCGGCTCCCTCTGTGTTGTGGTCCAAGTTCTAACCTAACCGAACCTACTTTTGGACTTTCTGGGTTGTGTTTCTTTTGTTTAGGCGGGGGGCTGCGCCCCCCGAGCCCCCCTTTTATTTTGCCGACTACTACTGCAGCACGCTCGCTGCACTCGCTCGGCTCCCTCTGTGTTGTGGCACAGAATATATAATAGTACTCCGTAGTTGTGGTCTAAGTTCTAACCTAACCGAACCTACTTTTGGACTTTCTGGATTGTGTTTCTTTTTGTTTTGGCGGGGGGCTGCGCCCCCCGAGCCCCCCTTTTGTTTTCCCAACTGCTGCCGCAGCACGCTCGCTGCACTCGCTCGGCTCCCTCTGTGTTGTGGTCTAAGTTCTAACCTAACCAAACCTACTTTTGGACTATCTGGATTGTGTTTCTTTTGTTATGGCGGGGGGCTGCGCCCCCCGAGCCCCCCTTTTGTTTTGCCGACTGCTGCCGCAGCACGCTCGCTGCACTCGCTCGGCTCCCTCTGTGTTGTGGTCTAAGATCTAACCTAACCGAACCTACTTTTGGACTTTCTAGATTGTGTTTCTTTTTGTTTTGGCGGGGGGCTGCGCCCCCCGAGCCCCCCTTTTCTTTTGCCGACTGCTGCCGCAGCACGCTCGCTGCACTCGCTCGGCTCCCTCTGTGTTGTGGTCTAAGATCTAACCTAACCGAACCTACTTTTGGACTTTCTAGATTGTGTTTCTTTTTGTTTTGGCGGGGGCTGCGCCCCCCGAGCCCCCCTTTTATTTTGCCGACTGCTGCCGCAGCACGCTCGCTGCACTCGCTCGGCTACCTCTGTGTTGTGGTCTAAGTTCTAACCTAACCGCCGAACCTACTTTTGGACTTTCTGGATTGTGTTTCTTTTGTTTTGGCGGGGGGCTGCGCCCCCCGAGCCCCCCTTTTCTTTTGCCGACTGCTACCGCAGCACGCTCGCTGCACTCGCTCGGCTCCCTCTGTGTTGTGGTCTAAGTTCTAACACATTTCCCTGTTTTCCTGCTTTTCTCTTGAAGTTTTTCCTGAATTTTTTTCTATAAACCTCACGGAGCCCGAGACCTTTCCAACGAATGCAAAACCGTCGAAATCGGTTCGTGCGTTCTGGAGTTATAGCGTTAGCAAGGAAAACCTGACTTATTTTTATATAGTACCTAGATAGTTTTATTATTGATTTCTTACAAATATCAAATTGTCATCCATACGTCATTACATAGCTGTCATTTGCGTTTTGTTATTGCAAATCTGATTCTTTTTGTTATAACACGTTTTATAGTGACTGACGTTTCATGTCAAGTCACACGGGAATGCTGTCAAACGGGATAAAAAGTATCCTATGTCCTTCTCCTGGCTCTAAACTACCTCCCTGCCAATTTTCAGCTAAATCGGTTCAGCCGTTCTTGAGTTATAAGTGGAGTAACTAACACGACTTTCTTTTATATATATAGATATGACAGAAAACAATAATTTAGCTTACCCGTATTGGTCGCTGAGCGAAGTCGTTAAAAAACACACTCTTCACTCTTTTAACGAAAGGAAACGCCATGTAACTCGCTCTGTGTTGCCACATTAATGTTGTATTGTATGTTGATCCAACAGACATATTTCGAGCCTCAGACGAAGCAACGATGAGAAGCAAAACAACACTTATTACAGCTAAGGACTTCATTTTCACTACCGTAATTTAATACTGAACGTAATAGCTCCTTCGCAGGAGTAATAGTAATATCTCAAAACCATTACCTTGCCACGCCAAGATGTTGTTTTACCATGATAAAGGTAGTTAGTAAACAAGCATCAATCAAAATGTTTGCTTTAATATTTTAAAACCAAACCATTGTTGTTAACGGAATGCCGCGGCCGCATTCGCGCTAAAACAGATACTATTGGACGATCATAATAATATGTAGTTTCTTATATCGTTGATAGTATTATGAAATTTTTTCAGATACGAAATTTAAATATGTATGATGATTTTGCATAAATTTTCTATGCACACAAAACATAATATTAATAATGCAGTCTGCACATGCTTAAATCGTGCTGTTGACGCGTGTATTCGCATCAATACATTCAAGGAGACTTATCTGTTGAATGAACAAAGTGTCTTACACAAAAGATTGTTATTAAGTACCTATGTAGATTCTAGAGACAATCATTTGACAATAATAATAATATTATGGTAACTAAAATGTTAGAAAATAATTAAGACATTGAACATCATACACCTGTTATTTATATTTTCTTCATTTGCATACCAATAAAATATATTGAAAGAACAACAAATTCATACTATCAGTTATGAACTAGGACAACAGTTTGCACCAAAATTAGCCTACACCGTAGAAACCATACAACTAAACCACTACTAGGAGATTTTAACGGAAACGTACACGGAATTAGACGGAGCTGACTTGCATAGCGGCGAAGCGCGGAGTCTCCATGTCGAGGGAGTCCGTGGTGACCTGGGAGCGGGAGTCGGAATTATCCGCGCTGTTGTGGACGGACGACAACGAGATCTCGTCCTTCAGGCTGCCGTTGGCGTCCAGCGAGTTCTCGGCCTTCTGGTGTCCGTCGACGATGTCGCCGCCGCCACTGAGCGCGTTCCAGATGCCCTTGGTGGACTCCTTGACCGTGACCTTTTTCTCTGCCTGGTTTGTCTTGTCTTTGCCCTCTTTCTTTTTACTGAGCACGGACAGAGCGCCGAGCTTCGGCTTGGAGTTTCGAGCCGTGATGCCCCTTTGTATCGGCGACGCCTCGTTTTCGCACTCCTCGGTTATGGCTTGTAAGAATTCTGACGTGTCTGTGGCCACCGCCTGGCCTGCTTGAATTGGAATGTCATCTGAAAAACACGGACAATGATTTTAATTTTCCTACTAGCTATTGCCCGCGGCTTCGCTCGCATTAAGAAGTATTATTATTTATAAGTCTCAGCCCGATCGGTTTAAAATTGACAAAGTTTTTATACAAACTTTCATCCCTTATTTTATACCCTTGGGGGTAGAATTGATCAAAATCCTTTCTTAGCGGATGCCTATGTCATAACATCTACCTGCATGCCAAATTTCAGCCCCGGGATCTGTCCAGTGGTTTGGACTGTGTGTTGATAGATCAGTGATCACTATGTCAGTCAGTCAGTCAGTCACCTTTGAGTTATTTAGACTGACTTATATGGCATGAAATTGTTAAAATATTAGTCTGGGAATTATCAGACACATAAATGAGAGGCTATAAGATTAACATTTATTATTATTAAATACGGCATACCTGTATCATTGTAAGTAAAACAGAAAGATAAGTTGGTTTAATATTTAAGCCACATGACAAAGAAATATTTTTCTATTTTTAAGCGAAAGAGCGATCTGCAATTCAAATTAAAATGAGTTTTTAGAACTCTAGTTTGATTTTTTTTTACACATGAATAACCTGTATAGGTATCTATAAATATTACAATCTAGCCTAGCCAAGACTTATGAGTAATTTTACGTTAACTTAATCTGCTAAACTAAGCGGGTTCCTAGACAATCAATTTTACTGTGCAATATTATTGACCCTCTAGGGCTAATATTGAACGCGCCCGGTTTTGAATCTTATTGTCAAATAAGTTGTTCAATTAAATATTGTTCAATGTTCAAATATTATTGTAGGTCTAAGGCCCCGCTAAGATTATGTCCATCAACCCTCCCTAAAGTCTCTATAAAGGAGAATACATTATAGTTTGTGTTCTGTCACACTGACACTTGTTTTGATTTAATTAAAACAAGGGATGATTAATATCTTTTCATAAATCATACTGAATAAGTATGATTTATGAAAAAAATATTGCAGGTATATGGTAGGTATAAAAGTTTAAAGTGCTCAGTCTTAGTGAGTGAAAACTTGGATCTTGTTAAATAGACATGAATGTTTCGGTGTGTGGACACTAATAGAAGGACTGGGCATGGATGTTAAGAAACTCTCTCAAGTGCAAGGTTTTACAATTTCAGCCACGCGCCAAATTATCTTGTTGAATTTTCAATTTGCTCTTAGTTTATGACTGATGACATCACCATGACGTCATTACAGTGCTTTAAAACTTGCTTTGTAATAATTATGTAAACACTTGTGTTATTATGGAAATTGTAATGACTTTAAAAGTTTTGTTTTTGCCTTTTATATGTTTTAAAGCAACTAACCTGGCAATTTCTTAGTTCTGAAGGAGGCATTAGTAATCATAGATTTTGGCATTGTCACAGTTGTTGTGGCTGGAGACAATGCAACGCTTATTCCCATTGGGCCGTCATAAGGTTGACCTGAAAAAAATATTATTTATTTTACTTATAGATAGTTTTAAACACTTCAGAATTTTGTTTTATACTAGAATCTTACTCAATATAGTAAAAATCATTAAAATAAGTAAAAACATACCAGTAGGATTATTTTTGAGTGAATTAATTACAGCACTTGTGACTAGCATTACATCTGGAAGGAGTTCATATTGTGCTCTCTGGTCAATGTCATTGACAGCCTGAAAAGCGAGTGTGTAGAACTCATTGAACATAGCAAAGTACGTGCCCTCTATCAGTTCCAACAGGAAGTTGGAAGTAACTGGTATCCTTTGAATTGTGTTAGCCGGTGTAGCTCCTTTTTTGTAGAATCCTTGAGTTGCTATCCTGAAAGCAAAATGTAATAAAAGACCAAATGAATGAACATAAAAACATCCAAATTTTTAAAAGGTACATAATAATTTACTGAAAATTTTACCTGGAGGCGGCAATACACAAGTGTCTCATAGCCAGCTTGGACAGTAGACTCAGTTGTCTATTGTATATGAAGAGCAATGCAGCCATAACCTTCAGCCGATTTTGAGCATTGATAAGTTCCACTTGGGGATGAGGACCCCAACTGATCAGCTTAGTGTTACACTCCTCCCACCTTCTCAATGCACTCTCAGTTAAAAACTGGGACCCCAGTGACAAGGGCTGCAAAATAAATAAACTAATTGTTTCATTTAAAAAATATATCAATGCATAATAAACGCTTATTTTAAATCATTCATCAATTTACAATTGAAATACAATAACTACTTACTTCATGATAAATTGAAGCCTGAGCTAATGATGGTAGCCTGAATGAAACAACTTTGGGTTTCCCATTCTCATCCACAACTTCAAAATTATATAAACCTTAAACATAAGATTGAGAATAATATTAAAGATTTTCTTTTTTTTAAGTACTAAAATTGTAACAGAAAAATTATACCTATAAGAAGTGTTTCTATGCTTCTGCATAGTTTGGTGTTACCTTGAGCAACAATGCTCAAATAGACATAAATTAATGTTGGAACAAATTTTAAAGTAAATCTCTGTAATTCAACTTCTTTTGATCTGTAGAAACTAAATAATTGTATGCATACATTCTCTAGCATCTGAAACATAAAAATGATTTTAAAACACCCTTCTAATATTGCTATTTGCTACGACTTTAGAAAAATAATTACACATTTTGAACCTTGAAAATTATTGCAAATGAGAAATAATTAACTTGTCTATGTGGAAGAAGAATTAATGCTTCGATTGCAGATTCTTGGAAATGTATTGTTCTCATGGCCGTATATGTACATGTGGCCGCTTAGGAGTTGAAGAGTTAAAGAAAGAATTATATATATATATCCAATACATCAATCAAATATCCAATAATAAATCAAAGTAACAACTAGAAAGCAAAGAATATACAATGTACCTCCTGATTCATCTCAATGTTCTTTATCATGTAATTTTCTTTCTCCTTGTCTTCATCATATAGAAGGTTAAATATAGCAGTTGCGATTTCATGATTGTGTTCGTGTTCGGCTGCAAAGCTTTTGATCTCATTTTCTTGAAGAGATGCATATTCGTTTAGCCATTCTGTTATCAAATGTTTCCATTCCGACATGTTAGAGATCTATGACTCATACAAACGGCTTACTAAGTAAATAAGTACACCGATCTCAGCAGTTTTTTTATCCTTGACCCAAGGAACAATGGTTAAATTCTAAAGAACAAACATTGAGATGTGATTTTATAAATGAATTTGACAAAAGTATTCTGATAATATCATTGGCTGATCAAAACATAGTTATGTATCTATTGCTCATTTTGTACACCTCTTTTTCAATTTTTTAGTTTTATTGGCATTGTATACTTATTTAATTTAAATAAATTTTAATAGGAATTTGATAAAAATCACAATTCACAAAACTATTATATTGACATTTTGACGTCACATGTCATTTTTCAAATGTCACTTGACAACAGTTTTTTTTTCTTATTATGGCACTTCGGTTAAAAAACCATGGCCAGCGTCAAGTAATGGCGGGAAAACAATATTCTTGATTCGGCGTACTGAAACTTTCGATGGAGTTTTGGAGGGAACACAAATTAGAACGTTACTAGAATATATTGCATCACTTTCCTACACTTGTGCACGACAGCGAATATCTAATGGTTAATATTCTACCAATATCACACATTAAAAACCCAGTTATCATAATTTTAGGAAAATAATACAAAAACACAACATCACTCACACTGTGTGAGTGATGTTGTGTTTTTGTATTATTTTCCTTTTTTTGCCAGGAATGTGTGAGTCACACATTCCCGGCAAAAAACTGGCTAGCAGCACAGATTAGCAATTAAAAATTAATGTCAGTCAAGAGGCAAAGGTTGGGGTCCTCCTGCCTCCATGAGCTTGTAGCTTTTCAAAAAAGAGTAGACGCCGAATTTACATAAAATGTTGAAAAATTTTATTAACCAAATCTCAAATGCAAGTACCAGAATGATAACATTTGAAGTGCTTGAACGTTATCAGTGAAAATACGAGGCGAAAAACCATTAAGCGTCTCCCAGGACCCAGACAGACGCGGGCAGCGGCGGTGGCGCGGCGATGGCGGCGCGGCGGTGGTCAGTTGTTTGGCCACCGCCACCGCATGTGTCTGTGTCGTTACTCGTTACTCGTTCCTAAAACTCTCATTAAGTCATCCTACTGACCGCCACCGCCACCGTTGCCCGCGTCTGTCTGGGAGACGCTTTATTCGATACATAATGTAATTTTTTCTTATGTCTTCTCACGCAACTTTGTAGATCAACTTAGTTTAATTACTTTCAGTAATTTTAAAAATTGAAGTATCGACAACGGCCAACGGGCTTTCTTTTAAAGGGATTACGGATCACCTTCGACGAGCTTGGAAGTTGGATATTATACTATACCTATCTATATTTATTTTTTTTTATTGGTACCATATTGGTACTAGGAACATCCCTAATGTGTGTGTAGTCTGTGGCTTCCACGTAGAAATGTCAATGTCAGTTAAACGGTCAATTGTCAGTGATCGGCATAGATATTCTGTATTTTCAAAATACCTTGGATTTGTAATAATATTTGTTATTATTCAATATAAATGGGTTCTTCCTATAGCACGGAGGTACCGGGGGGAGGCTCAGAAGGCTACCACGTCCTCAGGGTCAGTCTCCATCTTCTGGTAACATCTTCAAGAGATGTTCGTGACTAAGGTTCCTTAAATAATGTACACGTCAATGTTTTGCAGGTCCAGGATGGTTCTCCAGGACAAAAAGCTAATCTCGAACCATTTTTCGACTTCATAGTAGCTATCGAAAACACTAGACTAGATCAAGACAATGACACTTTGAAAACGCTTCTAAAGCAAAACATTGATAAAACCATCAAAATGCTCGTTTATAGCACAAAATCGCAATCAGTGCGAGAGGTCAACATTACCCCGAACGCTAGTTGGGGTGGACAGGGCTTACTCGGTGTCAGCATTAGATTTTGTTCATTTGAGGGTGCTAATGAAAATGTGTGGCATGTTTTGGTAAGTTGAACGAAATATAGGGGAGGAGGAGGTATTCCTTTCCTGCCTCCGTATTTTATTATACTTAATAGTACATATCCAGTCATCAACATGTTATTCTAGTGGCAGATATCATATTCATTGCCTATAATTTGCTTGATTATGTTAAAACATGTTTCGAAACACATAACATTATGTGACCTTTACAGGAAGTTCATCCTTCGTCTCCAGCAGAAATAGCTGGATTGAGGCCATTTTCAGATTACATAATAGGAGCTGACTCTATTATGCACGAAAGTGAAGACTTATTTACTCTTATAGAAGCCCATGAAGGCCGAGCTTTGAAGTTGTTTGTGTATAACATTAATGATGACACATGCAGGGAGGTTCATATTACACCAAATCACAACTGGGGTGGAGAAGGCAGCTTAGGTTGTGGTATTGGGTATGGCTATCTTCACAGAATTCCAATTAGAAATAATGTAGTACAAAATCAGCCAGCATACAATCCACCTATGTCGAGTATGGTAAGTAATCTGATACTTAATATTCAGAAGTCTGTTAATATAAAGTTGCTATTAACCCGTCAATCGTGAAAAAAAAACATCTATTATCGCAGTTACATGCAACCGCTTGGGGCTTGATGAATTAAAGAGATAATGTGTTTAAGAGTATGCTTATATAATGCACAAAATAATATGAGCTGCAAAATATGTAATGTACAAAATCATGTTTAGTTTCAGCCTCAATCTAACACTGAAATTAATCAAGAAGCTATAGCTGCGAGTGTACAAAATTTAAGCCTCACAAACGAGGAAACTCCGCTAGTTAGTGTTGCTCCGAGTACAGTTCAAGCTACTCAGCCACAGTTCTTGTCTGGAATTCCAATGGTTAACCCCGGCGTGTATACTCCTGGAACACCTAGTGTGGGCACACAGCAGCTCCCTCAACCAAACATGTCCACAGCTCAGTCTGTTGTTTCCAATATGGCTGCTTACTCAAGCAGTAAGTATTTGCTGAAGCTGCATTTTTGTGGCTATTTGTAAGTAGCCTATAGTCAGTCATGTAACTACAGTCTACATAGTTACTAGTTAGTCAATGGTTATTATTAGACATCGGATTATATGCACGATCAAAGTGCTGAAATATGCATGCAAATATGCACGAAAAATGGCCGAAATATGCACAAAATATGCAAAATCAAAAGTCACTTATTATAAGAATGAATTATTTTTTAAAGAGTTTTCCGGTGTTGCTCTTAATAAATGCGTCAATTTTCATAATTCCATTAAATCCCTGACTTTTTAGGGTTCCATCCCCAAAGGGTAAAAACGGGACCCTATTACTGAGACTTCTGTCTGTCCGTCTGTCCGTCCGTCTGTCTTTCTGCCTCCAGGCTGTAACTCAAGAACGGTAATAGCTAGAGAGTTGAAATTTTCACAGATTATGTATTTTTGTTGCCGCTATAACAACAAATACTAAAAACAAAATAAAATTAATTTTTAAGGGGGGCTCCCATAAAACAAATGTGATTTATCTGGCCTTTTTTGCTCTATATTAATAATGACAACAGGTAGGTACTTGAATTTTTCTCAAAGTCCTTAGTTATGTGTGTACTTTAATAATTAATAATAATAATAAAATAAAATAAAAATTTTAGGGGGGCTCCCATACAAAAAACAATTTTTGGCCTATTTTTGCTCTATAACGGTACGGAACCCTTCGTGCGCGAATCCGACTCGCACTTGGCCAATTTTTTCTTCTTTCCGATTACAATCTTAGTGCCCATGGAAGTTCATTACCCACTTTATTCATTTTTTTTCAAATGTGGCCAACTACAAAAAAACATTTTGTTTCTAGAAAGATATTGTACCTATCAGGTGTATTGCGGAAGTCTTTAAACAAGGGTGGGCCACATATTTGAAGTATTTTGATCTATCATACCCCTGTTTCATGGCCTCGGTGTGCATTATGATAGCTAATTTGGAGACTACGAGGGCATAATATGGCCGAAATATGCACTATCAATGAAAAAATGACAAAATATGCACTATCGCCTAAAAAGCCCCATTATATGCATTTGCATATGCAAGTATGCAAATGCATTTAATGAATAATCCGATGTCTAGTTATTATTATTCTTTATATTCTGTATGAAGCATGTTTGTGTACCTTCTACAGAATATTATTATTTTATATTTTGACTGAGAATTTTATCCTCATACAATATACCTATGTTATGTATTTAATCTTTATTTTCAGATTTGGCAGATTCCACACTTACAACACTAGGCAGCATACCTTCGGTGTCTAATGTTCACCCACCTGCACCATTACCAAACCTACCTGGAATACCTATGAATCAACCCCAGCCTTACATACCGATAATGCAAAATTATTCACAACCATCGGTGGGGGATCCACAAGTACCAACTAATTTAGTGCCAACCTTTGATATGAGTACATTCAATCAAGCTCCCATACAGCCTCCTCCATTGAATCCCGGCTTGCCAATAGTGACCCCAGTATCACTGCCAGGAATGCCTTCGATAACAGTCAGCGCAACTCTGCCCGTATCCACCATGCAGGAGATACATCAGCAGCAAATGTTGCAACAGCAGCAGTCGTTATCATGAATCATAATGAGTAATAGTTAAATCTTTCAATAAGCTTGAGAATCGGTTGGTGCCTTTTTTGACAAGCTTCACAGTTGTTTGACTTGAATTTTATTTTACAGATTTACTTGTATGAATTTATTTGTTAAGGGCCCGGGTTACCCTCGAAATTTTCATACATTCTTAATACCAAAATCATTTTCTCATACGAAAATATTTAACATGTTTGAGTTATTTTTCAGCTTAAGATAGTAATTACCTAGGGTCCTGAACAAATTTTTTTTACAAAATATTTAAATACTAAAAAAAAATTTTTGTGTTTAAATATTTTTTAGTAAATTTACTACTAAATATTTAAACACCAAAAAATAGACAAAAACACTAAAAAATATATAAATAAATAGTAAATTTACTACAAAATATTCAAACTTTAAAAAATATTTTTTATTATTGAAATATTTTGTAGTACATTTACTATTTATTTATATATTTTTTAGTGTTTTTGTCTATTTTTTGATGTTTAAATATTTAGTAGTAAATTTACTAAAAAATATTTAAACACAAAAAAATTTTTAGTATTTAAATATTTTGTAAAAAATATTTGTTCAGGACCCTAGGTAATTACTATCTTAAGCTGAAAAATAACTCAAACATGTTAAATATTTTCGCATGAGAAAATGATTTTGGTATTAAGAATGTATGAAAATTTCGAGGGTAACCCGGGCCCTTAAATATTTGAAACAGATTATTATTATTATATATGTCCCTATTATAAACATTCACTTTTCGGTTGATTCTTGTTTTAGGCATTCTGAGCTTATAAAAATATTATCTTACATCTTTATGTTATCAATTATCATTTGTGTAAGTAACTATTTAGATAAATATTACGATATACAATTATGGGTTGTCTTTTTTTAAACTATGGCCTATTCAAATACCTACTGTACAGGGTAAGATTGTAATTTTAAACTAAATGCAAATATCTAAGCATTTAATAAATACACACATGAATCTTAACACATTTTTAGGAATGTAGGTAACTTAAATATTGGTTAAAAACAAAATAATACAGAACAAAGCATCAAGAAAATTATTAATACAATTCACACAAACATAGTCAAGCACAGCTTCAACGGCATGGAAAATGTTATTGGTTAGTATTTTTTACAATGAATATAAATAAAACATTAGCATATTGCAAGTTAACGTCAGAAATTCAGGCTTCAGGTACAATTATATTTGTCAACAGTAGGTAAATAAGTATTTTCATTGAAGTTAGATACATTTTTTTGTCTTAGTCTTAATTTATAATAATGTAAGTACCTAAATGTAGTGAAAAAAATATATGTAACAAATCACATCGTCAATTACTGTAAAATTGGTCTGTAAACTCAACACGCAGGGCCGGTTTTAGTACTACCAGCGTCCTGGGCGAGATTTCTTCGGCGCCCAGGGTGCTGATAGTGCTGTAAAAATTTGGCGCCCCTTTTGTTTGCCTTCAGCGCCCCTTTTTATCCGGCGCCCTGGGGGGGGCCCCCCCCCCCCCCCATAACGCCGCTACTGTCAACACGTGGAAGTCTGTGGTGTGTTCGGCGGTGAGTGGAGTCTGACGCTGCTGGCGCGGCTGTCCGGGGGCGGTTTCTCGGAGTCGAGGCCCAGGGCGAGGTTGTCGTGGCCCCGCGTGAGGGGCGGGGCGTCGCTGTAGAACACGCCCCCCGCCATCTCGGACAGCCGTCGCCGCCGTCGCGTGTCCTTGTCGTCGCACATGCTCGGCGGTCGGACGCTCGAACTCCTTCGTCGCTCCAAGCCCATGCGCGTCGGGATTCTCAAGGTTTTCTATAAAATATTTTATTTCTTATGAAATGGGCATTTATTATTTCTTATCGCTCTGACCTCCACTGCTCATTTAATGGTTTGATGCACGTTTTGAACAGCGCGATGCTAATTAAGAAAAAGTTGGTAAGGGTATATGAACCAAAGTTATAATCTTTAGACATCACCCTGACTTTTACGAGCTGAGTGTGGAGTTTAGTATTTCTATTTGTATTATAGTACTTTTATTTGTATTATATCATAGAAACAGCGCCTCTAGAGGCAAACAATGCTAACTAATTGTGAGAAGCGACAAAAACTTTTACTCAGTCCACAGGATCCGTATCCGATGATATTTGAAAGGCGTCTTCTAATCCAATAGGGTCGAGTGTATATTACCTTCAAGTTGTTCGGCAACGAGTTGAGTAGACTGATGACGGGCGGAGATATCAGGTCGATGGGGACGTCCGACGGGTCAGTGACCCCGGTGAACACCGACACTATCAGCCCTATCACTAGCGTCGCCAGGCAACCGATGCTGGTATACCACAGGTACGACACGCGGAACAGCCAAAACACGGATTGCGAGTCGTTGTCATTCCTGAAATATCAAATAAAATCACTAATCAGCGAAACATACAATCTCCTCCTTTTTTGGCAGTCGAGTCGGTTAAAACAGTTGTCTCAAACTTCTCAAGGTGCTTATATGTGAAGATCCAGCGAACATTTTAAATTACTAAAAATCAAGGTCTACGGGACAATAAAAATTTAATTAAGTACTCAGTTTAGAAGCAAGCCAAAAGATCACATTCCATTTATTACTGGTTTAAAGATAAACTATAAAGTTTGCTTTATTTAGCGCCTGTTTCACCACTTCCTGATAAGTGCCGGATAGGTTATCCACCACTTAACTTGACAGATAAAGTATGGAGAATCTGTCATCAAAGTTGTGGATAGCCTATCCGGCACTTTATCAGGAAGTGGTGAAACATTATAGCTTATTAATATTACTACACTCCTCATTACCCAAGATCCTCAGGAATTCCTGACTTTTTGGGACAAAAATTTAAATACTTACGCATTTAGAACTATCGGCGAGGTGAGATTGAAAGTTTCTGTGCAGTTTTCGATAGAGGTCGGTAGTGTAGACAGCGGTATCTGTACAATCTGAGCACCACCACCCACTATCACCACGACCAGCAACCCGCAGATGCCGCCGGCGACTGCACCCTGTATGGAAGTGTTAGAAAGCAAAGCATAAAGTAAATGGCCCTCAGGGGGGTTATTATGAGCTCTTATATCCAGCCAGTTTCCAGCCAGTTTACAAGCCGTGTCTATGCAATGGCCTGTAAATTGGCCTGTAAACTGGCTGGATATAAGAGCTCATAATAACCCCCCTGTAAGTAACCTTCACAGATTCCCACAAAAATTCCAGCGCATGGATTAATCCCGAGCGTTTTTGTGTAGGTACAGTGTACCTATTACGTACTTTTATATCGTCTTTGGTATATCGCAGTACACTTATAAAAAAAGGTAGGTAAAACGGTAGGTATTACTAGATATACCTACATAACAAATATTCAATAATACCAGATAATACGTTCATTTTCAGACGACGGTCAAAGTGTTTTTTAAACACATTACCTTGAATAGTGACAAACCATGGTAAAAGACAAGCAAATGAAATGGTTTGTCACCTATTTGTTAATCAGGATTCAGGTTTTTTTTCGCTGTTTATTGTTTTGTTAGAATTTTCTAGAACCCAGAAGAATCCGAAGCTTACCTTCGCATTAGCCCAGGGGAAAAGCATCCCAAGACTAAATAGTCCCAGCGAGATGCCGCCAGCCATCCCGTTGAAGGACAGGGCCAATTGCAGAACAGGACCGAGCCTCTCCACAATGAAGACGAGAACGAAGGACAGGGCACCGCAAGCCAGACACACCCATCTGGCTATCTGATAACCAAAACATGTAAGTTATCTATTTTTAGGGTTCCGTAGCTAAAATGGCAAAAAAACGGAACCCCTATAGATTCGTCATGTCTGTCTGTCTGTCTGTCTGTCTGTCTGTCTGTCCGTCCGTATGTCTATTAGAGTTATACTTACTATTGAAACTTGGTAAGTAGATGTAATCTGTGACCCGCATTAAGATTTTGATGCAAAAATGGAAAAAATATTAAAAATTTTAGGGGTTCCCATAGGTACAACTGAAACAATTTTTTTTTTCATCTAACGTATGCGTGTGTGTGGTACCTATGGATAAGTCTCCAAAAATCATATTGAGGTTTCTAATATAATTTTTTTCTAACCTGAATAGTTTGCGAGAGAGACTCATATAAAAATAAAATATCAAAAACGTTTTAATTTTATAAAAATAAACCTTATTGCTACTGCGGAACCCTTCATGGGCGAGTCCAACTCGCACTTGGCCGCTTTTTTTATTGTAGGCAAACAAAAAAAAAATATTTTTCGTTAAAAAAGATATTCCATTTTCAGTTACTTTCCATACGGAATCTAGGATCGCCAACACGTTTTTCCGTATAGAATCGCCGATCAAAAATTTACGGAAAAAGCGACACACGATAATTATGTATGAACTCGACATTCGACTCATGTCATGTTAATTCCATACATTTTGATCGACGATTCTATAAAAGAGGAGATAAAGAAAACGTGTTGGCTGAGTACACCTACAACGTTGGCGAATCGTTATAGTAGGTAAGTGTAATATTATAGTAGGTATAATGACTACTGTCATCACCAGATGACATACGCAATTGCTTCGTGGGAATCGGAAGAGTTAATTAATTAAAGCCATTAAACAATTCTTAAAACTTCATTAAACAACTATCATTGATGAGCGATGTTTTAGCTGATCGTCACCGCAGATGTTTAGCTTTACTTTAGCTACGAGCTTACGGATATTATTTAGCGGCTAAAGTTTAGCCAACACATTAGAAAGATAAAGTAACACTTACTGCAGCTCCCTTATCTTCAGGTAATTTTATACCAAGGAGTCCGTTAGCCAAATCTTGACACGCGATGGCTGCTAAGGAGTTTAGGGCCGATGCCACTGTACTAAAACATGAAAAACGAAATTATACATTAAGAAAAATATTATGTAAAAAAATTCCTCTTCTTATGAAAATAATGATTTAAAACTGCAGAGCCATTGCCCATTGCCATACCTATATCGCTCTCGCGCTCGACAGATACCAATTTAGGGGCCTATTGCTCAGATTAAAACTAGTATTCAGACCAGACATTTCCAGTTAGATCTTAAATTCAGGAACCAATTTGGAATTTCAGTCAGTCATTATGGAGCTAATGCTCTCGCGAGTCTGGTTACATCAATAGTGTCATCAAAATTGTGCTAGCAAATTCTGAAAGTGATTTACAAAATAGGTGCGGTGTGGAAGAAAATTCTGGAAATGTTTTTACCCAAGACTCGCTGCAAATATGCCAGCTACGAAGAAGCCTGGCATTCCTCGAGCCTCGCCGAGCTGGCTGATCACGTACAGAGGAAGGAGGCGATCGGAGCCTTTCACGAGACCTGCCTAAGGTAATTAAAATTTGTTAGATGTGTTGAAACGATATTTTATTCTTAGAATTTATAGTTCTGTGATTAACCAATAAATTCGATGTAAGTAATTGCATGGTGTCGCGTTGAAATCTTTAGTTTACGAGCGAGGCGGTTACAGACCAAATCCTGTCGTTTGACCTCATGTACCTAGAATTATTAATTGTTATTTTTAGAAAGGGTATTGTAATTTTTATGCCTCTAAGCGGGCACATAAGCATTACAGCAGCAGTAACTAATTTATGTTAAATCTAATACAGTAGCTTAGACAAACCTTATGAAATAGTCACGCAACGATTTTATGGTGGCCATTACCTAGAATCTAGGTCTTAGATCCCAAGTCCTAGTTACTGGCCTACCTGTATCGGATCGCAGCCGGCGTAGTGAGCGGCTAGCAGTGCCCCCGTAGCGAAGTTCACGGAGTAAACCGCAATGAGTCCAAGAGCGGACACCCACAGAGCAACTCGAGCCTGCGATATCTTTTCCACGGACAGATATTTCTGCACGGACGCCTGGTTCGCGCAGAACATGCTGATCCAGTATATGGTCCCGCCGACCACCACAGACCAGAACGAGTGGCGGACTGTGGGGTCAGGGTTCATGCTGAAATTCGGAAAAATCAAAAATTTAAAACATTCAATTTAAATTTTTGGTTAACCTACAAAAAATAAGTGAGACATAATCTTTAGTACGGTCACCAAAGATTTATGTCTCATTTATTAACGGTCAAGAAATCTAATTGTAGACTAGAGCAGACTCTATCCCAACCTTCAGCCCACGGGCCGCATGCGGCCCGCCGCGCCGCCGGGGCTTTATCACATTATCTCAGTGGCCCGCGTGAAGTTAAACCATTTCGAATTTCACGTCCACCGGCAAAATAGTTGAGTCGTCGTGAAAGTCGTGATATTTTTTTTATTTTTATTGCTAATTTTGAAAAACGTTATTATTTTAACCCTAAAAAATTTTGGTTGCGGCCCGCGATGCCCTGACCAAAATGTGTTTATGGCCCGTATTTGGTTGGTTGAGTGCCAATGCTCTAGAGTCTAGACTCTAGGTCTAGACTCTAGAGCATTGGCAACAAAAAAAAACCGAAAATGATTAAATAAAGGAAGATGGCCAAAATGTATGGAACTTGGGTCCACCCCCTATAGCAACAAGGCGTTCGATGTTCTAGACATCTTTTAGATCAGTTTTTTTTATTCTACTGTTAATTGGATTACATACTTACAAAGGGACTTTTTATGGCCATGCGGCATGCACTTATAATATTTTTTAAGGAAAAGTTAAAAAGTGTTAGGAAAGGTTAGTTTAGCTGTTAGGTTAAATTAAGTTTAATAATAAACGATGGAGAAGACCCACTTACTCGAAAAAATGCATTCTGTCTGTTCGACCTGCGTAACTCCATATGCCATCGAAGCCTCCTTCTTTGACGCTACCTAAAGCTAAAATTGCTGCCAACGAGCCCAGCAGAACTGCGGTCTGGAATGTGTCCGTCATGATAACGGCCTTCATTCCACCCTAAAATATTTAAAAACTAAGTCAAAGTGTTCTGGGATACAGTGAATAATTCTAAAGTTAAAATCTTGACCTATTGATAGCATGGCTAGTGTTTCTTATATTTTATTATTTATCTCTGACTTGAAATTTGTATTTTATAAGTAATAGTCAGAAATATTTGATCGAAGGGAATAGTTACTATATTATAATAATAATATTTTTATAACTTAGATCTTAAACGATTATAATTGGGATTTAGGAGTGGCGTGGTTGAATCTAGGATGAAGGATATTCATCTTGGTTACAAATCGGTATATCTATTGAATTACTAGAATTACTACATTCGAGTTTGAACCTATGCCATACCAGAGTTAAAGGTGTGCCAATTATCAGCGGAATTTTATTGATACATCTATAATAATTTACATTGCATGGAGAATCATTAGCAAGGCAGTAAAGTGTCTGCAAAGGAGCTGTTAAACGTGCTGAATGCTGGTGGAAAAGATTATAACCTAGATACTAGTAATCTTCGTATTTTATATTATAATTAGCGCAATTAAAACTCATAGTTTTTTTTTCTATTTTGCACTTCATCAAATAATTTAAACAAAATCTCTTATTTACCTGTGATGCGTAAAATATGCACACGATATAAACAACTGAAACAGCCAAGTATGTGTTCAGTCCTGTCACTGTAAAAAAACAATAATTTTTAATTTTATTTTCGAAAAAGGCATCTACGTATGCACGTCGCGTCGATAACTTTCTATAGACAGCTAAACTGTATCTAAAAAAATATTTTGTTTTGTTTTATTAAACACCTTAGTTTTCTATGTTTCGTTAGCTATTTTATACTTGTTATTGTTACGAATGCGGACACGTAGTGTCATCTAGCGGCAACCAGGCGAAACCATCACAGACAGCGTAAATCCCCTATTCAATACCAGATGCCGCTACTTGTATGTTTTTGTTACCTGCGCGTACCCGCTCGAGAATTTTCCCACGGTTGTTTACATGTTGTGGAATATTCTCGTAAGGTCTAGAGCTCGCCCCGTCCCGTATAAATACGCGGCTAGACGAGCCGGCCAGTCAGTCTTCGAATGTTTTCGAGTGAGCGATAATCAAAGCGACTTCGGAAGTGAGAAACAAGTGACTTAGTGAGTGAACCAGTGATAGTGCTTAGTGTTTGAACTTAGTGCATAGTGTTTGAACCTAGTGCTTAGTGTTTAGACATAGTGATCTAGTGTGTGTAAGTGTAGTGTAAGTGTTAAGTGTAGTGCAAATAAAAGTCTTCAAGAGAGTCACCAGGTCTTTTCCTCCGAATCATCGAACCTTAGCACGTAACAACTGGTGTCGGAAGTGAGATTTGGAGATGCCATTGACTCCGAGAGAGGACTTCAAGGGGAGTGTCAGGACAAGGGCACAGCGAGCTGCTGCCATTGACTCCGAGAGAGGAGTTCAAGGGGAGCGTGAGGACAACGGCGCAGTGCCATTGACTCCGGGAGAAGACTTCGAGGGAAGTGTCGGGACAAGGGCGCAACGGGCTGCGGAGACCACACCCACTGGGGACCAAGCTCCGCCCACTGCGGGGCAGGCCTCACCCACTGGCCCCGCCCACCGGGACCCGCCCACTGGCCACGCCCCTCAGGCCCCGCCCACTTTGGGTGTGGCCACGCCCACTGGCTCCGCCCACCAGGCCACGCCCACTCAGGCCACGCCCACTGGCTCCGCCCACCAGGCCACGCCCACTGGCGCCGCCCACCAGGCCCCGACTGATCAAGCCCCATCAACTGGCTCCAGCCACCATGCCTCGTCAGTAGCTTCTACAGCACCGCAAATGGCTCTTCATTTAGAAAGTTTAATTAAATTAATGGAGCTGCAAAGGGCTGATATTCAGGTTTTGCAAGATTCTCAAAGGGCAATGATGGAATCACAAGACCGCAAGCTTGGCGTTTTGCAAGAGTCACAAAAGCAACAAAAGGACCTTCAAGAAAAGGCGCTTCTGGCAATAAAGGATGTTGGTGACACGGTGACCAAGCTTCGGAAAGATGTCGACATAATGGAAGAACGCATTACCGGGCTAGGAGTGGATATGGAAAATGTGAAAAGTGGCCTCACAGAACTACAGAAGTGGAAAGTGCGCCTGGAAACCACAGGAGTCGCGACGTCGAGTGGAACTACCGGAGCAGTAGTACAAGGGCCAAAAGTTAAAGTGCCACCATACGACGGTACTACTTCTTGGAACGCTTATCGTCAGCAATTCCAGACGGTTGCTACTGCCAACGGATGGACTGAAGACCAATGCCTGACCGCTCTCACTGTTGCGCTCAGAGGGCAAGCTTTGTCGGTCCTAGAAGCACATACAGGAAATGGGTTCCAAGATCTGATAGAGGCGCTTGAATCCAGATACGGGGAGCGACACCTGGAGCACGTGTTCCGTGCCCAACTTCGTGACAGAGTCCAACGCTCAGGAGAGGGACTACAACAATGGGCGTTGGAAATTGAAAAACTGGTCAAGAAGGCACATCCAGGAGCAGACTCCAAGATGGTGGACTCGAACACTATTCAAGCCTTTGTCGACGGAATCAGGGATCTGGAAGTCCGAGCTGCAGTAAGGCTACGTCACCACACCTCGCTAAAGGAAGCGTTGGCGCATGCTCTAGAGGTCGAGGCTGTCCGGCGTGACATACGGCAGACCTATAAAATCCGCGAGGTCTCGGAGGAAGTGAAGGAGGTCAAGGCTCCTACAAAGAGAAATTTTGGAGCCATGTGCTACAAGTGCGGCGAAAGGGGTCATCTTCAGCTCAACTGCCCGCAGAAGGATACCCAGATGGCAAGAATGAAAAGGCTTGAGGAACAGATGGAGGAGCTGAAGAAGCAAAGGGCTTCAGCCAGGACTAAGGGGCAAGTACTGCCTGACGCGGAAGAAGCCCCAATAACTGTTGTCTCCCAAGCAAGCAGCGGGAATAGTCTTGTGATTCAGGGGACTATTAACAGGACGGATTGCAAAATTACTCTAGACACAGGAGCCTCTAGAACAATAGTGAGCCCAAATCTGGTAAAGGCCGCAAGGGGACATAAGAGGAGAATTAATTGTCGGCTTCTTACTGCCTCCGGTCAGCCAATACCCGTCCTGGGAGAAATGTCAGTTACGATTAATGTAGGGGGGTCCCCATACCCTCATGACGTTATCGTGGCTGAAATAATGGATGATTGCATCTTGGGCTTGGATTTCATGAAGAAGCATAACTGCAGGATTAATGTCGCTGACGGAGTTTTCAAGTGTGGCGAAGAAGAAATTTTCATCCTTGGAGGCGCCTGCGGGAAAGTCGCATGTGTAAAGGAAGTCCTTATACCTGGACGAGCGGAAGCCCGGGTGCTGGTGAAACTACCGCCAGCTGGAAAGAACAAGTCTAACAGATGCGTGTTGATCGAAGACACACCCACCAAGACATCAGCACGAAAACTGATGACGGCAAGAACCCTTGTGAGTGGAAGCAGTCACGCTGTGGTCCGGGTTTTGAATCTTGGTGAACGCGAGATCTGCTTGAACAAAGGTGACGTCATTGGAAAGTGCGAGGAAGTTGTCTGGATGAGAAAGTGCAGTTCGACGACGGACGCAGACCCAGCAAACAGCAGCAACAATGGATTAGTGACTGAGCTACTCGATGACTGCAAGAGTAATCTGACTTATTCGCAGAGGATGAAAGCTAAGAAGTTTTTACAGCGCCACGCGAATATCTTCTCCAGTCAGGAAGGTGACCTTGGAAGAACGTCGATGGTTCAGCACAGGATAGATACCGGAAACGAGAACCCGATTCGTCAACGAGCAAGACGGATACCAATTGCAAAGGAGAAGGAAGTGGAAGGCTTTTTGGAGGACATGAGAAGGCATAAAATAATTGAACCGTCTGCAAGTCCGTGGTGCTCACCTGTGGTATTAGTGAAGAAGAAAGATGGCAGCACAAGATTTTGTGTGGACTACAGGCGTCTCAATGATGTCACTAAGAAGGACAGCTACCCATTACCTCGGATCGACGACACTCTCGATACCTTGAGTGGCATGAAATGGTTTTCGACCCTGGACCTGAAATCTGGATACTGGCAGGTGGAAATTCATCCAAAAGACAAGGAGAAGACAGCTTTTTCCACCGGTAAAGGTTTATGGCAGTTTAACGTCATGCCCTTTGGATTGTGCAACGCACCTGCCACGTTTGAGCGACTTATGGAGTGTGTACTAGCAGGCTTAGTTGGAGAGGCTTGCTTAGTCTACTTGGACGATGTCATCATTGTTGGTCGCGACTTCGAGGACCATTTGCGAAACTTAGAACGAGTTTTCGCCAAAATAGAGGGGGCCAAGTTAAAGTTGAATCCGAAAAAGTGTCGTTTATTCAGGAGTAAGGTCAATTATCTCGGCCATGTTATCTCAAGTGATGGAATCCAGACGGACCCGGAGAAACTGGAAGCAGTTCAAAATTGGCCAACCCCTAAGAACAAAACCGAAGTGCGAGCATTTCTCGGCCTATGCTCCTACTACAGGCGTTTTGTTAAGGGATTCTCGGAGATAGCCAAGCCATTACACCGGCTGACAGAAGATAAACGACAGTTCATCTGGGACGAGACTACTGAAGATTCTTTTCAGAAACTGAAGAAACATCTGTGTGAAACACCAATCCTGGGGTATCCACAACCTGAAGGTCAGTTTATAGTCGACACGGACGCAAGCAACACGGCCATTGGAGGGGTGTTATCTCAAAAACAGGGTGAAAGAGAAGTTGTGATTGCGTATTTCAGCAAATCTTTATCCAAGCCAGAGAGAAACTACTGTGTGACAAGAAGAGAACTCTTGGCTGTTGTAAAGACGCTACAACATTTCAGCAAATACCTCATCGGCAGACAGTTTTTACTGCGAACTGATCACGCAGCCTTGAAGTGACTACTGCAATTCAAGAACCCAGAAGGTCAAGTAGCACGATGGATTGAGCAGCTCCAGGAGTACGACTTCAAGACCGAACACCGCAGCGGAAAGTCGCATGGGAACGCCGACGCACTCTCACGAAGGCCGTGTTCGGAAGATTGCAAACATTGTGTTAAACAGGAATCTAATGAAGTGACGTTAAAATTAACGAGAACAAGTCCTTTGGGTCCATGGGAGAATGATGCCATGAGGGAGGCTCAAGAAAAAGATGACGACCTTCGGCACATTATCACATGGAAGAAACGGGGTGACGTAAAACCAATCTGGAGTGAGGTTGCACCCACTGGCGCTGTCACTAAGGCGTACTGGGCGCAGTGGGAGAGTCTGGTACTTCAAAACGGAATACTCTACCGGAAATGGGAGAAGACTAACGGCAGAGAGTTCCATCTTCAGATAGTTGTCCCAAGAGCGAGAGTACCAGATATTCTCCGTGAAATGCACGATGGCGTATCAGGAGGTCATCTAGGTGTCAAGAGGACGTTAACAAAAGTGCGGGGACGATTCTACTGGTTGCATTGTCGAGATGACGTGCAGGATTGGTGCCGCAAATGTACTACTTGCGCTGCAGTGAAGGGACCACAGACCAGGAGCCGTGGGAACCTGCGGTTGTATAACGTTGGCGCACCGTGGGAACGAATTGCAGTTGATGTAGCTGGGCCATTTCCTGTAACGGAGTCGGGAAACAAGTATTTCATGGTCGTCATGGACTACTTTACCAAGTGGCCTGAAGTGTTCGCCATACCAAACCAAGAAGCTACGACAGTTGCTTCTAAGCTTGTGGAAGAAGTGATATCTCGCTTTGGTGTGCCTCTGGAAATCCATTCTGATCAGGGCAGGAATTTCGACTCACAGGTCTTCCAGGAAGTGTGCAGAATCTTGGGAATGCATAAAACGAGGACCACCGCGTACCATCCACAGTCTGATGGAATGGTTGAGAGATTTAACCAGACCCTTGAGAGGCATTTGGCGAAATTGGTAGATGAAAAACAAAAGGATTGGGACAAGTACATACCGCTCTTCCTTCTGTCGTACCGTACCGCCGAGCATGAGAGCATAAAGGCTACCCCGGCATATGTCAATTACGGTAGAGAACTACGAGTACCAGTAGACCTCTTGACAGGAGGGTCACCGGAGGAACCAAAGACCGTACAAGACTATGTCTGCGATTTGAGGGAAAAGATGCGCTATATACACGCCATGGTTCGGGAGAATGGGTTACATTCAAGTGAGAACATGAAGACCAGATACGACCGGAAATCGAACACGAGCGGCTTCGAAGAAGGGACACTGGTGTGGCTGCATAACCCAACTCGTCGAAAAGGGAAATCTCCAAAGTTGCAGACCAAGTGGGACGGCCCATACAAAGTGGTTACCCGATTGAATGATGTGACTTATAGGATTCAAAAGCAACCAAGAGGGACATTCAAAGTGGTACACATAGACCGTCTGGCGCGTTACCATGGCAGTAACAATGATGCTCGGGACGAGCATCTCTAAGAGGGGAGTAGTGTTACGAATGCGGACACGTAGTGTCATCTAGCGGCAACCAGGCGAAACCATCACAGACAGCGTAAATCCCCTATTCAATACCAGATGCCGCTACTTGTATGTTTTTGTTACCTGCGCGTACCCGCTCGAGAATTTTCCCACGGTTGTTTACATGTTGTGGAATATTCTCGTAAGGTCTAGAGCTCGCCCCGTCCCGTATAAATACGCGGCTAGACGAGCCGGCCAGTCAGTCTTCGAATGTTTTCGAGTGAGCGATAATCAAAGCGACTTCGGAAGTGAGAAACAAGTGACTTAGTGAGTGAACCAGTGATAGTGCTTAGTGTTTGAACTTAGTGCATAGTGTTTGAACCTAGTGCTTAGTGTTTAGACATAGTGATCTAGTGTGTGTAAGTGTAGTGTAAGTGTTAAGTGTAGTGCAAATAAAAGTCTTCAAGAGAGTCACCAGGTCTTTTCCTCCGAATCATCGAACCTTAGCACGTAACATTATCATAAATCATAATCCATGAGGATGCGTCGATTCTTATTTGCGGATTCTGCAGTCTGCTAACCAATTTTAGTATAAAACATATAAATATTAATGGGCGAAATTTATAATAATTTCTCCTGCATACGATGCCAAAAACGAAAACAACCTTCTGAATAACAAGAAGTAGAGTTATGCAATGTAAAAATGATTTACATTGTATCAAAATAATTTGTATTCATGGTACGATGTCTAAAACGTTATAATGCATGCTTTACTATTACCACGCTGTATGAAATAATAGTTTAAAATGGTTTATGTATTATTGATACTTAATATAGAGCAAAAACGTAAAATGTAAGGATAGGCACTAAGCGATGTTTGTAGCACCAAAATGCTATTAAACGTTAATTGTTGACCGGTATAGAATAAACAATCCAATCGTATTATTTATTTATTTTTATGAAAAAAGAGCCAAAACTTGTTTTTGTATGCCCTTCAATTTGTTCCAATTAAATTGGAAAATTAAGAATCTAACTCATAATGAAAATTGTTTCTAATACTTTCCACTTCATTATTTGTATTAATAACGACTAACGAGTCGTTTACAACAACACAAAAACTATCAAATTATGCAGCGCTTTAAAGTTATAAATGTGCTAATAGTAATAATAGATATATTATTATAGCTTGTTGTATAAAATTACGGACTATCAAAATTTCGCAAGACCATTTTGTAGAAAAGATATTAAATAATGACGAAAATTATATATGAGTAATGGCGCTTATGAAACTTCATAAAATTACGTCCAGAATACAGTGTATGAATTAATTTTACGACACCATTGTCAGACTCCTATTGTGTAACTCTCGCATTGTGAATTGTGATGCAGTGGACTCATAACACATAGAAGTTTTCTAATGTAGCAATTCAGATCTAGTCTGCTGTAGAGCTTGTAGGAAAATTGGTGCAGGTATCGCCAATGATGATGAAACTTACAGCCTTATAGCAATACGTTTCACAAATACTAAATCAACATTAATTACGACTAAAAGTTAAGTTTCCAAAAACGCATAAGGCATAGACCATAGCGAATTTTATGAAAATAGCCTTAAGTGTTATTTGTAATTAAATAAAATACTTTAAATTTAAAAGTTTTAACTTTTCGATGTTAACATTTAACCATGACTCCTCGTGAGCGTAAACTGCTGACCTACTGAGACGTTGCACTAATCGTGGTTTGAATTTATTAAAAAGTTTTTTAGATCGTGAATGTTTTTAGACACGGTAATTAAGTGGATGTAGGTACCGATTATGGAGATGTTTGGTTCTGTTTGTTGCGTGGAAGTAATTACCGCTCTCCTATTGGCTTACGTAACAAGTATTTCGTATGGTATTTAAGCTTAATTCAATTAAAATTTAAACCTTTATCGAAGAAGCCTCGGACAGAATTGAAGAAGAACTCTTAAAAAATTGAATTCAATATTTTAGTCAAATAGCATAGCAGTTCCTTTCATCAGTACTACCTAAGAAAATAATATTACTTACCATCAGATAAGGCCAGCGCTGGCGCGTACACAGCTACTGCCGTGTATAAAATCATTTGCAGCATGTAAAGCCCGCTCGCATACACTCGGATGCCTTTGCAGAAACGCACTTCCTAAAAGATAATATTATTTATGACTATAATCAGATACTTCAGATGGATCAGATACTGATCTACTCTCACGTTTTGTTACAATTTTGAGCAACGACTATCTTTATTTGGTGGATGCTTTATTTACTCATGCGTATCCTTTCTTAAAAATGTTTTTCAATATTCTGGGCCCAATTCTTAAACGTTCGGCCTTTTACCTCTAGCTTCTTGTCTCTTTCATTCATCTGCGCATATATCGATATTGGGCTCACGCTTGAATGTCTCCTATCATTCCTGCGTGAGTTTGTTTAAATGTTGTGTGTTTTAGAAAATCACATATCTATATATATTTTAAAAATAAGTACCAAGTATTCGTAGCACGACGTAAGCCGCAATCTCATGAACACCGGCAGATACAGATGACTGGTCACCGGGATTATAAATAGAAATGCCAAACAAATCATCCAAAACTGTGAGCCGGCTATGTACATCTCAGCCGGGTTTCCCAGTAGTTCTATTGCGGTTATAAAACTGAAAAAAAACCAATACTTGTAATAAATTGTGACTTCTTATAAATTATATAATATTGTAAGGATAATCTCTTAGCAATAGGAAGCATATTGCATGGTAGCTTTGATTAATCAATAACGCTAGTTTCACTGTCTGTTTCAATATAAAAATGTAAGTTAACTGCAACCATAAAGCTATCCAGTTTATGCGAGACATTACCAACCCCTCTATGGGTTAATAGCATCTGATCAACTATGTTCGGATCAAGCATTTATTATGATTAATGTTCCATAAGTTTAATAGCAAATACCTTGCTCCCAAACTCAAAGCCATTGGAAAAGTGCCCATCGAAGAACCTCCTAAAAGGAAATCATCTCCCGTCGTAGCTTTTTCTCCGGAGAAGTAGCCGTAGAACACTCCAATTCCGCAAGAAATGAGAAGCATAGACGTAAGGACCGTGTAGTCTTGCCAATGAAACTTTTCCGTGTTCGTAGCATTTCCCACTGGTTCATCAAACACCGTTATATTAGACTGAATGGTATTCGATGAAACCGATGTCACTATGGTAAAAATCCAGAAACACACAAGGTGACCCTGAAAAGAAAATTTTCAAATTACTATCTAGATTCTAGATAAGTAATGATTAGATCAAATCCAGGATTCGCAAATGTGAAATAATTATTGTCAGTATTTTATATCCGGTTTTAATAATGAGATGACTCGTATTATAAGTTTCATTTGTAATACGAAAGTAGGTAACTAGACTTGTATTTAGGTAGCAGTAGGTACTTATGTGACACAGCTCATTACGAAAGGACATACACTAAGTAATAAGACATTCCAAAGTATACATTCACTGTCGGCATGCCGGGATACATGTTACGGCTAAATATGCAAGAGGCGCCTGAACAATACATTCGGCTTAACAATTTCAAAATCATCGGCTCGTGCCTGGCGTGCTAACTGCCCGTATTTTATATTTACCAATCGAATACGACCAAAACAAACAAAATGCAAATAACACCAACGACCTTATTAACAAGAGACAGGACGAGAGAATCTAAGACAGGGCTAACTAATTATTCATGTGGCTGTTAATTGTCAAATGGCTTTTCCAACGTATGAGACAAATACTAACAGCAATAATTTATAGTACCTAAGTGCGAGGAGTAATCCTGTCTTAATCTTCGTTTATCAATAAGGCCACAGTGGTTTATAAACCTTTCTGTCATTCTATTCTGCAAAACTTTATTCCTATTTTTATATCGTCTACAAATTACAACGCCCAATGACTAATTTAAAATGTAAAGCTCTTAATTGATAAATTAAAGCGTAGGCGTTACTTGTTAATGAAAATTACGTTAATTCGATAATAGCTTCTTCAATACTGGGAAAATAACATCAACCTCAAGTCTTAACATACTCACTGGCTTTTGATACCCGGGAATCATTGTTTATTTGTAAGTAATTAAATGTTTCGATTTTTAACAATAGACCGTACATTCTTCTAGAATCTAGATAATAATTATTATGGACCTTTTGTGTTTTTCACCCCTTATAAGCTCATACCTTGTAGCAACGGCATAACTTTGTGACTATAATTATTAACGATTGAAGCTTTTAACATAATACAAAGATAAAGAAATCTTAAATTCAGATAGTTAACTAATTTGGATATAATGATTTACATTTACAATAACATTCATAATCGCATAATTATAACGCGTTTCTATTCGCCCAATTAACGTCATTCCTATTGACGCCATAAAACAAAGCATGAAATTAATGTACCTTGTGCAGTAGTACTCGGAGGTATTAAGATGCAGAAAATACCGGTTCGTGTTCATTACAACTCCCTAAATGCGGTTACGACTAGTATTCTATAATGTAGTCTACAGCCATGTGCGAGTCTATGGGAGCTGACATTCCAAGCAATTAAAAGATGCTGTTGATCTATTTATTTTGTGTTTTATGATCACATTATAATTGTAGTCGTAAAATTATTTACATTTGTAGGTTTGATTTGATGCCTTTTTAAGTTTTATCGCAAACTTGTCTTTTTACATAATTTTCTTAAAAATTGCAAATAGGAGACTCAAGTAAATATTGATTATATCTAGGTCATATCTAGTAAATAAAGTATCTAAATATATTCGTCGGATTGTAGAAGATAGTATCTAACAAGAATCCTATGTGTTAGACTAGCTAGGGGTATAATAATTTAAGTTACGTACATTTTTGCCTGTCTCATTTGGTCATCACGATTTATGCTTCGTTCAAACCTACGCGACCACGCGACTGCGAAGCGGGAGCGTCAAGTTGTCAAATGTGTTTTTTGAATACAAAACACACATTTGACAACTTGACGCCCCGCTTCGCTTTCGCGTTGGTCGCGTAGGTTTAATTGTGTATGCATTTGGATCTTTATTAAAGATTCTCTTGTCAGTTGTTAGTGGTAGATACTAGATATAATAGATGGTAGATATAGAATATTATATATATTATAGTAAGATGTATGTAGTATTTCTAGCCATTAGTATTAGATTGTTTTGTTTTATACTATTTCAAGGTTGTCTGGAAGAAACAGCTTTCAGCGGTAAGACCAGGCGGTCTTACCGCTGAAAGCTGTTTTTAATAATAGTTTGTACCAGTTTGTACAGGTTCTTATATTATATATTTCATTTTAAATTGTAATTTAGTTTCTAAGTTTTGTACAAATAAAGCATTTTCTATCTATCTAACCCAGTAGTGAATTAAGAATTTCGACAAGCTTTGAGAGGAGAGTCAGTAAAATAAATTGATGAAAGTGTTCTATGCCTTGGATACGATTGGTGATCTCGATTAAAAAATTAAAAAAATTCGTTTACCGCGCGGGAAACGTACATATTTCCGGGATAAAAAGTATCCTATGTCCTTTCCCGGGACTCAAGTATCCCCAGACCAAATTTCAGAAAATTCGGTGCGAAGAGGTAACAGACAGACAGACACACTTTCGCATTAATAATATTAAGTATGGATAGTAAAACCTACTGAGATTAATTTATTCAATGACGAGCTTTTGCCCGCGGCTTCGCTCGCGTTAAGAAGTATTATTATATACAAACTTTCATCCCTTATTTGAACCCCTTGGGATGAGAATTTATCAAAATCCTTTCTTAGCGGATGCTTACGTCATAACATCTACCTGCATGCCAAATTTCAGCCCGATCCGTCCAGTGGTTTGGGCTGTGCGATGATAGATCACCATGTCAGTCAGTCACCTTTGAGTTTTATATATGTCGCAGTCATCTAGTTCAATCTGCGGTTCGACTGAATGACTAGCGCATTCATTGAATGACTCCATTCAATTGAATGACTCGGCCGAACGTTGATTGAACAATCGTCACTCAACGTTCAACTAGTTAGCGATTTTTAACATAGCCCTTTGAAGAGAGCGGATATGAAATTAGTCAGGTAATTGAATGTATTTATTTTTAACGGAATAGGAAATGTATAAGAATAGTATATAATTCTTAGGTAATTAATGGCAATGTATTTATTACTTCGTCTGTCCAATACGATTGGATTTGGTTAGGTTAGATGGCAAGGCGGGAGCGTAGCGCAGCGAAGCTCCCGCCTTAGCCATCGTGGTTATTTTTTTTGTAAACCACCCAGAAGTAGCCGTCGCCTCATAATTGAAGTCAGTTTCTAGATTAACCTATTAGTACGCCACCAACAAATACTTTAAAAAATCATAGCATTCCATTTAACGACTTCACTATGATGACGTTTAGTCAAGACGTTAAACGTTACAGTCAGCGTCTTGACTAGTTGTCCTTCAGTCATTCAATAGAACGGTGTCATTCAATGAATACGCTAGTCATTCAATCGAATCACAGATTGAACCAGATGACTGCGACATATATATTATAGATAGATATTGACAATATTATCCCGTTGTCCTAACGACTTACATATTAACTCATTGGCAAAGTTTTAACTGTGTACAATTGCAATAAACCACCACTTTAAAATTACTACTAAGTACATAATATTTTATTTAGCATCTATAGGTACTTGATTTTTGACTGACAAAACTAATAAGCAATATCACCGCTTCAACCTTTTCAAATAACAAGATTCAAGAGTAAATGTAGCTAAGTCAATTCATTGTTTGGTTTACAACAAAAATCATTTAGTGTAAAAAACTATTTTATATATTATTTGCTAATATATAAAAATGTTTACAATTTTAGAGTTCCACTGAATGTTATAATAATAATATGGTCAAAGTGCTAATAAATGAAATAATTGGAAAAAAATACATAAAAAAGGCACAGTTAATGAAACATCTATTTTTATAAACTACTAATATAACTCACCCCTAAATGTCCTCTGAATATACTTTTGAACGCCATTTCACAAGTTGAACTTTTCAACAGTAAAGTGTTGTTTACATGTCCTCCGAAGGACGGCGGAAGCTTGTGCCGGGATCACTCGTGTCGGGCAGACTGTGAGACCGCCCGTTATACATGCACACTAATTATCTTCTTTTGTTTTCAATCGAACCTACTACTTTAATTAATCTAGTTTCAAAACATATTTAACACTTCACAGACGATCGCCCCTCCGATCTTATGCAGCCGTGGAGTGATTCCACATTTTGCAATGCATCAGAAATTGCTTCGAATCGTTCAGTCTCCCCGCTGGCACCTATTTGTTTATAAAACTGCGATAAACGTTCACTGGTACCAATTTATTGAATAATATTTATTGTAACAACATCATAATTATGCAATTAAATTATTATCTAAAATGTTTTTATATAAAACGTAACTGCTCCAAAACCGTTGGGAGTTCACCAATTAACCTTATTTATCGCTTAGCAATTATTTTTTAAGATCTAAGATGAAACAAAACTGCGTTATAATACAACTGTTTTTCTGAAGCAACTGAGCACCAAAGTTTTAATAGGTGTACCGTATATTATGATCGTGAAGCGTAGAATCAATCTTAACTCATTCAACCGTACCCACATATGCCTTAATCTATCGCAGATCGCTACATGCGTATGGCACTGGTAAATGGTAATGCATTATGATAAATATGTAGGCAACAAAATAACCTTATTATATTATATTATTGTGCTGTTCTAATAAAAATCTTTTTTTTTTCTTTTTTATGATTGTTCTATAATTCCTTGATCATGGGAATAGCTGATAAGTGATATTCAATTGTTCATAATTTATTGTGACTTGTGAGGTATACTTTATTTCATAATATTATATAATTATTGATTTTTGTTATGAATTATATTTATTATGGCCTTTTAGGTATGTCGATGTTTCTAATGATGATGTTAACATGAACATTTTATAATATGTCACCTTTTCGCTCCAAGGTTTGGGCATAAAGTATATTATTTATCAACTTTGTGTCGTTGTTGCAAGCATCAATTGATTTTTAGAAACACTTTCCCTAAGATATTGTGGTAGGTAAGTGGTATTATGGTCTTCTTCTGATCTTCATCTTTGTATCTGAGAAGGGAAACCTGGACGACTCAGATTACTTGTTGTTCCAAAAAGGAGGAGGTAATACGTTCGGCTGTATGTATCTTTTTTTATGTATGTTCAACGATTACTCAGCCGTTTGTGGTCCGATTTTGTAAATTGTAGGTAGTTCTTTCTAAGTCTAATTCGAATAGTAAGAGGTCGACCTTAACATTCGCCGATGTTTGATCTGGTGAGAATATAGTAATGTGAATGTCAAGGAAACGTTAACAGTAATTGGCAATTCGCGTGCGTCGTGCTACATAGTTGCTTCAATTAGCTAGATTATGGTTACGCAGTCGGCAGTATACAGCGAGCCTTAGGCAAACTTACCATGAGTTTGCCAAATGAAAATTGTATCTACCGCAAATCGCAATGATTAACAACCGACCAAATCCATTTTGAGCTTAAGCAATAATAAGAAAACTATTGTCTGACATAATATAATAATATTATACTTTTATTAAGTATACGATAAATATGAATACTTATGAGGGTTTATTTTGTCATTCGTAGTAGACGTTCTTGTGCTTACTTTATTTTCTTAACAAACTTTACAAAAAAACCTTCCTTCAAACACACTGCAGTTACAAGAAAGCTGCCAGCTGTTGTTTCAATTGGGAAGATCTATGACATGACGTATCCTATCGCCATTGGAGTTGGTCCCAATTTACCCACTCTCCTTTGCTCAAAATTCGAAATTCAAACTAACGTATTACGTGGCTAACGCGAACGTTCTTACGTAGTACTTTTTTGGTAGACCGTAGATGTGGCTACGACATAATGAACCATCAACTAAGTAAATAACGAATTTGGATTCTTAAAGCAAGGTATTGAAAGTGACTCAAATTTATAAAAGTTCCAACCCAGAAGAATCTAGTTCTAGGTAGGATTACAGAGTTTCTATCGATCATAATTTTTCTACTTCAGCCTGAAATTGTTAAAAGTCTACCAAATAACAAAATTTTCAATATTCCCACGACCTTACTAAGATGGTATAATAGGCAATATTGTCATTTGTCACATCCAGGGTATCTGTATCATAATATGCGTGATGCGTCATTATGTGTTCAAATGAAACCACCATTAGACATGTCACGAGTGGTGTAGGTTACCAGAAGTCATAAGCAGTATTGCGTTGTATAAGATGAGCCTTGACGATCTATAATATCAAATGGTTTCTTCATACGTTGTACTAATCTCACTTCGATGTACTGCAATTTCTTTGCCAAAAGGTGGGCCGTGGGAGAAATCTCCTTGCACAGACACAACTTTGAAGCACTAGTACTTTATTAATGTTTTGTTAGATAGGCCAGACCGTGGTTGACAATTGATCTCCTAGGCATTAATACCCAAACATAGGTTTAATACCCAAACTTTAAAACTTAAATTTCACTTCAGCAACTTTAACTTACCAGTGACTGAGAAAGCAATTTTATTTCTCTAAATGAATTATCAATATTATAGACGCATCTT
This sequence comes from Plebejus argus, assembly GCA_905404155.3. NCBI lineage: Eukaryota > Metazoa > Arthropoda > Insecta > Lepidoptera > Lycaenidae > Plebejus > Plebejus argus. The sequence continues at coordinate 8,130,391 of FR989938.1, read as the reverse complement.
GCACAATTAATCGTGCGAAAATATATTCAAGACAAGTGTGTCGTGATGTAATAGTAGTTTATAGTTATAGATATTTTTAACCGACTTCCAAAAACGAGGAGGTTATACGTTCGTCTGTGGATATTTTTTTTTTTTTTTTTTTTTTTATGTATGTTCAACGATTACTCCGCCGTTTATGAACCGATTTTCAAAATTTTTCTTTTGTTATAATAGGTTTCACTCCAATTTGGTCCCATTTTGAAAAAAGTGGTGATCTGATGATGGGATCCATGAGTAATCGAGGGAACTCCTCAAAATTCAAATGGAAACATATGTTTTTTTTGGTTTCATATGAAGTATTCCAGGCATATGTTACCAAAAAGTAAGATTTTGCACCAGGATTTACCATGGTTCGAAGGTGGTGAACAGAACTCCTAACTCATTATAGATACATGTTTGGGGGTTTCGGCGTTGTCTTAAGAACTGAAAGCATATACTACTATGCAAATTTAATTAATCATCATCATCATCACCACCATTCCACCATACATCCGTGAGTAATCGAGGGAACTCCTCCAAATTTATATGGAAACTTATAATGATTTCGATTTTATGAGAAGTACCCTAAGCATATGCTACCAAAAAGCAATGTTCAGAAAAGTGGTGACCTGATGATGGGATCTATGAGTAATCGAGGGAACTCCTCAAAATTCAAATGGAAACCTATGTTTTTTTTGGTTTCATATGAAGTATTCCAGGCATATGTTACCAAAACTGAAAAGTAAGATTTTGCACCAGGATATACCATGGTTCGAAGTTGGTGAACAGAACTCCTTACTCCTTATAGATACATGTTTGGGGTTTCGGCGTTGTCTTAAGAACTGAAAGCATATACTACTATGCAAATTTAATTTATCATCATCATCAGCACCACCATTCTACCATACATCCGTGAGTAATCGTGGGAACTCCTCCAAATTTATATGGATTTCGATTTTATGAGAAGTATCCTAAGCATGTGCTACCAAAAAGCAAGTATGGGGGTTTCGGAGTTTGTTTAAGAACTGAAAGCATATTATGCTACTATGCAAGTTACATTCATCATCATCATCATCACTACTACCGGTCACCACAACATGAATTATCTAATTATGACCCTATTATTGTTACTTTTAATCGTCTTTAAGAACAAAGCCCGAATTTGTCGAACGAATTTTGAAACGAATTTGAGTTGTTTTCATGAGTGATGAGTGTAATGATAGAAAGAAAATCACTGAACAGAACTTTAGAGCCTTTAAAGACAGGCGTATGAACATTAATTTTATCATTGCTTGATTAACGCCAAGCAATAAGCATATACATTAGGTATACAGTGGTATATGCTTGGAGTTGCTTAAGCAATTCTGAAGTAGTGACATCAGACAATGAGTTCTCATAATATCATGAAAGTGTATCCTGGATCCGAAGTCACCAAGCATAACACATTAGTCTGTGCTGAAAACCAGCTTATAAAGCACTTAAAAGAGTGAAATTATTATTTTTAACAAAAAATTAAAACCGACTTCCAGGGTAAAAACAATAATAATTTGTAATGAACAAAAAAGTGTTAAATAATTCTTACTCCTTAAAGTGCCTTATGCATAATTCTCCTAAACCTCAACTATTTCTGTACACAATCTACATTATTTTGAAGTCGGTACCAGTCTTAAATATTAAAAATATTTTGTCATATAGAACTCAGCATTCTTATATTCTGGTACCGTCTTCAAAGTAATGAAGATTGTGTACAGAAATAGTTAAGGTTTAGGAGAATTATGCATAAGGCACTTTAAGGAGTAAGAATTATTTAACACTTTTTTTTCAAATATATTCAAGACAAGTGTGTCGTGATGTAATAGTAGTTTATAGTTATAGATATTTTAATTCATATGACGTGCAAAAACACTTAGACCGATGACCTACCTTCAATGCTATGCGGTATGCCATACATCGTGAGGACGCTCCGCACCATCACGTTGCATAACGCCAACCATCGAAAGTGCCCCTTCCCCCGGATGCGGAGCGCACACCCGTTTATAAAGACAGGTGCCGCCGGGTCGCTGGACATTACGCCGTCTCAGACCGCATCCAACCGCACCCGACATGTGTGCATCAGGGGTAGGTGTCAGTGGCCGGTGACAGTGGATTCAGTGTCGCAGTGCTCTAGTGCTCGCGTGTGATGCATTTTACTGATTTGAGATTTGTCCAACAGGTAATGAGGTCAGTGGTGTTGGCCGCCCTCGTGGCGTGCGCGGTCGCTCGGCCGGAGCCGCCGTCGTCGTACGGGCCCCCGGCGGCGTCGTACGGGGCGCCGGCGCCGCAGTACGGGCCGCCGCAGCCGATAGTGCACAAGCACGTGTACGTGCACGTCCCGCCGCCCGACAACGAGCTGCCGCGCCCGCAGAAGCAGATCTACGTCCCGCCGCCGCAGAAGCACTACAAGATCGTGTTCATCAAGGCCCCGACCCCGCCGACCCCGACCGCGCCCATTATCCCCGTCCAGCCACAGAACGAGGAGAAGACCCTCGTGTACGTCCTGGTGAAGAAGCCCGAGGACCAGCCCGACATCGTCATCCCCACGCCCGCACCCACGCAGCCTTCCAAACCGGAGGTCTACTTCATCCGGTACAAGACCCAGGTAAGAAGTCCTATTAGATACGAGAGCAAGTATAATGCTGAATGAATAGCAATTTAGCTTCGAGCTTGACCACGTCTACAGTTATTATTTCCAAACCATTTATGACCAAATATGATTGTTAAGGGCCCGGGTTACCCTCGAAATTTTCATACATTCTTAATACCAAAATCATTTTCTCACACGAAAATATTTAACATGTTTGAGTTATTTTTCAGCTTAAGATAGTAATTACCTAGGGTCCTGAACAAATTTTTTTTACAAAATATTTAAATACCAAAAAAAAAATTTTTGTGTTTAAATATTTTTTAGTACATTTACTACTAAATATTTAAACACCAAAAAATAGACAAAAACACTAAAAAATATATAAATAAATAGTAAATTTACTACAAAATATTTAAATAATAAAAAATATTTTTTAAAGTTTAAATATTTTGTAGTAAATTTACTATTTATATATATATTTTTTAGTGTTTTTGTCTATTTTTTGGTGTTTAAATATTTAGTAGTAAATGTACTAAAAAATATTTAAACACAAAAATTTTTTTTTTGGTATTTAAATATTTTGTAAAAAAAATTTGTTCAGGACCCTAGGTAATTACTATCTTAAGCTGAAAAATAACTCAAACATGTTAAATGTTTTCGTATGAGAAAATGATTTTGGTATTAAGGCGCTGTGAGTTCAGCACCACGCCGCTTTTGAGGGGGTGAGGTGAGGGGCGCGATAGCAGCGGCGCGCGGGGCCGCCCGCGCGCCGCTACGCTTCTCGGTATCACGCATCCTTATTCTGGTGACGTCCCTATTCTGATTGCAAAAATATTACAGTCCCGGAAGTCCCGGGATTTTTAAAGCTTTATGAAATTACTGATGTTATATCATAAGATATAAAATAAGATTAGTATCATAAATATTTTGAAATCACTGATGGAAAATATGCTAATCGATAGAGTAAATTTAAACAAAAAATATCTAGTGACAAAATTTGTTGGGGGTATCGTATAGTCCCATGTGTTCAAAAAAAACAATTTTCTCATTTTTATGTGCCTGTTTTATGACATAATGTCATATTTTGACACAAAATAATTTAAAATGTTCACTATAACTGGACTCTGGAGTAGCATAAAAATCTATATTTTTGAACAAGTACAGAATGATAGTCAGGGAGCCCTAGATCAAATTTTTGGTCCTAAAATATGGACTGTTATATTTGTAGGACAATGTTACTCTTAAATTATATAACTATTAACCTACCAATTTACAAAAATCAGCTGGTTAGGGTTCCGTTTTAGAGTACCGTAGTCAACCAAGATTTGTTTATTACAGAACCCTAAGACGGAACCCTAACGAGCTGATTTTTTGTGTATTGATAGATTAATAATCATATAATTTAAGAGTAACATTGTCCTACAAATATAACAGTCCATATTTTAGGACCATCCATTCAAAGTATGAAATCCTTTCTATCTCTGTTAGCTACCACTTTCGAAATTTTTCGCAAATAAAAATGTTGTTTGTCTCATCAAAATGAAGCTACTCACAAAAAATTAGCTTGTTAGTAATAAAAAAAATTGTTCTAGGCCTCCCGTAGTAGTAAGTATGCCAGGCTCTATACAAAAATGTTAGAACCCTTTTTCACTTTCAAAATATCTGCATTGAAAAAATGCTTTTTGAATATAATTAAAAGCTTTTTGAATATAATTATATTCAAAAAGCTTTTAAAGTATACGGCAATCCCCGAAATTTTTTCAATGCAGATATTTTGAAAGCGAAAAAGGGTTCTAGTCATCCTGCCGACCGCTCCTGGACTGCCGACCTACAACCGACCGTTTTTTGTATAAAATAAAATACTAGTAGGTATTAGCATTTATTTGGTTACATAAAATAATCCTTTTTAACATAAAAACTTCTCTCTTTTAACATAAAATTAAAAAATTGATATAAATGGCTGAGTCGCGTAAAGGCATACCGCGAGCATTTCGGGAATCCACTAATTCGGGTATCATGTTTTTTAACCGACTTCAAAAAAAGGAGGTTATCAATTCGACGCGTATGTATGTAATATTTTCAGAACTGCCCAGTTTTTGCATATGTTAATCTATAACAGCTTCTGAACAAATGTGCCAAATTTCAAAAGTGTATGTATGTATGTATGTTTTTATGTTTGTTCACGCATATCTCCGGAACTACAAGTCCGATTTGAGTGATTCTTTTTTTATTGTACTAGGTATTGTTCAACTTAGGGAATAGTGCAAGTTTCATCAAAATCGGTTCAGTAGTTTTGGAGATAGGAAGTTTTCATTCTTAATTACGTACAATTTTGAAGTCGGTTTTATCTTTTTAAAATACAGTTATTATTGTAAAAACTCATCAGCTTTTCTTCCATTTTTTCTTTCTGCTAAATTCTGCGAAATCTGCCAAAACTGGACGTAGTTCTATAAAAGTGTTCGTATTTTCTCATGAATTTTCGTTTTCTCTGAATCTGAAAGAAAATCATATTATAACTGCTGATTTAACACTATAAAGTTTTGCAAGATATGTACCTAATAGCGTATTTGAGAAGGAGTTCAAACCACGATTCCAAAGAATTGCTTCTTACTACGGAATATAATCCCGGACTTTTTGTCAATTCCGGGATTTTCGTCCCGAAATCCCGGGATTGAAAAAAAAACGAAAATAAGAAGTAATTCCTTGGAATCGTGGTTCGAACTTCTCAAAGTTTCGGTTAGCTGTTAGGGTGAAGAGCCGGGAAACTCCGGTACTGAAAATCCCGGGAATCTTTTGCAGGAAATCTATATAATTATTATTTACTAATTATTATTATATAATATATACTTTGATCCATTATAATACGAGATGTAAGGATAGGGGTTATTTATAAATTTCGATAACAGTAATAATGAGACACACGTTATAAATCTATGTGTTTTATAAGGATTCAATATATTTACAACAGTAATAAAATATGTAAGTTTTTACGTACGATTCTGGTGACGCTGTATTTACTTCTTTCAATAAATTTCCAGTACCAGAAGATTTTTGCCTGAAAAAAAAGAAACGAAAAAAAACTTTGTATTATAATATACTGACTTTTAGTTCGCTCTTTGAGTACCTATAGGTTTATAAGCTTTTGTAGAATAAATTCCTATTTTTGTAGCAAAATAGAAGAAAATTATTTAGTACTTACTGTTTGATATTTTCAGAATTTTTTTTGTATAGTTCTCGTCTCGCGAACTTTGACAGTTCCTTTTTTCTTTTATTTCCTTTGTTACCCATAATACACTTATTATACTTATTACTAACACTACACCACAAAGTTATCTTAATTATTTTACAAAAATATATTTACAAAATACGTTCACTAAATTTACAAACTTATAATAAGTCAACTTCACAAATAAAGTACCTATATTTACAAAATACTTCGAGATGTTCGAAACGATCGCGCAGCGCAAACTTTGGCACAGGTCCAACCTCAAAGAGCACCGCAGCGCGACTGATCGGCTGAGCGTCGCGGACTCGAGTTCATTTTTTGAGTATTAATTTTCCTGTGTTTTTGTTTTTAGTATTACATAAATCAAATATATCAAATAGTTTAGTTTATGTTATGACAAATGTACTACATTTTTTGTTTTTTCTAGAAAGTGTGTAATTTAGCCATAAAATGATTTAATTATGAAAAACAGCGATAAAAGAGTCATCTTTGAGATTTTTTTCTATCGAGCCGAATTTTACAAATTGTGTACTGATATATCAATTCGTTTAGTAAATTTTCTCAATTATAAAACGGTATTTTTTTCATACTGAAATAATGACATTTCCTTAGGAAAAAACAGTATTTAAAAAACCCATTATACGTAGTTGCAACAATCACTGCGCCTTAAGAATGTATGAAAATTTCGAGGGTAACCCGGGCCCTTAAGTCATAAATGGCCGTTAGGCCGATTAAATTTGTAACCAAGCTCAAATGGTAAAAAATAATAATTCTTATTGACTATTTTCAACTTCTTACTGAGAAAAGGTAATTTACTAATTGAGCAAAAAATAAAAAATAAATAAATTATTATTGGCACATAATATTGCCAACCCTAAAAACAAGTAATAATATTATTATTACTTGTTTTTAGGGTTCCGTAATTATGTCTTAGAGTCCTTATTATAGTTTCACCCTAATTTCATAAAGAGTTATAGTCTACTTTCTCCTCCGTCGAAACGGTTAGGGCCAAAATATTTTTGGATACCATGTAACACGTGCGCGAATTATAATTTTTTCAATTTTTCTATCGATTTGCAAGATACTTAGGGTATCAGATATAGAGGTATAAAATCAGAGATTAGGGCTTTGACAAGGTACAGGAAAAATACTGCTAGTAGACGGCAGGGTTCAGTAGACTATAGTAAATTAGACTGTCAATCTCTGATCGATTCAATACCGTGTCTAATAAAACAATAACATATTAAAACAAAAGGCGAGAAAATATTTGAGCGGAACGATATCTGTTGGTAGGATAAGATTAGTTATAATTTTCCTTTAATGATTAATTAATGTTTAATAAGGCCAATTACTAATTAGTAACTAGAGTAGGTAGGAGAAGAACATTTTACCCCTCCCTCCAGTATTAATAGGTAAACTTGGAAGTTTGCACGAAAATGATCTAAAGTCTGTATGTCTGTATTCTGTATTCATGGGCATACCCAGGTAGGGGCAGGGGGGGGGGGCACTGGGCAGCTACCCCCCCCCCCTCGGAAGATAAAAAAATGGCAATTATAACTTTTCAGTCTATAAAGTAAAAGTCAATTTTGATGATCTTTTGTTTCAATATACCAGCGACCTGCACCTTCTCGAAACAGCCTATAGATTAGATACTTCGAGAAGGTGCAAGTTGCTGTTCCCTCTAGCTGAAATCCTGGGTACACCCATGTCTGTATTGATTATTGAACAGTGATTATGTTAAAAATAGACATCTTGAAAATATTAGATACACATACCTAGGTATGACTTATTATAAGATTCAGTACTATTTAATTGAATTATATTTACCTCGGCCTCGGGTGTATTATGCTTTAAAACTTGGAAGTTTGCTGCATGGACACTTGATACTGATTAATATTTAAGAGGATACACCAAAAAAGTACTTGTAATATCTATTGCTGTCTCCCTTACCTCAAGCCTATACCGCAGAGCGCGATAGAGACAACTGCAAAAAATCAACGATTCGTTGTCCCCTGATTTCTTCTAAACTTAACCGATTTAAGTACCTACTTTTTAGGGTTCCGTACCCAAAGGGTAAAAACGGGACCCTATTACTGAGACTTCGATGTCTGTCCGTCTGTCTGTCTGTCTCCAGGCTGTAACTCAAGAATGGTAATAGCTAGAGAGTTGAATTTTCACAGATTATGTATATCTGATGCCGTTACAACAACAAATACTAAAAACAAAATAAACGTAATATTTAAAGGGGGCTCCCATACAACAAACATGATTTTTTTTGCCTTTTTTTGCTCGTAATCCATAATGGCAACAGGTAGGCACTTGAAATATTCACAAAATCCTCAATTATATTTGTAATTTAATACAAGTTAATAATAAAATTTAAATAAATTAAATAATTAAGGGGGGCTCTCATACAAAATCACTATTTTTTCGCTTCATAACGGTACGGAGCCCTTCGTGCGCGAGTCCCAATCGCACTTGGCCGATTATTTCATTTAAAAATTAAAGCAAGGCTTGAGCTGTGTTCTTATGTTTTGTTTTTTTTTTTTGTATAATCTATCCAAACTTCTTTTCTGGATGTTTGAAGTTTGAACACAGCGGAAAATCTGGCCATTTTTTGGGTTTTTGAACGTTCATATCTTTTTTAATAATAATTAAATTATGAAAAAAAAGAAAACATAGGGACATTGTATTAGAGGCATAGATATTCAGAAAAAAAATTATAACTCTACCGGCATTATCCAGGGAGGAAACAGGGGACAACGTTTGTATGGAAAAACGGCTCTAGCTCTTAAATACTAATAAATATAGAAAATGGGCATACCTAAGATACTTTTTTCGGAAAAATTGTATGGTTCCCGCGCAATAAACGAATTTTGGCGCAATGGAGTTGCGGGTGTTCATATCTAGTAAAACTAGTAGGGCTGGACGGCTGGTATTTTAGGTATATTGATTTAAAATATACCCAGATTTTATACGTAATAAATCGAACTAATTTGAGAATCCTAATTCCTAAAGTTTAAGAACCGCTGAATCGGGGTTCCGCTTGAACTTGGCTAATAATTATTCATACAATAACCGTCAAGTCTCATTATTGCTGTTACTATTATTTTTAATAATTTACTGTTTATTTTCAGAAACAAGAAGGCTACCCAGCAGCCGCCCCCGCACCACAGTACGGACCCCCGGCTTCTGCTCCCTCCTCGGAATATGGCGCCCCCTAAACACTATACCAAAGGAGCCAATGACGTATCTTGTTAGCATCTCGTGCATGTGTATTGGCCAAAAATTCTGCAACGTAAGACTAATTCGATTAAAATATGAACTAGTTTTATGAAGCAGTTGTAAGTTGTTATATTTGTTGTTTCGGAAGTGTAAAACTGACGTGCGTTTGTATTTTTTGTAAATATTGTTTTCTACTTAATATTATAAATAAATATCTTTATTGAAACTTTTTATCTGATTGTTAAATATCTTATATCATCCATCTGTAATTTTAGTTCTTGTATATGCTTATAGGCGCTATAAGATAGAAATTTCTAAATGACTATTGGAATCTTAAATCAAGATTACCTACTGCATTGTGTCGGTTACAGACACTGCACGCTGTAAGATAAATGATAATGTGCATATTATACAACAAAAGTGTTTTTCAATGATGTGAAAGCGGCTTCGCAGTTAAGAATATTTTTCAGAGGTCAAGGAAGTATTTTGTAATATTATTATGTTACCTACTTGTGTCCTAGTGAAGGGTGTTAGCGAGATGCTAAAAGCGAAAACTCGACAATGAGATTAGCTATGTGGTTAAGTAACACACAACACTAATATTACGAATTTACGATTTATTTACTGAGATTTATAACAGCCTATAAAGTACCATCGAGGAGATTGAATCTTCGGCAGTTCACAGACTAACGTCATTTGGTCGGATCATGTCAATTCAATGTTAAGAGCTCGACAACTGACAGGGCTTTAATATTTAAATGAACGTGGCGAAAAAGGGAACTGACGGTGCCATCATACAAAAACGCCATTTTTCTCCTTTAGCAGCAGCAGCAGCGCCCGCCCACGTTCATTTAAATTTTAAAGCCTTGTCGCACTTTAATTGTGATCTGTCGTCTGGGTTTGACATAACGCAACCATTTAAAACTACGTAGCTCCCCCTGCCTAGGAATCAACTTCTCTGATTACTATATATCTGTTTTACATCTATCAGTCTGTTTTACAGACTTTTTTTTACTAAGTCTACAATAAATATTGTACCACCGAGGAAGCCTAGGCAGTTGACGGACCTCATGTCAATTCATTCAATATTAGCTGTGACCTGAATCAACCTTTGAATCAACTTATCTGATAGTACATTAATTTGTAAGTTGTGAGTTGTGAGTTGTGACCTACTAACACGAAAAAATTTAAGTTTGCTTTTATCATTAAGTACTTATACAGATTATCTTAAAGGGTCGTTTTGGTCGCTGTCCGTTTGTCTGCCTATCCTCCTCAGTCCTCCCTAATATCGCCGCGCCGTGGTGCTAAATTGTAATAAGTAATAACTAATATGGGATACTTCATACATAGAGTGAGTTGCATCAAACTACTTTAACTATAACTGTAACTTTAACCATAACAAAATGTGAAATTAACTGTCAAATCCCTAGCAAAAGTCGCCATATTTGACGATAACCTTAACCTTAACTTTAACTACGCTTCTGCCTTCTGGTGGCTGGTGCAATTCACCCCCTTGGGTGGAATTGCACCAGAAGCGTAGTTAAAGTTAAGGTTAAAGTTATCGTCAAATATGGCGACTTTTGCTAGGGATTTGACAGTTAATTTCACATGTTGTTAAGGTTAAAGTTACAGTTATAGTTAAAGTAGGTTGATGCAACTCACTCTAAGTTAACTCATCACTCATCACAGTGACATGTTGTGGGCAGTGGGACTGATGTCTATCACATTCACACACTTGCTGTAAGCAGTAAGTTCAAAGTTAGTAAAAGTGGAAACATAATAGCGTGTGGTTCTGGAATTGTCTCTTGTTTCCGTTATTGCGTAACTAGACCGCACTCTACATTAATACAGATATAATGAGAAATGTCTCACGGCACCATTATGCCTTTATAATAATCTTATATTTTCTCTTCGCGTATGAGTGAGTACCACGAATATATTTTGTCACTTCCGGGCAAAGGAATGGAATATTATCAAAAAAGGTGTAGGTCCTACTAATACGTTAATACCTATTTTTAAGATGCCGAGCCGAGGATTTTTGACAAATTTTTGTACGGAACTCTGAGGTATAAATCCGTCTCAAACTTGAATCTTTATTATTATAGGTTACTTATATATTTTGTCTAATTATAGGTACCTACCTAATTAATATCATAGTTGGATTAGATTAGGTTAGAAATTAAGTAATTAATAATATTATGTACGTACAATTATTACCGAGGGTCCTACCCTACACTGTAAGAGTAGGACGTAGCTATGTTAATTAATAATTATAATTTTATACGTATAGGTATGTGTGTGTCCACAGACATATACATCTTCATATTCGCGATTCCTGACTCCTGCCATGAGGCCTGCAATATCGAGGACACATACGTGATTAGCCTATCGACAATATTTAAGGCTTTGATTTCATTCAAGGATAACACCACCAAGTGATTACTGATTACAGAGTAGGACCTAGGTATTAAGTATAAATAGGATTTTTCTTTTGATAGGTTTAGGAGCTAAACAAACTAAGCAAGTAATATTTATTTCTATGGCAATGTTATATTGAAAGGAATTAAACTTGCCAACGATCACAAATAATAATTAGGCGATGATTATGCTCTTATATTTTATATTCCACCTTCCAGCTGGTAGATCCGTGATCACCTTCTCGACAGGGGAGCTTTAAATAGATACAAGCTTCTTATTTTAGGAGTTTATTTTCGTCGGGCGGATGGTTGGAGGAGGATGGAGGACAACCAACAAGCATTTAGTATTTTACAGAATTGCGCAAGTAGAAGACGTTCGAGTTCACTTTCAAAATGTCCTTATCTGTTGAAGCTGAAACTAAAATTGAGGGCGATCCGTGTGTTGCCGCTTGGGACAACAAATTGTTTGTCGGTACCGACACGGGACATGTTCTTGTGAGTTTAATTGCTCTCTCCCTATTCTGATTAATAAATTGTAAAGTACATCTAAGTTGTCCTAGGTATTTAGTGCATTAATTAATAGTATTTGCGGAAGATCTAGTGCTAAATAAGATTTTTTACTAAATCATAAATGTAACATAGGCATTCGACAGTGGTCTTACGCCGGCTGAGAAATGGCAAGCTCACGCGGTGCAGTTGTTTGCGATTAGTGCCGGAAACGGCAAAGTATACTCTGCGTCCAACGACGGGGGCGTTAGAATCTGGAGCTCGAGTGGAGAGAAGATTGGAGAACTACCGGCTTTAGAAGGTGACATTGGAAGTATAACAGTTCACGATAAATATGTTTACGTCGGTGACGAAATCGGCAATGTAAGTATGATGTAGGTTATTCAGAATGTTCTAGAGAAATTCTGTGACTGCTTGAGAACTAATAAAACTATTGTACCTAATTATTTTTAATGCGGGATTTGGGCCTGCTTATTCACTTGTTAAGAAAGCAATTAACTCGTCTAAGTGACAAATCAAACTTAAGTGCTTCAACCAATAACATAGCTCTGTTACCTAGCCTAGGTATTAGTGCGTGTATATGTCGCAGTCATCTAGTTCAATCTTGTCCTTCACTCATTCAATAAAACGGTGTCATTCAATGAATACGCTAGTCATTCAATCGAATCACAGATTGAACCAGATGACTGCGACATATTATATAATCAAAGTAGTGATGCTTTAGTGATGATAATACCTATATAGGTAAGTCAGTTATGATTTACTCATCTAAGCTGTAGCACTAGACTTGCATGATGGCTTTAGAATGGCATAAGGATGGCCTTAGACTTTCTGTTTCTGAATAATATTTTAATAATTTTCCTAATCCTCCTTTTATGGCAATCTAAAGCAAAATCTTATTTCAGATAGCTGTTTACGAAGATAACACGTTAAAAGCAAAGTACAATGTTCTGGAGGAGGTAAAGTCACTGGTCATAAGTTCGCCTTTTATGTTTACGGCCCGAGATCTGTATGTTACAGTCACAGAAATTAAGCCCGGTAAGTGGTTTTTAAACCTTCTTTTTAAATTAGACGAAAAAAAAATTTTAAATCGATACTCGATAGGTACGTCGATATTGCAATAAGATTGGCCGTGTTTATGGGTATTGTGCCTGCGTAAGTTAATTATTATTATCAGTCAAAATTATTCAAAACTATTATGAAGTCGACGAGAAGTCGACCGAAATAATTATTATTTTTAATGTAAAGCGCCTATTTTTACGAAATAGCAATTGTTTTTACAATTTTTTTTCAAGTTTGCGAACAAATATTTATTTCCATCAATTTATACACCTACACACAGGTTTCTGGTAAATTCTGGCCAAAGAATTTGTGGCCAATTTATCTGATAGCTTTATAGACATTTTTATTTGTTTTAGATGAATCCAAGGAGCGTTTTATAACGCGTCACAATATGGAAGGGCGAGCCCCACTATGTATTGGAGGCAACAGACTCCTATGTATAAGCAGAAGTGGTAACGATGTACAGCTTCATGAAATATCGGCGGAAAGTAAATTTAAGAAACTATGTGAAATGAAGGTAACAATAATTTTGATACTATTTTTTGTAGATATTATAGTTAGGTACCTATTACTCTTTCAATTAAATTTGAACTGAGTATGGGCGCCAGGAAATGCTACCAATTTAAATTTTACCACATATGTAGTTAATAACCGCGCAATGAAAACAAGACAGATTGGTGTGGGTCTAGCATAATAGTGGTTACTAGTTTCCATATTTTCCCCCAAAATAATATTGTTGAACTAAGTGCGAAAATAAGTTTCACAAGTAAATATTATGGTGTTTAAAAAATAATAATTGATATTTTATTTACGTTAATTTCAACTATTTTTAACTGAATTACATTCACGTATCAAATTGAGTACATAAAGAAGTTTTAATGTGAATGTTTGATATTCAATAATCAATATATTTTATTCTTAGGCAAGCGAAATGATAATTACAAGCCTGACATCAGCTTCTGAATACTGCTGGACAGGAGGATGGGATGGTGTTGTCCGTAGATGGAAGACATCTGGAGATCAGTTGCAAGCCGCCGGGGAACTAAACGTCGGCTCCTGTGTAAATGCTCTTGCAGCTATATCCAATGACAAAGTTTATGCTCTTTTGTCAGGGGGGAAAATTGTCTTGCTGAAGGCTTAATTTTAATTAGTATATATGACAGCCACAGAGGATACTTTGTGAAACCCTGCACAGTAAAGTTGAGATTTGAGAGCCTTAGGTTTTATACTGTTTATTATACCTACGTGTATGTAGCCACGAAAATGATGACTAAAGGCCTGTTTCACCACTTCCTGATAAAGTGCCAAATTGGCTATTCACAACTTTTTTTAACAGATTCTCCATAATTCATCTGTCAAGTTAAGTGGTGGATAGCCTATTCGGCACTTATAGGAAGTGGTGAAACAGGCCCTTAGTAATGTAACTGAATAACAAGCTATTGATTAATTTGCCCCTGGAAGCTTTGTCCGTAAAAAGAAGCTACTGATGAGTAGCACCACTATATTATTTAAGGGCCTGTTACACCACCTCCTGATAAATGCCAGATAGGATATCCACAACAGCTGAACTTGACAGAGTATGGAGTCTGTCAAATAAGCTAGCCTATCCGGCACCTGTAAACCCTCGATCGCGGATTCTTGGAAATCTATTGTTATTCTATTGTTATCGCGATCACATGCGACCGCTTGGGGCTTGAGACAGGAAGTAGTGAAGCAAGCTCAAGTGTAGATTTTACAATCATGAATTTGAAATACCAATATTATTTCATTCATAAATAAGCAAGCTTTTTCACTGTTACAATATAATTCTTAACTAAAACAGGAAGTTTAGCTTCTGAAATCTGAAAATTTTTTATTTCCTTATTTATAACTGGTATTTTTAACTATTTCAAACAAAATCTATGTAATATTCTCAAGAATTTATCATAGTATTACTAATGTTGCAGTATGTTGTAATTATAAGTTAGATTTTTAGACCATATTATGTGATTTTATATAGACTGAATGTGATTTAACATGAACAATAAAGTTTTTGTGTTATTTACATAATATATTATCCTCTTCTTTTTACAGTCAGTCAGTTTAATTATCAGTATGTTCTTAATTTATTAAAATTATTCTGGATATTTTGTGTATACCTGAAAGTAAATGAAACTGTGAAAAACGTGATATACATCATATACATAATTATAACAGGGGTGGTCAACTTGACTAAACCTAAGATCTACTGATTACTAACGAAACCCTGAGCGATCTACCAAGTATACTAATTACATACTTATTGAAATCTTAAATGAAACAGCACACTAAAAATTTGCCTGGCCACGATTGACTGGACTAACAGTCGCAATTGACACTGCATATATATACTGCATATACAATGCCAAAAACTATTGGTATGATTTGGAACATCTTTTTAAAATAATTGATAAGGTAATGGCCACAGTTTCATTTTTAATGTTTTATTTATAGAGAACCATACTATGAACTTGGATTTAAGCCGTCAATTACGGAAAAACGAGACACAATTATCTATTGTTATCGCGGTTGCATGCAACCGCTTGGGGCTTGATGAATTAAAGACAATATTGATTTGTTGTTTTAACAATTTACACACACTTTTAATTTCAAATAGTATATATTACATTATCTACAAATATAACTGATATCAGACAAAATTAAATAATAATTTCAGTATCACCCAGCTCTTCATCCGAAGGTAGGTTAATAGTTGATGGATCCACATAATTGGGACTAATTGGAGGTAGTCCAGCCTTTTCACGGCGATGAAGTTCTAAGTAAGCCTCGCGTTGTGCCCAATCTCTCATATGTACGTCCGGAGCGTATGTCCAAGCGAAACCTCCAAAAACAATACACAAGGTGATGGAGAAAAAATATGAAGCATGGTGGGCACTATCGTCCTCTTCCTTACTGGTGTAATCGAAGCCGTAGCTAACCCAATTTTTATCTTGAGGTGTTGTATCGCATGTTGTTGTAGCAGTATCACTATTTTTCTTGGAAGTAGAAATATTGCGACTGTTTCGTAGCAAGTGGTTGAAGACACTTTTTTGCACAATAGGCATGTGACGTAATTTTATCAAAGCCGCCATTATTATTGCAGCTATGCAGTACCTATTTATTTACTGTATGCCACTATTATTTTTCAGGAAATGAAATCAGTGATTATGAAACACGGCGACTTTGATTTTTCGAACAAAATCTTAGCAAAAAGTTTAATTTTATTGTGACACTGACAATAATTGAAATTGACGTTATACCATAGACAAGTACTCACAGATTAATTAGAGTATTAAAGAGTAGACAAATACTTTTGACATACTTTTTTATATTCTGCATCTAGGTCACTGATCTCTATACCTACAAGTACACTGGATTGCTGATAGCCTTTGAAATGACAGCTATTTTTTGTGCCTATTTGAAGCGGAATCAGCGCCCCCATTATTCGGGTAGAGAACTAAATCTGACGTAAAAATGACGTTTGAAAGCCGCCATATTGGCACTGATAGCAGTAGTGAGAGTATTTGGAACTAATACTAGTGACGACAACTGTTGTTATTGGTTGTGGTTACGTCAAATTTAGTTCTCTACCCGAATAATGGGGGCGCTGATTCCGCTTCAAATATGCACAAAAACAGGTCTGTATCAGCAATCCAGCGTACTTGTATAATAGAGATCAGTGCACCACGGTGACACATTTGACATTTAAAAATTTAAAAAAACCAGTGCTGCCAGATCAGGGGATTTCCCCCTAGATTTATGGGGTTTTCGACCAAGTTAGGGGCAAAATAGGGGGAAAAAATATTTGGGGGATTTTTTTGGCAAAATCAAAAAACACGTCAAACGTTAGCAGGTCGGATGTTTGTCAGTACGAATATCGACGTTAAGAACATTAAAATAACATTCATATCAGCGCGCCTTGTACAGTGGCGGTTACGATGCTCGCCGCGTCATTGATAGGGCGAAAATATATGAAAAAATTTGAGAGCGTTTCTTATTCTTCTTACTAGCTGATGACCGAGCTTTGCTCGGTATTCCATAAAACACGAATAAAATGACATTTTCTAAAAATTATTCCTAGCTAGATCGATTAGAAAAAAAATCTAGGGGATTTCTAGGGGGAAATCAAATTAGTTCAGGGCAAAGAGAATGTAAACTACTTACTAGTTACTACGTAATCAGGGGTATGTCGCCGAAACCATCTGGCAACACTGTAAATAACTTCTGAGTCATTTCTGAGTTCTGAACACTGATCTCTATACAAGTACGCGTACTTGTTTAAATAGAGATCTGTGTCTACTCTATAATACTCTAATCTGTGGATCTGTGGTTCTGAAGAAAACGCACAGAAAACGTCGGTGAATTTTTATTTTTTAGCAATTTTGATAATAACCAGCAGTGGTCTCAAACCTACCGATTTTTCGGTATTTATAATAGACATTTATAATAATAATAGACATTTATTCAACAAACTTCACAGTACACCACAATTATACAAAGCACACAACAACAAATACAAAGAAAAAAAAATACATGTATACTAAGCCTAACCACATCTCAATGCTAACCACATAATTATATATTTAAAAAGAAAAAAAAATAAAAAGACATTGAACACAATTAAAATTTAACGTTGCGTTTCATATTTCACATTCTATGTACACCACCACCACCACCACAAACACATTAATGTATACTTAGGTATATACTTAATATATCTGTGGTGCGGCGCGGATTAAGTGCTTCGGTATAAGGCAGTGCAGTGCGAAAAGTTGTTGAATAGGACTCCACTCAGGTAATGATCTTGGTACAGGAAACTGTATATATTTCTACCGATATGGGCTCTGTTCTACCGAAATACCGAACGTAACGATTTCTTGGTATACATAGAAATTGTATGGGTTTACTAAAAAAGGGTGGCGATGAAACTCAAATGTTTCCTTTGTTGTCTAATTTCATCTAATTTTATCACCTCCCCATTCATCCGCTAATGTTGAACACATACTTAATATAAATTACACATAATAAAAAACAGCGAAATCCGCCTACACACCCCGCTATACTCCAATCGTGATACATAAAATGAATCCATGAATCGTGCTCCCGAGAATTATGTTTTGCGCTGCAGCTAATAGCGAACAATATCGCGTAACAACGGTTCCCGTATAGCACGAAAGTAAGGTCGTAAGCGGTAAGTCCCAAAAATTCGAAGATGACCGCGGCTATGGCCAAAGAATATTGGGAAAATAAATAGTTATACTCAAGTATGATTGTTACTTAAATTAATCTACTTAAGATTTTTTTGTAAAATATAAACGAATTTCATTGTGTTGTATTTTTTTGTCAAATACCGATTTTGGGTACAAATATACCGATTTTTGCTGGCAATTCTACCGATCTCGCACCATGACGTTCGAGACCAGTGATTCTACTCTATAATACTCTAATCTGTGCCAGTGATAAGTGATAACCTGTGATTATTAAACTTCAGCTTACGGATTTAGCAATATATTGGCAATATAAACATAATTATTGTTAAGATTCAAAGTACAGCTTACAAATTTTGATAAGATGGTTGTAAGGCAATACAACGAAGAGTTAAAATACTTAGAAAAGATTAATCCTCATTGTTGGAAAATCAAGAAAGGTTTCCAACCAAACATGAACGTAGAAGGCGTATTTTATGTGAATAACACTTTAGAAAAGCTAATGCTTGACGAGTTAAAAAACTCCTGTCGTCCAGGCATGACTGGAGGTTTTCTTCCTGGAGTAAAGCAAATAGCCAATGTTGCGGCATTACCTGGAATCGTCGGTCGGTCTATCGGCCTACCTGATATACATTCGGGATATGGATTTGCTATTGGTGATTATTTTTTTTTGTTACCTACAAGTAATTCAGCATCACAAAATATGTTTTAAATTATTGGGTAAAGATTTCCAAACCTACCCCAAGGTTTATGGGGAGTGGGGGTGGGGGGGAGAGTGGGGAGAAGTTAACACCCCCCGTACCAAATCCACACTTAGGAACCCCCCAGTTTTGGGGCTACTCACCTTTGAAATTTTCGGAATCCTGAGGAATGTTTTGTGATGGTTGCCCGCTGCAGCTGCTGCTGCAGCACAGTCACTGTTCTAACCTAAACTACTTTTGGACTTTCTGGATTGTGTTTGTTGTTATTTTGGATGGGTTGCTGCGCCCCCAGAGCCCCCCTTTTATTTTGTGACGGTCGCTGGCTGCTGCCGCAGCACGCTCGCTGCGCTCGCTCGGCTCCCTCTGTGTTGTGGTCTACGTTTTAACCTAACCTAACCCACTTTTGGCATTTCTGAATTGTGTTTAGTTTCGGTAGGTACGGAGGCACTCCCTAGTAAGTAGATAAGATAAGATAAGATAAGCCTTTATTCACAACAAATATTTTACATTTACAAATTACACTAAAACATTATTTCCTTGTTGGTTGTCTTAAGACATAGGCCTCCTCCAGATTATGCCACAAATATATATATATATATATATATATATATATATATATATATATATATATATATATATATATATATATATATATATAAATAACATAAATTCGTGGGAGATATAATGTGACCGAGATACACATATTCATCGACATATTCAATTGTTTGGTTTGCTACAATTATTGCATCTTTGTTTCTGTTAGTCATAACTTTTGTTTTACTTGCATTCATGGACAGTCCGGCTTTTAGGCTTTCGGCGGATAATTCATTGAGCATTTTTTGCAGTTCAGCTGGTGTTTTTGCAAATAATACTCTAAATCCTCGGCAAACCTGTGGTGTATTATGTTTTGTCCATTTATGCTGATGCCATTGTTTTCCCAGTCTAATCTCCTAAAAATGTCTTCTAGAACAGCCGTAAACAATTTTGGGGACAGAGGGTCTCCTTGCCTTACTCCCTTATGGATTTTAAACTCTTCGCCTATTCCTTCTAGCTGTATTCTTGCTGTGTTGTCACTGTAAATTTTTTAATTATGTTTATGTATTTTTGTTGTATTCCTTGCTTTTGTAGGGTTTTATAGATGGAAGTGTGAATAAGCGAGTCAAATGCTTTATTATAGTCCACGAATCCGATATAATAGGGTTGTCCATATTCGTTTTGTTTTTCTATCAGTTGCTTTAGAGAGTGAATGTGGTCAACTGTCGAGAAATCATTACGGAAGCCTGCCTGTTCTTTTGGTTGTTGTTCATCAAGGTTTTTGGTTAGGCGGTCTAGGATAATTTTGCTGAAGATTTTATAAAATATGTTTGCCATTAGACTGATGGGCCTGTAATTATCAAGTTTGTTTCTGTCCCCTTTTTTTTGGATGAGTATTATAGCTGATTTTGTCCATTGTTGAGGTATTGTTTCTGTTTTAATAATCATGTTAAAGAGCTCTGTTAGAGGCTGCACTATAACATCTGCTAATCCTTTCAGAAGTTCATTTGATATCATGTCCTCGCCGGGTGCTTTATTGTTTTTTTGGGACACAATAGCTTTTCTAGTTTCTGCCGGAAGTATGTCTGGGACTGATTCCTCGTTTGCAGTGCAGTGAATTGAATTATTGTTATCTGTTCTAGTTTCCGGTAAGTTGTACAAATTTCGGTAAAAATCTGTAGCTGTTTTATTTATTGTTTCTCTTTGTTTAGTTAACATTTCAGCACCTTTTTTGCTTTTGTTTTAATTTCAGGAATCCACTCTGTGTATTCTTTTAGAGTTTTAAGTGCTTTCTTTATTCCTCCTGTTTTTTCTATTTCCTGTCTAATACGTGTTAGTCTTAATTCTTTGTTATGTTTCCTTATATTTACATTAATTTCTTTGCTGATAGTAAGTAGTAAGTACGTAATACATAAACACCAGAAAACACATGACCTTAACTCAAGATTACGAAAATTTCGAATGTAAATTTCTACTAAATGGGGGGTGGGGGGGTTTTCCGGGGGTGGAAGTGGCACGAGGAGGTTTTTCTCACCCAAAACATCTTCCCTCAATCCATGTGACCACCAAAAAATTGGGGTAGGTTTGGAAATCCTAGCCGAGCTGGTAGTAATAGTAGTTTAGAGATTATAAATTGGATACATTTTATTGTATTGCTTAATAAAATAACTATTATATTTTTCAGGTAATATGGCAGCATTTGATATGTCTGATAGCAAATCTATTGTTTCGCCTGGAGGGGTCGGTTTTGATATCAATTGTGGTGTCAGATTGTTGAGGACAAACTTATATGAAAAAGATATTCAACCAGTGAAGGTAATGTATTTTTTTTTATTAAAATTTGCCTGTTATGAAAGTGAATAAAATCACTTTAAATTACTTTATTTCCAAAATGTAATTTGATATCAAAGATTCACTAAAAGCCAGTTTATTTCTTTTAGGAACAATTAGCTCAAAGTTTATTTGATCATATTCCTGTCGGAGTAGGCTCCAAGGGAATAATACCAATGAATGCTCGCGATTTGGAGGAAGCTTTGGAAATGGGCATGGACTGGTCCCTGCGTGAAGGTTATGTTTGGGCCGAGGACAAAGAGCATTGTGAAGAATATGGACGCATGCTGAATGCTGATCCTTCTAAAGTTAGTTTACGAGCTAAGAAGAGAGGTCTCCCACAGCTGGGAACACTAGGGGCAGGTAATCACTATGCTGAGATACAAGTTGTAGATGAAATCTATGACAAATTTGCAGCAGGGAAAATGGGCCTCGAAAA
Organism: Plebejus argus; assembly: GCA_905404155.3. Lineage (NCBI taxonomy): Eukaryota > Metazoa > Arthropoda > Insecta > Lepidoptera > Lycaenidae > Plebejus > Plebejus argus. Next base: position 8,108,584 of record FR989938.1, on the reverse strand, counting down.
GGTAGGCCAAGTGTGTGTAATGATACACTCCGGTAGCAGAGGATTTGGACACCAGGTTGCCACAGATGCTCTGGTGCAAATGGAGAAAGCTATGAAGAGGGATCAAATCGATGTCAATGATAGACAGCTAGCATGTGCCAGAATCAATTCAGTTGAAGGTCAAGACTACTTGAAGGCGATGGCTGCTGCGGCCAATTTTGCTTGGGTGAATCGGAGTTCAATGACCTTCCTTACTAGACAAGCTTTTGCCAAGCAATTCAAAATGGCCCCTGATGACTTAGACATGCATGTTATTTATGATGTGTCACATAATATTGCCAAGATAGAAGAACATGTTGTAGATGGGAAAGCAAAAACATTACTAGTCCACAGGAAGGTAAATGAATATATTTTTTTTATCAAGCAAAGAGTTAGCATGTTATTAGCACGTCATGTTCACCACAATAATTCTAAATTGTAACAATATGTACCATCGAGGAAATTGATTTCTAGGCAGTTGACAAACCAACATCATTTGGTTGGATCATGTCAATTCAATGTTAATTGTGATCTGTCGGCTGGGTTTGGCATAACACAACCAAACTACGTAGGTCCCTCGTTTTCCTAGGAATCAACTTCTCTGATATTACAATTTGATTTAATTTGTAGGTTTGTGTTTATCCATACCGAATTTTAGTCATGTATCACTCAAATCTGCAATAATGGAATGATCTTGAAGTTATATATCTATATGTTCTTTTCAGGGTTCAACAAGGGCCTTCCCACCTCACCATCCTATGATACCAGTAGACTACCAGCTCACTGGACAACCTGTGCTCATTGGTGGTTCAATGGGAACCTGCAGCTATGTTCTAACCGGTACTCACCAGGGCATGACGGAAACTTTTGGATCTACTTGCCATGGGGCTGTATGTATAATTGTTATAATTATAGCTTCTAAAACATATTAAGTACCAAACTTGTAATAAGGACTGCAGTAAATACTAAATAGGGTAGAAGGTAGCCAGCGTTGCCAGATTTTTTTGTGCCAAGTTGGAACTTTGGAACTTTTTGGCAACGCTGAAGCCCTCTCAAGAAAAGCCTATTTCCCTTTATTTAAATAAACTAAATTTTTTTCAGGGACGCGCACTTTCTCGAGCGAAATCAAGGCGAAATATTGACTACAAAGAAGTACTGAATAAGCTTGAAAACATGGGAATTTCCATAAGAGTCGCATCACCTAAGTTGGTTATGGAAGAGGCGCCTGAATCTTACAAAAACGTTACAGACGTGGTTAATACTTGCCATGCGGCAGGTATAAGCAAAAAGACTGTAAAATTACGACCCATAGCCGTAATCAAAGGTTAAACTTAAGCCATAACAATTGTGTTTATTATATTTATTTTTTATTTGTTCAGCTGGTATACTTAATACATTTTTATGTCATTTTTAAATTTCATTTATCTTTGAATAAAAACTCTAAAATTGTAACAACATATATTTCAGTGTATGGTAACTAAAAATCACTAACAATGTATTAATACTGCATTAATTTGTTCATAATTGTACCTTATTGGAAATGGCAATGTTATATCATTTTAAATTTATCTGCTATAATGACAAGAAGTGCTGTGCCAAGGAAGAACAATCCAGATGGAAGCACTGCAGTTGTGTAGTCTGCTTCTTCTGAAAATTAATCGATAAAACATTGGTGATATTATAACAATTTAAAGATATGGTATCCTAATTATTGTACCTACTCTTTTACATTCAGTAAGGTGAAAAGTATAAGGGTCCTATCATACTAGCAGTTGGCGAACGTTTCGGGTCAGAGCGGGCGCGCAACGAATACGTCGCGGACGCGTAACAAGATAGCAGCGTTATGTGCTTTGTAAACTCGCTGTAAACACGCGTTGAAAACGTTGCGTATCCGCAACATGTTCGCGACGTCCTCGGTGCGCAACCGGGGCGACGTTTTTGCTGCGCGCCCGCTCCGCCCCGAAACCGGTCGCCAACCGCTAGTATGATAACGCCCTAAGACTATACGAGTCCTTTTCCCGTCTGATGCTGATTTTATAATGTTTTAATTTAGTATAATTTTTATAATGACGTATGAAATCGAGGTGTAATAAAATAATACAAACTCATACTTGCCTTTGGCTCCACTTTCAATTTTTTCTTCCATTGACCACCCCATGCATCTATCCAGAGCTTTCTCCCAACGGGCTCGACGAATTTCACGCTCTGTTGATTGAAATAATATAAAGTTTAGCTTGACATTGTATAAAAATTTAAACATTAATCAGGTAAGATTGAGCTCAAAATAATTTTTTCGAGTGAATTAAAAAAATTAAAATTGAGTGTATTCCTAACGTTTAATCCTTTATTTGCTAACTAGACTAAGCTACCCAAACCTCGTCGCATTTGAGCTTCATAATGAATATATAAAACCGGCCAAGTGCGTGTCGGGCCACGCGCAATGTAGGGTTCCGTAGCACCGCTACTTTTTGAAAATTTTTGTATGGTCAATGAATGTACATTATTTTATAACATGTTTTACGCTACTAACAACATCATCTCAAAGGAATTTGAACGAAAAGTTCCTTTATACTTCGCCGAATACATTTTTTTTAGTTGATCGACTATTACTCAATAACTTATGAAGTCAACTTAGTCGTGATAGTTTTCCTTTAAATTCAGCATATTTCCTACTCCCGTGAATTTTTTCACATTTCCAGAAGCAACCGTTTAGCTGGTAGAAGGGGGGACACTGGACTCTAACGATTTTTTCCACTTTAAAACTTAATATTTCACAAATGGATCCCTAAACCGGAAAATGATCTATGAATACTCATAATATTTTTAAAAAACCTATCCAACGACACCCCACACGATGGGGTGGGCGCGAAAAAAAAAATTCAACCCCGCTTGATGTGTAAAAAATATTTTTTAAATATTTTATGTACCATTTTGTAGACATAATTAATCATGCCAAATTACAGCTTTGTAGGTCCTATAGTCTCTGAGCAAAACCGCGGACAGACGGACAGACGGACGGACAGACCGAAACTATAAGGGTTCCTTGTTGACTATGGAACCCTAAAAAGATGCAATATGATGATGAGATGTATTCTTAAAGGAGACATTCAGCACTCAGTTTTATCACAGTGTAAATAATTACAGTGGTCCAACGAACACGTCTAGACAGAGCAATCGTGCGGGGCGTGCGGGGTGAGAGAGGCGCGGTAGCGATACCAGACTGCCATACACTCGTTTGGTACACGTCAGCCGGGGTTGACGCTTTTTAATCTGATTGTTTTAAGTGGGTTGCGACCAATAGTGTTTCGTTTGAGTTGTATGTATGTACTTATTTAAAAACATAATATACTTACAAATTATATCCGTCATTTTTGAGTTTTTTTTAATTTTTGATATTTTCAATATTTCATACTCTGTTATGTTTTTTCCTAATAGTTGAATCGAAATAATTTGTATGTCTGATAATTTGAAGATAGGGAAGTAAAATTAAACTCATTTATTTATTATTGATATTCAAAGTTTTAAAATAAAGTAAAAATCAACGATAGATACTTTTGAGTATCAATTTTTCTTAAATGAAATAAGGGAGCAAACGAGCAAACGGGTCACCTGATGGAAAGCAACTTCCGTCGCCCATGGACACTCACAGCATCAGAAGAGCTGCAGGTGCGTTAATAATAAATACTTCTATATTTATTTTTTGTTTCATTCCCAGTATTCTACAATCTACATACACATACTACGAATACACAAAATGTAGAACAGATTATAATAAAACACATTTTTGTGACAACCCTGAAGCAATGACGAATACCTACTCAAAGGCGGCATTTCGCGCGACTTCAAAGGCGTTGGACCACTGTATGTATTTACACTGTGGTTTTATTTAGTGCACAAGAACTTATACATTGAATTGAGGAACATTCCAATTTACAATAGTACATGCTACCTGTAATCAATGCATCATGCTTCCTGTAGCAATGAATTAATCGTCGTCAATAGACATTTACTTTTTATTACACAATAGGATTTGATAGAAAAAAAAAATTACCGTCAGAGGAGATGGCAGGAATGAAAGTGTCGGAGGGTGGGCTGGGCGTGGTCGCGGGCCACACATGCAGCGCCGCCCCCGCCACCATCGCCGCGCCAAGCGCCGTACTCTCCATCATCAGTGGCCGAATCTGACGACATCAGAGAATACGACTTAGATAAAGATGATATTATGATGAGATATGTAAATTTCTTCAATGTATATATAATTATTAATTGTACTTTGAATATACGCTGCAGGTTGAATAAATTTAATTATAGATAGATTTTCGCGGGTAATAACTAATAAACATAACAAGTACCCGCTTTACTAATCTCACACGCCACACCCAAGGATAAGAACTCACTTCCACTAGTGTGTCCTCTAGTAAAAAGCAATAATTTTATATTTCTATTTCATACAATAAATAAATATTATTACTTACCACGGGTATCCCGAGCACGTCAGCCTGCATCTGCATGAGCGCGGTGTTCTGCGCCATGCCGCCGTCGGCGAGGAGGCGGCGCGGGGGGGTGGCGTCGCGCGCCATCGCGTCAGCCACGCCCCGCGCCTGCTGGCACACCGCCGCCAGCGCCGCGCGGACCACGTGACACGTTCTAGTACTGCTGTTCAGACCGCACATCACTCTGCGGAAGTACCAAACTTGGCTATTTTTATTTTATGCATTTTATTTGGGACAACAAACAATTATTGTGTACATGCTTAATACTAACAGGTAATGTAACCAACACCATTATCCACAATAAAAGGCTATGATAGTATAAGGTAAGTAAACCCTCTCAGAATCATAAGTTCTTCAATACCTAATTATTATTAGTTTGACATTGATGTCTCAAGTTATTGAGAATGTATCACCAGTCAAGGTTTGACCACACTCAGTCCGAAACAGTTTGACTGTTGAGTGCTGATTTTTTAATGAATTACATTTGCAATCATTGATCATCAAACATAAGTACTGTACTTCACGTCAAACATAAGTAATGTGATAATGAGCACGATCTTAGCGGTAAGGTCGCGTCATTAATACGGGCCATATCGAAATATTGTTAATACTGTAAATACTGTTTGCAAACTTTTTTAACCGGAAAGTGGCACAGACCCTCGGGCATCTTTCCTCCAATGCGGCGAGTAGAGGCCGTTGAAGGCGGGAACGAAGCAAATGCTACCCTCTTCGTCGTCTGACACCTCCGTCGCAAGGCGCTCCGTCTCCGATATGTCCGGGAGTATTTCCAAGTTATCTTGGAGCCATTGTAACATATCACCTGTTGTAAATTTCAACAGGCATTAAAAAAAGCACTTAAATAAAATATATATTTTATGTTTTAAGGGGAAACCACCCAGTTTTTGGCAATTAAATAGTCCTATTATAAAGGACTATTTGTGTTGTGAGCCTTATCTCTAGCTGCAGTCAGCAGTCTAGTGATCTATGTAAAGTAAATGAATAATTCGTAAAATGCTTTCTTGTACACAATAATTATTGTCTTAGTACCTGCTATTGCAACTGATCCTTCTAAAGCATAAATTGGTGGGGCTGTGGGACCAAGTTTGTACGCCACAGTTGTCAGCAAACCATTCTCAGAATGTACTATTGACTCCCCTGAAAAAAAAAGTATTTAAAAAGTAGGTCAATAAAAATATTATATTGAATATTGATATATTTTTTAAATTATATTGTTCAATATGGTCTAACACAATTTATGAAGGCCCTTACCTGTGTTGTACAAAATAAAACAACCTGTACCGTATGTGCATTTGACTTGGCCAAAATTCATGCAATTTTGTCCGACAAGGGCGGCTTGCTGGTCTCCTATACACTGAAATAATAAAGAGAACTTATATATTATATATAAGTAATATTCTCTTTTTTTTAAAAATCAGTTAAAGTGTTTTGGCATTTTTAATTATAATTTGAAATAAGTTATGACATTACCCCTGCTATTGGTGTACCAAGTAGGGAACCAGTTGCAATATATCCGTATATTTCAGCAGAACTCCTAATCTTTGGTAAAATTGACTTAGGTATATCAAAAAAGCGTAGCAATCCATCATCCCACTCCAAACTTCTTAATGACATTAGCTGCGTTCGTGATGCATTTGTTACATCAGTTGCATGAACTCCTCCTACATTTCCACCAGTTAGGTTCTAAAATTATATTGTTATAATTATAGTATTTCTTACTTCTGAAACTGTTAAAACAGCATGTTATGTATTTATTTAATAAGGATAGCTACATTGAATAGCTCTATTATATCACGGCAGAACTATATCTTATGTGAACTTTGTTAGAGAAAACAATATATGAATTTCAGCAATCTGTTGATGATTGTGTTATACATAATATTATGCTGTAGTAATAGTAATAACAGAATTACCCATATTAGCCAAGAGTCAACTGTGCCTGCCATACATTCATTAGCAGATACAGCCCTCTTAACTTCTGTTACATTTTCTAAGAGCCACTTGAGTTTGACTGATGAGAAATATGTTGAGAGTGGTAGTCCACTGGTTCGAGTTACAGCATTTATGCATCTTTTACCTTTATTTTTGTTAAGATCATCAACAATTTTAGACGTACGAACATCTAACCATACTGAAAAATAGAAAACATTTAGATAGGGGAGTTGTCTATTAAACTTTAAATTTAAAGGCAATTTCACTGTATTTAAATACAAGTTTACATTAAAAATATTATTACAATACCTATTGCACTGTATAATGGTTTCCCTGTTCTAGAGTTCCATACTATGGTGGTCTCTCTTTGATTAGTGATACCAATTCCAACAACATCCTCCGGATTTATATCAAGCTTTCGTAAATTGTCTACAGTTACCTTTAAAAAAAAAGGTTGGTAATGTTTTCAGTACATATTAATAACATGGTATAATTGTTATTTATTTTTTTGGCTAAAGTCCTATCAATGATATGATATATTTATAATGATATAAAAGACAATATTCAAAACATTAATAAAAACTATACCTAATGTAAAAAGTGAAAGTAAATGTATCTTTGTAAGATGTATACTTTAATTCATCAAGCTCCATACGGTCACCAGTGACCGAGACACAATAGATATTCTATTGTGTCTTATTTTCCCACAATCTACGGGTTAAGTCAGCAGTCAGCATCTGCACATTGCTGTCATTGTATTGTTGAAAATGAATGAAGTGATTAATAAAATGAAGTTCTTATAATACATACCTCTATACACTCAACAACGGAGAGAAGAATTTCTAAAGCATCTTGTTCTACCCAACCATCTTGGGGGCTAAATCTCTTAAGGGGTAGCTGGTGGTATGTAAGTACTTCTGATGTATTAGCAGCAAAGACCTGAAAATTGGAGTGGAATTTAATTTAGCAATTTTGATTAAAATATTGACCAGTAAGTAGAAGATGGTATTGATTTCGTACCAAGAATTTAACATTAGACGTTCCTTCATCAATAGCACCTATCAAAGGACCAAATTTGCCAAATTCTCGCATAATTACAATTTATTAACTACATGTCGATCGCTTCTGATCAGATATTACATTATTTACGGAACAAATTAAATATTAAAGTTTAAAAAATCAAAATAGACATGATACAATTCTCACAATTTGACCGCAAACTGACAAGTTCACGAAAACAAATGTCAATCAAATATCACCTGCAATCAGCTGATTAACCACAGAGTGAAATGAAAAAAAAATTTAGGGCTCGGTGCGTTCCACTAGGTTCCACTAAAGTATGAACTATAAAATACACGGTCGCCAACGGCGGTCGTCATCACTCACATCAGCAAAAAATAGTATGCGCAGACAGCGCGTTGCTTGCCACATGGTTGCCAACGTGTCAACCAGTTTTTCATTATAGATTTTGCGTGGTCGCCAACCGCCGTTGACGACCGTGTATTTCTTGCTTAAGCGCTCAAACCACTGATCTCTGTTCTTCAAGTACGCTGGATCGCTGATACCCTTTGCAATGACAGGCTCTATTTCTTGTGCCTATTTGAAGCGGAATCAGCGCCGGCCACCGCGCCCCCATATATAGATTATAGCCGCCCCCATATATCAGTGGTTCTGACTTCTGACATTGGGTTCTGAGTCTACTGGTTCTGATCTTACTTCTTGTCGTTGTCACTTGTCAGTGTCAAAAGTCGAATACAAAATAATACCATGGTGCGGTACATAAATATCGTTTTTATTTATTTTATGTAAAGTTATATTGAGTCATAATGTCCTCTGAGCTTAAATTCGAAATATACGATAGTTCTAAATTAGTGAAATGTATTTCAAAGGATACAAACCCGTCACAGTTTACAGACTTTTTGAAATCGTTAGATGATTTTCGACTGGAAGTGAACAATTTTTTATCAAACAGAATAAGAGCGAATGGGGTTTCTGGTAAGTGTTCTTTATTCTTATGACTGGTTTCCTACTTTGTTATATTCTTGTCCCATCACTTTCCCATTTCCGCAACTTCTAAATTCTAATAATCCAATCAGGCCGTAAGGGAATGGAGACTCTTAACTTGTTTGCTGTGTTTTTTGGTGTGCTTTTTGCTTTTTGTACTTACCAAGAATTGTCAGTTATTTTAAAGTTTCAACGATTGTCATTCCGGAATAGAAGTCCGGTCAGAAATGAAATTGCTATTTGGCTAAGTAAAACTGCTGGTTGGCGTAAGCTATTAAGTCCATGAAAATGTGCATGTTTTTTAAGCTTGTCGTGTTTTGTCGGGTTTTCTCATGCACTAATTAACATGTTCCGTGTAAACCATTTATTAACAAGAGACCTCATTAAACTACAAATTTATAAATATTCTTGAGTATATGGAATAACTATTCTCAAGTATAATATACAGTAAAGGATTATAATAAAAATTATAAAATACTGGATATCAAATCATGTGTTTGCAAAAACTAAGAAGATTTGAGGAATGTGCATGTATTTACTGTAATCTAAAACATTACTTTTTTATGGTAAGGGATTAAAATTAACTTAAAAAGTTTCCTTTTACTTGTTCTGAGACTTGTGAGAGAGTTGTGAGTGAGAGTATCTGTATTTCATTTTCAGATAATACAGATGATGATGATGACAGTGGGAGTGATAAAGAAGAAGTTGAGGATGTTAGTCCAAAGAAGAGAAAGAAGTAAAATAAATTCATAGTATTAATGTACCGAATATGTTGGCAAAGATGTACCTCAGGAGTCAGGACATGGTAAACTAGAAAGTAAATAAATCATACCGAACTAAAAATATTTATTAAAGTTTAAATATTTTGTAGTAAATTTACTATTTATTTATATATTTTTTAGTGTTTTTGTCTATTTTTTGGTGTTTAAATATTTTGTAGTTTTACTAAAAAATATTTAAACACAAAATATTTTTTTTTAGTATTTATATATTTTGTAAAAAAAATTGTTCAGGACCCTAGGTAATTACCATCATAAGCTGAAAAATAACTCAAACATGTTAAATATTTTCGCATGAGAAAATGATTTTGGTATTAAGAATGTATGAAAATTTCGAGGGTAACCCGGGCCCTTAATGTTTCGAATTTAAAAATAAATTTAAATTGTTATAGTTTAATTTTAAAAATAAAGGATTTGTTATATTTTTAAAATGTTTTATTACTTATGCTATAATAATTGTAGTCATATTTACATACACTTTATTTACAGTTCAGTTGATTGTTACAATTTCTCTTCAACTTTTAAATGTAAAGTTCACAAAAATATTACCTTAAACAATAGCAAAATAAATAGTTGAATGGAATGTTATACAAATCACAGCAATTAATACATTAAATGTACTTCTTAAATTGTAGTCGCACTACATTAAGCAAATGTGGTAACTGGTAACAACCAATCTTAATCTACAATCGATTTTTAAATTTATTATTATTTTGCTTTGGAGCAACAATTAAGGCAGAATTTTTTTGTACTGTAACATGTCCGCCAAAATAATCAAAATAGATCAAGTAAACGGTGGAGTTCTTTGAATGTAGTACCCATTTCTAATAGACAATACAGTTATAATTGTTTATCATAATGCACTCGTAAGTACCTCAAGGTCGAAGAAGTACTCGTCAAATGTTTACCCTTAGATTTGAGTGTAGTTAACTATGTCACTGTTACAACACTTTTGAGGTCGAGAACGAAGCTTGATAATTTATAATTAGACGGAGCCTGTCTCGTTTTATCTTTTCGCGTTTGTGTATTCTAGATATCAGTGGGTGACTGACATCAGTAATACGGATATCAGGTAGATCATGAGACTAGTGTCTGCGTTCGGGGGTTCGCTCAGGCGGACACGTTGGTGGCCTTGTCGTCTGCTTCGGTGTCCGAACAACATAAATCACAACCGTTGACTCCGCAATCACACATGGACGTTGGACGTATGGAGTTCTGGAATTTCTGAAAAATAAAATATGAAACATTAGTTAGGCACAAATAATGACACGGGCGACGTCTTCTTTAAGACCATTTTCCTATCCGCAGAAAAGCCCATTGTTTTTTTTCAAAACATACAATTAAAGCCTATATTATGAAGCCGTTAGTTAACATAACTTAGTTAATTTAATCGTCGCGTTGATGTTTGAAATAACAAATACGGCATTGATGTTTCATTTCGTGTTTAGAGACGCGTTTCATGAGGAAAATTACCAAACTTAAAATGAATCGTCTGCTATCTAACGGCTTATGTAACGTGTTAATTATAAGTTGCAATGCTTCTTGATTTCGGACTTCGACAGTGAATATAGGAAGGGCACTATGCTACCAAACAAGACACTTGAAATGAAATCACAAGCACTTACTTCTCTTATACTATTTCCTGGAGATCTCACAACCACGACTACAGCGTACACTGGTATACATAGCAAGGACAGGGAGGCGATAGTCCAACCTAAAACTTGAGCCCACGCTGGATATCCGTACTGTCTGTAGCTCGGTGGCATGTAGTCCACTAGACTGGCGACCCAGAGCGCCAGCAGCAGGGCTGGGGCAGCTATCAACCAGCAGAATCTAAAGTACAGCGACGGCCTTTGTCCTGTTTCACACACAGAAAAACCTTGAAAATTATTTATAAAAACATACGCAATTGTTGAAAAGAAATTAAAAAACTAAAGAAATCTGAAAATGCGTCATATTGTATTTTAGGTTTGAAGGGCCGCCATTGTCGTGACTTGTAATATAATAGATAAGCCAAACGAGTACCTAAGTTTAAATATTTCATAGAACACTGCCTGATCTGATAAGTCGATACAGACATTTTATATACCTTGGTTGTTGGTACATCAAACATCACATAAATTATTCGAGTTTAACCATCGCATGCTCATAATTCCACATAATGTGACCTTCGTGGTCATAATTGGATGTGTAAAAATGATAAATCTAGTATTGTTCCCGCTAATCTCTTATCTAAGTCACCATTTGATATGGCAGAACGCACATTAGGTAATGCTACATGAGTGTGCCCTACTGTCAGAATGTACCTATACGATTTTAGCTATGTTTGATCGGTTTTGTTTAAGTTTTATAATAAATTTTACCTAGACAGAAAGTAAGTATTAAAAGTCAAATAATAAGTCTCACCTACGAGGCTATTTAGAAAAAAATCTAATGAAATCGATTAATCATCTACTTTATAAAAGCGTTCTTATTAGATATCATGTTATCATCAATAATTTGCTAAGTTTTACTACAACGTATTTTATCAGTGACCTTACAACGTACCTCGCTTGTGGGTAAAATGTAAATATTAGGCACCTATATAGGTATATATTATCTACACAATTTTTCCTTTTTTAGTTTAAATTAAATCCATCTAATCAAACTTGTATTCTTGTGTAGGGAGTATTTGCTTAGACATGTTTGATTAACCGATAAACTTAAAAATAAGGAGAAAAAGAACTTTGATTGAACAATTAATATTCCTAATTAATTTTCATAATTAACAACATCACCAAAAAAATTAATTCTGTTTGAAAATTACACGTTATTTAAACAATTATTCTTACCGGTCATTTGTTTTATATTTTTCGACAGTCTGTCGACTCCGTAAAACCAGGCTATGGCGACCATCTCGAAGAAGGCGAGGTACGTAATACTCAAGGAAGCTGCGTAGTAATCCATCAGTTGGAACATGTAGATGCCACTTTGTATGATGTGCGGCAATCCAAATACCAATGAGACTGCGCAGACGCACAAAACCAGCAACTCGTGGTACACAAGTCGCCTTCGAATCATGTCAGGGAAACCATCTTGTATTGAAGTCACTACCACTTCCACTATGGCAAACTGAAATAAGAGAAAAGTTCAATAATTCATTTTTGGATAGTGAACAGTAGTGAATAGTAAATACTGACAAAAAATTAGACCCTGAGAGCGTAAACTGTGTTACGCGGGTGCCCGCGCGGGTTCATACAAAAGTGACCCGCGCGGGTCCTCGTCGCGGAGAGCCGGCCCCACTTCCTAAAGATATTTAAAAATAAATAAAATTAGATGATTCCTCCTTCAAAGTTGATCCTATTTTTTATTCTTTTTAAATATCTTCAGGAAGAGTAAGTCTATTGCCTCTACGTTTTTATTTTATCTTAAAGATCTTTCAAATTTGTTTTATTGTCGGTCGATTGGCGGGAGTACGGGGCATTCATTTTTTGCAATTTATTTAGGGTCATATTTTTAATTTTAGAAAAAATCTAATTTAGAGGCATGCTTTAACAGATCCCAATATTGTATAAAAATCATTTGTCTACACGCATTGTCCAGGGAGTAAATTAGGAAATACGTTTGTATGGCAAAACAGTGCTAGCGTACCCTATTAATACTCTGTATTTCCTAAAGTAATGATCGTACAGTAAAAATGTGTAGACGTAATTTATAGGAAATTTAATGTAGACAATTAATGTAGAAGTCACTAACGAGATATTATAAATACTTTTCGAGTTACAAGCAAAAACCTTGAAAAAGAGACCTTTCCCCCCCTCCCCCACCGCCGGCTCTTGTCCCACCCTCGGGGAATTTTTATTATATTCATCTGGACACCTTCAGGAACAACTGTACCAACTTTCAAAACTACTCGAATTATTCGGTCTGAATTCCTTAATTTTCCCAGGCTAATAGCATAATAATATGAATTAAATATAAAGTATAATATATAATAAACACACCTGACTGTTTAAGCCCAGACAAAGGAACATAAAGAAGAATAGAACTGCCCATAATTGAGATGCGGGCATTTTCGCTATTGCCTGGGGGTATACCACAAACAGCAATCCCGGACCTAAAAAAGACAACAATAATTTTAAGTAAGACCCTAAGTACCTTACAATAATTTGAATAGAGATGATAGAAGGCTTAACCACATTATAATGGGTATCTCTGCATTAAATATACAAAATACTTGAATAAACAGTGCTTTGTTTATTTACTACTTTACAGTATTGAGGTAATATTAAAGAATAACAAATACATTAGCAATGTTAGTAGCTAATAGATTATTTTATTGAGTTTTGTTTAACTTTTCTAGAATTTGAAGATGATAATTATTATGATAGACAAAGAATGAATCAAGTTCACGAATACGTTCTATTTGGTCTCGACATTTTTATCTTTCGTTTAAATTTTTGTCAAGCATAAATTATCTTATATTTGTTCTACAAATATTGTACGATTTTTCGGTACTTACTATCAGCTATAACAGACTTCACTGAAGTATTTTGTTCGAACGCTATATTTCCTATAGTTGCGAAGGTAAATATACCAACTATAAGACTGGTGACTGCGTTAATTAGGGACACGGCTAGTGTGTCGTGAAGGAAATTGTTATCGAAGCGATTGTACGAGGCGAACATCATCATCGATCCAAATGCGATTCCGATAGAGTTGAAGATCTGTGACGCCGCGTTCACCCATGGTCTTGACTGTTTGAGTAATTCCCAGTCAGGCTTGAAGAAGAACCTCAAACCCCTGTCGGCGCCTTCGAGTGTCAACGATCGACCGAGAAAAACTATGATCAGTAAAAATGGCAGAGTCGTGGTGATGTAGCGAACTTTAGCTGAGGATTTGATGCTCTTCCAGATGGCGAAGTAAACCAACAACCAAGCACACACCAAACAAGCCGCCAACTCCCACCGCATGCCACCGGGGTACTCAATACCATCACTCATGCTTAATACCTTCTTCCTGAAAGTATAAGTTTTGTTAAAAAAAGCATTACCATTGAATTACATAATTATTGTATTAAGAACGACAGAATATTATATTGTTATATTATTAAAAAATAATATAATTTATTTTCGTGGAGCGGTACAGTAGGTAAGTATACATTTTAAATATATAAGTTAGACAAAGGATTAAAAAATTATTAATGTTTTAGTAGGTGCAATTTTGGTATTTCACAGAAATTTAACATTGGGTATTTAATTGCATTTCCCGTCTTGAAAAAAAAAGGATTGGGTCTAAAATCTTAAACTCATAGCCCACAGCCCAGATGTAAGTATTAAAATATGGGTTATATAAAAAAACGTCTACTCACTCAAAAAATTGTTCGCTGGGGGTTTGTGAACTGTTTGGCTTGGTCATATTGTGATTGGGAACCCAACACTGCGCTGTATTCCAGCGGTTGGAACAACTAGCCCAAGGTACTTCCGATTTGAATGAGGTGAAGAAATAATATATCGCCCACGCTATAATTACAGCGTAATACGTGGACATTAAAAACGAGATTACTACACTTGCGAGTCCAGCGCCTGAAAAAAAATGTTATCCAGTAAGTAACCTGACGCGTGAAACATAAGGTGAATGTTAAAATGAGCTTTGCGATTCTCGGAAAGTCACCAATGAAACAATACCGAAAACCAATAAAACTTTCCATAATAAAGTAACTCTACAACAATAGAACAATTAATGTTTGACTAATATGGCTCAAGTTGAGAAAAATAGCCGCCATTACTAGGTATGCAATTATAGCTTATTTAAAGCTGTTTAAAAGGGTTTAACCGGTAGCGCTGCTGGCTACAGAGTTGACCTTGTAATATGTAATGGCTGGCTTTGTTGCGTAGATCGAAACTGTACCTTTGAACAATGGACATATTTGCGACAGTGCGCCGATAGGTCCATGCGCTGTGTACTGGCCGACCGCCAATTCCATGAACAACATTGGTACTCCGCATACTAGAAGTATTATGAAGTAAGGTATCAGGAATGCACCTAAAAAGAGATAGATAATTAAAAAAATATTCGGATCACTAGGAATTATTACACTCGCAATTATCAAGTTTGAGGATTATTCAAATAAGAAAATCAATCAAATAAGAAAATCAAAACATAAAAAAAATTACAACTTAAATATGTTTAAAAGAAATCTAAAAAAAATTTATAATTGATAAATGCTACCTATTATACTGTAAATTACTTTTTGAACGATAATATTTTCTAACAAATTGTATGACATTAAAATAATCTTATTTGATAATAATAATTGTAAATTGACTATTGACATAATAAAATCCTTTCCCTGACATTATAATTTGACTAGTAAATAATAATAATAATAATTTTCCATTAAATATAATTGAATAGTGAACATGAATATCAATAGAATAGATTTTGTTATGTCTAATTAATTATTATTGTTGACAATTGGTAATAATATGAACCATGTACAAATTATTATTAGCTTCTTAAATAGGTACAGCACATCTGGAATATAATTAATAATACTTTGCTAAGATTGTAAGAGTAGATATTTATAATATTATTATGTATTTCAAATTTTATATTGTAGCATAGATTAGGTATAGTTTATCAACTAAACATTTGCGTGCCCATTTGGGCAAATGTGTGAAACCACCATTGTGAAATCTACTAACATCTTTACTAACACACATTTTGCAAATGTTAAAAAAAAACCGAAAGTAATTCCAAAAATAATAATTATGCGAAGTATGCATTTTCGAAATAAGAATCTAATTACTGGTTCTGAATACATCATGAATACATAAACAAATGATTGTAGGTGCTGACCACAACCATTTTTAGGGTTCCGTAGCCAAAATGGCAAAAAAGGAACCCTTATAGATTCGTCATGTCTGTCTGTCTGTCTGTCTGTCTGTCTGTCTGTCTGTCCGTCCGTCCGTATGTCACAGCCACTTTTCTCCGAAACTATTAGAGCTATACTATTGAAACTTGGTAAGCAGATGTAGTCTGTAAACCGCATTAAGATTTTGATGCAAAAATGGAAAAAATATTAAAAATTTTAGGGGTCCCCATAGGTACAACTGAAACAAAAAATATTTTTTTTCATCTAACCTATGCGTGTGGGGTATCTATGGATAGGTCTTCAAAAATCATATTGAGGTTTCTCATATCATTTTTTTCTAACCTGAATAGTTTGCGAGAGAGACTCTTCCAAAGTGGAAAAATGTGTGTCCCCCCCCCTCTAATTTCTAAAGTAGAGGCATGATAATTCTAAAAAAAAATATATGATGTAGATTACTATAAAAACTACCAACGAAAATTGGTTTGAACGAGATCTAGCCAGTAGTTTTTTTTATACGTCATAAATAGTAGAGTACAACTGAAACAAAAAATTTTTTTTCATCTAACCTATGCGTGTGGGGGTATCTATGGATAGGTGTCCAAAAATCATATTGAGGTTTCTCATATCATTTTTTTCTAACCTGAATAGTTTGCGAGAGAGACTCTTCCAAAGTGGAAAAATGTGTGTCCCCCCCCTCTAATTTCTAAAGTAGAGGCATGATAATTCTAAAAAAAAATATATGATGTAGATTACTATAAAAACAACCAACGAAAATTGGTTTCAACGAGATCTAGCCAGTAGTTTTTTTTATACGTCATAAATAGTAAACCTTAATCTAAATTTCATTAAATCGACTGAAATATAAAAATAAATCAAAAATATTTTAATTTCATAAAAATAAACCTTATTGCTGCTGCGGAACCCTCCATGGGCGAGTCCAACTCGCACTTGGCCGCTTTTTAAATTAAGAATAGGCAAAAGCAAGAAGTTAGACAATGTCAATTGCATTTAAGACTCGTACTATCAAGTATTGATCATAATCACCGTAACAGTTTTAGAGGAGTGATGACATAAACGACCTACATCGAGCGTGTGTTATGCCCTTGCTATCACTAGCTTGACCTAGAAGAATTGTTGTAATTAACCTAATCATGGCTCAAACGGTAATCTACGTATCGTCCGTGTTCTTTCATATCTCTGAAGTCTGAACAACGACGCGTAGGTACGTGAATGATAATGTTTGGTATTTTCAGTTGTGACTTGTGACCGCGTGAATGATAATTATTTATTATGTATGTCATTTTCAGTTACATAATTTTGTAAAGATTATATTATTTGGTAGTACATACAAAAAACTTGTAGATGCAATTTGTGTATATTTTGATTAAACCAATTGTAATGTATGACGAAGTAGGCACGGGTATTATTCATAACTCTACCATGAAAATGGCTTTCATTATTTTCAGAATATTTCAGTGTTTGATATCGGCATGGTGGTAACTGGTATCACTTTAGCGGCTACGCTACGTCAATCTATAGATAAGTTAAATTGTGATAAAATATTAATACATTGTTAATATTATTTAATTGTGCTGTTTATTTCTTATCACTATTTGTTTGGAATACTTATTGAACTTGTCTATTGTAAGTACAGAATACACATTAATTTCGCAATATCACTTGATCGCTAATATTTGATACTGTTTCTACATTATCGATATAGTAAAAACTAGAAACATTATTATGTTTTATATCATAAAACATAAAACGTATGTTTTTGTAACACAATTTCGATATCAAATCCATTAATTCTTATCACGTGTGGGGCTACGTAATACACTGCCTAAACCTATATTTTATATTATGTAGATATATGTACAAATTGCTACTTTTCATATTTTAAGAGTAAGGTACCGATTTGGCTACTTCTCTACATGGCATGGCTCCTCATTTTTGCACAAACTTAATTCGTCCAGGAATGAAAAGTTTATCGCATTCAAAATATTATTGTAGATAGCGCTATTTTAGTGTGGTGACTGGTGTTATATGATTAAACAACGATACGTCAATAAATCACGGCGATATATCATCCGATATCTCGCCTCTCGAGAGGACGTACGCGCCGCGCCGCGTGACGTCTCGATTCACAGCCGCCAGATGTAATTCACACCGACGACGCCCTGTGTTGGCACTCCTCGTTTGTGCCTTGGCGACAATCACTGCCGGTTAGCACTATACGACACAAACATTATTTAAATTATGAAAGCACGACAGAACAGGCTGCGTTCACACCGAGCTTATTGTCAGCCGCTGAACGTGACGTTTGACGATTATTTTTTCATACATATTATTAACATTTTCGTTCACACCTAAACGACAATTCGTCACTGCATAGCCTGGCCACATAGCTAGTTCTTATTTTTGTATCCAGGCGTAATTCTGCGTCCCTAGATAGTTTGAAATTATTTTACTTCCGACTAGGCCTTAATATCAACGACGTACGGATCTTCTCATAGAAACTCCGAGTATACCTCGTCACTCATGTGGGTGGACTTTACGTTTTATCTCCACGTTAGTCCATTGACCACATTGTAGACGTGTAGAGTATATTCGTCTTTGATTGGTTATGCCATACAGTATTAATACTGTGCATATTAGAGACTGCTTCGTAATTTAATATCTACATAAGTGGATGAAGTTAGATATTTGAAAACTGTCGTTTTTTGCATACTCTCCATGTATTTAGGACCGGGAAAATAATTCCAAATCAAAAAATGTGGATTGTATGTACTATGTATGTATAGCCAGATGATAGGGTAAGTTACAAAGTTTGTTCAAATTCTAAGGGAAAAATGCTCTCATGTTGTAAAATGTTAGTTACTTGGTTCATTCACTCATGTCTTCAATTAAGGTGACATTAATCGTGATTAACAATCATGACGTAATCGTGTTTACACGAAGAGTTTTACGAAGAGTTTTACCTTCAAAGAAATTCGAGGACAATGAAATGTGATACGTGTTGGGTAGAGCTTACTTGGTCCTATGCACACTGCACAGTCTTACGCCCTACGCACATAATAAAAATAACGTATCGTATGATAATATTATGTTACATTCATTTGCAAATACTGTTACTGACCGATCATATCGCATAAACTAAACAATTCACTAATAAAAATATTTAGCGAATTTTATTGTATTAGGGGCATGAAAAAATCTATGGAGCAAGAGAGTTTAACGGGAGTGAAGCTCTAAAAGCGGCGCATTAAGCTCTTTCGTATAAAATGTTATAATTAAAACATATAAACTTTAATTTTTACAAGTTGTATTTAATTAATAATTATTGAATGCTCTTGAGCTCAGACATCAAAAGGCTCAAATATTATTTATAGAGCTCAGTGGACAGTGCGTAGGTACATGGTAGCTTTCGCGTATGTAAATATTTATCAAACATCAAGTACACAGTACCTACCGTACGTAATAAATCTTTTTAAGTACATACGATAAACCATTTTTAATAATATAGAAAATAGATCATATCTTTAACCCTTTATTTGAAAAGTAAAATATATATTATGATGAAGTGTTTACTTCTAAAAACTTCGCTAAATAATTTTTCTATTCATTATACAATAACAAAACTAAGTGATACTTTAGAGTTTAGGGAGTGTATATTGTGTCCCTAGAGTTCACTTTGAAAGTAGCAGCGCTGAAAAAGCAAATTTTTTGTGATTTGTATAGTATCATGAAAAAAAGTTACTCTTTCAGCACTGCTACTTTCACAGCGAACCATATGTACGGTATATAGGGAAGTGGGAACCCATATACACCCTAAAGAATTATCACTTAGTTTTGTTACACCTTGTATTTCGGATGTTAGAACAATACAAGCTACAGAATGCCCAATTATTTAAAAAACGATTAATATAATTGATTGAAACATCTTTGAAAGCAGCTATTAGCGTTTGTTATTTTACAATGGCGAATTGAGCTAAGTGTGTGATTCACGAGCCAATTACGCGCCGTCAGGCGACGCATCAGCCGGAATTGGCTGTTAAACGGACTATCTAGTGTAGGTACGGCGAACTCAATGCTACGAGAATCACGATTTTGCAAATACACAAAATAATATTTACTCTGCATGCGACACTCGAGCAATTATAGGAAATATGCTAATAGATAAAATATGGGCGTGTCCGTATAGTTAAAATTACGAGAATTGTGACCAATTTATCAACCAGTTTATTAATAATTATCATCAACAACTCAGTGATATCATTTTGGTTATGCGACAGTTACGAGTCATAATAAAAGAGGTGGATTATTAAAATCTAGAATCATAAAATGATCTCCTCGTTTTTACGATGTTGCCAGGGTAATCTTGTGATTATCTCGACGATTTCATTCCGGAAGACGATATAATCTGTGCACTAGTGCAAAATTAAAAATAGTATCAGTTTGCTTACCTCCACCGCTTTTGTAGCAAAGATACGGGAAGCGCCATACGTTGCCGAGGCCCACAGAGTACCCGACACAAGCCAGAACAAATTGCATTTTGTTAGCCCAAAAAGGCCTTCGGGGTTTTAAGTGTACAGTCTCGGCATCTTCTTCCTCTTCTCCACAGTCGCTCTCGTGGGAGGCGGTGTCTTCATCCGGTGGACTGAAAACAATTTGTATGGTTTCACCAAGTTTCCAATACAATAGTTAGTATTTGCTTACTTAGTAATATTTCACATTTCAAAGTCTATTGAGATTTCGGACCTTTTCCTTGTCGAAGTGATTCAACATGTTCGTCGTTTACTGTATCAACAGCTATAAAAATCAATACGAATTTTACATTATAAACGAGTACTATACTACGAAATAACAGGATGTATCCTGAAGCCAATAGCCAAAACCCCTATCTTTCGTAATGTTTTATTACAAGTGTATTTTTTGTTCTTACTTTTGAGAAATCTGTAAAATACTTATAAATAAATTTTTGAATATATTTTGAAGTTAAAAAAGGAAATACCTAGGTGTCTAATCTAATACGATGATAAGTAATTGTTAATAATTGTTATACAATGAATAAGGTGATTTCAAATATGACAGTCAGTGACTTGTCGCTTACGGTGCTGGTAGAGAATTTAAAATGGTTTATTAGGGATATTGCAACTGATTCACAAAAGAATATTATGTTCTCGTTTCTAGGTACTTACTATACAGGGTGTAACAAAACAAAGCGACAATATTTTAATGATGAGTCCCATGTATAGAGGACGCTGTGTAAGTAGCAGCGCTGACAGAGTTTACTTTTTAAATTTTTATATGGGCAAATTCATGACGCTAAGACGCTTGCCCATACGAATCGCAAAAAAAAAAACTCTTTCAGCGCTTCTACTTTCATAGAGAACTTTATTATGAGGGACACTCACCATAAAGCATTTTTATTTTTGGGATAAGAAACATATCGCTTTGTTTTGATACAGTACAACAACACTTTTAAGTTGGCATACTCCTTAGTTCTGTCTATTCTGGTAAAGTAGTCCGGCCGTCATGTCTTAAAAACAACATTTTTATTTTTTAATTACCAATTTAAATAAATCTGTTCTCGTTTCTAACATATTAATATTCTCTATATGCACAAATGTATTCTTAGAAGTTTAAAGGATACCAAGGTACCTGTCACAAAACGTTCACTGCATAACAACATTTCTAAACCAACCTTAATAGCCTGGACTTCATTTCGAACTTTTACTTCCTAGTAATCGGCTGAGAGCAGCGAGTATACTAAGAGCCTCATGTGCGTCTCCTGAATATATATTATTGCTAATTGACCTTGAGTTGAGTCGAAAAGTTCATAATATTTTGTGACATAATAAACATGGTAAGTATACGTAAGATTATCGTTTACGAGTGTGGCAAATATCATAATATCTGTAAACGGTATATCACTTATACCGTTTTGCACGCGACTCGAATTAGGCATGTAGGCTTAATATTAGAGAACTATAACACCATTTTCTTTTACGATACTATTATTATTTACTATAGACTCTATAGTCTATAGCTTAAATAATAAACTTCCAGGTAACAGCGAACCCCTTAATGAAATCCCCCCTTCCCCCCCCCCAAAGAAAATAATAAAATTGACTGTTGAAGAAAATAAGGTTTTTATTTGAATAAGATGTAACACATAAAGTGGCAAAAGAATGCCGCGCGTGCCTGCCAGTTATCAAACCACATTTACGTAAATCTTGTCGCAAACCCGTTGCCGTCGAATGGTGAACGCGCCTAAACGTCGAAGGGTTCGCGTACCCCACTTTCAGAAACTCTGGATAGAGGGTTCCACTGTTGAAAGTCTATAGGTTAGGTTAGATTTAAATTGATATGGCAACTAATAATGACGCTTTTTTAGGTGTGCCATATTTGTGCTGAGAAAGAACAACCTGCAAAAGAAATCAACTGGGTCGCTTGCAACCAAATCCGGCAGCTGCGTCAACAGCATCTATCTGTAGGTGAGTTTCTAAACATATTCGGTCTTACCACAAAAGATTTAAACACTTGTTGAACAGTTGATTAGAGAAAAATTCAGTACAAAATGATCTCAAAACAACTGTTCAACAGGTGTTTAAATCTTTTGTGGTAGGGTAGGACCGATTGTCTTTACTATGTATAAGTATTATTATCTAACTAGATGAGTAAACATGAGATGAACATGTTGGGTACTTTTAGTGCATTTCTCTATACATATAATATTATATAATATAATATAGATGGGAAATTGCTTGCGTTTTTAGGCATTTGTGGACATTTTGTGCTATCTATATTATCCTCTACACATTTAGCTCTAACTTTTTCTTCATTGCTACTCGGATCGCTGATGGTTACTTAGCTTGGTGCACCGTGGATTATGTCTGTTTAGACTTTAGAATAATAATCTAATTCTGTCAAAATTGGTGCAAATGTGTCTTCTAGGGCAGGAATGTACCGCGTGTCTAGATAAGCAACATACATCACCTCTAAATTACACAATACACAGCATTCCTTATTAAATCTTTTCAACCTCAGTAACTTTGGTACTAATAATATATTTTAATTACAATAAAATATGAAACCCCAAATATTTAAATTGATGTTACATGACGTAAGGAACTAAGGAGCATGCTTACACCATGTTGACGCTATCTCATAAATAAATAATCGTTCGTAGCAATTTCAAAAAAAGTCCTAATCCTTAGCTGTCAACGTTTAAGTACGTAGACGTATTTTAAAATCATTATCAAAAAGCAGTGATAAGGCCCGACCCAGCGTCAATCGCGATTCGCGAGCGGTGCGGCAGCGGGCCGACGGACGGTGTGCCGTGTGATACGCGGGAGCAGATATTAGATACCATACTGCCTATACGTATTACGTATACCTTGGCCTGTAGACAAGTGGCAAAGCGCTAACGCTTACCGCTCGCTAGCGCTACAAAATGTATGCGATTTGACATAAGTCATCGCATTCGCTAGCGAATATTAATGTCAAATCCATACATTTTGTAGCGTTAGCGTTAGCGTTTTGCCACTTGTCTACGGGGGCTTATCAGTATTCACCGCGAAGGTCGACTCGAACAAACTCCCCTGAGACGGGGGATTTTTGGATTATCCGAATTGCTGTCATATTCTAAATCCTCCTATTGACAATGCTCTTAGATGCAACGTGTCTGATATGATATGTAATTTTTAATACTTTTCATCTCAGGATATAACTAATTCACTACCGGCTCACAAGAATAGGCAAAGTTTCCCTAATTCAATGTTTTGTCCTTGTATTCATTGAATAATATTATTATTTGAAACCTATTTGAAACGCTTTGATTATCGTGATCATAAGCACAGAAATGTATTAAGGATCATAAGACATTTTATGCTTGAAAAAATACAATATAATTATAATATAATGCTGTGTAATGTGTAATGGCTTGATTCAATTCAATTGGCTTGGTCTACATAATAATAATATTATGTTGCTTATATTCATTAATCTCCTCAAAATGCTGTGAGTACTTCTGCTGCCGAAAGGAAAAGATCCAACTTCATACAATGTTGCAGATTTTTGATTGTATTAGGTACCAATTATTATTATTAGTAGGAAGTGAGTAGAGGTTTTTCTTGTGAATTATTTCTTTACTGTTATTTAAAAATATGGAAAAATGTACATTATGATAACTATTTTTTCTTTGAATAAGTTACTTAACTGATCTTGTAGTAAAAAAAATCTATTTCTCAATCCACAGAGTAGAAATATTTAGAGGATTCCGGAGTACTAAGAGTCCATATAGTTTTGTCCGTCCGTCCATCAGTCCATCTATCTACTAGCTCTTGCAAATTTTGTAATTAATATTTATATCATTATTAATTATTGTCATTGAAATTGGGCATTTAAGGAATGATTATTATTGTTACAATATCATACATGACAACTGACAATCTATACTAATATTATAATTCTGAAGAGTTTGTTTGTTTGTTTGAACGCGCTAATCTCAGGAACTACAGGTCCGATTTGAAAAATTCTTTCAGTGTTAGATAGCTCGTTTATCGAGGAAGGCTATTGGCTCTATAACATCACGCTGTGACTTTTAGGAGCGAAGAAACGAAGGAACATGTGGAAAAAACGGGGAAAATTATTCATGTTTGAGAGCTTCCGTTGCGTGCGCTGCAAAAACGGTCCAAGATACCCAAAAAATATGTATGAAAGAATTATTCCTCTTTAAATGATCAAAAAAAAATGTCCGTGATAGTATTGTCTATCTTTTAAGATTAACTCACAATATGCAGCAGCTTCAGCAGTTCGTGAGATAAGCTCTTTCAAATAATTTTCCCCGTTTTTCCCCATTTTCCTGTTTCTTTGCTCTTATTGGTGGCAACGTGATGTTATATGTATAGCTCAAGTCTTCCTCGATAAATAAGACTATCCAACAAAAAATGAATTCTTCAATTCAAAGCAGTATAGTTTCACAAATTCTTTAGCTTTATAATGTAAGTATAGATATGATTTTTCCAAACTTTAAGCCCGCCATTTATAAGGAATGGTAAGTTGTATGAAAAAAGTGTCTGAATATTTTTAGTAGAGAATCCTATGATCTACATGACTCTTGTCCTACCTATATTTGTGATAAAATGTACAGTTTGGGGAAAAAACGGGAGGAACCTCATTTTCATACCTTTGACAATTTTTTTTATTTATTTATTTATTTTACAATTTATTGCACACAAAACCATTAAAAAATAACATAATATTAGAAGAAAGATGACACAACAGGAACTGCTTATTTCTAAAGAAATCTCTTCCAGCAGCCCTAGGAAAAGAAATTTGATCACAAACAACAGATAGGGCGAACAATTGACGTTGAATAAAATTTTTAGCACAAGGAGGATCGCCGGGGACTTTTGAGGTTTTATTTATAATGATGTATTTAACGTCTCTACCAATTTCCAGCTCTATGCGAATTATTCCGAGGTTACGATTTTTTTGCGTCTAATTAGACTCGACCGGACTAATAGGGTCCCGTTTTTACCCTTTGTGTAGACATAAAGAATAACAAAAAGGGGAAAACTATCCATCTTTGTTTACATCTCAATGTCTTTATTATAATACTATGTTAACGCGGACGAAGTCGCGGGCAACAGGTAGTGTTAAGATATTTTTTACCCCCGACACGAAAAAAGAGGAGTAAGTATTAGAAGTTTGTTATTATCGTGAAATAATGTTTATTACTAGTACCTATTTCATCATCATTAGCCCGCTCAGTGCAAAATAAGGGTTTATCTTATTTTGTATTATAATTCCTGTCTGTGTCGTTTATTTTTCTTAAATTTCTTAATTTAATATTTTTATAAATCTTTAAATGTATAAGTTACTAGGTGACGCCCGCAACTCCGTTGCGCCAAAACTCGTTAATCGCGCGGGAACCGTACATTTTTCCGGGAAAAAAGTATCCTATGTCCTTTGCCGGGACTCAAAGTATCTCCATGCGAAATTTCAGCAAAATCGGTTCCAGCAGTTTGGACGTGAAGAGGTAACAGACAGACAGACACACAACAAACGTTACATTACAACAAACGTGATTTTTCTTGGCTTTTTTGCCCGTAATCCATAATGGCAACAGGTAGGCACTTCAAATGTTCACAAAATATTTAATTATATTCACACTTAAAAATTTAATACTAAAATTAAATTAAAATAAATAATTAAGGAGGGCTCCCATACAAAAACACAAATTTTTACTGTATAACGGTACGGAACCTTTCGTGCGTGAGTCCGACTCGCACATGTTTTCATAATATATTCTTTCTAATTTACTATATTACATTATGATAAACACGCGGTTTAAGGGAGATCAAGGATGTTAAGTTTGCTTAAAAAAAAGCGGCCAAGTGCGAGTTGGACTCGCCCATGAAGGGTTCCGCAGCAGCAATAAGGTTTATTTTTATGAAATTAAAATTTCAGTCGATTTAATGAAGTTTAGATTAAGGTTTATCATTTATGACGTATAAAAAAACTACTGGCTAGATCTCGTTCAAACCAATTTTCGTTGGTAGTTTTTATAGTAATCTACATCATATATATTTTTTAGAATTATCATGCCCCTACTTAAGAAATTAGAGGGGGGGACACACATTTTACCACTTTGGAAGAGTCTCTCTCGCAAACTATTCTATTAATTTTTTTGTTTCAGTTGTACGTATAAGGACCCCTAAAATTTTTAATAATTTTTCAATTTTGGCATCAAAATCTTAATGCGGTTCACAGACTACATCTACTTACCAAGTTTCAATAGTATAGCTCTAATAGTTTCGGAGAAAAGTGGCTGTGACATACGGACGGACAGACAGACAGACAGACATGACGAATCTATAAGGGTTCCTTTTTTGCCATTTTGGCTACGGAACCCTAAAAAGGTGTATTATTAAGCACAATTGAGGTATTTGAAAAACTATCAATTCGTTTATCTTAGATCAAATGTTTATCGATGAGATACATTAGATTTTGTCACAGTTGGGCGCCCACCAACTTCCGGGGTGACTCATTTTTACTTTTCTGAAAAACGTTTAGATAGCCTAATATAATAGATATCGAAATTCCAATTGAAAATTTCGCCACATAATTCTCACATACTTAATATATCATTCTTTGTACCATCGAGGAAATTGATTCCTAGACAGTTGACAGGCCAACGTCAAATGATCGGAATTTTGTCAATTCAATGTTAATAATTGTGATCTGTCGGCTGGGTTTGACATAACGCGACCAAACTACGTAGGTCTTTTATCTGCCTAGGAATCAAGTTTTCTGATAGTACCTACCTACATACTACAGTATTTTGTAACAAGATACTATGTGTTGCACAGTATAGCAATATAATTGCTATACTGTGATGTGTTGCCTGCAACTTCGTTTTTTCGAATTACGAAATACGAATAAATTATTTTGCGAATACAATGTGACGATAAATTATTTAAGTGTTTTATTCTGTATTAACGTTTTCCTTGACATTCAGAAAGTAGTATTGAACCTGTGTTGTGTGTAAAAAGATATAACTTGCCAAAAATATGTTATACAGATAACAGAATTGTTTAAGTAATATTAGTAAAGCTAGCACATTCCTAGTAGATACTGTGCATTTTAATGTTGTAATTATAATTAAAGAAACAAAGTCTGTTTCATGTATGTCTACAAATACGATGAGGCTCTTTAGTATCGAGCACAAATATTAAACTATCCTGTCTTATGTTATTACAAAACGTAAAAAAGCTGGTCGTTTTAAAATACATTGATAATAATAATATACTAAATCGTAAATGGGTCATCTGAATGCTTTTTCACCAAAAGGCGTCTATTTAGATGACCTTAAATAGCCATTTTCATCAATTTAAATTATTAATTTCATCAGTAGAAACTTACTTTATATTCTATACTTTGTAAGCCGTACTACATAATATAACATGTTTGGAAAATTTTATACGATAACGTTTTACCAATTCAATATTTTGTGAGTAGGTATCTTATCTCTACCTATGAATAACAAAAAGTAAACTCTATTCAACTGTTTAGATGATTTATAATATACAATTTTATAAGATAATGGAATGTGATATTACGATTCCCTTTTGCGAGCCTTAGTTATTTTAACTAATGAGGTTAATAACAATAATCGTCTTATATCCATTGATTTAAATATCTATAGTAATAGTGAAGTTGTTTTATGGATCATACAAAGTTTAGTCAAATTCTCTCTCTGGTGTTTGCAACTCAAATGAAAAGAACAAGCTGACAAGACCATAAACATTTGCTAACAATATTATGTAAACTCTATTTGTATGTTTCTACATTTTATGTTCTGTATAAGGTTACTTGTACTATTCTGTGATAAGGTGCGATATTGAACAATGCATGAACTTCGTAACTCAGTGATTAACCCACAAAATGTACGATACAGAATAGGCATGCGGATCGGACGTAGATACAAAATGGTTCGCAGTTCAAGCAATTGAATAATAACCATAGGAGGATGTGACATCCGCAAAAATACTCACGTAGGAGGACGCACGAGATGAAACAACTCCGTGGGCGACGTAGGTACTCTTCTTATGACCATTTTTCGGCCGTCGGTGCATCCCATTCCGATAGAAGCTAACGATCTTATCGAAGGAGCGTACTGGCTGGTGCCGTTCTCTGACCCCTCCGGGAAAGTAGTGACTTGATCGTAAGGTCGTAAGCTTCGCGCCGAAGCTGCACCGGAAGCGGTGTTCACATCTCGGATCTTGTGAGTGTCCGTGAAGCTCTTCACCTTACGCATCTGACCAGAGGGCGTTAAGGTCGGGGCCGGGGTGTGCGGGTCTAGCAGTCTGGAATCTTCGTGGTCCATTCCTTCGTATCGGTCCACGTGTATCACCAAAGCCGGCGGTGCGGCTTCCGCCGATCTATCGGCTCTACTCATATTCACGTCACAGGGTCATGCTGCGATGATTAATGCGCGATTGCACGAGCAACGCGCACGAGTGAGAACGAGCGAGGTCGGCTAAACGGGCCGGCCGACTGGTTCGTCAATCGTGGCAATTGGTAAACAAAATGTGATTCTGCGAGCGAGCAGTGGGGTGGGCGGGAAGGGGAGGGGAGAGCAGATAGGAGGTCGCGCATGCGCTATGGCGACGGTATTATTTTTCGCTGCGCCTGCGACTATAGTAATATTTCGCATTCTAGCTTCTAAGCTATGCTTATTTATGTCATATCCATAATAATCAAAAGTTTATAACACCTTCCTAGTATACACTATTTATTGCACTATAAAATAAATAAAATAAAATAGCCTTTATTTGCCTAACATTAAAAATAAACAATGCATACTTTACAGTTAAATAATACAATATATTTTAAGGCACCCAAAAAGGAGTAAAGGCCTCCTCCATGTTGTGTCAAGTGTTGCGGTCACGTGCTGTGCATGTCCAGGCGGCGCCCGCCACCTGCACGATGTCATCGCTCCACCTGGCGCGGGGCCTACCGCGGCCGCGCGCGCCGTCTTGGGAGTGCCAGTGGAGGATACGCTCACTCCACCGGCCGTCAGTAGCTCTGGCGATGTGGCCTGCCCATCTCCATTTGAGCCTGCAGAGCATCGTTACTGCATCTAAGACTTTTGTTTTTTGTCTGATGTCGACGCTTTTTATTTTGTCAATTAGTCTTAGACCCAGCATAGAACGCCAGAGCTCTCTGAAAAGTGGCAATTTTATTTATTACATATTTAGTGAGTGCCCAAGTCTGACATCCGTAAAGGAGCAAAGGAAGAATGGTATTGTCCATCAATTTTTTCTTCAGATGTACTGGGAGTTTACTTTTAAATACGTCTTTGTTTGTCCAGTATTTCTTCCAAGCATTAGCGATTCTCCTGTTTACTTCTTTGGAAGTAGAGTCTTCAAAAGCTATCTGCTGGCCCAGGTAAATGTACTCGCTTGACGTATTCAATTATTAATATGTTCACCATTTGTCATTAATCTTGTTTTGTTGAAGTTCATGTGTACCTAGACCAATTTTTCGGCTTTCAGCGTCGAGCGACTCTAGCATGTGTTTCAGACTTGCGTGTGTTTTAGCTATGATCACAATATCGTCCGCGAAGCATAAGTGTGTTAATCGCTCTCCGTTTATATTTAGCCCATGTGACGACCAGTCAAGTCTCTGAAACATTGACTCTAGAATAGCCGTGAACATTTTTGGCGATATAGGGTCCCCCTGTTTCACACCGCGCTCTACCTGAAAAGCTGGGCCAATTATTTCAGTCTTGATTTTAGCTTGGCAGTCTTTATAAATCACTTTTAGGATAGCTATGTATTTATTGGGAATCCCTTGCTCTTTTAAACTATTCCAAAGTTGTTCGTTGATATAGAGTCGAACGCTTTTGTGTAGTCTACATAAGCCAGATAGATGATTTTATTATACCTACTCTCTACATTTTTCATATATTATCTATTATTGCACTATACTAGAAAGATTTATAGAATAATATTATGATAGATGTTATAATACTTGATGTCGACTCATGAAATAATTGTATTTCAATTACACTATAACTAAAATTCTATTATTAGCCTATCTAAGTTGACAATAAACTTTTAGATAAAGTTAAATTAAAAAAAAAAACTTAGAAGAAGAGGAGAAACTCAGACAAAATTTCAATCTTAACTTTTTAGGACTCCGTAGTCAACGAGGACTTTATAGTTTCGGTCTGTCCGTCCGTCTGTCCGTTTGTCTGCAAGGAATGTGTTTTTGAGAACCAATAGCTTCATTGACGTGAGTCGTGACCTCTCTCAGCGCAGCGATTCTATTAGATCAGTCTTTCCAAAAGTGGGCGATAACGCCCCCTTGTGGGCGCTAAAGGTCAAAAGGGGGGCGGTGTGGGACCCGGAAAAAATGGGGGCGTTTTGTAGAGGCTTAGGGGTTGATTAATTTTACCTGGATGCCTTTTAATTTGTAACAATGGGGGCGCTAAAACATAATTTGTTCTCAAAGTGGGCGGTAGACAAAATAAGTTTGGGAACCCCTGTATTAGATCTTAAAAACATATTCCTTGCAACACATCTCTGGTGGAAACGCAACCTAAGTCTTATAATTATTTTATACAAAGAATATTTGGGTGTGACCACTGTAAGTTACTGTGACGTGTGACGTGTCGAGTATATATTTTTTAGTGCGGTGTAGCCTTTAGCTATGTCCACATTGTGCCCTCATCTTCAATTTTCATAATCTTTTGACATTCGAAATGTCAAAAGATTATGAAAATTAAAGATGAAAGGGCACAATGTGGACATAGCTATTGGAATTAAAACGTCGTTCATTCATTATTATTTTTTATTAATATTTCCTTACATACTAAAGTCAATAATTATTTTATACATAGTTCATGGTGAATTCGATTATCTATCACAAAGCTTATAAAGAGACGACGAATCTAATTAAAAATGACACAAGTTAAGTTATGTTTAAAGTTAAAGCAGGGCGCGGCGAGTGCGTGAGGGATGGCGCTCGCGGCGCCCTCGCCCGTCGGTCCTCCGGCGGCGCTACAGATAGAAGCCAAAGAGGGAAGAAATAGCCGACACCGCCCGGCGCCGGCGGAGGAGCGGGGCGCGGACTAGGGCCAGCTTAGCGCTGGAACAGTGGATTGGGGAAGTCAGGCGGGTGCGGCAGGGGCGCGGGGGGCGGCCGCGCGCGTCTCCACGCCACCAGCCAGCACGCTACCGCCGCCGCCACCGCTACCAGTGCCAGCAGCGCTGTCAGCGCTAGCGCCACGGCCAAGCCCGCCGCTGACACGCACACATCCCCGGCGCCGGCGCCGCCGACGCCTGCACTCGCGACGCCGCCGTCTCGCTGGCGTGCCGCCCGCGACGGATCGCGTCGCTCGAGCGTCAGTATTTGATTAGACTCGACCATCACTTCTTCTCGAAGTTGTCCTGTTAAGGACCCACTTGTGTCGATCGCTTCTCTCTTCTTGCGTTTTCCAAACGCATCGATTCCTCGACAATTTACCTGCATTTGAGACAAAATATTATGTAGTTTCAAAACATCTGAATTGATTGATTTTGTTATTTGGTCGTTAGTAGATGATTCGTTTACTCACCGGTTGACATTTTCCAAAGCACACACGTATGTTACATTGGAATCGTATATTATCGCTGCTGGGAAACTTGAAAGCGTTGAAAGCCGCCCTTAAAGACATTCCGTCTTCGCTTCGTTCCCATTCTCCAAAGATAGCAGCATCAGTGGCGCATCCATCTTCATCTGTTACTGTATATTCATTTTCTGTGTTTGTCGATACTTCACTAGTTTTTGCTACGCAACTACGTGCAAATCCACCGTAAATACCTAGAATAGAATAATTAGTATTGTTACAGACACAATTTTTAAAATTTTGTTGCATTTTATCATACAGAAATATTTAAATTGGAATGCAGTTATTTTAGGATAGAATACTTATGTTATAAAAATTAGTTCTTACTTGATGGCTCAACATCAACTTGCAAGACCAAGTTTTCACCGATTTCTGCGGAATTAACTTCGTCTCCTGTTTTTGAAACTATTCTCATTGAGCATGTTGGGGGTGGGCCTGTGTTGGCTATGGTGCCAGCGGTAGTGAGCATAGATACGTTAAATGCGAGCGTCACATTCTGTTCTCCAGTCTGATATATACACTTGATATGGAAGGCTTTAGCATTAGATGTCACTAGCTTCGGATGTTTTTGCATTACAAGCACGAAGCTCGCTAATCCCTGAAATAATAAAAACAATATTTTGTGACTTCATATTTTACCTTTCAGAAAAACATGATATTATGCTTAATTTATGAAAATAAAATAATAATTTGGGACATGACTTACATTGACATGAACTAATCCGCAATCTCCAAAGTAAACTGTAAAGTCTACTGGTCTTTCCTCCTTTGCGGACGTATGGACAATTAGTCTACATTTTTCATCTTTGCTATATCCTTTCACATACAGTACTCCGTTGAAGTCTTGTATCTTTAAGTTGACACTTACACCGTTTGCTAGACAGCGAACCTAAATAACATTTAAAGTACAATTACTGTGAAACATATTTTTATTTTAATATTTGAATACATAATTTTGTTTAAGTTTTAATTATCTAAATAATTAAATAGAAAAAATATATAACATAAATAATTAAATGAAGAGGTATCTAAAACATACAAACATACAAGAAAAGATTAGAAAATCACACCAACGAACTTGCTAGGGACCTGCTAAGGGATCATGACATAGGAAGACTGAAACGTCTGCATATACAAGGTAACTAGACCAAAGAGAATGAAATTCTAAAGTAATGAAAGAGCTGAGTGTTCAGTGGAACACCTCTCAAAAGGTGACTACCAATGAACACACCATCTGATTATGGCTAGTGAAAGCCGATAGCAGATAAAATGGAGGAAAAAAAAGTTTTAATTATTTTATCAATAATATAAGGATTATCATATAGTCAATAATTACCTGCATATCCGGCAATGGGAAGTCTGTGCGATATGTCATGTTAGTCGGAGGAGTGGAATTGCAGTAAACTCTTGGGTTTCCAATATATCCGGTTATGCATGTGCATCGAGATTTGTGTCCTACGGCATCACAGGTTGCATGTACGCCGCACGGATTTGCTTCACATGCATGTACACATTTTCCATTGATACATGTGGAGGCGTCGTCACATTCGTTGTCACTGCGGCATCCGATTGGTATGCACACTTCGCCTCGGGCTGTATATCCTCGGTCCGCATCACAGACACATCTACCCCGTCCGTCTACGACACGACCTTCAGTTTCGATACAAGGTATACATTCACCGTATTCATTTACTCCTTGTCCCTGAACACATTTTGTGATAGGTGCTGAAAATTCAAATTGATACAATTTTACTGAAATTCTTGTGCTAAATAAATAAATGGTAACCGCAAGTTGAGCCTTGTCTAACCACCTCCTGTAGGTAGTATAAGTACGCAGCGCCACACGAAAGTCAGCCATTTTTGTGAGACAAGCACCTATGTAGGGCGCAAAAATGTAATATTTACATTTGTAATGTAATATTAACATTACAAATTCATATCCATACTAATAAAATAAATGCGAAAGTGTGTCTGTCTGTCTCCCTATCTGTCTGTCTGTCTCTCTATCTATCTGTCTGTTACCTCTTTACGCCTAAACCGCTGATCCGATTTTGCTGTTTGGTATGGAGATACTATAAGTTCCGGTAAAGTACATAGGATACTTTTATCACGGACAAATGTACGGTTCCCACGCTATAAACGAATTTTAGTGCAACGGAGGAGTGGGCATCAACTAGTTATAAATATTTAAACTACTTACGTTTGTATGGTGTGCACTCCACGAGTGGACTTCCTCTATAACCGGGCAAACATTCGCAGGTCATCGTTTTGACTGGGAATGTTTCTATCACTTTACATTCTGCATTAGTACCGCAAGGATTGTCCAAGCATGGGTTAACACATTTGCCATCATAGCAGGCCGTGGCTGGCGGGCAATCAATATCGAAATTACATCGTGTATTCGTTTTATTGCAACCATTTTCTGAGGTTATGTATCCCGGTGGGCAAACGCAGAAAGCTTCATGGACGTGCACGCGACACTCGGCCGGTGCGTTACAAGTATCAGCGACGCAAGGTTCGATACATTTAGCGTTAATACAAGACTTATCAGTTGGGCAGTCAGAATTAGCGCGGCAACTTATTGGAGTGCAAGCCGCAATTGGATTTCCTGAAGTACCTATTTGACATCTACAAGATGCCCGATGTTTAATACCGTAACATTCAGCAAACTTGCCACAAACGTCTGGTTCGACAGCGCATGCTGGAACACACCTGTTGTTTATGCAAGTTTCGTCGTCTTCACAGTTACTGTTACTTTGACACTTGATTTCGTAACAACCTGTTCTAGGATCGCCTATGTAGCCTGGCTGGCAGGCACAAATAGGTTTGTGGTCTTTAATTTCACAGTCTGTATTCGGTCCACAGTCACAGGGATTTTTGCATACCGATGACACACACGCATGATTTGATGTGCAATCCTTGTCTATTTCGCAAGCAACATCAGAAATCGGTGTTGCTGGTCGACATTGTCCCCCTCCACTACTAACATATCCCGGTGGGCAAGAGCAAAGCATCGTGCGGACCGGTAATGTCGGCGATACTTCACATTGGGCAGGTGTAGAGCACGGGTGTAAAGTTGTACATGGATTAACGCATTTTGAAGATAAGCACGCTAATTTATGTGGACAATCGCCGTCAACGTAACATTCAGCAGTGATCTCTCGTCTGCACTCAATATATGGATTTCCAATCAGTCCTGGATTACATTTACAGACTGCCATATGGTTTCTTACTAGACAGTTTGCTTCATTACCGCATATGTTGCTAGCGAGACACGGATTGATGCATCTATGTGCCCGGCACTGTTTGTCTTGTGGACAGTCTCCGTTGGTTCTGCATTCGATACTATTGCAACCTATGTAAGCGTCACCTTCGAATCCAGGACGACAACGGCAAAGTGGACGATTCCTTTCGACGTAACATTCGGCGTTCGAGCCACAAGTACTATTCAGCAAACAAGGGCTTATACAGTTACCGTTAATACAGGCTTCCTTTGAACTGCATTCAGAGTCTATGCGACAACCGACAATGCGGCATGTGGTATATGGATTGCCATCAAAGCCTTCTCGGCAAGAACAAACGGGTCTGTGGTCTCTGATGAAGCATTCGGCGTTTTCACCACAGTTACAAGGATTGCGACAATTTCTGTTAATACAGGAGTCCTTTTCTGAACAATCTTGATCCGACGAGCAACTGTGTGGTGGAAGTTGAGCTGATTTGCAATTACCGTCTTCATCTGGTATAAAGCCTTCGGGACAGCGACAAATCATTGTTCGGAAAGGAATACTGTCCGATACACTGCAACGTGCGTTTCCTTTGCATGGTTTCAGTTCTAAACAAGCATCTCGGCATGCATTTCTTAGACAAGCTTGACCACTTGGACAATCATTATCCATTACACATTCTGGTTGTTCTATGACTACTGGTTTTTCACAATGTGTCAATGGATCTCCTATTGGTAGAGATGGAGGACATTTGCAGGAGGCAATATGGTTTCTAGCAAAACATATAGCATTAATTGCACAAGGGTTCAGCCCATTAACAGAGCAAGCTTTTTGACATGTTTCCTTTACACAAACGCTGTCGTCTTTACAATCTGCGTCGATTTCGCACTCACTCGGTCGACATTTTGTATAGGGGTCTCCAGCTGTCCCTGATGGACAACGGCAGTAAGGTCTATGGTCTTTACCGTAACATTCAGCGCTAACAGCACATGGTGCTTCCACCAAGCAAGGACTAACACAGGCTCCGTTATAACACGTGTCGCTGTTAGGACAGTCAGAATCTGTTGAGCATTCACCTAAAAAAATATTGTTGTTAATATGTTTCTGTTGAATATGATATCAATTAAGCTATATAATTATAGACAATAATCATACATACCCTTAATACAGCCTATATACGGATTTCCTGAATAACCTGCTTTACAAGAACAAACTGGATGATGTCTGTTGACGGTACACTCTGCGTCTGTACCGCACGCGCACGGATCAGCACAAACACTGTTTATGCAGGCTTGTGAAAGTGGGCAGTCTGAATTGACTTTACATCCAATCGGTGTTTGCTTATCTTGAGATGCTGTAAATATTTATCAATTTGAATATAATGCTGGCATAGGTGTGTATATTTTTTTACATATTCGTGTTGAAAAATTTAACAGTAAACACATAAATTGTTACATATTATATCAACAGGTATTTTATTTAAATAATAGGGAATATTACGCAAAAGTTGGAAAGAGCGCTACTAGCACATACAGTAAATAATCCGATCCGACCAAATTTCGACATGTTGCATAGAATGCATACGTCATAACTCATAAATTACTATTAAGTACATTATTAACAAAATTCTTTGTTTACTGTCTATGCTGGTGCTGCGTCTAGTGTAAAAACATGGCAGTAACATAATTATCATAATAAGTATTAGGCATAACACCAATTTATATATTTGTGTCTTAAATTTATAAAAGATTTAGACGTTTCTATCCTAGAGAACTTACGTGGGCTGCATCGTTTTAGAGCATCACCGGTGTAGCCCTTGGGGCAAGTGCATTGAGCCTTGTGGTCTATTACTCGGCAAAGAGCGCCAATACCGCAAGTGTCGATACAAGGATTAATACATTTACGATCAACGCAAGCCTGTTCGGTTCCACATTCGTCGTCGTTATAACATTCCCAAATAGTTGGTTGTCTTGACTCTGTATATAAGAAAATTAAATGTTAATAACTGGTTTTTCCCGTTTACACTTATGACATTAATTATAAGATTAATTTTAATTTACCTGGATTACACTCAAATCGTGGGTTTCCGATATACCCTGTCGGACATGAGCACCGAGATGCGTGATCGATCGATTCACATAGTGCATTATATCCGCAAGGGGCTGCTCTGCAGGCATCTATGCAGTTTCCGCGTTGACACATTTGACTATTAAGGCAGTCTAAATCGGCTGAGCATTCTGCTTCTGGTGGAGCTCTACATCCGTTGTCTGGTGCCACGCGTCCACCGTCAGGACACACGCATGCTACAGCGCGTAAAGGCAGTATGTCTACTATTTTACAATTCAGACCTAGGTCGCAAGGTTGACTAGAACATAAGTCCACACACTTCGTATTGACACAGCCCAGAGGTCTCGGACAGTCAGAATCTGTTGAACACTCCTGTGTGATCTGTAAAGTGGAGCAACCGTGGACGTATGCGTCTCCAGTGAGTCCGGGTGGACATGCGCATATAGGTCTGTGAAGCCTAGCCGTACAAAGAGCACCAGATGCGCAAGCGTTTTCAGAACACGCAGATTGACATACTCTGTTTTGTCGATCACAAACTTGGCTTTCATCGCAATCTTCGTTGTAATGACAAACAGCAGATATGCAAGCTCGTCGGGGATCGCCCTGCATGCCTGGTGGACACCGGCAAGTGGCTCCGTGAGCCACAACTTCACAGATGGCATCGCGACCGCAGGGTCGTCCCAGGGCGCAGGGGTCTTGGCAGTAGCCGTTAAGACAACTCTTGTCGAAGGGACAGTTGTCATCCGAGGTGCACTCCGCTGAAAATAAAAAACATACAAATAATTCACAATTTACATAAATCGCTTCTTTAATTTTAACCTTTGCGTATTAGTAGCATCATATAATATTGTTTATTTTGATTATATAGGTAACTTAAGTATTTATAAATTGCTTATGTCACGCTGATCTCAGAAAAACTGATAGTGGACTGTGCGCCGTTTGGTATGCTAAACGTTATTTCGAGAATGAAAAATATATGTTGGCTGTGGCCAATATAATAACAATAAATAAAAAAAATTAAAACAATCCGCCGGGACTTTATCAGTGGCCAGCGTGAAGCGTGAAGTTAAACCATTTTGAAATTCACGCCCACCAGCAAAATAGTGCAAAATCGTCGTGAAAGTCGTGAAAATTTTTCCACTTTATAAATATAGCTAATTTTGAAGAACATTAATGTTTTAACCCTACATTAAAATATTGGTCGCGGGTTGGTTGGCGGCTCGCGACGTCAAGACCAACATTTGTGGTCCGTATAAAAAAATCGGCCAAGTGCGAATCGGACTCTCGCACGAAGGGTTCCGTTATAGAGCAAAAATAGGCCAAAAATCACGTTGGACTCCCCTTAAATATTACTTTTATTTTGTTTTAAATACACAAATAGTTTTTCGAAATAAACAGAAATACATAATCTATAAAAATTTCAGAAGTTTAGCTATAGCCAATAAACAGAAATACATAATCTATAAAAATTTCAGAAGTTTAGCTATAGCCAGGTTCTTGAGATACGGCCTCAAGATAGACAGACTGCCTTTTTTACCCTTTGGGTATGGAACCCTAAATGGTTGATAGGATAGTTGATGGAGGTGGTACCACTGGTCTAACCGTTTAAGCGTCGGAACACGAGAATTTTAAATATAAGATTTTTACGTGTAAAACAGGCGCGGGATGGGTCTCCGGCGGTTCCAGGTGGGCAGCGGCAGTGCGCGCGATGAAGGCGAGGCTCGCACAAAGCTCCCGCTCCGCAGGCGCCCGCGCAGGCTGTCGTACAACGTCCGCCTATGCAGGCTTCAGCGAGACCGCATTGAGCTTCCGACGTGCAGACGTCACTCGTCACGTCTGAAAAAAGGTAATTATTTATAATTTCATTTTACTTATTTTAGTGTGCTCTTAATGTTATATTATCTAAAGTAAGTAGATATAATATTATATTACATTATATTTACTGTAAGGTAGGTATTAACATTACTTTTTACAAACATTTTATCAATTAACTTTTTAATACATGTTGCTCGCATCTTCGTTCGCACAGAACTTCGTTTATCTAAAAACTATGCTTTGACCTTTACCGAGATTTAAAGTATGCATCTTCGTATCAAAATTCATCAAAATCCGTTCAACGGCTTATGTGCGAAAAAAAAAAAAACTAAATGAATAACATAAACTTACTAAGTTTGCAAGCGATGTTAGGGTCTCCTTGTAGTGGTGGTGGGCAAGTGCACGAAGCGCGGTGTCCACTCGCGCGACACTCAGCACCCACTCCGCACGCGCCTGTACAAGCGCTTGTACAACGACTGTTGGTACATTTCTCTTCGTCGCCACACTCGGAATCTTCTCTGCATTCACCCTCTGTAATATGCAATTCAGTTTATATCTACGAAAGGAAAAATATCCCTCTTACTAATAAAAATAAATACTGTATAGACAGCGAATAACCATAATATGATGTCTAATCTTATTTACTGCCATAATATTGGAAGAGTCACTTGACAGAAAATAAAAGAACGGACCTTAAATAGTTATGCGAATGCGCTACGTAAATATATTTTTATGTAAATGGGTTAATTTGAATTTAATTTTGAAAATTCGTAATCATGCATACTGTGCTTTATGAATAGGTTATTCTATATACATTATACTAAGAGTGTATGTACTTATGTTGTATGTGTATATACAAGAGAAAATCATTCTGCTTATATTATTGTTTATCCCACGAACCAGGGACATAAAAAACATACCAATAAGCATCAACTTTACTTCGTAGTTTTGGTTGTTTGTAGAATAATCTGCGTAACTTTTATAATAATTATTATATATTATTCAGTTGCGCAAAATAGATAATATGCTGTATGCTGAAAGCTAAAAAAAGCAACGTTACAATATCATGGGCATCCTAGTGCCAATATACAATACTTACGTGGATTACACTGTACGGAAGCGTCTCCAGTTAATGGTTTCGGACATTCACACACGAGTGTTCTGAACGGTAAAGTATTGGCTACGCGGCATATGGCTCGGATACCGCAGGAG
Organism: Plebejus argus; assembly: GCA_905404155.3. NCBI lineage: Eukaryota > Metazoa > Arthropoda > Insecta > Lepidoptera > Lycaenidae > Plebejus > Plebejus argus. Next base: position 8,067,980 of record FR989938.1, on the reverse strand, counting down.
GTTTGCTCGCAAGGATTTTTGCAATTTCCTCGTAAACATGCGAAGCCTGGTCCACACTCAGCATCACTGCTACATTCCGTGTCAAATTGTTTATCTAAAGCAACAAAGTAATTGTCAATAAATTCTTATAAATCAGTTACATTACGATTTATCAAATCGATTTAAGTCGTTTGCAGATGTGATAGATATTAGATACACAAAATATTTTTTATAATAAATCTTATTATGAAACCGTCGTAATAATAAAATGTAGTAATTTAACAGTAGACATTTAAAAGATTTCTACGAACCTGGTTGACAATCTGTTCTGGGATTTCCACGAGTGCCACGTGGACATTCACAAATTGGTGCGTGACGGACTACAGTACAAACTGCGTTTGGAGCACACGAGCCGATGCATGGATTTTGGCAAGTGTTATGTATACAAGCAAGCCATTGAGGACAGTCTTCATCGCGGGTGCATTCATCGCGACGACATCCCGTCCATGGGTTACCACGAGCGCCGGAGTCGCATTCGCAAGATGCAGAGTGACCACGAGCTACGCAGTGAGCTTCAGATCCACATTGCATTCTCGAGCAAACCTTTACGCAGGAACCACTTTCACAACTTTCATCGTCTGGACAATCGTTGTTACTATGACATTGTACTGAAACAAAGTAAAAATATTGTTTGCAACTCTTCTTTGATAGAGACAGTTAGACATAGAACGTATACGCCAAAAATAAATTTACCGGAATAGCATCCTGTGTAAGCATTGCCCTCGAATCCGGGCAGGCACGTACAGCTAGCACGATGTTGTCGCGCGATGCATTTGGCGTTGAATCCGCAGTTGGAAGGTCCACAAACTGGAGAGCATCTTGTATCGATGCAAGCTGCATTATCCGCGCACTGGTCGTCGGTTGTACATTCAACGACAGGTGGAGTGGGAGTACTTATAGAAATACGTTCACAACGTACAAACGGATAGCCCGTGTATCCAGCTGGACATGAACACACTGCTGCATGTCTAACGCCGGTACAAATTGCATTTATACCACAAGCATTTATGCAAGGATCTCCACATTTTCTGTTAATACAAGACCTGTCACCGGGACAATCGTCGTTGACGACACATTCTGGGTATGTGCAGAAACCATCACGACATATGCCATGTGGACCACATGGGTTGGGGTCACATGGATCATATACTGTTGGTGTTCCGGCAGTAGGTGGTACTGTAAACAAAAACATAAAAAATAATAATTATACCTTTAGATTTATATACAAGGGGTTTGTTTGGCGAACGAAATTTTACCTTTAGCTCTGCAGTCTATAAATGGATCACCGGTTGTAGATGGAGGACATGAACATATCGGTGCGTGGTCGAAAACTCTGCACATTGCTCCATTGCCACATGTATTAATACATGGGTCTATACATTTGTTGCGCACGCATGCCCTATCTCTTGGGCATTCCGAGCTAACAACACATTCTGGTCTGCATCCCGTAGATGATGCGTCCCCACTTGTGCCGATAGGGCAGGAGCATATTGCTTTGTTACCTGCTACTGTACATAAGGCACCCGGTCCGCATGGCGACGGTGTACACGGCGGTACTATAAAATAAACAATTTCTTGTTAAAAATTTGTAAATATGTAATATAAAGCCTGCTTGATTAATAAAGAATAAATGTACCTGGAATAACGACTTCACATTTTTCAAAAGCATTCCCTCTTGTTCCAGATGGACATGAACATTGAGGAATATGATTAACGGTTTCACATTCGGCTCCAACTCCACAGGTACCCTCACATGGGTCCCGGCAGTGTGATCGTATACATGCGCGACTAGGTGAGCAATCGGAATCTGCTACACATTCTGGACGACAGCCTGTGTACGGATCACCCCTTAGGCCAAGTTCGCACTCGCAGGTGGCTCCAGATCCACTGCTGCGACATATTGCACCGGGACCGCATGGTGACGGAATACATGGATCATTAGGTGGTTTAGCTGTAAAATTATGTTTTGATTATTATAATATTTTACACATATTATAGTAACGATACAACAAAGCAAATGCAATAAGCTATTATTTTCATCCGATGGCCTAGCTAAACTGAAAACGTAGACTCACTCGCTTTCACAAAAAAAACCCATGCCTAAGTTTTAAATGTGAAATTACGAGTTTGTCTAATTAGATTTCCCTAATACGTCGTTTAAATAGCAATAAATTTATTTGTTAGAGTTCTGGGCGTCACAAGCTATTCTTCCAGTTGAATCTGTCTTACGAATATTTTCGGTGGGGTGACATTCTATAAGGGGATTGCCGGTAGAGGCCGAGGGACAACTGCATCGTGGTTCGTGAGCTACTGCTGTACAGATCGCGCCTTGACCACAGGCGCCTGGGCATGGATCCACGCAACGTCTATTTAAACATGAATGGCGCCAGTCACAATCGCTAGATCTTATGCATTCAATGTGGCAAAATGGTGGGCTGCCGAGATAATTGATGCGACATTTGCAAACGCCATTCACACATTCCGCATTCGGTCCGCAATTTGAACACTTTGACTTTTCTTCAATCTCCGTCTGGGATACTGTTAACATATATGTCAGATAATAATTATAACAATTTTACAATCATTTTTAATAGAAATTAAAAATAAAGTAACGATGTTTATACCTGGTAAACAACGAGTAAATGGATCACCGGTATAAAGAACCGGGCAACTACAGATGGGTGAATGTAACCGAGTTTGACATAATGCATGGGCTCCACACGATCCTGGACAAGGATCTTGACACTTTCTGTTTCGGCAAGCACGGTCTGATGGACAATCTGAGTCTATTCGACATTCCGGTCGACATCCCAGTGATTCCTCAAACATTGTGGGACGGCAAGAGCAGTGTGCTACTGTACCATCTGCGCGACATATTGTGTTTGGACCACAGGGGTTTGGTATGCATGGATCAGAGACAACTGTAGCTGAAAAAAATATTGTATTATATATTTGTATACTTAGGGTTGATTCGGACCGCAACGCGACGCGTAGATGCATTTCTAAATTTATATGGATTTGACAGATTCGCAAGACGTCTCACTCAATTGAAATACGACAAATCCGTACAAAATGCCGCGCCGCGCCTCGCCTCGCCTCGTCGCGTTGCGGTCTGAATTGACCCTAAATAGTAAAATATTATCTATTTGTCCGATATTTAAATTAATTGCAATACCTGTTATAATATTATGGCACGAGATAAAAGGATCTCCACTTAGAGGGCTCGGACACTCGCAAATAGCCAAGTGATTATATACGTTGCAAACTGCGTTAAGACCGCAAGCGTTTACACACGGATTTTCACATTTATAATTGGCACAAGCTAAATTTTTATTGCAATCGGCATCACTTGTGCATTCTGGTCGACATTCAAAGTACGCGTTGCCATGATAGTTAGGTATACATGAGCAAGTTCCATTGTCACATACCGCATTTATACCACAAGGCGATCTTTCACATGGGTCTAAATGGGGTATAACATCTGAAAAAAAAAAGTTCAGTTGATGCATTTATTTACGAAAAGACTGATCGAAATAAAATATAGAGAACATTTAAATATACCTGCAGCAACGGAACAACCTACAAATGGGTCGCCTTGATATCCTTTGCGGCATGTGCACATAGCTAAATGATTCATTGCATAGCAATCCGCGTTGGCAGCACAAGAGCCTATGCAAGGGTCGACACATTTTTCCCTTACACAAGCTTTATTCATGGGACAATCTTCATTAATTGTACATTCCGGAGAGCATTGTGGAGGTATGCCGAAGTATCCTGGCCAGCAAGTGCAAGAGGCAGTTCCAGCGACGTCTCTGCATGTTGAAAACGGCCCACATGGATTAGGTTCACACGGGGATTTTATCGCTGGAGATTGTTTCTTTTCTTGAGTACATCTAATAAATGGATCTCCTTCGTACCCGAGAAGACAAGTGCAATATGGACTATGATGATGAACGCGACATTGCGCATTTTCACCGCACATACCGATGCATGGATCTATACATTTTTGTTTAACACATGCCTTATTTAATTGACATTCTGAACTCGTAACACATTCAGGTCTACAATTTGGTGGGTTGCCCATATAGTCTGACAAACATGTACATATTGCCTGATTGTTTGAAGTCCGGCATGTGCTGTATGGTCCACACGGTGATGGTGTACATGGGTCAGTAGGCGGTTCTGCAAAAATTATAACAAAATATAAGTACTTAAGTAAAAAAAAGCGGCCAAGTGCGAGTTGGACTCGCCCATGAAGGGTTCCGCAGCAGCAATAAGGTTTATTTTTATGAAATTCAAAGGTTTTTGATTTATTTTTATATTTCAGTCGATTTAATGAGATTAAGGTTTACCATTTATGACGTATAAAAAACTACTTGCTAGATCACGTTCAAACCAATTTTCGTTGGTAGTCTTTATAGTAATCTACATCATATATTTTTTTTTGAATTATCATGCCCCTACTTAAGAAATTAGAGGGGGGGGGGGGGACACACAAACTATTCAATGATATGAGAAACCTCAATATAATAAAGACAGACAGACAGACATGACGAATCTATAAGGGTTCCGTTTTTTGCCATTTTGGCTACGGAACCCTAAAAATACTACGTATTTTTTTTTATTTTTTATTTAAAGAACTAGTCTTTTGTTTATTACCTTCTCTTTGGATACAGCGTTCATAAGGATTTCCAACTAATCCTGACAAACAATTACATTGTGGTATATGGTTAATTGTAATGCATTCTGCATTAAAACCACAGAAACCTGGACATGGGTCTTGACATTTATTATTGATGCACGTCAGGCTCGAGGAGCAGTCCGAGTTTACCACACATTCTGGTCTACATCCCTCGTATGGGTTACCAAAGAATCCACTTATACACATACAACTTGCGATATTATTTCGCTCACGGCAAATAGCATTTGCGCCACAGGGGTTGGGTAGACATGGTTGGATTTGTTCCATTGGTGTTGTGACGGTGACTAAAATACCAACGTAATTAATTATTATCATACATTGTTTTTGATATATCATTAAATGTAGCTTTTAATATGATAACTTCATATTACTAATAATATATTTTTCAGTAGGTATCTACGTTAAGTCTTCTTAAGAAAATAAAATTACTTTTGTAAATTATAGCTTACCTTTTATCGGAACACATTGATCAAACGGATTTCCTTCATATCCGGTTTGACAATAACATTGAGGCGAATGACTGATAATGCGACATTCGGCATTCGCGCCACAAGCTCCAATGCAAGGATTGATACATTTATTATTTATACAAGATTTGTTGTAATCGCAATCGCTATTAGTGACACATTCAGGTCTGCAATACGGTGGATTTCCAAAGTACCCGGACATGCAAGAGCATGATGGCGTTTCTCCGGATGCTTTACATACAGAGTTTGGACCACAAGGTGAGGGTTCACACGGTGTTGGTTTTAGCTGTGGTTCATCTGTAAAAGAAAAATATTTAATATAGAAATAAAAAAATATAAAACACTACAAAGCATTTAAAAGTAACTTAATATTCCATACTAATGATGACCATGAAATCCAATGACATGTAGAATTTAAAGTAAATTTTACGAATATGTCCATTAAATCCAAACGACAACAATAAATATTAAAAAAAAAAAAACTTACATTGTGTAAATGAGCAATGAGAGAACGGATCTCCTGTAAATCCTTTTTGGCAGTAGCATATCGGTTTATGTACGTGAACTTTGCACTCTGCATTGATACCGCAGGAACCAAGACATGGATCTATACACTTTTGATTCGAACAAGCCAATGAAAGGGTGCATTCAGAATCTACTACGCACTCGGGTCTACATGAAGGTGGAGCTCCAACGTAACCTAACAAGCACGAGCACATCGCCTGCTCGTTGATCGCTCGACATTCACTGTATGGCCCACACGGAGATGGTAAACAAGGATTCTTTTTGACAATTTCGTCTGAAAATATAATTTTTATGCATAAACGCTTAAACATATCTTATTAAAATGAAAAAAACAATACAGAAAAATAAATTAGTATAAAATATTACCTTTCATCGGAGTACATGAAAAGAACGCATTACCAATTGTTTTTGGCGGGCAACTACACATCGGTATGTGATTGTATACTTCACAAGTTGCGCCTTGGCCACATAAATTGACACAAGGATTGATACACTTATTTCTTGAGCATGCTTGATTAAGTGGACAGTCCGAGTTATGGGTACATTCTGGACGACAGCTGAGATAGGGATTTCCGAAGTAATCTGGTTTGCATGTGCATATGCCATCATAGCACTCCGCATTAGCTCCACATGGACTAGGATTGCAACTGTCATAAACGTCTGGAATTTGCTCTAAAAGGAAATATATGATTAATATGGCATACCTTTTAACATCATAATAATAATAATTTGTATTCCTGTTGAGCTATGATTCTTACCTATCACTCCCTTAATGTAGCAACTTTCGAAGGGATTGCCAGTGTATCCTTCTAGGCAGCTGCATATTGCAGTATGTTGTTGCACTTGACATACCGTCTGTAGTCCGCAAGAGCCTATACATGGATCTTTACATTTCTGGTTTACGCAAGCTTTGCTATACGGACAATCAGAGTTTATTGTACATTCTGGTCTACAATTTGGCGGTGATCCTATATAATTTTCCATGCACGTACAAACAGAAGCCTGATTTACTGACTGACAAAGCGAATTTGGCCCGCACGGTGAGGGTATGCATGGATTTACTTCGGCAACTGGAGTTTCTAAAACAATGTAGAATGTAAGTTAATGCTTTTATGACATTGTATCACTACATTGATAAGTAAAATAGTCATTACAATATTATAATTATGGATTCATTGCACTTACTTTGTATAATGGTACATCTTATAAATGGGTCTCCTTCGTATTCTTGTTTGCATGAACATATTGGTGAGTGATTTACAACTCTACATATAGCATTATGGCCGCAAACACCGATGCACGGGTCGACACATTTATGCCTAACACAACTTTTTGTCGCAGCACATTCAGTGTTGACTGTACATTCAGGACGACAACTTGGAGGTGTTCCGAAGTATTCAGGCATGCAAGAGCAAGAAGCTACTCCGTTATTGTCCTTGCATATTGAATTACTTCCACATGGGTTTGGTAAACATGGATTTTGTGGTTTTGGCTCTGAAAAAAAAGTGTAACATTATTTTGTTTTTCAATTTTTTTTCTACCATTATTTATTATTTTAGCACACTTATAATAATTTTACCTGGTTCATTAATAATTCTGTGACAAAAGGCATATGGATCGCCAGTATATCCGCTTGGACAAGAGCATGAAGGCAGGTGGTTAATAACGTGACATTCTGCGACAGACCCACATGCACCCGGACATGGGTCCTCACATTTGTTTCTTATACAGGATTTGATATAAGGACAATCATTGTTTGTTACACACTCCGGTCTACAAGATTCGTAAGGATTTCCAAAGTATCCAGGTTCACAAATGCATGCAGCGGCACCGATATTAGAAACTTTGCAACGAGCATTAGGCCCGCATGGCGTCGGATTACATGGGTCTTGTGCTTCTATCATCTGAGGTACTTGGTAGCATGACACGAATGGATCTCCAGAATAGCCTTCTTGACAAGAACACATTACCGTATGAATTCTGACTGCGCATAATGTATTAAGACCACAAGACCCTGGACAAGGATCTTGACATTTGTAGTTTATACAACTCTTATCTGATGGACATTCTTCATTCGACGAACATTCTCGTCTGCATTGAGGCGGAACACCTTCAAATGTAGGTAAACAAGAACAAACGTAGGAGCTGCCGTCGGGTGATGACCTACAGATACTATTCGGTCCACACGGAGATGGTACGCAAGGATTGCTGGGTTGCTCCTCAATAATATTCTGAGTAACTGCAAAGAAGTTTTCGAATGATGCATATTATTCCTTATATGGAAATCCATTCTTATTTAAAAATGTTATAATATGTATACACACATCTGCAAAGTCTAGAGATATTGGCTATTTTATGAAATATCTAAAAATCTGTCATGAGTTTTCTATAACTGCAAAAGGAAGAATAATGCCTTATTTTATGGCGTTTAAAATATTTGCAGCGGAACGAAATTCCTGGCACATATTCATGGCAATTTTAGATATGCAGAAAATACCCAATATACCTAGAATTTGTTGGTGTGTAATTTACGAAATAATAATTTTGACAACTATAAACTTACCATAACAATGTGAAAATGGCGATCCGGTATATCTTGGAGGACATGAACATATAGGATTGTGGTTAACTACATTACATATTGCGTTAGAACCGCATGATCCAGGACAGGGATCTTGACATTTTCTATTGATGCAGGCCAAAGATGGTAAACAATCTGAGCTTTGAATACACTCAGGTCGACAATTAGGCGGGTTTCCTATAAAGCCGTTTATACATGTGCAGACAGCTTGAACATTACTCTTTCTACACAAGCTGTTTGGTCCGCATGGTGAGGGTTCGCACGGCATAATTTCAGGTTCTAAAATATATACGAGCAATATTGTCATTACGTTTATGAAACTACCATTAAATACTGAACACACTTTTCGACTATATTATTATGTTTCGTAAGTGTAGTGTGTGTAAGTGGTAAGGAACTTACCCTCAACTTTCAAACATTGTCTAAATGCGTCTCCAGTCATTCCACTGGGGCAACTGCAAATGGCGATATGGTTATAGGCATTGCACTCTGCATTTATACCGCACATGTTTGTGCATGGATCGATGCATTTATTTCGTACACATGCTTTCGTTGAAGGACAATCGGAGTTGAGAACACATTCCGGACGACAATTAAAGTATGGATCTCCAAAGAATTCAGGTAGGCATGTGCAAGTTCCATTGTTGCTACAAACAGCATTTGGTCCGCAAGGAGATGGATTACACAAATTAAAGTCTTTTTGCGGTTCTGAAAATAAGAAAAACATATACAAATGTTTTGAATTGTTTTACTAATATTATTATCAAATTCAATTTATTTTAATAAAAAACTATTACTTAATTATTATAACTATTATACCTGGTTGTTTAGGAGTACAAGCTGTGAATGGATCGCCTCCATATGATTCCGGACATGAGCAAACTGGCACATGACCTACTGTACTGCAAATTGCATTGAACCCACATGATCCAATACAAGGATCCTGGCACTTCATATTGATACACGCTCTATTGTTACTACATTCAGAATTAACCACACATTCTGGTTTACAGTTTGGTGGGCTTCCAAAGAATCCTTGAATGCACGAACACGAAGCCATATTATTAACTTCTCGACATTCAGAATTTAGCCCACAAGGGGACGGTACACATGGATTTACTGGCTGAATGTCGACTGACTGGTATTCGATAATTTTGTGGCAAATAGAAAATGGATCGCCAGTATATCCTTGCTTGCAAGAGCAAATAGGATTATGTTTAATTATTCTGCACTCCGTATTAAGACCGCAACCTTTGGGACAAGGATTCACGCATTTGAAGTTTTCGCATAATTTGTCAAGTGCACATTCGGAACTAGTTAAGCACTCAGGACGGCAGTCTGGTGGTGATCCTTGGTATTCGCTCAAACAAGTACATATTGCCAATTCGTTTTGAGCTCTACATTGACTATTTGGTCCACAGGGAGAAGGATTGCAGGGTTCCGTTTTCTCGACTAGAAAAAAAGAGCAATTTTATATTTTAATAAAATACTTTGTATATGCCATGACATAATGTTATTGTATTTAATAATTAATAATGTTAATATGTAATAAACTGAATAATAAGATTATCTTTTTATTTTATTACTTAGTACTTAGTAGGTAATGTAACTTACTTTGTGGTCTATAGTTGCAGATTTTATATGGATCTCCATAGTGTTGATCCGGACATACGCAACTCGGTATGTGGTTGACCACATTACATAGTGCGTTTATTCCACAGGTTCCGGGGCATGGGTCACGACATTTGCTTTGTATACAAGCTAGATTTGTTGAGCAATCAGAGTTTAATAGACATTCCGGTTTACATCCCGTATATGGATCACCAAAATAACCAGGAATACATGTGCATGATCCAACATCGTTTTGCTCTCTACATATAGCATTGGTACCACAAGGTGATGGTATACACGGCGTTGGTCTTTCAATAATGACTGGTGCTTCTTCTACATGACATGATATGAAGGGATCACCCGTGTATCTGGGTTGACATAAACAAATAGGAGTATGGCTTACAACTCTGCACTCTGCATTTAATCCACATGAGCCAACACAAGGATCTTTACATTTCTTATTTATACAAGCCATATTTGTGCTACAATCGGTGTTACTTGTACACTCTGGTCTACAGCTTGGTGGTGAACCGATAAAGTCCGGTAAACATCTACACTGCGCATTGTCTCCGTTTTCTGTACATACTGAATTAGGTCCACATGGTGATGGTAAACATGGATTAATTTTAGGTGGCGGCGTAGCGGCTGAAATACGATGAAAAATTTGAAGTAAAATGTTAAATGCCTGGTGTAAAATATTCTATAGATCCATAGATTTTATTATAAATAGGGATTTTAAAAAGAAAGTTCTTTTTTATGTAGTTATAATTACGTGCGTAAAAACAGTAGTCCGCGGTAATCATAAACTTTCCCGCGAATCGCGATACAAAATATCATAATATATTCTTCCGTTAAATTTCAACAAAATCGGCCCAGATGTGCCTATTCGGTGAAAACAAGCAAACCAACTTTTCCTTTATAAAATTAGTAAGACATTTAAACTTACCTATTGGTTGACAAACTGAGAATGGGTCTCCAGAGAAACCATTTAAACATGTACATATTGGATTATGATTGACTACAACGCAATGAGTGTTACGACCGCATGCTCCAGGACATGGGTCTATACATTTTTGATTAGAACAAGCCTTAGTTAATGGACAATCGGAACTGACGGTACATTCTGGGTGGCAGTTTGGAGGGTTACCGATGTATCCTTGTATGCAAGTACAAACAGCATGACCGTTAAGTTCACGACACTGGCTATACGGTCCACATGGCGTCGGTTCACAAAGATTAGTAGTGACTGGAATATCTGAAAGTATCAATATCATTAATATTATGTACATATGTATATATGTTACCGTTAGAATGCAGAATACGTTAACGTGCTCATTACTTAAGTAATCTGTAGATTCCCTGATACCATCTGTTATAGTGTGAAATTTTTAAATAACAAAGCTTATATTATTTGCACTTTACCTAGTTAGTGCATTCTCTTAATTCGTAAGCTACTAAAACTTTGATTTAAGTTTGTTAACCTAAGACTGTTGTTGTATTGATTGTTTTTTTTTTTCTAGTTGATACGATCTGTTATATTTTATTAGTAGAGCCTTTTTCCTTTATTTATGTCAAAATAATATATATTTTAAAGAATTCTTTACAACTAAATAACATGTTTTTTTCAAACACTAGCGACCCGCCCCGGCTTCGCGCGGGTATAAAATTTATAGCCTATGTCACTCACTGGAAAAATAATTATAAAGTCGATTCAGTAGTTTTGATTTATGTTCATTACGGTATTACCCGTGGCCAACATGAGTGGCCGGTACCGCCGCAAAAGCTACATCCCGCAATTTTTAAATCTGTAATATCTTCGAAAATATTAATTTAAATCGTATGCTGTAAAAGGCCATATAGATCTACATTAAGTCAACAGTGTATTTAAGGTATTTATTTGGGATAAGGATTAATGCTGTATTTATTAAAATTGCTTCGAAAATTAGCCATTATTTGTCGTCGATTGTGGGAATCGCAGATACAATAGATTTTCAATTGCTATGCGACAGCCGGTTGCCGCTTGGGGATTGATGGGTTAATGAGAATAGAATAAACTTTTTGCACTTTAACTGACTCACTTAGATAATCTGCATACTACCTTGTTAATCTGCAGTCTAATTGGTTTTCGCACAACATGTATATTTTTTAATTATTTTGGTAGTGCTAATTGTAATTTCTTTTGTAAAAAGTATAAGTTATAAAGAAACGTACCCATAATTTTGGTGCAGTAATAGAACGGCGAACCAGTTGTCCCTTGCGGACAGCTACATATTGGTATATGATTGAACACTTCACAAATAGCATCGCTGCCGCAAGTTCCCACACATGGATCCTTACATTTATTATTAATGCATGCTTTTGTTTTTACACAGTCAGAATTTAATACACATTCAGGTTTGCACCCAATGTACGGATCGCCTTGGTATTCAGGAAGACATGTGCAAACACCATTATCACAAATTGCATTTGACCCACATGGCGATGGAGTGCACGGGTCTATCGGTCTCTCGTCTGAAATGACAAAATTATTATAAATATGAATATAAAATTTATAACGTGCTTAAACTGAAATATTAAGAAAATAAGAAAGGAAAATCCTACCATGTGTTTCTAAAATACAGCTAGTAAATGGGTCTCCTGTATACCCTGACACACAAGAACACGACGGCATGTGGTTAAAGACGGAGCAAAGAGCGTTTAGGCCGCAAGCACCCGGGCATGGGTCAGCACACTTATTGTTTATGCACGCTTTCATAGGGCTACACTCAGAATGTATCGTGCACTCTGGTCGACATCGTGGTGGAGAGCTAATGTAGTTGGGCATGCACGTGCAACGTGCTACACCGTTTTGCTCTTGACATTGTGAGTTGGGTTCACACGGTGATGGTACACAAGGATTAACCAATTGGGGCTCTGTGTAAATTGCTATGGTATCTATAAAAGAAGTGAAATTTCGTTTATGGCACATTTCACAATTAATGTATTTGTATTAATAAAAAATAAAAACAAAATGACAAACTTACGTGGAGTGCAATGTGAGAAAGGATCACCAGTAAAGCGTTCTTGACATGAACAAATTGGGTTGTGAGAAATAACTCTACAGTAAGCATTTCTGCCGCATTGTCCTATACAAGGATCAACACATTTTCTATTTATACAAGATTTGTCACTAGGACACTCGCTGTTTATTGTACATTCTGGACGACAGTTTGGCGGGACCCCTACATAATTTTCTTGACAACTGCACACCGACTGTGAATTTACTTCACGGCAAATGCTGTTAGGACCACAGGGCGATGGCGAACAAGGTGCAGTAACCGGTGTATCTGTAAATAATAATACACGTATAATAGGATAGTCTGTGATTTTTTTATGTACTTATTTAAAAAAAAATATAAAAGTATGTATTTTTAACCGACTTCAAAAAAAAGGAGGTTATCAATTCGACGCGTATGTATGTAATATTTTCAGAACTGCCCAGTCTTTGTATATGTTAATCCATAACAGCTTCTGAACAAATGTGCCAAATTTCAAAAGTGTATGTATGTATGTATGTATGTTTTTATATTTGTGCACGCATATCTCCGGAACGACAAGTCCGATTGTGATTCTTTTTTTAATGTACCAGGTATTGTTCAACTTAGGGAATAGTGCAAGTTTCATCAAAATCGGTTCAGTAGTTTTGGAGATAGGAAGTTTTAATTCTCAATTACGTACAATTTTGAAGTCGGTTTTATCTTTTTAATAAAACTTGTTACCTTCGATTTTATCTCTACAGTATGTGTATGGGTCGCCAGTGAGTCCCGGGGGACAGTAACACGAGGGCACGTGGTTGATGACTTGGCAAATTCCGTTTGGTGCACAGGTACCGGGACAGGGATCTTTACATTTATTTTGAACACAAGCAAATCTTGAACTGCAATCGCTATTAATAACACATTCAGGACGACATCCCTCGTAAGGGTTCCCAGTATAAGATTCGACACAGCGGCAAGATCCCGCTCCATTCCTTTCCACACATTCTGCGTTGAGTCCACAAGGAGATGGCTCACAAGGCGAATTGTATTCAATTACAGCATCTAGAAAAATAATAATTTGGTGTTAAAACCTATAAGCATAGACACAATAACCATTACTCAAAAAATCTTTATTTACCTTTTACTGGAGTGCAGGACGAGAGAGGATCGCCAGTTTGACCATAAGGACAAGTACATACGAGAGCGTGACTTATCACCTTACAATCTGAGTTGTAACCACAAGGTCCCGGGCAGGGATCTTTACATTTTTGGTTGATGCATGCTTGATTACTCGGGCACTCTGAGTTGCTGATACATTCAGGATGACAGTTAGGCGGTGATCCAATAAAATCATTTTGACATGAGCACGAGGGAGATTCACCTATAACTTTGCATATCGAATACGGGCCACAAGGTGACGGTGTACAAGGATCTATTGGTTCCGGTGGGCTTGAAACTGAAATAATATTTATAAGCATTATTAAATAGAAGATGAACGGTGAAATAATTTTACTGTAGCTTTATGTATTTACCTGTAGGATAACACCTTGAAAATGGATCTCCAGTTTGTTGATCTGGACAAGAACATATTGGGTTATGATTCACTACTTCACATCTGGCGCCGTATCCACAAGATCCTTTGCATGGGTTGATACATTTATGGTTGTTGCAAGCTTCATTTAATGGACATTCAGCACTGATTGTGCATTCTGGGCGACAAGAAGGTGGACTTCCGATATATGAAGGTAAACATGAACACACTGCCTGATTATTTACCGGTCGGCATTGACTGTTTGGACCACAAGGACTCGGGTTACAAGGTATCACCTGAACAGCTGTAAAATAGTCGAAATAAGTTTCACATATAAGAAAATATACATTTATACATTTGAAAAACAATCTAAATATAAAAATTATATTTACTTTCTACTTTGCGACATTCAGAAAATGCATTGCCGGTTGTTCCTGCAGGACATGTGCATATTGGGACATGGTTGTAAACATTGCATTCTGCTGTCGAAGCGCATGAGCCTGGGCAAGGGTTCACACATTTGTTACCAACGCAAACCTTGTCCAACGCACATTCCATATTATTTACACATTCTGGTTTGCATCCTAAATAGGGATCTCCGAAATAATTTTGTAAACATGAGCATACTCCATTATTGCATTGCGCATTAAAGCCACAAGGCGATGGATTACAAGGATCTTTCGGCTTCTCGTCTGTAAAAAGAGGAAATGAATCGCATATTGATATTAATACCCGGACAATGCTGGGTGTATTAAGAACGATTACTTTTTAACCGACTAAGTAAGGATGATCGGCTGTATATATTTTTATATAAAATGACTAGCGGATGAATGTTAAATGTTTCGTGGGATGTGTAGTCTTGTAGGTATAGCACCAATGATTGTGATGGCAGGTGTAGTTGACGTTGCTCAGTGTACTTATTTACTGTACTGTAAATTTCATCTAGCTTTATGTATGGACTATGACTTATGAGAACTTATCAGTTATGAGTTATGACATATGACTAATGACTAATGAAGTGTTTTTATTGTGAGGCTTATATAATAATGATAAGAAATGAAAAACCTAGTTAATATACCTTGCACCGGAAGAACTGGGGAACATCGTGAAAACGGATCCCCACTAAATCCTGATTGACATGTGCACGCCGGGAAATGATTGAAAACATAACACAAAGCGTTTTGTCCACAACTTCCTGGACAAGGGTCCTGACATTTCAAATTTAAACATGCCATGTTCGAAGGACAATCTTGATTGATTGTACACTCTGGATGACAATTAGGAGGAAGGCCTAGGAATCCTAGCATGCATGCGCAAGATGGAGAATTATTCATATTTCTACATAATGCATTTGCTCCACATGGGTTGGGTAAACATGGGTCTCTTTGAGTTTCAGGAACAATTTGTACTGGAGCTGAAACATATAATTTTAATATAGTGAAGACTTATGTAATCAAAAACCGATACTTGTACTCTCTACGTGCACTCGTGTAAATAAAATTAAATCAACTAACCTTGTTGATAGCATCTAGTAAAGGGATCGCCTGTGAATCCTGAGCGGCAAATACAAATAGGACTGTGAGCGACAACTTTGCATTCAGTATTTATTCCACAAGGCCCAGGACAAGGATTAATGCATTTACGATTGACACATGCCCTGCCAGTAGAACATTCTGAGTTTACAGTACATTCTGGCCTACAATCCGGAGGTGTGCCTATATTATTAGGCATGCAAGAGCAAACGCTTTGGCCATTCATTGGCTTGCAAATACTGTTGGGACCGCAAGGATTTGGAGTGCAAGGCGTTACAGGCTCCGAGATTATTTCTGTAATTAAAATAAAAACCTTGTAGGTAAGTAGGAATTTAGTATTTACTTTTGCTATTATTTTATTATGTCTTATATGCAAACCCATATTTAATTATATTAAAGTATTGTACTGGGCCTTTGCCCAGCAGTGGGACAGTTTAGGCTTATAAAAATAATAATAATATTGTATTTTTAATAATATATAAAAACAGTGTACTGTATACTTATTAATATATAATAATATTTAAATGCATAATATTAGGTTTTCAGATATTTACCTTGTATCTGACATCCCCGATATGGGTCACCAGTATACCCTTGCAAGCATGAACACATTGGTACGTGGTTTACTACAGCACATTCTGCCAGTATTCCACACGTACCTGGACAGGGATCTTGGCATTTATTACGCAAACAATTTTTATTTGGTGGACAGTCTGTATTAATAGTACACTCAGGACGACAGCCTTCATAAGGGTTTCCAAGATAGTCCGGTAAACAAGAACACGAGCCTACTGAATTTTGTTCTTTACAAACAGCATTGGAGCCACACGGTGAAGGTTCACATGGAGAAGATTTTTCTGGTATATATTCGTTTTGAATGTAGCAGCTAGAAAATGGATCTCCGACATATCCCGATTTGCAGAAACACATCGGCGAATGACTTATTGTTTTGCACTGTGAATTGGAGCCGCAAGCATTTTCACAGGGGTCTTTACATTTTTGATTAATGCACGCTTTATGTGTCGGGCATTCACTATTACTAATACATTCTGGTCTGCAGAATGGCGGAGAGCCGAAAAAGTCCGTCATGCAAGCGCAGGAAGGTGCGTTAGATATTTCTTTGCAAATAGAGTTAGGACCACATGGTGAAGGAGTGCATGGTGTAACGTCAGCAACCGGATCTGCAAATTTTAATATTATTAATGAGCTTACCTTGACTTTACATATTACTAGTAAATAAAAGTACTTAGTAATATTTAGTACAGGTTATTATTATTAATAATAGTAGTAGAAGTAATACTTACTATATGGCACGCATCTTATGAATGGATCACCCGTATATTTGGGGGGACATGTACATATTGGATTGTGTTTAACAACTTCACATTTTGCGTTAACGCCACAAGAACCTTTGCATGGATCAATGCATTTTTGATTGCTACAAGCTTTGTTAAGTGCGCAGTCTGAGCTTATAACACACTCTGGTCGGCACGTTGGAGGGCTTCCTATAAACCTTGGTGCACACGTACATACTGCCTGTCCATTGATCTCTTTACATTGACTATTAGGACCGCATGGAGTTGGGTTACATGGATTCAAATTAACTGGAACTAAATAAAACATTTGAGTTTGCAAAAATACGTCAATTACTAGCGAGCTCGTATGTAATACTCTATTTAAGTATTAAAATAATAAATCTATCTCACTTACCTCTTATAGGCTCACAACTGTAAAAAGCATTTCCTGTCATTCCTTGAGGACAGCTGCACATAGGCACATGGTCGATTACATCACAAATTGCCGATGCACCACATGTACCCGGACACGGGTCGACGCATTTATTTCTTATGCAAACTCGGTCTCTTGGACAGTCCATACTCAAGACGCATTCTGGACGACATCCTATGTATGGATCTCCTTGGTGTTCAGCTATGCAAGTGCATACTCCTTCATTACATTGGGCGTTACTACCACATGGTGATGGATTACATTTATCGGTTTCAATTGGTTCTTGAAATAATAAAAATTTTAAATATAAAAATCGTTTTAAATCATTCTTAATCCACAATTTCATTAACTTATGAATGTACGGTATATGTAAAGCAGTACATACCACTAGGCGGTTTCGGTAGGCATAATGTAAATGCGTCACCAGTATATCCCTCTGGACAAGTGCACAGTGGCGTGTGTCTAGAAACTGCACACTCAGCATTAATGCCGCATGATCCGATGCAAGGATCTTGACATTTTTGCCGCATACAAGCTTTAGTTGGAGGGCATTCAGAGTTAACTACACATTCTGGTCTACAATTTGGTGGGTTGCCGACAAAGTTTGGCATACATGTGCATGATGGTATAGAACCTCTTTCTTGACATATAGAATTTGGCCCACAAGGTGACGGCACACAGGGATTCTTATAAGGTTCCAGTATTGCGTTTGCTATCGGCGCTGTAAAAATGTTATTTTTTATATTTAAGTACATACTTAGTTGAAGATTATATTTAATTGAAGACGTTAGTGGAAGGTGGTGCAGCATAAGCAGATAAGTAACAGTTTAAAAATTGCCGTTTTTTCGTAAGTGGAGGCTTTAGGGCCGGGAAAATGATTTAAAACAAAAAAAAGGGATTTTTAGTTTAGCCAGATATTTTAGCATGGTTTATTCAAATGATAAGGTAAAAAATAAGTAATTATCCTTATGTTATAAAATGTTAGTTATCTGGTTCTTCCACTCACATCATTAATTATAATAATAGTAGATCATACATAAATTATTAAGACTTACGTGGCATGGGATTGCATCTTGAAAATGGATCTCCAGTGTATCCTAACTTACAATTACAAATTGGACTGTGATTAATGACATTGCAAACTGTGTTACTTCCACAAGCACCGACACAGGGATCCTCGCATCTTTGATTTATACACGCTTTGTTTGTTGGACATTCTGTACTAATGACACACTCTGGATGACAGCCAGGCGGTGACCCAGTGAAATTTGGCATACAAGAACATACCGCTTGCTGATTTACTTCTTTGCAACGGCTGTTTGGCCCACATGGTGATGGTTGGCATATGTCAATCGGAGTGTTTACAATATCTAAAAAGAATAACATTTTATTTCCCTTGTCAAACGATTAACATGTATGTTATACAATATACGTAATATAGATATAATAATATTATATGGCAGCTTACAAGTTTAGAAAAAATATTTTTTGAATACACATGTATTATACAAGTAAGTAAAAAAATTATATACAAGATACAATATAAACATTGAAGTAAGGAAATAAACTCACGGTTTGGTGTGCAAAATCGGAAAGGATCTCCAGTATATCCAGGATTGCAAGAACAAGATGGCGCGTGGTTAACAACTTGACAAACAGCATTAGGCGCACACGCACCGGGGCAAGGGTTACTGCACTTGCTTTGAAGACAAGCCTTATCCGATGGACAATCTGTGTTTATAAGACATTCTGGCCTACATCCATCATAGGGGTTTCCTAAGAAATCCGGCAAACATGTACATGATCCTGCGTTATTTAATTCCTTACAAACAGCATTCGCTCCGCAAGGAGATGGTGAACACGGTGTTGCTATTTCCTGAATTATTTGAATTCTGTGACATTCAATAAATGGATTGCCAGTATAGTCTTGAATACAAGTACAAGATGGCGAATGACTTATGACGTGACATTCAGAATTCAAACCACAGCTTCCAATACATGGATCTATACATTTCTGGTTTATACAAGCTCGGTGATTTGGACATTCAGTATTGGAAATACATTCTGGCTTACAATAGGGCGGGGCCCCGATATATCCGGTCTGACAAGAACAACTAGGTGAGCCAGATACCTCTTTGCAAATAGAATTAGGTCCACATGGCGATGGAATGCAAGGATTGACTGGTTCTGGGATGAATTCTTGCTTAATACATCTCATAAATGGATTTCCCGTATAAGAAATTGGACAGGAACATATGGGGTTATGGTTAATAACTTGACATTTTGCCCCAACGCCACAAGCTCCAAGACATGGTTTTATGCATTTTCTATTACTACAAGCTTCGTCTGGTAAACAATCCGTACTAACAATACATTCGGGCCTACACGATGGTGGATTGCCAATAAATCCGATTAAACAAGAACAAACTGCTTGTCCATTAATATTACGGCATTGACTATTAGGTCCACATGGGCTGGGCGTACATGGCTCCGGTCTCACGACTGTAAAAATAGTTTTAAATACATACTTAATATATAATACAATAATAATATTGGTATTGTAATACATTATGCTATTGTTTTATTTTTTAAATAAAAAAACAACATACCTTCCTGTTCTGCACATTGAACAAATGCATTTCCTACCATTCCTTCCGGGCATCTACACATAGGCACATGATTTATAACCTCACATATTGCGCTTGGAGCACAAACATTGCTATTGCAGGGGCTGACGCATTTATTTTTATAACAAGCCTTGTTTAGTGAACAATCTGAACTAAGGACACATTCGGGACGACATTCAAAGTAAGGATCGCCCTGGTATTCTGATAAACAAGAACAGACACCGTCATTACAAATGGCATTCAATCCACATGGCGAAGGATTACAAAGATCTACTTCATCCTTAATTGGTTCATCTGAAATAAAAAAACGTATTAATGATAATAATTCTGAAATGTCACACACTCGAAATAAAAAGTTGAATATAATTAATTTTTACCTTGGAGCTTACATTCCGTAAAAGCGTCCCCAACAAAGTTCTCAAAACAAGTGCAAATTGGAATGTGATTCTTGACGTGGCATTGAGCATTAATGCCGCATGATCCAGGACAGGGGTCTCGACATTTTTGGTTAATGCAAGCAAAGTTACTTGAACAGTCTGAATTTATAACACATTCAGGACGGCAATTTGGTGGTGCGCCAAAGTAATCTAGTAAACAAGTGCAAGATGGTATCCCTCCAACATCTCTGCATTCGCTAAACAGTCCACACGGAGACGGCGAACATGGATTTTTAGGAACTTCCATTGGTGGTTGTGAGAGTACAGGATAGCATCGAGAGAACGGGTCGCCAGTAAAACGATCTTTACAGCTGCATATTGGACTATGATTTATAACGATGCAGTTAGCATTTAGTCCACATTGATTAATGCAGGGATCAATGCATTTATTGTTAACGCATGCTTTGTTTATCGGACATTCTGCACTTATAACACATTCAGGTCTGCAGTTTGGTGGTGTACCGTGATAATCTTGTTTGCATGTACATACAGCTTGCTCGTTTAATACTTTACATAAACTATTGGGCCCACATGGTGTCGGAGCACATGGGTCAGTGGGAGCTTCTAGAGCTAAAAATAAAAAATACAGTTTAAAAAGTAATATTAATATAAAGTAATATTAATATAATTTTCACAAAAATTTTTAAAAAATACTGCTAAAATAATATATTTATCAAGTAAATATTCAAGCATACCTTGAATGAAGACACAAGATTGGTAAGGATTGCCCGTATAACCAGATATACAAATGCACATTGGAGCGTGGTTTGTAGTTTCACATTGAGCATTGAGACCACAAGTGCCAGGACAAGGATCTCGGCATTTATTTTGTTGACAGACTCTGTTTGAAGGACAATCAGTGTTTACAACACATTCTGGACGACACCCTTCATATGGATTACCAAAATATCCTGGGAAACATACGCAAGAACCAACGCTATTACGTTCTTTGCAAACAGCATTACTTCCACATGGCGATGGCGTGCAAGGTGTTACGTGCTCTAATGCTAAAATAGGTTGTTCTCTACAAACTACAAAAGGATCCCCTGTGTAACCGGGTGGGCAGACACAATTTGGTGTGTGACTGACAACTCGACATTGTGCTAACGAACCGCAGGCAGACACACATGGGTCAGAGCACTTGTTGTTTATGCATGCCTTATGATTAGGACATTCGCTGTTACTCGTGCATTCAGGGCGACAGTTTGGTGGAACCCCAATAAATTCTGGCATACAGGAGCAAGAAGGTAGTTCATTTATAGACTGGCAAATAGAGTTTGGTCCACATGGTGATGGCGTACAGGGATTCACTTGTGGTATTGTTTCAAGTCCTAAAAATAATATTTATTTATTTATTCTTGTAAATAATTAATTATTTTATAAAAAAGTTATACTCGTTCATCAGAATATTGATGACAGTTACCAAAAAGTGGTATAGTAAAAATTAATGACTATGATTTAATATATAATATTCTAGCTTGATAATTAGCTAGTACAGTAATTATAAGTCGACTAAGTATTAAATAACTTACTTTTCGGTTCGCATCTAGTAAATGGATCTCCTGTGTAATCATTTGGACAAGTACAAATCGGATTATGATTTACAACTTCACACAAGGCATTGGAACCACATGCTCCTACGCATGGGTTTATGCACTTATAGTTATTACAAGCCTTATGTAAGGGACATTCACTGCTTGTCGTACATTCGGGTCTACACGCTGGGGGGTTGCCAAAAAATCCAGGTATACAGGAGCAAACAGCTACGTTATTTATTTCACGACATTGACTGTTTGGTCCACATGGACTCGGATTACAAGGATTTGATGCAATTTGAGCTGAAAAAAATAAGCTCTTACAGTTCGGCACCTCTCTAATATAGTAAATTATATTTAAAAGCTTAAAAATATAATTAGAGATACATACCTTGAACTGGTGTGCAAGCTACGAATGAATTACCGGTAAATCCATCAGGACAACTGCACATAGGTATATGGTTTACAACTTCACACTTGGCACCACTTCCGCAAGTGTCCGGACAAGGATTTATGCATTTTTTGTTAGAGCATATTTGATATTGGAGACAATCTGTACTTATTAAACATTCCGGTCTGCATCCTACATAGGGGTCTCCATGGTAATCTTGAAGACAGGTGCAAACGCCTTCATTACACTCAGTATTGGAGCCACATGGTGAAGGATTACATAAATCAATTGGAACATCTGTCGGAATAGAAGTATATAATATTTAACAAAATAAAAAAAGTAAAATACTATTTAAATACTACCACGAAACAAAACTGTACAAAACAAGAAAACACAATAATATATACCTTCAATTGGTTGAGGCGTGCACCCTGTAAATGGATCTCCTTTAAACCCTTCTGTACAAGCACAAATAGCAAGATGGTTTATTACGAAGCAATTCGCATGTTGTCCACAAGCACCAGAGCAAGGATTGCGACATTTCTCGTTTATACATGCTAATGAACTGGGGCAATCTTGATTCGTTGTACATTCTGGTCTACAGTTTGGTGGGCTACCAAAGTAGTTCGGCAGACATGAACAAGATGGTTGTTCGTTGACATTTCTACATTCAGCATTGTTACCACAGGGTGAAGGAACGCATGGATCAAAAAATTCATTAATCTGTTGTTGTTCAACTGCAAATAGACAAAAAAGGCATTTTTTAAAACTACATTTTAACTAGTAAATATTTTTCCATGGACATTATTTAATTAGAGTTCAATTAAGACAAACACCTGTCTTTTAGTCAAGTCATTGATACGGTCAGAAATTAATAGTGGAAAAAATAATGAAAACTTACAAAGCTTTTGAACGTGAATCTATATCGCCAGCTACAATTCGCATACTCGCGCGCATAAATTTTGTGAGCCTCTGATTGGTTGCAAACACTACATTTCCTTGTTGTAATTTCGCATGCGACTGATATTTTTATTCACAGTTGGGACTTGGGAAAGATAGGAAATATTATAAACATTTTTTTAAATTTACTTACTTGGTTTAGGGAAGCACCTGACGAATGGATCTCCAGTTAAACCTGGTAAGCAGCTACATACTGGATTGTGATTAAAAACACGACATTCTGTTTTTTGGCCGCATGGGCCTGGGCATGGATTTATGCATTTTTGGTTTATGCATGATTTATCTAAAGGACATTCAGAATTTAAAACGCATTCGGGTTTACATGTTGGCGGTTCACCAATAAAGTTTGGTAAGCAACTACAAACCGCTTGTTCATTAAGAACTTTGCATTGACTGTTTGGTCCGCAAGGACTCGGATAACATATGTTCGTGGGCGTCTTGTCCTTCACTGGAAATAATATATTTTTTAATTTTATGTTAAGTTTCCCATTAAAGTAAAAAATATTTAAAACGATGTAATAATACTTACAAGGTATTGGATTGCACCTTCTGAATGCATCTCCAGTATATCCGCTAATGCAGCTACATATTGGTGCATGATTAACTGTCGCACATTCAGCATTTAAACCACACTTGCCTGGACATGGATTTTGACATTTGATACCTATACAAGCTTGGTTTCCGGGACAGTCAGAATCGCTGATACACTCGGGTCGGCAGCTTTCATACGGGTTCCCGAAATACCCTTCAGCGCAAGTGCATGAGCCGACCTTATTTTGTTCCTTGCAAATAGCATTTAAGCCACACGGCGACGGTGAACATGGAGTTAAATTCTCAACTATTGTCTGTATGGAACACTGCGCAAACGGATCTCCTGTATATCCAGTCGGACATAAACACATCGCAGAATGGCTGACCACCCTACATTCTGCATTCACGCCGCAAGTATTAATGCAAGGGTCTTTGCATTTCTGATTAATGCATGCTAAGAGCGGTGGACACTCGCTATTGCTTATACATTCTGGCCTACAGTATGGAGGCTCTCCCTTAAATTCCGGCAAACATGTACATGAAGGATTGCCATTTATTTCTTGACACAAAGAGTTTGGACCACATGGTGAAGGCTGACAGGGATTGACTGTTGCAGGTGGTACATCTAAAATAATGATTAAACCAATAATTTACTATAGCAAAAAAAAAACTTGTGGGGACTACACTTTTGGCATTATTAATTATTTATGAAAATATGTAAAATACTTACCAACTATATACACGCAGCTAACAAATGGATCGCCTGTGTGGGTATTGGGACAAGCACATATCGGATTATGATTTATTACTTCACACGTTGCTCTTATTCCACACGCACCGACACATGGGTTGACACACTTTTGTTTGATGCACGCTTTATTTTGTGGACATTCAGAGTTTACAGCACATTCCGGCCTACATGCCGGCGGTACTCCCAAATATGTCGGCATGCACGAACAAACTGCCTGCCCGTTAATTTCACGACATTGGCTATTAGGACCACAAATAGCCGTGCTACATGGGTGTTCCATAGTAGGTACTGAAACAAATTTTCAACTTTAATAAGCCGTGTACTGACACGCTCTTGCTTAATATATTATATGTATTTAATATGTTGGTTTTCTTACCTTTAATTGGATTGCAGGTTACAAACGCATTTCCTGTGAACCCATCGTGACAACTGCACATAGGTATATGATTTACTACTTGGCATACAGCGTTTAATCCACAAGTGTTAATGCACGGATCTACACAATGTTTTTGAACACATGCTTTCTTTTCATCGCAATCTGTACTAAATATGCATTCTGGTCGACAGCTATAATAGGGATCACCATGGTATTCAGGCATGCATTGACATTGTCCATTAATGCACTCAGCATTAGATCCGCATCTTACATTACTACATGCGTCTGTTATCACTGGTTCCACTGAAAAAAATAAAAGATTATTTAAACATGTAAAACATTTTTAGAAAAACTGTTTTAAGTATATAATGTTTCTAAAATTTGTTTCATTATTTAATTTGGTTACAGCAGAAATAAAGGTAAAAACTACTAATAGTCCATGACCAAGTAGGGAAAATTTTTACAAAACGTTATATTATCTTCGTTCAGTAGAGCGTATATTTACCGTTTAATGGTTGTGGTCTACATATAGTGAATGGATCACCGACGTGCCCTTCAATACAAGTACAAATTGGTATGTGATTGAGTACGTTGCATGACGCCAATATCCCGCAAGAACCAGGACAGGGGTCTTGACACTTAGTATTTATACAAGCTTTATCACTCAGGCAATCCGAATGAATGGTACATTCCGGACGGCAGTTTGGCGGGCTTCCTATGAAGTTTGGAGAACAAGAGCAAGACGGAGTATTCCCGATATCTCGGCATATAGCATTTGGACCGCAAGGTGACGGTATGCATGGATCTCGAACAGCAGGTGGTGCTTCATCTAAAAAAACGTCATATTATATTACGAATGCGCGAGCATTTAAATAATAGTACAAATTCCCTGGATTTTTTTTATTTGATTACTAGCAAGCAAATTTTTCGTTAGTAATATTTGTAAGATACCATTAACCTATCAATATAAAAAAAAAACAGTTGGTTAGGGTTCCGTTTTAAGACTACGAAACCCTAAAAAAGATTACTAACCAGCAGATTTTTTGTATATTGATAGGTTAACCTAATATTAAATAATAAAGAGGAAAGATTTGATTTTTGTTTGTTTGTTGGTTTATTTGTTTGTTTGAATTGAATAAGCTCCGAAACCACTGAACCGATTTGAAAAACTCTTTTACCATTAGAATCCTACATTATTTCTGCTGAACATGGGCTACATTTTATTTTGGAAAAAATATGGTTCCGTGAGATATTTGGGTTTTTCGGACGCAAGGTGTAAAAAATCAACCATAAAAGTAACTTATTTTGCGTACGCTGCCTAACTAAACTATAAAAGATACAAAACATTAAATGTTCTAAGTAATTGTAGATCTTGTAAATATCTACAAAAAAGTCCGCGACTAATGACTATACCAATCTATGTAGAGGAGGCACAGTAACCATTTTTAGGGTTCCGTATCCTACCAAAGGGTAAAAACGGGACCCTGTTACTAAGATTTCGTTGTCTGTCCGTCTGTCTGTCCGCCCGTCCGTCTTTCTGTCTGTCTGTCTGTCTCTGGCTGTAACTCAAGAACCGCTGTAGCTAGACTTCTGAGATTTTGACAGATTGTGTACCTACATTTGTTGCCGCTATAACAACAAATACTGAAAATAAAATAAAGTTAATATTCAAGAGGGGATCCCATACAAGAAACGTGATTTTTTGGCCTTTTTTGCTCTTGATCAATAATGGTAACAGCTAGGCACTTAAATTTTTTTACAAAATCCTTAGTTATATATTTTTTACTTTAGTAATTAATAATAAAATTAAAATAAAGTAAATATTTAAGGCTGGCTTGGCTCCCATACAAAAACACAATTTTTGTCTACTTTAGCTCTATACCGGTACGGCACCCTTCGTGCGCGAGTCCGACTCGCACTTGGCCGATTATTTTTATTTAAAAAATCTTTTTTGACTTCATTTAAACGTGTTTATTTTACTCATGCTATTAATTCTTATAAAAATTTATTATTTCATCACTAAGTACAGTATGTAGATAATATTTGATCTTTGAATGATTAAAATTGGACGTTTGGTTTTGAAATTATGGCGAAATTAAAATATTACGATAGTGGGCGTCACCAAGACGGAGGTGCGCGTGCGTGAGGAAGACTATCTGTGCATGGTGCAGCCTGCGTATAATAACTGCGTCGTCGATGTTAGTGTCGGAGTCTGTGAATTGACCTGTGAATAATTTTTCTGACTGTGTCTTTCCTGGGTAGGCTTTTTGCAGCGGTAACCGACATCCACGCGGGCGGAGCCGCGGGCGACCGCTAGTATTTATATAATTTAACAGTAACATTGTCCTACAAATAGAACAATCCATATTAATTTAGGGTCATCAAATAGAATTAATACATATTTAATGCTTTCTATCTCTGTTAGCTACCACTTTCGAGAATTTTCGCAGAGAAAATTGTTGTTCGTCTTATCAAAATGGAGCTGCTTATTAAAATTTAGCTTGATAGTAATCAATTAATGAAAAAAATGTTCTAGGGAACCCGGACTAAGAGTCATTGAAGCAATAATAATTAGGCGTAACATAATCTTCTTTTATATTATATTTTATAAAAATTTAAATACATCAGAGAAATCATTGTACTTACACTGTTTAAGGGTACACAGAGTGAATGGATCTCCAGTAAATGACCTTTTACAGGAACATATCGGACTATGACCAATAACTTTGCAATCGGTATTTCTGCCGCAGGGTTTTGGACAAGGATTGGTGCACTTGTTGTTT
The DNA here is from genome assembly GCA_905404155.3 of Plebejus argus. NCBI lineage: Eukaryota > Metazoa > Arthropoda > Insecta > Lepidoptera > Lycaenidae > Plebejus > Plebejus argus. The sequence continues at coordinate 8,039,856 of FR989938.1, read as the reverse complement.
ATGCAAGCTTTATCTTGCGCACATTCTGAGTTACCAATACACTCTGGTCTGCAGTTGGGTGGTGTCCCAAAGTATTCCGGCAAGCATGAGCATATTGCTTGATTATTGACTTCACGACATTGGCTATTTGGTCCGCACGGCGATGGGTAACAAACGTCTACATTCGTAACTAATGGCGTTTCTATAAAAGCACAAAATATAATAATTAATCGATTGGGTCATAATGTTGTATCATATAAGGCATTTAATATATTTTGAATTACATTAATCACTTAAGTAAAAAGAAAGAGGGATAGAGAAAATATGGATTAGCAGTCAACTTTACGCACCTTGGTAGACACAATACCTAAATGGATCGCCAGTATAATCGCTCAAACAGGTACAACGAGGAGAATGGTTTACTACTTGACATGTGGCTTGTATACCGCAACTTCCCGGACATGGATCTTTACATTTATTATTAACACATGCTTTGTTAGAAGGACAATCAGTATTGACTACGCATTCGGGTCTACATCCCTCGTAGGGATTGCCCAGGTAACCTTCAAAGCAAGTACATGATCCGGCATTGTTTTTCTCTTTGCACAAGGCGTTGGCACCACAAGGCGATGGTGAGCAAGGAGTGGAAATAACCTCCGTTTGTAAAAATACTTGAGCGCAGGCGAAGAATGGATCGCCAGTAAAACCAGGAGCACATGTGCATATAGGAGAATGGCTTACTACTGTACAGAGAGCATTAGAACCGCAAACATTTTCACATGGATTCACACACTTCATATTGACGCATGACAAAGTTGTCGAGCATTCTTCATTACTGGTACATTCTGGTCTACAGTACGGTGCTTGACCATGGAAACCATCTAAGCATGTACATGAGGGTACTTTGTTGATTTCCTTGCATAAAGAATTAGGTCCGCATGGAGAGGGTGAACAAACATTAATTGGTTCTGGTATTTTTTCAGCTAAAATAAAGGAAATGCAAATTGCATTATTATATAAATTTATTTCATGAACAAAACGAAAATACCAAACATTCTTAAGTTTTTTTTTAATTATATTATGTACATGTAGGTATATTATGTAGTTGTATAAAAATACTTACGTTGTCTTATGCATCTATTAAACGGATCTCCCGTAAATAATGGCGGACAAGTACAAATTGGGTTATGGTTGACCACCTTGCATTCGGCATTCACACCACATGCACCTATGCACGGATTTATGCATCGCTGGTTGCTGCAGGCTTCGGCTAATGTACATTCAGCACTTATAGTACATTCAGGACGACATGTCGGTGGTACACCGATATTGTTTGGAGCACAAGAACATGCAGCTTGACCATTTATACTTCTGCATTGACTGTTAGGCCCACACGGAGAGGGCTGACAAGGGTTTGTGACAACTGGTTCTGAAAGACAAATTTTAATGCAACATTGCAATATTTATTCAGAAATATTGTACTGGAATATAATTATTGTATATATTTTGACTGGCGTTGGTTAAATAATATTTGTAATGTAAATAATAAGTAGGTACTAAATTCTGTATAAAATTAATGTTTTCGCCAGGCAGTGTAAATATTGAAGTTTCCTACCTGAAATAACTCTGCATTCTACAAACGCATTACCAGTCATGCGCTCAGGGCAACTGCACATAGGTATGTGATTTATCACATTACAAATAGCCGTTGTTGCGCAGGTACCGGGGCATGGATTTTGACACTTGTTAGAAATACATGCTTTATCCCGTTCACATTCAGAACTTTGCACACATTCCGGCCGGCATTCATTGTATGGGTCACCGAAGAATTCAGGTAGACATTTACATTCACCAGAAAAACATTCCGCGTTTGCGCCGCAAGGGGAAGGGTTACACGGGTCATCTTGAACTAAAATAAATATTTGAATATTATTAATAATTTTGTAAATATTACCTAATTAAATCAAGAAAGAAGATTGTATACCTTTTGGCGGTAAAAGATTACACGTTGTAAAGGCATTTCCAGTATATCCTTCTGAACAGGTGCAAACAGCAACATGCTTTATAACCTGACATTCTGCATTGATTCCGCACGACCCGGGACAAGGATCCTTACACTTTTGATTTATGCACGCCAAATCTCCAGAACAATCTTCATTAATTGTGCATTCGGGGCGGCAATTAGGCGGATTGCCTTCGAAGTTAGGCAAACAAGAGCACGAAGGAATACCACTGTGTTCTTGGCAAATAGAGTTCGGTCCGCAAGGTGAAGGCTGACATGGATTTCTTACCGGCGTTATTTGAACAGGATCTGTATGGCGAGTACACATTTATGTTAACATTTTTAAACTTTAATACATAAACAATATTATCATATAATTATTTACATGTTGATAAAAACTATCTACTTACGTTGTATCTTAAAGCAATTAGAGAAGGGATCGCCTGTATATTTATCTTTACAGGAACATATTGGGCTGTGATTGACAACTCTACATTCAGAATTCTGACCGCATGTACCAGGACACGGCGAAATACATTTTTGATTTTTGCAAGTTTTATCAGGTGAACACTCCGTGCTTACGACGCATTCCGGTCTACAATTGGGTGGAGAGCCGCGATACTCGGGCAAACACGAGCAAACACTTTGTGCGTTAGAAACCCTACACTGACTGTTTGGACCACACGGTGATGGCTGGCAAGGATTTAATTGTATTTCTTCTTGTTCTACAATAAAACATGTCTTGTTAAAAACCACCCTTAAAATATAATTTCATAACTCATAATATTGATACTTACGTATAATGGCACAAATTGTAAATGGATCGCCGGTATATTGAGATCGACAGGTACATAACGGCGAGTGATTAACAACTTGACAATCAGCATTTATAGCACATGTGCCCAAACAAGGATCTATGCATTTGTTTCTTGTACAGGCTCTATTACTAGGACAATCAGAATTCACTGTACATTCTGGACGACAACCTTCGTAGGGGTTTCCAAAGTATCCCTTTTGACAAATACAAGCCCCAGCGCCAGATTGTTCCCGGCAATCAGCGTTTGGTCCACATGGCGAAGGTGAACAAGGTGTTAAAGTTTCTTGGATTATCAAAGCATTGACGGTACATTGAATTGAAGCATCGCCACTGTACCCTTCCGGACAAACGCATGTTGCAGTATGACTAACCACCCTACACTTTGCGTTTAATCCACATGCTTGAATACAAGGGTTCTGACACTTTTTATTTACACACGCTAGTTGTGGGGCACATTCACTGTTAGAAATACATTCCGGGCGGCAGTTCGGCGGCGAACCAATAAAATCTGCCATACATTGACATGACGGTGTTTCGGACTGACTTATTTGGCAAATTGAGTTAGGTCCGCATGGCGACGGCAAGCAGGGATTTGCATTGACTGACGGCTCAACGGCAACTAAAAAATACAAAAATGTAGAAATTTTATTCCAAGGGCCTGTTTATTGTCTGTAAAACTGATAAGAATTATTAAACATACCAATAGCCACACATCTCGTAAACGGATCGCCAGTCATTCCCGATTCGCAGGAGCAAATAGGATTATGATTAATAACTTGACACACTGATTTGGTTCCACAAGCTCCCAGACATGGATCTACACATTTCTGATTACTGCAAGCTTTATTCGACGGGCACTCAGAACTTGCGACGCATTCCGGACGACAAGACGGTGGTGATCCCCGATAACCCGGTAAACATGAACAAATTGCCTGTTTATTATATTCTCGGCATTGACTGAAAGCTCCGCAAGGACTTGGTAAACATGGATTCCTCTCTGGTATATCTAAAATATATAAAATTTAAAAAATTACGTTACGAATGTAAACAAATTTGAAAAAAAATTACATTAAGTACATACATAAAACGACTATTACCTTTAATTGGCTCACATTGAATGAAGGCATTTCCAGTCATCTTTTGAGGACAAGTACATATGGCCATGTGCATAACCACTTCGCATAAGGCATTTCTGCCACAAGTGTTAGTACACGGATTGACACAACGTTGTTGCACGCATGCTTTGTTCATTGGGCATTCTGCACTGATAGTACATTCTGGTCGGCAACCAAAATAAGGGTCACCGTTGTATTCCGGTAAACATGAACATTGACCATTATTGCAAACTGCATTAGCCCCACATGGTGAAGGATTGCAGGAATCCGTTGGGACGGGATCTTAAATAAAATATTGTACAATTTAACTCGTTTTACCCACTTTCAAAAGTCGGGTCAAATTATTAGACATATCATATTAAGATTATTAACACCTTTCAAAAAATCTAATAAGATATTATTATTACCTCGCTAAGTTAGAATTGAGGAAGTAATTTTTGTAGATTATGTGTACAGTAGAATGTGAAGTGTTTAGCACAGGTCAAGTTATTAGTATGAGTGTATATTAAATAATTTAAACTCGAAAAACTTTACCTTTTACTGGTTTAACAGAGCACCTATTAAACGGATCTCCTGAATATCCGTCGTAGCATGAACAAATTGATACATGGTTCTGGACATGACATTCAGCATTTACACCGCAAGAGCCAGGACACGGATTGACACACTTCTCATTAATACACGCTTTGTCGCTAGAACAATCGCTATTAATAGTGCATTCTGGGCGGCAATTCGGTGGACTTCCAGTGTATTCTGGCATACAAGAACAAGATGGTGTATTTCCGACTTCACGGCATATCGAAAAAGGTCCACAAGGTGATGGAAGACATGGATTACTAGGCACGGCTTCTATTGCAAGAGGAACTAAAATATAGAAAAAAAAAAATTAGCTTTTTCTTAACATCAATTTTTATACAAATACAGATGATTTTATTGTTAACTTACTTTGATGACACCGACTAAACGGATCACCCGTGTATTTAGTTCGGCAAGTACAAATCGGGCTATGATTAATTACTTTGCATTCAGTGTTTAAACCGCATACCCCTTCGCAGGGATTTACGCATTTTTTGTTTATACAAGCTTGTTGCTGGGAGCATTCTGAGCTCACAACGCATTCTGGATGGCAAGACGGTGGTGATCCTAAGTAACCTGTATCACATGTGCATACCGCCTGATCGTTCGTCACTTTACAAATGCTATTTGGTCCGCAAGGAGATGGTGCGCATGGATTCTTCACCACTGATATTGCTGTTTAAAAAATCATTTAATGAATACTAATATCATTTGATAATCAATTGATCAATAAAAATAATAATCAATGAAATACAAACCTGGCCGTTCTGTACACTGTTGGTATGGATTACCGATAAGTCCAGAGAGACATTCACATTGTGGCGTGTGATTGACAACATTACAAACTGCATTTCGTCCACAAATATTGTTACAAGGGTTTTTGCATTTACTTTGAATACATGCTAAATTCATAGCACAGTCTGAGTTAACTACACACTCTGGTCGACAGCCCTCGTAAGGGTTTCCTATATAATCTGCCATACATACGCATGATCCAGCAGCGCCTAACTCTTTGCATATTGCATTTGGACCACATGGGGACGGTGAACATGGTGTTAGAGGGACATCTATTATTCGGCATTCTATGAACGCATCGCCAGTGTATCCAACTGGACAAATACATTGCGGTGCATGACTAACCACTCTACATTCAGCTTGATTTCCGCAGGAACCGATGCAAGGATTTTTGCATTTCTGATTAATACATGCCTTATCATTAGGACACTCAGAATTTGTGATACATTCTGGTCGACAGCTTGGTGGGGTACCAACGTAATTCTCTATACAGGCACAGGATGGTGAACCTGATATCTCTTTACAGATTGAATTTGGACCGCAAGGAGATGGCTCACATGGATTGATGTAAACTGGTGGCGTTGTATCTGAAACAAAAAAGTATTTTCTTCACAGAATGTAGGTTCTTAAATATTACAATAACGTTAAAAATAAAATTAAAATTAAATACCTTTTGCAACACATCTAGAGAAAGGATCGCCTGTAAGTTCCGGTGGACATGAACATATTGGGTTATGATTAATTACTTGACAATGTGCACCTACACCGCAATTTCCAACACACGGATTGATACATTTTTGACTAGAGCAAGCTCTATCCAGTGCACATTCAGCGCTCGTTGTACATTCAGGTCTGCATGTAGGTGGTGCTCCCTTATAATCCGGCAAACATGTGCATATAGCCTGTCCGTTAATTTCTCGACATTGGCTGTTAGGGCCACATGGTGAAGGGTTACAAGGGTTTATAATTTCCGTCACCTGTATTTTCCTACATTCCAGAAAAGCATTTCCCGAATATCCTGGTAAGCAAGTGCACATCGGGATATGATTATATACTTGACACAAGGCTTGCTTTCCGCATGTGTTTATACATGGATCAATGCACTTATTTCTTATACAAGCTTTATCTGTTGAGCAATCATTGTTTAGAAGACACTCTGGTCTGCATGCAAAGTAAGGATCTCCAAAATATTCAGGCAAACATTTACATTCTCCATTGTTGCATAAAGTATTCGATCCACAAGGTGATGGGTTACATAGGTCTATGACATCGTGCTCTGAAAGCATTCAATACTTACTTTCCAAAAGTAAAAAATATTTGATAAATCTATTAATTACTTGGACAAAGAAATACATTATATAAATTATATTATGATTCATGATTTGAAATATCTTGTGACAAATGATTTATTGGGAAATTTTTGTATAATATATAATATAATATACATGATAGAATATTAATACAAACCTTCATCGCTCGTTACTAAAGTACATTGTACGAAGGGATCACCTCTGTACTGTTCGTTGCAACTACATTGAGCAATGTGGTTAAAGACATCACATCTAGCATTCACACCACAGGCACCTGCACATGGATCTTGGCATCTTTCATTTATGCATGCTTTATTGCTTGGACATTCTGAATTGATGGTACACTCAGGACGGCAATTCGGTGGGTTTCCAAAGTAGGTTGGCGAACAGGCACAGGACGGAGAACCGCCAATATTCCTACATTCAGCATACAATCCACATGGTGATGGTAAACAAGGATCTGTTACAGGCTCTTGGATTGTGGCAAATACTAAAAAAAATATTTGCATTTATTATAGAATTGTATATAATTTTATTATTATATTATGGTTATTAGTTATATTATAACAGTATATAATATACCTTTTATAGGATAACATTTTGTAAACGGATTTCCAGTTAATCCTTGCTTACAAACGCAAATAGGACTGTGATGGATGACGTTACAGTAAGCGTTCTCTCCGCAATTGCCTATACATGGGTTTGAGCACTTTTGGTTGATACAAGCATGTTCCGACGAACATTCTGAACTGACTACACATTCTGGACGACAGTTCGGCGGAGCACCGATAAAGTCAGGCGAACAAGAGCAAACTGCCTGACCGTTTATTTCTTTGCATTGTGAGTTTGCTCCACATGGTGAAGGATTGCATACATTTTTTTGTACAAGTACGGCTAAAAAAAAATAGAGTTGAGTAAAAAATAAAATACAGGTTTAAAAATACAAGTCAAGAAATTTTTGCGTTAAATACTCACGTTCGATCATTAAACTACAATGACTAAATGGATTTCCAGTATATCCTGATTGACATATGCAATTTGGCAGGTGATTATTTACTAAACATATTGCGTTAGGTCCACAAATTCCAGGACAAGGATCAACACATTTTATCCTCGAACAAGCGCGATTAAGAGGACAATCAGAATTAACGATACATTCAGGTCGGCATCCTTCATAGGGATTTCCAAAGTAATTATCCAAACACTGACATGCGCCAACACCATTTTTCTCTTTACATATTGCATTCGATCCGCACGGACTTGGACTACATGGACTTAATACTTCAGTTGGTTCTAAATTCTGGGGAATACATTGTGAGAAGGGATCACCTGTATAGCCGCTTGCACATATGCACATAGGAGAATGGCTCACAACTCTACATTCAGTGTTTATTCCACAAGTTCCTATACATGGATCCGTGCACTTTTGATTAAAGCATGCCAAATTATAATCACATTCACTGTTGCTTATACATTCTGGTCTGCAGTTAGGTGGTGATCCCTTATAATCAGCTTGACAAGCGCATACAGGGCTTTCCCCAGATATTCGACAAATTGAATTTGGACCACATGGCGATGGATCACAAACATCTCTTGTGGGCGTCGAGTCAACTGTAAAAAAGTTTAATTTATTGGAAATAGGGAAGTAGTAGAGAAAATATAATATCTTTACTTCATAACTATTCTCAAAGCATAACACATAGTTTTTTCTTGTAAGGACATTATTTTATTTTATAATATTTGGGTGGCTTACAGCTAACTACAATAAAATATGCTATAATATGTGATGGTTTACAAAAAGCCAATTAAAAGCCTCCACAAGTAGCATATTATATTAAGTACCTATAGACTTCAAGCCGTTAGTGAATAAAGATAATATTAATTAATATTACTTACCGATAACTATACACCTGACGAATGGGTCACCAGTAAATGATTGTGGACAAGTGCAAACTGGGTTGTGATTAATTACATCGCATATAGCTGCTATACCACATGCGCCTACACATGGATTAATACATTTTTGATTTTGACATGCTTCCTTCAACGGGCATTCGGAGCTGACAACACATTCTGGTCTACAAGTTGGTGGACTATCTCTATAGCCAGGAAGACAGGAACAAACTGCTTGACCGTTAGTTGTCCGACATTGGCTGTTTGGTCCACAAGGAGAAGGATTGCAAGGATTCACATTTACCACTGGAAAAGTAAATGCAAAAATGTAATATTTTTCCGTCAAAATAGTTTATAGTGATGTGTCTATTTGTATACTTATTACTTATATTATACTTTTAAAAAATTAAATATTTACCTGTAGTGGGTCTACATTCAATAAATGCATTCCCATTCATTCCCTTGGGACAAACACACATTGGTATATGGTTATGCACATCACAAATAGCATTTACTCCGCAGGTGCCTAAGCAAGGATTGACACATCTGTGTTTTTGACAGCTCTTATCTAGAGAACATTCTGAATTGTGCACACATTCCGGTCGGCAGCCTAAGTATGGATCACCGTGGTAATCAAATATGCATGTACATTTACCACTGTTACATTCAGCGTTAGGTCCACATGGATTTGGCACACATGGATTACTTGGTGTTTCAGGTATAGTATCTAAAATAATTATCTTATTTAGGGATTGTTTCAAATACTCTGTTAAAAAAGTGTGCTTAAATAGTGAAAAATTACCTTTTATTGGTTTCGTGATACATTGCCTAAATGGATCGCCGGTATATCCTTCAGAGCATAAGCAAACTGGTATGTGATTACTAACAAAACAATTTGCATTAATGCCACAAGCACCTTCACAAGGATTTCTGCACTTTTCTGCTACACATGCTTGGTCATTTGGGCAGTCGGAATTAATTGTACATTCTGGTTTACAATATGGAGGTGAACCAAGATAGTTTGGCAAACAAGAACATGATGCTAACTCGTTTATATTACGACATTCAGCATATAGACCACACGGTGATGGGTTACAAGGATCGGTTGAAGGCGTAACACTTGTAGTAATTTCTGTTAAAAAAAGCATTACATAATAAGAATCATAAGTGAATATAATATTATCTAGTACAGAATATGCAAGAATACTCACGTAATATTTGACTACATGCTGTAAATGGATTTCCAGAATATCCTTGTCGGCATGAACATACTGGGCTATGATTTATAACTTTACATTCAGTATTTGTGCCGCATGGTTTAGGACAAGGATTGATGCACCTATTATTAACGCATGCTCGATTTCGCTTACATTCAGAATTAACAACACATTCTGGTTTGCAATTTGGAGGTGCGCCTATGTAGTTGGTAAAACACGAGCAAACTGGTTGATTATTTACTTCTTTACACAGTGCGTTAACACCGCACGGCGACGGATTACAAACGTTAATAACCGTAATACTATCATCTGAAATTCGTACATACGCGTTAATGTATTTAATGATTTGGTAAATATTATAATACTACCAATAATAATGCTTTCGTATTTTATTAATGCAATATCAGGTTTACACTTACCTCGTATTAGAGAACACATTGAAAGAGCATTGCCTGTATAGCCCACTTTGCAATTACAGCTTGGTTTATGATTTGTAACAAAGCAATCTGCGTTATAGCCACATACTCCTGGGCATGGGTCAATACATTTATTCTTATAGCAACCTAAGAGTAATGGACAATCAGCATCGGATAAACACTCAGGCCTACAGCCCTGATAAGGATCACCAAAATAATCGGGTAAACATGTGCAAGATCCAGCATTTCCTTGTATTTTACATTCAGCATTCATACCACATGGCGATGGTTCGCAAGGATTCAAGTATTCGAAAATTTGGGGAGCTGAAATGCGATCAAAAAAGAAATAAAGTAAAAATCACTCACCGTTAAAATTATTCACCGAAGAAGCACTTCCTTGCTCCGAAGCGTTAGTCGAAGCTTACCGCACTTGGTGACGTTAAATGACTTCGCGAAGTCGCCGAAATCGCTGTTTATCCGCCTATCCAGAAGCGGCCGCTTCAGGAACGGCCTAAGCTTATGCTGTAAGTGCTTTGTTATCTCCGCGTGCTCCAATCATAAGCAAGGCATTAATTATTTCACATAAAGTTATTTAAAGTTATGATCCCTGTAAAGCACTCAGTAATACTAAATTATTAAACTATACCACATTTCACATTTTGTTTTATAAGCGCTGTAATAAATTCTGTAATAATAGAATGACCTTCATGCAGAAAGGTGGGCATGGTCACCTGACCGCAACAAAGTCAAAATATACTACAGAAATTTATTTTAAATTATTAGTGTCTCATGTAAGGCGAATCTATATTATTTGAAAAAGCACATAAAATTTAAAATAGCATAAAAATTAACGCTTTGCCAAGCAAAGGGTTAATCGCTAATTATAATTTATGTCACAATGATAATAAATTATTATTTGATCTGTCTTCGTTTTTTTACCTACAAATCTAAAATTCAAATTAATTCATGTACCAAATGTCTTTTTTTACCAGGTTCATAGTTAAAACGTATATGAATAACATTACAAAAACACAAAATTTTATTGTATTCCGTTTTGAAGAATATGTAATAAAATATCTTACCTTTTGGTAACGAGCATCCTTGGAATGGATCACCTTCTAGGCCTTGCTCACAAGCACATGTGGCCCGATGGTCAACGACGGAGCAAATTGCTCCGGGACCACAAGCTTGTGCACAAGGGTTTTTACATTGCAGCCCAATACAAGCAAGTGCAGCGGGACACTCAGCACTAATTGTACATTCTGGGCGGCAGTTTGGCGGAGACCCGATAAATCCTGGTTGGCAACTGCAAGCTGGTGTTTCTCCCGTTTTGACACATATTGAATTTGGTCCACATGGTGATGGTTGGCAAGGATCTATTGGATCCATATTGACTGCTAAAATATAATATATTTGTGAAACTATTTGTAAGTTCCTTGTCTTATAAATAAAATTCTCGTGTCACAATGTTAGGCCGCGTACTCCTCCGAAACGGCTTTACTGATTTTAACCAAATTTTATACGCATATTCAGTGGGTCTGTGAATCGGCTACTGGGTACTTTTTATATCGATAAGTGCATTTGTTGAATAAATAATAGTAAATTATTACAACTCGTGACTGATGGCGACCATTGTTTGTGCGACGGGATAGCGATAGTGACGTTGCCATGGTGACATACTTATTTAGTCACTTCAATATCAAGCTTAGGCCAAACCTCAAGTTGTCAAATGTTGTCAAATGTGTGTTTTGTATGTTTGGCCTAAGCTTAAATAAATATGGGCGAAATACTTTACAATATGGCAAAACAACGTTGCCGGGACAGCTAGTAGGGTGTAAAAATGTAGTCATCCTCTAAGGTACGGATCTTGCAAAAGGTTATTATTATTATTATATTATTATTATTTCATCAAAATCGGTCCAGTCGTTTTGGAAGAGTTTGACAATAAACACATTTTTCTATAAATGCACAAAATATAATTAGGCTTAGGGCCTGTTTCACCACTTCCTGATAAGCTATTCATCACATAACTTGACAGATGAAGTATGGAGAATCTGTCAAAAAAGTTGTGAATAGCCTATTCGCCACTTTATCAGACAGTGGTGAAACAGGCCCTTATAATATTATATCTTCAAGTGGTAAATAATTAAAATGATACATACCAGGCGCTAGGTAACAATAACTGAACGGATCACCAGTATATCCATCATTACACGTGCAGATTGGTGAATGTGCAATTACTTGACATCTTGCACCACGTCCACATGCACCTTCACAAGGATCACGGCAACGACGGTCTATACAAGCCATCTGAAGTTTGCATTCAGAGCTTACGAGACATTCTGGTCGGCACGATGGTGGGGAACCGATATGACCAGCTCGGCAGGAACATGCAGCAGCACCATTTGCACTTACTGTGCATTCACTATAAGGGCCACAAGGTGATGGGCTGCATGGTGATTTTGGCAGTTCTGTAATTTTTAGAGTAAAAGTATCCAATAATTAAAAATACTTTAGAACAACCGCTGTGCTTTAAAGTAAAAATCATACATACCAGGTCGTTTCATTTCTGTACAGAAAGAGAAAGGATCTCCAGATGTCCCAGGTGGGCAAGAACATGATGGAATATGATTATTAACAGAACATGTTGCACCAGTGCCGCAAGCTCCTGGACAAGGGTCTACACATTTTCCTCCTTGACAAGATCGAGTTGGAGCACATTCGCCATTCGTACTACACTCTAGGCGACATCCTGTGTATGCGTCTCCAAAGTAACCCGAAGCACACGTACAAGAACCCGATTCACACAAAGCATTACTTCCACAAGGCGATGGGTTACAGGGATCAGAAGCTTGAGGCGTGGTTTCTGTAAAAAAGTTTTGGTTTTGTTTTATGTGATAATTATTGTTATGTCTTTTATTAATATTAATTTTAAAAAGTTAGTAATTATACGACATAATATTACCAATAACTTCACTGCATTGAATGAATGGATCGCCCGAAAATCCATTAGGACAGCTGCATATAGGTATATGATCTTGAACTCTGCATATTGCTTTGAAGCCACATGAACCTTCGCAAGGATTGGTACATTTTTCTGCGATACATGCTTGATTGGATGGACAGTCTGTATTAACTAAGCATTCTGGGTGACAGTTTGGTGGTGCTCCTATATAGCCTGGCATACAGGAACATGAAGGATATCCATTATTTGCTCTACACTCACTGTACGGTCCGCAAGTATTAATCTGACACGGCTCTTTTGGTTGAGGTGGCTCTACTTCTATTGGAGCTACATGACACCTAGTAAATGGATCCCCAGTTTGATTATGCGGACAACTACATAACGGGCTGTGATTGACAACTTGACAATGAGCACCTAAACCACAAGTTCCTCTACAAGGATCGGCACATTTAAGCTTATGACAAGCTCGATCTGATGGACATTCGCTACTGACTGTGCATTCTGGGCGGCAATCTGGAGGGGCGCCTATGTATTCTGGAAGACATTCGCAAGACGCCAAGTCTCCATTTTCTCGACAAATGCTATTAGGGCCACAAGGCGAAGGCTGACAGGGCCTACTTTTTTCTATTGGTTTATTTTCTTGACATTGTACAAATGGATTGCCAGAGTAACCTCTTATACATGCGCAAGTCGGTACATGGTTTACGACAGTACATTCTGCAAATGTTCCACAAATTCCGGGACATGGATCAGCACATTTATTTCTTATGCAAGCTTTATCAGCGGTACAATCGGAGCTAAGTACACATTCCGGTCGGCAGCCTTCATACGGATTGCCTTGGTAGCCTTCTAAACATGAGCAAGCACCAGCACCATCTCTATGACTGCAAACTGCATTTGCTCCACACGGTGATGGGTCACAAGGTTTTACTATTACTTCTGAAAAAAAGAAACCATTTTACCGCTTGAATAAAACTTTGTATTCTGATACCGTTCATGTCGTTACAACTTCAACCATCGTTCGGTACGCATTGTGTGCATTGCGGTACGAACTAAAAACTAATGGTCATGTACTTAACTGTTCATACGAAATTTCTTAGGCTGTTTGATAAGTTCTCGGCTTTAAGTATTTTTCCAATAAAGAGCTGCGGCCACTTAAATACTATGTTTGTAGAGCCCTATTGCACATTTGTTTTTATGCTAAAAACATAAGGAATTGCTATTTTTGAAAATAAAAGATAATAATTATTTAGTATACAGTTAACAAAAACTTTATGACTCGCTTTTAAAGACTTGTCGCAGCGCAGAAGTATGTAAGGCCAAGAACTTTTCAAGCAGCCCTCGAAAATAAGGTCAAATTTATGACATAATCGTCACGGAATTATGCTCATATAAAAATATGATTTTAATAAACAGCTTTGTCCATGATATATTTTTTATTTGCATCATAGTACAAATCAACTTACCTTCGTCTGGAATACATTGAAGGAATGGGTTTCCGGTATATTTCGGCCGACATATGCAGGATACTGTATGACTGACGATCACACAGTCTGCATTAACTCCACAGGAACCTGGACAAGGATCTACACATTTGTTTCTGACGCAAGCTTGATTAGATGGACAATCCGGGTTGATTACACACTCTGGCCGACAATTAGGTGGTTGGCCTACATAATCATCCATGCACCTACAGTTTGGTTTACCATTTCTTTCGATGCATTGAGCGTTTGGACCACAAGGTGATGGGTTACAGACATCAGTTGGTTCTGGAATCGACATAACAATATCATGGCAACTTTTGAAGGGATCTCCTGTTTGACCAGTATTGCAACTACAAATAGGGCTATGGTTAATCACTTCACAACGTGCGTTCAAGCCACAAGCATTGATGCATGGATTGATGCATTTTTGATTCACACATGCTTTTGTTGATGAGCATTCTGAGCTTACGACACATTCTGGTCTACAAGCTGGTGGAGATCCTCTAAAACCTTCAACGCATGCACAAACTGCAGTATTATCAATATTTTTACAAATACTGTTTGGACCACAAGGTGAAGGGTGGCAAGGATCTTTCGGAGGCAACCGAGCCGTTTCTACTGGTTGACATTGTGTAAAGGGATTTCCAGTATAATCAGCAATACAAGAGCAGCTTGGTATGTGATTGATAACGTCACACTTTGCATTCTGGCCACAGACACCTGGACATGGGTCACGACATTTGTTTCTAAAACAGGCCTTATCTCTTGGACATTCTTGGCTTCCAGTGCATTCAGGTCTGCATGATTCATAAGGATTACCGCTATAGTCAGGTAAACAAGTACAGAATCCATTTTCGCACTGTGCATTTGGTCCACAAGGCGATGGATTGCATGGGTCTGAAGGTGTTGGTGTGGTGGGTGCTGCAAATATATTAAATACTTATTAAGCAATACCTATACTAATCGCTCCGAAACTACGGGGCCGTAGTTGATAAAAATTTGGAATAGTCATAAAGCAGACCACGCGGAAGAACATAAGATCCTTTTAATCGAAGAAATAGTTACCACGAGATTCTGCGCAACATTGTTAAATTCATGTCATGTGTTAGTTAAATATAATAAGTTAATGAAAAAATTCAGTATAAGAAGGTCCTACCTTCGCTTATTGGCGAACATCTAGAGAAAGGATCTCCAGTGAATCCGTCGTTACAAACACAAACTGCAACATGATTCAATACGTGACAATTTGCTTCAACACCGCATGAACCGGGGCAAGGATCCTCGCATTTTTGACGCACGCATGCTAATGATGCTGGACATTCAGAATTAATTGTACACTCTGGCCGGCAAGACGGTGGCGATCCTATGTAACCAGCTAAACATGAACAAGCCGGTCCACTCTGGAGAAGTTGACAACGTGAATGTGGACCACATGGTGATGGAGTGCAAGATGGGGGACGTTCAGTTGTTGATGGTATTGCTAAAATAAAAATATAATTTAGAATTTTATACTTTAAAATGTTTAAGAAATGAAAAAAAAAACAGCTGATATAAAATAATTATTGCTTACTGTAACACTGAGTAAACGGATCCCCAGTCATGCCTGTAGGACATGTGCATATAGGATTGTGATTTTTCACCAAGCAATGTGCTCGAAGTCCACATGTGTTAGGACAGGGATCATCACATTTTTGATTAATACAAGCTTTGGAAACGTCACATTCACTGTTGACCACGCACTGTGGTCGGCAAGACGGTGGTGACCCTATGTAATTTGGTAGACAGGAACATACGGCTTGCAAATTCACTTGTCGGCATTGACTGTTAGGTCCACATGGTGTTGGCTCACAAGGATTCTGTATTGGAGGTGCTAAAAATATGAGTATCCATTGAGTTATAATTTTTTTCACCATTAATTAACAGTAGTATAATATATCTCTAATATAAGAACGTACTACAAAATGTATTTAGTAATTTATATTTTAATTATCATTTCAAGTATATTATGTATTATAGGTATGGAGTACTAGTATAATCATACTTACGTTCCATCAGAATTTGTTTACATTGGAAGAATGGATCACCAGTGTAGCCATTGGGGCAAGTACAAATAGGTATATGGTTTTCTACAGTACATTGCGCTAATTGTCCACACGTCCGTGGACATGGATCTATACATTTATAACGAGTGCAGGCTAAATGTGGAGCACAGTCATCATTACTATCACATTCTCTTCGGCAGCCTTGTGAACCATAAGGATCGCCTTCGTACCCCTCTGAGCAGAAACAAGCACCTGCCCCATTGAATTCACGACACTCGGCGTTTGGTCCACATGGTGATGGCGTGCAAGGACTGGATGTAGGCGTCATCTCTGTTGCTACAAATAAAAATAATTATTTTACTAATGTCCCATCAAATTTTAATACTATTATAAAATACCTTAAAGTTGAAAGGTATGCGATAGTTTTTACTTTTAAATAGTATGTACAGCCATGATAGATATACCGCGAGGTCATAAAGCAAAATTACTATAAGTTTTAGAACTTTTATAATATTGTTTATATAAAATTTATAGAGTTCTATTAAACTACATGGTTTAAGATCTCGTAATAAGGCCGCAAGTCGAAAAAGTTTTTTCATATTGTTTAAAACAAATATTACGATAACACTTACTCGATATTAAAATTTGATTACATCCACTTCCAGCATCACCTGTATATCCTTGTTGACATGAACATATTGGTCTATGATTAATAGTTAGACAAAGTGCATTTACTCCACAAGCCCCTTGACATGGATTGCGGCAACGTTCATTTATGCATGCTGTATTACTTGGACACTCAGCATCGATGGTACATTCTGGTCTACAGTTGGGCACTCTTCCGATATAATCTGGTAAGCAGGAACAAGCTGCTTGGTCTCCAATAACGCGGCACTCTGAATTTGGTCCACAAGGAGATGGAACGCATGGGTTTGTAGGTACAGTTTCTAAAATAACAAATATATGTTTTAGGTAAAAAGTAAAAACTCATAACTAATAAAGTAATAACTTAAGTTTCTAAAAAAAACATTATTTTTCAAAAAATAATTCTATTATAAGAATTGAGACACACTTTTCTACTGATGTCTAATATTTATAAAAATATGGGCGTATTTTAAAATTTTATTTTATTAATGACCATTCCAATTGAGCCTAATTTTATTTAAAAAAAAACTTACTTTCTTCTGGAATACATTTTGTAAATGGATCTCCAGTAAAACCGGGTGTGCAACTACATATAGGATTATGTGTAACTACTTGACAGCGTGCGTTTGTCCCACAGGTATTCGGACACGGGTCTACACATTTTTTATTTACACAGGCTTTATCTTGAGAGCACTCAGAGCTGACTATACATTCAGGTCTGCAAGATGGTGGTGTTCCGATGTATCCAGCCTCACATGTACATACGCTGTGACCATTAATGGCTCGGCAAAGGCTATTTGGTCCACAAGGAGACGGAGTACAAGGATCAAGTTGCGTTGGTGGTATGTCTGTTTGCAAAAAATATACAACATGTAAAATATTTACACTTCGCAGTATGAAGTCAGAATAGTCCGAAAACCAAAGTTATTAAATTACTAAATTACCTTCTTTCTCACAAATCCTCAACGGATTGCCTGTATATCCTGACAGACATGTACACGTGGGTGAGTGATTAACAGTTCTGCACTCAGCGTTAATGCCACAGGATCCAGGGCAAGGATCTTTACATTTATTATTTGAACAAGCTTTACTACGATCGCAATCGGAGTTAGAAATACACTCTGGCCTGCAACCCGTATATGGATCTCCAAAGTATTCTGGTATACAAGAACAGGAGCCAACTCCATTGCGTTCCTTACATAACGCATTTGCTCCGCAAGGCGATGGATTGCATGGGTTCGGAGGAGGCTCGGAAGCGTCTGCGTAAAAGAAAAACACAATTGAGATATATTTTTACCGACCCGGCAATACAGGTTCAATTCCAAAAAAACTTACATTCAATAACTGAACATCCACTAAAAGGATCACCAGTAAATCCTGCTAGGCAATTACACAAGGCTACATGGTTTGCTACGGAACATTCTGCATTGAAGCCACATGAACCCGGGCATGGATCTACACATTTTTCGTTTTGACATGCAAGATTACCAGGGCACTCTGCGTTTATAGAGCATTCTGGTCTACAATTTGGCGCTACGCCAATATAATTTGGTAAGCATGAACATGCAGGAGCTTCTCCAACCACTTTACACTGAGAATATGGACCACATGGTGATGGTATGCACGGATTTCCTTTAGGTCCCGTAAAGATAGGTTCTAAGAGAAAGAAAGAAAATATGAAATAAGTAAACCAGAATATAGAACAAAGCAAAAGAAAGAAAAAAAAATAGATTCAAAGAAAGCATGCAAAAAGAAACAATATTCACAATATTTTTACAAAATAAAATTCTTTTAAATTTTGACCCTTTATTTTTAGCTTTGTCACTGTAACAAAAAAACTTGGAGTGAAGTCCCTTACTTGGCTCTAGTTGGCAAGCTACAAATGGATCGCCAGTAAAACCTGCTTTGCATGTACAGATAGGATTATGGTTTACTGCTAGACATCGGGCATTAATACCACACATTCCCGGACACGGGTCTTTGCATTTTTGTTTTATACAAGCCTGGTGTTGCAAGCAGTCAGTACTAGTAACACATTCCGGCCTACAAGTAGGAGGAGAACCAACATATCCTTCTTGACATGAACAAACTCCGTGTCCATCTATTACTTTACAGTGGCTATAAGGTCCACATGGCGAAGGCAAACACGGATTAATTTCCTCAGTTGGAGCTAAAATTGTATAAACACATGTAAATGTCACGTCTATTAAAGAATAAGATATTTTAAGTAATAAATAATCTTAATACTAACGATTTCTTTGCGGGTAACATGATACGACTGGGTTTCCTTCAAATCCATTAATACAAAGACAAACTGGATAGTGATGTGCAACATTACATTGCGCATTTATTCCACAGGCTCCTTCGCACGGATTTATACATTTGTTATTTGAACATGCTTTATCAAAAGGACAGTCATTATTCGTAACACATTCAGGTCGGCAGCCCAAATATGGATCTCCAAAATATTCCGGTAAGCAAGTACAAGCTCCAGCATTATTTCTTTCCGTGCATAATGAATTTGGTCCACATGGAGATGGATTACATGGATTTGTTTCTTCTTCACTTGCTACTGTTACTGAAGGCAAAGTATATAATGTAAGTATATAAAAAATAATGATAACGTTAACATAGTTTTTGGGTCGAGTTTACTTTTAGTATGATAACTTACCAATAAAGTAACAACCACTAAATGGATCTCCAGTATAGCCTTCACGACAATGACATACTGCCTTATGTGATATTACAACACAATTGGCATTCGCGCCGCAAGAACCATCACAGGGGCTAAGACATTTTTCACGTATGCAAGCTAAATTGCTAGGACATTCTTCGTCATAAATACATTCTGGTCGACAGTTAGGGGCTCTTCCTATGTATCCAATTTTACAAGAGCATGCTGGCGTTTCTCCTACTACACGACATTGAGAATAAGGACCGCAAGGTGAAGGTATACAAGGGTTAACCGATGGTTTGGGTTCTATTCCTAAAATAATAAAAATATATATTATGTATCTACATGACTTTAATTCGGCACCTTAAATATGATAGATACCGAATTATAATTTCATTTATATATACTCGATTTAAAAAAAAAATACTACAATTAAAAAAAACTGAAGACTTACGTTCTTTGTATATGCAGTTTACGAATGGATCTCCAGTATGATCGTTAGGACAGCTACAAAGAGCGTTATGATTCACAACAGTACATTTAGCGTTGTTTCCGCAAGCTCCTATGCATGGATCAATACATTTCTGATTAATACAGGCCCTGTTCGGCATGCAGTCGCTGCTGACCATACATTCTGGTCGACAGTTAGGTGGGTTGCCGAAATATTGTTCTTGGCAAGAACAAATTGCGTGGTTATTACTAGCGCGGCACACGCTATACGCTCCGCACGGAGAAGGTGTGCAAGGATCGATAGGTTCTATGTTTTGTCCTAAAATAAGATAGTTTTAATAAAATGTGTAATGTTATTTAAATATAATATTTTGATCATAAAAAATATTATTATTAGCCTTACTTATATAACATGATGTAAACGGATTTCCTTCATATCCAGGCAAACAAGAACAAGCTGGAGCATGATTACCGACACGACATTCTGCGTTCATGCCACAGACACCCGGACAAGGGTCTTTACATTTATTATTTATGCAAGCTCGATCTTTCGGACAATCCGAATTTAATACACACTCTGGGCGACATTCAATATACGGATCACCGTAATATTCGGGAAGGCAGGAACATGATCCAATACCATGTTTTTCTTTGCAAATTGCATTTACTCCACAAGGCGACAATGAGCAGGGACTTACGATTTGTTCTTCGATAGCTAAAATAATGATTTTA
Organism: Plebejus argus; assembly: GCA_905404155.3. Classification (NCBI taxonomy): domain Eukaryota; kingdom Metazoa; phylum Arthropoda; class Insecta; order Lepidoptera; family Lycaenidae; genus Plebejus; species Plebejus argus. The sequence goes on along the minus strand of FR989938.1, from coordinate 8,018,744 downwards.
CGTAGGTATAAGAAATTTGTTAGTTCAGTGTAATAAGTACATAATAAATGTGTATACACTTGACTTACGTGGAATAACTGAACATCCCGAAAAAGGATCACCGGTGTATCCATATTCACAAGTACATATTGGTATATGCTTAACGACATTACACGTGGCATGAAAACCGCATGATCCTGGACAAGGATTACTACACTTTTCTGATATGCATGCCAAGTTTCCTGGGCATTCAACGTCTATAACGCATTCGGGTCGACAGTTTGGAGGTCGACCAACGTAATTGTTTAAGCATGAACATACAGGTACTCCATTTGATTCTTTGCAATTAGAGTGTGGACCGCAAGGATTCGGAATACAGTTATTTATTGGTGCCATTTGTTCTGTTAAAACACGAAAATATTATTAGTAAAATTAATAGCGACTCTTTAGAATATGTTAATATTAATATTCATAAATCATAATAAATGACTTACTTTCTTCTATGTTGCATCGCACAAAAGGATCACCGGTGTATCCATTGAAACAACTACATACAGGATTGTGGTTAACAACTTGACATTGTGCATTTATTCCGCATGTACCAGAACAGGGGTCTTGACATTTATTTTTGATACACGCTTTATTTGGCCAACAGTCTGAGCTTACTATGCATTCTGGTCTACAATTGGGTGGCGAACCGACACAAATATCAAGACACGTACAAACGGCGTGGCCGTTAAACGAACGACATTTACTATACGGGCCACAAGGCGAAGGGTGGCATGGGTCGATTGGTTCCGGTATAGCTACATTGTAGAAAGAAAAAGAGTTTAGGAATAAAATAAATAAAACTAGAAAAAAAGAGAATAGAAATAGAAAGATAGAAGTCCTTACATAAAACAGGTGTACATGCATGAAGTGGATTTCCAGTATGTCCAGGCAAGCAATAACATGATGGTGCATGATGTGAGACTTTACATTCAGCATTTTGCCCACATGTGCCCGGACAGGGGTCTAAGCACTTGTTGTTAAAACAGGTTTTATCAAATGCGCAGTCTGTGTTCATAACGCATTCTGGTCTACATCCCAGATAAGGGTCACCAAAGAAATTATCTACACATATACAGGCCCCAGTACCATCTCTCTCTCTACAAATAGCGTTAGGTCCACATGGTGATGGATTACAAGGATGTCGAGGTACTTCTTTGGGAGCTGAAATAGTACAAAATGTAAAACGCACATCTACCAAAGCGTGCACATAAATAAACATGCAGAAAAATATTTAATGTTTTTACTCACTCTCAAACGGACTGCATCCAGCAAACGGGTCACCAGAGAAGCCTTCGTCGCATGTACATATAGGTTGATGATTCTGAACTATACATCGGGCATTGAACCCGCACGATCCAACGCAGGGATTGACGCATCTTCCACTAACACATGCTAGTGCTAATGGACAGTCTTGATTGATAACGCACTGAGGACGGCACGTTGGCGGTGCTCCTAAAGTTCCTGGATCACAAGCGCAAACAGCCCGGCCAGCTTCCTCGCGGCAAGTTGCATGAGGTCCGCAAGGTGCTGACATGCATGGATTTGGTGCCGGCAATGCAATAGCTGTTAAAATAAAATGGTAAAATATATGTATTACGTTTCATATCACATGAATCAGAATTTATCTGATTACGTAGCCGCGCTCCGACCAAAAAGTGCGAAGAATGTACGTTTAATATAATAAATAATTAATCTGTATATAAAATGTAATCTGCGAAAACGTTTTTAAAAACGGAAAGATTTGGCCTCGTTAATTTATACTATAGTCCATAACTAGATGACGCCCGCAACTCCGTTGTCGCACAATTGTTTATCGCGCGGGAGCCGCTTGTGGTAAAGTTTTTTCGGGGCCAAACTTCATCAAAATCAGTTCAGTGGTTTGGGCGTCAAGAGGTAAGAGACAGACAGACAGGCACACTTTTATAGTAGTATGGATATACCTACCTAGGTTTTTTTTTATATTTTGCTCATACTACCTACTACATCTTACCTTTTTTGTAACAACGAATGAATGGATCTCCGTCGGGATAGTTTTCAGGACATACGCAGATTGGATTATGACCAACAACGTGACAACGAGAATCGAGACCACAACTCTGAACACATGGGTCTTGACACTTCTGCTTGATACATGCTCGGTCCATTGGACAGTCAGAGTTAACAGCACATTCCGGTCTACAAGATGGTGGAGTTCCGTGATAGCCACTTCGACATGAACATGCCGCGCGATCACTCACGACTTGACATTCACTGTTAGGACCGCATGGTGATGGTTCACATGGATTAAGCGGCGTTGCTGTAATAAAAACATATTTTCTACAAGCAGTTCAAATCGAATAAAATAATGTACTTTATAGTAAAATGCAAGTATTTCAGAAGAATGTAACCTATTTTACTGGTTAACCACTAAAAGCCTGAACTATATCTCTGAATGTTATTTATATTAACATATTATACACAATATGTTATTTATATTAACATAATTATAAATAACATAATATAATTGTCCTAATTATTAATATTTTGGGGTTTTACGTTGGCAAGACTAATTTTTTATAAATTTTTTCGCCTTTGCATCCAATGTGGATGTTTTTTTTTTTGAGTTAAGTAACCACTTTACAAATGTTGTAGTTCCTATGGTGATGACTGATGCCTATAGAAGCACGTGACATTCATTCCTTGGTGTTTCCTGATGATGTTTTTCTTTTCCACTAAAAATAAAAATAAGTTTTATTCACGATACTCACGTTGAACATATTGTCGATGACAAGATGAGAATGGATCGCCTTCATAGCCTTTGAAGCAGGAACAAATTGGAATATGGTTTGTTACAATACACTCTGCATTAGTTCCACATAAATCTTTACATGGGTCGCGGCAATGACTTGAAAGACAAGCTAGATGATTTGGACAGTCAGAATTTATCGAACACTCGGGGCGGCAGCCTCCAGCGTATGGATTTCCTATATTGGGCGGTATACAAGAGCATCTGGCGGCATTATTTACCACCGAACAAACTGTATTTTCACCACATGGCGATGGATTACACGGAGTGTTTGATTCAGATTTAGGTATTGCGATACAACCGATAAATGCATCTCCTTGGAAGCCTTGTAAACAACTACATAAAGGAGTGTGGTTTATCACATCACATTTAGCATTATTTCCACATGCATTTATACAAGGGTCCGTACATTTATCTTTTATGCATGCTTGATTTGAAGGACACTCTTGACTTATAACACATTCTGGTCGACAGTTTGGTGGAGTTCCTGAATAGTTCGGTCGGCATGAGCATACAGGATGGTTCGATTTTATTTCACAAACAGAATTTGGCCCACACGGTGAAGGCAAACAAGGATTTTGATTTGGCGTTTCATTAATGCTAAAATCTTTACAAGCAACAAAGGGATCACCAGTTTCTCCTGGTTCACAGCTGCATATTGGATTGTGATTTATAACTACACATCGGGCTCCTACGCCACAACTTCCCTGACAAGGATCTACACATCTTTGGTTAACGCAAGTTTCCTTCTGTTGACAATCAGAATTGCTGACACATTCGGGTTGACACATCGGTGGAACGCCTCTAAATCCAGGAAGACAGGAGCATATTGCAAATCCATTCGATGAAACCATGCATCGACTGTAAGGGCCACAAGGTGATGGTTCACATGTTGATACTGATGGTGAAGTAATGGCAGTCGGTTGGCATCTAATATACGGATCGCCTTCAAATCCTGGAGCGCAATAACATACTGCGTGATGATTGACCGTTTCACAAGTTGCTCCAATTCCGCATGTATCAGAACATGGATTTTGACATTTGTTATTAAAGCAGGCCAAATTAGATGGACAGTCACTGTTTACAACACATTCTGGTCGACAGGAAAGATATGGGTTTCCAAAGAAGTTTGGCAAACAATAGCATCCAAGTGCTCCATTAACATTCCGACATTCGGCGTTAGAACCACAATTCACGCTATCACAGGTTTCAGGTGGAATATCTGAAAAATATTTTGAAAATTAATATACTTAAATACATAAACAAATAAATACATAAAATGTATATAAAACGAGCTTTTGCCCGCGGCTTCGCTCGCGTTAAGAAGTATTATTATATTATACAAACTTTCATCCCCTATTTGAACCCCTTGGGGTGAGAATTTATCAAAATCCTTTCTTAGCGGATGCCTACGTCCAGTGGTTTGGGCTGTGCGTTGATAGATCACCATGTCAGTTTTCCAACCTTTGAGTTTTATATATATAGATATACATAAACACTACTAGGCTGAATTACGCCGACGTAAATTTCGCCGCATTTACGCCGCGTTTCAAACCCATACAAAATACGGGCGGAACGCGAGACGCGACACACTATTCCGTCGCGTTCCGTCCGTATTTTGTATGCGTTTGATATTGCGTGGCGTAAACGCGGCGGAATTTACGTCGGCGTAATTCAGCCTAGTGTGTTTAGAGCCTAACGATTATATAAGACGAATTAATTAATTCCATAGTACTTACATTGAACAACTGGTTTACAATTCTCATATGGATTACCATCAAAACCACTTCGACAAGTGCATATCGGTCCATGGTTGTATGCAACACAATCCGCATTAACGCCACAAGAACCAGGGCATGGATCTATGCATTTGTTTCTTAAACATAATTGATTAAACTGACAATCAGAGTTAACAACACAATCTGGTCTACATGCTGGATTATTGATGGAATTTGATCCAACACATGGATCGCATACTGCAAACTTGTCGCCGAAAGTATCACATGCCATATTTTGATCACATGGATTTGGTGTGCACGGCTGCGCCGTAGTATTGTCAGGTGTAATAACTATAGCTAAAATAAATTAAAACATGATTAAATAATAATGTAGGCAATAAGTATGCTAACTGAAATGATGTTTGTTAAGTATATGTAAACAGTAGTAAAACAACAGTATGTAAATTCATACTTACGTCTATATATGCACTGAATTAGAGGGTCTCCTATGTACCCTTCGGGACATAAACACGATACTGTGTGATCCGCGCACAAGCAAACAGCGTTTATTCCACAGATGTTATTTTCGGAGCATGGATCAACGCACTTTTGATTAAGACATGCTTCATTAGAGGCACAATCAGAATTCATCATACATTCTGGTTTACATTCTTTAATAGGATCACCGTAGAAATTGGGTGGACAGTAACATAGTGCTTCACCTCCTACCTCTTGGCAGTATGCATTTATACCACATTTTGCTTTGCTGCACGGCGCAACCATTTTTAATTCTCCAGGTGGTAAACAAAAAATTAAAGGATTGCCCACAAATCCATTTTCACAAATGCATACTGGATGATGGGCTTCCACAAAGCATTTAGCATTGAGCCCGCATACACCTGGACAAGGATCTCGACATGTGTAGCCTATGCAAGCTTGCTCGAATTTGCATTCGTCATCAACTTCACATTCACGTGACTGACATCCATCTGAACCATAAGGATTTCCACTACTGCCACCTGCGCAAGAACATATTGCCTGACCATCATAGTTAAGGCTACATACTGCTCTGGGTCCACAAGGATTTGGATAACATGCATTTTTTTGTGGAGAACATCCGATGTATGGATCACCGGTAAATCCAGTTTTACAGAAGCACATTTCTCTGTTATTGCTTACGTAGCATTCTGAATTTTCTCCGCAATTACCAGGTTGACATAGTATTGGTGGTGGCAGATATGTTTGTGGTTCGCAAGATTTGTAAGGATTGCCTAATGTATTATCAGGGCAATAACAGACTGGAGTTCTGTTAGGATCGCACCGTGCTCCAGTACCGCACGTGCTGGGTTCACATGGATTGCGTGCTTCTATACAACCTCTTATTGTGTTTGGACTCTCTACATATCCTAGCAAACAAGTGCACTTTGAAAATCCATTTGTCAGTACCGTGCATTGCGTGTTAGGTCCACATGGGGAAGGATTGCATGGGTTGTTTGGCAATTGACAAGGTTGTCTCGGAGGATTTCCTTCAAAGTTTGGTAAACAGAAACAGGCCGGTTTATTATTTATTATCCTGCATCCTGTGTTTGGTCCACAGGGATTCGGTTCGCATTCATTTCCCTCAGGTACTGTAAATATAATGTTTATAATTTAATTACATTCTTATACTATATTATAATATAGTATACTTTATAGACGAAGACCTTTATAATAAAGTATTACAAAGGTATTATAAAGGTCTTCGTCTTACAGGTATAATATAGTAATTTTACAACAGTACTTACTACAATTTTGGAATGGATTTCCAGTCAATCCTTTTGGACAGTAACAAATAGGGTTCCCATTATCTATTTCGCATAAAGCATTTACACCACATGGATTTGGAGTACATGGATTAGAAGGTGGTTCACATCCTAATGAAGGATTACCAGTATAACCAGCCAAACATTTGCATGTTGCACGATGATTCAAAACATCACATATAGCATTAAGACCACATCTACATGGGGAGTCACACTTCCCATTTATACATGCTTCGGAATTTGGACATTCGTTATCTGATCTACATCCTTGAACTGTAAAATATGAACCGTTTAGTTATTTATTATCAAGTTCTAGAAAATACAACATTATTAATTTAGAAACGTACCTTGATAACATTCTAAAAATGGATTTCCAGTAAAACCTTCGAAACATTTGCATTTAATACTATGATTCTCCGGATAACATTCTGCGTTTTCTCCGCACTTATTTATTGAACAAGGATTAATGCAAACTCTGTTCAGTCTATCACATAACAATTCAGGTGGACAGTCCTCATTATACTGACATACTGAATGTGAATCTCTGACTAAAATACAGAACATATTAAGCATTTTCAAAACTTTAAAATTAATTAATGCATATTTTTATAGCTTACCTGGAACACATCCAACGTATCCGTTTCCATTAAATCCATCCAAGCAACTGCAGTCCGATCCATGGTTCGTGTTTATACAAACAGCGTTAAGTGCACATGGGTTGTGTATTTCACAAGGATGTTGGCATGCATTATCTATACAAGCTTCGGTCAGTTGACAGTCTTCATTTTGAGTACAACCAGCTAAGTGAAATGTAAAAATAATTGTATAATACAAAGTAGTTATTTACATTGCTCTTTCTAAATGTTGTAAAAAGAGACAGTCTAATTTGTATGTAAAATGATAATATTTACAATATCCATTACTAACAACTATCCATTACATTCAGTGAATAATAATAATTATAATGTTATGAATTTCCTCCTTCTACTTTAATAATGTAGCATAATATTAATTTTGTTATATTTACAGAGATATGAATCATATTATTATATAATATATTAATATGTATTAAATTTAAATTTCATAACATCTTATTATTTTAATAAAATATGTAAGAAAACTTTGTTTAAAAATATTAACCATATCAAACTATTAGACAAAGACAAGTAAGTATATCAACAAAAAAAATTATTACTACGATAGCAACTTTATTGCCGTGAAATATTTGCTTTGTATAATAGCTGATAGGTTTGATATTATTAAATAAATTTATTAATATGTTATGTCTTACACGTACATATTTTAGGTGAACATTTAACAGCAGGATCTCCATCATATCCCGCAGGACATGAGCACATAGGCCTTTGTTTAATTGGATGGCAATTAGCTCCAATGCCACATACATTATCAAATTCACATGGATTTTGACATTGTTCCATAAAGCACGCTTCCGTTTCTATACAGTCCCGGTCAGATTGACATGGTTCTGGTATTTTAGGAGTCCCAGGCGATTCTAGTATGTTACATGTTTTAAAATTATTATTATTAGTTGTATTAGAAGCAAATGTTATATTTCATTAATTTATGTTTAAAATATTCAATTTCATATTATTCATTAAAATAGACATATAATATAAGTATTATAATGAACTAAGTTATAATAATTATGTACAAATCAAATTATTTACATTTGTCCGATAAATTTCTCTAGATTTTTCTTATATTCAGACCATTACGAAACTTAATGGCAAACAAAAAATTTTATTTACATACCTTCTGTACATATATTCTCAGCGGCATTACTGCACTGACAGACAGCAACATGGTCGACAACTTTACAGGTGTGTTTCTTTGTACATATATTCCGAACTTCACAGGGGTTTTTACATACTCCGATAATACAAGCTTCGTCAGATAAACAGTCAGTGTTAAATTTACATTTATGTACAATTTGATTTTCAATTGTCATACTTAAATCAGTTAAAGTAGTATCATAGTAAGGCGTAGAGTCAGTCCAAGCTGGTATATCGACGTCTTTTCTTCGCGATGATAAATTATCATGGGATGTGGTTGTAATTTTGTTTATTATAGTGCTAACATCATTTTCAGGTAAAAATGTACTACTAACGGGAAATTCAGTTCTGTTGGCACCTTTACCTTCATCTATTTTATTTCTGTTGTCAGGTCCCTTTGTACTATCTATACTACTCGACAAAGTGGTTGAATCTACATAATTTTCTGTTTTAGGTTCAATTACATCAAATGAAGTAGCTTTTGTGATTTCGCTAATTGTTTCAGTTGCATTTGCTTTTTCGGTATCATCTAATTCAGTTACTAAAATATTTTCTGTTACAGTTTGTAATTCTTTTTGGAAAATAATGTCCTTGGTTGTGGTTATATCAAAGTTTATAGTAGTGCTTACTTTATCCTTTGTTTGTTTAATTGAATCTGTTTTATCGTTTTCTAGTTTTGTATTCAACGTTAGGTCACCTATACTTTCTGTAATTGTTGTTGAGTATGAGTCACTTACAGTTGTTGGAATATTGTTAAGCTCAGTAGTTGTTGAGGGCTCGTCGGTAGCAGTTATATTGTGTTGGTAAGAGTTGCTTGTATATCGAGGTGTACTTTGTTGTGTAATTTCCGTCATTTCTTTGAAAGTGGTAACTTCATCGTATTCTAAATTCGTTTGCCCTTTTTCCTGTGCGATATTTTGTGTTGTCGATGATGAATTAGTCTCCGTTAGTATATTTTCATCAAAATAAATGCTTGTTTCTTCTTTATTATTTTTAACACTATCATAAACACTGTGTGTATGTTCTTCGTTGTCGGTTACTTTATGTGTTACAGAATCAAAAACATCATGGGAATTATATACATTTGTTATCTCTGTGTAGCCAGTAGTTGATTTTATTTCATCAGTTTCTTTGCTTTCGAATTTAAAATTTGTCATTGGCGTTTCGGTCGTAACGCTTTCATTAACAAGATAACTTGTTGTATCTATTGTTTGAATTTGTAGTGTAGTTTTGAGAACAATTTTTGATTCTGTTGTAGTTTGGAGGTCATTGTCTAAATTATTGTGCTTATTATCAACGTTTGATGTTATTGATGTTGTATATTTTGTATATAAATTGGTTCTTGATTGTACATCTTCTAAAGTAGTGTCAGTATAAGAGCTACCCGTAGCCAAATAATTTTCAGTCAATTTCAGATCAATATTATTTTCGTCTACGATTGTTGTTTTGTAAAATCTGTCTTCAGTAGTTGTCTTAAATGGTTTGTCAATGCTATCCCTTTCGCTTACACTAAATTTATTTGTCGCAATGTCTAGATTGTATGTATCTGTAGATGGCTGTGATTTTTCATAATAATTATAATTTTCTGTCGTATCAAGATGTTTTGGAGAAAACATATCGTCCTTTTTCATCTTACTAGCTTGTGTGGTAAAATCTAAATTACTAACGGTATTTTCGGTATCTACATCAGGGCTTGTACCATCGTTTACCGTGCTACCGTAATTGACTAAATGGTTTGTTGTAGACTCTCTATAAAAATCCATTGTCGAAATAACTGATGTGGTTGACTCTTGATTATTTTCGTTTGTTCCAAATTTATTTGTCGTAATGTCTTGAATATTACTTTCAGATGGCTGTGTTTTCGCATAATTATTCGTAGTGACAAGATATTCTTGCGGCCAAATACTTTTCTTTTCGGTATTGATTGTTTGAGTGGTAAAATCTATAGTACTGATCGTAGTTTTATTTTTACCTATTTGAAAATGTTCTGATGTTGTTTTGCTTTCTTTTTTCATGTCAGTTGGTCGATTGTCTACATAAATGTTAGTGCTTGTAACATCATTCATAGTTGACATAATAGTTGGTGTGGTTGTATCTTTATCTTGAATCACTTTAATTGAGTAAACATCAGTGGCAGTAGCGGTATTTGTTTCTGAATTAAGTTGTGGTGTTAATACTGTACTTGATTCAGTGACAACATTGTTTCTAACAGTTGTTTCGATTTCTTCTTTTATTTTAAATAATTTTGTCTCAGTTGGTCGATTGTCTACGTTTATGTTAGAACTTGTGACATCATTTACCGTTGACGAAATTATTGTCGTCGATGTATCTTCATCGTGGATCCCTTTTTTTGAGTAAACGTCAGTAGCAGCGTCATTTGTTTCTTCATTAAGAAGTTGGGTAAATGTTGTACTTGGTTCAGTAATAACATTATTTCTAATAGTTGTTTCGATTTCTTCTTTTATTTTAAATAATTGTGTCTCAGTTGGTCGATTGTTTACGTTTATGTTAGAACTTGTGACATCATTTGCCGTTGATGAAATCATTGGCGTGGATAATTCTTCACTATGAATCCATTGTTTTGAGTAAACGTCAGTGGTAGTAGCATCATTTGTTTCTTCATTAAGAAGTTTGGTAAATGTTGTAATTGGTTCAGTGACAATATCATTTCTAATAGTGGTTTCGATTTCTTCTTTTATTTTAAATGATTGTGCCTCAGTTGGTCGATTATCTGCGTTTATGTTTGTACTTGTCACATCATTTATCGTTGTCAAATTTATTGGTGTGGTTGTTTCTTCATCTGTTTTTGAGGAGACATCAGTGGTAGAGGCGGTATTTGTTTCTACATTAAGTAGTGGTGTAAATATTGTACTTGATTCAGTGACAACATTGTTTCTAATAGTCGTTTCGATTTCTTCTTTTGTTTCAAATAATTGTGTCTCAGTTGGTCGAATGTTTACGTTTATGTTAGAACTTGTGACATCATTTGCCGTTGACGAAATCATTGGCGTGGATAATTCTTCACTATGAATCCATTGTTTTGAGTAAACGTCAGTGGTAGTGGCATCATTTGTTTCTTCATTAAGAAGTTTGGTAAATGTTGTACTTGGTTCAGTGGCAACATCATTTCTAATAGTGGTTTCGATTTTTTCTTTTATTTTAAATGATTGTGCCTCAGTTGGTCGATTATCTGCGTTTATGTTTGTACTTGTCACATCATTTATCGTTGTCAAAATTATTGGTGTGGTTGTCTCTTCATCTGTTTTTGAGGAGACATCAGTGGTAGAGGCGGTATTTGTTTTTACATTAAGTAGTGGTGTAAATATTGTACTTGATTCAGTGACAACATTGTTTCTAATAGTCGTTTCGATTTCTTCTTTTGTTTTAAATAATTGTGTCTCAGTTGGTCGATTGTTTACGTTTATGTTAGAACTAGTGACATCATTTGCCGTTGACGAAATCATTGGCGTGGATAATTCTTCACTATGAACCCATTGTTTTGAGTAAACGTCAGTGGTAGTGGCATCATTTGTTTCTTCATTAAGAACTTGGGTGAATGTTGTACTTGCTTCAGTCACAGCATTATTTCTCATAGTTGTATCGATTCCGTCTTTTATTTTAAATAATTGTGTTTCAGTTGGTCGATTGTCTACGTTTATGTTAGTACTTGTAATATCGTTTACCGTTGACGTAATTATTGGTGTGGATGTCTCATCATCGAGGATCACTTTTTTTGAGTAAACGTCAGTGGTAGCGGCGGGATTTGTTTCTGCTATAGCGTTTGTGGTAGATATCTTGCCTAATTCAGTAAAAATATCACTTTCAGTAATTATTATTGTTTCTGTTGTTGAATCCATAGAACTATCAGTATCGGGTGAATGGGTCAGTTTTACAGTGGTTGCTAACATTGATTCCTCTGAATGATTTAAATTTATATTGGTGACTAAAATTACAGACTTTTTGCTAGATTCAGCATCAAAAAGATTATTAGCATCTGTAGTATGATCAGCTGAATCGAGTATATTATTTAGAGATTGTAACTGCTTAGGGGTGTTTCTTATATTATTTACTAACTCACTTTTATTTGTAATATTTTTATTCTCTTCTTTAGAATAAACTTGTATATCTTTTTGCGGATTCATGTTTACTTTATCTGTGTCATAATTTGGTACAATTGTTGTTGCTTCATTTATGTCATTCATTTTGATTGTAACGATTTCAGCTTTCGTTGACATTTGTATATCAGGAATAGAATTGTAGACCTTTAAATTAGAATATGTTGTTGATTCTGAGCTTGTAATAAATGTACCTACTGTAGTTTCTATTTTTTCTGTATAGTCAGTAGATGAATAATCTGTTGTTTTTACTGTTTGTACATCATCATTAGAAGATTTTGTTATTCCATCATTATATATAGTTGACGCATATTCACTAACGGCGACTGTGAAACTATCATAGTTAATATCAGTGCCTTCTACAGTGGTTGGTGTTTTATTAATTGAATGATACACTGTTTCTGTAGTTGGTTGTTTGAACGGAAATATGTTTACGGAACTATATTCGTAGTCTTTTTTTACACTAGTTGGTAATTCTGTTGTTACTATGGTAGATGTTGAATCTTCACTTTTGCTAAAATTATCATTGATCTCGCTTAGTGTAGTACTCGGAATATCTTTGTAATTAATATCATTTTCAACTACTGCTTTTGTTGTAGTAGACAATTTTGCATTAGTCGATTCTGTTACTGTTTCCGTAATTGTGTACTCTGTGTTTTGAATAAAGTTGAAGGAAGATTCGAAATCATTTTGATCACCCCTTTCTGTAGAAATTGTAAATGTTCCCCGTGTAGTGGTATTAGGAGGCATTGATGTCGCATTTTCAATTGATGAATAAGTTACTGCAGATTCTACAAGAGGCTTATCGTTTTCTTTATTATGTAATTGCCTTTGATTATCAGCAGTTTTAATATTTTTTTTCTCTGTTGATAGCTTGGAAATAATACTTATTTCTGGACTTTTAACATATGGTTTTATTGTGCTTTCAGTATCAATGGTACTGCTACTTTGCATAAGTTCTATATTATCTAATTTACTTTGATCGTTTGTTTTTGGAATTTGTAAAGGCTTATTCATATTTATACGTTCTGTTGCAGTTATTTCTAATTTACTTTCTGTACTGATTTCTGAAATTTTATCCAATTGTTGGAGCTGCGTTGATAGTTCTCTATCAGACAGAACTTTACTAGTAACAATATCAGTAGTATCGACTGCTGTCGGAGTAAAAGTTGTAACTGACTCTACACTTACTTCAGTTTGTTTGTCAGAAAAATCATCAGTATAGCTATTTATTCGGACGTCAGTAATCATAGAAAATGTTGCGTCAGTTGTTGGTAGTGTATTCGGTGATATTGTTAAAGTATCGGAGTATGATTCGGTTAGTGGGACATCTGTTATAAGAAAGGAATAATAAACTGTGAAAATCTCATTTTAAGTATATAAATAACTTGAAAATAAACTATATATATAATGGAAAAATTACAAATTAAATATATGAAATACACAAATAAAATATTTTTAATTCGATGGAAGATGTCATCGGAAGAAAAGTGAAAGTCCAAGCCACAGCCAACATTTATTATAATATAATACATAATATCGAGAATTAATAGAATACGAAAGTTATGAATGAAGCTCCTTTCGAAGTAGTGCCTCGGATATTGAATAGGTAACCAAAACCAAATGAATTAAAACGTGTGATTGTAATAAATGCAAGTTCTACAATATTATGTACATATTGCATGATCAATTTAAGGAATATGTAACAGCTACAAAATATGAATTAAGTATAACACCTGTCCGGAAGTAGTAGGTGTTTACTCATCTCTATCTACACTGCAAAATAAGTCATATAATAAAATTGTCAGTCGGGTCTGCCGAGAGAACAATGCCAGTATTTTGTGGCGTTTTATCGGACAAATGATAATAATACCATAGTAATGTTTATAGCAATACCCAGTTTTTTGGAGTTAGTCTTGCTATTCACACTTAATATACAAGAAACAGACTATCTAGCTTTATAATAGAAGCCTGTAGTAGGAAAGAAATTTTTCATTACCCCAATTTTAAGAATTAAGAGACATAATAAATAATATATTATACTATAATTAATATTACTTATATTAATCATAGCCCCCTACAGTAAAGTTTTAAAGTTATCGTCACTGAAAGGCAAACTCACTGTAGCGCCACTGCAGCCTCAGCTGAATTAAGAGATGATTGATATATTAATAATATGATAATGAAAAACAATAAAATCACCCATAAAAATTAGAAAAAAAAATTAAGTTAACAACAAAAACAAAAAATGGATTCGTTTTTAAGTTGCATTTTCAGTGACGATGTAATATGGCACAATTTCATTATTATAATTACACAAAATTAATATTAAATGTTGCGCGTGTAAAACATTATTTATTACTCACTCTCTAGGCATGCTCCAGTGGTGGGGTCACAAGGAACTCCAGGCCGGCAATGTATACAATTTGTAGCTGTTTTATCACCTAAAAATAAATCAATATGACCAAAAATGAATTTTTAATTTTGTTAGTCTCGCTAAAATTTCAAAACGTCGGAACTGATTTGGTTAATTTTATTCTTGAAATACTCGTAGAAGTTCAGGGAAGGTTTACATTATATTTACATGAAATGTGATACGAAGTTCACCGGGTTATCTAGTAAAAGTATAATGGGGTAAATGACTAGTAGATTGGACAGTACCAGTCATTGGATAAAGCAGAAAAACACAATATATTTTATTAAGGTTGCTTCAAAAACTGCCTATTTTTAGGGTTCCGTACCCAAAGGGTAAATACGGGACCCTATTACTAAGACTTCGTTGTCTGTCCGTCTGTCTGTCTGTATGTCTTGAGGCTGTAACTCAAGAACCGCTATAGCTAGACTTCTGAAATTTTCACAGATTGTGTATATCTGTTGCCGCTATAACAACAAATACTAAAAACAAAATAAATATTTAAGAGGGGCTCCCATACAACAAACTTGATTTTTTGCTATTTTGTTCTCGATATCAATAACAGCAAACAATAGGCACTTGAAATATTTAAGAAATACTCAATTTTATTAGCACTTTAATAATTAATAATAAAATTTAAATAAATAAAATAATTAAGGGAGGATCCCATACAAAAAACACAATTTTCAGTCTATTTTTGCTCTATTGTGGTACGGAACCCTTCGTGCACGAGTCCGACTTGCACTTGGCCGATTATTAAAGTAATAGAACGCCTAATTTTAAAGAAAAACAGGTAGTTTTTAAAGCAACCATAATAAATATTGTGTTTTTGTACTCTGTCCAATTACTAGTACCACAGCTAGTACTGTCCAATCACTAGTCATTTACCTTAATATTTTTTTTATTTAAAGTAGTAGATAATATTATTATCTACTACTTTAAATAAAAAAAAATAAAAGAGACATTACGAAATTGGTAAGCCTCAAGTTTATGCAAATGTGGACGATTATGGCGAGTAAAATAATAATAATAGTTCCCACACCGATTTTGGTGACGGTGGCCGGTTTCATTGAAACCAGGCCAGCTACACAGGAGTAATTTTATAGTGCCCAAAGTTCTATGGTGCCCAAGTGTTTGCGCAGTACACAAGAGCACTCTCTATTCCTTTACTCTCATAACCCAGTAGGACGGCAGACCGACACGACCGGCGAGATATCAGGCGCAGGACCGACTTTTTACAATATGCCCACCCGACGTATGGATCAATGGATCTTACTTGTCAGACAATAAGGTGATCAGCCTACATTGCCCTAACCAAACTTGGAAATAACATGTTTCCAACGCGGGAATCGAACCCACGACCTCCGACTTCCGAGTCAAGAACCGCGCTCTATACTATACCACTAACCACGGAGGTGAGTAATATACTCACCTCCGTGGTTAGTGGTATAGTATAATAATTATAATAATTAATTAAAATATATGTACACAATATTAAAGAACTTACGTCTTATACAGGCACAACCATCACACTCAGTGTTTGGATATCTAGCGCAGTCTGAGGATGTTTGACACTGGCATACTGTAATAAAAAATTCAAAATAATAATTTAGAACTAACTAAAGGCAGAGTAGACAGAAGTTATATATCTATTGTGCAGTGTGCTAAAGGTTGGCCTGACTAGATTTAATCCGGTTGGAGTGACCGCAGGCCGACTTGAGTGGATGCGTGCACACAGGAGTGCACAAAAAAAATAAACATACTGCCGCTCAGGACGGCATTCCAATCAATCCTGGTATACAGCATTAAAGCTGAAAAATAGATTTTTGACCAGTTTCTTAATATAATATGAAAAGTACCTTTTGAGCAGACGGGTTGATGATCGACTACAGCGCAATGTTGTCCAGCAGTGCAAGGGCCACCGAGAGCACAAGGGTCTCCACATCGCCCCTCCATACACGCTAACTCAGGCGCACAGTGCTCGTGGGCACCACATTCTAATGCTGTGACGATAAAATACAGATTTAAATATTTTATTTATGCTCTAAGTTTTTAACTATGTAACTATTGTGTAATTTGGAAATTATTTTTTACTAGATGTTCCGCGCGGCTTCACCCGCGGAATTTGGGAATTTCACAGAAACCGTACATTTTTCCGCAAAAAATTGCCTCTATGTGTCACATAGTCTATTCTTCAAGTATGCCAAAAAACACAAAAATTGCTCCAGTAGTTCTTAAGATAATAAGCGATTTCATATAATTTTCCCCGTTTTTTTATTTTTCCACATTATCCTCTGTTTCTTCGCTGCAATTGATCTTTGCTTAATAATATATCCTTTCTCGATAAATGGGCTATCTAACACTGAAAGAATTTTTCAAATCGGACCAGTAGTTCCTGAGATTAGCGCATTCAAACAAACAAACTCTTCAGCTTTATAATATTAGTATAGATTTCTCAATTATGTTACTTTAATAATATGTAATATACAATTTTTTAAAATTTATAATAACTATAGTAACTAATTTAAAACAATCAACTATTTTTACAGCAAGATTATCTTAATATAACCTAAGAAGTTTCTACGGATACATCACAATACACTGCTAAAATATATTGATAGCACAATCCATAATATTATACATAACAATAGTTTAATCATCTACGTTTACTGCTAAAACAAAGGATCTATTGCAAACTCTGTCTCGTGTCAGTTTGTTTTGCTTTCATAGGTTAGTTCAAGCATTTGTAAGCATTATGATAAATTACTAGCTCCATCACCATTATATTATTATATTGATGCGAAGTTATAACAAAGCAAAAAATGCAAAAAAGTATGTACACAAATAAGTATAAGGTATACATTACAAGTGGAAACTACCTGCACTAGAAGAAGTTCAACTGTGAAAAAAGAAAAATGATCATGCTAGAGATAAAGAAGTAGAATAGAAATAGCTGCATGAAGTCATAGAAAATGTTCTATCAAATTTCCTGGAATATGAAGAAAAAAATTAATAAGATATTATGCGTAAGACAAAATATTATACTATATACTAACTTTTAATGTATTTGCTAAACGACTGAATTACCTTTAATGCAGCCGTGTTTGTCATCATGTACAAATCCATTCGGACAAAATTTGCAAACCGGATGGTGATCTTCCACTGAACATGGTGCACCACCACATGCGTCTTTACACGGGTCCTGGCATTGAAAGTCTTTACAAGCCAAATTTTGCGGACACCCGTTATCTCTTAAGCAAATAGAAACTGTTGGATGACAATCTTCCACACAGACACACACAGCACGGTGCTCTACCACTGCGCATTGCTTTCCTTTCGAACATATGGGTTGCTTCGACGCCAAACAGGGATTGACGCATTTCGAATCCTTGCATGCGGTATTTGAGGGGCATTGTTCATCCCTTGTACATTCTGCATTATCCGGTGCACATGTTAATTCACCTCTTTCATTTAAAGCGAAACCGTTGCGACAGACGCAAACAGGCACGTGATTACGAACTTCGCATTTTTGATTTCGTCGGCAATTTTGATAACCCAAGCAGGGATTTCGGCATTGGTTAGTATTCAAATCGCAAGATAATTTCGAAGGACAGGGCTTGGTATCGGAGCATGTAAATGTTGTATTAAAATCTGTAGTCGTTTTACAGTTGGTATCAAGCCGACATGCCAACCGTGGTTGTCCGATATAGCATTGCGGACATGAGCATTGGGCTTTATGCATCACTGGTTCACAAAGTGCATCTTCTCCGCAGACCCCTCGCACCGTGCAAGGGTCAACGCAATGCAAGCTCAAGCATGCTTTGTCTACTGGGCAGTCCTTGTCACTCGTACATTCGATACCTAGGAAGATGTGAAAGAAGAAAGCATAGTCGAAAGAGCTGTACCTTCAGCCACGAAGAGGAAACTTTCTCACGAGACAGTGCATGCTTTTCGAAACCGATAGTTCATGATTGAAAATATAATATACCGTTAAATTATAAACAAGCAATATGTACATGAAGCCGAACAAAATGTTACAGATTGCATTTAAGCACGAACAGTGAGAATGCTTCCACTAATTTCGATCAGATATGATCAAACAATATTGTACATATATGTATATCGATAACGGTATCAAATTTACATATTTGTACAAAATAAAACTAATGTGCCAGAATAATTGACTTTTTACAAATTGATTATTATACATAATATTATTTTATTACGAGGGAATAAATCGCCGGTCGAAATAGAGTAAAATATTATACAGTAAAGTTAGTGATTCACATTAGGTTTATAACTATTATTATTTAGGTAAAGATAAATATTTACACAAAGACTATATTGATTATGGATAACCGTCATGACCCAGCAATTATAAATAATAATTTTATTAAAATGTTTAATAATTTTGTAAAACCGACTATCATTATAGTATTTTGTGCTTTCAAGTCTTTTACTTACAATTGATGTAACTACACGTTTACGGTGAAATGTTTTGCAATACTCACTAGTATGACACTGTTCGTCAGCCTTGCCTTCAGTACCCGGTACACAGCGGCATACAAACTCTGCACCCTCTCTCAAACATTCTCCATTAGTTCCGCATCCAGTTGTTCGACAATCGACTATGCTGGGTTCTTCAGCGCCTACAAATAATAATTATTTTTGGATGGAATTATAATATTACACTTAGAAGTAACATATTCAGAAGTGTCTGTCTGTCTGTCTGTTACGTCGTCACGCCTAACCAGTATACCTTTGTATAAAATATATATAAATAGTATATATATTTGGATAAAATTTGGTAAGAAAATACTTACGTCCCGGTATCAGTATAGAGATCTTTTAAAATATTTTCGGGGGCGATAGAGAACAGATTGATACTAATAGATAATTATTTATCATCATAAACTAAATATTTTTACTTACACTCTATATTGGGGTCACCATTGGGATAATTCCTAGGACAATAACATTGAGCATTTCCATTTAATCCTATCCGACACTGAGCATTAGTACCGCAAACTTTATTTGCACACGGCGCCATGGTACCACAGAAACATTGCCTTTGTGGGTTTCCGGCACATCCTTTTGGACAAGTGCATTCAAAACTTCCATCATCCAGATCTCTGCATCTTGCATTGACACCGCATGGGTTTCGCAAACAACCGCTTTCTGCTGGTTTTAAGCATTCTACTTTTGGATTACCTACAAAGTTAGGCGGACAAGAACATTGGGCCTTTCCATTAATCGTTCGGCATATCGCATTGTTGCCGCAAGCATGAAGACATATGTTTTTACATAAACCATCTATTGTACATTCTTCATCAGATCCACAATCTTCGTTTTTTAAGCAATCGTATCCTTTGCACTCTTTTAAAGGATCTCCGGAAAAACCACTTGGACAACTGCAAACAGCTCTATGCCGGGCCGCTAAGCATAAGGCATTTTTTCCACAAGAATTTTCCCTACAAACTGCTACACAAAGTCTTGATGAGCACGTCATATCATCACCACAGTCCTTGTTACTGTTGCAACCCGGTACACAAACACCTTGTGTACAGATTTGCCTTTTGGGACATTTCTTCTTAGCTGAGCATAATGCTCTGCAACCACCATTAAAACATTTTTCACCGCAAGCACAATCGGAATCATTTTCACATAAAGATATGCAATATCCACTATCGTCACACGGACAAAATCCATCGCATTGAGATAGCTTCTTATTACATTCTACCAAGGGGTTTCCAGTATAATTGCTCGAACAACTGCATTGTGCTCGATGGTTAATCATTTTACATTGAGAACAAGTTCCGCAAGTTTGACGTTCATCACAAAGATCTAAAAAAAAATTTTGTGTTTAAGATGATGCAAAGAAATAAAGTGTGTTAAAATAATTAAAATATAATAATTTACCTTTGCATTGGCTACTGATGCACGCTTGATCAGTAGCGCACGCAGTGTCATCACGGCATCCTTGTTTACAGATTCTGTTCTCGCAGATATGATTTTCGCTGCATGCGTCATCACTATTACAAACTACTCTGCATATGCCTCGAATACATTTTTCATTTGCCAAGCAGACATTGTCGCTAAAAAAAGCATTTAAATTTAGTATATTTTCACTACATCATCAAATACAAACAATGAAAGGGTATAAAACAATTTATACAACAAACGTGTTTAAGCTCACTATATAATATAACAGCTTGCGTGCGAGCTTGACTCGTACTAGGAAAGATTCTTTTGATTAAAAAAGGTGAAAAAATAAAAACAAACCTTCTACAAGACGGATAGCACATATCACCGTAGCATACGGATCCACTTGGACAGTTTTTATTGCTATCGCAAATATTTTTTATTCGTTTACATACATATTTCGGATCTCCTATTAAATTTTGTGGACAAGTACACTTTGGAGCATGATTTTCTGTTGTACATAATGCATTTGCTCCACATGCGGCAGGCTCACTACAAGGATCCATACATTGTCCCGATACGCAAGCCAGATTATTTGGACAATTAGAATTCGATCTACATCCAGTCACGCAAAATCGACCATCACATACTTCGTCGTTGGAACAATGGTCGTCTGAAGTACAGGCATAGCGACATACACCCGAGTCGCATCGTTCACCTTGAAGACATTCTGAACCTTCCACAGTACAAGCTGGTCGGCACTTTTCGTCCTCACATCGCCATCCAGTGCTACAATCAGTGTGTGTTGAGCAAAATGTTGATACAGTTCTAATACATCCGATATTTGGAGTTGGGTATGGTACTAAACCTTCCCCACAAGAGCATAAAGCTTTCCGGTCTACTACAGTGCATACAGCATTTGGCCCACATGGATTATTTTTGTTTGAGCATGGATTTTGGCAGTAATTGTCTTTACAGACTTCTTCTTGTCCGCAATCATCATCATGTCGGCAGCCATAATGACAACTGTTCGATAAACATATATGTCCAAGGAAACAATCGTTATCAACACGGCACGTTACTAAAAAAAACTTACCAAATCAGCTTGTTTTAATGTATTACTGTTAGGCTGATTTACACGTATTAAGTTGATAAGTAGTTAACTAAATTTTAACTTAATTTTAAGTGACTTAATTTTAAGTGCCTGTCCAAACGTGTCAAGTGACAAGCCCCCGCCAACTTAACAGAAAAATAGACGAAATTCTGATTATCTTGTTTAGTTCTTGACTAAATTTTGTGTTTACATGCAATTAATAACTTAAAAATCTTAAAATTTAATTTAAATTTAGTTACTACTTAACAACATAATATGTGTAAACCAGACATTATCTATATCTACTAAACATTTAGTATAAATTTTAGTATTTACTAATATTGTGGGTAAACTAAAACCATAAATACTGTATCGATATGTTATAATTAACAATAATTGTTGAGGTTATCTACTTTACAATAAATAATGATTTCTATATTTCAAAAATAAATTGCGAACTTACGCAAACATACGCTGCTTGAACATCTTTCATTTACAGCGCAGTCTTCATCAATTTTGCATCCTGGAACGCACATTGAATCTTGACAAATGTAATCGTCTTCACATTCTCCAGAAGATCCACACAGTCTCGGCACTAGAAAAGTTTGTATTTCATCATCTTTTTTTATATTTTATTTAACTTACTGTTTATAAAAATTATTTTATCTAGGAAATCTTAAATCATACGCAGGTTTATGGTTATCGTAATTAGCAAATTAAGAACAAACATTAGTCATGTCTTGTCTCATTGTGTCACATGCACAAAAATAAATCATGATAGAACGGCTAAGCGGGTGGAGTACGCGTGTTCCAATCTTGCATAAGTGTGCAAGATTCGTTGAACGCTCATTCAGTCAGGGCGCACGTGTAATGAAGTTGAGATCATTACACCGGAGCGGTTGTGCAAAAATGCCTCATTATGCAGTGCTTAATTGTAAAAACAGAAGTACGAAAGTGAATCGGTCAAAAGGAGGTATTTTTTTCTACGGGTGAGTTATTTGTTCTAACTAAAAGCAAAGCAAAAATTGACACGAGCGATTCCTTAGCAATGCACGCGCGTCGCCGTTCTATCTTGATTTATTTCTGTGGTCTCATGTCTCATTTAACTGCACTTCAATTTCATATTATGAATTGTTCTTAAAATAATATCGGGGTGCCTTTACAAATTACATTCAATGATAGCCTGTTGTATAATTATTATTTAAATACGTACTTCTGACACATTCAACATCTTGATTTCCTGTAAAACTGTTTGGGCAGCTGCATTGCACAATATGATTGCTTGTACGGCATACCGCATTTAAACCGCACGTCTTTTCCATCGAACAAGGATTTAAACATTGTCCATTTATACATTTTTCATTTGACTCGCATTCTTCGTCTAATAGACAGAGCCCTAAAAAAACACATAATATGGGTGAAATACTTTACATGGCAAAACAACGTTTGTCGGGGCAGCTAGTATTTTATGATAATTTATTACATACCAACACAAATTCCTTTACTGCAATACTGTTCCTTTAGACAATCAACTTTTGTAGTACAAGTTACTTCACGTATGCGGCAGCCTTTATCACTGGAGGCAACTCCTGTGTATCCTTCTTTACATCTGCATTGACCAGCGTGCCTTTCTGCTATACATTCTGCGTTAGGACCGCATTTTATATTTTCACATGCATCTAGAACCAAATTAGTAGAATATTATTAACAGGTAAATTTTAAATTATAATGTTTATTATACGTGCTTAACATTTAAATTAATATAAATTAGTATAATATACCTGTACATTTCCTTGTCCCATCAATGACAGTGCATCGGGCACTCAATGGACAGTCTCTGTTAAATCTACATTCTGCAGATTTTTTGCAACCTTCAGTCGTCGCATTGCCAACCATGCCTGGTGGGCAAACGCAATGTGGACCATTTATCATATTCCTGCATTCCGCACCAAGAGCACAAGGATTTGGTTCACACCAATTAATTTTAATGCATCCTTTAGATGGGTTACCCGTAAAACCGGGTTGGCAGGAACAAGAATGTCTGTGATTTTCTGATATACAAATAGAATTTTCTTCACAGTTGTTCTCTACTGAACATACAACTTTACATAAATTACTACTACATAGCTTGTCGCTAGAGCAATCTGAGTCTTTGTTACATTCTTTTTTCTTGCACCCTTTTATTGGGTCGCCAAAAAATCCTTCTTTACACGAACAAACAGTTTGATGGGCAATAGCAGTACAGTCTGCGTTTCTACCGCAAGATCGGGTTTTACATAGTTTTACACATTTTGGAATGTTACTTGCACTTTGTATGCATTCTTCATCAGGGGCGCAATCATTGTTGGAAATGCATTTCTGATCTTTTGTACATATTCTATTGGAACAGAAATAAGAATCAGGGCAAGTATTATTGGAATTGCATTTTAACCTACATGTACTTTGAACACAAACTTGATCATCAAAACAATCTCTAGAATTTTTGCAGATACCTGAAATTAAAAAATACTGCGTCAAAATATCATATTTTTTACAAAAAAATCATTTATATTTATAAATCGTTTTACACTTACCGACGCACAGGTTATCTACACATTTAGTTCCTGAAGAGCATCTACTATCATCTTCACAATATTGAATAGCAACACAACCTAAAACTGGATCTCCAGTGTAACCCGACATACATGAGCAGTGGCCTATGTGGTTTTTAGACAAGCAAACAGCATACTTTCCGCAAGCGCGTGGCAGGCTACATGAATCGATGCATTTATTATTGACACATGCTTCCTCCAAGGTACAGTCAGCATCTCTGACACATTCGAATTTAGTACATTGCTTGTACGGGTCCCCTTGACTATCTGGTATACACTCACATATTGGTTTGTGATTGGAGACCGAACAAATAGCATTCTGGCCACATTTAACTTTTTCACAAGGATTTGAGCATCGATTGTTCAAACATTTTGTTTTTTCAGAACATTCATCATCTGAAAAGCAGTCACCGGGCATCTTACAAGTACCAGTATTTGTGTCTAGTATAGTACCATTAGTACAAGTGCATGTGAAGGATCCCAAAATGTTGTTACAATTAGAGTTTAATGGACAAGGATTTTTTGTACATTCATTAATATCCTCACATTCATTATTATCTAATTCATATCCAGGTAAACAAGTACACAACTGCATATGGTTATCAATTTTACAATTTCCATTAAGGCACAAATTAGACGCACAGTTATCTGAAAAAAAAAGTTATTATTAATTACACCAATAACCGAACGAAAATTTTACGAATTTGAATTTAACAGTAAAAGCCCATATTATTATATTGATCAATTTTAAATTTTACTGGTAAATCATAGCATAGGTAAATATTAGGATTTACAAACAATATGTGCGGATCATGAATTTGGCCGACTAGCTGGCTAGTTCAGTAATAATCGGCTGTTAAAAACTCGGTTAATCTAACCACAACATATCGAGATAAATTACACAGTAATAATTTGGTAGAACACAAAAGTATAACATAGTCTAAGAAAATTAGCTTCAAAATCGTCGATCAGACCGAATAATTCGTGTAGTTTTGAAATTTGGTACAGTCGTTCCTAAAGGTGTCCAGATGAATATACTAAAAGTCCCCGAGGGTGGGGGAGGGGGAAAGGTCTCTTTTTCAAGGTTTTTGCTTGTAACTCGAAAAGTGTTTATAATACCTCGTTAGTGACTTCTACATTAAGAGCGTTTACACCTTATTTCAAGTTTCCATACAAACCTGCGGCGGACTATTGGAATTGCATTGCGCGCAGCGATTTATAGTAGTTTTAAAATATTTGTAGAAATTTTTTTTTTTAATTAAAGTGTTCTTCTATGATATGAAGCTATTATTATACTAAATTACGTTAAATAAATAGGTAAAAAAAAAGTTTTAATTCCTTGATATTTCTTTGATATTTCTCATTCTTTGAATCTAGACACGCGGTAGCGTTACTTTTGCTAACTATATGGACAGTGAAATTTCCTATAAAAATAAGCTATCAATATTTTTATACAGATAAGTGGTTGATGATTTTTTCAAGTTTGAAAAGTACAGTTTTAAGGCAAATTGAGCGTAAAAGGTGTAAACGCTCTTAATTATCTACATTAAATTTCCTATAAATTACGTCTACACATTTTTACTGTACGATCATTACTTTAGGAAATACAGAGTATTATTAGGGTATGCTAGCACTTTTTGCCATACAAACGTATTCCCCAATTTACTCCCTGGACAATGCGTCTAGACAAATAATTTTTTTATACAATATTGGGATCTGTGAAAGCATGTCTCTACATTATTTTTTTCTAAAATTAAAAATATGACCCTAAAAAAATTGCAAAAAATGAATGCCCCGTACTCCCGCCAATCGACCGACCATAAAACAAATTTTAAAGATCTTTAAGATAAAGTAAAAACATAGAGGCAATAGACTGACTCTTCCTAAAGATATTTAAAAATAAATAAAATTAGATACTCTATTTTGAAAGAGGAATCAGGGGACTACGTTACACCAATTTACTGTATCTGTCTCTAGATACATACGTACAAAGTAAATCGAGGTTACGTATTCCCGTGATTCCTCCTTCAAAGCTAATCCTATCTAAATTTATTATTTTTAAATATTTCCTCCCCCCTTCCCCACCGCCGGCTCTTGTCCCACCCTCGGGGACTTTTTAGTATATTCATCTGGACACCTTCAGGAACAACTGTACCAACTTTCAAAACTACACGAATTATTCGGTCTGAATTCCTTAATTTTCCCAGGCTAAAACGTATCTAGTGTTAAATAACTAGTTTTAAATAAAAGTGTTTAAGATTTTTCTTTAAAACATTGGTTTCGAGCTTTGAGAGGAACAAAATATGCGTGTGTTGCACTTACCACTGCACTTGTTGCTCAAAGCATCGCAGTATTTATCATTTGCACAGTCTGTGTCGTCAACACATTCTACTTTGAAACATCCAATTTTTTTATCTAAAGGATTGCCTAAATATCCTTTTTTGCAACTACAAATGACTTTATGTTTTTCTACGTTACAGACGGCATTTAATCCACATGAGTTAGAGAGGCATGGATTCAAACATTCACCTTTAACACAAGACAATGAGTCTTGGCATTGACTATCTTGTGTGCATTTATTAGGTAATAGACATCCAGACTTATATGGATCACCTAACGCTCCAATCGGACAAACACATTTGTAGGATCCGATTGAATCTATACATTGCGCTGAAGGGTGACATGGATTATTGAGACATTCTACTACATTTACACATTCTTCGTTAATTAACTTATAGCCAGGTATACATTCACATGTCGTTGATTGGCAAATTTGATTATTTAAGCAGTCAGAATCAGTTTTACATCCAGCAACACAGACTCCTGAATCACAATATTCGCCATGCAGGCAATTACTACTTGTATGACAGATCTTATGACATTTATTGTCACTGCAAGTTTCGCCTATAGCACAGTGAGAGTTATGCTTACAGGGAACTTGACACAGACGTCCAATACACATATGATCTGGTGGACATTCCGAAGTTCGATCACATACTGCTGGTTTACGAACACATCCTTGCTGTGGCGTAGGAGAGCCTTCGAACCCTACAGGACATTCGCATTTTGTGCTATGGTTAATTCTGGAACATATGGCATTTGGTCCACAAGCTCTCGTTGCAAGACAAGAATTTACACACTGACTATTAACACAAGATTCATCTTCATCGCAATCTTCATTATGTCTGCATCCAATTAGGCATTGACCGGCTATACAAGCCTGTCCAGCGCTGCATTGCGAATGTCTGCTACATTGCGATATACATAAATTTTTAATACATCTTTCACCTTGATCACAATTACTAGAATTTTTACAGGCTGAAAAACATTGCTGATTATGGCATACATCGCCGTTACAATCTCTGTCCTCGGCACATCGCATTGTTTGCTTCTTACAATCGATTCCTGGATGTACTGCTTCATAGCCTTCTTGACAAAAGCAAATTGGCTTTCTGTCAACAATTTTGCAAACGGAATTAATTCCACATGCATCTTCGCAAGGATTTCTACAACGTCCATTAACGCAAGTAGAATCACGCGGACAATCGATGTTTCCCTTAGGACACTCTTCTTGCTTCCTACATCCCTCCTGTCTTGGATCACCTACATGCCCTGCTGGGCATTTGCAAATATAGGATGCGGCTTGTTGTTCGCAAACTGCAGTTGGATGGCATGGATTCGGATTACACACGTCTAATTTTTTACAACTTATTTCTGGCAAGGGATCTGCTATATAACCAGCTGGACACTGACAGCTAAATTTGTGATTTTCGGCTAAACAAACAGCGCCTTCACCACATGAGTCCTCATTGCAAGCATTGATACATTTATATGTTAAGCGATTGCAAATTTCATGTGATTGGCAATCGATGTTATAGACACAGGGCACTGACTGGCAGCCTAATTTTAAATCATTAGGATTACCAGTATAAGCACCTATGGGACACTGACATTGAGCAACGTGATTATTTGTAACACATAAAGCATTCGGACCACAAGTTACTTCTTGACAAGCGGGAACACATTTTCTTAAATTTCCAACATTTTTACATATTTCGCTTTCTTTGCATTGACTATCAACTGAGCAGTCATCTTTATTGAGGGAAACACATCCATCGCGATTATTAGGATTTCCAATATATCCAGGACTACATTTGCATTCACTTTTATGGTTTTGAGAAATGCACTTAGAATTTTCCGGACACATAAATACGAGGCAACCATCAATACATTTTTTTACGCCGAGAGCATCTTGTTGACATGATTTGGTATCATCACAATCCTCATCATTTTCGCAATTTGGTGTGCTGGGTTGTTCACAAACAGAATTCACAGGATTCCATAAATACCCATCCTTACAGTCACAGCGAGGAGCTGAATTAACAACCTTACAAACTTCATTGGCACTACAAGCTACAGTGGAACATAAATCTAGACATCTATTTGTTATTCCATCGACTGCAACACAAATTTTAGGTTCTGTGCAATCGCTATTTACATTACATTCAACTTCATTTCTTTCATTTTGCTTTAAGTGACAGCCTAATTTAATATCATTAGGCTTGCCGATGTATCCCTCTGTACAAATACAGTTAGCTTGATGATTAGAACTAACACATAGAGAATTTGGACCACACTGTATTTTGCTGCAGGAATCAACACATTTTCGGATGTTTCTACTAACTTGAAAACAAATATCGGAGTCTTTGCAATTTTCATCGACAACACATTTATCGTCGAGTCCACAGCCTTTCTCCAAATCATTTGGATTTCCAGTGTAGCCTGGAAGACATATACATCTGCCTTCTTCACAAACTGCTTTAGGACCGCATATAGTAGATCGACAAACATCGACACATCTTGATTTCTCGCAAATGTACCCGTCGGGACATGTGGAATTATGAGAGCATGTGCATATATCTCCATTAACGCATTTTGATATAGCGACTTGAGTACATAATTCATAGGGATTTCCGACATATTTACTTTTACAGATACAACTGAAACTGCCAGGAGTGTTTATACATAAAGCGTTTTCAGCGCATGGTCGTGAAGCGCATTCATCTATATCAATGCACTGTAAATTCGGGTTGCCAACATAGCCTGGTGGACAAAAACATTCAACATGTGATTTTGTCTGTTGACATACAGCGTTAACTCCACAAGGATTTTTTGCACACGTTATGTATTTTCTGTTTAAACATTTCGTGTAAGGATTTCCCGTGTAACCTTTATCACATTTGCATACATTTGTTTGTCCGTATGAGCAGTGAGCATTTTGTCCACATTCTGGTTCACAACTTGGAGGTGCAACCGCTACAATAAAACAAAAATAAATAAAGATACAATCATAAAATTAATAATAATGATTTTGTGTGTGTTTCAAAATGTTTCAATGAATGAACTCAAATTCAATAAAATCACAATCAACTTATATTCAGTATTGAAGGACACTTACGTGGCATGCACAAAAGATCAGGATTGCCAACGAAAAAGGTATTGCAAATGCAACGTCCACTTTCCTCGTTACAATGAGCACCAACACCACACACGACATTTTCACAGCGTTGTCGGCAACGTCCAGAAACACATGTAAGATGATCTTCGCATGGAACACCCGGTCCACATAAATCTCTATTACACACTCCTCCTGGGAACGGATTTCCAGCCATTCCCTCTGGGCAAACACATGTAGGACCAGTTTTTGATATTATGCATTGTGCCCCAGGAGCACAGGTATAGTTGTCACATCCTGAAACAAAAAAAATAGTTTAATTTTTTTCTTCATTAGATGTTCCATAAATGGGACTACAAACTTATGCAAAGTTAAGCTTTGCAATAAAACAATTTTATTTTATTATTACCTGATATACATCTGCCACTTTCCGGTTTTGTGTATCCTGGATTACAGCGACACCAGCCAGCGTGGTCATCGACTTCACAAAATGCGTTAGGCCCACAAGATACTGAGGCACACGGTGAGGCGCAAGTTTGATTAATACAAGCCAAGTTATTTGGGCACTGATCATCATGACTGCATAATAGTTTCTGAGAAATCGGTTCTTCAGTAATACCTTTAAAATAGGTGAAAATAAGTTGTAGTTAAGAGCTTTCGAACAATTAGTACACAAATCACATCATTTAATTTTACTTACAGCCAGACTTATAAGCATCCCCGATGTAATTTTCGGGACAGCTACATTTATATCCTCCTTTTTCATCATGACATATCGCTCCATAAGCACAGGGTGAACTATGACATTCGTTAATATTTGTGCAACCTGTATATGGATCGCCTTCAAAACCAGGCATGCACATACATCTTGGTGGATCACTGGGTGTACATTTTGCGTTTATGCCACAAACAAATCTTTCACATGGGCTCTTACATTTTTGTCCATCTTCGACGTCCAAATAGAATGGTGGAGGACAAATGCAGTTTCCAGGCTGCACGCATTTTTCATTAGCAAAGCAGTCTGAGTCACTTATACACCGTTTTTGATTCAGACTGCAATGGCCTGATATTGGGTCTTTGCCGTAACCAGGTGGACATTTACATTCAAATGATCCGTGGGTATTTAAACATTCCGCGCCAAAGCCACATACGGAATGTCCAAAATTACATTCGTTGATGTCCTCACACTCCCCAATAGGATTTTGAGAAAATCCTGCCGGGCATGCACAGTAGCTAAAACCGTCAGATATTATAATGCATTCTGCTCCTTTGCCACATTTCTTATCATTAGAACATCCAGATAAGACGCAGTTCCCATCGACAACTTTATATGGAGGTTGGCACTGACAACTTATGTCGTTACAAATTTCACAAAGCTGATAGGGATTACCGCTGTATTCTGCTGGGCATTTACATTCATAGCTGCCAGGCAAATTTTTACAAATTGCATTTAAACCACATGGAATTCGACCTTGTTCAATACACTCATTAATATCTTCACAAATACCAGTTTCCTTGTTACGTGAAAATCCTTGTGAACAAACACATACGTTGTCGTTGCCATGCAAGATGCATTGTTCTCCAACTGGACATGGATGTACTTGGTTGCACGAATTTTGTTTTTTGCCTACAATACAACCACTTAAATAGGGATCGCCGTCAAAGCCACTCGGACATTCACATTGAAAATGTCCTTGAAGATTTTTACAAACTGCTCCTTCAGCGCATGGATTTCCCAGGCATTCATTTATATCTTGGCAGCCAGCAGCAGACAAAGGATTTCCTGTGAATCCTACTTGACAAATACATTGAGCTGTTTGGTCACTCAAAAGACATTCAGAATTACTTCCACATTGCAGAGCTTCACAGGGATCTAAAACAAATAGATATACTTATAATTATTTGTGAACAACAGAACATATTATTATAAAAAAGGCATGTACAATATACATAATACAAGAAATGTTATTACAAAACAAATATCTGTAAAACTTTACTGGATAGATTTTAGTAGAATTCAGTAATTACCTACAAATTACGTCATGTAGACTACGGTGACGGATTTGTGCCGATTTTTAGTACTTAATAGAAATGAACGGTTTTACTGAATTATCTGATCAAATACGTGAAAACCAAAACATAATAAATTTTGATTAAAATTACTTACGTCTGCATTCGTTACCAACATTTGGATCGGGACAGTAGCACTTTGAATTCGAGTCACATAAAGCATTCCCAGGACAATCTTTATTTGCTTTACATGTTAAGATTTCAGAACATCTTATATGTGGCTCGGGATCTGGTAAAAATCCTTCAGGACACTGACAAGAATACGATCCCGGTTGATTGCTGCAAACCGATCCAATTCCACATGAGCTATCAATTTGACACTCGTCTATGTCAATGCAAAGTTTCTTGGCATCTCCAGTAAAACCTTCTGGGCATTGGCATATAAAACTACCAGGTGTGTTAGAGCAAACGGCATTTTTACCACAACCTCCAAAGGAGCCGAGTGAGATGTCACATTCATTAATATCAATGCATCCAGCTGATATATCAGCAGGGTTAAAAGTCCAACCTTCTTCGCATACACAATATGCTTCATTACTGTCTGCTTTACAAAACGAATGATCACCACATTTAACATCTTCGCATGGGGCTCTACATGCAATTTTTGGTGGAGCGCCAACATATCCCAATGCACATTCACATTTATAATTTCCAGGCGTATTGACGCACATAGCATTAACACCACATTTAGTTTTGTCTTTACATTCATCGACATCTATACACGTAGAACCTTTTGCTTCAAATCCTTCTTTACAGAAACATTGATGTTCTATACATTCAGCGTTGTTAGTGCAGTCGAAATTGGATTTGCATAATATATTTACATCCACCTGTGAGTCAAAAACATATATTATTTTGTGTACTAGCGTAGGTGATATAATTTTAATTATAATATTAATAAACTCATAAGTACCTGCTCACAAGCAATTTGCGGATCGGGTTTCGCTCTATACCCTTGAGGGCATACGCAATTGTAACCTGGTTCTGCATTTTCACATATCGCAAACAATCCACAAGGCTTCTCAATTGTTTTACATTCGTCAATATCGTAGCAGCCAGCAGACGAACTAGCATCTCCTGTGTACTGGGGCTCACAGGTGCAAACGTAGCTTCCCAATGTGTTCGTACAAACTGCATGTGGTCCGCATACTTGCGCATTCTTACATTCATCCACGTCTGGTGTAAAAAACTCATAGTCTTATTATTAAATCAGGACACAAAAATTAATTGTGAAATACGTACTCAGAAGATACTCCAACAGCCACTATGAAGAAAAAGGCACACAGAAAAAGGCGGAAGACAGAAATCAAAATCGAAGTGAAGTATGTAGACTTCGAGAGATAACATTTAGCCTAAGAAAACCTCGTCTTCTATCGAATCTTCATGGAAATATGGAATGAATTGAGAATCTTCGGCGAAAGGCTGAAATAGTATTTTTCGTCAGTAGTTAATAAAAGCTTTAAGCCACCGCTCGTATATTGCGGTTATGTTTAGCGCTCATTTATAAGTGTAAACAGAAGCGTTAGTTTAAAACGTAGGTTAGTCACACCCACTACGACGGCAGGGTGTAAGTCTTACCAGTGCATTGCACATTGGGGTCGCCTTGGAAACCTGGTGGGCAAACACATCGGTGAGACCCGGGCAAGTTCTCGCAATGAGCGTCCCGGCCGCAAGCTGCTCTTGAGCATTCGTCGTTAGACTGACAGGCGATTCGAGGATCCCCTTCGGAGCCCGGCGGACAGCTGCATTCGTAGCCGCCCTCGACGTTGTTGCATATGGCTCCAACACCACAAGCTCCTTCGTTGACACATTCATTAACGTCTACGCACTAAAAATTTTATTTAAATTATTGTTTCATGTACTTATGAATAAAAATAATGATGCAGGAACTAAAATTCTGGTTAAAAATATCTTCCATGTGAACAATTATCTTTAATCAAGCCATACTTACTCCATCAAAGGGATTTCCGGTGTAACCTGCTTGACAAGCGCACGTATAATTTCCAGGATAATTATGACAAACCGCATTTACCCCACAGGCACCAGGTCTTTGGCACTCATTTATATCTAAAATTATTTGAAAATATTAGAACTGACTTAAGTCCTTCGTATTGTGCGTAAATATAACATATTCGATGTGTGCGTAAATAAATGATATAAAGGCAGAAGTCTTACCTCGGCATTCCTCCTCGCCATCACCTTCGAATCCTCGGTTACACTTGCAGATGAAATGAGCTGGCAAATTACAACATTCGGCGTTCTCAACGCAACGTGAAGCAGTCGCCGGATCTTCGCACTCGTTGATGTCTAATATATGAAAAAATGTGTCATAAAATACCACTCACTAAACAAAGTATTAGGCACATTTTGGAGTTATATTGAGATACAGAGGTTACAAAATATTACCTTTGCATGTAAAACCATCGCCAACGTATCCGGGAAAACATGAGCATTGGAAACTTCCGACGGTGTTTGTACAGTGAGCAAAAACGTCGCACGGTCGATCTTTGCATTCGTTTATATCTAAAAGAGAAAAAAACAATGTTAATATCTGATGCGGATTCAGGTCACTTTATTTTGATTGTGGATAAACTTACCAGGTTCTTGGCAGTTACAGCCACCAAAACCATCATTACAATAACAGACACCGTTTAGGCAAGCGCCATTTATACATTGAGCGCCATCTTCTTTGGTACAAGTATCTAAAAGAAGATAATATTTATTAAATACTATCTACACCTACGACTACTTTAATAATAGCTACTAATACTTTTATTAATTACTGAGTAATTTTGAGATTTGTTCATCCATATATTTGACAGCGGCATTTTTTTATTATAGTATGGAAAAATATAGAAACCTGTTTTAGGTAAATGCTGATTGTTGAATAAAATAACCTAAGTATACGTTAGTTAAAACGTAACTTAAACAATATTTAATATCAAATGGTAAATACTGTTCAAATAAGTACTCACCAGAACATTTTAGTTCCGTTCTTAGTTCGTCGGATGCCTTATAACAGTCTGGCACACCGTCGCATAATTTTGATAATTCATATAATTGTAATAATTGCGTCGATTCGTTAACTTGACAGCCAAAGTAGCCGTCTTCTAAATTTAAGAAAAATACTTCTCGTTTTATTCCTAAACCTATTCCATATTGGTTCTGCGTCGCTACCTAAAATAGATTAAACACAGGTAATGTTATAACACCTAAAAAAGAAGCACAGCCGAACATAGAATTTTTTAATGTCTCTTTCGCTTAAAAATATTATTGTGACACTACCTAAAATTTAACAATTATTATTATTTTTTAGAATAATTTTTTAGATAACAATGAATCAAACAATAAAGAAATCATATTTATAACATAGCTCATTGAAAAAGTTTATTAGTAGGATTTTTTTGTCCCAGATAATATTGCATAGATCAAGTGATACTCGGCAAATATGAATAACTAGATGACGCTCGTAACTCTGTTGTTCATCAAAATTAGTTAGCGGAAACCGTACATTTTTCCAGGAAAAAGTATCCTATAAGCTTGCCCGGGACTCAAAGTGTATCCGTAGCCAATTTCATCAAAATCGATTCGGTGGTTTATGCGTGAAGAGGTAACAGGCAGACAGACCGCCAGATAGACAGACACACTTTCGCATTTACAATGTCAGTACGGATGTCTTGTTCTATGTGGATAAAAATTTGATTAATAGAATGCCCGAATTTGTAACTTGGTCCATAACACATTATTATTATTATTATTATTGTTGTAATAATACAACAATCAGACAATTTTGATGATGACCAGTGCAATCGTGCAATCAGAATCGACTTTATTGTTTGTAATTGGAGTACAATAAATGTGAAATATAAACTTATTTCACATATTTTATGTCATTAAAATTTTCACATCAGCCGGCCTAGCATACGCCAACGAGATATCTCACTCTCGAGATAATTAAAAACTACTCGTCTCATAATGTCAAAATCTCGACATTATCTCGACAAAACTCTATAAAAATTAAAAATGTGTTATTTCGATGATAGATCTACGCGAGAAAAAATTTTTGTCATGCTAGGGTCAATAGAGATGAAGATACAAACTATCAAACATCGAGAAACATGTAGAGAGAGATATCTCGTTGGCGTATGCTAGGCCCGCAAGAGTGAATGAGCGTAATTCGGAAATGACAGCAATAGATTTAAAGACTTACATGTGTTGCGGTCGTTAAGAGTGTCCAGACCACAAGAGGTAGGGTTTCTATATACATTGTCTCTGAAAAGAAAAAAAACTGTTAATTTCTAGTACCCATACACTTCAGGATAACAGGTAATGACTATAAAAATATTGTGTATCAGTTCAATATTAAATAATCATAACATATGCTACTATTATACAGGTAGTGAAATTCAATGGGTATTTTCACTAATATTTTTGTCTTTCAGTAATGTTTAGTTTCAAAAATCATTTTCGTTAATTTCTTCTATACCCAACTAATTCTTACTTTCCATTTTAAGTAACATCATAATTTTAAATAATTTACATTGTGTGTATTTTTCGACGATTATCTTTTGAAGTCAGAATTTGGAAAAAGGCTAGGTACTTGTTCTAATTAAATTAAAATAAATGAAGTGCAAATAATGCATATTTTGAAGTCTAAAGTTAAAGCTAGATGAGTCGAACGTAGCAGTAAATACGGTATCTAGATTTTTTAACAAATGATTATTTTTAGGGTTCCGTACCCAAAGGGTGAAAACGGGACCCTATTCATGAGACTTCGAT
Source organism: Plebejus argus (assembly GCA_905404155.3). Classification (NCBI taxonomy): domain Eukaryota; kingdom Metazoa; phylum Arthropoda; class Insecta; order Lepidoptera; family Lycaenidae; genus Plebejus; species Plebejus argus. The sequence continues at coordinate 7,982,178 of FR989938.1, read as the reverse complement.
ATCTGTCCGTCTGTCCGTCTGTCCGTCTGTCCGTCTGGTCTGTCTCCAGGCTGTAACTCAAGAACGGTAATAGCTAGAGAGTTGAAATTTTCACAGATTGTGTATATCCGTTGCCGCTATAACAACAAATACTAAAAGCAAAATAAAATTAATATTTAAGGGGGGCTCCCATACAACAAACTTTAACGTTTTTTTTTTGGCCTTTTTTACTCTATATCAATAATAGCAACAGGTAGGCCCTTGAATTTTCCACAAAATCCTTAGTTTTACTTGTACTTTAATATTTAATAATAATATTAAAATAAAATAAAAAATTAAGGGGGGCTCCCATACAAAAAACACAATTTTTGGTCTAATTTTGACTATAATGGTACGGAACCCTTCGTGCGCGAGTCCGACTCGCACTTGGCCGATTTTTATTTGTAAAGGTTGCCGTGACCTATCAAATTGTGTTGCAGCGATAAGTAAGTAGTTGAGAAGCGTTCGTCGCGGTCTAGTGCCCGGGGGTTAATGGCCGTAATATGACTTTATAATTAATTTTCGCCTTCTCCGTACTTGACAGTTGACTCTACATTTTTAGTCCCTTCATCTGTCTATATAACTGTGTAGGTTTCGTTACTCAAAAGAAAAAACACTGATCTCTATTATACAAGTACGCTGGATTGCTGATACACACCTGCTTTTTGTGCCTATTTGAAGCGGAATCAGCGCCCCCAGTATTCGGGTAGAGAACTAAATTTGACGTAAGTAACCACAACCAATAACAACAGTTGTCATCACTAATATTAGTTCCAAATACTCTCACTACTGCTATCAGCGCCAATATGGCGGCTTTCAAACGTCATTTTTACGTCAGATTTAGTTCTCTACCCGATAGGGGCGCTGATTCCGCTTCAAATAGGCACAAGAAACAGCTGTCATTTCATAGGGAATCAGCTATCTAGCGTACTTGTATAATAGAGATCAGTGAGAAATAAGGAATAAAAAATCACTTTGTTTTCGATCTATCCGACTCCATCTGATAGGTTATCCATTATTTGAGGCCCATATACCTAATTTAGAGAACGCGTGAAGATATCATGTATAGGCCAGGCCTAACGGTCTCTGAAATCTTTTTCAAAGGCCGAATTTCTAGGTTACGGGAAATTATTAACAAAAAAGCGGCCAAGTGCGAGTTGGACTCGCCCATGGAGGGTTCCGCAGCAGCAATAAGGTTAATTTTTATGAAATTATATTATTTTTGATTTATTTTTATATTTCAGTCGATTTAATGAAATTTAGATTAAGGTTTACTATTTATGACGTATAAAAAAAACTACTGGCTAGATCTCGTTCAAACCAATTTTCGTTGGTAGTTTTTATAGTAATATACATCATATATTTTTTTTAGAATTATCATGCCTCTACTTTAGAAATTAGAGGGGGGGGGACACACATTTTTCCACTTTGGAAGAGTCTCTCTCGCAAACTATTCAGGTTAGAAAAAAATGATATGAGAAACCTCAATATGATTTTTGGAGACCTATCCATAGATACCACACACGCATAGGTTAGATGAAAAAAAATTTTTTTTGTTTCATTAAGGTTTACTATTTATGGCGTATAAAAAAAACTACTGGCTAGATCTCGTTCAAACCAATTTTCGTTGGTAGTTTTTATAGTAATATACATCATATATTTTTTTTAGAATTATCATGCCTCTACTTTAGAAATTAGAGGGGGGGGACACACATTTTTCAACTTTGGAAGAGTCTCTCTCGCAAACTATTCAGGTTAGAAAAAAATGATATGAGAAACTTCAATATGATTTTTGGAGACCTATCCATAGATAACACACACGCATAGGTTAGATGAAAAAAAAATTTTTTTGTTTCAGTTGTACCTATGGGGACCCCTAAAATTTTTAATATTTTTTCCATTTTTGCATCAAAATCTTAATGCGGTTCACAGACTACATTTACTTACCAAGTTTCAATAGTATAGCTCTAATAGTTTCGGAGAAAAGTGGCTGTGACATACGGACGGACGGACAGACAGACAGACAGACAGACAGACAGACAGACATGACGAATCTATAAGGGTTCCTTTTTTGCCATTTTGGCTACGGAACCCTAAAAACAGATAAGGCCGAAAATAGCGATGTTCAACTAATTAGTAAGCTTTTCAGTTGAAAGGAAAACAAAAGTAAAAGTAATGACAAAAGGATGCTAAAATGTGTCACGTAGTGCCTCTATTATCTATTTTAACGTTTAAAGGGCGCTAACGATGATCGCATAGGTAAAGTGACATAGATTTTCTGCCAAGTATTTATCGACTATGACGCAATGCAGTGAGGACACATAATTTTATGATTGATGCTCGGAAACTTATTTACTTTGTCTTCAATAGTCAAAAAACCTTGACATCGAATGGTTAACGGTCTTGTATGTTATTCAAGTTTAATTGCTTTTTAATACATGGGTCCATTGTAGAACAAACAGTAGCGTAATAAATCAAATAGTTACTTATGTAAAATAAACATTTAAGTTGTATTTTAGTTCTAACGTTGAAGTTTTAAAATCAACTTTTAAACTCTATTTCTACATGTTTTTGCCTACAACTATCAGAACAATAATGATATGCTTAGGGTCCGATTTCTATCACCATCTATTTATTATTCTAACATAATGGAAAAAATAAACGCCTTATAGTTTCACTATGCAAAAAATTTGTATTCTAAAAAAAATGCTTAAGACTCAGGATTTATAATAATAAACTTCCTTCAAACAAAAACTTGTGGTCTCGCTCGTAAAAGATTAAGACCCAATTTCACCAACCTCTGTTTGTTAAATCCTAACAAGGCATTACTTAACAGACCTTAGAAAATTAAACAGACTGTCAAAATACTTATGTCCCACAGTAAAAATTTAACAGCGGATTAGTAAATGTGAACAATGAGTGAACAACTATCAATTCGTTCGTTCTTGTTATAAGGCGACGAAATTGCAATGTACAGGTTTAATACGACATGTCTGCTGCAATGTGTCATTTTCTTCCTTATTCGTATAATACGTCATAGTGCGACCAAATTATAATATCACTGATCGCATACATTTGTTACGCTATAATAGTTCTTTTTAATTACCAGGGTTATAATTATTATCTGTCAAAGCTGAAAACATGAATCATAATACAAACTTTTATTTACTTAATTCGGTTTGGTAATTTGATACAAGTTAGAGTATTTGCAATGTCAAGGAAAATCCGAGGGCTGAATTTTTGACAAAATGAAAATAAATAATTATTCATTACAATAAAAAATAATAAATAATATTTGAAACATTGCGGAAACACACAAAAGTCAAAACAGATTCTTTTATTAATATTGGATATTGTTTTTGACAGATGTTGATTTGACTCATATAATAGCCTGTTAAATATTTAACGGACCTCCACAGCAGGAATTAAAATTTTAACACCGTGTTAGGTGATTTGATATGACATTAGGGCATGGTGGAACGCTCGATAGCTCTAACAGGCCGTTAACTGATTTAACAAGCCGTTATTTATTTAGCATTGCTTGATGAAACTGGGTCTTAACCTTCTTTCGAAGCAATTAAGCTTTTGTCAGTTTAATCATGTGTAATATTCTGTATAACATAATATCGGTAACAGATTTGCGTGTACGCGTACGGGCTACGGGCTACGGCTTAAATCAGGCGCAAATACGTCCGATCCGTACGAGCTCGCTTGCGCCATTCACTTTCACGTGTCTCGTCGTTCGTTGGCTCGGGTTGGGTACAAGTAGGCTGCAAACGATGCTCACATGCCAGTTTCTCTCTTGGGAAAGATTCTTCACTATTGGGCTCTGCTATTTTATCAACTATCGTCTAGAAACCTACATCGAAACAGTTTCTTTTAACTTTTTCTTCTTAATTACATTCCGAGCATTTTTCGCTAAATCTCTTAGTTTAAATATACATTCCAATATGAGTTCTATTAAAATATATTTACTATCCAAACTTTCAACCTTTATCTAAATAAGTGTGCGTTAGTACGGTTTTAGCTTCAAATACAAATTTTGTTTTCGTCGTGTCGCATGATGTCACAGGGCAATCACACTGCAAAATTTAAATGATCTATTTCTTTGCAATATAATAACACTTTTTTCGCCCATCAATTAATTACGAAGTATGCTCTATACTTTATTAACATTATGTTGAAATTAATGAACACACAATATATTGGAAAAGAAATATCGAACTAATTTATTATTATTATCCGTTCGAATAAATCACTAAGCTGCATAAACTATTTCTAAGCTACATAATATTGTAATGCGCCAAGATAGAAAATTATTATTTTATCATTCGTCCGTTACCGATAGGTTCCTATGAGATTTTCTCATGGTGGCCTCATCTCTATAGATCCGAATGTAATAGAATAGATAAAGATAATAATCTAACGAAACAAATTACACCATATTATTTGAAACGGTACCAGTAGTAATGGTAGCGGGACAATAGCTGAGTTCTATTGAAGGTTAGTAGGTTCTTGCGTTTGTGCTGAATTCCAGCACAGGACGAAGCAGATCGAAATATCACGTACAACGGTAACGGGTATTGAGATATCGTACTGTGTTTCAGTACAATTATTTTTTGTAAGTATGACATATGAAGAAATTCTTATGTTACAGATAATGTTATATTATGAATTAACCACAAAGGAATCAAAGCCTATTTAACAAAGTCTAAGGGCCTGTTTCACCACTTTCTGATAAACTGAATAGGCTATTCACAACTTGTTTTTGACAGATTCTCCATACTCTATCTGTCAAGTTTAGATAGCCTATCAGGAAGTGGTGAAACAGGCCCTTATTGTTTTTAAATACCTCTATATATTACACAAGTAGACACCTGCGTAATTGTTGGTTAATGTTAACTGTACTAAATAAGTTTGTGCTTTGAATAGGTTTCAATGATTTTGATGTTCGGCAGACATATATTATAAAGTAGGCTTAGATGGAGAATAGCATAAGGCACCTTTTATCGCGGAAAAATGTACGATTTTTGTGGGATAATATTTTTCCAATGGTATACCCACGCGTAACTTCTATCAAATGTTAAAATTTGTATATTATTTTATTTAGGGTTTCGTACCCAAAGGGTGAAAACGGGACCCTATTACTGAGACTTCGATGTCTGTCCGTAATATGTTCGTCTGTCTGTCTGTATGTCTGTATGTCGCTGCTGCCACTATAACAACAAATACTAAAAACAAAATAATATTAATATTTAAGGGAGGCTCCCATACAACAAACGCGATTTTTTGGCCTATTTTGCTCGATATCAATAATGGCAACAGGTAGGAACTTGAAATTTTCACAAACGCCTTAGATATACATATATATAATAAAAAATAATATTTACATAAAATTCAAATTTAAGGGGGGTTCCCATACAAACAACACAATTTTGGCCTATTTTTGCTCTATAACCATACGGTACGGAACCCTTCGTGCGCGAGTCCGACTCGCACTTGGCCGATTTTTAATATTACAAATTACAAAATATCATACAACTAGCTCTACCTACTACTGTGACAGCGACCAGCGTGCTCTTTATTCGCCGGCCTCTATTTGAACAATCGGCCTGGGTGCTATGCGCGTGTATGACTCATATTATCTACACAGTAGGTACATAGCTACATCTAGAAATATTTATACCGGTCGCGTTTTGCACAAATAAATATTAAGTACCACTTTGCTTCACAATCGTTCTTAATTCTTTTATTTATTTAATCAAATAATTTAATATATGGAATCAACTGCAAAACAAGCCTCGCCATGCCGTATGCCTAGCATTAAAAAAATATAAGCGTCAGAAATTGCAGATTTAAGTATACAGTAGACCCTCGCTAATCCAGCCCCTAGCTAATCCGGCGCCCCTTGTAAGTACCTAAGCTTTAGAAACATGATTGGCAGCTCAAATAAAACCTTATCATTATGATTTTAAGGTATAGTAATGTAAAAATGAACTACTCTATAATCCAACAAGTTTGCTTATCCGACAAACGCAGGTCTACTGTACCTATAATTTTCTACTCATATTATCAATATGTATAGATGTAAGCTTTAAGTACCATTTGAAATTAAACAGTAATAAAATCTTAGTACCCACTACCCAACTAGCAACAACAGCTACAAGGAGATGGAACGGTTGGTCTGCATTAATGGATAATAAAAAGTAATATTATGAGGTTCCGCTGTAGCTAGGGTTGCTAGATCGCCAAACCTAGTAACCAGACAAACCGGGTAGCTTATTTACATTATATTTACATTTGCATAAAAAGTCGGACGCCCTACCCTTTAAGGTACGATCGATCGTGATGCACGGAATTGTATAAAGGACTTAGGATCCCAACTCTCTGTCTTTACTGTCGTTTATAAGTTTTGTAACTCATGTATTTTTTTTTAATAAAAGTAGGTACCGTTCGCGTTCCCATCAACGCGGCAAGCGACGGCGGCCGACAATAATTATATTAAATTTAATTTAATAACTTTAATTTTCTACCGACATGTAGCTTTGTAATGGCGTAATGCAAAATTAAAGCTATAGCCTAGGTCATAAAGTGGCATTTTATTTGAATTTTTGTCGGTACGGTCGCTTGCATGTTGTAGGATGGAAAGTCACCTTAACATGACGTAGAATCTAACATTAGAAGGATTTTTGATTTAAAATTGTCGATGCAATGCTCCACAAAAGCCGAATTCTATTTGCCGAACACTCAATCACGTTTCACGACTATATCCGGATTTCTGGCAACCCTGAGCGACAGACTGCGGACGGCGATGTCGCCGGTCTACGCTATCGGAATATCTAATTATTTCTTTACTGATTAGTGAATGAGTCATGAAATTTATGGCAACTCTAGCTATTTACAATTATTATGGTCAGAGCATTTAATATAAAAGTTAGTATGATTTAAATTTTAAACCGAGTTTGGTACTTCATAGACTATTCACGTGTTATGTTAATATGCAACGATATTTTACTAAACGTGTTTAGTACTTCGGTGCTCTAGGACAAAATGAAGTGTTATTTTAAATTTTCTACGATCACAATTAATAAAACACTACTTCATACACCTAAGATCCAAAAATAATGATGTAGAGAGACCTGATCCGGTTGACAAATAATTTTCAGGTTTAAATAAAAGTCGACTACTAGAACTTAGTATAAAACAATCCTATAGAGCAGGGGTTCCCAAACTTATTTTGGTTACTGCCCACTTTGAGAATAAATTATTTTAGTTCCCCCATTTTTTCTATTGCTAAACTACTTTTTTTACTTTTTTTAATTCCTTATTTATGGATCGTTTTATTTGTAGGATAATGTTACTCTTAAATTATATAACTATACGAGCTTTTGCCCGCGGCTTCGCTCGCGTTAAGAAGTATTATTATATACAAACTTTCATCCCCTATTTGAACTCCTTGGGGTGGGAATTTATCAAAATCCTTTCTTAGCGGATGCCTACGTCATAACATCTACCTGCATGCCAAATTTCAGTCCGATCCGTCCAGTGGTTTGGGCTGTGCGTTGATAGATCACCATGTCAGTCAGTCACCTTTGAGTTTTATTTACTGCGTGACTGGTGAGACATGTTCAATACTTGAGGACGTGATATTTGGCTATTATATTAGTTGGAAAAAAATAATATAAAAAAATAATATCAATTGATCACTGAGTAAATGTAGCTTAAAGTTAAATAATTATTTACCCAACGCATGGACACCGCGAGCGGGAGGGGTAGTTGTGTGGTGTTTCTTTGGTAGCGTACGCCTCTGCACCGGCCGCATAGTATGCCTACTTGCCTAGCCGCGTAATTTACTTAGTATCCATGATTCATTAATTTTTGGGAAATTCGAAAAAAAATTAAGAACCTAATTTTATTACATATTTATAATGAGAATCGAGTACTGAATACTCTCCTTAAATATCGGTATTGACTCACCAGTCATGCTGTATACAAATTATGGAGAATCTATTAAGTAAGTTGTGGTGCCTATCCGGCACTTTATCAGGAAGTGGTGAAACAGGCACTTAATCTATCAATATACAAAAAATCTGCTGCTTAGGGTTCCGTTTTAGGGTTCTGTATTTCAACAAGTCCTCGTTGATTACGGAACTTGATATCTATAATAAGTGAAAGAGAAGATAAATTGGTCTTGCATGTAAATATGTATTATTGATTCTCTAAGTAGCAACTAGCACCCTAATGGCGCATTTTCATTGGTCGACTCGTTCGATGTACACTGTACAGCATACAGGGAGTCCCCGCAGCCGAGACAACAACTCCTTTCATTGGTAGTGGCACGCGTTTCAGAAATCTCCTTCACCCCGCATGCGGACCCTATCGACCAGTGAAATTGTGCCATTACCATTAAGAACCAACTGTATACTGGTGCAGACGCTTTGGATCCACAATGTGTTTTTACCCGACTACGGCGAAGCAAAAAGGAGGGTTATGATTTTGACCTGTATGTATGTATGTATGACGTATGTAATAATTATGTATGTATGTTCATCTGTTCCCTCGTAACTTTAAAAATACTAAACCGATTTGGACAAATGACGTGTCATTAGAAGCCTCTTGATTGTCCGCTGGTTATAGGCTACATGACGTCACGTTAAATTGACATTTGCGCCATCTAGGGGACATAAAGGAAAGAACAAAAAAAAATATTTATCCTGACGGTGCCGTGTGGGGTATCAAATGAAAGAGCTTTGTTAGCACATTTAAAATATGTAAGCATTATCAAAACAGATACTAATAATAAAATTAAAAGGGCATACGACCACGGATACCCTTTAAACTTCCATTACTATTTTCTTGTTTCGTACTTTTTAGAGCGTGTTTTAGTAGTCGGATTTTAGTTTTTTAAACTTTATTTTTATCTTTGTCTTACATGTTAGAAAAGTCGCTTGACAGACAAGGATGAAACATTTTGTAGCTAACATCTATATACACAGTGTTGAGGTAATATGAGTATACACAGTATTTCAATTACTAACTGAATCACACATAGTGTAGTCAACCTGGGTAACATATTATGGTCCCAGTTTGTGCAGAGATGGTCAACAACCTTGATAGCAAAGATGAGTCTGATAGTCCATTAAAGTAATAACCATGGATGCACTATTAGATGGCTTTTTATAAGCATCAGTTAATTTAATCGCTGGTATACTTATCTGCAGCATGCTGGTTCTAATAAAACCGGTCCTTTAGACTGGGTCTGGGTACTTCTAATATCTCACGATTTTCATCGGCGACTCTTTCCGGTCGCTAGGTCATCTGCCTTTCAATATGAGTACTATTTAAGTATTTAGGGCGTTTCACCACTTCCTGATACTTATCAGGAAGTGGTGAAACTAGGTAAACTAAACTACTAACTTGAAATATTTGTCGAAGTCCAGGGAAGTTTATAAAAAGAAAAAAGTGATACGAAGTTCGCGGAGTCATAAATAAAACATTATTTTCAAACATAATCACATTTTCAGTTAATTTATTATTTTAATCTAGACATAATATGATCGTAAGTGCATCCTAACAGTGCTACTGATTGTGTAACATTTCCGCGACCTACATTAACAGAACACGACTCTATAATAATAGAGCTGGGGAGTGGGGGTTGAGACAAGATTTTTTCGTTTTCGCTTCGTTATAGAATCGCCGATCAAAATGTATGGAATTGGCATAAGGCGAGTCGAATGTCAATGTCATATTAACGAACGCTTATGTCAATTCCATACATTTTAATCGGCGATTCTATAACGAAGCGGAAACGAAAAAATCTTGTCTCACCCCCCAGGGGGGTGAGACAAGATCCGCTGGTCCTAATATCATTTAATCTCTATGTGAAATAATATATTATACTTTTTTGCTTACAAACAAACTTCATAGTTACCAAGTGTAACATATTCATATTGAACAATTGTATCATCCCCTTAAAAATAATATGATTACTATGCTAACATATTCGAGGTAAATTTCTGATGATTAATATAGACAATAAATACGTCAATAATAATAATTATATACAAGAGCTTCTTATTATAAAGAAGCTATATTAACTCACGCAATCGTTTACTTTGAAAATAATTGAGTAATTTAATAAGACACCAACGTTGAACAGTTAATCAATAGAACCTTGGAGCAAGTATGCCAACGTTATAGTGCTAAGTATGGATATTAAGTTTATGAATGAGAATAAGTATGAATGAACATGATCATTATAGTGATATTCACATTATCACTATAATGATCATGTCTGTAGTTAGGATGTATTTGTTGTAGTCACTTAATATGTGAAGGATCGGTTTACTTTGCAAAACAATGTTAAAGTTAGGTTTTATATGAATTTAATTTAAATATGTAATAAATCTTCACACATTACCATATTAAAGAAAACACAATTTGATTTGAAAAATAATTAAATAATGAGGATATACTTATCTATTTAACTTGTAAGAGCGTAGCGATAAGAACGTAATTCTAATTTATAATATTATACAACAGAAAAATAATTTTAAAAAGGTTAGTAACTCAAATCTATACTGATTAGTGAGTAATTACAGCTTCGGTATTTTTAGCAAAATATTTATTTGCTAAAGCAGTTAGGACTAGAATAACAGGTTTTCTAATTAAATTGATCGGCGTTTATAACTATTTCATTAGTTGGTATACGATTTAAACAATTTAACTTCAGATGTTCAACGTTGACTTAGGAGCCACACTCCACAGTATTAATAGCACTCCGAGCTAAGATCAGACGAAGTTATTAACGCCACGTTATCTTAATCAAAAACGCATACATTAAAAGATCATTGAGGGCATAACAATAACATAAGTACAAGGAAACGTAAAGTGTCATTTACTTATATGAAGCGGAGGACGTGGGAGATTGATGACATACGCGTGAGAGTATGGAAGGCCCTACGTGGTGTGGAATGACATAACGGGTCGTTGTCGCCGCTCGAGTGCCCACGCCTAGGGCCGACCCCTCCGCAAGATTCCTCCTACGGCCGCAGGCTCGAACGAGACGAATATATTGAGAGATCGACAGCCCTACCCACGGTCGACAACAGGTGTATAATCAACGTGAATCAAACCGTCATCTGCGGTATAAATCGTCGACCCCTTTACGTATTGTTATGCGAGCGGTATGTGGATTATTTCGAGCCACAAAAACACTGGCAAAAAATGTTATTGAGATATATTACACATCGCACGTACAATATAGATTTACTATAAAGTGGATCGATTTGTCATACTCATATTATGTGATTTAAGATTTGGTGGGATGATTTGCTACATGCATTGATTTCATTTATTTTCAGGAGATTCTTAAACGGAGACATCAAATTGGCAATCTGTCTATCTATATAAAAATGATTTTTTAATTTTGTTTATCTTAAGACTTTACCGTCCCTAACGAGAACGGCTGAATCGACTTGGCTAATTTTAGTCTTGAAATAAATACAGTAATAGTTAGTAATATTTACAAACATTTTGCTTCACAGAGTAAGTAGTTTTGCGAACAGCGGCAACTAATTGCTAAACGCTGCCATTTGGCTGCCATATAAAAGGTATGTGACTATGTTAATATACCGTTATGATAATTATCAAAAACATTCCCCAAATTACCACATTTTGTGGCGATGGTCTATTTAACACACATATTCTAGTTTGTAGAGAAATGCAAATGTACCGTGAAACCACGTAGCTAATGTCACCGGGCTATCGTCGTTTTCCTACATCATCTGACAACCATAAAAAGAGAACTATAGTAGCGTGTTTTTACTATTGTAGGACTTCAAATTTTACCAATAACAAAGTTTTATAATTATCTTAACGTTTAGAAAGATAAATATTCATTATAGACTATACATAGAGATAGATAACTGCAAACTAAAACAAAAATAACAATATATTTCATGTTATTAAGTAGGTACTTAATAACATGAAATATAATGGTTTTTTTTTGACTAGGTAGCCAAGCAGACATTTTCTGGCTATCGGCCAACCAGTACAAGCACAAGAGAGCTGCAATGTCAAGAAGTCCATCACTGTTATCGAAAGTAGGCCGCCGCCGCCATTTATACAAATACGTGAGAATTTAATTGTTTAAATACAAAAACCTTTCATGCTGTCCCAATATGAAATCAAAAAAATCTTGAATATGGTTTTTACGCAAAATACTTTATTTTGTGCTACTTTTGTTGATACTTGATAGTAACGCTCGTAGTGAATACACATCATATTTGTAGAGTTTATTTGGGTAATAGCGACAACGAAAACTATCTGCGAACATTTCAAGATACAGGTGGTGATAGACAGAAGGACGTACTCGATCTTGGAAATATATTCAAGTTTTTGCCCTATTGGTAAAAAAACCTTAATTTATAACATTAATATGTTTACGACTATCCTTAAAAATGCAGAGCTGAGTTACATAAGTCGCTTGCGACAAACTTTCGTTACTCATCTCATTGAGAACTGTAAACTTGTACGGAGAGAGACAATAGTGAAATTAAAAACTTATTCTAATAACAATAGGCGTAAACAACGTACAGAACGGAATACTATAATAACTTTTCTCATTCAAAGAAGACTGTGTCGAAATAGCAAAAAAACCTTCTCGATCTGTAGATGATAGCAATAATTAACCGCTTTGTGGGAATAGATTGCAATAAGAACAAAGGGGCCTTGGGTACCGCGCCATTTGTTTAGCTTTGTACTTAATGGGGTGTTTCCAATGGGGAACGTGATCGTTAACGCACTCGAGAAGTTAACTTCAATTCATAGATTTTGAAGTTGCTGTCATTTAAGTCAAAACCAATCGTTTTGATATTGTCTTGATATTAAAATAGATTAAAAGAGTTTTGATCAGATTCAGATCAGATTGACGTTGCTTTGACATTTAGAATATATTATGAGAAAACTATTTTGCATCTCAAATAATATATCGAAATTATTTATAAAAATAAATTAATTATTGTAAGATTATATAGCAGAAGCAACCTACTGGTATGCTCATGAATATGTATCACAACTATAACAGATTATACATTATTGATATTATACATACATAATTATAAATGTTTGAACTTGAGTGAGGCCAGAAGCTGTCTGTCTGAAGAAACAAAGAAATTTTTGTTAAAGACTGCTTTATAATTCGCAATCACTAATTATATAAATTAATATTTAAATAACGTAACGAAACATAGCTAATGATATTAGGTTTCGTTACTTTGTCGCTTTTCTTAAATTGTAGTGCATACTAATAATTTTAAATGCAAATAAAAAATTATAAATGCGAAAGTGTGTCTGTCTGCATTTTACCTCTTCACGGCTAAACCGCTGAACTAATTTAGCTGAAATTTGGTCTGGGGATACTTGAGTCCCGGGAAAGGACATAGGATACTTTTTATCCCGGGGAAATTAACGGTTCCCGCGCGATTAACGAATTTTGGCCCAACAGAGTTGCGGGCGTCATCTAGTTTTTTTTTCAAGTAATTATAAAACAAAAATTCGTTAAAAAGTACAAACAAAATTCAGAATATTGTTTACGAAAGCTTCAGTCATCGACTGCGCGGCGCGGGCGATGAGATGCAGCGGTTTGTGACATTGTACCCGCTCCCTTACATTCGGGGACAAGCTTTGTTAACGGAGAGTTTTCGCTCTCAGGGCCAAATAAGTGGTAAAAATAAAGTGTTAAAAGTACAAATTGTAGAGCCAGAATTGCTTTAATTTTTTTAGTAAAAGTAATAAGGCTATAAAAACTTTTTATTGTATAATGTTATATTTTACCATTTTTAGGGTTCCGTACCCAAAGGGTAAAAACGAGACCCTATTACTAAGACTTCGTTGCCTGTCCGTCTGTCCGTCCGTCTGTCTGTCTGTCTCCAGGCTGTAACTCAAGAACCGCTATAGCTAGACTTCTGAAATTTTCACAGATTGTGTGTATCTGTTGCCGCTATAACAGCAAATACTGAAAATAAAATAAAGTTAATATCCCATACAAGAAACGTGATTTTTTTTGGCCTTTTTTGCTTGTAATCAATAATGGTAACAGTTAGGCACTTGAAATTTTCACAAAATCCTTAGTTATATTTGTACTTTAGTAATTAATAATAAAATTAAAATAAAGTGAAAATTTAAGGGGGGCTCCAATACAAAAAAAATAATAAAAAAATTCTACTTTCGCTCTATACCGGTACGGAACCCTTCGTGCGCGGGTCCGACTTGCACTTGGCCGATTTTTTGACATTGACTCAAATTTGATTAAACTGAAGATGTACAAACATGAAGCAGATCATTGATGCTTTTTTATCTTAGCAGCACTAAGCATTCATGAATGAACCGTTGCGTTTGCTACCTATTGTCATTATGGTTTCTTTTGCCGACCTGACTTTTCTTTATTGGTTTATAAAGACTAATACAAATCGAGTATCAGAAAGTTTATCGGACCGAAACTTAATTCCAACCCAGCATTAAAAAATATTCTTTATTGTTTTACCTAAGACACAGATTTGCAGAAAAAGTACAGATTAAATTGATCAAAAGCATTGCTAGTAATGCGTATATCAATCGCTGTATTCAGACCGCCGGGCGCAGTGGGAGTCATTAACACCCTGTCAAAATACTTGTCATATTTCATCATTTTCATCACAGCTCCTATTCTAGAAAGGTCAATGACCGCTGGTGCTGCCTAAAATTAAAATTTTAACAATAGCAATGCACGTTCTACCCGTTGACATCCTGGCATTCCTGGCTGCCATATCCGACTGGGCGCCCCACACTAGCTTTGTTCCCTGAATTATTTAATTACTGTATTCCTGAATACAAGTTAGTATTAATACAATATGATAATTAATACTTTCTAATACAATAATACTGGCTGTAGCTCTGATTACTCATTCTTCTATATTATTATCATTAATTATTTCAGCGTCAACAGTTGGTTGTATTCATTTCCATAAGCCTCACTCTATCAGTATCAGTTTATTGCATGTTAGCTTATGCCATCAATCATGGTATCATATTATTCTAGTAATTATAAAGGGAACAAAGAATCTCATCAGTTATGTACGTGAAAGTACAATGGTAAGTGTAAAGGTTTCAGATGGAACAAAATTAAGTATAATATCTTGAAAACGTGTTACAAGATCCGCATTAGTAGGGTTAATTAATCCATGTCACAAAGGTTAATTAACCCTAACCTATTTTTAGGTTTTAATGTAATCTTCAATTCTTAAAAATAGGAAAAAGAAAGGTAAAAAAAGAAAAGTTCCCAAAATTACCTGAACATGGATTTTTTTACCAGTCATAGCTGATTTGAGGTTTCATCCATTCAAGATTAAACCTAAGACTGACACCGTGTCAAAAACATTTGCCATAAACAGCAATCTAAGTGTTGAAAAATCTAAATGTAAGCTATATTATAACTCTTAATTGATCACAAACTATCCAAAATAAATTGATTATAATTGAAGTATGTAACACCATTTCCGTCATATTCCACCAGTTCATGTCTTATTGAATATCATAGACATTAGACATCGTCACTGCTCGAAACATTAAAATATGTTAAGTAAATACACACTCGAGTTAAAAATATCGTTGCCAAGGCTAACGTAACGTGACATGTCGTGATTTAAAAACTTGTAGTTGGTTATTGTTTTTGTCGTTCCTCTCAATCGATTCGTAGCCGGTGTCAGCGGTGCGTGGCCAATTAGTGTGAGTGTATAAGATAATAGCTATGATAATAGTTTCACTCGGTGTGAGAAAAATTCTTCGTATTACTTCCAAAACTTCACGCGACTCGAAGAAGGAAGTTTTGTATTCGATGACCGTGTATTGTTTTTATGATTCGACCGAAGTTTCCATTATTTGTAAATTTTTTATGGATGACAGAATACTTCTATTAATTTTAATCGAGTCAGTTAGGCACTCGATTAAAAAACGTAGTGTTCAGTATTTTCTTTGATATAATTATTAATAGTTCCAAAGTTAACGAGAGCCCTGACCATATTATTTTTTTACATACCTACATGTCTTTTAAGCCTTTCTAATTCTTATTAGGACATGAAGTGCAAGTCTTTAGAATCTATAACGTATTCCAGTAACTTTTTTATCGTCATCAGAGGAAAAACTTTTGTCGTACCAAGATATCTTCGTAGCTTGCAAAAGTCTAAGGTATAAAAACAATACTTTGTGTAAATTGCATCTAACAACAATAAAAATATAAAAATATGTAAATTATGATCCTTCGAAAAATCGCGATAATTCACTGTTGTTATTTACCTATTACGTCAGTTTGGGCGAGTCTCTTTTGTGGGAAGTTTAGTTAACTCCTACACGATGACTTAGATCATTATAATGAATATAGAGATATTTCGGAATCTTTAAATGATTCTCAATACGCCACTGCGCCACGTAACCTTCGTCGTGAATCACCCGCTGAAGGTAAACTCGCTTTCTATACCATTATACTGACACCTACACTCTATTTTTCATCTAAACAGATACGTAATTATTGTTAAATAATATTTAATTGGCATTGGGATAGTAATTCTTTTAACTATTAATACAGATGGGAAAAGGGGTCAAAAGCATCTTTATAGTTTTGAAATTTCGAATACAGATAATTTTGAATTAAATTTTACAATACAGTAAGAGATACTGGGCAAAGTTACTCTCTGATAAACACTATCTGATGCACTTTTGAGTATGACTAATATTTTTCTGCTTAAACATATTCTACACAAGTAGTACTTCAAATATAATTACACCCCGAATGTCTGTTACTTATTTTACCTTTATAAGTTTTTAACAAAATATTTGAAGCTACACATGACTAAATTTGCGCTTCTTTAGCTTTGTTGATACAAATGAAAGCACCAAATGCATTAGAAAGCCATTTAAAATTCATAAAAAATGTATTAAGGTGTTTCGTTTACAAGAGGAAAAGCGATACGGTCAACGATTCAGCTAACCGTAATTAGAAAAGCACCGAAATGTTGACTATACTTCATTCTGATTACTCTATTTAATCGTTTTGTAAACAAAAAGTAATACTTATTTTACGTTTCTACAGTCATTACGTTTTTATACAGAAATGAGAGACAATTTAACTATGAAATATACATACAACAACACACCTACATGAAACACGCAAGGTACTGTAAACGATTAAAAAAATAGATATAAATAACGTTAGCATATCTGCCTCAGAACTCTATATACTCTTTGGAGCCTTGTTTGCATCAAAAACAGCGATTTTTATATCCTTTACTAACATTGTAAATTTTATACTTTTCTAGTTAAATGTCAGCGTCCATAGTTCATATTATAAAACATTAAAATTTATTGAGATTCATTCATATCATGAACCATTAATGCGGTACATATAGGGCGTATAGGAGTGGGGGCCTTATTATTCTGCATTCATAATCGACTGCTGATTTGAAACCATGATCACTGTTTAGTTACCAAGAACAATAAACTTCGTTCCAATTAGGTTTGATTTTAGTCATTTAAGACAGACATAAAAATTATTATGAAAAGTCCTGATAGATCTTTTAAGATTCACTGAGCTGCATTACTGCATTTTTAATCACCTTAGGGCTCGGAAAGGTTTGCAAATAAAGCTGAAACAAGTTCACGACTTGTTCATGATAATGATGATGATGATCAGGAAAGTGCAGAGTAAATCTGTTGCTATTTTCCCTGTTGCTGCACGCTTAATTATTACATAACAGACTTTATGTGTGTGTCAGGCGATTACAAGTAAAGAAATCCACTTTGCTTTATATGGAGATGAAGGGGCAGACCGCAGACCCCGCTTACATAAATTGAGTCAGGGCGCGCTCAAAGCAAAACCTACATGTAACATGTCGAGTTTGTATGTTAAGATGTTATTTCAGAATTTTAGTCTGAGAGAATTACGTTTTCGTGAAGAAGGCTTAATTATGAACAGGACTTCCTAATTCCTAAAAATATAACACTGAATTACTTGTTTCAGAGGTTTACGATTTGTGTTTTGAAGTAATGACCATGAATCCGACTGAAAGTTACTGTCAGTTGTTATTATACAGATTAAATATTCATTAAGCAGCAGCTCATATAATGAACATTTTATTCGTGCCGTAGAAAACTATAAAATCAAAGCGGAAACGTGAGTTTCGTGGTACGGCGTTCGTAAGTGAATGTTTGACTTTAGAAACTTTAGAAGGAAGTTAATGAGATCAGATCGACGTGGAGTGTGGAGTGGAGGAGAATGTTAGTGTAGCGGCCGGGGCGGCGTCGCGGGTGGCGACTGGCGCGACTGCGGAGCAATTGCGCTACGGTCGAGTGCGGAATGCCAACCTTGAGATCATCGGTATGTGTAGGAGCAGTAGAGTACGGGGCTCATTCCTCCCGGTGCGAGCGGTCCGCCTTCCCTCACAGGCGAACTGTCCCTCCGCGGACTCCGAGCACGGCCGATAGTGTTATTCTGCAGCGATACACGGCAAACTTGTATGACTCAAATCGCACTATCACAACACTGCACCCGACTCCAATGGAGCAGTACACTCGCAGGCGACCGACTAGCGACACGAACCGATCGTATGTTCGACCAGGGCGGCGGTCGGACGGGGACTGGTGGCGGCGCGGGCGCAGGCTGCACACTCAGCCGCCGCCCCCGCGCCCCCCGCCCGCCCTCCGCCCGCCGCGCGCCGCGCCGCCGCCCGACGTCGCCCGTCAGAGCTTTTGCATGCTCGGACGCTGTATTATTTAATAACTTCAAGGGTGCAATGGCGATCGCCGACCGGTTATGTCAAAAACGAGTTCCATGGAAAAGTAAAAATCGATCATTCGCACTCGTTTCGATCGACCGTAGTCGCTCGAAAGTGTTGTGTAACGCTCAGAACAGTAACTCGCCTCGCATAATATCTTTCGAATAAAAGCACAGTCACTTCATTTCGTAGCTATAATAATTTCCAATTGAAAGTTCCCTTGAATGGAATAAAAATAATCAATCGATAAAAAACCCTAATACGTGGCTTTTGTATGACTATTACCGTCCTGTCCGGAGCGCCCGGGCGCAGCGCCCGCGCCGCCCGCGCTGTCGGCCTGTATTGTGGAAGCTTCTCGTTTTTTCTTCATTCCATTTACACCTTAAAAGAGTATTGTATAATGTTTATATTTTTAATTAGGTACTTGACCACGTGTAATCAAACAAAAATTTCCTAACAAAATTATTTTCTCACAGTCTAATGATGTTTTTTCACGCGTATTACACATTACAACAATAAATGTAAAATAGTTGTAAATGAAATAACTGATAAACCTACCTATTTACTTAAATACATACATATACGGTGTTACAATTATAAAATTTTTCGAACATTGCAACTTTTATCCCATCGTTTGTTTTAATATGTATTTTAAAAATATCATACACATACAATATTTATTGCAAGCTCACATAATGTATCAATAATAATAATCATAATTAACATAGTACTGTTACACTTATTATTGTCCAAAGCAATCTATATAGTTCAAATCTCACTCCCGCTACAAAAGCTCTTGACCCATATTAAAGACATCAACGCGCGCGGCGTTCCCCTTGTTATGAAATTTAATCCACGTTACCTCGAATACACGCCGATTTTATTGTTCACTGGCTTCAATTTCATTTACTTTTTTATTTCTTTAGTGTATCAAATGATACGTATCTACTTGGATACACTCTTTTACATCTAAACTTACTGAACTATAACTTAATATAATACTTATATTAAACTTAAAGGAACCTTGTACTAACTTATTATAAAAATTGCAAAGGGCCAATATTAAGTTTAATGAATATTATAAAGGAATTTTTAATTGAAATTTAATTTATTATCTATTTTTATATTTCATAAAATATTTACAACGATCTCGAAAGTACTTTCAACTTTTTTCTTATTTTCTACCTAAGTAAAAAGAAGATCATTTCGCCTTTCATGTAGCAGAATAAAAGCTATTTCATATAAAACATAAAAATAGCATCTTTAATACATGGGGTCATAAATGCGGTATATGGTTCAGGTGGTATAACGAGCGTGTTAGTATTCAGCGTTTGACCGCGGCGCGGGGCGGCGCGGGGTCGCCCCACATGCACATCCGCCGAGCACCGTGACTGTTGACTGTACCAACCACTAATATAGGTACAGCCGAAGACAGATGTGCCACTTTTGTACCATATTATCGAGGGATAAGCTTGTCCACATAGGTACAGTCGAAGAGAACCATACTACCGAGCAATAAGCTTGAATACACTAGATATGATTTTGACTGTACTTTGTCAAGTTGTTGTTATAGAATATTATGCGAGAGTACGGATGTGTGTTGTTGGTACTTTGTGACATAGTGTCATTTAAATATCTAAAGCGGGGAATTGACTACCGGGCCGCCCGGCGGCGTATACACTATACAAGTATTATTTTATAATTAAATACAAAATGCAAGTACTCCTGAGGCCGGATAGCTTGAAAAGAAAACGTAGCCTATTAATGCAATTAATAGGCTACAAGTAACATATTATTATTTCAATTTAATATTGGTTTGTTGCGTGTATTTCAAACATATCAACATATCCCTTTATTTTAATGTTACCAAACAATTTGTATATAGTTGCAACTGAAGAAAAAAGGACAGGTAGGTGTGTAACAGAACGATAAATTTTAAACTTGACAGACTTCCTTTGCCTAAATCTCCAAATAGCACGCAATTTTATCGTCAAAATATGAAATATTATTGAATATATTTTGTTTAGCATAGTAACATACAGGGCAAAGGTGGTAATATGGCCCCTGCACATATATTGGTCCCCTTCAATATTTTAATGTTTTAACAACGCTATCCAGTATAATTTTGGTGGAACGGAATTCTCGCGGCATGCTACTAATTTAGCACCGTACAAATCCAACAGAGGCTGTCAAGTTCGATTGTCATTTGATCGAGTTTAAACTTGCGACCGGCGAAACTTTTGTGTGTGTGATTTTATTTCGATAGTTGTTAAGAAACATAAATATTTGGCTTTTGTGTTCAAACATCGGATACATCAAACTGTTCTGAGTTCTTCTACGGAATTTAAAAGGTAAATATAAAATTAAATACCTTTAATAGATATTTTTGGTACACTTATTTAAATATTAGCAATTATTGTAATTTGGCCCCCTTACATTAGTCGTAATGTGGTTCCAATGACAGAGCTGGAGAGCCATGGGTACAGTATCAAATTTTTGACTAATGGGCTTATGTAGCCTGTGGAGGCTCCAAAGGTGACTATTACATTTGTGATTTTTGCCATTAAGTTTCACTTGTGCAATACATTTAATGTGACATCCCCGGGGGGTTACATTACCATCACTTGATCTCAAAATACCAAATGTGATTGATCAAGAATAATTAAAACTTTCGATTATCCTGCACGAGTTTTATTATTCCCTAATAAGACATGTTTAAACAAATAAATAAGAAGTCCCATAATGTATTTTTTAGGTTTCTGACTGCTATATTTTTTAAATAATGCTTGATAAACAAAGTGGGGGGCCACATTACCACCTTCTCCTATAAATTATAATATATTTTGCAAATATAAAATGAATAAAACATCAACTCTCACGCTGCCATATTATCATAAAATGTGTTAAAATATTCGGACTATTTGATGATATCCGCAAATCTTTACATCAATATAAGCAACTGAGATAATAATATCTCTCAATTAAGTACAAATAGAGTGAAATTACAATTTTAACGCGATGCTCGTTAAAATAACCAACTGAATACGATGTTTACGATGTTTTACAATCTTAAAAATGTTTTAAAGATTTTACAATTAATGTGGTCAAGTGTGTAAGCGAATACTAGTAAGTAATACTGGCTTTTTAACGAGTTTCATCAAACAACTACCAATATGTTATAAATACTTCCCATGTACTACACGTGAAAATGGTTTTTCGTCGACCCATCACAAATTCAATTTATTTTATTTTATTATAATAATATGATTATTATACGTATTAATAGCTTTCGTTATAAATATTGAATTAGTTTCAATAATTAACGGTATACCGTATAATGCTCTGATAGGGGGATGTCAACGACATTTTGCGAATAAATTACAATTAAAAACAAAAAAGCTCAATGCACTCTGAATTTTAACAAATTAAATAATATTATTGTTTCCCCTACAGCTCGCATAATACTCGTAATATTCAGTTGGAAAAAATATACCTATTGAGGACGCTATTACAAATATCAGCGATTTTCCGGTACCCTATTAAAGAATTGGGAGTCAAACTGCGAGGATATTTTGGTTTCAAATGAAAGATAATATATTCATCTCCACGACTGTACCATAAAAATTCTATAGCCGCATACAAAATTTTCACATAAAATACGTTTTAACCATCACAATAATCGCAAAATATGAAAAAAATGGGGTCTGATTAGGTACCTTAATATCTAAATACACTGAACTGAGGAAAATAAATATACAAAAAAATTGTCGCTTATTTAGTCCTCTATAAAGTCCGCTAAAATTTTATATAAAAATAAACAACTTTTCCAGTTATAAGAAAAATAAGAAAATTTCTCAAATTTTTTCATACATTTTCGCCATATCAAAAACGCGGCGAGCGTCGTAAACGCCACTGTACAGTGTACAAGGCACGCTAATATGAATCTTATTTTAATGTCATTAACGTCGATATTCGTACTGACAGACATCCGACCTGCTAATTAAAAAGTTGGAGCATTCTTAATGAAAAACTTTAACTGCTCAAACAAAAAATGTTGTCGAATAATTTTGATGACACATAATATTCTGTAAGCTTATGTTGTACCATCAATTTTTGTTCATTTATTTTGTACTTTTATTAATAAATAAATAAAAATATGAAGTAACCCCACTTTTATGTTTAGGGTTCCGTACCCAAAGGGTAAAAACGGGACCCTATTAATGTGACTGCGATGCCTGTCAGTCTGTCCGTCTGTCTGTCTCTAAGTTGTAACGCAAGAACGGTAATAGATAGAGAGTTGAAATTTTTACAGAGTATGTATTTCTGTTGCCGCTATAACAACAAATACTAAAAACAAAATAAATTTAATATTTAAGGGGACTCCCAAACAACAAACGTAACTTTTTAAAATTTTTTGCTCTGCGGTATGCAGTATGACAACAGGTAGCGACCTGAAATGTTAACAAAATACTCAGTTTTATTTATATTTTAATAATTCATAATAAATTAAAAAAAATTAAGGGGGGCTCCCGTACAAAAAACGCGTTTTTTTTCGTATTTTTCTCTATAGTTGTACGGAACCCTTCGTGCGCGAGTCCAACTCGCACTTGGCCGAATTTTTACATTAGGATTAAAAAAGCTTAGAAAAAGCCGATAAAAAGAAATAATTGAGACAAACTGCTGCACTCAGAGACGAATATTATTTATTTTAACTGTAACTAAATAAATACTTTTACATAAGCACCATATTATACTGTCTGACAAATTCTTCATCACATAGAAGTTTAATTATCATTAAGTTTTAATATCTCTGAGTGCAGCAGAAGGAGTATTACTCCTATTTAATTTTTCCAAGAAAGTTCAATTTTAGTAGGTGTAAATGTGAGATTAAGAGTATCGTAGGATTGGAACATGGCTATTGAGTCACATGGTCCGATTAGGTCGGCGCGATCATTAACCAACTCGAATTGATTAAACTCCGATTCATAAAACCTAACGTTTTGGCATTTGAAAGTCAGGGTCGTTTCCATACAATATACATTTACATCATCTACGTTATTAATTAATCAAATTCGTTTTAAGGTGACTTTCCGAAGTCTGCCACAAGCAACTGCGACTGTCAACATTCAAATATATTATAATACCTACTAATACAAACCAATTGCGAATACTTTATACCCATAACTGTATTTTAAAAAGATAAAACCGACTTCAAAATTGTACGTAATTGAGAATTAAGACTTCCTATCTCCAAAACTACTGAACCGATTTTGATGAAACTTGCACCATTCCCTAAGTTGAACAATACCTAGTACAATAAAAAAAGAATCACTTAAGTAGGACTTGTAGTTCCGGAGATATGCGTGCACAAACATAAAAACATACATACACACATACACTTTTGAAATTTGGCACATTTGTTCAGACGCTGTTATAGATTAACATATACAAAAACTCGGCAGTTCTGGAAATATTACATACATAAGCGTCGAATTGGTAACCTCCTTTTTTTGAAGTCGATTAAAAATGCCACTTTATGACCAAGGCTCTAGGTTTCATGATCTACCGACATTGGTCTAGCGACCCATACCACCACAGCTTTGTAGTGGCATAGAGCGAAGTGAAATCTA
Organism: Plebejus argus; assembly: GCA_905404155.3. Classification (NCBI taxonomy): domain Eukaryota; kingdom Metazoa; phylum Arthropoda; class Insecta; order Lepidoptera; family Lycaenidae; genus Plebejus; species Plebejus argus. The sequence goes on along the minus strand of FR989938.1, from coordinate 7,957,724 downwards.
TAGCCTAGGTCGTGAAGTGGCATTTTATTTGAATCTTTGTTGGTCGCGGTCGCTCGCGGCAAATATCGGAAAGGCACCTTTAACTCCATCCGTCACGGCTACCTTTGGATTGTTCATTCAGAATGTCCAATTGGTAATTAGTTGCATTGATGCAGAGTTAATTCAATTTACGAGTAACTTAATAGCTAAGTTAATTGTGTAAAGTATTGTTAAATGTTTTGATGTAAAGTACTGTGATTTTGTTAGTTATGAAATAGGTAGATCCTAGAAGTAAAGGCTGGTGTATTAAACTACTTATTTGAAGTAGAGATCTCGGAAGTAGAACTAATGTAACGATATAATAGTTGTAACTAATTTAGTTATTTGGTAACATAATTTTATTATTTAGTCGCAACAAAATGTTACTACTTTATCTAGAATATTGCGAGCTAATTTCAATGGTGTCAATCTCTAGAAAAAACGAAGATCGTTAATCGACACGTTGAATAAGATAAAATCTTATAAAAACTTGGTAAAGTAAATAGTTTCGACAACAAAGAGCACGTAAAAGGTAAACAGTGCGCTTGTGTTCGTCGTGCGGCTAGCGGTGACCGGATAACGGTGCTGGTACTAGCGATCTACTAGCGCACCAAGCACTACTAGCGCAGGGCTAACTCTACTTACATAACTATTCCAACTTGAGGGTTATACACCAGTTGGAGTTGATTTGTTGATTGCACCACAGGAAATTAAAAATATTTCTTAATTGCAGAACTAGCGCGGTACTTAGACTATTGGTTCAGGAGTAACAACCTACATGACTGTTCGATCAATCTTAGGAACGAGAAGTAAAACGATTCCTTAATTACAGCACAAGTGCAGTATTACCTCAGGATATACGCTACCTAGTACCTACATTATATTTGATCAATTCCATCTGGAGAACTCAAAGAATAGGAAATAAATACTACTAGAGCAGCTACATAATATTAATTATATTAAACATGCCAACTAACATTTCTAGGTAATTTAACAAATGAAATTTTTATGGAGTCTAAAGGCCGGATAGACTATCTTGACAGATTTAGGGCCTGTTTCACCACTTCCAAGTTCTTCTTTACAAAATTACAAAAGTTGTGGATAGCCTATCCGGCACTTTATCAGGATGTGGTGAGACAGGCCCTAAGGTCTGATTTTAGTCTCACGCTGACCCCTCGCTGACCGTCGGCGCTGATGACCCGAGATGTATGAAATTCTAGGAAGCTTTTTTGTGGCGGACTGCGCTGATATTCCATACATTTTGGTGTCGGCGCCGACGGTCAGCGAGCGGTCAGCGTGAGTCTTAAATGAGCCTAATAAATATAAACTTGTAATTTTGGCGTTATGCTTGGAACCCGACACGTATGAAAAGATGAAAAATAATGTTAAGGGCCCGGGCTACCCTCGAAATTTTCATACATTCTTAATACCAAAATCATTTTCTCATACGAAAATATTTAACATGTTTGAGTTATTTTTCAGCTTAAGATAGTAATTACCTAGGGTCCTGAAAAAAATTTTTTTACAAAATATTTAAATACTAAAAAAAAAATTTTTGTGTTTAAATATTTTTTAGTAAATTTACTACTAAATATTTAAACACCAAAAAATAGACAAAAACACAAAAAATATATAAATAAATAGTAAATTTACTACAAAATATTTAAATAATAAAAAATATTTTTTAAAGTTTAAATATTTTGTAGTAAACTTACTATTTATTTATATATTTTTTAATGTTTTTGTCTATTTTTTGGTGTTTAAATATTTAGTAGTAAATTTACTAAAAAATATTTAAACAAAAATTTTTTTTTTAGTATTTAAATATTTTGTAAAAAAAATTTGTTCAGGACCCTAGGTAATTACTATCTTAAGCTGAAAAATAACTCAAACATGTTAAATATTTTCGCATGAGAAAATGATTTTGGTATTAAGAATGTATGAAAATTTCGAGGGTAACCCGGGCCCTTAATACGGTAAACTACAACTACTACTACGCTTACTAAATACTAAGTACTAGACTTAAACTTTATTTGCCGAATTAATCCTATAGTAGAAACATGCGTAATAAAAATAAATGTGCACTCAAAATATCTACCACTATAATGCTTTATTTTTCACGAGTTAAACGAGGCTTTCTATACTCACCAATCACCACGAATCCCATTTATGAGGTTGTGTGAATTTTGACAATGGAATGCTAAATTCCGTAAAGATAACCTCGAGATTACGATTCATCATGTACAGTTTTGATCAGATAGCTGATGTTTCTAGTTTTGTAACGGTAAAACGTTTACTAATCTGGATCAATTTTAACGGCAAACCGTATAAAAATGTAATGAGGAGTACTTTGATCTTTGAACAATGCGACTAACACGAAGACTATACTCGCTATGGCAACGGATGAAGACGTCATTATCTATACGACCCGAGTCAGTGTCACGGTCGGCTGCCATCGTAATCATGGGCTGCCATCGCGCAAGGTTGCAGACGTGTACGTGTTCATGTATGGTTATTAGTATTTAATACATTTTATTACCGTAAACGTAAATTACTTAATCTAACTTTACTTAATCTCAATTTATCTTTTCTTTACTTATCTCCTGATTTGGGCCACGCTTTGTGAGTTCTATAGGGTGCAGACTTACATTGTGAAATTCCTTAGAATAGGATATATAAACTAGAATCTTATCTAGAGATAAAGGAGATTCTACTCATTATGTTAAACGCCGCAACTCCGCGCAGAGGAGATGTAGGAGCCGTTCCTGGCGAGATAAATATATTATTAACAAGTAACTTGGTATTAAAACAATACGTAAATATATAATAATCGTACCTATAACTTAAGACTAACAATAAATTGTTTAGTAACTTTAATGAACATCATAGACAACTAGTAACCTTGAATCTTTGCATAGCAATTAGCCAATTTTTTATGCTGTATTAGATGCAAAGTCTAATTAGAATTACAAAGACAAGGTTGGCGCTAAATTCTGCATTCATGTAAATAATTGCATGGCGCTTCTTGTTCATGATTACGCTCGGGTACCCGCACTCAAACAGCAAACTACTTTTACTCTTCTTTCGGGTACAGTAGTAGTGGGCACCGTGCGAGAGGACAATCAATAATATCGGAAGATTTGGCACGATCGTGGGTGTGATTTCACCAACGATCCGCGGCTTTCTCTATGTTGCAACACGGCCTAACCGCCGAGCGCCTCGTCCGCTCGCCGTATGTAACCTGACATTTCAATTAAAAAGGACCAAATATCAAGGTGACCGTGTATCGAGTTAAATCTATATAAGAAGTGGTAATATTTTTCTTAAAAACATCACATTTTAGATTATTCATTTGTGCGGAGGAGTTACATAAAAACTTGTTTATCGCCTTAAATCGTTGAAGATTAATTATATGTATTTGTTAAGTTTGTGTTTAATTGCATAGATACAAAATATCATATGTATATGACCACAAACATAAGTAGGTATTATTGTAAAATATTTTGCAATATTTAAGTCCTCGAAATTTGAATTCATACTAAACTTAAAAACTACTATAATTTCTACGCTATAATAACGTTGCTCATGATATTTACTTAATTTCTAAACCCACGGTTCATCTAAATTGATTGGATTTAAATTCCATAACTTTATCCATAGCTTTTAACCGCAAAAACTCTGCTTTAACAAATTGATTAAAGCGTTTCATTTGTTGAAACTCTACATTTTATTATGTCTCTGGCGTCGCGGTTCGGAGAGACCTAACACAAAAATAGCCAATGATACAATTGCTTGCGTCATGGTTACAGCCAGTTCAACAGTTCAACATATTATTTATTTATCAAATTTGGATTTGAAATGATAATTTTATGCAGCAGCGAAGAATAACATTAACTGTAATTTTTTTCATTTTGCATTACAATACATCTACGTATTTAGATACAAAATATTGCCCTATAACCCTTTTAGGATGATTTAAGCAAGGTTTTTTATCGTGAATAAATAAAATATAACATTTATATGTTGCCATAAAAAGCTCCTAAAACTACGGAACAAACATCTTTGTGCAAAACAAAATTTTGCACTGTATACACGCAGAGAGTAGATATGGGCTACTTTTTATCTCATAAAATAGGCTCAAGACTAACTACGAACATGTCGTAGTTTTTTGCTTTAAATAAAACTTCCTTGAGTTATATTTAATGGAAGTAGCTTTCTAAGTGCTAACATACTCTTTATGTTATCATACAGCAGTGAGAACCTCTCTAATCAGACAATTACGTGTCATTTGTTACATGGTTCATCATCAGGACTCTGCAACAGGTACGGATTGGACTATTTAGTATTTAGTTTATCTCATACTACATAAATATTTAGTACACAGAATTACAAAACGGTATTTAATAGTAGATGACGCCCGCGACTCCGTTGCGTCAAAACCTTTTATTGCGCAGGAACCTTATCACCGTACCGTAACAAAGTATCACATGTCCTTTTCCGGGATTCAAAGTATCTCCATACCAAATTTCAGCCAAATCAGTTCAGCAGTTTGGGCGTGAAGTGATAACAGACCGACAGACAGACACACTTTCGCATTTTTTATAAATGTATGGATTTAAATACTGTGTTATTTATAAAAAACACATTCTATACCAGCCAACACAAGACTCGACAGATGGTGTCCTGTCTTTCTATGTGAAAGGCAGCGTTCTGCTGGAGAAGCTAATTGGAAAAAATAGTTATAAAACCCGTCAGTCACTTTATTACCATCGTCCACCTGCGATAAATAAGTATGATTTATGCTACGCCTCCTCGCAGAAAAATTAAGATTCTTGATGTTTCTCAGTAGAACGTCGATTGCACAAATTATTTTCATATTATGTAAAAATAAACCGTGGGTAGAGACCTCGAGAGAGCGGCGCGGTGTGGGCAGAGCTTTGAAGTGCCAATACCGTCATCGGCGTAACGTAGGTGTCGCACGTATCCGTGAATAAAAACTCCTTGAATAATTGAAAGTACCAACCTACTTCCTTGTGTACAAATACTCACATTACTGTTATTTAACACAGTTTATTGACTCAATTTTTTGCTTGAGAGGAGCTTTTGTTTCACGTTTATATGATCTGTTGCAATTGGCAATAATTGCTTGTAGAAAATCGGTTAAGGGAATGAGAAACTGAATCGAGCATTGAAAAAAACATTATTTTTTTCGTTTTAATAATAGGGTGTAGCCAAAACGTATTTTAGACAAGAATGATTAAATTGCAGAAGAACAAGCGACAATTAAAACTTACAATGCAATAATAACTTTCAAAAACTTCTTGTTGAAATCTTTCATTTCTTGTTGTTATGCACCATATTTGGAATAAAATTACATAAGGAGCTGAAAGGCGGGACCGCACTGAGCGACACTACGCTGCAATGCGGCATGCCGCATGACACGTCTTATGGAACGTGAAGTGTAGCGCCGCTCCGCCGTCGCCTCAACCATAAATATCTGCGATAAAACTCATAATAAAATTGACATTGCATTGCGATGCGGTGCGAATTCTCAGTTTTGTGTGGGACTGGGAGCCCTTAGCTGACTTAGCTCATACAATTTCATACGTAGAATATATTTTAGCCGTTCCGTTTCACGTCACTCCGCTACAGCGCAGTGTCGCCTTTAGAATGAGACTGAATTCAAACAATTTTTACGCGCCTCAACACTTTCACTAACTAGAATAATTGCAACAATTAGCATTGTAATAAGCTAGATTTTACATTCGATTATAAGAGCACTCGCTTGTCTCGGAAAGTGTTCGCGGGACTCGTAAGAAACTATAAATTGCTTTGTTTATACTGATGACTCTTGTAATTTGTGTGTTTCAGATACACTCGCTCAAATATATTTACTAGTACAAATCGATTTCCACTATCTGAAGCTACATAATACAACGCACGCCCTGTTTTCTTCGTAAATTGAAGCAGATAACATCGGTAAGTAATTATTATTTTCCAAAAAAAGTTAAAAATATGTAGTCATGTAAATTTTTATTATTATCTACCTATTTACGAGTATGGTGGAAAGTATTCCACAATCTTTTAAAAGGTTTTTTTTGCGATCATTTTGCTTTGCTTCCGAATTGTCTTCCATATATTTACTATGTGACGCTAAGAAAAAAATGTACCATCGGGGAAATTGATTCCTAGGCAGTTGACGGGCATATTTGGTCGGCTTATGTCAATTTAATGGTTGCTTCGGTCGGTCTTTGACTTAACGCGACCAAATCACTTAAGTCCACCATCTGCATAGGAATCAACTTCTTTGATAGTACATAATATCTTATATCAAAAAATGTTGCCGACATGTATCGAGTTTAATTATTCCTTGCCGGTGCAATTATAACCAACCCTGAAATGGGTTCAAAGGCACCGGAGATATAAGAAGAACTGGATTTACAAGGACGCGGCAGTAGTCACGCGATGCTTCGGAATCATTATGAGACTGTTTCTATTCAATAAACCACCAATTTATTTTATTTGTTACGACTTACGACGGTGTTTATGACCACCAATAACAATTACGATACACGATTTACATCAACAGCTTTTTGCGAGTGTTTTCTATCTAGTTGAAATATTTTTCGAGCAGGCTTTACCGCTACTTATATAACGTACGTCATATTATGGGACAGTAGTTATCGCATGCCAATGACATCACGGCGGCCACTAACTGTTACCTACGCTGCAGAACGTGATCTGAAAATAAAATGTTAACAAACCTTATGAAATACTTCTTTATCCTACTTTGTGAATATAAAAAAATCAATAAATCTAAGTTGAAATACCTTAAACCACAGTATGTTACACTTGCCACCGGCCGAAACGACAAGTATCTCGTCTCCTAACAATAACATTAAAATAACAAAGGAACCGCCAAAAAGATGTGGGACGTCAACCAGTCTGTAGTAAAGCACACAAATTTTAGGATCATGGGTATTTGAAAATACTTTCGAATCATTTTAATATTTTTGCTACTTTCTAACTTTGTATGCGTTTATTCGCTGGCAAGAGCTCGGACGTTAAGCGAACGGTGACACAGCGCTAAAAATAGAGCTTAGGCTCAGGGCCAGGCTCCGCGATGCGGCTGGGTTCAGCAGCCAGACCTGTCCTGTCCGACCTCCCCCCTCTACCTCCCTTCACCTTGCGGCTCCCCAGGATCCCCACGCGCCATTTTGTCGATTCCCAGAGCGCTGCCGACAAGAATTTTAGTGATATGGCAAGGACGCAACGAATCGAGTTTAATTTTTTCAACCTTCATTTTTCCAAGGGCCTGAACCTCAGCGCATAAAAAAGAATCACTGTCCGAGTCGACGTCGCAAGTGGCTTGCAATTTTAATTGCGATAAACGAAAACTGGTTTATCTAGAACGGAGCCTTTAACTCTATTACCAGACTCCAGCATTTGCATCGCCACGTTTAATCTGCATTCTTTGCTTAGCGTTCATCTGAAGCATTATAAATTCTTAACTTGATTTAAATAAAGAAAAAAACTCTTACTGGTTCACTTTTCACCGAGATAAAGTTTGTTGAGAAGGTTGTGGATCAACAATGCTTTTTAAACTTTCTCTTTCCGAAAATGGCTTCCTCAAAATTCTCAGACGATATTATGTGGGTAGGTATGTACTTACATAGTAGTCGAGATATGGTGCTGACACTAATTAAAGTCATTTTAATATTTTATGCGGACGAAAATATGCTAAAGGAATTTAAAGGTTACAAATATAATGTAAAAGCTTTTAAGTTTATAAATTAACTAATAACACTTCTCTAATCTTGGCGGGGGCACGCCCGTGCCCCCAGATAAAAGTAGTAGAGTTTAGGTACAAACCATCAGCTAATACAACTGATAAAAGTCATAACTTAAAATATTGTCGTTAGGGCCGTAAATAATAAACCGACAGTAAATTAAAATTACATCTATGTTACGTCCTTTTCATAACTGAATATTAGCAATTGGAAATCAGTTGAAAAGGACGTGACCTCAGATGGCACAGGAAGGTGATGTCACTGATTCGACTGGTTTCGCTTAATATTCGACGGGCGTCCGACGGAGAACGAAATGCAGCACTCGACTTTTGTACAATTTTAAAGACTTTTCGCTTTCTTGTTGTTGAAGCTGAAATGTTTTGTCGCGGAATTATAAAAGACCTGACTTATGAAAAGAAATAAAAACAATATGTTATTACTTTGAAATATTTAAATGTGGTTGGATTGTGATTTGTGGCTGTTTTGGTTTTTCCCGCAGACGGTTTTTTGCAGATGATATTTGCTACTCATTGATTTCTTTCTGTTTTGATGTCAAATGACATATCGACATGTTTTTAGGATTCCGTAGCCAAAATGGCAAAAAAGGAACCCTTATAGATTCGTCATGTCTGTCTGTCTGTCTGTCTGTATGTCTGTCCGTCCGTCCGTATGTCACAGCCACTTTTCTCCGAAACTATTAGAGATATACTATTGAAACTTAGTAAGTAGATGTAATCTGTGAACCGCATTAAGATTTTGATGCAAAAATTAAAAAAATATTAAAAATTTTAGGGGTCCTCATAGGTACAACTGAAATAAAAAAAATTTTTTTTCATCTAACCTATGCGTGTGGGGTATCTATGGATAAGTCTCCAAAAATCATATTGAGGTTTCTCATATCATTTTTTTCTAACCTGAATTGTTTGCGAGTGAGACTCGTCCAAAGTGGTAAAATGTGTGTCTCCCCCCCTCTAATTTCTAAAGTAGGGGCATGATAATTCTAAAAAAAATATATGATGTAGATTACTATAAAAACTACCAACGAAAATTGGTTTGAACGAGATCTAGCCAGTAGTTTTTTTATACGTCATAAATCATGGTAAACCTTAATCTAAATTTCATTAAATCGACTGAAATATGAAAATAAATAAAAAACCTTTTAATTTCATAAAAATAAACCTTATTGCTGCTGCGGAACCCTTCATGGGCGAGTCCAACTCGCACTTGGCTGGTTTTTTTGTATTATTATTTATTAGGTATAATATAAATACCGTCTGTATCGTGGCGAAAAAGCGAATTATAAATATTCAAGAAAATAATATAACAATAATAATTCTTACCGTTCATAGCTTTTCTTCGTATTTTGTATAGTGACTTAGACATAACTGGTAACGCAGACTTTTTAAAGATTTATAAAGATTTATTATTATTAATAAATTGGCAAATTAAAAATTAATGAATTTAGGTAACATAATGCTATTACTGCTTAATATTAAGCAATGCGTCAGCGAGCAATAACGTTATTCATCCATAAACTCAATGTTCTTGTCGTAACAAAAGGGTGCAAACAAGTATGCAATTTTCTTGACAACAAGGGAGCTTTCGCCGCTGACCTTTAGGTAAGTGGCCGCAGAAATTATACGAATAAATTGCGCGATGTGTCTTCGTAAGCAGGTTAAACGATGTTAGCCACATGCAAGAATGAAGAATTTATGGGCACTCTGCTAACATAAATTACAAATAGTATAGTACTAGTATATATGTAGCTATAATTCAAATTGAGAAATAGTCTACGATAGTGTTAGTGAAATCAAACTGCTTAGTATATTATATTTTGTCTGTAATATTTAAACTTAGCTTAAACTAAGCTTACTGTGATAAAATGCGAAAAAAGATTTAGAGCTTGCAAGTAATACCATGAATTCAGAAGTTAGGTAGCAATAATTGAATACGGTAAATTTTAAGATTCATCCTTTTGAAAATTTCATAAAATAGTAAATTAGATTATTTCTACACACAGTTCTACACACATTTCTATACACAACCAATTCTGATCAATTGATCATAAATTGGATTAGGTTTACGACCGAGAACCGCTAACATCCGACAGGACGTGCATATTTTATTAATAAAAACATCAAATATATCGTACAATAACTTAATGTCCGTATCTTCATTCATGCAAAAAATGCAGGTCAATAACATTTAATTAAAAAACCTGTACGAGAACATAAAAATATTATGTTAGCAAATTCCTAATTAACCCTAACGGTTTTGATTGCGCAAAACCATAGTATTATAGGTAGTAGTATAGGTTTTCTGAGTTATTCTAATATTTTCCCGCTACATTTTTTTTATCCTAAACACGAGACATAAAATAGCTTTACTTACCAAGTGGCAAAATGTTAAAAAACATACAAAACCCATAATACTTTTTTGTTATGTAAATAAAAAATATTACTTTTTTATTTTGTTTAAGTGTGGCATCATCTGCAGCAATATGTATAGTTTTATGTCATTCCTATTTCTATTATATTTCTTCCACCATTTGTCGATGAAGTCATCATTTAAAATATCTTATTTAATCAAAATCAATATACAAGTTTATGTAAAAGATTTTTCTGGTAATAAAGTCACCAAAACCTGATCGTTTTCAAAGTGTATATGAATAAAAATGAAGATTATTTGCTTTTATAGCTGCTTCCAATAAACAAGCTTCCTTAACAAAAAAGAGACTGCAAAAATATGATTCCTCATGGTATCATACCTAAAAGACCACCTCCGTGGTCCAGTGGTTAAGAGCAAGACTCTAGACTTCGATACCCGCGTTGGAAACATATTATTCCCAAGTTTGGTTAGGACAATGCATGCTGATCACCTGATTGTCTGACAAGTAAGATGATCCATGCGTCGGATGGGCATGTAAAAAGTCGGTCCTGCGCCTGATCTCTCGCCAGTCGTGTCGGTCTTCCGTCCCACTGGATTATGAGAGTAAAAGGAATAGAGAGAGTGCTCTTGTGTACTGCGCACACACTTGTGCACTATAAAAGTACTCCTGCGTAACTGGCCTGGTTTCCATTAAAACGGACACCGTTACCGAAACCGGTGTGGGAGTTATTATTATACCTAAAATTGATGACAAATTTTTAGTTATCAATTTAATTGTTACCTTAAACATTTGCTATTATAAAGCTCTCTCGAAAGGAAACTTGCTAACATGACGTGACTAAATTGATGATCAACCTAAATCAGGGAATCTTTTGATAGATTTATGTTTATCCGGGTCGTTATACCCTGACTCATTCGGCGCCAGCTAAAGAACATAATTGTTTAAACCTGGAAAATAAGTTTACGAAAAGATAATAGGTTACACGTAATCTGAAAGACCATTGTTTGGAAAGGTATTGTGGCGAGCCGGTCTCAGCCCGACTATATCAACATTGTTAGCTGTTATGCCGCGGCCGCATATGCGTGGTGCTTCACGCTAAAACCGATACTATTGGACGATCTGCGTGTATCGTCCAATAGTATCGTCTCGTCGCACGAAGCTTCGGACGATACACGCAGATGCGGCCGGGCCGCAACGGCAAGTTTTGTATAATATAAAATATATACATTCGTATACAATATTACATACCAATAGCCTGTACTACCTGAAAGTATATACCTTTACGTATGTACCATCGAGGAAATTATTCCTATGCAGTTGACGGACCTACGTGGTCGACTTATGTCAATTCAATGTTAGCTATGATCGGTCGGATGGGTTTGACGTAACGCGACCAAATTACTTAGGTCCGCCATAGGCATGTGGGGACCTAGACCTACGTAGTTTGGTCACGTTACGTCAAACCCAGCCGACAGATCACAATTAACATTTAAATTTTAATTGACATAAGCCGACCACAGGACGTAGGTCCGTCAACTGCCTAGGAATCAATTTCCTCGATGGTACATATATAAGTTTTCGGTGCCTCAATTTGTAATTATATTGATTACAAAGCAACACTAACGACGGTAAGATGTATTTTCGTACACAATGAAATCAATACAGACGATGTGATATCATCACTGGAAATGCCATTTTTTTGTTTCATTTTATGTAACTAATCAAACAATTACATCTCGGGCCTTGGCCGTTGAACCACAAAAAACAATGAAAGTATTCGATATATTCTGCGGTTAGAGTGGCCGGGTTCGTTTTTTGAGTCTCGCTGTTTACATAAATGTTTAGCGTGTGCAGTTCAAACGATGTATCTAGTGTAGGTGTCGGCTGCGAAAGAATGGCCCCGTGCCATATCCGTCGGTCGCTCTGTCGAAACGGCGCTTGCGTAAGGCGCCTTTAGACGATACGGTCACATTTGTGTCACATAATACCTACTCCCCGCTTATGGTACTTAACCCATTTGTCACAGATATGAACTAACTTCTCTACGTCAGCTTGAAAGATTGCATCGAATCATAAAAATGTTAAAATTCGCAGGTATGCACCCGCACTGGGGAGTGCTGGTGGAGACTGGAGTCACGACTGGCAATTTATTTCCTTTATCGATGATCGCAGCACGATCGAAGAAAGTGGCGTTTAAAAATATTTTTTCCGACGAGCAGTAACATAAATTTTGACATTGAAATAAATAATTAAAAAAAATTGAATTTTTCATATCTGTATCTTCCGCTTAGCTAAGCTGTATCTTTATTTAGACGAAGGTAAAGTATACGGACCCTACCCTACCCTATCCTAAGATGCTGGGATTAAACGATTAAACCTTGCTTTTTGAATTAATAAGTAAAATTGAAAAAAAGGCCTTTTTCCACACATCTAAATTAAAAAACTTAAATATTATTTAAAGCATTTTCTGTTGTTTAACCCAAGTCGGGTGGTAATGTCAAGGTTGTAGTTATTCGCATAACATCATCGTAACCAAACAGAGTAGAGGTCGTGCTCACGCATGCTTAACATGACAACGGAGAAATATAACGTGTAGAACAGCGCACGGTACTTAGCGTTTCCCGGTAACTACTCGCCGAGCTCACGTCTTCCACGTCCATGTGAACATGTGCGAGGTATTCAATTGTCAATTATGTGATTGCTAATGATCGCGGAAGGAGTTTGTTACCTTGGTAACTTAATGTTCCATGCAGATGAGGCGATGACGGCGATTGCACACTTTATTCCCCGGTCGTGACAGCATCTTCGCTGTAAAAATAACATTATTATGGACATGTAATAGAAATGACTCGTATGTTGTTATTAACAAGCAATTATATGATAAAGCCTATTAATATTAATTGACTGCAATGCAGCAGCAAGTATTACAGCAATAACGTACGAGGTAATTTCTAAGTAATATGATCGATTAATTAGTACTTAAAAGATTCACGCTGAAGAAATATTATGGTCCAGGAATTAATTTCCAATGGTACATACAATAAAAACTTTTAGGGGCGATCGGTAATTTTGTTTGTTATGAAAACAAAGTGCGCTTTCTCTACAATTACAGGAAGTAAACTTTGAATAAATTACGTTGACAAATTAAGGGCCCGGGCTACCCTCGAAATTTTCATACATTCTTAATACCAATTAAATCATTTTCTCATGCGAAAATATTTAACATATTTGAGTTATTTTTCAGCTTAAGATAGTAATTACCTAGGGTCGTGAACAAATTTTTTTTACAAAATATTTAAATACTAAAAAAAAATTTTTTTGTGTTTAAATATTTTTTAGTAAATTTACTACTAAATATTTAAACACCAAAAAATAGACAAAAACACTAAAAAATATATAAATAAATACTAAATTTACTACAAAATATTTAAACTTTAAAAAATATTTTTTATTATTTAAATATTTTGTAGTAAATTTACTATTTATTTATATATTTTTTAGTGTTTTTGTCTATTTTTTGGTGTTTAAATATTTAGTAGTAAATTTACTAAAAAATATTTAAACACAAAATTATTTTTTTTAGTATTTAAATATTTTGTAAAAAAAATTTATTCAGGACCCTAGATAATTACTATCTTAAGCTGAAAAATAACTCAAACATGTTAAATATTTTCGTATGAGAAAATGATTTTGGTTTTAAGAATGTATGAAAATTTCGAGGGTAACCCGGGCCCTTAAGCACAATTCATATAACAAGGTGATTTTCTCATGGCTCTGTTCACATAAACAATCAATTTGTTTTAATGACAATCGTCGGTAGAGACTACTGTCTCCCAAAATGTATTTGTTAAATATATTTTAATTAATAAAACGCTAATTTATGTATCTCGAGACATTAAAGCCTTATAAGATTGTATGATCTCGAATGCAAGAGCTCATTTTAAACAATATGAGTCATTAAATGAAGCACCTACACTGCCGGATACGCCGTAATGGGCGTTCGTAGTTTTGGCTTCCTTAGTTTTAGTGAGCCTTAATTATCTACCTTTTTTGCCCCTAAACTGTTTAACACTCAAAACTAATTTACATCGATGCGGGTTTCGAACAAAGAAAAGGCCCAGACGATTACATATTCTATTTTCAATGCTGCTGTAATCCTTCCTGCTGCTGTAACCTCAAGATTCAACACCGACTAAATATGAAGTCACTCAAAATGATATAAAGTATTTTCTTGACGTTCTCTACCTAGGTAAATCAATGAGGAAATTAAATCGTAGCATACGAGCGGCGAGACATTCGAAACACGTAAATAATAATGGTAATTAACATATATAGTAAATAAAAACGTCCCGCAATTGGATTCATGACATAAGCGACCTTGAGGAAAGTAAGGAAAAAATTAATTTTATACCGGAGAAGCAGTTAGCTGTTAGATCATCCTTCTAATTATTGTGGTACAAGGATACGGCACATGTCTTGCTTAATAGCGTTACGTCATTATGTGCTTTTCGATAGGGCCTGGTGTCGGGGGGAATATTGTCATGCAGCACGCAAGCGGCTGCTGCCGGCCGGACAGCCTCGACATTGTTCCAGTGGGTAAACAAGAATAATAATCAAGATGAGCATCCGCCGAGTTCTCGGTATCTGATGGCACTCGTCAACGAGACGCTTCCCAGTCTTTAAGCAAACTTATTGAACAATGAGAATTCTTATTAGTATACTGTTTGCTAAGAGGTAGACTTTATTTAAATAACTGATTGAATCCGGGTTCATTAATGATCATGAGACAACTCTAAATATTACTTTAAAATTTATTATGTCGTGAATTTACAGAGGGAAAAAGGTTGCTGATGGTTTTGGAAAAATTTTACTTAGTATACTTTTTATATAACGAGTACCTAAGTGTATTGAAGAATAATAATTCTAAATCGACGAAAAGTCTAATATCGACAAAATGTATTTATTTTGATAATTATTGTTGTTGTTCTTTTGCTGTGATGCTTGTTATCTTAATTATTAATTTTACTTGCTAGCTGTGCAAATATTTGATCGTCCTTAATTTATTTAAATCAGAACAGATATCATAAATCTAAAGACGGGTTAAATTATCAAGGTTTGTTATTAAGTCAACATTTTAAGGCAAACGGCACTCGTTGCGCAGCGCTATCGTCGACATCAAAATAGAGCCTAAATTACTCATTTTCAAACGGAAAACATCTATATACTTGTGGAAACCCGTGTTCAATGGTGTACCTCAAATACTTAAACAACTTGTAGTTGGGTGTGACATAGTTGAAAATGGAACGAATCAATAAATTTTATTCTAATGGCCAACGTCGTAACCTTGTCGTGCGACTGAAACTGTGTGGTGATGCGACAGGTGATGTCATCGTTTATCTTAACTTATTAACATAGCAAATGCCTGAATCGTGGTTTCGTGTATATAAACCGCATCTTTTCTCAGTAGGTATGTGCCTTAGATGGTGTCATAAATGATGGCACAGATGAATATTATTCATACTTATTTAAACACTTTGCCATTTGCTAAGAAACATAGAATTGAGAATTTTCCTCAACCAAAATATTTACTTGCATATTAATATTATAGTTAAATCAGCTATTTCATTTAGTTTTGAGTCTAGTATCCTTGATTATTATTATTGCTTTTTGCTATAAATAAATTTCATTTTCTTAGAAAAACAAAATATTTTATTGTGTCTTTGTATGCTCAATTTTTGTTAAACTACAACCCGACTACGCGAACATAAAATTCCAAAATCATTACCCTTCCTTTAAGCTCTAGAGTCGGTTAAAACTTAAAAGTACGTAAATGGTGGCAAGTTACAATGTTGGTCACATATCGCGGCGCTTGTATTAGGGCGAGTGGGTGAAGGACCTCGACCGCTATTTCGCGAGCCTCAAGTCTGTCTCTATCGCCAACAATAGTTACAACTTACACATTCTAAAAATTCACATCCAATTATTATGCTAAGTCGAAAATTGCCTATTGCTAAGTAATGGTAGGGCGATGAAGGTGCAAGGATTATAATCTAAAATGATAATTATTTAAAAAAAGCAGTACCTTGACCTCGCAGATTAAAACTATTTTAAAGCTAGTTATTACAGTCACACCTAGTGTCACACACCCACACCATACTTATTCGGTATAAAAAATACCCTACATGTTAATTGACAAACTTAATCACAATCGCTAAGTAGTTCTTGCGTTAAAGAAGTAACAAACATTCTGTGAAATAATAGTATTTCTTTTTAGGGTTCCGTAGCCAAAATGGCAAAAAACGGAACCCTTATAGATTCGTCATGTCTGTCTGTCTGTCTGTCCGTCCGTCCGTATGTCACAGCCACTTTTCTCCGAAACTATTAGAGCTATACTATTGAAACTTGGTAAGTAGATGTAGTCTGTGAACCGCATTAAGATTTTGATGCAAAAATGGAAAAATTATTAAAATTTTTAGGGGTCCCCATAGGTACAACTGAAACAAAAAAATTTTTTTTTCATCTAACCTATGTGTGTGGGGTATCTATGGATAAGTCTCCAAAAATCATATTGAGGTTTCTCATATCGTTTTTTTCTAACCTGCATAGTTTGCGAGAGAGACTCCTCCAAAGTGGTAAAATGTGTCCCCCCCCCTCTAATTTCTAAAGTAAGGGCATGATAATTCTAAAAAAAATATATGATGTAGATTATTATAAAAACTACCAACGAAAATTGGTTTGAACGAGATCTAGCCAGTAGTTTTTTTTATACGTCATAAATGGTAAACCTTAATCTAAATTTCATTAAATCGACTGAAATATAAAAATAAATCAAAAACCTTTTAATTTCATAAAAATAAACCTTATTGCTGCTGTGGAACCCTTCATAGGCGAGTCCATCTCGCACTTGGCCGCTTTTTATTTAATCATTAATTAGATAGAATAATTTACATTTCGCAATAGAGTGTTAACTTAGTTAATGCTATAGGGTCTATTCGCGTGGTAATTCCTCATTTACGCAACATAAGTTTGAACAATGGAAACGAATGAGGTTATTAACTCTAAGGGATACGAGTTAACGTAAAACGGACTTGAAAGTAGTCCAACCGTCTGATATTTGCGCAGATGCGGCGTCGTGTCGAAACACAAGTGGTGGGATAAGTACACTGGGTGCATAAGCAAATTGCACTCGATATTTTCGACAGTGAAGCTACAAATCGATAATGTTTGAGATTTATTCCCGGTTTCCGAGGTTTTTGAGTATATCTAGCGTTTTTGATTGGCTGATTATCAGATTTTTGACCAATCAACAAACAAAAAATAGAGGTCATAAATAACGCGTCGCTAAGTTACATGGCGCTTGTAATCCCGTTAATCAAATCTATTTTCGATTTAATTTTAAATCTATTTTGTTGTCGAAACTATCTAATGCAATTTGACTAGGTATCCCAAAATGGTGGGGTACGCAAACTGTTGTGTTTGATTTAACTAATGCATTGTCCAATATTTTTGCAATTCAACACTTAATAAGCAATGATTAGACTTGTCTTTTTACAAACGTGACTAACTTCAGCCTTGACCAGATTAAATCGACTGCCAAAAGTCGTAGGTAAGTATATTGAATCAAAAGTAGCGAAATCAATAATGTTGTTGCTAATATCTTCTACATTAAAGAAATATTCACTTTTGATAAACAAATAAGGAAGGTTTTAAATTGTTTTAATTGCGTTGTTTACAAAATCTGTTTCTTTACTGGTCGCTACTTCGTATAATGCAGATATATTTTTGTAATTTTTCCATTTGTGTCAAGGATCTGTCCTGTCCACTTTATGTAAAGTAACAAAAATAAATATTTTTTTATTCTGATTAAACGAGGACGGTTAGATACTTCTTTGTATTAACTGGGTACAAATAACGCAAAATTTAAAATATTAACGAACTCCACAAAAAATCACAAAGCTAATTATTGTTTTCCCGTTTCCGCGTGTTTTTGCTGTCTAAGGTTAACATGCATTTATCTTTAATGGATGTCATTTTTGTCGCTTACGCAAATTCAACAGCGTGTACTATGTACTATCAGAGAAGTTGATTCCTAGACAGATGAGGGACCTAAGTAATTTCGTCGCGTTACGTGATATGCTCATCAACCCATCATGATCGCAGCTAACCTGAGCAGCTAACAATGAATTGACATAAAGAAGCCGACCAAATGACGTAGGTCCGTCAACTGCCTATGAATCAATTTCTTCGATGGTACAAGGCGTTGAGTGACAAAATATCTCGGAGTATTTACGGACCACGCTTAAGGATGTATCTCTGTCTTAACGGTTCCCTTCATATTGTATTATCAGAAAATTTGATTCGTAGGCACTAGGCAGATTGGAGACCTATACGCAATTTAGACGGGTTGTATCAAGCCGAGTCGAGACGTGAGCCAGATCACGGCTAACATCGGCTTGACTTAATCCGCCCAAATAATGCAGGTCCACCTATGAATCATTTTTCTGATAGCACCTACATTCCTTTTAAAGATGCTAACAGACCATTTCATGTGTCCATGTTGGTCTCGTTGCGTAAGGCCAAGTGTCGTGGACGCGTTAATTCAAGTATAAAGCGATTTAATCGCCTTATTCCCTGAACGCTCTCACAACATCAGTCGAGAATCTCGTTTAATGGCTTAAGGAGATGCGCTCCTCATATTTTTTACTGCTCATAATCGCCGTGGCGAGCAACATCCTAGAATATACGACTGTAGTCAGATTTAGTTTTTTCCTTTAATCGCGTCTTTTAAACCGTGATGTGCTCATTACTCCACATGAGTGTTACATGACATACATTTTCGATGACTTAAGACTTTTAAGCTTCATGTCCTGTGTCTGAGGTAGCGTATCTATTCAATAGTACTTTTGAATGGTTTGACGTAAATTGAGATCGCCCAATGAATAACACTATAAATTGATAGACTCCAATCAAAAACTTTAAGAAACTGTGAGGATTCCGATGTCAAAAAAGTAACCAAGTAACATTAAGAAAAAAGTTGAAATAGTGTTTCTATTTTAAACACATCAAGTTGCAATAGTTTTTTCCATTTTAAACACATAAAGTTGCAATAGTTTTTCCATTTTAAAGTGTAAATAAATATTTGAACTTCTAAAAATATGTAGGCAAAGAGCTAGAATGTAGGAGACTACAATGTTAAATTAAAGTAGACATCAAGGATTCTAATCACATCTCGTACCACCCACACCAACTCAAATATAAAAGTATGCCAATTAATAACGTACCTACCACCTACTCCGCCTAAAATCTGACGCTTGTGATTATCACTTCAAAGTGCTAACTCCCTGCGTGACGACCTCGACACATCGTCGTAGAAAATATTTACAGAGAAAAAACAAATTTTAAAAACGGTATTTTAACATGAACACAACATTCGTGTATTTGTCCCTAATTTTTCCTGTTGCAGGCAATTTGTTGGCACTGTCTCTCGTACAGCTTGGCAAAGTTTTATAGAATGACACGTGATGGATGACACTATCTATAGATAATCAAAATTTACTTAAAACCTCTTTCTATTATAGTACATTAAAATCTTTTGCAACCTACAGCTAGACCCACCATAAACCTACTTATTTCATAACAAAAAGATTATAGAATAAATGTACTATTAACCTTCTATTTATTTCATTAGGATACAAGAATTATAAAATAGGGTTCTTATTAACTCTTAGTATCTGCAATATCCATTGACTAGCATGTGTAGGATGCCATTCCAAGGAAATAGTGGCTATAACTTATGTCATCGATATAAATATAAGAAGTTATAAGCATGTCCAGTTATAAGTATTATAATTAACCGTTATAGGAATTTTAATTACGCTCTAAGTATCGGGCCTGCCTTGAACATCAAAATAATTAAATAAACTCTTAAAAACTTTGTGAACTGAATTTTGTAGAGTAAAACTTTTTTAGCAGTGGTCTCTTTAGTCTTATCGTCATTATTAGCTCCTATTACATTTAACAATTAATTTTCTGTATATATAAGATTTTATAAATTGATCGCAAGTTTTTTATCCGCCTTCCGTCAGAAATTTTACGTTTCAATTTATTCCTAATTTATATTCTGACAATTTAAAGAGTTAACTCATATAATCTGCCACCTACTACCGCCTAATAATGCTAATCGCTGATACATTATACGTGGGCTCTATATGTATAAGGTCTAATATGAGCCTTAAATTGCCGTCCTCTCACTGCACTGTTAATAACAAATTACTGAACTGACATTTAAAATTCTACGTAACTAATAATTCGGCAAAAATGAAA
Source organism: Plebejus argus (assembly GCA_905404155.3). Lineage (NCBI taxonomy): Eukaryota > Metazoa > Arthropoda > Insecta > Lepidoptera > Lycaenidae > Plebejus > Plebejus argus. Next base: position 7,937,204 of record FR989938.1, on the reverse strand, counting down.
TAGTCATTTGGCACAAACTGCATTTCTTTATAAAGAGTCTTTAATGACATCAGCGAGGAGTTTTTCATAATGCTTGCATGTTACACAACGTTGCTCGCAGAATCATAAAATAATTGAATTTACATTGTAATTGAGCATTTAAGATCTCCAAGGCAGTCCACGAGCGGCACGAATGAAACTTTGAGCATGAATGGAGGCATATTTTATTCCACAATGTAACACCTTATTATAAATTTAAGCCCCGCAGGGAGCGGCAATAAAAATGGAATTATATCTTTCGATAGCACGAGAGAGAACTTATAAAATATTAACACTCGTACATTCCTCGGGCAGCGCACGCCGCAATAAAGAAAGTCCTTTAAGAAAAGAAGGTCCTTTGAATCGGAAAGATATTTTAGATACAGACATTTTATGTTATATAAATATACAAAATGTTTGCATGTTCAACGAATCGAAACCATGATAATTATTTTAAGGAAATAAAAAACTTAACACAATATTATTTCGAAACAACTTAAACACTAAGTAAGGATAGAGTTCGGCATAAAAAGTACAAAAGTACTACGTATTACATTTTCCCATGGAGGAAAACCGTCATAAGCGATTTAATAAGGTATAAAGTTTAATGTCATCAAATAGCGTGAGCCGCGTTCCCGTTGATGTCTTTTATAACAGCGCTACGTCCGGTACCGCTACACGCTACACCTGTGCCACGGCGAATAACGCTACCACGCTTACCACGCCATTGTTACAGGGAAAATCATTTGACTCATCAAAATCGTATTATGTAAATGGAGCTAATCTTTTCAAAGGATCGACTTGTGATTACACGATAGTAATTATAAGGAAGTTTACTTGAAGAGCGCATAAACGTAAAACAAGTTTCTCGATAATAATTTTTGTTTTGTTACAGAAAATCGGCGCATACGTGAGTGATACTTTTCTAAATATATATTAATAGTTTCTCTAAAATTCGGTCATAGGCACAGTCACTGACATGACGAATATTATAATACCTATATACGAATGCTTAAAGACCTTTTTGATTTCCTGAGGAACTGGGATTTTCCAGTATTTCGTTGCACGGTATTTGCGTAAACCGTAATAATTGCACTTAAGGGTTGCCAATCGTTTTAACATAATTTTATCCTCATATACCAGGAACCCTTACTATATCCGGGGCTTTTAGTGTTTTACCGTCAATGATAATAAATTATAGTTCGACTCCAAAATGTAATCAAATTAGGTAATGTAATTTTGTAGCTTTGCCAAGGTTATATAGTTTTTGTGTTCATTAAATTATCGTGTGCTGAGTGCTGACGTCTATTATTATCGTAATAACATTTACTTTGACTTCTAAAGAATTGTTAATTTTTTACGAAAATTGAGAGCACTTAGTAATATCAAAAATTAAAAATTTATTTGTTCATTCTGTATACGTATTATAAGACAAAAACATACTAAAGTTTTTATCATACACATTTATTTGGTAATCATTTTTACTAACGATTATTATAATAATTTGAGTGTGTATTATGTTCTAACACTTTAATATATAAATTTGAATCTCGATTTCGTATAACCTAAAGTAAATAATATTATCAAATAAAAATTTGTTATTCAGGCTTCTTAATAAAGTTTGTTGTTTAATAAAAATGGAACATTATTATTCACCCGTTTACCCTTCCTTTTAATAGATTCGTACTTTACTCATAAAAATTATTATGAACATCAAGGATGTTGTTTTTATCCGAGTTTTTTGCCGCATGGAAATGCTGAGTAATCTTGAAACTTAGACCAGGCATTTTATTACTCTACAGTCTTTACATAATTTAAAATTAAGATAATATAAGCTGAAAAGATTAACTTAGGAAGACCACATTAAGTATTTAATGCCATCTTAGATAAAATTAGCCTTTAATCGTGAAACTAACCGGCAAAAAGTCAGCTATGGCCTAAATATTGAAATATTAAAAAAAATACTTTTTAATTATAAGTGTGACTAACTTATTAGAAATTATTAAAATAAGAGAAACAACAAACAAAGTTGCAGCTGACAGAAAAGAAAGATTCAGTTGGAGGAGGTCTTTGTCAGAAGATACACCAAACTAAGAGTGGGTTGCACCGGCTTACTTTAACTATAACTTTAACTTTAACCATAACAAAATGTGGAATGAACTGTCAAATCTCTAGCAAAAGTCGCCATATTTGACGATAACCTTAACCTTAACTTTAACTACCGTACGTCTTTATCGTCAAATATGTCGTCCATAATGGACTTTTACTAGGGATTTAACAGTTCATTTGACTTTTTGTTTTGGTTAAAGTTAAAGTTATAGTTAAAATAGGTTGATGCAACTCACTCTGAGATATTCGTGTTCGCCAAATAAAACAGAATCACATAAAGTACTCATTACTGACATTACAAAAACGGCTTTAATTAAAAATAATAATAATGAGGGAGCATACCAGCCAACTAAGTGTCTGAAAATATACATTGGATGAGCATAAAAATGCGTATGTTAACAAGAGGTCGGAGTGTTCAGTGACCGTGGCGGGATGTATGGACGGAGGAAAGAGACGGCACTACCTGATGATGTGTGAAGAAAACTACTTGACCTCGTGGGGTACAATGTGACCTCGCACCCCACATTGTAACCAAGATACCAGCAAAGGCTCAATGCTATTAAACGCGATTTTCGTTATAGCGACGCCAATGGATGGTATAAGCTAGTGATAAGATTTTAATAGCGTTACGTATTGTAGAGGCGGCTTTTGACATCACATTCATCCAATCAGGCTACTTATATTTATGTAGGCTACATAAAATGAGTAATTTACTGTATGGTAAAAATTAAGGTTTTTCAATCTTAGTCATTAATGGGCTCCGGTGTCTGAGGTAAGAACTCCTTGATTAATAAAAAATCGTAATCGTTAGTGATTGACGTGGATTTACGGATTAACTAAGTAAATTATTATCCTCAATGTAGATTTTAGTGTAATTTTAAATGCTAGATTATATTTTTCCACTGAAACTACCCGTAATATTATACTTTTTGTCCATTACTTATTTTTTCCAACCCGGCACTAAAATTAGAGATAAATATATCATTGTATGTGATCGTAATTCATGATACTGAGCTACAATAGTTAAGAATTGCATTTTTGTACCTAATTATTACTTGTATCTGGTCTTTATTAATCTTTTGTTAAGCGAATCGTGGGAATAAAATAATATTGTGAATTTTAATTTTGATAATAAATGTACACTGTCCAAGGTTTGTGTCGCAACTCGCAATAAACTTGTGTTCATTTAATATCAAGATTTCAGTCAAAATATATTAATATTAGTCTATATCTATATCTAAACACATAATAAAACTGTAGAAATGAAAATTCTGTACATTAAAGATATTCAAAAAATAATATGCGGGGGGTGTCACTACATCGCTATAGAAGCCAAAAATGTGGTTAGTTTTTGACTGTCTGTCTGTCTGTATGTTTGTTCCACTATCACACGAAAACTACTGATCCGATTTGAATGCGGTTTTCGCAGATATATTTGTCTTCTTCCAACTTAACATCTGGTGTATAAAAATTTTCCTCCCCCACCCCTCTAAGGGGACGAAAGTGGGGGTCAGATTTTGTATCAAACTACTGATCCGATTTGCATACGGTTTTCGCAGATATATTTGTCTTCTTCCAACTCAACATCTGGTATATAAAAATCCCCCCCCCCCATCCCTCTTAGGGCATAAAAGAGGGGGTAAGATTTTGTATCAACTGATGAAGTAGAAATACTTTAAAGGGCAAAACAACGTTTGCCGGGACAGCTAGTTAATAAATATAGTCGAAACAAAACTCCGCAGCTAAGATAATGATGAATAATTCAGGAGGACAAAAACTTTAGCATCACCCATTAATAAATCCTAATATGCAGTAATTTACCCAATCATTAAAATCAAATTTATACATTAGCTAAAGACCTCTACCAGAAAAATCATTTTACAAAAGGATTGGCTAGGCACATAATTATATTATAAATTATATTATAAATTAAAATTCACCAAATTTTAATTTATAATCAGCTGGCACAAAAAGGACACCGTCGTCGCGTCTATATTTGGAGGTCACACACAAACTAAACCATCTCATCTTCAGCATGCAACCCACGGTCGGCCGCACCTACCTGCTGGAGATTTTGTACTTCGACGAGTTTAGTAACAGTATCTATACTCTATAGTCTATACTCTATAGCTACGCGATGGCATAGCTCAGTGTATGTTTTAAAGCTAGCATCGGATTGGAATTAAACTCGTTTCAATTACAGCTATCTGAATGTTAAAACGCTCAACGAACTGTTAATACTTCTCCTAGATGTTGGAAAAACGATAAAATTGCTGAGTTGGGGCCGCGAGGTGCCATTACCACTGTAATTATATGCAAACTGCCAGCGGTCCGCTCAGGATATACTCTTCCGTTTCAGGCCCGGGGCGGCCGTAACGGTCCAATCTACATGACATAATTAGCACGGCTGCTTCATCTCTAGTCTCTGCGATTTGCCAATTAAAACGGCCGACGTTTCAATAGACCCATGTGCTACCGGTCTTACCGGAAATCGTTCTAGATCAAGGTTTCCCAAACTATTATTTCATGCCTAAAACACATCTAAATGATTTAAATATGACTCTTCCACTGCAGGATTTCTCACATTTTATTCACCCTCAATGGTAAATGGAATCTGTGCACACTACTTGTGCGCACTGCGCAGGTATACGTATAAACATACCGGTCTACCCACTAAAACCCTATGGTACTCCACTCCCCTGCTGGTGCGATAAAACCTACTGCAACAGTTTGGGAAACCTTAGCTAGAGTCCAGTTTACATAATTTAATCACTGCTGCGGTTTTGGCTGCAAAATAATAGGTACTCAACTCGCCAGCGTCTTTGAAATACCACTCCTAAATGCGCACCATCAGGCATCAGCTATCAGCAAGTGTGGGGTACCCTTGCGGATCAAGATCTGCTTGACCTTTACGTGTTATGTGGGACTTTGTGTAGGTATAAGATACAATGTAACAACGAACAACCTTTACAACCCTTGTGAATGTTGGGTAAACAAACAAATTAAGGTTTTTTTATGAACATTTATGTGATATGATAATATGCGTTTGAGAGACTGACGGTTTTTATTCTGATGTGACATCGTGTAATAGCGTAACGTATCCGTAACCTTACATCATCGTTTAAACATAAATTAATCGTTTAGGTAAGGAACTCATTGCTCATTCTGTAAGGTATCGAAGCGTACTCGTAACATGTAACGACATTAAAATTTAAACATTGTACGCGAAAGCGTTTGTATAAGTTTTATCTCAAACACATCTTCTGAATAATTTATTTGATCGTATGTAGCACGGTGGAATATTAGCTGATATCTACTACAGTATTTTATATAAATGCTGATATTATTATATTTAAATGGCATCAAAAAGTATCCTATGTTCTTTCCCGGGACTGAAAGTATACCATACCCAGCAAAATCGATTCAGCGACTTAGGTGTGAAGAGGCAACATTGAGGGCAACATACAGACAGACAGACAGAATGACTGTAATAATGGAATTTATTATTTAAATAACTCTGCCTTGAAATATTGTAGTAATAATAAATAATTTATTAGTCTACTCTATGCCAGCCTTTCCCAAAGTAGGCGAAAACGCCCGCTTGTGGGCGCTGAAGGTCTGAAGGAGGGCAGTGTGGTACTTACCCAGAAAAAAATGAGGCCGTAGTGTAGACGCATGGAGGGGCGTGATTTATTTCATCAGGATGCATTTTAAAATAAAATAAATTGAAACAATGTGCGCGCTAAAATATAATTTGTTCTTAAAGTGGGTGGTAGACAAAGAAAGTTTGGGAACCTCTGGTCTATGCTATGTGACTGTCTATTAGTCGCTGGTTCAATCTGCGATTCGATTGAATGACTAGCGCATTCATTGAATGACACCATTCAATCGAATGACTCGGCCGAACGTCGATTGAACGATCGTCCCTCAACGTTCAACTAGTTAGCGATTTGTAGCATAGCGTTTTGAAGATAGCGGACATGAAATCAGTCAGGTAATTGAACGTATTTCATTTTCTTCCTACCACGGCGCTACTAGTCACTAAAACAAATATGGCGTCAAACAGCTCGCACAGCTGATAGCACTGTGTTGATATTTTATCGATTACATTTACATTAAGTGCTTTATTTGTAATAACCTATAACTAATAAAATAACATGAAAGCGTGGATTTACCTATAACTACCCCGTCAACGGCTACTTGAAAAAAAATATAGCATTCCATTTAATGACTTCGCTATATTATGACTTTTAGTCAAGACGTTAAACGTTACAGTCAACGTCTTGACGAGTTGTCCTTTAATCATTCAATTGAATGGTGTCATTCAATGAATGCGCTAGTTATTCGATCGAATCGCAGATTAAACCAGATGACTGCGACATATTCACTATCAGCTACGAGGACTGGAACATTAGATAATAGATACATAATATTATATTATGACTAGCTGTCCCGGCAAACGTTGTTTTGCCATTTAAAGTATATTTTCTACATCATCACTTGATACATGTTTTACCCCCTCTTTTGTCCCCTAAGAGGGTGTGGGGGGGAAGGTCATACACCAGATGTTAAGTTGAGAAACACAGTTAATACCTAATATGAAGTAAGTCCACTAAAGAAAAAAGTTGTATAATACAAAATCTGACCCCTCTTTGGTCCCCAGAGAGGGTTGAGAGGGGAGGGTGGGGGGGAGGATTTTTATACACCTGATGTTGAGTTGGAAGAAGACAAATATTATATATCTGTGAAAACCGTATGCAAATCTGTGAAAACCGTATGCAAATCGGATCAGTAGTTTTCGTGTTAAAGAAAAAAGTTTGATACAAAATCTGACCCCCTCTTTTGTCTCCTTAGAGGGGTGGGGGAAAAAATTTTTATACACCAGATGTTAAGTTGGAAGAAGTAAAATATATCTGCGAAAACCACATTCAAATCGGATCAGTATTTTTCATGTGATGCTGGAACAAACATACAGACAGACAGAAAGAGTGACAGACAGACAGACAGCCAAAAAACTAACCACATTTTTGGCTTCTATAGCGATGTAGTAACAAAGGTGTATTTTCGGGTGTCATTTCATATCTTTTATGTACAGAATTTTCATTTCTACAACAGAATATTTTCTTCCTCCCGCACGCGCTTTGGTGACGCCCACTATCGTAATATTTTAATTTCGCCATAATTTCAAAACCAAACGTCCAATTTTAATCATTCAAAGACCAAATATTATCTACATAAACTGTACTTAGTGATAAAATAATTTATTTTGATAAGGATTAATAGCGTGAATAAAATATATCCGTTTAAATTTAGTCCAAAAAAATTCAGGATTTTTAAATAAATAAATGGTTATTGTGCCTCACTCGACATAGATAGGTATAGTGTGTCGCGGACTTTTTTGTAGATATTTATAAGATCTACAATTACTTAGAACATTTTATGGATCTATCTTTTATAGTTTAGGCAGCGTACGCAAAATAAGTAACTTTTCTAGCTGATTTTTTACACCTTGCGTCCGAAAAACTCAAATATCTTACGGAACCCTACTTTTTTCCAAAATAAAATGTAGCCTATGTTCAGCAGAAATAATGTAAGATTCCAATAGCAAAAGAATTTTTCAAATCGGTCCAGTAGTTTCGGAGCCTATTCGACTCAAACAAACAAACAAACAAACAAACAAACAAACAAACAAACAAAAAATCAAATCTTTCCTCTTTATAATAGTAGTGTAGATATATCAAATCCTTTCATTTCCACAGAACACAATAATTATTCCTGTTCTTTTCTTCCTAGGTAGTACCTATCCCCTAGATATAGTGCTGCTAAAACGCATTCTTGCCTCATTGTTTAATTTAGCCGGTGGCTATTTTATGTATCTATTTCAATGAGAGTAGCAAACATAAACGATGTATTGTAATAGCGATCATTAGAGGAGATTCAATTGTTGCTATTAGCTTATATTATTTTACTATGGGTAATAAATAAGGCTGGTTGTATCGATGGAGGGTCGATATTGCCCTGAGGAGTACTCGGGCGGCGGGGTGAGGCGGGGGGCGGGAGAGGGCGCGCGGAGCCCTCGAGTCGGCTGGCAGGGTTCAATAGCCTGGCTCGCCGCTCCCGCAGCGCCTCGCACAATGGGATACAAGCCTTCCACTTCGGAAGTATCTCGTCAAAATATCGTAAAAAATACTTTTAAAATCACCTTTTTTAATTACAAAACAGCAAACATTGCGTCCTTCTAAGTTATACCTATGGAAACAGGACGCTTGGACTTGAGACTATATTAGACCTATAATGAAAGATGTTCTTAGAACTTTTTTCGCTGAGCATCTTTTCTTATTCCCGACATGACACGACGTTTTGACTTCTTTCTTTCTATGGCCCGGCCGTGGTCAGGAGTGAACTGAGTTGAGAGAATAATATGTCCATTGTCCAATCGGCAATCTTAGCGTAAAAAGTAAAAACCTATAAGCACAGTGTAAAACACTGTGCTATAAGTATGTAGGTATACTTAAATATTTTAAAGTTTTCGTTTTTATTCTTAAAGGTGTAAAGGAAGATTTCAAGCGAGTTTAAGCTAGATAAGCGAGGGTTAATCTTCACTTTGCGTTTTAATCTGCAAATAAATGAATGGTGATTTATTTTGTTTCAATAAAGCTTAAAAGGCATACCTAATAATATTTATCTAAGTACTGGAAGTTAACAAAATATTTATAATCTTGTGTTTCATTTCCATCCATCGATAGTTCACTTCAGGGTAGATTGGAACACTAATAATAATAAGAATAACTACAAATAATAAGTAGGTAGACCTTCAGAACTGCCCTAGTAGACAAGTGGTAAGCGATTATCGTAAACGATAACGCTAACGCCACAAAAGATACATGCGATTTGACCTTTGACATAAGTCATCGCTTCGCTAGCGAATGAGTATGGCCGCCAAAAATTGTATGGTAACAGTCGTGAATAAGTAACACATGGTAACATTCGTGAATGACGGTAACGCATGTGAACTTTATAAAGCCTAGTGTACATACTACAAAAAAGTCAGGCTAAGAAGAAGGAAATGGCAGGGCTTCATAACGTTATCAAATAGCAGAAAAAATATCGTTACGTACCGTTATTTTCATAATGGTAGCCAGATAATGGTAATTTTTTTAACGATATCTAGTAACATAACGTAAAAATATCGTTATAATAATAGCGGTAAATATAACGGTAATTAATATTATAATATTTGAACAAAGATACTGAGTACTGAACTACTGACCATACAGTCATTCTCATTAGACGTCATTTTTCCTATAATATACACCTACTGGTCACCAGACACGTCTAGACTCAAGTTAAATTTTGTGCATACTGCATACTGAACTGACTGATTAAATTAAGTACTTATTTTTATAAGGTAACGTTATCAAAAAACATATATTTACCGTTATAAATCCTATTTACCGTTATAACATTTACCGTTATTAAGATAAATTTTTACTGTTATTTATAGTATCGGGTAAATTTTCATACCGTTATCTATGCCCTTGAAGCAGTAACTTTATGAAAAAATACCGGTATTTGAAGCCCTGGGAAATGGGTGTTCCAGGACTTTCGAGGAAATGGACGTTCAAGGAAATGGACATTCAGGGAATCTAAATTCCTGGAAATAGACTAAAAGAATAATAGGGAATGCTTTTGTCAAAATATTTTCAGATAAAACATTAATAATAAAAAAAGAAAACAATATTATATTGCGTTCTTTATTATTCTTTGTGTTTGCATATGTGTTCTGCAAAGCAGTTAAAACGTTGAAGATTAGTAGTTGTTTTTTAACTTTTTGTTTTTCGGGCGTCGTTATGTTGGGTAAGTTGTTCTCTATGAAATTTTCTGTTTTCGACAGGGGTGTCATTTCAGTTGTTGGAACCACAGTTGGAACCATACTGGCTGTATTGTTTGCCTTGAGTTCTTCTATACATTCAATTAATGAGTTTTGTTTTTTTATCAAGCGACAACATTTCTTTTTTGACAAATCATTTATTTTTGTCTCAAAACTTTTCTTTTCAATAGCAAACCGTCTCAAACATTTTTTTCGTTCTGCTAATCGTGCTTTATTAAGTTTATCATCAATGGTCTCGTTTTCATTTCCTTTGATTTCTTCACAATTTTCACTTCGTTTATTTTTTTGCCTATTTTTCCTATCTCGCCACTGTTTCCGTCTTTTCTTCTTTTCATTCTCTGTACATTCGCTAATTTTTTTTCTTTGTTTATTTCGCTCCGAATTTTTACGATTAGCTTCTTGAAACTTTTCAGGGTTCGCTCGACGCATCCGCTCCCTATATCGTTTTTGTTTCTCTGTCGCCGTAAGTGCCATCTAAGAAATAAGATAAATAAATAATTTAAAAATAATGTGTACAATTTGACGCATTAGATTACACTCCACGTACTTATGCTAAAACTCATAACTTTATTTTTAAGCTATCTCAAAATTGGTTTAATTTTCTAATTCGCTGAGTTAATAAATGTATTTTATAAAGATAAAACCGACTTCAAAATTGTACGTAACTGAGAATTAAAATTCCTTATCGCCAAAACTACTGAACCGATGTTGATGAATCTTGCACTGCTCCCTAAGTTGAACAATACCTAGTACAACAAAAAAAGAATTACTGAAATCGGACTTGTACTTCCGGAGATATATACACTTTTGAAATTTGGCACATTTGTTCAGACGCTGATATAGGTACAAAAACTGGGCAGTTCTGGAAATATTACATACGCGTCGAATTGATAACCTCCTTTTTTGAAGTCTGTTAAAAAAGTGTCCATTTGTATTTTGTCACAAAAATACCGGTAGTGCTTTTGATCATTTTCAATTTTAATAGTGTGTACTATTCTTTAGAACTGTTCACGAATGTTACGTAACACATATGGTAACACATGGTATCATTCGTGAAACAAAATACTCGTGGACATAACCTACAACATATTTATTTCTGCCAGTTTTGATGTAGTAGGGCTCCCTTTGGTTCAATTCGAAAAAGGAATGGCAAATCTACGCACAAACTTTGATACAATATGTAAAACTTTCATCCTTACCTTGGATATTCTCGATTAAAAATATTTAAAACTTCAGAGACAAAAATGCCAACCACCTTGGACACCACTGTGACACAAAACAAAATGGCGATTTTATTCTTTAGGTTGGCCAGCTGAAACATGGTGTTGCTATTTCAAAAATTATGTTTTACGGACCGGAAATTTCATAATTATAGTTGTTATTTATGGTAACTTACGTGAAGTATCATTCGGGAATGAAAAATGAGACAATAATTTATAATTAGTTTTATTATTGATTTACGTTATTTATTCAAATTAGTTTATCGTTACTTAAAGCATATTGATTAAACAATTTAGAAATACCAGAATAAACAGGTTCCAAAAAGAATTTGAATTTTTAAAGTGACTTCAAAGTACGAGATGTGTTAGTTGGACAAACTAATTTTGTATGGAGGCTAAAATAAACTCTTTTCAAAAATAATAAAATTGACTCCTTTTAAGCAACTAATATTGTATTAAAAGTATTTATTTTAATAAACATGATACTGCAAACCAGAATTAGTTACAAATTATCACTAATTAAAACGACATAAGAAATTATGAATACTTGAACGAGAAGGACAGATATTTTTCCCCACATATACAATTTTTGGCGGCCATACTCGAATACAAATGTCAAATCCTATACATTTTGTGGCGTTAGCGTTTACGATACCTTACCACTTGTCTAGGCTCAGATTATTTCTTATAGTAACCGAGACCGCAACTCCATGGTTGCTGGTCGTTCTTACCTAAATAGGGTCATAAACAGGATAACTCTCAGCTTTTATAAAATTCGAAAGTCTGGCTGTCACTGGCTCTTACTTAAATACTAAATAGTACCTAATCTACTAGGTTAGCTCCTAAGTCCTAAGTCCTATAATGTCAAATTTTTCTTATGAAATTTAAATGCTAAGTTGTGGGCGCATGTAAGGTCAGCCTTGCTCCCACACGAGCCTTATAGGTATTTTATATCACTCCGAGTATAACCAGAAGACTTGTAGTTTTCAACTATCAAAATAAGAACAATCTAATTCCGTCTGTATTACTATTGTACTAGAATCTGATTTATGTTTGATCGATTGCGAACTTATATATCTTATTGCTTCTTAAGTTTGCAACATTCACCTTTGCCTAATACGGAAATCGAATTTTAGAGCGGGGCGAATATATTTTTGAGTAGGTGCCTAGACAGTCGTCATAGAGACTAAAGTACATTACAGGTATTTAGCTAGCATCGAAATTACACTGATAAACGGTAAACCTTAGGTAATGTACTTAAAATGCTTGGATTTGCCTAAATATTATTGGCATGTATTTAACGCGGCGACAAATTGGTACCATTCCGGGTCTTAAAAAAAACTGAAAATGGATAGTAAATAAATTACTTTGGCGACTAATTTGAGGTAGCATCTTAACTAAAAAGCGGCGGCTTTAATTATTTATTATTTATTAAATACTATTTAATCTATTGAGGATAAAAATACGATCCGGAGAGACCGCCTATCGTTGTATAGCTCGAGAACCGCGATAGCTAGACAGTTAAAAAGCTCCCATACTATAATCTTTGTGAGAGAGTCCGAATCGCACTTGGCCGGTTTTTTTACTAATCCAAATGGTACCATAATATCATATCATTTATAGTCCGACAAGGCTTTATATGAATGTGTCAAATGTGTCAATAGGCGCTGCTCTAGCGCTGCTGGTAAAGGAGAACTGTCAAATAGATGTCAATAATGACGTTTTTGTATGATAGAAGCGTTAGTTCCTTTTCTCGCCACGTTCAAGTAGAGCCTTGTCGGACTATATAACGTAATAAAGTTTTGAATTTGAACAACTTTGGAATTACGATTCCAAAATAAAATTGGACTCCACGTCGAAGTCCACGTATATATTATGAAACTTGAGGACATGTTAAGGTGACGCCATGTTAAAGTAAAAAACCGTGTTGGATGTGTTTTAGATTGCTTGTTTTCTATGCGAGGCCGGCCCGGCCTCTCATAGAAAACAAGCAATGGAACAGCAAAAAATTGAAAGGGCGTTGCGACAAAATGGTTTTTGTCGCGTAATTTAAAAACCATAAATACATTTCATATAAGCTATGGACAAAATTAAAGTGTATACTAGAACCAATTTATGTACAAATTTTGGGAGCTTATAATATCACTCTTCTCTGTTGGCAAAATAGGAATCCCTTTTTTTACAGAGGTCTTTTTGATTGATTATTCTGTGTTATAAAAGTTGACCAATCGTGTTATGCTATTGGTAATTCAAAGACAAAGACATGATGAATACTGACAGTGAACTTTAATTTCTTAGCTTTAGTCATTGTTGAGAAAAATGGACATCGCTACAGCCAAATTATCAAGGCGTCACCTTAAAGTACTCTTTGTATGCTCTGAGCCGTTTATAAACCTCGTTTGGTTCGACCACAGATTATTAAATGTTACATGGTTACGGTACCATTTTTTGTCGTAAAAAGGAGAAAAAGAAGGACAAACCCATTGAGGTAATAATACTATAGGAGTCCGCCTTATATTTTGACAGCTGATAATGTTACTCTTTCTAACTAACGATGTAGTAATTTGGGTGAAAGAGAAAGATCATATCGGTGTGTAAACGTCAAAAGCCTGTAATGTTATGTCCCACTTAGTAGAACATAACAAACGAGTAGGTCTGCATATTTCATGTATAAAAAGTGGTAATAAAAGTGTTTAGTGAACGTTCAATGCAATGTATTATTGCGTTTTGTGATTCCGCTATATAATAAACCATAGAAACGGCCAAGGAATGCCTCAAACACGTGGATTTAACATAACATACGTAAGTTTTCAACAACGTTGTTTGGGCTTATCAATCGGTATTTTTGTAAGCTAAAAAAGAAAATTTATAAGTATAATAATCCATTAATCATGCTATATAAGGCATTAGTGATAAAAATGTCACATCAAGTAATAATTTGGCTATAAATATTGCATAGTTTTTTACGTGTATTTTAGGGATGCGCCTTACTTGAACTATAGTTTATCGATAAAAATAATGTCATGGACTAAATGATTTTTTTTCAGGTTGAAAATGCTTCAAAATAGACGACAAACAGATATATATTTTAGACGCAAGTTTCATGCAAGTTTTTAATCCTTACTCCCTTATGAAGGCATCACAATATTGGAATTTGGAATTATCATTTCAAACGTAAGTTTGAAACAATGATTTTATTGAAATAAAGAAAGTTCTAACGGAGAGTAAAATAATTGCATGATCAACAGCTCTCACACCTCCCCCCTTTAAGCATGGAAAACTTACATAAAGCATATTGCCCCGTATACAATATTATGAATTATGTGTTTAATATTTTATAGTATGTAGTAGTATAGTACATATTTTATTAACACTAAACCATTTACTTTTTCAGGTTATTGGAATGCTCATAAAGAAGAGTTCAATATTATGGTGGTGACGGAGAGACCTATAATGAAGATAATAATTATTTTCAACTATTAATTTGATAATAAGATTGAAAGTGAAGAATAATATATGGTTTAGTGCTCTATGATTTTGATTGCACACACCGTGATATTGCACAATAAAATTGATCGTCTAGACTCTAGAGTCCTACTTAGGTTATTAATTATTATTATTATAATATCATTATTCAAGGGGCGTCGAAGTATCTATTTTAAGTCTTTTTCTGTATAAATATTATTACATAATTATATTTTAATAGGTAAAGAAATGCACCTAAGCGTTTTTGGAATTACTTTAAATAAGTAGGACTGAGATTCATTCTTATATTTCTTTGATAATAATAATTGTTATTCTACAAAATAGTTGCTTAATAGTAAATAGTAATTAAGTTTAATAAAGTATAATATATTTTGTTCTTCTGTTATGTTTTATAAAAACTGTTGATTTTATTGATATTAGCTATTACACTCCGGACAAGCTTTCGTGGCTTATGGAGTATACATAATATTATGTATATTTTTAACTATTTGTGTAATTATGTACTTAAATATTTTGTTTATACAGGGTGCAATTAAACCATCCTGCCAAATTTTTTCCAGGGCTTAGGTATCATTAGGAGAGGTCATTTAGCAATAAAAATTGGGTGTTATTTTTTTAATGACATATTTTATCTCATTTAAAATCGATGCAGAACGGTTACTCGTGGCGGTGGGAATGAGCGGGGGTGACGTGGGGGGGAGGCGCGCGCGCGCTCACCCGCCGGCGACGCGTAGTGTCCATTTTAATTGTAGTGTTTTTTAGGATAATTTCGGAAGCTATTTCTCAACATTTTAGTACTGACTATATTAAAAGAAAAATACGTGTATTTTTATTTTGAACAAGGATCAATATATCAAAATTTGGCAGGAAGGTTTAATTGCACCCTGTATTTAAGTATTTTCATACACTTAATAAATAGATAAAAAATACCTTTTCACCAAATTGAAAGCGACTTCTAATAATTTAATGAGCATAATATATCCTAAATTGAACATGCAGGTCGAATTGATAACCTCCTTTTTTGATGTTGTTTAATAAAAATCTGTAACATAAAATTATGGTCGCCTTGGTCGATAGCTGTAGTCTAATTTTATATTTTTATCGATATACGCCATCTCTACACGCACACTACAGCAATTGCACACAAGCATAAAATGGCCACGCGCTGGCGAGCTAAGAATCCATCTATGTATACTTAATCTGTGGACAAACCTAGTATAATGACTAATGACAGTTGTATGACAACTGACATTTACGAATATTTATCATGGCGGGTGATGAAAGTGACAGGTTTGTAAATATAGAAATTAGATATTTTTTTATTTTAGAAAATAATCATTAATTATGAGACGTTTTATGGAAATAATAAACCCTGTTACTTAAGGAGCACACAATTTAACATTACAATCGCATTATTCACTTTCAGTGATTTAAAGCCCTCTAGTGTAGCGATAATACGAGAAGTGTATGACAGTGAAAATGCCCACATCAAATTTGAGATGGAATTGGAAAGAGCACTTGAGGCTGGAGTGTGTGTTATCGTAATAGAGCCAGAACCTCTTGGCGAAGAAACTGCTCGTTGGATTTATGTTGGAAACCTTCTACACAAAGTATCTCTGTACAGTGGACTTTGTAGTATCGCTACAGGTAATTAATTATTTCATATTTATAATCCTTTAAACTTCAGAATCTTGGATAGTTAATTTATAAATTTATTTAAAATTATTTCAGGGTTGACATGGAATTCCTTAATGTGTACACCATTTGGTATTGTGTCGGTCCTATGTGCCGGTTGCTACACTTTATCCTGGCAATGGGATCCTTGTTGTAAGTATCAAGAAGAAAAAGATCTTCACCACCTTGCAAAAATGCCAATTTTAAGTGATCTTACTTCTGCCTCACCAGTTGTGTTAGTGCGTAAAGATAATAAGAGAAAAGTTATATTTCATAGCACAGTTTCATTAGCCGCTACTGCAATTTGTTTATGGAGACTATATAATACATTCAAATAATATGCTTGTTAGAGGACAGTTACTGAAAGAGGCCATTTTCATCACGTTTCTTTTTGAATGTCAAAGAAATGCGATAATGTTTTTAAACTTTAAATGATAAAGCAGCTAACATAAACATTATCTGCTTACAATATATAAAAATAAAGATTAAAGAAGTAGTTCCATAACAAATAAATGCACAATACTTCTCTACTATGGAAATAGTGTAGAAGATTATAATTAATCAATATCAAATTTAAGGCAAGAGTAAATATTTATGAAGGATCAGTTTATGCCAGATCAGTGCGGTATATTACACATGAATATTTGTATGCCTTTTGCTGCTTTATGTTTATGTCATAAAGTTAATATACCTAGCGGAATAGAGCAACAAACTCGAGCTGTCAAACGTAACCAAAATTGGTTTTCATCTGTGTGAAAAATGTGTGTACTTACACAAGCATGACTGAACATAAATTCTATGAGATTAAATTGTCAACCGGGCTGATGGACGTCACAAAAAGAGTGCTGCTGTCATGTATCACACGTCACTTTTTACCATGCAGTGTTACTGATATGCTGCGGCCGCATATGCGTGGTGCTTCGCGCTAAAGCCGATACTATTGGACGATCTGCGTGTATCGTCCAATAGAATCATCTCGTCGCACGAAGCTTCGGACGATACACGCAGATGCGGCCGGGACAATAGTGACATCTTGCTTGCTCAGGCCTTTGTTTCTCTATTCCGCTAGGTATATTAACTTTATGGTTTAAATTGGCTCATTAATGGGAGGAAGACTTCTATGAGTAAATATTATTTAAAAATTTTAAAAATGTATATAATATGTTATTGTATCCAACTTTAATGTAGACAGAATTTTGTAGTACTAAAACTCCTTGGGAGTGGTGGTATACAGACGTAGGTAAATAATATAAATAAATTACATTTAATATTTTAGAATATTTAAGCATTTAAATGAACTTAATCTATGTAATTTAAAGAATTTCTTTACACAAGCCAGTTCATTTTAAAACAATAAATTGTGCACAAACTGTAATATTTTCGTTTACTACCATTTAAATAAAATAAGATAAATGTGTTCTAGACAGAACAAAGCTTGTAATTTTAATAATACAATCAGATAGAAATTGTGAAAAATAGATATGTACATTGTACAATAACAGCTGTATAGATAATATAGATAATACAAGCTTGTAGTCAGTAATAGTAGGTTGTTGAATAGTTATATTTGAAATAATATGTTACGGTGAAATATAAAAATTGTATTTACCTAGACATAATTGTTATGAGCAATAAAATATCATGATTATTAGATTTTTTAATTTAATTACAAACCAGTTTAATACATTGTTTAACCTATCAACTCCCAAACGGCCCCAGTGGCCCCCGGTAACAATAGATTTACAAGAATCCGCGATCAACCAATTAATAGTTAAAGTACTCCAAAAAAGTATGTAATAATGCTCACATTTACTACTTAATTTAAAATATGTGGATTTTAAATGCAACAAGTATCACAATCCAAAAAGAACTATTGCAATATGAGAGACTAATAAATTATATTTCATAGATTGTAATGTTTTTTATATTACAGCTTTTAGAGGTAAATATGAAATTACAAAAGAACCTAACAAGCATTTACACACTAAGGAACAAAATATAAAGTTTGTCATGACTCATGACATAGTATTCTAAATAAAATTAGAAATTTTACAATGTTTTGTTTGCTCTCTTCGCCATAATGTAATGGTACAATGATGGCACATTGTGGCGTAAAAATATAGCCAAGTTGGGTAAAAATTGGCTTATTATTAACTCATTCCGCTTGTTTACCATCATTGTGACAATTTCTTGGGCAACATGATCAGCAGAGAATCCATTTTCTGTAGATTTATCCATTACTGAAACAATTAATTATCCTATACTTTTCTAGTCATACTTAAAAAAACATGATTTAAGCTAAAGTTATCAGTGTCACAGTAACTTCACTGCATGTTTGTCTGCCAGAAGATTTAGCGTACTGAAAAAGATATAAAATATAATAATGACATTCATTTACCTCCATGAGTTACTCCACTGCCAGTCAAAGCATTCAAAGAAACAGCAGTTTTGACATAACCAGGACTGACGATTGATACATTTATGTTATGTTGGGCCATTTCAGCTCGCAAGCAATCTCCAAAAGCTTGGAGAGCATGTTTAGTGGCAGCATATGCTGAACGGTCTGGTATTGCTATTAGGCCTTGTACAGAACTGATGAAGACAATTTGTCCACTTTTCCTCTCAACCATCTTTGGCAAAACAGCTATAACAAATAATAATATAATAATAATAATAATATCTATGGATGCTTCACACCACGTCAGTCTGGCCCCGAGCTAAGTACCTGAAGGACTTGTGTTACGTTACGGGTACCAGACAATGGAAATATATTTAATACTTTTATACTATACATATACATATTTAAGATTTTTACTATATGATACACATCTTTAAGACACATCCATGACCCAGGAACATTGAAAACTTTTTGTTCCGTCGGTGGGATTCGAACCCACGACCCCCGGCTTGAGCGCTGACAACCACTGAGCCACAGAGGTCGTCAAATTATGTTTAATCATTCCAAAGCCAAAATGTGTGACTTCAATTATTATCTCTTAGCACTGTAAGCTATAAACCACTTGAGATGAATAAGATGCATGCTGATTTCTGAACATATTTTAATAGTTTTATAAGGTAAATTTTACATTGCCTGCAAGCATCTACAGTAAAAGTAAAGCTTTTTTATTACCTTTAGTTAGTCCAACAGAACCAAAATAGTTTATATACATAATTTTTTTGTCTACATCTAATGATGTTTGTAATATTGATCCACGGTGGGAAACCCCACCATTATTAATCAATATATCAATATGACCAAACTGGTCATAAACTTTATTCACAAATGGTTCCAATTGCTCCAACTTCTCCAAATCCAACTCTAATACATATGGTTCATAAGTAGATTTCGTCTGAAATAAATCAATCTATTTTCATTTCAAGAAAAAATAAATACACAATAACAAGTTAACAAAATGATTACACAAAATGTACACCAGGTTTCCTTTTTGTTAATCACTATACAATCTTTTTGTTGCTCTGGCTTTGTATCTTAGAGTGGGTAAATGTATAGAGTTACTGGTTATACTGTATTCTATTATATTTTTTAAATATAACAACAAAATAGGTATTGCTGAAACTGAACTAACACAATATATTACCTGCTTTTTTGAAATCAGATCTTGCTTTACTCTTTCCAGTTCAGCTTTTCTTCTAGCAGCAAGAACTACTTTACAGCCATTCTCATATAAGACATGAGCCAATGCCTCACCAATTCCTGAACTTGCCCCAGTAACTACCACAACCTAAAATGTGCGAAAGTGTTACTATAACATTGCACTTGCGTTCCATAATAACTACTCACTATGGAGTACCACTCACGAAGGTATACCTTTCCATTCAAAGTATTTCGTCTCTTCTTCTCGAAAAAATGACATTGTAAACGGTATAGGACATAGCCGACTGATAACGATAAACCAATAAAATTTAGATACCGGGAAGATAAGTTGTACATGGTAAAAATATATAAGAAAGAATAAGTATGCAATAATAAAATAATTTAAGTTTTAACAGAATCACTTTTCGTATGAGGCAAAATGTTAATTTAGATATTTTATTTTAAAATAAATATTGAAACTAGGGAAATAATACTCTAATCTGTGCTAGGGAAAGAAGAGAAAGATTTCGAGATACTTTGATTTTTGACGTTTTGACTTTTGAGTTTTGACTTTTGACTGACAACGACAAGTGACAAAAGACGTCAAAATGTCGGTACATCAAATGGTTCTCGTATAGTTTTGTGTTTATACAAAACTATCTCTCCACACTCCCGTGTCGCTCGGGCCAGTCGGCAGACAATCACCGTATTGAATGCACATATTTTGATTAAATGTCGGTAAATTGGACAAATGAACTGGAGTAATCGTTTTTAGAACTATTATAATTATTATCATCAATATTATCCTAATATAATAATAATAGTAATAATATACGCCCAAAATGACCAAAAATTGCCCTTAAATATTAACAAGTTTTGTGTTTCGGCAAAACTCGAGAGTCTAGAGCGGGCTTAATGCTTCAAGGGGCAAGGGCAAAGATAACGTTATGAAAAATATCCGATATACTAGAAATAACGGTAAAATTTGATACTCATAAGTCATAACGGTAAATGTTATATTATAACGATATTTTTTTGTTATGATACTAGATAACGTAAAAAAAATTACCGTTATCTGGCTACCATTATGAAAATAACGATACGTAACCATATTTTTTCTGCTTTTCGAAGTTCGTTATGAAGCCCTGATATATACCTGCTTTTTGTGCCTAATTGAAGCGGAATCAGGGCCCCCATTATTCAGGTAGAGAACTAAATTTGACGTAACCACAACCAATAACAACATTATTGTCATCACTAGTATTAGTTCCAAGTACTCTCACTACTGCTATCAGTGCCAATATTGCGGCTTTCAAACGTCATTTTTACGTCAGTTCTCTACCCGAATAATGGGGGCGCCGCGCTGATTCCGCTTCAAATAGGCATAAGAAATAGCTGTCATTTCAAAGGTATCAGCTATCCAGCGTACTTGTATAATAGAGATCAGTGCGTCAAAACGACGTCTCAAATCTCTATTGACGCTTGACATGATCTAAGATCGAATAATCGAAGAATCGATGGGGCCAAAAAATCGATTTTTTTATATTGTAATACCTACCTATTATCTGTGAATAGTCGTGTTCGTTTGGTTTTTAATGAACATTGCGCATGCGCAAAGTTAAAAATTAGTGTCAGTGTGAGTGTCATGCATGTGGTCATGCAAGTGTCATGTTCTAAAATCTGACAGAAATTGTATGAACATGACACAATTATGAAGTTGACAGTCAGTTGCCAAACAGCGAAAACGACGACTTATACTAATTTATAGGTGCACTATACATTACAGAATCGAATAAAGTAAATCTATATTTCAACCTTGAAAATCGACAAAATCATCAGCTGTCTCTCGTGAGCTCCATGTAGGGCTTCATAACGTTATCGAATAGCAGAAAAAATATCGTTACGTACCGTTATTTTCATAAAGGTAACCAGATAAAACCAGATAACGGTAATTTTTTTAACGTTATCTAGTAACATAATGAAAAAATACCGTTTAAAACATTTAAGGCCGTCACAGACCTAGCTATAATATATATTAATATATTTATAGCTAGGCATATTAATATATATTTTCTATACAATTTTCGCGTGACCACACTCAGCTATAATCTCATATACTCAGCTATAATATATATTTCTGGTCTCATTGTGTTTAGTACGGTATATTAATATATATTATAGCTAAGTCTGTGACGGCCTTAACCATTATTAATATCTACTCTTATTTCTAGTATATCGAATATTTTTGATAAGTGATAACGTTATCTTTGCCCTTTGTTATGAAAAAATAACGATATTTGAAGCCATAGAGAAATATAAACATATTATGAAACCATAGACTTACATAAATAATAAAAAATATTTTTTAAAGTTTAAATATTTTGTAGTAAATTTACTATTTATTTATATATTTTTTAGTGTTTTTGTCTATTTTTTGGTGTTTAAATATTTAGTAGTAAATTTACTAAAAAATATTTAAACACAAAAAAATTTTTTTTAGTATTTAAATATTTTGTAAAAAAAATTTGTTCAGGACCATAGGTAATTACTATCTTAAGCTGAAAAATAACTCAAACATGTTAAATATTTTCGCATGAGAAAATGATTTTGGTATTAAGAATGTATGAAAATTTCGAGGGTAACCCGGGCCCTTAAATGTCATGTGCCAAATTTCAAAAGAGTATGTATTTTTAATTTATTTTTATTTATTTATTCACCAATAAAACATATACAATTATAAAATCTTAACTTAAACAGCATTAAAAACCAATGAGGTTTGTGCAATGCTGTGATAGTCTTATTCGCAGATCTATGTGGTTATATGTATGTATGTATGTATGTATGTAGGTGCATTCTTTTGTTTGTATTCGTATATCTGCGGATTTAAGTATTATTTTGTTTTACTAGGTATTGTTCAACTTAGGGAATGCTGCAAGTTTCATCAAAATCAGTTTAGTAGTCTTCGAAATAGAGTATTTTAATTCCCAAAGACGTACAATTTTGAAGTCTTAATAAAATACTATTATACAGTGTGAAATTTTAATGGTTGTTTTCCCGCAGTAAAATGATTCTATCTTAGTAGTACGATAGATTTGTAAAGTTTTTTTTGTTCAAATCAAAAAAAAAATCGGTCGGGTCCATAGTAACTCGCGCCTATATCGGCATAAAGTTTCCATAGTACGTCATACAAAATATTTTTTTTTTTTCAAAAAATAACATGCATGGTTCGATAGTACTACTATAGGCAAATCGTTCTGCTGCGGGAAAACAGCCACTAAAATTTCACGTTGTATATTAGTTTATTAATAAATATAATAATTATGAAAACAAACACGCTGTGCTATTGTTATTTTTTCATAAAGTTATATTTGCCCTTGAAGCAGTAACGTTATGAAAAAATAACGATATTTGAAGCCCTGCTTTTGGCCCCATGGTTGGGCCGAGCGGGCACGGGCACTCGGGATATGCAGACATAGTATATTATAAGTCTATGTATGCCAAATGTATGCAGACTAGGTCACATCACTATCATTTTATTATCTGTGTGTTGGTGAACTTTTCATAGATTATAGACCACAGTCCACAATCCACATTCACAATTACCCTAATCTGTGTTCACAATAGTCTAGCAACACTGAGTTACATTTCCCTGATTGTAATGTTAGGATTGTATCTATTTGTTCTCGATAAAGATAGATATCATAATGTTTCAGTGAGTATTTATGAATAAACTAAGTTCTAATAACATCAACGATTACAATAAATCATTTTCCTGCGTTTTAATATGAGTGTCGTGCAGATGCGCTGACCTTCGTTTTGATGCACAACGCACAACAAAGCATCAAATTGACGGCTGCCCTATTTTCACAACAATCTTAGAATTTATTGCTACGATATTTCCAATATATGCATTTGTAGTGATAAACATATAACGTGTTCAAGTGAAATTTTATGTGAAAAGTGCCTCATATGTGGGAAATAAAATGACGGGAACGGCGACTACGCAAACAACTTTTATTGGTGGATGTTACATTGCCACACCAAAGACTTTCTTTTTAAATTTTAGGACAGCGTTAGTATACCCCAGAAAATAATTTGAGATTTATACAAGATGAACGAAAGGGATATCCCAAGTGTCCCTATAACTACACTAGCAGGAGTAGCTAGCTTGACTGATTGTAAGTACAATTTTAACTGTTTATCTGTTCATGTATTAGAAAACTAACACCCTAGTTGGGTATATTATTGATATAAATTATTATCTATTATGGTTAAAAGTGATGACTTAAAATGTACTTAACATTTTAAGTCATCACTTTTAACCATAATACTAAAACTATTATGGTTAAAAGTGATGACTTAAAATGTTAAGTTCTTAGTTGTATATTAGGCATGATAAAAGAACATTAGAAAAAAAAAATTGTTAGTACATAAAACTCACTACAGTCAAAATCTGTTATATCGACGGGACTACTCATATTTAGTCGTAAAAACCGATAGATGTAACAACCAGTGACAGGTATTAATAGGAAAAATAATATGTATATATTATTCATGTAGGAAATTAAATCACATTTTGTTTACTTCAATACGAACGTATAATATAAAAGAACAATATCATTTTTCCAGTTTTTTAGCTGTAATTTAAGTTTGTTTGGAACACTTCTGTGGTGCATACACATTTTGTAATTCACATTGGTTTTTAATCAGTGTATCGTCACAATCTTTTACTATAATAGCCATTGACCATTATACTGTGCCAGATGTGGATACTGTTACCTATTCAAATTGTTTACAATACAGCTGAGCCAGTCAATCTACAGATATAATTCTCCGAAAAAATTAACCAAAATATGTGATCACTTAATGCGGTATGTCATAGTAAACAATTCTTAAAAACCAATGTTTTTGATAAGGCGGTCATTCAGCCAGGACCTTTGATTTTGGTCAATTTAACAGGTATGTTGTTCTAAACGATGTTGCCATAAACAGTTTTGACTGTATTTGTGTTAACCAAACTATGCACATACTTAGTTGAAATAAATTCCTAAAATAAAAAGATTCAAGAAGATTTCATTCTGTATGATATAATTTCTAATTATTTCACTTTCAAAATTAATTTATAATATTCAAATAAGTACCATAAATATAAATATGTAATTTTCATAAATTTTAATAAGTGAAAATTTTATAAAGAAAACAGAATCACTTCATGAAAAATCTTAGTGGGATTTGTGCATTCTTCCATCAAAGAAATTGATTCATAGGCAGTTGGACCTATTTCAATTGCTCGGCTTATGTCAATTCAATGTTAGCTGTGATCGGTCGGATGTACAGATGGGTTTGACATAATGCGACCAAATTACTTAGGTCTGCCATCTGCCTAGAAATCAATTTCTCTGATAGTACATACATTTGAAGGTTGGCTGCTTATGTGTCTGTACAAAATACCCAAAAACATATACATTTTTGTATAAACTCCCTATAGAAATATCATTTTTTCGTTTTAGTATTTCTTGTTTTAACAAGTACTGAAATACACATGATATTATGTGAAAACTTCAACTACTCTAGCTATAACGGACAGATATCAAAGTCTTAGTAAAATCATGAAGGACTATGATTTTTACCCTTTCATAGGGAACTTTAAAAATAAGATTTTTAGCCTGATTGACATATATTTTTTTTAGAATATATTTTAAGTTTGTTAGTAAATACTTGGAATAATAGAAAACTTAACATAGCTCCCACACAGGTTTCGGTATCGGTGGCTGGTTTCATTGAGTAATTTTATAGTGCCCAAGTGCGAGCGCAGTATACAAGAGCACTCTCCATTCCTTTACTCTCATAACCCAATGGGATGGAAGACCGACACGACCGACGAGAGATCAGGCGCAGGGCCCACTTTTTACATGCCCATCCGACGCATGGATCATCTTATTTGTCAGACAATTAGGTGATCAGCCTGTATTGTCCTAACCAAACTTGGAAATAACATGTTTCCATCGCGGGAATTGAACCCACGACCTCCGAGTCAAGAGCCGCGCTCTATACCACTAGACCACGGAGGCGTTAAGTAGATGAAGTGGATAACTAACATTTTATAACATACGGGCAATTACTTATTCTTTTTCTTCCAATTTTAACAAACCTTGTAACTGACCTATTTTATTGTCTGGCTGAAATATCTGGCTATAGACTTTACATAATTATAATCCACGACATAATATAAATATAATTGTCCGTACAACTGGGTAAATGCGAGTTAAAAAGGAAGAGAGGGTGCTCTTGTGTACTGCGCACACCCTTGGTCACTATAAAATTTCTCTTAAAAATAAAAAAACTGCGACAAGTGGTTTTGGCAGTCCTCTTGTGATGTCAACCTGACACTGCCTAAGGAATTCTGCAGCGACCGAAACAGGTGGAAATCTGAAGGTGCAAGGTCAGGACTATACGGCGAATGCATTAATAACACCTCCCAGCCAAACTCCCGTAATTTTTGCTGAGTGGCTAAAGATGTGTGAGGTCTACTGCGTTATCATGGTGAAAAACCACACCCCTTCTGTTGATTAATTCCGGCCGCTTTCTTTCAACTTCTTGCTTTAATCTCATCAGTTGTTCGCAGTACAGTTCAGAATCGATGGTTCTGCCTGGCTGTATCAGCTCATAATGAATAATACCCTTCCAATCCCACCACACACACAGCATCACCTTGTTGCCAGCTAACCCGGGTTTTGCCACAGTCTGTGAAGCCTGACCGGTCTTTGACCACTATCTTTTTCGCACGTTCTTGTCGTACGTGATCCACTTTTCATCACCAGTTATCAGCTTCTTCAAAAATGGTTCGGTTTCATTACGTCGTCGTAATAAACAATCACAAAATATGAGTACACGGTTCATTAGGTTTCTTTCAGTGAGCTCACGAGGCACCCAAATATCGAGTTTTTTCGTGTACCCAGCTTTTTTCAAATGCGCCAAAACCGTTTTGTGGTCAATCCCCAGTTCTTCAGCTACATCGTAACTACTAATATGCCGATCTTGCTCCACTTCTTCAAAAATGGCATCAGTTTTGACTTTTGTCCGTAACAGGGCGACCAGAGCGACGTATATCGATATCAAAATTTCCGGATTGAAAACGCTTAAGGTGACGCCATGTTAAAGTAAAAAACAGTGTTGGATGTGTTTTAGATTGCTTGTTTTCTATGCGAGGCTGGCCCGGCCTCTCATAGAAAACAAGCAATGGAACAGCAAAAAATGGAAAGGTCGTAGCGACAAAATGGTTTTTGTCGCTTATCGTGTTATACTATGGGTAATTCAAAGACAAAGACACGATGAATACTGACAGTGAACTAATTTCTTAGCTTAATAATTAGTCATTGCTGAGAAAAATGGACATCGCTACAGCCAAATTATCAAGGCGTCACCTTAAACCAAATTTGCGCTACTATCACAGATACTGCATTAGGTCCTTAATCATCACAAATTTTTTCGCGGCTTGTGTTGCATTTTTACCTTTTTTATAATAAAATTTTAAAATGTATCGATTTTCATTTTTCTTCATTAGAATCACTCATTTTAACATTAAGAAAAACAAATGAAAATCTCACATTTACCTAATTTGAATTTGGAATTGTCTTCTGTATGTATCATGTATACTACTGCGTGACTGGTGAGACATGTTCAATACTTGAGGACGTGATATTTGGCTATTATATTAGTTGGAAAAAAATAATATAAAAAAATAATATCAATTGATCACTGAGTATATGTAGCTTAAAGTTAAATAATTAATTACCCAACGCATGGACACCCCGAGCGGGAGGGGTAGTTGTGTGGTGTTTCTTTGGTAGCGCACGCCTCTGCACCGGCCGCATAGTATGCCTACTTGCCTAGCCGCGTAATTTACTTGGTATCCATGATTCATAAATTTTTGGGAAATTCAAAAAAAAAATTAAGAACCTAATTTTATTACATATTTATAATGAGAATCGAGTACTGAATACTCTCCTTAAATATCGGTATTGACTCACCAGTCATGCTGTATATATATATGTATACTATAATGTGAAAAGACTTTCTCCCCGACCTATTATGTGTAATGATTTGAATATTGATTGATAAATGTATATTTTCAGTGTTACCAGTGCTTCCATTACCAACACCATTACCATCGACTTTGAACAACAAGTCACAGTTGTTTCATCCTAGAGTTGCGGAGGAAGCGGCTATACTGCTGGCAACTCGAGATGACAACTTGGTTACCCTTTTACTTCAGTCATTGATGCAAACTTCAGTACAACACATGTGAGTTAAAACAATTCGTATGAACTACTCTTGTATGTATACTGTTGTTGCAACAATATAGCCACAACTAGAAATAAATAGCAAAATTTTACTATTATAGGTTATCACATTTTCAATTTATATTTCAGAGACCTTAAAGATGAAAGTGTACAAAATGCAGTCAGTCCAGCTCCGCAGCAAGCTACACCTGAATTATTGAAAGCAATTTTACATGTCAATCCTAATATTTTTAACCAGCAACAAAGAAACCACTGGGGAAATCATATAAATTCAGCTAAGTTTAATGGAATGTCACCAACCACCACATACAATTATACATCACACAATGCTGTCCACTCGAGTCCAACATCACACGGCACGTCTGTACAGTCGGCTACTATTCCAAACCAGCAGCTCCTGGCTCCTCCGTGTCAATCTTCGCCTCATGTGAATATGGGCTCACCCCCTTCGCAGGCACGACCGGGAACCGTTACTATCACTGCCCAAAATCATATTTCACCCCCATGGAGCAGTTCAAATCAGTCAAATGTTTATGCGAGCCCCATGTCGAACACTTCCAATTCACAAAATGGGGGGTTTTACAATAGCTTAGTTCAAGAAAATAGAAATTTTGGTTCTAATATTAGCGAGAAGGATCCACTGTCGATGTCGCCAGGAAATATGAATGAGCAGCAAAGATTACTTGTGAAGCCACATGATAAATCATTTGAGCATGGTAAGACTCAGTTTAAGCATCTTTAGTAATAATAAAGTGTCTTAAAATACAATGTACCATTGAGGAAATTGATTCCTAGGACCTAGGCAGTTGACACACCAATGTCATTTGGTTGGATCATGTCAATTCAATGTTAATTGGGATCTTTCGGCTGGGTTTGACATAACGCGACCAAACTACGTAGGTCCCCCATCTGCCTAGGAATCAACTTCTCTGATACAACCATAAAACAATTTGACGACCTCTGTGGCTCAGTGGATAGCACGTTGGTAGCTTAAGCCAGGGGTCGCGGGTTCGAGTCCCGCCGACGGAACAAAAAGTTTTCAAAGTTCCTGGGTCATGGATGTGTATTAAATATATTTATCATATAATAAAAATCTTAAATATATGTATAGTATAAAAGTATTAAATATATTTCCGTTGTCTGGTACCCATAACACAAGTCTCTCAGGTACTTACCACGGGGCCAGATTGACGTGGTGTGAAGCGTCCATAGATATTATTATTATTATTATAATACAATTATTGTTATACATATTTTTAGCTGGTAATGTAATGCCAGGGCAGTCCCCGGCCCAGGCGAGTGTGGCGCCCTCTCCCCTGCGTCAGGAGCCGCAAGTGCCCCAGCCTTCTATGGGGGCCCCCTATGCTGTTCCCCCCGCCCAGAACACTGCACCAGACAAACAGGACTCGAATAAAGGCACACAAGTAATGAACAATAAGTACCCGGTTGTAAAAATTGGCCGTCTATCTGTAAGTATTGTAGTTCATTTTATTCTTCTCTTTTTTTTTATCCTACCCTTCTAGTATCTCAAATGTTTTGTTTTTCATAATATAGTAATAATATGTTACTTCCAATTTATATAATAGGAGAACTTGTTAAAGAAACACGAGTTTCCAAGTGAAGAAAGGACACGGAAAATCAGTGCATTGGAATCGGATTCGGACGATAATATACCTCTCAAACCTAAGACGAACGCGCCCGCGCCAGTGGTAGATAAGGAAAAAGAAGCAATAGATATAGCTCGAGAAAAGAACTGGGAAGCTGTTAAAAGGAAACATGAGGAAGCAAGCAAAAGAGATGAAACAGAGACTGCCATAGGTAATTCTGTTAATATTGTATTGGTATAAAATATAAATATTTATTTTGATATTAATAAACTAAATTATAAGGTAGTAAGTTTCTCATCTATAAAAAAACATACAAAACTTAAAGATCTTGCGCAATTTTACGAACACACGGTGAAATAGGCACTGGGGGCAATAAGCAAATGTGGCCAATATCTACCAATATCAAAATATTGTATCACCGACTGATCGCAATCTACAATCAATGTCCCGTCCTGTCACTGTGCGCGCGTATCGACTCCGCTCGCGCCTCGCCCCACCAAAAAGACCTAAAAATCAAACATGACGCTATCCCCTTCCATTTTTAGGGTTCCGTACCCAAAGGGTAAAAACGGGACCCTATTACTAAGACTTCGTTGTCTGTCCGTCTGTCTGTCTGTCTGTCTCCAGTCTGTAACTCAAGAACGGTAATAGCTAGAGATTTGAATAAAATATAATTCACAGATAACGTATAATTATTTGTTGCCGCTATAACAGCAAATACTAAAAACAAAATAAAATTATTATTTAAGGGAGGCTCCCATACAACAAACATGATTTTTTTGGCCTTTTTTGCTCTATATCAA
Organism: Plebejus argus; assembly: GCA_905404155.3. Lineage (NCBI taxonomy): Eukaryota > Metazoa > Arthropoda > Insecta > Lepidoptera > Lycaenidae > Plebejus > Plebejus argus. The sequence continues at coordinate 7,906,498 of FR989938.1, read as the reverse complement.
AAATGGCAACAGGTAGGTACTTGAATTTTTCACAAAATCCTTCGTTATATGTGTACTTTATTATTTAATAATAATATTAAAATAAAATAAAAAATTAAGGGGGGCTCCCATACAAAAAACACAAATGGCCTAATTTTGCTCTATAATGGTACAGAACCCTTCGTGCGCGAGTCCGACTCGCACTCTGCCGATTATTGCTAAGCGATTTTAAAGTTGTGCGCCGTCTATACGTATAATTTAATACTCAATTTTAATTTCGATTTTTAGTGCGACCGAAACTACGTAAAGTAGAAAGAAGACTAGTTCCTGTGATAGAAATGTTGTCTGTTGATGAACTCATGGAAACAAACACCTACCAACGGTTCAACAAGCTCATTGAAGCTGTCTTCGAAACGATAGATGATGATATACTTGTTACGGATGAGATGGGTAAGAAGCATGTTAAAAAACTTACAGTAATTTCTAACTGCTGTCTGACAACATAATATTAATATCTAAACATTTTTTACAGAGGGTGCTGATATTCCTCAAGATTTGCTGCTACCGCGGTATCAATTGCAGGAGCTGTGCTCGGAAGCAGCTAAACTCAAAACTTTGGGTGCGATGGAAGCCATTCCGGCAGACCGGCTGGTGCGACTGCTAAGCATACTAGAGAAAAATATAAGAGCTGCTGAAAAAATGTCGTTAGTCGGCGACCCGGTATGTAAACTTACAACAGGTGTAATGTAGCCAGGCAAATGGTCAATCTCTTAGACTTTTTGCTTGTAATTTTAGGATGATTCTGAAGAGATGAGGCAGATATGGCTGGAGTCTGCGTTGGAAAGGGTTATGTGCGCGTCGGACGCTTGCCTGACGGCGCTGTACATAATGACGTCGCCCAGCATGCCGAAGAGGATATTTCTCGAAGATGTGATAGACAGAATCATCATGTTCATAAAATTTCAGCTGAACAACACTATCTATTGTGAATACGATCCCGTGTACAGTATTCAGAGCACTTCTAAGAAAAAAGGTAAACACCTCTCGATTTTACATATTCTGTAAAAGAATTCCCCCTTACAGGAAAATGTTTTATAAATACAATGTGTTGGCTAAGCCTCCATTTCATTTACGACAGACTCAATGAATCAGTCACAAATAAGTAGGCGCACTTAAATAATAGTGTCTGACTAATAGTGTCTGACTGCTACCCTAGGCTTGATTTATTAGATTGATGAGGATTACACCTGTAATGCTATTTGAATTGATGACAACGTGTAATTACTGCAGCCTAATTTCGGTCGGGCGTAAGTTCGACACTACTGTTGTGTCATATTTGCCAAGTAGGTATTTCAAACATAAAATCTGCTGCGGAACTTCCGTCACATAACTTTAGGATAGTGCACATAGACACTAATTAAGTGTGTAATAATCATGAACGTAGAAAAAAGGCGGACGGAGTCTAATTATACGCAGAACTGTGTCTTCAGAGTCGGCCAGGCTGACTGCATGTACACGGTCCGCATGCACACATTCTTACGCTAGTCCATACCATTTGACAGGCGTAAGAATGTGTGCGTGGCTGACTCTGAAGACACAGGGCCTGTAGACAAGTGGTAAAACGCTAACGCTAACGCTAACTCTAACGTTACAAAATGTATGCAATTTGATATAAGTCATCGCTTCGCTAGCGAATACTAATGTCAAATCCCATACATTTTGTAACGTTAGCGTTTTGACACTTGTCTACAGGCACAGTTCTGTGTATAATAAGACTCCGTCCGCCTTTTTTTACGTTCATGGTAATAATGTGTTTGCAGTGGACGGTAGGCGGCGGCGGGGCGGGGGCGCGGGTAACGCTCGCGCGCGCGGCTCCGGCTCCACGCGAGCGACTCGCGAGCTGTACGCGCACGCGCACGAGAGCGTAGGACTACTGGCCGAGCTGTTCGCGGCGCACCAGCTGACCGACACCACGGTGTTGCATGCCTCCACTGTGGGCGTGTCGCCCTTCTTTGTCGAGAACATCAGCGAACTGCAACTCTCTGCGCTCAAACTGGTTACCACTGTAAGTGATTTTCATAAGATTATTTATTTTTAGGCATATCAACAATACAAACACAAGCTTACGCAAATAATTAACACTTTAGTTCTTTTATAGAATTTATATCAATTATGCCCGGGCCGCATCTGCGTTTATCGTCACGAAGCTTCGAGCTATGAGACAATACCATTGGACAATGAAAAAAATTGCCCAATGGTATCGTCTCATAGCACAAAGCTTCGTGACGATAGACGCATGTATAACATGAACAAAATGTATAACTCAATGCAAAATAAATTAAGGCTTAATTTTGAATTTAAAATATTAAAATATATATTGTGATAAATGGCGTCTATAATAATAATAATAATAATTTCTTTATTTGCAAAATGTGTGTTAGTAGAGATGTTAGTAGATTTCACAATGGTACCATCACATTTGCCCAAATGGGCATGCAAATGTTCAGCTTAAAAACTATAATCTATGCTGTAATATAAAATTTTAAATACATAATATTATCTACTCAATACAAGTTTAGCAAAGTACCTACTACAATAAGATCCACGACTCTCAAGCTTCATGTAGTTTTTGTTGCTATCGTCATTGTAAATATGTCATTATTTATACAAAGATAATATACAAATTAGTTATAGTTTAAATATATTATACATTATCATACAAAATATATTAAACGGTAAACAATTTTAATCAAATCAAATTTATACATAAGTAATTCCTATTGATAATAATTAAACATGTCAAGTAAAAGAAATATAATATTTTTTTAATGTCAAGAAATTAATTAAAATTTGAAAATGTCAATTAATTTTTAATTATTATTAATAAAATTATTAAAAAAATTTCTAATCAAAAGAAACATGTTTTTAATTATCTACTACCGTTTTGCTGCTTATTTTGGGCTTAATATTATGTGTTTTATTAATATGTTTTATTCAGTATATATTTTTATTTTATTTTAGATATTTACAAAATATGATCAACATAGGCGGCTGTTGTTAGAAGATATATTAGCGTCTATAGCGCGGATACCGAGCTCGAAACACAATCTGCGGTCTTTTCAACTCAACTCCGACCAGCACATTCAGATGCTCACCGCGCTGGTGCTACAGTTAGTTCAATGTGTTGTGACTCTGCCGGAGACGTTATGTAAATCACAAGAGAAGGATGTAGATAATGAAAATAAAAAAGTAAGTGCTGTATTATTGAAATTGATTCAGTTTTGTTCCACAATGTAAAGAGTTCTACTAATGTTTTATTTTTTTCAGCATGTAGATAAGGATTTGTTAATAATATCTAAGTATGAAGCGGCAATTAGTGTAGGTGGAACATTTCTAACTTCGTTTCTGAACAAGTGCCGGAGTCGGTCGGAGGAGGTGGACTTCAGGCCTCTGTTTGAGAATTTTGTTCACGATCTCTTAACGACAGTGAACAAACCGGAGTGGCCCGCGACCGAACTGCTACTCAGTTTGCTTGGAACAATGTTGGTAAGTGGGCATCTTAAACTTTCTATCAGTTACATAAAAGTTGTGTAAAAAAACTTCAAGCTGCAACACGTCACGTTGATTACTTGAACCTTTTAACTTTGCATTTACATTTTGTTTTAATTTGCTTAAATACGTATTATAAGGGCGATTTGCACGGAAGTAAAAGCGAAACGATGATCGAAAGTGATGCCTGCTGCTGATACTATTATAATAGTATTAATGAGTATAGAAAAATTATTCAAGACATTAATGCTTCTCTTAGGTGAAATACATGTCGGACAAATCGATGGAGATGTCAGTGCGGGTGGCGTCGCTCGAGTACCTGGGGCTGGTGGCGGCGCGGCTGCGGCGAGACAGCGTCACCTCGCGCGCCAAGCTCGCCACCATGGACGCGGTCGTGAGAGACATACGAGCTGAGGAGGAGAAGGACGGATCTGTGACGCAGGTACATGCAAACGTTTGGTCTATAGAACTTATGACTTATGACAGAATATTGAAACGCTAAATTGAAAGCTCTTCTTGAAGGTTGTCTGGCACTTCATGGCAAAATGATGATAAATTTAACAAAGGTTTTAGAATTATTAAACTTTATTGAGTAACTATGTCCTTGTCGAGCATTACTTTTATTGATTTTGTAGTGTGTTTGAATTAAACATATTTTTGCAGTCAATAACATCGGGTCTAGACGAGGACGAGGAGAGGACGGAATTTCTACAACGCGTTCTCCTAGACTACCTGGCCATCAACGGCCAAAAGGATCAGGCGTGGAACTGTGCCAGGCATTTCTATATAACGCAGTGGTACAGGGACATGGTGGTCCAACCGAAGAGCCCCTCGCCGACGAAGCGGCCCAAGAACAAGTCCAAGAAGCGGTATAAGGACGAGAGCAGTGAGGAGGAGGAGTCGGAGGACGACAGCGACTCCGAGAGGAAGGAAAAGGCCGACAAGAAGCAGGTCCAGAGCGCCATCCTCTCCGCCGAGAAGTTCAAGACGATAGAGAGGCGGAAACGCTTCTTCCTCGAGAAGATCAGGCCGTTTCGGTACCAAGGCGGATCGCAGGTTCAGGTGATGCAGTCGTATATAGACTACGGCGGCGCGGAGCTCATCTCGCAGTACCTCGCCTCCAAGCGGTCCTTCTCGCAGAGCTTCGACAGGTACCTGAGGAAGATTCTGGTTATACTGTGCGAGAACACGATCGCGATTCGGACTAAGGCGATGAAGTGTCTAACGATGATAGTGGAGGCGGACCCGTCCGTGCTGGCGCGGCCGGACATGCAGATCGGTGTCAACCGCTCCTTCCTCGACCAGTCCACGGCGGTGCGCGAGGCCGCCGTCGATTTAGTTGGCAAGTTCGTGCTCAGCCGACCCGACCTCATCGACAAATACTACGGGATGCTCTCCAATAGGATATTGGTGAGTACCGAGTTTCTTTAAACTTTTCTGATATTTCTATTTTCAACAAAGGCAAATAATATACATTAAAAGTTAGTGTAAAGGTAAGCTATATATCTAGCTTACAGGTGTAGGACAGTGTATTAATTACAAGCACCTTAACTATGTCGCAGAATTCAGAAATAACTTGCTATGCATTATAGCATTTCTATTTTTATATCTAACAAATAATTTACAGGACACGGGCGTCTCCGTGCGGAAGCGGGTCATAAAGATCCTAAAGGACATTTGTATAGAGTGTCCTGAGTTTCCCAAGATACCCGAAATCTGCGTGAAGATGATCAGGCGGGTTAACGATGAGGAGGGTATCCGGAAGCTAGTGATGGAGGTGTTTATTTTATACTTTATTCTGAAAATTAACAAACACATTTACAAGTTATACTAATTCAGTGCCAGACCTTTATAATATTTGTAGCTGTAGATTGTGACAGTAGGGTTATGTACAAAAAAGACTTTAAAACATACAGTATTAATAATTAATGATAAATTAAGTACCTTATATTGATGCAAAATAATATAGCAAACATTTACTTACACATTACTCAATATACAAATACAAAAACTTGAGAGGTGTCAAGGGACACCCGGATGGAACGAAGTTCCATTTTATTATTTCTTATGTACAAAAAACCAGTATAAACTAAAAAAAAAACTAAAAAAAATCGTCGCTACACCACACTGTTCAATGAGAAATAGAAAGATGAAACAAAAATATTTTGCTTTCTATGAGAGAGAGAGAGAGAGAGACACAGCTTACAACTAATGACACAAAAAACTATCTTAATTTTTTCTGCCTAGTCCTCTTTCGCAACGCGCGATAAGGAACTTCGTTCCAATAAAATATACACATACAATCTCATTTCTTCACAAACTATAAGTAAATATAATAACCACATGTGTGTGTTATCAACAGGTGTTTCAGAACATGTGGTTCAGCCCGTGCGGCGCGGGGACGGGGCGCGGCGCGCTCGACGCGGCGGCCGCTACGGCGGACCCGCTCACACGCAAGGTGCTCAACATCACAGACGTCGTCGTCTCGTCACGTGATATGGGTTTAGAGTGGTTTCAGCAGCTGCTTATGAGTGTAAGTTGTTATATAATATAATATTTATCTTGTTAGTTAAAACTTAGTTGTCTATGTTGCTATTTATCTAGTTGTATCTTCTGTGATATATCTATGTTGGCCTATCGTAGACTAATAACGGCCGTTCCCAATATTTGATCTATCTCTTACTTGAGATAGGAATAGCTCACATTAGACATTATTTTTTTTTTTTTTTTTTTTTAATCTTTTTATTTTACAGAGGCTTTTAACACTCAGTGTTAATGTCAGCCTCATAGGTGAACACAGTGTCCCCTACACAAGGGACAGATCCAAATAACTATACAATTTTATTGCCTCTGGGGACAACGGCTCAGAAAGTACACTATTGATCCGTCCATTGTGCAGGCAACCAAAGTCTCCTAAGAGCCTTGATCTTAGCTCTGCAGTCCGAGCACACTCCAGCAACACATGATACAGGTCTTCGGGCTTCTCGCACACATCGCAATTGGGCGAAGGCTTAATTCCAACCAAGTGGCAAAATTTGTTTGCTGGAATGTGCCCAGATCGTAATCTAAAGGCTGACACCAACAACTTTCTCGATAAATTACACGAAATAAACCAAGGCTCCCATACTGGTTTGTTCTGGATGGTTCCGTACCAAACTCCAACACCTCTTTGTAATTCCTCGCCAAAATGGTATTCCCATTTCTCGAGCGCCTTCTCCTTAATCTGATGACGAAGCTCATTTACAAAAGGTTTAGAACAGACTACGGGACCATCCATAACTGCACTCTTGGCAAGCGCATCCGCAGTTTCGTTTCCAATCAAACCGACATGGGCTGGAACCCATTGTAGCTTAATTAAAACTTTTCCAGAAATATGCCGGAGTAAATCCAAAGCTTCGAAGGCTATCGGAGAGCCACGCTGCTTCGTGGCACACCGACGAAGGTGTTGGAGAGCACTCCTCGAGTCCGATAAAATAACTATACTCTTATTGTTACTCAAGTTATTAACATATGTTAGTGATTCTTTAATAGCCAGAAGTTCAGCAGTCATTATATTATTATCTCTATGTAATTTAAACTTCTGTGAAAAGTTTAATTGGGGATCGAAGAAGGCAGCTCCAACACCTTGAGTACATTTAGAGCCATCCGTATACAATTTATAACAATCAGAATAATTACTAGATATGAATTGCAAAAAGTAATTTTTAAGTTCACAATCAGATAAGCTCCGTTTTGGAGCCATATCGCCAACTTTATCGACAATGAGTTCTTGGACATCTATTGAAGACACCCATGTGCTTAACGAGTACGCCTCTAACTTTTCACTTTCATATACATTAATATTACTCCATTCGGAGTTAATTTGTGCTAGAATTGGAAAATTAGTATTGCTAAAATAATTGCGTACTAAATTTAACTGATCTAAAGAATATAACAAATCGTTGCCTAGTCTGGACTTAAACTTAAGGAAGAATCTACTCGCTAACACGTACCTACGTATATGCAAGGGAGGGATGGAGAGTTCACTCTGCATAACAAACACCGGAGTGCTACGTATAAAAGAGCCACATATTCTCAACGCTCTGTTTTGTAGAATTTCGAGCTTTTTAAGATGAGTTTTAGCACAACTACCATATATAAAACTAGCATAGTCCAGTCGGCTCCTTACAAGAGAAATATAAAGACGGCGAATATATTGAGGGTGAACTCCCCACGACCTACCCGATAGAACTTTCAAGACGTTCAGGCATTTATAGTTTTTAGCACACAATTCATTTACATGAAGACTCCATCTTAAGGACGAGTCCAACCATAAACCTAAGTATTTTACTTTATCCACCACGTTAAGAGATGAGCCGTTAATCTCAATATCAATATTAAAACTTCTTCTAGTTCTATTAAATACACAAATATTAGATTTAGATACAGATAATTGTAGACCAATACTATCCAAATAGTTAATCACGGCCTTTATAGCTAACTTAAGAGAGTTAACTGCTTCGACAGTATTGCCATTTAAAACTGTTTTGTATAACACGAAATCATCAGCGTATTGGGAGTTACAAACATTATTATTTACAATAATTCTAGAAATACATCTGGTTGCAATATTAAATAAACAAGGAGAAAGCGGGTCCCCTTGAGCTAATCCCTGGTTTGTACATCTGATTAATAATGCTACTACTTTACTAAGATCATCTAAAACAATCGTGCAACGACGATTAGACAAAAAATTAAACAAATATTTACAAATAAAATTACCGATTCCAATTTCCTGCAAGATATGAATTAATGCAGTTATATTTACATTGTTGTAGGCATTCTCAATGTCTATGAAGCAAGCGATTGTTGGCTCTCTTCTGGCAAAGCCTAATTGTATATGAGATGTAAGTAAAGCTAGGTTATCAACACAAGATTGTCCACGTCTAAAACCAGTCGATGTGCTGGGAAGGAGGCCCTGGCTTTCAATAAACCACTCCAATCTTCTTAATAAAATCAAATGGAATATCTTACACGGACAAGACATTAATGAGATAGGACGTAATGAGGAGGCAAGAGTGGGATCCCTTCCCGGTTTGAGAATAGGGACTATTTGTATGTCTCTCCACTGATCAGGTACATTACTTGACAACAATATTAAATTGAAAATTTTTAAAAGCATACACTTAGCATTATTTGGAAGATAATAGATCATAGTGTATGATATATTATCCATTCCTGGAGAGGTATCTTTCTTTTTTAAACAATTACGGAGCTCCGCGAGAGTAATGGGTGATTCTATAATGGAAGGTTGTCTTTCTGGCAAAGTTGGCTCCTGCTCAGCAACATAATCAGGAGTCAAGGAATGCAGTAGCTTTTCAGCATTAAGAGGATCTACAGTATCTCTGCGTCCAGTGTTGCCTTTGATCCATCGCATCTTTCTCCACATAACGGATGCTGATGTTTCGTGGTTGATACTGGAACAAAATTCTCTCCACGACTTAGATTTTTCTTTTCTTATAAGTAATTTGGCTTGGGATACTTTGTTTTTCCATAGAAGCAAATTAGAAGGTGTAGGATTGCGCCGTAGCTGCGCCAATGCAAGACGCCTTTCAGCAACGGCCTTTGAAAGCTCCTTGTTCCAGTAATGTTTGGGTTTGAATTTTGATATGGGGTCTTGACAAATTTTGATCCAAGGGATGTGCTTATCAGCTAAATATTTAATTTGATTTGTAAAACTATCATAACTCGTTTGGACATCATTCACTTCTTCATGATTAAACATTGTTGTAGCTTCTTTAGTGTATTCTTCCCAATTAGCTGCTTTATAATTTCTTTTTTTAATGTATCTGTTTGTTCTATAAAAACCACAACTTAACTTTAGCACTAGATGATCACTGCCTAAGGATTCATTTGTAACCTGCCAACCCATATTGACAGCAATGTCTGTGGATGCAAATGATATATCAGGCGACGTTTTTTGAAGGTTACCGTTAACCCACTTCACTCTAGTAGGCGCACCGTCATTAAGACATATAAAATCATTTTCGAACATAGCTTTATAAACAGCTTCACCTCTTCTATCAGACTTGCAGGACCACAGAGTGTGATGCGCATTGAAATCGCCGATTATAAGACAACCTGTTTTGAATATATTGAAAACAGCATCCCAATCCTGTTGACATGTAGAAACTGAAGGCGGACAATACACAGCAATCACGTGCTTTAATGTAGGCACGTTAAAAACTTCAATATTGATAATCTGAATATCAGAGTTGAGAATGTTTGTAGCTCGTTCAGCAAATTTTATTGATTTATGTATTATGGCACACAAACCGCCATATGAATCTTCTCTGTCTGCTCTCACAATATTATAACCAGAAAATTTCAGGCTGACACTAGATGAAAGCCACGTTTCACTAACAAAGGCCATATGTATTTTGTCTTGTGACATCAAAAGTTCAAAATTACTAGCTTTATGTTTTAAACTATTAGCATTCCATTGAAAAATATTGATACTGCTATGTAAAGAGTTGTTATTGCTCGCCATTATTGTTTCTTCCCATAAACTTAAGCACCGTCTCAAAATTCAAATATTCTTGTAAGAAATCTACTATAACTTCGGACCAGAAAAAATCAATCAACATTTTAAACTTATCTTTTAAACTTCCTTCTGCTATAAAAACCTCTCTTATTTTATCTAAAATCCTTTCTAATAAACGCTTCCTTTCTTTACGATTAGTACTAGAGCTAGACTTTTCATCTTGCTGATTTTCATCATGGACTTCAGCACTAGTTATCACCAAATTATGTGAAACATCCTCTTTATCGCGTCTGACTTCTAGACTTCTTTTCTTGGATTTATTTTTGTTCTTTTTCTTGAATTCAGATGTGGTAGATGACTCTTGATTTGGCGCCGAAGAAACACATTCATCTAATTCCATATTATCAACATCACTTTCTTGTAAAGTTTCAATGGCTTCATAATCACCAACAGTAACATCTCTGTAAGTTGGAGCCGAAGCACCGTCGGTCCTGGCGTGAGAAATAATAGGTGTAACTAAAGGCATCTCGGGTTCCAATCTGCTCGAAGTATTTTTCAGTGTCTCTTCCTTCATCTTATTTACTGCAAACTTATAAGAGCACATATGATTTCCCATATAAATCCGAATATTTCTTTCTTTTTCAAATACAGGACATACAGATTTCATAAAAGATATGTGATTCCCTTTACAGTTAACACATCTGAATCTTTTCGTTTCGCAGTTTTCATGTTTCCCGCCACACTTAGGACAAATTAGGGTCTTAGATGGACAAAACTGACTGACGTGACCGTATCGCCAACATTTAGAGCACTGAGTCACAGGATGCTTGTAAGAATCTACCGCCATTCGACACCCGTAAGCTTTTATAAATTCTGGAAGATTTGAACCTTCGAACCCTATTCGAACGGTTTCAGACTTTATCCACTTACCATCCGAATCTTTCCGTAACAACCTCTTAATTGATAAAATCTTTGTCTCACATTCGAAAATCTCTTTTAATTCCTTATCTTCTATATCAATGTCAATATCCCGGACCACGCCATAACAGTAATGCAACTCATTAATATTTCTACAAACCCACTCATGATCCTGTGTAATTTTATTGTTCAGAAAATTGTTTGTGTCTAGCTCGGTTTTAAATTTAATTAAAAGTTTGAAAGGACTTTTGTATTTGATAGTCTCTATGCCCTGAATATTATATTTAGCCAATAGTTTTGCAAATGCTAACTGCTTCGGTAGGGAATCGGTCTTGGCGGTTATATAAACTCCAAAATTATTACGTGAATTAACTGCCGGATGAGGAGATGCAGATGGAGGGGTTCTCTGCAGGTTTCTGCGCTTATATCTCGTGACCAGTGTAAAGCCATCATCAGCTAACGGCTCTGGAGAACTACCTGCTAGTCGCCTTTTGTTGCCTGGCTGCAACATCGCTTCACTTCCAAAATCTTCGAGATTATTATGACCTACGGACATACCTGCATCATCCCACTCTAAGTCTACCTCTCCTTCATATTCTCCAGATTCCAGTACGATTATGTTAACAGCCTCCGCAGACATCTCATTGAGTGCAGGCTCCATCCCTCCTTCTTCCTCAGGTTCACTCATAATTATAACACAATGCGGGTAGATCGAAAAAAAAAATTAATACGAAAATTTGTTACGAAACAAAAAAAATCACTTAAGTTCACTTTTGATTTGATTATTATTAATAATTATAACCGAAATAATCATAATTAATAATATTTAAACTCAGAAACAAAAAAACTCGTAGATGCGAAACGAATATTGGCGTCACAGAGATCGTAACACGGAGCGCGTCCGAACGTGACGGGCGCAAACCCAGACTGACATTAGACATTAGCTCCATATATTTTATGTCAATTCTATGTCAGCTGCGATCGGTTGTATGTCAAACTAGAGATAGATTGAATATAGGGAACGGCCATTAGTGATTTCAAACGCGTAGGGTTTTGTCTATTTGCCCAAGATTGACGTTGATCGTGCATTTCTGCAGACAGTTGTGTAATCACGGTCACTATGTAAGATATCCTTAATCAATATAAAGTGGGGACTTTTAATTATCTTAGTGACATTATTTAAAGGATGCATTTAATGAGCTCGTTTATTTTCAGTTATTTAAACCCAAGGAGGACAAAGACGATTCTACTAAAATTATTTACCAACCACCCAAATCGTTACTACTAGCGTGTCAACAGATTGTGGACTGCCTAATTGAACATTTGCTACAGTTGGAAGAAACTAATACTGATGGTGAGAATTTCTCAAAATGTTTCATTTTGTTCAATATTTAAAAGCATGTAAATATTACATCCCAAAATCGTTAAATTTAAGTTTTTAATAACAAAGCTTAAAAAATATATTAAATCAAAATGCTCTATAATTATTTTATTTTCAGGTGAAATATATTAAATCAAAATACTCTATAATTATTTTATTTTCAGGTGCTGGCTCATCACAACGCATTTTAGCGTGCCTTTCCACGTTGCATTTATTTGCAAAAATCAGGCCGCAGCTGCTAGTTAATCATGCCCTAACGCTTCAACCGTATCTTAGTTTGAAATGCCAGGTATGTATTTATATAAAATCTGATGTGTGTAGCTGTAGTTTGGGAACCTTCGGTTGATGATGAAACAAAATACGCGTAAGGTTAACTTTTAGACGTATCTTCTGCAGTACGTAAGTACAAGTAACATTTCACGCTAATAATGCTAGCTCATCATATTTTCATTACGATGCTTCAAGCAACCATACCAAAGTATCATACAAAATTTTTACTCATTACGTGTCTCATGCGCAGAACCAGTACGAGCAGCAGATAATGTCGACGGTGGCGATGACGCTGGAGCTCGTGGTTCCTCTGATGGAGCACCCCAGTGAGTCCTTCCTCGCGCAGCTTGAGGAGGACGCGGTGAAGCTGATCCTGCAGCGAGGCCAGCTCGTCATTGCCGCCTGCATCGCCTGCCTCGCCGCCATTGTCAACTCCCTCACGCACAACTACAAACTGATACGGGACGTCTTCAATAAGTATCACGGTGAGTGCGTGTGGCGTTATTCTGATTTGTACAAGTTCGACCAGGGGGTCCCAAAGTGGGGGGAGGGTGCTTCAGGGGGTCCGCAGTATATTTACCAACATTATAAAAGTAAGCCACGAAACAAAGGAGTTTGGGAACCTCTGAGTTAGACCATACAAAATTCCGATTAACACAAACGTCAAACGTATAGGTAGAGTTAACCGTTTTAAAGTCTACACAGTAGAGCGTAGACAGTTGCGTAATCATGGCAATCTTGGGAAACAGTGCATTCTTTGACCGGACGGTGCTGTGTGCGGTGAACTGGTGGACACCAGGGCCCAACATGTAAGTGGAAAATATCATGTCACAAATGCCGAGCTTGAAGTATTCATCTATGAATATTAACACTTAGTACAAAAGGAGTAAGTTTGTCTATGTTTTTTTTTAATAATAAATTTATTTCAGGAATTTTATTACAATGGAAGAGTGCTTGGCAGCGGAATCCCGAAGGAACGCGAAATTTAAATACGAGGCCGCAGTTCAGACGCGCACTATTCATAGTAGGCCTACTGCTCAGATATTTCGATTTCACCGACAACACTGTGATTGAAGGTTTATCGGTAAGTTACTTATTTTTATAAACAAGATGACAGTAATTTATTTATTAACATATTACCTAACGCGTTACGCAACTATGTAAGTAATGTGGCCTTATGATACTTTCTGTATTATATTAAACCGTTGACATCTTCTTTATTCCATTCGAACACCAGTTCATACAAGGACAATAGACAGAGGCTACCAAACCTTTTCTTCTTCATAATCAAGTAAAATAATTAATATCTAGATCGTGGGAATCACAGACACAATAGATTTTCAATTACTATGCGGCACCCGGGTGTCACTTGGGGTTTGATGGGTTAACACTGAATCATAATCTTTTTTTTTTCAGACTGATATAAAAGAGCAAGTATACTCGACGCTAATGTTTTTCGTGAGCTTAGAGGACGAAGATTTCGTATCGCATACGCTGAAGGCGCTAGGGTCGGTGTGTGTACGGCATTATGAGTTCATGCTGCGGCCAGATCTGAAGGAGTTCTACCATCAACTGCTGACCTCCGAACTCGCCCCTATAGAGATGAAGGCTGATGTTCTTAGAAATATAGAAATGTACTTACAAGAAGAGGAGCAGAGGATGATAAGGCAGGATAAAGAATGTATGTAGTTTTTTTTTATATATTATATAAATTGTGTAAAATGTAATTTTGTGCTTCTTGCGATCTTTATACTTAGATATTTAACTTTTGCATTTAATTATAGGGTCAAAGCGATCGAAGCACGAAAACTTAAAAGAAATGGGAGATGTATCATCTGGTATGGCGTCAACGGTTATTCAGTTGTATTTGAAAGAGATTTTGGGTGCATTTTTACATACGAGCACGTACGTCCGGTCTTGCGCAATGAAAGTTGTACAGCTTGTACTAGCACAGGGTCTGGTACACCCAGTACAGGTAATATTTGGTTATATACTGTCATTTATATGCACTGTATGTTTGTTATATTATGTACTAGATGACGCCCGCAACTCCGTTGCGCCAAAACTCGTTTATCGCGCATACTCCGGGATAAATAAATAAATAAAACTTTATTTCAGACTAATTTTGTCCATAGATTTGTTAGTACAGTTAGTAACAATTAGCTCATATAAGTATGTTAGTAGTAATCAGTATAATATTTTAGTATTATTATTATTATTTTTATGATATTAAGCCTATCCCTATCTCCATCCAGTGTTTTTGAATGGGATAGTCTAGTTTAGAGGCTATGACCTTCAGAATGCTGTTTTCACTGCTACGAAGTCTCTGCAATAACGATGCTACTTTTTTGCGTATCAGTGCGTGAAATAAAAAGTATCCTATGTCCTTTCCCGGGACTCAAAGTACCTCCATGCCAAATTTCAGCAAAATCGGTTCAGCGGTTTGATCGTAAGAGCTAACAGACAGACAGACACACTTTCGCATTTATGATATGAGTATGGATATTGGATAGTCCAAAAATAAATGAGCCTCAGGATGTTTTGGGGAATGATTATAGACTTGTATACTATGTCATGGTGATAAATTGATTAATTATTTACAGATTGTTCCATATCTAATATGTATGAGTACGGATGTAGAGGTGACTGTATCGCATACCGCCGACAAAAACTTACAAGAAATAGATAAGAAGTACCCCGGGTTTATACATATGAAGGCGCAACTGGGTATCCGGTTGTCATATCAACTACAGAAGATTTTACAGTCAGATTCCAAGGGTGTTATTCGTGGATTCAGGTCAGTATTCAATTGAATTACAATCTAAATTTAATGTTTCGACAAGAAACTTAAGTGGTAGAAGCTCACCATAAAAAAATGGGTTTTATATATACTCATAGACATAAATCAAGATAGATACCCCATATCCCTCCTTTTGTATAAAACGAGCGTGCCACTTTTTTCCTAGCTACTGTGACGGACCGATGATTTGATTTGATTGACCGTGTCCATTATCTAGTTCTAGGCAAACGTTTCTATTCGAATTCCTACGGCTCAATACGGCACAATTAGGCCTTTAGGCATTTTTGAAATTCCGATTAACGTCCGATTCCGATAGCAGACTAAAGAACAGACATTTGTAAGACGAGCAATGCTCGTCGTTTGGGAACGCGATATGGCACGCGAAGTACATACACATGCGGTATCTATCTTGATCTATGTCTGTGTATATACTGTATAAATTTTTTTTACAGGAAAAAAGAACAAGATGACATTCCAACTGCACTTAACGGTTTCCTATATTCGCTGTTGCGAAACACGCGGCCGCAACGGAGGGCCCTCGTTTTATCATTGTTGAAGCAATTCGATGATGTTTCTGTAAGTATTAATTAAACCTGCATATTATCTATATTGCATTATTTTTTAACTTACATTACATGATAGTTTACACAACCATTTTCATGATAGTTTTTTTTTTAATTTTCGCTAATTTTGTTTTAAACAGTAAAATAACAAATAATTTTGTTATATTTCAGAATGCTCCGTTAGATCAAATGTTGTACCTGGCAGATAATTTAAGCTATTTTCCATATCAAGTTCAAGATGAACCTCTTTTTATAATTCACCACATTGATATTATTATTTCTACGTCGGGATCGAACTTATTGCAGCTTTTTCGTGAGGTAAGTTTCTTTGAACCTTCAAAAATAGTTCTAGTTAGTAAAATGCGTACCTTACAAACAAACAATTATTTTACCCGAACAAATTAACGTACCTACTATACCTACCATTATATTTATTTCTTGAACAGCACTACGTAACATCTTAAAATTCAAAATGTAACGAACGCGTAATTTTATGAAGCATCTAACATTTGTATTTCTGTCACAAGAATTCAAATCTATTTAAAAAATCCTATTGACAGTTTTTGAAAAATCCATACGGCCAAAGTCCTCTTGGCCTGTTTTAGCGTCAAATTAAATATTGAAAGCTAAATAAAATTGTATCGTACAGGGTTTAATAAAGACGAGCATGGAGGAGCGCGACGGGTTGGACGAGGAGGAGGACGAGGAGGACGCGGCGGCGCTCGAGTCCCGCCTCCCGGCCAACACGCGCCCGCTGCGCGACGCCATGCGGCAGGCGCGCGGCTGCCTGCTGCTGCTCGTGCTCAAACAGCACCTCAAACAGCTGTACGGCTTCACGGACGCGTGAGTAGCACTCGACTCAAACTCAAAAATTTTATTCAGAATAAAAAAATTTCAAATGTTTTCTGAACGTTGGGACTATAAATTGGTGCCTACCACCGGTTCGGGAACTAATTTCTATGTTTATGTATTATGTATCTTATTATTCCAGTCCTCCGTGGTCCAGTGGTCTAGAGCGTCGCTCTTGACTCGGAGGTCGCGGGTTCGATTCCCGCGTTGGAAACATGTTATTTCCAAGTTTGGTTAGGACAATGCAGGCTGATCACCTGATTGTCTGACAAGTAAGATGATCCATGCGTCGGATGGGCATGTAAAAAGTCGGTCCTGCGCCTGATCTCTCGCCGGTCGTGTCGGTCTGCCGTCCCACTGGGTTATGAGAGTAAAGGAATAGAGAGTGCTCTTGTGGACTGCGCACACACTTGGGCACTATAAAAATTACTCCTGCGTACCTGGCCTGGTTTCAATGAAACCGGCCACCGTCACCGAAACCGGTGTGGGGAGTATTATTATTATTTTTTTTTTATTATCTTATTATTATTATGTTTTATATAAATTGAGATTGCTTCTGTCACCTAAATATGATATTTTATTTATAGCCTTTTTTTTTTTTTTTTTTTTTTTTTTTTATTTAAAGGCCTTACATCGTAAGATTAAGTCGGCCTTATAACAGTAATAATTACAAAAAACTTAGATCTAAATCCCTTAAATACAATGAGTGGATTACATAACTTAAAAATATATCACTGCATTCAGCCTTAAAATTAGATGACATAATGTTATGAACAAAAAAGAACAAATCGTTACATTTAGCGTGTTGCACAAGTTCAAGCCTGATGCCTTCGTTCCTCCTACATTCCATGAGCATGTGATAGAGGTCCTCGTATCGGTCACACGCGGTACAGTTGGGATTGTCCGTCTTACCCATAAGATAAATAAAATTATTCAATGGAATGTGGTTTGAACGGAGGCGGAAGCAGAGAGTTAAATCTCTTTTATTGAGATTGGCTTCTGCGAACCAAGGACGTTTCGGTGGTTTGTCTACTAAGGTCCTGTACCAAATACCCGAATTTACAGATTTTTGTTGAAAATACTGGTTCCACATATCAAAACATTTTTTCTTAATATTTCCTAAATAATCGTAACAATAAGGTGTCACAACAGTAGGCGTACCGTCGGATCGTGCCGCACTCGCCAAAGCGTCGACAATCTCGTTTCCGGAAATACCTACATGAGAGGGCACCCACTGCAGGCGAACATTAACCCCATTACGTATTAGATTGTAAATACATTTAATAACGAGGAAAGCTTCGGGCCTACCCGTGTTACCTTTACTACAAGACATCAAATGTAAAAGTCCACTTTTAGAATCAGTAACGATGACGACACGTCGATAGGTAGTAGTTTCTACGTATTGCAATGCTTTAAGTATGCCTATTATTTCTACACTCATGATCGGAACGTTATTATTGTCAATTAAAAATTGACCTTTGGCCTTAGATTTAGAGTCGTAGAACGCACAGCCTGCGAAGTCGGAAGACTTCGAACCGTCCGTGTAAATGTGTACGTAGTTACAGTATTTAGTATATAGTAATTCAACACTAGCCGCTTTAAGTTCTGTCGGGGACATTAACTTTTTAGCCCTATGTACGAGCGGAACTTCGGTAAAGCATACGTCCTGAAATGGAATATCGTAACTATGTATATCGAGTTCGTATGGAGGCCAAATGTCGTATTTCGAGATTGATAAGTGATAAAGATTCTTGTAACTCTCGACGATCACAGGAAGACCGTTCCTGTTCCAATACTGAGTTCCAGAATCAATCTCACTAATAAAATCGACCACGAGTTTTATCAAATAATCGTCGCGGCGCGAAACAGTTTTAATAAAAAATTTGTCAGATAAAAATTGTCTACGAATTTTTAAAGGAGGTATGCAAAGCTCGTTTTCCAATACATGAACAGGCGTAGTTTTGATAAAACCACCGCATTGCCTCAGTGACTGGTTTTGAATTAGATCCAATTTGCTAAGAACGTTCCGATTGGCGTTGGCGAATACGACACTTCCATATTCTAGTCGACTCCTGATAAGACTTATATACAATTTTCTTAAATGAATGGGATGAACCCCCCATTTGTAGCCACTGACACAACTTAAAATATTATTGTACTTTAGACATTTTTGTTGGGTCTCGTTAATATGTTTTTTCCAATTCAATCTATGGTCAAACCAAATACCTAAGAATTTTACAAACTTGACAATCTCTAAGGTAACGTTATACAATTTAATTTCGACAGAGGGAACGCGATATTTTCGGGTGAAGATGCATATTTTAGTTTTACTTAGTGACAACTGTAAACCGATTTCGTTTAAAAGTTTTTCAAAACTATTTAGAGTCTCCTGCATGAGTGAAGCACATTCGGTGATTTCTTTACTACTGCAATACAAAACAAAATCATCCGCATACTGGCCAATTCTTAATTTTGGTGTAGCCAAAACTTTAATTTTAAGTGATCCAATATTAAACAAAATCGGGGACATGGGGTCCCCCTGTGCCAAACCGTCGCGACATATTCTCACGATCACCTCACCGTTCGTCAATTTATAGGTAATAAACCTACAACTGAGAAATTCTCGTACATAGTTGCAAATATGCACATCGACACCGAATTCGGCGAGACGCTCGGTGAGCACCTCGACCGATACACAGTTGTAGGCATCCGCGATGTCCGTAAATGCACACAAAAGAAATTCTTTTTTATTAAAACTGAGTTCCACATCCATGGCGAACCGCGCGAGGCCGTCCGAACAGGAGCGCCCGCGACGAAAGCCTATCATATAATCGGGAAAACATTTATTTCTTTCGAAAAACTGTTCCAGTCTTTTGGTAATAATTTTATTAAAAATTTTGCAAAGACAATTAATCAGCGATATCGGACGATATTTTAAATCGGTACCGGTGCGTTTAGGTATAGCTATGACTTTAATGTTTCGCCATTGATGAGGAATCGTGGACGTGGTGTAAATCGAATTATAAATTTTTAACAGAATTTGTTTAGCGTTACCTGGGAGATGATCTATCATAGAATACAGCACACCGTCTAAGCCGGCAGAGGTATCTTTTCGTTTGATTACAGAAACTAGCTCGGCCATTGTGATATGATAAAACGTACTTTGATCCCGGGAATTACTATTAAAAAACTGATTACGCGGCGGGGGAGCCGCGCCGTCGGGAGTTAGATTTCTCACGAACTGTTGCGCCTCCTCCTCCGTTAACGTGTTCGTTCTACTCGGATATCCCTTGATCCATCGAAGTTTACGCCACATATCCGTGCAATTCGTTTTATAATTGATACCTTCACAGAATTTCTGCCATGAATCTAATTTGGCCTGCCGTATTAGTTTGCGGGCTACGACCACCTTCTCTTTAAAGGCTGAATAATTTTCTGTCGTACGGTTTTTGCGAAGTGTTTTAAGAGCGAGCCTCCTTTCCGCTATCGCTCTCGACAGATTTTGGTTCCACCACGGCTTCGGTTTGAATTTAGAAAGAGGACCTGCGCTAACTCGTGTAGAAGGTATGAAATCATCTGCTGCGCTACTAATAATACTGAAAAGGTTGTCGTAGTTTCCTGAACACTATCACTAAAAATAAACGTGTTACATTTCGATTCAATGTCCGATTCGTACCCTTTCCAATCTGCTAGTTTAACGTTTCGTTTTAAAGAAATTTCACATAGCGAATGGTTTTTAATTTTGATAGCAATGAGTAGATGGTCGCTACCAAAATTTTCGTTACTTACGGCCCACGAACATGCTAGCACCAAATCGGAGCTGGCAAAGGAGATATCTGGAGAAGAACAAACTATTCTGTCGTGTACTTTTGAAATACGGGTTGGGCTCCCATCATTTAGGAAGGAAAAGTTATGATCCGAGCAAGATTCTGCAATCATACGACCTCTGCCGTCTGTAGTGTAGGACCAGGAAACATGATGAGCATTGAAGTCACCTCCTATTACGGTTTTACTGCTAAAAAGGGAGAACAATTCGTCAAAATCTCTCTTCCTTATCCTAACATTACTCGGTGAATACACACCTAATACGTATTGAAGTGAACTTTGATTAATTAATTCTACACACAACATATCGAGTTTATTAGATGGTAAATTTAATTCTTTTATTCTAGCTGGAAGTGAGACATGCACTAAAATAATCAAACCACCGAACCCGTCATCTCGATCCTGTCTGAAACAGCAGTAGCCCGATACATTGAAATTTCTATCGCTAGAAAGCCACGTTTCTGAACAAATACATATATGAACACTTTCCCTGTTCAGAAACGTCTCCAATTCTGCTTTCTTCGGTAAAATACTACGGCTGTTCCATTGTACAATTTTAAGAGTCATGATGTTAATATGTGCTAAGTTTTTTAATCATACGAGTAATCCGATTTTTAACTTTTCTTCCCGAAATTTCTTTTATAACTTCTTTTAAAATTTTAACTAACTGTCCTATATCATCCGTGTACGTTAAGCTTATCTGAAGAATGTTTTCTTTACCGTACGATTCATCTAAGAAACTCATAAAGTCTTTAATCGACATGGGGTAATCGCCGCTTTCCAAAATCTTTTCAATTTCTGTAATCTCCGAGGGTTGTATATCGATCGTCCTTTTTTGTTTTTTAACAATTTTCTTAGCCGGGTCAGTATCGTCGATAGAAACTTCGCTCGAGTCGGACTCACTCATGGCCTCGCTATCTGACAATAATATTTCTGTAGAAGCGGGCGCGCTTTGAGACGATTCGGTCGTAGTAGGCGGGTGCGGTCTTTTGAAAGTTACGGGCGGACGGAAATTAGGGACATTCAAAATATCACTAACGTTGTTAGCGGGATTCGAATTCTCAGTCGACTTTGTATTGCCTGGACACTTATTGGCGACATGACCTTCTTTTTTGCATAAAAAGCACGTCATCGAATCTGTAGACACGTAAATCCAGTAGGATGTACCGTCAAAGTCTACCTGAATGCGTTCCGGCAAAGTATTAATGACTTCCGGTGGAACATAAGCCTGCCGACGAAAACTGAGTATATGACTAAATCCGGGCTCAGTGATACCGGCTCGGATAAAAGATACCGGTGAGGCCAATTCAATCTTCAACTCCGCTAACTTCTCTTCGATTACATTGTGCGGTATTATCGGACATACGTTAGACAATATGATGCGTTTATTTTTCGTTATCAGTGGACGAATCGGTACTTTCATATTGTTTAATACGATACACTGATGGACGTCTGTTAATTCTTCGGCGACTTCCTTAGTTGAAACGAATAGACATACACGATTATTAGACATCCTACTGAGGAATCTAATTTTTGTGGGATCGATAATTTTACCGAAGGCATAGGCATAGTCTTTTATTTGCATATCGTCTATCGCGTCTACGATCACTGCTTGCTCTTTTGTTGGGAAAACGAACGATTGGGTAACGGACGAATAACTTTTAGGCTCCATCGTTCCCGTAGTCAGAAACGATGTAAACACTTGGACCGATAAGCGCGGGCGCCGGGCGCGGTGCGGCGCGCTTGTAGGTAACACGCGTAAATGTAATTGCTATCAATAGGCGCACGTGCAGTCTCAGCGACGTATCGAAAGCAACTGATTTATAGCCTTTATTTTCAGACTTGTTAGATTTCTCATTTAGCTTAACCCGCTGACTCTAGCGGGTCAGTAGTACCATAGACTTGGTCTGTTTGCCCTTTGGCAAAGGCCTCCCCCAATTCTTTCCATTCTATTCTGTTTAGCGCTGTCCTTGTCCAAGTTTTTCCTGCTGTCATTTTTAATTCGTCCTCCCACCTCCGGAACTGCCTTCCTCTATTTCTTTTGCCATTTCTTGGGTGCCAGAACACTACGTTTTTGGTCCACTTTTCAGTGCCTCTTATTGTGTGACCGGTCCACTTCCATTTCAGTTTCCTAATTCTTGTTATTACATCCTCGATTTTTGTACGTTTTCTAATTGTTTTGTTTCTTATTCTGTCGGTTTTCCTTATGTTTAGCATGCTTCGTTCCATTGCTGTCTGACAGGTTCTCAGTCTGTTATTTTGTTCTTTGGTGAGTGCCCAAGTCTGGCATCCATATGTTAGGACTGGGAGTATGCATGTATTGTATAGTTTAGTTTTTACGTTCATCTTTGTTTCGTTGTTCTTCATTATGTCTTTGAACCCCCAGTAGCATTTCCAAGCCTGCGCAATTCTTGTGTCTATTTCTGTCGACATCATATTAGTTGCCGACATTTGCTGACCGAGGTAGGTGTATTCCTTCACAAACTCAATCGTTCTTCCGCTTATAATAATGTTTTCTTCCGTTGCGTTTGTCAAGGCCTTTGTTTTGTTGGCGTTCATCGTGAGGCCTACCTTGTTACTTTCTCTTTCTAGATCTATGAGCATGCTTTGCAGGTGGTCCTTTGTCTTGGCAAATAGTATGATGTCGTCAGCGAATCTTAGGTTTGACAAAAGCTCCCCGTTTATGTTTAATCCGTACTGGTCCCAATTTAGTTCTCGGAAGATTCCTTCTAATACAGCAGTGAATAGTTTAGGTGAAAGCGGGTCTCCCTGTCTTACTCCTCTATTTATTTTTATTTCTTTTCCCTCCTTCTCTAGTCTGATTTAGGCTGTACTATTGGTGTATATATTTTTCAAGATCCTAATGTATTTGTGTTCGACTCCCTGTGCCTTCAGGCATTTCCAGATGTTTTCGTGCTCTATTGAGTCAAATGCTTTGTTAAAGTCAATGAAGCAGCAGTAGAATGGCATGTTAAACTCTTTACTTTTTTCGAAAATTTGTCTCACCGTGTGTATGTGGTCGATGGTCGAGTATCCTGCCCTGAAGCCCGCCTGTTCTTTTGGCTGATTTTCGTCTAGGGTTCTAGTTATGCGCCCCAGAATCACTTTTGCAAAGACTTTGTAAACTAAATATGATAAATGACTATCATATAAGTACAGCGTATCACGATGTGACACAGTGCTGCTATGATAGTCACACTGAGATGTTCTACAGAATAGAAAAATTAACAGATTGATGAAGCAGATTTTTGCACAGACAATCTATCATTATGTCTATTCTTGCGTAAACAAGAATCATATTATATTATGTGAATTATTGAATTGTTAACGTGAATTGTTTTTCAGAATCATATTTAATGTTACAGAAAAATAAATCAGTATTCACCATCAGAGAATGTGAAAGTGTACGAAAAAGCAATATCCAGACGGCACGCTCCACAATTCGAGCCAAAAGCAACAATCGCACAACTTCAGGAAGATGAATGCGACGAAGAACTCGACGAATGTGGTCGGCGGCGACTCGTCGACGATTATCTTGAGGTCGGTTCACCACCACCATAATTAAAGGAATAATAATAAGTGTAAGAGCGAGGTCATACTTCCGTTTTAGGGTTCCGTAGTCAACCAAGTTTTGTTGATTACATTAAACCCTAAAACGGAACCCTAACCAGCAGATTTTTTGTATAACTATTAACCTACCAAGTTAATAGTTACATAATTTAAGAGTAACATTATCCTACAAATAGAACAATCCATGTTTTAGGACCATCAAATCAAAGTATTAAATCCTTTATATCTCTGTTAGAAAGGATTTAATGCTTTGATTTTTTGCACTTTCAAGATTTTTTGCAAATAAAATTGTTGTTCGTCTCATCAAAATGAAGCTACTCACAAAAAATTAGCTTATTACTTGATAGTAATAAAAAAAATTGTTCTACGGAACCCGGACTATCTTGAATTATATTATTCAAAGATAAAAAATAATGTAAATGTATTTCTTGAACAGTTCAAGCAGCTTATGCTGAAATTCGATCCGGAAGAGGACGACGAGGACGCGGCCGCGGGTGGTGTGGGTGCTGCGGGCGCGGCGCCGGCGGCGGGGACGGGCGGCGGCGAGGCGGCCGGCACCAGCGCCGCGCCCGCCGCCGACGCGCCGGCCACCTAGCCGCCGCCTCCGCCGCGCCCGCGCCGATGACGCGCCAGCGACGCCGCCCGCTAGTGCGGACACCGCGGACGCTCACAGTGCGGACAGTGCGCGCGCTCCTAGTGCAGACAGTGCGGTCGTAGTGCGGACGTGTACAGTGCGGTGCGGCGCCGGCCCGCGGACACCACAGTGCAGTGCGGACCGACGACGTCCTTCCGAACCTTCTCTCGATTCGTTAATTTATTAATTGGCGCCTCGCGCTCTTTTATTTATATTCGAAAATCGGAATTTGTTACGTGGGAGTCTCGTGTGTAGAAAATTTTTATGACGAATATAAATTATATGTACCGACACTCGATTTGAATCTTTCGAAAGTATTTTTTTTAATATTTAATTTAATAATCGGCTCGTATGGAACTGAAGCGAAATTATATTAGGTCAATTTCGTAATTTGTGAAGTCTCACAACCGGGAGGAGTAAATTGCATAATTTTTATACGTATTAGCCTCTATGTAATATAGAAACAGAAGATATATGTCGATATGGAGGGAGCCGCAATAAGTTGCATTTCGATAAAGTAATAATAAGATGAATTATAGATATTTTATATTTCTTTGTATTTATACCCTGCTCTGTTTTTTAATTTACAGCTTCCGATTTGTTACTAAATTGGTAGTGATATTTACATAAATACACCTAAAGTTATTGTGAATGAAAACTTGTTAAATACTTTTATTGATTTCGTTTATTTAAACGTTAGTGTATGACAATATATATTTATTTTTTTATTAAACACCATTACCTTGTAAAAATCTTAAACTAAAATATAATTAGAAATTAAATAATATAACAAATACAAAAATGGTTATTTGGTTTGCTGCACTTATTTGTATAAAATTCAGTTAAGATAGTCTGCAGACATTGCCTTAATAAAATAACATGAAAAACATGAAATAAACCTAAACTTTTTTGTTATTTAACACTTAACACAATAGACATCACATTTTTGTAATTTTATTTACAATATCACTTAATATCTAGTTTTGACTGCCGCTCCTTTGAGATTGCAAACTTGTTACACAGAAAGAATATAACAGTTTCTGAGGAGGGCTTTACTTTACCCTCTGCTATAAGCCTTTTTAAATTTCTTATACGCTGCTTATGAGGATACTCCTTAGAAAGTGGCCGTTTCTGAAACAAAATAATGCTTTTAGTTCATTGTGGAATTAGAGGGAATATATAAAATATTCCGATACCTAAAGATTGCATCGACGCAACGTTGTAGTTGCGATGTGGTCGGTATCTGACAAGTCGTCAACAACGACTGCAAAATGTGGTACGTGTGAATGGTCCAGTTCATTTACAATACGAAATATATGCCCGACCACGTGCTGTGATTGTCGTATGGTTGTGGTACGTGTGGATTGGCCCTAAGAGACTCGAAATCAAAGGCGAGACCGCACTAGGCGACACTTCGCGTTCCTTAGTACTGACGTAGAGCAAATATGTCTGGTCTCTGGTACTGATGTTTTAAGTCGCGAAGCTTAGCTGCCGTGTATCGCAGATTAGCTCATACGAGTTCATTCAAATAATATACAGCGTAATGTCGCCTTAGTAGGCGACATTACGCTGTATATTATCGACATTATAGGCGAGGCCGTAGTCGGCCTCGCCTATAATGTCGAGTCTCACCAGCCGACTGCCGTTTGCGTTTTCACATAATTATACGCATTTATATCTGATGAAAAGGTTCTAAACTTAATCACTTCATGCGACATACCTCCTCGACAACATCAGCGGTGGGTGCGACGATGCCGGCGATCGAGTCGTCCCACATGACGGGGTGCCAGGGGCGGCGCGCGGGCCGCTCGGGCTGCGGCGCGGGCTGCGGCGGCCGCAGCGGCAGCGACCGCACGTCCACGTAAGCGTCCTCATCAAACTCATGCTCTCGGCTCATTGTTGTCTAAAAAAACAATAACTATGATTCGCAGTTCGTCTATTTTAAGTCGGTTTACACCGCACTGCACTATTAAGGGACACTAATTTTATAAGCAGTGTAATAGGATTTGGGGCTTACTCCCCACGAATCATCCTGCAAGGTCTTTCTCTACCGGGCCCTGAAAAAGCGCGATGTAATATCTGCTTTAGTTTTCTCAGGACTTTTTTACCAAATCCAATAAAAAGTCACTAATAACATTGATAGGATTAAAAGCCGATTAAAAATAAAATGTTATCGACAACTATAATGGCACAACGCACACTTGACCGGCTTATAAATCGTTTTGTTGGCACAGAGACAAGAACTATTGAAATGCTATTGAGACAGGAAAACATTATCAGTTGTTTACCCAGACGATTTGGCTGTTTAGAGCGGATAACAGACGTTTCCCGGAACTGTAAATCATCGTCATCTTGCTAGAAAAATATGCAAGAAATAATAAATCTATTTTCATTGTAGTATATCACAAATTACATCTGCGTGTAATAAACAATAGATTTCCAAAAATACAGAAATAATTTATTCAATTTAATTTTCAATATAATTTTGTTTACATAATATTCGTAACATAATGTTTACAATATGTTTAAGGTGACGCCATGTTAAAGTAAAAAACCGTGTTGGATGTGTTTTAGATTGCTTGTTTTCTATGCGAGGCTGGCCCGGCCTCTCATAGAAAACAAGCAATGGAACAGCAAAAAATGAAAAGGGCGTAGCGACAAAATGGTTTTTGACACGTAATTTAAAAACCATAAATACATTTCATATAAGCTATGGACAAATTAAAGTGTATACTAGAACCAATTTATGTACAAATTTTGGAAGCTTATATGTGTCACTCTCTGTTGGCAAAATAGGAATCCCTTTTTTTACAGAGGTCTTTTTGATTGATTATTCTGTGTTATAAAAGTTGACCAATCGTGTTATGCTATGGGTAATTCAAAGACAAAGACATGATGAATACTGACAGTGAACTTTAATTTCTTAGCTTTAGTCATTGCTGAGAAAAATGGACATCGCTACAGCCAAATTATCAAGGCGTCACATTAAGTGCCCTTGACTGCATAGTCATCAATGCACATTATTTACTAATTACCTCTTTTTTATTTAATGTGTTTTAAATAATAAATAATAATATTTAATCTTGCTAGTAAAAAAAATTAGACGGTTTATGGAACTACAATATTCCCATAATAACAACTAATACTGCCTACCTAAAAAAATTAAAGCATCAAGTATAAATATTTGAATATTAATCGGTGTAAAAGAACAATCATTTTTATGAATATGCAGGCCACACATTTTATTATTTATTGTTGCTACATATAATACCAACGTAAAATCATAAATCAAATAAAAAATAAGTTTTATGTTAATTATAATTAATAAAATTAATCAAAATGATCACTTACCAGTAGTTAATAGTTGTCTTCACTTTTAGAAATATAACTGCTTGGAAAATAACCAGAGCCACTGTATAAAATAATCAATTACACCGGATTTATTTCATTTACTTATGAAGCAGTGAGCGAGCGTATGTCTAAACTCTAAACTGAAACTGAAATTTATTACTTTCTCTCTCCTCGGAGAGCCTTCGGTGGTTCACGAGCGAGCATGACGTCTCTTGGACAATTACCAGCTAAAATAAGATCAACACAATACAATCAACATCTAGGACGCTAACCGATTTTGATGCCAACAATTTCTATTCAATCATAAATACATGGACTATTTAGCTCTAGGTGCGTTCACACGCTTTTATTTACTAATCTGTTTGCCTAATTGTACGTTAATACTTTTGACGACCTCTGTGGTTCATTTGGTGGCGCGTTGGTAGCGCAAGCCGGGGATCGCGGGTTCGAATCCCGCTGACGAAACAAAAAGTTTTCAATGTAATGTGTCTATAAAGATATTATGTACCTATGATATAATAAAAATCTTAAACATAATTTGTATAATACAAAAGTATTAAATATATTTCCATTGCCTGGTAATGCCTGGGTAACACAAGTCCAGAGTCCTTCAGGTACTTATAGCACGGGGCCAGACTGATGTGGTGTGAAGCGTCCATAGAAAAATATATACTTTCAGTATTTAGTAGGTACTTTTATATTGAACTAGCTGTTGCCCGCGACTTCGTCCGCGTTAGCATAATATAATAACGGAGATGGATAATTTTATCCTTTTAAGGTCCCTTACTCAAAGGGTAAAAACGGGACTCGCAGCCAAGTAGGCACATATTAATCAAATGACAATTAATGATGTTGTTTTGACTCATATAACAGCCTGTTAAATCACAGAATATATAATAGTACTGTTAAATATTTAACGGACCTCCACAGCAGGAATTAAAATTTTAACAACGTGTTAGGTGATTTCGATTTGACATGACATTAGGGCATGGTGGAACGCTCGGTAGCTCTAACAAGCCGTTAACTGATTTAACACGCCGTTATTTATTTAACATTGCTTGATGAAACTGGGTCTTAAAGTTTTATTTTGTTTAAAATAATATATTATTTTAACGGTTTCCTTAAACTGACATAGGATGTGACTGCTGACTGGGAGAGGCCACGTCTAGGCCAGAGGGAAAATATGTAAATAAATTATTTCTATAAAAATTCTTTAATCCAATACTAGAACTAGTTAACAAGAATAAAGACGGACTCCAGTCAGACTTCAACAACAATTACAAAATTGTAATTTTCGGAATCAACTCAAAGCAAAGCATGTAACTTGTAAGACGCTCGGACAATCAAGAAAACCTACATTCAGCCGAGTTACTGTTAACAAATTAGTTTCTTTTGACACAATTAATTTTCAAACATTCGTCTACGAAATTATGGTTACGCAATGAACGTCTACTTAAGAGTTTATTCGAGAGTTGAACAATTGCCACGCTCTATTTGTGATTCGTGTTGACTAACACTGGGGTCGATCTACGCCCCCGCGACGGCTTCGTCGAACGACTCCTCGTGCTCCGACCTCGCCAGCATGTACTCCGGCAGCGTGACGCCCAGGTCGGCGCTGTACCGGGGCATAGTTTCCGCCCAGAACGCGCCCTGAGATTCGGCCCCGGCGAAGTCTTCGGGGGGAGCGATGTTCGTTTCGTCCTCTATCTGCGCGTTCGCCTCGGCCTCGGATCCTTCGCTTCTTTTGACTTTCGGTGCGCGTTGAGCTACCGGGCTCGTGCCGGCCGCCGCGAGGGTCGGCTGAGCGGCCTTCTTCCTCTTTAATTTCTTTCCGTAGTTGGAATTGGCCACCACGTACGCCGCGGACCGTTGCGCGAGCGGCGCGTTCGTCGTCACTATTTTGCTTTCGGCGCCGTCCGCGCCGTCGAGGGTGGCCGGCTTGGAGGTGAACTCCTTGACCTCCTGGTACGCCAGGTGGCTCTGCTTCGGCGCCGACTCGGATACGAACATGCACTCCTCATTTTTCAAGCCGTTTTTGTCTATGCATTGGAAACACGTCATCCCGTTCTTGTGCACTTTTTTGCAGGCAGATCTGTCTTTCTTCTTGAACTCTGCTAGGACGTGCTCGACGTCCTTTTTGGGTTCATTGTCGGTGTAAAACTCCGGCAGCGCTTTTTTGTAGTCGTACGATTTAGCTTTGGTATCCTCTGCGCTACCTTCGTCGCTGGCCTCGCGAATAGCCTCGCTAAGTTTCGGGCGCGAGGTGTGGACGTAGTACGCCTTATATTTATCATCGGAGTCGGCGTCGGGGCTCGCATTTCTATATTCGCTGCTGGGCTTCTCCTCTTCCGAGCTGGTGAACTTCTGGGGCGCGGTGTCGTCCTCCTTGGCGTTTTGATATTTCTCGGCTTTCTTGTTACCCTGCGAGTTCTGCTCCGGTTCATCGGGCTCGTCGTTGCTGTCGAACTTCTTCTCCTTGGAGTAGGCATACTTGTTGTTTTTCGGTTCGGTTACATACGAGCAGGACTCGTAGTTGCCACCCGTCTTAGGATCCTTGCAGCTCATGCAAGTCATTCCATCCTTCTGAACCTCCTTACAATTTCCCGGGTTTTGTTTAATTTCGGCCGCCTGCTTTTCGGATAGCTCCTTTATCCTCTCGTAGGCTTTGTGGTCGTAGCCGGAGTCGTAGCTGTACGGGTAGTCGTAGGAGTCGTCGGAGTTCTTCTTCTTCTTGTAGGGGCTGCTGTAGGGGCTCTCGTCGAACTCCTTGGGCCTAGAAACATACTCGGCTTTATAGTCGTACGGATCGTCCTCCTCCTCCTCCTCGTCGTCGGACCTCCTTATGTTTTCGCTCCTCGCCCCCGTATAGCGACGAATACGGGCCGGTCCTGCAATATAAGGTTTAGCGTTGTAGTTCTCGTCCTCGTTAAGATTTTCGATGAGCTCCTCCTTGCGATACTTTAGAGGATGGTTGACTTCGACGTTCACCGCCGGTTGAAAGTATGCGGCGACTGTGGGGTTTTTCTTCAGAGCGGCGAGAATCTCTTTTCCCTCCTCATTGTCCTCGGGTTTGTACACCTTGTAATTGGGGTCGTGTAGAGTTCTTATATCGTATCGCAAGGGGCTGTGCTGCTGTTCGGGGGCGGAAAGCTGCGCGTTATGATGATGGGGTTGGTGGTGATGGGCCGGTTGGGCGACTAACTTTGCCGATTTCCCGTACGGCAGAAAACCTTGACTCGCGATGGGATTGAAACCGAAGCTCGCGGCGTCGAACGTGTGATCTCGGGGTGCTACTCGCCTTTGCAATGAATCGATAGAGCTACTGACGACCGTATCGAACAAGTGTGGATATTGACTTTTATCAACGTTAAGAATCGCACTTTTAACCGGGTTCGATGCCAACGAAGCTATGCCTGTAAGATGCACAGAACGTTGTTTATTCTTATAATTATGATTTAAAAGCTCAAGCATTTATGTATAAAATAATATTTAAAATAGTTTACTTCTTACCAGAACTGCCGGAGTTGAAAATAGGACTGAAGTCTAATTCCTGAACGAATCCATGCTCCTCTTGTCTGGACTGGCCCGTACACACCATCCA
This sequence comes from Plebejus argus, assembly GCA_905404155.3. Taxonomy (NCBI): domain Eukaryota; kingdom Metazoa; phylum Arthropoda; class Insecta; order Lepidoptera; family Lycaenidae; genus Plebejus; species Plebejus argus. The sequence goes on along the minus strand of FR989938.1, from coordinate 7,874,685 downwards.
GAGAATCAACTGCAATGGTTTCAATTAATTAATTCCAAAATTGATCACTCCGAATAATCGATAACGACCTTAGATATACAACGATTTCGTACCAGACAACTAAATTTGTACATTATCAAATGGGTGAACACCCAAACCGCGTCTCTGTGGTGCTATCGACTTCTCGCCGGCGTCGTATTATTGCTTCCTTGCTGCGGATGAAAGTAACGTCATATTTTTACATTGACAAGGTTTTATAGGCGTCAATGTTGCGAAGGTGAAAGATCTGTGCAACAGAGCGGCGCACCAGTGAAGCGTGTCAACGGACAATGTCCGCTTGCTCCATCCGAGACCCGGCGCCGCGCGGGGACTCGGGTCAACAGATCTGCAACAGCCTCCGACGTTGTCACCAGAATTTTTTACTTTTGTGTTGCCACTTCATAGTTATGCATGATCTTATAAAGACGAGTTCCTATTTGTAAGTCAACCCACAGTTACGTACAGCAGTTTTCGTGCAGTTATACCTATATCCAATAACTTTTTTGGGTGTTCACAACTTTTCGTCAATGGATGCCATAATTTCTTAGGACAACGACTACAACGAGTCATTGTGAATTGTTCATATTATATTTTAGGCTAAAGCACTTATAGTTAACTTACGAATAACGGGTTATAATCTGACCTTATGGTTATAATCAGGCATTACACTGCCTACCATTCGATTGCGATTTATCTGTGTTCTGATTCTTTTTTTTTTGTTTGTAATTATCTTTTTTTTGGCTTATTCTTGTACTTCTTATTGTACCTACTCGTATAACCTAGAATAGTGTATAGTGTAATGTCCTTACTGTGCCAAATAAAACGTTTATTATTATTATTATTATGTTTGTGTAAGGTATTCCTTGCTCACGGGCAATTAAATCCCGGACCTTTGGAAGGCATTATTATTATTATTATTATTATTATTACTTTAATTTGCGTAAATCCATAGCAATAGGTAGGTATAATTATTTAGTACCCAATTTTTAAAAGTAACATACTATAAGTACTTACATAATTAATATATTTGCTGTATGCTGTATTATTTTACATCACTAATTTATCATATTAATTCATAATAATTAATATCTTCCAGTAAAAATTAAACTTATTTCGAGATCAAAGGCGAAAACTTAGTAGGTACTTACTTAAACCTATTTTAGCCACTCTACGGAGAAAACTAATTTTAACGTAAAGCTGAACTTATCGTCTTCTTCATTAGCCATCGGTTATCAGCAAACGACGGACATTCACAAAGATGACATCAATTTAAGGCTAGACTTTCGAAATCTGTAAAACTGAGGTAAAACCTAATTAAAAGTATTTGCAATATTTCCCCGCTTAGATCAATGGAACCATTATTTTAGTACTCTTAATTTTTTTTCTTAGGCCTTGCGTCACTACGACTGAAGAATATTGTGAGCTATGAAATCTCTATAAGACACAATACTGCTTCTTGTTCGTCGTAAGTGAATCTTAAAATATCCCGCATCTGGACTCTCGTAAAATACAAGCGTCATGCCCGCATACGATAAATTCGCATACGTATTTTATGGGTCGCTATATCCCTAAATAATTAATTCTAGCTATTTTAAAATTATTTGGATCAGCTAATTTTTTTCTCTTTAGTTTAAGGTTCGGGGTTGGTTTAGTTAAGCCCATGACTTAAGAAAAGTGTTTAAAACTTATTGTCCAATTAAAAATTGGGTGTATTTTTTTTGGGAGGTGTAACCTAAGTTAAGCCTTTAAGAATAATAGAAATATTACTTTAGAAAATTTCTAGGACGCTGAGGTCTTTAACCTCACAGAAACAATGATTTCAAGGCAAATGAAAAGACAACCTAAGAATATCAATCAGCTGTGCGAGGTCAGTGAACTTTATGTTCGTAAAATGTTATGTGGTTTCAGTATTTTCTGCCTGAACGTCCATAAAATTCAGTTCATCTCTAAAGAAAATATCCGCGACTTAATTTTTAATTTTTTTCCGTAATCAACAAGGACCTTTAGACTACCTTCACATTTAGTCACGAGCCGCGCGGCTCGTTTAAGGCGTCTCCGTCTAAGGCGGTGGCGGTCAGTTGGATGACTTGAGAGTTCTATAAGGAACGACACAGACACACGCGGTGGCGGTGGCAGTACAAACAACTGACCGCCGCCGCGACCGCCACCGCTGCCCGCGTCTGTCTGGGAGACACCTAAGTATTATAGAAGTCGCGCGGCTGCCGCACTACTCGCGACTTAACGTGAAGGCAGCCTTATTACTTATAGTTTCAGTCTATCCGTCCGTCTGTCCGTCCGCGGTTTTGCTCAGAGTCTCAGAGACTATAGGACCTACAAAGCTTTAATTCGACATGAATATTTTTATGGTACCTCCCATACATATCAAGCGGGGACGATTTTTTTCGTTGGATAGGTTTTATAAAAATATTACAAGTATTAATAGATCATTTTCCGATTTAGGGATCCATTTGTGAAATATGAAGTCTATAACGGTCTATTTATAAAACAGTTGTGTAATGACGCCCATATCAAAAACTTCAGAAGGCGCGATCCAGAACTGTGCGGTGTTTGCCGGTCATGCTATAACGTTATTATAATATGAGAATCGAGAATGAAAAATAGAAGCACACAAAATTTCAACACATTTGGTCCAGACCACAGACATAGATCATGATAGATATACCGCATGTGAAATGTGTATGTACTTCGCGTGCCATATCGCGCTCCCAAACGACGAGCAATACTCGTCGCGTGTATCGTCCGAAGCTTCGTGCGATGAGACGATACTATTGGACGATACACGCAGATCGTCCAATAGTATCGGTTTTAGCGCGAAGCACCACGCATATGCGGCCGCGGCATAAGTCTGCCATCGGAATCGGACGTCAATCGGAATTTTAAAAATGCCTAAATGCCTAAAAGTGCCGTATTGAGCTGTACAAATTCAAATAGAAACGTTGACCTAGATAATGGGCACTTTTCTTATCATCGGCACGTCACAGTAGGTATAAAAAAGTGGCACGCTCGTTTTCATACAAATGGAGCGACATGCGGTATCTATCTTGATCTATGTCTGTGGTCCAGACGTTTTGTTTTATAAATTATAATATATTTTTATAAAAATGCTACACACGTCGTCTCACGTCATGATCATCATCCTGGATAAAATATTTTGCATTTCCGTTCTGACCGAAAAAAAAATTATAACGACCGAGAAGACGTAGGCATGCACGTATTCCGACTTCCGCCTTTTTATGTTGATATTAAGCTGGCGCTCGGCCAAAAGCCTGCTAAAACAATCATATTATTTTAGACGTTTTACTTACCAGTTACCAATATGATTATGATACAGATGTAAGTATAGTCAAATTAGTTTCTGGCTATTAGTACAATGTAGTTTTACGTACTACATACTATGAATTAGCTGTTATTTGTAGTATGCCAAAACCAATAATTATGATGTTTTTACATAATATAGATTCGCAACTCGCAACTTAGACGTGGTCTTTTGGTGTACATCTAGAAAATATAGTTGTGTAATTTAAATTAACTATTTTTATGCTTACATAATAATTAAACATAGATAGGTACTAATTAAAATATACCGGGAAATGAAACGTAACATGTTGGTTACAAGTTATTATTTCAAATAAATATACTTAGCCTTATCAAATAAGATCACTAGGTTTCATATAAGAAGTATCAATAACAATATATAGATTTCACCCTCAACAGCCGTCTTTGAGTCGCGCGTAAAGTTTTTCACTAGCGGGATCACCGGATGTCTTCAAAGCGCTGAGCATCGATAGCTGAAACAAAGTGTTCGATAAATTGAAAGCCACATTTAAAGAAACCCGGTTTTAGATGCAGCTGACAGATCTACAGTATCTCACATCTCTCTCGCTCTATCACTCTGTGGCTGTTCGCACTGTTATAGCTTTAGTATGTATGTAACATCCCTTAGTCAGCCCCTTTCCTACCTATCCAGCATTTCCTTTGTCTAGCAGCTTCGGTTGCATTCCTAGTCCCACACTCTCCATCCAGTATCCATCCACGCTAGACGTGTGCATCAAAACTAAAAGTAATTTTTTTTAAAAGCCAAAATCCTGGTGCGTTCTAACAGCACGTCGATATGCAAACTATACACCGACAAGGTTTTAAATGAACATGGCAAAAAATGAACTAACGCCGCCATCATACAAAAACCATAAAGTTAATATACCTAGCGGAATAGAGAAACAAAGGCCTGAGCAAGAGAGATGTCACTATCAGTAACACTGCGTGATAAAAAGAGATGATACATGACAGCAGCACTCTTTTTTTGACGTCCAGTCGGCACGTGCCGCATGTTCAATCATGCTTGTGTAAGTGTATACGTGCACATATTTTTCACACACATGAAAACCAATTTCGGTTTCGTTTGACAGCTCGAGATTGTTACTCTATTCCGCTAGGTATATTAACTTTATGACAAAACCCCAATTTTTGACGTGTTTTTGACAGTTCTGCTTTACTCCACGTTCATTTAAAGCCTTGTCGGACTTTACAACCGTACAGCATCTAACAGGTATATATAGTAAGTCAACTCACGGCGAGCTTGTGGTTGTGGTCGTGGTGTTTGGTCGCCAGCGTCCACAGGTTGGCGGCGAGCTGGGCGGTGGGCGGGTCGGCGAGGGCCGCGCGGCGGGTCACGCGCCAGAACACCTCGAGTGCTAGCGCGCTCTGCCGCCGGGAATCCCCGCCCACTCCGCTAGCCCCGCCCCCTCCGCCCGCGCCGAGCGTCGCCAGTGTAGTGAGGAGCTCGCGGCACGCGGCACCCGCGTGACCGCTCAGACACGACACGAACTCCTCTTCGCACCCGTACAGTTGGTCGTTCGACAGCACTGTGTATGTTATGATTAATTTTAGTACTAACTTTGAAGTTGATACCTAGGCAGATGGCGGACCTAAGTAATTTGGTCGCGTTAAGTCAAACCCATCAAACCGGTCACAGCTTAACATTAAATTTACATGATCCATACAAATGACGTAGGTCCGTCAACTGCCTAGGAATCAATTTCTTCACTGCTACATAATTAAATTCAAATAACCTGATTTGCTTTTTGGAAAAAAGTTTTTAAGATAAGACAGTAATAATCAGAGGCGTAGCTACCGCCGTATCTGCCATACCATTTATACGGGACCCCACTAAGGCACGCTACGCTTCTGGTAATAATAGTTTTAATTATAGGCAGCAGTAATTGTTAACCTTTTTATAAGATGAATGTTTTTAACCTTCGCCTTTCATGCAGGTTACAAAAAAAATTAACCTTTTTTTTTTCAGATTTTTGTATTCGTTACATTAGTTTTAATTTCAGTTCATACCTGAGTCTATCCGATAAGCGTAAGTCTCCTGAGCCATCTCGCACACTAAATCCAAAGTTTTTAGCAGCACGTTGTAGTAAAGAGGATCTGTTTTCTTCCAATGTATTCTTTCCATTGTCTTCATAAAACCACTTAATATGTAAGCTTTGTTGCTGCTTTCCATGTTATCCTACAAAACAAATCGCACAATTAACAATCACAGTTTTGAGAATCCTTTTTGTTTGCATTAAATTTTAAAACCCTTACCGGCAGCACAAGTAATGTAGAGAGGAAATTACACAGCAATCCTAAAACTTGATCATGTGTAGACTTATTCTGGCCATCCTGTTGAATGTGCAGTGGAATGTCTGGTATGAGGCCGACGAGTGCCTTTAGATTCGCCTCGGCTAAAAATAATAATAAAATTATTATCGTAAACTGAAAACATAAAATGAGTGTATGATGCGCGTGGAATTATTAATAATTGTAATAATCATAGAGTGGGTTGCACCGGCTTACATTCACTATAATTTTAACTTTAACCATAACAAAATGTGAAATCAACTGTCAAATCCCTAGCAAAAGTCGCCATATTTGACGATAACCTTAATCTTAACTTTAACTACGCTTCTGGTGCAATTCCATAAAGTTAATATACTTAGCGGAATAGAGAAACAAAGGCCTGAGCAAGCGAGATGTCACTATCAGTAACACTGCGTGGTAGAAAGAGACGTGTGATACATGACAGCAGCACTCTTTTTTTGACGTCCATCAGCCCGGATCAGCCCGGTTGACAATTTAACAATTTATCACCTTGTCCGACGCAATTGTTGAGCAGAGCGACCTGAGCGCCAAGCAGGTAGAGCGGCGCGCGTGTGAGCACGCAACGCAGCGACGGCACCGTCACGAACGCGTACGCCGCGCACGCACGAGCCACGCCCCGCGCACTCGCGCGCGCACCTAGCGTGTTCACCGCCTGCAGTGGAATTTAATTTTATTAAATTGTTTATAATATTATATCTATATATATAAAACTCAAAGGTTTAACTTCAAGGACTGACATGGTGATCTATCAACGCACAGCCCAAACCACTGGACGGATCGGGCTGAAATTTGGCATGCAGGTAGATGTTATGACGTAGGCATCCGCTAAGAAAGGATTTTGATAAATTTCAACCCCAAGGGATTAAAATAGGGGATGAAAGTTTGTATAAAATAATACTTCTTAACGCGAGCGAAGCCGCGGGCAAAAGCTCGTTATACTATAAATGTATAGTAATATCTCTCAGGATAGAATTAAATATGGCATAAATATATTATGCCATTGCGTACTAAAAACGGATCAGAACATAGTATAGCGACATTTCTTATTCCAGAGCGATATAATTAGGTACATTACATTTAAGTACTAGCGTAGAGGAATGGGCTACTTGACCTGCTTGTACGCACCACATGTACGCATCTAAATAATATGAGTCATTGGATTTGGACCAACAAGAAATTTACTTACGTGCACAAGTGCTAGAAGAACTGCGTCCAGTTTGATAAACGAGGTTCGACACTCGACGTAGAAATTCAGCTGCTGCTCCAAGTCGTCGTGGTAAGTCACCGCTTGGACGAACTTCACTATCAAATCTGCACACATTTTGCTCTCGGCTTCCACGCTTACTGCGCTACAAGGTTATATAAAAAACTTGGTGTAATTCAAACTAATTAATTCTAAAGCCAACAGTTCGTTTCATCGATTTATCGAGATTACTAAAGTAACAGATTCTTTCCGATACTACAATGACTTATCATTTGAATTAGGGGTCTACTGTTTATTATTATGTACTTCGCCATTATATAAGGTATAACCAAACTAAGTGATAATATTAGGGTGTGTATGTGTTCCTTATATGTATAGAGTTCGCTGTGAAAGTAGCAGCGCTGAAAGAGCAATTTTTTGTAATTTGTATGGGCAAGCGCCCGCGCGTCTTGTATTTTTCCATACAAAGATGAAAAAAGTTACTCTTTCAGCGCTGCTTTCACAGCAAACTCTATATAGTGGACTCATACACACCCTAAAGTATTATCACTTAGTTTGGTTACATCCTGGAATAGAATTATTCTTTAAAATACTTACTTGATGGAGTCATGAAGTATACAGCACAGTCTCATGAGTCCGGATATAACAATCGGATCTTCAATATAAATCCCGGTGAACCTCTCAAAGAATATAGTCAGGACAGTCTTGGCCATCGCGGTTCTCGCGGTAGACTTTTGCACCAACTCCACTAACGGCATAAAAGCATCCTGAAAGTGTAAAGGAGTGACAGGTAAAGACCAGGCACATTATATTTTGTTGTTGTTTTTTTTATATTTTTTTTTATTTGCAATTTGGGGCCATCTATGGGCTATCCACCCATATCCATTTTTCTGTTGTTAAAACGGGGAAAAGGCGACTGCATTTTACATACCTTACTATTAAAAAAATTACACAGCGGCATACCGCCGTACTTATTATACGGGCCTTAGAGATTTTTTTTTATATGATTAACCTTCAATTTAATGAAGAGTTTGACAGAATATAATGTATGGGGCTTATGTGAAAATTTTGAATTAATTACATTTAAGTAATTAATGTTCCACTCTGAGTTCGGCAGTTATTTCTACATATTTGCTGTTTTGAAACATACGCTATGTTTATATTTTTGCATTGCATGCAGCGAAAAGTCGCGGATGCAAAACTCGCTGCAAACACGGGATAAAAATCGGCACCAAAGCCGCTCGCCAACCGCTAATATGATATCGGCCTAACATAATCAGCTACAACAATTCATAATATTTTATGAGTAATAGGAGGTGATACCATAAGGAAGAGCTCCTCAACGTCCGGCACGTGTGTGAGCACGCGCTTGAGTGCGGCCTGCAGCTGCGCACAGTACTCGTCCGCCGCCGACCCGCTCTTGATCATGTAGCGGATCGTCCCGCGCAGGATCATGTTTATGTGCTGACTCTGAAATTATTAGATAAAAAATATACACTAAGCCCAATAACGCACTAGCGGCCAGGTCGCGGCGGCCATCGAAAGTATGGTGTGGCCGCTGGCCGGGTGGTGGCCAGGTGCGCGTGGTCTATGGCGGTATCTATCTTGATGGCCGCCGCGACTGGCCGCTGCGGCTTAGCCGCTAGTGCGCGCCCAGCCTTACACCCACTGTTAAAATATATTCTTAGAAAATAATAATTAAATGAATAATTATGATAGGCCGGTGGAAATTAACATTAAATTCGCAAAGCATGATGTAGTGCTGCATTTTTGGTATGTTGTTTGGATCAGTTAGGGCACAGAATAAATAATAGTACTCCGTACAGAAGTTTATCTTAGAAAATGTATCCAACGAAATGTCTTCTTTAAGTCTATAAACATATGGTACCATTTAGAATGACTCAGAGTTCAGCGCCTGTTCGTTTATTTACCTACAAAAATTTATTAAAAGCCAATTTCATTCTTATGCCTACGGATAACGATCCATATTACACTGAACCTATACATTGAGCGGCCCGCTCGAATGTACTATTGTGCCGCTAGGGCAGCTAGGGCTGAATGTACCAAAAAAAATACCTGCGCGCATTTAGGCCCGTATAAATAGTTGGCTTTCAAATTTCATCTCAAGACGCTATTTGGTTGATATCCTCTCAAACACTGATCAGCAACTTAGGATGTTATTTAATTAATAGTTTAATATCTGGAGCGTTTCAATTGATATTAACATCTCACTCACCCCAAATCAGCAACTAACAATCCAAATCAGCAACTAAATATGAAATAATTATTGTAAGCCTATTCTACACATACAAATTACGTTTCGTTTATACGATTAAAAATCGATTTTATTAATAAAATAAAATGGTACGATATTATCTTTATTTTCTCACATATTTATAACACAAATTACCAAAAGTGATTAACCTTGAAATTTTTGTATTAACCTAACTCATTTTCGTTAAAATTAAATGAAAAAACACAACTCTATATCATATTTTATAAAACACGTTCGGTCAAACGGAACGCGTTGACGTCAACAGCTGACTGCTGTCACTGTCAAGTGTCAAGTATATGTTTATTTCTAGGTTATTTCGAAAGAAGAAGAATATTGTTAAAATTGTAAAATCTAACAAAGTCTTTAAGCTTTTTCGTTGGAATATAAGTTATTTATAATTTTACCGAAAGCTGTGTAGTAATGTTTTGTGTTTCTTCATTTATATACTTTATAAATTGATCAAAGGGATGTTATTTGTTAACCCTATACTTTGTTTCAGGCCAACATGTGGAAATTTGTCCAACAGTGACTACTAATAAGTTAACACACATTGTTGCTTTCTTGAAGACATTCAAATTAAAATACAGAACTGTACCCGCCTTACAAGGCCGTCGATGTGCAAGAATATATCATAGAAAAATATAAGAGAGTACTGAAAGAATATACATCAGACTTCCAATTCAAAATATTTTAAACAGATACAGACAATCATAAATTGGCAGCACGAAATTGGAAATATTATCTTGAATTGAATTTATTTGAAAATTTGCAACAGCAATAAAGAAAATGTATAATAAGATATTGTATTTATTCAAATATAATAATATAAGTACCTACTTAAGTTTAAAAATATAAGCTATGAAATTGTTCTGTATAAAAAAACTTTATTAGCCTTTTTACATTTAAGCCCATTAGCCCCATAAGGACAGCGGTGACCGCAACAACAATAGAATAACAATTATAGATTTCCAACAATCCGCAATCGAAGGATTAATTTCCTAAATATGTACAACTTTCTACTGGTAACAAGAAAATATTTGACACAGTCTTTTATTTACCTTATCTAATATATAAAAATAAGTCGGATTTTCCTTCCTGACGCTATAACTCCAGAACGCACAAACCGATTTCCACGGTTATTTGCATTCGATGGAAAGGTTTTGGGCTCCGTGAGGATATATTTTTTGGACCTTCTAGATCCAACTTAATTAACAATTGAAGTTTAAAGTTTACCTTTTTTCTTTACTTTAGAACTTGATAACACAGACACAGTGTATACTTTATATTATATTAAAAATTTCAATAACAATTTTCATTTTCTATTAGAAGATATTACTTTAAATATTTTGTTTTGTTTCTGTGGCGAAGAGTATATAATGAAACATAATATTACGCTAAAAGTTAAAAATAAAAATAAAGGTAAAAGATTATTTTGTTTTTTATAATCCCTACCTTATACTACCTGCGGTGTTTGAAAAGATTAAAGAACCTATTGATTATTCCAACGTTCTTGATTTTACCTAATAAAATCCATCCCAATTGTGTCTTTTTGACTATAATAGAAACAACTATCAATACCTAATTATTGTTGTCAATATTTAAGTTTTATTGTATTTTTTGCACAATAAAGTAAGTATATTTGGTTATTAATTAATTTCAGTACCTACATAAGCCTTTATGGTATGGCGAAATGATCTGCAGAGTACTTACGGTTTATTCGAGACGAGCTTTTGCCCGCGGCTTCGCTCGCATTAAGAAGTATTATTATATACAAACTTTCATCCCCTATTTGAACCCCTTGGGGTGAGAATTTATCAAAATCCTTTCTTAGCGGATGCCTATGTCATAACATCTACCTGCATGCCAAATTTCAGCCCGATCCGTCCAGTGGTTTGGGCTGTGCGTTGATAGATCACCATGTAATAATAATAATAATAATAATAATAATAATAAAATCCTTTATTGAGGTGTTCACAATAAACTTAACACTATAAGCCCGCCAAACCACATAGCGGTTTGTCGGCGGGTTCCGCGCTCTTTACTTAACAATTTTAACAGCTTAAATGAAACGCCAAAGGGGCGTTGGCGTACAATAATATGTTAAATGAGTACACAATAAAGATTGTGTACTCATTTAACATATTATTGTAACATTTAACATACTCTAATGACCCAAAACAGCTAAGTACCCCGGGAATACAGCCCAACAAACACTCGTTAAATATTGACACAATATTCGATATTTTATATTATGTGCACTGTACCAAATACTTTTATGTTTTGTATGCTCTTCTATACTGTAATTATTATACTTAACAATTAAGATTGTATTCATTACAAAACATCATGGGAGAACCCAACAAAACATACCATTGTAAATTTAAACTTTCAAACTTCTGCCTATCACCAATACCTAGTTATTTAGTTAGATGAGTGCACTAACAAACTTACTAGATTTATACTGTATGTATTTATTAATAAAATTAGTTTTGGTCAGCACTCATGATTACTATATATTTTTTTATTATTACATGTTGGATTCCTAATATATATCAATATTAATTTAACAATTATAGCAAATTGTTTTGATGTTTGATACTTAATTAATAACAGAAAGCTTGTAAGTTACTTTATATAAGTAAAGGACCTGCATGTAATCATTATAATCCTCTCATATACAGATAAGACAATACAGATTGATACAATATTATAAAATGATGAAGTCACTGTAGTAACAAAACTATAAAATCACATTTCTCTGTATAAACATAATATTATAACAGTAGGCCATACATGTTATGTTTACTTTAACATTACTTTTTTTAATTTATTTTTGATACTGAATTTATTAATCTTTTTATCAGGTGTGTCACAGTATGTTCTTAGCCATGAATATTTGTTATATAATGTGGGAGTTAAATATTTGTTTGTTCTTTTTCCATAATAATTATTAATAAAAGGTGCTACCAACTTGCCTAGTCTTACATTTTTTGTATTATAGTTATGTCCTGTCCGTGTTTTATGTTGATCATTCTGAAGTTGCTCCAATATTATCAAGTATTCTACCTTTTTATTGACAGAGAGTACTTGACAAATATTGAGCAATTTACTGTAATCCTTCTTGCATTCTAACTTTATTTTTGGGGGTGTGAGTCAGTCACCTTTGAGTTTTATATATATAGATATAGATTCATTATAGTATTTACTTATATTAGCTTGATAATGCAATTTATATGGGTACTTACTTTTAATAGATTAATTTAGGTCGTACACAATAGAATAATGTAGGTAATGTGATGACTACCCTTACCTTACTTATTAAACACTGTAAATTCGTTTTAAATATATATTAGGTACTTAACAGCTTGTTATATTAATTTTGTGTTTAAAAATAAGCATTCCATATCCCAGAAAATACTCTTGAAATTAGTTTTTTTTCTTCTAATTGTGGGAAAAATCCCTATGATGGTATGCCTAAGATCGTATTTTTCTCCTAATTGTGGGAAAAATCCCTAAATTGGTATCCCTGAGCGCGCTTAAGTCAAGGTCTGACCACACTCAAGAATTAGCCACTCAAGCAACAGTTTGATAGCACACTTGAGTGCAAGATTTCATTTATTAATACGTTGCCCGCTCAAGCGACAGTTTGACAGTACAGTTGAGTGCAAGATTTGGTTTATTAATACGTTGCCCACTCACTTGATCAAGGCACTTAAAAGCTGTACTCAAGTGAGGTTTATTAATAAGGATAGCAGCTTAAAACACATTTTAAGCGAGCTCTTAGTAGTAAGAGCCAACTATTTATACCGGCCTTAATTATAAACCATAAACAACTTTTTGTGATGATTAATGGAACTTTCTTTAAATACTTATTATATTCAGTATAATGAGAGTAATTTAAGTAAAAAAAAACGAAAATGGCGTAACAGACGTGCCCATGACGTGCCAACAGAGCAATCAAAAAGATACGGGCGAAATACTTTATTGGCATTTAAGTATATTATTTTATGGAAGTGACCAAATAAGTATGTCACCATGGCAACGTCCATCGCGTATACGGCAAAACAACGGGACAGCTAGTTAAGTATTATATTAATAAGATTTATGTTTAATGTATTACCTACATAATGTAGTAAAAGGTACCTATTCAAAGTACAAATAATACTTTGCATGAGTCATATTATATTACTTACTTTTCAGCGTCCTTAGGTAACCAAAAAAAGCGGCCAAGTGCGAGTTGGACTCGCCCATGGAGGGTTCCGCAGCAGCAATAAGGTTTATTTTTATGAAATTATAATATTTTTGATTTATTTTTATATTTCAGTCGATTTAATGAAATTTAGATTAAGGTTTACTATTTATGACGTATAAAAAAAACTACTGGCTAGATCTCGTTCAAACCAATTTTCGTTGGTAGTTTTTATAGTAATCTACATCATATATATTTTTTAGAATTATTATCATGCCTCTACTTTAGAAATTAGAGGGGGGGGGGACACACATTTTTCCACTTTGGAAGAGTCTCTCTCGCAAACTATTCAGGTTAGAAAAAAATGATTTGAGAAACCTCAATATGATTTTTGGAGACCTATCCATAGATACTCCACACGCATAGGTTAGATGAAAATTTTTTTTTTTTGTTTCAGTTGTACCTATGGGGATTGGGGACCCCTAAAATTTTTAATATTTTTTCCATTTTTGCATCAAAATCTTAATGCGGTTCACAGACTACATCTACTTACCAAGTTTCAATAGTATAGCTCTAATAGTTTCGGAGAAAAGTGGCTGTGACATACGGACGGACGGACGGACGGAGGGACGGACGGACGGACGGACGGACGGACGGACGGACGGACGGACGGACGGACGGACGGACGGACGGACGGACGGACGGACGGACGGACGGACGGACGGACGGACGGACGGACAGACAGACAGACAGACAGACAGACAGACAGACATGACGAATCTATAAGGGTTCCTTTTTTGCCATTTTGGCTACGGAACCCTAAAAAGATAAATTTGTATCGCAATCAGTTTTTAAACAATTGAATACAGCACCATACTTTTTAGGGTGTTTCTTTTTATTTTCCATTTTAATAAAAACAGGTCAAAACTTAAAAAGTATGTCCGTCGCTGCTCGCTCGCGCAGCCCCACTGAATTATACCCTGCGCAAGGGCAGCCGCGCGTAGGTATATTTTCGATACCTACGCGCGGAGTGAGACAGGCCTGGTTAGGGTGATGTAAATCCCAATTTGCAACTTCGAAAAAGTTGTGCTCGCTGCGCACCACGTGATAAACTGTGAAAATTTTCGACTTTTTTCACTTTTTGCTATAAAAGTCATAAACTATGCGTTTCCGACAAGTAACATTCACTACATAAATGAAGCTAATTAAATTGGCAACAATTTAAGCTCTCTAAACCTTATAACAAGTAAGCTGTGGCCCTTCAAAGATGGTCCGTTTTTCCCGAAAATTTGAAATTTTTAGTTTTGCTCCCGTTTGAAGCAAAATATTGGCAAAACCGCTCGTTCTATGAGAAGGTCGTAAAATAAAGTTGAAGTACATTTAATTTTCTTTCATTAGAGCACAACACAATCACTCACAATCTGCATATTATATCAAAACATAAGCTGGGAGTACCTCCACGCGGTGAAGGCGGTAACAGTGTAAACTGGCTAAGACTCCCATTAACTAAACAAATGCCTTCGGGCTCATGTTTTGGTTTTAATTTTCGCACAAGATAGTACTTGAAAGTAGCCTACCCGGTAACGCAGGGGAGCAGCCAACAAAACTATTATGTTATTAACGCGAACGAAGTCAGGCTAAACAGTCATAAAAATGTCGGTTCCACCGGGAGTCTGCTTTGTGTGTCGGCTGGCACTCAAGGAAGGTGACAGTACAGTGGTAATTGTAAAAAAATGTGGCATTCAAACTCTAATTAACTCGAGTGTGGAGCGTGGCCTCAATTCTCAAAGATGATGAACTTTTTTGAAAAAGCTAGACGAAGTCAGTGTTCACCATGCTTGAGAAAGAGATTCACCGCTCGGCATAATATTGAAGCATGTGGGCGTCGTGGAGGCGATCCAATTCCACAACCTCACCCATCAACCTCTAGAACATCGGGCCCTATGAATCTTCGGAGCATTTGTTTCCTTTGTGCGGAGGAAATCTCTGAGGAGTTTCTCCAGCTTCTAAACTGGGCTCAAATGCTCGGCTTTATGTTTAAACTGCTCAGGAAAGTCATGCGATAACGTCGCCTTGATTTTGATAGATGAAGATGATAATGATCCCGAGGAAGCTGAGGAAGAACAGGAAAGTGAAGAGCTTAACGAACCAGAGGAACGTGACAAACCTGAGGAGGAAGGAGAAATTTAACCTCAACCAAAAAAAAAAAACGTCGAGTGACTGCAGCTTCTTAAACATTCAATTTGCGTATAAACTTTTATTTCACTTTCCCAAATTTTGTACTTTTGTTGATTTACCTAGCCTGCAAATGAAAAAGTATTATCCTTTTTATGATTTTATATGGCTTCTGTTTCAATTCTTTAAAAATCTATTTCTACCCTCTTTTTGTTTTTCAGATATCGTGAGTGAACTATTTGTCTCACAAACTTTGTTCTGTGCTCTAATGAAAGACAATTAAATGTACTACAACTGCATTTTACGACCTTCTCATAGAACGAGCGGTTTTGCCAATATTTTGCTTCAAACGGGAGAAAAACTAAAAATTTCAAATTTTCGGGAAAAATGGACAATCTTTGAAGGACCACAGCTTAGTTGTTATAAGGTTTAGAGAGCTGCGGTTAGGCTTAAATTGTTGACAATTTAATTAGCTTCATTTATGTAGTAAATATTACTTGTCGGAAACGCATAGTTTGACTTTTAGAGCAAAAAGTGAAAAAAGTCGAAAATTTTCGCAGTTTATCACGTGGTGCGCAGCGAGCACAACTTTTTCGAAGTTGCAAATTGGGATTTACATCACCCTAACTGATCCAAACAACATACCAAAAATGCAGCACTACATCATGCTTTGCGAATTTAGGGTTTTTAGTGTCGATTTCTACCGGCCTATGAAATATGAAATATGAAGTAAAATTTTTGACATTTACATTTCCTTGCTACTGATACGCAGCGTATGAATAAATGAACATACGAGAGTATCATACGTTCGTATATTCATTTAACATTTCCATACGCAGTCCAACGACCAATTTAGAATTTTCAAATGGACATGTTAAGTATGAAGGTTATGAAATTGTATAAAATATCCCAAAAGAAATAAAATTCGCTTCCCCTTCTCTTACCGAGAGCTGCATACACACGAACTGCAGCCAGGGCTCCAGCTGGTGGAGGAAGTCGTTTGGGGCGCGGACGGCGGCGGCCAGCCTCCACCACGCCTGGCTGAGCGCCTCGCTCGAGGACGCGCGGTAACTCTCACACGCACACACGTGACCGCCCAGCAAGTGAAGCACGCCGCTCAGCATCACTGCGTAAAAAGTGAGGCCCGCATTAATAAAAGCCAGAGCGATTTTATATTCACAACAGCAATGCAACAGGAGAAAACTGCAGTCACACAGACAATTCTTATACAGATTTCTGTTTGATGCAAATGATAGTTTTCGCATTACATTGCGATAAAAATATAAGCGCGGGGAGGGGTGGGCCGTGCCGGGCGCCGCGCCGTGCCGGCCGCATAGCAATTTACTAAGTGTCCATGATTCATTTGTTTAAAGGGAAATTTGGTCAAAAATTAAGTACCTAATCTTAGTACATAATAATTATAATGAGAATCGAGTAAGTACTGAATACTCTCCTTAAGTATCGGTATTGTCTCACCAGTCATGCTGTATGTATATTATTATGATATGTGATGACTGATGTAGAGTAGCATCTACAGGGTGTAACTAAACAAAGTAATAATACTTTAAGAGTGTTGTTGTATAGAGTTCACTGCGAAAGTGCAACGCTGAAAGAGTAATTTTTTTTTACTTTTGTATGAGTAAATTCATGACATGATTTGCCCACAGAAATCACCAAAAAAATGCTCTTTTCGTTGCACCAAAATTCATTTATCGCGTGTAAATTTTTTTCAATAGGCAATTGTTTTTAGAATATTACAAAATAATCTTTTCACACTTACCCATGTTATCAGCGGACTTCTTGATTATTTCCAAAATTTCTGATGACTTCTCTATTATATTCGGTGAATCGAAGGTGGACAACACGCAGTAGAGCAATAACTCACTGGAATTAATGATGATGAAAAATCAAAACTCAGTGAAGCTTATAAAAAGGGGAAAATATTATATTGATTAACTGACTTACACCAGTGGTTAAAATCTAATTTTAATTGATTTATACACTATTTGGTCAAGTTATGATATTATCTTATTAAGATTTACGAAAACTTGATATTACTTTGGCAAATGATAAAATCTGGGAAAGCAACCTACTTATTTTCAATAGTGTTACACTGCTGCAGCAATTCATCCAATAGTTTAGCTTTGTTGTTGTTTGAATTGAGTGTTCCATACAACAACCATTCCACTGCTGGTATATAAAGACTGAGATATTGATCTGGCGTCAGTAGTTGAGTTCCAAACTTCTTGCTCATGTTTGTACTGAATATCTAAAATCAACATAACAATAGTGTATTATAATTTCTTAGACCAGTTATTCTAAAAAATATATATTTGCAGAGACCAGACAATATTTTCCTTTGTCTATGATATTTGTAACTTGTGGATATATACCTGTTGATAGTCATCAATAAACTCTTTAAAGTTTTTGGCAAAATACTCCTCACTATCTTTACCAAAAAGTTTTGCTGACACGTTGCACAAATACACCCTCAAATAAACAGCCACCAGAGGATTTCCAATGCCTCTGATCATAATGGTTATTCTGTCTATGGCTGGCTTTATCTCGGCTCTTGAAGTAAACACGTAGCACTTAAGCAAAGACATCTCCATATAAAGTCTCGGCAGAAGCTCTCTTATGGAAGCCATTTTGAACATCCAATTTTGACAAGTCTCTTTTGCTGCCTCTGGAACTAATTCTGACTGTATATCCTGGAATTCTATCACCTTACTCCTAAAATAAACAAATCATTTTAAAAACCTAATATGAAGAAGTACACTTAGTATAATGCAAAATTGCAGGGCCATAATTATAGAGTATAAAAATATACACACATATATTACTTAAACAGGGCCCCCGTAAGGGCTACTGGCGCCTGTGTGCAAAAAAGGATTTTGACGCCCAAAGGGGCAAATTTTTTAAGACCTTGGTTTTGGCGCCCCTAAAGATGGCAATTTGGCACCCCTAGAGGATGGCGCCCGTGTGCATTGCAGACATTGCACATAATATGGTAGCGGGGGCCCTGTACTTAAATATTATTTATTAATCTAGTACCTATACATAATTAAAATACATATTCACTTACCCAAAGCTTTTATGCTTCAATCTGTCATACACCAAGTTACCAAATTTGTGTAAAATATCAGTAATTAATACAAATTTACTTGGGTAGAATTGCATTACACTAACATCAGAGAGAAGTTTGGAGCACTGTATTGCAATTTTGAATGCTTTAACACGTTGTTCAGAGTCCCAAGCCTGAAAACAACATTTTAAATAATAATTTAAGAGAGTACCATAGTGCAATAAGTATAATGTAGTATTTGGTGATAATATATCAACCAAAAAACCAAATGTTTTAGTTGATATAATATGACCAAATAAAGGATATAAGTGGATACTGTATGTCAATCATAGCCTTTTTAATTTTAAATACTAAGACCCAATTTCACCAACCTCTGTTTGTTAAATCCTAACAAGGCATTACTTAACGGACCTTAAGTAGTTATTCCATTACACTAAATTTAGAAATCTAAATGATTTAGTCACTAAATTTAGTGAAGTGGAATAACATTTAGAAAGCTAGGATCCTAATTAGTGTAGCTCTAACAGGCTGTTAACTGATTTAACACGCCATTATTTATTTAACATTGCTTGATGAAACTGGGTCTTAGAGCTATCGAGCGTTCCACCATGCCCTAATGTCATGTCAAATCACCTAACACGGTGTTAAAATTTTAATTCCTGGTGTGGAGGTCCGTTAAATATTTAACAGGCTGTTATATGAGTCAAAACAACATCTGTCAAAGACAATATCCAATATTAATAAAAGAATCTGTTTTGACTTTTGTGTGTCTGTGGTTTCCGCCATGTTTCACATAATATTATTTATAATTTTTTATAGTGATGAATAATTATTTATTTTCATTTTATCAGAAATTCAGCCCTCGGATTTTCCTTGACATTGCAAATACTCTAACTTGTATCAAATTACCAAACCGAAATAAGTAAATAGAAGTTTGTTTTATGATTCATGTTTTCAGCTTTGACAGATAATAATTATAACCCTGGTAAATTACAAAGAACTATTGTAGCGTAACAAATGTATGCGATCAGTGATATTTTAATTTGGTCGCGTTATCTACCAGATGACGTATTATACGAATAAGGAAGAAAATGACACATTGCAGCAGACATGTCGTATTAAACTTGTACATTGCAATTTCGTCGCCTTATAACAAGAACGAACGAATTGATAGTTGTTCACTCGTTGTTCACTTAACATTGCATCTACTAATCCGCTGTTAAATTTTTACTGTGGGACATAAGTATTTTGACAGTCTGTTTTAATTTTCTAAGGTCCGTTAAGTAATGCCTTGTTAGGATTTAACAAACAGAGGTTGGTGAAATTGGGTCTTAATCTTACAAAAGGAACAAAATAATATATTATCGTAAAGTTAAAATAATATAACATTACTTACCTTTTTGATTTCATCATCAAGCATATGAATTTTAGTGACAAATTCTTGTTGGCTCAATCCCATAGTTTTTCTTACAGAAGATTCATCAAACTCATCCAACTGTTCCAGCCTATGCTTCACTTTTTCATTTAAGTTAGAAACTTGCCTAATTAAGGCTGAAAATGAATTAACTTAAAAAAAAAAGGAAAGAAAAACAAAAAAAAAGGAAGATTAGTAAGAACCTAAGTAAGTATTTTATTCATATAAATAAGTTTAAGATACACATACCTTTCTCTTCCTCTGGCAGAAAACTACTTATAATAGTAAGTTTCTCTCCAGTTGTATATTTATTAAGAATGGTAGTACGTTTTGATTGCCAAAGTCTTATGTAGTTTACAACATCACTTTCTAAAGGTTTAGAATCCTAAAATTAAATTTAAATACATGACATAAGATTGGTAGAAAGTGATTGCAAAAAATATATAATTTATCTTACAAAAAATATGTGTATTTCTTAGAAAAGTAGTTAAATAATAGTAAGCAGTAGCTACCTCTTCCAAATTCATTTGTTCAAATCTCAACAAGGGATCCAATTCTTCCAAAGGAAAACTCCACTTTTCAAGACTCTCTAAAAAATTCTTTTTTGAACCAACAGGTTGCTAAAAGAGAAAAAAATGTTTGTTGGTATCATGTAACTTCTAAGAGTTACATGATACCAACATTATAACACTTTATAACACATTATAACACTTATATTATTATAAAAAAATATGAACAGTAACAAAATTCAAAAAGTAATGACCCCAATTTTAGGTGGTGCCTGTTCAGTGTCATACTCACACTTATGATTTTATTAAGTTCCACTTTTAGAGGATGGTTATTAACTTCTAAGCTTGGACACTCGTGACTAATTGCTGGTCTCTTAGCAAATTTCCTTTAAACAAATCAATAAGTATTAGGTATAAGGCTCAAATAACTAAAAACATCCTCCCTATAGATATAATATAAGTAATTTGAAAGTGTATTTACCAATTATTATAAGTCGGCATATTTATAGTCAGCTATATGCATGTATATTATGTAAATTAATTAAAAAACTTTATATTTACACACACTAAATATGTTTTCGTGTTTTGCTTTCCAAAGTTATTCTTCTTATCACTTCTTATCAATAAGAGAGCGTTTCTTTTCTAGTCCCAGTAAAACAGCCAATGGGACCTGACGTCTCAGCAGCCAATAAAATTCCGTTCAATTGTACAGTTTTGATAAGTCAGTATACTGGTCCATTTAAAACACCAAGATTTTTAAAGTTTTGTATACTTAATCTGTGGTTTTGACGTGCAAACCCCGCGTTCCGTTCATAGTTGATTTGACTCAAAACGCTAAAAACGTCTCCTTCTGCCGTTCCGTTTGGCGACCGCGGTCGTCTTGATCGCGGCTATTTTCGCTAAAAACGACCCTCGACGAATCCTCCATATCGACGAAGTATGGGTCAAAATAATTAGCGTTCTGAATAACGGAACGTAGGGCTTGTGACATTACCATGGACGTAATATATTATCTATATATCTCTATGGACATTACCCCCACGTTCCTTTTGATGTTAATTTTGCTTGAAACGCTAAAAACGTCCCCTTCTGCCGCCCCGTTCCATTTGGCGACCGCGGTCGTTTTGATCGCGGCTATGACGTCACTGATGACGTCATCATTTTTCGCTAAAAACGACCCTCGACGAAGATGGGTCAAAATTAGCGTTCTAGCCACAAACTTTAATGAAATAATATGAAGTTTTTTTTTGCCTCTAGTCTCTCCTGAAAACTTTCCGAACATGGCTTTCGCAATATTATAGTCGTTAAAAGAAAAAAACTAGAACGCTAGAAAACGCTCGAGCGTTTTCACACGAGACACGACACGACACGACGACGATTCAGCGCGCCATGTACATTTCTATGTACCGTTTTCACACGGCACAGCACGACACACGTTTTTGAGACGACAATCCGCTATGTCGTCACGTTTTTTAGCATAGATAAAAAATTTACAAAGATATTATGACAGTTATCTGTGGGTCATTTGTTTACTTTTAATTTTGTTTTGAAATTTTAAATTTGTATGGCGGTGTGCTGCTAATAATGGAAGTTTAATTATTATTATATTTATACCATATTAGAGGTAGTGGAAAATAATTCGTGTTTATGGGACAAAAGTAGTGAACATATTATAAAGCAATTATAAAGATAAAATAATGAGGAAAAATGCGTGGCGCTTAGTCTGCAGTATTTTGGAGCCGGAGTTTGAAAATTTTGAAATAAAAAGTCAGGAAGAAAGAAGTGTTTTATTTATTTAATAATTTATAATTTTAACTTGCTACTAAATTTTGTGTTTACATGCAATTAACAACTTAAAATAAGTTAAAATCCAGCCATATTACGTGTAAGTCAGCTATAAGTGGTGTCGTCGCAGCAGAAATCTATAATCTGTGGTGGCTGCGGTGTCGTCACGAAATCGTCGCTCGTGTGAAAACGTGGAAACGACAGCCTGTGTGACGTCTGTCGTGCAGTTCCTAAATCGTCTCGTGTCGTGTCTCGTGTGAAAGCGCTGAAGACCCATCCATACTTCGTCGAGGGTCGTTTTTAGGGAAAATGATGACGTCATGAGTGACGTCATAGCCGCGATCAAGACGACCGCGGTCGCCAAACGGAACGGCAGAAGGAGACGTTTTAGGCAGAGGTTACACGATCAATTTTTCATCAATCTGATCCATCAATCTGATTGACGGAATATTGATGGTTATGAAAAAGTCCATATTAAAAAAATTATCAATCCATCAATCCGTGGGTTACAACTACACGATCAATTTTTCGTCAATCTGGATCGGATTGATGGATCAGATTGATGAAAAATTGATCGTGCAACCTCTGCCTTTAGCGTTTTGAGTCAAATCTACTAAAGACGGAACGCGGGGATAGCATGCAGCACAGTTTATAGTTCGACAAGGCTCTACATGAACGTGACGAGAAAAGGAACTAAACGCTTCTATCATACAAAAACCTCATGTTTGACAGTTCTCCTTAAGGGTGAAGCCAAACGAGCGTATTTTCTGCCGGGCAGAATTTCTGCCGGCTTTTCATACAAATGACAACTCACAAAATTACGCTCGTGTGAATCAAATTTTCTGAGCTGTCATTTACTATGAAAAGAAATTCTGCCCGGCAGAAATTCTGCTCGGCAGAAATTCTGCCCGGCAGAAATTACGCTCGTTTGGCTTCACCCTTACCAGTAGCGCCTTTTGACATCATTGACACATTCATATTTCATATAAAGCCTTGTCGGACTATATTTTTAGGGTTCCGTAGCCAAAATGGCAAAAAAGGAACCCTTATAGATTCGTCATGTCTGTCTGTCTGTCTGTCCGTCCGTATGTCACAGCCATTTTTCTCCGAAACTATTAGAGATTAGTACACTAATTAGGATCCTAGCTTTCTAAATGTTATTCGACTTCACTAAATTTAGTGACAAATCATTTAGGCCCACTTGCGCCAATCTGGGTTAAAGTTAACTCTGAGTTAAACATCATGTCATATCTGTCACTCACCAGTCAGTGATAGAGATGACATGATGTTTAACTCAGAGTTAACTTTAACCCAGATTGGCGCAAGTGGGCCTTAGATTTCTTAGTATAATGGAATAACTACTTAACACCGGTGGCGGCATCGTGCGACATCAAAGGCGTTTCGTTACCGTAGGGATATTATATTGCTATACTGTGCCGCCGTGCAGGACTGCAAATGAACATAGCTCACTGGTTCACACTCGGTGTTGCCGGCCGGCGTGCGGCCGGCATTGCAGGCTGCACACTGATCTCTACTTGTATAATAGAGATCAGTGAGGCTGCAACACCATTCACGATACGTAGTAGTATCCCTTAATAGTCTGTGCATTCACGATCCTGCATTGCCGGGCGGCGGACTGCTCGGCGGCCTGCCGTGAATCGCATGTTCTAGTTTTTTTTTCTTTTAACGACTATAACGCGAAAGCCATGTTCGGAAAGTTTTCAGGAGAGATTAGAGACAAAAAAAACTTCATAGTATGCTAATGGAACGGGAAAAACTACGGACTTGAGCGTCAGCGTTGTGAATGTGAACGTCAGAATGGAACTCAGGGTACATGGGAGTTATGCCAATTCATTAGAATGAATTTATGAAGCTATTTAGGGGTCGTCCACAAATCAGGCGATTCATTTTGAGAGGCGAGTCATCTAAAAATGTAAAAATCTCATTACTCAAATCTCATCTCATCAGGAGAGGGTCTCAGAAAAATATGCGTAATATTTTGCGTACATTACAGTTTCAGTTTTATCGTAGCATCCTCACCGCAAACGGGTGCCGGGTGGATCGACATTGCATTGTGTAGTTCATAGCTTATCATCATCAGCCCGCGGTACTGGAAAATGTCGGTTACTTACATATTATTTTAACTATCGTAACCATCATAAACTCTTTATTAGTTACGTATTAAATACGGTTGCCATAAAACAGTAACCTGTAGCACTCTCGTTAATTACTCTTACAAAATATATCTCATGCGTAAAGTGTGGACCAAATAATAGGCTTTAAGTATATTTTAAAATAACTTTTTTTATTATAATTTAACAATTTAATAAATTTATCTATAATTCATTTGTAAATTTTACTATGCTTTTGCTTACAAAAGGAATACTTCAATTTAATACTATTCGTAATTACTTAAAACAAAAAATCACAAAACAAATATAATCCTTATTAAGTAAGACAATAAATTGAGCTAGCAAAAGTTACATTTACAGCTAAGCTACCTTTACAAGGTGAATAATTCAGTTTTTAAACGAAGATGCAAGTTGCAATAATTTCAATATAGTAATTATTGAAAAAAATATGAGTATTGAGTAGTGTAGGAAAACTGGGTGTTGACAAAATCGACACAAATGCTAACAAAGAAGGATTTTGACATTTCGTACTCACTAATGTAGCACTTTGAGACATATACCAAATGAAAGGGCTTGAAAAGTTGAACATTTTATTGTATGACGAAAAATCTCTAAACCATGGGAGAAAAAAGTTTGTGAGAGTAGAAGGTAAGAAAAAATCACAAAAAATCACCCTGTATTATTGCATCAATTTATAGTGTTGCTTTAAAGTTTTATTGTTTTCCCATACATTTCGTAAAAATATGAAACAATATACTAAAATACAACACTTTCCTTATGTTTGCCATATACGATTACTTTCCAGAAATTATTCCTTACCATCAATACTATAAATTGATGCAATAATACAGGGGTTTTTTGTGATTTTTTCTTACCTTCTACCTTCATTAACTTTTTTCTCCCATGGTTTAGAGATTTTTCGTCATACAATAAAATGTTCAACTTTTCAAGCCCTTTCATTTGATATAATTGTCTGGATGCGTTACAGCGTGGGTACGGGTTCCATACAAAAATGCCCTGTCTTCTTTGAATAACAAAATACAAATTCAACATTTATGGCCATGATGATGAACTGAAATGTTTGTGGCCTAAATTTTTTGCTTCAAACAACAAATACAATTTGTGTATCAATATCTATTATCTAATAATCCTAGATCATAATGTATTTAAGCTATTGGCATATTATTTAATTATAAAAAATCTAATAAAATAGCAATTTCTATATTTTAAGGTGTTACTGTTACTGTACAAATGTTGGTTGAGAACCACTGTGCTATCAATTTTGTTCTGTTGAAAGTCTGGCAAAGATTCAGTACTTGTGCTCTACTAGACACAATATGGACTGTCGAGACGCGTGAGCGTGACCTTCTCTACTCGTGTTAAATATATATAATACGTCGATTATACGTAATGAGACGCAAATGAAGTCACTTACGTCACAAAAGAGTGTAATTTTTTACCTGCATGAATAGTTCAAAATAGATTTTTTCAAATATACATAAGACAATTACCTGTTTCAGCTTTCAAAACTGTTTTTAAAAAATATATTTTTTCTAGTCTTTGTCTATGTTACATAATATATTTATATTGCACATGTAGTACCTAAACTGTAAAGTATTATTTATTTAAAATATTGTATCTTATATTATGAAATATTGAAATACATTCTGTACTTAGTATTACAGTGGTACCTACCCATCAGTGTCAAGATTCAAATATAGGAACAAGCTTAACTTACAAAAATTAACAAAACAAAAATATATTGTAACATGATACATTATTGATTAATGTATTAGATAAGGCACTTTGTGTCCTAAATCTTTATGACCATAAATAAATATAAAAAATATTATAAAAGTTATTATAAGTACTTAATATATTATTATGTAGTCAAAACTATTAACTTTGTGCATAGCTAAGTAAATTATTTTAAAATACTTTATAATCACAGAACCAGGTACCTAACCTTAATAACAAGAGGCAAGTCACAAAATTATTTCTACTCCTCTATTCCCAGTTGGTTTTCAGTGTCACAAATATTTGCTTTCATACATTAAGCACTCTATTAAATAGAGTGTGTGGAAGCCTTAACCTTAGATGCTCATTAATCATTATGTTGTCACCATAACAATAATTATTAAAGTTATGCTTTCTGTAAACATAATATTTCTAAGCATGCCTTTTAATAAACCTTGTATGCAATCTACCCTGTCATTTTCATATTCTAGACATAAAAATCTAGATTTTTTATTCATAATATGATTCAGATCTGTTAGAAACAATATATATCTATGTGCTTTTCTTACAGCTTATCTTTCTGCATAAAATTTTAATTGTGACTTATATACTTATTTTTTCATTATTGGACTAGAATGGGAGAGCTTACCGACCTCTTCTTTTTCTAGGTGCTTCATGTATGCTAAGAAACAAGTCCAAATGAGGCTACAAATGCTTATAAAGGGAACTCTATTTTTTGGAGGAATCAATGTGTAATTAACAAGTGCCACTGCTGGCCAGATTGAAGCCCCCACCTGGAAATACACAGTATTTTAACATTAATATTAATATAATATTAGATTGTGTCTACAATGTTATCATTACAACAGGTACAAAAATTAAGTAAACTTTTATTATAAACAAATTTAACTATATAGTTAGAAAACATTTAGGGCCTGTTTCACCACCTCCTGATAAGTGCCAAATAAGCTATCCACCACTTAACTTGACAGTATGGAGAATCTGTCAAAAAAGTTGTGAATAGCCTATCCGGCATTTTATCAGGAAGTGGTGAAACAGGCCCTTAATGAATTAAAGATATTACCTTATATGTTGGCCAAAACTTTGTGCTAACTTCTGCTGCTGCTTCCTTGAAAGTATTACATTCCAAAAGGCTCATAAAAAAATAGAAGCTGCACATTGCAAAAGGAGTGTATGATATTGTTTCAAAAAATGTCTGAAAAAGTTTTATATTGTTAAACTTACAGGAAGGAAATTCTCAATTTTAGAATTTGAAGTAGTTTTAAGGAAATAAAGACATAAAATTACCTTAGCTAAGCCAGCCCTTAAGGTTGTTGCTGGCCAGGCTGAGCTTGCCAGAGTCAGCCAACCATACAGTGTTGGTGCCACATAACAGGAACCATATATACCAAATCGTATGCACCTCCACCAATCATAGCTGTTTTCACTATCTAAAATAAACATTAACATGATAAATTCGTGTAAGTTTGTATTTTAACAGTTTATTAAATGTAGTTTATAAATTACTTACCGAAACGTTTTCCTTCAAATGTTTGTTGAATAAAACTGGAAATTGGCCAAATACAACCATATGATACCATACCCCTTATTATAGGGTATTTATTAAAAGCAACTTTTACCGATTTGCTTAGAACACTCATGTTGAATCAAAAAAAGGGAAGCAAGAAAGCACCATAAGTCACGACTCACGTTTGATAGAATTTTGTGGTACTAACGTATACCTGATGAAGTGCCAAGTATGTTCATTCATAAGCTAAATAAAATAATACCATATTACACATACTATTTATAGTGGCTTTACATCTGCTTAAGAGAATTATTACCTATTCTTTGAAGAACTTGCATGAGCCTTGAACGTTTCGAAGTAATACAATATGTCGTGCTTAGTGCTAAACATAGTGTTAAACTTGACCTTCTCGAATTATATAATTTTAAAATTCATGGTCACCGCTTTTAAATTTAGTTGTTGGCCCTTGAACGTTTTATCATTCGCATAAAAGAATATTCGTGGTGTAATTTGCTTTTCATCTTTGAATTTCCTGGTTTTCTTTTCATTCTTGACAAATGACAGTTGTGAGTTGACATGTAAATTGTCAAAACATGTCAAACTCAAAACAATTTTTTTTCGCTCACGGCGCAGGCTAAAGGCCGTCACAGACTTAGCTATAATATAATATATTAATATATTTATAGCTAGGCATATTAATATATATTTTCTATACAATTTTCGCGTGACCACACACTCAGCTATAACATATATTTCTGGTCTCAGTGTGTTTAGTACGGTATATTAATATAATATATTATAGCTAAGTCTGTGACGGCCTTAAAGTGGCCCATTCCCTATCCTGCAATAATACTCTAATCTGTGCTATCCTGCATGGCAGTGGCCGCGGTGCCGCGCCGGCTCGTCCTCGACAATCGACAGTCCAGACTCGAGGGCCGATGCCCGAGGCCCATGGCGGCCGGCCTGCGACACCATTCGTATTTCGTTCACAATCTTGCATAAGGCTGGGAATACACGTCAGATTTTGTTTCCGTTTGTCTGATCAGATAATCTGATCGTATTATATTATATCCTTAAATCTGTGGTAAAACGAACTTTCGACGTTTCGACAGTTTACGCGCGAGTCCTACTCGCACTTGGCCAATTTTTTTATAGATCGACCTGTGCGTTGTCAGGTAGTATCAACGAGCAAGGAAGTCTATGGAGAAGCCGTTGTCAACATATATTTTTTTCTTTGGTCTGAGGGTAGTATTCCTTAGTAGTCTGTGGTTGTCAGGTGTGCCCACAGATTAAGTATACATAGATGGATTCTTAGCTCGCCAGCGCGTGGCCATTTTATGCTTGTGTGCAATTGCTGTAGTGTGCGTGTAGGGATGGCGTATATCGATAAATGCTTTTTTTGCTAAATGACCTCTCCTAATGATACCTAAGCCCTGGAAAAAATTTGGCAGGATGGTTTAATTGCACCCTGTATAAACAAAATATTTAAGTATATAATTACACAAATAGTTAAAAATATACATTAAGAGGGTTACTAATAAACGCTGTATAAGCTTTGAATAGTTATTCCGTGTTTTGTCTTCTTCAATCCAATTAAAAATGTCACTTGTGTGACAGGAACAAAACACTGTATAACTATTCAAAGCTTATACAACGTTTATTAGTAAGGGGGAATATGTATACTCCATAAGCACGAAAGCTTGTCCGGAGTGTAATAGCTAATATCAATAAAATCAACAGTTTTTATAAAACACAACAGAAGAACAAAATATATTATACTTTATTAAACTTAATTACTATCTACTAATAAGCAACTATTTTGTAGAATAACAATTATTATTATCAAAGAAATATAAGAATGAATCTCAGTCCTACTTATTTAAAGTAATTCCAAAAACGCTTAGGTGCATTTCTTTACCTATTAAAATATAATTATGTAATAATATTTATACAGAAAAAGACTTAAAATAGATACTTCGACGCCCCCTGAACAATGATATCATAATAATAATAATTAATAACCTAAGTGGGACTCTAGAGTCTAGACGATCAATTTAATTGTGCAATATCACGGTGTGTGCAATCAAAATCATAGAGCACTAAACCAAATATTATTCTTCACTTTCAATCTTATTATCAAATTAATAATTTAAAATAATTATTAACTTCATTATAGGTCTCTCCGTCACCGTCCGTCAAGAGCATTCCAATAACCTGAAAAAAATAAATGGTTTAGTGTCAATAAATGTACAATACTACTACATACTATAAAATATACACATAATTCATAATATTGTATACGGGGCAATATGCTTTATGTAAGTTTTCCATGCTTAACCCATCCAGCCCCAAGCTGAACCCAGGTGCCGCATAACAACTAAATATATATTGTGTCTGGAATTCGACGATTGAGGTATTAAATTTATTTTATTAAATGATTATGACTTTAGCCTTAATAAAATTTTACATTTTACTTAAAAAAGAGTACCTAATGCCAGGATAAAATTTCAAGAAGTATCTTTAAGTAACGAATTGAGTACTTACAGGGGGGAGGTGTGAGAGCTGTTGATCATGCAATTATTTTACTCTCCGTTAGAACTATCTTTATTTCAATAAAATCATTGTTTCAAACTTACGTTTGAAATGATAATTCCAAATTCCAATATTGTGATGCCTTCATAAGGGAGTAAGGATTAAAAACTTGCATGAAATTTGCGTCTAAAATATATATCTGTTTGTCGTCTATTTTGAAGCATTTTCAACCTGAAAAAAAATCATTTAGTCCATGACATTATTTTTATCGATAAACTATAGTTCAAGTAAGGCGCATCCCTAAAATACACGTAAAAAACTATGCAATATTTATAGCCAAATTATTACTTGATGTGACATTTTTATCACTAATGCCTTATATAGCATGATTAATGGATTATTATACTTATAAATTTTCTTTTTTAGCTTACAAAAATACCGATTGATAAGCCCAAACAACGTTGTTGAAAACTTACGTATGTTATGTTAAATCCACGTGTTTGAGGCATTCCTTGGCCGTTTTTATGGTTTATTATATAGCGGAACCACAAAATGCAATAATATATTGCATTGAACGTTCACTAAACACTTTTATTACCACTTTTTAAACATGAAATATGCAGACCTACTCCTTTGTTATGTTCTACTAAGTGGGACATAACATTACAGGCTTTTGACGTTTACACACCGATATGAGCTTTCTCTTTCACCCAAATTACTACATCGTTAGTTAGAAAGAGTAACATTATCAGCTGTCAAAATATAAGGCGGACTCCTAAGTATTATTACCTCAATGGGTGTGCCACAAATAAGGTAGAAAACGTTAAAAATTATGATTTTCTACCATGTTTTCTACATTGTAGAAAATAATAATTTTTAAAGATTTTGCCTCTTACTTATTTTGGAAGAAAATAAGCAGTCTTCTTGACATTATTGGCTCGAATTACACCGTCAATATAATCACGATTCTAGTAGTATCACGATTCACGCGTATCACAAGTACTACTGCGATATAGTTCGACAAGGCTCTACTTGAACGTGGCGAGAAAAGGAACTAAACGCTTCTATCATACAAAAACGTCATTTTTGACATGTGTTTGACAGTTCTCCTTTACCAGCAGCGCCTTTTGACATCATTGACACATTCATATAAAGCCTTGTCGGACTATACTGCGATCATAGACTTATAATATACTGACGTAAAGACCACCTGACAACCCGAAAATGCGTGACGATTTTCGATCTGTCAATGTGTGCGTGTGCTAGTGATGTATCTTTTACTATCGATAGTATAGTCCGTTCCACAGTGTATTTTCTGTCCAAAAAATTGGCCATGCCTTTATTTTTGGAAATCTTGAACAGAAATGTTATGTAAGTAATTTATTAGTATTTAGTATTTACATGTGTTAATTTCTTATTATGAACAATAAAAAAACACTTTTAATTTTTTTTTCAATAAAATTAAAAACTGTCATAACTTTTTAAATATTTACTTAATTGTCTTCTTGATTATTCTGATCGACAATAATAAAAAAACTCACAATTTAACCTGATTTACATATTTCTTAAATAAGTGTTTAAAGGTTTACTTACGATTTATGTTTTTTTTTCTTTAATTTATTATGAACGTATTTCTAATTATTTGGATTTTACAGAATTGCTACTTAAATGTACAAAAATTCGTGTAAAAAAATTTAGATCCAAATAATAAAGGGCACCGAAGTTAAAGGCTTCTAAAGTTTTCTTGGTAACTATGGTTTTAGGGTTGTCAATATTTCTGTACCAACATTTTTTACTCATTTGAACTTTGTTTTTTTTTGAGCATATAAAAACCAACTTCAAATATTATTAAACTATGTGAACTATGCGGTGACAACCCTATCCAAAATTATACAAAATTGAATAACTCCAATGCCCCGCCTCATTTGGATCCCATTTTTTTTTGGGTTTTAAGTATCAAAAGAATATTTCAGTCTTAGTTTCAAATCCAAATATGAAAAGACATGACGTAAAGACATGACATTTTTTTTTTTTTTTTTTTTTTTTTTCTTCCGAGTATTATCTGCGATCAATCCACGGATTATAAGCAGATGTGGTGAACAGATGTTGGCGGTTCAGAGATTCCTATCCAGTGACAGGAACTCTACATTATTTTAATTTCCTTTATTCTCTGAATCTCTTGTCAAGGTCTAGAATGTTATGACGTTTCAGTCGTTTGTGACATCTTTTATTCAGAAGATTCTGAGCAAGATCGTTGGGATGGATATCCAAGCGAAGCTTGTATTTGGTACAAGACTGAGATATTTCCTCTTTGATGGTTGGAATTTTTAAGACTTCGTGGATTTCGCTGTTACGTATAAACCAGTGTGAGTTAGATATCGTTCTCAGAATAATGTTTTGAAGATGAAAAGACATGACATAATTTTTTTTAAATTAAAACATAAATTTATAAAGTCAGTCATAAATACGTTATCTTGAACAAATAAAGCCTGGATGTTTTTCGCTATCGTAGGGCTTTTAAGACACTATTTAGACCAATTAATAAATTCTTAAAAGAATATCAAACTTTTGTGCTATAGCTGTTTCTATGTTTTTTTCTGGAAATCATAGAATTTTTTTTCAAGTACTAATTTGCATTCTTCTATAGGAATTGGGCAGTCAGGTACTCTCGTCCTGCATTTATAATCACAAATCCTATAAAATTAAGTAATAAAAATGGCATGGCCAATTTTTTGGACAAAAAATACACTGTGCGTTCGAGTTAGTTTACCTGAGTTTCTATGAGAAATAAATAATACACAACTTTGCCAGATTTTCTATTTCAAATTAGGTACCATATATTTTATTTGGCAGAAAAAAAGGTGACGATTGAAAAGTATCTAAGACACACATTGTCGTTTGGGGTGATTTTTCAATCGTCGGATATGTTATGACATGAGGTTCTTATAAGGGTAATTATACTTCGGGGGTTTGTCCTCGATATTAGTATTCCTTTTTACACTAAGTAGTACACTTCTAACTGTTACCACGTCATAGCACTATTTTAGAGCCAAGAAAAAAATAACAAGTTGTCTCTGGATTGCACTTTCCTCCATATTTTCCCGCCTCTTGTCTCTGATTTACCTTTCTTCCTGTTACCTGCAACTCTCTAGATCCTTCATTCACTTTTGTGCTTGCCACGATCGCACTAAAATTAACTTTAGAACAAAAGTTATTTTCATACCTACCTACCTAATTTTGGTTTCTAAAATACCTTTGTAAAAACGAAAAGTTTTATAATATTATAGTAATAAGGTGATTAAAGTGACTAGAAGAGGAAACAGAACGGCGATTACGATTCTCTTCGTCATCAAGCGTATCTTCGTCATCCAGTTCCACTTCAGGTGAACGTGACGATAACGGTAAGTTATCATTTTTTTTTATGTGACACATGGACATAGAACACATTTACTCCTAGCGGAGCACAATATAGATTGTTACAAGATAACAAGACGGATATTTTTTTCAAAAAGGGCAATTCAGGGAGTCTATAGGATTATCTCGCTGCCCTAACAAAAATGCATTCAGGGTAGTCTGCAGGACTATTCGCGCATATTTTAAATTACTGCACTCAGGGTAGTCTTTAGGACTATTCGCCGCAATAATACATTTATTTTGCATCCGTATTACTCTGTGGGACTATCTGTCCCATTATAAAATTATTACAATCATAATAATCTGTAAGATTATTGACCGCGTTGCAAATTGCGGGTATGTCAATAAAGGCAATTCAGGGAGTCTCTAGGATTATCTCGCCGCCCTAACAAAAATCCATTCAGGGTAGTCTGCAGGACTATTCGCGCATAATTCAAATTATTGCACTCAGGGTAGTCGGTAGGACTATTCGCCGCAAAAATACATTTATTTTGCATTCAGAATAGTCTGTGGGACTATTTGCCGCATTATAAAATTATTACATTCATAATAATCTGTAAGATTATTGGCCGCGTTGCAAATTGCGGGTAAGTCAATAAGGGCAATTCAGGAAGTCTCTTGGATTATCTCGCTGCCCTAACAAAAAGCATTCAGGGTAGTCTGCAGGACTATTCGCGCAACTTATATGTAAAAAGGTTTTTAGTCACGCTAAAACTCGAAGAAGGCTGAGCGGATTGGGCTGATTTTAGTCTTAAAATGTTGGTAGAAGTCCATCAAAGGTTTTAAAATGACACGAAGTTCACCGTGATAGCTAGTATTTTATATTATTGTACTCAGGGTAGTCTGTAAGGACTATTCGCCGCAATATTACATATTTTGTTTTGCATTTTATATTATTGCACTCAGGGTAGTCTGTAGGACTATTCGCCGCAATATTACATTTATTTTGCATTTTATATTATTACTATTCGCACTCGGGGTAGTCTGTTTCGCCGCAATATTGCATTTATTTTGCATTTTATACCTATTATTGCACTCAGGGTAGTCTGTAGGACTATTCGCCGCAATATTAAATTTATTTTGCAAGTATACAATTATAGTCGATACGACTACTTGCCGCATTATAAAATTATTACATTCATAATAATCTGTAAAATTATTTGCCGCATTGACAAATTGAGGGTAGCTTAAAAAAAATGCATTTCTAATTTAGAAAATCATTTTGCTACTGAAAATCTAGAACAGACGATTAACGAGGATATATTTTTAGCCATGCCATCTACTTCCGGTGCTCAAGAGCAACTCGTAGAAAAACAAAGTAATACGGATATGAATCCGGTATTTTTTGGAGTTTTGGACATTGATCCTATTACTATTGCAAATAATGATGGACCGAAAATCAATATTGAAATGGCAGCTAAATTAAATTACAATTGAACATCTGGTATAGAAAAAATAGAGAAACGTGATTTATTAAAAAAAAAAAATATCTGGTAGTCGTAACTGTCAATTATTTTATCAATCCCCAAGCGGTAGTTGGCAGCCGCATAACAATTGCATATCCATTGGGTCTGCGATACTCACGATCAAGGTAATATTAAATAGCGACACCGGGATTGAACGTGGATATGAAGGTCACGTTAAAAGAGGGCTCCGGCCTGACCGAGCATAACACCTCGCTCGGTCGGAAGATCTTCCTTTGGGCCTCCACGTATATTCCCACACAGCGGAAAATCTGGCCATTTTATAGATTGCGCTAGAGTCTAGACAATAGCGCCAAAAAAGTGTTATTTCTTGTTTGAGCCATGTGATCACATCAAAAAATTAATTTTAATGATTCACCTGATCACAAATTATTACGAAAGCTAATAGACGCTACACGTCTTTTAAGTGACGTGTTTTATTATTCCATAGCTCGTATAATTTTGCTTTAGCTACAGTTATAGATCATTTAGCATAACGCAAAAATTATGAAGTATTTATTTAGATTTTAGAGATAATCTCGCTGGAACGCTTAAGTTAGCTAAAGCAGTCACGATTTACGAGTCACCTAAAGTAGCTTAAAAAATACAGCCATGGGACTCATTAGACGACGCCTGGGAAGCGGAAGCAGTTCACAGGCCAGTCGACCCGTCAACAGCGTTCGGTTCCATCAACCAGAACGTCACGGAATCATCCACCCCAGAAACAACTCCCGTCTCAAGGGAGCTCGTAGATCGCGTCGTCATATTGAGTCATGACTCATCGACAGCGACAACCACGGAAGCGATAGACGAAGCTATCCACAGCTATGGCCTATGTAGGTCGTCTTAGTTTTTATGGTCGATACTGGATGATAACAAAAACCTAAATATGTTGGTGGATTAAC
Source organism: Plebejus argus (assembly GCA_905404155.3). Lineage (NCBI taxonomy): Eukaryota > Metazoa > Arthropoda > Insecta > Lepidoptera > Lycaenidae > Plebejus > Plebejus argus. Next base: position 7,838,653 of record FR989938.1, on the reverse strand, counting down.
GGTTATAAAATAACACGTTACGCAGTAATTAAATCAAAATCCGAACAAATTAATTTTGATTAGTACATAATACTATGTGACCATAGTCATAACGAATTTATTAATATAAATTCGCTAGGACAGCACTTGATAGTGTTTTTTATCCTGCCAAAATCTGGTTTACACAAAGATAAACATTCTAAGATGGAAGACTTGCGTACAGTTTTAAAATTGACATCTAAAGAATATTGTTTCTTGTCTCTATCTAGGGACGCGAAAGTTGGCGAAAGTGCCCCCAGCGAGTCGAATATAAAATAATACTCTTATTTGTGTATCCACCCAAGTTCAAGGAAATATTTAAGATTTTGAATTAAGCAAGAGGACAATCCAAAAACTATTTGACGTATAATTTAGAAAAATTCAAGACCATAATTTTTGTCGTGAAATTTATTCTGACGCCTCAACAACGGGATGGCGGGAAGCCTGTGAGGGTCCATGGCAGGAGGAGGAGCTTATTTTGTATTAAAAATTTTGTAATAGTTGTTAAATATTATGGTCGTTAGTTATGTTAACCGTATCATGGGTGGAATACGATTGCCCACACTCCATAAAATAAATAAAGAAATTGGGCAATGGGGCGAGGAAAGAAAAATTATACATTACAGCAGAGACCAGACATACATGTCTGGTCTCTGATTACAGCAGCATAATATTATATTAAATCTGCAGATTTTTTGTTGCGGGTCTGGAATCTCGAAAAATACACCCCGATACAGAGTGGGAGATATTGGAAACAGGGTTCCGCCAAATAGTTTCAACTTTAGTTGTGTCTGCAGACATCGATTTATTTGCAAAAATCAAATAAACCAAAAAGACCCTGATGCAATTATAATTGACGCTTTTACAGTGATTTGGTCACAATATTATTTTTACGCTTTCCGTCCAGTAGCGTGTATATTTGTATAATATACAATAGCGTGTATATAATATATCAAATATTATTAATTTCAGTTCAACTACCGTCGTTGTCGCGGGTTATCCGGGCGGCATTAATGGGTCTTTCATCCTGTTGATAGAGTGAATTTAAATGTAGCGTCGTTATCAGATAATTTAACTTACAAAAAAGAATGTAACGCGCTATGGCGTCACGGTCCTCCATGCCTCCAAACAACAAAAATCTTTGTATGGGTTTGACATCGAAATGTCACTGTCACACACAATGTTTTGAGATCGTGACGTAACATCCTGTGATGGCTGTTTGCGATCACGTGATATGATAGATTAAATATTTATTTTTTTATAAATAAAATAAAAAATATTAAAAAGTCTATGAGTACAAATATGTCAAAAAAAATAAATACAATAAATTGTATTATATTTCGTTTACTATGTTTACTATCAAAAGCTCTGGCTTATTTGGAGATATATTATGAGATGTTATTATTATAATTTTGAATTATTTAGGGTCGTTACATCCTAATGATGAGCCTAATGATATTTCATCTTCTTATGAACTTTAAAAGACATGTACAAGAGAAAGAGATTCTAATAAAAATAATTGATTTAATAATTATTCTAATCCTAAAAGAATGCAATCCAATTTTACATTCACCATATTTTCTTGAGAAATCTTCAAATCTGTCCAGCCAAAATCTTATTTTCTTATGTAAACAAAATATTATCTAATTTCAGAAATTATAATGTTTTTAAAATTCGATTTAGAAAACCGTATAATCCTGGGTATCAAGCCAAACCTTGAGTAGATAGATTGCATGGAGATTGGGGATATTGAGTTGATATTGTGTCTAATTTTTCTAGTTATAGTACCCGTCACGTTACTTCATTGGCGTTTATGTGATGAGTATTTAGATGTTATTCGCCAAACAACGGGTTGGACAATCAACTCCACGACCTTTGCTAGTTTCTATATTAGACCGAATAAGTATTGTTGAAGGTGATCAAATTAATTTTGATATATAATTTATGACAGATTATGTAAAAAATATTATGTTAACGAGTAACAAATTTTTCTTTCTTTGATTATGGCGTGTAAAAATATAACATAAATAAAATGACATATCTTGTTTGTTCTCTAAACATCTACTTAGTGTAAAAAGGAATACTAATATCGAGGACAAACCCCCGAAGTATAATTATTGATTAAACGAACTTACCTTACGTGAAGTTCAATCAAAATTATACGAGGGGTTTGTCCGAAGATATTAGTAGGAACTCCCACCCACCCTGGTTCTCAGTAGATAACACCCAAGTAACTGAAGCTATGTCATTTTATTTTTTGGCTCTGAACTAAATGAAGGATCTAGAGAGTTGCAGGTAACAGGAAGAAAGGTAAATCAGAGACAAGAGGCGGGAAAATATGGAGGAAAGTGCAATCCAGAGACAACTTGTTATTTTTTTCTTGGCTCTAAAATAGTGCTATGACGTGGTAACAGTTAGAAGTGTACTACTTAGTGTAAAAAGGAATACTAATATCTTCGGACAAACCCCTCGTATAATTTTGATTGAACTTCACGTAAGGTAAGTTCGTTTAATCAATAAATAATATACACATTATAAAGTTACTTATTTATTACTCAGGTAAAAGCTATCTGAAAAATCAGGCCTTACATTATTAGAAATGCAAATATAATGTTGAAAGTAAACAACACACTTAGTATTTTATTTATTCTTAAATTAAATACATATCATAATACTCTTACACACCTATTACATTTTTAGATTGGTTTTATGTTATTGTTAAATACCGATAAGTATATCGATAAATTTGATTCAAGCACTAGCGAATATGTAAAAAAATTTTATGAAAAATTTTTCTTCAAAAATTGTGTAATTTAAGAACAATAGTACCTTTAGTTACGCAAAATATGAAAGTAAAAGGGAGGATTGATATTATTTTATTTGAAATACAGAACTAAAGACAGAATATAGCAAAAATAAACACATCGTAGCAATTAGGACATGAAGATTAATTACCTGTGAAATGTATGTTTTTCAGGATTATTCCTATGATTTACACTGCAATCACTCACAGAACAAGTTATCATTGCTATATATAATAGTATTTGTTAAAAATAACAAACGATTTAAACAATAAATTTCAAATACTGAAAGGGCACAAAAACGCGTGTCGACTTGTGACGACCTGTCAAATAAAAGTGGTTACAGTTCACATTAAACTGCCTCTCTCTTTTCATCTTGTTATAATTCCATAAAGGATTTTCTTCTCTCTCGCACTCTTTGTTCGTCTATGCATTATAGGTTTATGACTGCGATTCGGCCTATTACACCATCAACATTATCAGTTATCACGGAATCGTGATAATGCGACCCATTGACAGTTTATGGGTTGACATCGTTGACATTTGTTAAGCACGAAGAAGAAGAAGATTTGCTGTAAGGTATTTTTATGAAATTGGCGATTTTAATGTTTTTGAGGGCCTAGTTTTCGAATTTCAGTTATTTATTAAAAAAATACTAATTAGTAATTACTAACAAAATAATATAATAAAACATTAAACACCTGTTTATGATCAGAAGCACAAATGGGTCTTCAATAAGTGCTGAGATGTAAGAATTCGACTTTTAAAAAATGGGCAGCAATTCGCTTTTATTTTCTATCAACAATGAAGGTAAAGTGTACGCTCTTCCAACGAGTGGATCATGCTGGAGAGAATTCATGTACCTGGGAATCGAATTCAAGACTCTATCAGCGGTTCCACACTTTTTATGGGCCGTCGGCGGGGACAGACAAATTTACCTTCATGTTCATGGATTAGAAATACCTATACGTGTCAAAGAGGAATCTTATGAAAACGAAAGGTGGCTTCCATTAGAAGGCTTCAGTGGACGTCTTCTTCCGACCGACCGCTTTCATTTTTCTTCTCAAGACGGAAGTATTGACCGATCAATTGATCGAATACGGTTACCGTCGATGGCATGGCAATGGGAAGGTGACTGGCAACTCGAATTGACTTTAGATGGCGAGCCTCTCGATCATGACGGTTGGAGCTACGCCGTCGACTTCCCGGCACAATTCGGTCCAGTGAAACAATGGAAATCGTGTGTTCGCCGCAGGAAATGGATTCGTTACCGAAAGTTTAGTGCCATGAATTCATGGTGCGCAATAGCTCCGCTCCACAAGGACCCAACCCAGGAACCTTTCATAGATGTTAGTATAGGAGGAAACCAAATTCCATATGCCTCTGCTGGTACTCTGTCCGTGTGGGCCATCACAGCGCAAGGTAGAGTGATGTTTCGAGCTGGAGTTAGTGCCACAGCACCTGAAGGATTGAAATGGATCAACGTGAGTATTCCTCCTAATTGTGACATTAAACAAATTTCTGTTGGGCCGACTGGGTTGGTATGGGCTTTGCTCTGGACCGGAAGAGCTATAGTGAGGAAAGGCATTACAAAAGATAATTTATCAGGAGAAGCATGGTTAGAAGTCAAATCTCCAGCAGAAACAAAGCTCTCTGGTTTATCTGTGGGATATAATGTTGTATGGGCTGTAAGTTCCGACACCAAAGTTTGGTTTAGAAAAGGTATTGATGGGAACATGGCAGGCACTACAGAAGTGGCTGCCATGGGAAGTGGATGGTTGGAAATTAATGGGAACATGACACACATCTCTGTGGGTATTAATGATCAAGTATTTGCTATTGGTGACTCTAGCAAAAGTATTTATTGGAGAAGCGGTATAACAGCTTCAGAGTTGACTGGCAAGAGGTGGAGAATAATACAAGCTAATATGCAACTCAGTAGGACATCTAGTTCAGCAAGTCTCATATCATCAGCATCTAACCCAAAACATGGAAGCTTGAGTCTTTTAAATGAGAACATTGTTGAGCTAAAAACTGGGCACAATTTAAAAAATTCTTGGGAGGAATCTCATTCTGCGCCCATAGAAAATACTTTACCTCTTAAGCCTACCAAAGAAGTTAGACCAAAGAAAACAATGAATGTAGAAACCATAGACTTAACTGGGAAGAGTTATGAAACTACTCTGAAGAATCCAAGAGCCTGGAGTCCTGTGAGAAGCGTTGGCTCAGTTGTTGGAATGGAAGCTCAACCAGATAGTGACAGTAGTGTGTTTGATGTTGACTCGGGAATGTTCTTTGATGAAGAAGTAAGTCAGGCGGCATGGGGATCCTGTGACACTACTTGGGCTTTTGTCAATGCTGGAGGATGTGCTATTGATTGCCTTCAAGTTCCCCATTGGTTTTCCGATTCCCACAGTGCTTACAACAGTGACATGTCAGCAAAATGGCGTTTAGAAATATTAGAATCTCTTAAACATCGTTACAACCAAGAGTTTGATACTAATAATATGTACCAATTGGCAATTGAAGAAAAGGGATGGACTCGTAGTTGTGAGGCGAGAATGGTGAATGAGAGTAATACAAGTGAAGACTGCATCCTATCTCTCTATTGGCATGCTTCAGAAAATACTGGAACATTATCAGTTTTTCAGCCTGATGGTACTATCAAGTTTATTATTAATTTAGGAGAAGTAACTAGTGTGACTTCTTCCTCGGAACCGGGCAGCCCGAGATTAAGCTTTACTATACCCCAACACAATAAAAATACTATTAAAATACAATTCATATCTGAAATGGAACAGGAGGAATGGTTGAATATCATTGTTGACATAATTTCACAGATAAATAATTTGTCTGGAAAGCCATCACCTAATTCTGTATGGGCTGTTTCGTCCTCAGGTGATATTCTTAACTGGGATCCTACACCAGCTAAGATGATTGCAGAAAAAAATGGCATATACACAAAAGAATTTCAAGTATTTGGCAAAGACATTGCCAATGGATTCACTATCAATCTAAACAACAACTTCACTCCTGGTAGCATCTTAAAAATGTCTGGCTGCTTATATGACGAAATTAAGCGCTTCCATATAAATCTTCAAGGGCCAGAAGTACAGAAACAAAGGCACAAAATTGAAACAGAAATTACAGAGATTCCTTTTCATTTTAACGTAAGATTTGATGAGTGTACCGTCGTTTGTAATAGCAAAAAGTCTGGTCAATGGAGCGTGGAGGAGCGACACGAGCTGCCGCTCAAACCTGGACAAGAATTTTCCGTGAAAATTGTTTGCGATAATGAAGGCTACATAGTCTACGTAAACGATTCAAAGTTCTGCTATTTCAAACATAGACTGAGTCCAGAAAGTGTAACTTCAGCACTAGTACTTGGACCGCTGAGGCTGTTTAATTTGGAGTACACTTCTAATAGTGTTATCATCGGCCCCGACGAAATGATTTGGCGATTGATGGGGGGCTATCTGCGTAAGGTCGAAAGTTGCGAAAATGGCATCATTTGGGGAGTATCACATGACCATCGAGCGTGGGTCTATACAGGTGGATGGGGTGGAGGAGCCCTGAAAGGTGATTAACAGTTGGGTCATCAGTCGGGTGATTTGCAATTTCCGTTCGACTCGGAATCGAAAACTTGTCGCCCATTTATCGGTCAACGGCGTATTTATACGATATCGCCCATAAAGGTTGTCGAATCTGAGTCGAGTGTTGTGAATCAGGCTCATAACTATCGCACTGTGGTCTGTGTATCTGGTAGAATAAATATAAATTATGTATAAAGCATGCTATCTCACTTTATAGGTATAAGTAGTACTGATGGGATTCACTCAATGTCTGACACGCAGACCTACTGTGTTTATGAGAACCAAAGGTGGAATCCCCTGACAGGCTACACGTCTACAGGCTTACCGACGGATCGGTATATGTGGAGTGATGCAACTGGAAAACATAAGAGGACCAGAGAACACACTAAACTTCTTAGTAGACATTGGCATTGGGTTTGTATTTTTTATCATCATTACCTACTAAGATTATTATTGTAGTGTACATAGCTAAACTTCTTTTATAAAACCTATTTTATTTTGTACTCTTTACTTTATGATATTTTGACTTGTTTACTTTTTGATAGATTTTGTCAATATATTAAAAGAATTTAGCTTGAACATCGCGTAATATTTTTCCTTTGCACCTTCAAACTAAAAGTTCGGGCAAGATATCACCCTCGCACTCCTGCGAGGACCTTGCGCACTTCATTGGTGACCCCGGAAGGAACACAAAATGAAAAAACAGAATTGTAGCAGCGATCAAAGAGACGGCGCAAGACATCGGTGACCTCGACAAGACACGCCTTTTCCATCACCACACTCCGCCCCTCCGCACCACGCCAGCCAGCATCGCCACATCGGGTACATCGGCCCACTAGCCACAACGTACCGCGGCCAGGGCAACTCCACATCGGCATCAACGGGCAGCAGCATCACAGTTCCGACTCACTGGGACTACACTGCAACCAGCGCGGGTACTAGCGACGCAAGCGGCAAGATTTCACGGTTCGACTTTCGGTAGTTTTAAAACCGGTTATTATCGCCCTTGACGGTCTCTGGAGGGGGGTGATGTAGTGTACATAGCTAAACTTCTTTTATAAAACCTATTTGATTTTGTACTCTTTACTTTATGATATTTTGACTTGTTTACTTTTTGATAGATTTTGTCAATATATTAAAAGAATTTAGCTTGAACATCGCGTACTATTTTTCCTTTGCACCTTCAAAATAAAAGTTCGGGCAAGATATCACCCTCGCACTCCTGCGAGGACCTTGCGCACTTCATTATAAACGCGAAAGTGTCCTTATCTGTCTGTTGTAGTCAAATTCTGCGCCCTGCGGGTGTACTAAATTTGTCTATATTTTTGTAGATTTCAGAGTGGATGGTAGACTACAACACTCCAGGTGGAGTAGACAGTGATGGCTGGCAGTATGCGACAGACTTCCCAGCACCTTATCACGGTAAAAAAGTTTTTACGGACTGCGTAAGGCGCAGAAGATGGTATAGAAAAGCCCAAATAATTACTGAAGGTCCATGGGTCCGGGCAGGAAGCACTGCACTTTTAGATATTTCATTATGGGTGAGTAAGAATTTTAAGTTCAATGTTACAAAATTTTCTGAACATTAAATATGTATAAAAAAGCCTATTTTTTTTTAATTTTAGGGAAATAATAAAGAAACCATAGTATGGGCTATCACATTGGCCGGGGACGCGATATACAGGATGGGGGTAACTGCAGCTACACCAGCCGTAAGTATTAATTATTATGATTATCCATAAATTAACTCGTAACAGAATTACTTTGTTACTACAAAAAACAAAGAATTCCATTCGGCCACAAAAATTATTGTCTTGATGTCATTATTACAGGGTGTCCACTGGGAGCATGTCAACAGCCCACATCCACTGGTGGCCATAAGTACATGCGACAATGTTATATGGACAGTCGGGCGTAAGGGAGAACTTTACTATCGAGAAGGAATTACCCAAGAAAACCCCGGTGGTTCAAGCTGGAAATTGATCGAAGCTCCAAAATACCCAATAGCTTTTACGCATAAGTCTACCATTGGAGCCAAATCGGTGACGCTCACAATGAACTCGGCTTGGGTGTTGCTTTCAAATGGCCTCCTAGCCGTTCGGACAGAGGTATCAAAAGAACATCAAGAGGGAAAACAATGGAAGTATTTGACAGGTAATTTAGAGGCTAACCCCTCTAACCCTCTCTCTCTCTTTTAAATCTTAACATGTTTAGTTTGAGTCGTCGAGACAAGAGCCACCTAGTATTTATTTTCAATTGACGCTCCAGCTGTGCCTGGAAAAACGAGCGATCATGAAATAGCTTAAAAATTCGCTGTCGTTGATTAGTTCGCAACTGACTGCACACCAACAGCAAACTGCAACAAAGCAGCTGAAAAATCTACTGTCTCAACATATTATGTCTAACGTGTGCTATCTTGCATCTCCCTCTATTGCCGTCGTGCAAACAGCCTAAAAGATCAATCTAACAGAGTATAGTATAAATGTCCCAATTTTATATTACAAAACAAGGTTCAATACATAAACAATGTTCACATAATATTACCCTATTTTAGACTGCGAGAGCCTGAAGCAGGTGTCGGCGATGGGCGGGTGCGTGTGGGCGGTGCGTGCGGACGGCGCGCTGCTGCGGCGACTCGGCGTGTCGGCGGCGCGCCCGCACGGCGTTGCCTGGCAACCGGTCCTCGCCGCCGCGCTCGCACACGTCACCGCCAGGGCCTGCTCCTAAACTGTAGTATTACTGGCCAGTATAGTTTGGACTACTGCTCAGCAATTAATACTGAGGTATTAACCACTCACCGCCGTAATCAAGAGTGATTTAATTATGATTAACCTTTAATTTAATGAAGAGTTTGACAGATAATGTATGGTGCTTATGTCAACATTTTGAATTAATTTAAGTAATTAATGTTCCACTCTAGTGCGGCAGTCAGAGCTTTTAAAGATTACATAACTTTGATTTAATGAATATTTAACATAAACCTCAAAAATTCTATCAAACTCTGTATGAAATTAAAGTCAAGTAATGATTTTTATTCAGATTAAAAATCTAATATGATATCGAAAGCACACTATATCACTATTTCATTATCTTAGCAAAACAGGTGCATGTTTTAAAGATGCCAAAAAATGTCAGCAGAAGAGGCTATAAATAATTTGAACAGACAAAAGAAAAAATAAAAATATATCTCCTCAAAAGTCAGAGAGCTAATTCAAACAAAGACTAATGAAAAGAAAAGAGGAATAAGGAATATTATGTTTATCCCTTATTGCTAAGTATTAACTATTTAAGATGCTCATATTTTGTTAAGTCTTGTTTATGTTTTAGATGTAAGTATATTTAAATAATAAAACGGTATCCTAGAAAATAGGAAAGATATGATTTCAAAACATTGATCTTTTTAATATAAAACTATTTCATATTATATTTCATGTATACCCGAGGAAATTGATTCCTAGGCAGTTGACAGACCAACGTCGTTTGGTCAGCTTTAAATGTCAATTCAATGTTAGCTGTGATCGGTCGGATGTACAGATGAGTTTGACATAATGCAACCAAATTACTTAGATCCGTCATAGGCCTAGGAATCAACTTCTCTGATGGTACATTGTATGATCTTCCTTTTCTCTTTTTAAATAATTGTGTTATATACTTAATCTAAGTTTTAATAATAATAATTTATTGTGATGTGAAACATTCCAAAAAACCAAGCTAAGGATGAAGCCAAACGAGTGTAATTTGTGAGTTGTATGCAGTACGACGTCACGCCACGCGCTTATTCACAGACACTACACAAGCGCAATGTTTAAATGTGTTGATTGAGCCAGCTCTTATTAACTGACCTGTACCGACCAAATTCAGTTCGCGGGGAGCGCGGGAAGTGTTGCCAACTATGGGGATTCCCTACTAAATTTAGCGGGAAAAAATAAAAAGTGGTTTTTAGGGGGTAATTTGAGGATATTTATGGGGGTAAAATTTTTGCAGCGTAAATCTAAAAATGAATCCATATTCGCGTGGTCACGACATCACGCGTAAACGGCTGGACCGATTTTGCTGAAATTTGGCAGAGTCCCGAAGACCAACATAGGATACATTTTGTCCCGGAAAATGTACGGTTACTGCACAATATACTTTTATGATTTGCGCGTAAACTATTCAATCGAGTTTGATGAATTTTGGTATGGAGATACTTTTAAGTCTCGGGAAAGGACAAGAGATACTTTTTGTCCCGGAAAGTGTATGGTTCCCGCACAATAAACTTTTATGATTTTCGCCACTAAAACTATTTAATCTATTTTGATGAAATTTGCCATGGAGATACTAATTTCTTAATCTATTTTTTTCTTAATTATACCAATTCGAATTAAATACCTAATCAGCGTTAAGAGTTAAGACAGGACAACGTCTGCCGGGTCGGCTAGTGTAATATATATATTTATTTCGTTTTTATTACTATTATTATCATTTTTATTTCTTTAATACTTAATTACTCTTACTTCATTACAATTTTTATTATTATATAATCATATTTTATTATATTTTGTCAAATTGAAATGAACCACTTATATTTTGCATAATTTAAAAACGTCTACTTCGACCCACACGTTGGCAACACTAGTGGCAGCCCAACCTGCGACTGAAATTCCCCGACTCACAACTCACAAAACTACGCTCGTGTGGCAGTCCAACAGAATTTCTGCTGGGCAGAATTTTCGCCGGCAGACCTAAATGTTTTGAAAAACTAAGAACCATCGAGGTTACAAAGGTTTTTTTTTAATATAATATACTTTAATATATTTTTTCTATACAGCTATTATTATTATGGTTGCTAAGTATGGTTTAGGCACAAATTTAGTAAAACTCTCAAAGGTCAATACATTCCATTTTGATACAGAAAACATTTTTCAAAATTTACGTAAAAAAAGACTTAAGTAGATAAAATGATATGTTTTGGCTGTAAACCAAATTGTTACGAATTTATTTTGTTCTACTTAATAAATGTAGGTATGTTTAATGTTTAGAGATAATAATCTAGTCACGTTTATAAAGTTAGTTCCTTTGTGTATTTACATAGGTAGCTATTTGTATTAATATTGTACCAAGAATATTAGCTTCAAATGTACTGCAAATATACTTATTAGTGAAAACTGTAAAAGTTTTTTCTTAATTAATTATAATATAATTCTTATGTTTTATAAATAAAACAAAAGTTAATATTTCAACGCAAAACTTTATATTTCTACATTACATTCAGCTGTTGCATTAATTTTTGTTACATTTTTATAATGTCCAGAAGTTTCAAATAAGTTCAGTTAAAAATAAAAGTATGTAGGTATTGCATTTTAGGCTGAAATTAAATGTTGTAAAACGTATTATCACAATTTAAATATATAATACAGTAAACCATCATACTAGACATAATATGAGTGTTCTATTAATTTTATAAAAGGGGCATCTAAGCAGTATCAAATAAAACTGGCTCTTTATTGAGCATATTTACTGTATAGTGTATATGTTTATGTTATGGTAATATCCATCAATATTTTATCAGATTCCACATACCTACAATTCAAGTATATTATGCTGGCACTTCACATGGCTAGTTGTATTTGCTATTGGCTATTTGTCGTATTTGGCAACATTATTGACGAATACGCAAACAAGCAAATAAAGGCAAATACGACCTTCCACACATGGCCGTCAAAAAGCAAACTTACAAACCACTTACAAACATTCGATTCAGAATTTTTTTTTTAATCTTTATTTAGGACTTGGTTCACGATTCAGAATTTTTAAATTAGGTTTGTGTTCACCAATACAATGTCGGATGTCAGTTATAGACTTCGAATATTTATTACAAAAAATTGGACCACTAATCTCCAAAAAGGATACAAAATGTTGTTTTCCGCTCACGATACAATACTGAAAATGACTGAAAATTTGCTGAAAATCACCTGAAATTTGAAAATATACCGTCTGTTGTCAAGTTGACAGCACCGTGCACTGGTTTATTAGTGTACTTGCCTATTTGACTCTTTTGATGTGCGTCAAAAACCGACAACGGTCCGATAGAGGTCCGATACATACGTGTATTTGGTATTGGTCATATTTATCAAATAGGCCAATAAGGCCAATACTTTGTCAAACACACTGTCTACACATGGTGATTTTTTGGCGAATACATCAAAATATATGCAAATATAAATAGCCATGTAAAGTGCCAGCATTAAATAAAAAAAATTAATACCAATTGCCCTTGTGAAAAAACTCATGTATACGAGAAGAGGATTTCAGAGAGTAATTTACTATTAATCCCCTTGCTAATAAAAACATGCAGCGTGTAATCGTGTTACTTGAATAGTGAAGGTATACTGACTTATGCGGAGTTTACACGGGTGACTATAGCCGCACGATTTACGCCGCACGGCGAGAATTAATTACTGTCTAAATGGCAATACGCCGCATGGCGAATTGCCATTTAGACAGTCAGTTTTCGCCGTGCGGCGTAAATCGTGCGGCTATAGTTACCCGTGTAAACCCCGCATTATCTATCATGTATCGTTTCCAATATGCCAGACAAAGACAGACAGAGCAGACTATGTACATAGTTATATTCTGTCATCTGTGTCAATATTTTTATTAGTAAGGGGGGGTAAATATAATAATAATAATCGGAAACTGCAAGTGTACTGGTATATTAGACGAAATGACTTATAACTACAACAAATAATCTAGCTCGTATCTAATGAAGTGGTTGTTAGGGTCGTTCTGTATTCGCGGGTAGCCGGCCACCAGCGCGTCCTGTCCGCCGATGTACAGCGTGTTGTAGATCTTCCAGTACACATCGCGGACTTTTCTCGCCGGATGGAATAGACCCTGAAAAAAAAAACATTAGATTTATTTTTTGTCCAATTTTTGAAGACCCTTATTTAACAAGCACAGTAGTTGAGCAAGAATAAGATGACTATTTTTCCGATCTAATTGTTTTTATATTTATTATAATATATTATTGAACCAATATTGTAAAAGAATGTTAAATGGAGAAATAAATTATGAATAATTACAAGATATTGCCTTAGAAGTAGGGTATGCGTAAGAGACGCTACCATACCAAAATATGTCATCAAAATTCCTTCAGCAGGGCTCGGAAACCTGGTTAAGAGCGGGCTGTCATTTTTGCTGTGTTTTCTAATAAGTATTACGATCCCGGAAGACGATGGACTCAAATGAAATTGAGATTTATTTAATCATTGTATAATATTTATCTGATATTTAACTAATGGAAAACACGATTAACTTATTTCGACTCGATAGTTTTATTTTTCGAAATTATGAATATTTTTGGGCTTTTTAGACAAATATCTCTTACACTTATTGAGTTACTATCATTAAATAACATGCACTACTACAATCACACACTTTATAAAATAATAGCTAAAGGAAATATTAGTATTGTATTTAATTTTTAAGTAATCAATAATCATCAAAAACATCAAAAATTTTTAGGACTTACGAGTCTTACGACCTTTACTTTCGTGTTATTATTGCGGGAACCGTTGTTACGCGATATTGTTCACTATTAGCTGCAGTGTAAAGCACATTGCCCGGGAGCTCGATTCATGGAATCATTGTATCACGATTGGAGGATAGCGTTGTGTAGGCGGGGCAAGCGTTTAGACAGTAGGAGAAAAATGAAATTGGCTATTACATGGTGCACTAGAAAGGGATAGAAGATATCACTGCACTACTTACTTTCCGCGAGAAATTAAGCAGGTTAATTTCAGAATCAATACCGCACGCATCTCGGTTTCGCTCTGAGCGAACATTTATCCAAAAACCTGGTTAAAGAGCGTTTTAACCTGGTAAAAAAATACGGGTTCCGACTTTCCGAGCCCTGCCCTTCAGTAGTTATTGCTTGAGAGTATCTAAAGAAACTTTTGTATACTAGTAAAGACTTGTGGTCTCTGGTGGACTCAACAAGAAACTGTCAGAAATAGTGTTCACCATGGGTAAGAATCAATTAAGAATACTTACCAGAAGCCTAACTGGGCACTGCAAGCTTAATAAGCACCTTAACAGAATAGGTGTTAGTAGCTTAAGGGCCCGGGTTACCCTCGAAATTTTCATACATTCTTAATACCAAAATCATTTTCTCATACGAAAATATTTAACATGTTTGAGTTATTTTTCAGCTTAAGATAGTAATTACCTAGGGTCCTGAACAAATTTTTTTTACAAAATATTTAAATACTAAAAAAAATTTTTTTGTGTTCAAATATTTTTTAGTAAATTTACTACTAAATATTTAAACACCAAAAAATAGACAAAAACACTAAAAGATATATAAATAAATAGTAAATATACTACAAAATATTTAAACTTTAAAAAATATTTTTTATTATTTAAATATTTTGTAGTAAATTTACTATTTATTTATATATTTTTTAGTGTTTTTGTCTATTTTTTGGTGTTTAAATATTTAGTAGTAAATTTACTAAAAAATATTTAAACACAAAAAATTTTTTTTTAGTATTTAAATATTTTGTAAAAAAAATTTGTTCAGGACCCTAGGTAATTACTATCTTAAGCTGAAAAATAACTCAAACATGTTTAATATTTTCGTATGAGAAAATGATTTTGGTATTAAGAATGTATGAAAAGGACAATGGCGAACTCTCATACATGATTTTATTTGAGATAAAATGGAGGCGTCTATAAATATAAAAATGCTTAAATGATTAGGAACTCATCCTACAACTAACTTCTAAAAATAAATATTCCCAAGAAGGCCTAGGTTATTAGATATTAGATCATAAAAATCATAAATATTTTAGGTTAGGTTTCATTGGTAAGTAGGTATTACTTACTTATTATTATTGGTATTATTTTATTTTTGTTTGTTTTGTATTAAAATATAATTGAAAATTCTCCGCGAGCTACATTCCCGTAGGACTGAGTAACAAAGTGTCAGAGATCAAATCACAGAATCAAAGTCCAAAAACATGCCGGGTCGAAATTAAAGGAAAAACAATAAAACACAATCGAACACGAGAGGCAACGCACGCGGCAGGAACACCATAGAATCCATAGATATTTTTTGACATTAACCCATCAACCCCCAAGCGGTACCTGGCTGTCGCATAACAATTGAAAATCGATTGTGTTTGCGATTCCCACGATCGAGGTAATAATTGACACTTGGTATGACAATTAACATTTGTTTGACAACTAAGCAGTGTTGCTAGTTATTTTAGGAAC
Source organism: Plebejus argus (assembly GCA_905404155.3). NCBI lineage: Eukaryota > Metazoa > Arthropoda > Insecta > Lepidoptera > Lycaenidae > Plebejus > Plebejus argus. The sequence continues at coordinate 7,822,983 of FR989938.1, read as the reverse complement.
TACCTCATCCATTCTTTTTTACCTAACTACTTTGAAAAAATAAACATCGATTTATTTATTAAAAGTGTTGAATTAACTAAAATAATTGTAGATCTATTCATAACTTAAACGGTAGGATGAAACATTAAGTTATTTATGCCGTTCGCCGGCTGAACCGCCGCGCGGTGCGCGCCGCCGCTTTGGCAAAAAATATAAAATGGCAATATTAACGGTAGCTGAGCGGAAAATATGAAATTCGCTTGAAATTCGTATTAAGTAGTCAATTGATTTACAAAAAATAATTGTTTTTTTTGGTGGCCTTTACTAAACCCTAGAATATATTGGTAAAATATAAAATAATAAAATATTTGTTTTTGTTCACATGGCATTTTTAGACGCTAAAAAAAATATCAAATAATATTTCGCCTTTGTCCTTTCGAGGGTAACCCGGGCTCTTAAAGACTTGCAGATTCTGCGAGGAGGAGGACGAGACGCCTATACACCTCCTCCTTGACTGTCCTGCTCTACTACAGAGCAAAAACAGGCACCTTGTGCCTAAACTAGCGACTAGTTCGTGGCACCAACCCCAACCACATCGTTCAATTCATGAGCAGCATTAGGTTGGGGACGGTACTCTAATCTAATGCGAAGGAATCACAATAGATCCTCAAGGGTCGCAGTGACATCAGGGCTAATTGACCTGCCTTCAGCACAAAAAAAAGATTTGCGGTAAATCAGTATTACCTGCAACGCGTACTGCAGTATTTTGATAGGTCCGAGCGCGACTCTCATGCCCTCGACGGCATCCATGAATGCCTGCACGAGATGCGGCGAGGTCTCGAAGATGTTCGGCCACACGTGGTTGAGCAGGTGCACGAGCGCGTCCTCACACCCGAACCCGTACACGCCCAGCGCCATGTGCTTGATGGCCGCGCACGCCGTCTGACGGTGCACTAGATCTCTACAATAAAAAATATATATATGCTGGGTAAGGCCGGCGTGCCGCATTTCGCGGGGTTTAGGAACTGTCGAGGCGAATATGTAGGAGTTGTTGCGCTCTAAGCGATGGTAGGCGCAGCTTTATACACAACTCGCGGTATGTTAACCATGTAGCTGTCAAGAATTGAGTTATAGGTCCAAGGTTATTTTTATATGATTTGTATAATAATTTAAAACAATATTTTATTGTTGGCACAATGTGTTAACTAAACATAAGATTGAGTAAATAGTATCGTGTTGTAACAAACCTGTCCATAAGCGCGTCTTCTAACAAGGGGCACACAGCGTAGATGTAATCTTTTCCCATTTCACCGATATATTCAAACAAGAACGATAGCGATTTGAGTACTCCATTCTGTACATTCAACTCTGGCACTCTGTACTCGTTCATCAGAGCTGGTAATACTGTGAAGGGGGAACACGTTTCGGCGACAATAGCTATCGCTACTGTGGTGCAAACTCTGTAAACATTGAAAAGAATTATAGTCACAAATTAAATCTACCTATTATTTTATAACAAACAAACGGTTTTTCGCGCCTATGTAGGCTCAAAACTGTTACTGCAAGAAAAAAATGTTGTCTATAATGTGTATATTCTACAATCTACACTATATCTGCGCCAAAATTCAGGTCGGTCTTGTCATTCATTCGTGATATCGTGAACAAGAGAAATACAGAATATTACTTGTTTGATAATATAAAAAGATTAAGATTTGATGCTGCAGAAGATACAGCCTTTTAGCCTTTACTTCTGCTTGTGTTTCTATAAATACCTGTTCTGTCGCTCCTGTACTTTGAGATTGTTGAGTAGCGTGGCGAGCACATCGTGGGGTCCAATGGCTTTGGCGATGTAACCGAACGTGTTGACGGTGGCTCGTCGGATCGCCTTTTTATGCGCCTTCAACAACTCGAGCAGCTCAAAGCAAATCCTCATCCACTCGCGAGCCGACACAAACTCGGGTCCTCTGTCTGCAATACGACCCACTAGGTCAATGCAATTCTCTTGCACTTTCTCATGTCTGCAATCATTACGAATTCACAAATATTTCATTAGTAAAATTTGCCAAAGACATAAATAAGAATACAGCTTGCTGACGCGCTGACCCATAGTAAAACTATGGTGCTGCAACAATATGGAATTCATGAAAATATGTTATGTATAGGTTCTAAATAGATTAAATAGGTTAAAAGCAAGCATTCTGCTTAATTTATTTATAAACGCTATCAAAAGCTGTCTACACACCAAAGCCGCCGGCCCGGCGGCCTCATTTTGAAACAAGCTTTACTTATTTATTCCAAAAAAAAATTTTGGTCCAGTCTGATCTTACCTGTTTTTCAATATAGGGGTCAACCTAGGTAACAGATCTTTGATGGGCGGCGTCATTTTCGTCATACCGATGACGTTTACAATAGCCTTGAGTGCGCCCAATATCGAACCCAACACTTCGGGGTACTCCTCTCCCAAGTACTCATAAAGCACTACACCAAGATGTCCCATTAGTTTTTCCTGTAAAATTTTATAAAATAAGTATTTTGCATCTTACCCATTTACATAAAGTTCTTATTTTTCACTTACAAAATACATATTAGACAATGCTTACAAGGCCAGCCTGAGATCAGCTGAGTCCCAGAGACAAGAGTTGAAAGAAAATATGATGAAGTCAATATTTTTTTGCAAAATATAGATAGTAGGCAGCCGGCTGCCGCTTGGGGATTGATGGGTTAATGCGGAAGTAGGTCTGTCTTTTTTATGAAATAGTAAAAGGATCTTACCTCTTGACAGGTTTTCATAACGACTGCAATACGCGATATCAAATCGGCGGCCTGTTGTCGCACCTTAGCCGACTTGTTGTTCATTCGCCACAAGATTATACCACAGATCTGTGGCAGATACGGTTTCACGCGCTTGCCTAACTGATTCACTATTGTGCCAAAACCATTTAACATCACAACATCCTAAAATACAATTATACATAGGTATAAAATAATTATAAGCTTTTAATTCATTCATGAAAATATATTATGTAAAAATGAAGGTAAAAACCATGTTTTAATAGCATTTTGCATGGGTCCTTTACAAGCTGTGTGATGTAATGTGATGACTGATGGTGATGACTGATGACTTACCTCTGTAGTCTGTTCTTGGAATGCATAAAGTATACCGTCTATGAGAGCCTCTTCTAGCTTGGAGTCAATATCAGCAGCGCCGAGATTGGCAAGAATTTTCTCAATGGACTCCATTACCATTTTTCTATATTGTTCATTGTCATCTTTGAGATCGTCTACAATTCTGTTAATTATTTCCGAAGCTCCAACCTAATAAGAAAATTGAATTTTAAATTGGTGATTGTTGTAGCTTAAGACATCATACACTTCCTAATTATATTTTTCTTACCTTATTAGCTATTTCGACTGTAGTATCTACCAGCTGCCGGTAGTTACGACGATCTAAAGCCATGCGATGGTTCCAGAAGTGCTTGAAGAAATGCGGCAAAATTTCGTCCATAATATATTGAGCCTCCACACCGTCAGTGCCGCAACACTGTTTTACTACCTGAGATACAATAAAATGAACAGTTATCCAGTATTCTATAATACAAATACATTTGCAAAGACATATTTATTATTTATTACTTAATATACTTCAATTATCAAGAAAATAAGACTTATGACTCCCATAACTATGATGATTTATCAGTAAATTATTTTTTTATAGCTTACTGTGCTACTTTTATTTTTTTCATTACAAAAACTAGTCCACTTTAAGACTGCCACATCAAAAAATACCTTCAACACAATTTTCTTCATTTCTTCATCAGGCGACTGGAACTCACGAATGAGGATAAGCATCACTTCTCTGGTGTAGTAGTTGGCGTATTCGGCGTCCATGAGTGGGATGAGGTATCCGATGGCTTTGAGGAAGGCGGCCAGACCTTTACCACGGTGGGTTCGGATACCCTTCCACAGCGGCTTTAGTACGGAGTCGAAGGACTCAATACCGTAGGGCGTGGCTGCCTCAGCAAGAGCGGCACTCGCTAACGCCGTGATTGTTCGGACTTTCTGCTGTTCGTCTACGAGACCTGTTTGAAAAAATGCATCATGAATTCTTCATCCTTTCTCTTAGAAGATGGTCTATCAATGGATGTAAGCTTCGAGTGGCATTTTGCAATAAACTTCATACAAATACCGATTGACTTTATTGGCATAATTGTTGTCCCATAAAATACTGATAAACGTGTACGTCAATTATTGCAGTCATTGTTTACAAAATAAATATTCTAATTAAGCATTAGCTATGAAAATGATTTTAGCTTACCATGCTCAATAATTTCTACAAGTGACTTCAGATGCGGCAGAATGGCACATCCCATCAAAATAGCGATTTGCTGAACAATCTTGATACCAGTGTGGCGAGCTTGCCAAGATTTCTTTGATCTACACACGGCTTTCAAGAAAGGCAGAAGCGACGGAATGCCTGAAATCAACAAAAATCGTTCATATGACAATACCCTAACGAAACCAATATAACAGTAGTTGAGTTATTTCCTAATATATAATGTATTGCATTGTTAAAAATGTATAAAAACTTACCTAAAGCTGAAGCTACCACAGCAAATGCTCTAGCAGTAGTGTTACGGACATACTCGTCAATGTTGTCTATGTCAGGTCTCATAGTTGAAATCATAGTCGCTAGCCCAGCAGCTTTGGCCAAATTGGATATAATTTCCCGACCCTCCACACGAGCGTAATAATCTTCGTCGATAAGAAGAGGTTCTATGACTACAAGAATCTGAAAACAATAAATTTTAGTGTTTAAGTATCTAGTAAGGCTTCTTACAGACGATCGGCACTTGTCGACGGCCGCGGCAGTCGCAGATTTTTTTCATTGATTTTTTTTTACACTTGTCGACGGCCGTCGACATGTGCGCGTTCCTCTGTAAGCGCTCTAAGTAATCTACTACCAAAACTCGTTAATTAAAAAAATGATAAATGGTAATTTTGTTCCTAAAGTTTATATAATATGAAAATAACAACTTACTTTGTGTACATACGGTCGGACCAGGTCGTCAAGTTTGTACAGGATTCGGTCTATGACTTTCACCAGCAGATGTCTTTCTTGATCTTCTAGTGTGGGGCTCATAAGTAGGGGTAAAATCTGGTTGAACAAGGGGCCGGCGCCGAAGTCTCGCGCCTTATCCGTTATCTGACGTAACGCCGCTTTACACATGGGCGGTGTACCGTTCTGTGCAAAAAATGTATTTTATAATGCATTTAAAAATATAACATCTTTATAAATAAAAATAAATAATTGTTGTTGATATAAACAAAGAACTATAACGTTAGAAAAGGCATTCCATACAATCGTCAGCGCGAAAATGTGTCACTCTCGAGATGAGTGAGCTCACTCATCTGTGACCAGTGAGCCTTAGGACGCGATGACAGTCAGACATGCTCAATTAATTGTTTACTGCGTTGTTTTTCACCACATTTCGCTTCAGATTGCCGTCGTGTGCCTTCCGAAATTGTAATAATAACACCAGAAACACAAATAAAGCCAAAGGTGTAACATTTCACACGTTAGTACTATGATTTAATTAATTATTTATTTTATTGTCGGCCATTTTAAGAGAAAAATTTTAGCAAAGCGTAAAATGAACGAAAGAGAAAGTAGTATATGCTATTACTGTAAGTCAAAAAAGGACGACAATATTTTCTCGATACACATTTTGCTTTAACGTTCAATGGGCTATGACCAATATCTTGTGACCCCCGGTTGTATCAACGCTCATACTAATAGGGATCATTTTACAGTGGACATCAAAACGGGTAAACTTAGGTACCGTCAGCATACTCGAAAGTTATTTCAGCATGCAACCGAATACCGTTACGTTACGAGTAGTGATTTTTGTAACGATTTTATTTACGTATTTATGTAAAGTTTTAAGTTACCGTATTTGTTAAATTTCTTGAAAATCACGTAATATTACGTAATAAATATACAACAAAACTAAGTGATAATACTTTAGGATGTGTACGTGTTTCTTGTAAAGAGTTCGCTGTGAAAGTAGCAGCGCTGAAAGACCATTTTTTTTTTCACTTTTCACAAGAGTACTTTTTTTGAAATGTTACGAATCCGATTACTTAAGAGTCCGTATACGAAATTTTGCCGATGAATATGAAATTGCAAAGTTTTTTTTTTCTTTTTTATCGAATTGGATAGAATTTTATCTATAGATTATTTCTGTCGTTTTCTTTTTATGAATTACAGCTCTAAGTTGCCGAAATTAACAGCAATTTCTGCCCATTTTCTCTAAAATTTTGCCGAGTTACATATTTTTTTACTCAACTATTTCATATTAAAGTGGTAAAAAGTAATTCCAACATTGTATAGACGACTTTCTCAACAGTACATTGTATTTTTTTCATACCGTTAAGACGTCAATACAATCAATAAACAGGTGATATCCTAAATCTTTTACAGCAAAAATTATAAAACTGTCGCGGGTTTGAGTTGGATTATTTAAAAATACTTAAAAAAAATCTAGCTCCAATATTAGATTATAATTGAAATGATCTTACATGTTTAGCATTAAAACTTATAGAAATACTGTATTTTAACTGTTAAATCACGTCTGTAAAATCAGCGAAATCGGCAAATTTCGTATACGGACTCTTAAAACTGGATCACTCGTTTGTTGCTCGATTTTCAAAATTCTTTTTTTGTTCTATAGTGCTTAACTCGAATTTGGTACCACGTTCATTAAAGTTGTGACCATGATGGGATCTATGTAATCGAGGGAAATTTACCTATAGTAGTACTATCGAACCATGCATGTTATTTTTTGAAAATAAAAAATATTTTGTATGACGTACTATGGAAACTTTATGCCGATAGGCGCGAGTTACTATGGACCCGACCGTTTTTTTTTTTTGATTTGAACAAAAAAAACTTTACAAATCTATTGTACTACTAAGATAGAATCATTTTACTGCGGGAAAACAACCATTTAAATTTCACACATATATATATATATATATATATATATATATATATATATATATATATATATATATATATATATATATATAATTGGATTTTCAGTACATAGGGGGTTTAGCCAAAGCCAAGTACAGGGCCTATAGCCAAAATGTTTTCGTTTTCGCTTCGTAATAGAATCGCCGATGAAAATGTATGGAATTGACATAAGCGTTCGTTAATATGACGTTGACGTTCGACTCGTCTTATGTCAATTCCATACATTTTGATCGGCGATTCTATAACGAAGCGATAACGAAAATGTTTCGGCTATAGGCCCTGTACTGGTTGCTCGCTCCCATATTATCGATATTTGTACTGATAATCAATATCGGTATAAAAAATATACCGGCATTACAGTCCCTGGTAACTAGTGACGTGAAATAACGACCACCCTTTTTTGCTGACCGTACCACGCACACACACATTAGTGTGGCGCGCGTCGCTATTTATCTAACGCACACATGCAAAAACATTGCTATAGTTTTGACGGCACACGTCGTATCTAAGTATTTAGATATCGTTGGATATAAAATATTACTGTCGCTCTAAAATGTTTAACAAAAGGGCAACATACTTTTATTTTAAGCAGCAGCTTCATAATTTTCCTTTCCTTGAGCTCTTCGGGGGACAGCGTCTCTTCGTCCACGTCAATGAGCAGTTTGTCAAAGTACTGAGCGTCCTCGGGCTTCATGAATGGCAGTTGCTGGCTACCCTTGGGCTGCGGGTCGAGCAGGCGCGCCGCCGCCGCCGCGGACCCCCCCACTTCCTCCTGCTGCATGAAAAAGCCGATTGGGGTACCAGCCAAAGGCGTGGGCGTCGCGGTCAGCTTTCTAGCCGGTGTCCGAATAGGAACATAACCTGGACAACAACAGAAATAGTCAGACAACGGAAATTGGAATGCAGGTATGTGACATACGGATTGCTTATCCCCCTGAAGAATGTTGTTGAAATTAATAATGTATGTTGCAGCGAGTGCTGTTTTTGATGTAAATAAAGTGGCCTAAATTGGTTCCCGATAGTCAGCTCTGCAGTTGGTTTAGGATTGTTTAGTGTTCTTGTATAAATATTGTATTAAGTTTAGCAATCCGTATAGAGCACATAATTTACTATGCTGAGCTTGTTATGACGATGTTTAAAACGAATTCGGGATTCTACTCAACAGCGTGAACGAAAAACTTCAAGAATCATCTGAAAGAAAAATTTGTCATTAAAACTTTTTTACTTTTTGAGTAATCTATACAAATCACATGTATGTAAAATAATAATTTTTGTTGACTCCCTTTGTTGTTTATTGACGGTCTCATTTAATACATGTGTCCTGAAACTAAAGTGGTGAGTGGTTACTATTTGATCACCATTATTTTTTTTTTCAAAAACTTTTTTTCAAAATTTAATCAAATTTGAAAAAATATTGAAATGTTTTCCATATAAGGTCGTTACTTACCCGCAGGCGGAGGCAAAACCTTGTACCCGGCTGGGAACATGGCATCAAGTTCTTCATCTGTAAATGGCCTGTTTCTTTCATCTATTTCTTTCTCCCAGCGATAGGCTTGAAGTTGTTCAGGTGTCATAGCTGCAATATGGCCAGGAGTAGGAGTGGCCATAGCCATAGCTTTCACGCCCACAGGAGTCGACTGAAAAAAATCGTAGTTAACATTACAAAAAAAAAACCTAAAATGTGCTGCAAAATTAAGAAAATTTCAACTTACTCCTCCAGGTGTAAAGATCGGAGTATGCGGTGTGGGGGTAGCGTGCGAGGGCGTGGCGTGTGATGGTGTGGCGTGGGAGGGCGTGGCGTGTGAGGGAGTGGGCGTGGCTGCGGCGGGCGTGGCGCCGGGCGTCTCGTCCCATCGCGACCGTCTCTTAGTCCCCGGGGTGGGAGTCTCTTGAATGGTGTCTACGCCTGCGCCGCGATCCGTTCGTGGAGTTTCTGCCCATCCACTGGCATGGCCAGGCGTTTCTGTAGAAAAAATAGACAAAAATAAGACACAAATAGTTGGCACAATATCTTATATCTTTAAACGAGCAATTCTTGTATATATATTATATATTTTTGGAATCTCGGAATCGACTCCAACGATTTTCGTGAAATTTAGTATACATATATAGGGGGTTTCAGGGGCGATAAATCGATCTAGCTAGGAATCATTTTTAGAAAATGTCATTTTATTCGAGTTTTATCGAATACCGAACAAAGCTCGGTTAAATAGCTAATAAAAATGAAATGTAAAATTAACATGTAGTGTAACCTAGTTGTGTCAATCTGTATGAAATAAAAATGCTTTTTTATTTTTTTATTTTACTTAAATAAAATAATGGCTTATAGCGATAAGGCCGCCCTTGCCCACATTAATGTTACTTCCTAAGTTGTAAGTGATTGTATTTAATTGTATTGTAATTAATGTGAGCAATAAAGCATCTTATCTATCTATTTTATGTATAAATATTGGAACGAAGTTCCTTATCGCGCGTTGCAAAAGGGGGCTAGACAGAAAAAATTAAGACGAAAAGTTGTAACGACACTTTTTGCTATGGTTATAAGCCGTGCAGTAGCGCGTGTTTTTCTCTATCTCGCATTGAACAGTGTGGTGTAGCGACGATTGTTTTATAACTTCGTTCCATCCGGGTGTCCCTTGACACCTCAAGTTTTGTTATGTATAAAATATGTTTTAAGTTACCTCTGTCAGTCTTAGGTGTTTCGTCCCAACGGTTGCGGCGAGAGGCGTGCTGCGCGGGCGTCTCGCGGCCAGGCGTGGCATGACCGGGCGTGAGATGCGCAGGAGTTGCGTCCCACACGCGGGCCGAGGGCGTCGCCCCCGGGGTCTCGCCCCCCCGCCCACCGCCGCCGGGTGTCTCCTCCCAAGCACCGCGCTATAATAAAATTACAATGTGCGTATTATTAAAGATAACACCCCTCTTTTTGGTCGGGGGTTAAAAATTCATCTTTGGAACAATGCACAGGTATTAACAGACAATATCACCTTTCTTAAATGGATATTTTTTATTATACAGATCTGAATAGCTTAATAAATAAACTGTATATGTATTATATCTATTCCATTTCCCAGACATAAAACCTGACACAAGATATTAAACTTTACACTCAAATCAATACCAATTAATAAATAAGAAATCAATACCTCGTTTTCCCAAGATGGTGTAGCTTGAGAGCTGGGAGTTGCAGAAGTAGAAACAGATAAAATTGGCTTCTTCATAGTTGGAGTTTCATCAGAACTTTGATCCCAACGACCTTTGCGTTTTGATGCTGCTGGTTTTGCTGCTTCTCCATTTGACTGAGCCACTGGCTTTAGGGTTCCTTCTCTTGCTCTCTCTAATAACTTCTTCCTTAACTACAACCAAAAAATGCAAAATATTACATATTGTCTACATTAGACTAATTTATAGGAAATAAAGGCTTTTTTATTTATTATACTACATCAAGCAAATAACACTAAATGTAAAAAATTTACTAAATCAATATACTTACCTCAGTTTCCTCGGCTCTAAGATACTGTTCTTTCATAATTTCTGTATAGGTTCTTGATCCAACATCTGGTGTCTTTCCACCTGAGGACAACAAAATATAATAAGTGCTCTCTTCATAGTGTGTACATACTTTAACATATAGCATCGTTTATTAACCTCTTTAATGAATATATGAAGAGATATTTTGCAAAAAAGGTGGGGACCTTTGCTTTTTTATGTTTATAAATATACTATATTATCCTTTTCTTAAAATTCTCCTACTAAATATCCTTTCTCAATAATCTTTGTTTTTTTTTAATGAAATAGTTTTGTCTACCTCTGACGACCCTTCTACAGATGCCTCACAACCAATGGGTGGAAAAACACTGACATGCAGGTTTTTAAAATGAACTCATACCTTCTGCAAATGGATCTGAACGTTCAGGAGATATAATCATCCTTCTCCTTTTTTGACGGTACTCATCTTCTCTGTCTGCTATAGTTGGCCTTCTTTTGTCAGCAAATGGATCATAGTCTTTGTCACTCTATAATTTAAAAATATAAGATCTATAAAATATACAGAAAAATAATCAAATAATATGTGTATTAGAATGGCTTTTTTATTTTAAATTATACTAAGCTACTCTTATTTATGTATTGTACGTCTTGTGTTATGATTGTTATACAACTTTTGCTATTTTATTAGTTAACTATTTCCTTGTAAAACTCACACTTTTAATAGTTATCATTAGTATGAATAACAGACCTCAAAATTCAGAGTCGGCCAGGCTGACTGCATGTACACGGTCCGCACGCACACATTCTTACACTAGTCCGGCCATTTGACAGCCGTAAGAATGTGTGCGTGGCTGACTCCAAAGACACAGTTTTGTGTATAATGAGACTCCGTCCGCCTTTTTTTCTATGTTCATGATTATTCTTCTTAACATTTATTTTCATAAAACAGTTGAAGTGAGGCAAATGTATAGTACATTAAACCAAATTTGAACAATATAATAATAATTACCTGTGCTATATCATTTAATAATGACGCTGGAGCTGTGTAGCCTGGTCTCTTTTGATTAATTGACACATTTTCAACATCTTCGTCCTCAACTTCGTCATTTGCAGCAATTGATGTTACATAGCCATCATACCTTGATTTGCCGCCTTGTCCAGTACTATCATAGATATCAGAATCATAGTATGTCTCTCCCAAAGATACTCCTTTGCCAGAACCGTTTTCAGGAAGTTCATTCTTTTTAGATTGTATTTCTCTTATTTGAGCTTCAATAGCTAAAACAATAACAAAATTGGCATTTAGGTTAGTTACAAGTCGAGCTCGTTACCTCAATCCTCATAGAAGTGCCCATAATATTTGTAGTAGCCTTTTTTAAATTATGATAAACTACTTGACTAAGACATATCTATTTTTATTGAAGTATACCAAATCTAGAAAGTATTCAACTCATGGCACAGCAATCGTTGATATAGGTAGCGTAAATTTAGAAATACACTGATTACGATGTTACCCTCGTGTGTCCTTGGTATTTTATCCATTTTGAGTCATTAGCACAAAATTCGGAATAGAAAGTGATCTTATTATCTCTTGTAAATTGTAAATATTCAACAAAACGTTCTAATCATGTACCACACCAACAATCTCCATTTTCTTTTGGTAAATTGGTACCACTACTACGTACCACAGATAATTAATTTGGTACCATTAGTGATGTAAACTCGAGTAACTAACTCGAGTTGGGTTGGGCGTTTACGTCTTGAACCCACTCGAGTTGAATTTTTTCTGACTCGAGTTCGGAAACCGTCAAAAATACATTTAAAAATAAAAAATTGTTTAAAAATAATTAATTATTCTATTTCAAACCATGAGATAATATACAGAGAGAGCCTATCGTATATCGGTGAATAGAAGCTATGTCCACACTGTGCACTTTCACCTTATGGGTGAAGCCAAACGAGCGTAATTTGTGAGTCGTGACACGTGAGTTCTTAAGTTAGTGGTCGTGACTCGTGAGCCGCAGAATTTCTGCCGGGCAGAATTTTTTTCATAGTAAATGAGAACTCGTTTTGAGTCGCTGTGTGAATCAAACATGACTTTTGTATGAAACTGAATGCAGCAGAATTCTGCCCGGTAGAAATTCTGCGGCTCACGACTCACAAATTACTCTCGTTTGGCTTCGCCCTAAATTTTCATCATCTTTTGACATTCAACTTTCATAATAATTGGCGCATTCAATAATTTAATGCGTCAACGAACGCAACGGCAACATTGTCATATTAAAGAATAAAGCGAAAGCTTTGGATACGGTCAGAGGACATAATATTGCGTCGCGGGCATGCCTCACGTGCTCTGTTGACTGCGCTATGATGCATGCCCTTAATGAAAAGGCTATCAGCAATCCAGCGTACTTGTATAGAGATCAGTGCATGCCTCATAAACCTATAATGCATAGACGAACAAAGAGTGCGAGAGAGAAGAAAATCCTTTATGGAATTATAACAAGATGAAAAGAGAGAGGCAGTTTAATGTGAACTGTAACCACTTTTATTTGACAGGTCGTCACAAGTCGACACGCGTTTTTGTGCCCTTTCAGTATTTGAAATTTATTGTTTAAATCGTTTGTTATTTTTAACAAATACTATTATATATAGCAATGATAACTTGTTCTGTGAGTGATTGCAGTGTAAATCATAGGAATAATCCTGAAAAATATACATTTCACAGGTAATTAATCTTCATGTCCTAATTGCTACGATGTGTTTATTTTTGCTATATTCTGTCTTTAGTTTTGTATTTCAAATAAAATAATATCAATCCTCCCTTTTACTTTCATATTTTGCGTAACTAAAGGTACTATTGTTCTTAAATTACACAATTTTTGAAGAAAAATTTTTCATAAAAAATTTTTACATATACGCTAGTGCTTGAATCAAATTTATCGATATACTTATCGGTATTTAACAATAATATAAAACCAATCTAAAAATGTAATAGGTGTGTAAGAGTATTATGATATGTATTTAATTTAAGAATAAATAAAATACTAAGTGTGTTGTTTACTTTCAACATTATATTTGCATTTCTAATAATGTAAGGGCTGATTTTTCAGATAGCTTTTACCTGAGTAATAAATAAGTAACTTTATAATGTGTATATTATTTACCCTTATAAGAACCTCATGTCATAACATATCCGACGATTGAAAAATCACCCCAAACGACAATGTGTGTCTTAGATACTTTTCAATCGTCACCTTTTTTTCTGCCAAATAAAATATATGGTACCTAATTTGAAATAGAAAATCTGCCAAAGTTGTATATTATTTATTTCTCATAGAAACTCAGGTAAACTAACTCGAACGCACAGTGTATTTTTTGTCCAAAAAATTGGCCATGCCATTTTTAGGGTTCCGTAGCCAAAATGGCAAAAAAGGAACCCTTATAGATTCGTCATGTCTGTCTGTCTGTCTGTCTGTCTGTCTGTCTGTCTGTCTGTCTGTCTGTCTGTCTGTCTGTCCGTCCGTCCGTATGTCACAGCCACTTTTCTCCGAAACTATTAGAGCTATACTATTGAAACTTGGTAAGTAGATGTAGTCTGTGAACCGCATTAAGATTTTGATGCAAAAATGGAAAAAATATTAAAAATTTTAGGGGTACCCATAGGTACAACTGAAACAAAAAAAATTTTTTTTCATCTAACCTATGCGTGTGTGGTATCTATGGATAGGTCTCCAAAAATCATATTGAGGTTTCTCATATCATTTTTTTCTAACCTGAATAGTTTGCGAGAGAGACTCTTCCAAAGTGGAAAAATGTGTGTCCCCCCCCCCTCTAATTTCTAAAGTAGAGGCATGATAATTCTAAAAAAAATATATGATGTATATTACTATAAAAACTATCAACGAAAATTGGTTTGAACGAGATCTAGCCAGTAGTTTTTTTTATACGTCATAAATAGTAAACCTTAATGAAACAAAAAAATTTTTTTTTCATCTAACCTATGCGTGTGTGGTATCTATGGATAGGTCTTCAAAAATCATATTGAGGTTTCTCATATCATTTTTTTCTAACCTGAATAGTTTGCGAGAGAGACTCTTCCAAAGTAGAAAAATTTGTGTCCCCCCCCTCTAATTTCTAAAGTAGAGGCATGATAATTCTAAAAAAAATATATGATGTATATTACTATAAAAACTACCAACGAAAATTGGTTTGAACGAGATCTAGCCAGTAGTTTTTTTTATACGTCATAAATAGTAAACCTTAATGAAACAAAAAAATTTTTTTTTCATCTAACCTATGCGTGTGTGGTATCTATGGATAGGTCTCCAAAAATCATATTGAGGTTTCTCATATCATTTTTTTCTAACCTGAATAGTTTGCGAGAGAGACTCTTCCAAAGTGGAAAAATTTGTGTCCCCCCCCCTCTAATTTCTAAAGTAGAGGCATGATAATTCTAAAAAAAATATATGATGTATATTACTATAAAAACTACCAACGAAAATTGGTTTGAACGAGATCTAGCTAGTAGTTTTTTTATACGTCATAAATAGTAAACCTTAATCTAAATTTCATTAAATCGACTGAAATATAAAAATAAATCAAAAATAATATAATTTCATAAAAATTTACCTTATTGCTGCTGCGGAACCCTCCATGGGCGAGTCCAACTCGCACTTGGCCGCTTTTTTATTACTTAATTTTATAGGATTTGTGATTATAAATGCAGGACGAGAGTACCTGACTGCCCAATTCCTATAGAAGAATGCAAATTAGTACTTGAAAAAAATTCTATGATTTCCAGAAAAAAACATAGAAACAGTTATAGCTCAAAAGTTTGATATTCTTTTAAGAATTTATTAATTGGTCTAAATAGTGTCTTAAAAGCCCTACGATAGCGAAAAACATCCAGGCTTTATTTGTTCAAGATAACGTATTTATGACTGACTTTATAAATTTATGTTTTAATTTTTTTAACGTCATGTCTTTTCATATTTGGATTTGAAACTAAGACTGAAATATTCTTTTTATTGATACTTATAACCCAAAAAAAAATGGGATCCAAATGAGGCGGGGCATCGGAGTTATTCAATTTTATATAATTTTGGATAGGGTTGTCACCGCATAGTTCACATAGTTTAATAATATTTGAAGTAGGTTTTTATATGCTCAAAAAAAAACAAAGTTCAAATGAGTAAAAAATGTTGGTACAGAAATATTGACAACCCTAAAACCATAGTTACCAAGAAAACTTTAGAAGCCTTTAACTTCGGTGCCCTTTATTATTTGGATCTAAATTTTTTTACACGAATTCTTGTACATTTAAGTAGCAATTCTGTAAAATCGAAATAATTAGAAATACGTTCATAATAAATTAAAGAAAAAAAAAAAACATAAATCGTAAGTAAATCTTTAAACACTTATTTAAGAAATATGTAAATCAGGTTAAATTGTGTGTTTTTTTTTTATTATTGTCGATCAGAATAATCAAGAAGACAATGTAAATATTTAAAAAGTTATGGCAGTTTTTAATTTTATTGAAAAAAAATTAAAAGTGTTTTTTAATTGTTCATAATAAGAAATTAACACATGTAAATACTAATAAATTACTTACATAACATTTCTGTTCAAGATTTCCAAAAAAAAAAAGGCATGGCCAATTTTTTTGGACAAAAAATACACTGTGGAACGGACTATACTATCGATAGTAAAAGATACATCACTAGCACACGCACACATTGACAGATCAAAAATCGTCACGCATTTTCGGGTTGTCAGGTGGTCTATACGTCAGTATATTATAAGTCTATGGCATGCCTGCATGGGGATGACACAGGACACTACGATGCTGCCACTTTTTAATTTCATGACTTTATAGACAGACTGTATATAATCAATAATCAATAATCATGGAGGTCAGTGGAGCAAGGAAAACGCTCTTTGCGCTATATTGGCTATAAATGCTCTTGTTGGAAAACACCCATAGCCGAAGTGCCATAATAAGAAAAAAAAAAAGTAAAACGTTGCTTGACGTTTTACATATCTGTCATTCTGTCATAGCATCTGTCTGCTGTCATGATCTGTCATATCCTCGTCGCTCACGGCAGCACTGGGTACGTGTGCTCATAAAAATTTTGTTTTTTGTATAAATTTATGTAGTTTTAACTATATTTTTTCTATAGGAGACAGAAAAATCGACCGTGGCGTCTTAAAGATAGATATCCAGGTTGATTTGCTACAGTACATAAGGTAAGAGAAGAAAAAAAATATGCTCGATAAGTTCCACGTCAAATGTGTTGGAAAAAGGTGACACGTACTATCAAAATCCTACAGGCTAGATGGCACTCGGCGTAAGATTTAAAACTTGATAATGCGGTTCAAATTTTGAACAGTATGATATCCTAATAATAAATAATATCATCAGATTATAGCTAAAAGATAAGTTTCAAAGATGTAACTTCCTAGTTAGATCACAATAAAATATGTTTTCATACATTGGGCTATGATTAGCTCGTTCCTTCTTTTTAGTGCAACAAAAATACATAAGAAATAGAAATAAGAGTATTATCCTTTTTAACCCTAGAGACATAACCTTCTTAATGCTCCCTTTAAACATAACCATTCATCATATTGATGAACATTTTTTAAAGTATGAAATTTTTACTTAAAACGTTATAATTTAAAACTGTTTACTACATAATTTTTTAGGGACAAGGGTCTTATTTATAATTAAAACATAATAATTAAAAAAAAGGAAATCTTTATTTACTTTTATTATAATAACGTAAGGCACTAGTTTTAAGGAGATCGTAGTTGATAAGGTACGTAAAAATTAAAATTAAAAAAAAATAACAAATTATAGCTTTTTTTATTTGGCCAAAATAAACTTAGGGAATAACTCTACACTTAAAAAATACAAAAGCTAATTATTCACAGCGCAATTCACACCTTTCTTTGCTCATACATGACACGTACCTAGTACCAGAATACTCAGGGTTAAACAGTTCTTCAAGGGAGAGGTGGTTGTCTTTCAGAGCTGCTGTTAGCACTAAAATACCTACAAGTGCTCTAAGCTCCTCTTTGCAAGCATCTTTGAAAGTAGATGTGACTTGTTCATACGTTTGTCTTTTTATAGCGATTTCAGAGTTGGTCCATTTCAATATTTCTTCAAATATCTGATCGGTCATGAACTGATCAAATAATAATAAAGGATCTACCATTCCTCTTACACCACGAGATGGCCCTCTTGCTACATGGAAGATATTTATCGCAGTTGTCCTTCCTGATGTACGACCTTTACTTGTGGCCCAAACGTGACGATTGCGACTACGAATGGTACTTTGTGGTTAGGTCAAAATACATGAAGAAGTACCTGAAGTCTCTTCCAATAAATCAGGAGGTGATTGAGAGTCGGTCTCGTGGTCCCGTGAGTGAGATGGTGATGAACCGTGACGGATTTGCTGACTGTCCTCTTGGTCAGAGGGTTCATATTGCTGATCGCTTTCCACGTCGTCCACCTCCATAAAGTCTTCATTTTCACCATCCGAAGAAGCCGGCAGCGAGTTGGTGTCATCCTCTTCCAACAATAATCGCGCAATTGTGTCATCACTCAGTGCACGTCGAGACTCCATGTCAAAAATCTGCAAGCAAATATTTCAAACCGTCACCAAAACTAACACAAACCATAACCATTCATCGAAACGATGAACAGATGCTCAATAAATCAAAAAACAAAATACTTACGCGCTGAACACCGGTGTCGCCTGCAACAGCGCGGTGCACACTAAGTTGACAAGAACAGGCAAGTTTATACGCGCACGCGTTAGAAAGAGATGGCGTATTTAGTACCGCGTATTCATCAGATGGACGAAGGTTATGTTTCTAGGGTTAATCTCTACACGTGTCGGTTAACTTCTTAATATTTTTTAACATACCTTATACATAGGATTTCAGAAAAAGAAATACATTCATAATTTATTATTCTTTACTAACCTATATAATTTCACTTTGATTGTTGATACTATAACAAAGCACCAAAAATAACACCCCTATTACCTATATTTAGTGAATATCGTAATTAATAAATTATCTCTGTAATAAACCTCTCTTTTACTTTTTGTTACTGACAACACTATTATTCCTAGTTAATCAATTTTACCTAAAAGTAGAAAAAATAGGCTGGAATAAAGAAAATCTTATCTTTTAACAATTTGTATTTTATGTACAGTTAACAATAAGTTAATGATATTGCTATCAAATTGATAAGAAGAGTTGTAATTTTTTGATAACAATTATTGATTAAATTTTTATAAGTATGCATTTTGTTGAAGGACTTGAGGAGTCTGAAATCTAAATGGGACCAGTAATGAATATTATGTATTAATTAATTAAAACAAAACTTATTGATGATTAAAAAAGTTTTCTTTATAAAATCAACTATATCTTTTTATGACCATAATGTTTTCCTGTCAAGTATAACGATTTTAAACAAATTATCAAAGCACCACATGCTTATATCCAATTTCCGAAGATAGATACCTATAGATATTTCACATGTCCAATGTCCATGCTTTCAACATGCCTATAAAATGAAATATATATAATTTCTTCCTTATCAAAACAACTATTTTATCAATTTAAAATATAGATAGTGGAGTTTAAAAACATTGAATACTTACTACATTTTATATTGACCTTTAAATTTGACCTATGTAAATTTTATCACTTCTGATACTCTATGTTATTTAAAGGTGTTACTTTAATTTTTCTTTAGAAAAAAATAACCTTGAATCAGCATGATATTACACATAAGTGTTATAAGCAAATAATAAGTGAAAATCGTAAATACTATGTTTAAACAAGTGTTAGTTTATATAAATTAATGATGTCTACATGTAATGTTAACGCCTTTTAGTACTGTAACGACTTGGCGCGGACAAGGACTGCAATAGGAGACGAAAATGATGCATCAGCAATCCATGATGGTTGGCGATATGATTCCCGTACACTCTGAAATACCCGTGCATACTGAAGAGATGAACACTGTGGCTTACGATAATAGCAACTCGTTTGCCTACGATGACCTGTTTCCAGCGCTTCCTCACTCTCAGCCACCTGTGCAACGCAACATCCAACAAGTTACTAATAAAATGCGTGTTGGATCATCTTTGCATACGCAAGTAAGCTCACTACTTAATTACGAGTTATCATTTGGATTTATACTAATCCTATAGCCAACCTATTTATAAAGTAGCTTTTCTGTTCAGCCCATTTTTTCTGTTCTGTTCACCCTCATAGGATGTGAGGATGTGGACTCTACGAACAACATCCGTCAAGTTGTTCGTAGTCTACATCATATGAGGATGCTCCCGTGTTGGGGCGAAACGCGCGTCGAGGTTTTCAAATTGCACGTTCTTGAATGCGAGTGTATGCATGGCAGTGTGGGAAAAGAAGGAGGTGCTGTAACCCATGTCTATGCGTACACTCACTCATTCACTTACAGGTTGAGGTTTATTTCGCGGAATATTGCTAAAATTAATAACACAAAATTTTAAGCTGTGGATTTCTGTAAAGTAACACCTGATTCTATTAACTATGATGTATTATCAGTGCTGGTTTAAAATTTTTGTGAACAAACACTAACACTGTCTGGACATGTGCTTGTTTTAGGTTTTCCATGTGCCATATGAAGAAAGAAAACTGGACAATGCTAACACCTTTGGTGAGGGAGAGTCCCTGAGGACTTGTCAGTCTATTACCAAGGAAACCGGAGCCCACATTGAGATCTCGACCGGCAAAGATGGAAGCTTAACGTTTTTGATTACTGGCAAGAATAGTGCTGTGCTTGATGCTAGGCACCTTATTCTTTCTCACTTCCAACAACAGGTGTGTATTTTTTTTTCCTAAAATATTTACTTTGGCTCTTAATCCTGTAAATAATATTATGTTATTATTAAATGGTTTTAGGCGAGTAAGCAAATAAACATTCCTAAAGAACATTTCCGTTGGATTTTGGGAAAACAAGGTCAAAAATTG
This sequence comes from Plebejus argus, assembly GCA_905404155.3. Lineage (NCBI taxonomy): Eukaryota > Metazoa > Arthropoda > Insecta > Lepidoptera > Lycaenidae > Plebejus > Plebejus argus. The sequence continues at coordinate 7,802,447 of FR989938.1, read as the reverse complement.
AAGGAATTGGAAAAACGTACTGCTACTAAGATCAGTGTTCCAAGCATAGCTGACAGTAGTGAAGTAATTACGATTACTGGTACCAAGGAGGGAATCGAAAAAGCAGAACATGAGATTCGTGTTTGTTCTGAGGAACAGGTAAAAATATAAGTAGTATATTTTACTAATGCAAGTAAATGGTTGCATTACTTGAACTCATCATATATTTACATAATGTCTTGTCTACAACAGCATTTTAAATCTTAATACAATTCTACCAGAATCTGATGGCAAATTTTGACTGCAGATTTTCAAAAAATATCCTTGATCATTGGGTAAATGTATACATATATTTGCAAGTTTCACACATAGAATCAGACGCTATAAGGAAAAAAAGGATCAAAATGTTTTATTCCAATTACCTCTGTATTGCTAGAGTCAATTTACTTTCTCACTTTTCGCCATCAGATTCTGGTAGACCATATTATTAAATAATTATTTTTTATAGTATGTAAGAGTTAGGTTCTTAGGGTATCCTCAAGTGCATACCTTTACCTAAGACCTAGAAAACCTAGAAGAATATAATATTATGTTAAATATCAAGCCCATAACATTGATCATAATACTATATTATTATATTATATTATGGTAATTATATGCAGAGGGTCCCAGACTTAATTTATTTTAATGTAAAGCTAATTTTTCCTTTTTTTTTTCAAATACAGTCGCGTAAGGCATTGGAACGAGTCACGATCCCGAAGATTTACCATCCATTTATACAAGGACCGTTTGGGAAGCGCGTGTTGGATATTAACGAGGAAACTGGCGCCCGCATCCATATACCGCCAGCTTCCACTCAGAGCGACGAAATTGTAATTGCTGGGGAGAAAAATGGCGTTTTAGCTGCGAAAGCTCAGATTGTGCAAATTTACGAGGAAATGGTAAGTTATCAAAAAAACTTGGCCTCCGCTAGCTGAGGCCGACAAATGTGTGGACAGCACTGAGGCACACTAATGTTTGAACAATGCAGAGACATACATACATAGACAAATGTATGAACATCTCCGAGGCGGTCGCTTGTCGTGGACAGCGCATGTACATTTGTGTGCCACCACCTTCCGCAGCTAGCGACGGCATAATCATAATTTTTAAAGCATAGCTCTCACTCATATCACATATGATTATGATTTATAGGCCAAGAAGTGTTCGACTGTGCGTGTCGAGGTTCCCAAGTCCCAGCACAAATACGTTATTGGCGCCCGCGGTATAACTATTCAGGAAATATTAAAGGAGACAGGTGTTTCCGTGGAAATGCCGCCACCAGATTCTACCACTGGAACAATCACCCTCCATGGCCCTCATAATAAAATTGGAATGGGTAAGTTAACCGGGTTACGTGGAAATCCAAAACCGCTGTACCGATTTTGATATTTGCACTGTTTTGATTGATTGTCGCCAAATACATTTTCGTAGAAAATAGAATTTTGCACGAAAATGAAATATTAGGATTTCACTTTCGTGCAAAATGCGTGATTTCGTTTTGCTCATACTGTCCTGAAACCTCAAAGTAACTAATACATCATTTTATTGGGCGATTTAATGTTTTTTTTTTTAGCTCTATCGATGGTTTGCGAAAAAGCGAACTCTGTTAAGAATGTAACTGTTAATGCTCCTACGTGGATTCATAAATACATTATTGGAAAGAATGGCTCCAACATCAAGAAAATAACTCAAGATTTCTCCAAGGTAAGAAATTAATTTCATTTTCTAACAAAACAATGGGTTCGTTTTGTTATACTTACATACAACACTACCTTATAAATGTGTTTAATTTAATAGGTACATATCGACATAACTCACTCTGAAGACAAGGTTAAGATTGATGGACCTCCAGAGGAAGTTGAGCGGGCGCAAGTGGAACTGGACAACTTTGTCAAGAACTTGCTCGCAACACTCACATATGTTGAACTTTCCGTTGACCCAAAATTCTTCAAACATATTATTGGCAAAAGCGGAACAAACAGTAAGTCACAATTTTTGTTTGTATGACTTAGTTGGGTTTTGATCCAAAAATATTCAGTACAGAGCACTTGCTAAAACAATAATACTAACAGGTAGCAACTCTTATCAATTATTTGTAATAAAATTGTACCCCACATAGATAAAATGGTGCAGCGTGACATCATTGCAAGTCATTCATACTAAATAGTTATTAGCATTTGTTTATGAAACTTTAAAACTTACTTTTTTTTTCAGTCAACAGACTGAAAGTTGAGACTAATGTAGTTATTAATATAATTGAAAATGAAGGAAACAATATAATAAGAATAGAAGGGAGAAAGGAGGGTGTGGCGGAAGCCGAAAAGGAGTTGAGGGAAATGGTCAATAAACTAGAAAACGAAAGAACTAAGGAAGTTTTTGTTGATCATAGATACATTAAGTCATTGATCGGTGTAAGAGGCGATAAGATAAAGGAAATACGTGAGAAATTCGACCGCGTTCTTATCAGCTTGCCCGATCAGGGCCAAAAACGAAGCCCCATCAAGCTGAGGGGACCCCAGGAGGACATCGAAAAATGTGAAAAGTACCTCCACAAACTTATGAAAGAAATTGCAGAATCGTCGTACGTCCAAGAAGTTCCCATATTCAAACAATTCCACAAATTCATTATCGGTAAAGGTGGTGCTAACCTCCGAAAGATACGCGACGAGACGCAGACGAATATCGATCTCCCGGCCGAGGGCGACGACAGCGACGTGATCACGGTGAGAGGTAAACGCGAAAACGTCGAGGAGGCCGTCAAGAGGATACAGCAGATCCACAACGAGAAGGCCAACATCGTCACGGAGGAGGTGACCATCGCGCCCAAATACTACAACTCCCTGATCGGGGCCGGCGGGAAACTCATTCATTCGATCATGGAGGAGTGCGGGGGTGTGCTCATCAAGTTCCCGCAGGCCGACAGCGACAGCGACAAGGTCGTCATCCGGGGGCCGGTGGAGGACGTGGAGAAGGCCAAGCAGCAGCTGCTCGCCCACGCCTCCGAGCGCGCGCTGACCTCGCACACGGCGACAGTACGCGCCAAGCCCGAACACCACAAGTTCTTGATCGGCAAGAGCGGCGCCAATATCAAAAAGATTCGCGAGCAAACCGGCGCTCGTATTATTTTCCCCACGGAGAAGGATGAAGATAAGGAGGCCATTTTCATTATCGGTTAGTGACTTTATCATTCAATAAATTATGACGTTAAATAATTGATTTAGCAATATATTTCATAAATTGATTGAAGTGTTAAACGATATACATTATACATATTTACATTTTTTTAGGACGCGAGGAGCAAGTTGAGGCGGCTCGTAAGCAGTTGGAGGTGGCTGTGGCGGAAATCAGCAATGTATCGGAGGGAGAGATGTCGGTGGATCCCCGCCACCATCGGCACTTTGTCGCGCGTCGCGGCGAGGTGCTGCGCCGCATCGCCGACGACTGCGGTGGTGTACAAATCTCCTTCCCGCGGCAGGGCGTCAACAGCGACCGCGTCGTGCTCAAGGGACCAAAGGACTGCATCGAAGCGGCCAAAACACGTATCAACGAAATTATCGAAGATCTAGAAGCTAAGGTAATTTTTTTTTTTATCGTAGAACACAAAAATAAAGATGGTATAAGCCGTCTCTTATTTAAAACATGTGTGATTTTTAGATGATTTGATTAGATTTTTTGATGTATCTAATCTTATCATTATTTTGCAGGTTACGATTGAATGTATTATTCCACAAAGACACCATAGGACAGTGATGGGTGCGCGCGGAGCCAAAGTCAAGGATATCACATCCGAGTTCGACGTACAAATCAAGTTCCCCGAACGGGACATGACTGAAGGTGCCGACATCCCCGTGAGGAATGAGGAGTCTTCGGAACCGACATCCAACGATATTATTAGAATCTCAGGACGCCCTGAGAATTGTGAAGCGGCAAAGAAAGCCTTGCTTGATCAAGTAAGTTGCTTTGAACACATACATATTCTGTTAGATATTATGTTCTTTATTAGTGTAGCATATTTTGACACTGTTAAGCATTTGCGTATCATCCCACAAAAAATTACGTAGTGAGTTATGAATGCAGTCATATTCTTTAGATCATTTACAAAAATAAGTATAAAATTTATGTTGAATTCAGTGTAAAATTCATGTTGAATTCAGTATAAAATTCATAACTTAACAAAAAAAATGTGAGCTAATGCTTGACAGTGACCATTTATCATTAATTATTATAGTCGTCACAAATACGACGTTGTTGCAAAGCACACCAAAACGCATCTTATAAAATTTAAGGATTGTCAACAATAATTATTATTATACGCGTGGAAACAATTCAGTATACCAATTGAAGTTACTGTCGCATCAATTATCCGTCGGTTGAGTCGCGTAGCGTCGCTCCGATGCCGTGTAGTGCGGTCTTCTCTTTGTCGATTGATTATTTTACATTGTTGTTAACATAAATACGTGTTTTAGGTGCCAATAACGATTGACGTGGAGGTTCCAAATGAATTGCATCGTCTTCTTGCTGGCCAGAAGAGAAGGGAACTGATGCAAACCTATGATGTTCACATCTTAATGCCGCCGAACGATGATACCAGCGACATTGTCAAGGTAAAGTCGTAGAAATTATAATATATCAACACAATGATTAAGGTATAGCAAATAAGTGTTTTTAAATGTTTAAGCCTAGATTGCTAGCAAATAACTTGCATACTGAAATTGAGCAAGCCGATCCAAAGGACATCTGCAATAATGACAAACAAAGAGAATAAATCATAACCGAGATGTTAATTAATTAATATTACAGGTAACAGGAACACCAACTAATGTCGAAAAAGCTAAAGCAGCACTTGCTGATAAAATTGTGGATATGGAAAAGGAGAAAGAGGACAGACTGCTAAGGTAAGATTTTGAGCTAAATATATTTTAAAAATTGACGACCTCTGTGGCTCAGTGGTGAGCGCGTCGGTAGCTCAAGCCGGTGGTCGCGGGTTCGAATCCCGCCGACGGAACAAAAAGTTTTCAATGTTTCCGGGTCTGGATGTGTATTAAAGTATGTGTATGATATAATAAAAATCTTAAATATATGTATAGTATAAAAGTATTAAATTATATTTACGTTGTCTGGTACCTGTAACACAAGTCCTTTAGGTACTTAGCACGAGGCCAGACTGACGTAGTGTGAAGCGTCCATATAGATATTATTATTATTATTATTATTAAATTAAGCATAAAATTAAATTAAGATTTCAGACTATCTTTTCACTTCAAAAGGTTAAGTCATTTATTTTGCAATTATAAACCTAAATTTAATTTTTAGATCGTATGAATTAAAATTCAAAGTGGATCCTGAATATCACCCTCTCGTGATCGGCAAAGGTGGTTCCGTGATAACAAAAATAAGGGCTGATTATGGTGTACAAATAAACCTGCCCAAACGCGGCGAGCCTGATGATGACATCATCACTATTCAGGGGTACGAGGAGAAGGCGCATCAGGCAAAAGATGCTATAATGGCCATCGTCCATCAACTTGTAAGTAAAAAATATACTAAGAGTTATGACTTAGAGCCAGTCCACACGTTGCGTTGTCTTACATACAAATAACTAAGGTGTTCACACGCCGCGCCTCGTAGTGACAGCAGCGCGCAACGCACACATGACGGACAGCAGGCCCCGAGACGAAGCGGGAGGGGGTGTTGACGTTAAGACTGCTTCGTAATAACCTCGTAATAACGCTGCGATGACGCAGCGCCCGTGTGGCCGGCTATGACGCAACGCTCTTATGACAAACATTTAACTCCCAGTTTTTTGTAATGCTGAGTACTCACATACGGTTTTGCCCGATCGAGCAATAACGTCGAGCAAAATCCGCGGCTCAGGCTTTCGTCCACACATTCAGCATTGCTCGATAGTTTTATTCTAAATCGATATGTTTCATTCCATCAATCCGGCTCGATCCGGTTCCATCAATCCTTCGAGTGGCTCGATGCGAGCCTTCCAGCTGACAGTTTTGCGGTCCTCACAATAATTATTACTCGATTTGGAGTAAAACTATCGAGCAAAACCATATGTGAGTACTTAGCATAACATTGCTATAAGCTTGCAGTTTTCGTATTTAGACCTAAAAAATAGGTGACAAAGTTATAATATACATTGTTTTCTTTCTTTTTCAGGATAACCAGTTCAGGGATGAGGTTGATATTGATCCTCGCGTCCACAGGCGGCTCATAGGGCTCCGGGGCAAGAACATCAGGCGTATCATGGACGAGTACAAGGTCGACATTCGCTTCCCCAAACAGGGCGACGACAGCATCGTCGTGATTACCGGCGACGAGGACAACGTTCTCGATGCGAAGGACCATCTCTTGAATTTGGCTGAAGAATATGTAAGTAACATAGCAATTAATAATGTACTTGATATTGATTTGTTTTAGTTTTTACTCATTTATGCCGGCTGCCGGCCTAGCATATGCCAACGAGATATCTCACTCTCGAGATAATTAAAAACTACTCGTCTCATAATGTCAAAATCTCGACATTATCTCGACAAAACTCTATAAAAATGTGTTATTTCGATGATAGATCTACGCGAGAAAAAATGTTTGTCATGCTAGGGTCTATAGAAATGAAGATACAAACTATCGAACATCGAGAAACATGTAGAGAGAGATATCTCGTTGGCGTATGCTAGACCGGCTGCTACTTCTGATACTGATAAAACAAATCTTAACGAGTTTATTTTCTTTTATTCTCAGTTGCAAGACGTCGTCGATAGATATCAGAGACCCGCTGCACCGTCCCTCGACTTCAGTGAAGTGCTCAGTGGCGAAAGTGCCAGCAGCGGCGGTGGGGCACAAAACTCCGCCGGTTTCGTAGTTAAGGGAGGCCCCTGGGAGCAGCGGGCCCCGGACACGGCGTCCACTCACGACTTCCCTAGCATGCCATCGGGCCCCCGCGCCGCCCCCGCGCCTGCCCCCGCCGCACCCGCCGCCTGGGGCCCCCGCCGCTAGTGGCCTATTCGAAACACTACTAATCTCATTCAATAAAATACTTATTTTTGTCAAAATATCAACATCACATATTTGCTAGTTTTATGAATTTACATAGCCGAAATATCAAGTATAGGCTCCCTAACAATAATACAATACTATGTAGACCAGAATGTTTCTATGTATTTCATATTTGATAAGATTTTCTTCTGTACCTACTATATTTTACTGGTTATTAATAGAATCCTATTTTGTTTCATGTTTTACAAAGTAAATGAACCAGTTTATTTATATTTTTCTTTACTATTAGTAATTATTGATATATGTATTTTTAAATAGGTTATATCCATCAATTTATACAAAATAATAGGCATATCTAGACAAACATTATATTATAATCTAGGTTAATTATATTAATTATAGTGTTAGGATGATTTTAGTTTTTTTGCAATCATGATTTATGATATTTTTTGTTTTGAATTGAATTGGCCTAAAATATTATTTTTTAATGAATTTTCATTGCAACGATTTATAAATATTATGTATTCTACAAATTATGCATGCATACACCTAATACCTATTATCTTTATCATACATTTTGTTTTTATTAGGGTATAGTACATATCTAAATATTTTCATATTAAGTTATAATAGTTTTTTTATTCTTATCGGTATGTTGTTCAAAACATTTTAATATCATGTAAATTTAAAATGTGATTATTTGAATGTTTTGCTTTTTCGTTTATTAGAACATTACTGAAAGGTCTCATAAAACAAATGTATACAACTTAATAATAATATTATGAGGTTACCGAGTTTAATAAATATTGGTTTCTCAGACATGGAAACACCATAATCCAAATTTGCATAATAATATTCATAAATTGAAGTGTTCATATTTCACTATTATACTTAATTGACTGTAACTAGAACCGTCTAATCTGAATAATATCTAATTTTTTTTCAAAGCTCTTCAAATGTGTTAAATAATGATATAAATTTACGACCTTGTACTTATTGAATAACATAACAATGAATGCGTAATAATAATATTATTGTTTTTTACATGTAATGTTTTAAGCGTTGCCTAGCATTAAGACAAGAATGAATATTTTTACAAAAATAATTTGTACATAGTTAATTGTGTTTGAACTATTAATAAAATCTTTTACAAGAATTAATTATTCTTTTAAAGTCATCCGTAAAAAGTCTAGTTTTAACCTTCGTTTTAACATTAATTTAAGGGGTTCCGCACACGGGCCACCGCCCACCGGCCACAACCACAAAACGCCGCTACTGGCATATTTCCTGTAGTTCTCATACATTTTATAATATGGACTCGCCGCACACGGTTGACGCCGTGACCGCCACAGTGCTACATGCTACACCACTCTTGCTTCTTGTGGCTGTGGCGGCGTATGTGGCTGTCGCATGTGGCCCGTGTGTCGCAAAACATAATTGCCAACCTACCCTAGATTCCCTCCCTCAGCAAGTATAAGCTCAGCTAAGATGCCATAGCCTCAGCGTTGAAGGAGTGTCCGCACTGCGAAAAAAATTCCGCGTCAAAATTTAAATTCGTTATTCGTGCGCTACGCGATTAAAATTCGCAGTGCGGTCAGTCCCTTATTGTAGACTGTAGCAGCTCATAAGTCATAACTTATAAGCCATAAGTCACAATATTTCTGATAGGTAGGTACCTAACTTTTGTTACAAAAAGCTGCGGCCAGTTACACTCATTAAGCTTACACTGGTTACACTTTGGTTTAATACTAGTAACACTATATTATAGTAACCACTGGCCCAGTAGACTGGCAACTATGCTTTATGTAGGTATGTATACAACCATAGAATAATATTAGGTATAGCTACAACGTTTTATAGCATGAAACAGAGTAAGTACTAAGTTACAGTGTCCTCCAAGAAGCCTATATTGTTGTCCTCAGATAGATGGATTAGTGACCAAATGACGACCGATGAGTCTCAAGAGTCCAATAGTATTACTTTTAGGTGCTTTGCAGACGACGGAGCGGGGCGGGCCGGTCAATTTCGCCGCGAACGATAGCACAAAGGGAATCCTTTATTAGCAACGCACACGGCGCGCAAAAAGACCGCGCTGCAGGTGCCCGGTGCGCACTGGCTGCGCGGCATGACCGCGGCTGACCGACCCGCCCTGCCCCGTCGTCTGCAAAGCGCCTTATATTTCTAATCGCTATTTCTTATTTTGATTGAGATTGTGTCCACGTGCCAAAACATCCCATACTAAATAATATAATAATATGTCTGTACTACAGACATATTATTATATTACAGACTGTAGTATGGAGTGTAGATAGTCTGTAGTCTGTTTAGAGTTTAAAAAAGTCCACAATAGTCGTGTTCGTCTGGTTTTTAAATTTTAATGCACATTGCGCATGCGCAGTTAAAAATCAGTGTCAGTGTGAGTGTCATGCAAATGTCATGTTCTAAAATCTGACAGAAATTGTGTGAACATGACACATTTATGAAGTTGACAGTCAATTGCCAACCTGCGAAAAAAGCCGCGCATGCGCAGTCGAAAAACCAAACGAACACGACTTTGTGACCATACACCACTGATCTCTATTATACAAGTACGCTGGATAGCTGATACACACCTGCTTTTTGTGCCTATTTGAAGCGGAATCAGCGCCCCCATTATTCGGGTAGAAAGACGTAACCACATTAACCAATAACAACAGTTGTCATCAGCGTAAGATCAGTGGTAGTATTTGGGTAGTATCCCTGAGTCTGTGATCACTGATCAGTGCCATACACTGATCTCTACACAGATTAGTAGGTACTTGTGAGTATAGTATTCGTTGGTAGGTACCAGCTATAGGTAGTGCCTAGTGGTGACTGGTGGTCACTCTCACTGCCCACTGGTGAGTGGTGTCTGTCTGGTGGTCAGTCACAGTTATCTCTATAAATTATTCACAAATCACATGCGGCATGCGGCATGCCTGATGGGCACTGATCTCTATTATACAAGTACGCTAGATAGCTGATAGCCTTTGAAATTACAGCTATTTCTTGTGCCTATTTGAAAATTGAAGCGGAGTCAGCGCCCCTGTTATTTGGGTAGAGAATTAAATCTGACACGCTGATAGCAGTAGTGACTAGTGAGCACTGAGCACACCTCATTGGTAGTGAGAGTATTTTTAGATTTGGAACTACCTAATAGTGATGAGTTGATGATAATTACCTACTGTTGTTATTGGTTGTGTTGTGGTTACGTCTTTAGTTCTTACTTCTTATAAATAGTTATAAATAGGTAATATATTATAATCAGTTTGAGTTATAAATGACTACATAATATTTTTCGCCTCAACTCTGACGCTGGCAACTCCTAAATGGGGAGGCTGTGGGCTCACGCCAAAAAGAAGAAGAAGAAGAAGAAATAGGTACGAATTTTGAGCCCTTTTCACAATAAATATTTTTGTAGAATATTACATAGGTATTAAATAATGGTTATGGGTGATAGCCAAGAGAAGTCTATGTAAGTCTCTATCTTATGTTAATATTCCTATTTTACTGTTTATATAACTACAACTGAAGTGACCATAGTAGCTATCAACTTAATAAATTAAAAAAAATATGAAACAGCTATTGTAAAAACAATAATTAACATTACATTTTCAGCCACTTAAATATACCCTTTTCTAAGAAAGAACATGCTAAGATAGCCTATGATGTGTTGGGTGTAGATGAAGAGCTAAAGAAAAGTGGAATTAAAAGGATTATTCATATTATTGATGATCTCAATTTAGCTGTGTAAGTATACAATCCCTATAATTAATTATACCTATACATTGAAATAAAAACAGTGTTGTATAATGAAAATAAATGGATTTATGTTACAGTGAGTTTACAGGAGGAGATTTGAAGAAATTAAGAACATCCGTAAATGCCTTTTTAAAAAATATAACATTGATTGTGAAGACTTTTGAATGCTTTAGGTGAATATAGTGTAGATACTATGCCTGAACATACTCCTGCCCCGACACCTGCAAGATCATTATATGGATTTTTTATGTATTTGTTTAGTAAAACAATGCTAGCGACTTACTGTATATGGGCATTCACTCCCAGTTATTATCTCCATTATTTAAATATCTACTACTATCCACAGAAATATTGGGCCACAGCAATACCTATACAATGTTTGGTGGCACTGACCATGTTTGCTTTCTTTGTATATCCTAGTTCAAATTTGATGCTAACCTGTGGAATAGACAGCATTAATTCTATTAGTGATAATTACTCTCAAACAAGTAATCTAAATAATAAACCTATTAAATCGAGTTCTAATGAATGTGTGTGTTTGGATGATAAAATATGTTTTAAGAATAAATATGCAGCCTCATGTAAAGAACTGAAAGAAAACACTATACCACCACTCCTAGATTTAGATATAAGGATGGTATCAAGGAAATTGTATCTAAATAAGAAATAAAGGAAATAATATGCTTGTGTATTATATTTTTTTATACATTTTGTGTCAAACTTCTATAATAATAAAAATAATGTAAAAATGACTCTTTTCTTTTTTAGGGTTCCGTACCCAAAGGGTAAAAACGGGACCCTATTACTAAGACTTTGTTGTCTGTCCGTCTGTCTGTCTCCAGGGTGTAACTCAAGAACCGCTACAGCTAGACTTCTGAAATTTTCACAGATTGTGTATATCTGTTGCTGCTATAACAACAAATACTGAAAATAAAATAAAGTTAATATTTAAGGGGGGCTCCCATACAAGAAACGTGATTTTTTTGGCCTTTTTTGCTCGTAATCAATAATGGTAACAGCTAGGCACTTGAAATTTTCACAAAATCCTTAGTTATATTTTTAATTTAGTAATTAGTAATAAAATTAAAATAAAGTAAATATTTAAGGGGGCTCCCATACAAAAAACACAATTTTTTGTCTACTTTCGCTCTATATCGGTACGGAACCCTTCGTGCGCGAGTCCGACTCGCACTTGGCCGATTATTACCAGTTTGTGTGCCATACTTTTTTCATTTTATTGTAGGTACAACTCTTTTTCCATTTTATTATTAAAGTTTTGAGCATGTTTTGAGAAAAAACTTGGCTAAGATGTCACCTTTATCTGTACTTATTCTGTGGGTGTACCTCAGGGTTACACCTGTAACATTAATAATAAAAGAAAAGAAAACAGAAATAATAAAAGAAAAGAAAACAGCTGTACAGTTTCTAATGTATTATTATTAAGGCTAAGTTAACGTGTCCACTGTTCACCCATGGTCCAGTCTAGAGTTTAGCTGTTTATTCAAGGACGTCGTGGGTTCAAATCTCGTCTTTCAACAACAAAAGATGTGTTGTTTTTAAGTTTGCTTGGACAACGCAGGCTAATCACCTGATTGATAAGATTATATCTATTGGTCGGATAGGCACGCGACTGCACGTCGAGGCATGTAAAAAGCCGGCTCTGCACTGTGTAGAGCCGGCTTATTGTTTTCACTTTTCTTGCCGATTGATCTCCTCTAATATATTATCGAGAGCGTTGGTCATCACTCATCCCAAATCAGTTCTACTGGGTTACTGCGCTCACGCTTGTGCGTTCAGTAGCGGCGTTATGCTAGGCAACCGCCCAGGGCGCTGGTTAAAAAGGGGCGAAAATTTTTCAGCACTACCAGCACCCTGGGCGCCGAAGAAATCTCGCCGAGGGCGTTGGCATAGTGCTAAAACCGGCACTGCCTGCGTTGCTGCCAGCGCGGCGGCCACCGTCACTGCCGAAGAAAGTATTTTATACGTCTACGTCTTACATATTATAATAGTTATAAATAAATGCATGCCGTTAGTAAAAGTTCTGCATGGGTTCTATCTTTTGGCTTCGACTTTCGCGGTTCGCCAAGACCTAACCTATATTATAATAAAGTACTCTGTGGACCTAACTGACGCGGGCGGAACATATATTATGTTTAGGTTACTTTATGGACGCAGGACGGAACGTTTTAAAAATGTTTTTATTATCATAATAACAGCTTAGGGGGCGTCCACAAATTACGTGAGGTGTCTAAGGGGGGAGGGGCTCGAGTCAAATCTCATCTAATCTTAAGCGCAATACACACTGAGCCCGCCGGGCCACCGACAAAGCCCGGCGACACAGCCCGGCGGGCGGCAAAGATGATCATTTCAAACAGGCCGCGCCGCCCGCCGGGTTGTGTCGGCGGCCCGGCGGGCTCAGTGTGTATTGCGCTTTACGTTGGAGAGAGGGCAAATCTTACGTGATTTTTTCTCATTGTTACAAAAAATATACTTACTATTTTGGTCTCCATTTCATCCTTGTACGTAGGTTAAGCTGGAGCCCCCCTCAAATATTTATCTTATAAGTAGGTACCTAATAATATATTGTTTTCAGTATATTTTGTTGTTATAGCGAAGGTTATAGCGGCAACAGAAATACCTACACAATCCGTCATTTTCAGACATTTCAGACGTGTAGTTACGGCGGTTCTTGAGATACAGCTTGGAGACAGACAGACGGACAGACATCGAAGTCTCAGTAATAATAGGGTCCCGTTTTTACTCTTTGGGTACGGCGCCCTAAAAATGAAATTATTTACATAATCTAAATTCTCGTGTTTATACAGTGTTTGTGCGTGACTTCTCTAAAACGGCTCAACCGATTTTAATGAAATTTTGTATGTACATTCGATAGGCCTGAGAATAGGTTTATATCGACTATTTATATTAGAAATAATAATTATTAATTTACCTATGGCAAAACAACATTGCCGGGTCAGCTAGTACCTATGACCTATCTTATACCAATATTATAATTCTGAAGTTTGTTTGTTTGTTTGAACGCGCTAATCTCAGGAACTACGTCCGATTTGAAAAATTATTTCAGTGTTAAATAGCCACTTTATCGAGGAAGGCTTTAAGCTATATTTTATCACGCGACTAATACTCTAGTCTGTGGACTTATAGGAGCGAAGAAATAGAGGAAAAATATGTGGAAAAAACGGGAGAAATTATTTGAAAGCGCTTATCTCACGAACTACTGGAGCAATTTTTATGTTATTTGGCACAGAATACAGATAAGAAGTAGAACGTGAAGGATCATAGGCTATTTTTTGGTGGACTAACTTGTCTGTGAAATATCTAATTTACGCGGGCGAAGCCGCGCGGAACGTCTAGTTATAATACTTATTTAATATAATAATTGAATATTGCATGAGTAGCACCTGCACGTTCGAAGCGAAAACGCTTTGTGAATAGAATGTACATAATTACAGAGAACTAATATGTATTATGTAAATTATTTATAAGTGTATATTGTTTACTTGTAACACAATTCTTTCACAGGTATTTTTTAATATGCATATGCGAAACTATGTTTAGTTGAGCTCTGCCATGTAACTTTACAAATAAAAACAATAGCAAATAAATAAAACTCAGCTTTGCTTCTGTTAGAGGCCAAATATGAAGTCGTGAGACCTCAAATTAATTTAGTTTTCGTAGTAACATAACATACCTAAGATGAAATTCAAGGTTACAGTAAAGGCTATTTGTTGAGTAAAGTCTTTAGGATTGATTTATTGAAACTATAATACTTAGAGCTCAATGTTAATATATTTTATAAGGATAAAACAACACTTCCCATGATTAGTACAAAATAAAATAAGATATAATGTTAGTTTTCTTTACATAGGTAAAATTTATTTAAAAATACAGAACATATGAAGGACTACACACTGAATTGAGATAAAATTCTCAGAACTGACTTTGAAAATTATGTAAGCCACTTTAGTTTTCACAATAAGAAGTTATTGCATTGATTAATAAATAATCTTTGGCAGACCAAAAGAGATTTTCCAACAGTGCAAAGGTCATTAAACCTATTTAATTATATAAGTGAAAACTTGGAATAGAAGCTGTAAGAAAATCTGCAATTAGACTAGCCACTACACCTTATATACCGAAACATTATGACTAAGAAAATTTATTAATGTGATGTTCCAGCATACAGGTTCAGCTGCATGCAGGCAACAAGAGGCCAGCATACACCCAAGTATATAAATTAATTTTTAAGTATAGTTTATAGATAGTAATTAATATATTTTGTACAATAAAATACAATTAAGTACAACTTGTAGCAAAGATATTAAAGAGAGTAATATTTATCCCAAGTGTTAAAGCTGCAATAACGTGTGTGTACGCACAAGGCATATTTACACAGCACACACGCATGGCAATAACACACCACGTGCTGCACACTATAGTACATAATTCATTTTATTACTTAATAGAATATAAAGACACGCCCAAGCTGAGAACCTCACCACTTTACATATTTCAATGCATGATTAGCCAATGAACATGCCCATACTTCTGCTAGCTGATCGCTATTAAATAACATATGATCGCTTAATATCACAGCTAATTATGCTTTGAAAATTATAGACATGTCTAATTTTCACTAATGTAGATAACAATGTAGAGTATAAGTAGACAATCTGAATAAATTTACATTACAATATCATGTCTTTTCATATGAAATTTTAAAAATTACATTACCAAAAATTAAACAGTGCAGCGCATTATAAATTAATGTGCATACCTTAATATTTAATTGACTAAATAAATTTGTTGCCTGCAGATCTGACATATTTTAAATATCGAGAGGTAATATCTTAAGGAGAAATTTTAATTTCAACTATTGAAAAAAAGTTTAAATCCAAATTTAAAAATATTTAGTATCTATAATGACAATTCCCTTCAAATCCACCCATTTTGATTGAATGTGAAATATCATACATTCCGTAGTTGAGTCTTCTTCACAATATTTCACTACCACTCCGTTAGTGGGCCAAAAAGTAAGGATCGAAGAGAAATAGCGACAAACACTTCACGAGTGGGTGTTGCTGTTCACATGGCCTTTCTTGTCCTGTGAATCTGGAGTACGCTGATCATCACGACGTGGTGGCATACGCTCATTGATAGCATCCAAGCCCTTAGCCTCCGCAAAAGATGTAATTTTGTGGTTTGGTGAAAAGCCTTGTAAAGCATTCTTGAGAGATGTTTTGCCGCCCGAAAGTGCTCCCAGAGGCAAGGCACCAGTTGGTGTAAGCCCTTTTAGTTGCAGAACTGACTCACTCTCCTCACGGAGTACTGAGAATACATGTGCCATCTTACCAATGGCTCGTATCTTGTTACGTATGACTTCTTTTCTGAGATTAGCCTCCTCCAGTGCATCATCACCTTCTGCAATCAGCTCATCATCAGAGCAGATGTTCAAAACATTTACCAACATTTCTGTCACCTTTTCACCAACAAATGGTAGAGACCAGGTAAAGACATCCATAAAGTTGGGTAACCAGTACGGATGCGGGGAACAATTGAACTGTCTAATATTCATTACATTGTTCTCATACTTAAGAACAGCAGCTTTGTTATTGTACACATCCAAGTAGTTAGGGGCTGAGAAAATGGTAATGAGACTTGGGAATCCAGTGGTTTGGCTTTTTCTATACATACGATAGCCTGCATCTTGAGCTTCATGAGCGCGTATAATAGATAATAAGTTGTTTCTCTGCAGGAAATCACAACATGCTGCATAGCTGTAGAAGTAGGAACAACCTCTTACTGAGTTGTGCGAGAAATGTTCAGCGTTTTTTTCATTGCCAAAATCTTCGAGAGGATCTGACCATAACAGATCACACATAGCTCCAAATGCTGGTGGCTCTTTGAATCTATCTAGTTTTCGAATATCATCTAAGCTGTTAATTTCAGGTGAAAGTCCCCCGTGCACACACAAAAACTGCTGGTTCATAAGCGCAGCTAATGGTAAGCAATCGAATGCATCCATACAGGCATCATACACTTTTTCGGAATATTTAATTTTGCACTCTTGTTTAAAAGTAAAATATTCTGTCAAATGTCGGCATTCGTGATTGCCGCGTAATAGAAATAATGTCTTCGGGTAACATAATTTCAATGCCCACAGGTAAAGGACACATTCTATACTAAAATAACCTCGGTCGACATAATCACCTAAGAATAAATACTTGGTGCATGAGGGAGAGCCTCCCACCTCAAACAGTTTCATCAAATCGTAAAACTGGCCATGGACGTCTCCGCACACGGTCACCGGTGAATCAATCTCGATCATAGTTTTTTCAGATCGTAATAGGGTGGCACCATCTTGAATAATTCGTAAGGCTGCATTTTCCTCAATTCGGCCCTCTAAGATAAAGTGTTGCTTCAGTACATCTGGTATAGGTTTTCCAGTTTTTTCATCGAATACTTCAGATACAGTGAGCTTATGGCTGGGTGGAAAAGCAACACTTTGGATCATACGTTGCGTTGTCGACACTTTATCATTGCTCCCGGACATATTTGTCACATAAAAAACACTAGGTCTAATCCATACACCCCACTATTTTCAAAATGGCAGAATAGATGTAATACTAAAACAGAATCCCGATTTCACGACAGAGAACCTACTGCGCACTGGAAAACAATGCGCAAACATCTGGCGAGTGGTCAATAAAATAAACAGGGATATCGAGCGCGTTTTATTACTTTTGAACATATCATTATGTTAGTAACACTGGTGATATCACGGACGGTTGCCAGCACAGGATGCCAGTATATATTATATTCATTCGTTTAACAAAATATATAATATATTTTTAGCACATCATGCTTCTTATTATTAGTAAATAATAATTATTTTCAATGAAATTAAAAATAATCTTATTTCCTAGTTAAAAAATTTGGTTGTAAAGCCTGACCAGAAATATAAAAAACCTGCGCTGAGGGCGCTAAATGAACTATGAATATGGCAACAAATAGTACAGTCATACACTTACGAATTGGCTAGTGAACAATTTTTAGCTGGTGTTCAATTTAATAATTTAGACATATTTTAATATAGAATATTGCAGAAATAATTTGACAAAAGCATAGCATTTATGTATAGTTTTAAAATATCACGAAATAAACTCCCTTAATATTAAAACTATAGGCATTAGGCAGTTTAAAAAATACAACTTTATACTTTCATTATTAGCTTTTATTCAATTTATATTCAAGATATATTAATAATTCATGATCTTCGTGGTCAGATTGTCGATTGTAGTGGTTCAATGTTATAATATCTCATCTCTGAGTTCTGACTTCTGACTCATTCTTCTTTCATTATTTTTAGGTGTTATAGAAAATAAAACTGAGGTCTGACCAATGACCATGGTCTGACCTTCTCTTCGTATTTTCATTACAAATGATCAGTATACACGTGGTATACACCTATCTTGTAAGTTGCCAAATGCCACGACAAGGATGAACGTTCAAACCTGTTCAAACCTTCTGTGTAACCGGATTCCGGTATATTATGTTTATATTTCTCTATGCTTCTGTGATTACGATTTACGGTACATAAAAAAGTACTCTGTGGTTCAACCGGTTCCAACCACAGATGTTCCAACCGGTTCAACGTGGTGGCGAGAAAAGGAACTAAACGCTTCTATCTAAAGCGCTTCCACTTTACTAACGGCCGTTCCCAATATTTGATCTATCTCTTACTTGAGATAGGAATAGCTCACATTAGACATTAGCTCCATATATTTTATGTCAATTCTATATCAGCTGCGATCGGTTTTATGTCAAACCAGAGATAGATTGAATATAGGGAACGGCCATTAATTGACGACTAATATATATTTTATGTCAATTCTATATCAGCTGCGATCGGTTTTATGTCAAACTAGAGATAGATTGAATATAGGGAACGGCCATTAATTGACGACTAATAACTAAATTAATAAAGGCCGTCACAGACCTAGCTATAATATATATTAATATATTTATAGCTAGGCATATTATTATATATTTTCTATACCACACACTTAGCTATAATAATATATATTTCTGGTCTCAGTGTGTTTAGTACGGTATATTAAGGTACCTATATTAATATTATATATTATAGCTAAGTCTGTGACGGCCTTAAGGCCGTAACATAAAGGCCGTCACAGACTTAGCTATAATATAATATATTAATATACCGTACTAAACACACCGAGACCAGAAATATATTATTAAATTATAATTTATAGCTGAGTGTGTGGTCACGCGAAAATTGTATAGAAAATAATATAGTAATATGCCTAGGTATAAACATAATATTAATAATATAATATATTATAGATAAGTCTGTGACGGCCTTAAGATAGTTCTCCTCTGGCGGCTTTCAAACGTCATTTTTACGTCAGATTTAGTTCTCTACCCGAATAATAGGGGCGCTGATTCCGCTTCAAATTTACCTCAATGTCAAATAGACACAAAAAATAGCTGTCATTTCAAAGGCTATAGGGACCGTGCAGAGCGACGACACTGCCACACGTGGCGAATAGCCGAAACTTTTACAAAAATTTTACTGTCAAGCTCTAGTGAAGCTACGGAAAATTAGAAGATTTCTTAACAAATTCTGAGTATTTTCAAGAATTGAAATGTATTGTTGTTCTAATACATACAAGAAATATAAAGGCAAATCGAACGATGTAAAATTTTACTATTTTTCTGCAAAAATATTCACATGGCTTTGCTTATTGAAAAACGAAAGAAATTGATAAAAGGCGGTAAAAATATACGTAAGTATTTAAAAAGTTCCATGAGTGTTATGTGTAGACTAGTAAAAACACTAAATTTTGTAGATTATAACCGTAAATTCATTTTTTATGAACACAATATGAACATAACCTATAACCATTGCTTTCTTTCAGTAAACATCCAAACTGGCTTCCATCTTAATTGATATACATACATAGGCACCGCTCATTTAATTGGCATAAAGTTGCATCAAAAGTAAGGATAATTTGGAGAAGTCCTGCCAGGAATTCAACACTGAGGATAGTATTGAACTTAACCATCTTGTCAAAGTGTTGGTTCTCAAAAGGATGATTCTTCAAGTAAGAAAAAGATTAGTAGTGCAGTCTTTGTGTGTTATTTAAAGAATACATACCTAAATGGTGTTTACACTTATGAGATCCAGACTGAAATTAGTTAAAAATAGTGACAGACAAAAGTTGTGAAGATGGTATCGATCGAATCGCAGAAGGTTGAAATAAAAGCATTTATTTTAGTGAACTTGTTTTATTTTATTAATCCACAAGCATTTTCAGTAATTAATATAAGTATTTTTGCATAGCTTCATTATTTTATTGCAATATTTATCAAGTTTTTACTTTCTATGCTGATGGATGCTATTAATTACTTTTTCAGATATTTTCTTAGTTAACTAGATAAGCTTTATACATTTTTATTCACTCTTCCATTCTTTGTTTACGGGTAGAAAGTAGAAACCCTTAATATTTAATATTATAAAAATATACTTAATATTATAAATGCGAAAGTGTGTCTGTCTGTTAGCACTTCACGCCCAAACCGCTAAACCAATTTTGCTGAAATTTGGTATGGATTTACTTTGAGCCCCGGGAAAGGACATAGGATACTTTTTATCCCGGGAAAATGTACGGTTCTCGCGCGATAAATGATTTTTGGCGCAACGGAGTTGCGGGCGTCATCTACGGTCACGGTCCCTATCAGCATAAGGGACCGTGCAGAAACTATAGAGGGCGTCGTAATTCGACAGCAGCGCCGCGATGCGAGTAAAAGACGTAACTTGTGAGTGACTTTGACTTCGCATTCTCCTTGACCCTGGCTAGTTTATGAGTGTTTTTTTATGTTTTACACTATAAAATGATATAATACTTACACTCCCAAGTGGCCACATGCGGCCGCGAGAACAACGACAGATTTCCAAGAATCCGCGATCGAAATATTAAAGTTAAAGACTAGATGACGCCCGCAACTCCGTTGCGCCAAAAATCATTTATCGCGCGAGAACCGTACATTTTCCCGGGATAAAAAGTATCCTATGTCCTTTCCCGGGGCTCAAAGTAAATCCATACCAAATTTCAGCAAAATTGGTTTAGCGGTTTGGGCGTGAAGTACTAACAGACAAGACACACTTTCGCATTTATAATATTAAGTATATTTTTATAATATTAAATATAATAATAAGGGTTTCTACTTTCTACCCGTAAACAAAGAATGGAAGAGTGAATAAAAATGTATAAAGCTTATCTAGTTAACTAAGAAAATATCTGAAAAAGTAATTAATAGCATCCATCAGCATAGAAAGTAAAAACTTGATAAATATTGCAATAAAATAATGAAGCTATGCAAAAATACTCATATTAATTACTGAAAATGCTTGTGGATTAATAAAATAAAACAAGTTCACTAAAATAAATGCTTTTATTTCAACCTTCTGCGATTCGATCGATACCATCTTCACAACTTTTGTCTGTCACTATTTTTAACTAATTTCAGTCTGGATCTCATAAGTGTAAACACCATTTAGGTATGTATTCTTCAAATAACACACAAAGACTGCACTACTAATCTTTTTCTTACTTGAAGAATCATCCTTTTGAGAACCAACACTTTGACAAGATGGTTCAAGTTCAATACTATCCTCAGTGTTGAATTCCTGGCAGGACTTCTCCAAATTATCCTTACTTTTGATGCAACTTTATGCCAATTAAATGAGCCGTGCCTATGTATGTATATCAATTAAGATGGAAGCCAGTTTGGATGTTTACTGAAAGAAAGCAATGGTTATAGGTTATGTTCATATTGTGTTCATAAAAAATGAATTTACGGTTATAATCTACAAAATTTAGTGTTTTTACTAGTCTACGCATAACACTCATGGAACTTTTTAAATACTTACGTATATTTTTACCGCCTTTTATCCATTTCGTAGTAACTAGTAACTGATCTGTGTCCATTTCTTTCGTTTTTCAATAAGCAAAACCATGCGAATATTTTGGCAGAAAAATAATAAAATTTTACATTGTTCGATTTGCCTTTATATTTCTTTTAAGTCCGGGAATACAACAATACATTTCAATTCTTGAAAATACTCGGAATTTGTTAAGAAATCTTCTAATTTTCCGTAGCTTCACTAGAGCTTGACAGTAAAATTTTCGTAAAAGTTTCGGCTATTCGCCACTTGTGGCAGTGTCGTCGCTCTGCACGGTCCCGGTTTGACAGTTCTCCTTTACCAGCAGCGCCTTTTGACCTGCTTCTTATCTGTGATTTGCTGTCATTTTATTAAAATCGCTCGCTGACGTGAAATTATTAAAATGTAAAGATGTTTAAATAACTAATTCAATAAAGCAATACTTATAACTAGGTAGTTGATTTTATCCAAGTCCTTAAAGTGGTTATTGTAATTGGCTGTACATGTGTTTAATACTTGTATTATGATGATGGATGCTAATGACATAGCCTCTGAAACTAATAGAAAAGGTGTAATATCACAGGCATGGACTCGTTTATCCCAGGTAAATATCTCAATTTGATAATTTTTGCAATACCAAACTATATAAAAGTTACACTAATCATTACATTTTTGTAGATATATCAAGGATTACTAGACAAATGGACTCCTCACACTAAAACTCGATGGGCTGCGGCTATTTTCCTTTTGTGTATATTTATTCTTCGGGTAGTGTTGAAGCAAGTAAGTACATTTTATTCAATACATTTTTATTTTATTTAAATACAGCAACTGTGTGTTGCTTATCAGTAAATTTTGGGCACATTATGCTTGCTTACAATGTACAGTTTAAAAGAGTCCAAACAGATTTTTTAAGAGTCTATGCTGTCCCCTCAGACTAAATAAAAACTCAAGACAGAGCGCTGCGAACAACAAAGTGAAGCAGGTTTTTTGTGTGCGCGCCGCGCACTGTATGGGCTAGTGTCACAATGTGATTCAAATTACCCTAAAATCGATGAAATAAATATAATATTTATACCCTTTCATAACACAGCTCGGCAGTACTTTCGATCGGCTTCACTTTGTTGTTCGCAGCGCTCTGTCTTGAGTTTTTACTTGGTCTGAGGCTGTCCCACTGCTGGGCAAAGGCCTCCCCCAAGTCCTATATTTTACTTATTTTTCCAAACACAACTTTAAATGTTTAAATGTTTTAATAGAAAAAGCACTTTCTTTAGTCTTGTCTACTTTTCAGGGCTGGTACATCGTAACATATGCCTTGGGCATCTACCACTTGAACTTATTCATTGCATTCCTTACACCAAAAATAGATCCAGCCATGGACTTTGATGGTGAGTAAATTAGATTCTAGTGTTCTTGTAACATTCAGTTCATTATTTCCTGAATAGATGATGACTAATCTTGACAGTTTAAATATTCAACTCAACTCATAAACAATTACATTTTTTATATTATGTAAAAAATAAATAATATACATATAATACAGTTATTAATGTATTTCTTTTAAAGTGTTATTCAACAAAAATTAACGACTAAAATGGAACTAAGAAACTTTTGCCTTACTACTACCTTTACCTTACTGAATAGATGATGACTAATCTTGACAGTTTAAATATTCAACTCAACTCATAAACAATTACATTTTTTATATTATGTAAAAAATAAATAATATACATAATACAGTTATTAATGTATTTCTTTTAAAGTGTTATTCAACAAAAATTAACGACTAAAATGGAACTAAGAAACTTTTGCCTTACTAAATAAATAAATAAATGTTTGCAGGAGAAGATGACAATGGTCCAGCATTGCCAACAAGAGCCACTGAAGAATTTAGACCGTTTATACGGAGATTGCCAGAATTTAAATTTTGGCTTGCTGTTACCAACAGCACAACTATTGCTTTTGGTTGCACATTTATAGATGCCTTTAATATTCCAGTATTTTGGCCTATACTAGTTATGTATTTCATCACACTATTTTGCATAACAATGAAAAGGCAAATAAAAGTAAGTATTTTTTAAGGTTCTGTACCCAAAGGGTAAAAACAGGACCCTATTACCGAGACTTCAATGTCGGTCTGTCTGTCTGTCTGTTTCCAGGCTGTATCTCAAGAACTGCTATAGCAAGACTTCTGAAATTTTCACAGATTGTGTATTTCGATTGCTGCTATAACGACAAATACTAAAAAAATTGGGGAGGGGGTTCCAAAAACACACTTGATCTAGGCACTTGTGATGATCACAAAATCTTTAATTATATTATTACTTTAATGATTTTTAGATAAAATAAATTAAATATTTAAGGTTTTTTGAATGAGGCCCTCATTCAAAAAGACATTTTTTTGCCAACTTTCGCTCTATTTAATGTTAAGGAACCTTTTGTGCGCGAGCCCGACTCGCACTTGGCCGATTTTGTTTCTTATAAAATATCATTTTATCAATATAATATTTTTCTATATAATGATGTAAGTGACATGTAATTAACAATTAAATTTTGCTTGTTTCAGCACATGATCAAGTACCGGTACTTGCCCTTCACTCACAATAAGCCCAAGTACAGAACTGTGGATGCATCACTATCAGTGAACTGACAATATAATATATCCACTTTTAAGTACCTTAATCCGTGTGAAGAGTAAAGTATATTTAAAACTGTTGTACGCTAATAATTTTAGAAATACAATTTATATTATTATGTTTCAATTGTATTTATTGTGTTTGGTTCTTACTTCTTATACTTACTGCTCTTATATCAATTTTGTTAGATGAGGCTAGTTTATAAGTTGACCTATTGTAAAATATCAGTAATTAAATAGCCGCAAATTATTTTAGAATATGTAATTCTATACTTACTCTACTTACAAATTATAGCAAATGTTAGCAAATATTTTTTTGGCTTTAATATATATTTTTTTTCATTTCACAATTTGATTTTACAATCTATTCTTAAATTCCAACCACATATTATTGTAATGGTATGTATTCCAAAGTCACATATTAATATTATTATAGATTTATTATGTGTATTAATATTATTATAGATTTACAATTTTAAACATATTTTGTAGGCATTGTCTTAGTAACCTCACCCGTTTTTCGATCTTGTGCATTGTGGACTCAGCACTGAGTGGGCTGATAATGATGAACTATTGATAACAAAAGAAACTGTGTTGATCAAAATCTGTCCACCCGTGTGGATGCTAATGGGCCATTTACATTCAGCCCTGTTGCGAAGGAAAATGGGCCGCGTGAGCAGAGGCGGCGCGGCGTAAATGGGCCAACGCCTTACGCCTACGACCTCCCAGTCCAAACTCCAAGGGGCCTCGAGGATCGTTTTAATATTTACTTACAGGTTTTTATAAATAAAAATTTGAGTAAGTATCAAAAAATTATTTCTCAACAAAATCAAATAGCGTCTTGCCATGCCACTAATATAAAAAAGCGGCCAAGTGCGAGTTGGACTCGCCCATGAAGGGTTCCGCAGCAGCAATTAGGTTTATGCAAAATATAAAACCCATCAAACGACTGCAAGTTGCTAATCGTCCTATCACGAACCAGATATACCGTGATATATTTTCAGCAATGAGCAGGCTGATGATGATGAACTATAGCTAAGAACACTCTCCGTCATGTCAGCTTTCAAACAAAAAAAACTAGATCAAAATCGGTCCACCCGTTTGGATGCTACGATGCCACAGACAGACAGACAGACAGACAGACAGACACGTCAAACTTATAACACCCCTCTTTTTGGTCGGGGGTTAAAAATGATATGAGAAACCTCAATATGATTTTTGGAGACTTATCCATAGATACTCCACACGCATAGGTTAGATGAAAAAAAAATTTTTGTTTTAGTTGTACCTATGGGGACCCCTAAAATTTTTAATAATTTTTCCAATTTTGCATCAAAATCTTAATGCGGTTCACAGACTACATCTACTTACCAAGTTTCAGTAGTATAGCTAGTTTCGGAGAAAAGTGGCTGTGACATACGGACGGACAGACAGACAGACATGACGAATCTTTAAGGGTTCCTTTTTTGCCATTTTGGCTACGGAACCCTAAAAAAGTACTCTGTGCCTGCCACCGTCATATTGTCGTCAGACCGCTGCCACGTGGCTGCCACTCGTCATACTGCTGCCGACTGTCGCTGCCACTCGTCACACCGCACCGCTGCCACTACCCACATACATAGACATGTATGGCGCGCGGAATCGTCACCGCTTTTTGTCGTGTCGTGTCGTGTCTTGTGTGAAAACGCTCTTACGATAAATTTTTCTCCAAGAATTTGAAGCGGAATCAGCGCCTCAATTATTCGGGTAGAGAACTAAATTTGACGTACCCACAACCAATAACAACAGGTTGTCATCACTCATTGATGTATACTTAATATCTGTGTCATCCACCAGCGCCAATATGGCGACTTTCAAACGTCATTTTTACGTCAGATTTATGTCAGATTTAGTTCTCTACCCGAATAATAGGGGCGCTGATTCCGCTTCAAATAGGCACAAAAAATATCTGTCATTTCAAAGGCTATCAGCAATACAAAAAACACAATTTTTTGTCTACTTTCGCTCTATACCGGTACGGAACCCTTCGTGCGCGAGTCCGACTTGCACTTGACCGATTATGATATAATAAGATCTCTAATCTGTGTTATAGATTCACGAATCAGCCTGGCATGGCAGGACAATGTCTATCAAGTCCGCCAAAGAGAATATTATTATAATCACTTGGGCCCCAAAATATATTAACTAGCGGACGTCCGCCAGTCTTGGGGTCCGCTATATAGTTAAATATATTTTACCCGTCGTGTCATTAATAAATAATATTAAATAATTCTGTGTTTGTAATTGAACTTCTAAAAGGCTGGACCGATTCTGATGGAATTTTTTGGGTGTATTTTAAAATGGTTAGATGCGGGCCACTAATAAAGTCCTAGCTCCTGGTGGGCTGCAGGTTGGGTATAACCTTTTGAATTAATTATTTATTTTAGGTATATGCAACCCAGGGCAGCCTAGATTCATAGAGGTAATTTAAAAAAGAAAAAATATATATTTATGTTTAAGAAATTTATTTGTTTATCTCTACTTACAATTTTTACAGATCCATATTTACACAATATTTTATCTAGAGAAAGGTAGTAGGTATAACATTAGGTACTTATATATTTGCCTTTTTATCTACTATTATTGCAAGTTTTAATTATATACAATACATAATAATATTATGTAGTTCATTTAACACAACAGTAATAATTACCATCCTAATCTATTTTCATTTATTGAATTAAAAAATAAATTTTGGTCCAGCTAAGTCCTATTGCTAAAGCACAACTCTATAGTGTTCAAAGTGAGATAATATAATTATTGACTTATTTAATAAAATAAATAAGGATGATAAAAATTCGTAACATACAAGCAATTAACTACATACAAAATATAATATTATGTACACTTATTTTTTATAAAACTCTAAAAAATAAAGAAAAGTTTTAAATGCATTTTAATGTTAAATTTAAATACTATTTTTCTCAATGATGATCAGCATGTAATTTTGTAGTACACACAATTTACATCTACTCAATAATTAGATTCTACTGAAGTGTTTAAGGCAAATTGTATGTTCATACATAATACATTATACTTACACATTTCCAAGGTACCAATATAACTATCATTATAAGAACAAAATTTGTTTTTTTGTAAAGGTCCACAAATTACGTGAGGTGTTTTTTTGAATTTTTGACCCCCCCACCCCCCCTGGTGAGATTTCGTGAGATTTTATTCAACCCCCCCTCCCCCCTCCCAAATCTCACGTGAGATTTTACAAAATGTGGGTTTCTACTTTCTTAAGTAAACATTTGGTTTGACAGTCAGTAGATTTTCTTTCGAACGAATTTGTGAATGATCTTAATCGTGTAACGATTAAATATTAAGCATACGTACAACCATAGAGGTACAACCTAGATGAAATGGACCAAAATAATATTTTGTTGAGAAAAAATTACGTGAGATTTGCCGAGACGGCCCCCCCTCTCCCCAACGTGAGATTAGATGAGATTTGACTCGACCCCCTCCCCCCCTAAACACCTCACGTAATTTGTGGACGCCCCCTAATAAGTAAATCTAAATTTATATATTCTAGAGAAACAAAAGGAAACCATTTTTTGATCAGTATTACGTCTAGAGCATAATATGCATATCATATTATAGTTGTATATTACACCTTAATGTAACTTTAGATTGAATACACTAATATTATGATATATTGCTTATGTTTTTGTTACATTTAGGTATGAAAATCGATTTGACATTGAAATAGTCTTACAAACATTTTTAATTAATATAACTAATTTTAATAATAATACTGTCTTTAAGGTGTTAAAATAATATTATTACAATATTCAGTTCATCAATTGTACATAATTGAATACAAAATGATACAACAACAAAATAGCACAAATTAGGTGTAACATTTTTCAACTTCACAAAAATATAGTTCAATTCTTCATCAATGCACTTATTTCACTGCTGAAAAATTTTGCATTTGATTATTAGAATTTGATGCCACCCACGAACTAAAAACGTCTCTGTAACAAAAACAAAATACAGGTAAGTAAGTTGAACAAGCTGATTGCACTTGACATTGGTGGGAAGTGTGAACATTGAACAGTGTATTGGATAATATACTTTTTAAGCACGCCACTAAGTTTATTCATCAATAAATTTACTACTATAGATTTTCAAAAAGACTTATTTAGAAATATAATAATTAAAAGTATAAGTACCTGCAGTGATTCACAACACATTCATTGGAGCAATATTCATCTTCCCAACCACTATTTGCTATTGCCGGATTTTTACATCCTTGCCTGATGCAAGCCTGCGCACTTCGGCTTTCGTTTTGCTGTAAAAAAGTACAGAATTGTTTAAAAGAAATTGTTTAATTCGTAATAAGTTTTTTTCTTTTTACAGTTTCCTCTAATAAATATTGTATTTTAGATTATGAATTCAATAAGTTTAATACAAACAGAACAGATTTTATTGTATAAGAATGACAAAAAACCCACCTCCGAATTCTGTTGTGGCATTCCTGGATTTCCATTTCCACTTGATGACTGTTGGTCGCTTGAATTAGGTGTATTCTGTGATGGTGGCTGAGGCTGCTGAGATTGTTGTGACTGCTGTTGTTGTTGTTGTGGCTGGTGTTGCTGCTGTTGTGGCTGGTGTTGCTGTTGTGGCTGGTGTTGCTGTTGTGGCTGGTGTTGCTGTTGTGGCTGGTGTTGCTGTTGTGGCTGGAGTTGTTGCTGTTGTTGTTGTTGTGTTGTTTGCTGCTGTTGTGTTGTTTGCTGATGTTGAATTTGTGCTTGTTGCTGCTGTTGTTGTTGAGCCTGCTGTTGGTTTTGTATTTGTTGCTGTTGCTGGTATTGCTGTACTTGATGAGCTTGTTGCATCTATAAGTAAGTTTATTTTAAATATTATAAATATTATTTTGAAATTATGCCTTTATCATATTACATTAAAAAAAAAACATTAAGTACACTACAATTACACACACACCAGGAGATTTTGTTTGACAAGCCTATACACACGAATTGTACTCTTTTATTTATGGTTGAAGTCAATTGTCAAATTATAAATTGATTTAGTAATTTTTATTGAATTTTAAATACTGTTATACAATAAGTATTATGATTATAATATATAAATTTAAAGTGATAAAGTATATTTGGCTTTATTATTCATCAGGCCAGTCTGTCATCATTAGATTTTATTAATCTGAGACTGTCACAGGAATTATGTCTAAAAAATAATAAAGTAAATATTCTGACAATAGAATATCAATAGGCAGATGTTATACAGTCAATTTTTCATCAATCTGATCCATCAATCCGGTGAAGATTGACGAAAAATTGATCGCCTAAACTCTAACCCACGGATTGACGGATTGATCATTTTTTTAATATGGACTTTTTTATAAAGTTCCATCAATATTTCGTCAATCAGATTGATGGATCAGATTGATGAAAGATTTATAGTATAACCTCTGCCATAGAAAAGTGTTTTTATTTGAGGTCAAATTTCGACTATTGGTGATCTCTAGTAGTATTTATTACCTGTTGAGAATGATGATATTGCATTGGTGGATGACCTGGTGCCATAGGTGGCGACTGCGACTGCACTTGTCTATAGCCCTGCGGTGAAATTGCTGCACTTGCGACATAGTTTGGAGATTGTGCATTTTGGTAGCTCCGGGGTGACTGGGCCATATTGGGTTGACAATTTTGAGGGGAACTTGCAGGGTTTATTTGGTATCCTTGTGGTGTTTGTGATGGAACACCCTAAAAAAATAATTTATTAATTTAATTTGAAATAAAGTAAAAAAATTACATATATATATATATATATATATATACATGAATTTTCTAATTTGTTTTTCTATTTTTACTACACTTTTTTAAGATACACAAAAAAATTCTTAGCCTATGTCAAGAAATAGTGCACTGAAGTTTTAGGAATTATTTTAATTTTATAATTTGGTGATCAAAAGCCTCTTTGTGTTACTTACTTGATAACTTCCACTTGGATGAGGCATTTTCCCTTGATAGTTCTGTGGAGACTGTTGAGGATTAGTAGGATATGTTTGAGGACCACCAGTGTAAGTATTTTGATTTTGTCCTGGGAAATTTTGTGGCGAGTATCCCTGGGGCGTTGAATTTGGACCATAGGCCTGAGGGGAGTGCCCGTTACCATAGCCTTGACCAGCATAATAATTTCCATAATTGGTGTTCGTATTGTTGTGATTGTATATAACAGGATTTTCTGGTTCACCACTCTGTAAACAATAAAAGACATAAATTTAAATTGCAGGTACAATTTTGTATTATTAGTATTGTATCAATTATTGTAATGGATCACTCATATTGTTGTTGCAACTGCCTGTATCGAAAATTTGACTTAAAATACATAGGTAATCCTGTATGTATTTTAAGTCAAATTTTCAGGTGTAGACAATAAACTATTTTATTGAATGATTGGTGGATTTATCAACAAATTAATTCATCAAGCCACAAGTGGTCGCACGCAACCGCGATAACAATAGATAAGCTATTTTGTTCCATTTTTCCACGATCGACGGGTTAAAGATCTTAGTTCATACGTAATGAGATTTACCACCATACTGCATTTTTAATTTATTGATAAGTCCATCATTCCTTAAAAAAAGTTTGTGATTTTTAACAAATTGCTTAAAAGCGGCATTTGAAGAAGCAGCCAATGATAATTTTATCAAACAATGAAACCAAAGATGTTAAATATCAAAATATTTAATTTATACTTATTATCTATACCTAATGATCGCCATACACCTAACACCATCCTTCCTATCATCCAATCGGCATGACGCTACCGATTGGACGATAGGAAGGATGGTGTATGGCCACCATTATAACCTCTACTAGTTACTACCTAAGTTGAAAATATTATTGTCTCACAATTTTCCTACCTACAATAATTATTAACTTCAAGTCTACTATAATAATGAAGTTAAATCTAAAACATGGGAATTGGGAACTGGAGATACAAGAAAAGAAAAATAAAATCGAATCGACACAAGCTTTGCGGCGCTTAGTCGCTTACCTCGATAAAGTCATCGAAAAAATTATCCTCAGAAAACATCGCGAACATACACGATATCAATTAAAATGTTATCTTAAATAATAATAATTTTATTATGTTCTTTTGTGTTCAAAATAAATTATGCAAACAAAAGCACACTAAAAAGCTCCGCCAGAAAAGCTCGAACGAAAAAACGACAGTCGCTCCTTAATTGACAGTTCAACTTATTTGACAGTGACATTAAATGGCGGCATGCGTGCATTTTTCGTTGTGTTGCGGGTTGCCATTTACAAATATACGTTGTGTTGCGGGTTGCCATTTACAAATATAACAGAGTCATAGACCACAGTACACCATGGAAGAATAAAAAAAACCAACAAAATGTTATGGCGGCTGTACACACTCGTCGAGACACCCCGAAGGCCGAGCGCGAGTGTATACAGGTGCTCTCGTCTCGCCTCGCGCTCTCGTTCTCGTCTCGGTCGCTCTTGGTGGCTTGTCGGTTTTTTGGGCAAGAGTCAAAGGGTCTCGTTGGCTCTCGCGAGGTAAACGAGAGTGTGCATATACACACTCGTTCAATTAGTAGCTCGCTCATCGCTGACAGTATTTATGAACAGACATGGTTTACAATGTGGTCCGAGGTCCGACACAATATAATATTCTTTTTCTTCATACCTTACAAATTACTTTTAATAGTAAATGTTTTAAAAAATGTAATAGGTAGATTGCGGCACAAAAAATAGCGGCAGCAATTTCCACGTCCATAGTCTCGTGAGTTTTCAGTTCAAATGTTAGAACGAGTGTGTACAGGCATGCTCTCGACGAGAGCCGTCTCGGCCGAGGGTCTCGGCGAGAGGCTCTCGTCGAGTGTGTACAGCTGCCATTAAGGGCGTTCCTTACGGAGATACCGTAATTTACCGTATTTCAAGCCTTATAAACTCATAATTTGAAAGCTACAAAGTTATAATAAAAATACAGCAATAATCTTGAGTGTATCAACATTCCTTTCCCCGTTTTAAATTTTCTATTTTTGTTTATTATACTCATGATATCAGCTTCCAAAGTAAAACCAATTTATTAAAATTCAAGCTTACATTCAGCATCTCCTTAGGATTTACAAATTACTTTTATTTGAAACACACGCCAATAGATCGACAATATAAATTATCATAAACTACATATTCCCCGTTTTAAATTTTTTTAGGACAATTTTGAACCAAGATAAGTAAAAAAATAGGGGTTTGGTGCGATCCCGGCAACGCGGCAAATGTATGGCCAAGGTCGTTTGCTCGGGGGACGGCCTTAAGCAGGGGAGAAATTCGACACCTTTGTCGTCTAGATAACCCGAGTGAAGGGAAATGATTATTAAATTATTAAGATATCTTAGAAAAGTATTGTCGCTAAAATATATAAAATTTTGCTTATTTTAGGGTATGGAACCCTAAAAGGTAAAAATGGGACCCTATTACTGAGACTTCCATGTCTGCAGTCTGTCTGTCTCTAGGCTGTATCTCAAGAACAGCTATAGCTAAACTTCTGAAATTTTCACAGATTGTGTTACATATCCGTTGTCTGGTACCCGTAACACAAGTCTGACATGGTGTGAAGCATCCATAGTTATTATTATTATAAATGTTGTGGCTACTGGCTATAACAACAAATACTAAAACAAAATAAACTACATCATCCCATATAAAAACACAGTTTTTGTCTATTTTTGCACTATAATAGTACGTTCGGAACCCTTTGTGCTTGAGTCCAACTCCTATTGGCCGATTTTTTAAAATTTAAGAAATACAATGCATGCCGAAAGACAGAAAGAATGTTGCTGCTGTGTGAAAAAATTACCTTTGACACCAAACTTGCTCGATAAGCAGCTAATGCTTTTAAATATTCCTTTTTAGCAACTTCAGTTTTCTGTTTATATACCTGTAAGAAAAAATATTATGTTAAAAAAAGCCTACTTGATGTTTACTATTATTTTAATTTGCACACTATTATAACTTGATATTTTTTAGTTTTTTTCTGATTATTAAGAAATTAATAAGAAGGCGGTGCTGACGGCGCGGCGATAGTAAAAGTTACATTTCATTTACATTGTTAGTCATATTCTTCATACTTACACTTTTGTGTTCCGAATCCAAGCCATCCCACATCGACGCTACAATTTTAGAAACCTCTCCAAAGCTTGCATTTGGGTTTTGTCCCTTGATAGCTGCTTGTGTATCTCGAAAAAATAGAGCATATGCTGATACTGGCCTAGAATAGAATATATGACATGAATAATCAATCAATTGAAACCATTTTGACGACCTCTGTGGCTCAGTGGATAGCACGTTGGTAGCTTTAGCCGGAGGTCGCGGGTTCGAATCCCGCCGACGGAACAAAAAGTTTTCAAAGTTCCTGGGTCATGGATGTGTATTAAATATATTTATCATATAATAAAAATCTTAAATATATTATGTATAGTATAAAAGTATTAAATATATTTCCGTTGTCTGGTACCTGTAACACAAGTCCCTCAGGTACTTAGCATATGGCCAGACTGACGTGGTGTGAAGCGTCCATAGATATTATAATATTATTAATCATTAATTATTTGCTTATTTTCCTTTGTCCATTTTATTTTGCTAGTTTATTTGCTTATTATGCACATTTTCATATATTATATTAAATAATAATAATTATAATTTACATTAAACTTACTTTTGTGGTTCATTTGGGTCTCGTTTTTTCTTTTTCTTTTGAATTTTGGGCTTTTTCTGCATTTGTCCTCTATTCATTCCATTTTCCATTGGTTCAGGGGAAGATCTCTTCACACCCATATTGGAAACACCCATCTGCATCAAAATAATATTTCATCAATCGCATATAAAAATGTTTAAATAGTTCATTGGCTATACAAATCTATTTAAAGGCTGTATAGTGACAAAATTTTCCTATACCTGATGAAGTGTGGTTTGTTGCTGCCGGCTCGCTGAGCAATAATGGATAGGCAGAAGGCTTTCCGCATCACCAGGCAACTACCAACAAACAATGAATTTATTAGAATAACTCTATAACAATGGACTACTGCATAAATAATATTGGAGTTGTATATGCCAATGAACTATTTATTCAGGCCTCTGGTATTGCAAAAAAAGCATATTTCATTATTCAAAAGTATAAACCTTTAATAAAATATTATGCTAAATAAAGACAATTAATTTATGCCCACAAAATCAACTGAACAAAGTATTGCAGTAGATTTTCACTTTATTTCCTATAGAAATTAGAATATATTATAATGTTAATTTTAATAGCTAGAGATTACATGCTTATGTCAGCAGAATAAACAAAAGGAAAAAAAAAGGATCAAAATGTTTTATTCCAATTACCCCAATTTTCTTCTTCCAATTTTGCCATCAGATTCTGGTAGACCGTAGACATATACAAGCAAAAGTTTTAATAAAAAAAACAAACTCACCTGTGAGTGTGAAGGTACACTGTCATCAGAGTCATCACTAGTTGTTCCGGGGGGAGAGGCTCTTTGGGGTGATCCGTACACAGGAGTAGGCTGAGTGGGTGTACTGGGAGTGGGAGGCCCATTTATAACTTGGCTTGGCTGCATCATCAGTAGCTGCTGCTGACCACCTGGCTGTTGTTGAATGATGTAGTTTCCTGCAGGTGCACCAGCACTGTACAGCAGAGGAGAAAATAAGGTATTTTTTTTAATGAAGTGCATTAATGAAGTAATATAATTCTCCATAGAAATTAAAACAGGGTGATTATAAATACTATGACATATCAAAAGGTTATACAATATACAGTCACCTTTGGGCTTTGACCCAGCCTTACTATTAAAATATACTAATAAAATAAAATAAAGTTCATGCTGTTATCAATGTAGGGTCATAATAGAATGAGATAAGACAGGCCCCAAATGTGAGTAGGTAAATTAAAATATTTTGTAGGTACGGTCTACCAAAAAAACTTTAATAATCACATTACGAACCTGTGTGAAGTTACCGGCGTATGAGGTTCCTGTAAATATAGCGGTTGTTGATAGGACGGGGCACCGCCAGGAGGAGCTAATCCATCTTGCGCAGGATTCATCATGCCAACCTATTTTCAAAATATTTGCATTTAAAAACTATTATTAACAATTTTAAAATCTTAAAAACCATACCTACATAGACATAAAAACAATCAAAATCAAATCAAATTACAGTTCGACAAGGCTCTACTTGAACCACAGATTAGAACTTGAACGTGGCGAGAAAAGGAACTAAACGCTTCTATCTTACAAAAACGTCATTTTTGACATATGTTTGACAGTTCTCCTTTACCAGCAGCGCCTTTTGACATCATTGACACATTCATATAAAGCATTGAGGTATATCGACTTATATAAAGCCACAGATTAAGTATACATAGATGGATTCTTAGCTCGCCAGCGCGTGGCCATTTTATGCTTGTGTGCAATTGCTGTAGTGTGCGTGTAGGGATGGCGTATATCGATAAAAATATAAAATTAGACTACAGCTATCGACCAAGTCGACCATAATTTTATGTTACAGATTTTTATTAAACGACATCAAAAAAGGAGGTTATCAATTCGACCTGCATGTTCAATTTAGGATATATTATGCTCATTAAATTAGAAGTCGCTTTCAATTTGGTGAAAAGGTATTTTTTATCTATTTATTAAGTGTATGAAAATACTTAAATACAGGGTGCAATTAAACCTTCCTGCCAAATTTTGATATATTGATCCTTCTTCAAAATAAAAATACACGTATTTTTCTTTTAATATAGTCACTCAGTACTAAAATGTTGAGAAATAGCTTCCGAAAGTTATCCTAAAAAACACTACAATTAAAATGGACACTACGCGTCGCCGGCGGGTGAGCGCGCGCGCGCCTCCCCCCCACGTCACCCCCGCTCATTCCCACCGCCACGAGTAACCGTTCTGCATCGATTTTAAATGAGATAAAATATGTCATTAAAAAAATAACACCCAATTTTTTTTGCTAAATGACCTCTCCTAATGATACCTAAGCCCTGGAAAAAATTTGGCAGGATGGTTTAATTGCACCCTGTATAAACAAAATATTTAAGTATATAATTACACAAATAGTTAAAAATATACATAACATGTATACTCCATAAGCCACGAAAGCTTGTCCGGAGTGTAATAGCTAATATCAATAAAATCAACAGTTTTTATAAAACACAACAGAAGAACAAAATATATTATACTTTATTAAACTTAATTACTATTTACTATTAAATAGTAATTAAATTATATTCCAAAAACGCTTAGGTGCATTTCTTTACCTATTAAAATATAATTATGTAATAATATTTATACAGAAAAAGACTTAAAATAGATACTTCGACGCCCCCTGAATAATGATATTATAATAATAATAATTAATAACCTAAGTAGGCTGTAGGACTCTAGAGTCTAGACGATCAATTTTATTGTGCAATATCACGGTGTGTGCAATCAAAATCATAGAGCACTAAACCATATATTATTCTTCACTTTCAATCTTATTATCAAATTAATAGTTGAAAATAATTATTATCTTCATTATAGGTCTCTCCGTCACCACCATAATATTGAACTCTTCTTTATGAGCATTCCAATAACCTGAAAAAAATAAATGGTTTAGTGTTAATAAATGTACTATACTACTACATACTATAAAATATTATACACATAATTCATAATATTGTATACGGGGCAATATGCTTTAATATGTAAGTATTCCATGCTTAACCCATCCAGCCCCAAGCGGAACCCAGGTGCCGCATAACAACTAAATATATATTGTGTCTGGAATTCGACGATTGAGGTATTAAATTTATTTTATTAAATGATTATGACTTTAGCCTTATTAAAATTTTACATTTTACTTATTAAAAAAGAGTACCTAATGCCAGGATAAAATTTCAAGAAGTATCTTTAAGTAACGAATTGAGTACTTACAGGGGGGAGATGTGAGAGCTGTTGATCATGCAATTATTTTACTCTCCGTTAGAACTTTCTTTATTTCAATAAAATCATTGTTTCAAACTTACGTTTGAAATGATAATTCCAAATTCCAATATTGTGATGCCTTCATAAGGGAGTAAGGATTAAAAACTTGCATGAAACTTGCGTCTAAAATATATAAATTTTCAACCTGAAAAAAAAATCATTTAGTCCATGACATTATTTTTATCGATAAACTATAGTTCAAGTAAGGCGCATCCCTAAAATACACGTAAAAAACTATGCAATATTTATAGCCAAATTATTACTTGATGTGACATTTTTATCACTAATGCCTTATATAGCATGATTAATGGATTATTATACTTATAAATTTTCTTTTTTAGCTTACAAAAATACCGATTGATAAGCCCAAACAACGTTGTTGAAAACTTACGTATGTTATGTTAAATCCACGTGTTTGAGGCATTCCTTGGCCGTTTTTATTTATTTATTTATTTATTTATTTAATATTGGAAAACCAACAGCTTACAATTTTACTTAAATAGTTATAGTGAAGGTAAAACAAGAAGCCAATAATAGGTTTTCACCATTAACAAGTAATTAAGTAACAAACAAACATGATTTTTACCACAGCAAAAAAAAATAAAAAAAAAAATAATAATAATAATATTTAAAGAAGTTATAAGACGGTTTATGGTTTATTATATAGCGGAATCACAAAACGCAATAATATATTGCATTGAACGTTCACTAAACACTTTTATTACCACTTTTTAAACATGAAATATGCAGACCTACTCCTTTGTTATGTTCTACTAAGTGGGACATAACATTACAGGCTTTTGACGTTTACACACCGATATGAGCTTTCTCTTTCACCCAAATTACTACATCGTTAGTTAGAAAGAGTAACATTATCAGCTGTCAAAATATAAGGCGGACTCCTACAGTATTATTACCTCAATGTATAAAGCCTTGTCGAACTATAGATATAAAATAGGTAGGTAGGTTTATACCTACAGAGCAAGTTTACGTCATTGGAATTTAAATTTCGAGCTGTCAAGTGTCAGCAAGTGTCAGTGTCACTTGTCGGTGCTCTTTTTTAGGGTTCCGTAGCCAAAATGGCAAAAAAGGAACCCTTATAGATTCGTCATGTCTGTCTGTCTGTCTGTCTGTCCCGTCTGTCCGTCCGTATGTCACAGCCACTTTTCTCCGAAACTATTAGAGCTATACTATTGAAACTTGGTAAGTAGATGTAGTCTGTGAACCGCATTAAGATTTTGATGCAAAAATGGAAAAATTATTAAAAATTTTAGGGGTCCCCATGGGTACAACTGAAACAAAGAAACATTTTTTTCATCTAACCTAGGTGTGTGGGGTATCTATGGATAAGTCTCAAAAAATCATATTGAGGTTTCATCATATTTTTCTAACCTGAATAGTTTAAGTCTATGTTTGCGAGAGACTCTTCCAAAGTGGTAAAATGTGTGTCCCCCCCCTCTAATTTCTAAAGTAGGGGCATGATAATTAAAAAAAAAAATGATGTAGATTACTATTTAAAAAACTATCAACGAAAATTGGTTTGAACGAGACCTAGCCACTAGTTTTTAGAGTTCCGTAGCCAAAATGGCAAAAAAGGAACCCTTATAGATTCGTCATGTCTGTCTGTCTGTCTGTCTGTCTGTCTGTCCGTCCGTATGTCACAGCCACTTTTCTCCGAAACTATTAGAGCTATACTATTGAAACTTGGTAAGCAGATGTAGTCTGTAAACCGCATTAAGATTTAGATGCAAAAATGGAAAAAATATTAAAAATTTTAGGGGTCCCCATAGGTACAACTGAAACAAAAAATATTTTTTTTCATCTAACCTATGCGTGTGGGGTATCTATGGATAGGTCTCCAAAAATCATATTGAGGTTTCTCATATCATTTTTTTCTAACCTGTACAGTTTGCGAGAGAGACTCTTCCAAAGTGGAAAAATGTGTGTCCCCCCCCCTCTAACTTCTAAAGTAGAGGCATGATAATTCTAAAAAAAATATATGATGTAGATTACTATAAAAACTACCAACGAAAATTGGTTTGAACGAGATCTAGCCAGTAGTTTTTTTTATACGTCATAAATAGTAAAGTACAACTGAAACAAAAAAAATTTTTTTTCATCTAACCTATGCGTGTGGGGTATCTATGGATAGGTCTCCAAAAATCATATTGAGGTTTCTCATATCATTTTTTTCTAACCTGAATAGTTTGCGAGAGAGACTCTTCCAAAGTGGAAAAATGTGTGTCCCCCCCCCTCTAATTTCTAAATTAGAGGCATGATAATTCTAAAAAAAAATACATGATGTAGATTACTATAAAAACTACCAACGAAAATTGGTTTGAACGAGATCTAGCCAGTAGTTTTTTTTATACGTCATAAATAGTAAACCTTAATCTAAATTTCATTAAATCGACTGAAATATAAAAATAAATCAAACATATTTTAATTTCATAAAAATAAACCTTATTGCTGCTGCGGAACCCTCCATGGGCGAGTCCAACTCGCACTTGGCCGCTTTTTATTTTTATAGTGCACATGCCGTGCGCGGCCTGCTGGAACTTGGCCGCGCACTCCGTGCGCTTTGATACGTCATAAATGGTAAACCTTAATCTAAATTTCATTAAATCGACTAAAATTTGTGTTAACTGGGTTTTTAATGTGTAATATTCGTAGAATATTAACCAGTAGATATTCGTTATCGTGCACAAGTGTAGGAAAGTGATGCAATATCCAGAAACGTGCTATTTTGTGTTCCCTCCAAAACTCCATCGAAAGTTTTAGTAAAGCGTCTACCACTTTACTGAATCGATCGACTTGACTCTTTGACTGTATTGACTTTGACTTAGACTTTGACTAGATTCTGGACCTGACCACACCTGACGAAATAGAAAAACGACGCCGAAAATTATACATACAACAAGATTGTTTTCCTGCTATTACTTGACACTGGCTATGGTTTTATAACCCAAGTGCCATAATAAAAAAAAGGTTGTCTGCAATTTAATCAGGGCCAATTGCGAGTTGGACTCACCCATAAAGGGTTCCGCAGCAGCAATAAGGTTTATTTTTATGAAATCAAAAGGTTTTTGAATTATTTTTATATTATTTCATTCGATTTAATGAAATTTAGATTAAGGTTTACCATTTATGACGTGGGTCGTTCTATTTTTTCGGTCCCATTTGCTTTCAAGTTCAAAATTTGATATTTACGAAATAAATTTTTTAGATCAAATACTTTTAAACACTTTTAAAATGTTAAGTCTATAATGTTCTACTTTGCCACGTTTTGTGTATTTCCGTAAGATAATTAATCAAAAAGATATTTAACATCAAATAGCCAAAATTTCATTTCCCTCGACCGTACATCAAAGCGCACGGAGTGCGCGGCCAAGTTCCAGCAGGCCGCGCACATGCCGTGCACTATTTACACGAACCGTTTCGACGCACTTTTGACCCCCCTGTATCTAAGTGCCTATTGCGAGTGCAAAGATAAAATTTTACCTACGTAATTATATACTAGTACTTGAGCAATATACTAAATTTCATAGGTATAGCTTCAGTAGATCCTGAAATATGTCCTTGTAAAAATAGCTAATTTTGGCACTGACTCACTGACCGGTAATCAAAACCTCTAGGCCACTTCCAATAGTCCTAGCGTTATGAAATTCGGCACACAGGTCGGGTGTTATATGTAGATTACAAAAAAATTCAGAAATTTAAGAAATTGGTCAAGCGTGAGTCGGTTCATCTACGAAATTAAGAGGCCACTTCCCAGCGTTATTTAATTTGGCACAAAGTACGTGTGTTATATCATATGCAGATTAACAAAAAATTAAGAAATTTAAGAAATCGGTCAAGCGTGAGTCAGCTCATCTACGAACTTTAGATAAAAATTCCAGTGATACAATGAGAAACGATGAGGAGGGTGGGAGGACGAGGGGGGTATAAAATATTGTCGTGTATAATGCACACTGTTTAGCTTATTCAATAAAAACTGTTGTTCGTGTTAATAACTTGAACTTATCACTCAACTTATGGACTGTATAATAATATGGTATAATGTAAAATAAAAATAAATTATTACGTTTTAAAATAAGGGTTATTGCGTCCTAGGCCTTGGACGGAAGAAAAGTGGAGATAGATTTCGGGAAGTTCTGGTGTTGCTAGCGTCATTCTTGTGTTGCCAGATGACGCGGCTGGAAGACGTCTGGATACTTGTGCTTTGCCCATTAAAATGTAATAACCGTGTATGGTTATTATAAATCGCGTGGTCGCGTACACTGTTTACTTAAGAATTTGGCTTCTATTGGTACCTAGTTTATCAAATACCACTAGCGCCATCTATCGAAAGTACTGTTTAAATATCAGATGTGAAAAAGAAAAAAAATATATGTATACTGCGTGACTGGTGAGACATGTTCAATACTCGAGGACGTGATATTTGGCTATTATATTAGTTGGAAAAAAATAATATAAAAAAATAATATCAATTGATCACTGAGTAATTGTAGCTTAAAGTTAAATAATTATTTACCCAACGCATGGACACCGCGAGCGGGAGGGGTAGTGGTGTGGTGTTTCTTTGGTAGCGCACGCCTCTGCACCAGCCGCATAGTATGCCTACTTGCCTAGCCGCGTAATTTACTTAGTATCCATGATTCATTTATTTTTGGGAAATTCGGAAAAAAATTAAGAACCTAATTTTATTACACATAATTATAATGAGAATCGAGTACTGAATACTCTCCTTAAGTATCGGTATTGTCTCACCAGTCATGTTGTATAATTTCTTGAAAAAAGTACTGAAATCCCATCAAAAAACATACCTGATAAAATGGGGCCAAGTTCCTTAGATTAGCAAATTATCGGTCTGAAAAGAGTTGAAATCCAATACAATGCAAAGTTTAGATGCACTTCCATCGATCGTCATCATCTTCATCAACAGCCTCCATAATACTTCTAAATTTGAACTTGGCAGGTTTCCGTGCTATACGTAACACTTGATTAATTATTGTGAAATTACATTAAATTAACCTGCCAAGTTCAAATTTTGAAGTATTATTGATCAGGCTGTCTATGAAGATGATGACGATCGATGGAAGTGCATCTAAACTTGGCATTGTATTGGATTTCAACTCTTTTTTCAGACCGATAATTTGCTAATCTAAGGAACTTGGCCCCATTTTAACAGGTATGTTTTTGGTGGGATTATACATACCCAGATTTCTTAGCTTAGACACAATTTTCTAAGAGTTTTCGTAATTAATCTTATCATAGACTTATAATATACTGACGTAAAGACCACCTGACAACCCGAAAATGCGTGACGATTTTCGATCTGTCAATGTGTGCGTGTGCTAGTGATGTATCTTTTACTATCGATAGTATAGTCCGTTCCACAGTGTATGTTTTGTCCAAAAAATTGGCCATGCCTTTTTTTTTTTGGAAATCTTGAACAGAAATGTTACGTAAGTAATTTATTAGTATTTACATGTGTTAATTTCTTATTATGAACAATAAAAAAACACTTTTAATTTTTTTTCAATAAAATTAAAAACTGCCATAACTTTTTAAATATTTACTTAATTGTCTTCTTGATTATTCTGATCGACAATAATAAAAAAAAAACACACAATTTAACCTGATTTACATATTTCATAAATAAGTGTTTAAAGATTTACTTACGATTTATGTTTTTTTTTCTTTAATTTATTATGAACGTATTTCTAATTATTTGGATTTTACAGAATTGCTACTTAAATGTAGAAGAATTCGTGTAAAAAAATTTAGATCTAAATAATAAAGGGCACCGAAGTTAAAGGCTTCTAAAGTTTTCTTGGTAACTATGGTTTTAGGGTTGTCAATATTTCTGTACCAACATTTTTTACTCATTTGAACTTTGTTTTTTTTGAGCATATTATAAAAACCTACTTCAAATATTATTAAACTATGTGAACTATGCGGTGACAACCCTATCCAAAATTATATAAAATTGAATAACTCCGATGCCCCGCCTCATTTGGATCCCATTTTTTTTGGGTTATAAGTATCAATAAAAAGAATATTTCAGTCTTAGTTTCAAATCCAAATATGAAAAGACATGACGTTAAAAAAATTAAAACATAAATTTATAAAGTCAGTCATAAATACGTTATCTTGAACAAATAAAGCCTTGATGTTTTTCGCTATCGTAGGGCTTTTAAGACACTATTTAGACCAATTAATAAATTCTTAAAAGAATATCAAACTTTTGAGCTACCTATAACTGTTTCTATGTTTTTTTCTGGAAATCATAGAATTTTTTTTCAAGTACTAATTTGCATTCTTCTATAGGAATTGGGCAGTCAGGTACTCTCGTCCTGCATTTATAATCACAAATCCTATAAAATTAAGTAATAAAAATGGCATGGCCAATTTTTTGGACAAAAAATACACTGTGCGTTCGAGTTAGTTTACCTGAGTTTCTATGAGAAATAAATAATATACAA
Source organism: Plebejus argus (assembly GCA_905404155.3). Lineage (NCBI taxonomy): Eukaryota > Metazoa > Arthropoda > Insecta > Lepidoptera > Lycaenidae > Plebejus > Plebejus argus. Next base: position 7,758,450 of record FR989938.1, on the reverse strand, counting down.
CTTTGGCAGATTTTCTATTTCAAATTAGGTACCATATATTTTATTTGGCAGAAAAAAAGGTGACGATTGAAAAGACGTATCTAAGACACACATTGTCGTTTGGGGTGATTTTTCAATCGTCGGATATGTTATGACATGAGGTTCTTATAAGGGTAAATAATATACACATTATAAAGTTACTTATTTATTACTCAGGTAAAAGCTATCTGAAAAATCAGCCCTTACATTATTAGAAATGCAAATATAATGTTGAAAGTAAACAACACACTTAGTATTTTATTTATTCTTAAATTAAATACATATCATAATACTCTTACACACCTATTACATTTTTAGATTGGTTTTATGTTATTGTTAAATACCGATAAGTATATCGATAAATTTGATTCAAGCACTAGCGTATATGTAAAAAATTTTTATGAAAAATTTTTCTTCAAAAATTGTGTAATTTAAGAACAATAGTACCTTTAGTTACGCAAAATATGAAAGTAAAAGGGAGGATTGATATTATTTTATTTGAAATACAGAACTAAAGACAGAATGTAGCAAAAATAAACACATCGTAGCAACTAGGTCATGAAGATTAATTACCTGTGAAATGTATATTTTTCAGGATTATTCCTATGATTTACACTGCAATCACTCACAGAACAAGTTATCATTGCTATATATAATAGTATTTGTTAAAAATAACAAACGATTTAAACAATAAATTTCAAATACTGAAAGGGCACAAAAACGCGTGTCGACTTGTGACGACCTGTCAAATAAAAGTGGTTACAGTTCACATTAGACTGCCTCTCTCTTTTCATCTTGTTATAATTCCATAAAGGATTTTCTTCTCTCTCGCACTCTTTGTTCGTCTATGCATTATAGGTTTATGAATCTTATCATGTTTTTTACTGGAACATTAGCTTAAATACTCATAATAACCTTTTTAAACATAAGAATGAACTTTGCCATTTAAATAAAATATGGCAAAACAACATTGCCGGATCAACTAGTAGTTAAATAAGAACGAAACGTCTTACAAATCATATTATAATAGATGATAAATATATTGGGGTCTTTTTTTATGAAATAAGGGGGCAAACGAGCAAACGGGTCACCTGATGGAAAGTAACTTCCGTCGCCCATGGACACTCGCAGCATCAGAAGTGCGTTGCCGGCCTTTTAAGAGAGAATAAGGCAATAGGGGAGGGTAGGGTTGGGGAGGGAAGGATTAGGGGAGGGTAGAGAAGGAAATAGGGTAGGGGATTGGGCCTCCGGTAAACTCACTCACTCGGCGAAACACAGCGCAAGCGCTGTTTCACGCCGGTTTTCTGTGAGAACGTGGTATTTTTCCGCTCGAGCCGGCCCATTCGTGCCGAAGCATGGCTCTCCAACGTATAAAATGATGAAGTTAGTAATAATTATAAAATATTAGGTACTATACAGTACCTCAATGGTACTATAATATAGTAAGTACCTACTAAGTATATAACTTTGAATACGTTTATCATTATCAAACTCGGGTTTTAAATCTTTGTATCTATTTTTCAATTAGTGGTTAACAGATTTCATTCGCCGAACGATTTTATTTCAATGAGAGCAATTTAAAAAGTGGGGCAGTCGATTGAGGACGAATTTCATAAGGAATTTATTTATGCTACCTACCTAGAGCAAAATGATAAATGCGATCAATTGAAATATTATACTTTTTAACCGAGTTCCAAAGAGGAGGTTTTGTGTTCGGAATTGTTTTTTCTAATAGGTTTTAATTTGACAGAATATAATACGTTTTTTTTCTTTGTCTATTTTGGTCAAAAGGGCTGTTTCGCGCGGAGATATTTTTATAACCGACAATGGAGGAGGTTCTGTATTCAGTAATCAGTTGTTTGTTTTTCAATAATCTGTTTTCTCCTATTGAATGCAATAGGGGAATGGCTCTTATCCCTTACCTGCGGGGCGGAGTGGTGTAGTTGCGTGTACTGGAGGTGGGGATTCTGTGCCCCCGTGCTGGCCGCATGTTGGCCGTGGATCAGCGGGATGTCAAACTCCTCATCTCCGAAAGATGGCGTGTGGAAGGTCTAGAAAATAAAATATTCTAATAAGATTTACAATAAGTATAGTATAGTCGATAGTTAGTAGTTAGTAGTAGCTAAATAAATCTTATAATCTATACATAATATAATAAAATCTATACATATACCCTCTTACTAATAAAAACTTCTTAAATATGTGTTCAACGTGTGAATAGTTATACAGGAGTTTTTAAGTTACACACACGTTACACAGAGTCTATACATGGTTTATACATAGAAATTTGTATGGAAATGACAATATCGTTATACAGGCCTTATGTCAAAAAATGATTATTAGTAGAAAAAATCTTATGCACCCTCTATACACGCTGTGTAACTTTTTATTAGTAAGAGGGATAATAAATTATAAAACTGTAGAAATGTGAATTCTGTACATTAAAGATATTCAAAAAATAATAAGCGGGGGGTGTCACTAGATCGCTATAGAAGCCAAAAATGTGGTTAGTCTGTCTGTCTGTATGTTTGTTCCACTATCACACGAGAACTACTGATCCGATTTGAAAGCGGTTTTCGCAGATATATTTGTCTTCTTCAAACTTAACATCTGGTGTATTTAAATAAAATTTCCCCCCACCCCTCTATGGGGACAAAAGAGGGGTCAGATTTTGTATCAAACATTTTTCTTTAGCACGAAAACTACTAATCCGATTTGCATACGGTTTTCGCAGATATATAATTGTCTTCTTTCAACTCAACGTCTGGTACTTATATAAAAATTCCCCCCACCCCTTTAAGGGGACCAAAGAGGGGTCAGATTTTGTATCAAACTTTTATCTTTAATGGACTTACTTCATATTATAAACTGTCCAACTTAACATTTGGTGTATGAAATCCTCCCCCCGCCCTCTTAGGGGACAAAAGAGGAGGTAAGATTTTGTATCAACTGATGAAGTAGAAATACTCTAAATTACTAAATAGCTAAACAACATTAGCCGGGACAGCTACTAGGCCTTTGCATCCATTGTGGATGATTTATACGGTATTTTCAGAGCGAAGTAACCACTCTTCAAATACTGTATTGCCTGGGACAGGATTTTTAAATGACCGTATGGTTGCCCAAGCGCATACGGCATTCTTGCAAGTCGCAACACAGTCGGCCTAGTCCAGAGGAAAGAACTAGTCAATACGTCTGGGACCAACCATGTGCGGGTTTCCTCACGATGTTTTCCTTCGACGACCTCTGTGGCTCAGTGGTGAGCGTGTCGGTAGCTCAAGCCGGGGGTCGCGGGTTCGAATCTCGCCGACGACGGAACAAAAAAAAGTTTTCAATGTTCCCGGGTCTGGATGTGTATTAAATATGTGTATGATTCATAAAATTAATATTGTAGAGAAAAGAATTAATATTATCATAATGTACACAATTCATATTACAAAATTAAGAATACAATAACAAATTAACAATATGTACAGAAACAAAAAAAAATATAATTTAATAATGATAATAATTAGAAATAAAAAAAAAAATATGTATGAAATGTGTATGATATAATAAAAATCTTAAATATATGTATAATATAAAAGTATTAAATCGACGGTTAAAAGGAAGTAGAGCATAAGCGATATTTTTGTCAAAAATGAGTTTTGAATGCCATCTTACTTAAAATTTTCCGCTCTTTCGAATGCGCTCACTCTCATAGCTCTACGATGAGTTTTTTGGCGTTTATGCCCTAGCAAAAAAAAGCAATTTCGTAGATATATTTTTTGTAACCGACAAAAATTCAGGTCAGTTTGTCTGTAAAGGTGCTTGTACCCCTGCAAAAAATATTTGTCTACAGCTTTCGGCTGCTTATATCTTTTAAGCAATTCTCTCAAAAATTGCAAACGTCGTTTATAGCCTTCTTCCATTTCGTAATTGATCATAGCTTTGGCGCATTCCTATATCCAAAATTTATTTTCATATTACTCTGTCGGTTATACCCTACAACCTTTTTCAACCACATTTCCATAGACTCACGCAATGCCAGTCGCCAGATGTTGATTATTCTTCTTTTCCTTCACTTTCAAACGACATTGTGTGTCACATTTGTGTCACTTAAGTCTTATAATTCTAGTTTTTGTGAAAGTCTACTGTTACTTCTGTTCTATTAACTAACTAGCTGTTGCCCGCGACTTCGCCCGCGTAAAAGTAAAATAATTATGTATATTCTCCTTCTTTTTGGAAGTCGGTTAAAAAGTAGCCTAAGTACCTCCTTACTACATCAGCTATCTACTAAAAAAGTACCGTCAAAATAGCTCCAGCCGTTTCAAAGATTAGCCGGATCAAACAGACAGCCAGACATACAGACAAAAATTGTAAAAAATGTTGTTTTGGTGTATGCAGCATATTATATTATTATGCTACTAGTTGTCCCGGCAAACGTTGTTATGCCGTATAAAGTATTTCTCCTTCATCAGTTGATACAAAATCTTACCCCCTCTTTTGTCCCCTAAGAGGGGTGGGGTGGGGGGGGGGCGGCAATTTTATACACCAGATGTTAACTTTAAAAACACAGTAAATGATATGAAGTAAGTCCAAAGAAAAATGTTTGATACAAAATCTGACCCCCTCTTTGGTACCTAGAGGGGGGGGGGAGGAAATTTTATACACCAGATGTTAAGTTGGACGCCGAAAAATATATCTGCGGTCCAGTAGTTTCGGAGCCTATTCGACTCAAACAAACAAACAAACAAACAAAAAATCAAATCTTTCCTCTTTATAATAGTAGTGTAGATAGCAACAGATCCTTGGTTTTACTTGTACTTTAATATTTAATAATAATATTAAAATAAAATAAAAAATTAAGGGGGGCTCCCATACAAAAAACATAATTTTTGGTCTAATTTTGCTCTATAATGGTACGGAACCCGTCGTGCGCGAGTCCGACTCGCACTTGGCCGATTATTTAGTTTCGGGTTCTGCTAAAAGTCGACCTTCAGGCAGACACATCTAGTACCAAACTATTTATAATTATAATATGACTGTCTTGGGTGGGTCGTGATTCCCAGTTCATAGCCAATTTCAGATACGCACCTGATCATTCATAGCGTACACAGTCTTAGCGTCGCGAGATGACAGACTCGTCTCCAGATTTTCAGGCCTCTGCAAATAAAAAAAAAACACTTTTAGTACCATTTGTACCATTTGTGAGTTTTGTGAATTGCAGCCTTGCTAATATTATTAGCAGGGCTGCAATTCACAAAACTCACGAATTGTTTAATTTAATAAAATTATGAATTCTTTCGCACTATCGTCTATTTTTGAATTTGACATAACTGGATACGTCCCCTTGAATTCACGGGGCCAGGGTCTTAAGTTTAATAAAGGAAGATGACGTAAATTGAAGATGAAAGTGCATAGAGTGGAGCACTATGCACTTTCATCTTCAATTTACGTCATCTTCCTTCATTAAACTTTCGTTTTGACGCATTTAATAATTATTGAATGCGTCAACAAACGCAACGCCAACATTGTCATGCGAAAGTTTTGGATACGGTCAGAGCGCATGCGTCGTGGGCATGCCTCACGTCACACGTGCACTGCACACAAAAAAAGACACGGTGTGGACATAGCTAATCAAACCCATTCAATTCATTTAATTCAAATCTACGCGCGTTTAGGTGTTGACTCAAAAAATGTCGTGACCTCCTAATCTATAAGTATTAGCCGAGGGCACCCTAAGCTCACCGTCTGGCCCCGAATAGAAATAATTAGTTCACCTCTAAAATCCACCACGTATCATGGCAAGAGTTTATTTATGTACAAGATTTTTTCACAAGATAATATCAAATTAATTTTAAGCTTGGACAACCTTGGAAGCTGGACTTTACTGGATGTATATTATAATATAACCGATCAACTTGACCCATAATTCTTTATAAGTTTATTCTCCTAACTTCATCTTATTAGGTACCATCATTACTTTTATGGCGGATGCCTTATATAATAAGCGGTAAAGTGGTTTCGTAATCATGATTGCAGGTGCCTGGTCGGTAAACGGTCCAACATTTATCTCAATGTTACATTTATAACGACGTAGCCCCTATTTATTTCCTGTAAACATGGTCACAGTTAGGGATATAAATATATTGCTATTGTTATACTGTGATATGGTCCTGAGAACAAAAATATGAAGGATTTAAATGGGTTTTTACTTTTTACTAGAGATGTGCCGACTATCCGGCTTATTGCTTTTTAAATTTTTGCTAAAATTATTGAAATTAAATTTATATAAAATACTTGAATATTTATAATCTGTTCATATCACAATTCGTAAGACACACATTTTAAAATTGAATGAAGTGTTTCTGAAATGAAATTACATGCCAGTAAAGAAATATTTTTAAAATATTATGTAGTTTTTAACAACAAATTAGGTATGTACTTATTATTAGATCAAGATTGCATGTACATATGAAACATTTCCTCAAAACCTTTTATAATTATTATTGTATCATTAAAAAGTAGACAGAGAGAGGCCTGTGTCCAGCAGTGGACGAATATAGGCTGATTTAATTGAAAAAAAAACGGCCAAGTGCGAGTTGGACTCGCCCATGAAGGGTTCCGCAGCAGCAATAAGGTTTATTTTTATGAAATTAAAAGGTTTTTGATTTATTTTTATATTTCAGTCGATTTAATGAAATTTAGATTAAGGTTTACCATTTATGACGTATAAAAAAAAACTATTGGCTAGATCTCGTTCAAACCAATTTTCGTTGGTAGTTTTTATAGTAATCTACATCATATATGGTTTTGTTGATGGTCTCTGTATTAACAGTATCAGTTACGCCGATGATATGGTGTTGCTCAGCCCATCAATAGCCGCCCTCAGAAAAATGATAAGTGTGTGTGAAAGCTACGCCAGGTCGCACGGTCTTATATACTACGTAAAGAAAAGCGAGCTCATGATATTTAATTCAAGGGCTCGTAAAATCGGAGATGTACCACAAGTGCTGCTCAATGGTGTTGCGCTCCGAAGAGTAAAAGAATTTAAATACCTAGGTCACATAGTTATCGAAGATTTAAAAGACGATGGAGACATTGAAAGGGAGAGGAGAGCGATAGCAGTCCGCTGTAACATGCTTACGCGCAGATTCGCAAAGTGTAGCACAGATGTAAAAATTACATTATTTAAAGTAAACTAACATTACCATTATTTAACTAAACTATTGCGTAGTTAAAACAATTAAGACGTTTTTAGGAAGTAAGATGTTATAAAATAAAATATAGTTTGACATAATATAACATTATAATTTATATTATTAATTATCATACATCTCATCTATACATATTATAATAAAACTGTAGAAATGTGAATTTGTACATTAAAGATATTCAAAAAATAATAAGCGGGGGGTGTTACTAGATCGCTATAGAAGCAAAAAATGTGGTTAGTTTTTTGTCTGTCTGTCTGTATGTTTGTTCCACTATCACACGAGAACTACTGATCCGATTTGAAAGCGGTTTTCGCAGATATATTTGTCTTCTTCAAACTTAACATTTGGTGTATTTAAATAAAATTTCCCCCCACCCCTCTAAGGGGACAAAAGAGGGGTCAGATTTTGTATGAAACTTTTTTCTTTAACTCGAAAACTACTGATCCGATTTGCTTCCGGTTTTCGCGGATATATTTGTCTTCTTCCAACTCAACATCTGGTGTATAAAAATCCCCCCCCCACCCCTCTAAGGGTACCAAAGAGGGGGTAAGATTTTGTAATTAAACCTTTTTCTTTAATGGAGTTACTTCATATTATTAACTGTGTTTGCCAACTTAACATCTGGTGTATAAAATTTTCCCCCCCACCCCTCCTAGAGGACAAAAGAGGGGGTAAGATTTTGTATCAACTGATGAAGTAGAAATACTTTATACTTATGGCAAAACAACGTTTGCCGGGTCAACTAGTATAATATAAGATTCTCGTAATTTCATAACGCTATCATGTTACTATGTAAGGGGTAGCAAAAAATAAAGGAGCATTAAAGGAGCTCCACACCACTGGCGCAGAATATATTAGTAGTACCAACCACTGGCAGAAAAAAACAATCAAAAGTAACTACGAAGGATTAAAAAAAAAAGGTTTATCTCAACTAAATTATTGCAAAATATTAACAGAGCAATCACGGGCGATGTTAAAAAAAATCGATTGTTCAGTCCAAACTCCAAAGTGCCTTGACTTGAAGTTGGTCCCATTCCGCGACCGGTTTGTTCACCGGCTGCTCCCAGCACCGGCGCTATCAGCCAGCAAGTGAAAGGACACTAGTAATTATTGCTTTCGTGTATTTTGTAATACGTCAAACTTCAATTTATTCCTATAATTTTTCATTAGATCTTATTGCAGAACTTACTGGTTTGTAGTAATTAAGAGGATACACCAAGGGCTAGAGAAATAAAAAAAACAAGTTTTTTAAAATCTATTGCTGTCTCGCTAATCTCAAGTCTCCCCCCGCAGAGCGCGATAGAGACAACACGACAAAAGTTCTAATTAAAGAACAGAAAATCATCGATTCGTTGTCCTCTGACTCCTTCTCCAAAACTTAATCGACTTAAGTAGGTACTTTTTTCATTAAGAATTAAAGCAAGGCTTGAGCTATGTTCCTATGTTTTATTTTTTTTAGGGTTCCGTAGCCAAAATGTCAAAAAAGGAACCCTTACACAATCCGTGAAAATTTCAGAAGTCTAGCTACAGCGGTTCTTGAGTTACAGCCTGGAGACAGACAGATGGACAGACGGACAGAGTACTACAGACATCGAAGTCTTAGTAATAGGGTCCTGTTTTTACCCTTTGGGTACGAAACCCTAAAAACAAATTGTAATATTATAATAGAAATACGTAAAATAATATTAACGTTAGTTATAACTTTAGTAATGTCTGTGCTAGTACCTATATATGTCGCAGTCATCTGGTTCAATCTGTGATTCGATTGAATGACTAGCGTATTCATTGAATGACACCGTTCTATTGAATGACTGAAGGACAACTAGTCAAGACGCTGACTGTAACGTTTAACGTCTTGACTAAACGTCATCATAGTGAAGTCGTTAAATGGAATCCTATGATTTTTTTAAAGTATTTGTTGGTGGCGTACTAATAGGTTAATCTAGAAACTGACTTCAATTATGAGGCAACGGCTACTTCTGGGTGGTTTACAAAAAAAATAACCACGATGGCTAAGGCGGGAGCTTCGCTGCGCTACGCTCCCGCCTTGCCATCTAACCTAACCAAATCCAATCGTATTAGACAGACGAAGTAATAAATACATTGCTATTAATTACCTAAGAATTATATACTGTTCTTATACATTTCCTATTCCGTTAAAAATAAATACATTCAATTACCTGACTAATTTCATATCCGCTCTCTTCAAAGGGCTATGTTAAAAATCGCTAACTAGTTGAACGTTGAGTGACGATTGTTCAATCAACGTTCGGCCGAGTCATTCAATTGAACGGAGTCATTCAATGAATGCGCTAGTCATTCAATCGAACCGCAGATTGAACTAGATGACTGCGACATATATATTATTATAATAGAAAAATTGTTTTATGATTAACTTAATTTATGCCCTACTTTGGGAATTCGTTTCGTGATTTTTATGTTCAAGTGATTGATGTTTCAATAATGAGAGTCATTTATAATAGAGCCACTATTTGTGTGTTTCTAATATGTTTTTAGAGCGTGAAAAGTAGAAAGTTTTACAAGTAGGTAGCTATTATAAATAAATTGAAAGACGTATTGTTTGATTAAGTATCTTGTTATCATCTATGGACCGATGTAGAGACTTTACTGACTACTTATCTACCATTTTAAAAAGCAATTACGATTCAGCGATTCTACTCATTTTGAAGTTTATAGGAGGAGCCCTTAAAAGCTCTAAAATGGAATGCGGGACATTCTCCCATATTAGCCGTACATTAAAAGAACATAACTCTCCTTAGGGCGCAGTCAGGTAAAATCGATATAATATGACCAGGCATTGTTGCACGTCAAACCAGCTCTACTATGTTTGTATTCGATATAGTCGATGGACTATCGAGTATTATACTTAGCTCTACAATCTACTTAATATTTTCAATGACAAAGGTGAATGCCCAAAAATGTATGGACCAAAAACCCGTAATCGATTGAAACCATTTGTATGTGGCATAGTAGACTACATTTACTGTATCCCAAATACAATATCCTTTTTGGATTAAACAATCACCAAGTGCTTTAAAAACGATCGTAACTAATTGACTTTTCATATAGGAATCTCTGATAGTTATGACGACGCGATGCTACAAACGCGATAGTGTGGCGATTAGTGCGTAGTAAAAACATTTTTTTAATAGATGTCTTGTATAATCATAATTTATGGATGTCATATTTAATTATTATTTATCACTTTTATACCTGACAGTATAGAATGTTAGTTTGGTATAGAAAATAATCTGTATATTATGTACCTACTGTTTTTAGGATTACTTATTAGATGATAATATTGGTTATATGATCGTTTTTTTTAATATAAAATAATGGGTCAAACGAGCAAACGGATCATCTGATGGAAAGCAACTACTGTTACCCTTCGATACTCACAACATCATAAAAGCTGCAAGTGCGTTGCCGGCCTTTGAAGGTTTGCAGATCGTATTGGAAATACTGCTGGTGACAGTTTGTTTCCAAGTCAGTGCGCAGCAGAACTTTACGCAAAAAAACGCACCGTGGAAGAGTGCCACTAATCCACTAATCAAGGTGATGAAGATGGTATAATGTACCTATGTATAATATGTTTCGCATGGAACGATTGCGAAAAGTTGCAGGAGGTATGATTCCGAACAATTTCTTTATAGAGCACTCCTCGTTATACAACCGATAGAGGATGTAGAGTGAAGCCACTTTTTTTTTTATTAAATAAGGGGGCAAACGAGCAAACGGGTCACCTGATGGTAAGCAACTACCGTCGCCCATGGACACTCGCAACATCAGAAGAGCTGCAGGTGCGTTGCCGGCCTTGTGATTTAGTTTATTCTTAAAGTATAATATTATAAGCTTTCTTTTCTCTAAATTGTAAATTATTGTCATTCAACATCGCCTTCACGAGAAAGAACACAAAAAAACAAAGGAAGTAACTAGTTAATTCGAAGTACTGTGTATCTCAGACTTATTTTTTCAAATTATCGGTTTCGGTTATGGTTTTGAATAAAATGAATTATATATTTACAATCTACTATTTATGGTCTACTTTGCTGTACGTAAATTATTTTAATCGACTACGGGTTTTTTTTGGGCATTCACCATTGGTTACCTACGTATGGTATTATAGGTATTTTGAGAAAACTCTTTGCAATAATTTGTATTTGAAAAATGTTATTGCTGTGGAATGTAGAGAGTGTGTGGCGCCTATAGCCAATGGTATATTGTTCATGATAATATTAATTTATTTTATTACTAGATATTTACTATCGTGCTGAGTCTGCGGATTGTAATTTTTTTATATGTTTTTGTGTTTGTATCAAAATAAAAAAAATAAAAAAAAATCTTATATTTACATTATTAAAGTGTTCGTTAACATTAATTTTTTTTCATAAAGATCAAAATGTAAGGCAATTTAATTGTATGAAACTTTTATGCTAACGAAAGTAAAGATATTGGGACACTATCACACTACAAATTTAGGTTACTATTATCAACATTGAATAACAATATGTAACACACAACTATTAATAATTGTTTCAATTGACATTTCCTGGATGTCCCTTCATGTTTACAATGTGTGTCGTTAGAAAGCATCTATTACAAACGCTGGAGAGAATTCTTTTGGAGGACATAATTGTCGGTCAGTGACCCCGTTTGGTCTCTTCTAAAATAGTGTTAAATAAATTGATGTTATTACAATTGGAACGCATTTCTCGTAGCTCGTAATCTGCTGGCCCGAGGGGGTTGGATGCGAACAAAAAAAGGGACGCAGGTGAATGTTTTTTGTGTGCGCTCCTAAAATGTTTTGTCAACAAATCGAAATTATATTTTTAGATGATCTATAATATTCGTTAATTGTTTATAGGTAATTTTTGTCGTGTTTGCATTTTCTATGACTTTATTTATGATTTGTAAGATTGTATTTAAAAACAATATCATAATTACCTTTTTACTTACTTATCTATTTTACTTTACTGAACTATCACTTATTTTTAGGGTTCCGTACCCAAAGGGTAAAAACGGGACCCTATTACTAAGACTTCGTTGTCTGTCCGTCCGTCTGTCTGTCTGTTTCCAGGCTGTAACTCAAGAACGGTAATAGCTAGAGATTTGATATTTTCACAGATTATGTATATCTGCTGCCGCTATAACAACAAATACTAAAAATAAAATAAAATGAATATTTAAGGGGGGCTCCCATACAGCAAACGTGTTTTTTTTGGCCTTTTTTGCTGTCTCCAGGCTGTAACTCAAGAACGGTAATAGCTAGAAATTTGATATTTTCACAGATTATGTATATCTGTTGCCGCTATAACAACAAACACTAAAAATAAAATAAAATTAATATTTAAGGGGGGCTCCCATACAACAAACGTGATTTTTTTGGCCTTTTTTGCTCTATATCAAAAATGGCAACAGGTAGGTACCTACTTGAATTTTTCACAAAATCCTTAGTTATATGTGTACTTTAATATTTAATAATAATATTAAAATAAAATAAAAAATAAGGGGGCTCCCATACAAAAAACACAATTTATGGCCTAATTTTGCTCTATAATGGTACGGAACCCTTCGTGCACGATTCCGACTCGCACTTGGCCGATTATTTAAATATTTTTTGGCTAGTTAATTTTCATATTAGCCATATTATTTTCATATTGGAAAGGGAAACCATAGTTGACATATTAATCAAATATTATGTTATCTCTATTATCTTCGTATTATCAATACCATGGCCTACTTCGTACATATCTTGTTCTACCTTTATATCAAAAGTATTGTTCTTTTTTTATTAATTGAATGAGATTATAATAGTTACAAATGTTAAATATGAATCGGTATATTTTAACTTTTTTATAAGAAATTCAATTTTTAAGTACAACCTGTGCACATAGTCAGATGATCAAGTCTAACGTTGGAGATTACAAATTGTATACTGCATGCACTATAGGTTATAAATAAGACATATAATAATAATTATAATATTACGTTGATAACATTGAAAAAATATAATTGATAAGGGTGGTGTTATCAGAGATTTAAAAATTGCTTAAGACGTATATTATGTATTTAAATAAGGTAATTCTGAAAAAACAGTAATTAATTATTATTCATGAGTGCTAATGCTGATTGCAGAGGAATTTATTATATCAGTATAATTCCACAGCACGTTTAGGTTGAATATTTTTCAATCATATTATATTGTTGCAAAATAAGTTAGGTTTCCGTGCGACAACCAATCGTATACCTCATGCAAAAGAAAGTACGTACCTACCATTCATTCGGCTACTGCTGATTCATTCTATTAAGTTTGTAACAGCAGAAATATTAAATTATTGACTTTAATTAAACACGCTCCAGTTCCATGTAAGATATTATAATGAATGTTCGTGGGCCACGTGAAGCACACGATCGCGGGCCACTCCAGTTCACACAATCGCGAGTCCACTTTAGCACAGATTCGACACAAACTTTTCAGGATGAGGGTACAAAAATGTAGTTCGGAAAGGTTTGGTTGGAGTCGAGTGTGGAGGCACGCTAGACACACGTGCGGGTAGCGCGGGAAGACTGCGTGGCGGTCGGCCGCGCGCCGCGGAGGGGGCGCCCGCCGCAGTTGCCCGCGCTCGCCGACCGACGCTGGGGGCGCTGCCGTCGCCTCTACCGAACAACTAAATTCAAAGCCTTCGCTCTATCTATTCGTATAACCGAATTCAAATCTCAGGAAAAACTTTATTCAACAGCTTTCTGTGGTTTACGAGTTAGTATAAACTTTATTACTTACAAGTTACAATAATAAAATTGGTGTCCGAATGTGTGATTATATTTTAATGTTATTTAAGGCCTGTTTCACCACTTCCTGAAAAAGTGATGAATAGGCTATTCACACCTTTTTTGACAGATTCTTCATACTTGATCTGTCAAGTTAATTGGTGGATAGCCTATTCGTCACTTATCAGGAAGTGGTGAAACAGGCCCTTAGTGTTTATGCGAGAAAAATCATTAACTAAAATATATGTGAATTTAAATATAAAAATTCATCCTTAGTTTCTATAAACCTTTCGCTTATGGAAGTTACAAATATTAATAAAGTAAGAATTACAAACTTACCTATAATTCACACTAATAATATTATATTATGTAAAAGTATTTGTCTGTTACCTCTTACGTTTAAACCACTATCGGCAAGTCCATCGTTATTCGTTGTGGTAATATCCATACTCCGTAGACCATACCAAATGAATGAAATAAAAAAATTAAATAAAATATCTCCATAGATATTTAGAGTCCTAGTGAAGGATATCAAGGACAATTTTTACTTACCTTAAACCAGGGATGTTTAGGCGTGATAAACAATTAATTTCGGTGTAAAAAAGTTAGACACCTAGCTCTACATTCTACAAGTCAATATAGAATTCAAACAAATTTTTGAATTTAGAAAACAAATTATTATAATAAAGTACTTATTATAATAATTTGATTGACGTAGAAAACAAATTATTATAATAAAGTACCTATTATAATAATTTGTTTTCTACGTCGTCCTGATCTGAAGATTATGAATAGGAACTCTGCAATAAAATATTATATTAATCCCGTCAGGTTTGGATTTGTTTGATTTGTATTGTTAAGTACTTTGATCATAATAATTATAGGTATGCTGTCCTGGGTTGGATAACGAAGCCGGAAAGTAGGAAACTTCGTGAGGGAAAATCGTGTCATAGCCGTGTTTCGGCTTATTAAAGAGGTTTTGCAATTTTTGAGTGTGGATGTTTCAAAGTCTGATGGTAAAGCCGGAAGGTATTAACTAGAACTTCGTGATGGAAAATCTTATTATAGCCGTGTTTCGGCTTATTAGAAATGCCTTGCAATGAACTCTGACCATAAGAAGACAAGAAAACCATAGCTGCAGTCCTCTGTATTTTATAATTATCTATATACGGAGCCCTAAAAGTCGCCCTGCTTTGTATGACACTAAAATTATTTAGTGTCATACATAGCATTTAATAAAATATGATTATTAATTTATTTAGATTTTAACTTTAGGTATAGCATTCTTTAATTTCTGAAATTTCTCATAGAGATTGTGATTAGTGATAGGTACATTTGTATGCCAATTACTCAAGGGTCGGAACAAAAATATAATAAAAACCAAAAACAATGGTAAAAACACCACACCACAAACTGAACATGACTTACACTATCAAATATCTATATACATAACTCAAAGGTGACTGACTAACATGGTGATCTATCAACCCACAGCCCAAACCACTGTACGGGTCGGGCTGAAATTTGGCATGCAGGTAGATGTCGAACTCATGATGAAGAAAGGATTTTGATAAAATCCCACCCAAGGGGTTCAAATAGGGGATGAAAGTTTATATATAATAATACTTCTTAACGCGAGCGAAGCCGCGGGCAAGAGCTCGTCACATAACATAGTCAAATCTTGAACTCTACACTGCCTTTTCCAGTTGGCAAAATGTAGAGTTTCGCTTTTATCAATAGTGAAATACATCTTTTCAACTTTACTTTTATTTTATGACATGTATGTAGCGAAATGAACAAAACCACACATTTTAATAAAATGTAGAGTTTTATAACTAGTACTAGAGAGTTATGAGTTAGTAATAATATGTAGTGCATAATGTTGTATATTCGGTAAGAAGACTGTTAACTGTGAAATAAATTATACTTAATTAGTAAAAAAATCAAATTTTCGACAGTCGCTTAATAAACAAAATTACCAACAATAGTCTATAACAAGAATTGCTGTTACTTTTTGAATATACTGCTATCCTAGTTCTTACTTTGACTTATATAATAACTTACCTTATACATGTTGTAGATCTTATAAGATCTGTCGTCATCGTGGACAGGTATCTGTGGCGACTCCATCCTGAGATTATACAACTTGGGGCCCACTTGAGTTCATTCGGTCCATTCCTATATTCGCTCACTATTGTCACTTTACTTTTACGATTCTTTGTAAATCCTCATTTCCTTAAATCTAAAAAAAAAGATTTATATTAAATAATTAAAAACTTCGTTCCGAACTTTTAACAATCTATTATTATAAAGTATTTAAAGAGGTGATTTATATGTTAATTCGTAGTATCATTATTATCTTAAAACTAGCGATGAACGAAAGGTAAGCGACCCGGTGCCGGTACGGGCCGTATTTTCAGAGGGAAATCGGGCTGTATTGCGGTAGGTCCACCCGGTAACCTAGAAGAAAACCGCGACTATAAATAATTAAGATTCAACCCCGGTTAAATAATGGGAAATAAAAAAAAACGAAGAATGTATTCGGGTTTAAAGTTGAATGTTACTGTTGACACGGAAGTTGATATTGTTAATCGCGTAATTACGTGGTATCGGGAGGCAGCGGTCGCGCGGTGCGTGTCGACTGTCGGTGTTACTGCGGGCCGAGCACGTGGCCGGTCAGCGCGCGGGCCCGTCCGGGACACAGTCGCGAATCCGCGAGGGAGCGCCCGCCGGAAACCGAGGTGTACCGGAGCTCCTCGAGCACAGAGAAGTGGCGGCCCGCGGCGCGCCGCCCCCGCCGCCGCCCGCCCCGCGCGCCCCGCACACCCCCCGCACCCCTCACATGCACCAGCCTCCACCTCACCCCGCATGCTATGCTCGCCTTAATCGCGAATTAAGGTTCCAGAAATGTTTACCGTTGAGCTTAGAGCTTAATTTGATGCCATTCATTTTTGTCTTTAATCAGAAGTTTTCTTGTGCGAGAAGACTTGGTGGTACAATGTGATTCGTTTGGCAGATTAGAGTTAAGCGCTGCTTGAAATAGACAATACTTTCTGAACATGGCGGCGACGGGCGAGGTCTTGTTTGTGACTCGTGTATGGATGAATATTATGCAATATGCTCGACTCGTTACAATGTATATATCAATAAAGCAATGATGATGATCGTGAATTAGATAAACGTAGCAGCGATAAACATTTTATCTCCGCTATTATCATCCACTTGCGTCCTACTACATTTTATCACCAAAATTAAGCAAATAAAATGCAATGTCGTCGCTGTGTACGAGACGTGCTATGTATATCGTGATTTTTAGAATTGCTGACTAATAAATAAAGTTAAAGAACGAGGACAAAAACGGTCATAACATTCATAATAATATCTTGAAATATAACATGTTATAGAATGGGCTACAAAAGCGAGCGTTTGCAATAAAACCTTGCGATACTCACAGACCGGTTTCGCAGCATCCAGACGAGGGGTACAGAACACTACAACAGACTTAATTGCTATTTAACGAATACTTCAACATTCTATATTACTTTCTTTTTATGAAATATTAAAGAAAATTTAATCTATTAATCGAGCTAACTATATTTACATTTTTCAGTACAAATGTGTACATTCACATATTTTATCGTAACAAGTTTTTACTTTACTCCCATGAAAATATATTATAATTTACCCTTCTTGTTTTTCCAGCTGGATTTCAACATCATAAGACGAACTCCTGTTCGTTTTATCTAGAACTTAGGTAGAACAGTCATGCGTGTGCACTGTGCCCCCTAGGAAAGTAGGTTTCAAAATTCTACCCCAAATAGGGGGATAAAATTTGTATGCTACGAATCTTTGACACGAAGTCCCGGGAATAACCTTTAGTTTTCGTTGAGTTCCTATCCTACGGTGATGATGCCAGTTAACACACAGCTCGAATGTGTTCTACTGATTAATTATTATTATCAAACTGTACTGAAAACTTGCTCAGCATCAGCAAGCAATGTTAGAAAAATTGTGTCTCTAGTAGATAAACCTATATTTGTCTATTGGTGGGTTAGGTTAAGTTTACTTCACGCCAAAACGCTGAATTGATTTTGGATGAAATTTGGTGCAGAGTCCGGAAAAAGGACATTAAATGATAGTTTTAATTATTGCGCAAGCAATAATGAATTTTGCGGGAACGAAGTTGCGGACAGCATCGTATTTTATAAGGGCCTGTTTCACCACTTCCAGATAAGTACCTACCAAATAGGTTAACCACCACTTAACTTGACAGATGAAGAATGGAGAATCTGTCAAAAAAGCTGCGAATAGCCTATTCGGCATTTTATCAGAAAGTGATGAAACAGGCCCTAAATAATTGAAACTTATATTCTAATTAGATGGTCATCGTATAACAGCAGGGTAAAAAACATGAACGGTTGCCCATCATAATTATTTTGTTTTGCTTGGTCATTTAATACGAAAAAATTCAGGGCCAAAATGCCAAGGTTCCGCATATTAAGTTAGCTTTTGTTTCGAATTCAATTCTGAAATATTTTTACATACATTTGAACAAACCTCGAAATAAGAATTATAATCATATTGTATTTAAATTATATTAACTCTTTGAGTGCTTACGCAGTAGTAGGTAAGCACGGCTACTTCTGGCAGTAATTATTTTCTGTATCTTAGGTATGCAATTAAGAAAACATTATGCTAATTACCAACATTTGTTTTTGTTTATCAGCTTGTTTAAATTATTTTTATTACGATATATTTTTTAAGAAAGAAAAAAAAGTTTTGGTACATTTTATAATAATTAGTAAGTACTATTCGCTATACGTATACAATGTTCACCTACTCGTACCTACACAAAACATGCGCATGTAAAATTGCACTTTATAGTTAATACTTAATTTATTTATATTTTGATACACTTAATTCAGTTAAACTACAAATACTCTTTAAAGTGTATTAGTAGTTTAAGTGAAGCCGCAAGTAGTAAAGTGTCTGAGAATACCCTCCATTGACATTTGACTAAAGAACTTGTTACGTGCCTCCAGCCCATGCAGGAAGTCCATCGTACTTTAGGAGCTACAATTTATAGCTGCTGTAGCCGACTGTTAAGTTACTTTTAATGCCACGAGATTTGATCAATGAATAAATAAGATTGTTGGCAAAATTTATGACACAGAGTAATATATAATGTCTCCCAAAACGTATTCAGTAGGTGGCATTATTATTTCTATAGTCCTAACTAAGTATTTGCGCTATGCAGAGAAGCACATATTAAGGAAGAGTTCCTTTACTCTCATAACCACGTAGGACGGATGAGAGATCACATGCAGCTCAGGCTACAGGACAGACTTTTTACATGCCTATCTGACATATTATTTGAAATCTTTCTTGTGATTGATCATGCCTGCTTTGCCCAATCCAAACTTGGAAACAACATTCCTAATTGCAATCTGAAAATTACTTTAAACGTTGTTACTTATTTCAGTCACCACCTATCACCATATTATACCATAGGAAACGCAAATGCAATAGCCAATGTCAGCATGATGTAGTCGTGTCAGCCTGAGAGATGTGATCTAATTGGTGGTGGTGAACTAGTGATAAACTGGTGTTAGAATGCGTCCAAATCAGTATGTCGCAACGGTGTCCGGGCGCATGGTCACGGGATGCTCGGAAATCGTAAATCTTAAGTAGTGAGTCGTGACTCAATATGATCTCATAAACTTTTAATAGTAGACACACTTCTGAAAAGTTACGGTCGTAGTCATGTGTAACAACGCACACGATGAGTCGCGGCGATAAACATTCGAAGTGTGTAGCGCGTACGGAAGTGAGAAGGCAGGTCGTTTACGCTGACGAGCGTAATGTAGCGTTGCAGGTTGCGAGTGGGCAGGTCTATTCGTGGTGACAGGAGCGTGGGTGCGGCGTGGCTGGAGTGGCAATGACCTTGACACTAAGCGAGTGGCCTTGGGTAGCACGTGGCGGCTGACACCCGCTGTCTGTTGTCGGAACGCCGCCGCCGCCTTTCCCAGGGGAGTCTAATGTGGATAAGCCTGTAACTATTTTTCATTCAGTTTTTTTGCGCAAAGATTTTTCAAGGGGTGGTTTGGATTTGTAAATTACTTGAACAATTAAAACTTTGTAATTTAAACGCTATGGAAATCAGCATCATGTATAGTGTATTTTATGGTTCAGGCACTAAACAGTAAAATTTAATTAAGTATATTTGAAGTAGAACCGCTAAGCAGAAGAAAGTAAATTGATAAAAATAAATGTCTAGAAGGTGCGCTTTGCAGGTATTAAATGAATTGAACAAAAAAAGTTGTAGACACATTCGATTTTGTAATTTAAATTCTCTATATAAATATCTATAACAATAATTGCGTTACTGAAACATAGCGAATACGCGGAACGTATAAGCGGAACGTAGAGGAATTATCCGCAGTTGCAGTCTGTTCGTAGCCTGAAATATCAAAAACTGAATTAAAAAAAATGTTTTTGCACGGGTAGATCCACTCAATGATATCGTGTGAATGCTTATCCGAGGTTCGGCGACGTGCGGTGCGGCGTGTCGAGTGCGGTCGCCGCGGGGCCGGGCGCTCAGCCCCCGAGCTAACTGACCCCGCCCGAGCTCGCCCGGACGCCGTACTCAATGAAACCTACCCTTTTTGTGTATCGCTTTTAAAGCCTTCGCTCTACTTTCGGAAGCCCCATTTCTTACCCTAATAACTTGCGAGATATGCGTAAAACAAACAAACGAATCGGTTTGACACTTTTGCGGGTCATGGGCGTATTGTTTTATTACCGGAGCGGTATCTTACCGTGTGTCCATAACATTACAGGTTGTGTTTTGTTGCCATCCATGTAATATGGATTCACATTTAATGATATAGATATAGATTTAATCATGAGTCATGACTAATCCATGATAAGATAGATATGTGTCTAGGGCCCGTATAAATAGTGAGTACTCAAGATGCATCTCGGTCTCAAGACAGGGTTCAGGCTCTGTGACTGGTTGGCTGTCAAAATTTGGACCAATCACAGAGCCGAACCGCGTCTTGAGACCGGGTCGCATCTTAAGTACTGACTATTTATACGGGCCTAAAAGCAACATAACGAGTGGTAATTAATAAGTCACAACTCTATAATCGGGCCCTAACTAATTGAGATGAGAAAAAGCGCTCGATTCGGAATAATTCAAATGCCGGGTACTTGTTAAAATACGTGGTTGCTGTAGTGTGTGACCGTACTAGAGTATTCATTGAATGGTCGGAACTCGAAACGCAAACAAGATTATCAGCTGTCAAAGAATGCGTGTGCCGACTGCCGGCGGCCCGCCCGCAGCCGGCGGCGACCGGCGCCCCAGAGGGTTGCCGATTTTGCTACTATTTTTACTCTACCACGTAGTCATTTGTACAAGCGAGGCCCGTGCTGCTGGCAGCCCTGGTCGTAACGCGGAGCATCGCGTGGCGTATGTCGGACGGGCTTCGAATGAATGAATGCGACCACTCGCTTTTTATCGCCACTTAGTTGGATATGGGGATTTGATTGCCGACACCTGTAATTTGCTTCGGTAGTGAATAAGTAAACATTCGCACAGCAGTATCACAGCTATGTGCCGCGAGCGATATTGTGTTTATGATCTTTATTGAAGAAACCGGACATTCCTTTATTGAATAAGTTCTTTCGTTCAATTTACCTCTACTTTGATATCGATATTGTCTCATATTAGGTATACCATAGTTATAAGTTATAACACAATATTGTTATGTCAGTCAACATAAACCTGTGGTTTGATTAGGTGGTTGGTTGGTAACATAATATCAGCGGAATACTTATTCTTATCTTTACTTTTCACAACCTCATAATTTCGCGGAAAATTAATAGCAAATTATACCTCACAGCGATAAAAATCTGTTTTAGACCGTAATTTTACTCTTCTGCAGATATTAAGAAGCAAGAGAATAAAATTTTAAGGTTCTGGTTTATTTTCCTTCAACTCTCTGAAAAGAAACTGAAAAATTGGAATTTCTCATATTATTGTCGTCTATCAAAACTGGCTGTATTAATTTATATTCTCTGTGATAGCGGTCAGCATATTATAATCATATAGATTTATTTGATATATATATAAATCGGCCAAGTGCGAGTCGGACTCGCACACGAAGGGTTCCGTACCGGTATAGGGGAAAGTAGACAAAAAATTGTGTTTTTTGTATGGGGCTCCCATACAAAAAACACAATTATAACACAATAATACTAGTTGACCCGGCAAACGTTGTTTTGCCATTTAAAGTATTTCTACTTCATCAGTAATTGATACAAAATCTTACCCCCCCCCTTTTGTCCCCTAAGAGGGGGGGGGATTGTGTACACCTGATGTTAAGTTGGAAATACAGTTAATAATATAACGTAAGTCCATTACAGAAAAAAAATTATACAAAATCTGACCCCCTTTTTGGTCCCCTTAGAGGGGGGGGGGGAAGTTTATACACCAGATGTTGAGTTGGAAGAAGGCAAATATATCTGCGAAAACCGTATGCAAATCGGATCAGTAGTTTTCGTGTTAAAGAAAAAAGTTTGATACAAAATCTGACCCCTCTTTTGTCCCCTTAGAGGGGTGGGGGGAATTTTTTTTATACACCAGATGTTAAGTTGGAAGAAGACAAATATATCTGCGAAAACCACTTTCAAATCGGATCAGTAGTTTTCGTGTGATAGTGGAACAAACATACAGACAGACAGACAGACAGACAAAAAACTAACCACATTTATGGCTTCTATGGCGATCTAGTGACACCCCCCGCTTATTATTTTTTGAATATTTTTAATGTACAGAATTCACATTTCTACAGTTTTATTATATGTTACATAGATTATGATGTGCAATGTTATTAATTATATCCATGTTTCTTTAAATAATAAAACATAATGTTCATCTGATTTTGTTACTTAAAAATTATTGGCCTTGCCCAATACATAATTATTTTACAGACTTCTGTACTGGTCTTTTCTAATTAAAATACTTAGAATTTTTAACATAAATTTTATTTTTAATCGATTGAAATTAAAAAACATCTCACTATTGTATTACGAATTACGATGCGCTATGTTGTGCTACGTCGAGCTACGACGTCCTACGCCGAGCTACAGTTTACGCTACGACAAAAAGGTGGCATACTTACAAGGATGTTATGTATGGCACGGGAATCATATCGTCATGAGAGCATGGATGTGAAACAGCTGTCACTCAAGTACGATGATAACGTTACGTCTTATTTCCGTTACGTGACAAAAGATCCATGTAGTTTTTGATGTGATAGGGTAAATATGACTAGTGATTGGACAGTACCAGTCATTGGACAGAGCACAAAAACATAATATTTATTAAGGTTGCTTTAAAAAATATACCTGACTTTCTATTACTTTAAAAACAGGCAGTTTTTAAAGCAACCTAATCAAATATATTGTGTTTTTGTGCTTTGTCCAATCACTAGTAGTCATTTTACCCTACGTTGTGATACGACGTCACTGATGGTCCATATCAAGGACGTTGAAATAATTATTATTAGGACTCCTCGCCATCACGAAAAAAGTGAAGCATAACAATGGCGCCGTCTTCACTATATGTGTGTATATTTTTCTTGATGGCGAGGAGTCCTATTATTTCAACGTCCTTGGTCCATATATTAAATACCGACAGCTGGTAGTTCTAACAAAAATATCCCTAATTTCACGTTCGAAGTAAAAAATATATTCTATCTGTTCTCAAAAATAACTACTTACTTTTAAACAAACAAGAATTTTCTGGAAGAGATACACAATAAGGAAGAAATTAATTTCGCAGTCTGTTATTTAATGCTGAAACAATAAGTTTTTGTATTTATAATGGCCGACAGTATAAAAGGATCTTTATAATGCGATTGAGTTGGATATTATTTTCAACAAAGTCGTCCTCCAGGGCTTTCAATTTAATTATTCTCGGACACGAAAGCGACGAGACTGAGCTGCGAACGGATAAGGGAAATCAGGATTCGATCGACCTAACACTCGTTGTATCGCGAAGCCTGCAATTTATATTACCGATTTTTCGTTCCCGCTATTGTTTTTAAACGTCTTCTTATCGTAAGTACACGTTTTTAAAACATTAAAATACGTCCCGAAGTACTCCCGACGATATTTCGAGGAATCCAAATGCGATATAGATAATATAATAAAATAAAATTGCTATGCGAATTCGTGAGAAAATTTAAATAAATGACTTTTCTGTTTGCACATAAAAAGAAATATATTGCGGCACAATGAATGTCGGGTGGTAGTGTGGGCGTGGGCGGGCGGGCGCGGGCGGCTCCGGCGCCGGGGGGTGGGGTGCCGGGGGGGAATTGGGGGGGCGGGGAAGTGGGGGGAGGCGTAGGGGGAGCGGGCCCGGGGTGACCCACTTTAACGGGACAAGTAATATTACTTTTTACTTTTAGGTAACTATTTCACGTTTTATCGCGTTATTACTTTTATTAATAACATATTTATGCTTTTCATTAAAGATATTGCCTTCCAATTTGTAAGGGAAATGTTTATGTTTCATATTATCGAGTGCCGTTCAATAGTGGAGGAATGAATAGAGCTTCGAAGGGAACAGGGTTCGGCGAGGATGCATACCATGTATGGTTTTAGTTAACAGCTCTATCCTCAATCCTATTTGGCGTATGTAGAACTTGCTTGTATGAAATATAAACAATAAGAATTAGTATTTAATGAAGCATAACACATTAAAGCAAATAATATAAAATAGAAAGATGGCTGTGAATATAAAAAATACCTAGATATTCTTTACAATCGACGTTTTCGTTTTCTGAGACGGGAAACTTTTATACGTACTTTTTAGTTTTTGCTAAAACCCATCATGGCAGACAGTCAATAAATTACAATACCCCGTTCGATAGCTGGTTCAGATGTGACAGCCAAGAGTTTTATCATTACGAAATCAGCATAACTAATCTGGCACATATGACTGTTTCAAGAACGAAATGAAGACGAGTGCTCGTTTATAAGCGTGATTTAACAACTCCAGCATATTGATTTTTACGTCGCCGTGGGCCACCCCCTCCCCGCGGGAAGAGTTGTGCACGGGGGTAATGCTAAAATGCTTGTTCCCCTATTTGAGAGTACATACTAGTGGGACGTTCAACGCGGGCCGCGGCTAAACAAAAATTTCTCATATTCGATTCTTCCATTAACTTATCGCGTATTTGCATTTACGACCGGATACCGAGTTATGTGACACACTTTCTATCGTATTCTATTGTTATCTAGGCGTTTTCGCGTTGCTTAGCTTACGCGATAAGGTGTTTTCGATAAAACGTTTGCGTGAATTATTGTCCAATGACTTAAACTCTTATACTAGCTTATTGGTTTTTACAGTTGTACATTTTGAAAGTGAAAAATAATTTAAGACTTTAATAAAATTGTTGCAATTATTATTAGAGAAAATATACAAAAGGTATAGGAGTGCGGTTGTATGTCCCCGCGAGTTTGTACAGCCCCACCCGCGCACTTTTCAGTGGGCCGCCCGCCGCACCCTTCGCTGCACCCCATGTGTTATTCTCCACTCCGTCCCGCGCCGGGACGCTCCTTCATTTTACTTCAATTTACAACTGAAAAAATTCAAACAAACATTTTGTAAATTAAATCTCCATTTTTAATTTAGATTCATATTTTATAGGAAAATATTATTTTGTATTGCCTTCATCATTGATTTGTTTATTAACATTTTAAGGAATGTGTTTAATATTACGTAATCTTGGAATTCCTTTCAGTTGGAAGATTAGTTTCTTATGTTTTCACTAAATATTCTTGGACGAGATTCAAAAGGAAAGGTCAATTTCAGAAATCTTTTAATTAATTTTAATGATCTTAAATTGCTTTAAAATACTAGAGGTATTAACACTTTGTTGGGACTTCACAGCATATGATTTTGTGTCATATCTATGTATTTTGATTTTAGATATCAGGATACCAGAGAAAAGGCGAGATTGTTTAACATAAGACTACGTCGCTTTACGTCGCGTTACATTGCAAATAATTGCAACTAGCTACGTCGCTACGCCGCTCCTACGCCGCTGCTACGCCGTGCTACGCCGTGCTACGCCGCGCTACGTAGCGCGAATTTGCACATTTTTTCGCAAGGCTTTTCTAATTTTGGGGCTTATAATTTTTACACAAGAAGTGTTCTTCGTTGGCCTATCACAATCCTTTATTATTCAGATATTATTTTTAGAGAAAGACGGTTTCCGCAGCTCCGAAATAAAATCCCGCGGCAAATCATTTTATCCCTTAATCTAAAGTACCCTAGGTCCTTGTATTCTTCATCTTTGTTATCAAAATAATATATCTATCAGTTTATAAGCCTATGCAAAGAAACAAAAACATTTCGTATTAAAAATATTAAAATTACCGTGTCGGTTATACATATAATACGATTTTTTCTTGTGTTACAAGCTAACGCACTGTAAGACTCGAGAATAAAAAAAAATCACTGCATATTTAATTATTACTTATATATCATAATTTCGTTTGTATTAATAAGTCTACAGCATAAGCACTCTGTGATCCTCTTTATCTTAATTTTCTCTTGGAAATTTAATTAAATCTTAATGTATTCAACCTAAATTTAATTAATCCATGTTCAATTTCAATCTGGGTGCACGGTAGTCCGAGATGAGCCAAGCGAAGCGCAAGGGCACTACCTACCTTTTCTCGAAGTGTTTCGCCGTTTTTTTGAACCTTCATACAATTGGTTTCCGTTGTAGCAGATAGTTCATATTTTCAGAATATGATGTCATCAATAGACTTATTAAGCATACAAAGTCTCAATTGAATAGCTTTTATACTTTAGATTTTATAGATATCTAAAATACGCCGATTTCGTCACTGACACACTGATGGTAATCAAAATGTTTGGCTACTTCCTGAAGTGCTAGAAAGCTGAAATTTGGTATGTAATCTAAGTTTAGTATACAACCAACAAAAAAATTCATTAACTATTAATTTTCACCCCCCAGCCCCTAAAATGGGGGAGGTGGATGTTTTCCCTTATAGAGTTGGTTTCCGGTGTACCAGATAGTTTATATTCTTAGGATATGATGTCAGTAATAGATTTATTAAACACGCAAAGTTTCAGTTCAAAACATTTTATACTTTAGATTTTATTGACATCTGAAATCTAAAATATACAGATTTCGTCACTGACTCACTGACACACTGGTGATCATCAAAATGTTTGGCTACTTCCTGAAGTGCTAGAAAGCTGAAATTTGGTATGTAATCTCAGTTTAGTATACAACCAACAAAAAAAATCATAAACTTATAACTTTTGCCCCCATCCCCTAAAATGGGGGGTGGAGGTTTATATTAGACTTTTACCAATTTTATGAATTAGGATATAAGAGTTTACACGGGACTGCAGACAGTAAGTGAAAAACCTGTAAATAAGTACTTACTGAAAGAACCAACTTACAAAAATAACTGAAATCCCACCAAAACATTTCATGTAAATATTGCCGAGATGACCAAGTTACTAACTTTAACTTTAACAATTTAAAAAATATATTGTAAATATTATGTTTTGTGTTATAATATGTGTGTTAAATGCTACTTGCTAAAATTCAAGCAAAGCAAACTTATATAGCTAAAAAATAAATATCGAGACAAAAACTCCCCATCGTGAGGTTGTTTGGGGCCATTTTGTCATTTGAGGTATGACGTTGACGTAGATGCGACTAATGCTGGCTTCTCACGACGCGTAATATCACGAGCCACGCGAGGTTGCGCGGGCTGGCTCGAACAGGCGCGTCCGATCCGCTTGAAGTTGGTAATTTCAAAGGCGCGGTTCGGCACGGCTCGAGCGGCTCGTGCTTGCTCGTACAAATCGGCTCGGCGCGACGTGGCTCGTGATATTACGCTCCGTGAGTAGCCAGCATAAAACAATTTTGTATGCAGATTTATCTGTCAATGTAAAATATACGGCGCACCGTATCCTGAGTATTGGAAGTTTTGTGTGTGAATTGAAAAGTAAGTAAAATAAACGTCGGTTTTGATTAACTCGAAATACCTGCACAAAATCTAATCCGCCCGCCCGATCCAAATTTTTAATTAAATTCAATTACGTATAAAAAGCTCGTAACGTTATATCAAATTCATAACATATAAAGGTAAAAGAAATGAACGTGAAATTTAGGTTGCTAATAAAATAACGGAGGGCGCCACCCCAACTCTACTGCGATTGGAAAGGCAAGCTTTTAGGAGCTTTTTGTTTTGTAATTAATGTTTTACTCCAACACAACTGTAATGTCACGATTACTTTTTATTGTATTTTAAAAGTTAAGTGGTCAATTTACTTGTTAAGACCTCTAAATATCTGGAGCTTTATATTTTTCAATACGAATAACAAAATGATAGTAGGTACTTTTTATTTCAGAATAAATAGAAAAAATGTAACAATTTATCCGTGGATAGCCAAACAATAAACTTATTTGATGTTTTTTTATTAATAATACTAGATATCCTGGTGAACTTCGTGTCACTTTAAAACCTTCCATGAATTTCTATGAATATTTTAAGACTAAAATCAGCCCAATCCGTTCAGCCGTTTTCGAGTTTTAGCGCGACTAACGCATTTGAAAGTCCATTTTATATGTAAGATTATTATTTATTTAAAAAGGTAGCATTAAATAAGTATTTTGCACTTGTAAATATTTTAGATATCTACACCAAAAAAAAAGACGTATGGCGATTAACGAGCACAAGAGCGCATTTTTCTATTTTTTTTAAATTCAGTTTGCTTTTCTAACAATAATGTTAAAATAATAAATTTCAATTGGAATAAATTGAAAAGAGTTTGAGTTTCTGAATATTTAATTACGTCGAAAAGGGATTGTGTGGGATTGGTAGCAAGCTTTATAAAAAATTTATGAGTTTAGGATGCTTCACATTTTTAATTTATCTCATGTTTATAGCCCGCATTGTTTTTACTTTTGCGATAAATAAAATTGTTTTAAGGTTGTTGAATCGGGGTCAAAATGGTCGGTTCCTTTGGCATAATGGCAGTGATACAGCAAAGGCCAAAGTGACTAGGAAGTAATGTAACTTGCGACACTATCTTTTTGATAAAATAATGAAATACAAAAAATCGTCATAATTTTATTTTTGGGATTAGACTTAAAGTAACAATATTGTTATAATATGAACACTGTACGCACCTAAAACTTCAAGAGTTTAAACTTACTATGGATGAGGGATACGGACACGGATAACATAAAGCTAAAGCTAGAATACTTTGATCTAAATATGCCAACAAGTAGGTACGTAACTAAAGCACAATCACATCACACATGTCAAATATAAAGTTTTATTCACGCTTATATAGTTTCGAGCAATTAAAATTAATTACTAACCCACTAACATAAGTTAAGGAAAAATAATTGTTACTAATCTACTAACAATTCATAGGGGCTGTATTTTATTGCCTGAAATAAAGCATTATTATTATTATTATGATTTCTTAAAATTTATTTTCTCCCTTGCAGGGTATACTAAAGTTGCGGGCTAGTGGCCAAGTAACTTCAGGCACAGAATATATAATTGCTTCAGGTGATGGGACGGTTTAATCATTAATTGATAGGAATTTACGAACGATGCGGCATGTATTGAGATTTGAGAATGACTGCTTTTTAGGGTTCCGTACCCAAAGGGTGAAAACGGGACCCTATTCATGAGACTTCGATGTCTGTCTGTCCGTCTGTCTGTCCGTCTGTCTGTCCGTCTGTCTGTCCGTCTGTCCGTCTGTCTGTCTCCAGGCTGTAACTCAAGAACGGTAATAGCTAGAGAGTTGAAATTTTCACAGATTGTGTACATCCGTTGCCGCTATAACAAAAAATACTAAAAACAAAATAAAATTAATATTCAAGGGGGGCTCCCATACAACAAACGTGATTTTTTTGGCCTTTTTTGCTCTATATCGATAATAGCAACAGGTAGGTATTTGAATTTTTCACACAATCCTTAGTTTTATGTTCACTTTAATATTTAATAATAATATTAATATAAAATAAAAAATTAAGAGGGACTCCCATACAAAAACACAAATTTCGGCCTAATTTTACTCTATAATGGTACGGAACCCCTATAATGGAACGGACTCGCACTTGGCCGATTATTGTAAGGTGATGTACGTGAGTGGATGAATGTCAAGTTTTTTGAGGGACGTATGTAATGTTTTCGGTATGATGCCAGTGGTTGAAATAATTATTATGGGTACGGTTTTGACTGAGTCTACTTTCCACTGTGATTTTATTTCTATTATTATTATAAATTAATTTTACCTACATACTGGAATTTTTTTCAACTTTTTAACGAAAAATAACCAAAAGTAGAAGCTATACTTATTTAATTCGTTAACTAACTAGATATAATATGTCAATTTACTAGTGGTATGTTTCTGGTATTTTAGTATTCCAATTAGGTGGAGGATTGTGATTGATATGTTCCATATAAGTAGAATTTAGTGGCAGTATTTAGCTGTGATAAATGACTGTGTGTGTTCCTGTTACGAGACAGCCTACGGATTTACGAGTAAGTAATGTGATTATTTCAATAAAAATATAAGAATGAGCTTTTATTAAAAAGTACAGCTTTATTTATGTGGCGAATACGCTTAGGCCAATTTAGCCAACTATTTTAATGCTTTAAAATAAATAAATAAATTAGGTAAATACTTACTTAACCAATTGTAAAAAACTTACTGTTTTTTTAATGTTTATGTTTTGTTCTTGGTACATCGAATGCGATCAATATCTCGTTTTGCAAATACATATATTTAAACTCGTTATCATTTAATTCATTATTTCTTTAAAAATTCAAAACGAGATAAAAATAAGTTATAACAGCGTTCTTTCTTCTCATCGTGAATCTCTCGTGGGCCATCTAAAGAAAAGGGTTTAAATTGTTTCTCGATGTTAATAAATTTTAAACAGATAAACCTGTACATCTCGAGCTCGGGGTTCGAAAAAACGACTAACACGAGTACAGAATCCAGACGAAAAAAGTAGTCGCGCAACATTTCACAAGGCGCAACGGCCTGCTGCACTCTCATTGTGCGCCCAGTGCCCACAGCGGCCACGACGCCGCGGACGCAGCGCAGCGCCCGGTGCCCACTGCCCAGTGCCCACAGCGGCCACGACGCGACGCCGCGGACGCAGCGCAGCGCCCGGTGCCCAGTGCCCAGTGCCCACAATCGATTACACAAATCGAATTATCAACAAGTAAACACCTCGTTTACTCCGTCACTTTGTATCTATAAAAGTCCTGTCGAAACCACGCTAGTTGTAAGATTTAGCCAAATAAAAAATATTAAAACGCACCGAAAATAAACTCCTAATCTCAACCTTCATCGCTTCCATTGTGTTCGAGTCTGAGATCTCGAAGATGAAATAAAAATAAAATGATGTTTATGCCTGCTTCGAAATAATCAGCATTAAAGACTAGAAAGGCGTCTTTTGTTGGTTGTACATTCAGGAGTCAGGACAATATTATATTATTTTATCAAATCAAATGTTCTTTGTTCAAGACAATACATTGTTGGTACGAGTTATGATTACATTTTTAATGGGTTTCTAATTAAAATATTTTTCTCGTTGAATATAACAAAACTACCAATCACATTAAACGCTTAAAACGGTCACAATCATGAAATACAATAATTAGAAAAACATCATAGTTTAAATGTTACTAATATGAGCTCTCCAATCCCGAGGGAGGGGTCGCAAACAGGTTATGACCCCGACAAGTGAATAGCCCGGAGCGACTAGGACCAGGATCGTAGACCTCTCTATCTTGCCTCTATATCCCCTGCTGCCCCGCCTTACCGCTCAACCCTGAGGAACGAGGGGTCCATGCGGGCTGGCCACGACATTGACTTGTTTCTTTCGTTCGCGGCTGCGTTGAGATTGAAAATAAATGACATTATGACGCAGGTACAAATAATTGGGGAATATTCCAATTATTCAGATATTTCCGATGGTTTAATTATTCGTGATGGGGTGTTTAAAATAAAACCTCGATGAACCTATACTCAGAAATATATTCAACGTAGGTTCGTAGGGTACGTTTATGTAAATGATTAAAATATAGGTACTTTTTATAAGAAAAAATTAATCATTTTAATATTACAATGTAAACATTGTAGCGTTATGTTGATTTGACTGCTTACATCACTGATCGCTGGCCAAATAGTACGTAAATTAAATACATAGTACTCAGTTACTACAAAGATATTCACTCAGTTTCTGCTTTTTTTTCTTTAAACATAGAATCATATTATGACGTATTATACGTCTTGGGATCTCTTGAAATTATAATAAAAACCGGCCAAGTGCGTGTCGGGCCACGCGCAATATAGGGTTCCGTAGTACCGCTAGTTTTTGAAAAAATTTGTATGGTCAATGAACGTACATTTATAACATGTTTTACACTACTAACAACATCATCTCAGTTACGTTCAAAGGAATTTGAACGAATAGTTCCTTTATACTTCGCCGAATACATTTTTTTTAATTGATCGACTATTACTCAATAACTTATTAAGTCTTCTTATCCGTGGTAGTTTTCCTTTTAAATTCAGCATATTTCCTACTCCCCTGAATTTTTTCACATTTCCAGAAGCAACCGTTTAGCTGGTAGAAGAGGGGGACACTGGACTCTAACGATTTTTTCCACTTTAAAACTTAATATTTCACAAATGGATCCCTAAATCGGAAAATGAGCTATGAATACTCATAATATTTTTAAAAAACCTATCCAACGACACCCCACAAGATGGGTGGGCGCGAAAAAAAAATCAACCCCGCTTGATGTGTACGATGTGTGGGAGGAACCATAAAAAATATTTTTTAAATATTTTATTATGGTTTTACATTTTGTCGGCATTATTAATATGTGTATTCATGTCAAATTACAGCATTGTAGGTCCTATAGTTTCTGAGCAAAACCGCGGACAGACAGACAGACGGACAGACGGACGGACAGACCGAAACTATAAGGGTTCCTTGTTGACTACGGAACCCTAAAAATGGGGTAGTCTCAGCGCCTCCAATAGTAGTAGATTGCAACAATTTTCCTGTCTTTAGTTTGAGTAGGTAAATTAGTATTTTTTACTGAGATCGTGTTTGTTATTTAGCAGATTCTAGTAGATAGTCAAATTCCACATATTGTGTCAGAGCAAATTTTTTAAATAGAATTGGGTAAGAAATAAATATTTGAAACAAAAGTGGTATATACCCCTTACCTTCCCTTATTTTCGTCATTTTTCAATTTTTATTACATTTCCTTTAACAATTTATATGAGCTCAAAAACTCAAGGAGCATGTTAACATGTTTTGTATAGTATCAAAATACCAAATTGGACTTCGTTAAAGGTATTGAAGAAATAAAGGTCATTTTATTGTACAATGCGATCAATAAATCTATAGTGTATAATGCGAGTCGCCAGCAATATATTATGGAACGTATGACCATAACGATATGAAAAACCGCCGGTCGTTTTATTCCTATATTCAGTATAACAATACCACGATTTGTTTAGATACTTTTTTCTTTCGCATAAGCAAACGAATATATTTCCACTATTACCACATAATACTCCATTGTTCTTTGTGAAGAGCTCCAAACGACATTTTTAATATTACAGAGCTAACCTTTTACTTATTTCAGCGCAGGGAAATATATTTTATGCTTCATATTATTATATTAAGTTATGTTAATTAGCTTACAAATAAATTGATAAAGTTACCTACTAGCTTGCTTTTTCAAAAAGATAGGTTCAAGTCGGTACAGTCTTCAAAACAATTTTACGTAGACATAGTAAAATTAAAAGATGTCTTACTCGAAAACAATACATATTATACGTGGTCAAAATGTTATTTAAGGTGATTTACACTACGAAAACTTTGTGCTATAATATCAATCTTTGTGATCAAACCTATGTAGGTCAATGTATTAGAATATCGTTGATGGAGAGATATGGAATAATACACAGTATTTTCGCATTGCTAGTCTCACATTCACTTAAATAATATAGTTCGATACACTTGAACATTGTATTATACAGCAACTGCTAGCTTTACTGTAAAGTTTTGCAATATTAATGCTTGATCTACACAACTGATTTCGATTTAATTTCTCTTTGGGTTTGTTAATAGACAACTAGGTATTTTCCGCAATTCGCAATATACTCTGCATAAAATTTGAGAATGTCTATGAATTTTCTCTATACCTTAATTTTTAATGTACCTAGATAATTTTTCAGTGTGAAAAATTACATACATATAGGAATTTTATTTCATTTTAATATCATAATCGTAATCGATTGTAGTTTATATAGTAATAGAATTACATTTTCTAGTACAAAATAGCCCAGTCCAGTGAAAAATGACTAGTTTCAACGTTAGATAATTGCACGAAATGACGATGAAATTTTTCAGAACAATACATCTGTCAGCATAGCATCCTATCCTTTAACTTTCCCAGAACGCGAAATCTTCAACTGGAACGCACCAAATTTCATTTAAAATAGTATAAAATAATTTTATATGTTAGGTTAGGAGGTAACATACGTACAGATAGACTGACATAATATATTCGTGTTACATTATTGTCGAAACTATCCCACTATACTAAAAATTAAAATATGTATCATGCAAGAACTAAAATCAGCAAATTATAGCACCTAAAAATATTTCTCTGTTAAAAAATCTACGTTGCAAGGAACGGCCTAGAAATAATTTCTCATGGGAACAGGTGCTGGGAAACCCCTTAACTCCAATCATTCCACTTGTCCAGGTTTATGGAGGCGCTGTGCGTGCACATTCCGCGCCGCTGTATACATCGAGCCATCTGGACCTCATCAGCCAGTTAAAAAATAAACCGACGACGGTGAAAATAAACAGCACCATCTAAAATAGAACCATGTTTTAATAACAATCTGTGTCATAATAAAACAAATGCGTGGTTGATGCTGTGATGAGTTTTTGAAATTATGTAATGCGAGTTGAGGAAAAAAGAAAAACTCTAGACGTGATTGTTAATATTATAAAACAAAGTCGCTTTTTTCCCTTATGTCCCTTTGTTCCCTTTAATCTTTAAAACTACGCAACGGATTTTGATGATTCTTTCTGTGTTAGATATAGCCCATTTATCGAGGAAGGCCTATAGGCTTTGTCACGCTAAGACTAATAGGAGTGAAGAAATGGAGGAAAATGTGGAAAAAACGGGGAAAATTATTTGAAAGGGCTAACTTGAACGCGCTTACCTCAGGAAATACTGGTCCGATTTGAAAAATTCTTTCAGTGTTACTAGATAGCCCATTTATTGAGGAAGGCTATAGGCTATATTTTATCACGCTAAGACTAATAGGAGAATGTGTAAAAAACGGGGGAAATTATTTGAAAGGGCTTCTCTTCTCGCGAACTACTGGAGCAATTTTTATGTTATTTGGCACAGATAAGAAGTAGATCACGTGAAGGCCAAGTGAAGGCACAGGCTATCGATTTTAATCATTTTTTCAGTGGCTATAATATATTTTATAACCGTGCGACGCCGGGGCGGGTCGCTAGTAACTTATATACTTGTCCTAGAAGTAAGTATAAAGAAACTTAGCATTTTGTTTTACTACATAGTACATACATACGAGGCTTTGCCGTCTAACATTTAGAGGGAAAGAGAATGTGTAAGTCCGGGGCAGACATAAGACTAATGATAATATTCGAATTAATTTCAACAATTTATTTAACTTATTTTATCAATCATTTATCTGCGGTGATTTAAGCAGGTGATTTGTAAATAAATGACTCGGGAACACGTTTACAACATTAAGTTAATTCGACAAAGGCCTAGCTATATAAATATTGTTTAGTCTCCGCGCCGTGTATACAAAAATGAAAATAAAAAGAGACTAAAAATCGTAGAACCGGTCTGTGGCACCGTGGCGCGGAGATCGTCGGAGGATTGACCTCAGTTGGCCTTGACAGCTGCGCTCGCCGCGCCCGCGCTGTTGACTCTACCACTAATATCTTTACAACAGTCCCGCGACAGGCGGCGTGTTACGAGGGCTGCTATTTATGTATCCGGAATTAAAAAAAGAAACAAACATATATCATTTAATATGGTTTTATTGCTTTTCAAAATATTCGCCGCGATGATTGACACACTTTTGCATACGCTGGAACCAATTTTCATAGCACTTTTTCCATTCTGATTGAGGTATCTCCAAAACGTGCATTTTGAACGCATCAACAGCCTCTTCGCGGCTCGAAAAACGTTGACCACGTAATTTGTTCTTCGCGTATGGAAATAAAAAGAAATCGTTAGGTGCCAAATCAGGGCTGTACGGCGGATGACCAGTCAATTCGATCTTTTGACCCTCCAAAAACTGAGTTGTTTCAGCTGAGGTGTGACAGCTAGCATTGTCGTGATGTAATATGATTCTGCGTTGTCGGTTGTCCTTTCTTATTTCTTCAAAGACTTCTGGTAAACAAATGGTCGTATACCATTCAGAATTAACCGTTTTACGATTCTCTAATGGCACTGTAGCCACATGTCCATTAATTCCAAAAAAACAGGCGACCATTTGCTTCAAAGTACTTTTTGCACGAGTAACTTTTGTTGGTTTCGGCTCATCTTGGAACACCCACACCGTTGACTGTTGTTTAGTTTCGGGGTCATATGCATAGATCCAAGATTCATCTCCTGTGTAGATATTATAAACGGCTTTTGACGTACCACGGTTGTATTTTTTTATCATTTTTTTGCACCAATCGACACGAGCCCGTTTTTGATCGATTGTCAAGTTGTGCGGAATCCAACGCGAACATATTTTTTTTACAGCCAAATGTTCGTGTAATATCTTATGTATGCTCGTCATACTTATGCCTAAGGACGCCTCTATCTCGCGATATGTAACATGACGATCACGCATTATTAGTTCCCGCACAGCATCTATATTTTGTGGGACAACAGCTGTTTTTGGGCGACCTTCTTTATTTTCATCCGTGAGCATAGACCGCCCACGATTAAACTCACTGTACCAGTGATAAACAGTGGTTTTTGATGGTGCTTCATCTCCAAAAGTTGCGGTGAGTTGAATAAAGCACTGTTGTTGATTTAACCCACGCCGAAAATCGTAGTAAATCATTGCACGAAAATGTTCACGCGTTAAATCCATGGCAAATGAAGACACGCAATTTTCAAAATGACGCCACAATGGAAAAATAATTGACAGTCACATGAAACAAAATGTATTCTTCAACCAAAGAGTTATATTTTCAAATGTTGTAATTACTTTTTAAATATTGTTCTTGTAAGTGGCCAGTTCCGGATACATAAATAGCAGCCTATGTAGCACACCATAAAATAACCATGTTCAGGCATCGTAACTGAGCCGTTTGCGACGATTGCCCGTAAAGAGCAGTTTGAGCTTCAATGCCGTGTATAGTTCGCGAGGAGTAGATTATTGAATAATAAAGGAGCTCTTTAAATTAAGAACAGAATATTCTCAGAAAGAATTTCAAAGTCAATACCTCTATCGACAATCTTTAAAATTTCAAAGCTTTCAGAATAAAAATGTTGCAAACTCTTGAAATGGAATATTATGCAAGAATTCCATTATGCTATAAGTTATTTCCTGAAACTCTATCTACCTATCTGCTTCATAATAATAATCATTATCTACCCTTCTACTCACTCTACTTTATTAAAACAACTACCCCTGCATTTCGTAATATTAGCTTTGGAGTTATTATTTCAGAAATTGCTAGAACAAATGATATGGGATGAGTGCCTCAAAACATCATATCGGCGGGACAATGGGCATTCCATAATAGGGGGGCGGGCGCGGGGGTGAGGCGGCAGCGGCGGGCGGGGGGAGGCGGGGGGTATCACGGCACACTATGTCCCGACATGAAACTATTTAATTCCATAACGAAAACAGTTAATTGCTCTATTAGTAGTAATTTGTTTTGCATGATTCAAATTACTGAGTGAAAAACTGTAGGAATGCACGAGCTTTTTTCGGTTTCTTGTGTGCAAAGTAAGCTTTGATAGGTTAACTTTCGTACTCAGAGACCAACATTCATTACTCAATTGTAATTTAACGACAATTTGGGCATAAGCCCCAAACATTATCTATCAAACTCTTCATTAAATTAAAATTTAATTATCATTAAATGTCTCTGAGTACGGCCGTTAGACTAATTATTTTGGCTTTACTTAGTAAGTTACTTAATATTTTAGGAATTGACTTATTGAAAACCGAATAGGCATTTAATTAGCAAATTTTCTATTTATATTTATATCCTTATTCAACATTGTAATATTATGAACATAAAGAAATGAAAAGAAATTATTTACCTACATACATTGGGTAATTAATAATTATGTACGTAAAAGAATTTTCATTCATTCTTCTATAAGAAACGATAAAATTATAAAGCATCTTATAAAAAGAAGACTTTTATTATATTCTCAACGTAAATACACCTCTTAATAAAGATGGAATGAATTCAAAATGATTCAAAACGTCGATGAATATGGAACTGGTACAAAGAAGACACGATACAAGATAATGAGATTTTAAACAAACTTGTTCTCTATCAACGGGGGGATTGTTTCGATTTGCATTCAAAGCAACATCATTACTCTTTATATCATAAACTTTACCGTTCTTAAAAAAACTTTGATTATAATGGAATCTCTCGACTTTGGGATTTTGAAGGACCAACATGTATGATCGTGTAGAGGCGCATATTCGCCTATGATTGTCTACGATCGACTTCGATTGTTCTATCAGAGAAGTTGATTCATAGGCAGATAGTAGACTTACGTAATTTGGTCGCATAATGTTAGACCCGTCAGACAGATCACGACACATATTGTATTGCCTTACCTTTTTTTTAAATGAAGTAAGGGGGCAAACGAGCAAACGGGTCACCTGATAGAAAACAACTGCCGTCGCCCATGGACCACTCGCAACATCAGAAGAGCTGCTGGCAGTTCAGTCTTGCGATACAGCGAGGTAATGCTGCCAGCCTCTGTGGTACATTGCCCGCAGCCTCCGACTTAGATTTAGTTTTTTATACATAGTCTTTTTTTCCTTTGTATATATTTTAGTAATATTTATAGTAATTATTACAACTGTATAATTTTGTACAATATTATGTTGCTAATTATTAGCTGTAACGATATTCTATGTATACTATATTATAATTATTCTGAAGAGTTTGTTTATTTGTTTGTTTGAACGCGATAATATAATATAATCTAAAATAATATATAAAATAATCTCAGGAACTACTGGTCCGATTTGAAAAATTCTTTCAGTGTTAGATAGCCCATTTATCGAGAAAGGCTATAGGCTATATTATAACATTACGCTGTCACTTTTAGGAGCGAAGAAACAGGAAAATGTGGAAAAAAGCGGGGAAAATTATTCATCTTTGAGAGCTTCCGTTGCGTGCGCTGCAAAAACGGTCCAAGATACCCAAAAATTAAGTGTGAAAGAATTATTCCTCTTTAAATTATCAACCAAATGTCCGTAATAGTACATGTCTATCTTTTAAGATTAACTCACAATAATCGTTTTTATCTATCTAGGTATACTTATAAAACATGTCCTGACTCTTTACTGACTGATTCATCATCGCAGAGCAAAAACTGTTAAAGTCAAAGCCATGAAATTTGGTGAATAGGGTTGTTTTATTATGTAGACACCCACTAAGGAAGAAGTTATGGAAATTTTACCCCAAAGGGGTAAAAATATAGGGGTTGAAAGTTTGAATGAAAGTCAGTCATTTCTTAAGTTAGAAACATGAAACGTTATTTTTGGGCTACTGATCAAAAAGGAATAAATAGGTATTTAAGCATTTCTGGAAATTCTACCACTAAAGGGGTGGAATAGGGGTTGAAAGTTTAAATGAAAGACCGTCATTTCCTGAGTTAGAAACATGAAACTTTATTTTTGGGCTACTGGTTAAAAATGAATGGATACGTATTTAAGCGTTTCTGGAAATTCTACCCCCAAGGGGGTGAAATTCGGGTTGAAAGTTTGAATGAAAGTCCGTCATTTCTTAAGTTAGAAACATGAAAGTTTGTTGACGTTTGCATTTGACGTTTGCCTAAATAGGATCCCGTTTTTTCCCTTTGTATTAGAAACCACAAAAAGGGGAAAACTATCCATATTCGTTATTATATGCTAACGCGGACAAAGTCGCGGGCAACAGCTGGCTTATAATAATTATTTATTAAGTTTTTGCGATACGTATGTATAGTAAGAAAATATTTACTTATTCTTACTTATTATAATTTAAAATCTTATAATTTACATACTAATTGCTATTCATGCGGGCAATCATTAAATTTATTTTCTAAAAATATTAGTAATAAAGAATATGAAGTATAAATAAACTTTTATTAGTCTCTTGACAAAAAACACAAAATACTTGAAGAATAAAAAAATATTTCGAAAGAAATTATTTAAAATATACAAAAACGCCATTACGATAAAAAGGTATTAAAAGATCAAGGAGGAAGATATAAAAGAAGAAACTTAATTTAACTTAAAACAAGATAATAATTCTTTTAGCTTTCTTTTAATGTTACTTCGGAGTTTTTTATACAAAGTAAGAAATTGTATTTTAGAATAAAGCTGGCATTAGCGGCGTGAAGACTTTAAAGCGCTGAATTAGCTAAGAGGAGCACCAATATAATTAAGTCAGCTCAAAATATATTGTTAGGCTAATGCCTATTTCCTTAGGGTTTTTCATATGCTTTTGATAATATTTTACTATAATAGTATTTAAACCTATATACATACCTATATAGATTCATTCGCTGGTTTTACGTACTTTATTACTGTACTTTAATATTTTAACTCTATATAAAGTAAGATGCTGCCCATTCGTTCGACGTAGAAGAGACATTGACAGCCAGTGTTTTAGAGCTGCCGGTTGATATTAAAATTCAGAATAATAGGCTACTTGACCTAATTTTTTTCTTCATGCTAATCGCTTCTTAATCATTAATTTTCACGAAATAAACTAATATTTTATTATTTTACACAGTAAAAACCCATAAAAATGTTGATTGAAAAATACGCCTTATAAATGGCGCCGAAAACACTGTCCGCCATAGTGTGACGTCACACTGTTTGTATTTTAGAGTCTCTTTATTTAACATTTTTTTATGTGCTAAATGTACGAGTCTTAAGGTGCCCAAAAATTATAAAAGAATTAAATAAGAAATTAAAAATCATTTGTAATGTTGAAAACTTTTGGAGAAAAGTTTTGGCCATTTCATTTCCCGTCTACAATAAATGGAGATAATATATAAAACTGGTGTTTTATTTGAATTACTCAAGAAAATATATTTTGCAAATCTTTCTAGGCTTATTTTTATTATTTATGTACAAATAAACTTACACATAACGAGCGCGATAAATAAAAGATATTAAATTACGAACATGATGACGTCACATCCAAATCGGAAGTACTGCAAAAGCGTTTTAGTCAGTACAAATCATATTTTCATAAAATCATATTTTCAAATCGACTTTATTTATCAATCATAAGCTTTTATTTGATGATAAGGGTGAAATACGGTTTCCTACGCCAAGTTCTACTAGAAATATGCATTTGTTCAATGAAATTGAATATAGGTCAAGTAGCCTATTCAAGATTTTAGAATCTAAAGCCTTTATAATATTATAGGGACTAGCAGAGTTAGAGTGAGAGTACTCCTACGAATTATCTACCAGATACCGATCAGACAGTGACAGGTTATTGTCAGCTTATAGTGTACGTTAAGGCGCTCCCCTTACGAAGATGCCATAATTTACCGTATTTAGAGCCTTATAAACATAATTTGAAAGCTACAAAGTTATAATAAAAATATAGCAATAATCTTCTATATATAAACAATCCTTTCCCCGTTATTAATTTTCTATTTTTGTTTATTATACTCATGATATTAGCTTCCAAATAATACCAATTTATTAAAATTGAAGCATACTTTCAGCATCTCCCTAGTATGTATTTAGGTACAAATTACATTTATTTGAAACACACGACAATAGATAGACAATTTTTTTATTTTTGTTTCTGTTGTGTTAGCCGCATTTATTACACCCTGTAGTACTCTTTTAAACTCCCCCATAAGGCAGGCCTCGCCTAGTTTGGGGGTTCATCACTCGTAAAAATTGTAAATTATGTACTTATTTATGGTCAATAAAGTATTTGTATTTGTAAAAATTTTATTAACTACATAATATTCCCCGTTTGATTTTTTTTTGACAATTTTAAAATAAGATATGTAAAAAAAAATAGGATTTTTGTGCGATCTCGGCAACGCGTCAA
Organism: Plebejus argus; assembly: GCA_905404155.3. Lineage (NCBI taxonomy): Eukaryota > Metazoa > Arthropoda > Insecta > Lepidoptera > Lycaenidae > Plebejus > Plebejus argus. The sequence continues at coordinate 7,715,993 of FR989938.1, read as the reverse complement.
ATGTATGGTCAAGGTTGTTTGCTCGGGGGATGACCTTAAAGCACAATAATATGCATATAGGTAGGTAATATTATATCATTTCAGGCGAACGACGAAAGAGCCACGGGAAAAAGCTAGTGGCTTCTTTGGACTTTGCTTACATAACTAAGAAATAAGTCTTCCTCATTGTATTTTACAATGTAAAGGCTTGTTACGGTCTAACTTTCATCAGATTTATCGAGCCATAGTCGTTTATGGCTTGCTATTTGCCAATGGTAATTATGCCTCACTTGAATCTTGGTTATTAACAGGACCGACATGGATTTTTATAAAGGCCCTTTAAATAAAATAGAATAAAAATAAAAATGTTAGTTTTATGGTTATTTTAAGGATGCGCTTACATTCTAAATTCTTCTCTACATTAATCGTTTCCTCGAGATTCCCCCACTCGACTCAACCTAAACCCAGAAATTTTTTTTTGGAAAAAAAATGTATTCTTTGATTGAGGTTGAGTCAGTATGTATCATATTATCCCCTATTCTAATCTTTGTACGTATATGATTAGGACGTGACTCATAAAGTGATTAAAATAATAAATAGGCATTTGTTTTAAAGTTATAAAATGCACTTAGTTGGGTGGTTATTTTGTGCTGTATATTAAAATCGCTAACCCACTTACTACACCAATATCATAATTAATAATATTTAAATTATTCAAATAAATGTAGGTAATAATCGTTAATAATAATTGTTATCTGTAAAATTATTTTTACCAAACATTATGATTTATTCTGTATTGAAGCGTCGTAAGCTCGGCCCAACAACCAGTTCGAGGCAATAAAGCATGTAATGTAACTTTGTTCAGACCATGAACCGGTTTGGTGGAGAAATTGTTAACTGTACTTAATGAGTTCTTAACTAAACTAGTGGCGTAGCGAGCAAAGGGCCCATATCAAATATATTTGGGGGCCAAAATTTTTTCAGTGAAATCAAATCATTAACAGAATTTTGTTCCTGGAAAGCTGAAAAAAGCTAAACGTACTGTTTGAAGACTTGCGCAAGAAGCGTAACATTGTAACATTTGGCTGGTTGTCCCGTATCTATATATTCTATATCTATACATGATATTATAAAACAAAGTCGCTTTTTTCCCTCATGTCCCTTTGTTCCCTTTAATCTTTAAAAATACGCAACGGATTTTGATGATTCTTTCAGTGTTAGATAGGCCATTTATCGAGGAAGGCTATAGGCAATATTTATTCATGCTAAGACTAATAGGAGCGAAGAAATAGAAGAAAATGTGGAAAAAATAGGGAAAATTATTTGAAAGGGCTAACTTGTACGCGCTAATCTCAGGAACTACTGGTCTGATTTGAAAAATTATTTCAGTGTTAGATAGCCCATTTATTGAGGAAGGCTATATTTTATCACGCAAAGAGGAGAATGTGGAAAACACGGGGGAAATTATTTGAAAGGGCTTTTCTCGCGAACTACTGGAGCAATTTTTATGTTATTTGGCACAGATAAGAAGTAGACCAGGTGAAGGATCATAGAGCATAGCCCATAGGCTATCGATTTTAATAATTTTTTCAGTGTCTATAATTATATGTTATACCCGTGCGACGCCGGGGCGGGTCGCTAGTACGGTATATTTAATACAACTGATCAGCGGTAGCTACGCCACTGAACTAAACGTAATGTGTATTACAGGGTATATAGTTCGGGTGATTACAAATTACGTAATTATTGAAATTGTTATTATAGTGCCAGCGACAACTTTACATACTAGATTTTCCTGCACGCCACCTTTCTAAGGTCTAGATAATGTGCAATGTGTTATAAAATGAACCGTGCTTACTGCTTATAATAAAAGAAATTGATTCATAGGCAGATGCTGGGCCTACATAATTTGGTCGAGTTATACCAAACCCGGCCGAAGACAAGTAACATTGACTTAACGACGCTCCATATACCGTGGTCGGTGCCCTTCCAACTGGACAATCCGCCCATAGTGGCCACCACCTTCGGCAAAATGATGGAGCTGAGCGTGGTGGGCGTCATCAGACACGGTGATAGGACACAGAAACATAAGGTGAAGGTGGAGGTGCGACATCCCAGGTAGTCCAGATACCTTGCCTATAAAATTGATTTTCTGGTGGTACGTTTTTTAAACTTTTAAGTTTGTACTTAAAAGTTTTGTTATATTACGTGGGAGAGCCATGCTTCGGCATGAATGGGCCGGCTCGACCGGAGAAATACCACGTCCTCACAGAAAACCGGCGTGAAACAGCGCTTGCGCTGTGTTTCGCCGAGTGAGTGAGTTTACCGGAGGCCCAATCACCTACTCTATTCCCTTCTCTTCCCATACCTACCCTCCCCTATTACCCTATTCCCTCTTAAAAGGCCGGCAACGCACCTGCAGCTCTTCTGATGCTGCGAGTGTCCCTGGGCGACGGAAGTTGCTTTCCATCAGGTGACCCGTTTGCTAGTTTGCCCCCTTATTTCATAAAAGCTCCCGAGCTGTTCGTGACGCCGCACTCTAGAACAAACTTATTAAAATACGCGCCCATTGTAGAAGCAATCCGAATACTGAACAAAGTGAGCATCAAATTGGACCTATTCGTATGTCCTTTGAGTGAGTTCACAAAAGTGACATTTTCGGTTATATGTTATATGCATAGTAATAAAAAAAAAAGTAATTTAAATTATAAGCTATTTACTACGCTATCGAATTGGATATCAGTCTGTAATGATAGTTGTAAGAATGTATAATAAATAAATAAATAAAAAAATAAAAATAAAAAAATATTACTGAATACTGCAATGTTTTCGCGCTAGACGGCAGCACCAGAACAGACAGTAAGCAGAAAGTTGTGTTTGACGTCTGACAATGTTTCTGTCGATATTCTGATATGAAATGTGAAACATACTACGAATTTACTATATGTGGTACTACTGGTGCTAGCGCCTTCTAATCTGCTCTGACCTTTGCGTAATGTTCCTTAATATAACTATATTGCGTTCACACATTATGAATTAGGATTTCGAAAACATGCCTATTTGTAATTGGATGCTAAAACGTGTTTATGAAAGCTTTCTAGGATCTTTAAAATATTTTATCAAAACTACCTACTGAATCTATTTTAATCATTTTTTCGGTGACCTAGTGACATAAGCTATAATATTTTATACCCGTGCGAAGCCGGGGCGGGTCGCTTAGTAAGTATTCTATATTTTAAGACAAACATTTTTATAAATAACGTCTTTTAAAACCTATGTGTTTTATCAGAAAAATATTAAATAATTTAAAGGTCTAAAAAGCTTCGGTTAAGTTTTTATCACGGTCTTTGATAGGTACCTAATTGCTTCTAAAGTGATACATTCCAAATAATGTAAGTATGTAGGTATATCGAATTGGTTTAGCGGTTTCAGTGTGGAGTGTTAACAGACATACATACAGAATACAGATAGATACACTTTTGCATTTGCAACTAGGGATTGTTCTTGCTAAGGCTTCTTACAGAGTACAGACGACCGCCACTTGTCGACGGCAGTCAACGACAGTCGTGCCGTCGACATGTGTCGTTCATCTGTAAAGGCTCTAATAATGGAGAATATTAAAACATTTTTAATTTATTCGACTCTTTTAATCGATTATGTCGAACAAACTATTATTAAGTATTATCATTAATTATTATCATAAGAAACGTTAATGAAATGAATGCTTATATTGAAAATAATATTATGCATGTATATTACATACTAGTGATTTACTACAGGTTTTGCTCTCGTGGATCTATATTTCTTGGTTCGCATCGGGGGAAGACGTTATGACTGAAAGTCAAAGCAATGGAGATGAAAGTGTTATGAAAATATTTTTTTATTTTATAGTTACTTTACTTTTTAAATTACTGAAAATTTAGAAGTTAAGTAAACTTTGTATCACTTAACTCCTAAATTTTCTCACCGTATAAACCTTCTCTGGACGTCCACAAAATGTATTGAGCGTTTACACCTTTCACGCTCAATTTGGCTTAAAACTGTACTTTTCAAACTTGAAAAAATCATCAACTATTTATCTTGATAAAAATTTTGATAACTTATTTTATAGGAAATTTCACTGTTTATATAGTTGGCAGAGAAAAAAATATGATAAAGAGATTTTCTTAAATTCCGTTTTAGTATCACAGCTTCGAAGCTTAAAATTTACGAAACCAGCGACAGATCTAATTAAAAAATAATAATAACCTTTTTGGGTATTTTGCCGGGAATGTGAAAGAGTGATGTTGTGATTTTGTATTATTTTCCTAAAATTGTGTTAAATTGGGTTTTTATTGTGTAATATTGGTAGAATATTAACCATTAGATATTCGTTATCATGCACAAGTGTAGGAAAGTGATGCATTATCCAGAAACGTGCGATTTTGTGTTCCCTCCAAAACTCCATTGAAAGTTTCAGTAAAGCGTCTACCACTTTACTGAAACGACCGACTTGACTCCTTGACTGTATTGACTTCAGACTTTTACTTAGACTTTGACTAGACTTGACCTGACGATATTACATGAAAACGATGCTGAAAATTATTATCGGAGGAATACGGTTTTCCCGCCATATTTCTTACCTTTTTACCTTGTCTGTGGCACAACATACACATACTTTGTGTCAAGTTGCCAAAAACGAAGAAAAAGAAATAACCTTTTGACAAGATCCTTAGGGCGGGAATAGACGTCCGATTTTGCTTCCGATTGTCTGATCAGACAACCGGATCGGATTCACTCAATACACGTCCGATTTTTGCGTCCGACTTTTTCTGAACTCAGTCGCTCTCGAGCTATCTGTGAGCTTGCACGGAGCAGAAAGACAAGATGGAGGACGAACAAAATATATTACTAATTGCATATTTGCTCATGTAACATGTTAGCGCGAAGGAAGAAAAAACTCAATCTATCAAGACCATCCATACTTATATTATAAATGCGAAAGTGTGTCTGTCTGTCTGTCTGTTACCTCTTCACGCTCAAACCGCTGAACCGATGTAGCTGAAATTTGGCATAGACATACTTTGAGTAAATTTTGGCGCAACGGAGTTGCGGGCGTCATCTACCTAGTTACATAAACCTAAAACTGTATTGAGAACAACAATTTTAAAACCGCAATCGTGGCAAAAACGGATATTTAAAGCTGAAACATATTTGGGGGTTGGCTGTATTAGGCATATTGTTCACCCTACATGATTCCGTTTATTTTTAGGGTTCCGTAGTCAACAAGGAACCCTTATAGTTTCGGTCTGTCCATCCGTCTGTCCGTCTGTCTGTCTGTCCGCGGTTTTGCTCAGAGACTATAAGACAACAAGTTATTGAGTAATAGTCGATCAACTTAAAAAAAATGTATTCGGCGAAGTATAAAGGAACTTTTCGTTCAAATTCCTTAGAAAGTAACTGAGATGATGTTGTTAGTGGTGTAAAACATGATATAAATGTACATTCATTGACCATACAAAAATTTTCAAATACTAGCGGTACTACGGAACCCTATATTGCGCGTGGCCCGACACGCACTTGGCCGGTTTTTGATGTTTACAATGATTTTACAAGTAAAAGGCAGTCCGAACAACAACCATGCGAGACGTTCGTCCAGTATCATGCTAGAGAATAAGAGGGACGAAAGAGTGGGTTAGATTTGTATCAAACTTTTGCTTTAACACGAAAACTACTGATCCGATTTGCATACGGTTTTCGCAGATATATTTGCCTTCTTCCAACTCAACATCTGGTGTATAAGCTTTCCGCCCCAACCCTCTAAGGGGACCCAAAAGGGGGTCAGATTTTGTATTAATTTTTTTCTTTAATGGACTTACGTCATATTATTAACTGTTTTTCCAACTTAACATCAGTTTTCCCCCCACCCCTCTTAGGGGACAAAAGGGGGGAGGGTAAGATTTTGTATCAATTACTGATGAAGTAGAAATACTTTAAATGGCAAAACAAAATTTGCCGGGTCAACTAGTATATATTATAGCTAAGTCTGTGACGGCCTTAAACTGGCAAATCGGAAGAAATAATCGGACGTCTATTGTGTCTCCGTACAAAAGTATGCAGACTACACCTTCAGACAATCGGAACGGCAGTAAAATCGGAAACGCTTTGACGCTGTTTCCGACTCTGACGTCCGATCCGATTACCGGATCGGACGTGTATTATGTATTCAAATAAATGTATGGCAAGAGTGCCTTCAGATAGTCTGATCAGACAACCGGATCAGACAATCGGATGAAAAAATCGGACGTGTATTGTCGCCCTTAAGCAAATAGCAGAAAAAAATATTTCGTTTAGGTATTTAACTTTAAGTAATTTAAATTCAAGGAATGAGAAATATCAAGGAATTAAAACTTTTTTTTACCTGTTTATTTAACCTATATTATATAACCTATTTATTAATAGCTTTATATCATAGAATAACAATTTAATAAAAAAAAATGTTTTTAAAATATCAACAAATCTTTTGTTGTTTTTTTCTACACATATTATTTTAAAACTACTATAAATCGCTTCGCGCACAGCAATTCAAATAGTCTGCCGCAGGTTTGTATGGAAACTTGAAATTAGGTGTAAACCATGTGTAAACGCTCTTAATTCTAAAGGCAAAAATTTGGCAAATCGTTTTATCCACTCTTCAGTTTTAGAGACTGATAAAATTAAAATTCATTTATATTTATTTTAATTTATAATAATTATATTAGAATAAGTAAGTTGGGGTGCTATGGTTAATTATTTTTAAATAAGTATAGATATTATATTATATTATGGGTTACATAGTATATTAGGTCTACGAATCTGATGGCAAAAAGTGCGAAAGTAAATTGACTCTAGCAATACCGGGGTAATTGGAATAAAACATTTTGATCCTTTTTTTCCTTATAGTGGCTGATTCTGTGTGTGAATCATTCAAATATATAAATTTATCCAATGATCAAGGATATTTTTTGAAAATCTGCTGTCAAGCCATCAGATTCCGGTAGACCCATAGACTTATAATATACTGACGTAAAGACCACCTGACAACCCGAAAATGCGTGACGATTTTCGATCTGTCAATGTGTGCGTGTGCTAGTGATGTATCTTTTACTATCGATAGTATAGTCCGTTCCACAGTGTATTTTTTGTCCAAAAAATTGGCCATGCCTTTTTTTTTGGAAATCTTAAACAGAAATGTTATGTAAGTAATTTATTAGTATTTGACATGTGTTAATTTCTTATTATGAACAATAAAAAAACACTTTTAATTTTTTTTCAATAAAATTAAAAACTGCCATAACTTTTTAAATATTTACTTAATTGTCTTCTTGATTATTCTGATCGACAATAATAAAAAAAACACACAATTTAACCTGATTTACATATTTCTTAAATAAGTGTTTAAAGATTTACTTACGATTTAGGTTTTTTTTTCTTTAATTTATTATGAACGTATTTCTAATTATTTGGATTTTACAGAATTGCTACTTAAATGTACAAGAATTCGTGTAAAAAAATTTAGATCCAAATAATAAAGGGCGCCGAAGTTAAAGGCTTCTAAAGTTTTCTTGGTAACTATGGTTTTAGGGTTGTCAATATTTCTGTACCAACATTTTTTACTCATTTGAACTTTGTTTTTTTGAGCATATAAAAACCTACTTCAAATATTATTAAACTATGTGAACTATGCGGTGACAACCCTATCCAAAATTATATAAAATTGAATAGCTCCGATGCCCCGCCTCATTTGGATCCCATTTTTTTTGGGTTATAAGTATCAATAAAAAGAATATTTCAGTCTTAGTTTCAAATCCAAATATGAAAAGACATGACGTTAAAAAAATTAAAACATAAATTTATAAAGTCAGTCATAAATACGTTATCTTGAACAAATAAAGCCTGGATGTTTTTCGCTATCGTAGGGCTTTTAAGACACTATTTAGACCAATTAATAAATTCTTAAAAGAATATCAAACTTTTGAGCTATAACTGTTTCTATGTTTTTTTCTGGAAACCATAGAATTTTTTTTCAAGTACTAATTTGCATTCTTCTATAGGAATTGGGCAGTCAGGTACTCTCGTCCTGCATTTATAATCACAAATCCTATAAAATTAAGTAATAAAAATGGCATGGCCAATTTTTTGGACAAAAAATACACTGTGCGTTCGAGTTAGTTTACCTGAGTTTCTATGAGAAATAAATAATATACAACTTTGGCAGATTTTCTATTTCAAATTAGGTACCATATATTTTATTTGGCAGAAAAAAAGGTGACGATTGAAAAGTATCTAAGACACACATTGTCGTTTGGGGTGATTTTTCAATCGTCGGATATGTTATGACATGAGGTTCTTATAAGGGTAAATAATATACACATTATAAAGTTACTTATTTATTACTCAGGTAAAAGCTATCTGAAAAATCAGCCCTAATATTATTAGAAATGCAACTATAATGTTGAAAGTAAACAACACACTTAGTATTTTATTTATTCTTAAATTAAATACATATCATAATACTCTTACACACCTATTACATTTTTAGATTGGTTTTATGTTATTGTTAAATACCGATAAGTATATCGATAAATTTGATTCAAGCACTAGCGTATATGTAAAAATTTTTTATGAAAAATTTTTCTTCAAAAATTGTGTAATTTAAGAACAATAGTACCTATATTTACGCAAAATATGAAAGTAAAAGGGAGGATTGATATTATTTTATTTGAAATACAGAACTAAAGACAGAATATAGCAAAAATAAACACATCGTAGCAATTAGGACATGAAGATTAATTACCTGTGAAATGTATATTTTTCAGGATTATTCCTATGATTTACACTGCAATCACTCACAGAACAAGTTATCATTGCTATATATAATAGTATTTGTTAAAAATAACAAACGATTTAAACAATAAATTTCAAATACTGAAAGGGCACAAAAACGCGTGTCGACTTGTGACGACCTGTCAAATAAAAGTGGTTACAGTTTACATTAAACTGCCTCTCTCTTTTCATCTTGTTATAATTCCATAAAGGATTTTCTTCTCTCTCGCACTCTTTGTTCGTCTATGCATTATAGGTTTATGGGTAGACCTATAACTATTTAGTAATCTGTGACGTGGGTATTCACATCGACTACTGTAAGATCTAGTACAGGGTTTCTCAAACTTTCGGCTCCACGAACCCCTGATAGAATTTCCAGGTGACAGTGAACCCCTTATTACTAACTAATGAAAACACATAAAGTGCCAACAGTACCACGTGTGCCTGCCATTTATCAAGCTACCATTACTTAAATATTGTCGCGAACCCCCTGCCGTCGAATGGCGAACCCCTAGGGGTTCGCGTACCCCACTTTGAGAAATACTGATCTAATATCTAGGCCATGGGTTAACATTTCAGTGGAAGGAAAGGACGCTAGAGAGTACCGAGCGTTATCTGGTAATGATGAATAGCACCAATATTTAATATAGAACTACGAAGGGTGATAATTTATATTCGAAATGATGATACTTAGCAATATTAGGTTCACGATTAAGACATCCTATCTACGCGATGGTACTACGCTACACTATCCAGTTGTGACTGATTTTTGTATGTTAGTAAGTGAGTAATAAAAAGCATTCAAAAAATCGTGATAAAGTCTCCACGGTGTTCCTGTTCCGTCAACAAAAGTAGGTTCACCCACACCAGCGAAAATCCAATTCGCCGTGTCGTGAGCACGCGCGCACACAGCGACGCGTGACTTGAGGGAAAAATAAAATTTCTCGCTAAGTTTATAATGGGAAAACTTTGAGAACCACTTAATTATGTTAATGTTTGAAACAAAATTTTAGGAGCGACGTTTAAACACGGCAATGACATAATTTAAAAATATATGAAATTTTTAACGAGTATTTATATTTCGTTATTGAATTTCTTTAAAGTCTAAAAATGTTGTTTCACGAGCTGAAAAAATTCCTCGCTTATTAAACCCACGGATTTTCTGCCGTTTCAAACTTCTTCAGCAACTCTACGAGTGTTATCTTTACGTTGATGGCCAATATTATTATATAAACATTGATTAGGTACTTACTTCATAATTTATATTTTTGGGGCTTTAAAGCTTAAACATTTACATTATGATGATCTGTCGATATGTAGCTAAATCGATTATGATTTAACCGATAGAACGGGAAAACAACGAATCAACGAAATCAAAGTTTGAGCAGGAAATATGGAACATGAACAATGTGTCAACACAACTATAGGTTCTGGCGGGCTGCCAATATCTACACCGCCATTATTTCGGCGTGCATTTACAAAAACTTATATTCAAATACATACATATAATTTCTAATGTATGGTTCGGTTTTGTCATACGTCTTGTCCCGTATATAATATATAGGGAATAGGGATCTTAAATTGTTATTAAGTATTTAGAGTTATTTTATAAATTAGGCTCTACAATCTACATCGTTGTTGAAAAGCTTTTTGACCTTTTCTTTATAGTTCATACACGCTCCTGTTGATTTTTTTGGTAAAAAAGTGGTTCCTTCGAGTTTCTTACGCCGGCTCTTCTCGCCGGGTTAGTTCCCGAACCGGTGGTAGGCAACGTAGACATCTGACGTTCAAAAAGTGTATTCATGTTACCTATTTTGAATAAAAAGATTTTTCATTTCATTTCATTTTTCATTTCATTTTTTAGAAGTAAGATAATATTCTAGACCTAAATTGAGTTTAATCGATTTTCATTAAGCTCATCTGGGATGTTAGAATATATTTCGTAATTTTAAATTAGCTGACTGTTTCCGACGACAGACGACGCATGCACTGTGTTAAAGTGTCTTAGAAACACTATAGGCCGAAGTTACGCCGGCGTAAATTCCGCCGCAAATATCAAACGCATACAAAATACGGACGGAACGCGACGGAATAGTGTGTCATCCTTAGGGTCAATTCAGACCGCAAAGCGACGCGTAGATGCATTTCTAAATTTGTCCTGATTTGACAGATCTCAATTGCGTCAGACGTCTTTGAAATATGTCAAATCCATACAAATTTAGAAATGCATCTGCGCGTCGCGTTGCGTTCTGAATAAACCCTTATTGCGTTGTCATCCCTCGCCACAGAATATATAATAGTACTCCGTACCCTCGCGTTCCATCCGTATTAACGCCGGCGTAACTTCGGCCTAGTGTGCTAGACACTTTAACAAGGTCTGTCGTCGGAAACAGTCTGAAGTCAAAAGCGAAATAGCTAAAAATCCAATGTTTAGGGAGTCTAAACTAATTTAAAATAACGAAATAGTCATAGGTATCATATCTACCATCCCAGATAAGAGTATACAGTGACGAGTAGCGCCGGGCTACTAGGTATAATATTACTAGAGGTAGTTAATTGACGAGAACAATCGTAGTAACTAGTAACTACGAATCCAATATCTACTAACAAACTCTATAAATTATGCAATGCCTATAAAATTAAACTTTTAATTGAATACACTAAATTAATTTCGCCGAACGAATATTGAAACTAATTAAAGTTTCTTCGTCGTTTCTCCGACCGCACGCGTTATATAACTCGGCGTATTACCGCATGTAATTCACAGGAAATTATTTAATTACGTTTTACTGCTGTTATTTATTATTTTAACTAGTGATTATTGTTTTGAAATAATTGCAAGGCGGTGGGGTAATAGGGGAACGCGGTTCTGACGTTTATGTAAATTCCTTACAATAACAAACTAAATGGCAATTAATATTAAAATATGCGACCATTGTTTACGTTCCTGATCAAATTATGCTACGAATACGTCGAATACATCAAAATAATGCTTCTTTTGCTTCTACTGTATATTGGGTAGAGAATAAGAAAGTTGGATTTAAAAACGCTGCCCAAAATTGGTGATAAGAACAGTATTTTGCAGGGAGTCAAAATGACTCAAACTTAAAAGTTAAACTTGAACACAGTGACAGGACAAGACCTAAATTTGATGTGAGCTAGATATATCTTGCGAGGCTCCCTAAAATATATTTTGCGAGGCCCCCTGATGAATGACGCAAGAAGACGAATTTTTTGGGAGAAAGAATTTTTGATACTCAAACTTTTATTCATATAACTTTTTTATTAATATTTGGGTATCAAAACTTGTAAATCCTTTAAAAAACCTCGTGGTCCAAGGGGCGCGAGGCCCTTTGACCGCGAGGCCGTGGGCGGTCGCCCACACCGCCCACGCCTTACGCCGCCTCTGCTTGAACAGACAGACAGACAAACACACTTTATTGCTTGTGACATTAGTACGTTTTTTTCTGTACAGGTCTATACTTATAGATTGTAGCGACTGGAATAACCTAACTTAACCTGACTTTTCGATCATCTGAGTTTTGTCAACGTAAAAGATGGTAAAATACCTTTAAAACTTTGGGTTGGAATTTTGGATCTTTTTAGGTTTTACTTTTCGTTCAGTCCGAATATGGTCTTCACAGTATAGCAATATAATATCCCTACAGTAGTGAAACGAATGTACTTGCGCAGAGCAACGGAGGGGTACCCGCGGGGAAGCGGGCGGCGCGGGCCCAGTCCGCCAAACTCCGCATGTTTGAACGACTTCGCGCGCAGGTGTGACGCTGGCGCGTTTTGTGTTTTGTGTTGTAAAACGATAGCCTGTAACATCTTATTTTATAAACAATGGGATATAACAAGTGTTCAGTGTACAGAATAATATGTAAATCTGATTCAAAAAACAAAAAGGATTTAATTGTCATAAAATATAATATCGACTCACAGTTCACACTAAATTGTGTTGGCCTTGGTGGCATTTATTTGCAATTTGCATCTCTGTTTTATTGTTTACGTTGTAAGAAGTGTAACAAGGAGAGAAACAATTTATAGAATAAAAATAAAACTGTCAAATACCCTGTGTTACATACTAATTATTAGTACCTAGTTACCTAGCTAGGTACACAGGGCCACACATCAAGTGTAACATTTTGACCTTTGGACCGCCCTTACCGCGCACGTAATAAGAGCGAGTTTTGAAGTGCTTCTGTTACACCTGACGTGTGGCCTACCGTACCTACCAATTGTTATAATATGATAATTAATTATTGTTGGATATTTTATATATCCGAATGCGTCTTCATTATTTTAATAAAATTTTTAAATCCATACTAATTAGTAATTACTAATATTATAAATGCGAAAGTGTGTCTGTCTGTCTGTCTGTCTGTTACCTCTTCACGCCCAAACCGCTGGACAGATTTTGCTGAAATTTGGCATGGAGATACTTTGAGTCCCGGGAAAAGACAAAGGATACTTTTTGTCCTGGAAAAACGTACGGTTCCTGTGCGATTAACGAGTTTTGGCACAACGGAGTTGCGCGCATCATCTAGTAAAGAACTCAAATCATCTAAAAATAAAGTTTCACGTAAATATCTGGCAGTACGACATAATATGTAAATATAACACGCTGATTAATTACAAGCGCAATATTTTATTTTTATTTTATTTCCCGTTTCGTGGCAAGTGGCAACCCTGGCATATCTGCTTGGTACTTACACCGGTGGCGGCATCGTGCGACATCAAAGGCGTTTCGTTACTGTAGGGATATTATATTGCTATACTGTGATGGTCTTCTTTTTCTATTAGAATTTAGAAGTCTTCGGCATCCAAGCGACCATAACAATGAAAAAGAGTGTAGTACTTAAAATGTCGAAAATGCAGACAGACATAGTCATAACAACATGTGCATTGTGCATATTCAGCCTTCGTCACATTACACATAGGGTCGCATAAAATCACTGCCTTGAAGTTATTTCTTTATGTCGATGTTTAAATATGAACCACATTTCATAAAAAGAAATAACAAATCCTATCATCTACGTAAACATCGTTATGTTATATTGCAACTGAGAATCATTAAATTATGTTCCTATTTCGTACCGAAATAATAATATTATATAAGTAACAATAAATACGATTTATGGTCCAATAAAAAGAGAGTAGAGCGCTCCCAATTCAATTCCCTTAAAATACTAAATCCGAGCGCTGCGGTGGCGCGAGGCGACCCGCAACCCGCGACCCGCGACCCGCGACCCGGGACCCGGGATCCGGGACCCGCGGAACAAGAGGGTTGAATCAGACCTAGGTTAAAAGTTTTGATTTTCTTTCTGCACTGTACATTATTCTTAGTACGGGTGCCCTAGAACAAATTTTTTTGTGATTACTAACAAGCTAATTTTTTATGAGTAGCTACATTGTGATAATGTTTCGGAGTCCGTTGTGCTAGCGGGTTGTTTGTTTTTGTTTGAGTTTTTCCGGTTATTGGGGGCTGTTGCTAGTTTTTTGGAGAGTTGTTCGGCCCTCCTCGTTCAACATATTTGAAGATGTTTGGTCTATTATTTTCCTTTGAGGACACGTGTGAGTTCTGTTTAGAAGGCTTTTGGGGCTGGTTATTTACAGCGTTGGCTTTCTTTTGCGTTGGAGAGTTTGGGGAGAATAGTCCCTCTCTTTTCCTTTTTTCTCTATTGTCTGGTTGTTTTTTCACTATTAATTTGTCATATTTCAGGTATACCCTGTTTCCCTTTTGCCTTTCTTCCTCAATTTGCTGTTGTAGTTGTTTTCTTTTCTCGAGTACCTCCTTCGAATAATCCTCTTTGACATATGTGCCGGGGGGCAAGTTAGATTTGTTCGATAGTATTTGACGTTTTTTCCAAGTAGTGGTAAAAGTAACTATCACTGGACGATTTTTGTTATCTTGCCATTTGCCAATCCTGTAGACATTGCTTATTTCCTGACTCTCTAGCGGAATACCTAAATCAATTATCATTTCCTTGATGTAGTCAATTAGTTCATATTCCGATTTTCCTTGTTCGTCTATGCCAAAGAAGATGAGGTTGTTCTTCCGTTTTTGTTTTTCGAATTGGTTCAGTTTTTGTTCAAGTTCCGTTACTTTGGATTTTAGAAGTTTGTTTTCTTCCAAGACAATTTGCATTTTGTCGTCCAGCGCTCCCATGACATTTTTCGTAACAGAGGCTGTTATTAGTGCCGCTTGTTGTTCGAGCTTTTCGTCTAGCTTGAGCAACAATAATTCCATATTTTTATCCATTTTTGTTGCTAATTTCGTTTCTCGTGTCTGGTATTATTGGTCTGGATGGGAGATCTTTATTTTGCGCTGGTATCCCTGTGACTGGAACTGACAGTTGTCAGTGCTGTCTCGTTTGACACAATGCTTGACAGCTACGTCTATGGTTTGACGTATGACGTATCCGGATGTCGCAATATGGCCGCAAGCGCAATGACCGATTGTCAAGACTAACAAAATGGCTGTTAACAAAAATGCAACTCTCGTATTATTTTCGATTTCGATGGTTTTCGAAGTTTTTGGTCACTTAGTCACAAATTTGCACTGTAATTGTGTTTTTTGTGGAGATTCACAGGTCTTAAGCACTCTTGTCAAACGTTGAAGTCTGGTTATCAGAATAACAAAATAACAAAATGGCTGTTCCGAGAATGCAGAATCACGAGTAATTTTCGAATTATCACTTAATCCCGAGTTTTGCACTGTGATTTGTTTTAGGATCCACTCGTAATCCGATTTTGGTGGGAATACACAACTTTTTAGCACTGTTTTTGCACTTTAGTCAACTAAAACTTAATTTATTTGCGGAGCTCGATAAACACGTCTTTACGACCCAATCACCGGAACCGGAACTGAGACAACAGAATCTAAAACACACAAAATTTTTAGCAAAGAAACCGAACAACTAATAATAAAACGCACAGAACTAATAAAGACCAAGAACAAAACCAAAGAAATGAAAATGGAACTGGGCCGACTATTCAAAACGACAAACAAAGCAATAAAAAAAGACTATTACAACTACAGACACAATGTGATAACTAAAAATTTAGAAACCTACAGAAGTACAAAAAGGGCTTTCAAGGAACTCAGTACATGTAAAAAATGGATACAAAGCCTAGATGACAAACAAGGAGCAACCAAAAACATGAAAAGGAAGGATATACTGAAACACGCCACGGCATACTACAAAGACTTATACAAAAACACAAATAAAGATACCGAAACAGAATACAATTATATGGCCACAAATAATTTACAACCCTTCGATGAAAAGGAAGTGTACCTACAGATTAAACAACTTAAAAATGAAAAAAGCCCAGGTCCAGATGGTATAAGTAATGAAGCAATAAAAGTAGGAGCCCCAGTCCTAGTAGGCTACCTAACAGAATTGTTCAACATGATCCTGGACACAGAAATGATCCCAAGCCAATGGTGCTCGTCACACATTACCCTTCTCTTCAAAAAAGGTAACCCACAAGACATTGGAAATTATAGGCCTATCAGCCTCTTAACAAGCACCTACAAATTATTCGCTACACTAATGCTAAAAAGAATAAGCCAAGATATAGATAACTCACAACCTATAGAGCAGGCGGGCTTTCGGTCGGGATATAGCACCATAGATCATATACAAACAATTGAACAAATTATTCAAAAATTTAAAGAATACAACAGATCCCTCTACATGGCGTTCATCGACTACAGCAAAGCCTTCGATACCATCAACCACGGCTATATTTGGAAAGCACTGGAGACATTAAACATAAACACCAAATATATAAACATATTAAGAAACATATACAAAAACTGCACTAGCAGAATAAAGCTCGACAGCATTGGTGAACCCTTTAGAATAGAGCGTGGAGTAAGACAGGGCGATCCACTGTCACCAAAGCTTTTTATAGCCGTGCTCCAGGACATTTTCAGGCAAATAAACTGGGCACAAAGAGGCATACAAATAAACGAGACATACCTTAACCACCTTAGATTTGCAGACGACCTAGTTATACTGGCAGAAACACCTAGAGACTTAGAAGAAATGATCACAAAACTTGATCTAGAGAGTAAAAAAGTGGGACTGAACATGAACAAAAACAAAACCAAAATAATGACCAACAATAACAACAAAAGACCAATAAAAGTAAACGGACAAACAATTGATTATGTGGACAGCTATGTTTACCTGGGAAAACAGATAACAATGGATACAAACAGTAATGTAGAGGAGGTAACAAGACGAATCAATCTAACATGGAAAAAATTCTGGTCTTTAAAAGAAATATTAAAAGGTAACTATAACTTACCCACAAAGAAAATCATTATGGATAGCTGCATCATGCCCTGCCTCCTATATGGCTGTCAAACATGGACATTCACAAAAAATATTAAAACCAAAATAACAAACACACAAAAAGCAATGGAGAGGAGCATGCTAAGGATAAGAAAGATAGATAAAATAAGGAGCAAAGTAATAAGAGAAAAAACAAAAATCACAGATGCATTAAAACATGCACTTACCTTGAAATGGCAATGGGCTGGACACATCGCTCGCTTCAAAGACAAGAGATGGACATTAGTGACAACCAAATGGAAAGGGCCCACGGGCAAAAGAAAAGTAGGCAGACCTAAACAAAACTGGTGTCATGATATAGTTCAAATAGCTGGAAAGGACTGGATGAAGAAAGCCATGGATAGAGAAGGCTGGAGAAGGCTGGGGGAGGCCTATACCCGTGAAGGGGCAACTTCACCACATTCACCTATTGCTAATTAATTAACCCCTAATGTTATAAACTACCGGGTGGTGAATTGAACGAAAGGCTATAATAATAATAATAATAACATTGTGATAACACGAACAACATTTTTATTTTCGAAAAATCTCGAAAGTGGTAGCTAACAGAGATAGAAAGTATTTCATACTTTGACTTGATGGTCCTAAAATATGGATTGTTTTATTTGTAGGACAAGGTTACTCTTAAATTAAATAACTATTAACCTACCAATACACAAAAATCAGCTGGTCAGGGTTCCGTTTTAGGGTTCTGTAATCAACAAAACTTGGTTGACTACTGTACCCTAAAACGGAACCCTAACCAGCTGATTTTTTTTATCACTAAGTACAGTTTATGTAGATAATATTTGGTCTTTGAATGATTAAAATTGGACGTTTGGTTTTGAAATTATGGCGAAATTAAAATATTACGATAGTGTGCGTCACCAAAGCGCGTGCGGGAGGAAGACAATCTGTTGAAGAAATGAAAATTCTGTACTTACATAACAGACATGAAATGACACCCGAAATAACAGCTCTGTCACTACATCGCTATAGAAGCCAAAAATGTGGTTAGTTTTTTGTCTGTCTGTCTGTCACTCTTTCTGTCTGTCTGTATGTTTGTTCCAGCATCACACGAAAAATACTGATTCGATTTGAATGTGGTTTTCGCAAATATATTTATCTTCTTCCAACTTAACTTCAGGTATAAAATTTTTTCCTCCCACCCCTCTAAGGGGACAAAAGAAGGGGTCAGATTTTGCATCAAACTTTTTTCTTTAACACGAAAACTACTGATCCGATTTGCATACGGTTTTCACAGATATATTTGTTTTCTTCCAACTTAACATCTGGTGTATAAAAAATCGTTTCCCCACCCCTCTAAGGGGATACAAGAGGGGTAAGATTTGTATCAAACTTTTTTCTTTAAACACGAAAACTACTGATCCGATTTGCATACGGTTTTCACAGATATATTTGCCTTCTTCCAAATCAACATCTAGTGTATAAAAACCCTCCCCCCCTTCTCCCCTCAACCCTCTCTGGGGACCAAAGAGGGGTCAGATTTTGTATACAACTTTTTTCTTTAGTGGACTTACTTCATATTAGTTATTAACTGTGTTTTCCAACTTAACATCTGGTGTATAACATCCTCCCCACCCCTCTTAGGGGACAAAAGAGGGGGTAAAATAATATGTATCAACTGATGATGTAGAAGATATACTTTAAATGGCAAAACAATGTTTGCCGGGACAGCTAGTTAAATAATAAAAAAATATATTATTCAACTCAACTACTCAAAATAATAAATAAGTACAGTATAATATTATTCAAAGGATCGTTCTTCATTCGGAATTTAATTCTGGAACTGAATAATTGTAAAACACGCTTGTTTCCTTGTAAGTATTAATTTTGACTTAAAAATTCATGAATGAAGTAAAAACAAAAAGTGTTTTTTATCATGCCTCATGAGTCATGTCATGAGCCATGATGCCAGTCAGTGCAAGGAAAAGTCACGATCTAAAACCTGCACTATAAAAATATTTAAATTTTCAATTTTAAATTTTGAAACTGCACTTCCCGGAAAAACCTCTCAGCAAGTTTGGCATAAGAGGGCGAGGTCGGCGAGGAGGAAGGAGTAAAGAGGATAGGGCAGAGCACCTTCGCAGATCTAATACAAATATAAATCACGAAACATTATCTCATTTTCATTTTAATGAAAATATAATTTCCTTCCAAGACGGTATATCCAAACTTTACATCCGTCATTTTGCATGGGCCGGTGGTCGAGTGCGGGGAAGGGGGGCAGGCGGGTACCGGGGGGGTCGGCGCGCCGGGTGGAGCGGCGCCACCCCGCGAGCGGCCCACCCCCTCGCGGGATCGATACGTCATTTGAGCTGGTCGTCATGGAGACCGCGAACCGAGCGGGGCGGCGCCGCCACCGCCGCGGCCCGCGACTCGCGCGGGACTCCGCGGGCCCGCGAACCCGCGAACCCGCGAGTTGCGACTCCTGCGGCATAGTAAAAGGAGAGCAAGTAAGTTAACTCCGGCCCAATCCGCGAGATAATTACCTACTGTCTTAGGGTTGTCAATTTTAGGCGACGGCGCGGCGCGCGGCGACGCGGCGCGGCGGCGCGGCGGCGCGGCGGCGCGGCGGCGCGGGCGGGGTGGTGTGATGTGATCGCACCGCATGAACAGCGGCAACGTCGCGTCGCGGTCTCCCGACTTTTAATAAGCGACTCTTGATTGTGTATAACAAGGACGTTGAAATAATACGTCCTTGGTGCATAATATTTTGTGCATATTTTGGCCATTTTTCGTGCATATTTGCATGCATACTTTGGCACTTTAATCGTGCATATAATCCGAATTCCTATGTCTAATTACAATTATAAAAATACCCTGTAAAACAACTACACATTTTACGCCTATCTCTTAAACTATAAACTATAAAGTTATAAACAAATCTGTTGAACTATGGTTCGAACTTTGCTTCATGTGTATAATATGTATTACAATTAGTCAATTAAGTACTTATTTTTAATTACGATTTAAAATAAGTACTTAATTGACTGTAAGTATTTAGTAAATAGTAATATACCTACAATACAGAGAAATGGCATTACTAAACGTAAACAAAGCAATAGCGGCAAATTAGTCGACGGATCAAAAGTACCTAAAACATTCCCTTATTTACCTATACTTACTATGTTCTAGTGGGAAAGTAGACCTACGTACTTCCTCTGTGTCATAGAAAATTACTAAAACAATAATAAAGA
Source organism: Plebejus argus (assembly GCA_905404155.3). NCBI lineage: Eukaryota > Metazoa > Arthropoda > Insecta > Lepidoptera > Lycaenidae > Plebejus > Plebejus argus. The sequence continues at coordinate 7,695,598 of FR989938.1, read as the reverse complement.
AGTAAGTAGGTATCTCATCATCAAGTAAAAATTATATGCTAGAATAAGTGAGTACTAACTAGCAATTGTACCTTTCCTGTTCAATAGGTAATGTGAACAGAGATAATTATTATGGAATTGTTGAATTATTATTATTATTAAAACACCCAAATACACAGTAATAGTTTCTACTGCGAATATTATCAGAAATTTTTGATTCGTGTCGCGGCGCCGAAAAGCCGTGAACGCGCGAGCCACGTACAGTGTTAGCCCCGTCTGGTACACCCCGAATCCACCCGAGATTTTTATATGTGTGCGTGCGGCGACGCATTGATACTATGACGCACACATACAAGCCGCGCGCGGTGCCTTTGTATGAAGATAACTTACTTCCTCTCTTTATACTATGCCTGCGGCCTGCCGATGCCGCGATACCGATACGAAGCCATAATATCTAATAAAAATCTGTCTCGATTTAATTGTACACAAACTTTTTATAGTATTGTAATGAAAGGTTGTAAAAGACTCGAAAATTAATAAAATATTGCAATATTGAGGAAAATTATCAATGGCTCAAATAATAATAAAATAAATACACATTAGAATAATAAATTATGCTTCTTTGTTACTCGTTTGCAGTATTTTGTTAAAATTAATTACGGTAATTGTATCTACCACTTCACTCTTAGTTTAATAATATTGGAATCAATTCATCAGACAATAACGGAAGCAAACGTTTAACGTGCGATTATCGCACTTCACGCCAATCCGACCATCCAAATTCAATTCGGTCAGGAACCACTCACTATAATATAATATTCTTTACCGATACAAAAAATTATATTCCAGATTCTCGTTACAATTACTAATCAAAAAATTAGTTCGCAAATCTGTCTGCGTGTAAACTGTAAACTGTCTAGTGTTTATCACAGCCCACGGGTAGACTACCTAGTACCTATACCTACATAAAAAAAGAAACTGTGAAACTTAATATAACTCTTTAAATAAGTTACATTTAAAAAATAAAGTACTTATAAATAAAATATTACGAATATCCAGAGCCTACTACATACTTTAAATGAAAATTCGTGTAGGAGTTTTTGCGTGAAACAGTAAATAATATTATAATTTATAAACTACGCAAATTATAATATTAGTAAGTATAGAATTTTTGAATGTAAAGACAGATAGGTAAAAGGCATTATATGTATATTATCAATTAGGGTACACGTTTAATTAACAAAGGTACAAAATGGAGAGTTCTAAGTAGATGTAGGCTTCGATTACGGAATCTGATTGCTAAATTCCGTTTTCCGGAATCCCAGTTTGAGTAACATAGTACTGGCTAGTGGGTTTAGGACTTAGGTATCCTCATTTGTGGGCTGTGCTGTGGATTATACGAGCATCTTGTTAGCTAGAATAGGGCTCTTAGATTGCAGTAAGTAACGATTAACTAAGCACCCGATTGGATGAAACAAAAGCACACCTGAGACATCGTTCCTATTTTGATTTTTGAACAGTAGACCACGGGAGCGGGGAGACAATATTATGTAGACTACTTTTTGCAGAAAATGTACGGTTCCCGTGAAGAACCTTTTTTACGCAGGCGAAGTTGCGCGGAAGTCTAGTCACATATACAGGGTGCAAAACAAAACTAAGTGACAAAGCATGGGTCCCGTATATAGAGTTCGCTGTGAAAGTATCAGCTCTGAAAGAGTAATAATTTTTTTCACCTTTGTATGGAAAAAATTATGACGAGCGATGTGCAGTGTGCTTGCCCATACAAATCACAAAAAAAAAAATTGCTCTTCAGCGCTGCTATTTTCACAGTAAACTCTATATTAGAAACACATACACACCCTAAAGTATTATCACTTAGTTTTGTAATTAGTAATTACACATTGTAGAGAGTTCGCTCTGGAAGCACCAGCTCACTGAAAGAGTAACTATTTTTTTCAACATTGTATGGACTTGCCCATACAAGTAAAAAAAAATTTACTCTTTCAGCGCACTTATTTTCACAGTATAGTGTATACTCTACATTATTGGAACAAATATGAGTTATGACTTATGACATACTTACACACCCTAAAGTATTATCACTTAAATATGATATTGAATGTACTGTCACTTCTTGGTGGAAATTCATGTTCAATTAAATAATTATACACTTTCAAGGAATAAGTGCAAGGAAATTATTTAATTATTTAATTATTATCACTTAGCTTTGTTACTTTTAAAGTAATTGTACAACGGACAGCATAACCTGCATAACGTCCAGGGTTAAATGGACACCGGCTGGTGAAACTTTATCCTGGGTTCATTGCGACTTTCCCTTTTGTGGTGGACGGTGGTTTTATGTCATCGTAAGTCATTATTTCACGTACTTTGTATAATTGACAATATATATTATTAGGTATACGGGATATATAAATTAATTTGGTAGGTAAGAAAGTCTTTTCTTTAAATTAGGCTTGATTAAAAACGTTTTTTTTACTTAATTATAAACTAATCAAAACTTAGTCGTTACTTACAAGTAAAGAAAATAAAATGTGCAAATATATATTTTAATGATACACATTCTTTTAATTAATTATTATTCTGTAGGTAAGTATACCTATCATGCCATCGAAGAAATTTGTTCTTAGGCAGATGGCGAACCCACGTTATTTGGTCGGTTTATGTCAACTCAATGTTAGTTGTGAATTGACATAAATAAATACCAAGTTATAGGTCCACCTCAGGATTCATTCTTAATTTTACTACGTAAGGATGTGAGTGATCACTATGATGACAAAATAAAAGCATTCAATAATAAATAAATCCATGTAAAGAGATTTACACACGACATATTTTAGGATAAAAAAAATCCATTAAGTAATGAGTAGTAGTTAGGTTTATAAAATATACAGACCGTGTAACAAAAATAAGTGATAATACTTTAGGGTGTGTACGTGTTTCTTGTAGAGAGTTCACTGTGAAAGTAGCAGCGCTGAAAGACCAATTTTTTTTCACTTTTATATTAGGGGAAAGTGGAAACTCGTGACGCTCGGGGCCTTGCCCATACAAAAGTGAAAAAAATGCGTCTTTCAGCGCTGCTACTTTCACAGTGAACTCTCTACAAAGAACACGTACACATCCTAAAATATTATCACTTATTTTTGTTACACCCTGTATACATTATACACAGATTAATTAACACACAACAAAACAACATTATTCTATACAAAAGAATTGTAACAATACAACCTACAAAATATACAAACTTTCAAATACGAGTATTTGCTAATACAAACAAGAAAGTTAGCGAACAATATAAAAGTAATGGAGAAGAAAGGAATGGATGTCGAGGACTAATATTGGTGCGAGAGGGACGAACTTATTCAAATTGAGGGTACATATTTCTACATAGGTAACAAATAGCTCGTTGAAGACATGTGGATAAGACTCAGTAGCAATATTTTAAAATATCATAGAGCTTTAATTTTAATATGATGTATGTGGAAATGTCAAATGATTATAAATTTTGTTAAAGTTAATGAAAGTAGAGTTTAGTTGAGTGAAAGTAGAGAGAAGAGATAGTGACAGAGCCGCTTATTCTTGGCGAAACGGGAGACGTGCTCTATCCAGCTTCGTCTTAGTAAATTCTTGATAGATCATTTAAAATTGGCTATACTTAATATTAAGTTAAGCGAAGTAAGCTACAAAGGTAAGCAGATGTAAGTACCTACAATATTAGGGTTTGTAATGTAGTACATAATATAAGAATATATTTACATAAGTCATGTAATAGGAAATCCGAAAATCAGGGCCCCCGTAAGGGCTACTGGCGCCTATGTGCAAAAAAAGGATTTTGGCGCCCCTTTAGGCAAATTTTTTGGTTTTGGCGCCCCTAAAGATGGCGATTTGGCGCCCCTAGAGGATGGCGCCCGTGTGCATTGCACACATTGCACATAATATGGTAGCGGGGGCCGAAAATCATAATATTATGGTAGATACACTGTCATAATATTCCATTGTCCAATTTTAGTTTTTCTATAAAAGTTAATGTTGATATCCAGTCAAGAATAAAACTTTTAAACTTTATTTAATAGGTAAACCAACCAATTGTAAATATCTAGTATTAGTAAATAAATTTATAGATTTAAAAATAATGTTAATTATAAAGCAATTCATTTCCAATGATGGATGATATTGTGTCCATTGTAATTCGTAGGTCGTAGCACTCGTAGCAAATGTTTAATTACGTACCGCTGTGATATCAGACATCAGTAGAGATTGAAAGTAAGATGATTAAAAACAAAATATCGATCGTATGCAGTATATTTCAAGTTTTTTACTTTATATATCACTTTTCCGCTAATGAAAACCTTCTTGGCATAAAATGAAGTCCATAAAATATGTTTTGGGCATTTCCATGTTATGATATTGAACAAAAAGTAGAAAAGTTGAAGAGAGCTGCAGGAGCAAGTTTAAGAACAGGTATTTACACTGTTTGAATATGTAGGTTGTGCAGGTACTTACTTATTTATATAGTTTAATTTATTATTTCAAAATCACTTAAGACTTTATAATTACTTAATGTTTGTTTATAGTAGACGTATAATAAATTATAATTTGTATTGAATTTGAAACACACTAAGTGAGGTAATGGCTGGTTTACACGTATTAAGTTGATAAGTAGTAGTTAACAAAATTTTAACTTAATTTTAAGTTATTAATTGCGTGTAAGCACAAAATTTAGTAGCAAGTAGCAAGTTCAAATTTAGTTAAAAGTAAGTATAAAGTCATAAGTTAAAATTTTGTTGACTACTTAATAATCTACGTAGTACGTGTAAACCAGACATAACTTATATTAAGCGTTTGTTCACATTATTGCCAATGAAAGAGCAAAGACATATAAGACGATTTAATATTACTGTCTAAATTAATTTTATTGCCCACCACCCCTCTTAGGGGACAAAAGAGGGAGTAAGATATGACGTATGAACTGATGAAGTAGAAATATTTTAAATGGCAAAACAACGTTTGCCGGGACAGCTAAAAGCACCCTTGTCGAAATTGAAATAAAAAACTTGAGAGGTGTCAAAGGACACCCGAATGGAACGGAGTTATTTCATAAGTTAAAAAAATCTGTACATAATAATTAAAAAAATATTTAAAGAACGCCATCTATTGACGCACAGGAATACTATCAACGCGCAGCGCCCTCTGCCCCTAACATGCACTACTAATAAAAAAGTGTCGAGGTCAAGTGTCGTTTTTTTCGGCGAAAAGGAACTCCGTTCCGTCCTCCGTTAACCTTTGAAACCGGACATAAATACAGATGTTTTTTTAACTCTGAGTTAATATAATTAAATATAACTCTAGCTAAATTAAAAACCTCTCATAAAGTACTAGTTTTATGTCCAAAACTTAAAACTAAAATTAAAAGTATAAAAAATACTTGAAATAAAAATTTACCTAATCGGAAAGTTAAAAAAAAAACAACAGGCGCCGTCTAGTGAGTTAAATGAACACTATAACGAATGATTGAATAAGCTTGAGACTTCAAAGTTTCACAATACGAGCTCCTTTCCCTTGTGCCTACGCGTTTTAGTACCTTGTTGTACGGCTAGATGGAGCCTTGTTTCTGAATAGCGCCATAAGTTGCAATTTTGCCGGAATTTGGAACTTAGAAGTTACAGAACTAAAGATTTTGAAAGGTTGGGAGTTGGGACCTCATTCAGGACATCGAAGTATCACTATGCTTCGATGTAGAGCTACGCCACTGTTAAATATTCCGTGGTTAAGCCCGTCACAGACTTAGCGCACCTGCAGCTCTTCTGATGTTGCGAGTGTCCATGGGCGACGGTCGCGGTAGTTGCTTACCATCAGGTGATCTGTTTGCTCGTTTGCCCCCTTATTTAATAAAAAGAAGCTATAATATATATTAATATACCGTACTATAATATATAATATATAGTAGCTACCACACACTGAGACCAGAAATATATAATTATTATAGCTGAGTGTGTGGTCACGCGAAAATTAGTATAGAAAATATATAGTAATATGCCTAGCTATAAAAATATTAATATATATTATGGCTAAGTCTGTGACGGGCTTTATGTAGCTCTACACATTTTTTCTGTTTGTCGGAATACTGTCTAAAAGACGACATTTTAATTTCTTATATTACATAATAATTAATATATTTATATTGTGTTCCGATACCGGTGTCCGATCCTATGTCATGACGTGTGGCATAGGTATACCCTCATTTCAGTGCCAAAATAAAATATATACAAACAAATATATTTTATTATTATTTATTGTATTATTAACTAGTTGACCCGGCAAAGTTGTTTTGCCATTTAAAGTATTTCTACTTCATCAGTAATTGATACAAAATCTTACCCCTCCCCCCCTTTTGTCTCCTAAGAGGGGTGGGGGGAAAAATTGTGTACACCTGATGTTAAGTTGGAATACAGTTAATAATATGACGTAAGTCCATTAAAGAAAAAATTTGATACAAAATCTGACCCCTCTTTTGTCCCCTTGTGAGAGGAGAGGAGAGGGGTGGGGGATTTTTTTTATACACCAGAATATGTTAAGTTGGAAGAGGACAAATATATGTGCGAAAACCGCTTTCAAATCGGATCAGTAGTTTTCGTGTGATAGTGGAACAAACATACAGACAGACAGACAGACAAAAAACTAACCACATTTTTGGCTTCTATAGCGATCTAGTGACACCCGCTTATTATTTTTTGAATATTATCTTCAATGTACAGAAGTATTACGATAAGTATTTCTATGTATTGTGAAATTTTATGCTAGACTCATTGATAATTGATTATATCTATACTACTATTATAAAGAGGAAAGATTTGTTTGTTTGTTTGTTTGTTTGTTTGTTTGTTTGAGTCGAATAGGCTCCGAAACTACTGGACCGATTTGAAAAATTCTTTTTATATTGGAATCTTACATTATTTCTGCTGAACATAGGCTACATTTTATTTTGGAAAAAAGTAGGGTTCCGTAAGATATTTGAGTTTTTCGGACGCAAGGTGTAAAAAATCAGCTAGAAAAGTTACTTATTTTGCGTACGCTGCCTAAACTATAAAAGATAGAACCATAAAATGTTCTAAGTAATTATAGATCTTATAAATATCTACAAAAAAGTCCGCGACACACTATACCTATCTATGTCGAGTGAGGCACAATAACCATTTATTTATTTAAAAATCCTGATTTTTTTTTTGACTAAATATACTACTATTATAAAGAGGAAAGATTTGTTTGTTTGTTTGTTTGTTTGTTTGTTTGTTTGTTTGTTTGAGTCGAATAGGCTCCGAAACTACTGGACCGATTTGAAAAATTCTTTTTCTATTGGAATCTTACATTATTTCTGCTGAACATAGGCTACATTTTATTTTGGAAAAAAGTAGGGTTCCGTAAGATATTTGAGTTTTTCGGACGCAAGGTGTAAAAAATCAGCTAGAAAAGTTACTTATTTTGCGTACGCTGCCTAAACTATAAAAGATAGAACCATAAAATGTTCTAAGTAATTATAGATCTTATAAATATCTACAAAAAAGTCCGCGACACACTATACCTATCTATGTCGAGTGAGGCACAATAACCATTTATTTATTTAAAAATCCTGATTTTTTTTTTGACTAAATTGAAACGGATATATTTTACTCACGCTATTAATCCTTATCAAAATAAATTATTTTATCACTAAGTACAGTTTATGTAGATAATATTTGGTCTTTGAATGATTAAAATTGGACGTTTGGTTTTGAAATTATGGCGAAATTAAAATATTACGATAGTAGGCGTCACCAAAGCGCGTGCGGGAGGAATACAATATTCTGTTGTAGAAATGAAAATTCTGTACATAAAAGATATGAAATGACACCCGAAATTACACCTTTGTCACTACATCGCTAGAGAAGCCAAAAATGTGGTTAGTTTTATGTCTGTCTGTCTGTCACTCTTTCTGTCTGTCTGTATGTTTGTTCCAGCATCACACGAAAAATACTGATCCGATTTGAATGTGGTTTTCGCAGATATATTTATCTTCTTCCAACTTAACATTTGGTGTATAAAATTTTTTTCCCCCACCCCTCTAAGGGGACAAAAGAGGGGGTCAGATTTTGTATCAAACTTTTTTCTTTAACCACGAAAACTACTGATCCGATTTCCATACGGTTTTCACAGATATATTATGTTTGTCTTCTTCCAACTCAACATCTGGTGTATAAAAATCCTCCCCCGCCTCCCCTCTCAACCCTCTCTGGGGACCAAAGAGGGGTCAGATTTTGTATACAACTTTTTTCTTTAGTGGACTTACTTCATATTAGGTATTAACTGTGTTTTTCAACTTAACATCTGGTGTATGACCTTCCCCCCCACACCCTCTTAGGGGACAAAAGAGGGGGTAAAACATGTATCAACTGATGATGTAGAAAATATACTTTAAATGGCAAAACAACGTTTGCCGGGACAGCTAGTTGATAAATAAAACAAAATGTACAGAATTCACATTTCTACAGTTTTATTATATGTATAGATTATTATACAATGTGCCCCAACACATTGTTACATAAAATATTATAAAAAAAAAAGAAGCAGTAGTAGTAGTAGTTTTAGTAGCTTAAGGTGACGCCATGTTAAAGTAAAAAAACGTGTTGGATGTGTTTTAGATTGCTTGTTTTCTATGCGAGGCTGGCCCGGCCTCTCATAGAAAACAAGCAATGGAACAGCAAAAATGGAAAGGGCGTAGCGACAAAATGGTTTTTGTCGCGTAATTTAAAAACCATAAATACATTTCAAATAAGCTATGGACAAATTAAAGTGTATACTAGAACCAATTTATGTACAAATTTTGGAAGCTTATATCACTCTCCTCTGTTGGTAAAATAGGAATCCCTTTTTTTACAGAGGTCTTTTTGATTGATTATTCTGTGTTATAAAAGTTGACCAATCGTGTTATGCTATGGGTAATTCAAAGACAAAGACATGATGAATACTGACAGTGAACTTTAATTTCATTAGCTTTAGTTATTGCTGAGAAAAATGGACATCGCTACAGCCAAATTATCAAGGCGTCACCTTAACGTGTCTGAACACTAAAAATTTAGTCATTTTGGGGCAGTAGCCAGAATTTAGCTACAAAAATACTCGGTACTTGACTAAAATACTGGCCTAATGCGAACTAGGCTTTAGTATGTTTCTAAAAATGATCCTCAGAGGCTCTCATACTTGAATTGAGTATAGTAGTAAATTTAGTCAGTAATAAAAGTTATCTTAAATTATATCTTTCCCTATCTGTTTCGCTTATCAACTTATTACTGTTTTTGTACTCCATTATTTCAAACAGATTTTTTAAAAGGTAAGAAGTAATCTTATGTCAGACAAATTTTCTAAAAATCGGTCAAGTGCGAGTCGGACTCGCTCACGTAGGGTTCCGTACCATACCGTAAGGTACTAATTATGTATTCTGTGCCATTATAGAGCAAAAATTAGGCCATAAATTGTGTTTTTTGTATGGGAGCCCCCCACAATTTTTTAATTTAAGTATTTTAATATTATTATTTATTATAAAAGTCTAACTTCGTTGTCTGTCCGTCTGTCGGTCTGTTCGTCCGTGCGTCCGTCCGTCTGTCCGTCTGTCCGTCTGTCCGTCTGTCCGTCCGTCCGTCCGTCCGTCCGTCCGTCCGTCCGTCCGTCCGTCCGTCCGTCCGTCCGTCCGTCCGTCCGTCCGTCCGTCTGTCTGTCTGTCTCCAGGCTGTAACTCAAGGACCGCTATAGCTAGACTACTGAAATTTTCACAGATCGTGTATATCTGTTGCCGCTTTAATAAACAAAATATACAGAAAATAAAATAAAGTAAATATTTAAGGGGGCTCCCATACAAAAAATACAATTTTTGTCTACTTAATTTCGCGCTATACCTGTACGGAACCCTTCGTGCACGAGTCTGACTCGCACTTGGCCGATTTTTTTTAATTCAAGGCATTTAGATCAACTCATTTATAATTATTATTAACATAAATTATGTACCGTATCTTTGGCAAGATTTTATAGAACTTTTTAACTGCAGCGCTTAAAGTTGGTGGTTGAAAGTGGAACAACAGGGCGAGGAAATGTATCATAATATAAAACAAAAGAAATTGTTTCAAATATTTTAATTTAATTTGATTTTGACAGTTTTGTGTAGAGCCAGGTATTAACTATTTTAGTTAATTGAAATAAACACGAGAGGAAATAAATTTAATTGACATTATTTCGTGTGTCGTTTTGTAACATCGTATCGACTGAAACTACAATTTATCACCGGTATAAACAAATATTTATCACTATTGCTATAACTTTAAATAAATAGAGGTATAATATAACTACAAATCAGGAGGAGGTCTGTACAAACTAATGCGGCCGACCCCTCTGCGCGTCGCCGGCCGCAACGGCGCGCGACGCGACGCCTCCGTACCGACCTCGACCTGTCGCGGTCGTCTGTCCTATAGTCTATCAGCACGTTCGCGTTCGTATCAAAAGTGTACAAAAGGTCTCCGACGTTTTGATACATCATAAAAGTTTTTCTTAAAACCGTTTCGCTGTCGGCCGCGTTCACTTTTAAGTGCTAGTGTAAATTGTACTTTTCCGAGATTAAAGAAAACAAGATTGACGTCGTGTCGTTTTCTCTAAGGTCGGAAGGAGGAAAAGTAGCAGCCGAGGCTCCGCTATACGCCGACACATCGACTGGTACTTTTCTGTTTCATGTAAAGGGCCTTTTATTCCTAAATTAAAATAGTCACTGGTCTCAAAACATGGCTTAAGTACTATACACCTAAAATATATAAATTATTACAAATTAATATAAGGCATTTACAACATCTGAGTTTCTTATTTAATTTCATACTTACACGATACTAGATTGATCGCATGTAACATTGTGTAAGCATAAAATATTTGACTAAGCTTATATCGGTAAAACAATTAATTAAGTATAATAATAATGTTATAAATGGTCAAGATTTCGGCGATCTAAACTGACCCGTGAAGCTCGAAACATTAATTTATAGCTCCGTTCGGTCATCAAAGTAAATATTATACAAAAAATTATTTTTAAGAATAAAATTTAGAATGTCTTTCTTTACCTGCATAAACACTTAGTTCTATCGTTTGGCACTAACTTTTGTAAACAAACAATTAATTGCTCATTATAATATCTTGACTCAAAAATATTAAATAAAATTTCAATCACAGTCATGGTTTTTTCATAGAGATGAGTTGTGCGTGCCATGACACTATGAAAACTAAAAAAAATACTAGTAGCATATGACACGAAACCTTAATCTAATTTATCGCGAAATTTGAGCATTTTCTTGTGCATAAAAGAATACATGAATGTTACCATCACATAGACTTTTATTCTTGTGATGATATGCTGTACTAATTTGACTTCTCTTCGAAGGTATTTCACCTTCGTCTCTTCGCAGACACCGCGGCGGCGATCATTTGTCTCAGCATGGGCTCCGGCGTGCACGCTTTAGGATCACATTTCATCTGTCCGTCCCCTCCACAACTGAAAATATACAAATTAAAATTTATTTAATTAATCCGTTACACGTAGCTATCTAAATATGAATTTAAAATCTCGTGTAATTACTAGATACTTATTTATATTATTAATATTTTTTTCTTATTAATGTTAAAAAATACTTACGTGCAGTGTAAGCACGGCCCTGACGAAGCTCGCACCACTTCCCCGACCTTATATGTGTGACCCTTAATTTGACAACCTCTTCTTTGTGCCGCACCCTTGTAAGCATGCGGTAAGAAATGAGGAGGTAGTGTTGTAGTAGTGGTGGTAGTAGTTGTAGTGACATTGAGAGTGGTCGCCATGGACACTGGACACTCGTAGCGTGGACAGCAGAAGCCTTGTATAGGTTCTTCGTGGCAGCCGTGGATTGGTGGCGGGCAACTCTGTTGTAAGCATATGATATCACTTCTGAAGCAGAAACAGAAGTCGCAAGGATCGTCTCTTGGTATTTGTTGGGCTGAAACATATACTTTTCCACCGTATCGACAAGTTCCTGGTCCAAAGGCTTGGTCTTCACCATCTCCGTAATCTGGTTCTTGTCCGTATCCACCGGCTCCACTAGGTGGGAAGTCTGGAGACGGAAGATCATCAGAAGGTTCGTTAAATTCTGGCTTAGAAACTTCTGTACCTTCGATTGGTTTTTCTTGGTGTTTATCTAAATCATCAGCGTGGACTATAGATTCTTCAGTAGGCTTAGATACAGGAGACATGGTTTCCTTAACAGCTTCTTCTGTTGGCGTTACAACATCTTCAGAAACGTCAGGCTTATGAGATTCGTAATCACCAGGTATATGTTTTTCTGTATGAGCTTCAATCTCAGGCGTCGTTAATGGTTTTTCTGTTTCAATAGGTAAGACGGTGTACCTGTCTTCTTCTTTAGGTATTTCTGATGGAGATTGCGCTGTTGTTACTTCAGCCTCAGTAGGTGTTTCATCTTGCATAGCTTTGGTTGTAGTAGTTGATTTATCCTCTTTAAGTGTAGTCACGTCCATACTTTCACTGGGGCTAGTCGGCGTTATGTTCTCATCGTAATCCTTATGAGGAATATCTCCACGGTCTGGGTGTTCAGAAATGTATTGTTCTGTTGTAGATTCTCCCTCAGTTGGCATTTTTGAAGACTCATCAATTGATTGATGAGTATGCTCTTGAAGTTCTATAAGATATGGTGTTGTTTCACTATATTCCATCGCTGGTTCGGTTTCTTTTTGTGTGTCATCTGTAGGTTCAGGTAATTTACTGGTTGGCGTTGAAGACGTTGCACCCAATGTAGTGAATGATGTGTATATCAACTGAGCGCCAGACTCAGTTTCTATTTCAGTTTCTTCTTCTGGTAATCGCGACGTTGTCGGTTGGGATAAGTTCTCTTCTTGCGTTGTTTGTAGAGTTACAGTTTCATGTTCGGTATCTTCCTTAGGCGATTTCAGAGTCGTGCTTTCATAGGTGCTAGTTACGGTAGACTCTTTTGTTACTAAGGTTACTTCAGCCTCCTCTTGTTTGTCAATTGCTACAAATGTAGTAGTTTCCAGAATGTCCTTATTAGGTTCCCTCAAAATTTCTTTTTCCGTTTGTTCCTCGACCGATACTGAAGATACTTCCGCATTGGTTGATTCCTCGGTACCGGTTTCTTTTTCGGTAACCTTTTCTGTCGGAGCTGCTGTAGTCACATCATGCTGGTCTATGCTTGGTATCGATTGTTCAGTTGGTAATTGACTTTCACTATATTTATCGCTTATTCTGTCCAGTGATACACTTGTCGTTGCTTCTTGTGTGCCTGGCAACTTTTCTGTTTGCTCTGGTAGGTCTGTTGTTTGTTTTTCTGTAGAATCGCTCGGGAGTTTAGTGACAATACCCTCTTTTTCACTGTCGATTTCTACTGGTAGTGTTGTTCCATAATCACTAACGTCTGGTACGGTCTCTTTCGTAGTCGATTGTTTTTCTTGTTCTCTGTCTAATACGGTAGTTGCGGTATCGTATTTATCCTCATAATGTGTCGGTGATTTCGTCGTTTTCTCAAGACTATCTTCCTTTTCTGTTTCTGTTTCCATTAATTTTTGTGTTGTCGTATCGAACAATATCTGGCTAGCTGTAGATTCTTGTGTTACTGAGTGGCTTTCGAATGTAGTTTCTGGTAGTATTGTTTGAGACACTTCTGTGATAGGTGATTGAGGTATTTCTTTTTCCTTTTCTGTTATTTGCCCGACTGTTGTCTTTTCTGAATACTCAGTTATAACTTCAGGATATGTACTTAAGTCAGGGACATATAGTTTCTCGCCCGACGAAGTTGTTTGTTCTTCATGTTCTAAAGGTTCTTGTTGAATGGTAGTTAATATTTCTTGTTCTTTTGTGGCTAATCTTTCAGTGCTAGATAGTCCTTGATCAACGAATGAAGTTTCTGTAGTAAACATATCCTTATCATGTACAGCAATTGTTGAAGTAAGGTCAGTATGAGGCTTTATGTATTTCTTATCAGTTTCATCAGTAACCAGTGATAATGCTGACTGAGGAGTAGACATTTCCTCATGAATTGAAGTAGGCGTAGAAACTTCTAGAGGATTTTCGCTTTCTTGGTCATCACGTTCTGGCTGTGGCTCAGTGCTTTCTTTAACAATCTTTTCAGTACCAACCTCTGGTTCTAATCCTTCAGGTTGTCTTGTTTGTAAAGTACTTTCATCAATACTTGGTATTATTTCCGTGCTTTCATCATGAGCGTCCCTTGTGACTGTTGCTGACTCTATTTCAGAAGGTGAAGAGGTATCTTTTTGTGTTTCAACATAACTTGGCGTGGAACTTTCGAATGTTGCAGGTGTAGGTTCTTTATGTTCTTTAGAAGTTTGTGTAAACTCTATAGGTATTTCCGTAGCTGATGATGCAGTCAATATTTCTGAAGTAGCAATATCTTGTTTTAATTCATTATCTTGTATTGCACTTGTGGGTGTAGGTGAACTAGTGACAATGTCCTCCTCGCCAGAGCCAGCTTCAGTATGTTGTTCAATATCAGTTTCTTCTACAACTTCCTTTACAGTAGTAATTTCTAAGTTGGTATCAATTGCTTTAGGAGTAGTCGAAATATAAGGCGCGTCAGTTACTAATTCCTTTGTTCCGTAGTCACTTGTATCTGAAACAACTGTAGAAGTATCATAGACAACATCTCGAATCGATGTCGTGTATGTTTCAGGAGTTTTTGTTTCACTATCAATTTGTTTGATGTCAATGGTGGGCTCCACCTTTTCTGGAATTACAGTTACTGGTTCGGATATTTCTGTGATCTTTTCTTGATCCAATTCCATTTCTTTAGACGGTTTTTCTGTTTCGTTGTCACTAGGAATTACCGTAGAAGCTTCTTCTGTGTAAGTTTCTTCCTTTGTTGGTATTTCAGGTTCAATTCTTTCAGTATGTGGTTCGACATCATAACCTTGAGGTGCAGTACTCGTGTCGAGTGTATCGTCTAAGCCCACATTTACCTTTATTTCTGATTCTGTAGTATGTGTGTCTTCATATTTTATGTTAGCGTCAGTCGTTTCTGATTTAACATCTGTTTCTGGCTGAGTATTCATAGATGGATGTTCAGCTTCAGAGCTATACGTAGGTAACATTGTATCAGTTACAGACACTACATTCGTAGTGGCTTCATGATAGGAGGTAGTAGAAACTTCAACAGGCACCTGCTGTTCATCATCCTTACTTATCTCAGAGGTAACTCGCTCGGTACTTGAAAGCTCTTCCTGCTTTTGTGTCGTTGCGGTTTCTTCTACATGAATTGAGGATACTGTCGTAACGTCTAGTTTATCTGATAAATCTTCGTAAGTAGTTGCTTGAGAAGAAGCTTGGTAACTAGTTTGTGTTGTATAATATTCATGTTCAGTACCTTGTGTCATTGGTACACTTTCCTGGGGCCTTGTGGTGCTTTCTTCTTGCTTTTCTTTCTCTGTGATATCAGAAGCTATCGTTTGAGATGTCACATCTGGTTCCCTTTCGGTTGTTATATTTATTAATTCTTCATCAATAGGACGAGTAGTTGTTTCAACCTTTTCATCGAACCTTGGAGATGTCGATTGATAATGATATCCAGACTGTGAACTAGTACTAATTCCTGTTGTCTTAATTTCAGGTACACTAGTATATGTTTCTTGTACCCCTTCTGATGATTCTGTCATTGTTACATCACCTCCTACTATTCTTTCAGTAGGAACCTCCTCCGTTATTGCGTTTTCACTTTCTCTATCACGTAATATAGCCGATGTTACCAAATCTAATTGTCGCTCAGTTGTTTGTTGTTGCTGAATAATGTGAATGTCGGTGCTTGTAGATTCAGTAGTGAATTCTTTATGTTCAACTGGAGATGATTCGGTTTGTTCTTCAATTGTTTCAGTTACATGATATTGATCAGATTTTTCTGTAACTTCGGATGATGCTGTAGTATCCAATCTCGGTTCGGTTAATTTAGTTACCTCTGTCATAGGCAATTCAGTATGCATTTCTGGTACATCAGTAATTTTGTCTTCAGTTTCATCAGAAACTGGTTTATATTCGCCAGATTCTGTAACTTCCGCATCCGTTATTTTAATATTTGATTCTGTTATAACCGATACTGTTTCTGTAGCTTTGTCTTCGTATTCTACTGAACTTGGAGTTTCAGTATAATGCTCGTCTAATTTGGTTATTAGTTTATGGTCACTTTCAGTGGCCTTAGAATATGGTAATGTACTACTTTCAATTGTTGCAGATATCGTACTTCCAGAAATAGTAAGGCCAACTTTGTCAGGCATATCAGTATCTTCTTGTACAACTTCTGATTGTATTGGTTCTTGACTAGTTGTAGTTTCCTTGAGAACGCTTTCTGTTGTATCATGTGTACTATCTGTAGGAAGTTTGGTGACATCTTCATCGGTAACCTGACCAACTGCAGGAGTAATTGGTTCTTTATTCGCTTCTTGAGAATATGTTACGCTTATTTCTTCTGTTACTGGTTCAACAAGTTTTGTTTCATATGAACCAACTGTCACAGTTTCACCTTCAGTTACGGCTTGTTCATTTGTTCGTGCGGTTGTTTGGTCAGAGGTACCTTCAGAAACGCCTTTGTAGCTATCGTCGGACTCGAATGTTATTGGTTCCGAAGTACTTTGCTGTTGTTTGAATACATCAGATTCAGTTTCACCAACTGCAGTAGGTTCCGTATAAATTGTGTCAACATGACTTGTATAATAGTCTGGTGGATGAGTTACTTCATGACTAGCGGTTATAATATTTCCTGATTGCGAGGTTTCAGTTTGAGGAATTTCAGTGCTTGATTGTATAGGTACCGTTATATATTCTCCAGTAGGTTGTGTTTCAATATTCAAACCTTGAGTGGATAAATCTAATTCGTTTTCGGATTCGGGTTGTGTTTTAATTTTATCTGTTGTATCTGGTTTTATTGTGAGTTCACTTGTAGGAGTTGTAGCGACTGATTCTTTATGTGTAGTATCTTTCGTTATTTCAAGATTACAATCGGATCCAGTACATTCAGGAGCTGGTTCTACTTTACAGTTTCCATCAAGGCAGTCATTTCCTGTTTGTGTATCTTCAAGCTTAGTGCATCCATTTTCTGCAGAACATTCTACAGGTGCATCATGGTGTAAGTCGGGATGAGTTTGAGGGGACGAATCTACTTTACAGTTTTCATTATCGCAGGAGATTGGTGTATCGTGACTTTGAACCTTATCTTTAGGTACACATTCATTATTAGAACAATCAAGTGGTGCTAATTTGTTTTCCAATGATTCACAATCTGGAGAACTGCATTCACTGGCTAGAATAGGTTTGGGACTTTCTGATTCTGACATCTGGTTGTGTGATTCTGGTGGAATTGTTTCTTTTGTACTGCAAACATATGTTGGGCAGCAGGAATCTGGCGAATCATAAATTGGTTGGCAATCATTCATATATTCAGGTGGCGCGCTACAAACTATAGGCTCGCATTTTATGATACTACTGATGCATTTGCAATTGGTGTGACAGTTATTAGTGCTCGGTACAACCGAGTTATTTTGGTATGTTACCGTATTGAGAAGACAATCCCCTTCTCCAGGTATCCTTCCTGGAGAATAAATCGGTAAGTCTGATTCAATTATTTCATTTTCAACTGGATTTATTGACGTAGTTTCAAGCACATCGAGCTTTTCTTTAGGTGTAGTGGTATATGTGTCAGGAGATATTTCATCAATTAATGTCTGCGTCTCAATTTCAGGTGTAACGATTTCTTCAGTATGTAACTTATCTACTGATGACAAGGTAGTAGATTCTTGTGATTGAGTTGTCTTTTCATCTTGGACAATTACCGGAGTAGTAGATGTATACTCGTCTAATGGTACTTTGTGTTCCTTTTCAGGCACTAAATCATCTTCTTTGAGTGTGGCCTCGTCTAACATGTCTTCCGCTCTAGTTGTTTTTTCTACTTTAGTTGTAACCACATCCTGTAGTGTGGGTGTTTCAGTAGTTAATATATCTTCTGGCAAGGTAACAAAAGTATTAGTTGTCAAATGATCTTCTTCCTTTACACTTGTTGCATACTCTTTGGGAGATGTAGTGACTTGTTCTTCTTCTTTTATAGTTGGAATTGCTTCAGTAGTTACATGATCTTCTTCCTTTACACTTGTTGCATACTCTTTGGGAGATGTAGTGACTTGTTCTTCTTCTTTTATAGTTGGAATTGCTTCAGTGGTTACATGATCTTCTTCCTTTACACTTGTTGTATACTCTTTAGGAGATGTAGTGACTTGTTCTTCTTCTTTTATAGTTGGAATTGCTTCAGTAGTTACATGATCTTCTTCCTTTACACTTGTTGTATACTCTTTAGGAGATGTAGTGACTTGTTCTTCTTCTTTTATAGTTGCAATTGCTTCAGTAGTTACATGATCTTCTTCTTTTATACTTGTTGCATACTCTTTGGGAGATGTAGTGACTTGTTCTTCTTCTTTCACAATTGCAATTGCTTCAGTAGTTACATGATCTTCTTCCTTTACACTTGTTGCATACTCTTTTGGAGATGTAGTGACTTGTTCTTCTTCTTTTATAGTTGGAATTGCTTCAGTAGTTACTTGATCTTTGTGTTTTTCAGAATCTTCTAACGCTGGAATGTTTGTGACTGGCTCAATTTCTGTACTCGTTTCGTATGTCATATCAAATATCGTTGAAGTTTCCTTTGTTTGAGTTGGCTTTTCAAATGATTTGTCTGTGACAGGTACAGTACTGAAATGTTCTTCTCCGCTGCCTTCTTCTTCTGTTACAAATGATGGTATTTCAGTGTACGCTTCATCCGGTTCTAATCTATATCCACTGCCTTCTACGCTATATCTTCTGGGGGGACTAGTCGTTATTTCTTGCGTTTCTGTAGTATCTTCAGTGCTTGCTTCGTCGCCTTCACAAATGTAAGTATCAGGACAACATTGTCCTTGACGAGGCGGTAATGACGTACAATTTTTACCTTCATTTTCCATTGGTGTACCACATTCTTGAACTACGCAAACAATATCACCTTTCATGCAATAGCAATGTTCACATGCTTTTTCAGTTTTAATAAGAGCACCGTCTGGAACGATTTGATCGTCGTGTACACAGTTTTGAGAAGGCTGTGTTACAGGCATCATTGTTGTAGTGGTTAACAAAAATCCTGGTGTCGGCCTTATCGTTGTAGTCATGTCATCCAAAAGCGGTATTTCATCTTCAGGATGATCTAAAAAGAGAAAAGAATGGCGATTTATCATTATGTTTATTTGTCAATAATAATATAAGTAAATAATAACTAATATTTGTAGCATATAATATTATAAGTATAAAATCTTTGAATGTTAGCATCAAAGAGGTTCCAAAACTTTGGCCCGCGTTCATGAAATTTGGCACAAATATAGAGATCGATCTGATTATTGCAAAAAATCACGTTTTCCGAAACTATTTGGAGGCAAGAAGACGTTGAAAATATTTAACTATAAATGTTTAAATTATATATAAAATTATATTTACCGCATGAATATCGCACCGGACAGCACACGTCTTTGTGGTATATCGGAGTGCAGCCATCAACGTGTAGAGTACATTCTTGCATGACGCACGTTGTCATATTTCGAATACAATAGCAATGTTCGCATGGCTTGTTCGGCGACGGCGGAACCTTCGAACCCTCGGGGAAGTATTTTCCGTTAATACTGCATCCGTACTTGTCGAGTTTGCCGAGTCCAGTTGCTCCATATTCAGCTGGCGAAGATGTCGACGTGGATGTGAGCAGGTCAACTGGAACTAAAAAGTATTTTGTCAAAATAAGCCGTTATATTTTAACAAGCTTAGTTACTTTTTTCTTATCCGATGGGTGTTCTCTGCTCTATTTCAAAATTTCACTAAGGGTGGATTGCACCAGAGGCGCAGTTAAAGTTAAAGTTAAGGTTATTGTTAAATATGGCGTGCATAATTAACTTTTACCAGGGATTTGAGTTTTTGTTATGTTTAAAGTTATAGTTAAAGTAGGTCGGTACAACTCACTCTAAGGGTGAGTTGCACCAGAGGCGTAGTTAAAGTTATCGTCAAATATGGCGTCCATAGTGGACTTTTACTAGGGATTTGACAGTTCATTTAGCTTTTTGTTATAGTTAAAGTATGTTGGTGCAACACACTCTTAATTTGTCGATTTCGCTGACGTTAGCGTAAACTATTACCATCTGGGCACGTGACGATCGGGCAGCACTGGTCAGCCCGCTTCTCGATGGTGCAGTCCTGGCCGATGGGCTTGGTGAAGGGGCACACCCGCAGGTAGCACATCAGCATCCGGTTGTGGCAGGTGCAGTTAAGGCACGGCTCGTTCGTCATGATGCGATCTCCCTCGCCATAGTGCTGGAAGTTGTAGTAGCAGCCGCTGGACGGTCCTGGAATTAGTATTTCGCCACGTTAGCACCTTTGTCGTTTTAAAAATGTAGTTTAAACTAAAAAAAGTTGTACAAATTAAAATTATTTTAATGCAAAGTTTGTTTGAGTTGAAGAAAATAACAACGCATACCTTCAGAAATTTCGAGCGCTGTTTCACTTGATGTGGGTGCTGAAAGAAGAAAAACGTACATTTCATTACTATCATGGCTTTTAGAAAAAACTGCAAGCACTATGTAACGAGCACATTTTAGCATAAGTATAGACATACGTTTTAAAAATGTGCAGAAAACTTGGTGCGATCCCTTCAATTATGTTTTTCCATTAATTGTAGTTCTATCCACCCTCTCCATTGAATGCATAATGTAATTGTATTCAGGTTTCATTAATAAGTGCACACAGCCATGAAGTTACGTGATCCGTAACCTCTCAGAGGCACTCCAGAGGGGTTTCAGGAAAAATAGGTTTTTTATATATTTTTTAGGATCAATAAAAAGATATATGAAATAATAATTTAATAATGAGAATATGTTATGATATGAAGTAGTGGTAGTAAGATACTATCTGTAATGAATTATAAACTTGAGAGTTAGTTTACGAAAAATATAATTCAGCTCTAACTGACGTGTAGGTCGACCTCCAACTAGGTGGGACGACGATCTCCGTTTAGTCGCGGGTCCATGTTGGATGCGAGTAGCAGGAGATCGGTCATCTTGGCGTTCATTGAGAGAGGCCTATGTCCAGCAGTGGACGAACATAGGCTGATATGATGATGATGATGATGATCTAACTGACGACGCGATGTAATAAGCTTCTATCCAGACGAGCGCACTTTACTTACAAAAAATAGTAGGTACTGTAAAAAGTTTGTAACGCCGAGAACACCAAATGTTCCGTTGTTTTAATGTGCTGCGGAGGATATTGGCTGCGAATTAATTGCTAAACACATAAAAACTCTACGACGGGATAATAATTAACTGTGTGACAAACACGCAATTAAAGTAACGGAGCGTAGAGCCGCCAACACTGCGACTTGCGGTCTGCGACAGTCGTTAACTACGGAATCTCTATCGTACGGTTGCTAAGCTTAGCTGCTACAGCTTCACATACCTAATGTTATGAAGTAGACGTCATGTAAAATAATAATTATTACTACTTATACGTAAACGTAATAAAAATAATATCATCGTTTATAAATATTGTGACGGGAGATACAACATTGCATAAGTTAAAAGCTGGGTAGCGTGCAGGTATTGAAGTTATCATGGCGAGACAAGTGAAGTACGGGTTCGATTCCCATGTCACTCAATAGAATGTCGTATTTACATGTAGCCGTGACGTTATAAATGGCCGTGCACGAACAAAAAACTACTTATGCAAAATCGTGCGCTTAGAAACATGGTTCGAAGCGATCGAAATGAGGAGGCAGCATGAATTCAAAATTTGCACTGCATTAATATGGATCGTCGTTTCAATGAATGAAGTCGGCGTGGTCGCCATGCGCGATGATGTTCACACGGTGGACCGGCCGCCCGCCATTTGAATATACTTCCTACGTATAACATAAATTCAGTACGAATTCTTTGAAGGAGCCGTGCAGCGGGTACTAAATCTCGCCGGACTAAAATAGCATTATCTAATGACGTGCACGGTTTACGGTTAGCTGCGCTCTCGCCGGCCACCGCTCGCCGCTCGCCCGGCCCTCGTGCCAATCCGAGCCTTCTCGGGCCCGACCAATTAGATGCCTTTTATCAGAACCAGCATGAGCTGAATATTAATGCAATTCGTGAAATAATGACTTTACTTATTTCCATATGTTTTCTTAGTAGGTACATACGCAAACATATTGCTATAGCGTAGCTTAACATGGCTACATAATGTTATTAAAGTAATTTTCAAATGTCAACGGTTGAAATTTAGTAAGATTGTAATTAGGTTTAACAGAGGACTTTTCGATTTTTGCGCGTTATTTAGTATATCTAACTCTACTTAGTTATAAAGTTTGCGATCACACTATTAATAGACGACCGACTGCAAGATTGACAACCGATAGAAACCCATTACTCATCATTATTTGCTTTGCTACGGTGCGGCGATTGCCTAGTTGAGCAATCTCACTTGACGCTAGTCGCTACTCGCTAATTTATATAAATCGTGCAAGTAAACACGAATTTCTCCAGCTACGACAGGTATATGATAAAGTGAAGTTTACGGCGGGTTGATAGGTAATTGTTATATAGTGCGATGGTGATGCGATAGGAGGTGGCCAGCGGGCGGCTGGCGGCGGCTATCACGCACGAACATCTCTAGACCAGCCAGACCTATTCTAGGTCACCAGACAAACCAACGGTTCCGTCCGACTCTCGGTCGCCGTTTATTACGTACAGGTATTTCGTGAAAATCTGGGAAAACCGACGACCCACGCGTCTCAGCAAATTGAACTTCAAAACTCTATTATTGAGGTTTCACATTTCCCAGATAATCTACAAGAGTATTAGAATCCTCAACATTCTAAACTTAATAGTAACATTTTAATATCTACAAGGAAACTCAAACTACTGTATTTAAACATAAAATTATTTTTATACAGCGTGTGAATTTAGCAGACAACTTTTTAATTTTTATAACCTAGATTTACTTAACGGTTCATTTTAAATGTTATGTGGGCGATTGCTATTGGATTTTAAAGATTTTAGAGTAATAATTTATTTATAGAGAGTTCTTACTTTGAGCCTAACAGATGCTATCAAAATATAATTATGGACTACCAAGATGCGCTTACGAGAACTTTTAGCGTTTAGTATTAGCGTACCATATTTTATAGCTAATAGAATTAAATCGCTGAGAATATAGCGACTATGATGTGTTATTTATAGTGAAAATTGGACACGGATTCGAATAATGGTAATTAATATTGCCGCAATAAAATCACTATAAACGTACCGTTACGTGTAATGCTGAAATGATATTCGTATCGTATAAATGCTGGTCGTTGTGTTGAATGTCATAAATATTGATAGTTTAAGTTTAAATCGACCCGAATTGAGCTGAACTTTGTGATGTGATCGACCGCTTTATTGGTGACTAAACTCGTTAGCGTCGTGTTGATTTTTCAACGTGTGAACTTATTATTTTCCGGTCAAATCTTCGATTTACGAGTTCGGTTTTATTACTTTTATGATTTTAATATAAATCTTATTAACTTTTTCTATTTTTGACCAAATAGGTGAATAATAATTTGAAATAGATTTTTACAAAATCTTCTAATCTTTAGAACAGTAATCTAATAGAGCTACGGCTAAGTAAAATGTTATGTAATGTCGTTTATCCTAATAAGGCGTCTCAAGTTCTGACTCTGACAATGGGATACAAAGGTTAATAGTCTTTTGATTTATGAACTGCACCCAGAAGGTTAAAGTCGATTTTCTGACTACCGCCAAATTTCACGAATTGGGGTGTACTAAATTTCTCTAAACAATTTGGATTTAATACACCCCAATTATTATTATATTATTATACATAAAATTGTTTAATTTATAGATGTTATTACCTGCTGTAGAGCACGCGATGCACGCGGCCAGCGCGAGCAGCGCCGCCGCCGCGCGCCCTCGATCCATCTGCCACCCTCACACTGAAACAAACAAACATAATAATAAAGATACACATCAAATAAATGTCATGTCCTATCAGACACATTGAATTATATGCAAATCAAGGACCAACTTTACTCGGTCAGATTATGTCAAGTCAAAGTTGATCATTGCCTGGGCTGGGTGCCCAGGTCCAGGCAATGATCAACAGAGGTGGATCTGGGTTTCGAGTAATCATAAATTAATTTCTCTGATAGTACTTATCAATATCAATCAATGTGACTTTGTTAATTTTCTTCGAAGAGCCTACTAGTACTAATTTTAAGTATTATGTAGAGTTAACTTCACTGTCGCACCGTGCTCCGCTGCGGATGTCATTTGGCGTTTAATCTATTATTTATTGAAACACCCTCTGCGTAGCTAACGTACTTTATCATTTCATAATATGAAACACGACTGGAGTGGATTCTGTATTCAAAATACGTATAAAATATAAAAATAATTTACATGTAAAACCCATTACTCGCGTGATATATGCGGAAGATATTTTGTACTTTATTACAATTTATAGGATTATATGGAATGCTCTGTCGTCTGCCGTTACTAAATATTATGTAATGAGATGAATAGGAGCGAACCATAATTCCTACTATTTATTGGAAATCAAATCCTCCGATCTATGTCAATTCTGTAAGCTTTTGGAGTCATTGTTCTGAAAAGAAAACAATAATGGGTAAAATACGACTAGTTTTTTAGAACAAAATATAAGACGCTTAGAAATTAATACCCCTATTTATGGTCGGACGATGAAATTATTCCCATAAAAATTTCAAGTGGATATCAAAACATAGTTGAACTTGAGCCACCCCAGCTGACCTAAAGTACTAAATAGGAGCAAATATGTTTTATTTTGATTAAGAGGCTAGACACGGGGTCAGGAGAATGCCTCGCAGGAATCGTGAAGTGTTCTTCGTTGGCAATGTTTATGTTTAGACGTAACGGAGGCTGGGGCGACACGAATATGTGTCGTGGCTGTGAGTGCTCTCGAGAGGGAGCGAGGGTGGCCGCGCGTGTGCGCCGCACGCACACATACACGCACGCACACACTCACAAACACACGCACACACACACACACACTACTGGGTTATGGTTATGAGCACCGGATATTTGGATTGATCTTTATTGTGTACACTCATTACTTATTCCAAAAACTTTCTCTTTGGTCAAGAAAATGATCGACAAATATTAATAGGTTTCATCAAGAAAATTCCCACTTTGCTTATATTACCTTAAGTTGTCGTTATTGAGTATAGCTTTGTTTTGCAATACTATAATTAGTAATTAATTATGTTTCTTCTGGATGCGGTCGGAAGCATACTAGCATAGTTTGTTGATCATTCCTTTTCAAAAAAAAGGTGGTCATGTATAAAATACAAGTACCTACTTAAAAATAAGTTAAATTAATTTAATCTTTTAGTTAAAGTATACAAAATATTAGTATTTAAAATACATTTCTTAAGTAAGCACTTCAAGTAAGGAGAGCTTTCGTAGAGCCCTCACGCAAGCTCAAGGCGTATTATGAAACTTGAAGGAGCAATAACAAAAATGTTTAATTTGTCGTATTAAATACCGTTGTTTCGATATTATACGAGTGGCACGACCAGTTATAATACGTACTTATGTAATTAACCTTTACGTACGACTAGTAATTTAATTATTACAAATTTTTTGTGAGTAACAACGTAATACTAATGAATTATTATCATAAAATACTCCTGAGCAAAAGACAGTAATTTAACAAGATTTTGTTGTAATTTACAAAACTAATATACTTTATTACAAAATCAATTACCTCTATTATAAAACGTTGTTCTTGGAAATGCTGCGCATTATGTCGCCTTTAATGATCATAATATTTCATAGAGTCCTATCCTCGTTTCGAACTAAAAGCACGCAATAACGACAAGACATAATCCCGCAATTAAACTTCAATATAAATCGAAATCCTTTTATTAGCGTCAATAATGCGATTATGAAAGATCATAAAAGTGCAGTGCATTGTATCATTAGATAGTGTACGCTTTTAATGCGATCGTGTACCTCGCGAGTCGCGCGGCTCGTATTTATACCTCAACCTCATACTTCCAGAGTCAATAACTACGTAGCAAATTATTGCTAGTGGGAGGCTCGGGCGCGTTACCGTGGGAACGCACCCGCGCCAGTTCTGCACACGACTGTACTCATGTACTGTACCACTGTAGTCTGTACCGCTGTACCGCTGTACCGCTGTACCGCTGTACCGCTGTACCGCCGTACTCGACGCCTCGCGGCACACGAGTACGTATTCTTTACATATCGCTTACGGCTGATGTTTTTGCGAAATTCCCTCCTTCGCTCGAGCGCGCGATACAAAAGGAGAGTGCCTTTGTATTTCGCCTTTCTTTATCGTCTATCTCGGTAATGTTTTACGACTTTAAGCCGTAAAAGCGGTTTTTTTGAGCTAGAGTAGCGGTCCGACTCGATAGAGAAATTCGTATTTACGTCGAGCGCCGCAGGAAATTTTTGCTAAGTCGGCGGTTAACTCGATTTAAGTTCATCTTAGATAAATGTAACGTCACTCTATTCGTCGATAGGGGGTCCCTCCGTCTAGACGCCGCGCCGCGCCCGCGAGGGTGAGGGCGTAGAGGACTCCGCACTATCTATTTGCTTTAGTAAAAATACCACGTGCTTCTGACGTCGAGAGGACGTGGCGTCTAAGATGTTCCGGATATTGAAATACATTTTCTTGGACGACGCATCAAAATATTATACAACTCAATATTCATACGTAAATCTTTAAACTATGAATTTTAAACATCGACTAGCCAATTTTGTATTTTAATCGAATATTCTAGCAACAAAGAAAATATATCTCGCATACCATTAACATACTCTTCAAAATTCTATGATGCACCGAGCAAAACACATTTGATTTAATTATGGTCTGACCTAGAAAAACAGAATAACGAAATAAATTGAGTACCTTATCACGATAATCGCTGGAAATTCCTCGGCCATGGCGATTAGCCGACGTAAAAATGGGTGGTACTAGGTATGTACACGGATACAATGGGTCCCAATTCTCAGGCATAATTTGGCATACCGTTGTACCCGGTGAAATGCGATGGAGGTGCCAGAGGTCGGGTACAGTTAATCTAATTACAATGCACGATTTAATGCTTCCCCGTGATAATAAAACAAGCAATAAAACACAGATAAACTAATTTTCTAAATGGACGACATCTTCTAATAGCTTTATACGAGAATATTATACAAATTACTGGGCTTCGTAGCAAGCTTAATGCGACGCCTTTATAATTTGGCTGTAGCGATGTCGATTTTTCTCAGCAATGACTAAAGCTAAGAAATTAAAGTTCACTATCAGTATTCATCATGTCTTTGTCTTTGAATTACCCATAGCATAACACGATTGGTCAACTTTTATAACATAGAATTTAATCAATCAAAAAGACCTCTGTAAAAAAAGGGATTCCTATTTTGCCAACTGTCAGAGGAGAGTGATATAAGCTTCCTTTGTACATAAATTGCTTCTAGCATACACTTTAATTTGCCCATAGCTTATATGAAATGTATTTATGGTTTTTAAATTACGTGAAAAAAACCATTTTGTCGTTATGCCCTTTCCATTTTTTGCTGTTCCATTGCTTGTTTTCTATGAGAGCCCGGGCCAGCCTCGCATAGAAAACAAGCAATCTAAAACACATTCACACGGTTTTTTACTTTAACGTGGCGTCACCTTAAAACAGTTTTAATTGCTTTACAAAATAAGAGCTATGTGACTTCTCTGTGGCTCTATTAGTGCTCGGAGTTCCTAAAGCTATGATTATTTATTTATTTATTAAATGAACTTTAAGAAATTAAAGTTCAATTAACATAATCTACTTAGTTGCTACTTAACTAAAACTTAAGTTTTGGTTTTAATCGACTAATATTGGTTAACACAACTCTACTCTGTACAACAACTAGCTACACAAAACTGTAAATTGCATCGATTACATCAAAATAACAGCTATAGAAAAACCGAAAAATGAGCCGTGTCTATCGCTGATAGTAATCATTGACGAGCTCGGTCCGCGGCTCACTTTCGGGAAACAAAAGAATTTTATTGCGGGCGCAGATTGGCTCCGATGGAAGGGCGCTAAGCGATCGGCTTGGGTCGGTGGCCGGCGCGGGCGCATCCGAAGTCTTGCTTCACATAATTTGGGAACATTGCAACAGCGAACATTGACACCGATTCCGGACACGAGCGGAGGCCCGATATCGTGATATAGATCGATTTGCCTCCAATATACCTCACAGGTTACTATTTTTTGTGGTCATGTCATGTTTCGACACGATCGAGATGTAAAATATCAATTTTGACGTCCGATGTGTCTGTTTAGGTTACGAATTACGATATTACGTAACAATAAAGCACAAAATTTGTATCGACCGCAACATTTTGGTAATAGAGTTCCATCAAAACCGTGTTCGTGTGAACTTAATTTTCACAAGCTTTAGAGCAATTTCCTGAAAGCTTCTCCTGAAAGATTCTCAAAGTTCTCTTTTGTGTATACAGAACACAATGCTACAGCCATTTATTGCGATATTGGAACAGTTTAAAATGTATTCGCGAGTGACATCGCGTGCACTTAGTATTCAGGAAGTAGCTCGAAAGTTTTGCAGAAGCCTAACTTCTGGGAACGACGCCGCAGCTAAAATAGCTCATGTTTAATATCAATCGATTGTGAAGCACGGTGCGTGGTCCGTACGCTCAGACATCCAGGCCGGGCTCACGTACCGTCGCGATTATCTGGCGTCGTAAATTACCAGTGATTAGCATAGCGCTGTCTCCGCCGTGCGCCAGCGCTGGCACATTACACCCGCCACGGGCCGCGACGCGCTGCTAAATTGCACGATAATTGTCGTTAAGCGTGGCCGCCGATTAACGGAATGAGGAGGACATGTGCATACAAAGCGCTGACACGCCACGCTTTACATACTGTCGGAAATCGTGCGACGAGACCCATCGAATGCATTATTAATGGACAAATACCATTCGAGACGTCGAACATGTATGTTAAACAACATAAAAATGTGTCACAGTAATAAAATTGAAATGTTCCTGATCTAACTTAGATATAGACGTGGCCAAATTATTACAAGAGCTTTTGATACAAAACTTATTTATTTTATCGATTATTTACTGTGATGATAGACGATACTCTGTTTAACTTAACTAACTTTTTTTGTAAGCCCCTTACAAAGTATGTATAATATCATCAATTTTTGATAACACTCATAAATATCTCGGAGCCCAAACGTTCCCGCGAGATAAATGTATATCAAGCTACAGTTACTCCATTATCGATACAAAGGGATTCAATATAGGGCAGTCGAGTGTAAGGAACCTCACTCGACGAGGTACGACCTCTCAGGGAAATGGGAGGAGAGCAAATATTAGTTTTCCTCGCGACACATTCGCAGTTCAACGACCCGCGCGATTTATTTACGAATAAAACTAACTCGCATTCTCTACGTGTTTTACGGACTTTGAAACTGTAAAGTTAGGTTATTAGATTTAACAATTTTCTCTACATATTATATAGGCATTAAAATTAGCAATTATAATTAGAAATAGAAGGTATTAAAATTCGGAAGCTCATTCATTTTGTAACTTTGGACAAATTAACTTAATATAAATACTTTTAGACATAATACTTATCTAATGTTTTTGTGACGTTGTATTCACCGTATGTGGTCTTAAACAGTTAATAATTAAGACTTCCAGCTATTTTTACAGTAAGTTTAGCAAATTTACGCGTAACACATACGTAACTCGCTTACTAAATGAATTATTGTTGTATAAAACACACATAATAATTATTTAAATCAGTTGGAAAGCACTGGACCGTACCTTACTAATTTTACTCAAGAAACACAGAGACTATAATTGAACACTTTTTATTTTTCAGCAGTCTCGCAACGGAAAAACTTGTGAAGCGAATAGTATCCTCGGAGGGAATCGTCCAAAAGTGCTACGGTCGTAGGACGTAGAGCTACGCGCGGTCGATCGTAGTTAATTCAGGATAGTTCCAACGAGGTGACCCAGTGAAAGTCGAATGGAAAAGTAGCTTAAATTCATGGTTATAAGAATATCTCACGCTCCACATCGTATGTATTTGGATGCAAAATGGAAGTGCACGCAAACGTAGGCCGAATAATTTAGGTAAATCTAGAGACGGGGACCGTTAGCCGCTTAGCATTCCGCGCGGACCTGTGCACAATCATCTCGTCTCTATGTGATTGCGATGTATCTATTTAGCGAGTGTTCACCGAACCCCGGATTAGCATGGAGGACGTGTCCCCGAAATTTCCACTCATCGAATATTCATATTGAACATTTCGCACGTTATTAATATTAAATCGATACTTTGATACGCTAAGTAGATAGTCGCGATGAATGTATAAAGGGCAAAGGCATACACTATACAGTGCGTGTAATTTTTATTTTTGTTAATTTTTTTAGCCTTATTTAATAGATGTTGTAATATTACTATGAATATGGAAATATGCCGCCACCCGCCGCATCTGTCTGTATCTTCACGATTATCTTAAAAGCTAAATATTATCGTATTTTCATGTAGTTTTCACCCATTTATAGAGCTTTTCTTGAAGGTTTATGAGTAAAATTTATTGAGGTTTGTTAAAAAAGTATGTATTACTTATATTTCTAAGTTTGTTTATCTATCGCTTAATTTACTATCTCATTATCATGTTCTAAAAAGTTGTTATTTACATATCTGTTTCAACGTAATGTATATAGTGGGAACAAAAGTAAAAAGTAACATAATAATACCCCTGTCCCGCGTCCAGAGCATTGGCATCGCATAAAACATACGACCACTCACTGGAAAATTTATGCACGATGATTAAAAAACTTAAGGAGTCATTACTTAATGATAACGTACATGCGGTAGGTAAATGATAACTTATAAGTTATAATTTTTTAACGATTCAATCATTTACAAAACCTCGTAGCTGCGTAGAAATTAAATAAGTGACTGCAAAAATTATCAACACATTTGGGGTATTGGAAACATTTTCACTAACAACAAATATCAAATACTAGATGAAACCGACAACTCTGTTGCGCCAAAAAAAAATAACATGCGGGAACCATACATTTTTCCGGGATAAAAAGTATCATTCGTCCTTTCCCGGGACTCAGTATCTTCATATCAAAAGCAAAATTGGTTTAGCGGTCTGGGCGTGAAGACTGAAGAGGTAACAGATATACAGACATACTTTCGCATTCTTAATATTAATAATAATACAATAAATATAGTTTTACAATGTTTATAATTCGGTACTATAAAACTGTTTATTATACAGGTAATGTTACAGGGATGTAAGTGGGCAGAGCTTTTGCGTGCTTTCGCGATTGCAGCGCGCTCGGTCAAGCGACGTAAGCTCACACGTGTCTGTTGCTAAGGCACGTTGACCGCTTTTGCACCTATCTTAGTTATGTCTACTCTGCACATATCTACAGTGCATCATTGTTAATTATTATTAACTGTCTTAATAGTTTTTAACTTTATTGTTAGTTTAATATTTAAACTAAATATTAGGTAATAATCGTTTACTAATTTAATGCAATTTTATATTTAGAAGTAAATACGTTCAAATAGAGATTCAAAGTTTTCTGGAAACAATCTAAATAAAATATTTGTTTCTAATTTCAGCGCATACTATGGGTAGATAGCACATTTAATTAATGTAATAAAGGTTAATATCCGCAACAAAAGATCGCGTGCCCTCATCGAGTCCAAAATATCATTCCGTATCAGTTAATTACTCTCCCCGTGCCCCTTGGGAAATGACCGGCGATACGAGCGATCGCGCAGTGACCCCCGCGCTCCCAGCCGCTCGACCGGCAATTTTCTTGCGCGGTACTACATGAAAACTCATTTGAATTCAATGATGCTTCATATAATAACTTATTAAGCTATCTCACGCTCCGCGCGCTCGCATACGCTTCGCTCGGCGATCGGCAATTACGTCGTAATTACGGTCGATCGGCGTTAAAATTGATTTTATGGATTTCGTTGAGTTCGCCAATGTTTTGGCAGGCGAAGATGTATTCAACCTGTGTTTCCCGAGCGAAACTAATGAGCAGGAAGCGAATGCGAGGTGTGACGTGCGTCGGCGCATTCATCATGTGGTCATGCCCGAGCCGGGGGTTTACGAGGCGGCAGCGGCGGCCGCGGTCGTTACCGCCCATATCTCCTGCGCACGAATGGCCCGACACCACCGCGCCGGTATCCAGCTTCGCGCCAAACGAGCCCACTCGGGCACGTAGGGGAAGTAACTTCGTATTCCGTTAGCCGTTTTAAGGCTCCTAACTCCGAGTACAATGACGGGGGCGATGTTTGAATATCTCAGACTTCCTATTGATTCTGTTGCCGAGGGCGGTGTTTGTACAGGATTCGAGTTCGAACGACAAAAGTACACATTGTTTTAACGTTAATCGGGCCGAGTTTGTATTGGCCGCGAACGAATCACGGGAAAGGTAAAAAACGTAGGAGGCATCAATGAAGGAGGCGAGATCAATAGAGCACTCTCGTTTAAAGTGAGGTGCAGGCTACCTCACTGTTGCCTGTTGCATCGTGCATGTAGTAGGACCAAACTTTTACACTGTACAGACATTAGGTTTTTTGAAATGAATATTATTTGAGACGGTAAATTAAAGACGTAACGCGAACCTGTTGACATTTGGTAATTATCATGTAAATCATTCGCACCGAGCAAAAAAGTCTAATGACCCACAATGTACACCCGGTTCCGTTCCGCATTTTATTCGAAAAGGTTTGTCGTAACTCGCAAGTCAGTCAATATGCATGCTAAAAGTTACTGCGAAATATTTTCTAGGAACGCATAAAACCATGGTGTGAAAAGGTAGCTTTTTGCAACACTTTCGTTGGAAGAGCGAAACTGGTTTTATAGCAAAAAGGTAAAAAGTTTAGACATGAAATATTTATACAATACATTATCATATTACATGGGAATCGTGGTCGGCGCTTCGGAAATTATTCACTTCGATTTCATTGGCGACCGCCGCCGGGAAAATAAAACTGACCACGCCATACACTCGCGTTATTACCCGTAGGCTCTCGAGCCATAACAAAAACCTAAGGACCTTTTATACTCATTTAAAAGCCAATCAAGTCATCGCATTCGATGCGCCCTCGCCGGCTTTTGATTCTCTATGAGGCCGTGTTACGAGCGATGTTTACGACCGTAATTTGAGTCGCGAGAGATACGGCCCGCGATTGCAGCGGGCTCATTATATTTATGCTGAAATTACGCTGAAGCTGAAATTATGAAATAAAACTAAACAAAGTAAGCCGCGTAAGTAACTAAGGTCTATAAGGTGAGGTCGATTACTCAGTTTTATTTCGAGAGGACCGAGACGGAGGTAGCGATCGAAACCGAGGCCCGTTATCTAGGTTCAATTTTAATGAAATTTCCTATAAGCCCACCGCGAGCGGGGTCGAGCTACGCGTGCAGCGACCCACTTTTGAAGGATTACAAGTAGCTGCCGAGAAAATTTACCGCTAACATTGCCATATAAGCTGTATGAATTTTAGGTCGCCGCGAGCATAGTATGCTCTTACCGACATCTGCGCAAATATTGATTTAGTTAGTGGAGCTACAATGGCCGGGCTGCGCCAGCGCCGCCGCCGGGTCGCGCCCGCGCCGCGCCGCGCCGCTCGCACGTTTCCGCGGATCGCCGGTAAACGAGAGATACAACGGCCGTATATACCTTCCCCGCATATGTTTTTATATACCCATAAATTGTCCACTCGGGGCTGGTGTAAACTAATAAATAACTATTGAGCGCTTCGGTTTTCATGTCGGAATAAATCTCCGACGGGACAGGCTATTAAGGTTTAAATCGACACGCCGAGAGATGGCTTTAACAAATTTTCAGCTGCAATTTAATCGTTTTCCAATCTACATTTCAATAAATGTTATTTGAAGCATACGCTTGCAAAAATCTTGTTGTGAAAAAGCTTTGACTTTCTATGTATATTATTTAAATTATTGTCGTACATTTCGTTTTAAGCAAGGCTAAAAAAATTAAAATTAAGTTAATATAAACCAGGACATCGTATGAAAACGATCCAGGAAGTATAAAGCTTTACTGTGATTGCAGCTCTCGAAATTCGAGGTTTA
This sequence comes from Plebejus argus, assembly GCA_905404155.3. NCBI lineage: Eukaryota > Metazoa > Arthropoda > Insecta > Lepidoptera > Lycaenidae > Plebejus > Plebejus argus. The sequence goes on along the minus strand of FR989938.1, from coordinate 7,661,266 downwards.
AAAACAAAAGAATCGATCAGCTCGTGATTTTAATGCGAGGAGATATAAAGAGGGCCCGGGACCGGAAATTAACTTGTTTTACTTATAGTCGGTTTATGCAACAGCACGCATTAAAGGTGGTTTGATACCGTTACACAGCATTTCGACCGAACCCATGTTTATGGGAGAGAAATTAGCCGTAAAGTATAATTGATTTTTTATTACCCTAGGTATTCTCGACTTTAAAATGCAAAATAAGTTCTCGCGAGTGTGATTATGTGGTAACGGAAGCGATTGTTTGACGGCAGACGTTATTCCTCTGGGTAACTGTAGCCCGTACATTGTACAGTAAAAGCTCGTAAGTACTCGTATTATAATACCGTGTAGGTACTGATGTATCACCGCGGTTCCCGTTACTCAGATTCGTACTTCGATTGAGCAAACGCAGCACCTAATGACCACTGCGTTTTCACTGACGTTAATGAATGGTTCTCTGTGCTAACCTTTAACTGCTACAGTATACTTTGTATTAAAATTTTAAATATTATATCGTTTAATTTTTAATACATAACAGGTACAAAGAGCACGGTTGTAGTATAATAAAGTAATTCAAAAGTGCGGAAAATTGCAAATTTTTGTTTTATTTTGAAGTAAGAATTTCTATGTCAGTAGGAATGAAGGTCACGCTCATATATTTTGTTATTAATAAAATACCCGACTACGTGAGGCGACGCGAATGCTGAGAACGAGAGAAGTAAATTATTTCGGGGGTTGTGGGTACCTAAGGCTGAGGGAAAATTTATTTTGCGCACCCTCGCCCGGGGGTAAATTGAGACAGATCTTTAAAATTGCATTAGGGTTTGAAAAAAGATTAGGTAGACTTGTGGTAGCACATTTCGGATAATAATGATGAAATTATGTTGAACCAACTTAAACTTATCAGCTAACTATAATAAAGGGGGTTTCGTAGTTAGTATGCTTAAGATTAGGTAATATGATATTTGCGTATAGTTAAATAGCCTGCCCAGTGCCTATAGTTAGTTAATAGTTCACATCAAATTATTATTTATACTCGAAAAGTTTTATTTTAGCAATAAATTGGCCTTTGATTAATCAAACAATTATTATCAGTACACGGAGCCTTGAAATCGAGATTTAGGCGTGAAAATTACTTCATTACAGCTTTTATTATTTGCTGAAAATGAGCATCACAAAAATTAAAGCCAAGGTGAAATTCAAACTTATTCTGTATTCAACTTAGTTTGATTGACTGGCGGAAATAATTTTTGTTTGCTACAAAAATACAGTCACAGTACGTAATGTTAATCGCAATTCGAAGGTCAGTCGTAACTCGTACCGCGCGGACCCGGTGAAGGTGCATACCCCTGTAAGGACAATGACATAAGTTGCACGACGGAGCCGCGGTAACTTGCATTCCTGATTATGTTATTTTTATCATAGCCAGAGCTATTTTTAGCTTCGCATGTAATGCATCCATAGACAGGAATGTAATTGCCTATTTATAAAGCCGATGCAAGCTTCTTTTCTAAATATGACGATTGCACACAATAGAGATTAGCAGTTATTATCTGCCGATCGCGTACCTACTTAGTATGATTGATTTAAACATGCTCGAAAAACTAAATTTGTATCGTTTCCGAAAAGTGTAAAAACTACGTTTTAAAGGAGAGAGTAAACGAATGCCAATTTAAAAGAAAAACAGTCGAAACAAACACGGCGTTCGCTGCCTAAGTAGCGCTTTCATTCCCATACGCCGTCGAGTCGCCGCGCCGCGCCGCGTCGGATCCTAGACAAAGTTTCGAGCGAATGAACAGACACACCCCACTAACACAAACTCATATATATCGGTACAAATACTAATTGGTAAAAGACCTATACAAACACGAGATGAGAATTTTTACTCGGTAAATGGTAAAGTGGACACGTCTATTTGTCTTGTCATTTAGAGTGTGGGTGCCACGACCGCGAGCGCTGAGCGGTCAAGAGTACTCGCCGCGCGACGTTCGCTCGCTTCGCCTCCGCCGGAACCTGCCGCAGACGCCGCAGATATAAACTCCCCGAGCTCCGCACAGGATGCAGGACAATTAAAACACCCATGCGAATCATTTTCCGAGTACTGCAATAAAGCATCCCGCCGATGTTAATCTATTTTTATGTAGGCGTCGCCGTAAACATGTCCTTTGTGCGACGGAGTCCCGTCTCGCTTTTATGTCGCCCTAAATCATAGTTTACGTTAGCGTTCTGCTCTGTCGTATAATAGGCGCTCGCCGGGAAAATTCATTCGAAATTATCGAGTTATCGAACCTGATGCGAAAGGATCGCATGGGCCGACCCAGCGGGCGTCGACTTTCCATTCCCACGTATACCTAAAGCTCGAAACGCGAGTTCAATCGCAAGGTTAAGACTCATTAGGAGAGTGATATTGTAATATTCGGCGCGATGACGGCGGTACTTTCACGCCGATGGCACTACGATCGACACGAAAGGAGATAAGTAGTGTGATAAAAAATTCGAGCCGGCAAAAACCGAAGGTAAATAACATCGTAACCTACATTCCTTTCGGCTGCGGCGCCCGCTCTCGCCGCCGATGTGAATTTTAAACGGAGTCGACTGTCGAGCCACTAGCTAGGGCCGGACTCGCGTGTTTCTCTTTTATCGCGCATTGTGACCGGCGCGGCATCGCAGCTATACTCCGTATTGATATGCACACTGTACAGTGCACACGGCGGCCGAGACGCACACGTCGCCGCCCTGCGAGCTGCGGAGCTCCGGTAGCCTAGCAACATGCTACAGAAACCTTACTATAAATCATCCCAGTGTGGAAGACTCATGGAAATTAATGAAAAGTTCTCGAAGTTGCAAAAACTTTTTTGGGTGGAGGGTTCTAACTTATAATTAAGAAGCACTATACGAGGCATCCTTATTTAGTCGTATATGGGTTTTCCGTATATTTTCCGGATTTTCTCATGATATCGTCGACCTGAAGCGTAATCACGATACTGTAAGCTTCGATGAAGTTATCACGACCACCACGCTCCGGTAGTTATATAATTGCGAGCGAATGGTGACTATAATTGTCGGCGAAATTTATTGAATACACCGTGAAATCGAAGTCACGTCTCGACTTATTATGATTATAACGAGTGAAACAGGAACGGTTGGGAGTTTTTGTAAGTGCGAGTAACGGTAATTGTCGCCCTCCTCGGCGACTCGCGACCCGCCCGAGATCGACTCGTACACCATTACCTTTAATGTTTGCGGTTTTTGTCGTAAACGAAAAACCCAATTACGAATTACGACTAAAATCATCGTTTAAAAGAAGTACTTTTCGATAAAGCTTAAATTACATTTTCTTATTAATCAACTTCGATTTCACTGATATACAGTAACGTGTTTTATTTTGCTTTTAACTTATACTTAAAGTCCCATCTTAAAAACATTTACCATACTCAATACGTCTCCCGTAAAGTTGCGAACAATTCGATATTTGAATTCACGCGCAAATATAATAAGTCGTCGGCGTGTGATGGCTTAGGTAATAAATTTGACGCATGCAGCGCTCGGCGCGGGGCCGTAGGGGCAGCAGGGGCCAGGCCGGGTCGGGGCATCATGTGTGGCGCGGGTCAATAGCACCTGCGAGGCCCAGATTCACTTCCCCATAAGTTGCCATTTTCTCAGGAAGCGACGGGCGCGTGGCGGGCGCGGGCGCATTCTGTCACGCCGGGCCTGCGCACGCATATTGACGCGTCTCATTCATGGAAAATCCCTTCGTTATTGTATTGCTGCGTACTGATATTGTTGGACGTACGCAGGATATAAGTAAGCCTTTAAGTGACACTTACATTGAGACCCCGAACCCGAAACATTAGCATCGAAACGACTCTTTTACCGGAAGCTCGGGGAATATAGAGCTTTTCTGGATACTCCAATTTTGTGAATTCTTAATGCTTTTAAAAATATTAACTAACTCTATTACATAACTCAGCTTCTGATTGTTAAAATTAAACACGATTGAAGTTGAGCTTTTTTACCTCATTAATCAGTCTAACAAATTGGGCGTATGAAAAATTACATCGCTAGTAGTCGTGTTATACACGGCACGATCGGATTAAGTGGCGTCTTTATCATCTGTAAACAAGACAATACTTCTGGTACTACTTCTGGTTCGGCCTCGTGTTTTTGCATGGCACTAAAAAGCACGCATCAGGCTTCAGGGCCGTGAAAAAACGTCATGCGGCCATTTAGACCCCAGCTGAGCGTAATTCCGCTCTAAAGTGTTCAGCTAAAACAAAGAAATCGGAAGCCGCCTAACCTTGCCGAAGATGTGCCAGACAACAAATCTTAATTCAACGACTGACTCACTACATTATCAACAATCATCAAATCGCTGTCATATTATGCCGTCACAAAAGTAGCATAAAAAGCTTTGATAAACGAATTATTGTATTTAAAATTATTACATGAAACTTGATTTAAAAAAAATAATTCAAATATAACACATTGTGCTAGTCTACTGAAAAATTCGTATTTTTCAATTGCTTATAATTTAAAGTTAGCTCTCTGCACTGAATGAATCACTCATAAAAAACATCATTATATTAACTATTACATTATACCAGAGAATATATATAATTATAATACATTAATCTTTTGAAAAGGCGTACCTACCTATCTAATAAAAATATTATAATCTCTCTCCAGCTCCAGCTAAGTTATATTATGTTAAGTACTTATAGCGGCAATAAATCGTTATCATTTCGTTTAATTCCTACTCAGTTACTATCGAAAAATCATACGTGCCTAATAAAACTTCATATTGATATGCTAATGAGGTATATAATGATCTACTAATATAACGTAGGCTTCACCTGTTTCACAATATTAATTACTATTTATAGAAACTTTTAAGAAGTATTAAAATATTTTAATAGCTTTAAAATGTAACCGAAATTAACTAATATTTCCGAATTATGAACCACCGCTTCTTCGTCCAACCCGTTGGTAGCGCCAATTTATAGCAATTCTCTTTGGAGTAATATTTTAGAAAGCCCCCAGATGATATAAATCAAGGGAAAAATATTATTGTCTGTTTTATTTCAAAAGGTAGAGAAAGGCTCTGTATATTTATGAAGGTGGTTTGCTTTTTCTTTTTCATGTCGTAGATAATAATATATTATGTAGAGTACTGCAGAGTAACATAAACAGTGATGAAAAAGATAAAAACGGTGGAGTCCATAATCCGACTCAAACAAAAAGTATGATTGTGATCTCCCAGCATCGATGTTTTAATCGCAAAAGTTTGATAGTCATTGTTATTTTGTAGAGTTCTTTTATAGCCTTACGCTATAGATACGCCATTATAGATTAATACAAGCTATTTGTAATTTATAGGTTTTTGTCTCTTGATGCATGAACAAAAATATCGCAGGAAACACAGTACTAAAACAAATTAATATTTTCGGGGCCAAAGTCTTTTTAAAATTTAGTATAGAACCTTCCGTGCACAAGTCGAAATCAGCCGATGTTTACCGCCACTACAAATAAAGTCCATTCAAAGTTGAAAGGGAAGCAGAAAAATCTCTCGCAAAAGTTTAAAAGGGTAAGGCTACAATAAAAACTGTAGAGTTTGGTGCAGGGCCCTCGGAGAGTTTGTCTCTGAGGGCGACAATGGAACCTTCACCCTGTACTTGAACTCCGCGCCGACGCGATCAAGCGGAGCGAAAGCGGCGATTCGCACTCCGATGACTGTCCGCGAATTTAGACCACACAATTAAACTTTTGTCAGTTTCCGGACCGATATTTCGCGTTTGTGGTTTATTCGTCCGTTGACTTGGGCACACTTTTTCTACTGTTAGAAGTTGGAGTGCAAAAAATAATATTTTTAAATTTATAATATTTAAAAATTCTTTACTTAATTTAGGTAGGCGAGTGTAGAATTTTTGTAATTCTAGAGGTCTATAAAACAAAAATGTAATAATGTTTTAAAACTAGTTACATTAATAGGTACTTTTTGTAATTAAACTTTTTAATAAAACATTCGCTTTTATTTAAACTCGAATTAAATTAAAGTAGACGCTAACGGCACTCTATAAATGGCTTTTGTTTTTCAGCCAAGCGTCTGAAAACAATACCAGTGTTTCTTTCCTTAGCTCTATTCGCCTCTACGATTTGAATTTGATGAACAAAAAATATGCACGAAGAAATAAAAAAACACTAATAGCAGGAAGACATTCGACACGCGAGCTAGCTCGGGATACTTGTTCAAACTTAAGCCGAGTTATCGGGTGTCAATTTCTTAGGATACAAAAAGACAAAAATATAATATATAGTTCCTAGAAAACTTAAGTTTTAAAATATTTTTATTTTTTTTATAAATAGAATATTTAAAGAAACAAAATATATATCAAATAAAAATAGTATTTAAACAAAAAAAAATGCGGAAAATAAATACCTACCGGAAACCCTTTAAATGTTTTCAAAAAAGTCTAAAACCTAAAAATAATCTAAAGGACGTGTTTATTTTTTGTTTTAAAGCCATTTATTTCTCAAAATATCATGTAAAAAACTTTTCTAAACATAAGATGCGTCATTTTATTTTAATATATCTAGTATAAACAACCAATCGCTTCTTGGTTTCCCCCCCGTCTGCAGGAAAATAAAATACTAAGCTACAGCCTCCGCATGACTGCATACCTAAGAAGTTTTCGGTTCAAAGTATTAATTAAGAAAAATTGGTGTGTACATTTTAATCGCATATGGAATTTTTCTAGTTGTATTATTTTTAACCGTGATTTAGAAGTGAATATTAATTACAGCTTAATGCAATGACGATTAGAAGTGGTCACCGTGTAATATCGGATCCGCCACGCTCGTCGCGAGCCAGCTAGCACGCGACTAGCGAAATGCTTTTCAGCTTTTCACGGCAGAATCCATGTATTAATTATTTAATGAATTTAATTGAAATTTTTTATATGTATAGTTATCTCAGAGTAACTATTCTAAAATTATGTTACTAACTTTTAAGAAAAAAATTTTTTCCGCAATACATCTGTGTAATAAAATAAGTAAAATTTAAACAAATTATACAACCAACCTACCTAATTACTTCAAGGTCAATTAACTCTAGTTTAAATTTTAAGTTGTTTCTCTTTTTGACGTATATCTATTAAAATATTCGAGAATTACCATATTTTTCTCGAATACCTATTTAATAAAATTTAATCTTGGAGCGGTCGGTTTCGTGGTTTCTCAGACGCTGATTAAAATTTAAACGTTGAAATAATATTTAGAAATAGTAAGAAAATAAATTTCTTTTAACTTATTCGCGCCAGGTAGCGCTGCGATGCGATGAGACTATAAAAGCTCCCGTGCCGGCTTTTTCAGGCTTCGCACTTTACGACGGAAGTATATCGCAGGAATATTTGAAAATATTTTGACAAATATTATACAAACTCACCTCTCCTCTAAATGAAAAGTTCCGCAAACACTTCTCGGCAAGCGGTTCAGTATCGGAGGTATCGTCGGCGACTTGTCACTGTCCAGCGGAGAATGATAGCGAAATGTTTGCCGGAACGTGATTCCTACGGCACGGCCGGGCCGGCACTGACGCGGAGCGGAGTCGCGCGGCCGCCACTCGCGGTCGGCGGTCGGCGGAGGCTTCGTACCGCGAGCTTTCAGCGACACAAGACCCGCACGCACTGCACACTGCACTCGCTCTACCCACGCGTCGCGATTCTCTCTCGTCTACCGTTCCGAGCGCCCGTCGCACATTTGAACTCCGCTCGGTGCCCGCCTTAACGTATAAATATGAAGCCCGGTGGCGGGGGCCGGCGCCGCACAGTGGATCGAAAATCGAGTTTCATGGACATAGGAACTCGAATTTCCAGATGTCATTTTTTTGGACTGAAATATCTTCTCCTAGTTGTTATTACATAGTAAAATATTAAAAGACTCAACTACGTGTAATAATAAGGGAGTTATAATTTTTTTAAGAAATTTTTGTATGGAGCCGACAGGAAAAATGAACATATCTCTGGAATCGCATGGTTGCCCGTTATATCCTTACACACTATTATAGTACTAATTATTACTCACATTTTGGCATATTTTATATTACGGCACAAAGTGCGATTTTTTTTCTAAAATTCGTCAAAGTTTAGAATATTTAGCCTATTTGTATTTGTTGCAAAAGTTTATGTTGTGGTTAAAGGAGGTATCTTTCATAATATTTTAATACCATAGGATCACATAATTGGCCAAGTGCGAGTCGGACTCGCGCACGAAGGGTTCCGTACCATTATAGAGCAAAGAAGGAGGGGTATTTCGTAGTTTGTACCCACTAATGTAGCACTTTGAGACATATACCAAATGAAAGGGCTTAAAAAGTTGAACGTTTTATTGTATGACGAAAAATCTCTAAACCATGGGAGAAAAAAGTTAATGAGGGTAGAAGGTAAGAAAAAATCACAAAAAATCACCCTGTATTATTGCATCAATTTATAGTGTTGCTGGTAAGGAATCATTTCTGGAAAGTAATCGTATATGGCAAACTTGAGGAAAGTGTTGTATTTTAGTATATTGTTTCATATTTTTAAGAAATGTATGGGAAAACAATAAAACCTTAAAAATTTTACCTTTCCTGGATTTTACCGTATACCTTACCTTAGAGAAATTGTTTATAATAAGCAGTACTAGTGATTGGTGCAATAATACAGGATGTTTTATTTTTTAAAAATAAAAAAACCTTTATTATTGCACCATGCGCTAGTATTGCTAATTATAAACAATTTCTTCAAAGTGATATTAAAGAAAAAAACAGGCAAGGGTTCGACATTCAGCATTTTATTGTTTTCTCATACATTTCTCTGAAATATGAAGCAATATATTGAAATACCAACACATTCCTTGAGTTTGACATATATGATTACTTTCAGAAATCATTCCTTACTAGCAACACTACAAATTAATTCAATAATACAGGATGTTTTTTTCTTTTTCGGAAAAAATTAAACATCCTGTATTCCTGTATTATTGCAACATTCGCTAGTATGGTATATAGTAACATTTCTCCAAAGTAATTATATACGATAAAATTCAGGAAAGGTTAGATTTTTAAGGTTTTATTGTTTTTTTTCATACATTTCGTAAAAATATGAAACATTATATTAAAATACAACACTTTCCTCAAGTTTGCCATATACGATTACTTTCCAGAAATGATTCCTTACCAGCAACACTATAAATTGATGCAATAATACAGGGTGATTTTTTGTGATTTTTTTCTTACCTTCTACCCTCATTAACTTTTGTCTCCCATGGTTTTGAGATTTTTCGTCATACAATAAAACGTTCAACTTTTTAAGCCCTTTCATTTGGTATATGTCTCAAAGTGCTACATTAGTGGGTACAAACTACGAAATACCCCTCCTTCTTTGCTCTATAATGGGTACGGAACCCTTCGTGCGCGAGTCCGACTCGCACTTGGCCAATTATGTGATCCTATGGTATTAAAATATTATGAAAGATACCTCCTTTAACCACAACATAAACTTTTGCAACAAATACAAATAGGCTAAATATTCTAAACTTTGACGAATTTTAGAAAAAAAATCGCACTTGGTGCCGTAATATAAAATATGCCAAAATGTGAGTAATAATTAGTACTATAATAGTGTGTAAGGATATAACGGGCAACCATGCGATTCCAGAGATATGTTCATTTTTCCTGTCGGCTTCATACAAAAATTTCTTAAAAAAATTATAACTCCCTTATTATTACACGTAGTTGAGTCTTTTAACATTTTACTATGTAATAACAACAAGGAGAAGATATTTCAGCCCAAAAAAATGACATCTGGAAATTCGAGTTCCTATGTCCATGAAACTCGATTTTCGATCCACTGTGCGCCGGCCTGCGACGCATCGCGAATCCACATCGACATCAATTCGAGATGCAGGCGTCGTCCTCCCGATTGATTTCGCTGCTTATCTATCGGTCGCGGCCAATTAGCGGCGCTCGCGTCCCGAACCCCGTCACGACTTCCGTATACTCGCCGCGAATATCGCACCGCCTGCCTGCAGCCGTATACGGTATACGACACTTCACACCGGTGCAGGCCGGCTCGCTAATTGTTATTGTAATAAGAGTCAACATAGCAGCGAGCTTTCATAATGAAAATATTATTAACTACACAAATCCTTGTACAGGTAATGGGATGAGGGTGTGTAGTGTGTGAGTGTAATTAGGAGCGTATTGGCCGAATCTATTTACTGTCTCCGAACCAGTCGTCTCGAGTATTGGACACTCGTCTGACCAGTGGAACGCATATTGAATTGCATACACAACCTACGCAATGGATCAACGATAATATTCTTTTGTTCTATAACATTCCCGGCATATAACTATGGAAATGCTCTACCAATCCAATATGTTGTTGAATTTCATAATTTTATGTTATAAATTCAAAAACTTTATATTTAAAATGCATTTATATGCATGTATATAAAATGTAATCTGTTATTAATAATCTAAATTATTAATAACAGATTACAATTTATAATAACTTTAGCTCTGAGCGGTCTAGTCTTGAAACTAGGACCGTTAATTCTATGCAAAACGACCGGCAGAATGTCCAGCTTGTCAATGCACCTACCCACTTATATAAACCAGTACATCGTAGATTTAATTTAAACTGCTACGATAAGATACTGTAACAAGTTTTATTTCACACATCTTTAGTAATCTGTGGCATCGAAGAAGGTAATTTTACATAATATGCCGACCTCTCAGCTCTACATGCTTATTTACATACGTCTTGACTCTTGATGAACATTTTTCATACAATATGGTTGTTTAATTTAAATACATAACTAGCTATTTGACCGAGCTTTGGTCGGTATTCGATAAAAGACGTATAAAATGATATTTTCTAAAAAAATATTCCTAGCTAGATCGATTTATCGCCCCCGAAACCCCTTATATACTAAATTTCATGAAAATCATTGGAGCCGATTCCGTGATTCCAATTATACTTATTTAAACAAGAATTGCTCGTTTAAAGATATAAGATATTACATTATTTACAGCTTAGACTTTACTTTAACCACAGACATTGCAAGTAGAGGCAAAAAGCGTAGCCAAATACAGTCAAATACTGCAGGGTGTAGGGACATTTTCGCATTTTTTGCATTGACGTAAATGGGATAACTTTTTCTTGCATTTTTTCTGTCAAAACATACATCGTGCTTCGAGTTTTCAAATTACTCGACGATGAAGAAACTGCCCGGTTAAAAATAGAGCTACAGACGGTAATTAAAAGAACTAGCTCCGATGGTCATTTTGAGGTAAAAATAGAAAAGCTTTCAGGTTTTCGTCGCCCAGTCGATGTAGCGCGAACATTTAAACTTTTTCAAGCACTAAGTAAGCCTGCAACATTGTACGTAAAGTCCACTCAATTACTCGTGATAATCCTAAGAAGGCTTTAAAAAGTAGTTTCTGTTAATTAATTGAGTCGGATCCTTTAGTCGGATGAGTCGCAGATTTATATTCCCAGTTTTGAGTCCACAAAAACTGTAAACACAATTACGTAGGCATGCCATTATCGTGCATATTGTGATTCATAATGTCTTCGACTTTTTATCTAGAAACTACACACGGTCGCCTAGTGTTAGGTAAAATTGTGCAGTTTTGTTTTTTTTATCTACTTTCTTGAGACGTTAAATAATTATTTATTTATTTAACCGAATATTTTTTCTGTTTTTATTGAGATTAATTTACCCGGCAGGTTACTAAATACTTTAAGACCAAGGTACAGAACATGAAACTAGACTTTAGGAAAATAAACAAAAACGCCAGGACATTCGAGTTGCTAATATATTATGCTTCCCTACAAGCTATTAATCACTTTTCTATTACCTACGGCTTTTACTTTTTCTACGACAGGATTTAATTAAATTTTCTTTGTACAATAAAAGTGTGCAATCAGTTCGTTAACGAGACTTTACTTTTTTAACCTATACTTTGTTTTGGTTCTTCTTATACTTACTTAATTTTAGCTCGCCTTCAAATCGAGGTAGGCTACGCGTATTCGTCCCTATTGACATCCAGGGGTCGAATTTGTTTATTCTCATTTTAAACTTTTTACCTTGTGTCAGATTAATTGGATCCTTACAATATACCACAATAATATCATGTTTAAAGATAAAAACTAAAATTTACATAAATTTTATGTAATTTTTAGTTGCTTATGTTTTTGAACTGGCTAAAGCTATAGCTATATTTATTTGTTATAAAACAAAAACAAATCCTGATTACCATATCAACAATTTCGTTTCGTAGCTTCTCGGTGGTATTTAAAGCAATAAACATATACGGAATTTGTAATACTTTTATTCAAAATATGGAACTTGATTACGTATTAAGCGTATACATTTTTATTTTTGTTTATTGATCAATATACGAGTGGTAAAATATACGAAATGTTGATTGAATTAGCATCTTATCTTATTATTAGGGCACATTCTCATCTGAATGTATAATTATGTATAATTTAAATCATAAATAATTATAATTATCTTATTTATAGCACCTCACTTTATAATTAGTTTTACGATGAAATGAGCACTGATTGGCACCTCAAGTGCATTATCTAATTTGACATCAATTTTAATTCTACATTAAGTTGTTAATATTTCTTACAAAACGATATGTCTCTAAGGTTATTGGTAAGAATGGTAAGGTTAACGATTTCGTGTAAAATATTTGAAATGTAAATGCATACAAAAATAAAAAATCCAATGATTGAAAGTAAACTGCACAACTAAGTATATACAAAATATATACAAAATATGACAATATAGTTCAAGGGCATACTAATTACTATAATAGTAGATTTTAAATTTTACGAAAAACCTACTTAAAAGTACTGCCGCCAAATACGTTCTGCTAATATTATGTCATAAACAGCAAAACAGACAATAGTGTCTGTTATTATTAACGTAATCGTGACTGTCCTTATCGAACACATAAGTTTTTCCATGATTTTTCTCAAAATACATTTGTCAAAAGAAGAATCGTTGAAGCTGCGCGTGCGCTACTTATAAAAAAAAAACGACATCGAATATAATATAACATCCTCTTATTTTGAAGTTGACTAAATAAAAACGTGGTAAATAAAGGCCGTCACAGACTTAGCTATAATATATATTAATATACCGTACTATACACACTGAGACCAGAAATATATATTATAGCTGAGTGTGTGGTCACGCGAAAATTGTATAGAAAATATATATTAATATGCCTAGCTATAAACATATTAATATAATATTATAGCTAAGTCTGTGACGGCCTTAATGTCGCACAAATGACATTTTATATGAAGTTTTGTGTCCTGCTTTGCTGTTTGTACTATCGAAGAAATTGATTCATAGGCAGTTGAAAGACTTACGTCATTTGGTCGGATTATGACAATTCAATGTAATTCTTGATCTGTCGGCTGGGTTTGACATAACACGACCAAAATTCATTGATCTCTCTCTCTCTGGTAGCAGTAAAGATTGTAAACTACTTTGTAGTAGACAGCAGTATATCTGACGGATAGAACTGAATATTACATCTTGAGGTGCTAAGAGCCGCCTGCCTCTTATCTGATAACAATTTATTAATCGTGTCCGCTGACTCAGGAGATAGTTGAGATAAATGCAGATTTGTACCGAAGAACTTGTGCCGCACCGCACGAACCACAATCCCAACATTGCAGCAATTTGTAAAACTTTATATTAGATATACAAGGTGTAACAAAAAACAAAGTGATGGTGTGTACCTAATGCGTATGTGCCCCTTACATTATGTTGAAAAATATTAAGTACTTTTAATCTATGAAAAATGGCCCAAACTTATGAATTTGCCTAACTCTTTCAGCGTTACTTTATTATATTATAACTCCATACTAGGGACACATGGTACACGTCCTAAGTATTATAACTTTGTTTTATTATATATACTGTAAAATGTATGTAATATGTGCCGCTTGGTTCGGCGTAAAGTTACGTACTTTAATTTTTTTGTAAGATTCTTTTATTTTATACAGGACAAACAAACTAACAAACAAACTCTTCATAATAATTATAATATTAGTATAGAATATAGATGTAACAAAACTAAGTGATAATACTTTAGGATTTGTACGTGTTATTTGTATAGAATTCATTGTGAAAGTAGCAGCGCTGAAAGACCCAATTTTTTACACTTTTGTATGGGTAAGGGCCAGAGCGTCACGAGTTTCCCCATACAAATGTGAAAAAAATTGCTCTTTCAGCGCTGCTACTTTCACAGTGAACTCTCTACAAGGAACACGTACACACCCTAAAGTATTATCACTTAGTTTTGTTACACCCTGTATAATAAAATTGTATGCACATCTACTCTCGAAGCCGCAAAGCATCAGCATTAGCGCAGAATAAATAAGACATTAGTAGAAAAGGAAAGAGTGTAACGCGTACGGTAGTCGGTACCGCTAAATTTGCCCAAGTTATTTTGGGACACACTACATCTCAGTCAAAATAATTAAATGGTTTTTTCTTTATAAATATTAGTCATCACGTGGAGAGGAAAATAAAAAAATCTCCAACTATAATTTGGTTAGAAGCAATACCCGTTAAAAGCTACAGATTGCTTTTAAATTTTTTCCTTGTGAAATCATACGACATGATTATTATTTTATCTTCCTCAGTTTTTATTTTTACACACATAATTCACATCCGTCGCTTACACCATTAATTAAGTATTTTTCAAGGTCACTCAATCTTACGCAACGCCAACAAGTAGCAATCAATTTTTCCATGAAATTATTCATATTAGCACGAAGATAAGACTGGAGTGTTTACTTTTTTAATTGCCAGGAACGTGTTTGACTTTTTTTTAAACTACAGTGAAATGGCTAAGGCTTCTAATTGGGTTTATCGGAAGCGTTAACCTGCGACACGAGTGGGAAAAATCAATATCGGTACGAAATCGGGCGAGTTATAAATGTTCCAGATGGCGACCTCCCCCGGGACCACAGGCGTATCATAGATTGAACACCTTTTATGATGCTCCTGAGCTCCAGCTTTCGGGTCAAACTACATGAAAATATTTCACTCCTACCCAAATTTCATAGCACCTGCGTATTCTCGATCTTATTAGATTTTTCCAGAAATCTCAAATCGGGCGCGAGGCGGCTTCTGTGGAGTGTTCTTAAGTAAATTGCGTACTTGACCTTATTATTTCATTACTTTGATGAAAAATTGTTATATTTAATAAATGTGTACAAAAATTTAAAACTCTGGGTAGCTATTTTCACTTCATGTTTTTTCATTTTTCAACATTAGGTTTCTTAATTAAGAACTACAAATATTCATTACATCTATTCTGAAAATCTAATCAAAACCCTAAAGGTATATTGTCATAACATTTCTTAAAAATATCTTAAATTATTCATAAGCTAAGCGCAGAGAACTTTCTTGCAATTAATTATGATAATTTTTGTTTGGGACATTGGAACGACTGCCGCTACACGAGAGCCTTGCCACTTATAATGATGAACAATTAATAAAATTTAATGCCCAATATTGAAGACGATCACGATTTAGCCTTACAGTTCCGCACTAACAACAAAATAAAACAATAACTTATTATTTTCAAATAAACCGCATATTAGGTAGATAAAATATCGAGGCAGATATAAGGCGTTCCAAATATAGCAATATCTCACCACACTTTCTTATTTTCTTTAAAACTATAAAAATGAATTTAAAATGTTGTTAGTCTCGCTAAAACTAGAGAACGGCCGCTGAACCCATTTGGCTAATTTTGGTCTTGAAATTTTCTTGAAAGTCCAGGAAAGGTTGGGAGGGAAGTGATGCGAAGTTCACCGGTTCATATTAAAATAATATTATTAAATTTAACTTGATGCATCTAGTTTCATAGTATACTTAATATTAATCAATATTATGACGCTAAATACTACCAGACAGAGATTCCAATTGTCGGATATGAGTAATGGTTCCTTTTTACCCCGTGGAAAAACCGTATGGTATTTAAATGACACAGCGCTTTTTCAAAATGGCCACAGTTTCTATCTCAAACCATGGACCAATCATACATGTCTGGTCTCTGCTCAAACTGAATGAATGATCTCCTGACGTCACTGCAGTGACCAACTCCAGGTAGAGAGAGGTGCGTAGTAGCGAATCGGGTATTTACTTTATTATGGGTAGGTACTTAAGGTAACAGATTAATAAATAATAATTTCGACGACCTCTGTGGCTGATTGGATGAGCGCGTTGAATGCTCAAGCCGGGGGTCGCGGGTTCGAATCCCGCCGACGCGACGGAACAAAAAAAGTTTTCAGAGTTCTTGAGGATGTGTATTAAAATTGTGTATCATATCACAAAAATCTTAAATATAATATGTATAGTATGAAAGTATTAATTAGGTATACAATATACATATTTCCGTTGTCTGGTATCTACCCATTACACAAGGCCTGCAGGAAGGTACTTAGCACGGGGCCAGACTGACGTGGTGTAAAGCGTTCATAGAATATATAATAATATATAATAATTATTATTATTATTTAATCAGTTTAGCACCTAAAGTAAGCTTATGTAGAGACAGTTTCAGGCTAATGAAGTCATATTAATAATAAAAATATTCACACTACAATCACGTAGCGCCGCAAAGATTGGTCAAAAACAGATAAAAGCTTCCTCGTGCAAGACTCATAACATCAGCAGTGTATTATTACGTTTATGCTATAATATACATAATATACAGATACCGTATACAAATTGTATTGTGATAACGCCGTGAGAACTCGTTTTTTTCCAATTCCTCTCACCTTTAAACAGACATCCAGTTATAATTTCCAATTTTAGTTATACGGGTGTGATTATTTACGCTATTATAGGCGGTGGTGAATTTATTGATTTCAATTAATATTTAAATCGAGAAAGCGAGCATTCACATAAAATGTTTACCGAAATGCGTGTCAACAGATTAAATCATTAGATATTAATTTAGAATCAATCGTATGATATGCTAATGATCATTTATTAGAAAATAATATTTACTTTTAATTTGTATAGATTAAGTAACAAATTGCGTTGTTTTAATTGGGATGTTGGCTCAAAATCTTTTATTGATGTAATCAATATTCATATTCTGTGTGCTTTTAAATATTATAGCTTATTATGGATGTTGGATAGCTCTGGCTGATGCTAGAAACGAGCCTAACTAATATACCTAACGGTCCTAAATTATATTTATACTAATTACTAGATGATGCCCGCAACTCTGTTGCGCCAAAATTAGTTTGTCGCACGGGAAACGTACATTTTTCCGGGATAAAGTATCCTATGTCCTTTCCCGGGTCTCAAGGTATC
Source organism: Plebejus argus (assembly GCA_905404155.3). Taxonomy (NCBI): domain Eukaryota; kingdom Metazoa; phylum Arthropoda; class Insecta; order Lepidoptera; family Lycaenidae; genus Plebejus; species Plebejus argus. The sequence continues at coordinate 7,643,842 of FR989938.1, read as the reverse complement.
TCCATGCCAAATTTCAGCGAAATCGGTTCAGCGGTTTGGGCGTGAAGATGACAGACAGACAGACACACTTTCGCATTTATAATATTAAGTATGGATTATATTTATTGTTCATGTAATCCTAATTAAAATAATTTAATATATTTTATTGTTAATACTAAGAAAGGAGCGACTGAGCATTACCAGTCGGGTGAGCAGACTTTTATTGTCGAGTAAAGATGTATTTAAGAACAAAAAGAGAGTTGAACAAAAATCCACCGGGATTAAAATCCTAGACCACCTCAAAACTTCCTGTATACAAATGAAAATTGACGAACACCTTACCGACATTTTGAGATGAAAAGATTAAAGTATAAAACGATGTTTATACTATAATATTTATGATAACATTAAACAATAAACAATCCTCGACCAAATTTTTGTAGGGCACTAAACCAAACGAAACAATTTTAGCAATATATCATATCCCTCATTGTAATGTCAGCGGAACGACAACACGACCGTTAATACAATGTAATGAGTGTGCATGTATCGACCCCACTAGCCCCCCTCTCGCCACTCTCCCAACTCTCAGGCGATTACTAAATCAATTTATCTAAAATGCATGAGCGTGGCGACGACAGTTGACAGTAATGATTGTCCTATAACCCCATTGACCGTGCCATTTCACCACGTACAGTGTACACGGCCCCGGCTAAAAGTAACCCTAACTTTCACCGCGATGAAAAATCATTTTTGACCTGCGGATGGT